>CM024600.1:33909356-36778668 GCA_014182555.1 Eucalyptus erythrocorys | reverse complement strand
CAAAATATAATACACTCTAAATTTATAATTTATTCAATATAATTAATATGATTTATGAATATTAATTCATCTTTAAATTCATAATCTATTTAATTTGATACTTTTTGAACAAGATCTCTCGGTTTTGAATGGTCCGAACGGCGAAAGGATCTCACACTCTCTCTCTCTCTCTCTCTCTCTCTCTCTCTCTCTCTCTAATATTACGTTGCTTTTCCACCGCATGAACGAGACATGCATCATGGCCGGACTCCCCACCACCGCCCGCCTTGCCACCGCCAATCCATGGCACACCCGCGCGCCGCGCGGGAGCGAGGGAGGTGGAGATCACCAACTCCATCCACCATCGCCGGGGACCCACTTGCCGGCAAGATCGTCGCCCCGCGCCGCACGCCAAACTCCTTCGTAGTAGCGATAGGAAAAGAAAAATCTTCCCTGCATGAGCAATGAGACATGCATCGGCGGAGCTCCCCACCACCGGCCGCACTTTGCCACCGCCAATCCATGGCACACCGCGGCTAGCGCGGAGCGGAGGTGGAGATCACCAGCTCCATCCACCATCGCCGGGGACCCACTTGCCGGCAAAGATCGTCGCCCCGCGCCGCACGCCAAACTCCTTCGTAAGTAGCGATAGGAAAAGAAAAATCACCAGCTCGGGATTTTTTCTTTTCCTATCGCTTACTTACGGGGTTAGAAGGAGTTTGGCGTGCGGCGCACAATCTTTGCCGGCAGAGGGTCCCCCATGGTGGATGGAGATGGTGATCTCCACCTCCGCTTCCGGCGGAGGGTGTGCCATGGATTGTAGGTGGCCGACGATTCAACTGGCGAGCGGTGGTGGGGGAGCTCCGCTGATGCATGTCTCTGCTCATGCAGCTGGAAAAGCAACGTAATATTAGAGAGAGAGAGAGAGGGAGAGAGAGAGAGAAGAAGAGAGAGAGATCCTTTTCGATCGTTCGGACCATTCAAAAACAAGAGATCTTGGTCGAGTATCAAATTAAATAGATTAAGAATTTAAAGATGAATTAATATTCATAAATCATATTAATTATATTGAATAAATTACGGCTCAAATAATAAGTTTTGAATTTGTCCATAAAAAATAAAAATTTGGGTTTTACAATCATATATGATTAGTTCGATCCCACATGTAAAATATTATTTACACAAACAACTAATCAATCAAGAATAAACGGATCCATATATGATTGTAAAACACCGATATCACTAAATACAGCGGAATTAAAGCGCGTACTGTTTGAGCCATCGCTTCAAGTGAAGAGAAGTAGATCACTCGATGTCGGAGATCTATCGGAATGCCGATCTTCCTCTCTATGACCTATTTCACTATAGCAGCTTTCAATGGGAGTAAAGCAGGCGATAGGTAAAACCTATCCTATTTATAGGCTCGAGAGGGGACCTAGCAAACCCTATTCAACGGCATGTCAGCCCAGGCCCTTCCATTACGGGCTTCGATTAAACACAATTACCTACACTTTCTGCTCAACTAGGCCCGTTATCAATAGATGCCAATACCCAATTTAATCGAATCACTTTGTAGGGTTCAATAAATATTGGAATATCCATTACCCCGATAATTTAAAATAGGAAATCAATTAATTAATGTAAGCCCATATTATAGGAAATTTCCAACATTCTCCCACGTGGGCTACATTAATTAACTTATTTTATTTTTGAAAAGATTTTATATTGAAAACGACACTATCGGGTTAATAACTAAAAATTTTGTTTTTATGTACGACTTTAAAAAATAATATTCCAATAATGGCATCTCGAAACAAATCCAATCATATATAACCTCGGTATAGGATTATGGAGATCAATGTGTTCAGAAAATACCGCAACACATGATCTTCCATAATCACATATAATAAGTATTATATTTTCATGGATCACGGGCCTATTAGTGTAGTAAGAAATAGTGCCGACATGTGATCAAAATATTCACTATTTCTTATCGGTCCTCAATGCAATTTCTTAACGACGAAACGCATCAACGCAATTTCTAAACAACATAAAATTGCACAGCTATGTCGCAATCAACATGAGATCTCATAATCGGTGACATCCAGCCATCTTTAAACTAAAATTTGTTTAAAGATACCGTTTTATATTTCCATTTCTCAGTCAACGGGAGAAATGATAACAATAGAATTAATAATAACAATCATTGAAAATAAATGTTTTAACAGACACCATAAAAGGATTATCAATCTGCACATAACTATAATATCCATAAACACAAATTATATAACTCCCACTAACAAAAGAAATCAAAAGAATCTAAGACACCCATATTCTTTACATGTTCTTTAAACAAAATGGGTCGTAAGCCTTTTGTTAGAGGATCGACCAACATGAACTCGGTTATGATATTTTCAATCACAATATCTCCCTTTTTGACCAAGTCTTTAACAATATAGTATTTTATTCAGTTAATATTTTTACCATGGCATTATTGTTGTTTATAACAAAGGTAACTGTTTGTCACACATAATGCAATAAGATCAATTATGGGCAATAAGTATTTCAACAAAAATAATTAGTACATTATAAACTCCCCTTTAGGTAGAGTGTATAATGCACCATTATTGTCCACAATATGAAGTTTATAACAATAAGGAGAATTACATATAATTGTCAAAGATTCATCCCCTTTGGGCAGATAAATCATTTAAATTATACATCTCCATGATATCAATATATGGAGACGACAAGGAGAATTACATATAATCTTCAAGGATCAATCCCCTTTGGGCAGACAAATCCTTTAAATTATACATCTCTATTATCTCAACATAAAAGGGAATTACACATAACTCTAAAAAAAATTATCCCCTTTAGGCAGATAAACCTTTTGAGTCACATCCCCATCATTCATCTCTAATATATCAATATTAAGAGGGGAATTACACAGAACTTTCAAAAATTTATCACCTTTGGGCAAATAAATCTTTTGAGTCATACATCCCCATCTTTTAATTTTGGAATTTATCTTCATGCAATTTTCAAATTAATGTACACAATAACCCCTTTGGGCATGTGATTGTATATACTAATTTTTATCAATAAGGAACTCCAAAAAATTTATGCCCAAAATTCATCTAACAATATGAAACACTTTACAACATGTGCTTCCAAGGATCATATAGCACTTTTTCAAAAAACAATTTTTGCTACAATTTTATAATTTTTTTTTTATTTTAATATCTCAGACTCAGGGCAAATCAAGAATGGATATGAATGGTTACTAGAATTAAAGGGTGCCAAAAATTTTGTAGATATTAGTAATTATGAGGACAATCTTTATCTCTCACTTTCTCACTATCAACCCTTGGTTGGCGTGTTTAAATTTGGCATCTTTTAAATTTGAGAAATTCCGTAGTCAAGCAATAACTCAATCTCCACCTATTTGACATAATCATTTCATCTGAATTTAGAAGTATCATTGCACTTTCTAGCCAAACCTTCGTGCATGTTAGCATGAAACCCACAAGAGATCAAGCAAAATCTCTGTAAAGAGAACTTCCAAACCTCGATCCTATTAAGTCAGTCCACTCTGATGACTCATGGTAAAACCACACAAGAAGACATGAAGGGTCAAAACAAACTAGACAATAATGGGAACAATTAAGTTCCAAGGTAGGCGGACCAGCTGCCCTTCCACCTCAATTTACCAAAGGCACATCCAACAATTCCCGAGAAAAAAATAACGGCAGAACAAACCTCGTTTTATCGAAACCAAAAACTCAATTACTCAAGACAGTTGTTTATTCAGCGAGAACACACATGATAAAATATCCGAGTCATTCTTATCTGGCCGAAGGAAGACACCTTATACCTTTTCCGAAACTGTTTGATCAAATAACATCATTAGGTGGGTAAAAACCTATTCAATCATCGATGATACCAAGGCGAAAATCTCCCCAACAACGTAGACAAGAAAGCATCTCAAAACCACGATAGAACGAAAAAACCCCGAAAATCCCGAAAACGGACAGGTAGCAATTACTTTCCCATGCAACTTATGGGATTACGGAGCTGCGGCACAATCGATGTTGTGAAAGCTGCTGGATTGCTTCCTCAGAGAGATGCCTTTGGAATGGAAGAGAATCAGGACTAAAGCAAAGACAAATTGATGATGGCTGATTCTTGCATAAGTTCTACTGATTTGGTGGGAAGAATTGTGACGGCTGCACATTACGGAAGAGGTTTTATGTCGACTCCATATGTTATGATATGACTGCGAGAGAACTCATTTCCAAGAAAAGAAGGCTATCTTGGCCCATTGGAGTATAGCTCATATGCTTATTATCACAAACAAAAAGTACGATTCCGCCTCCTCTCTCTCTGCCATATCTCTCTCTCTCTCTCTCTCTCTCTCTCTCTCTCTCTCGACACATGAATTTGACTTTCGGTATGGGGTTGAATTGGTCTATAAACAACAACCATTGATCAAAGGACGTGGAGTGTCATATTGCAAGAACTTCTTGTCGCCTAGATTTGAACACTCGAAGGTGCTTTTCCACTCCCTTTAGACTTTAGTTTTTCTTTTAAAATCTTAAATGGATAGGATAGATTTAGTCTCTAATTTTTGGTTTATAGGTTTGTTGCTCCTATGTCTAATGAGATTTGCTTCTTCTATCTCATTAAGGTGAATCTGAGGAAATTCTGGACAGGACATATTATGTGTTCCTCCCCCCCCGAACTCTGTCTAGTTTATCCACTTCCTGGGTCACTTGTTCGTGGAGCTCAACGATTGCCTTTAATAATGAGAAGGGTAGAGAGCATTACGCTTTGCAATTCAACTCAAGGATGTAGTAGATTATTCGGTCCACCGCTTCGAAGGTGTGTTATGTTCTAAGTTTTGAAAAAGTTGCTGCCTTGTGTATCTTATTAGTGCGTCTCTTTTCTCTCGATAGATCTTGGAAGCTTTGACTCCAGCCTCATGTCAAGAGACGTTACGGTATGAAAGAGCAGAGCTCCTTGGAGATGCTTACTTAAAATGGGTTGTAAGCAAATTTCTATTTCTTAGATATCCTCAAAAGCATGAGGGTCACTGACTAGAATGAGGCAACAAATGGTGAGTAACATGGTCTTGTATGAGTATGCTTTGAATAAAGGACTTCAATCATATATCAACCAGATAGATTTGCTCCATCTAGATGGGCTGCACCAGGAGTGCTTCATGTCTTCGATGAGGATACAAAGGATGAAACTTCCTTGTTTGATATGGAGCATTCACTTGCTGAAGTTGGAGGTAGGTCGGATGTAATTGGGGCTGAGTTTGATGATGAAAGCATTGAAGATGGTGAAGCCGAGTGACTCAAGTTCTTATGGAGTTACGTCTAGCAAGACACTAGCAGATGTTGTTGAAGCATTGATTGGGGTGTATTATGTTGAAGGTGGGAAGAATGCTGCCAATCACTTCATGAAATGGGTAGGAATACCGGTTGAGTTTGATAACGACGAGAAAGAATGTGCAATCAGGCCATCAAATGTCCCAAAGAGCATCCTCAGGAGTGTCAATTTTGATGCTTTAGAATCTGCCCTTAGTTTGAAGTTTAATGACAAAGGCCTCTTGATAGAAGCTATTACTCATGCTTCACGACCATCTTACGGAGTCTCTTGCTACCAGGCGCTTAGAGTTTGTTGTTGATGCAGTTATGGATCATCTTATTACAAGACATTTGTTCTTCACTTATACTGATCTTCCACCTAGCCGCTTTACTGATTTACGAGCTGCTGCTGTAAACAATGAGAACTTTGCACGTGTCGCGGTTAAACACAAGCTCCATTTACACCTTCGGCACGGGTCCAGTGCCTTGGAGAAGCAGGTTTTTCATTTGTTTCTTTCTTGCTCGTGCATTGTATCAGCATTAAATTTCTTTTGTGGTTGTTTGATACATAACATGACCCGAAAACAATATTGTTTGACTTGTCTATGAGGGTAATGACTATTAGGTCTTTTGGCTTTTTTTTTTCCAAATCAGGGACTTCGTAAAGGAAGTTCAGGATGAGTTGTCGAAGCCAGGATTCAACTCTTTTGGTTTGGGGGATTGTAAAGCACCAAAAGTCCTTGGCGATATTGTTGAGTCCATTGCTGGTGCTATATTCCTTGATAGTGGACATGATCTTTGCTGTTGTATGGAAGGTTAGTTCGATCTGGTTGACCTATGGGCATTCTTTTTGCAATATGCCCTCTTGGAAAACCAAAAAAAAAAAAAAAAAGAGGATAAATGTAGGAAAAAAAAAAGTTCTTGATACACAGTGAACTTCGTCTTTTTTTTTTTTTCTTTTGGAAGTGTGAATACAAAGAGAGTATCTGGAGTACTGAATTGTCCTTTTCTTTTACAGGTTTTTCAGCCTTTGTTGCATCCCATGGTCACTCCCGGATAGACTCCCAATGCATCTGTCGGGAGCTGCAAGAGCGCTGCCAGCGGCGGGCTGAAGGCTTGGGTATAAAGCCTCCCGAAATGGCAACTTGGCCACGGTTGAAGTCTTTGTTGATGGAGTACGGGTTGGGGTTGCTCGGAATCCACAAAAGATGGCGCAGAAACTTGCCGCACGAAATGTTCTTGCTGTTCTGAATGAAAGGGATACATCGATGCTAAGGTGAATAATGATGGAAAGAAGAAAAATGGTAACCAAACAATTACGAGGCAGACACTGAACGACATATGTTTGCGTCGAAACTAGCCAATGCCATTATATAGGTAAGACTGAATTTGTCCTCTCTAATTGCAACTTCTGAACTATGATCATTGATTGTTCAATCCGTATGCACCTTCAGGTGTGTAAATGAGGGTGGCCCTGCACATGCAAAGCGGTTCACGTTCGCCGTTTGTTGACATCTAAAATTTTGGGGTTCATTTTTGCTAAAAAATAAAAAAATCATCACATGGCATTTTAGGGAAGTTTTATTTTATTCTGTCAAGATTTTAGACAATATACTAGGAGATGCAGTTTTGCGCAAAAAGGGGAATTTTTGGATAGGATATGCAAAAATATTTCAACGATATGTTGAGGGGTATCGTGCGTAAGTAAAATTAGAAATAAAATACACCCCCAAAGATACGATTTTTCGGCTTATAAAGGGGGTCCTTCCATCAAAAAAGGAGGCGACATTACGTTGAATACTCGGCTTCACAAAACGAGGAGATGGCCACAGTTCTGAGACGAGCAGAGAATGGAGAGAGAGCGGACGTTCTACATATGAAGGAGAAAACGTGAAGTAGGAGACCCGCCCCTAGCCAATTGAAGATCCCGTTGCCCACTAAATCTTCAAAGTCAAATTCTTTTTGCTACCGTGGAGATTCACGCCCATTATCCATCAACATCTCACTTTCATCTCCTTGCTCTCTCGAGGGAATTCACGCACAAGTCCTCGATTGCATATATTTTACTGTTTTTTTGCTTCAGCGACGAGTTGATGTTCAAGATCTCTACAGGCATCCCCGACGCAAGCCACATCCGTGGGTCCTATTAGGCCATCTGCGGAATCCCCAACAACGACGAATACTGGTCTTTCTTTGCAGGTCTCGTGGAACACAATAGGGAGACACGTGCAAAACAGAAGGTTCATAAAGCAAGGAGAGCGTCCAGCAAAGTGGGTCCCTTAAGGGGCCATTGTTCATGTCCATCGAAGCTTTGATTATCACGCCTTAATTAGGCGAGCGAAGCCAGTCAAAATTTCTCCACCGTTTGGACCTTGAGGAGATACACGTAGCAAGGGAATCTCCACTGAATCATTGTCCTCCAATATAAATCTTGGTGCATTTATATAAAAAAAAAAAAAAAAAAAAAAAAGGTTTATACCTGCTCCTAATCATCTTCTCAAGTTCCTAGTACTGCAGGCATTCTGAGAAGTCTCTGCGGTAAAGCTAGGAGTTGGTTGTGCACTTCCCCACCGCTTCGTGAGCCATCACTTGTCTCAAATCATCGAGGCATCACCGTGGGTCCACCATCTCGGTTGCTGTCCGAACCGAATCACCGTCTGTAGCTGATTGCCACCACGATCCACCGCCGGTCGCCATCAACCACCACTTGCAAGCCTGGAGTCCATAGTCAAAAGAGTTGCTAGAATTTTGATGAGATAATTCTTAAGTGGTGAATTGGTCTTCTGCAGGTATTGTCCAGGAGCGAAAATACAAAAGAAAAAAATCGTCAATGCTCCTCGCTGCGGAGTTACCTCGAAGTCTTCAACCTTAGCGATCCATCGTGATCCACCTTGGGAGTCCTCGATGCCGCCGGTCACTTGCCCCACCGTGCCGCTCGCCACACGCCGTTGCTCACCCGTCGAGCATTGCAAACCACCATAGGTCACCGGTCGTGATCCATTGCCCAACGCTCGAATTTGGAAAGTTATTGTCACAATTAGGTAATTCTTCTTACTTGATTCCATTGAATATTTTATCACCTAATTTGTCTATTTGATATCCATTAATCACATTTGAATGATAAGCATATCTATAAATTAGGATTTATTTCCTAATTCCTAACCGCATATAATCTTTGATTCTATCTATAAGGCTTTAGATGGAATTATTGATTCCGCGGGGAGTAAAATTGATATCTTGATCTTTAAGGCTTAAGATCAATTTATCGGTTTTATTAGCAAAATAATCAAGTTTGATTGGATATCGTTTCCAAATTCGAATGGTGGATAATATCTTTGATGATCGTGAATGATTTGGTGCTTATCTTTTAATTGTTTTATTTATCCCAAAAAATACAAAAAAACTGCATTTGCATATCATGAAGATTAGAATTGATTCCCTAGATAGAATTGCATGATAGAATAGTCAGATTTTTTCTTTAATTATATTAAAGTGCATGTTTAGATAGTATATAGATTAGATAATATATTTCAATTAAATTTCATGTCGAGATAAATTTCTAAGTTAAGATAGGATTCGAGATCGAGTCTATTTCCTAACTTAAAATAGATAATATCTCACTTTAGTTAGATTTTGATTACGAATTTTCATAAAAAATACAAAAATCATGCGCATGTCATGTAGAATTAGGTCATTTGATTAATTTAGATTGCATATTTAATAGCTGCATTTCTTTAATTTCGAATTTCATGGAAAATACAAAAATTTAGAATAAATCCATTTCATGTTTCGGGATAGACTGCATGCCTATTCATGTCATATAGTTTAGATCATACTTGTCATGTCATGTAATTTAGGTCATGTTGCCATGTCATATTAGGTTATTAGCATGCATTGCATATAGATTAAATTCTATTAAATAAAGTGAAAACAAAGAAAAAGAGAAAATCGCGTGTTAATTAGAAACCGTATCTAGGATTGTTGATGTGGATTTTAATTTAACATTGCAAATGCTTTTGCTGCTTTGAGGTAAGTTTTGCAATCTATTTATGGTTTTTCGTGGGTGTCAAATTGGTGGATTGCGCACCCGCATGATCACCTCACATGTTAGGGAGATAAATTAAAATCAATTCAAGCTGCCTGCCAAACATTTTTTTCAAAAATAAAAAGAAAAGGTACCGAAAGGGCGTTAGATAAATCTAGCATAACCAAGTCCCCGTATCTAGAATTTCTGGTTCGCAGGAGTAAAGTAAGTCTCCCATTACTTTACTTGGGTTTCTAATCGACCTACCAAAAATACATTAGTGGCGACTCCTAGTTAAAAATCATTTGCATGTTAAAAACTTGAACCCTAAGTCGCGAATTGGTATGGGCTTGGGAGAGCCCGAGTTAAGTCTAGGCTTAACAATCCATTAGCCAAACCCTAGGTGGTTCACACCCGAAAATTTGGTCGCGACACCGTTCGTGTAAACACCACGGACGGGGATGGACGGACGAATGTGCGGGGGCCCATGCCAAGTGTCAAAAAGGCAAAGGATTCTGCTGCTGTTCTTCTCTTGGAACTTCTAAACAAATGGTATTCTTGACACTAAAATCTTATTATAAATGGCCCTTAATATGCATTCATTCTCTGGACTAAAAAAATTGGCAAGTTGTGATACTTATCCCCTCTTGTTCTCTTCCCGACCAAGTGCGACGGGGATGCTTTTTCTTTTCTTTTTTCCTTTTTTTTTTCTTTTTTTTTGGGTTATTATGAGGTCTCTCGCTGGATAAGTGTGGAAGGGAATTTTTGTAAAGAACTATGACCATTATTGCTTCGTTATATACTCCCTTGGCATAGAGAGCACCAGAAATTGGAGAGGAACACTGATTATACGGGAATTAATAAACAATTTTTAAGAAATGTTTGCCCTTAGCTCGACTGAAAAGTAAACAGTAGAAGGCCCTTGTGGAGGCAAATGATAGGATTGGGATTTTTCTAGGATTGTCAATTGATCTCGATGGCGTAGCTTATTTGGAAAAATGGAGGCGTACTTGTGAAATAAATTATCTCAAAAACCAATGCGAGAGAGCAGCTTCTAAGCGTCCATTACAAAGCGTCATATGTGGAGTATCGATCGGCTCGCCAACCTCTATCTCGAACAATATATATACGAAGATATATACATCAATTTATCAAGCGCAATTTGCTCAAAGGTAATAGCTCGCTCGAGGTCTTCTTGTCGTGGCGAGGCAGCCCTTATTGGCCTTAGATGAGTGTGAACCTCACAAGCCTTTAGTAGGGTCGTCCCTTGCCGGATCCGGGCGAGGGTAGTCCTTGCCAATGGTTGTCTTTGGCTGGTCATCATCAGCCATTACCTAGGACTGGCAGCCAACTAGAGGAAGGACAAAGGAAAAAATAAAAATAAAAAGAAAAAAGGGAAACAAACAAATAAATAAAAAGAAAAATTATTATTAAAATCGATTCATGTTAGAATTGGTTGTGCCACAAAAGATAATTAATACCCAAGTTAGTGATTTTTAGCTAAAATTGACTGAATAGACAATTGGTAAAATGTTGAAAAGTTTAAGTTTTAATTGATAATTTATAATATTTATGACTGAATGGGCAAAAATATTATAGATTTAGGATTTTTTTGAATCATTTTCCAAAAAAAAAAAAATTGTTTTATAATGAAAATTTTAGTTTTTTTATTGGCATTGTCGGGCTGCTCAGTTAGAATTATTGCACTATAAATAATGAATAGGTAGATAGAGAAATAAGAACAATAACTTTTTGGTATTGCGAAATCTAAAATATGCAGGATATTCTTCCTTAGTTAGGGATCGTACTAAATAGGAAATTAGATCAAAAGTCATTCCAATCACTCATCTTTAGGGTAATATGCTTTGACCTCCAAAAGCTTTAATCTAATTGCGCTCATTAGAATCATTCCATAATTTTTTAGGACATTCACAGTCGTGGTGATGCCTTGGCTCTATAATGATGGATGGAAGCATGGCAATTCAAGACAGATGAAATATAGGTTATCCCATCATTAGATGTGTTCTAGGTTATTACATCATTAGATCTGTTCTTAGTCACTATCGAGGTTATTACATCATTAGATCTGTTCTCGGGCCACTATCGTTGCGCACAGAATTCGATGCTTTAATTAATTCAACCACTAAGTAATATATGAAATATATGTTATCCCATCATTGATCTGTTCTTAGTCACTATCGTTGCGCACAGAATTCAATTGCTCTAATTAATTCAACCACTAAGTAATATAAACCTATCAAATAGATGGTATCATATTGTCATTTTCTCCTTGAACATAAGCATAGTTTAATTGCCTTATATTATTACCCAACCGGCCACAGATCAACATAAGATAAAAAGCTTCACTCGTAGTCTAGTTTCCATAGCGTGCAGGCAAGAACATATTGATTTATGTTTAGCAATTCTTAACATTTTTTTTTTATTATATTGTGATTGTAAGTCCGAGTTGATTTATTAAATTAAATGTTAAGGCGTCAATACATTCTCATTGATGTTTTGAAGATCTGGGGTTTACTCAAGGTGAATCAACCACCTTGATTCATAGGACTAGTGTTCTATCTTATGGTCCTTTCAAGCTAGTTGTGTGGCGACATTGTTCAACTTTCTAGAGAGCAAGTACGGGGTAAATTTCACGCAAGCTTCTGCAATTACATGGTTCTACAAACACCGTAAATAAATATAATCACATGCAAAAGAATTGATGATCCTTATGGTTAAAACCTTCCATCCAGTAAAACAAAGTCCTACATTTGGTATGATGGTTATACGGTGGCCAACACGAAGTATAACAACTTATGAATTACCCATCGGACAGAGCACCAAAAACGCACATGCACCTACGTCTTTTTCGCGGGTGTTCCGGGAGAAAATATTGCGTACCAGGACTCGATCGAGTCATTCTTGCGCGTACTTGTCATCAGTGACTCTTTCGACGCTTTCTTGACCAATAAAGTATCACGTCATCCGAACTGGACCCTTTATTCTCTACTTTATACACTCCTCTCTCTCTCTCTCTCTCTCTCTCTCTCTCTCTCTCTCTCTCCCCACTGCATGTCATTTTCTTCTACAGTCCTCCAAAATATAATACACTCTAAATTTATAATTTATTCAATATAATTAATATGATTTATGAATATTAATTCATCTTTAAATTCTTAATCTATTTAATTTGATACCTGAACAAGATCTCTCGGTTTTGAATGGTCCGAACGACTGAAAAGGATCTCACAAACTCTCTCTCTCTCTCTCTCTCTCTCTCTCTCTCTCTCTCTCTCTCTCTCTAATATTACGTTGCTTTTCCATGCATGAACGAGACATGCATCGGCGGAGCTCCCCACCACCGCCCGCCGCTGCCACCACCAATCCATGGCACACCCGCTGCCGTGCGGAGCGGAGGTGGAGATCACCAGCTCCATCCACCATCGCCGGGACCCACTTGCCGGCAAAGATCGTCGCCCGCGCCGCACGCCAAACTCCTTCGTAGTAGCGATAGGAAAAGAAAAATCACCAGCTCGGGATTTTCTTTTCCTATCGCTACTTACGAAGAAGGAGTTTGGCGTGCGGCGCTGGGGTGACAATCTTTGCCGGCAAGTGGGTCCCCCTTACGGCGATGGTGGATGGAGCTGGTGATCTCCACCTCCGCTCCGGCGCGGGAGTGCGGGTGTGCCATGGATTGGAGGTGGCGGCGGCCGACAGTGAGCGGTGGTGGGGGAGCTCCGCCGATGCATGTCTCTGCTCATGCAGGGAAAGCAACGTAATATTAGAGAGAGAGAGAGGGCGAGAGAGAGAGAGAGAGAGAGAGAGAGAGAGAGAGAGAGAGATCCTTTTCGATCGTTCGGACCATTCAAAAACCGAGAGATCTTGTTCGGGTATCAAATTAAATATATTAAGAATTTAAAGATGAATTAATATTCATAAATCATATTAATTATATTGAATAAATTACGGCTCAAAATAATAAGTTTCAAATTTGTCCATAAAAAATAAAAATTTGGGTTTTACAATCATATATGATTAGCTCGATCCCACATGTAAAATATTATTTACACAAACAACTAATCAATCAAGAATAAATGGATCCATATATGATTGTAAAACACCGATATCACTAAATACAGCGGAATTAAAGCGTACCTATTTGAGCCATCGCTTCAAGTGAAGAGAAGTAGATCACTCGATAATCGGAGATCTATCGAATGCCGATCTTCCTCTCTATGACCTATTTCACTATAGCAGCTTTCAATGGGAGTAAACAACGATAGGTAAAACCTATCCTATTTATAGGCTCGAGAGGGGATCTAGCAAACCCTATTCAACAGCGTGTCAACTGGGCCCTTCCCATTACGGGCTTCAGTTAAACACAATTACCAACACTTTGCTGCTCAACTAGCCCCGTTATCAATAGATGCCAATACCCAATTTAATCGATCACTTTGTAGGGTTCAATAAATATTGGAATATCCATTAACCCGATAATTTAAAATAGGAAATCAATTAATTAATGTAAGCCCATATTATAGGAAATTTCCAACATTCTCCCACGTGGGCTACATTGATTAACTTATTTTATTTTGAAAAGATTTTATATTGAAAACGACACTATCGGGTTAATAACTAAAAATTTTGTTTTTATGTGGCCACGACTTTAAAAAATAATATTCCAATAATGGCATCTCGAAACCAATCCAATCATATATAACCTCGCATAGGACTATGGAGATCAATGTGTTCAGAAAATACCACAACACATGATCTTCCATAATCACATATAATAAGTATTATATTTTCATGGATCACGGGCCTATTAGTGTAGTAAGAAATAGTGCCGACATGTGATCAAAATATTCACTATTTCTTATCGG
This sequence comes from Eucalyptus erythrocorys, assembly GCA_014182555.1. Lineage (NCBI taxonomy): Eukaryota > Viridiplantae > Streptophyta > Magnoliopsida > Myrtales > Myrtaceae > Eucalyptus > Eucalyptus erythrocorys. Next base: position 36,764,407 of record CM024600.1, on the reverse strand, counting down.
TCCTCAATGCAATTTCTTAACGACAGAAACCGCATCAACGCAATTTCTAAACAACATGAAATTGCACAGCTATGTCGCAATCCAACATGAGATCTCATAATCAGTGACATTATATCATCTTTAAACTAAAATTTGTTTAAAGATACTGTTTTATATTTCCATTTTTCAGTCAACGGAGAAAGGATAACAATAGAATTAATAATAACAATCATTGAAAATAAATGTTTTAACGAGACACCATAAAAGGATTATCAATCTGCACATAACTATAATATCCATAAACACAAATTATATAACTCCCACTAACAAAAGAAATCAAAAGAATCTAAGACACCCATATTCTTTACATGTTCTTTAAACAAAATGGGTCGTAAGCCTTTTGTTAGAGGATCAGCCAACATGAACTCGGTTATGATATTTTCAATCACAATATCTCCCTTTTTGACCAAGTCTTTAACAATATAGTATTTTATTCAGTTAATATTTTTACCGCGGCATTATTGTTGTTTATAACAAAGGTAACTGTTTGTCACACATAATGCAATAAGATCAATTATGGGCAATAAGTATTTCAACAAAAATAATTAGTACATTATAAACCCCCTTTGGGCGAGTGTATAATGCACCATTATTTTCCACAATATGAAGTTTATAACAATAAGGAGAATTACATATAATTGTCAAAGATTCATCCCCTTTGGGCAGATAAATCATTTAAATTATACATCTCCATGATATCAATATATGAAGACGACAAAGGAGAATTACATATAATCTTCAAGGATCAATCCCCTTTGGGCAAACAAATTCTTTAAATTATACATCTCTATTATCTCAACATAAAAGGGAATTACACATAACTCTAAAAAAATTTATCCCCTTTAGGCGGATAAACCTTTTGAGTCACACATCCCCATCATTCATCTCTAATATATCAATATTAAGAGGGGAATTACACATAACTTTCAAAAATTTATCACCTTTGGGCAAATAAATCTTTTTGAGACATACATCCCCATCTTTTAATTTTGGAATTTATCTTCATGCAATTTTCAAATTAATATACACAATAACCCCCTTTGGGCATGTGATTGTATATACTAATTTTTATCAATATGGTACTCCAAAAAATTTATGCCCAAAATTCATCTAACAATATGAAACACTTTACAACATGTGCTTCCAAGGATCATATTGCACTTTTTCAAACAACAATTTTTGCTACAATTTTATAATTTTTTTTATTTTAATATCTCGACTCATGGCAAATCAAGAATGGATATGAATGGTTACTAGAATTAAAGGGTGCCAAAAATTTTGTAGATATCATTAATTATGAGGACAATCTTTATCTCTCACTTTCTCACTATCAACCCTTGGTTGGCGTGTTTAAATTTGGCATCTTTTAAATTTGAGAAATTCCGTAGTCAAGCAATAACTCAATCTCCACCTATTTGACATAATCATATCATCTGAATTTAGAAGTATCATTGCACTTTCTAGCCAAACCTTCGTGCATGTTAGCATGAAACCCACAAGAGATCAAGCAAAATCTCTGTAAAGAGAACTTCCAAACCTCGATCCTATTAAGTCAGTCCACTCTGATGACTCATGGTAAAACCACACAAGAAGACATGAAGGGTCAAAACAAGCTAGACAATAATGGGAACAATTAAGTTTCAAGGTAGGCAGGACCAGCTGCCCTTCCACCTCAATTTACCAAAGGCACATCCAAAATTCCCGAAAAAAATAACGACGAGAAGAAACCTCTGTTTATCAGAAACCAAAAACTCAATTACTCAAGACAGTTGTTTATTCAACTGAGAACACACATGATAAAATATCCAGTCATTCTTATCTGGCTGAAGGAAGACACCTTATCCCTTTTCCGAAACTGTTTGACCGAATAACATCATTAGGTGGGTAAAAACCCTATTCAATCGTCGATGATACCAAGGCGAAAATCTCCCCAACAACGTAGACAAGAAAGCATCTCAAAACCACGATAGAACGAAAAAACCCCAGAAAATACCGAAAACGGACAGGCAGCAATTACTTTCCCATGCAACTTATGGGATTACAGAGCCGCGGCACAATTCGATGTTGTGAAAGCTGCTGGATTGCTTCCTCGAGAGATGCCTTTGAAATGGAAGAGAATCGGGACTTAAGCAAAGACAAATTGATGATGGCTGATTCTTGCATAAGTTCTACTGATTTGGTGGGAAGAATTGTGACGGCTGCACACATTCTGGAAAGAGGTTTTATGTCAACTCCATATGTTATGATATGACTGCAGAGAACTCATTTCCAAGAAAAGAAGGCTATCTTGGCCCATTGGAGTATAGCTCATATGCTTATTATCACAAACAAAGTACGATTCCCGCCTCCTGCATATCTCTCTCTCTCTCTCTCCTCTCTCTCTCTCTCTCTCTCTCTCTCTCTCTCTCTCTCTCGACACATGAATTTGACTTTCAGGTATGGGGTTGAATTGGTCTATAAACAACAACCATTGATCGAGGACGTGGAGTGTCATATTGCAAGAACTTACTTGTCGCCTAGATTTGAACACTCGAAGGTGCTTTTCCACTCCCTTTAGACTTTAGTTTTTCTTTTTTAAAATCTTAAATGGATAGGATAGATTTAGTCTCTAATTTTTGGTTTATAGGTTTGTTGCTCCTATGTCTAATGAGATTTGCTTCTTCTATCTCATTAAGGTGAATCGAGGAAATTCGGACAGGACATATTATGTGTTCCTCCCCCGAACTCGTCTAGTGCATCCACTTCCCGGGTCACTTGTTCGTGGAGCTCAACGATTGCCTTCAATAATGAGAAGGGTAGAGAGCATTCTCGCTTGCAATTCAACTCAAGGATGTAATAGATTATTCGGTCCCCGCCGAAGGTGTGTTATGTTCTAAGTTTTGAAAAAGTTGCTGTCTTGTGTATCTTATTAGTGCGTCTCTTTTCTCTCGATAGATCTTGGAAGCTTTGACTCCAGCCTCATGTCAAGAGACGTTACGTTATGAAAGAGCAGAGCTCCTTGGAGATGCTTACTTAAAATGGGTTGTAAGCAAATTTCTATTTCTTAGATATCCTCAAAAGCATGAGGGTCACCGACTAGAATGAGGCAACAAATGGTGAGTAACATGGTCTTGTATGAGTATGCTTTGAATAAAGGACTTCAATCATATATCCAACCAGATAGATTTGCTCCATCTAGATGGGCTGCACCGGAGTGCTTCCTGTCTTCGATGAGGATACAAAGGATGAAACTTCCTTGTTTGATATGGAGCATTCACTTGCTGAAGTTGGAGGTAGGTCAGATGTAATTGGGGCTGAGTTTGATGATGAAAGCATTGAAGATGGTGAAGCCGAGAGTGACTCAAGTTCTTACGGAGTTCTGTCTAGCAAGACACTAGCGGATGTTGTTGAAGCATTGATTGGGGTGTATTATGTTGAAGGTGGGAAGAATGCTGCCAATCACTTCATGAAATGGGTAGGAATACCGGTTGAGTTTGATAACGACGAGAAAGAATGTGCAATCAGGCCATCAAATGTCCCAAAGAGCATCCTCAGGAGTGTCAATTTTGATGCTTTAGAATCTGCCCTTAGTTTGAAGTTTAATGACAAAGGCCTCTTGATAGAAGCTATTACTCATGCTTCACGACCATCTTCTGGAGTCTCTTGCTACCAGCGCTTAGAGTTTGTTGTTGATGCAGTTATGGATCATCTTATTACAAGACATTTGTTCTTCACTTATATTGATCTTCCACCTGGCCGCTTTACTGATTTACGAGCTGCTGCTCTAAACAATGAGAACTTTGCACGTGTCGCGGTTAAACACAAGCTCCATTTACACCTTCGGCACGGGTCCAGTGCCTTGGAGAAGCAGGTTTTTCATTTGTTTCTTTCTTGCAAGTGCATTGTATCAGCATTAAATTTCTTTTGTGGTTGTTTGATACATAACATGACCCGAAAAACAATATTGTTTGACTTGTCTATGAGGGTAATGACTATTAGGTCTTTTGGCTTTTTTTTTCCAAATCAGGGACTTCGTAAAGGAAGTTCAGGATGAGTTGTCGAAGCCAGGTTTCAACACTTTTGGTTTGGGGGATTGTAAAGCACCAAAAGTCCTTGGCGATATTGTTGAGTCCATTGCTGGTGCTATATTCCTTGATAGTGGACATGATACTTTGCTGTTGTATGGAAGGTTAGTTCGATCTGGTTGACCTATGGGCATTCTTTTTGCAATATGCCCTCTTGGAAAAAAAAAAAAAAAAAAAAAAAGAGGATAAATGTAGGAAAAAAAAAGTTCTTGATACACAGTGAACTTCGTCTTTTTTTTTTCTTTTGGAAGTGTGAATACAAAGAGAGTATCTAGAGTACTGAATTCTCCTTTTCTTTTACAGGTTTTTCAGCCTTTGTTGCATCCCATGGTCACTCCGATAGACTCCCAATGCATCCCGTCGTGAGCTGCGAGCAGCGAGCAGCTGAAGGCTTGGAGTATAAAGCCTCCCGAAATGGCAACTTGGCCACGCTTGAAGTCTTTGTTGATGGAGTACAGTTGGGGTTGCTCGGAATCCACAAAAAAGATGGCGCAGAAACTTGCCGCACGAAATGCTCTTGCTGTTCTGAAAGAAAGGGATACATCTGATGCTAAGGTGAATAATGATGGAAAGAAGAAAAATGGTAACCAAACATTTACGAGGCAGACACTGAACGACGGATGTTTGCATCGAAACTGGCCAATGCCATTATATAGGTAAGACTGAATTTGTCCTCTCTAATTGCAACTTCTGAACTATGATCATTCATTGTTCAATCCGTATGCACCTTCAGGTGTGTAAATGAGGGTGGCCCAGCACAGGCAAAGCGGTTCACGTTCGCCGTTTGTTGACATCTAAAATTTTGGGGTTCATTTTTGCTAAAAAATAAAAAAATCATCACATGGCATTTTAGGGAAGTTTTATTTTATTCTGTCAAGATTTTAGACAATATACTAGGAGATGCAGTTTTGCGCAAAAAGGGGAATTTTTGGATAGGATATGCAAAAATATTTCAACGATATGTTGAGGGGTATCGTGCGTAAGTAAAATTAGAAATAAAATACACCCCAAAGATACGATTTTTCGGCTTATAAAAGGGGTCCTTCCATCAAAAAGAGGAGGCGACATTACGTTGAATACTCGGCTTCACAAAACGAGGAGATGGCCACAGTTCTGAGACGAGCAGAGAATGGAGAGAGAGCGGACGTTCTACATATGAAGGAGAAAACGTGAAGTAGGAGACCCGCCCCTAGCCAATTGAAGATCCCGTTGCCCACTAAATCTTCAAAGTCAAATTCTTTTTGCTACCATGGAGATTCACGCCCATTATCCATCAACATCTCACTTTCATCTCCTTGCTCTCTCGAGGGAATTCGGGCACAAGTCCTCGATTGCATATATTTTACTGTTTTTTTGCTTCAGCGACGAGTTGATGTTCAAGATCTCTACAGGCATCCCCGACGCAAGCCACATCCGTGGGTCCTATTAGGCCATCTGCGGAATCCCCAACAACGACGAATACTGGTCTTTCTTTGCAGGTCTCGTGGAACACAATAGGGAGACACGTTCAAAACAGAAGGTTCATAAAGCAAGGAGAGCGTCCAGCAAAGTGGGTCCCTTGAGGGGCCATTGTTCATGTCCATCGAAGCTTTGATTATCACGCCTTAATTAGGCGAGCGAAGCCAGTCAAAATTTCTCCACCGTTTGGACCTTGAGGAGATACACGTAGCAAGGGAATCTCCACTGAATCATTGTCCTCCAATATAAATCTTGGTGCATTTATATAAAAAAAAAAAAAAAAAAAAAGAAAGGTTTATACCTGCTCCTAATCCTCTTCGCAAGTTCCTAGTACTGCAGGCATTCTGAGAAGTCTCTGCGGTAAAGCTAGGAGTTGGTTGTGCACTTCCCCACCGCTTCGTGAGCCATCACTTGTCTCAAATCATCGAGGCATCACCGTGGGTCCACCATCTCGGTTGCTATCCGAACCGAATCACCGTCTGTAGCGGATTGCCACCACGATCCACCGCCGGTCGCCATCAACCACCACTTGCAAGCCTGGAGTCCATAGTCAAAAGAGTTGCTAGAATTTTGATGAGATAATTCTTAAGTGGTGAATTGGTCTTCTGCAGGTATTGTCCAGGAGCGAAAATACAAAAGAAAAAAATCGTCAATGCTCCCTCGCTGCGGAGTTACCTCGAAGTCTTCAACCTTAGCGATCCATCGTGATCCACCTTGGGAGTCCTCGATGCCGCCGGTCACTTGCCCCACCGTGCCGCTCGCCACACGCCGTTGCTCACACCGTCGAGCATTGCAAACCACCATAGGTCACCGGTCGTGATCCATTGCCCAACGCTCGAATTTGGAAAGTTATTGTCACAATTAGGTAATTCTTCTTACTTGATTCCATTGAATATTTTATCACCTAATTTGTCTATTTGATATCCATTAATCACATTTGAATGATAAGCATATCTATAAATTAGGATTTATTTCCTAATTCGCAACCGCATATAATCTTTGATTCTATCTATAAGGCTTTAGATGGAATTATTGATTCCGCGGGAGTAAAATTGATATCTTGATCTTTAAGGCTTAAGATCAATTTATCGGTTTTATTAGCAAAATAATCAAGTTTGATTGGATATCGTTTCCAAATTCGAATGGTGGATAATATCTTTGATGATCGTGAATGATTTGGTGCTTATCTTTTAATTGTTTTATTTATCCCAAAAATACAAAAAAACTGCATTTGCATATCATGAAGATTAGAATTGATTCCCTAGATAGAATTGCATGATAGAATAGTCAGATTTTTTTCTTTAATTATATTAAAGTGCATGTTTAGATAGTATATAGATTAGATAATATCTTTCAATTAAATTGCATGTCGAGATAAATTTCTAAGTTAAGATAGGATTCAGATCAATCTATTTCCTAACTTAAAATAGATAATATCTCACTTTAGTTAGATTTTGATTACGAATTTTCATAAAAATACAAAAAATCATGCGCATGTCATGTAGAATTAGGTCATTTGATTAATTTAGATTGCATATTTAATAGCTGCATTTCTTTAATTTCGAATTTCATGGAAAATACAAAAATTTAGAATAAATCCATTTCATGTTTCAGATAGACTGCATGCCTATTCATGTCATATAGTTTAGATCATACTGTCATGTCATGTAATTTAGGTCATGTTGCCATGTCATATTAGGTTATTAGCATGCATTGCATATAGATTAAATTCTATTAAATAAAGTGAAAACAAAGAAAAAGAGAAAATCGCGTGTTAATTAGAAACCGTATCTAGGATTGTTGATGTGGATTTTAATTTAACATTGCAAATGCTTTTGCTGCTTTGAGGTAAGTTTTGCAATCTATTTATGGTTTTTCGTGGGTGTCAAATTGGTGGATTGCGCACCCGCATGATCACCTCACATGTTAGGGAGATAAATTAAAATCAATTCAAGCTGCCTGCCAAACATTTTTTTCAAAAATAAAAAGAAAGGGTACCGAAAGGGCGTTAGATAAATCTAGCGTAACCAAGTCCCCGTATCTAGAATTTCTGGTTCGCAGGAGTAAAGTAAGTCTCCCATTACTTTACTTGGGTTTCTAATCGACCCACCAAAAAATACATTAGTGGCGACTCCTAGTTAAAAATCATTTGCATGTTAAAAACTTGAACCATAAGTCGCGAATTGGTATGGGCTTGGGAGAGCCCGAGTTAAGTCTAGGCTTAACAATCCATTAGCCAAACCCTAGGTGGTTCACACCCGAAAATTTGGTCGCGACACCGTTCGTGTAAACACCACGGACAGGGGATGGACGGACGAATGTGCGGGGGGGCCCATGCCAAGTGTCAAAAAGGCAAAGGATTCTGCTGCTGTTCTTCTCTTGGAACTTCTAAACAAATGGTATTCTTGACACTAAAATCTTATTATAAATGGCCCTTAATATGCATTCATTCTCTGGACTAAAAAAATTGGCAAGTTGTGATACTTATCCCCTCTTGTTCTCATCCCTGACCAAGTGCGACAGGGATGCTTTTTCTTTTCTTTTTTCCTTTTTTTTCTTTTTTTTGGGTTATTACGAGGTCTCTCGCTGGATAAGTATGGAAGGGAATTTTTGTAAAGAACTATGACCATTATTGCTTCGTTATATACTCCCTTGGCATAGAGAGCACCAGAAATTGGAGAGGAACACTGATTATACGGGAATTAATAAACGATTTTTAAGAAATGTTTGCCCTCGGCTCCACCGAAAAGTAAACAAATGAGAGAAGGCCCTTGTGGAGGCAAATGATAGGATTGGGATTTTTCTAGGATTGTCAATTGATCTCTCGATGGCGTAGCTTATTTGGAAAAATGGAGGCGTACTGTGAAATAAATTATCTCAAAAACCAATGCGAGAGAGCAGCTTCTAAGCGTCCATTACAAAGCGTCATATGTGGAGTATCGATCAGCTCGCCAACCTCTATCTCGCACAATATATATACGAAGATATATACATCAATTTATCAAGCGCAATTTGCTCAAAGGTAATAGCTCGCTCGAGGTCTTCTTGTCGTGGCGAGGCAGCCCTTATTGGCCTTAGATGAGTGTGAACCTCACAAGCCTTTAGTAGGGTCGTCCCTTGCCAGATCCCGGCGAGGGTAGTCCTTGCCAATGGTTGTCTTTGGCTGGTCATCATCAGCCATTACCTAGGACTGGCAGCCAACTAGAGGAAGGACAAAGGAAAAAAAAAATAAAAAGAAAAAGGGAAACAAACAAATAAATAAAGAGAAAAATTATTATTAAAATCGATTCATGTTAGAATTGGTTGTGCCACATAAGATAATTAATACCCAAGTTAGTGATTTTTAGCTAAAATTGACTGAATAGACAATTGGTAAAATGTTGAAAAGTTTAAGATTTAATTGATAATTTATAATATTTATGACTGAATGGGCAAAAATATTATAGATTTAGGATTTTTTGAATCATTTTCCCAAAAAAAAAATTGTTTTATAATGAAAATTTTAGTTTTTTTATTGGCATTGTCCGGCCTGCTCCAGTTAGAATTATTGCACTATAAATAATGAATTGGTAGATAGAGAAATAAGAACAATAACTTTTTTGGTATTGCGAAATCTAAAATATGCAGGATATTCTTCCTTAGTTGGGGATCGTACTAAATAGGAAATTAGATCAAAAGTCATTCCAATCACTCATCTTCAGGGTAATATGCTGTGACCTCCAAAAGCTTTAATCTAATTGCGCTCATTAGAATCAGTCCATAATTTTTTAGGACATTCACAATCGTGGTGATGCCTTGGCTCTATAATGATGGATGGAAGCATGGCAATTCGAGACAGATGAAATATAGGTTATCCCATCATTAGATGTGTTCTAGGTTATTACATCATTAGATCTGTTCTTAGTCACTATCAGGTTATTACATCATTAGATCTGTTCTCAGTCACTATCGTTGCGCACAGAATTCGATGCTTTAATTAATTCAACCACTAAATAATATATGAAATATATGTTATCCCATCATTGATCTGTTCTTAGTCACTATCGTTGCGCACAGAATTCAATTGCTCTAATTAATTCAACCACTAAGTAATATAAACCTATCAAATAGATGGTATCATATTGTCATTTTCTCCTTGAACATAAGCATAGTTTAATTGCCTTATATTATTACCCAACCGGCCACGATCAACATAAGATAAAAAGCTTCACTCGTAGTCTAGTTTCCATAGCGTGCAGGCAAGAACATATTGATTTATGTTTAGCAATTCTTAACATTTTTTTTATTATATTGTGATTGTAAGTCCGAGTTGATTTATTAAATGAAATGTTAAGGCGTCAATACATTCTCATTGATGTTTTGAAGATCTGGGGTTTACTCAAGGTGAATCAACCACCTTGATTCATAGGACTAGTGTTCTATCTTATGGTCCTTTCAAGCTAGTTGTGTGGCGACATTGTTCAACTTTCTAGAGAGCAAGTACGGGGTAAATTTCACGCAAGCTTCTGCAATTACATGGTTCTGCAAACACCGTAAATAAATATAATCACATGCAAAAGAATTGATGATCCTTATGGTTAAAACCTTCCATCCAGTAAAACAAAGTCCTACATTTGGTATGATGGTTATACGGTGGCCAACACGAAGTATAACAACTTATGAATTACCCATCGACGGATCACCAAAAACGCACATGCACCTACGTCTTTTCGCGGGTGTTCCGGAGAAAATATTGCGTACCAGGACTCGATCGAGTCATTCTTGCGCGTACTTGTCATTAGTGACTCTTTCGACGCTTTCTTGACCAATAAAATGTCACGTCATCCGAACTGGACCCTTTATTCTCTACTTTATACACTCCTCTCTCTCTCTCTCTCTCTCTCTCTCTCTCTCTCCCCATAGCATGTCATTTTCTTCTACAAACCCCGCAAAATATAATACACTCTAAATTTATAATTTATTCAATATAATTAATATGATTTATGAATATTAATTCATCTTTAAATTCATAATCTAGTTAATTTGATACCTGAACAAGATCTCTCGGTTTTGAATGGTCCGAACGACCGAAAAGGATCTCACACACACACACTCTCTCTCTCTCTCTCTCTCTCTCTCTCTCTCTCTCTCTCATTCTCTCTCTCTCTGTCTAATATTACGTTGCTTTTCCCTGCATGAGCAGAGACATGCATCGGCGGAGCTCCCCACCACCGCCCGCACGCCACCGCCAATCCATGGCACACCCGCTGCCGCGCGGAGCGGAGGTGGAGATCCCGCTCCATCCACCATCGCCGGGGGACCCACTTGCCGGCAAAGATCGTCACCCCGCGCCGCACGCCAAACTCCTTCGTAAGTAGCGATAGGAAAAGAAAAATCACCAGCTCGGGATTTTTCTTTTCCTATCTCTACTTACGAAGAAGGAGTTTGGCGTGCGGCGCGGGGTGACAATCTTTGCCGGCAAGTGGGTCCCCCGGCGATGGTGGATGGAGCTGGTGATCTCCACCTCCGCTCCGGCGCAGAGTGCGGGTGTGCCATGGATTGAGGTGGCAGCGACCGACAGCGAGCGGTGGTGGGGGAGCTCCGCCGATGCATGTCTCGCTCATGCAGTGGAAAAGCAACGTAATATTAGAGAGAGAGAGAGGGACAGAGAGAGAGAGAGAGAGAGAGATCCTTTTCAGTCGTTCGGACCATTCAAAAACAAGAGATCTTGTTCAGGTATCAAATTAAATAGATTAAGAATTTAAAGATGAATTAATATTCATAAATCATATTAATTATATTGAATAAATTACGGCTCAAAATAATAAGTTTCGAATTTGTCCATAAAAATAAAAATTTGGGTTTTACAATCATATATGATTAGCTCGATCCCACATGTAAAATATTATTTACGCAAACAACTAATCAATCAAGAATAAACGGATCCATATATGATTGTAAAACACCGATATCACTAAATACAGCGGAATTAAAGCGTACTGTTTGAGCCATCGCTTCAAGTGAAGATAAGTAGATCACTCGATAATCGTCGAGGAGATCTATCGGAATGCCAGATCTTCCTCTCTATGACCTATTTCACTATAGCAGCTTTCAATGGGAGTAAAGCAACTGATAGGTAAAACCTATCCTATTTATAGGCTCGAGAGGGGACCTAGCAAACCCTATTCAACAGCGTGTCAACCGGGCCCTTCCCATTACGGGCTTCGCTTAAACACAATTACCTACACTTTGCTGCTCAACTAGGCCCGTTATCAATAGATGCCAATACCCAATTTAATCAGATCACTGTAGGGTTCAATAAATATTGGAATATCCATTAACCCGATAATTTAAAATAGGAAATCAATTAATTAATGTAAGCCCATATTATAGGAAATTTCCAACATTCTCCCACGTGGGCTACATTAATTAACTTATTTTATTTTGAAAAAGATTTTATATTGAAAACGACACTATCGGGTTAATAACTAAAAATTTTGTTTTTATGTGGCCACGACTTTAAAAAATAATATTCCAATAATGGCATCTCAAAACCAATCCAATCATATATAACCTCAGTATAGGACTATGGAGATCAATGTGTTCAGAAAATACCACAACACATGATCTTCCATAATCACATATAATAAGTATTATATTTTCATGGATCACGGGCCTATTAGTGTAGTAAGAAATAGTGTCGACATGTGATCAAAATATTCACTATTTCTTATCGGTCCTCAATGCAATTTCTTAACGACAGAAACCGCATCAACGCAATTTCTAAACAACATGAAATTGCACAGCTATGTCGCAATCCAACATGAGATCTCATAATCAGTGGCATTGTATCATCTTTAAACTAAAATTTGTTTAAATATACTGTTTTATATTTCCATTTCTCAGTCAACAGGAGAAAGGATAGCAATAGAATTAATAATAACAATCATTGAAAATAAATGTTTTAACAGACACCATAAAAGGATTATCAATCTGCACATAACAATAATATCCATAAACACAAATTATATAACTCCCACTAACAAAAGAAATCAAAAGAATCTAAGACACCCATATTCTTTACATGTTCTTTAAACAAAATGGGTCGTAAGCCTTTTGTTAGAGGATCAACCAACATGAACTCAGTTCTGATATTTTCAATCACAATATCTCCCTTTTTGACCAAGTCTTTAACAATATAGTATTTTATTCAGTTAATATTTTTACCGTGGCATTATTGTTGTTTATAACAAAGGTAACTGTTTGTCACACATAATGCAATAAGATCAATTATGGGCAATAAGTATTTCAACAAAAATAATTAGTACATTATAAACTCCCCTTTGGGCGAGTGTGTAATGCACCATTATTTTCCACAATATGAAGTTTATAACAATAAGGAGAATTACATATAATTGTCAAAGATTCATCCCCTTTGGGCAGATAAATCATTTAAATTACGCATCTCCATGATATCAATATATGGAGACGACAAAGGAGAATCACATATAATCTTCAAGGATCAATCCCCTTTGGGCAGACAAATCCTTTAAATTATACATCTCTATTATCTCAACATAAAAGGGAATTACACATAACTCTAAAAAAATTTATCCCCTTTAGGCAGATAAACCTTTTGAGTCACACATCCCCATCATTCATCTCTAATATATCAATATTAAGAGGGGAATTACACATAACTTTCAAAAAATTTATCACCTTTGGGCAAATAAATCTTTTTGAGTCATACATCCCCATCTTTTAATTTTGGAATTTATCTTCATGCAATTTTCAAATTAATATACACAATAACCCCCTTCGGGCATGTGATTGTATATACTCATTTTTATCAATATGGAACTCCAAAAAATTTATGCCCAAAATTCATCTAACAATATGAAACACTTTACAACATGTGCTTCCAAGGATCATATTGCACTTTTTCAAACAACAATTTTTGCTACAATTTTATAATTTTTTTTATTTTAATATCTCGGACTCATGGCAAATCAAGAATGGATATGAATGGTTACTAGAATTAAAGGGTGCCAAAAATTTTGTAGATATCATTAATTATGAGGACAATCTTTATCTCTCACTTTCTCACTATCAACCCTTGGTTGGCGTGTTTAAATTTGGCATCTTTTAAATTTGAGAAATTCCGTAGTCAAGCAATAACTCAATCTCCACCTATTTGACATAATCATATCATCTGAATTTAGAAGTATCATTGCACTTTCTAGCCAAACCTTCGTGCATGTTAGCATGAAACCCACAAGAGATCAAGCAAAATCTCTGTAAAGAGAACTTCCAAACCTCGATCCTATTAAGTCAGTCCACTCTGATGACTCATGGTAAAACCACACAAGAAGACATGAAGGGTCAAAACAAACTAGACAATAATGGGAACAATTAAGTTTCAAGGTAGGCAGGACCAGCTGCCCTTCCACCTCAATTTACCAAAGGCACATCCAAAAATTCCCGAGAAAAAAATAACGACGAGAAAGAAACCTCTGTTTATCAGAAACCAAAAACTCAATTACTCAAGACAGTTGTTTATTCAACTGAGAACACACATGATAAAATATCTAGTCATTCTTATCTTGCTGAAGGAAGACACCTTATCCCTTTTCCGAAACTGTTTGATCGAATAACATCATTAGGTGGGTAAAAACCCTATTCAATCGTCGATGATACCAAGGCGGAAATCTCCCCAACAACGTAGACAAGAAAGCATCTCAAAACCACGATAGAACGAAAAAACCCCAGAAAATCCCGAAACGGACAGGCAGCAATTACTTTCCCATGCAACTTATGGGATTACAGAGCCGCGGCACAATTCGATGTTGTGAAAGCTGCTGGATTGCTTCCTCGAGAGATGCCTTTGAAATGGAAGAGAATCAGGACTTAAGCAAAGACAAATTGATGATGGTTGATTCTTGCATAAGTTCTAATGATTTGGTGGGAAGAATTGTGACGGCTGCACACATTCTGGAAAGAGGTTTTATGTCGACTCCATATGTTATGATATGACTGCAGAGAACTCATTTCCAAGAAAAGAAGGTTATCTTGGCCCATTGGAGTATAGCTCATATGCTTATTATCACAGACAAAAGTACGATTCCCGCCTCCCGCATATCTCTCTCTCTCTCTCCCCCCCTCTCTCTCTCTCTCTCTCTCTCTCTCGTGTGACACATGAAATTGACTTTCAGGTATGGGGTTGAATTGGTCTATAAACAACAACCATTAATCAAAGGACGTGGAGTGTCATATTGCAAGAACTTACGTCGCCTAGATTTGAACACTCGAAGGTGCTTTTCCACTCCCTTTAGACTTTAGTTTTTCTTTTTTAAAATCTTAAATGGATAGGATAGATTTAGTCTCTAATTTTTGGTTTATAGGTTTGTTGCTCCTATGTCTAATGAGATTTGCTTCTTCTGTCTCATTAAGGTGAATCTGAGGAAATTCTGGACAGGACATATTATGTGTTCCTCCCCCCCGAACTCTGTCTAGTGCATCCACTTCCTGGGTCACTTGTTCATGCAGCTCAACGATTGCCTTCAATAATGAGAAGGGTAGAGAGCATTCTGCTTGCAATTCAACTCAAGGATGTAAAAGATTATTCGGTCCCTGCTTCGAAGGTGTGTTATGTTCTAAGTTTTGAAAAAGTTGCTGTCTTGTGTATCTTATTAGTGCGTCTCTTTTCTCTCGATAGATCTTGGAAGCTTTGACTCCAGCCTCATGTCAAGAGACGTTCTGTTATGAAAGAGCAGAGCTCCTTGGAGATGCTTACTTAAAATGGGTTGTAAGCAAATTTCTATTTCTTAGATATCCTCAAAAGCATGAGGGTCACCGACTAGAATGAGGCAACAAATGGTGAGTAACATGGTCTTGTATGAGTATGCTTTGAATAAAGGACTTCAATCATATATCCAACCAGATAGATTTGCTCCATCTAGATGGGCTGCACCAGAGTGCTTCCTGTCTTCGATGAGGATACAAAGGATGAAACTTCCTTGTTTGATATGGAGCATTCACTTGCTGAAGTTGGAGGTAGGTCAGATGTAATTGGGGCTGAGTTTGATGATGAAAGCATTGAAGATGGTGAAGCCGAGAGTGACTCAAGTTCTTACGGAGTTCTGTCTAGCAAGACACTAGCAGATGTTGTTGAAGCATTGATTGGGGTGTATTATGTTGAAGGTGGGAAGAATGCTGCCAATCACTTCATGAAATGGGTAGGAATACCGGTTGAGTTTGATAATGACGAAAAGAATGTGCAATCGGGCCATCAAATGTCCCAAAGAGCATCCTCGGGAGTGTCAATTTTGATGCTTTAGAATCTGCCCTTAGTTTGAAGTTTAATGACAAAGGCCTCTTGATAGAAACTATTACTCATGCTTCACGACCATCTTCTGGAGTCTCTTGCTACCAGCGCTTAGAGTTCGTTGTTGATGCAGTTATGGATCATCTTATTACAAGACATTTGTTCTTCACTTATATTGATCTTCCACCTGGCCGCTTTACTGATTTACGAGCTGCTACTGTAAACAATGAGAACTTTGCACGTGTTGCGGTTAAACACAAGCTCCATTTACACCTTCGGCACGAGTCCAGTGCCTTGGAGAAGCAGGTTTTTCATTTGTTTCTTTCTTGCAAGTGCATTGTATCAGCATTAAATTTCTTTTGTGGTTGTTTGATACATAACATGACCTGAAAACAATATTGTTTGACTTGTCTATGAGGGTAATGACTATTAGGTCTTTTGGCTTTTTTTTTTCCAAATCAGGGACTTCGTAAAGGAAGTTCAGGATGAGTTGTCGAAGCCAGGTTTCAACACTTTTGGTTTGGGGGATTGTAAAGCACCAAAAGTCCTTGGCGATATTGTTGAGTCCATTGCTGGTGCTATATTCCTTGATAGTGGACATGATACTGCTGTTGTATGGAAGGTTAGTTCGATCTGGTTGACCTATGGGCATTCTTTTTGCAATATGCCCACTTGGAAAACAAAAAAAAAAAAAACAGGATAAATGTAGGAAAAAAAAAAGTTCTTGATACACAGTGAACATCGTCTTTTTTTTTTTTCTTTTGGAAGTGTGAATACAAAGAGAGTATCTAGAGTACTGAATTCTCCTTTTCTTTTACAGGTTTTTCAGCCTTTGTTGCATCCCATGGTCACTCCGGATAGACTCCCAATGCATCCCGTCGAGGAGCTGCAAGAGCGCTGCCAGCAAGAAAGAGGCTGAAGGCTTGGAGTATAAAGCCTCCCGAAATGGCAACTTGGCCACGCTTGAAGTCTTTGTTGATGGAGTACGGGTTGGGGTTGCTCGGAATCCACAAAAAGATGGCGCAGAAACTTGCTGCACGAAATGCTCTTGCTGTTCGAAAGAAAGGGATACATCGATGCTAAGGTGAATAATGATGGAAAGAAGAAAAATGGTAACCAAACATTTACGAGGCGGACACGAACGACGGATGTTTGCGTCGAAACCGGCCAATGCCATTATATAGGTAAGACTGAATTTGTCCTCTCTAATTGCAACTTCGAACTATGATCATTCATTGTTCAATCCGTACGCACCTTCAGGTGTGTAAATGAGGGTGGCCCAAAGACAGGCAAAGCGGTTCACGTTCGCCGTTCGTGTAAACACCACGGACGGGGGATGGACGGACGAATGTGTGGGGGCCCATGCCAAGTGTCAAAAAGGCAAAGGATTCTGCTGATGTTCTTCTCTTGGAACTTCTAAACAAATGGTATTCTTGACACTAAAATCTTATTATAAATGGCCCTTAATATGCATACATTCTCTGGACTAAAAAAATTGGCAAGT
This sequence comes from Eucalyptus erythrocorys, assembly GCA_014182555.1. Classification (NCBI taxonomy): domain Eukaryota; kingdom Viridiplantae; phylum Streptophyta; class Magnoliopsida; order Myrtales; family Myrtaceae; genus Eucalyptus; species Eucalyptus erythrocorys. Next base: position 36,747,039 of record CM024600.1, on the reverse strand, counting down.
TGTGATACTTATCCCCTCTTGTTCTCTTCCCTGACCAAGTGCAACAGGGATGCTTTTTTTTTTCTTTTTTTTCTTTTTTTTCTTTTCTTTGGGTTATTACGAGGTCTCTCGCTGGATAAGTATGGAAGGGAATTTTTGTAAAGAACTATGACCATTACTGCTTCGTTATATACTCCCTTGGCATAGAGAGCACCAGAAATTGGAGAGGAACACTGATTATACGGGAATTAATAAACGATTTTTAAGAAATGTTTGCCCTCGCTCGACTGAAAAGTAAACAGAAGAGAAGGCCCTTGTGGAGGCAAATGATAGGATTGGGATTTTTCTAGGATTGTCAATTGATCTCTGATGGCAATAGCTTATTTGGAAAAATGGAGGCGTACTGTGAAATAAATTATCTCAAAAACCAATGCGAGAGAGCAGCTTCTAAGCATCCATTACAAAGCGTCATATGTGGAGTATCGATCAGCTCGCCAACCTCTATCTCGCACAATATATATATGAAGATATATACATCAATTTATCAAGCGCAATTTGCTCAAAGGTAATAGCTCGCTTGAGGTCTTCTTGTCGTGGCGAGGTAGCCCTTATTGGCCTTAGATGAGTGTGAACCTCACAAGCCTTTAGTGGGGTCGTCCCTTGCCAGATCCCGGCGAGGGTAGTCCTTGCCAATGGTTGTCTTTGGCTGGTCATCATCAGCCATTACCCAGACCGGCAGCCAACTAGAGGAAGGACAAAGGAAAAAAAAAAAAAAGAAAAAAGGGAAACAAACAAATAAATAAAGAGAAAAATTATTATTAAAATCGATTCATGTTAGAATTGGTTGTGCCACATAAGATAATTAATACCCAAGTTAGTGATTTTTAGCTAAAATTGACTGAATAGACAATTGGTAAAATGTTCAAAAGTTTAAGATTTAATTGATAAAATTATAATATTTATGACTGAATGGGCAAAAATATTATAGATTTAGGATTTTTTGAATCATTTTCCGAAAAAAAAAATTGTTTTATAATGAAAATTTTAGTTTTTTTAATGGCATTGTCGGGCCTGCTCCAGTTGGAATTATTGCACTATAAATAATGGATAGGTAGATAGAGAAATAAGAACACTAACTTTTTTGGTATTGCGAAATCTAAAATATGCAGGATATTCTTCCTTAGTTGGGGATCGTACAAAATAGGAAATTAGATCAAAAGTCATTCCAATGACTCATCTTTAGGGTAATATGCTGTGACCTCCAAAAGCTTTAATCTAATTGCGCTCATTAGAATCAGTCCATAATTTTTTAGGACATTCACAGTCGTGGTGATGCCTTGGCTCTATAATGATGGATGGAAGCATGGCAATTCGAGACAGATGAAATATAGGTTATCCCATCATTAGATCTGTTCTAGGTTATTACATCATTAGATCTGTTGTTAGTCACTATCAGGTTATTACATCATTAGATCTATTCTTAGTCACTATCGTTGCGCACAGAATTCGATGCTTTAATTAATTCAACCACCAAGTAATATATGAAATATATGTTATCCCATCATTGATCTGTTCTTAGTCACTATCGTTGCGCACATAATTCAATTGCTCTAATTAATTCAACCACTAAGTAATATAAACCTATCAAATAGATGGTATCATATTGTCATTTTCTCCTTGAACATAAGCATAGTTTAATTGCCTTATATTATTACCGAACCGGCCACGATCAACATAAGATAAAAAGCTTCACTCGTAGCCTAGTTTCCATAGCGTGCGAGCAAGAACATATTGATTTTTGTTTAGCAATTCTTAACATTTTTTTTTTATTATATTGTGATTGTAAGTCCGAGTTGATTTATTAAATTAAATGTTAAGGCGTCAATACATTCTCATTGATGTTTTGAAGATCTGGGGTTTACTCAAGGTGAATCAACCACCTTGATTCATAGGACTAGTGTTCTATCTTATGGTCCTTTCAAGCTAGTTGTGTGGCGACATTGTTCAACTTTCTAGAGAGCAAGTACAGGGTAAATTTCACGCAAGCTTCTGCAATTACATGGTTCTGCAAACACCGTAAATAAATATAATCACATGCAAAAGAATTGATGATCCTTATGGTTAAAACCTTCCATCCAAGAAAACAAAGTCCTACATTTGGTATGATGGTTATACGGTGGCCAACACGAAGTATAACAACTTATGCATTACCCATCGACGAGCACCAAAAACGCACATGCACCTACGTCTTTTTCGCGGGTGTTCCGGGAGAAAATATTGCGTACCAGGACTCGATCGAGTCATTCTTGCGCATACTTGTCATCAGTGACTCTTTCGACGCTTTCTTGACCAATAAAGTATCACGTCATCCGAACTGGACCCTTTATTCTCTACTTTATACACTCCTCTCTCTCTCTCTCTCTCTCTCTCTCTCTCTCTCTCTCTCCCCACTCTCTCTCCCCAACTTGCATGTCATTTTCTTCTACAGTCCTCCAAAATATAATACACTCTAAATTTATAATTTATTCAATATAATTAATATGATTTATGAATATTAATTCATCTTTAAATTCTTAATCTATTTAATTTGATACCCGAACAAGATCTCTCGGTTTTGAAAGGTCCGAACGACTGAAAAGGATCTCACTCACTCACTCTCTCTCTCTCTCTCTCTCTCTCTCTCTCTCTCTCTCTCTCTCTCTCCACTGCATGTCCTTTTCTTCTACAGTCCTCCAAAATATAATACACTCTAAATTTATAATTTAATCAATATAATTAATATGATTTATGAATATTAATTCATCTTTAAATTCTTAATCTATTTAATTTGATACCTGAACAAGATCTCTCGGTTTTGAATGGTCCGAACGACCGAAAAGGATCTCACACACACACACACACACTCTCTCTCTCTCTCTCTCTCTCTCTCTCTCTCTCTCTCTCTCTCTAATATTACGTTGCTTTTCCCTGCATGAACGAGACATGCATCGGCGGAGCTCCCCACCACCGCCCGCCACGCCACCGCCAATCCATGGCACACCCACGCTGTCGCGCCGGAGCGAGGTGGAGATCACCGGCTCCATCCACCATCGCTGGGGGACCCACTTGCCGGCAAAGATCGTCGCCCCGCGCCGCACGCCAAACTCCTTCGTAAGTAGCGATAGGAAAAGAAAATCACCAGCTCGGGATTTTTCTTTTCCTATCTCTACTTATGAAGAAGGAGTTTGGCGTGCGGCGCGGGGCGACGATCTTTGCCGACATGTGCGTCCCCCGGCGATGGTGGATGGGGCTAGTGATCTCCACCTCCGCACCAGCGCGGCAGTGCGGGTGTGCCATGGATTGGAGGTGGTAGGCGGCCGGCGGGCGAGCGGTGGTGGCGGAGCTCCGCTGATGCATGTCTCGTTCATGCAGGGAAAAGCAACGTAATATTAGAGAGAGAGAGAGAGAAAGAGAGAGAGAGAGAGAGAGAGAGAGAGAGAGAGAGAGAGAGAGAGAGAAAGAGAGAGAGAGTGAGATCTTTTTCAGTCGTTCGGACCATTCAAAAACGAGAGATCTTGTTCACATATCAAATTAAATAGATTAAGAATTTAAAGATGAATTAATATTCATAAATCATATTAATTATATTGAATAAATTATAAATTTAGAGTGTATTATATTTTGGAGGACTGTAGAAGAAAAGGACATGCAGCGGGGGAGAGAGAGAGAGAGAGAGAGAGAGAGAGAGAGAGAGAGAGAGAGAGGAGTGTCTAAAGTAGAGAATAAAGGGTCGATTTCGAATGACATGATACTTTATTGGTCAAGAAAGCATCGAAAGAGTCACTGATGACAAGTACGCGCAAGAATGACTCGATCGAGTCCCGGTACGCAATATTTTCTCCCGGAACACCCGCGAAAAAGAAGTAGGTGCATGTGCGTTTTTGATGCTCTGTCAGATGGGTAATTCATAAGTTGTTATACTTCGTGTTGGCCACCGTATAACCATCATACCAAATGTAGGACTTTGTTTTACCGGATGGAAGGTTTTAACCATAAGGATCATCAATTCTTTTGCATGTGATTATATTTATTTACGGTGTTTGCGAGAACCATGTAATTGCAGAAGCTTGCGTGAAATTTACCCCGTACTTGCTCTCTAGAAAGTTGAACAATGTCGCCACACAACTAGCTTGAAAGGACCATAAGATAGAACACTAGTCCCATGAATCAAGGTGGTTGATTCACCTTGAGTAAACCCCAGATCTTCAAAACATCAATGAGAATGTATTGATGCCTTAACATTTAATTTAATAAATCAACTCGGACTTACAATCACAATATAATAAGTTTCGAATTTGTCCATAAAAAATAAAAATTTGGGTTTTACACTCATATATCATTAGCTCTGATACCACATGTAAAATATTATTTATACAAACAACTAATCAATCAAGAATAAATGGATCCATATATGATTGTAAAACACCGATATCACTAAATACAGCTGAATTAAAGCGTACCTGTTTCAGCCATCGCTTCAAGTGAAGAAAAGTAGATCACTCTGATAATCAGAGATCTATCGGAATACCAGATCTTCCTCTCTATGACCTATTTCACTATAGCAACTTTCAGTGGGAGTAAAGCAACTGATAGGTATAACCTATCCTATTTATAGGCAAGAGAGGGGACCTAGCAAACCCTATTCAACAGCGTGTCAACTGGGCCCTTCCCATTACGGGCTTCAGTTAAACACAATTGCCTACACTTTGCTGCTCAACTAGGCCCGTTATCAATATATGCCAATACCCAATTTAATCAGATCACTATAGGGTTCAATAAATATTGGAATATCCATTAACCCGATTATTTAAAATTGGAAATCAATTAATTAATGTAAGCCCATATTATAGGAAATTTCCAACATTCTCCCACTTGGGCTACATTAATTAACTTATTTTATTTTGAAAAAGATTTTATATTGAAAACGACACTATCGGGTTAATAACTAAAAATTTTGTTTTTATGTGGCCACGACTTTAAAAAATAATATTCCAATAATAGCATCTCGAAACCAATCCAATCATATATAACCTCAGTATAGGACTATGGAGATCAATGTGTTAAGAAAATACTAGAACACATGATCTTCCATAATCACATATAATAACTATTATATTTTCATGGATCATGGGCCTAGTAGTGTAGTAAGAAATAGTGCCGACATGTGATCAAAATATTCACTATTTCTTATCGGTCCTCAATGCAATTTCTTAACGACATGAAACTGCATCAACGCAATTTCTAAACAACATGAAATTGCACAACTATGTCGCAATCCAACATGAGATCTCATAATCAGTGACATTGTATCATCTTTAAACTAAAATTTGTTTAAAGATACTGTTTTATATTTCCATTTCTCAGTCAACAGGAGAAAGGATAACAAGAGAATTAATAATAACAATCATTGAAAATAAATGTTTTAACAAACATCGTAAAAGGATTATCAATTTGCACATAACTATAATATCCATAAACACAAATTATATAACTCCCACTAACAAAAGAAATCAAAAGAATCCAAGACACCCATATTCTTTACATGTTCTTTAAACAAAATGGGTCGTAAGCCTTTTGTTAGAGGATCAGCCAACATGAACTCGGTTCGATATTTTCAATCACAATATCTCCCTTTTTGACCAAGTCTTTAACAATATAGTATTTTATTCAGTTAATATTTTTACCGTGGCATTATTGTTGTTTATAACAAAGGTAACCGTTTGTCACACATAATGCAATAAGATCAATTATGGGCAATAAGTATTTCAATAAAAATAATTAGTACATTATAAACTCCCCTTTGGGCAGTGTATAATGCACCATTATTTTCCACAATATGAAGTTTATAACAATAAGGAGAATTACATATAATTGTCAAAGATTCATCCCCTTTGGGCAGATAAATCATTTAAATTATACATCTCCATGATATCAATATATGGAGACGACAAAGGAGAATTACATATAATCTTCAAGGATCAATCCCCTTTGGGCAGACAAATCCTTTAAATTATACATCTCTATTATCTCAACATAAATGGGAATTACACATAACTCTAAAAAAATTTATCCCCTTTAGGCAGATAAACCTTTTGAGTCACACATCCCCATCATTCATCTCTAATATATCAATATTAAGAGGGGAATTACACATAACTTTCAAAAATTTATCACCTTTGGGCAAATAAATCTTTTTGAGTCATACATCCCCATCTTTTAATTTTGGAATTTATCTTCATGCAATTTTCAAATTAATATACACAATAACTCCCTTTGGGCATGTGATTGTATATACTAATTTTCATCAATAAGGAACTCCAAAAAATTTATGCCCAAAATTCATCTAACAATATGAAACACTTTACAACATGTGCTTCCAAGGATCATATTGCACTTTTTCAAACAACAATTTTTGCTACAATTTTATAATTTTTTTATTTTAATATCTCAGACTCATGGCAAATCAAGAATGGATATGAATGGTTACTAGAATTAAAGGGTGCCAAAAATTTTGTAGATATCAGTAATTATGAGGACAATCTTTATCTCTCACTTTCTCACTATCAACCCTTGGTTGGCGTTTTTAAATTTGGCATCTTTTAAATTTGAGAAATTCCGTAGTCAAGCAATAACTCAATCTCCACCTATTTGACATAATCATATCACCTGAATTTAGAAGTATCATTGCACTTTCTAGCGAAACCTTCGTGCATGTTAGCATGAAACTCACAAGAGATCAAGCAAAATCACTACAAAGAGAACTTCCAAACCTCGATCCTATTAAGTCAGTCCACTCTGATGACTCATGGTAAAACCACACAAGAAGACATGAAGGGTCAAAACAAACTAGACAAAAATGGGAACAATTAAGTTTCAAGGTAGGCAGGACCAGCTGCCCTTCCACCTCAATTTACAAAAGGCACATCCAACAATTCCCGAAAAAATAACGACAGAGAAGAAACCTCTGTTTATCGAAACCAAAAACTCAATTACTCAAGACAGTTGTTTATTCAACTGAGAACACACATGATAAAATATCCAGTCATTCTTATCTAGCTGAAGGAAGACACCTTATCCCTTTTCCGAAACTGTTTAACCGAATAACATCATTAGGTGGGTATAAACCCTATTCAATCGTCGATGATACCAAGGCGAAAATCTCCCCAACAATGTAGACAAGAAAGCATCTCAAAACCACGATAGAACGACAAAACCCCAGAAAATCCCGAAAACGGACAGGCAGCAATTACTTTCCCATGCAACTTATGGGATTACAGGAGCCGCGGCACAATTCGATGTTGTGAAAGCTGCTGGATTGCTTCCTCAGAGAGATGCCTTTGAAATGGAAGAGAATCAGGACTTAAGCAAAGACAAATTGATGATGGCTGATTCTTGCATAAGTTCTAATGATTTGGTGGGAAGAATTGTGATGGCTGCACACATTCTGGAAAGAGGTTTTATGTCGACTCCATATGTTATGATATTGCCTTCAACAATGAGAAGGGTAGAGAGCATTCTGCTTGCAATTCAACTCTAGGATGTAATAGATTATTCGGTCCCTGCTTCGAATGTGTGTTATGTTCTAAGTTTTGAAAAAGTTGCTGTCTTGTGTATCTTATTAGTGCGTCTCTTTTCTCTCGATAGATCTTGGAAGCTTTGACTGCAGCCTCATGTCAGGAGATGTTCTGTATGAAAGAGCGAGCTCCTTGGAGATGCTTACTTAAAATGGGTTGTAAGCAAATTTCTATTTCGTAGATATCCTCAAAAGCATGAGGGTCAGTTGACCAGAATGAGGCAACAAATGGTGAGTAACATGGTCTTGTATGAGTATGCTTTGAATAAAGGACTTCAATCATATATCCAAGTAGATAGATTTGATCCATCTAGATGGGCTGCACCAGGAGTTCTTCCTGTCTTCGATGAGGATACAAAGGATGAAACTTCCTTGTTTGATATGGAGCATTCACTTGCTGAAGTTGGAGGTAGGTCAAATGTAATTGGGGCTGAGTTTGATGATGAAAGCATTGAAGATGGTGAAGTCGAGAGTGACTCAAGTTCTTCCAGAGTTCTGTCTAGCAAGACACTAGCAGATGTTTTTGGAGCATTGATTGGCGTATCTTATGTTGAAGGTGGGAAGAATGCTGCCAATCACTTCATGAAATGGGTGGGAATACAGGTTGAGTTTGATAACGACGAGAAAGAATGTGCAATCAGGCCATCAAATGTCCCAAAGAGCATCCTCAGGAGTGTCAATTTTGATGCTTTAGAATCTGCCATTAATTTGATGTTTAAAGACAGAGGCCTCTTGATAGAAGCTATTACTCATGCTCCACGACCATCTTCTGGAGTCTCTTGCTACGAGCGCTTAGAGTTTGTTGGCGATGCACTTCTGGATCATCTTATTACAAGATATTTGTTCTTCACTTATACTGATCTTCCACCTGGCCGCTTGACTGATTTACAAGCTGCTACTGTAAACAATGAGAACTTTGCACGTATCGCGGTTAAACACAAGCTCCATTTACACCTTCAGCATAGGTCCAATGCCTTGAAGAAGCAGGTTTTTCATTTCTTTCTTTCTTGCTCGTGACATTGTATCATCTTTAAATTTCTTTTGTGGTTGTTTGATACATAACATGACCGGTAAACTATATTGTTTGACTTCTCCATGAGGGTAATGACTATTAGGTCTTTTGGCTTTTTTTTCCAGATCAGGGATTTCGTAACGGAAGTTCAGGATGAATTGTCGAAGCCAAATTTCAACTCTTTTGGTTTAGGGGATTGTAAAGCACCAAAAGTCCTTGGCGATATTGTTGAATCCATTGCTAGTGCTATATTCCTTGATAGTGGACATGATACTGTTGTTGTGTGGAAGGTTAGTTCGACTTAGTTGACCTATGGGCATTCTTTTTGCCATATGCCCTCTTGGAAAAGAAAAAAAAAGAGGATAAAAGGGAAAAAAAAAAGTTCTTGATAAACAGTGAACGTTTTTTTTTTTTTCTGTTGGAAGTGTGAATACAAAGAGAGTATCTAGAGTACTGAATTGTCTTTTTCTTTTACAGGTTTTTCAGCCTTTGTTGCATCCCATGGTCACTCCGATAGACTCCCAATGCATCCTGTCGGGAGCTGCAAGAGCGCTGCCAGCAACGGCATCGAAGGCTTGGAGTATAAAGCCTCCCGAAATGGCAACTTGGCCACGCTTGAAGTCTTTGTTGATGGAGTACAGGTTGGGGTTGCTCGGAATCCACAAAAAGATGGCGCAGAAACTTGCTGCACGAAATGCTCTTGCTGTTCCGAAAGAAAGGGATACATCTGATGCTAAGGTGAATAATGATGGAAAGAAGAAAAATGGTAACCAAACATTTACGAGGCGGACACGAACGACATATGTTTGCGTCGAAACTGGCCAATGCCATTATATAGGTAAGACTGAATTTGTCCTCTCTAATTGCAACTTCTGAACTATGATCATTGATTGTTCAATCCGTATGCACCTTCAGGTGTGTAAATGAGGGTGGCCCTGCACATGCAAAGCGGTTCACGTTCGCCGTTCGTGTAAACACCACGAACAGGGGATGGACGGACGAATGTGTGGGGGAGCCCATGCCAAGTGTCAAAAAGGCAAAGGATTCTGCTGATGTTCTTCTCTTGGAACTTCTAAACAAATGGTATTCTTGACACTAAAATCTTATTATAAATGGCCCTTAATATGCATTCATTCTCTGGACTAAAAAAATTGGCAAGTTGTGATACTTATCCCCTCTTGTTCTCTTCCATGACCAAGTGCGACAGGGATGCTTTTTTTTCTTTTTTTCTTTTTTTTCTTTTTTTTTGGGTTATTACGAGGTCTCTCGCTGGATATGGAAGGGAATTTTTGTAAAGAACTATGACCATTATTGCTTCGTTATATACTCTCTTGGCATAGAGAGCACCAGAAATTGGAGAGGAACACTGATTATACTGGAATTAATAAACGATTTTTAAGAAATGTTTGCCCTCAGCTCGACTGAAAAGTAAACAGAAGAAGGGCCCTTGTGGAGGCAAATGATAGGATTGGGATTTTTCTAGGATTGTCAATTGATCTCTGATGGCAGCAGCTTATTTGGAAAAATGGAAGCGTACTGTGAAATAAATTATCTGAAAAACCAATGCGAGAGAGCAGCTTCTAAGCGTCCATTACAAAGCGTCACATGTGGAGTATCGATCAGCTCGCCAACCTCTATCTCGCACAATATATATACGAAGATGTATACATCAATTTATCAAGCGCAATTTGCTCAAAGGTAATAGCTCGCTCGAGGTCTCCTTGTTGATTGTGTCACATAAAATAATTAACACCCAAGTCGAACCCCCCTTCCGTCCCTACTCAGTTTCATGACATGGTGGGAGTGAGCCATCTGAACAAATACAGTCGAGCTAGTGTTCAGGAACTCCGTGCACCATTAGCTGTGCGCTACTATGCTTTTGTCTTCTTTTTCCCCAAAAGAACAATATAAAACAACATCATCATACTGAAATTGAGCTCCTAAATTTTGAAACTTATCAGCTAGAAACATAAGAAAATCAATGGTTCATAGAATTCTTTATATCCAGAGTCTCTCAGCAAATTATAAGTCCACCATATTAGAATATCACCGTCATCGATTATTAACTAGAATTTCAACCAAGTGGGCAGAGACAGATAACCCCACATGAATAAAACAAAACAGATCCCAACAACATTCCATCCATTGCTTTGTCAAACATCTTGCTGAACTTGAAAGAAAGCCCGCATGCAAAATATATTCAGCATAAAGGTCCCTGTACCAATAATTCAAAAATTTCAAGTTTGAATATTAAATCTCCTCACTTACAAACCACACCTGCTCACTTGCAAGCATGCACGCGTAAGAGAATCAGCATTCTTGTATGTGGCAAGAGAGTGAATTTTCTAAATCGTCCAGAAATTAGATTCTCATCAAATGTACTGTCGTAAAGATGACAAAAACTTTTCAAAAGATTTTATAATTTGTTTCTTCAGTAATATAAGAAAAAAAATCATTCACAGGAGGGGATGGTAGTTGCATCCCACAATCATAACTAATCAATTCATTTTTGATATCTTCAGATGCATACATAGAAGTAATTTTTAAGAGGTGATGTTCCTACAAATTATAACTAACCCATCCTGCTTGTTGCAACATAATCTTAGAAACGAGAACTAGTATTTAAAAACAGCAAAAAGTAAGACTGACAAAACTTTGCTTAGCATGTTTCATCATTGACTTACATTGAATACTGGATGGCTTCAGTGGCAGTTGTTGAGGGCAGAAAATCGTTGACAGCTACCTCCTTGTTTTCATTCTTCTTGTCTGTTCCACTTCTTAAGGACACGAGTTTACAATAAATAATCCCTTGACAAACAGAAATTGCTAAACTCTTAAAAGGATACAATCTTCAAAAAAACGGCGGATTTCAGAAAGGCGATGGGGGGCAAGCTCTTTGATGTCCGTGTAGTGTTTGTACTCTGGATCATCAGCACATACAGCAATGATCTTGTCATCTTTCTCTCCCTGCATTTAAAGCACAAGCGTGTTATTTTACACTCTCAATAAAGCCTAGCCACTTCATTCAGTTTAGCCAACAACCTTAACTAGAGTACCTGGTCAATCATGGGCATCAGTCCAATGGCCCTAGCACGTAGGAAGGTGCCAGGAAGGACTGGTTCCTGTCAAAATAGCATGTATTTAGTCAACAAATTCAGTCGAAAAAAGAAAACTTGTTTTTAAAACTTAGCAGTAAATACGGCAACTGTATTTATGGGTGCAAACAGTTCAAATCTAGCTGAATACTGACACAGCATAGGTGCAACTTCTTAAAGGGACAATAGAATAGTTTGTCAAGAGTCAATTTTTTCAAGGTAGTTCTAGATGATAGAAGATAAGCAATTACATGCTGCCTGAATTGTCATCAAACAGTAACATACCACTAAATTGTAACTGAGACTGCACTCGCACCTGTAGGCCAAGCCAAACAGATTGTCCAAGGGCAACTCAGAGCAACTATGACATAGCATTTCTTTGAGTGACCCCTCTATCTCTCTCTCTCTCTCTCTCTCTCTCTCTCTCTCTCTCTCTCTCTCTCGCTCGCTCGCACGCGCGTGCAGGTTATCCAAGAATATTTTATTTCATCCGTATGGACCTTGCCCACTCTTTTAAGTACAAAGTACACACTGTACACAAAGGTGGTGCTGTGCTGGCTAGCGCCGTAGATAAGTTCCTATGTTTTGCAACAAAGGACTTGGGACGAAACACCATCCACCGAGGATTTGAGAAGAAGGAAAGGCTGGGGATTTACCCAACCCCAGTACTTATCATAGGGTACATCAAGCTATTCTTAAAAGCCCTCAACTGATGCAGCGTATAAAGCAATTGTCCAAACAATACTTCGCAAGAATGTGAAAAAGTTGAGATGTCTGTCATTTATTAACACTAATCTTTTTATTAAGGATTGAGCAGAATCAAAATGATCGATCTGTTGTCTGCAACCCTGAAAGGAGAGAGATTACCTGCATCAAGATTAACACATCTAGTGGATCATTGTCTTCACATAAAGTGCGAGGGATGAACCCATAATTGTGAGGATAAACAACCGATGAGTATAACACTCGGTCAACCTGGGGAAAAAAGAAAAGGTGCGTTACTAGACTAAAAATGGTGGCTGCAGTTTCTCATGAGAGGCTAGCTCAGTTTTGACGGACCCAGGAGGTCCTATTGCATACACTATTCGATTGAGGGAGCTGAAAAAGAGGAGGATGCAAGAGAAAGGGGTTATTGTAGGCCGTTTAATACGGCTTCCCAAGATCTACATAGCTAGAAACTCAAACATCCATGAGGTTTGACAAGGATTTGTGTACCTGGTTTTGAATCCATTATTCTTGGAGCAAAACAACAGCAATCCCGGCCTTCAATGCTAAAAATCTTCTCCTCTATGACCCTCGATTCCTGGCTCGATGAGACCGCCACTCACGACATGCCTTATGTGAGTTCAGTGAGAATTTTGGAAAAGTTGAGGGCTAGAGGAGGAACCTTAGCGCTATTTATAGAGTTTTGGGTTGGCCCTCTCATCACGGGCCGGGCCCAACTCGGCCCACACAAGCCAGGCCCATATTCGACCATTAAGAAAACCTTATGCCTTACCTTATTAGACCAACCCCGTAAAAACGGTAATTACAATCTCAATTAATGTAGCCCACATAAGGAAAACTCTTACATTCTCCCACTTGGGCTATATTAATTGAGACTGTACTTTATGTGCACATCTTTATGTTGGTCTAGTGGCAATTCTTAATAGTCAATCCTATCCCATAAAGTCTCCAACACCGAATCATGGCGGTAATCGCATGTATTTACACACGTAGCCTTCCATGGTCACGAATGCTTTCAACTTTATTGATATGGATTCAATATGGTTGTGTGGCAAATAGATAACACCTCATAAAGTAATACCTTATGTGTTATCTCCCTTGTCGGTCACTATTCTCTTATCTTTAAGTGTCATAGAAAACCGGATGTGGCACTAGAGAATATCTTTATGGTTCTAACGAACCCACATATGTCTTATCTTTATGGTTAACCTTTCTTTATGTGTAATCAAGACATATGTACAAGGATAATAACTGGATGCCCCTAGCCTTTACTCAAGATTTACACAGTACCTTGAGATTTTCCTTGGATATATGTGCACAACTCAATAATAACTTATACAAAGAAAGGAGTTGACATATATTGAAATGTTACAAAAAGTAACAAGGTACAGACATAAACTTTATTAGAGCAAATCTGAAATACCTCCTACTAAACGATAGTATCCACTAATTCTCCCAAGCCCATGTTCATGATATGTCGCTCAAATACACAAGGGCGTAGGCCTTTAGTCGATGGATCTCGCCAACATATCGTCCGTAGAAACATGCTCTACTATAATGTCACCATTCTCGTACCATTTCCTTTATGGTCAAAAATTTGACCTCCATATGTTTAGACCCTTTGAGACTTCTGTTGTTATTGACAAACAACACAGCGAATTGTTATCACAATACAACCGTATGGGTCTATTCACAAAATCAAATACGGTCAATTCCTTAATGAGGTTCCCGAGCCAAACAAATTGAGTAGCAGCTGAAAAACATGCTATAAATTCTGCTTGCATGGTAGAGGAAGATATAGATTTCTGTTTCTCACTTTTCCATAATACTTTGCACCCCCGCTAACATGAAGATATATCCCGTTGTCGACTTCCTATCATCTTCACAACTAGCAAAGTCTGCATCCGAATATGCTACCAATTGCAAATCATGGACATATCTATACACCAACATATAATCTCTTGTTCTTTTTAAGTATCTCAAGACCTTTTTGGCAGCAACCCAATGATCATGTCCTGGATTCGACTGGTATCTGCCTAAAAGTCCTGTTACAAAGGCAATGTCTGGTCTAGTGCAAACTTGAGCATACATAATACTTCCAAGTGCATTAGCATAAGGTATGTCCTTCATTTGGTCTTTTTCAAAATCTGATTGAGGACATTGTGAGAGACTCAACTTGTCACCCTTAACGACAGGAACACTTCCTGGTTTGCAATCCTGCATGTTGAATCTCTCCAAAATACGATCAACATATGCCTTTTGAGATAAACCCAACATACGACAAGAATGATTTCTATGGATTTCAATGCCTAGAACGAAAGATGCCTCACCCAAGTCTTTCATGTCAAAATTCTTTGACAACATTTGTTTTGTTTCATGCAGTAATCCAAAATCACTACTTGCAAGCAAAATGTCATCCACATAGAGTATGAGAAAAATAAATTTCCTCCCACCGACCTTGCAAGTATATGCACCGATCTACTTTGTTCTCAACAAAACCAAAAGAAGTAACAACATGGTGAAACTTCATGTACCATTGTCTCGGAAGCTTGTTTGAGACCATAAATAGCTTTCTTTAGTTTACACACACCCGAGTCATTTGTTGCAAAACCTTCGGGTTGCATCATATAAACCTCCTCATCAAGGTCTCCATTTAGAAAAGCAGTCTTAACGTCCATCCGATGTAATTCCATGTCAAAATGAGCTACTAATGCCATGATCACTCTAAAAGAGTCTTTAGAGGAAACTGGAGAAAAGTTGCTTCATAGTCTATCCCTTCCCTCTCGAGTGAAACCTTTGGCTACAAGTCTGGCTTTAAATTTCTCAATCTTTCCTTTTGAATCTCTTTTAGTCTTGTAAACCCACTTGCAACCTATGGGCTTACAACCTTCCGGTAATTCAACAAGTTCCCAAACGCCATTATATTTCATAGACTGCATCTCATCTCTCATTGCATCCAGCCATAAACTAGATTGAGGACAGAAATGGCGTCTCGTATAAGTCACCGGATCTTTAATGCATCCTATATCATAATCATGTTCTCCTAAATAGACCATATAGTCCTAAGTGGTATAGCTGAACGCCTTTCCCTAGTAGACCTCCTAAGTGGAGCCACCGTAGGCTCATTTTGAGTCCGAGGAACTTCAAGGACTTCATCTCGTGGTCATTTCATCAATAGGATTCTCGGTGTTGACAGTTCGGTTTGTGGCACAAGAGGCTCTATCATTGTCTCGCATAGGTAAGGAGAAAGATATAGCAGTCTCATCATGTTGTCATGTTCACTAATTTGTGAACAATCATGCTCTTCGGCTACATCAAATTCCAAAAACTTGGCCGTTTGTGATTCCACAATCCTTGTTCCTCCACTTGGATTATAAAACCGATATCCCTTTGAATGTTCTGAGTAAGATACAAAGTAACATCGAGTGGTTTTAGCCTCCAACTTACCCAATGTTGGATTATACAATCTTACTTCGCAGACATCCCTGACCTTGAAATGATTCAAACTTGGTTTGCGCCCCCATAACTCAAAAGGAGTTGATGCAACAGCTTTAGTAGGAACACGATTCAATATATAAACGGCTGTTTTTAATGCCTCACCCCATAAAAATCAGGTAAATTTGTCTTACTCATCATAGATCTTACCATATCCATGAGAGTACGATTGCGCCTTTCAGCCACACCATTCTCGTTCGGGACTTCCGGGCATAGTGAACGAGCCACTATCCTGATCCTCTAAGTATTTAGCAAATGGTCCTTTAATTTGCCCAAGATTACCATGTCTACCATAATATTCTCCACCTCGATCGATCGACCATCTTTATTACCTTTCCTAATTGTTTCTCAACTTCAGTCCGATAGATCTTGAATTTGTCAAGAGATTCGGATTTCTCCTTAATCAGAAAAGGTAACCATACCGAGAATAATCATCAATAAACGTGATGAAATAAAAATTTCTACACAAGGTTGCGGTATAGGGTCCACCGATATCGGTGTGAATGACCTCCAAGAATCCGAACTTCGAACCGTTGTTTTCTTCTTTATCTTAGTCATCTTTCCTCTACGGCGCCTATGCAAGTCTCTAGGTCACCTTTAAGAGTAGGCGGGATGTGTGTCTTTATCAGCCTTTCTACTCTTTCTTTGGATATGTGACCTAGTCGTTTATGCCACAACACATAAGACTGCTTCCTTAGGTAGAGGTCTTTTGGAAACAACATTTTCAACCGTATTAGCGACGTATATATCATTGGGAGATAAACACAATCTGTACAATCCATTGAACATGTTGCAGCACCCAACCTTATTTGAGTTAAAGAACATAGAAACAAGATCGTTCTTTATTTCAAAAGAGTAACCACACATATCCAAACATGATGCGGAAACTAAGTTCCGTCTAAAGGAAGGTACATAGAAAGTGTTTCTTAATATCATATTAAAACCAGAGTCTAGATTCAAAATGACATCTCCCACGAACTCAACATCGATCTTATCGTTGTTTCCCACAAAGAGCGATGATTCATCCCGATTTGGCATCCTTCGTTTGTGAATCCCTATATGGTAAACGCAACATGATTAGTTACACCACTATCTAGCCACCAGAACCGGATGGGGCTTCGATAGGTTGGATTCACGAGACAAGTGCCAAAGAATCATTACCTTTATGCTCATTTTTAGACAAACAAGCTTTATATCTCTCACAGTATTTCTTTATGTGTCCCCTCTTTCCACGAAAGTAGCAAAGGACACCTTCCCTTTTAAAAGGTATCCTTTTGGGAACCATAGAAGTGGAGGGACCACCAAAGGGTGCCTTTCTAAGAGCCATAGAGTTGGAGGGACCTACAGCTTTCAGGGATCCCCTCTCTTGGAAGCTGTATTATTAAAAGTTCTTATGGCTTTAGGATTTCCTCTCGATGTGCAACCCATTTGCCTTTTCTACTAGCGAACTAGAGGCATACAAGGCAAGATGCCCTCTCTCCTTCTTTAATTTCTCTTCCTCTCGCCACAATTCTAACTATAAGATCATTAATGGACCAAGATTCATTCTCGCGAACTATAGTTTGTCTTGATAATTCCAAAATCGGAGGAAGAGTATTTAATGCTTGATGCACAATGCAAGCTTCGGTATATCAACTTGAAGGATTCGGAGTTTTGTCTCAAGATCTACCATCCTAAGCACATAATCTCTAACTCCGCTTGAACCATCATACTTCATATTAAAGAGTGATTGCATGAGTGTACCTATCTCAAAGATTGGTAGAAACACGATACCTAGCCTCCAAGGCTTCCATCATTTCCTTAACAAGTACAATCGGTTGGCAAGCCACTCATCAAATGTTCCCGAATTGACCGTTTCATAATGAGCAAGCAAATTCTATTACTCTTTTCTCATGCAGCAAAACGTACTTTCGGGTTTCGTACTTGCATCGCAAGGTCCGCCGGTCTATCCTCGCAAGAGCAATATGAACATCCGCAAGCTCCATTCCAAACAGAAAATCCTCTTTCCATTTCTTGAAGTTTGACCCAGTAAGAACCTCAATAGCTATGGAATTGCCATTCACAGAGAATGTAACTGGTTTTGCGAGCAATACATGTAATTAGCATCATGTGAGTATCAAACATACAAGAGCTACACGTATCATCATATAAACACCTTTGGGCAGAATACATGACATACAATTGTATACCCTTTACATGACAACGGTTCCATGAAAAATATGCTCTAACCTTTCGCGAATTCATCACCTTTGGGTGTATAAATCACTAGGGCTAGCTACTTTTCAACCATATGCTGTACATGTATCCCTCCATCAACTAATGCACAATTACCTCCTTTGGGAGTATAATTATACATAAGATCGAGAGACATCCCATTTAAATATGAGATAGATATTTCTCAAATCCAATCAAGTGTGCCACTTTGGCGGTCACAACCCAACCGAATTATCAAAATTTCTCTCATATCAAGGATATAACTTTATAACTCACATACGCCTTTTATAAGTGATTTTAGACTTGATGACGGGGTCTTTTGTCACTAAAATCACAAAACATGCTAATTGCATTGCTCCATCCATTAATACAAACCGATAATAAATCAACACCATATATATTCCTCAAGTGATGATATAATTGTAAGCATGCAATTGCATTTCCAAAAACATAGAGAAATACATGAGAATATTCCAAAATTAACCCAAAATCACATACTTTAAGGCTTTCACATGCATTTTCACATCCTTAAAGGCATCAAAAATGCAAATAAGCACACCACAAGGTAGGAAATTCACATACGAGCACGGCGGTATAAGTCACGCGCCAAACGGCCACCGCACGCGCCCCTCACGCGCCGCTTGAGTGCGCGGCGCGTGAGCCCCACGCGCCGGCGCCCCGGAACCGGTCCCGGCCGGTCCGACCGGTCAACGGACCGAACCGGTCAACGGTCGGACCGGTCAACGGTCGGACCGGTCGGGTCAACGGTCAACGGGTCGGGTCAACCCGATCAACGGGTCGGGTCAACCCAGTCAACCGGATCGGGTCAACCCGGTCAACGGGTCGGGTCAACCGGTCACGGGTCGGGTCAACCCGGTCAACCGGTCGGGTCAAACCGGTGAACAGGTCGGGTCGGCCGTGACGTCATCGATGACGTCACCGCCACGTGGCGGTCACACGTGAGGCGATGGGGATGACGTCATCGTGACGTCATCGAGACGCGTGGCACCACGTGTCCGCGCGCATGCGCGCGTACGCGCGCGAGGCCACGTGGCCGCCACGCGTCGGCGCGCATGCGCTAGGCGCGCGGGTGAGGCCGCGTGGCGGTCCACGCGCCGGCGCACGTGCGTGCGCGTGCCGTCGGCGCCCAGCACCGCCTGGGCGCGTGGCGGCACGTGCGGCCTATTCCGACCTCCTCCGGCGACGTTCGACCCACCATTTTGCTCGTACGGACGAGTAGAATCCGTTTATGCAATAAAATTTCACTTTCATTGGACCAAAATCACAAAAAGCAAGGCAAAGATTCGAAGCTAGGGAGAAGACCGAAAACAGCCGTAGGCGGCCGATTTAGCTCCGGCGACGGGCTCAACAGGCATAAAAGGACCCAGTTCTAGTCTATGCAGGCTCTGATACCAAATGTAGGCCGTTTAATACGGCTTCCCAAGATCTACATAGCTAGAAACTCAAATATCCATGAGATTTGACAAGGATTTGTGTACCTGGTTTTGAATCCATTGTTCTTGGAGCAAAACAATAACAATCCCGGCCTTCAATGCTAAAAATCTTCTCCTCTATGACCCTCGATTCCTGGCTCGATGAGACCGCCACTCACGACATGCCTTATGTGAGTTCAGTGAGAATTTTGGAAAAGTTGAGGGCTAGAGGAGGGACCTTAGCGCTATTTATAGAGTTTTGGGCCCGCCCTCTCATCACGGGCCGGCCCAACTCGGCCCACACAAGCCTGTGCCCATATTCGACCATTAAGAAAACCTTATGCCTTACCTTATTAGACCAACCCCGTAAAAACGGTAATTACAATCTCAATTAATGTAGCCCACATAAGGAAAACTCTTACAGTTATGCCTTAATGAGGCCAGTCTTCTTGTCAAGTTCGTATTTCACCTTGCTGCCCTTACTTATCTCAACAACCTGTCATGAACAAAGCAACACGGGGGGCAAGTAAGAATCTGGTTCTGATTTAACAAGAGAAAGGAAGGTAGGGGACGAACGAAGACATACACAGTTGAAAATATGGGGAGCATCGGGTCCTGCAGAGGAGCGAGGATGAGAGAGAGGAGAGTATTATCATTAAAAGAGAAGGCGTGATCAGAAGCAAGAGAGGGGCAAATTACCAATCTCGAGATCATGCCAAGGATGGGCGGCAACAGATCTCCGGGACAGAGAGGAAAGGATCCTCTCGTTCAGGCGAGGAACGGGTCGCTGAGTCTGAGGTTGGGATTGGCTTCCTTCGCCTCTTTCATTTGCATTGGCCTCACCACTCATCTCTGGCTCAGTTGGGGGTTGGTGGGACTCGGATCTAGAGGGAAGCGAAAGGACCCCCTGTAAACCGGAGGACTGCGGAACGAAGATGGCATAAGTTGACTAGCAATGTATGAGGTTTACCTGAGAGACGGATCGATGTCTTTTGAGTTGAGCAGCAAGGAAAAGACGTGAGATGGTGATACGCCCGATGTGCAGACGGCCGGCAGTGCCTTCCTCCCCCTCATATTTATATTATATATGCCTGCCCCAGTCCAAAGTCAAGGGCTTCGAAGTCAGTAGTGGGAGGGTGGTGGGGGCGGTCCGCCGGACGAATCCTCACGTGCACGTTCCCACCGAGACCTTCGCACCGGCAATTCCTCCCACGAAAGGCGGGTCCACTGGGCCGGACCCAGAGTTCATTTTGGTGGGTCAGACGAAATCAACGTTTTGATTGACCGACCGGATTTAAACGAGGATCTCTCGTTTGTCTGGTTTTTTGAACGGCTGAAAAGGAAAGACTGGAAAAAAAAAACAGGAAGCTACTTTTTCTCCACCCGAGTCTGAGGTGAACCGGGATGTCCCTCCCTACCATTACTCCAACAATCTTATCGTGTCAACATGCAATTAGAGCAAGGATATAGAAGCTCCAAAGGACAGCATCAAACATTGTCTATATACTCCAGGTCAAACATTTAATTTGACCCTTACGTATTAATTTACTGTCTTTGGTCCTTCACAAGATGGCCACTCTATCCCCTTCTTCAGCCACTTCATAGAGACCTTCAGAAAAAACTTCGTCTAGTATAGATGAAGCAAAATCATCTTTACCTCCATACTATTAGGAAATTGATCTGATACATTGTCAAACTCCAATATAAGAACCTTTGATTTTATGGGCTCCACTTCATTATAGGCATCATCCCTGTTGACTAATGCGAAAGTATCCAATTTTGTAGCAACTCCACATTGAACTTATTATGATGGACCTTCATGTAAATATTGCCACATTCTTTCTATCAAGAGATTATTGGAGACTTGTTAATGCAAGTTCTTTGCTCACAAACGGTGAAATGATCTCAAGAAAGTACGGCTGATACATAATCAATGTAGGAAAGCGTGCATTCTTGCCCTCTCGTTGAACTTATTATCGCTCACTCAAGCATGATACAAGCAATCAATTCTAAGAACAATATAATCAATGTTGTTGCCTAACCACACTTCCATGAGAGTCAAATTTACGATCACAACCAATGGGAATTTATTCATCGGATAACTCATCGTACTAGGTTCGCACGCTAGGAATCTCCTAGCCATAATCTAAGTAGTATCAACACCAACACTCGACGCGACGCAACATGATACGTCTATACGTCGTTTCTCAAAAATTAGAGATTTCTAGCACGTTAAAATATGTTGTATATTATATATATGTGCTATTATCATTTTTATAATTATTTTAATCAAATTAATTTAATTCAAATTCACAAATAAGTAAATAACAAAAAAGAATCTAGAATGAATTTATACTAAAAGCATTGATCCACAATTTGTTAATATCATTCATTGTTTCAATTTGATAAATTTAATTTGATTCCAATATTCAAAAACTTGGAGAAAAAAATTATAGGCCATCCATATTCTAGACTCGTGTGTTAGAGCGTGTCAGAAGAAAAGAGAAAAAAACAAACTTGGGTATGAATTATGTGTCATGGGAAATAAAAATCAGAAGAGAAGAGAAAATTATGTTTTTCTTCTTTTTCATTCTTTTTTAACATATTTACTTTTTTTTTTTTTTTTTTTTTTTGTAAAAGGTAAGAATATGTTGAGCTTTGAACCAAACTATACAAACGGAACGGCGCCAAAAACTTACCCTCAAAGTGACAACACGTCAAAATGAGTGAAAGGGAGCTGAAGTAAAACAGCATACCACAAAACAAAGCGGACGAAACAAGCACTGAACAGCCTAAACAACAGGCAAAAGGAACCTAACAAAAAACGACACTAGGCAAAACAAGGGTGGAAGGAGACCACAGCCACAAGACCGCATCCGCTAGCGGCGAGGGAGGAAGAGCCACAAAGGAGAACTGCAGCGGCCCCAAATGGCCAGAATAGCCACCGATAAGTACACCGCATCCACCAACCCGCAATTCTGGATACCAACCATGAGGCAGCCCGTAGACAGGCTACGGCCCAACGAAAACAGCAGAGAAGATATTCGAGTCAATTCCCCAGCTACGCTATAGCCTCCTATAAAAGTACCGTCCACACTCCTGAAAGTGATAACCTTGTGAAAATGTGGTTCTTCACTGCCGGAATGACTAAATTCTGCTCCCTAAAGAGGATGTTGTTCTTGTGCTTCCAAATAAGATAACAGAGGGCTTCAAAAGAGAAACGGGCAAACGCACTTATTGAAGTCTTTGCCCGAAAGAAAGGAAACGGCCCAACTGAGATTCTCTCCCCCATGACCTGTTCCATCACAGAATGTTGCATCTTGCAGCCAAAAAAAAAAAAAAAAAAAGCAATGCCAACAGTGATGCGACATCCAAAAAATAGGTGTTCTATAGAATCCGGCACCTCATTGCAAGAAGGTACACGTATATATATATGATAAACCCTACAAAACCCTGTACTCAGCATGAAATTGGCCGACTTCAACAAGGAAAGAAATTTCCGTATTCCTTCTCTTTCGTTAATATAACGGAATCAAACACGAGACATCCTCTTAACGGCGTGCAAACCTTAAACAAACCGTGTCCTAACACGCAGCGGTCTTCCGGCATGGCCCTCCAGAGTTTTGGCTTTCAACTTGTTGAAGATGACGACTTGGCTTTCTTCTTCTTTTTTTGCGCAGAGGGTTGTCTAATTCATTAAAGCGTATCATCGAAAATATTTGTAAGTTTCCTCGACTCCTTGGTTACCTCGTTAGTGATCATAGATTCATAGTGAACCTCCCAGGTTCAAAAGAAAAGAAAAATCCTCCTCTAGACGTTGAATCTTCTTTCTTCCTCCCCTTTCGTTTATCATGATGGATGTTTTGATGTCACCCAAGCCTTAATAATAGTTAACTATGCCCGTTGCCTCATATCACCTGACATTGACTCACGAACCATTTCTTTGGATAGGTACACCTCGATTCCAAATTCTGATCTGAATGGTCCCACCAGTGTACCTCCCTACTTTCTGCACAAATATAAATGACCCAAGGAACCCAGGAGATCTTTTGCAAAGCAATCAGTACCCGGCTGAAGAACATCCTCTTTGGGGTGAACGACTTTCATGACTGATAAGATGACTATGTGCCTCAAGTAACTTGCTATGATCCATGAAGAACAACTGAAAAATTTCTTTAAAGTTTGCAAGCAAGACGTTCTCCAACATAGGACTCGTGTCAGTTCACAAAATGATTTTTAAAAAGACTAGCCTCGCAAGAAGAAACAATTCTGACATGCGACATAGGAAGAACATCATTGCAGCAAAGAGTTCACAGAGTCATACAGAGTAATCCTTATGAAGTTTTATGCAGAAAAAGTTTCGAATGCAGTTGCGTGGGTTCAAGTTCAATATAGGAACTACGTGGAAATAGACATCAGTACACACACGTAATACGACAAGTTTCTTGAGCCGCAAATTAACAGAGAAACGAGAATAGATACCACCGAAAATAAGCATGCAACAACAAAGCTTTCCTTCATTGAATGCATGCATTATGGAATGTCACATTGAAGGCTCCCCTTCCAAGCGTATCCTCTTGGGCCCTTGCTCTTCACTTTGGCAGCCAACATTTGCCGCCCGGGTTTCCTTGGCCTCTACTGAGCACCTCTTGTAAGGCTTAAATCCAGTTCGATGAGTCCTAAGCTTCCCTTGACCCGGCCCAATTGTCAGAAGCCCTTCCTCGCCATCGTCAGTAACCCCAGACCTCTCAGAACCTTGATGAAAAGAACACGAGATACGCATGTTGCTGTTGAGGTCTAATGTTGATACATCTTTATCTACCTCATCATTTTGCTCACCTTCTTCCACATTTTCCTTCTGCTGCCCTTTGTTCTTCATATCACGAGGAGGCGAAAAGCTTTGTGGCAGAACATTTCTGGAGAAAAGTGCCTGGAAAGCCAGCCGACCCTGCCAATTTTCACGTAATGAGAGAGCATGACAAGGGAAATATCATAATTGTAATAACTTCATTCAAAAATCAACATCCCTCACCTCTTCAGACACCTCCTTCCAAGAGTCAGTCACATTGCTGGTGCTTCTACAGCGACGATTGCAGTATTCCAGAAGGGATTGGTTTGGATCAGGATCTTTCAGCGTTTCATTGCTCTTCTCTTGTTTTTCTAATGCATCTGTCTCAACTTCACTGCTAGAAGGTGTATTTGAACCACACGAGGAACGATCAACTGGTTTTCCTCCCTTTGATTTGTTTTGTTGGGAATCAGTCTCTACTGCAGCCTTCTCATGATCAGCAGCTTTCGATCTTGTATCTAACCTTGCCCCTCCACTATCCTCAGAGTCTGACAATGCTCCTAAAGGTGATTTGGAAGCTGAGTTTTGAGCTTGCAGAGCTTCAGAATGTTCTGGGTCCAAGTGCTCTTGTGAGCATGGGTTTTCAAAGGTACACTCTCCTCCCTCTTTTTCCACTCCTGGAGTTTGACTAGTATTCAGGGAGTGAACCGCTGTAGCAGATGTAGGATTGCACGTGAATCCAGTGTGAAGAGGAGCACAGAGAGGAAGCAAACCATGGGCTGCCCACCATGCAGTTGCAGCAGCCACTGTAGCAGCAGCTAGTGCAGCCATGCTTGGAGGGGAGCTTGACGGCCGACATGGAAATGTTCCCTGAGTACATACGGCAGAATCTACTACAGAATTTTCCACATTAGGGTACGGCCAAAGTGAGGCAGCAAAGCTAGCCGCCGCATGTGCAGCAGGGTTCTGTAGCAGTGTAGATACAATGAGACTCGAAAATGCGGATGAGAGGTGGAGGAATGACCTATAGTCATCTTCATTATGGTGAACTGGAGTAAAGGGAGGATGAAAAGCTGGAAATGATTGATGATCCATTCTTGGGGCTTCCTTTTGATTTTCACCAGCTGCAGATGGAGTTTGATTTGGGAATAGGTTAAGGCGCGCTTTCACTTCTCCAGTTGGGTCAAATTCAGAGTCCTCGAATGACACATCCTGCAAAGGGGCCTGACTACACTTTGTTTGATTTGCATCTAAAACATGTGTTGAGATCCGAATTTTTTAGATAAAAAATAAAAAATTGTTTGAATTGAATAAACAAAAAAATGAGAGCAAAAGAAAACCAAAAAAACAAAAAAAAAAAAAAAAAACGAAAAAAACGGAAAATGAAAATAATAAAATGAAAAATGAAAAAAAAAAGGGAAAATATAAAAGGGGGCCTTTTGGACAGTCGTTTCTCTCTCTTCCCCCCCTCCGCTCGACTCTTTCTCTCTCGCTCTCTCTCTCTCTGGGGGGGCTCTCTCTTTACAGATTCTCTCTCGATCAAACTCCTCCAGTCGGGCTCCGTAGAGATTTCGTCTTGATCGAGCTCTTCGAGCATCGGTTTCTAGGGTTCCGTGTCTCGGAGATCAAGGATATGCAGTCCAACCCCTTCGTCTTCGGCGGTTCTTTGTCGACATCTTAGCTTCGCTCCCGCTCGATTCCGGAGATCTTCGGATAAATCAGGCCGGCCTCGCGTCCGATTCTCTGCTCTAGCTACCAGGCGTTGGCATTTCCGGATCGTTTCCGGAGGAGACGAGTTGCGTTGATTTTCTCGTGCGAGCTTCGGGAGGAGGTAATCCCGTACCGTCCGGTTCGATTGGCGCTCTTCTAAGGACCGTAGGCACGGCTCTCCGATTCTCTCCGCAAGATTGACCTCCATCGCCAGTGGCCGAGGAGTTGCTGAGCTTAGATCGTCAATTGATCAAGCTCAAATCGTCGAAAATATATCAAAGGTAACTTCTATGTCCCGAGCTCGATGAAGCAAGGTTGTTCTAGACAACCGGGGCTAGAGCTCACCAACCCTAGGGTTCTAGATCTGCAATCTCAGCATATTTAGGATGTCAACAAGGCCTTATGACAGATTAGGATATGATTGAATTGTAGATTGTGATGATTTGCTTGATCATTGTTGTTCAGCAATTTTTGGATCCCTAAGTGGACCTTCTCGTGCCAATGACTTTATATGAGCTTGTTGCAGTGATGGTTTGGTTGTGCTTTCCTATTTGGCTGTTGCATTTTGGACTCGGGGCCGAGATGCCTACTTTCTGCTCGATGAAATGCTCAAGTTAGATCAGAGTTGGCTCTCGAACGTCTCTTTTAACTGTTGATCGGTAGATGTAATCGATTCATGTCCGAAATTGAACCATTGCTGAAATAAGTTTTTGTCACGCCCCGATCCTCAAGCACGCGCACATCCCTTACCTTTGGTCGATTTTAAAATGCGATATCCCAGGACTATATATCGCCGACCCTTTCATTTATATATGCACATGCGGAAGTATTTAAAAAATCCCCAGACAATAAAACAATGGGATAGAAAAGCAGGCCACAAATTTCATTTATATAAATTCACAACTTCACAAATACAGAATTCACAAAGAGGATAGGACCATGCTCAGGATCATCATCCTAGTCCTCCTCAGATCTTTCACCACTAAGCTCATTTTCTTCAAACTCTTCATCTCCTTCTTCCCGTTCATCCTCAACTTCAAATGCCGGCCAACCTTCGAGAAACCTAGGGGCCTGAAATGTAATCCCACAACCGGGATGAGATTATGTCTCAGCAAGTTCTACCTCCTAAGACCCGATTAGTAAACTAATACACCTTAGGGCTGCCTAGGCATATCATGAGTCAGAGGACTTACCTTGGCCTCAGATTCCACCTACATGTTAGCACATATAAAATTGGCACCCAAGCAATCGCATCATGGATCGAAGTATCAATCAAATCAATCTAGTCGATTACACGCCAACAATACCACTCATGGTCATTCCCATTCAATCAATCAATTCACAACATCAGATCAAAACAATGATCGATCGAACCAGTCGATTTCATATCCAACAGACTAAGCAGTTCTCACAATGCATATCAAGATGTCGAGCACACGTGCATTCTCTTAGGCACTAGTTCACCAAAGTGATGCATCAAATCACCGAGCCCACGTGTCTCTTTTATGATGCCATACTTAAATCTCTGGGCCCACGTGCCTTCTCCAAAGTGATGCATCAAATCACCGAGCCCACGTGCCCTTTTTATGATGCCAAACTCTGTCACCGAGATTAAATGGCTTTACGGTCCCACTCGACTCTTTCAAGATTCAATGGCTTTACGGTCCCACTCGTCCACTTGCAAGATTTAATGGCTTTAAGGTCTCACTCGACCAAGGTCCCACTCGACCTATCTCGCATTCACCTGGTTTTAAGGTCTCACTCGACCAAGGTCCCACTTGACCTATCTCGCATTCACGCTTTTGGGTCTCACTCGACCAAGGTCCCACTCGACCTATTTCAACCGCAGCCAACGATATTGCACTTCATAAATAAATTTCTTAATTTCATAATATCTTGGCCCAATTCCCTGGAAATAAAAATACTCAATAAAATATCGTACGTAGGTACACGACCGGCCTTAGCCAAAATATCATATTTTGCTTTTAGAACTTCCCACCATTTTCGACAGCCCATAAAACACATTTTTGGCGCTGTGAACCGACGCCCGGTAATTACCAATTAATTACCATAATTCAAATAATTTAGGAATAAATCTTAAAAATACATAATTAAATCGATTCAGCACAACATAGGGCTCAATTAAATAAACAGACTGCACCACAACGATCAGCACGAAATTCCGGTCACCGGCCATCCCGGTTGAATTTCCGGAAAATAAATAATTAAATAATTAATTTCAAAAATTAATTAAATAAATACCATAAATTCCAATTGGCACTATATAAAGCTCAATTAAATAAATGGTCTGCACGACAATTATCAGCATAAAATCCCGGTCCCTAGCCAACCTTATTGAAATTTCGGGAAATAAATAATTAAATAATTAATTTCGAGAATTAATATTTAATTACTAATAATTTACTTTAAGCCCGAATTATTAAATTGACGCCCGATAAGGGACGGGAAAAATCCCTAGAAGCATTCAATAATTAATTGGACAAGTCCATTTGCTAAATGCACCTTCAATTTAACTAACAAGCACTAATAAGTCTCTAATTTAATTATTGTACTCTAATCTAACCACCTAATTGCAATTAAATAAATCTAACCAACCCTTAGGCATCATTAGCAAACTAAGAAGGCATCAGTGAAAAACTCACTACGCAAAACGAAGCACCGAGACATCTGCGACGACGACGCACGGCGACCGAACTTGGGTCGACTTGCTTTATGGGCTAGAGCTTCAGATAAGCTTGCTGGACTTCACTGATTTGTGGGCTGATGAGCTGAATCACAACTGAACATGGGCTTCAAATGAACTTAGAATGGGCTCTTTGGCTTCGTTGGCCAACTGCTGCTCGTGTGGGTTTCAAAGAGCTGGGCCGAACAAAAAGAAAAGGAAATTGCTGGGCCGATGGACTAAGCTCGTGAGCAGAACATGGGCCGGAGATGCGGTCTTCAAATGGACCGAATTGCTAGACTTCCTACTGGAATTTTGAGCCAAAATTGCGGGGACGTAGAGGCGAGCTAGCTGCGTGGCCGCACGAAGACGTTCCAGGCCACTTCGGTGGACGCGTGGGCGGCAAAACAGCTGCAAGGGCGTCGAAGAGAGGTCAACAAGGGGCTTCCGTAGGTTGTTACTTCATTGGCTTGACTCGGCTAATTCAATGGCCGGCAAAACTTGGTGGAGAAAGAGCATGAACGGCTGCTGAGTTGATGGGCAGTAGACACACGACAGCTAGAGGCGTTTGACTTAGGCAACCGTGAAGAAAGGAGGTGGACGTGGCTATGGAGAGGAGAGCAGCTTCGGAGTCAACCCCTTGAGGCTTCGATGGAGTGTGGCTTTGACTGAAGAACGGTGACGTATGGGTAAATGGCGTGGAGAGGTTTCGCTGGCGCATAAACCGGTGGTTGCTGAACTTCTTGATGGATCGTGGACTGAGCATAAGGAGAGAGCTTCGGTGACTTTGCTGGATTATTGGCTTCATGGAGAGGCCGCGTGGAGGGGGGAGCAGTCAACAAATGTTTCGGTGGATGCTACTATTGACCAAAGATGGTGGGGAATTGGTAAGTGGCAGAGAGAAAGGAGCAGGGGAAAAATGAAAGCTTCGGTGGAAGGAGATAAATGAAGAAGGGCAGGGAAGCGCTCGATTCTTAGCTGGGAAGAGGGACGTACGAAGAGGGGTGTAGATAAGATTGAAATGCCCCAAAAGTCAACCAATCTTAGCCACTCCATTAATTAGATGTTCCCCTATTACTTTCTTGAGTTGGATTTTCCATTAAATCCAATTTTGATGCAAAATTTTCCAAGCCCTTATCCAAAACCGAATTTCACTCAATTAAATTCAACTTCCTTGCTCAATTTTCCAAATTGAGGTCCAATTTCGACGTAGAAAAATGCCAAATGATTTTCTATAAATTCCTGACACATAAAGGCTCGGCCTAGAAGTCCAAAATAAGGCCATCCTTTAATCCCACGAATTTTCTTCGAAACCGACTTTTATTTCATTTTTCTCGGAATCCGATTTTCCGAACAAATAAATTCCGTTGGGGTCCAAATTGAAGTCAGAAAAAGCCCAAACAACTTTCATTCGCTGAATCACATACCCCAGATGTCAAATGTCTCTTCAAAATGGCCAATCTGAGTTTCCGTTTATTTTCCGAATTTCCGACCCGGTTTTCTGTAAAAATCCTGAACTCGCCGGAATTTCCTCAAAAAGTGAGTCGACATTCCTAAAATAGCTTATGACACCACAGAACTTCCAATTTCTGAAATCGAACTCAAATTGATGGTTAATTTCACTCCAACGCGCGTTTAGTGTAACCTAGGCTACCGAGTAGTTTTCAAAACTTTTTGAGACAAAAGACCAGTGGTCGATTTTCTTCGAGCCACGATGAACCCACTCGACACATTGGCGACTCTCAATTATCGTGAAAATCTCAAGGATTCAAATACGAACACAGGGTACCAAAACGACGGTGAAATCAAATTAGTGCCTGGTTGACGAGAGTTTTCCAATTTAGTGGAGTCACCCACGATCGATCATTCATCTCGCCGAACCGACCTATCTCGATTTCAAATCGATTTTATATCAGTGCCGCAATGATCTCTAAAGATGAGCACGGTCGAGAAGTCGATTTCGGTCGAGTTCTCAAGTCTATTTGTCTTAAAGTCTTTAATAACTCATCCAGCTAGTCTAGTTATCTCGTGAGTGGCCAACTCAGAGAAAAGCACTATAGTCGAGTCGATGAAATGCCCAATCTATCTAATCGAAATCAGAACCCAAAAATCTGGATGTCACAGTTTTGCTATGGCTGAGGTCTTCTCTCGGATCGACCACAAGTTTGATCTCTTATATGCCAAGCGTGTATTTGTGCACTGGTCTGTCGGTGGTTGGATTAGCAAGTCTGGATGGTTTTGGTCTTCGGAAGAGGATTTTAAGATGAGTATCTTATTTTGCATGCGTTTATGAGAATCTTGTAAGGATTGTGTGAAGCGTGCATTTTAAGTGGTTTTGTTTTTTTTTTTTTTTTTTTTTTTTTTTCATTTGTGATAGTTTTCGATTAGCCAATTTGGTTACTCCTTTGAAAACACACCTGATGGAGAGCCAAGTTTGTGGTTGTACTTTGGGTTTTTTTTTTTTAATTGGACGACTGAGATTGATGGTTATTGCTATTGTAATAACAAAAATGGTTTACCCATTGGCTATAGAGTATATTGGGTGGTCTCTTGCATGCTTGGTTTTTCATCAACAACCTTATTTTTTTAGATCTTTGGTGGGATCGTCAATGCTGAGAACTCCAAATTGGAAGAAACTGATCTTGCGGCTGATAACTATTTGCTTTTTAATTTCAATGACTATCCAAATGGAATGGTGACACTTTTCAATTTGTTAGTCATGGGCAATTAGCAGGCCAGGATGCAATGCGAATCTGATTAGAATCAATACTTGATTGATCTAGAATTGATTACAGTTAGATCTTTTGGTTCTATGATTTTTTGAACTTGGATGACAATTGTTCTGCAACCTCGGATTCCTGACAGACCTCTTTGTGCGTATGCCCGGAATTGAGTTAGTATATGTGCTTTTTGGTGCTCGATGTCTTCATGAAAGTCGAAAACGGTTTAAATATCTTTCCAATGAGCTATAGAATGCCTTGAGTGGACTTCATTTGATATGGTTTTTGCATGTTCAAAGTCTAGTCTAGAATCTGGAAAATTGTTCTGATTTGTGTTCTGTTAATTGAATGACTGATTTGGACAATTAAACGTAAAAATTAAGAGAAATGATAAGCTAGAAACATAATCCTGACTTCTTGAGCTTCGAATCAATAGGTTGCCTGTTAAAATTGAAGTTCATTTGCTATAGGAAACAAGCCACTAAATCTAGAAGCTGAATCTGGAGATTTTGATTTCAATTCTGCAATGACAATTTCTGGTATGGCCTCTGTTTGTTCTTTGATTTTTCTGAATTCAAAATTTCGAGAAATGTTCTTCATGAAAGTTGTTTCCAACATCCTGAGCTTCACAACAATTCCAATTTTATCAAAATTAAAACTCATTGGTTGTCAGTGATGCGATGCGAATACATGTTTGCATTTTGTGGACTAAATTGATGGTATTGTCTGACTCATGATAATGAAGATCATTTTAAAATGCAAATGTTGATACTCGCAAAACATCTCATGCTTACAATGGATGCTTTTGGTAATTTAATGAGGCATTTAACATCACAGACGCTTACTCGTTCTTGGTGTTGGAAAGTTACTATATGGTTTGACTAGTGTTAGTATGGATATGTGATTCTCTGTTAATCATGCTTTGGCACTCAATTCGATATTAACCACAAATTATGAGCATATAGTCTGTAACGAATTGTGTCTCTTCCTTCATGGAATGCTACTTGAAAGCTCTTCTTGTGGTTATTTCCTTAACACATCCCACTTGGCCTCTGGCGTCGTCTTGAAAATTCATTGTAAGGGGTCACCATTTTATTTTTGTTTTCATTGTCCATGCAAATAAGGCGTGCTACTCAATTGAATGTCTTCTAGGAGATTGTCCTGGTTTGGTTGTAAGTGTGGAAAATCACTTCTTGGATATAGGCATTGAATGGAGCCTCATTTGTGATGCTTGTTTTTACCTTTATGTACCTAGTTTTGAATTTCTTAGTTTAGATTTAGATTAGGACTTTGAAGAAAGAGAAAGTACGAAGACGGTGGAGGTCGATGTCCATTCCGACCATTATGATGTAATTTCCTTTCTTCCTTTTCCTTCCCTGACATATGTCTCGGGCCTTTTGTGATGTATAAAACCCGACGAGTTGCGGGTCTTTCTTTTTCTCTCTATTTCTTCTTTCAATGCTCTCTTCATTTTTAGGATTATATGATTAGATTTACTGCTATTTCTTGATTGTTTACTTTTTGTCTTTTAATTGTATTTTCGTTGATTGTTTTCATTTTTTTCTTAGAAATAGGATAAATTGAAAGCAATTTGCCATGAATGGATGTAATAAAATAAAAACACAACATACCATTTAGGTACCGAAAGGGCGTTAATAGAAATATTAACGTAACCCAAGTCCCCGAGCTTAAACCTCTGGTTGCGTGGAAATTGAGGGATTTCTCCCGATCCTCGATTAGGTTTTCTAGCTGACCTCCAAAAAAAGCTAGTGGCGGCTCCTATATATTACTTAGGTTGATTAAATGATTAGATCATTAAATTGTATAAAAATTTTGTTGCGTACACCATGAGCTTGGGAGGGCTCGAGATGCATGTTAGTGTTAGGCGCGACAACATGCACTGGAACATGCCTCGGGAAATTATGAGCAGTTTGCATCTCATCGGCTGGCGGGCCATCATGTCCATCCATTCTGCATTGAACTGATTTCTCATGCGAACGATCAGAGTTCTACGAATTAGAAACTTTTCTTGGCCCATTATCCTGAACTCCCTGTTTGGAGTTAGATTTATCCAGTGCATAACTCTAAATTGGTCAGTACAGGTGAAATCAGATTTCTTACCTCTTTCAACGAAGGAACAAACTTCTTGAAGGTGCATGAATTCTGGATACCCACTGGTGTTGGAACAACACTTCTGTTGGCTGAAGATATAGAAGAACAGTGAGCTTCCTGAGGCAGATTAAAAACTTCTGAGCAATTGTCATCCTGATTCTCTTTGGAATTTGCTAGCTTCTCTCCACCGCTAGCTCTCTAAAATGAATGCACACACAATGTCACCGATATTGCGAGGCAGAAAATGACAGAAAAGCCAAAAGCCATGCACAATCAAACTGAAGAGTAGAGAAAGAAGGAAACCTCAAGAAATGGTGCTGTCTCTGAGTCCAATTCTCACAATTTGATGGTGACAGATAAAATTCCACCATCCTTTGCTCCTACCGACAGTGTAGGAGTACTAGCACCAGTCTTTCGAGGATAAGGATTACTTGGTTTCCTTTTGGGCCGTGGAGGTGGTATTTTTATATCCAATGTCTGCCCCACAGGAACTCCTTTAACAATTGCCTCCTTCTCCAACTATAAGTAAAATAATCTTTAGTATTCTAGAATATACAATGATTTACAGCAACCAGAGGAGATCACTTACAGCAGCAAGAAAAGACAATTAACCAATTCATCAACCAGCGAATATATCATTGAATCTTTAGTCATTCACCAGCAACACAACCAGAAGAGCATACATTTGCTCTAGCATACAGAGGTAAGCGCCAGCATGACAGCCTAGACATTTTGGAATAATTATTGAAAACAAAAACTTTTGGAGTCAAAACGATCCATTAGCAAATTATTTTAGATGCTTAAAGAAACTCCTACCCATGCATGAAAGACTGTAGGAGTATGCATGATGAATTTTATCTCTCTTTTAATAAAGTAAAATGTAGTGAACGGAATCAATAGTGTTAGGAATAATGACAACACAAGTACCTACACAGTCAAGTATCTTAACTATGTTTCTATACAATCAAGTACCTCAACTTTTTAAATTTGGCTAAATGTTGAGCCCTCCGCGAAATGAATTTTCATGTCACGTGATTTTCCCAAAGTGGCTTCCTTGCTTAGCAAAAGCTAAGCCCGATTGTTCATGTGGCTTGCTTACTAAGCAAAAACTATGCCATCTTTATTGCCCAAAAGCTAACAGCCCAATTGCTGGGGTAGCTCGCTTAGTGAGCAAAAACCATGCCATCTTCAATTAGGTATTGGCTAATGAGGAGAGTAAGAAAGTGTTGAGTTGGACAATCTTGGCTTTCCAGTAAGTCTCTGTTGATGTAGCATCGTTTTAAAAGGCCACATTGGATGCCAGTGTTTACATTTAATAGCTTTTTACTGGTATTAGTATCCAATTTAGCATTTCTGTCCACGATTTTAAAAGAGATCTCACATTAAGCCACATTTGATATATTAAAGTAATCGACTGAACAAAACAAGGCTTGGGTACTTGATTGCAAAGCGAACAAAAGTTGGTGTCATTACCCCATATTAGAACTGTGTTAATGAAGAACATTGGAAATGTATAAAGCAAACCTTAAAAAGGGAACAAAAACTAATGAAAAGTAGATGTGGATACAGACTCTCTAGATATAAAAAGACTGCCTATCAGGAAAGATTTAAAGGTATGCGATCTTTATATGATGGGAAAAACTCAAACGTTTGCTATAACTTTTGCTCAAATAATTGTACCATAGAGTAATATATCAAGAAAATTTCTTACGTGCAACACCTTAAATAATGATCCATTATGTTACATAAATATATAGAGGCAAACCTGCAAACTATTGGATGTGATTTCCTCAAGCAATTCTTTGAGAAAATTAAAGGGGAGACAACTAAAAATATTCAAAAACTTAATGTTTACAAATAGTTTTTGAAAAAAATCAGTGACGACTAGGATCCAAAGCAGTCTCGATTGGGAAGTAAGTTTTCAGTCTCTTTGCCATGTAATCAATAATTTATCTTACAGATTCATTCAAGTAAGATTCACCGACACCTTTGGAATCACCTTTAAGGAAAGAAAGTTCGCATTTCAATCTATCAATTCCCAATTCAAAACAATCAATATCTCCATATATATATATATATATATATATATATATATATATATATATATATAAGCTTACAAAACTGGGTATTACTCGCATGCGGTTGCACCACATGGCATGTCATGGACAAGCTTTGATTGCATTCACATTTATTCAAGTCTAAGCTCGAGTTGCTTGTGAGTGAGGGTACTTACAAAATATGCTCCCTATATATAGGAGTTTCTTTTCTAGTAGCTCAGAATGAAGTCTTCGCCGGAGGAGTAGGTGTCCATGAGCGGGACCTCAGCAGCTAGCGCCGCTTCAAATCCTCACTGACCAGCAGCAACGGGTAAAAGAGGAACCTTCTCTCGGTTCTTCGGACATGGTGACAACGGCGATTGAGCAAGAGGCGAAACAAAGCCGCAGCCACGGCGGGCGACGAAGGCGCGGGGGGTGGGGGGAAGAGCTAGTTACTGCAAAAGAGAGAAAACAACGGCAAAAGACATTTTTTGATTCCATGAGCACCCGAGAAAAGGAAAAAGGAAACCGCCTTTGGTTTTTGGTTTTGAAAATGACAGTTTTTGAAAATGTAGTGAATGGAATCAATAGTGTTAGGAATAATGACAACACAAGTACCTACACAGTCAAGTGTCTTAACTATGTTTCTATACAATCAAGTACCTCAACTTTCTAAATTTGGCTAAATGTTGAGCCCTCCGCGAAATGAATTTTCATGTCACGTGATTTTCCCAAAGTGGCTTCCTTGCTTAGCAAAAGCTAAGCCCGATTGCTCATGTGGCTTGCTTACTAAGCAAAAACTATGCCATCTTTATTGCCCAAAAGCTAACAGCCCAATTGCTGGGGTAGCTCGCTTAGTGAGCAAAAACCATGCCATCTTCAATTAGGTATTGGCTAATGAGGAGAGTAAGAAAGTGTTGAGTTGGACAATCTTGGCTTTCCAGTAAGTCTCTGTTGACGTAGCATCGTTTTAAAAGGCCACATTGGATGCCAATGTTTACATTTAATAGCTATTTACTGGTATTAGTATCCAATTTAGCATTTCTGTCCACGATTTTAAAAGAGATCTCACATTAAGCCACATTTGATATATTAAAGTAATCGACTCAACAAAACAAGGCTTGGGTACTTGATTGCAAAGCGAACAAAAGTTGGTGTCATTACCCCATATTAGAACTGTGTTAATGAAGAACATTGGAAATGTATAAAGCAAACCTTAAAAAGGGAACAAAAACTAATGGAAAGTAGATGTGGATACAGACTCTCTAGATATAAAAAGACTGCCTATCAGGAAAGATTTAAAGGTATGCGATCTTTATATGATGGGAAAAACTCAAACGTTTGCTATAATTTTTGCTCAAATAATTGTACCATAGAGTAATATATCAAGAAAATTTCTTACGTGCAACACCTTAAATAATGATCCATTATGTTACATAAATATATAGAGGCAAACCTGCAAACTATTGGATGTGATTTCCTCAAGCAATTCTTCGCCGGAGGAGTAGGTGTCCATGAGCGGGACCTCAGCAGCTAGCGCCGCTTCAAATCCTCACTGACCCGCAGCAACGGGTAAAAGAGGAACCTTCTCTCGGTTCTTCGGACATGGCGACAACGGCGATTGAGCAAGAGGCGAAACAAAGCCGCGGCCACGGCGGGCGACGAAGGCGCGGGGGTGGGGGAAGAGCTAGTTACTGCAAAAGAGAGAAAACAACGGCAAAAGACATTTTTTGATTCCATGAGCACCCGAGAAAAGGAAAAAGGAAACCGCCTTTGGTTTTTGGTTTATGGTTTTTTGTACCTATTTATTTTATTTTGAAAAAGAAAAAAAAAATTGCCCTTTGTGGCATACTCCACGCTACCACTACTTTTCTTCTTTTTTATTTAATACAAGATGACAAAAAGTAGAGCGCGCTCCAACCACCTCCAAGGCACTTAATTGACCTAGACTCGATCGAGTCATTCTTGCGCGTACTTGTCATCAGTGACTCTTCCGAAGCTTTCTTGACCAATAAAGTATCACGTCATCCGAACTCGAGCCTTTATTCTCTACTTTATACACTCCTCTCTCTCTCTCTCTCCCTGCTGCATGTCCTTTTCTTCTACCGTCCTCCAAAATATAATACACTCTAAATTTGTAATTTATTCAATATAATTAATATGATTTATGAATATTAATTCATCTTTAAATTCTTAATCTATTTAATTCAACCACTAAGTAATATAAACCTATCAAATAGATGGTATCATATTGTCATTTTCTCCTTGAACATCAGCATAGTTTAATTGCCTTATATTATTACCGAACCGGCCACAAATCAACATAAGATAAAAAGCTTCACTCGTAGTCTAGTTTCCATAGCGTGCAGGCAAGAACATATTGATTTATGTTTAGCAATTATTAACATTTTTTTTTATTATATTGTGATTGTAAGTCCGAGTTGATTTATTAAATTAAATGTTAAGGCGTCAATACATTCTCATTGATGTTTTGAAGATCTGGGGTTTACTCAAGGTGAATCAACCACCTTGATTCATGGGACTAGTGTTCTATCTTATGGTCCTTTTAAGCTAGTTGTGTGGCGACATTGTTCAACTTTCTAGAGAGCAAGTACAAGGTAAATTTCACACAAGCTTCTGCAATTACATGGTTCTGCAAATACCGTAAATAAATATAATCACATGCAAAAGAATTGATGATCCTTATGGTTAAAACCTTCCATCCAGTAAAACAAAGTCCTACATTTGGTATGATGGTTATACGGTGGCCAACACGAAGTATAACAACTTATGAATTACCCATCTGACAGAGCACCAAAAACGCACATGCACCTACGTCTTTTTCGCGGGTGTTCCAGGAGAAAATATTGCGTACCAGGACTCGATCGAGTCATTCTTGCGCGTACTTGTCATCAATGACTCTTTCGACACTTTCTTGACCAATAAAGTATCGCGTCATCCGAACTCGACCCTTTATTCTCTACTTTATACACTCCTCTCTCTCTCTCTCTCTAATATTACGTTGCTTTTCCCTGCATGAACGAGACATGCATCAGCGGAACTCCCCGACCACCGCCCGCCCGCCGGCCGCCCACCACCGCCAATCCATGGCACACCCGCGCTGCCGCGCGGGAGCGGAGGTGGAGATCACCAGCTCCATCGACCGTCGCTGGGGGACCCACTTGCCGGCAAAGATCGTCGCCCCGCGCCGCACGCCAAACTCCTTCTTCGTAAGTAGCGTTATTCAGCTGGGTCAGTCACAGACTTCAACAGCCGGGGTAAAGCTATGCTAGATTCTTAGGTCAAGTTGAGATGGGACAAGTTCCGTTGTTCTTAGTACCTCTTCTGAATTTCCCCTGTTTAACCCTCATCCAAACAAGTTTTGTTATGCTCCCCCGTGTTATAAATAATTGCACTGGTTGTCATGTGAATGCTACCTATTGCATCTTCTAAGCTTTTTAACTTTATAGGGAGAATGGATCTTGCATGGACGAGATGGTTGCAGTGACTCCAAATTGCTTCTTCTTCATATGTATGCTGTCAAATGCACAAATATTGGCTCTACGAAGGATTTGTTTTTAACTCAAGTTTCGGACTTCTCTGTACTGTTTGGAAATATGCTGGATGCAGAGGTACTTTGTAGTTTTGAATTCTTTGGTTGCGAAGGAAGTGCAGAGTTTGGTTCTAAATTCACATACTTTTTTTAGGTGTTATCGATGTCCATGGATCTATCTATCGCTCGAACCATGAAAACAAAGGCATCTCTCCTTTATAGGGGCTCAATTAGTATAACTGAAAATCAGGTATAAATGCTTTTTTGATAATTATTTGTATTCACTATAATCTGGGTTGTTTAGCGCTTAACTAATTTCTCCTTCTGGTCGTGCATAGTTAAAATCTCTTAAAAGCTTTCATGTACGATTGATGAGCATTGTGCTGGATGTCGATGTTGAACCTTCAACCACTCCATGGGATCCTGCGAAGGCTTATTTATTTGTCCCTTTGGTTGGCGATGAATCTATAGATCCACTTAAAGAGATTGACTGGGATCTGGTCGATGAAATTGTTGGAACAAATGCATGGAGCAATCCACTTCAGAGAGCCCGGCCAGATGTGTACCTAGGTACGAACGAGCGTACTCTTGGGGGGGACAGAAGGGAGTATGGGTTTGGGAAGTTGCGGCACGGTATGGCTTTTGGACTCAAGTCCCACGCAACTTATGGGATTAGAGGAGCCGCGGCACAATTCGATGTTGTGAAAGCTGCTGGATTGCTTCCTCAGAGAGATGCCTTTGAAATGGAAGAGAATCAGGACTTAAGCAAAGACAAATTGATGATGGCTGATTCTTGCATAAGTTCTAATGATTTGGTGGGAAGAATTGTGACAGCTGTACATTCTGGAAAGAGGTTTTATGTCGACTCCATATGTTATGATATGACTGCAGAGAACTCATTTCCAAGAAAAGAAGGCTATCTTGGCCCATTGGAGTATAGCTCATTTGCGCCTCCTGCATATCTCTCTCTCTCTCTCTCTCTCTCTCTCTCTCTGACACATGAATTTGACTTTCAGGTATGGGGTTGAATTGGTCTACAAACAACAACCATTGATCAAAGGACGTGGAGTATCATATTGCAAGAACTTACTGTCGCCTAGATTTGAACACTCAGAAGGTGCTTTTCCACTCCCTTTAGACTTTAGTTTTTCTTTTTTAAAATCTTAAATGGATAGGATAGATTTAGTCTCTAATTTTTGGTTTATAGGTTTATTGCTCCTATGTCTAATGAGATTTGCTTCTTATGTCTCATTAAGGTGAATCTGAGGAAATTTTGGACAGGACATATTATGTGTTCCTCCCCCCCGAACTCTGTCTAGTGCATCCACTTCCTGGGTCACTTGTTCGTGGAGCTCAACGATTGCCTTCAATAATGAGAAGGGTAGAGAGCATTTTGCTTGCAATTCAACTCAAGGATGTAATAGATTATTCGGTCCCTGCTTCGAAGGTGTGTTATGTTCTAAGTTTTGAAAAAGTTGCTTTCTTGTGTATCTTCTTAGTGCATCTCTTTTGTCTCGATAGATCTTGGAAGCTTTGACTGCAGCCTCATGTCAGGAGACGTTCTGTTATGAAAGAGCAGAGCTCCTTGGAGAT
The DNA here is from genome assembly GCA_014182555.1 of Eucalyptus erythrocorys. Taxonomy (NCBI): domain Eukaryota; kingdom Viridiplantae; phylum Streptophyta; class Magnoliopsida; order Myrtales; family Myrtaceae; genus Eucalyptus; species Eucalyptus erythrocorys. Next base: position 36,706,277 of record CM024600.1, on the reverse strand, counting down.
GCTTACTTAAAATGGGTTGTAAGCAAATTTCTATTTCTTAGATATCCTCAAAAGCATGAGGGTCACCGACCAGAATGAGGCAACAAATGGTGAGTAACATGGTCTTGTATGAGTATGCTTTGAATAAAGGACTTGAATCATATATCCAAGCAGATAGATTTGCTCCATCTAGCTGGGCTGCACCAGGAGTTCTTCCTGTCTTCGATGAGGATACAAAGGATGAAACTTCCTTGTTTGATATGGAGCATTCACTTACTGAAGTTGGAGGTAGGTCAGATGTAATTGGGGCTGAGTTTGATGATGAAAGCATTGAAGATGGTGAAGTCGAGAGTGACTCAAGTTCTTCCAGAGTTCTGTCTAGCAAGACACTAGCAGATGTTATTGGAGCATTGATTGGGGTGTCTTATGTTGAAGGTGGGAAGAATGCTGCCAATCACTTCATGAAATGGGTGGGAATACAGGTTGAGTTTGATAATGACGAGAAAGAATGTGCAATCAGGCCATCAAATGTCCCAGAGAGCATCCTCAGGAGTGTCAATTTTGATGCTTTAGAATCTGCCCTTAATTTAAAGTTTAATGACAAAGGCCTCTTGATAAAAGCTATTACTCATGCTTCACAACCATCTTCTGGAGTCTCTTGCTACGAGCGCTTAGAGTTTGTTGGCGATGCACTTCTGGATCATCTTATTACAAGACATTTGTTCTTCACTTATACTGATCTTCCACCTGGCCGCTTGACTGATTTACGAGCTGCTGCTGTAAACAATGAGAACTTTGCACGTGTCGCAGTTAAACACAAGCTCCATTTACACATTCGGCACGGGTCCAGTGCCTTGGAGAAGCAGGTTTTTCATTTGTTTGTTTCTTGCTCGTGCATTGTATCAACATTAAATTTCTTTTGTGGTTGTTTGATACATAACATGACCTGTAAACAATATTGTTTGACTTGTCTATGAGGGTAATGACTATTAGGTCTTTTGGCTTTTTTTTTCCAGATCAGGGACTTCGTAAAGGAAGTTCAGGATGAGTTGTCGAAGCCAGGTTTCAACTCTTTTGGTTTGGGGGATTGTGAAGCACCAAAAGTCCTTGGCGATATTGTTGAATCCATTGCTGGTGCTATATTCCTTGATAGTGGACATGATACTGCTGTTGTATGGAAGGTTAGTTCGATCTGATTGACCTATGGGCATTCTTTTTGCAATATGCCCTCTTGGAAAATAAAAAAAGAGGATAAATGTAGGGAAAAAAAAAGTTCTTGATAAACAGTGAACTTCGTTTTTTTTTTTTCTTTTGGAAGTGTGAATACAAAGAGAGTATCTAGAGTACTGAATTGTCTTTTTCTTTTACAGGTTTTTCAGCCTTTGTTGCATCCCATGGTCACTCCAGATAGACTCCCAATGCATCCTGTCAGGGAGCTGCAAGAGCGCTGCCAGCAGCAGACTGAAGGCTTGGAGTATAAAGCCTCCCGAAATGGCAACTTGGCCACAGTTGAAGTCTTTGTTGATGGAGTACAGGTTGGGGTTGCTCGGAATCCACAAAAAGATGGCGCAGAAACTTGCTGCACGAAATGCTCTTGCTGTTCGAAAGAAAGGGATACATCTGATGCTAAGGTGAATAATGATGGAAAGAAGAAAAATGGTAACCAAACATTTACGAGGCGAGGCAGACACTGAACGACATATGTTTGCGTCGAAACTGGCCAATGCCATTATATAGGTAAGACTGAATTTGTCCTCTCTAATTGCAACTTCGAACTATGATCATTGATTGTTCAATCCGTATGCACCTTCAGGTGTGTAAATGAGGGTGGCCCTGCACATGCAAAGCGGTTCACGTTCGCCGTTCGTGTAAACACCACGGACAGGGGTTGGACGGACGAATGTGTGGGGGAGCCCATGCCAAGTGTCAAAAAGGCAAAGGATTCTGCTGCTGTTCTTCTCTTGGAACTTCTAAACAAATGGTATTCTTGACACTAAAATCTTATTATAAATGGCCCTTAATATGCATTCATTCTCTGGACTAAAAAAATTGGCAAGTTGTGATACTCTAGGTAGCACGGACACGTTCAAATGGCCTCCGTGTCGTGTCGGACACCTCGACACGTGTCCGACACGTTCGGACACGCTTGGACACGCCCGGACACGCGGTCAACACGTGTCGGAGTTTTCGACACGTGGTCAACTCTTTTCGACACGCGCGTCGGAGCGTGTCCGGAGGTTTGTGGGCAGATGTGCAGGTGCGAAGGGAAGAAGGTGATGGAGGGTGGAGGCAAGGGTGAGGGAGCCAAGGCGACGCTGTGAGCGATGGCAAGGGAGGGCTGCGACCGCCGACTGCAACGCCGACTACAACATGGAGAAGGCTGCGATCGCCGATCTGCGCCGAGAAGCCTTCTCGATCGTCTTCGTCAGCTGCGACCGCCGACTGCAACGCCGCGATGGAGGGCTGGATGCGAGGCTACGACGGCAAAGGGGAGAACGGAGGCGAGGCAGCGGCGAGAGAGGCGGAGACCGAGCAAAGGGAGAGGAGAAAGACGGCAAAGGGGAGAACAGAGGCAAGGCAGCGGCGAGAGAGGCGGAGACCGAGCAAAGGGAGAGGTAAAAAGAAGGTGATTGCTAGGGTTTTTAGGAAGAAGAGAAAGGAGAGTGATGAGGCGTCGACGGCTTCTGGGGAAAGAAGGCGTCGTGCAGGGGAAGTGACAAGCGCAGGGGTGGGTGAGGTTGTGGGAAGAAAACGCGTGAAATAAATGGGTGGGACCCATTTAACCCTAAAAAGAAATATTGAACATTAAATAACTTTATTAATACATGATAAGGCTAAAAAATAAATAAATAGACAGGTTAAAAAGTTGTTTCGAAAAATAAATGTACGGGATATTAAATAATAATAAACTTTGATCATCGTAGAAAAATATAAATTCATTTTGACTCTAATCTTTCATTAGTTATTTATTTTATCGATAACTTTTGTTAAAGTAAAAAAATATCTTTCCAATTTTTTATGAATAAATTTATTAATGTTATTAGTATAGATTTATTAGAGGCTCTTTTTTATTATTTATTTATTTATGAATTTGAATAAATTAATTTAAATATAATAATTAATCATATATATATAAATATTTATTTAATATTTAACGTGTCGGAACGTGTCGAAATTCTCTACTTTTTAGAAATGCCGTGTCGCGTGTCGTGTCGTGTCGTGTCGCGTGTCGCGTGTCGCGTGTCGGTGCTACTTAGGTGATACTTATCCCCTCTTGTTCTCTTCCATGACCAAGTGCGACAGGGATGCTTTTTTTTTTCTTTTTTTCTTTTTTTTTCTTTTTTTGTTGGGTTATTACGAGGTCTCTCGCTGGATATGGAAGGGAATTTTTGTAAAGAACTATGACCATTATTGCTTCGTTATATACTCTCTTGGCATAGAGAGCACCAGAAATTGGAGGGGAACACTGATTATACGGGAATTAATAAACGATTTTTAAGAAATGATTGCCCTCAGCTCGACTGGAAAGTAAACAGTAGAAGGCCCTTGTGGAGGCAAATGATAGGATTGGGATTTTTCTAGGATTGTCAATTGATCTCTGATGGCAGCAGCTTATTTGGAAAAATGGAAGCGTACTGTGAAATAAATTATCTGAAAAACCAATGCGAGAGAGCAGCTTCTAAGCGTCCATTACAAAGCGTCACATGTGGAGTATCGATCAGCTCGCCAACCTCTATCTCGCACAATATATATACGAAGATGTATACATCAATTTATCAAGCGCAATTTGCTCAAAGGTAATAGCTCGCTCGAGGTCTCCTTGTTGATTGTGTCACATAAAATAATTAACACCCAAGTCGAACCCCCCTTCCGTCCCTACTCAGTTTCATGACATGGTGGGAGTGAGCCATCTGAACAAATACAGTCGAGCTAGTGTTCAGGAACTCCGTGCACCATTAGCTGTGCGCTACTATGCTTTTGTCTTCTTTTTCCCCAAAAGAACAATATAAAACAACATCATCATACTGAAATTGAGCTCCTAAATTTTGAAACTTATCAGCTAGAAACATAAGAAAATCAATGGTTCATAGAATTCTTTATATCCAGAGTCTCTCAGCAAATTATAAGTCCACCATATTAGAATATCACCGTCATCGATTATTAACTAGAATTTCAACCAAGTGGGCAGAGACAGATAACCCCACATGAATAAAACAAAACAGATCCCAACAACATTCCATCCATTGCTTTGTCAAACATCTTGCTGAACTTGAAAGAAAGCCCGCAATATTATCGCCTCAGGGTGTGCAAAATATATTCAGCATAAAGGTCCCTGTACCAATAATTCAAAAATTTCAAGTTTGAATATTAAATCTCCTCACTTACAAACCACACCTGCTCACTTGCAAGCATGCACGCGTAAGAGAATCAGCATTCTTGTATGTGGCAAGAGAGTGAATTTTCTAAATCGTCCAGAAATTAGATTCTCATCAAATGTACTGTCGTAAAGATGGCAAAAACTTTTCAAAAGATTTTATAATTTGTTTCTTCAGTAATATAAGAAAAAAAATCATTCACAGGAGGGGATGGTAGTTGCATCCCACAATCATAACTAATCAATTCATTATTGATATCTTCAGATGCATACATAGAAGTAATTTTTAAGAGGTGATGTTCCTACAAATTATAACTAACCCATCCTGCTTGTTGCAACATAATCTTAGAAACGAGAACTAGTATTTAAAAACAGCAAAAAGTAAGACTGACAAAACTTTGCTTAGCATGTTTCATCATTGACTTACATTGAATACTGGATGGCTTCAGTGGCAGTTGTGGAGGGCAGAAAATCGTTGACAGCTACCTCCTTGTTTTCATTCTTCTTGTCTGTTCCACTTCTTAAGAACACGAGTTTACAATAAATAATCCCTTGACAAACAGAAATTGCTAAACTCTTAAAAGGATACAATCTTCAAAAAAACGGCGGATTTCAGAAAGGCGATGGGGGGCAAGCTCTTTGATGTCCGTGTAGTGTTTGTACTCTGGATCATCAGCACATACAGCAATGATCTTGTCATCTTTCTCTCCCTGCATTTAAAGCACAAGCGTATTATTTTACACTCTCAATAAAGCCTAGCCACTTCATTCAGTTTAGCCAACAACCTTAACTAGAGTACCTGGTCAATCATGGGCATCAATCCAATGGCCCTAGCACGTAGGAAGGTGCCAGGAAGGACTGGTTCCTGTCAAAATAGCATGTATTTAGTCAACAAATTCAGTCGAAAAAAGAAAACTTGTTTTTAGCACTTAGCAGTAAATACGGCAACTGTATTTATGGGTGCAAACAGTTCAAAACTAGCTGAATACTGACACAGCATAGGTGCAACTTCTTAAAGGGACAATAGAATAGTTTGTCAAGAGTCAATTTTTTCAAGGTAGTTCTAGATGATAGAAGATAAGCAATTACATGCTGCCTGAATTGTCATCAAACAGTAACATACCACTAAATTGTAACTGAGACTGCACTCGCACCTGTAGGCCAAGCCAAACAGATTGTCCAAGGGCAACTCAGAGCAACTATGACATAGCATTTCTTTGAGTGACCTCTCTCTCTCTCTCTCTCTCTCTCTCTCTCTCTCTCTCTCGCTCGCACGCGCGTGCAGGTTATCCAAGAATATTTTATTTCATCCGTATGGACCTTGCCCACTCTTTTAAGTACAAAGTACACACTGTACACAAAGGTGGTGCTGTGCTGGAGAGCGCCGTAGATAAGTTCCTATGTTTTGCAACAAAGGACTTGGGACGAAACACCATCCACCGAGGATTTGAGAAGAAGGAAAGGCTGGGGATTTACCCAACCCCAGTACTTATCATAGGGTACATCAAGCTATTCTTAAAAGCCCTCAACTGATGCAGCGTATAAAGCAATTGTCCAAACAATACTTCGCAAGAATGTGAAAAAGTTGAGATGTCTGTCATTTATTAACACTAATCTTTTTATTAAGGATTGAGCAGAATCAAAATGATCGATCTGTTGTCTGCAACCCTGAAAGGAGAGAGATTACCTGCATCAAGATTAACACATCTAGTGGATCATTGTCTTCACATAAAGTGCGAGGGATGAACCCATAATTGTGAGGATAAACAACCGATGAGTATAACACTCGGTCAACCTGGGGAAAAAAGAAAAGGTGCGTTACTAGACTAAAAATGGTGGCTGCAGTTTCTCATGAGAGGCTAGCTCAGTTTTGACGGACCCAGGAGGTCCTATTGCATACACTATTCGATTGAGGGAGCTGAAAAAGAGGAGGGTGCAAGAGAAAGGGGTTATGCCTTAATGAGGCCAGTCTTCTTGTCAAGTTCGTATTTCACCTTGCTGCCCTTACTTATCTCAACAACCTGTCATGAACAAAGCAACACGGGGGCAAGTAAGAATCTGGTTCTGATTTAACAAGAGAAAGGAAGGTAGGGGACGAACGAAGACATACACAGTTGAAAATATGGGGAGCATCGGGTCCTGCAGACGAGCGAGGATGAGAGAGAGGAGAGGATTATCATTAAAAGAGAAGGCGTGATCAGAAGCAAGAGAGGGGCAAATTACCAATCTCGAGATCATGCCAAGGATGGGCGGCAACAGATCTCCGGGACAGAGAGGAAAGGATCCTCTCGTTCAGGCGAGGAACGGGTCGCTGAGTCTGAGGTTGGGATTGGCTTCCTTCGCCTCTTTCATTTGCATTGGCCTCACCACTCATCTCTGGCTCAGTTGGGGGGGTTGGTGGGACTCGGATCTAGAGGGAAGCGAAAGGACCCCCTGTAAACCGGAGGACTGCGGAACGAAGATGGCATAAGTTGACTAGCAATGTATGAGGTTTACCTGAGAGACGGATCGATGTCTTTTGAGTTGAGCAGCAAGGAAAAGACGCGAGATGGTGATACACCCGATGTGCAGATGGCCGGCAGTGCCTTCCTCCCCCTCATATTTATATTATATATGCCTGCCCCAGTCCAAAGTCAAGGGCTTCGAAGTCAGTAGTGGGAGGGTGGTGGGGGCGGTCCGCCGAACGAATCCTCACGTGCACGTTCCCACCGAGACCTTCGCACCGGCAATTCCTCCCACAAAAGGCGGGTCCACTGGGCCGGCCCCAGAGTTCATTTTGGTGGGTCGGACGAAATCAACGTTTTGATTGACCGACCGGATTTAAACGAGGATCTCTCGTTTGTCTGGTTTTTTGAACGGCTGAAAAAGGAAAGACTGGAAAAAAAAAGGAAGCTACTTTTTCTCCACCCGAGTCTGAGGTGAACCGGGATGTCCCTCCCTACCATTACTCCAACAATCTTATCGTGTCAACATGCAATTAGAGCAAGGATATAGAAGCTCCAAAGGACAGCATCAAACATTGTCTATATACTCCGGGTCAAACATTTAATTTGACCCTTACGTATAAATTTACTGTCTTCGGTCCTTCACAAGATGGCCACTCTATCCCCTTCTTCCGCCACTTCATAGAGACCTTCAGAAAAAACTTCGTCTAGTATAGATGAAGCAAAATCATCTTTACCTCCATACTATTAGGAAATTGATCTGATACATTGTCAAACTCCAATATAAGAACCTTTGATTTTATGGGCTCCACTTCATTATAGGCATCATCCCTGTTGACTAATGCGAAAGTATCCAATTTTGTAGCAACTCCACATTGAACTTATTACGATGGACCTTCATGTAAATATTGCCACATTCTTTCTATCAAGAGATTATTGGAGACTTGTTAATGCAAGTTCTTTGCTCACAAACGGTGAAATGATCTCAAGAAAGTACGGCTGATACATAATCAATGTAGGAAAGCGTGCATTCTTGTCCTCTCGTTGAACTTATTATCGCTCACTCAAGCATGATACAAGCAATCAATTCTAAGAACAATATAATCAATGTCGTTGCCTAACCACACTTCCATGAGAGTCAAATTTACGATCACAACCAATGGGAATTTATTCATCGGATAACTCATCGTACTAGGTTCGCACGCTAGGAATCTCCTAGCCATAATCTAAGTAGTATCAACACCAACACTCGACGCGACGCAACATGATACGTCTATACGTCGTTTCTCAAAAATTAGAGATTTCTAGCATGTTAAAATATGTTGTATATTATATATATGTGCTATTATCATTTTTATAATTATTTTAATCAAATTAATGTAATTCAAATTCACAAATAAGTAAATAACAAAAAAGAATCTAGAATGAATTTATACTAAAAGCATTAATCCACAATTTGTTAATATCATTCATTGTTTCAATTTGATAAATTTAATTTGATTCCAATATTCAAAAAACTTGGAGAAAAAATTATAGGCCATCCATATTCTAGACTCGTGTGTTAGAGCGTGTCGAAGAAAAGAGAAAAAACAAACTTGGGAATGAATTATGTGTCATGGGAAATAAAAATCGAAGAGAAGAGAAAATTATGTTTTTCTTCTTTTTCATTCTTTTTTTACATATTTACTTTTTTTTTTTTTTTTGTAAAAGGTAAGAATATGTTGAGCTTTGAACCAAACTATACAAACGGAACGGCGCCAAAAACTTACCTTCAAAGTGACAACACGTCAAAATGAGTGAAAGGGAGCTGAAGTAAAACAACATACTACAAAACAAAGCGGACGAAGCAAGCACAGAACAGCCTAAACAACAGGCAAAAGGAACCTAGCAAAAAACGACACTAGGCAAAACAAGGGTGGAAGGAGACCACAGCCACAAGACCGCATCTGCCAACGGCGAGGGAGGAAGAGCCACAAAGGAGAACTGCAGCGGCCCCAAATGGCCAGAATAGCCACCGATAAGTACACCGCATCCACCAACCCGCAATTCTAGATACCAACCATGAGGCAGCCCGTAGACAGGCTACGGCCCAACGGAAACAGCAGAGAAGATATTCGAGCTAATTCCCCAGCTACGCTATAGCCTCCTATAAAAGTACCGTCCACACTCCTGAAAGTGATGACCTTGTGAAAATGTGGTTCTTCACTGCCGGAATGACTAAATTCTGCTCCCTAAAGAGGATGTTGTTCTTGTGCTTCCAAATAAGATAACAGAGGGCTTCAAAGAGAAACGGGCAAACGCACTTATAGAAGTCTTTGCCCGAAAGAAAGGAAACGGCCCAACTAAGATTCTCTCCCCCATGACCTGTTCCATCACAGAATGTTGCATCTTGCAGCCAAAAAAAAAAAAAAAAAAAAGCAATGCCAACAGTGATGCAACATCCAAAAAATAGGTGTTCTATAGAATCCGGCACCTCATTGCAAAAAGGTACACGTATATATATGATAAACCCTACAAAACCCTGTACTCAGCATGAAATTGGCCGACTTCAACAAGGAAAGAAATTTCCGTATTCCTTCTCTTTCGTTAATATAACGGAATCAAACACGAGACATCCTCTTAACGGCGTGCAAACCTTAAACAAACCGTGTCCTAACACGCAGCGGTCTTCCGGCATGGCCCTCCAGAGTTTTGGCTTTCAACTTGTTGAAGATGACGACTTGGCTTTCTTCTTCTTTTTGCGCAGAGAGTTGTCTAATTCATTAAAGCGTATCATCGAAAATATTTGTAAGTTTCCTCGACACCTTGGTTACCTCGTTAGTGATCATAGATTCATAGTGAACCTCCCAGGTTCAAAAGAAAAGAAAAATCCTCCTCTAGACGTTGAATCTTCTTTCTTCCTCCCCTCTCGTTTATCATGATGGATGTTTTGATGTCACCCAAGCCTTAATAATAGTTAACTATGCCCGTTGCCTCATATCACCTGACATTGACTCACGAACTATTTCTTTGGATAGGTACACCTCGATTCCAAATTCTGATCTGAATGGTCCGACCAGTGTACCTCCCTACTTTCTGCACAAATATAAATGACCCAAGGAACCCAGGAGATCTTTTGCAAAGCAATCAGTACCCGGCTGAAGAACATCCTCTTTGGGGTGAACGACTTTCATGACTGATAAGATGACTATGTGCCTCAAGTAACTTGCTACGATCCATGAAGAACAACTGACAAATTTCTTTAAAGTTTGCAAGCAAGACGTTCTCCAACATAGGACTCGTGTCAGTTCACAAAATGATTTTTAAAAAGACTAGCCTCGCAAGAAGAAACAATTCTGACATGCGACATAGGAAGAACATCATTGCAGCAAAGAGTTCACAGAGTCATACAGAGTAATCCTTATGAAGTTTTATGCAGAAAAAGTTTCGAATGCAGTTGCGTGGGTTCAAGTTCAATATAGGAACTACGTGGAAATAGACATCAGTACACACACGTAATACGACAAGTTTCTTGAGCCGCAAATTAACAGAGAAACGAGAATAGATACCACCGAAAATAAGCATGCAACAACAAAGCTTTCCTTCATTGAATGCATGCATTATGGAATGTCACATTGAAGGCTCCCCTTCCAAGCATAACCTCTTGGGCCCTTGCTCTTCACTTTGGCAGCCAACATTTGCCGCCCGGGTTTCCTTGGCCTCTACTGAGCACCTCTTGTAAGGCTTAAATCCAGTTCGATGAGTCCTAAGCTTCCCTTGACCCAGCCCAATTGTCAGAAGCCCTTCCTCGCCATCGTCAGTAACCCCAGACCTCTCAGAACCTTGATGAAAAGAACACGAGATACGCATGTTGCTGTTGAGGTCTAATGTTGATACATCTTTATCTACCTCATCATTTTGCTCACCTTCTTCCACATTTTCCTTCTGCTGCCCTTTGTTCTTCATATCACGAGGAGGCGAAAAGCTTTGTGGCAGAACATTTCTCGAGAAAAGTTCCTGGAAAGCCAGCCGACCCTGCCAATTTTCACGTAATGAGAGAGCATGACAAGGGAAATATCATAATTGTAATAACTTCATTCAAAAATCAACATCCCTCACCTCTTCAGACACCTCCTTCCAAGAGTCAGTCACATTGCTGGTGCTTCTACAGCGACGATTGCAGTATTCCAGAAGGGATTGGTTTGGATCAGGATCTTTCAGCGTTTCATTGCTCTTCTCTTGTTTTTCTAATGCATCTGTCTCAACTTCACTGCTAGAAGGTGTATTTGAACCACACGAGGAACGATCAACTGGTTTTCGTCCCTTTGATTTGTTTTGTTGGGAATCAGTCTCTACTGCAGCCTTCTCATGATCAGCAGCTTTCGATCTTGTATCTAACCTTGCCCCTCCACTATCCTCAGAGTCTGACAATGCTCCTAAAGGTGATTTGGAAGCTGAGTTTTGAGCTTGCAGAGCTTCAGAATGTTCTGGGTCCAAGTGCTCTTGTGAGCATGGGTTTTCAAAGGTACACTCTCCTCCCTCTTTTTCCACTCCTGGAGTTTGACTAGTATTCAGGGAGTGAACCGCTGTAGCAGATGTAGGATTGCACGTGAATCCAGTGTGAAGAGGAGCACAGAGAGGAAGCAAACCATGGGCTGCCCACCATGCAGTTGCAGCAGCCACTGTAGCAGCAGCTAGTGCAGCCATGCTTGGAGGGGAGCTTGACGGCCGACATGGAAATGTTCCCTGAGTACATACGGCAGAATCTACTACAGAATTTTCCACATTAGGGTACAGCCAAAGTGAGGCAGCAAAGCTAGCCGCCGCATGTGCAGCAGGGTTCTGTAGCAGTGTAGATACAATGAGACTCGAAAATGCGGATGAGAGGTGGAGGAATGATCTATAGTCATCTTCATTATGGTGAACTGGAGTAAAGGGAGGATGAAAAGCTGGAAATGATTGATGATCCATTCTTGGGGCTTCCTTTTGATTTTCACCAGCTGCAGATGGAGTTTGATTTGGGAATAGGTTAAGGCGCGCTTTCACTTCTCCAGTTGGGTCAAATGCAGAGTCCTGGAATGACACATCCTGCAAGGGGGCCTGACTACACTTTGTTTGATTTGCATCTAAAACATGCACTGGAACATGCCTCGGGAAATTATGAGCAGTTTGCATCTCATCTGCTGGCGGGCCATCATATCCATCCATTCTGCATTGAACTGATTTCTCATGCGAACGATCAGAGTTCTCCGAATTAGAAACTTTTCTTGGCCCATTATCCTGAACTCCCTGTTTGGAGTTAGATTTATCCAGTGCATAACTCTAAATTGGTCAGTACAGGTGAAATCAGATTTCTTACCTCTTTCAACGAAGGAACAAACTTCTTGAAGGTGCATGAATTCTGGATACCCACTGGTGTTGGAACAACACTTCTGTTGGCTGAAGATATAGAAGAACAGTGAGCTTCCTGAGGCAGATTAAAAACTTCTGAGCAATTGTCATCCTGATTCTCTTTGGAATTTGCTAGCTTCTCTCCACCGCTAGCTCTCTAAAATGAATGCACACACAATGTCACCGATATTGCGAGGCAGAAAATGACAGAAAAGCCAAAAGCCATGCACAATCAAACTGAAGAGTAGAGAAAGAAGGAAACCTCAAGAAATGGTGCTGTCTCTGAGTCCAATTTCTCACAATTTGATGGTGACACAGATAAAATTCCACCATCCTTTGCTCCTACCGACAGTGTAGGAGTACTAGCACCAGTCTTTCGAGGATAAGGATTACTTGGTTTCCTTTTGGGCCGTGGAGGTGGTATTTTTATATCCAATGTCTGCCCCACAGGAACTCCTTTAACAATTGCCTCCTTCTCCAACTATAAGTAAAATAATCTTTAGTATTCTAGAATATACAATGATTTACAGCAACCAGAGGAGATCACTTACAGCAGCAAGAAAAGACAATTAACCAATTCATCAACCAGCGAATATATCATTGAATCTTTAGTCATTCACTAGCAACACAACCAGAAGAGCATACATTTGCTCTAGCATACAGAGGTAAGCGCCAGCATGACAGCCTAGACATTTTGGAATAATTATTGAAAACAAAAACTTTTGGAGTCAAAACGATCCATTAGCAAATTATTTTAGATGCTTAAAGAAACTCCTACCCATGCATGAAAGACTGTAGGAGTATGCATGATGAATTTTATCTCTCTTTTAATAAAGTAAAATGTAGTGAACGGAATCAATAGTGTTAGGAATAATGACAACACAAGTACCTACACAGTCAAGTATCTTAACTATGTTTCTATACAATCAAGTACCTCAACTTTTTAAATTTGGCTAAATGTTGAGCCCTCCGCGAAATGAATTTTCATGTCACGTGATTTTCCCAAAGTGGCTTCCTTGCTTAGCAAAAGCTAAGCCCGATTGCTCATGTCTCTTGCTTACTAAGCAAAAACTATGCCATCTTTATTGCCCAAAAGCTAACAGCCCAATTGCTAGGGTAGCTCGCTTAGTGAGCAAAAACCATGCCATCTTCAATTAGGTATTGGCTAATGAGGAGAGTAAGAAAGTGTTGAGTTGGACAATCTTGGCTTTCCAGTAAGTCTTGAAATGGGCTAGTGAATCAACCTAGAGGGGGGTGAATAGGTTGTTGCGGAATTCTTTTGGAATCTTTTGCGATGCAATACGTTGATATCAAAGATATATCAATAATAAACAGATTACGTATTCACAAAGTAAATAGAGTAGAGTAAGAGAGAATTGACACAAGGATTATAGTAGTTCGGCTTAGACCAAGCCTACGTCCACTCTCCACGCTGGCAGCCAAACGGCTGTAATCACTATGTAGCAAAAGAGTGCCTTTACAATAGACGGATTAGACTTCTTCAATTGACAGTCTCTCCTACAGCCTTCTGCTGTCTTTACTCTATATCTCACTCTCTTTGTTACACAATGTAAACATAAAAGATTTTTAGAGAACAAGTGATTTTGGAGATTCTAACATCAAGATTTCTCTACCGGTCTCTCCTTGTTTCCAAGCAACGTCAATCCAACTTAAATAATCTCTGTGCCATCATACCCGTTGGCACATTCCAAAAATTCATCCAATCAACCTGTTGGACTGAATCAATTTAAGTGATCTCCTTGTCCCGAAAACGTAAGTAGACAGTAGCTCGTCATTCCTGTTCGCCCATACAATCAGGATCTTGAGTTCCCAAAATTAGATTTTGCCAAAAATAAACTTGTTCTTCAACGGATAGAATCCGAAGAATCAAATCTTCCAAGCTCTTGATCACAGCCAGAGATATTCCATGGTTAGGATTAGGAAATATGAAATCCAATATCTGTAGCCATAAGAATAACCTGTAGCCAGCCTGTAAAAAATCGCGGACTATCTTCAGACTTAGATTTGGGTCTCGAGAGTTGTCAAACTGAAATCGAGTCTTGAAGGTCTTCGAGAACCGAGTCTTGACCCGACTTCGACGGAAAAACTTCGGACCGAAATTCTGGATCCGACTGTCTTTGAAAACCTTTAGACTTTGACAACTTCGGACGTAGCCGACGAGTCTTGGAATCCTTAGACCACACCTTTGTTGAGGCTGTTTTGTCAACTTCAAAACTCCAATGGATTTTTCTTCAACAATCTCCCCCTTTTTGATGGTGACAAAACCTTGACAGATTTGTGAATTAAAAACCTGCAAGGAAAAACTCATATATATTTTGAGGATTATATCTCGCAAAAGAGTGTTAGTCCAATAAAAATTATCCTCACAAAATATAGTAATCCTGCAATCAAATTCACATGTCTAAATCCAAATCATCACATCAGCATAAAGTCATAGAAGTTCAAACAACCCAATCGAAATCCGAAATAAAACAATCTAAATCAAAATCAAAATCAAGTAAAATAAAAAAAAAAAAAAATCTCCAAGCTTCCTCAGCTTCAAAAACTTCAAATCTTCAAAACCCGCAATCAAATCTATGCAACTCTCCCCATTTTTGTCCCATCAAAGAGGTTGAGTAAAATTGAGATAAAGTTTTGAAAATTTTTAGGGGCCTGCAGGGAAACGAACAAGCTGAAACTTGCTAAGCTCCTGGACTGACTTGTCGAGTTTGGCAAGATTTTCCTTCACTGAAACCAATTCTGCACCGGTTTGATTTGACTCCACTTGAGCTCGCAGTGCATTGATCTGTTCTTGCATGTTCACTGAAGTACTCGGCGGTGCCTTCTTCGATCTCTCATCTCGAAGTCCATCCCAAAACCTGTTTCTTCAGTCCAAAGATAACATCCAACAGCTGTGAGAATGCTTTGTGGAATTAGTATTGCTTCCACTTGGACCAGCGAGAATAGGTTTGAAAGCTAGGAGCTTCCCTCTCGGCCCTTTCTTTCTCAGCGGGTGAGGATTCTTCATGCTCGGGAAGTGTGATGCATAAACCTCCTCGGGGTTAACACCGGACCTACTCACATCACTAAAATGTAGTGGCGAAATTGTTCCTTGTTCTCGGCAACTCCCCGAATGAATACCGGTGGGTGGAGTGGAAAAATCATCGCCAACATCCACATCAGCACGAGGATGTTTCTCGGTCTCTTCCCCAGCAAAAGATGGCTCAAATGCAGCAGCCATATCCTCCGCATTTTGCTTTCTTCCTCGGCCTTCCTTCTTCTTTCTTCTTCTTCAGCTTTCCTCTGTCTCTCTTCTTCTCTTCTTCTTTCTTCTTCTTCTCTTCTCTGCCTTTCCTCTTCCTTTCTTTTCCTTTCCTCTTCTTTTCTCTTTCTCTCCTCTTCTCTTCTCCTTTCTTTCTCTTCCTTCTCTTTCCTCTGTTTCTCTGCTTCCTTCTCCTCTGTTTCTTTTCTCGCTCTCTCTTCACCTCGGTTCTCGGGATTACAGGGGCTCCTCATTCTAGAGAGAGTGGACAAAGTCATGGCATCTTCTTCATCCTCCTCGTCTTGCAGGATGATCTTTCTTCTTTTCTTTTCAGCCATGGGCTCTTTGCCCTTCCTTTTTGATGAAGCAAAGGAATTTCTCTTGAAGGTGTTTCCCTCCTCAACCTTTCCAAAGGTCTTTGCAGTCGGTTCGGAAATTTCATCTTCATCACCATCTTCTCTCCAACGAGCATCAAATTCAACTTTGTTAGGCACAAAGATGCGGGGACTTGAATATCAAAATGCCTAAACAATTTGGTGATGATTGATGAATAAGGCAGCTGACCCTTATCCTTCACCACTATCCTATACATATGGAAAAGTATGACATGTGGAAGTGAGAAAGGTCTGCCCTGGTTGATGGCAAACATCAGCTTTGCCTCTGTTTTGGAAACATCGGTCTTCGAGGTCATTTTTGGCCGGATGCAGTTGATGACAACTTTATACAACAAAACATTGGTGGCATTCATCCTTGTGTAGGATATCTTGCCTTCAATAGATCTGTCTCGTACAATATCCAAAGTTGCATAGGCTGTTGAGACTTTGATTGGCTGGAAACTCCTTCTTTCCACACCAATGATGTCAGCCAGCAAGTCAACATCAACAACATAATCTTGGTCCATGAAAGAAAAAGGACAAGTGATTTGCATCCAAAAAGGATAGATTCGAGTAAAAGTAAGCCGCCAACTCAGAGTGGGCCACAATCATATCCGTGCAGAAATTTTCCAATTGCAGCCTAGCAAACTTTCCTCTCAAATTAATCCTTATTGAATCTAGGAAGTCAAAGTCCACACTCCTTGGATTGACCACTCCCCTTTTTAACAGCTTCGCATAAACTCGTTCATGTTTCTTCGACCGAAATAAACTTCCAGGAGGACAAACAGTATTAGCAGCCACACCAAAACGAGGTTCAAAATGAGAGAAAAGTCTCTCATCATCATCTAAAGTTTCAGCGGGGAGCATTCTCAAGTGGATCACTCGAGATATTTTCCGGCGTCCTACGTGCGGTGCCTTCACCAACAACCTTCAACTTTTCCATCTCCTTCGAAACGCATACTCACTCCTATATCCCCTCTCCTTCAAATACTCCTCGATCGTCTTAAGGCTAACCTTCCCTTCTTTGAGCCTTGTATAGAGATCGTAAGCGTATGTGGCTTAAGAGTTCTTACCGGTTACGCCGGTAACAACTTCCTCGAATGTTGACGCCCGCTTCTCGTTGAGGCGAATCTTCCTCCGTTAGGTCCACCCTTGTAGGACCCTCTTGCTGTCTTTGTGGTCCCCGCTTGCACCTGGAGGACTTTCGAGACGACATTCTTGTAGAGCAAGCAAAGTTTCAACTTGTACGTGAGGAAAAATGGAAACTTTGAGGCGAAAAAGGGACGAAATGGAAATGGCAAAAGGAGATTTTTAGGGTTTTGAGAGTGAAGGAGTATGAAAATGAATCGTAATGGAATAGGCTGAGTGTCGAGTGACGGTTCGAGAGTATAAATAGTGAGAGAAAAATCACCGGAATACGAAACGTCGCCAAAAAGTGAAAGAAAAGAACTGCCAAAAATAAACCATAAAAAGAAAACTGCCTTTTGAAAATATAAACTGCCATTAATGCATGTCGAAAAGAGCGAAAAGAGATTTTGAAATACTGAAAAGTAATTACCAAAAATATGTTAAAGAGAGAATACGAAAAAAAATTCGTAAAGAGATAAAATAGTACGAGTCGACGGATGTTCGACTTTACCTTTGAGTCTCGAACCCTTTTCGGACCTTACCTTTGCGTCGAACACAATCGGACTTTACGTAGAGTCCGAAATGCTTTCAGACCTTGCTTTGAGTCTCGAGCCGTCTTCGGACATAGCGTTGAGTCTCGAACCACTTCCGGACTTAGCAATGAGTCCGAATATCTTCAAAATTCACAATTCCCAGTCTTGAACAAATTGATTCAAAGTGAGCCTTCTCTAGGGGTTTTGTGAATATATCCGCCAATTGATTCTTTGAATCTACATGCTGAACTACAACATCTCCACTTTGAACATGATCTCTGCTGACACCTAATTTTGGGGGTTCACTTTTGCTAAAAAATAAAAAAATAAAAATGCATGGCATATAATTTAGGCATATTTTATTTTGATTTTGATATATTTTGTTTTATTTTGTTAAGATTAGTATAGATTTAGGTAATATACATTTTTGCGCAAGAGGGGAAATTTTTTCGATCAATATTGCGCGGGGTGAAATAATATATTCGATGGAATATTGCATGAACGAAATTGGCAACAAAATATACCATTGAGATACATTTTTTTGGTGTATAAAAGGGTTGCGTACGGTCAAAATTGGAGGGGGGCTGCTTTTCGGAAAAAAAGAAAGAAAAAAAGTCAAAACAAGAGAAAAGAGAGAGAGAGAAAGAGAGTTGTTGGAAGAGGGTGAGCTGAGGGGAAAAAAAAAAAAGAAAAAGGCCGAAGCCCCCCGTGACCGTTCGTCTTCCCGAGGGGGAACCCTCGCCGGCCGCCGTCTCCGCCGTCGACGCCACGGCCACCGCCCGTCCTCGTCGCCGCCGCGCCTAGAAACTCCGTCAACGCCCTCACAAGACAGCCCGGCCGCCCCAACGCCGTCCGCCGCCCCGCTTTGCTCGCGCCGCCCCGTCGCCCTCTCGCAATCGCCCTCACCGAGCCAGCCCGGCCGCCCCGCCGCCCAAATCCAGGCCCCCGATGCCCCCGACGCCGAGCCGCGCCCGATCCGCTCCGCCCGTGACCCCGTGCCTCGCCCGCGTCGCCTCGCCTCCGTCGGTCCCGCCGCGGAGTCCGAGACGCCCTCGGATCTAGCGTCCCTAAAGAACCCCCTCACCGGAGCCCCAGAGTCGCGCCGCCGTTGCGCCCGCTAGCCGCCCCCAGGAACCCTAGCCGTCCCCCTCGCCAGCCCTCTCTTTTTTTCCTTTTTTGTTTTTCGAAAAAGAAAAAGGAAAATAAAAAGCAAAAAAAGCAAAAAGCAATTAGGTAGATTTCCTTTCTTTTATTTACTTTATTTTATTTTTATTGTTTTATTGTTATTTTATTGTTATTGTTTTATTGTTATTTATTTTTGTTAACAACATTAGGCCCCGATAAGTGATTGGAAATTCCAATTTATCCCCTAATTCGTAACCGCACCGATTTTTATTTTCGTCTATAAGGCTTTAGACGAAATAATTAATCATGTGGGAATAAAATTGATATTTTGATCTTTAAGGCTTAAGATCAATTTATCGATTTTACTAGCGAAATATTACCCCTTGATTTGAATGATATGTGATATCTTTTTTGGGTAATTTTGAATGAACTTGATTGTTTCTATTTATCTTGTGAAATGTCTGAGTTAGAATATTGCATGTTTAGGGTTATTTGCATGTTTAGGCTAAGCATTTTAGTTATCGTAAATCTCAAAAAAAACAACAACAAAAAATCAGTTAATCTAGGTTGCATGAAATTGTTAATTTCAAAACAAAATCAAAAAAAATCAAAAAAAAATCTTTAACTAGGTTTAATTGTCTTGCATATTTAGATTAGGGATTTTAATTAAGTCACAAAAAAAAAAAAAACAAAATTCACCTAGGATGCTAGTTGAATTGCATGTCAAATTTTAATTAAAAAAAAGGCAAAAAGCAAACAAAAATCATCAATTTTTTAGAATAGAATTGCATGTTTAATTTTTAAGCTTAGATCATTTCTAAATAGACTGCATCTTAGGCTAGAAATTACTAAATTAAAATAATGTCTTAATTTAAATTAGGATAACCTAATTCCTAGTTTAAATAGGATAAAATTTTAATTTAGTTAGGAATTTCATTCAAATATCTTAGGATAGATTAATTCCACCTTTTTAGGATAAATTGCAATTTTTAGAAAAAAATAAAAAAAATCATAAAATCAAAAAGATAAAAAAATCAAAAATCTTGCATGAGCATGTAGAATTAGGAATACAGATTTAGTAAATAAGACATTTAGGCTAGCAAATTAGTTTTTTTTTTTTATAATCACATTTTTAGGATCATTCTTTTTTAGAATTTTTTTTTAAATAGGTTAGGATTAGATTTAGATAATCTCATTCTTAGAAAACTTGGCACTCTTTTTTTAAAACAAAAAAAAAAAAAAAACTAAAGAAATGATTTTCTAAGGTAAAATAGGGTTAATTTAAAGGGAAAAACCACCAAAAACCCCAAACTTTGCCCGAGTGACACATTTACCCCAAACTTTTTTGCCGTGAAAAACCCCAAACTTTCCAAGCGTGACACATTTACCCCATAATGGCATTTTTGTCTTTTTAGTTTCTATTTTTTCTTTTTTCTTTTTCTTTTTTTTCTTCTTCTTCCCTTCGTTGGCCATGGCGGCGCCGGCGGAGGGAAGCCGGCACCGGCGAGGGTTGCCCTCGCCGGCGTGGCGAGGTCGGCCCTCGCCGACGTCGGCGACCCTCGCCGGCGTCGGGCGAGGGCCGCCGACGCCGGATCGGCAAGGGAGGCCCTCGCCCGACGCCGGCGAGGGCACCCCGCCCGACGCAAGGGGTGGCCTCGCCCGATCTGGCGAGGGCCGCCCTCGCCCGACGCGGCGAGGGCACCCCCTCGCCGATCGGCGTCGGGCGGCCCTCGCCGGCGTCGGGCGAGGGCGGGCCTCTCCGATCTCGGCGAGGGAGGCCCTAGCCCGACGCCGGCGAGGGTTTCCCTCGCTAGATGGCGTCGGGCGGCCCTCGCCCGACGCTAGCGAGGGCCGCCCTCGCCCCATGCCTGGCGAGGGCGACCCTAGCCGGCGCCGGCTTCCCTCTGCCATGGCCGGCGGAGGGAAGAAGAAGAAGAAGAAAAAAAAAAAAAAGAAAAATTTTTTAAAAATGAAAAGACCAAAATGCCCTCCAATTTTGGGGTAAATGTGTCACACTTGGAAAGTTCGGGGTTTTGGTGTCGCAAAAAAAGTTTGGGGTAAATGTGTCACAGTTTGGAAAGTTTGGGGTTTTTCACGGCACAAAAAAAGTTTGGGGTAAATATGTCACTCGGGGTAAAGTTTGGGATTTTTGGTGGTTTTTTCCCTAATTTAAATTAATCCTAAACATGAATTAGAAAATTATTCGTTTTAGGTAGTTTAATTAGGACTTTTATTAATTCAAAATTGCAGATAAAAAAAATCCAAAAATAGGTGCATGTTAATTAATTTGCATTCTATGGCCATTTAATTAAGATTTGCATATTAGGTCATTAAGTTGCTATTATTGCATTTCATGTTATATAATTTAGATCATTTTGCCATGTCATATTAGGCTATTAGCACGCATTACATTTAGATTAAATTCCATTAAATAAAGTGAAAACAAAAAAAAATTTGCGTGTTAATTAGAGACCATATCTAGGATTGTTGATGTGGAATTTAATCTAACGATACAGATGCTTTCGTTGCTACAAGGTAAGTCCCTTAACATTATTCATTATTTTATTGGGTGTTAAATTGGTGAATTGCGCACCCGCATGATCACCTCACATGTTAGGGAGATAAATTAAAATCAATTGAAGCTGCTCGCTAAACATTTTTCAAAATAAAAGAATGGTACCGAAAGGGCATTAGAGAAATCTAGTGTAACCAAGTCCCCGTACCCATAATCTCTGGTTCGCGGGAGTAAAGTAATCTCCCATTACTTTACTTGGGTTTCTAATCGACCCACCAAAAACTGATTAGTGGCGACTCCTTAATAAAAATCATTTGCATGTTAAGAATTCAAACCTAAGTCGCGAATTGGTATGGGCTTGGGAGAGCCCGAGTTAAGTCTAGGCTTAACAATCCATTAGCCAAACCCTAGGTGGTTCACACCCGAAAATTTAGTCGCGACAGCTTGGCGACTCCACTGGGGAGTTGAGTTAAAACTCTTAGTGGACTTAGGCCAATTTTTCTTTTCTTTTGAAAAATATTTTTGGTTTGGCAGCGAGGATCCCAAATACGTCCCTAAAATTTAAGGTGTTAAATGTTTTTGTAGATTGGGAGGTATAAGGGGAGTAGTCTTTGCTAACCCTTGTCTTGCAGGATGGAGTTGGGGATGTATGTTTTAAATTCAAATTATTGAAGTATTGTTTGATTTAAACTGTTGTGCATGCTTTGCATTTAGCACTACACTATTGCACACACAACCTGCCGCCGGACCTGGGCCGCACTAGGATATTTAGGATGGTATTGAGTTGGATACGACTTCAACCGCGAGGCCGCGTAGTAGAGGTTGCCCAACTCAATCCCAAAAGTTTCTTTCTTGGTGTCAAGAATTTTTACCTCTGCCCGCGAGGCTGCGTTGCATTGGGGTATCATTCTTGACTAAGCCGGAGTTAGAAGGGCTTGACTTAGTATGCGAGGCTGCAACTAAGTCATCCCGCCCTTTTAGCTCCACCTTGCTTAGCCTTCCTAGTTAGAAATCGAACCTCACGTTTCATGCGCATGTCTATGTGATTGCCATTGATTTTCCTTGGTGAAGTAAGTCTTCTATCCCTATACCTTGCAATTTATTTTGTCGTGCTTTTGGTCGGTCCATAATAATCTAAGTTAGTCATTTGATTTAATTCATTTGTCAATTAGGAATGAAATAAGGAAATTGTCATGCAATGAGTCATTTGGAAAATTAAAAAAAAAAAAAAAAAAGAGAATTTGTTTTCAATTCATGTCTAGGAAATTTAATCTTGCTAGGGTGTCTATTTTTCTAGCTTTCTTTAGAAAATTCCATTCTTGCACAAGCTTTTCATGAAATCAAAAAAATTGATTAGATCATTGTCATGGATTGGTTCTTTATTTGCTCATCATGCTGACATATCTTCATTCATTCAATTTAGGTGATAACAGATCCTTCGTCCATTATTACACGATCAAAGGCCAAAATGGCGGAACAAAATGAGATGCATGATCGTATGTCCAATATGGAAGATCAGCTTCGTCAGTTAGCTGCCTCCATGGAGGTTATGATGACTCAATTCAGATCATTCCAAGTCAATCCGACTCCTCCACCCGTTCTTCCTCGTTTGCCGTTATCCCGAAGATAGCGAGATAAGCCCCGATCAAGTAATAATGGCATACCCGATTTAGAAGAAGACTCAATCCCGATCAATGTGGAAAAGGGAAAGTTTGTTGACCTCCCAAGACAGAGCCGGATGAACGCCGCGAAGCTTGAAGAAAAGGTGAAGCAATTGCGGGAGTCACAAAACTCACTCCCTTTTGAATTGTCGGTCTACAAGAAGGTCAAGATGCCGAAGAAGTTCAGGATGCCGGAATTTGAGAAGTACGATGGTACATCTTGCCCAAAGTCTCATTTGTAGATGTATCATGTACGCATGGCCCAGCATGTTAAAAATGAGCCCCTCATGATCCAATCATTCCATGCCAGTTTGACCGGACCTGCATTGAACTGGTATGTGATGAAAAATATCAATCTTCTTGATACTTGGAATGAAGTGGCTGATGCATTCCTCAAGCAGTACAAGTTCAACATGGACATTGCACCTTCCCGAGAAGATCTTGAGAGGATGGAGAAAAAGAGGAGCGAGTCGTTCAAGGAGTATGCCGTGAGATGGCGGAATTTGGCTGCTCAAATCACTCCTGAGCCTACCGACAAGGAGTTGATGAAGCTCTTCATAAAGACCCTCCCATCCGAATTTCGCAATCGGATGGCAAGCACTTATGTTGGGAGTTTCAACCAGCCGATTCCAAAGTGGGAGAACAAATTGAGATGGGAATAAGGGAAGGATGGTTCACCGAGTCATCAAGTCTTCTCCCGCCAAGAAGGAGAAAGAAGCCGTCGTGGATGTGAATGTAGCCTATAGCCAAGAAAGTTCCGTTCGTGCCCCGATGAATGTAAGGCAACAACAAGCTGCTGGCCGTCGCCATTTGCCCAAGCAAGAAGACAGTTCACTCCACTCCCGGATCTCCATCCCGTGGTTTTAGCAATTCTCCGTAAGAAAGGTTTGCTTTCCACCGAGCCAAAGCGCCCTAACCGCGAAAGCATGCGTAGTTACGACTCGACAAAGAAGTGTGATTACCATAGTGGGGAATTGGGGCATTCAACCGACAAGTGTTTCACCCTCAAACACAAGATTCAAAACCTCTTGGACACGAAGGCCTTTTCGTTCCAAACCGCTCGACCAAATGTTCAAAAGAATCCGCTACCGAGCATGAGGGTACAGTGAACGCTATTCTCGGAATCGAAGTTGGTCGCATCAAGA
Source organism: Eucalyptus erythrocorys (assembly GCA_014182555.1). Taxonomy (NCBI): domain Eukaryota; kingdom Viridiplantae; phylum Streptophyta; class Magnoliopsida; order Myrtales; family Myrtaceae; genus Eucalyptus; species Eucalyptus erythrocorys. The sequence continues at coordinate 36,682,366 of CM024600.1, read as the reverse complement.
ACTCGAAGGTACATGTGGCGGATGCTTACAATGGCCTAGTGAGAGCTGGGTATTATCCGGACCATAAAGATATTCCCCTATCACTAATGAAGGAGAGAGTTGCCAAAATGGTTGACGACGACATTATAGTTTATGCTGACCGTAATTGCATAGTTTCAACTATTTCCCACATCATCATCAATTGGGAGGAGGAACAAGCCGCACTTGTCTCGAAAGAGAAGAGGTTGACCCTTCACTCGCGGACATGCCCCGCTTAGAGGACGCATCCGATGATGAGATTGTGATTGAAATGCCACACCATATGAGTATGTCGGCAACAAGGCCGTCCCTTGGTCCTATGACTTGGATGTTGGCATTGTCACAAGGTCCGGCCGGACTTATGCTCAAGCAAATGTTCAGCCTGCAAAGCCTGTCACTAATGAAGAGGCCAAGAAATTTCTGGCTGTAATAAAAGCAAGTGAGTATAACGTGGTCGATCAATTGAGGAAAATGCCCGCCCAAGTCTCTTTGCTTGAGCTCCTGCAGACATCGCCTGTGCATCAAAAGGCGCTAATGAAGGTGCTAAGTGAAATTCATGTGCCAGAGACGATCGAGGCAGACAACTTAGAAGAATTTGTAGGATCAGTCCTTCTCAAGGATTTGATCGCCTTTTCCGATGAGGAATTCCCTCTTGAGGGTAGAGGGCACAACAAGGCACTTTACATATCCGTCAAGCACAAGACTACCCATGTGTCCCGAGTGCTCATTGATAATGGGTCCGCCCTAAATATATGCTCGTTGGCTACTCTTCACCGCCTCAAAGTTGACCCATCCAGGATACATGGTGCAATGACCTCTGTGCGAGCTTTTGATGGCACGAAGAAGGACGTGATCGGGCAAATCCACCTTGATGTACAAATAGGGCCGGTCGTCTTCAACATTCCCTTTCAAGTGTTGGACATCCCTACTGCATTCAACTTCTTACTGGGACGTCCCTAGATACACACCGCGGGAGCGGTACCTTCAAGTTTGCATCAGGCTGTAAAGTTTGTGATTGAAAGGAAGTTGGTCACCGTATATGGTGAGGAGGATCACCGGATCTATCAGGAGATGGCCATCCCCTATGTGGAGCCAGACTCTGAGTTCGAAGCGAGCTATCACTCGTTCGAGTTAGTATCCACCATACATGCTGCTCCTGACTTGACGCCCCCTACTCCCGAAGTTTCAAATGCTGCCCTTATGGTGGGAAGAGTGATGGTCGGGAATGGTTTCGTTCCTAGTGGTGGTCTTGGAAGAAATGGCCAAGGCATTCGAGACCCCATTGAAGCCCCTCAGAGGTCCCATTTTGCTGGATTAGGGTACCATGGAAGAGGTGGACAAAATTCTGGAAGAAGAAGACAAGAAGGACTGAACCCGACGCCTAACCGAAGGCAAGGGAGGCAAAACCCGTTGCCCCCAAGTATTCATGAAACATTCCCTGGTCCTCCAAGAATGATGCAGGATGAGGTGGAAGTGATAGACACCACAGGGCAGCCGAGCGGCAAGTTTGACTACCTAGTGAAATATTCGGCCCCTCCAAGCTTCTACATAGATCCCCGGAGCATTGTCCCGATGGATGGGGTGGCATGGATGATCCGACACCCCGAAGACCGAGGATCCTCGAAGACATGCTGGAAGGAGTAACAAGCTTGTTCGATGACATCGTCATAGGAGCCATTGACGGAGGATCACTCGAAGAAATGGGCCCCGGCCCACAAGAGTAACTCATTTATCGCTTTCTCACATTCCCCGCGTGAGAATTTTTATTGCTTTCTAGGAATAATTATCGCTATCTAGCGATTGTCTTTGATTTCTTTTTAGGACTTGGATTTGCATTTTCCATTCAATAAATGTAATTGATTGATGAATATCAATAAAATTACAAGTTTTATTTTGAGGGCATGATGAGGTACACCAAACCAGCCCGGTGATGATATCCAGCCGATAAAAAAAAAAAAAAAAAAAGGGAAAAATCCAAGGAGAATTCCGAGGCCCGGGCTTCATCGTACTTCCTCGTGTCAAAATGTTTATAAAAATCCTTTTCAAAAGTCTTTCAAAAAGTCTTTCAAAAAATCTTTCAAAATATACAGATTACTCGTTTGTTTTTCTAATTTATCTACCTCCCGTTTCGGGGTAATCTTATAACATGCAAAGGCAAAGAAGTGGACCAATCCAATGCCGCAAGCGCCGATAACGAAGACCCCGGAGACTCAACTTGAAAACTCCATTGAAGTGCAGCGTAGCCGGGAACAAACATGAAAAAACCAAGGCTCTTACATCCGAGCAAACCGTCACTATCAATTTAAATGACACCGAAGAAGCCAAGGAGGTCAAGATTGGGGCAAATCTCCCAAAAGACGAGGCCGAACGCCTAATCCAGCTGCTAAAAGAATATCAGGAAGTCTTCGCATGGACCTATGCTGACATGCCCGGTTTAGACTCAGCAATCATGGAGCATGCCTTGCCTACTAATCCGGATGTGCCACCTAAAAAGCAGAGGCTACGGAGGACCAAACCTGAGCTCTCAAAGAAGATTGAGGAAGAGGTGATGAAGCTTTTGAAAGTGGGGTTTATTGAAGTCTCACAATATCCCGAATGGGTAACTAACATTGTGCCGTAATGAAGAAAGATGGTCGAGTTCGAGTCTGTGTCGACTATCGGGACTTGAATAAGGCTAGTCCGAAGGATGATTTCCCGCTACCCCACATAGACGTCCTTGTGGATAGCACTACTGGATTTGAGTTATTCTCATTCATGGATGGTTTCTCCGGGTACAATCAGATAAGGATGAAGGAAGAAGATAAGGAGAAGACTGCATTTATTACCCCGTGGGGGACCTTCCATTATAAGGTCATGCCTTTCGGACTCAAGAATGCAGGGGCAACTTACTAGCGAGCCATGGTTGCATTGTTTCATGATATGATGCATCAAGAGATCGAGGTTTATGTCGACGATATGATTGCGAAGACCCGACCTGGAAGAAGCCATGTTGAAACCCTGAAGAAGTTGTTTGATCGTCTTCGTGAATTCAAGCTTCGATTAAACCATGCTAAATGCATGTTTGGAGCAACATCCGGTAAATTACTCGGATTCATTGTGAGTAGTAAAGGAATTGAGATTGACCCATCTAAGGTTAAGGCCATATGTGAGTTGCAACCTCCATCGACGGTCAAAAAAGTCTAAAGCCTTTTGGGGAGATTGAATTACATTGCCCGATTCATTTCCTAACTTTCTGAAACTGCCAAGCCGTTCTTCAAGCTCCTAAAGAAGAATGCACGAGTCAATTGGGATGTTGAGTGTCACGAAGCATTTGACAAGATAAAGCAAAAGATTTGATGAATCCACCAGTTCTGGTCCCACCCTCACCGGGGCATCCTTTAATTCTCTATCTCACTATCCATAGTGAGTCATTGGGAGCGATGTTGGCCCAAGAAATCCCTGTTGACAAAAGAGAACGGGCCATTTATTACTTGAGCAAGAAATTGACTGTATCAGAGCTGAAATATTCTAATACTGAGAAAACTTGTGCTGCATTAGTATGGGTGTTGCGAGATTGCAGCAAAGTACACATTGCACTACCGTACGTTCCTCGTGATCGAGAATAATCCTATCAAGTATTTGCTTGATCGGCCAGCTTTGGTGGGTAAGTTGGCTAAGTGGCAAATTTTAATCTCGAATTTGATGTGCAGTTCATGCCGCAAAAGTCAGTTAAAGATCGAGTGATCGCTGATATCTTGGCTGAGAATCCAGGAGTCTCAAGTAATGATGACGGTTCCCCAGATGACCGTGTTTTGAATGTAGATGAAGGCTCATGGATAATGTTCTTTGATGGAGCCGTGAACTTGTCCGGCTCTGCACGTACCGGCAAGGCCCTAATATCACCGACGGACAACATTATCCGGTAGCTGCAAAGTTGGTGTTCCCTGCACTAATAATATAGCTGAGTATGAAGCTTGCATCCTCGGACTCCAAGCTGTCATCGAGATGGATGTGACCAAATTGAAGGTATTCGGGGATTCTGCACTGATCATACTACAGACCGTAGGAGAATGGGAAACCAAGAACCCCAAACTGCTCCCATACCACAAGTATCTAGAAGACCTGGTAAAGGAGTTCAAGGAAATTTCGTTTGAATACTTGCCAAGGTGTCATAATCAATTTGCGGATGCACTCGCAACTTTGTCTTCTATGTTGCAAGTCACCAATGGGTTGGAAGTCGAGCCATTGAAAATAGAAGTTTTGCCGAGGCCAGCTTATTGCATGATCATAACTGAAGAATCTGATGGAAAGCCATGGTGTTACGATATCATGAACTACATTAAAAAACAAGAATTTCCTGAAGGAAGCACTCCGGCAGATAGGAAATACATCACGAAGATGGCATCAAAATTCTTCTTTAGTGGCGAAAATTTGTACAAGAGGTCTCATGATTCAGTCCTATTGCGGTGTGTGGATGCAAAATGGAAGCTACTCAAGTCATGCAAGAAGTGCACGAGGGAGTATGTGGCCCTCATATGAATGGGCACATGTTGGCTAAGAAAATTATGAGATTAGGCTATTACTGGCTCACACTAGAGAGTGATTGCATCAAACACGTACGAAGTTGTCACCGTTGTCAAATCTATGATGATAGGATAAACGTTCCTCCAACTGAGCTGCATCAGTTTTCTGATCCATGGCCTTTCTCGATGTGGGGCATTGATGTGATTGGCCCGATAAATCCCAAGGCTTCAAATGGGCATCGTTTCATTTTGGTGGCAATAGACTATTTCTCCAAGTGGATTGAAGCTACATCCTTTGCAAATGTCACTGCACGCAGTGTTGCAAAATTCATCAAATGTGACATAATTGCTCGCTATGGCGTCCCCGAATCAATCATCACCGATAACAGGACAAATCTGAACAACAAAATCGTTGATGAGCTGTTCAACGGGTTTAAGATTAAACATCTGAATTCATCCCCTTACCGCCCTCAAATGAATGGGGCTGTGGAGGCTGCCAATAAGAACATTAAGAAGATCTTGGCCAAGACAGCCAAGAATTATCGAGATTGGCATGAGAGGTTACCTTTCGCATTGATGGCATATCGAACGTCTATCCACACTTCTACTGGGGCAACTCCTTTTGCTCTGGTGTATGGCATGGAGGCTGTTCTACCCGTGGAGGTGGAAATTCCGTCCCTAAGAGTTTTATCCCAAGCAGAATTGTCTGAGGCTAAATGGATACAACAAAGACATGAGCAGTTGAACTTGATTGATGAAAGGAGACTGAAGGCTCTTTGCTATGGCCAGACTTATCAGCAGAAAGTGGCCAGGTCCTTCAACCGGAAGGTACGATCGAGACACTTCGAGATAAATGATCTTGTTCTAAGGAAGCTGTTGCCAATTTTTCCAGATCCTGGGGGAAAGTTTGCCCCAAATTACAGCGGTTCATATGTGGTGAAGAAGGTACTTCCGAGAGGTGCTCTGATTCTGGCTGAAATGGATGGTCGTCAGTTTTCCACTCCGGTTAATTCTGATGCTGTTAAGAAGTATTATCCATGATTGAATTTGTTGTGTCATGTTTTGAATTGCAAGTACTTTTATGATGAATAAATTGCCTCAATAAGTGGCAAATTCAAATTTGTTGCAAAAGTTGCATATTCTCCATAATGAATTGCGTGTGATGAATTGAGTGTGTCAAATGGGATATCTTGGGATGGTGAAAGGCAAGCTTTATTCCATACACTATTTCATACACTAACCCCCAATGAGTTGTGTGAAAAATTCCATGCCCGCAAGGCAAAGTGCGGTCTCGCAAAGGGTACGTTATCCAAAGTGATGAGAGGCAGTTTCTTCCTCTACCTAAACACCACAGGTATACCCATTGTTTAGCCCTTTGAGCCCACACACATGAAGAGTTTGTTTAAAATTACCCCTGTCAAGGATCATCCCACATTGGGACAAATTTGAAATCAAGGGTAGGAATTTTCTTACTTACACTTGCGTCAATCTTCGGGTATTGCTTTCGTAGTGTAACTTTTAAGATAATTGAAGTGCCTTAAGATGATGAAGAGCAGTCATTTCTCTATCCTATACACTTTTATCCATTGCATAGCCCACCCGAGCTTATGAATTCATTTCATATTAAACCCAGTTGGTGATCATCCCCCACACTTTGGGGCAAGACAAATTCAAGTGGCATGAACTAGGATGCCCACAAAAAATGAAGGTTCTGATCAAAAAAAAAAAGTGCAAAAATGGGGCATAAAAAAGCAAGCAGTGTGCCTGGTAAAAGCAAGGCCGATGCCCAAAAGAAAAGAAAAAGAAAAAACGCCTGATATGCTTAGCCATACCCCGAACAAGGCGGTACAAAAAGAAAAGGAAAAGCTCAAATACTTTTGTTCCAATCAATGAGTGCAAAAGAAAATCTTCGACATTGAAGAAGAAAATTGGTAGAAATGTCATGATGATCACCAACTTTACCCTTTAAACACTTTTTGAGCCTAATCATCCTTTCGTTTCTTAACCCATGAACCAAGCCTACGTTACGTCCCTTGCAAAGTCTCTTCAGATTATGGCACTTAAATTAACGTAAAGGTTCATATGTTCGAAAGCATAGCTCGAAGAAGTATGAGTAAGATAATTTCTGCCTCATTTCTTATGTTTCTTGACTTGTAAACCCCAAGATGATTGCAGAATATTTTTCAAATAAGCTTGACTCAAAGAGTCCCGTTTGTTAAGCCATTGACCAAGCCCGCATTATGGTCCCTCTTAAAAGACCTCTCAGATTGGTAAGATCGTACCACTTGCGAGATTGCTTGGACCCTTGTTTGGCATGATGAAGGTAAGATAAAGTGATTGACAGAATCCTGCATTAAAGATCGGGATAAAATAGCCATTTTAATGAGGATGAGAGAAAAGTCCTTTCGGACCAAAGGATCCCTCATTTGACACATTCATGACACTCATGTATTCGAATGGAAATTAGATGATGCAAGATTGATGGAAATCATTGTGAACATCCATTAAATTGATACTTGTTTATGATTGCAAATGCATGTTGCCACTCCTATAACCATGTTTTGTAGGAGACGTATCCCTGAAGATCAGAGATTGTACCAGGTAAGTATATCTCTATCCATACCTTGAATATTTGTCATTGCACAAGTATTCCCTTTTAAGTATATTTGACACTCAATTGAGTTGTCCCCCAAAGATTTTTCTCTAGATTCAATCTGATTAAGGCGACCAAAGAATGGTTCGGGTCCTGGTCAGATGATTTCTGTCGCAAGGCTAGGCGACCGAAGAATGGTTCGAGTCCTAGCCAAGCAAAACCTCAGTCTAGGTGACCGTAGCATCGAACGGGTCCTAGACAGCATTTATTGCTTTAACAGGTGACCGTAGCATAGAACGGATCCTGCGAAAGCAATCCCTTTCTGCCGTACTGGGCGACCGTAGAATGGTACGGGTCCCAAGAAAGCGGAATCTTCACAAAGCCGTGTTACTATTCTGGGCGACCGTAGAATGGTATGGGTCCCGGACATGTAACACCCTCTACCTCGGACTACTTCATCCTCCTCGAAGGTAAGTTATTCCGTGGTAGGTTCATTTGCATTAGCATTTGCATGCATCATATAAATTGCATTTTAAAATGGAATCCAATTTCCAACAAAAAATCATTCGTTGCTTAAGCATGGCCAAAATTAGGTCTCAATTTGTCTTTGAAGGCAACCTCGCGACCTCACCTTCAAAGAGGGGCAGCTGTTGACACCTAATTTTGGGGGTTCACTTTTGCTAAAAAATAAAAAAATAAAAATGCATGGCATATAATTTAGGCATATTTTATTTTGATTTTGTTATATTTTGTTTTATTTTGTTAAGATTAGTATAGATTTAGGTAATATACATTTTTGCGCAAGAGGGAAATTTTTTTCGATCAATATTGCGCGGGGTGAAATAATATATTCGATGGAATATTGCATGAACGAAATTGGCAACAAAATATACCATTGAGATACATTTTTTTTGGTGTATAAAAGGGTTGCGTACGGTCAAAATTGGAGGGGGGCTGCTTTTCGGAAAAAAAAGAAAGAAAAAAAAGTCAAAACAAGAGAAAAGAGAGAGAGAGAAAGAGAGTTGTCGGAAGAGGGTGAGCTGAGGGAAAAAAAAAAAAAAAAAAGAAAAAAGGCCGAAGCCCCCCCCCACGACCGTTCGTCTTCCCGAGGGGGGGAACCCTCGCCGGCCCCATCGCCGGCCGCCGTCTCCGCCGTCGACGCCACGACCACCGCCCGTCCCTCGTCGTTGCCGCGCCCAGAAACTCCGTCGACGCCCTCGCAAGACAGCCCGGCCGCCCCAATGCCGTCCGCCGCCCCCGCTCCGCTCGCGCCGCCCCGTCGCCCTCCTCCCGCACCGCCCTCGCCCTCGAGCTAGCCCGGCCGCCCCAACGCCCCCTACCGCCCAGATCTAGGCCCCCGACGCCTCCCCGACGCTAGCCGCGCCCCCGATCCGCTCCTTCCCATGACCTCGTGCCTCGCCCGCGTCGCCTCGCCTCCGTCGGTCCCTGCCGCCTGGAGTCCCGACGCCCCAGATCCAGCGTCCCTAAAGAACCCCCTCACTGGAGCCCCGAAGTCGCGCCGCCGTTGCGCCGCTAGCCGCCCTCTCCGCCGGAGCCGTCGCGCCGCCGTCGCGCCGCTAGCCGCCGCCCCGCCGGAACCCTAGCCGTCCCCCTCGCCGGCCCTCTCTTTTTTTTTCCTTTTTTTTTTTTTTTCGAGAAAAAAAAAAGCAAAAAGGGCAAAAAGCAATTAGGTAGATTTCCTTTCTTTTATTTACTTTATTTTATTTTTATTATTTTATTGTTATTTTATTGTTATTGTTTTATTGTTATTTATTTTTGTTAACAACATTAGGCCCTGATAAGTGATTGGAAATTCCAATTTATCCCCTAATTCGCAACCGCGCCGATTTTTTATTTTTGTCTATAAGGCTTTAGACGAAATAATTAATCATGTGGGAATAAAATTGATATTTTGATCTTTAAGGCTTAAGATCAATTTATCGATTTTACTAACGAAATATTACCCCTTGATTTGAATGATATGTGATATCTTTTTTGGGTAATTTTAAATGAACTTGATTGTTTCTATTTATCTTGTGAAATGTTTGAGTTAGAATATTGCATGTTTAGGGTTATTTGCATGTTTAGGCTAAGCATTTTAGTTATCGTAAATCTCAAAAAAAAAAAAAAAAATCAAAAAAAAAATCAGTTAATCTAGGTTGCATGAAATTGTTAATTTCAAAACAAAATCAAAAAAATCAAAAAAAAAAAATCTTTAACTAGGTTTAATTGTCTTGCATATTTAGATTAGGGATTTTAATTAAGTCATAAAAAAACAAACAAAATTCACCTAGGATGCTAGTTGAATTGCATGTCAAATTTTAATTAAAAAAGGCAAAAAGCAAACAAAAATCATCAATTTTTTAGAATAGAATTGCATGTTTAATTTTTAAGCTTAGATCATTTCTAAATAGACTGCATCTTAGGCTAAAAATTACTAAATTAAAACAATGTCTTAATTTAAATTAGGATAACCTAATTCCTAGTTTAAATAGGATAAAATTTTAATTTAGTTAGGAATTTCATTCAAATATCTTAGGATAGATTAATTCCACCTTTTAGGATAAATTGCAATTTTTTAGAAAAAAAAAAAAAAAAAATCATAATATCAAAAAGAAAAAAATCAAAAATCTTGCATGAGCATGTAGAATTAGGAATACAGATTTAGTAAATAAGACGTTTAGGCTAGCAAATTAGTTTTTTTTTTTTTTATAATCACATTTTTAGGATCATTCTTTTTTAGAAATTTTTTTAAATAGGTTAGGATTAGATTTAGATAATCTCATTCTTAGAAAACTTGGCACTCTTTTTAAAAAACAAAAAAAAAAAAAAAAAAAAATAAAGAAATGATTTTCTAAGGCAAAATAGGGTTAATTTAAATTAATCCTAAACATGAATTAGAAAATTATTCGTTTTAGGTAGTTTAATTAGGACTTTTATTAATTCAAAATTGCAGATAAAAAAATCCAAAAATAGGTGCATGTTAATTAATTTGCATTCTAGGGCCATTTAATTAAGATTTGCATATTAGGTCATTAAGTTGCTATTATTGCATTTCATGTTACATAATTTAGATCATTTTGCCATGTCATATTAGGCTATTAGCATGCATTACATTTAGATTAAATTCCATTAAATAAAGTAAAAACAAAAAAGAAATTTGCATGTTAATTAGAGACCATATCTAGGATTGTTGATGTGGAATTTAATCTAACGATGCAGATGCTTTCGTTGCTACAAGGTAAGTCCCTTAACCTTATTCATTGTTTTATTGGGTGTTAAATTGGTGGATTGCGCACCCGCATGATCACCTCACATGTTAGGGAGATAAATTAAAATCAATTGAAGCTGCCTCGCTAAACATTTTTCAAAATAAAAGAATGGTACCGAAAGGGCATTAGAGAAATCTAGTGTAACCAAGTCCCCGTACCCATAATCTCTCGGTTCGCGGGAGTAAAGTAATCTCCCATTACTTTACTTGGGTTTCTAATCGACCCACCAAAAACCGATTAGTGGCGACTCCTTAATAAAAAACATTTGCATGTTAAGAATTCAAACCTAAGTCGCGAATTGGTATGGGCTTGGGAGAGCCCGAGTTAAGTCTAGGCTTAACAATCCATTAGCCAAACCCTAGGTGGTTCATAACCGAAAAATTGATCGCGACAATCTCGAATGAAATGATGTTTGATTTCAATGTGCTTTGCTCTTGAATGAAGTATTGGATTCTTTGTGAGGTTGATTGCGCTGGTATTGTCACATTTGATTTCCGTCTGTCTTTCATCAACTCCAAAGTCTCTCAATTGTTGTTGCATCCATAGAATTTGAGAGCAGCAACTTCCAAGAGCAATGTACTCGCCAAGGTTGAAAGAGCCACAGTACCTGTTTTCTTGAGAACCAAGACACCATCTTGTTTCCCAATAATTGACATGTACCGTAGTGCTTTTTCTATCCACTCTACAACCAGCGAGGTCGGATCGAATATCCAAGAAGAGTAAAATCTCCTTTCTTAGAATACCATAGACCTAACTTAGATGTAGTTGCAACATATTTAATGATATGATTTACAGCAGTCATATGAGATTCTTTAGGATCGATTGAAATCTAGCACGAGATGCAAACACTAAACAAGATGTCGTCTAGAAGCTGTAAGGTAAAGAAGTGACCCGATTATACTTCGTATAGCTTTTGGTCTACTCTCTTCCCTTATTCGTCTTTATCCAGCTTTGATGAGCTTGACATAGGAGTTTCGTTTTCTTGTAATTCTCCATTCCAAACTTCTTGATAAGATCTTTTGCATACTTCTCTTGATGGATGAATGTTCCTTCACTTGATTGATTGGCTTGAAGTCCCAAAAGAAGTTTAGTTCTCCCATCATGCTCATTTCAAATTCGTTCGCATACACTTTGAAAAATTCTTGCAAAGTCTCTCATTAGAAGAACCAAAAATAATGTCATCAACATAAATCTGAACAAGTATGAAATCCTTGCCTTCTCTTTTTATAAATAGTGTAGTATCTACTTTACCTTTAGATAAGCCATTTTGAATTAAAAAATTGCTTAATCTTTCACACCATGCTTGAGGTGCTTGTTTTAAACCATATAAGGCTTTCTTCAGCTTGAAAACAAGATTTGGTCTTTTAGGATCTTCAAATCCTGGTGGTTGTTCCACATAGACTTCTTCTTGAATGACTCCATTTAGGAATGCGCTTTTCACGTCCATTTGGAATAACCTGAAATTTTTAAAGCAAGCAAAAGCAAGGAGTAATCTTATAGCTTCTAACCTTGCCACGGAGCATAGGTTTCGTCATAGTCGATGCCTTCTTCTTGTGTGTAGCCTTTTGCTACAAGTCTTGCTTTATTCCTTACTACTTTTCCTTGTTGATCAAGCTTGTTCCTGAAAACCCATTTGGTACCAATGATTGATTTCCTTTTGGTTTAGGAACTAGCTCCCAAACGTTGTTGATTTTGAATTGGTTTAGTTCTTCTTGCATTGCTTCGATCCAGCTTTCATCTTTCAATGCATCTTCTATATTTTTTGGTTCAATCTCAGAAATTAGTGCAAGAGCACTTTGGAAGCTTCTCGTCTTTTAGATCTAGTACAAACTCCTTCATCAATATTGCCAATGATGAGGTCTGGGGATGACTTGACTTTTGCTTCCAATTTGTAGTTGATTTGTCAATTTGGTGAAGCTCTTCTTCGCTTGGAATTTCTGAATTTGTTTGAGGCTCGGCGTCTAAGGCTTGATTTTTTTCATGAGAATTTGTAGACACTTGCCTAAACTCTAAATCTTCAGGTTCAGTCTAATTTTGTAATGAATCTTCAAACTTCACATTCATGGATTCTTCCACGTTTGAGTGCTTTTGTTGAAGACTCGTAAGCTTTGCTTGTCATGGAGTAGCCAAGGAAAATTCACTCATCTGATTTTTCTTCAAACTTACCAATTCGATCACTGGAATTCTTTAGAATAAAACATTTGCAACCGAATACATGAAAATATAAAACAATTGGTTTCTTACCTTTGAGTAATTCATAAGGTGTCTTTTCCATTATAGGTCTTAGGAAGATTCTATTTATAATATAACAAGCGTAGAAGTAGCTTCAGCCCAAAAATGAGGTGAAATATTGCTTTCGATTAAAAGAGTTCTTGCCATTTCTTGCAAAGAACGATTTTTCCTTTCTACAACTCCATTTTGTTGTGGAGTGTATGGAGATGAAAAATTATGTTGAATACCATTGTCATCACAATATTTGACAAAATCATGATTTTCAAATTCTCCACCATGGTCAGTTTTAATACTCGAAATTGCATATCCTTTTTCAATTTGAATTTTCTTTGCAAACTTAGTAAAATGAATCAATGCATCAGATTTATTTGTAAGAAAGAAAACCCAAGTAAAACGAGAATAATCATCAACTATAACCAAGCAATATCTTTTACCTCCAATGCTTTGAACTCTAGTTGGTCCAAATAAATCCATGTGTAATAGCTGCAAAACACGATTAATGGATACTTGATTTATAGATTTAAAAGAACTTCTAACATGTTTACCAAGTACACAGGAGTGCATAATTCATGCTTTTGATACTTGAGGTTAGGAAGTCCTCGAACAAGCTTTTTGGATGATACTTTTGCAATTTGCTTCAGATTGACATGTCCAAGCTTCCTATGCCAAAGGATGACTTCATCTTGAATTGATATCAAGAATTGAGGACTGTCAAATTTTATTTCTAGCAAATAGATATTCCCATGTCTTCGACCAGTGAAGGATTGTGAAAGATCCTTGTTTGTTCCAGAACATGTGTCTTCTTGGAAATTCATTTTGTATCCAGAATCGCATAATTGACTAATACTCGGTAGATTGTAGTTCAATCCCTCAACAAGAGAGACGTTGTTGATTGTGAGATTTCCAATAATCACAGTTCCTTGTCCAACAATCTTACCTTTGTTGTTACCACCAAAGGAGACATTTCCTCCTTTTATATGAGAAAATTTTGTAAAACAACTTGAGTCTCCTGTCATATGTCTTGAACATCCACTGTCCAAATACCACTTGACTTTCTTCTTGAGAGTAACCTACAATTAAGAAAGAAACTCATGTCTTCTTTGGTACCCAGATCTTCTTGGGTCCATCATTGTTAGTAGTATAAACAGTCTTTGCCCAGCTCTTCTTAACAGGTCTCCAAACTTTGGGACATTCCTTTTCAAAATGATCTACACTTTTACATCTTGAACAAGTAAGAGCATGTCTACCAACAGGCTTTACAAAAACCTTTTGGAAATTATTTTTATAAAAAGTTTTTGTTGGCCTATTCCTTATTCTTTCCTTTACTTTTGGGAAATCGATCAAAGGAACAGTTTCTTGTGTCATTCCTAGACCAGATTTATTAAAGTAAGGTTTCTGGATGGAAATAATTTTGTCCAACTTTTCAGAACCTATTGAAAATTTATTTGAGACTTTCAATAAATCCTCTTTCAAGCAAGCATTCTCTTTTGAAAGTTCATTTCCATTTTCTTTTGAAGCAGCAAGAGACTTGTCTAAACTTTCAACTTTTTCAAGTAAAATCTTTTCTTGTTGTTTCATTTTAGAATTCTCCCTTTTTAATTCAGCGATTCTTTTAAGAGAGCCTTTAACACCGAGACAAAGTTCATCAATGTATTTTGATACTTTGACAGGAATTTTTAAATTTCTAACCTTGATACCATTGTTTGAATCGAGTCTGAATCCGAGTCCGAGTTTGAGTCCGAATCGTGCGTCGAGTCGAATCCGAGTCCGAGTCCGCCATAAGACATATATTTGCATATTCTTCATCACTCTCCTCACATTCAGTATCACTCCATGTTTCAGCTTTGAGTGCTTTCTTGAACTTTTCAGGTTTTCCTTTCTTTTTCTTCAATAAGGGACAGTTGGGTCTGATGTGTCCCTTTTTCTTGCATTCAAAGTAAACAACTTCTTTGCTGGTATCTTCTTCTTCATTTGATCTCCTTTGAAATCTTTGATTGTTTTGTTTCTTACCATCGAATCTTCTACTTTTTCTATTCAACCTTCTAAACTTTCTAATCAAAATGTCAATTCTTCATCATCCGATCTTCTTCGAATCAGTAACATCGAATCATCATTAGATTTTAAAGCAATTGACTTCTTACCTTTTGTGTCAAATTCCTCATTGAATTGCTCGACTTCATAGGATTGAAGTGTGCCGACCAATTTGTCAACTGAAAGAGGCATGATCCTCTGTGTTTCTCTGATAGATGTCTTGACGTGATTCCAATCTTTGGAGAGCCCTCTCAACAATTTATTGACCTTCATAGGTGTAACGACCCGGGCCCCACTGTATAATATTGTCCGCTTTGGACGGGATTGCACGAAGCCATTTCCCTCCCTCACGGTTTTAAAACGCGTCATACTTATTAAGAGGCCCAAGCCTTATAAAGGCTCCCAAGACCCCCTCCCTAAGCGATGTGGGACAAGAGAAATGCCCTTAGCCTCGCCCGCGTACTGCCGAGGCGATCTTAGTCCGTCCCTCCATACTGTCCCGAGTCTGGGTCGTCACACAAATGATCTCGAAAAATTCTCAAATTTAGACACGTGCTAGAAAACATATAAACAAACATTTTTCATGAAGACACCGAGATCCAGATCCCTCTGGATTCGTCCCAGAAATTTCTTCTATCCAGCACAAAAATCGGGTCCAGTTCCAGAGAGTCTAACTCATCAAAATCAGTTCGGTTTTGGGTCGAAATCTTGTTCATTTAATTTGAAATTCGAGTATGTTATATTAGAAGTTGTGAGGAACAACTTTCATGAAGGAACCGATTGGAAATTCGACCTCTAAAGGTAGGTAACAACCCTTGGAATCATGGTAGCTCACGGGTTACTGGACTGTCCGAAATACTGTTCCGAGGATGACGTCATTAAAATCGTCACCTATTTAATTTCTAAAAATTCTGAGAAAAATATATGTTATTATTTAGGATGTACAAAACATTTCTTCAGAAGGAAATTTCTTCAAAATCACATCACAAAGTTGTCCACGAAATTAGCAAAACATACATGTCCTGGAAACTGTTTCAGAAAACAGCCTCTGTTCTATTCCGAATCTCTCTCCACGACTTTTATTTTGCTCCATAAATCCTATATAAAATTTTCTATGGCCATTATAACATCCCTAAGTAATATTCATCCACATATAGCTTCATCTACATAGTTCCTCTACATAAAAATCCCTAAAGAATGTACTCAGCCCCTAATCTACGTTTAGGAGACGACTCGGGCCCCA
Source organism: Eucalyptus erythrocorys (assembly GCA_014182555.1). Lineage (NCBI taxonomy): Eukaryota > Viridiplantae > Streptophyta > Magnoliopsida > Myrtales > Myrtaceae > Eucalyptus > Eucalyptus erythrocorys. The sequence goes on along the minus strand of CM024600.1, from coordinate 36,666,475 downwards.
CTGTATAATATTGTCCGCTTTGAACACTGAGTCCTCACGGCTTTAAAACGCGTTACACATACTTAGGAACCCAAGCCTTATAAAGGCTCCCAAGGCTCCCTCCCTAAGTGATGTGGGACAGGAGAAATGCCCTTAGCCTCGCCCGCGTACTGCCGAGGCGATCTTAGTCCGTCCCTCCGTACTGTCCCGGGTCTGGGTCGTCACATTCTCCCCCCCTTAAGGCACAGCGCCCTCGCTGTGGCCCCACACGCTGCGGGAGTCGGCTCTGATACCATTTGTAAGGACCCGGGCCCCCACTGTGTGATATTGTCCGCTTTGGGTCACCCGCCCTGGCACGGACGAACCGCCATCCCAGCCACGGTCTTTTCCCTCACGGTTTTAAAACGCGTCACACATACTTAGGAACCCAAGCCTTATAAAGGCTCCCAAGGCTCCCTCCTAAGCGATGTGGGACAGGAGAAATGCCCTTAGCCTCGCCCGCGTACCGAGGCGATCTTAGTCCGTCCCTCCGTCTTGTCCCGTGCGGGTCGTCACATTTCAATAATCAATTATGCACAGCATCCACAGCATCAATTGAGCAATTTCATAGCAAAAATTCTTCAAAACAAGCATATACCCTTATTCACCCAAATTTACATAAAGCTATCCAATAATGTTCTTCCAGTGTCACAGTCAGAAATTCACTCAAATTGTGACGACCCACCGGGACAAGTATGGAGGGACGGACTAAGATCGCCTCGGCAAAGTGCGCGTGCGAGGCTAAGGGCATTTCTCCTGTCCCACATCGCTTAGGGAGGGAGCCTTGGGAGCCTTTATAAGGCTTGGGCTCCTAAGTATGTGTGACGCGTTTTAAAACCGTGAGGGAAAAGACCGTGGCTGGGATGGCGGTTCGTCCGCGCCAGGGCGGGTGACCCAAAGCGGACAATATCACACAGTGGGGGCCCGGGTCCTTACAAATGGTATCAGAGCCGACTCCCGACCGCATGTGGGGCCACAGCGAGGGCGCTGTGCTCCCAAGGAGGGGAGAGTGTGATGGCCCGAGTGGCGGTGCGCGGGGAGGAGGGATGGCGGTGCGTCCGCGCCTCGATCCCCAGACGTGCGCAAGGAAGGGGTCCCTGTCCCACATCGCTTAGGGAGGGAGTCTTGGGCCAGTTTATAATGGCTTGGGCCCCTCTAACCTCTATAACGCGTTTCACGTACGTTTCTACTGCGCTGAAAACAAAGCCTTGAGGGAGGGAAATGGCTTCGTGCAATCCCGTCCAAAGAGGACAATATTATGGCTTGGGAGAGGGAAGGCCTACGGGATGGCCCTCTACCCCTGCATAACGCGTTTTAAAGCCGTGAGGACTCAGTGTCCAAAGCGGACAATATTATACAAAGGTGGGACCCGGGTCGTTACAAATGGTATCGAGCCGACTCTCGATCGCGTGTGGGGCCACAGCGAGGGCGCTGTGCTCCCAAGGAGGGGAGAGTATGACGGCCCGAGCGGCGGTGCGCGGGGAGGAGGGATGGCGGTGCGTCCGCACCTCGGTCCCCGGACGTGCGCAAGGAAAGGAGTCCCTGTCCCACATGGCCTAGGGAGGAAGTCTTGGGCCGCATATAATGGCTTGGGCCCCTCTTAACCCGTATGACGCATTTTAAAACCGTGAGGGAGGAAAATGGCTTCGTGCAATCCCGTCCAAAGCGGACAATATTATACAGTGGGGCCCGGGTCATTACAATAGGTCTTGAGATTGGCTATCATTGGTATGCCAAACCGTTTACAATTTCTGTAAATCGACTGAACATATCCGAGATGGTTTCTCCTGGCTTCATTTTGAAGGCTTCATATTGACCAAGAAGGATGTTGATCTTGGTTTCTTTGACTCGATCTGTTCCTTCATAAGTAACATGTAATCTGTCCCAAACATCTTTAGCTGTATCACAAGATGAAATTCTATTATACTCAGTAGGAGATAATGCACAATAGAGAGAGTAAATAGCCTTTGCATCAAGAGCATGTCTCTTAGAGATTTCTGCTTGGGTAACCCCGCTCCATCAGCTATTTCTTTTCCTGTGCTTGATGTAGCTTTAGGACTAATCCCGTTCTCCACTACATCCCATTCCATAGGATCTTTAGATCTTAGGAACGCCTTCATCTTGTTTTTCCATACGTTGTAATCCTTGCCATCAAAGTAGGGAGGTCTGGTATTGCTCGACCTTCAATTAACCCCCGGAGCCAAAACACTAGCCATAGATCTTTAGCTTCGAAGTAATAACACTTCTAACAAATAAGCAACCTGCTTTGATACCAATTGAAATGGGCTAGTGAATCAACCTAGAGGGGGGTGAATAGGTTGTTGCGGAATTCTTTTGGAATCTTTTGCGATGCAATACGTTGATATCAAAGATATATCAATAATAAACAGATTACGTATTCACAAAGTAAATAGAGTAGGGTAAGAGAGAATTGACACAAGGATTATAGTGGTTCGGCTTAGACCAAGCCTACGTCCACTCTCCACGCTGGTAGCCAAACGGCTGTAATCACTATGTAGCAAAAGAGTGCCTTTACAGTAGACGGATTAGACTTCTTCAATTGACAGTCTCTCCTACAACCTTCTGCTGTCTTCGCTCTATATCTCACTCTCTTTGTTACATAGTGTAAACATGAAAGATTTTTAGAGAACAAGTGATTTTGGAGATTCTAACATCAAGATTTCTCTACCGGTCTCTCCTTGTTTCCAAGCAACGTCGATCCAACTTAAATAATCTCCGTGCCATCATACCCGTTGGCACATTTCAAAAATTCATCCAATCAACCCGTTGGACTGAATCAATTTAAGTGATCTCCTTGTCCCGAAAACGTAAGTAGACAAGAGCTCGTCAATCTGTTCGCCCATACAATCAGGATCTTAAGTTCCCAAAATTAGATTCTTCCAAAAATAAACTTGATCTTCAACGGATAGAATCCGAAGAATCAAATCTTCCAAGCTCTTGATCACAGCCGAGAGATATTCCATGGTTAGGATTAGGAAATACGAAATCCAATATCTGTAGCCATAAGAATAACCTGTAGCCAGCCTGTAAAAAATCGCGGACTATCTTCACACTTAGATTTGGGTCTCGAGGATTGTCAAACTGAAACTGAGTCTTGAACGTCTTCATACGGAAACTGAGTCTTGACTGACTTCAGACGGAAAAACTTCAGACCAAAATTCTGGGTCTGACTGTCTTTGAAAACCTTTAGACTTTGACAACTTCAGACGTAGCCGACTGAGTCTTGGAATCCTTAGACCACACTGTTGAGGCTGTTTTGTCAACTTCAAAACTCCAAGGGATTTTTCTTCAACAAGTCTCTGTTGACATAGCATCATTTTAAAAGGCCACACTGGATGCCGGTGTTTACATTTAATAGCTATTTATTGGTGTTAGTATCCAATTTAGCATTTCTGTCCACGATTTTAAAAGAGATCTCACATTAAGCCACATTTGATATATTAAAGTAATCGACTGAACAAAACAAGGCTTGGGTACTTTATTGCAAAGCGAACAAAAGTTGGTGTCATTACCCCATATTAGAACTGTGTTAATGAAGAACATTGGAAATGTATCAAGCAAACCTTAAAAAGAGAACAAAAACTAATGAAAAGTATATGTGGATACGACTCTCTAGATATAAAAAGACCGCCTATCGGAAAGACTTATAGGTATGCGATCTTTATATGATGGGAAAAACTCAAACGTTTGCTATAACTTTTGCTCAAATAATTGTACCATAGAGTAATATATCAAGAAAATTTCTTATGTGCAACACCTTATATAATGATCCATTATGTTACATAAATATATAGAGGCAAACCTGCAAACTATTGGATGTGATTTCCTCAAGCAATTCTTTGAGAAAATTAAAGGGGAGACAACTAAAAATATTCAAAAACTTAATGTTTACAAATAGTTTTTGAAAAAAATCAGTAACGACTAGGATCCAAAGCAGTCTCGATTGGGAAGTAAGTTTTCATCTCTTTTCCATGTAATCAATAATTTATCTTACGATTCATTCAAGTGAGATTCACCGACACCTTTGGAATCACCTTTAAGGAAAGAAAGTTCGCATTTCAATCTATCAATTCCCAATTCAAAACAATCAATATCTCCATATATATATATATATATATATATATATATATATATATATATATATATAAGCTTACAAAACTGGTGTTACTCGCATGCGGTTGCACCACATGGCATGTCATGGACAAGCTTTGATTGCATTCACATTTATTCAAGTCTAAGCTCGAGATGCTTGTGAGTTAGGGTACTTACAAAATATGCTCCCTATATATAGGAGTTTCTTTTCTAGTAGCTCGAATGAAGTCCTCGCCGGAGGAGTAGGTGTCCATGAGCGGGACCTCGCAGCTAGCGCCGCTTCAAATCCTCACTAACCAGCAGCAACGGGTAAAAGAGGAACCTTCTCTCGGTTCTTCGGACATGGCGACAACGGCGATTGAGCAAGAGGCGAAACAAAGCCGCAGCCACGGCGGGCGACGAAGGCGCGGGGGGTGGGGGGAAGAGCTAGTTACTGCAAAAGAGAGAAAACAACAGCAAAAGACATTTTTTGATTCCATGAGCACCCGAGAAAAGGAAAAAGGAAACCGCCTTTGGTTTTTGGTTTTTGGTTTTTTGTACCTATTTATTTTATTTTGAAAAAGAAAAAAAAATTGCCCTTTGTGGCATACTCCACGCTACCACTACTTTTCTTCTTTTTTATTTAATACAAGATGACAAAAAGTAGAGCGCGCTCCAACCACCTCCAAGGCACTTAATTGACCGAGACTCGATCGAGTCATTCTTGCGCGTACTTGTCATCAGTGACTCTTCCGACGCTTTCTTGACCAATAAAGTATCACGTCATCCGAACTCGACCCTTTATTCTCTACTTTATACACTCCTCTCTCTCTCTCTCTCTCTCTCTCTCTCTCTCTCTCTCTCTCTCCCCGCTGCATGTCCTTTTCTTCTACAGTCCTCCAAAATATAATACACTCTAAATTTATAATTTATTCAATATATTTAATATGATTTATGAATATTAATTCATCTTTAAATTCTTAATCTATTTAATTCAACCACTAAGTAATATAAACCTATCAAATAGATGATATCATATTGTCATTTTCTCCTTGAACATAAGCATAGTTTAATTGCCTTATATTATTACCGAACCGGCCACAGATCAACATAAGATAAAAAGCTTCACTCGTAGTCTAGTTTCCATAGCATGCAGGCAAGAACATATTGATTTATGTTTAGCAATTCTTAACATTTTTTTTATTATATTGTGATTGTAAGTCCGAGTTGATTTATTAAATTAAATGTTAAGGCGTCAATACATTCTCATTGATGTTTTGAAGATGCGGGGTTTACTCAAGGTGAATCAACCACCTTTCTATCTTATGGTCTATGTGGCGACATTGTTCAACTTTCTAGAGAGCAAGTACAGGGTAAATTTCACGCAAGCTTCTGCAATTACATGGTTCTGCAAACACCGTAAATAAATATAATCACATGCAAAAGAATTGATGATCCTTATGGTTAAAACCTTCCATCCAGTAAAAAAAGTCCTACATTTGGTATGATGGTTATACGATGGCCAACACGAAGTATAACAACTTATGAATTACCCATCTGACAGAGCATCAAAAATGCACATGCACCTACGTCTTTTTCGCGGGTGTTCCGGGAGAAAATATTGCATACCGGGACTCGATCGAGTCATTCTTGCGCGTACTTGTTTAATTTGCCAATCAAATTGATTATTCAAACTAGAGAACATAACATGACGATTTTTTGAAGTCTTTAATATCTCATGAGCAGAGCGGCGAACTGGAAAAAAAATACTAAACTACAGTAAGATGATCATGCAAGGCGTGACTACGAGGACGGAAAAACACTCTTGATGAACAGCATGTTAGAGTTTTCCTTTAATGTGGACTAAATTAATTGACATTGTTATTTACCGTTTAACGTTTACCGTTTTACGGGGTTTGGTCTTAGGTGAGATAGAAGGTTTCGTAATTAGTCTAATATGGGACTGGCTAGTGTGGGCCGAGTTGAGCCTGGCCCGTAATGAGGGGGACTGGCTGGAAACTCTATAAATAGTGCTCAAGTCTCTCCTCTAACCCTAATCTCATATATTCTCACCTAAAGGACATTATTCTAACGTCAATCGTGAGGGGCCGCCTCCTTGAGCCAGTGACTCAGAGGGCAATAGAGGAGAAGGATTTGATGCGTGGATAAACCCCTTGAGTGTGGGCAATCCCTTTCTGCTTCCGCTTTCAAGAACGAGATTCTAAAACAGGTATGTTAATCTTCTACTCTTGGGTGTGTGTTCTTGTTCTAGTTATGGAGATCTTGGGGTTGCGCAATTTGCGTCCTACACAAAGACGCATTAAATGCTCGGGATTTTTCTTTTCCTATCGCTACTTACGAAGAAGGAGTTTGGCGTGCGGCGCGGGGCGACGATCTTTGCCGGCAAGTGGGTCCCCCGGCGATGGTGGATGGAGTTGGTGATCTCCACCTCCGCTCCGGCGCGGCAACACGGGTGTGCCATGGATTGGCGGTGGCGGCCGGCGGGCGGGCAGGCGGTGGTGGGGGAGCTCCGCTGTTGCATGTCTCGTTCATGCAGGGAAAAGCAACGTAATATTAGAAAGAGAGAGAGAGAGAGAGAGAGAGAGAGAGAGAGAGAGAGAGTGAGAGTGAGAGTGAGATCCTTTTCATCGTTCGGACCATTCAAAACGAGAGATCTTGTTCGGTATCAAATTAAATAGATTAAGAATTTAAAAATGAATTAATATTCATAAATCATATTAATTATATTGAATAAATTATAAATTTAGAGTGTATACTCTTTCGACGCTTTCTTGACCAATAAAGGATCACGTCATCCGAACTCGACCCTTTATTCTCTACTTTATACACTCCTCTCTCTCTCTCTCTCTCTCTCTCTCTCTCTCTCTCTCTCTCTCTCTCTCTCTCTCTCTCTCTCTCTCTCTCTCTCTCTCTCCCCCCGCATGTCCTTTTCTTCTACAGTCCTCCAAAATATAATACACTCTAAATTTATAATTTATTCAATATAATTAATATGATTTATGAATATTAATTCATCTTTAAAATCTATTTAGTTTGATACATGAACAAGATCTCTCGTTTTTGAATGGTCTCGAACGACCGAAAAGGATCTCTCTCTCTCTCTCTCTCTCTCTCTCTCTCTCTCTCTCTCTCTCTCTCTCTCTCGTTTTTGAATGGTCTGAACGATCGAAAAGGATCTCACTCTCTCTCTCTCTCTCTCTCTCTCTCTCTCTCTCTCTCTCTCTCTCTCTCTCTCTCTAATATTACGTTGCTTTTCCCCGCATGAACGAGACATGCATCGGCGGAGCTCCACCACCACCGCCCGCCCGCCACCGCCAATCCATGGCACACCCGCGCTGCCCAATTTAGAGTTATGCACTGGATGAATCTAACTCCAAACAGGGGAGTTCGGGATAATGGGCCAAGAAAAGTTTCTAATTCGGAGAACTCGATCGGTCGCATGAGAAATCGGTTCAATGCGGAATGGATGGATATGATGGCCCGCCAGCGAGATGAGATGCAAACCGCTCATAATTTCCCGAGGCATGTTCCAAAGTGCATGTTTTAGATGCAAATCAAACAAAGTGTAGTCGGGCCCCCTTGCGGGATGTGTTATTCCGGGACTCGCATTTGACCCAACCGGAGAAGTGAAAGCGCGCCTTAACCTATTCCCAAATCAAACTCCATCTGCGGCTGGTGAAAATCAAAAGGAAGCCCCAAGAATGGATCATCAATCATTTCCAGCTTTTGATCCTCCCTTTACTCCAGTTCACCATAATGAAGATGACCAAAATAGCCACCGATAAGTACACCGCATCCACCAAGCTGGAAATGATTGATGATCCATTCTTGGGGCTTCCTTTTGATTTTCACCAGCTGCAGATGGAGTTTGATTTGGGAATAGGTTAAGGCGCGCTTTCACTTCTCCGGTTGGGTCAAATGCGTCCTGGAATGACACATCCGCAAGGGGGCCTCGACTACACTTTGTTTGATTTGCATCTAAAACATGCACCGGAACATGCCTCGAAATTATGAGCGCTTGCATCTCGCTCGCCGCGGGCCATCATATCCATCCATTCTCGCATTGAACTGATTTCTCATGCGAACGATCGAGTTCTCCGAATTAGAAACTTTTCTTGGCCCATTATCCTAAACTCCCTGTTTGGAGTTAGATTCATCCAGTGCATAACTCTAAATTGGCCCGTAATGAGGGGGACTGGCTGGAAACTCTATAAATAGTGCTCAAGTCTCTCCTCTAACCCTAATCTCACATATCCTCACCTAAAAGACGTTATTCTAATGACAATCGTGAGGGGCCGCCTCATTGAGCCAGTGACTTAGAGGGCAATAGAGGAGAAGGATTTGATGTGTGGATAAACCCCTTGAGTGTGGGCAATCCCTTTCTGCTTCCGATTTCAAGAACGAGATTCTAAAACAGGTACGTTAATCTTCTACTATTGGGTGTGTGTTCTTGTTCTAGTTATGGAGATCTTGGGGTTGCGCAATTTGCGTCCTACATGTGGTATCGAGCCTCCATAACTCTAGAACTTGAACCCTAATTGATTATGCCCTAATTATATTGATTTGCCCTAATCAGTATGAATTTTGCCCTAATTTGTGATTTTCGAAATTTTTTATTCAATAAAAAAATAAAATTAAATCACAAATTTGGACTGGGCGAGACGAGACGGGAGTGATTTGTGTAGTTGCATGTGCGTGCCAGGGGCATGCTTGCGCGTCTGTGTGTGCCGGCACAGGCTTTGTGTGCAAGCTCAAGCTTGTTAGATTCAATATGCTGCAGTGATTATTGATTTTACTTCTTGGATCTTCAATTGATGTCAATTGATTGCATCAGAGGAACCTCATTAGGGAGTTATCAGTTTTTTATTTTGTGGATATGTTGCGGATGTTTGAAATCGAGCAAAGAAGATCCGAAGATCAAATCCTCAAAATTTGAATCTGCGTTGGAGAGTCTGACCGCTAAAATAGGAAAGTCCAACTTTCACTAGAATTTGGATTTTGTTTAAAATATATAGAGATATGTTTTGGATAAAATCGTTTAAGATAGGAAACGGAATCCTATGAGAAGCTGGCTTAATGAGATAATTAAAAAAAAAAACTTTTGTTGCTCATGTATATTCCTTTTAACCTTTGAATGATGGATGTCTTAAGAATCTATGACCAAATTGATTATACTAATTTACACATCTGCCAAATGTGGATAATCCACGTCAGTTAAGTCATTGTGCATTGTACTATAGAAAATCATCTGGTCACTAGTTAATATCCATCAAATTGAATATTTTTTATGGTTAAGGAGTATGGCAATATTTATGCAGAGCAATAATATCTACTGTTATAGTTTAGATATTTGGTTCTGTGGTATGACTCAATTTAAAGGCCACTTTGGTTGAAGTAATGATTTTGTTACTTAAAATTGGCTAATTAATTAGTTGTTGGCTTTGGAGTCATGTTTTGCCTTATGAAACTCATGAGCTATAATGGATTAGCTGTCAGGCTTCTCAATCTGGTGTACCATGTATTGCTATTGATGTTGATTTGTGATAGATTCTCTAGATCAACATTAAAAAGAATCATTGGAATATGTAATTTTGGTGCACAAAAGAAGTTTCCCGTGTTGCTGTGATTGGTGTTCTCATTGAAATCTATCTTTCAGATTATATATATATATATATATATATATATATATGATTAATTAATGAATAAGGCAATATAATTAGCATGATATGTGATTTCAGTGATATATGCCCCTATCACTAAAGTTGAAATCATAGGTATATGGTGTATGTGAGATGTAAATATATCCTTGGTTTGAGAGAGTTTCAAGCATTCAATTGAGTAGTGACCGCCAAAGTGGCACGCTTGATTGGGTTTGAGAAATTTTGGTCTCGTACGTTGATTGGGATGTCTCCTGGTCTAATGCGTGGTCATACTTCCAAAGGAGGTGATTGTGTATTAGTTCATAGAGGGATACATGATGATGTGGTGGAGAAGTGATCAGTCCTAGTGGTTCATCTGCCCAAAGGTGATGAATTCACGAAGACTGAAACATATTCTCATAACCGCTATCATGTGGGGAGTGTACAACTACATGTCATATATTCTGCCCAAAGGTGATTATATGATTATGCGTGTAATTCTCTGGATGTGTACTTATACATCAAGTTACACGGTACTCATATGATGCTAATTATATACATTGCTTGTTTTTCAGTCACATTTCTGTAATTAATAACTCCATTATTATTAAGGTTTTTTACTGTTTCAAATTTTAAGTTGTGGACATATGATTTATTGCTTGAGAAAAGAGCAATAGAATGTGCTTACTGTCCATTAAGCGTTCCATTCTGGAACACTTGAAAAGTGGCTTGCCTACTAACTGCACTGCTAAGAGATGATGGAAGCCTTAGTGGCTTGTAATTATGTCTTGTCTAATACCGAGATTAGGACACATCTGCAAAAATTGCGTTTAAGTCCTAACGACATATACATCTAGTATATTGAGTATTTTGGAAATATTTGACAATGCGAAATAGCTTAAAGGGTCATTTGTCGAATACTTGGCAGATTCTGGGGTGGTAACTTAATTACTATACCTATAAATCCTGACAAAAGATTTGGCCGAAAGGCATAATTGCACCGTAATTGACGGGGATAGATGCTCTCAGACTATTAAGGATAATAGTACATTGGAAAATCACTGTGTCTTTATCTTTGTCTAAACAGACAATTGTGGAATCTCCTGTACCATAGACTAAACTTGATGAGGTTCATAGTACTATTCTTGATATAGTTTATGATGAAATTTGCCTCTCAAGTATAGAATGAAGTGGTTATAGATTTACTCACGAGATTTGTTAGGGAAAGACGATCAGTTATTCCATTAGACTATATAATCTATTTGTGAGAGCATAACCACAATATCCACTACATGGTTGATTTAGCGCCATAAATAAATGTTGTTTCTTATCCTCGATTAAGTATGTGATTAGATGTCATAAAAGGCGATATGCAATCTATGGAACATGTTTGGAAATTCACTGACTTGTCTATAGATTACAAGTTCTTTAATTGCAAATTGGCGTACAAAACTAAAAGAATTTCAAAGAAAGATGAAGTTTAAAACTAAACTTATAGTTAAAGTTTTCACTCTGAAAGAGGGATGGATAGTTAATAGTGAAGAAATAATTATTTCTTTAAAAGATTCTTTCAGAGTGAATGTGGCATTAATAGTTTATTTATTTAGTTACGCCAAATAGATACAAAATCTATATAATACAACTGAAGGATTTTGCAGCAAATTTAAGTAAACTTGTATGTAGACTGAAAAGTCTTATTAATAGTTTTATGTAAGTTTCCAGACAATATTAATAAAGTTTCGTAGTGTTGTTATTTTGTTCAATTGAGAACAAAGTAATTCAATATACTGCAAGGTCAGTAGGAGGAAATTTATTTTTCCTCATACTCTATGTACATGATACTTTGTTTACAAGTAATGACCTTGAGGCATCTTTTGTCTTTTATACTAAGGTCCGTAAGGATTGTTCTTGTCACATATATTGGATTTTATTAGATTTTCTCGAGAGGACATTTGCTAATCGTATTTTGGAAATATTCAATATACGTCATTGCAAGTCAGGAATTACTCCTGTTGTTAAGGGTGATGGAGCTAATCCATTACATTGTCCTTATTCAGATATTGAGAAAATCTAATTAAATGGTGTACCTTGTGTTAGTGCACTTAAAAGTATAATATATATTTGATTTTGCACTAGATTAAATATCGTCATTACGATGGGACTTCTAGGCAGATACGAATTGAATCCAGGACGCAATTACTGGGTTGTTGCCAAGAAGGTTTTAAGGTACTTTAAAAAAGATACATATTTATGTTAGCAGGAAGTGCAGTGCAGTAAATAAAGTTCTATGTCTACTATGTAAGTAGAGTTTGTAACTTTTTTGTAGGCTGTTACTTGAGCTGTTAATTGAGCTATTATGCTTCGGAACCTTATGAAGGAGTTGACCGTTTTGTTTTTTTTTTTTTTTTTTTGGATAGACCCATACGGTTGTATTGAGATAATAAATTTGTTGTTTATTAATAACAAATGTTTCAATGGGTCTAAATATATAGCGATCAAATATTTTTGACCAAAAAGAACAGTACAGAAATGTGACGTTAACATATTTTCACAGATGATGTGGTTGCAGATCCACTAACTAAAGACCTATGCCCATGTGTATTTGAGTGACATGTCATTAGCATGGGCCTAAGAGTATCTTCGGATACTATTGTTTAGTGGGAGCTATTTTGGCTTTACTCTGATAAAGTTCACATCTATGGTTCGTTACATTTAGTAACAGTTTGATATGTATCAACTTTTGAATTCAATAAAATAATTTTGAATGTGTTATTATCATGTTGAATACATATTAATAAAGTCTTAAGGTATTACCTTGAGTGAAGGCTAGGGGCAATTCATTATTAGCCTTGTGCATATGTTCTTGTAAAAGGTTAACCATAAGGACAAAAACATATGTGGGTTCATTAGAACCATAATTTCATTCTCTTGTGGCACAAACTTTTGTGTCGCCTAAGTAAGAGAATGGTGACTGACAAATGGATCTCTCTATGAGAGATGTTAGCCATTTGCCACACTACCATATTGAATACATAACAATAAAGTTGAAATCACTTGTGACCATGGAAGGCTCTATGTGTATACATGCAGTTACCGCCATGATTCGGTGTTGAAGGCTTTATGAGATAGGATTGACTATTAAGAATTATCTCTGGACCAATATGCGCACATACAATACAATTTCAATTAATATAGTCCAAGTGGGAGAATGTTAGAGTTTTCCTTTAATGTGGACTAAATTAATTGACATTGTTATTTACCATTTAACGTTTACCGTTTTACGGGGTTTGGTCTTAAGTGAGATAGGGGGTGTTTGGTTCAGCTTTCCCAAGGGGCTTTGAGCCTTGAAAGCCCCTTGGGAAAAATATAAGGGTGTTTGGTTCAGCATTTGAAGGCTATTTGCCAAAATATTAGCCTTTGGAATGCTGAAAGTCCAAAGCAGGTAGGGACCTACTTTGAGCATTTCAGCATTTTCGGGATGCTGGTGTAGGGAGTTAATGAATTTTTTCAAATGCCCTATTTTACCCTTAAAATTTTATGAAAAGTCCACTTTTGCCCATACTAAACAAAACCCTAGCAGGCTCTCCGCGTTTCCTCTCTTTTTCTCCATCGATGGCTCTCTTCTCATCTCTCTCTGCGGCGTTCTCCTCCATCGACGTGGCTCTCTCTGCAGCGTTCCTCTCCCCCGCAACTCCCGGCCTCCATCCCGATTTGAATCCGAGCACCACTCCATCAAGGCCGAAGTTCGTCGCACGAGCGAGCAAGATTCGAGATCCGAGCAATCCGAGCACCACTCGGAGGTCCTCCTCTTGCGGATCGGCGACGGCTCCGCTTCCTGTGACGGCGACGGCTTCGGCTCTCCACCCTCGACTCTTTTCTTTCGGTTGATTCTCACAACATCGCCTCCACTCTCGCCGTCTCCTTTTCTCTCCTCTCTCTTCTACCAGGTACGCCTCTCTCTCTCTCTCTCTTCCTCCCTCTTTACTTTTTATCGCTGGATGGTAAACGGATCTGCCATAAATCGATCTTCTTGGTTTGTTCCCTCTCTCTCTCTCTCGCGCGCACACCCGATCCCTCTCTCTTTTCTCCCCCTGCTCTTGTTCGTCCGTTCGGGTGTTTGTTCAATTTTGTCCTGTGGGTATGATTCTGTTTTTTTTTTTGGTGGAGTTCGCATCTATCCTTAAAGCGGATGCATGCATCATTCATCAAAGATCTTTGAGGAGATGGAGGGATCGTGCTTTGCATCATCGTTGTTGTCATGAGCTTCCTGTGGGTATGATTCTTCGCATCTGTCCTGTGGGTATGATTCTTCCAATCCTACTAGATTGGGAAGGAGTATTGGACCTGCAAAATTAGTTACGAAGAGGAAAAAAAAAACGTGAGTATTAATTCAAGCGTATGGTTATACTTCATTGAGTAGGTGCTGATGTAGTGTCTTCAAACATTACAGGGTTCGCGGTACTTCTTGGAGCAGGTTTCTTCGGTTACATGCTAGCTTTGCTTCAATATAGAGTGAGCACGATTGTGTCATCCCAAAATGTGAGTATTAGCTACATTCTTCCAAACCTTTGAATATTTTTGGGGAAAAGGAGAGGATCCATTCCCTATGGTGCAATTTTGTACAAGACATGATGCTCCTATCATTTCGCCGACTCATCTTAATGTTGGTGTGATAAGGATTTCTAGGGAGAGAGCTCTCTGCATCAATTTATTGACTAGTAATTGGCCGGCGGCGTATCTCATATTGATAGGCTAAAGTAGGTTCATGTGTGAGTATGATCTCCTATGCCTAGCAAATGCCACAATGTTAAAGCCGGGTTAATTCTCAATTGTCGACTTCTTGATCATGTGGGTGCGAAGGTTTAGCCCCGGTGCTTCTTGAGAAATCTGATGTGGTATACATGTTTCATGTTTTGTCTTATGCCTTTGCGGGATCATCACAACATCCGCTCTCGAATGAATGCAATGGCCTATCGAGGTTATTAAATAAGGAAGGAAGGGGGCATCTTCGAATCATGCTCGGATCTTCTCACCTCTATATTGGCCCTGGAAGTTTTGCCTGAAGGAGGTATTGGGATTGATCTTAGCTAGATAGGAGAAAAAGGAGTGTGGCACTTTGGATTTTCGGAGGCGAAGCGCGTCGATTAGGTTCAGTCAAAATGTGTGTAAGCCAATGTAAGGGTAATAGCACCATGATGAAATCTATATGTCGTGCATTTGTCTCGGTGGATGTCCTTTTCTTCTCGGTTAAAACATGCCCGCTATTCTATAAACTAAAACTCCCAAACATTGTAGTCACGACAAAGTGAGATGGATCAGGGGGCTCTCTTTCCATGTGCGCTCTCTCCCTTCCGACAAGATTGCGACTAACGTCGTTTTTACATGACCTGTCACGGTCTCGGCTCGTGTCCTCGAGGCATTCTCTATGGTCCAAATATGAAATCCTATTCAGGATTCAGGTCGTATCCCATGTTAGAATCCATCAACGTCTGTAGAGAAGCCGGTGGTTGAACCTCCTGACCAGCTGCACTGCCTGCGAACCAGGCAAGTATGGCGTCATCATTAGTGAAGACAAAAACTTCATAGATAGATAACGTAGTTGCCTTTTAACTTGTATCGGTCCGATGAACATGAGGACTCCTCAAAATAGAGGCTTTTAACGCATTCATCCTCCCGACTACCTTCCCACTTTGCGTGCTTCGCCATGTCGGGTCATATTCGATCCCATGGCGCATAAGAAAGTCGCAGCATTGCAAAATGGAACCACGACGTGTCGTTCGGCCGATCGTTTGATCTCGGCTTCAGCTGGGAAGACTTTTTTCGAGGAAGAAATGAGGCGGGCATTCACGGAATATAGTCCGACTCACCATTATGGACATATATGACCATCTTTACTATTATGAAATGACTCTTCCTAGTCAAAATTGTATAAGAGGCACTTGGTTTTATTTTTATTTCTTGTTAATTAGGACCTCCCTTTTTATATGCGGTGCTTACTCAAAAAATTAGTATCTACAATCGATCGCTTCACCATCCACCCAATAAGTTAACTTTTTTTTTTTTTAATATCATTTTTATCTTTTGACAATCAATAACTCAACTTTTTATCAATACACTAGAATGATCATTAACGAAGATGATTAATACTATAATAATTAAAAAAATATTAAAAGTTGAAAACAAACCTAAAAGAACCATAGGCTAAAAGTTGAGCTTTGTATTAATCTATAATCAAATTTTTTTAATATAATTTTTAAATAAATTTACTAATATGTATCATTTCCATTATTCTTAACATGAAAATGTAAAATGTTATATACTCATTGTTTCTTTTTGCAATTTTAAAAATATTAAAACTAAAAAACTAATTTGGTCACACCAAAGGGCTTTCAAATGCAAGTTTACCAAACTGTCTTGCATTTCCCTAAAGCACTTTTCAGTTTTAGTTTACCAAACAGTCTAGCATTTTAGAGAACCCCTTTACCTCAAAGGTATTTGCATTCTCTCAAGGGCATTTCCCCAAAGCTGAACCAAACGACGTAATAAAAGGTTTCTTAATTAGTCTAATATGGGACTAGCTAGTGTGGGCCGAGTTGAGCCTGGCCCGTAATGAGGAGACTGGCTGGAAACTCTATAAATAGTGCTCAAGTCTCTCCTCTAACCCTAATCTCACATATTCTCACCTAAAGGACGTTATTCTAACGTCAATCGTGAGGCCGCCTCCTTGAGCCGGTGACTCAAAGGGCAATAGAGGAGAAGGATTTGATGCGTGGATAAACCCCTTGAGTGTGGGCAATCCCTTTCTGCTTCCGCTTGCAAGAACAAGATTCTAAAACAGGTACGTTAATCTTCTACTCTTGGGTGTGTGTTCTTGTTCTAGTTATGGAGATCTTGGGGTTGCGCAATTTGCGTCCTACACAGCACGCATTAAATGCTCGGGATTTTTCTTTTCCTATCGCTACTTACGAAGAAGGAGTTTGGCGTGCGGCGCGGGCGACGATCTTTGCCGGCAAGTGGGTCCCCCGGCGATGGTGGATGGAGCTGGTGATCTCCACCTCTCGCTCCGGCGCAGCGCGGGTGTGCCATGGATTGGCAGTGGCGGGCGGCCGGCGGGCGGGCGGTGGTGGGGAGCTCCGCTGATGCATGTCTCGTTCATGCAGGGAAAAGCAACGTAATATTAGAGAGAGAGAGAGAGAGAGAGATCCTTTTCGGTCGTTCGGACCATTCAAAAACGAGAGATCTTGTTCAAGTATCAAATTAAATAGATTAAGAATTTAAAAATGAATTAATATTCATAAATCATATTAATTATATTGAATAAATTATAAATTTAGAGTGTATACTCTTTCGACGCTTTCTTGACCAATAAAGGATCACGTCATCCGAACTCGACCCTTTATTCTCTACTTTATACACTCCTCTCTCTCTCTCTCTCTCTCTCTCTCTCTCTCTCTCTCTCTCTCTCCCCCCAGCTGCATGTCCTTTTCTTCTACAGTCCTCCAAAATATAAGACACTCTAAATTTATAATTTATTCAATATAATTAATATGATTTATGTATACCACTCCACGGGATCGTGCGAAGGCTTATTTATTTGTCCCTTTGGTTGGCGATAAATCTATAGATCCACTTAAAGAGATTGACTCGGATTTGGTCAATGAAATTGTTGGAACAAATGCATGGAGCAATCCACTTCAGAGAGCCCGGCCAGATGTGTACCTAGGTACGAACGAGCGTACTCTTGGTGGGGACAGAAGGGAGTATAGGTTTGGGAAGTTGCGGCACGGTATGGCTTTTTGTGTAGAATATTATTTACACAAACAACTAATCAATCAAGAACAAACGGATCCATATATGATTGTAAAACACCGATATCACTAAATACAGTGGAATTAAAGTGTACATGTTTGAGCCATCGCTTCAAGTGAAGAAAAGTAGATCACTCTGATAATCAGGGATCTATCGGAATGCCAGATCTTCCTCTCTATGACCTATTTCACTATAGCAGCTTTCAATGGGAGTAAAGCAACTGATAGGTATAACTTATCCTATTTATAGGCTAGAGATGGGACCTAGCAAACCCTATTCAACAACGTGTCAACTGGGCCTTTCCCATTACAAGCTTTAGTTAAACACAATTGCCTACACTTTGCTGCTCAACTAGGCCCATTATCAATAGATGCCAATACCCAATTTAATCAGATCACTGTAGGGTTCAATAAATATTAGAATATTGTCACGACTTCTTTTTTTTTGTCCGGGGGAAAAAGAAAGAAGGTTTAGGGGTATTTGCCTAAAGAGGCGGACCAATGGCCCCGGATTAGGCGCGGGCTCTCCCAAGCCCATACCTCGCGCGACGTTGGATTTCGTATTTCGTTCTTAACAACCTATGTATTTCTAGGAGTCGCCACTAGCCTATTGAGGTCGGCTAGAAACCAATCAAGACACGGGAGTGTTGTCTTGATTCCTACGCAACCAGAGATTTCTAGGAACGGGGACTTGTTTACGCTAATGTTTCTATTAGCGCCCTTGCGGTACCATTAACTTGAAAGGTTGCTTATCTAAATGGCCACACAATCTTGATTACCAATTACAATCCTTATAAAACCACTAAGTGTCCATGCAAATGTTTTTGTAGTTTTTTTTTTTTTTAATAAAAAGTCTAGACTAATCCTAACATAATTTAGAAGATAAATTCACACTCAAATTATTGAAAAGCGGTGCGGTAAATAAACATCCAAGAAATTGAAAGGACTTGAAAGCAAATATGAAAAAGGAAAACCCGATACAAGTTGAGCAAATAATATTACATGGCCTTGTTATCACACCCCGGGACAGGACCCCCGTGAGCAAAATGGGAATTTAAATATGCATGATGTTACTCTAAATGCATGAAATTACTCTAAATAATTTTACTCTACGGAAAATGGATTATTTACAAAAATGATTATAAAATACCAAAATATCATTAAATTAAGAAAATGACCTTTTAAAATTAATAAAATTTCATAGATGTCATTTTTGCCATAATTTGATATCATCTATCATTTTTATTATTTTTTTGAAAATTTTGGATTTTTTTATTTTTTTATTTTTATTTAAAGAATAATAATAATAATTCCCTAAACCGATATATGCTAACATTGAACAACACAGCACATGAATATCACAATAATCGAGCTTGAATCAATCGTTTCAAGATTGAAACTTGGTTCGCGCATTTCGTCGAACAATTGGCGTGCATCAAATAACTCCAAAACAGCTTCACCGAGCCATGTTTGTAGACTTCAATCTCAATCCATGAGCAATATTATGTGGAACTAAAACATCAAGGTTAAACTACCACATACAAGGAGCAAGATTAGTTAGAAATCACAGCTTAAAACACACGAAAACCAAGCTGGAATCATCATCAAATATGCGGGTATGAGCTGATTGTGCAAATCTGGGTTTGAGCCCAAGTCAAGCAAACAGCTTGAATGCCCATATTCAAACCCCGACACTCATCACATGCAAGATCTAAGGGAAACATTACTTAATCCAAATGAAATTAGGTAACATGGGCTTTCAAATGCAACAAACATCATAGATAATCACCAACCGAACACATCAAAATGACCTCTCCAAGAAGCACACATGCAAAACACTTGAGATTTCAACACTTAGAAAAATTCCAACATCAAAAATCAGTTTTCCGGCCTGACTTTCCTCTTGATTTTCATGATCAAAACATGCTCAAACTTGAACAAAATACATCTAGGATACTTACCGTGCTTTCTAGTTTTTTTTGCAAGTGGTTCTTGGCCGAGAAAATCAAGAAAATATCCTCGGGGTCACGTGGAATTTGGCTCCTTCAAACTGGAGATGAGATCTGCAAAAAAAAGGACTGACAACGAAGGCTATTGTTGACCTCTAAAATTAGACTTCAAGACCTCCTTTGTTGGAAAAATTAACACCAAACCAAGCTATATGTATTCTAGCTTGGGGTAGAGGTCAAGCTTTCCCTCATTTGTTTCTCAGCTTTCTCAAAAATACTCGCTTTCCCTCACCCATGACCAGCCGGGCTCAACACTTGGAAAAATTTTCGAACTTTCTTGGCCCGCCAGGAGGTGGTTTTCGGGGGGCTTTAGGAGACCTTTCTGAACTTCATTTTGGACGTGCGACCTATGGATGGAAAAATCTTTGAGTGAAGTTTAACTCTCTAGTTGAAGGTTTTGGCTAATTTTGGCCGTAGCTATGTGAAAATCTCATATTTCTCTCTCTAGGTCGGTCTAGGATTTCTGGGTTTCTCTTTTTGGAGTTGCTTCTGAGGGCGTGTTTGGGGGTCGATCGTGAGCTCTCCCCTCTCTCTCTCGTCTTCTCTCTCTCGCCCCCTGAAAGAGCTTGCTTCCATCATCTTATCCCCTGAATTGAGGGGTTTTTGGTCGATCTTTTGTCCACCTACCAAGCCTGTCAACAGGGCTACTCCAACAACTTTCTGACTTAGCCAAAATTTTCAACTTCTGCAGCTGTTGAGTGTGCCGGTTTTTCCGTGATTTTCCCGTGCTTCCAACAGCTTATCCCTAGCCAATTTCCGTCCACTTCCAGTACCAATAATGGTCTTCGACCCGTGCAAAGATCGAGCCAAATGGGCGGCTGAGTGGGATATGGTGGGGCCACCAATATGCCTACTTAGCAGCTCCGGAATTAAGACTTAACCATAGGCAGGGTTTTGATAGTTGGTTTGAGTGCTTTAATCCATCCATTTGTCAGCGGTTTTTGATCAATTAGCAAGCTCACGTGTAGTACTTTAATATCTTGATCATTTTTCGCAATTTTCTCCATCCAATTTTGCAAGAAAGTCCTTCAAAGTTAGCCATTTTCTTATCCGAAAATACTCAATTCAAGGCAAATTTGGTCATTTTGGTCCAATTTGACCGATTCGACTTGGCCCAAGTTCAATTTCAACTTAATTGATGACTAAGACGATGATTTAAGGGCTCGGGTGAAATTTTGCAAAATTTGCAAATTGGTCCCTCAACTTTTAAAAATTGCATTTTGGCCCCAACTTGCCCTTTTAATTCCAATCTGACCTCCTAGGCTTGGCTAGTCACATTTATATCATTGGCCCCAACTTGCTTCTCTTTTTTCTTTTTTTTTTTTTTTTTTCTTTTTTTTAATATTTTTAATTATTTAATTTTTTTTAATTTTTAGGAAAAACATCTTCCATTTAAAAAACTATACTAAACACCTGGATGATCTATATTCAATAATTTGATATGAAATATTTTTGTGGAAAAACAAGTTCCCATATTTTTAAATGATTTTTTTGGGCAAAAATTTATGTGTCAACAAATATCCATTAACCCGATTATTTAAAATAGGAAATCAATTAATTAATGTAAGCCCATATTATAGGAAATTTCCAACATTCTCCCACTTGGGCTACATTAATTAACTTATTTTATTTTGAAAAAGATTTTATATTGAAAACAACACTATCGGGTTAATAACTAAAAATTTTGTTTTTATGTGGCCACAACTTTAAAAAATAATATTCCAATGATGGCATCTCAAAACCAATCCAATCATATATAACCTCAGTATAGGACTATGGAGATCAATGTGTTAAGAAAATACCACAACACATGATCTTCCATAATCACATATAATAAGTATTATATTTTCATGGATCATGGGCCTAGTAGTGTAGTAAGAAATAGTGCTAACATGTGATCAAAATATTCACTATTTCTTATCGGTCCTCAATGCAATTTCTTAACGACATGAAACTACATCAACGCAATTTCTAAATAACATGAAATTGCGAGATCTTATAATCAGTGACATCCAGTCATCTTTAAACTAAAATTTGTTTAAAGATACTGTTTTATATTTTCATTTCTCAGTCTACAGGAGAAAGGATAACAATAGAATCAATAATAACAATCATTGAAAATAAATGTTTTAACAGACATCATAAAAGGATTATCAATCTACACATAACTATAATATTCATAAACACAAATTATATAACTCCCACTAACAAAAGAAATCAAAAGAATCTAAGACACCCATATTCTTTACATGTTCTTTAAACAAAATAGGTTGTAAGCCTTTTGTTAGAGGATCGCCAACATGAACTCGGTTACGATATTTTCAATCACAATATCTCCCTTTTTGACCAAGTCTTTAACAATATAGTATTTTATTCAGTTAATATTTTAACCATGGCATTATTGTTGTTTATAACAAAGGTAACTTTTGTCACACATAATGCAATAAGATCAATTATGGGCAATAAGTATTTCAACAAAAATAATTAGTACATTACAAACTCCCCTTTGGACAGAGTGTATAATGCACCATTATTTTCCACAATATGAAGTTTATAACAATAAGGAGAATTACTTATAATTGTCAAAGATTCATCCCCTTTGGGCAAATAAATCATTTAAATTATACATCTCCATGATATCAATATATGGAGACGACAAAGGAGAATTACATATAATCTTCAAGGATCAATCCCTTTTGGGCAGACAAATCCTTTAAATTATCCAGCTCTATTATCTCAACATAAAAGGGAATTACACATAACTCTAAAAAATTTATCTCTAAAAAATTTATCCCCTTTAGGCGAGATAAACCTTTTGAGTCACACATCCCCATCATTCATATCTAATATATCAATATTAAGAGGGGAATTACACATAACTTTCAAAAAATTTATCACCTTTGGGCAGATAAATCTTTTTGAGTCATACATCCCCATCTTTTAATTTTGGAATTTATCTTCATGCAATTTTCAAATTAATATACACAATAACCCCTTTGGGCGGTGATTGTCTATACTAATTTTTATCAATAAGGAACTCCAAAAAATTTATGCCCAAAATTCATCTAACAATATGAAACACTTTACAACATGTGCTTCCAAGGATCATATTGCACTTTTTCAAACAACAATTTTTGCTACAATTTTATAATTTTTTTTTATTTTAATATCTCGGACTCATGGCAAATCAAGAATGGATATGAATGGTTACTAGAATTAAAGGGTGCCAAAATTTTGTAGATATCGGTAATTATGAGGATAATCTTTATCTCTCACTTTCTCACTATCAACCCTTGGTTGGCGTGTTTAAATTTGGCATCTTTTAAATTTGAGAAATTCCGTAGTCAAGCAATAACTCAATCTCCACCTATTTGACATAATCATATCATCTGAATTTAGAAGTATCATTGCACTTTCTAGCCAAACCTTCATGCATGTTAGCATGAAACCCACAAGAGATCAAGCAAAATCTCTCGTAAAGAGAACTTCCAAACCTCGATCCTATTAAGTCAGTCCACTCGATGACTCATGGTAAAACCACACAAGAAGACATGAAGGGTCAAAACAAACTAGACAATAATGGGAACAATTAAGTTTCAAGGTAGGCAGGACCAGCTGCCCTTCCACCTCAATTTACCAAAGGCACATCCAACAATTCCCAGAAAAAAATAACGACAGAGAAGAAACCTCTGTTTATCAGAAACCAAAAACTCAATTACTCAAGACAGTTGTTTATTCAACTGAGAACACACATGATAAAATATCCAGTCATTCTTATCTGGCTGAAGGAAGACACCTTATCTCTTTTTCGAAACTGTTTGACCGAATAACATCATGAGGTGGGTAAAAACCCTATTCAATCGTCAATGATACCAAGGCCAAAATCTCCCCAACAATGTAGACAAGAAAGCATCTCAAAACCACGATAGAATGACAAAACCCCAGAAAATCCCGAAAACGGACAGGCAACAATTACTTTCCCAGTGACGAAAAAGATATTGAATTCGCAACTAACCCCATAACTCTCTAAGACCAAGTTCGCAAAAACAGTTGGAACCCTAATAGCTCATCCAAAAGAAGAACAAACAATCAGCCACAATAATCTCCAAACCAACCGTTGCTACCGTCGAATTGAAGAGAAAAACGAAGGTAACAATATAATGTAACTTAAAATTCTAGTACCCTTTTTTTATGTATAAACCCTAGAATTTCAAATTTAAAATTCTCTCTCAATTCTCAACGAAATCATGCAAATTATATATGGTTGGAAAGATCTCGACATGTAGAACAAAAGCTCTATAGTTTCGGGATCGATCGAGCAAAAAAATCCATACGAAAGAATAACGACAATATTCGGCTCAAAATAGTAAGTTTCGAATTTGTCCATAAAAATAAAAATTTGGGTTCTACAATCATATATGATTAGCTCTGATACCACATGTAGAATATTATTTACACAAACAACTAATCAATCAAGAACAAACGGATCCATTTATGATTGTAAAACACCGATATCACTAAATACAGCGGAATTAAAGCGTACCTGTTTGAGCCATCGCTTCAAGTGAAGAAAAGTAGATCACTCTGATAATCAAGGATCTATCGGAATGCCAGATCTTCCTCTCTGAAATAGGCTAGTGAATCAACCTAGAGGGGGTGAATAGGTTGTTGCGGAATTCTTTTGGAATCTTTTGCGGTAGAATACGTTGATATCAAAGATATATCAAAAATAAATAAAGCACGTATTCATAAAGTAAATAGAGTAGGGTAAGAGAAAATTGACACAAGGATTATAGTGGTTCGGCTTAGTCCAAGCCTACGTCCACTCTCCACGCCGGCAGCCAACCTGGGTGTAATCACTATGTAGCAAACGAGAGCCGTTTACATTACTGACGGACTAGACTTCTTCGGTAGACGGAGTCTCTCCTACAGTTCCTCTGCGCTTTCGCACTATATCTCACTCTCTTCGATACACAATTTGAACATGAAAGATTTTAGAGAACAAGTGATTTTGGAGATTCTAACATCGAGATTTTTCTACCCAGTCTCTCCTTATTTCCAAGCAACATTGATCCACCTTAAATAGCCTCCGTGCCTTCATACCCGTTGGTACTTACCAAAAATTCATCCAATCAACCCGTTGGACTGAATCAATTTAAGTGATCTCCTTGTCGCCGAAAACGTAAGTAGACAAAGAGCTCGTCAATCCTATTCGCCCATACAATCGGGATCTTGAGTTCCCAAAATTATATTCTTCCAAGAATAAACTTCATCTTCAACGGATAAAATCCGAAGAGTAAATCTTCCAAGCTCTCGATCACAGCCAAAGGTATTCCATGGTTAAGATTAGGAAATATAAAATCCAATATCTTACTTTGCTTAGCCATAAGAATAACTTGTGGCCAGCTTGTAAAAATCACGAACTGTCTTCAGACTTAGATTTGGGTCTTGAAGGTCGTTAGACTGAAACTGAGTCTTGAAGGTCTTCGGCGAAACGTGTCTTGAAGGTCTTCGGACGGAAAAACTTCGGACCGAACTTCTGGTCCGACTGTCTTTGAAAACCTTTAGACCTTGAAAGCTTCGGACGTAACCGACCGAGTCTTGGAGTCTTTAGACCGTCTTGTTGAGGCTGTTTTGTCAACTTCAAAACTCCAAGAGATTTTTCTTCAACAATCTCCCCTTTTGATGGTGACAAAACCCTCGACAGCATTTTACGAATTTAAAAACCTGCAAGGAAAAACTCATATATATTTTGAGGATTATATCTGCAAATAGAGTGTTAGTCCAATAACAATTATCCTCACAAATATAATGATCCC
Source organism: Eucalyptus erythrocorys (assembly GCA_014182555.1). Taxonomy (NCBI): domain Eukaryota; kingdom Viridiplantae; phylum Streptophyta; class Magnoliopsida; order Myrtales; family Myrtaceae; genus Eucalyptus; species Eucalyptus erythrocorys. The sequence continues at coordinate 36,641,069 of CM024600.1, read as the reverse complement.
GCAATCAAATTCACAAGTCTAGATCCAAATCATCAAATCAGCATAACGTCATAGAAGTTCAAATAAACAACCCAATCGAAATCCAAAACGAAAACAATCTAAGCAATCAAATAAAAATAAACTTCAAAATAAAAACTCAAATGAACTTCAAAATAAGAACTCTCAAAGCTTTCTCAAAGCTTCAAAAACTTCAAATCTTCAAAACCTGCAATTAAATCTACGCAACTCTCCCCCTTTTTGTCCCATCAAAGAGGTAGAGTGAATGTGATAAAGTTTTGAAAAGATTTAGGGGCTTGTAGGAAACGAACAAGTTGAAACTTGCTAAGCTCCCGGACTGACTTCTCGAGTTTGGCAAGGTTTTCCTTCACTCGAAGCTAATTACGCGTGCACCGGTCTCGATTCGATTCCATTTGTGCTCTCAATGCATTGATCTGTTCTGCATGTTCACTCGAAGTACTCGAACGCCTTTTTCAAATCTCTCATCTCGAAGTCCATCCCAAAAACCTGCTTTTCAGATCCAACATGATATCCAACAGCTGTGTAAAGGCTGTGGAATTGGCATTGCTTCCACTTGGACTAGTGGAATGAGTTTGGAAACTAGGAGCTTCCCTTTCAGCCCTTTCCTTCTCGACAGGTGAGGATTCTTCATGTTCAAGGAAGTGGGATGCATAAACCTCCTCAAGGTCAGCACCAGACCTACTCACATCGCTAAAGTGTAGTGGCGATATTGTCCCCCTGTTCGCAGCGGCAACTCCCACCGGTGGGTGGAGAAAAATTCATCGCCAACATCCATATCAGCATTTGAATGTTTCTCGGTCTCTTCCCCAGCAAAAGATGGCTCTAATCCTGCAGCCATATCCTCTTGCTGTTTGCTTTCTTCCTCATCCTTCTTCCTCCTTTCTTCTTCTTCTCTTCTCAGTTCTTCCTCTTCTTCTTCCCTTCTTCTTTCTTCTTCAACTTTCCTCTCCCCTCTTCTTCTTCTCTCTTTATTCCTCTTCTCTTCTTCTCACCTCTTCTTCTCTTCTTTTTCTTTCTTCCTCTCTTCTCTTTCTTTCTTCTTCTCTTCTCTTTCTTTCTTCTTCTCTTTTCCTCTGTCTCTCGGCTTCCTTCTCCTCTGCTTCTCTTCTCCTTCTCTCTTTAGCCTATGTTCTCAAAACAGCAGGGCTCCTCATCCTAGAGAGAGTGGACAGAGTCATGGCATCTTCTTCATCCTCCTCATCTTGCGGGATGATTTTCCTTCTTTTCTTTTCAGCCATGGGCTCTTTTCCCTTTCTTTTCGACGAAGCAGTGGGGATCTCTTTTGAAGGTGTTTCCCTCCTCAACCTTTCCAGTGCTGCATTCAGTTTTGGAAATTTCATCTTCATCACCATTTTCTCACCAACAAGCATCGAATTCAACTTAGTTAGGCATAAAGATGCAGGGGCTTGAATATCGAAATGCCTAAAAAGCTTGGTGATGATGGATGAATAAGGCAGCTGACCCTTATCCTTTACCACAATTCTATACATATGGAAAAGAATGACATGTGGGAGAGAGAAGGGTCTGCCCTGGTTGATGGCAAACATCAGCTTTGCCTCTATTTTGGAAACATCAGTCTTCGAGGTCGTCTTTGGCCGGATGCAGTTTATGACTATTTTATGCACAAAACATTCGTGGCATTCATCCTAGTGTAGGATATCTTGCCTTCAACAGTTCTGTCTCGTACAATCTCCAAGGTTGCATAGGCTGTTGAGACTTTGATTGACTGGAAACTCCTTCTTTCCACACCAATAATGTCAGCCAGCAAGTCAACATCAATAATATAGTCTTTGTCCATGAAAGAAAAGGACAAATGATTTGCATCCAAAAAAGATAGATTCGAGTAAAAGTAAGCCGCCATTTCAGAGTGGGCCACAGTCATATCCATGCAAAAATTCTCTAGTTGCAATCTAGCAAACTTCCCTCTTAAATGAATCTTTATCGAATCTAGGAAGTCAAAATCCACACTCCTCGGATTGACCACTCCCCTCTTCAACGCTTCACATAAACTCGCTCATGCTCCCTTGACCGAAATAGACTTCCCGAAGGACAAACAGTATTAGCAGCCACACCAAAACGAGGTTCAAAGTGAGAGAACGGTCTCTCATCATCATCTAGGGTCTCAGTAGGAGTATTTTCAAGTGGATTACTCGAAATATTCTCCAGCGTCCTCGTGGCAAAGTACCTTTACTAACAACATTCAGCTTTTCCATCTCCATCAAAAACATATACTCGCTCTTAAACCCTCTTTCCTTCAAATACTCCTCGATCGTCTTAAGGCTAACCTTTCCATCCTTAAGTCTTTTATAGAGATCGTAAGCCACATTAGGTTTGAGTGTTCTTACCGATTCTGCCTCCGTAACCACTTCCTCAAAGTGTTGACTCTCAGCTTCTTGTTGAGGCGAATCTTCTTCCGTTAGATCCACTCGAGTAGGACCCTCTTGCTGTCTCGTGGTCCCCTCGCTGGCAATTCTAGAAGACTTACGAGACGACAATCTTGGAGAGCAAGCAAAGATTCAACTTGAACGCGAGGAAAAATGGAAACTTTGTGACGAGAAATGGATGGAACAGAAATGGTAAATGGGATCTTTTAGGGTTTTGAAAGCGAAAGAGTGTGAGGATGAATCGTAAAGGAATAGCTGTGAGTGAAAAGTGACGGTTCGAGAGTATAAATAGTGAGAGAGATAACACGGGAATACGAATGGTCGCCAAAAAGTAAAGGTAAAAACTGCCAAAAAAATAAACCGTAATATCGAAAAAGAAAACTGCCTTTTGAAAATATAAACTGCCATAATTACGTGTCAGAAAAAGAGTAAAAAGAGATTTTGAAATATCGAATTTGAAATATCGAAAAATAATTACCAAAAGTAAAATAAAGAGAGAGTTAAAATACGTAAAGAGATTAAACAAACAGAGTCTGACAGTCGTTCAGACTGTACCTCTGAGTCTGAACCCTTTTTCAGACTTTACCTTTGCGTCTGAGCACAATTAGACTTTATGTAGAGTCTGAAACACTTTCAGACCTTGCTTTGAGTCTGAGCCGCCTTCAGACCTAGCGTTGAGTCTGAACCACCTTCAGACTTAGCGATGAGTCTGAACCACCTTCGACTTTAATTTTGAGTCTCGATCATCTTCAAATTCCACGATACTCGCCTTAAGCGAATTGATTCAAAGTGAGCCTTCTCTAGGGGCTTTGTGAATATGTCTCGCTAATTGATTCTTTGAATCTACATGCTGAATCACCACATCTCCATTTTGAACATGATCTCGAATGAAATGATGCTTGATTTTAATGTGCTTTGCTCTTGAATGAAGTATAGGATTCTTTGTGAGGTTGATTGCGCTTGTGTTGTCACATTTGATTTCCATATGTGTTTCATCAACTCCAAAGTCTCTTAATTGCTGTTGCATCCATAAAATTTGAGAGCAGCAACTTCCAAGAGCTATGTACTCTGCTTCAACGGTTGAAAGAGCCACGGTACCTGTTTTCTTGAGAACCAAGACACCATCCCGTTTCTCAATAATTGACATGTACACCGTAGTGCTTTTTCTATCCACTCTACAACCAGCAAGGTCGCATCGAATATCCTAGGAGAGTAAAATCTTCTTGCTTAGAATACCACAGACCTAGCTTAGATGTAGTTGCGACATATTTAATGATACGCTTAACAGCAGTCATATGAGATTCTTTAGGGTTAGATTGAAATCTAGCACACATGCAAATACTAAACAAAATGTCAGGTCTAGAAGCTGTAAGGTAAAGAAGTGATCCGATTATACTTCTGTATAGTTTTTGGTCTACACTCTTTCCTTCTTCATCTTTATCCAGCTTTAATGAGGTTGACATAGGAGTTTCTGTTTTCTTGCAATTCTCCATTCCAAACTTCTTGATAAGGTCTTTTGCATACTTCTCTTGATGGATGAAAGTTCCTTCACTTGATTGTTTGATTTGAAGTCCCAAAAAGAAGTTTAGTTCTCCCATCATGCTCATCTCAAATTCATTCTGCATACACTTTGAAAAATTCTTGCAAAGTTTCTCATTAGAAAAACCAAAAATAATGTCATCAACATAAATTTGAACAAGTATGAAATCTTTGCCTTCTCTTTTTATAAATAAGGTAGTATCTACTTTACCTTTAGAGAAGCCATTTTGAATTAAAAAGTTGCTTAACCTTTCATACCATGCTCGGGGTGCTTGTTTTAAACCATATAAGGCTTTCTTCAGCTTGAATACAAGGTTTGGTCTTTTAGGATCTTCAAATCCTGGTGGTTGTTCCACATAGACTTCTTCTTAAATAATTCCATTTAGGAATGCACTTTTTACGTCCATTTGGAATAACCTGAAATTTTTAAAGCAAGCAAAAACAAGAAGTGATCTTATAGCTTCTAACCTTGCCACCGGAGCATAGGTTTCATCATAGTCGATGCCTTCTTCTTGTGTGTAGCCTTTTGCCACAAGTCTTGCTTTATTCCTTACCACTTTTCCTTGTTGATCAAGCTTGTTCCTGAAAACCCATTTGGTACCAATGATTGATTTACCTTTTGGTTTAGGAACTAGCTCCCAAACATTGTTGATTTTAAATTGATTCAGTTCTTCTTGCATTGCTTCGATCCAGCTTTCATCTTTCAATGCATCTTCTATGTTTTTCGGTCGATCTTAGAAATGAGTGCAAGAGCACTAGAAGCTTCACGTCTTTTAGATCTTGTACGAACTCCTTCATCAATATTGCCAATAATGAGATCTGGAGGATGACTTGACTTTTGCTTCCAACTTGTAGTTGGTTTGTCAGTTTGGTGAAGCTCTTCTTCAGTTGGAATTTCTGAATTTGTTTGAGGCTCAGTGTCTAGGGCTTGATTTTCTTCAAGAGAATTTGTAGACACTTGGCCAGACTCAAAATCTTCAGGTTGAGTCTGATTTTGTACTGAGTCTTCAAACTTCACATTCATGGATTCTTCCACGCTTTGAGTGCGTTTGTTGAAGACTCGAATGCTTTGCTTGTCATGAAGTAGCCAAGGAAAATTCCTTCACCTGATTTTTCTTCAAACTTACCAATTCGATCATTGGAATTCTTTAGGATAAAACATTTGCAACCGAATACATGAAAATATGAAACAATTGGTTTCTTACCTTTGAGCAATTCATAAGGTGTCTTTTCTAATATAGGTCTTAGAAAAATTCTATTTATAATATAGCAAGCACTAGAAGTAGCTTCAGCCTAAAAATGAGGTGAAATATTACTTTCGATCAAAAGAGTTCTTGCCATTTCTTGCAAAGAACGATTTTTCATTTCTACAACTCCATTTTGTTGTGGAGTGTATGGGGATGAAAAATTATGTTGAATACCATTGTCATCACAGTATTTGGCAAAGTCATGATTTTCAAATTTTCCACCATGGTCAGTTTTAATACTTGAAATCGCATATCCTTTTTCAATTTGAATTTTCTTTGCAAACTTAGTAAAATGAATCAATGCATCAGATTTATTTGCAAGAAAGAAAACCCACGTAAAACGAGAATAATCATCAACTATAACCAAGCAATATCTTTTACCTTCAATACTTTGAACTCTTGTTGGCCCGAATAAATCCATGTGTAATAGCTGCAAAACATGATTAGTGGATACTTGATTTATAGATTTAAAGGAATTTCTAACATGTTTTCCAAGTACACAGGAGTGCATAATTCATGCTTTTGATACTTGAGGTTAGGAAGTCCTCGAACAAGCTTTTGGATGACACTTTTGCGATTTGCTTCAGGTTGACATGTCCAAGCTTCCTATGCCGAGAATGACTTCATCTTGAATCGATATCAAGCATTGAGGACTGTCGACCTTACGTCTAGCAAATAAATATTTCTATGTCTTCGTCCAAGTAAAGGATTGTGAGAGATCCTTGCTTGTTCTAGAACATGTATCTTCTTAAAAGTTGATTTTGTATCCGAATCGCATAATTGACTAATACTCAATAGATTGTAGTTCAATCCTTCAACAAGAGAGACATTGTTGATTGTGAGATTTCTAATCATCGCAGTTCCTTGACCAACAATCTTTCCCTTGTTGTTACCACCAAAAGAAACATTTCCTCCTTTTATATGAGAGAGTTTTGTAAAACAACTCGAGTCTCCCGTCATGTGTCTTGAACATCCACCGTCCAAATACCACTTGACTTTCTTCTTGAAGGTAACCTGCATTTAAAAGAAAGACTCATGTCTTCTTTGGTACCCGATCTTCTTGGGTCCATCATTGTTAGTAGTATAAACAGTCTTTGCCCAGCTCTTCTTAACAGGTCTCCAAACTTTGGGACATTCCTTTTCAAAATGATCTACACTTTTACATTTTGAACAAGTAAGAGCATTTCTACCAATAGGCTTTACAAAAACCTTTTGGAAATGATTTTTATAAAAAGTTTTTGTTGGCCTATTCCTAATTCTTTCCTTTACCTTTGAGAAATCGATCAAAAGAACGGTTTCTTGTGTCATTCCTAGATCGGATTTATTAAAGTAAGGTCTTTGGATAGAAAGAATTTTACCCAACTTTTCAGAACCTATTGAAAATTTCTTTGAGACTTTCAATAAGTCTTCTTTCAAGCAAGCATTCTCTTTTGAAAGTTCATCCTCATTTTCTTTCGAAACAGTAAGAGACTTGTCTAGACTTTCAACTTTTTCAAGTAAAATCTTTTCTTGTTGTTTCAGTTTGGAATTCTCCCTTTTCAGTTCAAAATCCTTTTAAGAGAGCCTTTAAGACGAGACAAAGTTCATCAATGTATTTTGATACTTTGGTAGGAATTTTTAAATTTCTAACCTTGATACCACTATTTGAGTCTCGAGTCTGAATCTAAGTCCGAGTCCGAGTCAAAGCCTAAGTTTGAGTCTCGAGTTTGTCATAAGACATATGTTTACATATTCTTCATCACTCTCCTCATATTCGGTGTCACTCCACGTCTTAGCTTTGAGTGCTTTCTTGAACTTTTTGGGTTTCCCTTTCTTTTTCTTCAATAAGGGACGGTTGGGTCTGATGTGTCCCTTTTTCTTGCATTCAAAGCAAACAACTTCTTTGCTGGTATCTTCTTCTTTATTTGATCTCCTTTGAAATCTTTGATTGTTTTGTTTCTTTCCATTGAACCTTCTACCTTTTCTATTCAACCTTCTGAATTTTCTAATCAGAAGTGTCAATTCTTCATCATCCAAGTCTTCTTCCGAATCTGTAACATTAGAATCATCATTAGATTTTAAAGCAATTGACTTCTTACCTTTTGTGTCAAATTCCTCATTGAATTGCTCGACTTCATAGGATTGAAGTGTGCCGACCAATTCATCTACTGAAAGAGGCATGATCCTTTGTGTTTCTCTTATAGATGTTTTGACGTGATTCCAATCTTTGGAGAGCCCTCTCAACAATTTATTGAGCTTCATAGGTCTTGAGATTGGCTGTCCTTGGTATGCGAAGCCGTTTACAATTTCTGTAAATCGACTGAACATATCCGTGATGATTTCTCCTGGCTTCATTTTGAAGACTTCATATTGACCAAGAAGGATATTGATCTTGGTTTCTTTGACTCGATCTGTTCCTTCATAGGTGACGTGCAATCTGTCCCAAACTTCTTTGACTGTTTCACAAGATGAAATTCTATTATATTCAGTAGGAGATAATGCACAATATAGAGAGTAGATAGCCTTTGCATCAAGGGCTTGTCTCTTTGAGACATCGGTGTGCGTTGTTCCCACTCCATCGGTAATTCTTTCCCCGTAATAGATACAGCTTTAGGAGTAATTCCATTCTCCACTACATCCCACTCCATAAGATCCTTGGATCTTAGGAATGCCTTCATCTTGTTTTTCCATACGTTGTAATCCTTGCCATCGAAGTAGGGAGGTCTGGTATTACTTTGCCCTTCAATTAATCCTAGAGCCAAAACACTAGCCATAGATCTTTAGCTTCAGAAGTAATAACACTTCTAATGAATAAGCAACCTACTCTGATACCAATTGAAATAGGCTAGTGAATCAACCTAGAGAGGGGTGAATAGGTTGTTGCGGAATTCTTTTGGAATCTTTTGCGGTAGAATACGTTGATATCAAAGATATATCAAAAATAAATAAAGCACGTATTCATAAAGTAAATAGAGTAGGGTAAGAGAAAATTGACACAAGGATTATAGTGGTTCGGCTTAGTCCAAGCCTACGTCCACTCTCCACGCCGGCAGCCAACCGGCCGTAATCACTATGTAGCAAACGAGAGTCAAGTTACGGTATACGGACTAGACTTCTTCAGTAGACAATCTCTCCTACAGCTTCCTGCTGCTTTCGCACTATATCTCACTCTCTTCGATACACAATTTGAACATGAAAGATTTTAGAGAACAAGTGATTTTGGAGATTCTAACATCGAGATTTTTCTACCCAGTCTCTCCTTATTTCCAAGCAACATTGATCCACCTTAAATAGCCTCCGTGCCTTCATACCCGTTGGCACTTACCAAAAATTCATCCAATCAACCCGTTGGACTGAATCAATTTAAGTGATCTCCTTGTCGCCGAAAACGTAAGTAGACAGTAGCTCGTCAATCCTGTTCGCCCATACAATCAGGATCTTGAGTTCCCAAAATTATATTCTTCCAAAAATAAAATTCATCTTCAACGGATAAAATCCGAAGAGTAAATCTTCCAAGCTCTCGATCACAGCCAGAGATATTCCATGGTTAAGATTAGGAAATATGAAATCCAATATCTTACTTTCCTTAGCCATAAGAATAACCTGTGGCCAGCCTATAAAAATCACGAACTGTCTTCAGACTTAGATTTGGGTCTTGAAGGTCGTTAGACTGAAACTGAGTCTTGAAGGTCTTTAGACTGAAACTGTGTCTTGACTGACTTCAGACGGAAAACTTCAGACCGAACTTTGGTCCGACTGTCTTTGAAAACCTTTAGACCTTGAAAGCTTTAGACGTAACCGACGAGTCTTGAAGTCTTTAGACCGTATCACTTGTTGAGGCTGTTTTGTCAACTTCAAAACTCCAAGGGATTTTTCTTCAACACTCTCTATGACCTCTTTCACTATAGCAGCTTTCAATGGGAGTAAGTAACTGATAGGTATAACCTATCTTATTTATAGGCTAGAGAGGGGACCTAGCAAACCCTATACAACAGCGTGTCAACTGGGCCCTTCACATTACGGGCTTCGCCATTAACACAATTGCCTACACTTTGCCGCTCAACTAGGCCCGTTATCAATAGATGCCAATACCCAATTTAATCGATCACCGTAGGGTTCAATAAATATTGGAATATCCATTAACTCGATTATTTAAAATAGAAAATCAATTAATTAATGTAAGCCCATATTATAGGAAATTTCCAACATTTTGGACTCAAGTCCCATGCAACTTATGGGATTACAGAGCCGCGGCACAATTCGATGTTGTGAAAGCCGCCGGATTGCTTCCTCAAAGAGATGCCTTTGAAATGGAAGAGAATCGGGACTTAAGCAAAGACAAATTGATGATGGCTGATTCTTGCATAAGTTCTAATGATTTGGTGGGAAGAATTGTGACGGCTGCACATTCTGGAAAGAGGTTTTATGTCGACTCCATATGTTATGATATGACTGTAGAGAACTCATTTCCAAGAAAAGAAGGCTATCTTGGCCCATTGGAGTATAGCTCATATGCCGATTATTACATAAAAGTACGATTCCCGCCTCCCGCATATATATATATATCTCTCTCTCTCTCTCTCTCTCTCTCTCTCTCTCTCTCGACACATGAATTTCACTTTCAGGTATGGGGTTGAATTGGTCTATAAACAACAACCATTGATCAAAGGACGTGGAGTGTCATATTGCAAGAACTTACCGTCGCCTAGATTTGAACACTCGAAGGTGCTTTTCCACTCCCTTTAGACTTTAGTTTTTCCTTTTTAAAATCTTCAATGGATAGGATAGATTTAGTCTCTAATTTTTGGTTTATAGGTTTATTGCTCCTATGTCTAATGAGATTTGCTTCTTCTATCTCATTAAGGTGAATCGAGGAAATTCTCGGGACAGGACATATTATGTGTTCCTCCCCCGAACTCGTCTAGTTTATCCACTTCCCGGGTCACTTGTTCGTGGAGCTCAACGATTGCCTTCAATAATGAGAAGGGTAGAGAGCATTCTCGCTTGCAATTCAACTCAAGGATGTAATAGATTATTCGGTCCCCGCTTCAAGGTGTGTTATGTTCTAAGTTTTGAAAAAGTTGCTGTCTTGTGTATCTTATTAGTGCGTCTCTTTTGTCTCGATAGATCTTGGAAGCTTTGACTTTAAGCCTCATGTCGAGACGTTCGTTATGAAAGAGCAGAGCTCCTTGGAGATGCTTACTTAAAATGGGTTGTAAGCAAATTTCTATTTCTTAGATATCCTCAAAAGCATGAGGGTCGGTTTACTGAGAATGAGGCAACAAATGGTGAGTAACATGGTCTTGTATGAGTATGCTTTGAATAAAGGACTTCAATCATATATCCAAGCGAGATAGATTTGCTCCATCTAGATGGGCTGCACCAGGAGTTCTTCCTGTCTTCGATGAGGATACAAAGGATGAAACTTCCTTGTTTGATATGGAGCATTCACTTGCTGAAGTTGGAGGTAGGTCAGATGTAATTGGGGCTGAGTTTGATGATGAAAGCATTGAAGATGGTGAAGTCGAGAGTGACTCAAGTTCTTCCGAGTTCCGTCTAGCAAGACACTAGCAGATGTTGTTGGAGCATTGATTGGGGTGTCTTATGTTGAAGGTGGGAAGAATGCTGCCAATCACTTCATGAAATGGGTGGGAATACAGGTTGAGTTTGATAATGACGAGAAAGAATGTGCAATCGTGCCATCAAATGTCCTGAGAGCATCCTCGGGAGTGTCAATTTTGATGCTTTAGAATCTGCCATTAATTTGAAGTTTAAAGACAGAGGCCTCTTGATAGAAGCTATTACTCATGCTCCACGACCATCTTCTAGAGTCTCTTGCTACCAGCGCTTAGAGTTTGTTGGCGATGCACTTCTGGATCATCTTATTACAAGATATTTGTTCTTCACTTATACTGATCTTCCACCTGGCCGCTTGACTGATTTACAAGCTGCTACTGTAAACAATGAGAACTTTGCACGTATCGCGGTTAAACACAAGCTCCATTTACACCTTCAGCATAGGTCCAATGCCTTGAAGAAGCAGGTTTTTCATTTCTTTCTTTCTTGCTCGTGACATTGTATCATCATTAAATTTTTTTTGTGGTTGTTTGATACATAACATGACCGGTAAACTATATTGTTTGACTTGTCCATGAGGGTAATGACTATTAGGTCTTTTGGCTTTTTTTTCCAGATCAAGGATTTCGTAACGGAAGTTCAGGATGAATTGTCGAAGCCAAATTTCAACTCTTTTGGTTTAGGGGATTGTAAAGCACCAAAAGTCCTTGGCGATATTGTTGAATCCATTGCTGGTGCTATATTCCTTGATAGTGGACATGATACTGCTGTTGTGTGGAAGGTTAGTTCGACTTAGTTGACCTATGGGCATTCTTTTTGTAATATGCCCTCTTGGAAAACAAAAAAAAGAGGATAAAAGGGAAAAAAAAAAGTTCTTGATAAACAGTGAACTTTTTTTTTCTGTTGGAAGTGTGAATACAAAGAGAGTATCTAGAGTACTGAATTGTCTTTTTCTTTTACAGGTTTTTCAGCCTTTGTTGCATCCCATGGTCACTCCAGATAGACTCCCAATGCATCCTGTCGTGAGCTGTAAGAGCGCTGCCAGCAGCAGGCTGAAGGCTTGGAGTATAAAGCCTCCCGAAATGGCAACTTGGCCACAATTGAAGTCTTTGTTGATGGAGTACAAGTTGGGGTTGCTCAGAATCCACAAAGAGAGATGGTGCAGAGACTTGCTGCACGAAATGCTCTTGCTGTTCTGAAAGAAAGGGATACATCTGATGCTAAGGTGAACAATGATGGAAAGAAGAAAAATGGTAACCAAACATTTACGAGGCAGACATTGAATAACATATGTTTGTGTCGAAACTGGCTAATGCCATTGTATAGGTAAGATTGAACTTGTCCTCCCTCATTGCAACTTCGAACTCGATCATTGATTGTTCAATCCGTATGCACCTTCGGTGTGTAAATGAGGGTGGCCCCGCACATGCAAAGCGGTTCACGTTCGCCGTTCGTGTAAACACACCACCAGGGGATGGATGGATGAATACGTGGGGGAGCCCATGCCAAGTGTCAAAAAGGCAAAGGATTCTACTGCTGTTCTTCTCCTGGAACTTTTAAACAAATGGTATTCTTGACATTAAAATCTTATTATAGATGGCCCTTAATATGCATTCATTCTCCGGACTAGAAGAATTTGCAAGTTGTGATACTTTTCCCCTCTTGTTCTCTTCCCTGACCAAGTGCAACAGGGATGCGTTTTTTTGTTTTTAATTATTATTTCGGGTTATTACGAGGTCTCTCGCTGGATAAGTATGGAAGGGGATTTTCGTAAAGAACTATGACCATTATTGCTTCATTATATACTCTCTTGGCATAGAGAGCACCAGAAATTGGAGAGGAACACTGATTATACCGGAATTAATAAACGATTTTTATGAAATGTTTGCCCTCAGCTCCACCGAAAAGTAAAAAGTAAAAGGGCCCTTCTGGAGGCAAATGATAGGATTGAGATTTTTCTAGGATTGTCAATTGATCTCTGATGGCAGTAGCTTATTTGGAAAAATGGAAGCGTACTGTGAAATAAAGTATCTGAAAAACCAGTACAAGAGAGAAGCTTCTAAGCGTCCATTACAAAGCGTCACATGTGGAGTATCGATCAGCTCGCCAACCTCTATCTCGCACAATATATATACGAAAATGTATACATCAATTTATCAAGCGCAATTTGCTCAAACATAATAGCTCGCTCAAGGTCCCCTTGTCCTGGCGAGGCAGCCCTTATTGGCCTTAGATGAGTGTGACCCTCTCGAGCCTTAAGCAGGGTCGTCCCTTGCCAAATCCCGGCGAGGGTAGTCCGTGCCAGTGGTTGCCTTTGGCTGGTCATCATCAGCCATTACCCAAGACTAGCAGCCAACTAGAGGAAGGATAAAGGCAAAAAAAAAGGAAAAAGAAAAAGGGAAACAAATAAATAAACAAAGAGAAAAAATTATTATTAAAAACGATTCATGTCAAAGTTGATTGTGTCACATAAAATAATTAACACCCAAGTCGAACCCCCCTTCCGTCCCTACTCAGTTTCATGACATGGTGGGAGTGAGCCATCTGAACAAATACAGTCGAGCTAGTGTTCAGGAACTCCGTGCACTATTAGCTGTGCGCTACTATGCTTTTGTCTTCTTTTTCCCCAAAAGAACAATATAAAACAACATCATCATACTGAAATTGAGCTCCTAAATTTTGAAACTTATCAGCTAGAAACATAAGAAAATCAATGGTTCATAGAATTCTTTATATCCAGAGTCTCTCAGCAAATTATAAGTCCACCATATTAGAATATCACCGCCATCGATTATTAACTAGAATTTCAACCAAGTGAGCAGAGACAGATAACCCGACATGAATAAAACAAAACAGATCCCAACAACATTCCATCCATTGCTTTGTCAAACATCTTGCTGAACTTGAAAGAAAGCCCGCAATATTATCGCCTCAGGGTGTGCAAAATATATTCAGCATAAAGGTCCCTGTACCAATAATTCAAAATTTTCAAGTTTGAATATTAAATCTCCTCACTTACAAACCACACCTGCTCACTTGCAAGCATGCACGCGTAAGAGAATCAGCATTCTTGTATGTGGCAAGAGAGTGAATTTTCTAAATCGTCCAGAAATTAGATTCTCATCAAATGTACTGTCGTAAAGATGACAAAAACTTTTCAAAAGATTTTATAATTTGTTTCTTCAGTAATATAAGAAAAAAAATCATTCACAGGAGGGGATGGTAGTTGCATCCCACAATCATAACTAATCAATTCATTATTGATATCTTCAGATGCATACATAGAAGTAATTTTTAAGAGGTGATGTTCCTACAAATTATAACTAACCCATCCTGCTTGTTGCAACATAATCTTAGAAACGAGAACTAGTATTTAAAAACAGCAAAAGTAAGACTGACAAAACTTTGCTTAGCATGTTTCATCATTGACTTACATTGAATACTGGATGGCTTCAGTGGCAGTTGTGGAGGGCAGAAAATCGTTGACAGCTACCTCCTTGTTTTCATTCTTCTTGTCTGTTCCACTTCTTAAGGACACGAGTTTACAATAAATAATCCCTTGACAAACAGAAATTGCTAAACTCTTAAAAGGATACAATCTTCAAAAAAACGGCGGATTTCAGAAAGGCGATGGGGGGCAAGCTCTTTGATGTCCGTGTAGTGTTTGTACTCTGGATCATCAGCACATACAGCAATGATCTTGTCATCTTTCTCTCCCTGCATTTAAAGCACAAGCGTATTATTTTACACTCTCAATAAAGCCTAGCCACTTCATTCAGTTTAGCCAACAACCTTAACTAGAGTACCTGGTCAATCATGGGCATCAGTCCAATGGCCCTAGCACGTAGGAAGGTGCCAGGAAGGACTGGTTCCTGTCAAAATAGCATGTATTTAGTCAACAAATTCAGTCGAAAAAGAAAACTTGTTTTTAGCACTTAGCAGTAAATACGGCAACTGTATTTATGGGTGCAAACAGTTCAAAACTAGCTGAATACTGACACAGCATAGGTGCAACTTCTTAAAGGGACAATAGAATAGTTTGTCAAGAGTCAATTTTTTCAAGGTAGTTCTAGATGATAGAAGATAAGCAATTACATGCTGCCTGAATTGTCATCAAACAGTAACATACCACTAAATTGTAACTGAGACTGCACTCGCACCTGTAGGCCAAGCCAAACAGATTGTCCAAGGGCAACTCAGAGCAACTATGACATAGCATTTCTTTGAGTGACCCCTCTCTCTCTCTCTCTCTCTCTCTCTCTCTCTCTCTCTCTCGCTCGCACGCGCGTGCAGGTTATCCAAGAATATTTTATTTCATCCGTATGGACCTTGCCCACTCTTTTAAGTACAAAGTACACACTGTACACAAAGGTGGTGCTGTGCTGGCTAGCGCCGTAGATAAGTTCCTATGTTTTGCAACAAAGGACTTGGGACGAAACACCATCCACCGAGGATTTGAGAAGAAGGAAAGGCTGGGGATTTACCCAACCCCAGTACTTATCATAGGGTACATCAAGCTATTCTTAAAAGCCCTCAACTGATGCAGCGTATAAAGCAATTGTCCAAACAATACTTCGCAAGAATGTGAAAAAGTTGAGATGTCTGTCATTTATTAACACTAATCTTTTTATTAAGGATTGAGCAGAATCAAAATGATCGATCTGTTGTCTGCAACCCTGAAAGGAGAGAGATTACCTGCATCAAGATTAACACATCTAGTGGATCATTGTCTTCACATAAAGTGCGAGGGATGAACCCATAATTGTGAGGATAAACAACCGATGAGTATAACACTCGGTCAACCTGGGGAAAAAAAGAAAAGGTGCGTTACTAGACTAAAAATGGTGGCTGCAGTTTCTCATGAGAGGCTAGCTCAGTTTTGACGGACCCAGGAGGTCCTATTGCATACACTATTCGATTGAGGGAGCTGAAAAAGAGGAGGGTGCAAGAGAAAGGGGTTATGCCTTAATGAGGCCAGTCTTCTTGTCAAGTTCGTATTTCACCTTGCTGCCCTTACTTATCTCAACAACCTGTCATGAACAAAGCAACACGGGGGGCAAGTAAGAATCTGGTTCTGATTTAACAAGAGAAAGGAAGGTAGGGGACGAACGAAGACATACACAGTTGAAAATATGGGGAGCATCGGGTCCTGCAGACGAGCGAGGATGAGAGAGAGGAGAGGATTATCATTAAAAGAGAAGGCGTGATCAGAAGCAAGAGAGGGGCAAATTACCAATCTCGAGATCATGCCAAGGATGGGCGGCAACAGATCTCCGGGACAGAGAGGAAAGGATCCTCTCGTTCAGGCGAGGAACGGGTCGCTGAGTCTGAGGTTGGGATTGGCTTCCTTCGCCTCTTTCATTTGCATTGGCCTCACCACTCATCTCTGGCTCAGTTGGGGGGGTTGGTGGGACTCGGATCTAGAGGGAAGCGAAAGGACCCCCTGTAAACCGGAGGACTGCGGAACGAAGATGGCATAAGTTGACTAGCAATGTATGAGGTTTACCTGAGAGACGGATCGATGTCTTTTGAGTTGAGCAGCAAGGAAAAGACGCGAGATGGTGATACACCCGATGTGCAGATGGCCGGCAGTGCCTTCCTCCCCCTCATATTTATATTATATATGCCTGCCCCAGTCCAAAGTCAAGGGCTTCGAAGTCAGTAGTGGGAGGGTGGTGGGGGCGGTCCGCCGAACGAATCCTCACGTGCACGTTCCCACCGAGACCTTCGCACCGGCAATTCCTCCCACAAAAGGCGGGTCCACTGGGCCGGCCCCAGAGTTCATTTTGGTGGGTCGGACGAAATCAACGTTTTGATTGACCGACCGGATTTAAACGAGGATCTCTCGTTTGTCTGGTTTTTTGAACGGCTGAAAAAGGAAAGACTGGAAAAAAAAAACAGGAAGCTACTTTTTTCTCCACCCGAGTCTGAGGTGAACCGGGATGTCCCTCCCTACCATTACTCCAACAATCTTATCGTGTCAACATGCAATTAGAGCAAGGATATAGAAGCTCCAAAGGACAGCATCAAACATTGTCTATATACTCCGGGTCAAACATTTAATTTGACCCTTACGTATAAATTTACTGTCTTCGGTCCTTCACAAGATGGCCACTCTATCCCCTTCTTCCGCCACTTCATAGAGACCTTCAGAAAAAACTTCGTCTAGTATAGATGAAGCAAAATCATCTTTACCTCCATACTATTAGGAAATTGATCTGATACATTGTCAAACTCCAATATAAGAACCTTTGATTTTATGGGCTCCACTTCATTATAGGCATCATCCCTGTTGACTAATGCGAAAGTATCCAATTTTGTAGCAACTCCACATTGAACTTATTACGATGGACCTTCATGTAAATATTGCCACATTCTTTCTATCAAGAGATTATTGGAGACTTGTTAATGCAAGTTCGTTGCTCACAAACGGTGAAATGATCTCAAGAAAGTACGGCTGATACATAATCAATGTAGGAAAGCGTGCATTCTTGTCCTCTCGTTGAACTTATTATCGCTCACTCAAGCATGATACAAGCAATCAATTCTAAGAACAATATAATCAATGTCGTTGCCTAACCACACTTCCATGAGAGTCAAATTTACGATCACAACCAATGGGAATTTATTCATCGGATAACTCATCGTACTAGGTTCGCACGCTAGGAATCTCCTAGCCATAATCTAAGTAGTATCAACACCAACACTCGACGCGACGCAACATGATACGTCTATACGTCGTTTCTCAAAAATTAGAGATTTCTAGCATGTTAAAATATGTTGTATATTATATATATGTGCTATTATCATTTTTATAATTATTTTAATCAAATTAATTTAATTCAAATTCACAAATAAGTAAATAACAAAAAAGAATCTAGAATGAATTTATACTAAAAGCATTAATCCACAATTTGTTAATATCATTCATTGTTTCAATTTGATAAATTTAATTTGATTCCAATATTCAAAAACTTGGAGAAAAAAATTATAGGCCATCCATATTCTAGACTCGTGTGTTAGAGCGTGTCGAAGAAAAGAGAAAAACAAACTTGGGAATGAATTATGTGTCATGGGAAATAAAAATCAAAAGAGAAGAGAAAATTATGTTTTTCTTCTTTTTCATTCTTTTACATATTTACTTTTTTTTTTTTTTTTTTTTTGTAAAAGGTAAGAATATGTTGAGCTTTGAACCAAACTATACAAACGGAACGGCGCCAAAAACTTACCTTCAAAGTGACAACACGTCAAAATGAGTGAAAGGGAGTGAAGTAAAACAAAGATACTACAAAACAAAGCGGACGAAGCAAGCACGAACAGCCTAAACAACAGGCAAAAGGAACCTAGCAAAAAACGACACTAGGCAAAACAAGGGTGGAAGGAGACCACAGCCACAAGACCGCATCCGCTAGCGGCGAGGGAGGAAGAGCCACAAAGGAGAACTGCAGCGGCCCCAAATGGCCAGAATAGCCACCGATAAGTACACCGCATCCACCAACCCGCAGTTCGGATACCAACCATGAGGCAGCCCGTAGACAGGGCTACGGCCCAACGGAAACAGCGAGAAGATATTCGAGTTAATTCCCCAGCTACGCTATAGCCTCCTATAAAAGTACCGTCCACACTCCCGAAAGTGATAACCTTGTGAAAATGTGGTTCTTCACTGCCTAATGACTAAATTCTGCTCCCTAAAGAGGATGTTGTTCTTGTGCTTCCAAATAAGATAACAGAGGGCTTCAAAGAGAAACGGGCAAACGCACTTATAGAAGTCTTTGCCTGAAAGAAAGGAAACGGCCCAACTGAGATTCTCGCCCCCATGACCTGTTCCATCACAGAATGTTGCATCTTGCAGCCAAAAAAAAAAAAAAAAAAAAAAAGCAATGCCAACAGTGATGCGACATCCAAAAAATAGGTGTTCTATAGAATCCGGCACCTCATTGCAAAAAGGTACACGTATATATATGATAAACCCTACAAAACCCTGTACTCAGCATGAAATTGGCCGACTTCAACAAGGAAAGAAATTTCCGTATTCCTTCTCTTTCGTTAATATAACGGAATCAAACACGAGACATCCTCTTAACGGCGTGCAAACCTTAAACAAACCGTGTCCTAACACGCAGTGGTCTTCCGGCATGGCCCTCCAGAGTTTTGGCTTTCAACTTGTTGAAGATGACGACTTGGCTTTCTTCTTCTTTTTGCGCAGAGGGTTGTCTAATTCATTAAAGCGTATCATCGAAAATATTTGTAAGTTTCCTCGACTCCTTGGTTACCTCGTTAGTGATCATAGATTCATAGTGAACCTCCCAGGTTCAAAAGAAAAGAAAAATCCTCCTCTAGACGTTGAATCTTCTTTCTTCCTCCCCTTTCGTTTATCATGATGGATGTTTTGATGTCACCCAAGCCTTAATAATAGTTAACTATGCCCGTTGCCTCATATCACCTGACATTGACTCACGAACCATTTCTTTGGATAGGTACACCTCGATTCCAAATTCTGATCTGAATGGTCCCACCAGTGTACCTCCCTACTTTCTGCACAAATATAAATGACCCAAGGAACCCAGGAGATCTTTTGCAAAACAATCAGTACCCGGCTGAAGAACATCCTCTTTGGGGTGAACGACTTTCATGACTGATAAGATGACTATGTGCCTCAAGTAACTTGCTATGTCCATGAAGAAGAACTGACAAATTTCTTTAAAGTTTGCAAGCAAGACGTTCTCCAACATAGGACTCGTGTCAGTTCACAAAATGATTTTTAAAAAGACTAGCCTCGCAAGAAGAAACAATTCTGACATGCGACATAGGAAGAACATCATTGCAGTAAAGAGTTCACAGAGTCATACAGAGTAATCCTTATGAAGTTTTATGCAGAAAAAGTTTCGAATGCAGTTGCGTGGGTTCAAGTTCAATATAGGAACTACGTGGAAATAGACATCAGTACACACACGTAATACGACAAGTTTCTTGAGCCGCAAATTAACAGAGAAACGAGAATAGATACCACCGAAAATAAGCATGCAACAACAAAGCTTTCCTTCATTGAATGCATGCATTATGGAATGTCACATTGAAGGCTCCCCTTCCAAGCGTATCCTCTTGGGCCCTTGCTCTTCACTTTGGCAGCCAACATTTGCCGCCCGGGTTTCCTTGGCCTCTACTGAGCACCTCTTGTAAGGCTTAAATCCAGTTCGATGAGTCCTAAGCTTCCCTTGACCCAGCCCAATTGTCAGAAGCCCTTCCTCGCCATCGTCAGTAACCCCAGACCTCTCAGAACCTTGATGAAAAGAACACGAGATACGCATGTTGCTGTTGAGGTCTAATGTTGATACATCTTTATCTACCTCATCATTTTGCTCACCTTCTTCCACATTTTCCTTCTGCTGCCCTTTGTTCTTCATATCACGAGGAGGCGAAAAGCTTTGTGGCAGAACATTTCTGGAGAAAAGTGCCTGGAAAGCCAGCCGACCCTGCCAATTTTCACGTAATGAGAGAGCATGACAAGGGAAATATCATAATTGTAATAACTTCATTCAAAAATCAACATCCCTCACCTCTTCAGACACCTCCTTCCAAGAGTCAGTCACATTGCTGGTGCTTCTACAGCGACGATTGCAGTATTCCAGAAGGGATTGGTTTGGATCAGGATCTTTCAGCGTTTCATTGCTCTTCTCTTGTTTTTCTAATGCATCTGTCTCAACTTCACTGCTAGAAGGTGTATTTGAACCACACGAGGAACGATCAACTGGTTTTCCTCCCTTTGATTTGTTTTGTTGGGAATCAGTCTCTACTGCAGCCTTCTCATGATCAGCAGCTTTCGATCTTGTATCTAACCTTGCCCCTCCACTATCCTCAGAGTCTGACAATGCTCCTAAAGGTGATTTGGAAGCTGAGTTTTGAGCTTGCAGAGCTTCAGAATGTTCTGGGTCCAAGTGCTCTTGTGAGCATGGGTTTTCAAAGGTACACTCTCCTCCCTCTTTTTCCACTCCTAGCGTTTGACTAGTATTCAGGGAGTGAACCGCTGTAGCAGATGTAGGATTGCACGTGAATCCAGTGTGAAGAGGAGCACAGAGAGGAAGCAAACCATGGGCTGCCCACCATGCAGTTGCAGCAGCCACTGTAGCAGCAGCTAGTGCAGCCATGCTTGGAGGGGAGCTTGACGGCCGACATGGAAATGTTCCCTGAGTACATACGGCAGAATCTACTACAGAATTTTCCACATTAGGGTACGGCCAAAGTGAGGCAGCAAAGCTAGCCGCCGCATGTGCAGCAGGGTTCTGTAGCAGTGTAGATACAATGAGACTCGAAAATGCGGATGAGAGGTGGAGGAATGATCTATAGTCATCTTCATTATGGTGAACTGGAGTAAAGGGAGGATGAAAAGCTGGAAATGATTGATGATCCATTCTTGGGGCTTCCTTTGATTTTCACCAGCTGCAGATGGAGTTTGATTTGGGAATAGGTTAAGGCGCGCTTTCACTTCTCCAGTTGGGTCAAATGCAGAGTCCTGGAATGACACATCCTGCAAGGGGGCCTGACTACACTTTGTTTGATTTGCATCTAAAACATGCACTGGAACATGCCTCGGGAAATTATGAGCAGTTTGCATCTCATCTGCTGGCGGGCCATCATATCCATCCATTCTGCATTGAACTGATTTCTCATGCGAACGATCAGAGTTCTCCGAATTAGAAACTTTTCTTGGCCCATTATCCTGAACTCCCTGTTTGGAGTTAGATTTATCCAGTGCATAACTCTAAATTGGTCAGTACAGGTGAAATCAGATTTCTTACCTCTTTCAACGAAGGAACAAACTTCTTGAAGGTGCATGAATTCTGGATACCCACTGGTGTTGGAACAACACTTCTGTTGGCTGAAGATATAGAAGAACAGTGAGCTTCCTGAGGCAGATTAAAAACTTCTGAGCAATTGTCATCCTGATTCTCTTTGGAATTTGCTAGCTTCTCTCCACCGCTAGCTCTCTAAAATGAATGCACACACAATGTCACCGATATTGCGAGGCAGAAAATGACAGAAAAGCCAAAAGCCATGCACAATCAAACTGAAGAGTAGAGAAAGAAGGAAACCTCAAGAAATGGTGCTGTCTCTGAGTCCAATTTCTCACAATTTGATGGTGACACAGATAAAATTCCACCATCCTTTGCTCCTACCGACAGTGTAGGAGTACTAGCACCAGTCTTTCGAGGATAAGGATTACTTGGTTTCCTTTTGGGCCGTGGAGGTGGTATTTTTATATCCAATGTCTGCCCCACAGGAACTCCTTTAACAATTGCCTCCTTCTCCAACTATAAGTAAAATAATCTTTAGTATTCTAGAATATACAATGATTTACAGCAACCAGAGGAGATCACTTACAGCAGCAAGAAAAGACAATTAACCAATTCATCAACCAGCGAATATATCATTGAATCTTTAGTCATTCACTAGCAACACAACCAGAAGAGCATACATTTGCTCTAGCATACAGAGGTAAGCGCCAGCATGACAGCCTAGACATTTTGGAATAATTATTGAAAAAAAAAAACTTTTGGAGTCAAAACGATCCATTAGCAAATTATTTTAGATGCTTAAAGAAACTCCTACCCATGCATGAAAGACTGTAGGAGTATGCATGATGAATTTTATCTCTCTTTTAATAAAGTAAAATGTAGTGAACGGAATCAATAGTGTTAGGAATAATGACAACACAAGTACCTACACAGTCAAGTATCTTAACTATGTTTCTATACAATCAAGTACCTCAACTTTTTAAATTTGGCTAAATGTTGAGCCCTCCGCGAAATGAATTTTCATGTCACGTGATTTTCCCAAAGTGGCTTCCTTGCTTAGCAAAAGCTAAGCCCGATTGCTCATGTGGCTTGCTTACTAAGCAAAAACTATGCCATCTTTATTGCCCAAAAGCTAACAGCCCAATTGCTGGGGTAGCTCGCTTAGTGAGCAAAACCACGCCATCTTCAATTAGGTATTGGCTAATGAGGAGAGTAAGAAAGTGTTGAGTTGGACAATCTTGGCTTTCCAGTAAGTCTCTGTTGACGTAGCATCGTTTTAAAAGGCCACACTGGATGCCAGTGTTTACATTTAATAGCTATTTACTGGTGTTAGTATCCAATTTAGCATTTCTGTCCACGATTTTAAAAGAGATCTCACATTAAGCCACATTTGATATATTAAAGTAATCGACTGAACAAAACAAGGCTTGAGTACTTGATTGCAAAGCGAACAAAAGTTGGTGTCATTACCCCATATTAGAAATGTGTTAATGAAGAACATTGGATATGTATAAAGCAAACCTTAAAAAGAGAACAAAAACTAATGAAAAGTAGATGTGGATACAGACTCTCTAGATATAAAAAGACTGCCTATCAGGAAAGATTTATAGGTATGCGATCTTTATATGATGGGAAAAACTCAAACGTTTGCTATAACTTTTGCTCAAATAATTGTACCATAGAGTAATATATCAAGAAAATTTCTTATGTGCAACACCTTATATAATGATCCATTATGTTACATAAATATATAGAGGCAAACCTGCAAACTATTGGATGTGATTTCCTCAAGCAATTCTTTGAGAAAATTAAAGGGGAGACAACTAAAAATATTCAAAAACTTAATGTTTACAAATAGTTTTTGAAAAAAATCAGTAACGACTAGGATCCAAAGCAGTCTCGATTGGGAAGTAAGTTTTCAGTCTCTTTGCGATGTAATCAATAATTTATCTTACAGATTCATTCAAGTGAGATTCACTGACACCTTTGGAATCACCTTCAAGGAAAGAAAGTTCGCATTTCAATCTATCAATTCCCAATTCAAAACAATCAATATCTCCATATATATATAAGCTTACAAAACTGGGTATTACTCGCATGCTGTTGCACCACATGGCATGTCATGGACAAGCTTTGATATCCAATTTCGTTCCATTTGTCTTCTAACCTAATCTCTTAAATATTTGAGTTTTGGTTATTTCATGAATTTCAATAAGACTTTCAAAGATATTTCTTTCTTTTGTTACTTTAACTTACTCTATCAGACTCAAATAAATTTCTCATACGGCAATTTTGAATTTGAATATTCTATTTATTTGAATGAAATCTATAAAAAAACCTATGGCTGACTATAAAGATACTCGAGGGAATGTCTATGGACCATTTGGGTTTGATGACACTAACTAATACACCAAAGGAATTAATGGGATGTAAAGCATATATTTCCTAGAAAGTAGTAACATTGACATACTAGATGCTGTAGTATTTATATATCAAAATAAGTTGCATGTGAGATAATAAAAAGAGAAGTAAATAAATGGGACAACATCTAAGATCATCTAAACAAAGTTCTATAATTTGCAGAATACTCTTGCTAGTTTGTTCATATTGCTAATATAATAGATGCGGTTGTAAAATAAGACAATCTTATTACGTAATGCTTGAAAGAACCACAACGTTTAAGAAATATACATTTCATAAAATGAGAAATAGTTTACCCTTTGTTTTTACAGTGCACAAAATGTCAAGCTCAAAAACTTATCCTACTTAGTATTGGCTAAGTTTGTGATGAGGTTTAATTCACAGGTACAAAAGAAATATATATGTTCTATCAATAGAAATTACAATTAAAAGTCATTAGGATTAAGCAAAAGGAAATGTTAGAACTGAAAAACAACATGAATCAAACCAAAGGCAAATATGCCACAATTTTGCATTTGAATTTGTTAACATCTTCAAAGAAGAGACTAAAAGATAAGATCAACTTACATGCACCGCACAGGTCTTCTATAAGGGTAGAACAAACATTGAATATACTGCAGTTTTCAATGAGGGACACTTTCAAATTTCAAATTCAGTCTCTCTACAACACAAAACTGGAAGCGATTCACTTAGGTTTGGTTAACCAAGGCAGAAACTGTTTCTATTAATAGATCAAGTATGCTCCTAAAATCCCAATAGCCTATTATTATTCCATGAATATGGCAGTGGCTGCTGTAGAGAAAGGTAGCACTGGCAGCATTGGTCATAGAGTTGCTTGTCAACCTAGCATTTGGACTGGTGTGATGACATCAGATGCATGATATTTTTTCCTTGAGAAAGGCTGAAAATGCCAATGTAATAAATTCAAACATAAGAAAATAGCATATTATAAACTTGCTTGAGAGGACCCCATCTAATTTCTTATGTTTTAAGAGAGTTACAGAAGGCACTCCGCAAATTTCAGCTGCAGACAAGCTGATATTCTTAAATCTTTTTGCATATGAAAAAGCTGGAGGCTATCATGAGATAAGATCAAGGTAGGGGTTAGTTGCCAAAGATCTGAATCAAGCGCTCTCAATGGGAGATAATTTTGTCTTCAATCACCTTTCATGAAATTTAAAATATGGAGCTAGTTGTAAGTGATAACTCATCCCAAGGGGTTTGAGTTAAGTGTCAGAAATGCATACATATCAATTTAATCTTGGACAATGAGAAAGGTAATGCCCATCTGAACTGAATTGCCACAAGTCATAATTCATTATTATTATTCCATGAATATGGCAGTGGCTGCTGTAGAGAAAGGTAGCGCTGGCAGAAAGACAATCTTTCCATTTCTTGAAGAACCTCAGAAAGAAAATATAAGAATATGAGGAAAAAATATTATAATTATACATATCTTACTTCCGTCAACTGAATTAAGTGCCCAGATGTATGTTCGATATACATTGTGGCCATGTTTGTAACTGCTTAAGCTTTTGGGAAGATGTTCCAAGTGGTGTAAGAGCTTCATGTCAAGTGTTCAAACTTGAGTTCCTCTTATCGTTGTTTGATGTGATTGAATCCACATCTCGTGTTTCACGCCTAAGGTCCGAATTACAGGCAAAGAATGTCAAGATATGTGTTTGACGTGCATCTTGGCCTTGTTTTCTGGTAGCTTAGGTTGAAAAACTAACAGTTGCTCAACAGAAACATAATAATAATTTTATGAGTAAAAAAATTGAAACTTATCCTGGAGGGAGCTATAAGGCTATTTAAAGAATTAAACCTCAAAACTCAGGAGATTGGTACCTAGCTCGAAAAATGAGGGAAGGATGTAACAGCTTCACCAATGGATAGATGAAGCTTATATTAATTTAAGAATACGAGATTGTGGTTTTGACAATATTCATATATATGGGATATAGATATGAGTACCTATGTGTAATAATAAATTTTTGGCGAAATAGATGTATAGACCGTGTATAGACCGTGTGATTTTATTGAGTTTAAAAGAGTATGCTCAATATTTGTTACGCACTTGATTCTGGATAGCATAAGTTTTGGGAAGAAATTTTGCCTAAAATGGAAGCTCACTGCTAAGATTCAAATCCTAAAGTTTCTTTTCTCGTTATATTACCTATTAATACTGGCAGAGCTTGTCCCTTCCTCTTGTTTGTATACACGAGGTGATTGCATTCACATTTATTCAAGTCTAAGCTCGAGTTGCTTGTGAGTGAGGGTACTTACAAAATATGCTCCCTATATATAGGAGTTTCTTTTCTAGTAGCTCAGTTTTGGGGAAAGTATGGTCATCTAAGTATAAAAGTGTGGAAGTTTCCTGGGAAGGGGATAGTAGGGAGGCACGTGAGGAGATCTTGAGGGCAACAGAGATTCATGATAAGACTGAAATCACTTTCTTCCTCTAGAGTGATGACGTTGTTAGTGGAAATGCTAAATACCATATGACAGAAAGTAAGATATTTGAAAGCAATCTTTTTAAAGAGATTAGAAGAAGAAAAGAGAGAAATCATGAAAATCAAGCAAAATGTAAAACAACCTCCAGGATTCTTGTTTTTACATCTTTAGCCTACGACCATGCTGCAGGAACCAATATCAATTCCCGGGCGTGAGTAGACAGTAATATCTCTTTGAAAAGCTTATTCCCCTAACCATTACCAAAATTATCCTCTCAATGCATCCCAAAAATTGTCCTTAACCCTCTATGTAAATCACCTTAGAGGCATAGGCACTAAAAGCTCGATACAACCCGAGTTCTTCAGCCCATATCAACTTCTTTATCCCATGTGTCACTGTCTCTTCAATTCAGACACTATCAATTATATTTCTGAAATTCCTATTTACCAACACCTACCTTCTTGCTTTGATCCTCATATGCGAGACAGGCTGTTGCACATGGGTGACTACCAGTAAACATGTAAGGCCATGAAACCTAAACTCGAGAGTGGTGGCCAATCTCGAACATATAATCATGCGACAACATACTCTATGCGTGCTAAACACGCATGAGAAACAAAGTCGCTGCTAATAACAAGAAGTAATAATCTGAGCAACTATATAAGGCGTGCAGCAGCAAAAAGGTGAGAGGGTACCCATAGACCTTTGAAAAGAATTTCTGTGCATGACTCCGGATCTGCACCGCAGTCTTTGTTCCAATGTGTTCTGCAAAACCGAGCGAAAACACCAAAGAAGAGAACAAGTAGATGTCCAATCAAGAGAACTGCAGAGATATACGCACACCGAGTAACTCCCTAGAGAAGACAATTCAGGACCACAACTTAACAGATCGAGATCAATGGTCGGGAACGAATGGATGAGTGCACCGACTCGTTCCCGATTCGACCCGCCCGGTGCTTCATTATACAAACAGCGGAGAAATGAAGGGAAGGGGAAAGGGAGAATGACGACCTTCAATGCGCTGCCAAGCTCGTCCATAGAGCTTCAAGGCTTCTAGGAATCTGTTATGCTCGTCCTCTGTCCATCGTTCTCTCTGCTTGGTGATAGTATAAGGCTTCCTCGTCTGCGAGCAAAAACGACGATCCGAGTAGAGGCTTTAGGGAACAAATATGATGGGGGATAATCGGAGAGAAGGAGAGGAGCGAGGGAAGTGCGGAGACCTTGACGATGAAGTCTTCGCCGGAGGAGTAGGTGTCCATGAGGGGGACCTCAGCAGCTAGCGCCGCTTCAAATCCTCACTGACCAGCAGCAACGGGTAAAAGAGGAACCTTCTCTCGGTTCTTCGGACATGGCGACACCGGCGATTGAGCAAGAGGCGAAACAGAGCCGCAGCCACGGCGGGCGACGAAGGCGCGGGGGGTGGGGGGGAAGAGCTAGTTACTGCAAAAGAGAGAAAACAACAGCAACCGATAGAGATCCGTCTACGCTTTCTACACCGCAAGTAGACGTGTGTCTAGTTCGTGGAGGGTGGGGAGGTGCGCTGAAAGTAGGAAAAGAGCAATTCATTCCCCAATGTCCGGGCACAAGACGAAACAACACGAAGCGCGACTCGCGAGAGAGAGCAAAAGAAAAGCAAAGCCACCGAGATTTGAGATTTTTGAGGGTGCGCGAGTGAAGGAGAGGGAAGAAACGGTCCGCAATTGACAGACAATCCTCACCGAAAGGAGAGCGCCGCGAATGGATCGGGAGATCAGACCATCTGGTCAGGCCAGCAGCATCCACACGCCGCTCCACCCGAAGCTGACAATCGACGACGCGAGGGAGGCACGAGGCACGCCCCTGAAAGCATCGGACATCTCATCTCATATGATCTTTATCCAAACAGCAGAAGAAGAAAGAAGAAAGAAGAGAGAAGAAATGGTGGGGGGAGGGAAAGAGAGGAGACGCGAGAGAGAAACCTGTGGAGAGAGGAAGAAGAGTTGGAAACGATTCTGATCAATCCATCACCCGGGACAATAATACTTCGTTGGGGAAACAAGAAGAAGGAGGAGGAGGAGAAGGAAGTGCGAAGAAGTGAAGGAGGTTGGGGAAGAGAGACCTAAGAAGAGGAAGCAAAGCGGAAGCGGAAGCGGAAGAAGCAACAGCAACAAAGCTCCTCGTCCCAGTTTCGAGTTTTCGAGGGTCGGAGCAAATCTCAGCCACTACTATTTCTTGTGGTTTTCCTTTTATTTTCCTTCTCCTCCTCCATTTTTTTCCCACCCCCTCCTCCGACCCCACCTCCTCTCTCTCTTCTTTTTTGTTTTTCTTTTTTTCCTTCCCCCCGCATTATTGGTTTTGAGGCTGCGAAGGAGCGAGTGGGCACCAGCACACGGGAGGGCGTAGTGGGAGGGCGCCACGTGGCGGAGACTTAGCGGCTGATTCCCCCGAAAAGCTCCCTGACCCCCTCTTTCCCCACTGCGCTTTTTCCTATCCCCAAAGCCCCCCCCCGCCTAAATATATTTAATAAAAAAAACGATTTCCAATATATTTTGTGTGGGAGAGGGGGAAGAGGGGGTGGGGGCCCGCCCCCACGCCCATCGCGAAACGTCGACCACAAACTGAGACCGAGGTTAAGTCCGTAAAAGCGCATCCAGCGGTGCACGTGGGCCCGCCCTCCGACGTGGCCACTCATCCACTCCATCCATTCCATTCTCGTCCGAGGACCAAGAGAAGAAGAGGAGAAGGAGAGGAGGAGGAGGAGGAGGAGAGGGTTAGTCCAGATTCAGGTCCACCACACCAGCCCCGTACGGAGAAAGCGGTGGGGTAACATCCATACATCATCCTCTCTCTCTCTCTCTCTCTCTCTCTCTCTCTAGACTAATAGGAGAGACGGCTGCCTCCGCCTTTTCCTTGAGCGACCCTATTCGACATGTCTTGCCGCGGATTGGATCGAGCGACTCTGCATCGAATTGAATTAGGCCTGTTTGAACCATCCGATTCCGATTCGGTTAACTGTTCCAAAATCGGTTTGGGACGAGAATCGTGTTTAGTAAAATTTTTGTTCCCGACAAATACGGGACAAATACGTTCCCGAAATCGGTTTGGGATGGGATTTAAGAATCAAAAAAAAAAGTTCTTCTGCGTCCGGAATCAAAAAGAATCAACACGTTAAAATTCTCTTCATCCTTCCGGCATCCTGCGACCACCTGCTCGCCGCCGCCCGCCACCTCCCGCCGCCGCCGCCCGCCGGTCCGGCGAGATCGCGCCCGCCGCCGCCGGCCGCCGGCGCCGGTCCGGCGATCTCGCCGGAGGCTCGCCGAGCCGGGCGAGGTCCGGCGAGCTCGCGGAGGCGATCCCGGCCACCGGCGAGGCTCGGCCTAGCCGGATCCGGCGAGGCCGAGCCTCGCCTCGGCCACCGGCGGGCTCGCCCTAGCCCCGTCGGTGGCCGGCGAGCCTCGCCCGGCCCCTGGTGAGGCCCTCCCCGTCCCACCGGCGGGGCTCGCCTAGCCCCGTCGGTGGCCGGCGAGGCTCGCCCGCCACCGACGGGCTAGGCGAGCCCCGCCGGTGGCCGGCGAGGCTCGCCCGGCCCGGCGAGGCCGCCTCGCCCGGCCCGGCGGCCGGCGAGGCTCGGCCGACGAGAGGGCGGCGACGCTCCGGTGAGGTCGCGCCCTCGTCCGGCCGGCCCGCCGGTCCCGGCGGCCGGCCGGAAGAAGAAGGTTAATAGGAGAAAGGGGAAAAAAAAAAAAAAAAAAAAAGGAAAAAAAGAAAAAGAAAAGAAAAAAAGTAAAAAAATTATTTAAAAATTAAAATAAATTAATTTAGAACGAGAATCAATCTACACATTATCAAACGCAATTCTATTCCGAATCGAAATTTTTGAACAGATTACCAAACACGTTTTTTTACTCGAGAATCGGTTACGGGAGCGAGAATAAAAATAATCAATTCTTCTCGAATCGGTTTAGGGAACAGAATCGTTGCCAAACGCGCCTTAATGTACTGACTCGATTTGGGAAAAATTTTAATCTCTCAATTCCAAGTATCCGTTGGACTTGATTGACCATTTATAAAACCAGCATTAGTAAAAGTTTATTATTTATGATATTAAAAGACATTATCCACCTTTTAAACTCGATAATTACATGACGTAAATCATTATATGACATCTAATCATTATGATCTTAGTATTGATTTTTTTTTTTTTTTTTCTTTCATAGGTTGGCAACTCTTCTATTCTCATCGTAATAAGAACTACGCTCTCAAGCACACGCATTTGTCTTTGCATCTTTTAAGTCTAGTAAGATATTAATATTTGTTGTCCATGAACTAAAAATTAAGGTCTATCACATCATCACTTCATAAACCTCCGCGTTCAAATGTGAAACATACAAACCCGATATCAACGACTAAATGATAGATACAACATGTAAACGCACACAAAATTCTTTTAAACTCTCACAAACTATAAGAGAAGTGTGCCAATCATGTCTCCTTTTCTTTTCTTTTTTTCTCTTATTACTATTTCCTCCAAGGCATTTCTAAAAAGTCCGAAAAGTGATCAAATTTACTTTTCTAGTTGTAGATTAAAAATATCGAGTACATAAATGTCTCAAGAGCAGCTTAAGAAAATGAAGATTGTTATTTGCAAGTTGGATGATACAAACCATCGTTTCTAGGCAAAAAAATATTAGGAGTGTCAAAACTTTCGAACGACATTCGCTTAAGTGCAAAAACTATTTTTTCACTCACTCAAGTGCCAATTTTGATTTGCCTTGCTGGAAAATCTAACATGGACACCGATCGCTCAACATGGCTTCATCGATGTGACATAGATAATTTTTTAATATTATTTTAATAGTTGAAATATTATTACCGTTGTTATTGTTGTTGTGTTGTTGTTGCTTTCATTTTTTTTTTTTTTTGACTTTTTTTTTCTTTAGGGCTAGCAAGGGTCACTAGCAACCCTTGTCATCCACAAAACCCTCACCCTCGGTTGCGAAGACCTACGGCCTCACTAGCCACTAGTGAGGCTACAAGGGCCCTCGCCAGCTCTAGGTGGTCATAGGCGACACTGCTTCACCTAGGGTCAACGAGATATCGATGCCCTCACCCATAGCCTTCATAGCCAAATCTAGGTGAAGGGGTGAGGCACGAAGGCCCTAGGTGAGGGCGTCGGGGCCTCACCGGCCATGAGTGATGTCATATAGAGCTAGCAAGGGCATCACAACCACACCGGTTGCAGGCGAGGCCGCCTAGAGCTGGCAAAGGCCCTTCCTACCTCGCCTAGTGCCTTTGCAACCAAGGACGAGGGTTTCACGGGCGGCAAGGGTTGTCAATGACCCTCAGCTGCCCTAAAAAAGGGGGGGAAAAGGGCCAAAAAAAGCAAAATAAAAGATAAAAACAAAAAATTCAAAAAAATAAATAAATAATTTCACACATTTGACTAGAAGTGATACTTAAATAAGTGATTTTACCCTGATATAGTACTCAAATTTGCGCCATACAAAAGTTTTGATACTTCTATTGTTCTTCTCCTATCATTTCTAATTTAGTGCAAGGTACACCTCAAGCTTATTAGGGCTAGCAAGGATTTTCCATGGCCTCCAGATCAAGGCAATTGACCTTAATTTGGCTTTGAGCTACCACGGTGACCATAGTCAGCCTCAAATTAGAGGCCGGTTCCGAAGGAGCAACGGAGGCACACGCGTAGGAGAGGGAGAGACGTGGTACTGGATACATGCTTAAAATTGATAGGATGCATGAGAGAACTCCGTGTTTCGTGTATGAATTTTATGCTTGGTAATGTGAAAGAAGTGGGAGAGAAGTTCGATTTTCGTTTGTTATCGAATGAGAATATTAGAGGACAAAAGACGTGCCATTTGGGAATGCGGTGGAAGTGGGGTAAGAGTAATGAAGCAGGGTGCTTAGCGTAACCTCCTCTAGTGGACTAGCTTGTGGAAGAATTAGTTACATACAACAGGTAAATTCATCACAGAAAAGAAAATTTTAGGGATAAGTGCATTGAAAGTCCTAAAATTTATCATGAAAATGTAATTAAGTCCTAAAACTTTCAAAAAGTGCAATTAAGTCCTAAAATTTATCATAAAGTGCAACTAAATCCTAAAACTTTCAAAAAGTGCAATCAAGTCCTAAAACTTATCAAAATGGTTTAATCAAAGTCCTTTTATGGAATGCACTTTTTGAAAATCTTAGGACTCGGTTGTACTTTCAAGATAAGTTTTAGGACTTTATTGAACCTTTTGAAAGTTTTAGAACTTGATTGAACTTTCATAATAAGTTTTAGGACTTAATTGCACTTTTTGAAAGTTTTAGGACTCAATTGAATTTTCATGGTAAGTTTTAGAACTTCTAATACACATACCCCAAAATTTTAAGGTAGATATGTCATGAGAGGTCAGTTCAGAATTTTTAATAATATAAACCTTTTTTTTCCGAGTACTTTAGAGCCCTACCTTAGATGCGGGATTCTACTAGACATAAGGAAGGCACATATGCAGAGAAAAATTGTGTAATGATTCCTTTATAAATTTTGAACAACGGAGAACCAGCATCGTGCTCTTATACACAATTTTAACGCCTACATATGACTCTGCATATGTCATCTTAGTATCTACAAGCAAGCAATACAATTGGGTTGGGGCAAGGCCATCAGTCGAAAAAAAAAAATTAAATTAAATAATTCACATATTTAAATTTGTTAGGCCATCGCTCATCAGGCCATCAGCGGTTGCTGGTTCTCTCCTTTCCTGCAGAAGCATTTCTAATTTGTCAGGACTGAGTGACCATTATAGCTTAGCTCGCCAAGTTTCAAGCGACGAGAAAAACTAGTGCCACAACTCACCAAATATATTTGTTTTCAGTGGAAAACGAATTGATGATCCCTTTGCTTTGAGGTCCCTAAGCTGTCTCTTTCTACTCTCTTTTTCTGCCTTGATAAGATCACTGCTACTTTCTCCTGTTAAAAAGTCAGTCGCCTTCTTCACCTTTTCATGGTAAACAGCAGGCGGTGCGAGCCTCAACTGAGGTAGGCTTTCAATTTGAATTGATTCCTGGCCCTTCTGAAGAGTATTCAATATGTCGAACTGAAGCACAAATTTGAACATGGCTCATCAGAAATATTTGACCGTGGATGAAAGATGATAAAATCAAAATACCTCGATATGATATTCTCATACCCTCGATATTTGCTGAAGGCCGTAAGTGTTGTCGAGTCCATCGTTGATTCTCTCATGTGAAACAAGTGTGTTAGCCCCTTGCAACTGTTGATGTCTTGATGAGAGCTTACTCACTAGACCATTCTCTCCAAGGACTGATTTACTTCCCGATTTCTGACTCTTCTTCTTAGGCAAACAGACTGGACACCCAGAAGATGATCCTTTGCTTGAGGTTTCGCTTTCTGTAATTTCACATTGGATATGAGTGGCATGACCACAATTATACACACGAACTGTGGAGCTAGTCGAATTCTTGTTGAGAAGACAATTGCATATACAACACACTATACTTCGAGGGGAATACCCATGGGATGCTCCTTTCTTCAGCACGCTCATAGTATAAAATGTGTCATCCTCTATCAAGGACTTAGCAGTATCCTGCAGTGGAAGGACAAAAACAACACAAAATAAGACATACCATCACGCATGAAAACCACAACCAAGTAATGCCTGCCCAATTGATAGAGAGACAGCCAAAAAAGCCACGGGGAGGACCATGCAGATGAGAAGACAGGGAATGCTGCTCCAGTTTTATGGATAAATACCAGTTTCAAACTATGTAGATAACTATTGAGCTTCATAACTCAACTATTTTCAACCATGAATCAAAATATTACGCTGACTAGAAGTTCTGCCTCCCTTTTTAGGTATAATCAACAGGGGCCGCACATTAATGCTGGAATTAAAAGAACAGATGACTAACTGCAAGAATTTCTAACGCTCAGATTGCATTAATTGCAAAAACTAAAAATGGATGCAAATTTAGTGGAAATTGTACCAGAATTCTTCTTTCAAAGCCATAGGTCGCGAGCATCCCTAAAATGGTAAGTTTGAAATCACCAAACTCCTGGCTACCATTTTCAGAAAGGAGTTTAGACATGATAGTTGGAAGCCGAACATATCCTATCATTCCCTCAACGATTTCTTTGATGAATTGAGATAACAATTTTCTCAAAATAGGAGCACCTCCATGAGAATTCAGAGTCCATTTAATTATAGGTGATGCATCATCATCCTGGAATTTGCTATGTATTCCATCATTATTCACCTCCGTGGATGTAAATTTGCCGGTAGGTAAGCCCAGTAATGGTTCGCAAAACCTGGACATTAAGACGAAGCAACTGTGAGAGAGAGAGAGAGAGAGAGAGAGAGAGAGAGAGTTCTTGATAAACAATCAAAATGGAAGACATCACATTTGGCTGACATAAGACATGCACCCATATCTATAGACAACAAAACTTCTACAAGAGCAGCAGTTACTGTAGCACTCCTTATAGTCTGCTTTTTTCAAGCAATGCATGACGGGTCACAGGCAAGGAACTAATTTGCTGTTGCAAAACAGTTGGGTGTCATTGAGGCAGAAGCAGGGTGTCACAGGTGTTACTTAACAGGTCAAAGTTGTGAAACTTCCAAATATTTTGCATGTAATGCATAACCAAGAGGCTGCAGTTCTCGAGGAATGCCCGTGTGGACCCCAAGACCAGAAAAATAACAAATTAAAAAACTGAAACCGCTTAAGTTAGTTTTATCTTTACACAAACAAACAAGTTGCTCTCCTTATGTTTTAGAGGTAACATTCTTGCATCATACTGAACTTTTCCACACCCCATGCATCAAATTTTGGGCATGAAATGCAAATGGAAACATGATTGGCTCGTGATGGAGACCATTTCTTAAAATGCTAATAGGAGGACCTGCTATCAAGAGACAATAAAGATGGCAACTGTCAAGAAGTAATAGAACAAAGAAGGCAGCAGATATGTCACATTGAATGATGAAAATATATGGATCATATTCAACTTACGAATCAAGCAATTTAAACCACAGGGTCTCTGACTCTTCAGGATTCAAACGAGGTGTATTACGCTGGCATAATCCAATACAAAGATCCAATGTTCTCCGTATATCATTCACCTGCACCTAATTCATTTAATGGGCCAAAATGTGAAAGTTAATCAGAAACCTCAGCACAAAAAGGTAAAGCGCACAAACCTCCTCCATTCTTAATACTGTGCTGAAATGTCCCAAGCTATAGGAATTGCCTCGTGTCGCCCAGAAGTGGCATCTATCATAGCAGCATCGAGTTTCTCAAATTTTTCACTGAGGCTCGACAGTGTAAGCAAGAGAGCACTCCCAACATCACCAACCCTTTCCAACAAAAAGGCAGCCGCATCTGTAATTCCATACTCCTGACAAAGTTGTAAACAGTGCTCCACCCGGTAGCTATCAAATGTCTCCAAGAATTTAAGAACTGAATGGCGGTCATATCGACATAGTAACTGCAGAAATAAGGTGCAAGATTAGAGACCTGAGCATCACAATCAAGTTACGAAAGAGCATAGGAACTTTGCAACCAACAAGAATGTTCGTACTCCAATGCAAACAAAAAGGTGCAGGATATCTCGGTGATTTAACAAGCTTAAAGGCATTTAGCACCTACACCTCCTTTGACAGTTGTACAAGCAATAAAACATCAAAGATTATGAGGCCTGAACAAGGTTTTTTTTTTTTTTTTTTTTTGGTAATGAAGCCTGAACAAGGTTGTTTACACCAAAATCTCAAAAAAGAACTCCATCTTCTTGTTTCCCCATTTTCATTTAAACCATTTCGTTGGTGTGTTCTTTGACTAGGATTCACTTTCGTATGTCCTACCAGCATTCTTTCTCGTATATAGAGGATAGCAATTGCTGCATGCATAACGATAACCATAACATAGAGCTTGAGAAGGGCGATGATGCAACACCCCAACGGGAACTCAAAATGCTATGGCTATTCTTTGTTAACAAAAATATGTTTTCCGAGGTCATGTTCGAGAACCACAGCATAAAAGAATATCTACAAAAAACATCCTGTTACCAAATATAAACAACTCCTGCAGAGACATGACAGGTATATATATTATCACTTGGGCAACATTTACATAATCCAAGTACAATTTAAATGTGTAGCAGTCACCTCAAAATAGTGTTCAATCATGTCCTCAGTGACATGAACGGGATTGTTGCGCAAATACTTAGGGAAATCAGAGATTCTCCCCAAGTACGTCTCAACTCCTCTTAACCGAGCATGTCCACTTGTTCCATCAGGGGTACCAGCATTATGCCTCCTCAAGCATGAGAAATCAAGGGTCCCAGAGAAGTGTACTTCAATTATTGTCTTTAGATATAGAAAAAGGCTTTCTGGATGGGAGTTCAGTTGAGAGAGAATCTGTGAACCTTCTGTACTAAAATGATCAATAACCAACAAGAATGTTCCTTCTCTGTATTCAAATAAGAAGCAATTAGATAGAACAACACCTATGAGAGATGAGCCTGAAAGTTCACAGTCGGCAGAAGCATTACCTGCTCAAGTCAACCAGTGCTGGAATTCGAGAAAGAACCGCTGAGCGAAAAGCAGCACGCTCAGTGTCATTGAGATGTAGCAAAGCATTGTTGATGTAGGCAAAGGCATGTATAGGTTCATCCACATCTTTCATATAACTATCCAAAGCAGCAATATACTGATTTTGGATAGTATAAATATAGCCACAAACCTAATAATAAGGAGCAGATCTCTTAGCTCTGATAGACACTGATAGATTTTGCAAATGAAAAAGGAGTGTACCTTTCAGCTCATAATTACAGATAGCAAACATACCTCATAAAATTGTGCCTTTTCACATAGGCGTAAGACATAAGACGTGTCCCACTGATTCTCAGCCACTGTTTCCAGAAGGGAAAGTACCTGCTTTTCTCTCATTTTATTACGTTCTTCTCCCGGAAGAGAAGCATTTTCTGATGTTAAGTGCTCTAAAATCTGGTTCAAAATGTCTTTTGGAATCTTTGCTCTTTCACGCGTAACAAAAGACGCAAGGAACTCATAAACATGTCCAATGTCTATTCTTGAAGGCCAGGCATCTGCAGATTTATTATTAGACCCTCCTTGACCATCTACTTGAAAGATGTCCACATCAAGGATACAAATGAGAGCATTTACCAAATCCTGAACCACTTTATTTTCCCTGGTAGGATCAAATCCCATCTCCACGACTTGGTTGGCTGAGTCATGTGTAGGAAAATTGGATTTTTGGATATCATCTTCTACAAAGGCACATCTTAAGACATCTAAAGTAGCTTCAGTATCTAATTCTAAGAGATGATACAAATTACAGTAGACTCCTTCAGACAACACTCTTGAATTTTCTGACTTTTCCAGTAAAAACTGCAAAAGTTCTGCCCTAAGAGAGGGAAGGCGGGTTGGGGAAATACTTCCGTGTCCTGCAAAAAACAAATCTTAAGCTTCACTAGAACAAGATCTATCTTACAGGGAAAACAACAGAGATAATGGTTAGCAACAATAATTTCTACTTTACATCAAGAAGAAGAGGAGAAGAAGCAAAGAAAACAGGCTTAGCTTGCAACATATATAAAAGGGAACTATAACCAGCACAGTAGTGCAGAGATTACTTATTTTGATTTTTTTTTCCTTTTTTTTGGGGGGACCGAGGGGGGTTCCATGGAGAGGACACCAAAAAGTCAGAAAGATAGGAGAAAAGTACACACAATCCTATGAAACAAACAAAGAACAACTGAGTCTTCAAAAATATATTCAGCAACTAAGGTAGTTTACTTGAAGCAAACATGTTTAAGTACGTGCAAATGTCATTCCCATTTCTTTACATGCTCATAAGCCATTCAATATCATGCCTCAAAGATCTAACTGCGCCAGTCCATAGTGAGCTGTCAGAAATACCAATAGCCACACCTATGTTTATCGATATCAGTAGACAGAGACTCAGTATATAATCAATAGAAAAACAAAACACGGCCTGCAGAATCATAAGCAAGAGAAATTGCATATGGAGAAAGAGGAAAAAGGAATGAAATTTAGATAAAAGCAAGGCAATTATAACCTATGCTAGATATCCTCCCTGAAGATTTACCATAGAAGGGACCTCTGATATAAGTTTTATTATAGATATTTAGCAACACTCAAGACTCTTCACTGCTATCAGACTTCCAAGTGCTTAACAGCCTATTACTCTAGCAAGGGCCAAGGAAAAGGAAACTCCACTTTTGAAAATTGAAATACATACCAGGAGGGAAAGCAAGACCAGAAAAGCAATACTTTAGATAAACAAGCATCCTGTACCTGTTCAAAACAGCACCAGTGGATAAGGTTAAAATTTCTAAAAAGCTGAACATAAAAATGAATGCATTGTAACACCATGTTTTCAGCAAGGATAACACCTAAGGAGAATCTGGACCATTATCTCAACCTTCTTTTTAAGGGTTAAAGAACCCTTTTTAGGAAAAGAATTGCATATTATCTGTTTGTGTAATGTTTGAATTGATCTGCAAACACTTTCAGTGGAGGGCCCATTTAGTCACACTTTGAATTCCTCATAAACAACTCTCTACCATGAACTAAAACATCATCACACTTAAACATCTTCAGGCTCATCTCAGATTCAGAAGCATCTGATGAGCTTGGGTAGGCACTCTGGCTTGATACTATAACAGCATACACTTCAGCCAAGAACAAGTGACATATCATGAAAAATATGAGAAGAAGATCTAACTAAACAAAAAATCCAAGAGTCATGCGTGCATCAGCAAAAATAGAAAGCCATCAAGGCAACATACCCAAGGGCAGCAGCACTCTCCTTCGGACTCTTGCAAAAGACTACCAACAACTCCTCCAGAGGTGATCTGAAATCATCCAATCCTCGGTTGAAAAGATACAGCAATGCACAATATAACCCATGCTCCCGGCATAATTTAACAACCTACAAGGAGAAAATCACAAAAACTGTTCTCAAGGGATGAACCTAAATAACTTTCCAGAAATTATCTTGAAAAATCTGCAGACCTGATTGAAATCCAATGAAGATATGTCCATGTGAAGGACACACTGTTCAACTCGCTGTAACCACCCTTTGCTGCTATAGTGTTCCACCAATGCTTGCATTATCTATAGTAAAATGCCTCATTGAGTGCAGTTTGAACTCTACCTTTACATAATTGGCAGGTTTTATATGATTAAACACTATAAAGATACCTCAGGAGGTAGAGAACTGAGCATATCCTTCAATATATACGGCTCCAAAAGCTCCAAGAATGTGTCTAGATATAACATAGAGTATTGTTAGTATCAAACATTCATTACCTGTCGGTAGATAAAAAGTTGCACCTAGAAGCATCACAATGGAAGCACATACAACAATATTATCGTATGATAATAGAAGCCATATATATACCTTGTGCTAGCAAAATTACAGCTGAATGCCAGTTGCAAACATGTGATGTTCAACGTGGGTAAGTAGATCGCAGAAAATGACACAAAAGGGGAAATAAAACAGATTGGATTCTAGGTGAGACACCAAGCACATAGATCAAGTCATTATCACATCGCAATCTAACTTCAAAACCAAAACTTTCAATAAGGTCGCTACATTTGAAAATCCTACACTATTCAATATCAGACAATGTAAGAAAATTATAGCACACCAGTTTTCTTTTCTTCCGTGAGTGAAAATAAGGCCACAAGAAAAGTGCTAGGTGAAATAGTATAAGGTTTCATCACAGAAATCAGTTTCTAGGAGGCCCCATAAAATATTGAAAGAACAGAGAATATTCACAATAATGTTAAAAACAATTTCCCAGCTTCTGGTGGTAGTTTGTTAAGATTGTCACCAAGATGAGACAAGGATCTACTCTCATGAGGATTTCCTTTCATCTATCATTTGTGTTAGAGTAATTAAATACTTAATCATGTCTTTATCTAACAGCTCAAGTTTTTCGAATAGTTGTCAGTGGTCTCACAAATTTTCACATGGTATCATAGCAGGAGGTCCTGAGTTCAAATCTTTCTAGGCCCCTATTTGCCTCCCAATTATATATTTCTACACTTTAGGCTTAGATCAAAGTCCAGCCTACGCGTGAGAGGGAGAGTAATTAAATACTTAATTATACCTTCATCTAATAGCTTAATTTTTTAAAATAGTTGACAGTGGTCTCACAAATTCTCACAATTAGCGAGAGACTATAAATTCATCTTCACAATACAGAACGTAGGATACAGCTAGTTTTTGCTTCTCAAAAAGAGAGGACTAACAATAGACATGCAAGAATACCTCTATGTTGAACAGCAACAAATCTGGAGAAGATCTCATCGAAAAGAATGTCCTTTCTGTTGATGTGTACGCAAAATTCAACAGCAACACCACCGACACGGGTAAATTGTTCTTTTATTTCATTACGTACGGAACTGCTTCTAGTCATGTGGTCATCCATTTGTTGTACTTTGCCAATTTGATTGCAAAATGCCACTGAAATATAAGAAAATACCTCATCCACATACGAAAAAAGCAACTCCACCAGGTAAGGCATTATGGCATCTTGAACAGCTTGCAGTGTCCTAGGGAGGTCAATGACCCCATGGGCTTGGCCATCATACAGTGTAATAGCCATGTTCAAGGCACCCATCCAATCACCTGCTTTCCGTAAAACCTGAATCCTTTCCCTCCAAGGTAGGAGGCGTGAAATAACAAGATGGACAGGTCCAAGGATGTAAATAGACGCGCCCCTCACAGCCATAGAGTTGTGATAAGCTTTCTCAGGGTTTCCAAACAGATTAATGAAGTGTGTATGATATGCCATGAGATCATCTCCAGCAACACCATCAACGGCAAAACTTGTCTGGTGAATCATATTACCGTCCCTCGAGAATAAGCAAAGCTGTCCATCAACTGTCAGAACCACCAGCATCTGAGAAGTATAAAGCCCTCTGTCACTAACACTGTTCACATTGTTATGAAAACACTGCCCTAGTGGAGAGTTGAAATCTGAGAACACGTGACACAAACCTGGTCATCTAACCAGGCAACTCCTACGGCCGTGCTGTCAAGAGACCACTTCCCATAAACTTTTAGTTCCGAGTTGACCAGCTTAGCAACTTGAACTTTCCGATCCCAAGCTATAGCAAGCAATGAAACTCGTTCAGTGGCTGCTTCGGGAGCATTTTCTGCAAAAGCTACAACCTTTAGAAGTCCTGATTCAACAGATGTTAAATTAAACATTGGATGAATACGTACCATCAGGAGAACCATATGCTTGCACCACGCACTTCCATGCAGTATATGGCATAGACCCCTCCCGAACACCGTCTGGCCTAGGCAATGTTGCATAAACTTTTAAAGCAGGACTGAGTCTTACCTGCAGAAATGAAATTCAATTCCAAACAATCATGATGAATAAACCTCCAGGACGGAGTAAGAATTGAAACAAAGTTTACAAGTACATGGAATTTGCGCTATTATCTGAGGACTTCATACCACCAGAGCAGTTTGGTGGGTGACCAATATGACCACACCTTCTTCGATCAAAGAGGTGCTTTCATTGAATAGTTTCCAACCAGCATCTGGCCCAACAACACCACCCATCATGCTACCAATACTGCTACTTGAAGCACTACTGTTCCCCAGGGAGGATGTTGAAACCACTCCAAAAATTTCATCATACAGAAGAGGTGATGCTGATAGGACAGTCCCAGTCTTTTGACCATCAAGGAGACACTGTTTCAATTGGCACAAGAAGAATGCACATCGTGAGTATCCACAATTATCTCAAACAAAATAAAAGTATCGCTTAGTGTCTAGAAAGTGTTTGACCTGTGTTTTGACGGAGAACCGATTAAGCAAGGGAACTACTGATAAAGTATGCAACAAAACCAGTCCATTGCTATCACCTGTAACTGCCTTAAATTGACGAGTAACTTGAGAATCCTGGCCTAGAAACAGTGTGTGTACTACTGGTGCCGTGTGTTCCCCACTAATAATTTTGGCAGCTGAGCCTCTCTGCAAATCCCAGACTGTAATATGCCCATCACCATAACCAGCTAAGAGCAGGTCTCCCTGCTGGTTGAAGCACATGGAAGTTACTGAGGCATGAGATCGATCCCCTTGCAACCCAAGAATCATCATCTGGAACATTTATCGGTGAGCAAAACGATAACCAGAAAAGTAATGCAGAACTAAAAGAAGAATGCAGCACGATGACAATAATCCAAGACACTATGCATGCGGACTCATAGTGGAAATTGGAATGACCCGAAGAATTCTTCTTTCAAGCTAGCTAATCTGGCTGTATGTAAACGTAAGCTCACAGAAACTTCCCTGCCCTGTATATACTTAATGTGACGATGAGCACCATCTCTAAAATGGAAGGCCAAAACTGAGAGGCCACGAATAGGATATATACCAGGGGTTGCGGAAAAGGCGGAAAGTGCTATGGAGAATGCAAATTAAAGAAGAAACACTCTATTAGCTCAAAAAGGCATTACAGGCCCAAATTTACCAACTCGTGTCTCCAAAAAATTTACTTTTGAGGATTTATCATGCCAATACTCCATGCAGAAGCAGGAATAATCCAATATATCCACAAAGAACTGTGAGAGGAAGTTCCTAGAGTTGGCAGGTGACAAATCAGATGAATAAGTCCTTTTGGGTTTGGAGTTCAATAGCAGGCTCTGCACATAATTCTCCTTGAATAACGTATTGGCCATTGGGAACCTTAAGCGCACATGAAAAAGCACAATTTCTTTATGAAGTCATGCTTCAGTGCTCTTGATTTGTTGACTCAGAGTTAGCAGTCACTTAATAAGAAGGAACATTGCAAAGTCCTTGATAAAGCTCATCGACATATGAGTAAAACATCCTTCAACGTTGTCATGACTAAATACAAACGAGGAAAAAACAGCACCTTGGCGTCCATGTTGTCAGCCTGAGTGGCAGAATACTTAGAAGGCAGAACAAGGATGACCCCTTTAGACATGCCAACAGCAACGAAATTAGGATGAACCCGCAAGACTTGGGGGGAGCCATGGTCACGTCTGAATGCCTGAGAAGAAATGGTCCGGGTAATAGCATTGTCGGAATCAACATCGAAGTATCCCAATGTGGTGGATCCCCTGCGGACACCCTCAAGCCTCATTGGCTGAGCCGCAGCACCCTCTTCCCAGTGGAGACCTGTGGACGCCTGTTTCCTCTCAATCTCTTCAGCCAACTCGAGAGGCTTCTTCTGCGGTTTCTTCTCGGGCTTCTCGCTCATCCTCTTGCTTTCCAACTCCTCAATTCTCTCCTGGACGAGCTCATCTATGTCAGCTGCTGAGCTCGAATTATCCCTATCTTCAGAAAGGCCATGCTTTTCGAGAGCTCCCTCGTTTCCTGCATCCTTCTCGTGGGGATCATCGGCAATTGAGAGCGGCATAGCGTCGTCGGCGATTATCTCGTGTTCCACAGGCGAACCGTCAGCGACCTGGTCAACCTGAGGAGCGGAATCTGCACGGGACTCGACAGTGGAATCTTGTTGGGCGGGAGGGGAGCTAACCAATGCCTCTTCTTCTTCCTCCTCCTCCTCCTCTTCCTCAAGTGCGGGAGATTCCGCATCAAGGCGATCTTCGGGAGCAGGATCAACGGCATGCCCTAAAGCGGATTGGAATTCGCCCATCGTGCTATCATCGCCCTCGGCATCGTCCTTGAGCGGCAACGTCAACTGACCATCCAAGCCATGGAGCGCCTGGACGGAAGAGTCCAAGGCGTCATGGGAATTGGAGACGGAAGGAAAAGACGAGGAGGAGGAGGAGGAGGAAGGAGTGAGGAGGGCCCGGCGGGACTTGAGAGCGGCGGCGTGAGGGGTAGGGAGCGAGCGGGAGGCGGCGGCAGCGGCGGCGAGCGCAGCCCCGGCTTGGCATTGGACCTCACCCCGCCAAACAGGGAAGGCAGCGGCCTAGAGGAAGAGGGTGCCCAGGGGGCGGAATCGGGAGGCTTCGGTCGAGAATTGGAAGAAGCGGGCCTGTTATCCTCAGGCAACGGAGGGGTGGGCCCAGGTGGCGGCGCCGGGGATCTGGAGTCGTCGTCCGAGGAGACGGCGGCGGCGGCGGAGGGTTGGCGTCGGGGCCGGGGCGGGGACGGAGGGGGAGAAGGAGAAGGAGAAGAATCGGAGAGGGACTCGTTGAGGATTTCTTCGATGGTCCGGTGGGGGAACGAACTCCAGTCTTCT
Organism: Eucalyptus erythrocorys; assembly: GCA_014182555.1. Lineage (NCBI taxonomy): Eukaryota > Viridiplantae > Streptophyta > Magnoliopsida > Myrtales > Myrtaceae > Eucalyptus > Eucalyptus erythrocorys. The sequence continues at coordinate 36,596,404 of CM024600.1, read as the reverse complement.
TCGTCGTCTTCTTCGTCGTGGCCATCGTCGTCGTCGTGGCGGTGGCGGTGGCGGTCGTTCTGGGAATTAAGAAACGAATCGACGTCGAGCTCCATGCGGGGCTGGGGCTGGGGCTGGGGCTGGGGCCGGTGGTGGGGAAGAGGGAGCTGCTGCTGCTGCTGCTGCTGCTTCCGCTCAGTCATGTCCATGCTTATGTCTAGTCCTCCCGACAGTCACCCCCCCCCACGTCTTCCGTTCCTTCCAGTTCCGATCGATCGAGATCGAGATCGAGATGGATGGAGAGATGGAGATGGAGGCAAAAGTCAGGCGAATTAAGGCCTTGAGATTCAGTTTGGGAACGAGCTGAAAGGTGCTTCCGTCACATTGCAGGCTCATCGAATCCCCTTGATCAGCTTCCAAATAACATTCCCAACGAAGTTCCAATTACTAAAAAATTCTCTCTCTTTAAAACCGACCCAGAAAATATATATTTTCTCTCTCTCTCTCTCTCGATCGATCTCTCTCTCCTCTCGTTTATGTGTACAATTTATTTGTAAGTATCATAATTCCTTTCCTTTTTCATAATTCTTGCATTTCGTTATAAGAAAAATCTAGATGCCGGTTTTTCTTTTCCTTTTTTTTTTTGCATTCATGCAAGGTGCATGCATTTTTGCGCGTATTATGGAGCGACTAGAAATGTCTCTATTCTTTATGTTGTTATTATTTTAGTGACACGCAATTGTATATGTACAATTTATTCATATTGTATCGTAGTTTACATCCATTTCATAATTAAGAAAATGACACAAATGATTTTTTAACTTTATCTCAATATAAAATATTATGTCTAAACTTTCAGTTTATTCAATGTAATTTATAAATTTTAATCGAATATGTAAGCCACTCTTTTAAAAAGATTTAATTGTCAATTTTTTGCGGTGTGTGCATTTCCACTTGTAATATGTAATGAGAAGAAGTGCTTCCATTTTTTTACGTTGTCATTATTCTAGTCCCTCGCATTTGCACTTAAATTTAAGAAATTGGGATTAAGGTATTATGATATTGATTCACAAGCATAATTAAAAAAAAAAAAATCATGGGGCAAGCTATAAGGGAGCATGTAAAAGCCACATCAATTTTGGTACTCGATAAAAACCTTTTCATATCATACTATTAATTTCTTTGTACTTTTATAAATATAATTCTGCAAAATCTTTTAGATGTCAATTTGTTCTGCATATGCACAACGTATGCGCATTTTTACTAATATTATGTAATGAGAATGATTGTATCTATTTTTTGAATACACGTGTGTAATAAACACACAACACGAGTTAGATCCTTCAGACCGTACAAATAATTAATTAACTGTTTCGATTTGGGGCTTCCAAAGCTTCATATTCTCCAATCTTCTATTCGACATCTTTCCTTTAGATTTGCATGCGAGTTGGGTCTTTAAACCGTGTATATCTCACATTTCTTTTCTCTTCAAAAAATTCCGTTGGCCTTACATACAAGTTGTCACCATATTTAATCACCACGTCACAACTTAAACCCCCGTACCCTAATGATTCCGATTTTTTTTTTCCTTTATGAATTCCAAAGTAATTCATATGAATCAAGAAAATATTTACTTCCTATGTCGATGGGCTCTCATGCCATCATTAAAACTGAACGATATATTTGCTCGAATTACTTATGCATGAATCCAAATGACATGTCTGTACCAGAGGTTTCGATTTCATGTCATCTTCTATGAGTTTGTTGCACACACATAAAGCAATTGGAGTGCATAAACTGGGTGTGCACTTGTACATCTTAAGCATCAGCAAGAAGAATAGTCATGGCAAAGAAGAGCTAACAAGCAGAAGAGTCCAAAAAATAGGCGTCGAGTTAAAGTTACTTGCTGAAATGAATGGAGGGACGAGGGGAGTCCAACCCAAGCTGTACAGCTCCACATGATGCACTGAAAATGCATAACCATTAACCAGACGGATACGCTTTGTAGCGAGAAGACATGCAAGACACTTTGGCTGTCCCTCGCTCTGCGCATTTCACCCTTCAATCGCGCGCGGAAGCATGCAATGCAAATGGAGCCTGTCGGCATATGAAGCAAATGTGTGTGTATACATATACATATATATGTATGTATGTATGTATATTATATAAATATATATAATTTTCAAGTAGGTCTCGTAATTGAATGGTTTTCCTAGTTGGAGAAGGTTTCTTAAACAGAGATTTCCTACTTTAGATTTGATTATTGCCTATATATTATAAGTTGAGACATAAAGAGTTTATTTTTCAGAGCCACCTTTTGTAATCCTCGATTTCTATAATGAATTTTGCTCCTCATCTCCCTGTAGTTTTTCTCGTAAGGGTTCCCATGTAAAATATGATGTTCTTTTATTCTTTTCAATTTCAATTTTGTTATGATTTCCACATCCGCCATAACACAATATACATATATATATATATATATATATATATATATATATATATTCTTATACATCATCTGATTTTTATTTATAGTTTAAACCATATTCCGTAGGTTAGAAACTAAATAAAACCCGTTTACTATTGGGATTGCAAATGTTTGCAATTTTGTTCGTGCAACGCCTCACTGTAGCGTAGTTCCACTAAAAAATGTATCATATACAATCTTATAAAGTATAGAAGGCCTCCTACTTCACATGAAGTACAATCCTTTTATTTCTCCAAATTATCCCCAATTAATTATTTTATAAGTATTACATAAACGGACCAATGCATAAATTCGTAATTCTACTTTATCTCTTATAATATTTCAATTTTAAATTTTGGACTTTTCTATTTCACAAGGAACCTTACTGATAAAGTGCTAGTGAATAGATAAAGATTGGGTGACGATACTTTTGAAATAATTTCACCTTCGAGTTGAGCTTTGTTAGCAGTAACAAGTTACAATGGGTTCAGGTTGAACAATATCGAGTTTTTGGACATGTTTAGATTTTGAGAACTTCAAACTTAAAGAACGACAGCTTGACTTAATTTCATCTTCACAATGATTACATCTCTGATTCTTCAACATTTGAGTTTGTTACTTTCTATTTACCATAATTCACGAGACTAACTTAACATCATGTTCAAAGACCTTCCGTAACATCTACGAACGAAAAACCTGCAACTTTTTGCAGCTTGCAAGCTGCCAGATAACATGCTAGACACCTTCAGAAACACAGAAGCAAGGGGTAGACTAACATACACTCGCGTTCGGGTGCAGAAGTTATGGAGAAAGGCCAATACTTTCTTGCGACAAAATGCGGACACACCTCGATACATTACCAGTCAGGGCAACGGAATGAAATCCCAAAACCCATGAACAGTAGTTCTACTATTAATGCTGGGGTGTCAATACATAGAGAAAAAGCCACCCCAGGCATCATTTCCTAATGTGATTCCTTACATCAACTCATATCTAAAGAGCGCGATAGCTTCTATACAACAAAAGAGAGAAGAAAATCCATGCAAGTTATGTTGAGTTCCAACGATTATACACCTACTGAAATGGCCGATTCAGAACACTGCGACTAAATAAGCAAATATGTGGAAAAACCGATTGGTGCTGTATGAGAAGTTATAGCATCACCAGAACCAAATATTCCTGCTGCCAACAGCCTTCACAGTAGCCGATCCTAAAGGCGTTTGCCTGAATTCAGCCACGAACCTATTGACACACCAAGTTCTCTTTTCACCGTGACCTTCCGGACTAACTAATTCCTGTTGAACCAATCTCAAGTATCTATCCTGCAGGAAGCAAAGGTAAAACAAGCAAAGGAATTCTCAGGAGGACAGGACATGTGGCATGCCAGCTATGTTACGTCTAGGGGTGAGCATGGTCCGGGTTGGTCCGGGCCACCCCCTAACCCTAGGATCAACATGTACAGTGTCGATCCTCAATTTTTAGGATCGAAGACCGACTCTATTGAGCCTAGGACCAAGGACCGGACCGACCCAATGGGTTCGGTTCAGTTCCAGGGTCAACCCGGGACCGATCGATAATTTTTTTTGTCTTATCTTTTATACTCCCTAAAAAAGAAAACCTACAAATTAAAGTTATACATCAATCAACAATATGGCATTGTGCAACTAAATTATATATACCAATACATATTTAGTAATTTTAAGATGACACAATAATAGAAATTTCGTACCTTCTAACCGCTCATCGAGATATGGGATAAGATGGAAAGTTCTTGTAATCATCTATCTTTAATATTCATAACATCATATGCAAAAGCATTTTCTTGCATTTGATCACTAGAGTCCACTCAACCAAAAATGAGCTTCACACCACTTGACTAACATTTGATCATGTAGAGTCCACCGAACCAAAAAATGAGCTTCACACCACTTGACTAGCAAATCATCGTAGAATCATAAAGTACTACTTTACTCTTCAAAAACTTCTACCATTTGACACAAATTAAAAAGCAAAGTGCAGCTGAAATTCATTAGTAAAATACAATTAAACCCTAAAAAGTTCAAAATACTTAATTAAACCATGAATATATAACTTCACACCTTGTTAATTCACTTGAACTTCTAAATACCTGAAATCAAAACAAACGACACATAATTAATACTCAACAAAAGTTTTAAATTGAAATTACTATTAATGCTATTGATAGAACATCTCAATATAATATAATATAACAGACGTTTTACTTAGGTTTGAATATATAAAAGAATTATAAATAATACAAATATTATTTATAATATACAAGATTGGTCCAGGGGTTGGACCGACCCAAAACTCTTACGACCGAGGACCAACCCACATAGTGTTGGTCCTGGAATTTCAGGATCAAGGACCGACCCAATCCTCTTAGGAACCGGACCAGGACCGGCAGGGTTGGGCCGGTCCAGGGTCCGTCAAAGGTCGACCCTAGACCGTTGCTCACCCCTAGTTACGTCTCGAAAGAACTGCTGAAGAGAGTTCTAACATGACGATGCTAATATGTCCTGTCAGAATACACCGATACTAGATACTGGCAAATTCCAAAGTTGCAAAACTAAGTCTTCGAATTGCGTTTAAGAAACATCAAGTACTTGATCCAGCTTATTTTCCCAAAAACTTTTGCATACTGCCCCACCGCAGAGTTCAATTTAAGTGAAGGTTGCTTAATAGCAAGACCAGTAACCCTTTTTCGAACCAGGTCGCTTAGGTTACAAGGATCTCTTCGAGTTAATTGCAATATCTGATAAATATCATCTGTGTCATCTACATTCCCTAATTCTTCACCTGCGTCATCAGCACTTTATTCGATGCATCCCATCCCATCCCGCAGTTTCAACCAATCACATAAGAATTAAAACCATCCGGTGCGTCATCAATATCCACAGTCCATCTCCTCTGCAATAATCTAATGTTGCATGAAAGTCAGAAACATGGGACCAAAAGATAAATGAGGGGAAGTTTCAGGATGTTTAGATGCTTCATCACAAGCACATGACGAGAAGGAAAACGAGAAATGAGCTCCCCTCACGGGGGTCAAGTGGTGTATACTTTAGTTCAATTCGTAGACTCTTTTTTTCTCCCCGACAAAGTAACATGGAAGGTGTCATTTCTCGACCATTGTCTCTGCTGGTCTTCTTCAAACGACCAAGTTATCTTCAATCACAGACATAGGAATGCAAAGACAAAGAGTTAAAAGTCCACGTAAATCAGGATAAACATCCCCGGAGCTCACAAATGCAAAGCATCTTGAGCTTACGCAAAAGAAACGAGCTTCAATAGAGAACGTGGTAATAAAAGAGCAAGAGCAACATTCTAAGCTTTTCGCGGGCGGAGGAGCGCACGTACACGTGGCGAAATCTGAGTGGAGTGTGCCTCTTGCTGACATGGCAAGACTGGCGTACACGTACACAATCCAGTTTCCAGTCTACTCGTCTATCTTGACTTGGAATCGTCGTCATATATATGAGTTTTCCGCAGTTCAAAATACAACGGTCGGCGATCCTTGGCATGCACGGCCTCCTCCCTCACGAGCAGCCGTCGCCAACCACCACCTGAACTCGCCTCCCGTCGCGTCGGACTTCGGATTGGCCCTCGGGCCGTTGCGTTGCTGCTCCACCTCCCCTCAGCCTCCGTCCATCATCTGCCGAAATAAGCCGAAATAAGCCGAACAACGCAGAGGCGCCCGATGACGAGAAGCCGAGCCGGGGTCTCTGCAGCAGCCGCCTCTGCAGTGGCCGACGGTTTATATCATCATCATCATCATCATCGAGATATTGTTGAGACTACCGGTCAAGTCTTTGGTGCGACTCAAATGCGTTTGTAAAAAAGATGGCGATCTCTCCTTTCGGACGCAGGGTTCGCCGGATGGCATCTGCAAAGGCTAAAAGAAGGGGGATATAATAACCTCCAGCCAGAGAATCCTCGAGACTGACCCCATCGAGACCATAGACTTCCAGGTGTTAGAGGGCGACCGCGCGTTGATAAAGTTTCGTAATCCAAGGATTGACGATGTTACACGGCAACCCATCCTCGTGGGGTCCTGCGATGGTTTGGTATGTTTAGATGCTATCCTATATAACCCGACCACTTGAGGAATTTGGGAAACTCCCTAGTCCCGATGTTGATCTTGCTCCAGGACCGGAGTTTAATTGATTCGGATTCGACTGATGACTATAAAGTGGTAGTCGGTAAGCTTTCTAAAATATGTCAAGTTGAGATATTTTCGCTCACGTCCGGTTCTTGGAGAAGGACACGAGTCCAACGAGAAAGCCACCTCGCAGATGATTGCCGAGGAGTTTATTAGGAGGGGGGCCTTACATTGGTGCGGGATTGGTGGGGAGAGGAACGACAGAGAGATTATTTCATTTGATTTGTTGGAAGGGACATTTCACCAAGTGCTTCCGGTCCCTGAATGAGACGGGAACGGGAACATAATTTTCCAAGGACTTAAAGAATCACGGGGCCGATCTGTTAATTTACAACTCGAATGACTACTGGTTCATGGCGTGGATGATGAATGACCATGGGAGAGGAGGATCATGGACAAAATTGTTCAGCTTTTCTACTGAAGGCATACCTGGTATTTATTTGCAGATTCCCATGGAGTTCACCAGGAGCAGAAAGATCCTTTTTCAGATCAATTTTGTTGAGATTATTTTATTCGATCCGGGGATGATACTTACAAGGATTCTCCCATCGTGCGCACCACACTTGCTATTGATGTGGAAACTCTTGTTTCACCCTATGTCGGCTGTGAGCCATCAAGATTCTAGAGTTTTTTAAGAGTTCTTTTAGTGGATTTGGATCGAACGCTTTTGTTGTAGTTTCCTTTTTGTGGAGATCTGGCTATCTTGACCTGTTGAATGATCCTGTTGAATCTGAAGAAGAAGAAAAAAAAAGACATGAGACTATTACGAGATCTGCTCATTTTCCCTATTTTGCTTTCAGCACTGTGTCCTCTCCAGATGTTTGGTTAGATCTCTGCTCAGTGAATGGCCATTCAATCATCTCTGTTTTGCTAGAATACTCACTTCACTAGCTAATGTTGCAATCCGATCTCGTGTAATTTCACTAGCCATTTCCTGGGTCCTGTTATGTAGTTAACATTCAACTGTAATCACGTGATTCGTGAAGCTTATGCTGTGTTTTTCTTTTCTCATCGAGAACAAGGTCCTCAAAATTCTGGTCTTTATCATGGACTTGCTTTCATTTTGTACTTAAATAACACATGTGCTGACTATTCAAGGCAAAAAATGGCAAGTTCTAATTTCAAGCTGGATGGCAGTACCCCTACTGTCACACGGGCTGATCCAAAGAGTGCACTTGATCACTCTGCTGCAACCCAGGTATCTGTAAATGAAACTACGCTACTAATTTTATCTTTTTAGTGCTTGAACTTAACTGACTAGTTTACTTTTTACAGATTTGATCAGTAGCTTTGTATTTATTTTTTTATCTTGTATTTTTTAGTACATTGTGGTTTTTTTTTTTTTTTTTTTTTTGTGCTCTGGAATGCTGCTGTGTCAATGTTGATGTGAATACTTGTGATATTCAAAGAGTCTTGAGACAGACAATGAGAATGGCTAACCAGTATCATATCTTTGGCAAGAGAGTGAAAATTCTTAGGTGAGAGATAATTACAACACAATGCCTTTGCCAGTTCTTTGTAGGATACAAGCATATTCAGCATCTTCATATGAGATATCTTTTCATCCCGTTCATGTATGTATGCTCGTCTTCTATATGATGATTGGTATCCTGACAAAGCCCAGTCTTGTGCGGCTTCTTGAGGTTCTTCTCACCCACTGATCTTTTAGAAAGTGTTACCTCTCTAAAAATTGCTGGGTGTGGAGGAGCAGTCTTTGCTTCAGTTATGATGGTGTGTATTTCTTTTTCTTTGTTTTTTTTTATGGAACTGATGAGGATCTATGATTTACGAGTATCACATGTTTTTCATCAATAAAATGATTTATATTCACAAAATATCTGTTGCTATAGGTGCTTGTTGCCATTGGAATGTTGTCGTGGTGTCATGGTGCTCCACTTTTCACTGCTTGTTCTTCCAAACAGTTTGATAGTATGCATTGATCGCAAATGTTTATGTGATTAAGGTTTGTTTGATTATGAGGATTAAGGCCAGTGGAATGGGATTGAGATCTTCATTCCTTTTCCCTGGGTCATTTGGGAACTTGGAGCTAATAGGAATGTATTCCAAATGTTGGAAGAGAGCTTCATTACCATGTTTCATTAAAATGGCAGCTAAGGTTATTGATGGGAATGAATGAGTAGAAATAATTACACTCAAAAGAAAAGCCAAGTTTGTGCACCCAATACTTAAGAGTACCAATGCCGTTAAGTAGTTATGATTCAAACCCAAGTGTTTTGTGTCAAACTCTGATGGTAACATTCAAGTGGTTGTTACACCATTGCCCTTTTCCAACCTTCTACTTACTAATAAGGAATGAGTTGGTAAATAAGAAAATTGGAGAATCATTCATCCCATGAAATTGTGTGAGTTTGCAAATTGTGTCCTCTCTCTCTCTCTCTCTCTCTCTCTATCTCTCTCTCTCTCTCCCTTTTTCTTTTCCTTTTCCTCTTTATATTCTGTTCTCTTTGGTTGCAAGGGTGTGTTTGGGGCTGGGATAGTTTAAATAACTTAAGTTTTTCCTTTAGGTGAACTTTTGGGAACTAAATAAGTTAAACCATTAGTTTGGCAGCATGGCATATTCGATCTCGTTTCATGGAATGTGACCTGAGAACCACTTCTGAGGTAAATATGGATGACAGGAACATTGTGTACTTTCTGTGGCTTTGAATTCTGTGGTGAGCATTTCCAGAGTTATTTAGCTGCAGTACTGTTTTTTCGGTGCAAATTGTTAAAGCAATTGTCTCTTATGGCTTGTCTTAATAGTAAACATCTGTGAGCTGCTAATTATGTGAGATCACTGGGTTGCTTTTATTCTATTAGGTGAAGGCTCTTTATGTGAGGAACATTTCTGATAATACCACTACTGAACAGCTTAAAAATATATTAGCATCATGGAGAAATGACAAAGGTGGTCATGCCACCATTGAAATCTGGGAGCAGCAAATGGGATTTTGGATTTGTTCACTATGCCGAAAGGTCAAGTGCATTAAAGGCTGTTAAAGATTCTGAGAAATATGAGATTTACGGTAAACATTTTTAGACTTACTCTGCCGTGGGGCAAGAAAAATGAATTGCATCTCTGTTTATCTGTTGTCTTCAGATGCACATGTCTGCAACTAGTGCTTCTGTGAGCCCTTGCTATAATAATGTTTCGGCTTTGTTCAATCACTTCAAGGAATATCAGAAATTTCTGTCCTTAGGGATTTCTGTGGGTTGCCTGATGCCAAGTGAGTCACTTGAAACAGTTCTAGGTGTGTCGGAGCAAGATGCAATTATGTCTATTCTGTCTCATTCAGAACAATTGATTCCTGAGGCTTGTGCTTCCTATTTGTGGTGGATAATTTTGAATGGCTTTTCATGGCTCAGACCTTAAGAGAATTATATCGTTGATGGAGCTGTCACCCTTGCTGGCTTAATAATAAACTTGTGAACTATACCTGCCTCCGAGCTGTTGTCCTTGATTTGTTCTTCTTGCAATTTTTTTTTCTGCTTAAAAGGAAAAGCCCACTTAGATGGGTCCATGAAACACTGTGATTCCATTTGTGACCTTATGAATTGTATGACACGTGTTGGAGGTTGTCCTTGCCAAGCTTCGGACTGAGAAGAAAACTGATTGCTCAAGTATTGGGCTTCAGGCTAACCATCTTCAGAATCCTGTCTATGGTTTATTGCTCATCCATATGGATCTTTGAATACGGTATATGGTGTTTCTGCCGGTTTTCAGCAGGTCTGGTTGTGTATTTGTTTTCCCCTCAGATTCTTGCTTGGTTCTTATCAGTCATCATGTGTTTACAGCCGGTGATATATGGTAGGGGATCAATGCCATTGAGGATGCATAAGGGGCCAATGGTTCTGCCAGATGGTCAAATTGGCTATGTTCTGTAAGTAACAGTATTATCTCGAATTTGAATGTTCATTTGTATATAGTATGCTGCAAATAATTAAATCATGGTAGTTATTGTGTACTCGCTGAAGAAGAGTAAGTAAAGATGTCAAGACACATGTCCACTTTCGTGTTGAGCGACCATCCATTTGTATATGTATTTTTCATTGAAAATTCGCTTGTGTAAAAGAAAATGATAGAAGCCCTATTATAAGCACGCAATATAAAATTTTCTGACTAAGTTCACAATCTTAAAGGAAAGGTAAATGCCTTTTTTTCTCCCTTTAGTTGAAAACTTATAATTTTCTTGAAGCATACTATATACAAAAGTTATAGGTTATGTTGGTGGTTACACTGAAAACAGATGGAAGAAAGAACATGGTGATTAATGTGGCATGTGTGAAGTTTGGCAATTGCCTAGGTTATGTCCGTCGTTGCATTCTGCTTTCTTGTAATTCTCAATCCTATTTAAGACAGGAAAAGTATACTCTGCAGATTGCATAGGTGACTCTTGCCATTTGTTCTGCACACTGTTGTAGTTTTGTCGTGTTAATAGTGTTCTATGCCGAGAGAGAAATTGATAAGGATATCAGGTAAGCCACTTGTTTTGGCCCTCAAACATTGCCCCATCTTATGTCGTGCTTTCAGGGCATGAGTTTTGATTGTGCAGTATAAAGTTTCATGCATATTAAGTTTGAACTAGATCTCCCATGCTATGTGTATTGATTTTTTTAATGAGGACCTCTATAGGAAAGCATGCAGTTTTCCAGTGCGTGTTTTATTTGTGTTGCGAGTGCTCAGTATTTTGGAATCAAAACATTCGCCAATATGCATAACAAGTGTTCTCAGGTAGTCGTTAACTTGACCCTTGCCATAGTGTACACTCAGGAAAAAGCATTTCGAGAATTTTTATTTTTGTTTTCAGTTCTCTCTTTTCACTGTGCGAAGTATCTTCCGAACTCGCGACACGATCCTGCCCCCCCATACATCTTCTGAAGTAAATTCACAGACGTTTCTGGTTCTTTTTTCTTTGACTGATCAAAGTAGATGTGCTGGGTGTTGAAAACATCTTATCAAAAAAGAACTTGGTAAACTTTATATTTGGATGAAGTAAATTATCTGTAGTATGGAGTGTCCAACTATAATCTTGTGAATGTTAACGTGAATGTTAAAGCGATCAAATCGTGAATCTTCTCTAGCAATTCAGTCGCAGTGGAACAAGAGAGACGATTCTGACAAGAGAACTCTAAAAGAAGGTTTCTACAAAGCTTTAACCCTAACTAGGCGAAAGCAGAAGGTTCAGATTCGGCATCTATCAAAGGAGGCTTCTAAATCTCTGCGTGTTCAATTCGAATCCGTTATATTTTGCACTTTTCCTTGAAAGTTGAAAACTCTGGTCTGATGCATGCTTCAGTGGAGAACGAGAGGCGAGAACTAACAAACTGGATGCAAGCGACCTTTTTGCTTTTGAAAACACTGTGAAGAATTTGTGCACTCTGCTACCCCACTCCCTTTAGGAGCGCCATTAGCGGTGATAAGCAGTCAGCAGCCTCGACATCTTCCAAATTCATGTGCCAGTTGTGCCATGGCTTCGCTGTGTCCCGACTCCTGCCATCTCACATCCATGAAGCTGAAACTCCACTTTTGGCGAGTCTGAAACCTCCTTTGAGAGATAAAACAGAAAAGAAGCTATCGGATGGACTGTTTACTGGTTGCGCATGTTTTGAATCACTGCAGCGGCGGTGTGAAGAAAGGCCAGCTTGCTTAATAAAAGCTGCTAATTTTGGTCCGCCGTATCACGTAGCATCAAAAGATAGTTTTCTCCTTGCCAAATTGTGAAGAGGGCAACATGCTAGTCTCTAACACTTACCATTCATTCATTGCACGTTGCACCTTAGCCCAATATCACTTAGGACTTGCAAGGGTTTAGTAAAATATATAGAAATCAGTTCGAAAAAATTCACCATGACACACTCTAAGGCCATTTCTCCTACGAACACCTCGCAGAATTCTTCCATATGCAGCTGAACCTTCCCAACCCGGAAGCACAAATCTTTCTCTGTTGTACACGCGAAGCGTTTGCATTTTTGCTAGCATTACTTACGTTATTATCACTGTAGTCACTCGCAATTATACTCACACGCACCTTCCAGTTAAAATTAAAAATCCGGATTTGACTAAGATATTTCAGTACGTGTCAAACATAATCTAGAAAGTAGTTTTGGCAAGCTCTTAGGGGACGTGACAAAGAGAACACATCAGATATGACATGTAATAAGAATTTTTGCACATCATTTTACAAACTTATTTTGTAAACCTATTATTCTGGGAGTCAAGTTGCAAAGAGAGAGCCTAGGTGGGCTCGGCAGACCGGACTGCGTTCCTTGCAAAAAGTCATTTGCCCAGGTCCACATTATGCACCGACAATAATTTCTGTGAAAATGGATTTCCAATTTTTGAGCAGCAGGGGTGGTTGCCAGAATGGAGCGTGAAGCTATGTATACGCTATTTTTGGCTGTGGCTCACCATGCGCGTCGCACCCTCTTTTATCACAGGTGGCAGCAATAACGCAAATGAAGCACCGAGTCCCATTATAATATATAACATTGGCCATCTTCTTTCTGTCCGGACTTACACATCTCCGAATAACTTCCAAGCTGTTTTCCCCGCAGAGCCCATCGAAATCGTCAATTTCCCTCTCCAATGGGGCCATCTGGCATCTACAATCATTCTTACCTTAAAAGCATACTCATAGCCACCCTCCTAAAACTTCCCTGCGTTCCCTTGTACGCCAAATTCATGTAACCCAACGCTCCCCCTTCTTCAACTACAATCAGGAGCTAAGCTGGCAAGGAAAGTGGGATTCATTCATGAAGACACAAACACCTCCTTGCCGAAACGAGGGGTCCGAAATGGGGATGCGTGGTTCTGGATCGGTATGGGCTTCACTACATATCGTTGTCATGGTCGCGGCCACCATGATCATGTTGGCGAGTGCAACCCCACCGGCAGATCCCATTAGCTGCACCTCAAGCGGCTGCACCATATTTAATTCCTATGGGGCCTTCCCGGACCGAAGCACGTGCAAAGCAGGGGCTGCGGCATACCCGACGTCGGAAGAAGAGCTCGTGTGGGTAGTGGGGAATGCGACGAGGTCCAAGAGGAAGACGAAAGTGGTGACACGCTTCTCCCATAGCATCCCGAAGCTCGTGTGTCCGGACGGGGAGGAGGGGCTGCTGGTGAGCACCAGGTACATGACGAGGATAGTAAGGGTGGACCAAGAAGGGATGAGGATGAGCGTGGAGGGAGGGGTGACGCTGAGGCAGTTGATCGAGGAGGCGGCCAAGGTGGGAATGGCGCTGCCGTATGCGCCCTACTGGTGGGGTTTGACAATCGGAGGGATGCTGGGGACGGGCGCGCATGGCAGCTCCCTGTGGGGGAAGGGGAGTGCGCTGCACGACTACGTGGAGGCGATGCGGATAGTGATCCCCGGCGGGCCTGGAGATGGTTACGCCAGGATCAGGACGCTGGATGTGAACACAAAAAGCACTCATGCAGAGATGAACGCAGTCAAAGTGTCGCTTGGGGTTCTAGGAGTCATCGCTCAGGTGCAGCTACTCTCTCGTCTTTTCTTGCTTCCATGCTTGCGCGTGCTCTTCTATTCCTCACCCGCATTAGACTCCATCCTGTTGACTTTATCTTCTTCTGCAATCTGTGTCGTCCTCGTCATATCTCACCCTTCCCTTATCCTCAGTGCTTTAGGAGTATATAAATATTTAACGAACCTCGTGTCTCTCGTGCCTTTGACTTGTTTCATATATGTGGTAAACCTCGATGTGGAGATGATTACTTGATCGTATTTAGGTGAACTTGCAGCTTATTCGTTTTACTATCTATGTTTGTCCGGTACTTTTACTGGATGTATGATTGTGGACAACAGTTAGAAGAATCACCTTCATCATTTAATTTTTGTTTTGATTCGGCCGAAAGCGTTATGGACCCGGCTATTCACCATCATTACGTTTAAGAATATTTCTTCCTTCATTATCACTTTCCTCATCTTTGAAAATGGTAGATTTTATAGGTGTGTGATATTAGCTGTGATGTAAAGACTAATGAATGAATGCCCCACCACAAACTTCGAACGAATGGATCTGGACTTGGGCAATAGGGAAACCAAGGCTCATCGACTTTTCACACGTATTGATCAGATCAGACTATCTCATCCTATCTGGGGAGAAGAATATGTAACTTTATATTCCGCCATACCCCTTTTGTTTGTGAGATGTGTAACCGATTCATTAAGTAAGCATTACGTCCATGCCCAATCAAGAAAAACGGCAAACTTAGACCATTCACATACGTATGCTTTAATTCCCACGGAGGTGCTAATATAAACGATACCCGAGGGGATTTGGGGTTTTTAGGTATTTCTGTGAAAAAAAAAAAGAAAAGAAAAAAGAGATCATAGTGATTTTAATATTTGGATATATAATTGTAGGTAACCCTAAAGCTGCAACCATTGTTCAAACGATCATTAACGTACTCGATCAAGGGTGACTCAGGCTTGGGAGAACAAGCGGCCAACTTCGGCAACCTACATGAGTTTGCGGACATTATCTGGTATCCAAGTCAACAAAAGGTAGTTTATCGCATTGACAATCGAGTCACTCTCAACACATCTGGCAACGGGCTCTACGATTTCATCCCATTCCGAGCCACATCTTCTCTCACTTTGGCACTAGTCAGATCCACTGGTAAATGTCAACAACGTCAGGCTAGAATTAGAAGTTGAGTTAGCCTATAGTTTTTTTCTTTTTTTTTTCTTTTTTAAATCACTATTTGTGATGTTGCCTTGGCAGAGGAACTGCAAGAGTCCACAAACGATGCTGACGGAAAATGCAACGGTGCGAAGCTAATTTCTTCTACCCTCCAGACGGATGCTTACGGGTTGACAAACAACGGTACCACGTCTTGAGTTAACTAATCTAGTTGCCCATCACGGGTGTCCATTATTCTAGAGATTTCACTCACATTGATGAATATGCATACTTGGATCAGGTATTATCTTCAGTGGATATCCCGTGATTGGGTATCACAACAGGTTGCAATCCTCAGGCACTTGTCTGGACAGTCCACATGATGGTCTGATAACTGCTTGTGCATGGGATCCGCGAGTCAAGGGCGAGTTCTTTCACCAAACCACATTCAGCATCGGACTCTCTATGGTAAGGAGCTTCATCGAAGACATCCAACGACTCATCAGGCTAGAGCCTAAAGCATTGTGCGGAGTTGAGCTCTACAACGGCATCCTCATGCGTTATGTCAAGGCCTCTAGTGCTTACTTGGGCAAGCAGGAGGACGCGATGGACTTCGACATCACTTACTACAGAAGCAAGGATCCGCTGAGCCCGAGACTATACCAGGATGTGCTCGAAGAAATAGAACAGATGGCGCTGTTCAAGTACGGCGCGCTGCCTCACTGGGGGAAGAATAGGAATGTGGCGTTCGATGGAGCGATCAAAAGATATAAAAAAGCCCAGGAGTTTTTGAAAGTGAAGGAGGCGTATGATCCGTTGGGGCTGTTTTCTAGCGAATGGACAGACCAAGTTCTTGGCCTCAAGGAGGGGGTGAGCATAGTCAAGGATGGATGTGCGCTCGAGGGACTGTGCATCTGTTCGCAGGACGCACACTGCGCACCCGACAAGGGCTACTATTGCAAGCCGGGAAAAGTTTATAAAGAGGCCAGAGTCTGTACTCGAAAGAGCGTCAAAGCACAGTAGAGACCTCACTTCATCATTCTTAGATCTCAACGTGCAGAACAAACTGCCCAGTTCCATCTGTTCGCTTTAATCGTGCATTGGGTATCCATTTGGATGGAGAATGAGACGACGGAATTAGAAAAGTCCTCGATGGCCATGGGAGGAAACTAATATAAGATGTACTGTTATTGTTCTTGGCCTAGGGTCGCAGCTGCCTTTTCATTGTTGCCATGTCTCCGTGTGTTGAGCAACTGCTTTTACTGTCATTTGCTAGTACCAAAAAGGCCAAACCATATGAATGAGAATTGCTTTGGGTCCGTAACTTTCGAAGCGAACGGCATTATATATCGTTTTCGCTCGTCGACATGAGAACAAACCAAAGTAAGAAGGGGCAATATGGGCCGGGAGGCCCATGCAGGAGGCTGGCTGGGAAGAGGCCATGGAAGAGGGCCCACCAGCAGCAAGCATTCACTGCTGCCTCCCACTGTGTCTTCCTTATAAGGGGGGCGGTGCTCCTGTGCAAAGAAGGAGAACGCACACCCCTCCACCCACCCACGCCCACGCCCACGCCCCAGCTCACGCCCATCTAGGCGTTTCTTTTTTCTTTTTTTCTTTTTTCTCGTTTGTGCGGTCGGACGGAAGACGATTAAAGGAGGAGGAGGAGGAGGAGGAACCCCACCAGTTTAAGCCCTGCGAACTGCAGCTGAGCGAGGCGGAGGAGGGGAGCTTGGGAGAGCGCGCGCGCCCCTCTGAGGTTGTTTTGGGGACGACATCGTCGACCTCGATTTCGGGTACTCTTTGTCCCACCTTTCCTCCTCTCTTTTCGTGCCCGCCCCTCTCCTCTTTCTCTGTTCTCGAACCTGTTCGCCCCCTCACTTTTCACTGCCCCCTCTCTCTCTCTCTCTCTCTCTCTCTATCTCTCTAAATTCCTCTCCGCCTGGCGAATCTCCCGCCGGCCTGACTTTCCTCCTCTTGTCTTCTTTTTCTGTGTTTTTGGGGTGCTGGGGGTTCTCTTATCCGGTCTTCGCAGCATTTATGTGAGATGCATCGGCAGTGCGGTCTTGTCCTCGTCTCTCTCCTGCTCTTTTCTTGTTCGATCGTGAATTTTCCGATATAGGGTTTCTGTGTAACCGCCGCATATTTCGCTTTAGGTCGGCCTTCGGGTTTCCGTTTTTCCCCACCAACTCTTCTCCATCCCTCTTCTTAATCTACTGCGACAGTCCAATTCTTGACCTTTCCCCGCTCCATTTCGACTTTTTCTCGAGATAAATTTTCTCTCCGGGGACCCAAGATTGCTTCTCCTTCTTTTTTGTCTTTTCCATACCATCTCTATATCTCCCTTTTTTTTTCTTTTTTTTTGGGAGAGGGGGAAGGGGGGGGGCGCTTGGGAAGCGTTCCCACTTTTCTCTTTCTTTAGCTGCCACTGGATGCAAGAAAACCTGGGAATGTACTGGTTTATTTAGCTTTCGCGATACAAGCAGATTTGCATATTTGTTTTCCCCAGTTTTTTTTTTTTTTTAATTGGTAAAAAGGTGATAGAATCCTGGGAAATCCGTGGTTTTTAGACCTCTGGATAGATTTCTCTGTCATCTCTTTCCGGATTCCGGATGATTTGAGTTAATTGGTGTTGCTACATCCTTAAGGGAGCATCTTGAATGTTTCTACAGTGCTCTGCTTTGGAAATAGGTTGCTACTCCATACATGCACTTATGCAGTTTCATTGAAGCTTGGTTCTAGATCAGGTGCCCACTCGTGTACAGTTCTCACGCGAGAAACCTTTCGGTGTGGAGCAAATATGGGAGACGGCACGGAAGTCGATGAGCGGGTTGACCTGGATGAAGATAATTACATGGAAGAAGAAATCGATGATGACATCGAGGAGCAGCAGGATGAGGATGCAGGAGACGGTGCTGATGAAGATAATGCGGATGATGATCCTGAAGAAATCGAGGACTCCAAAGATGGGGTTGCTGGAGAGGACCAATCCCCGGACACGGACACTAGTCCCCCTGCCGCCAATCCCGTCGAGGATGAAGAAAGGCCGCCTGTGTCCTTGAGTGCTGAGGAGAAAGAGAAGCATGCTCAAATTCTTGCCCTTCCACCTCATGGAAGCGAGGTTTTTATCGGAGGCCTTCCGCGGGATATTTTGGAAGAAGAATTAAGGGAGCTATGTGAACAAATTGGAGAAATTCATGAGGTTAGAACTGTTGACCTATTGTGCTTTTGAATTGCTAGGATTTTTGTTGATCTGGATCATCATTTTATAATGCAATCGTTGTTCAGATTAGGTTAATGAAGGACAAGGGCACTGGTGAAAGCAAAGGTTATGCTTTTGTAGCTTACCGGACACGGGAAATGGCACAGAGAGCCATTGAGGAATTGCATAGTAAAGAGTTCAAGGTAATTGTCTATTGAAGGATTTCTTTCTCATATACTTGCTTAACTCCATTCGAGGCTAGGCTGAACATTATATTTGTCGCTGCAGGGTAAAACATTGAGATGTTCACTGTCAGAAACTAAGAACAGGTTATTCATCGGTAATGTTCCCAAGTCTTGGACAGAAGATGAGTTTAGAAAAGTCATAGAGGATGTTGGACCGGGGGTTGAAAACATAGAGCTGATAAAGGTGGGTCTTTATTTTGGTACTGCTCGAGGATTCTGTTGTGGATGAGTAATTAAATGCTTATGCTGTTGTTTCTTTCTTTTATCGAGAACAGGATCCTCAAAATCCTGGTCGTAATCGTGGATTTGCTTTCATTTTGTACTACAATAATGCATGCGCTGACTATTCAAGGCAAAAAATGGCAAGTTCTAATTTCAAGCTGGATGGGAATACCCCTACTGTCACATGGGCTGATCCAAAGAGTGCACCTGATCACTCTGCTCAATCTCAGGTATCTGTAGATGAAACTATCTACTAATTCGTCTTTTTAATGCTCGAACTTAACTGACTACTTTACTTTTTACAGCTCGGATCACTAGCATAGTATTTATCTTGCATTTTTTTAGTGCATTTCTTTCGGCTCTAGAGCGCTGTTATGTCATCATGGATGTGAATACTTGTGATATTTGAAAAGTCTTGAGACAAACAACTGGAATAACTAACCAGTATCATATCTTTGGCATGTTGAACATTCTTAGGTAAGAAGAAGTTATCATGCGATGCCTGTTGCCAGTTCTTTGTAGCATATAAGCACATTTAGCTTCTTCATATAAGATAATTGTTCATCCCCTTCATGTAAGTCATCTATTTGATGATGCATATCCTGACAAAGCACACAGTCTTGTGTGGCTTCTTGAGGTTTTTCTCACCTGCTGATCATTTAGAATCAGTGTTTCATCTCTGAAAAATGTTGGGTGTGGAGAAGCACTCTTTGCTATGAGTTGGGAAGGTTTGTATCATCTGGCATCTTCTAGTTTTCTTGAACTATTGTGGATCAATCATTTATGGCGGCCACATGTTTTTTGTCAATAGAATGAGTTATGCTTGCAAATAACTGTTGCAATACGTGCTTGCTGCCATTGGAATGTTGTCATGGTGTCTTGGTGCTATGCATTGATTACAAATGTTTGTGTGATTGAGGCTTCTTTGATTACAAGGAACAAAGCCAATGGAATGGGATTGGGATCTTCATTCCCTTCCACTAGGTTATTTGGGAACTTGGAACTAAGGGGAATGTATACTAAATGTTGGAAGGAAAAAAGCTTCATTACCATGTTTTCATTAACATGGAGGGTAAGGGTATTGGTGGAAATGAATATGTAGAAATAAGTAGACCCAATGGAAAGGCCAAGTTTGTGTATCAAATATTTAAGGGTCCCAATGCGGGTGTTAAGTAGTTAAATTAAAACTGAATGTTTTGTCGTGAGTGTGAAACTCTGATTGTAACATCCCAGTGTTTGTTAAATGGTTGCCTTTTTCCAACCTTTTACTTACGATTAAGAAATGTAAGTTGCCAAAATAGCAACTTGGTGAAACGTTCATCCCATGAAATTTTGTGAGTTTGTCAACTGTGTCCTCCCACCCTCCTCCCCCCTTGTATTTTCTGTTCTGTTTGGTTGCAAGGGTGTGTTTGGGGCTGGGATAGTGTGAGTAACTTTAATTTTTTTCATTTGGATGGACTTTTGGGAACTAAATAAGTTGACCCATTAATTTGACAACATGACATATTCAATCTCTGTTGTGGAATATGACCCCGAGAACCACTTCTGAGGTAAATATGGATGACAGGAACCCTGTGTACTTTCTGTGGCTTTGGATTTTGTGGTGTGCATTTACTGAGTTATTTAGCTGCAGTACTGGTTTTTCGGTGCAAGTTGTTAAAGCAAGTTGTCTCTTATAGCTCGTCTTAATAGTAAACATTTGTGAGCTGCTAATCATGTGAGATCACTTCGCTGCTTTTATTCTATTAGGTGAAGGCTCTTTATGTGAAGAACATCCCTGATAATACCACTACTGAACAACTTAAGGAAATATTCCAGCGTCATGGAGAAGTGACAAAGGTGGTCATGCCGCCTTCGAAATCTGGGAGTAGCAAACGGGATTTTGGCTTTGTTCACTATGCTGAAAGGTCAAGTGCATTAAAGGCTGTCAAAGATACTGAGAAATATGAAATTGACGGTAAAAATTTTCATACTTATTCTGGCTTGATGGTTTAGTTTAGTTACATTAAAGGGGCAGTGTGGGGCAAGAAAATTGAATTGCATCTAAGTTTATCTGTTGTCTTCAGATGCACATGTCTGCAATTACTGCTTCTGTGAGCCCACAGAATGACAATGTTTAGGGTTTGTTTAACTACTTCTGGGACAACAGAATTTCAATCTTTAGGAATTTCTATGGGTTGCTCGATGCCATGTAAGTCACTTGAAATGGTTCTAGGAGTGTCAGAGTAAAGACGTAGCCACATCTATTCTGTCTCATCAGAACAATTGATTTATGAGGGCTGTGCTTTGTGGTAGTTAATTTTGAATGGCTTATCATGGCTTGAACTTGGGAGTATTATCTCGTTGGTGAAGCAGTCACCCTCGTTGGCTTGATAATAAACCTGTGAACCGTATTTGCTTCCAAGCTGTCATCCTTGATTTGGTCTTGCAATTTTTTTGTCCTTATTGATGAGAAAAAGCCCACTTAGGTGGGTCCATGAAACATTGCAGTTCTGTTTGTGACCGTCTGATAATGTCTTGGGAATATGAATTGTAGGACATGCGTTGGAGGTTGTCCTTGCCAAGCCTCAGACAGAGAAGAAAACTGATAGCTTGAGTATTGGGCTTCAGGCTAGCCATCTTCAAAATCCTGGCTATGGTAGTTTTATTGCTAATCCATATGGATCTTTGAATACGGGATATGGTGTGTCTCCCAGTTTTCAGCAGGTCTGGTTGTGTATTTGTTATCCCCTTTAGTCTTTGCTTGGTACTGTTCCATGTAATCTAGTTTTAGCTGATCAGTTGTCACGCGTGAACAGCCGGTGATATATGGTAGGGGACCAATGCCTTCGGGGATGCATATGGTGCCAATGGTTCTGCCAGATGGTCGAATAGGCTATGTTTTGTAAGTAATAATTTAATTTTGAAGTTGAATATTCATTTGGTGGCTATGGAAGGGTCTTGAACGCGTGTCTGTTTGTCCTTTTCCTACTTGGGTTTATGCAGACAACAACCTGGTGTACAAATGCCGCCACCTCGGCCTCGGAGAGTTGATCGGAACAATGGGACTGGTGCACAGCCAGGACGAGGGAGTGGTGGCGATGAGGGCAACCGAAGCAGAAGATATCGGCCCTACTAGGATTGCAGGCGATGATGGTTTTTGTTACTGGTGGGATGGATGACAGATTGGGTATATGGATAAAGGGAAGGCCATGGATGACGTAAGTTGTGTCCATTTGACTTGCCAGGTGTAAGAGAGCGGCTAATGTCCTACATCATGCAGTTTCCCGAGGAATCGAAGTATTGATGTAATATCACTTTACTTGGTAGTAGGATTTGTGTCCAAAAAGATCATTTAGCAGCGTCCGGCAGATACAACAAGTCTTGACAGATTCAAGAAGATTTTTTTTTTCTTGTTTCCTTTTTTTATTTTGGAGGGGGGGAACAGATGCATAGCCGAGTCAAGTAGAATTAGGCGACCTGAAGTTTAAGATCTTGGTGTTGCTAAAGAGGGCTATGCCTAGAATTTAGGGTTGGGTGGGGTGGGGCGGGGGTGGGTTGTTCTGGTTTTAGTTCTTCCGGGAGAAAGTGATCAGCTGGACTTTAATGTTTGCCTTTTCGGCTGGTTTATTTCAGAGTGGAGACAAAAATAGCACCGGCCCTTTTTTCATGTGGTAACTTTGGTTGAATATTTGTTATCTAATGTTGCAAGAAGAGACAAAAGGCTTAAAGCTACATTCGATTGTGTGGGGGTTTCCCTCGGCGGGGTGGAGCAATAGCTCCGTATCGCCCAGCCCAACGCTCTAGCCAACTCTTTTCACTCTTTACGTGGAAACAAAAGGTTGCATAAACATAGGTTGGGAATGCGAAGAGAGCCTCCGCATCGGAAGATGCTAACCGGTCATTCTATATTTTGTCCAAACGTTGGGATGTTACAAACTGCGTTTTGCATCCGCATTTCCATCCGTGCAGTCGGTCAGAGGAGGCGAGAGAGATGGTTGAGGCGCTCCTCGAGCTCGTCCAAGCGCGCCGCCCAGCCAGAGTCGATGTGCAGGGGCCTCGCATCTTCCAGTCTCTCGGCCGGAGATGCCGCTCCTCCTAACTGGTTCGTCTTCTCCTTCTCCATCTTCATCATCTTCTTCTTCTTCTTACTCATCTTATGGGCGGTTGCTTTCTCGAGGGCCCGGAGCACAACCGACCCGCTCATCCCCTCCACATCATCGCCGCCAGCCCGATCAGAGTGGTTGGCGGAGACAGCTAGTGTGGTGGTGCCGCTGCCCGTACGAGCGGCTGAAACAGTAGCAGCTGGTGGTAGGGGGAGGACCACCCGCAGTGGTGGAGTCAGGCACGCCCCACATTTCATCTTCCTCGCAGTTCCAATTCCAAGTCTCTCAGCTGACCCCCCAACAATATTTATATATATGCAGAATCCCAAAGCGGGCGTCGTGTGGTTGTGGTTAGTCTTGTGAGAGAATTGGCCCCTCAAATCAAATATCTCATTCTGGGGGCCCCCTCTCAAAATTCTGTCCTTCCAAATCCATTTACCATCCCTAGTTGAGATGCGCATAGCTTTCCTCGAGGCCCACTGCTTTAACCACCGACATTCGAGGCCATTTAACATTACCCGGATATTTATGGCATTCCCTTGAAATTCGATTCGTGTGTTTCAGTCCGTTCGGAAAGTGAAAGTCTCAACTTCCGGGCCATATAATCACTCCATAGTACAATTTCAGTCAGAGTTCTTATCTTAGATTTAGTCCATTCTATGAAGAGGAGCGATGCTAACCCGTCGTACATGGTTGAGGCCCCAAAAGTAAAAAAACTGTCGTGTCCCCGGATTCACGTGAGACAAAAATCAAATTCTTAGAACAGTTTACACCAGCCATTTCACCATCAGAATGTAAATCGAGACTAAAGGCAAGATTTTCGCCGCATGGCTGGGTAAGGTGCATGAGAGGAAGGATGACAGATGAAATCGAAGAATGACAGATTCACGGACAAGGTCTTTCGTAATGGCAAAAAGAATCAAGAGCAACTGCCCTCTGCAAAACCAAACGACGGGATCGGCGTGTATGTAGTCACGAGAGATTCTCAACTTTGCCGAAGATAGAGGCAAATTCGAGTACGAAAAACCGAGAGATTGAACGACGGAAATATCGTTTTTTCTTTCATGACGACTTTCATTCTCAGGCGTCCTAACGTAGATAGTCATATGTTCGTCCCTATCTGTTTACCAATCCATTGACGCGATATAATCAATTCTCGCCCCAGCTTTCGGAAAATCACTAACCCAATCGTACGGGCGACGGGATTTTTTTTTCTCTTTTTGAATGAATACATTTGGTAAAAATAGATGCAGATGGAGGGGGAGAGAGGAGGTCCTGGTCCCCCACCTAATCGAGTCTGAAACGCACGGCTAGTGTTGTCGCTTTTGAGAATGGATCAGGAGGACGCCACGTGGGATCTGGCTACGCTTTTTGTCGTTTCCGTGGCGGAGCCGGTGGGCACAGGCACAGGGTACCTATGTATGCAGTGGAGCCAGGGATTGTTGGGTCCGCAATCGCTGGCCGAGGTGCCCCTCAACGCCTTCCAGACGGCGCTGTTGCACTTGAAACCGGACCCGAAGGCGATCTGCCAGACCCTGTCCCCGCGCCGGACCCGGCCCTTGGCCTCGGCGTAGGCCAGCTCGTACCAGAGGGAGCTGCTGGACGTGTTGCCGAAGCGGTGGAGCGTCATCCGGGACGGCTCCATGTGGCGGTCGCTGAGCTGCATGTTCTTCTGTATCTCGTCTAGCACCGCCCTCCCGCCCGCGTGGATGCAGAAGTGCTCGAAGGCCAGCTTGAAGTCCGGGATGTAGGGCTTCACCTTGGCCCCCATCACCTTCCTCCTCACCAGCGTCACGAAGAACTTGAACTGCTCCGTCCACGGCAGCACCAGCGGCCCCAGCGTCGTTATGTTGATCTTGAGGGCCTCCCCTGCCACCGTCATCAGCTCCTTGGCCAGCGACACCCCCACCGTCCCTTGCCCGTCCTCCTTCTGGTACACGCACCCGTAGTTCCGGTCGTCCGCCCCGCGGTGGGTCCGCACTGTGTGCACCAGCTGGTACTTGGAGCGCCCCCGGTCCCGGCCCCTGTTGGAGAGGAGCACGGCGGCGCAACCCATGCGGAATATGCAGTTGCACAGCAGCATCGACTTGTCGTTCCCGAAGTACCAGTTGAGGGTGATGTTCTCGGTGCTCACCACCAGCGCGTAGGTGTTCGGGTTGGCTTTCAGCAGGTTCTGGGCCAGGTCTATGGATATCAGGCCGGCGCTGCATCCCATTCCCCCTAGGTTGTAGCTCTTTATGTCCGTCCTCAGCTTGTAGTGGTTCACGATCATGGCCGACAGCGACGGCGTCGGGTTGAACAAGCTGCAGTTCACCACCAGTATCCCCACGTCCTCCGTCTTCACCCCCGTCCTTTTCAACAGCGCGTCCACCGCCCCGAACATGACGGCCTCCGCCTCCAACCGCGCCTCCTCCATGCACAGGTTCGGGGGTTTAGACGTGATCCCTCTGGGGAAGTAAGTTTCGTCCCCTAGGCCGGACCTGCTCGAGATCCGCCTCTGGAACTGGAGCGTGTCCTCCTCGAACGCCCCGCTTTCCTCGCTCATCTTCAGGAACGACTCCACGGACATTTTCCGCTCGTCCTCCGGTAGGTAACACGCGAAGTCCACCAGATACACCGGCCGGGTACGCTTCGACACGTACAGCACGAGGAGCAGCAGGAAGAGCCCGGAGCAGGCTCTCGCCATGGACGCGTCGATGCTGTCCAGCACGGCAGCCGGGCTTCTCCACACCTCGGAGAGGTGGGCCTGGTCTAGGCCGGTGAGATGAATGGCGATGGCCAGGACGAGAGGGAGGAGGACGACGAACTTAAGTAGGGGGGCGAGGTCGCAGGAGTAGCCATATCCCAGCTTGACGTACTTGAGCTTCACGGACTGGAGGAAGTCCGGCAAGCCCCGTCGGATTTTGATGACGGCGGAGGACGAGTCCTTGTCGAAGGCCATCTCCGCCGTGAGCCTCTCGTTGTCCAGAATCTCAATGCTGTCCATATCTCTCCCTCCAGGACGTGCCTCCATCAGAGCTCGGGGGTTGAGAGTAATGCGGAAACGATCTCTCTCTCTCTCTCTCCTCTCTTATTTGTGCTCGTGCAGGTGCAGCAGCCGACGCTTTATAATGCGAAGGAGGAGGTCAAGGAAAGCAACCCGCCTGGCTCACGTTATTAAATTTCGGTTGAGAGGGACCTCCCCGCCTTTTGATCTCAAGGCCTTCAATCCCAAGTCGTAATGCGGATGTTTCGTTGAGAGGCTGTCCCGTCCTGCTGCGGAGTATTAATGGGAAGAAAGCTGTCGATGGTAAGCCGTGACTTAATGGCGAGTAGTTTCGAGTACCAATTGCTGTTCAACTACCAAGGGAAGAGTGTGTCGACCTGCTTGCCAAATTTATGAGGCATTCTTCATGTGGACGTGCTAGTTTCCTAGGTACTTTGAATTCAATAATGCAGTATCCACACATTGCCGCCCGTAAATTCCTGATGCCCATACGCAAAGAGATGATGCGAGAAGAAGAAAGGTCCAATATGATCACCTCTCCATGCCCCTATCGATTAATATTATATAGGAGGCTTGACCTAGAAATTTCTCTGGAGATGACCCAGCTTGCGATGACTTGTGTGGTCGGCGATTTGGAAAATGTGGTGGGCTAACAACGAAGCCTCGACTTTTTTTTGATTGTTATATCTATTTTTGTGGGGAGGTGAGTGGGTAACCGATTAGGTTGCTCTTCGGGGTGGTACAAGTGGGGATGCCTATTGAAGCCAGGTTGCCTATGTGAGAATTTGGAGATTTCTTTCAAGCAAGCATCGAAAAGAAGGCTTGGAGATCCCTATTTTTCTTTCCTTTTTTTTTTTTTTTGGTAAAGTTTTTCTTTCCTTTTTTTTTTCTCCTTTATATATATATATATTATTTTAAGTGGGATGGGGCCCCATCTAGACAGAGCCCCATTGATCTAGTAGAGATGAAGGCAGATTCTTGTTTGGGGGGGAGGGAATACGGCCGGTGAGCACATTAAGGTGGTCTGAATTGGTGTTGTTTTTCCATGGATTTAGGGTAAGGATGTCATTCGGTCAATAAGAAGATGGTTGAGCAGACGGAACCAAAAGAGTCGCGAGTCTCACCATCTTGTTCTATAAAATGTTTTTTGGTCGGATTTTCTATGAAGTTAGATTACCTAAACTTTGGGTTAGAAAAGGGCACGGGCCTCTCGGGCCTACGGATTTAGGCGCATTTACTTCGCTCAAACGCTTATGACTAGAATAATGACTACTTTTGTGTTAGGTTAATCCTAATTAATAAATGGTTGGTCGTTGGTTGAGATTAAGTGTCACGTCTTCAAGAATGAGAGAATTATTCAATCACCCTTTCACTGAAAGACACAGCCATAAACATAATCAATTTATTGTTGAAAATATGTACATATATACCTATAATCCATTTAAAAAAAAAAAAGTATATGTACATTTCCAACTAATAACTAAATCCAGCAAACTCATGTAAGTAATATACAGATCAAAAATATACAACTAACTAAGCTTATCCCAAAAAATTTCTCTATCAAAATGACCCGACGATAATGGGGATGCTCTCGTTTTATCTACTGCTAAACTACGGAACCTGAAAAACATTTTAAATGAAAGATATGTGTAAGATTTTGTCAAAATACTACCAACTATTCTAAAAATTTAAGTGATTAGATGAATGTGTAATTTATTATTTAAATATTTTAATACTTCCATTCATGTTTAATATGGTATTTTTGTCTAGTACCAAGCATGAAAATTTAACTAGAAAGACACATTGTCATCTAGAAAGATTCGAACTCAAAATATCCAACTCTGATACCAAGTTGAAAACACTATTACGGAAAGAGAGAATTGAAGAATTGTAGTATATCTGAATATGTGAAAAACGTACATGGAGAGCCTATTTTCTAGGCTTCAATAGAGGAAGTCAAATCATAATGCATAATCAAAATTTGATATAAAAAATCAGAGAAAATATCATGAATATCTTTAAGAGATATCTAACTATTATAATATTGCTAACGTCCCCTCAAACGCAAGTTGAGATGGAACAAATCGACTTGAGTTTGAAAAATAATCCAAACAATGTCTTAGAATCTTTGATTAGAATAAGCTTAACGGATCCTAACGTGGCGCATGTGATGAATCCAAGCTTCCATTGACAAGAAGATTTCAATATGTTGCTCACCTGATGGCTATGAATTTGGTGGTGGCGTCGACTTTTCAAAGCAAGAATGAAAAGTAAAGAATCGGACATTGGAGTCAAACGGCATGCATTCCTTGTGGTCAACTTTGCTACAGTATTGAGCACTAAACCATCATCCTCCAATATTAGATATCTAGCTCAAAATCAATCTCATAAACTATAGCTCATTTTATAAACCAAACAAATAACCTTTCGCAATATAACTCATCCGCTAGAAATACCTTTCGTGAAGCATTCCTCAAATCATTTCAGAATTAATTTCAATAAATTAGTGCGGAAAGCAATACATACATATCCTTTCATAATACATTTCCTAAAACCATTCTCAAACCATTCATGAGTACTAAAAGATAGTAGATACTTGATCTAGATTTTTATACAATAAAAGTGTCATTTCATAAATCATACTATATTTACGCCTTATCACTTTTGAAATATGAGTTTACAACCCTCCACCAAAAAAAAAAAAAAAAATAACACTACTTATCTGGAAAAACCTAAAACAAACTATGTAAGTTATTCGAATGGTTGAATTCGCAATCCTATCAAATAAACGAGAAATATCGTTAAAATTGAGTAAAACACTGTCTTAACTACGACGAATTGGCTAAACTGAGTTTGATCGCTATTAAAGTCTCTCTTATGTGCCCAAAAAAAAAAAAAAAAAAAAACGCTTGTCATAGCAATATTTCAAAGCTATCCACAACTAAGAGCTTGAGTGCAAAATTTTAGAATTTTGCTCCTACTAAACTGTTATTCCAAATTGGTTTTCAACTTTTCATCGAATCCCACTCCATAATGCCCTATTTAATCATTTCCATGATTTTCTCCAGCTTAACATTTCAAAAATCGGACATCACTATTCAAATTTCATCTAACTTTGAATTTGTGCCATAATTATGGAAGCTATTGCGATTAGATGAACGAGGGAAGTGAATGCTTATCTGTTATCAGACATCGCAAAACGTAATTGATCTGGTTTGACGTGGTCTCCAAGGCGCGTACGCACTAATTATCTTCCTTCCTTTTCTCTCTCTCTTCTTTCTTCTCCCCTTTAATTTTTCTTTTCTTTTCTTTTCTGCGAGTACTCCCCCTTTATTTCTATTTATTTCAGCCAATCATTCCTTGCTTGGACTAGTTTTTTTTTTTTTTTTTTTTTTTTTTCTGCCTACACATGTTGACTTTAAGAAGTTTTCCCCAAGCATTATAGGAACTAAATCCCATTTGATGTGCACGGCAGGCGTGCTTGTTCTTGCGAGTTTTTGCTCGTGTCCTTCTCATCGTCGCTGTGTCATTCCCGTTTTAGTGGGCTCGTGGCCGAACCAAGAGAAGATGAGCTCGTGATCGACATAGGCCACTAAGTGCCATAAACTCCAATATCACTTTCACTTGATCATACACATATTAGAAATATTTTTTCAATCGACAAATATCATAACATATATTTTATAATCTAGTCCATTGATCAATCGACATAATGCTTAATAACAAAGACGTTTAAGGCTTTTTCCTTGATAATATCTCCATCTATTATTAGCCGGTGACTTAACTAGAAAGATGATTTGAAATTAGCATGCATACCTGGAAACCTCGACCAAGTTCACAAAGATAATGGGCATTAAAACATCATTATCAAATTATCTACAAAATCAATCTAGAATCCATTTAATAAATCAAAATACATCTCACACACAATTTCAAAATTCATTTTATAAATCATGTGATCCACACGATAACTAGTTTATTGGCAAGACGTTTTCTAAAAGCTTTATAAAACAATTCTTAAATAATAACTGTTCAATTTAGATTTTATGTAACAAACATATTTTTGATAACACATGATATATTAAATTTCTATCACTTTTAAGACATGAGCTTACAAATTCAAAGTAGAGATAGGCATCTCTCACCTGAGAAAATTTAAACCGAACCATGAAAGTTATCTTAAACGGATGAACTCGAAATCCTATCAATTAAATGGAAAAAAAAAATATAAAAATCATGTAAAATGCTACTTCAACTAGGAATTGACTATACTAAGCTTCTTTGCTATAAAAAGACTTTTACGTGCTAACAAAATGGTAGCTCAAAGCCGATATTCATCATTGCTTGCTGTGTGGAGCTTGCGTGCAAAGCTTCATTAAAGTCATTTTCGATTAAGTCGTAATTCAGAATCGGTTTCTATCAAACCTCACAAGTCAACAACACTCTAAGCTATCAATTCCATAAATAACTCACGAATCAAATTCTGCAATTAAAAATTCGCATAATTTATAATTTCTGTCATAAATCCAAAAAGTATCCCGATTAGATAAATACAAGGCTTGAATCCTTATAAGACGCTATAAAACAGGGTGCCTAAAACGTGTGGGCGTTGACTATCCCCTTGTTTACCTTCGTTTCCTTTCTACTTATTTTTATTAGAAAACGCACGGGCCTAAAACGCGCACCGCTTATGATTCCAGTGCCAACCGCGATTTCTTTTGCGTTTACGATAGCAAACAGAAAATGTCATTGGATTGTAGCACAAGGAATGTCCAAGATTGCCATAAGTGAGGGGGCCTAGGTGTCTCCCCATATTCATTAGTCATTCCCTTTGGTTTTGTCTACAGTTCCATCCCATCATATATATATGAATAAACGTGACGGATTGGTGTTGTATGGATGGTAAGTCAGATTGACTTGAGGGTCGCCTCACTCACTCCCGTCAGCTTTCCTTCGTTTGCCGTCTGTTGAGAACTCCGCCGACGTCTTACCAAACGCTGCAATTTAAATCCGAAAATCCTACTTTTACTTTCCGTAGCCTTCTGCCCATCTTTTGTCCCATTGGCTCACCGAAAAATGGGAGGACCCATTCATTTTGCGCGTAACTAACCACAAGATGAAAAAGCAAAGCTGAAGATGTAGCTGGCAATTGGCTACTTTGGTTATCTCTCAATCACGGGTCACCGCCAGCAGAATCTCATTACTTGTGAAACTGCACCTTTAGATTGTGAACAGAGATTGCGAGGGCAGAACGTCAAACTAGCAGACTGCGGAGGCACAAGTCATCCCTCGGAGTTCCATCATTAATCATAGCCGTGTCCCCGGAAGATACGCCTGACGTCCATACTTGCAGTTCCAGGCATTGCAGCTGCACCTGGCCAGACAAGGGCGGGAAGGGCATGGGAGTAAGGGTGAGCATCCATTCAGGGTCAACCCTGAACCGCGACCCTAGATTGGCCCAATCCTGCCGATCTTGGTCCGGTTCCTAAGAAGACTGAATCGGTCCTTGATCTTAGAATTCCTGAATCAACATTGTGCAAGTTGATTTTTAGTCCTGAGAGTTTCGGGTCGATCTAACTCGGATTAACCCTAACTCTCTCTCAAGAGAGTCACTTGTGCCGCTCATCGCTCGATGCTCACTTGGTTTGTTGCTTCCCGCTCGATATTTGATGCTCATTTTATTCGACGCTCACCCCACTTGACTCTCACTGCTTGCCTTTCTTAACTGACCTTACTCACCATTAAACTCATTGGGTGTTACTCTTTTAATAAGTACAAAAAATTAAATAAAAAATTATTGGTTGGTCCTAGGTTGACCCTGAAACCAGACCAAACCTATTGAATCAGTTTGGCCTTCAATCGTTTTTTTAAGGAGTAAAAAAAATGAAATAAAAAATATTCGGTTAGTGCCGGTCTGACCTTAGAACTGGACTGAACCCATTGGGTCAATTTGATTCTCAGTCCTAATCTTAATAGGATCGATCCTCTGAGGACCAGTACTATGCGAATTGGTTAGGGGGTAGACTGGCCCAACTCGGACCATGCTCATCCCTACATGGGAGTTTGCTTCTTGAGCTCGCTGGCAGTGTTCACACAATTGAATGAGGTCGTGGCCACCTGCCAACCACGCCAAAGACCCTTTGCTCGGGGCCTCCCCGGGAGCCCCCTTGCTGGAGCAGAAAGAGCGAGCACAGGACATGAGATGCAACCACTCCGTGTCGGTCACACAAGTATGGCCAGACCTTGTTGGATAACAGCGGATGATGGGGATGACGTGGGAGGTTTCATCTATAGCTCATCCATGGCGGCTCTTTCGGTGAAGGGAGGTGGAAAGACTTGCCCATTATATAGACTCTGCCTAAACTACGATGCTACAACTCAAGAAGTTATGAAATCCATATCGAGTCTCAGAATAAAGAGGGAGGAGAAAACAACCTAATCTCAACATATGTTCGTTAAACCAGCCCAAAAACTAACATATCTCTACTACAGTAAACTTATTTTCCACATCATTCGTAAAATAAGCAAATGCAAAACGCACAATTGCTAATTCCTCGCGCAAGTGGGTATCATCTTCTGTGCGAACTTGGGACAATAGATTCTTCTTCCTACAAGAAGAAGTAAACTGAAGAATGAAAGCAACGATCAAAGAATATAGAACGTTGATGATACTTGGTCAGCTCCCAACATGCGAAGAATACGTGTTATGTCTTGCAATTCTCGTCTCTCTGTTTAACTAATCAAACGACAATCATTGATGGAAATGGAGTAGTCGAGTAAATTGGCCATCGTCTCCCTACATAAATGGACATGCATCACAATTGCCGGTTGATCAATTAAAAATTTAATAACTATTCTAGACAAGTAGGACGACAAACACTCATTGCATGGAATCAAAATGTAAAGAGATGAAACTACGATAAAGGGTTTGATAGAGAGAATCTGCTGATAAAGTGGAGGAATAAAGGTAATTGCGTAAAATTGAGCTTCAATTTTTATTGGTTATAACTTATACCGTCTAATTAATAAAATTGAAGTGCAATTTCTTTACCCAGTTAATTAATATAGCAAAATTTCGGTGGTTACCTTTTCAACCCTTATATGTGAACCCCTCTTCTAATATGTGAGGGTTAAATTTGGAAAAAAAATTAAGAAAAGTGAGTATGATAATGCCCGTCTAACCGCTGCACCACGCCTGCCGACACCCACGTCACGTCATTTCTCTCCCACAACCTCCTCTGAGGTAATTGGATTTAGGGTGAGTTTTTTTTTTTTTTTTTTTTTTTTGGTCAAAAGTAGAACTGTTCATTAATACTTAATAGGAGACTTACGAGAAGAAAGCGGACTAATGTCCAAACATAGTATGTTCCATAAAGGCAACGGGGGATAAAACCACCAATTAAGGGGAGGTTGTTTGCGTGATGGGTTCGAGCTAACCAATTCGTAACTTGGTTTTTTGACGGAACAGGATTGAATCGAATATCTTCACTTTGGTTTCAAACATGCCTACATCGAAGTACTCTTTCCCGAAGGTACCAATGTGGAGCGGCCCGGCCCGAAGCTTGCTCAACTGCAGGGGAACAGTCTCCTTAGGGTGAGTTGGTTCGCAATTTTTGTAATTAAGAAAAACTTCTATTGACTTCGGAATCAACTTGGAACTTAAGGTATACATTCTCCTGTTCTTTAAATTTATGCCAAAGTACATGCTAACTGTAATAAAATCAGCATTCATGCTAGATGCAAAAGAGAAACCGTCAAGAAAGAAGGCTTTTCATTACTTTATCTACCAGTAAATTAGCGATTATCTCATTAGAAACAAGGAAAAGTAAGTTCCTTCTCTTTATACCCCACTAATATAACCAATGAACTTGCTTTGTTCTCGCTTTCAGATAGTTCGATTTTTGTTTTTGCTCTTACATAAAAACCTACTTTAAGGTAAATGAAAAACGACACAAATGATACATTTTATTTTATCCTAATGTACATTGTAGTCTTTAAATTTTGAAATTTTTTAAAGTGGTCCATAAACTTTAACGCAATATGCCATGCTGTCATTAAACTTTTAAATTATTCAATGTGGTACCTAAACTTTTAGTATATGTTCAATTTAGTCTTTAAATTATATGTAAATATTCAACTTTATCCTTAAACTTGAATTAATAGAAGGATG
Organism: Eucalyptus erythrocorys; assembly: GCA_014182555.1. Classification (NCBI taxonomy): domain Eukaryota; kingdom Viridiplantae; phylum Streptophyta; class Magnoliopsida; order Myrtales; family Myrtaceae; genus Eucalyptus; species Eucalyptus erythrocorys. The sequence goes on along the minus strand of CM024600.1, from coordinate 36,562,228 downwards.
TCATTTAATATATTCATATATTTTATGGGTTAAATTGAATATGTACAAAAAATTCAGAGATCACATTGAACAAATTAAAAGTTTAGAGATTATATTAAACAAATTGAAAGTTCAGAGACCATATTGCACTTTTGGCCAAAATTTTAAGGATAATTTATATCGTTATCCCTACCATAAATGAGTAAAAAATAGTACAATACCCCAGCCACCCTCACACCACAATTAATTTCCAAATAATGACCTCTTCTTCAAAATTCTACACCATTTGCATCTTTTTTCTAGAAAAAGAAAAAGAAACAATCACTCCTATGTTAGATTAGTCATAAATCTCTTCACAAAATTTCAATTTAATTTTTTCATTGAATTTTCGTTGTAAATTGCTAATATAGTGATCAAGTCATTGTCAATTGTCCTACATAACAAATCGCCACGTAAATGACTTTCAATAAAATTTCAACGCAAAAACTATATTAGAATTTCATGTAAATATTTAGGATTAAATAATTAAAATTGAAGAATTTATGACTGAATTGAGTTTTGTATAAGAAGTTTAAGATTAATTGGACATTTCCCCCGTCTATTTCTATAAACGTCAATGCCTCTTTCTCAACATATTAGGCACGCACATGGTGTATAATAAATAAAGAAATGCACAAAAGGAATATAGACGTGATGAGACAACTCTCGCAGAAGATGAGAATCCCGAGAGAACATAGCAGAAGACGAGAGTCATCGAGCGAGAGAGAGAGAGAGGTGTGCCAGAAAATAAATAAGAAGTAAAGGGGCCAGAAAATACATGAGAGAAGTAAAGGGGCGGCGGCATAATTAAGAGGAAAAGAAATAAATAAAAATTATAGTTGTTGCCGATTCCAGCGGTCTAGTCCGTCCGTCCGTCCGGTTGTGCACAAGGAGATAGGAACCGGACCATACATCAGCTATTTCAAATTTTGGTAACCTCCTAAATTCCTCTCTTCTTTTTCTTCTTCTATGCATTCTTTCCTTGTTCTTCCTCTTATCACTCCCCTTTTTCTCTATCAACAAAACTTCGATAGGGTCGACAAAGGGGCCAGATCTAACTCCGCGAGGCCATTCATCTTCGAGGGAGCACTCCACCATCAGGGCGTGGAGAGAGAGGAAGGCAACTGTAGTGAGGGCTTAGCAACCGGGTCACGCAGGACAAGTCCAAAGGCGTGGCTAAGCAACGGCTCAGGGGTGGTGGATTCCGGGGCATTGCTACATGGAGTTCAAGGTGCGCTCTTAAATCCTTGGCACGAGTTCATCCGTGAGTATCTGGAAATTCAATCTCTCCTGGATGCTTCTCGTTTTCCTTGATGATGAAAATGCATCCTTCAAATTGTTTGTCTACGAAGGTCGTTTGTCCTGTTCAGATTTTGTTGGGCGTTCTACAGTTGTGATCATGCTGTAAATTTCGGGAAAATTATCCAAAAAATCTTAAATATATCACATTTTTGCCAATTCAATCCTAATTTTTTTCAATTTTGTCAATTGAGTTCTAAACCTTTTCATTTCTTATCAATTTGGTCTATTCAGCTAATTTTGACTGAAACTCGCTAACATAAACATCGGTTGTCTCATGTGGCACAAAGAGCGATGTTGACAAAATTTTATTTTTTTTAAAATATTTTTTCTAATTTTTTTTAAATTAAATATTTTTAAATATTTTTCTTTTATTTTTTCTCTTCTTCCTTTGTTGATTGCCCAGCCTTCGATGATTGGCTAGAGTCTACGATCGCAAGGGTTGGGCTCGCCGGCCTTAGGCGAGGTTGCCCTCGCCAAGAACTAGTGAGGGGCAACTTCATTAGCCTCATGTGAGGTTACCCTGACCGAAATCTAGCAAGGGATGACCTCATGAGCCTTGGAGGGCGAGTCTTGCTCGTGGCTAGTGAGGTCGCCCTTGCCTGCATTTTGCAAGTTCTCAATGAGTCGACCCTCGTTGGTTGTAGCCTTTGGTTGGTCACTAAAGACTAGGTGATTGGTAGAGGAAGAAAACAGAGGATAAAAAAAGAAAATTCAAAAATTTTAAAAATATTTTAAAAATATTTTAAAATATGAAATTCTGTTTACGTTAGCGTCGATTGTGCCACGTGAGATGGCTAGCATCCACGTCAATAAATTCTAGCTAAAATTGGCTAGATGACTCAATTGGCAAGAAATGAAAAGGTTTAAGACTCAATTGGTAAAATTGAAAAATTTAGGACTAATTGACAAAAGTACGATATGTTCAAAACTCTTTGAACAATTTTCCCTTTTTCTTAAGCTTTTAAATTTGTACTTGTGGTGCTTTGAGATTGAAGATCGAGATAAAACTTTGCAGTCCGTTGAAGATCAAATTTTTAGGAGAATTACATTGTTTTGCAAGAGTATGGGGAAGTTCTATTTACTCTAAACACATCGTTTTGCGAAATCATTTCCGTGTGATTTTCAAACTGAAGTTCAAAACGAACACGGACCCTTGTTTTGTCCCATGTTGTGTCCAAAAGTTGGAACGGATGGAATCTTCCATCTTTACTTTAAGGGTCCATTTGTTTTGTGGAAAATGGGTTATTTTCGGAAAATGTTTTTCCAGAAGTTATGATCTAGGAAAATGACAATATTTTCTCGGTGTTCGGCTAAAACCTGAAAATATTTTGGAAAATATTTTCCGATATTTGGTAAATAACATATTTTTCGCTCCCCAGATTGGCGAGCGCAAGTGTCAAGCTTGAGGCTCACCAAATCGATAAGCACGAGTTTGAGATCGATGAGCTTGAGTTCACCTGGTCCGACAACTAGCCAAGAAAGAAGAAGATAGGAAATAAAGAAAAGAACAGAAAAATTAAAAAAAAAAAGAAAAAGAAAAAGGAAAAGGAAATTAAAAATAATATGAATTAAAAAAGAAAAATAAAATTAAAAAATAATTTGAATTAAAAAAGGAAAGAAAAAGGGGAGGAAGAAGTGAGGATTTGTAGATATGTGAGATAAGAGAGATCAGTGAAGAAAATATTTTTCACTTTTCAAACGTGGAAAACATTTTTTCATACTTTAAAAGACTTTTTCTCTTTAATGAAAAACATTTTCCTCAAGGAATTCATTTTTCATAAAATGAACGACGGAAAATCCCAAAAAAGTTTTTTCAGAAATTATTTTTCGCGAAACGAACGGAACTTAATTTGTGCAAGATTTGTTAATTTCTCCAACATCTCTAAAAAGTTAAACTGGACTTTAAAAGGGAGTATGAAGGTGGGCTCTCGCTGCCCCTATCGATTTTAAATGGGCAATTGATGTAACTTTTCTTCCTTCTATCGATGCGTTTTGCTTTTAAGCATCCTCAAAACGTAAACGTGCTTCCAGAGAACGATGTGCACATCGTGTGTATCATCCCGTAATTTATTTTATAGTTTTCTGGATAGTGCCTTTCCTTCTCTTTTTTGGACTGTAGCTTATCTTTTAGTCCATCCTTATTATCGGTTTGTTGAAAACCTAGCACCCATGGGGATTTGGCAGTATTAAAAACTTTCTTTTTTGTAACAGTGTTGGGAAGTCCCATTTTTCTTCCGAAATAACATCTTTGAGATTTTTAAACTGAATTCTGAAAGCAAGTGTGATAGTGGGCTCCCTTTTTTTTTTTTTTTTTTTTTTGGTTGAAAGAGAGAATTGTATTCCTTAAGTTGAGTACTTACCACCAGACGCCAAAGCATTTAAGAAAACCCATTATAGTGGGCTCCCTTTGCCTATATGCATTATGTTGCAATTGATGGGGCACTTGTTGTGTACGCCCGGTCACTTATTATTTTGCAAACATTCTGCAAAATGGAAGGGGTTCGAATGTTCTGTCGGCTTGTGCATTGCACGGGCTAAAATCTGCCAGGGCCCATTGGTCCTCGCTCAAGCAACACTCCGTTCAGAAACTTCTACCTTTGTCCATAAAGTGGGCCTGGGAAGAGAAGATCCAAGTTTAGAATTTTCACTTTTTAGAAATTAGGCTTATTTATTTTATTTTATTTCTTGGATAAAAATGCCCCTATTTTGACCGCTGGAAAAATTACATGCTCGCCAGCTCGGGAGCATTTGATCTAAATCCCTTATTTGAAATTGACTTGTACACTTTAGACCTTTATTTATAATAAAGTTTACCCTAAAATGACTAGGTACATTGCTTTGTCTTTGAATACTCAGTTATTCAGAGTGCCTATGAAATTGCAGAATTTACACGGATAAACAGCTTTTGTAAAACTGACCAAAAAAAAAAAAAGAGAAAAAACAGCTTTTGTAAAACAAAATTTTAATGAGTGATATTCGATAGGACAATGATCCTCAAACTACAACTAAATACTTTGATTCTATTTCGATGATTATGGGTTGAAGCAAGACATGATTTGATTTCGAATGAGGTCTTGACGATCGAAATATTTGAAAATGTGTAAATTCATTTTTTTAGACTTTTGAAATCATGTGATGAACGTTTGGCTAGATGAAATTGTAAAAGCTGGAAATTCCAACATTCTTTTAGATGTCGGTCATTCCTCGACCAGACATTCGGCCAGCTTAAGACGGGACTTTGTAGGTGCATGAGACCAAAAATAAGACATGGGACTTGATCTTTTTTCACTCAGTATGTTTACTCTAATTTAGATGGGGCTTATAGACCCATCAAGAGAAATTTATTGTGAAAGATTTTCTCGATTAACTATCATGAGGCACATTCAGATGTATTCAAACTTGAGAAAAATGAGTGTGATCGAGTAATTATAATTTCCTCTTTGCCAAAGTATAAGAGGACATCTCGATTGAAATCAAACACCGCAGCAAAAAAAAAAAAAAAAAAAAAAATCAATGGACGAAGCGAAGGGGGTATAGCTTACTCGGATCAATGCCACAGTGATGTTGAAGAGATGTTGAAAGTCATCTCCTCCATCCTCTAGCATGCTTCGCCGCCACGCAAACCCAGCCCCCACCTCAGAAGGTCTGGTCCCTTATCTACACTTGAATTATACATACATGCACATCAATCACGTCTTGTCCCCATCTTTAATTTTGCCGATAAACCATACGACTCATCTCGGACTTCTCTCCACATCCCGCACTGTTTTCTTTCTCTTTTGTGCCCTCTTAAATAGATCATACTCGTCAGCTAACATATCTAGGTTAGTAGAATGATGATGATCATCAGGGCAATACACCGGCCACGGAGTACATGGTTTTCCAGCTCGATTAATGATGACAATTTTCTATCCTCGGGATCCCACGAAAGGGGCGACGGCCACGTGCCCCCTAGAGGAGCCGCCCCCGAGAGTGGAAAGGAGAAAGCAAAGGCAAAGGAATGACAAGCAACGCAGCCACCTGTCACAGCCCAGGACGCGTCACCACAAAACTCCAAGGAAGCTTTTTGATCTAATCCCCACCATCACCATCTAAATTCCAAAGCTAGGACAGGAAAAGGAGCAGGGGAAGCCCTCTGCCACGTCGTCACCCGCAGGAAAAGGACGAGCCCATTTGTTTGACTGCGGAGGTCAGGTGGCGCAGGGTGATTGGGGGACGTGTCAAGGGTTGCAGGTAGTTGTCGCGAGGCAACCCCTTTCATTGGCTTCTAGTCCGTCGTTTCACATATTCTTTTTCATCTGAAGAACCAAAGTTGGGCACGTTGTCGCTCCTCCGTCTTTGTTCCTGATCGCGACTCCACCCCCATCTCGGCTCGCGGCTCCAGCCGAAGCTCGGCGATCCTCAGGTTCACGCGGCTAGTTCAGGGGAGTTATCTCCCCTAAATTCCGCGTCATTCCAACACGTGGGGCTGCATCGTTGGCTTGGAGAAGAGCCTTCTTTGTGTAATTGTCGCCGTGCGAGAACTCGGGGTTCGTCAACATCACAGCACGTGATTCATGCACCAGCGATGATCCGGAGGCGCTTAAAAGAAGACACTTTCGGTCGTCGGCCGACACGGGGAGTCTCCTACCATACCGCCTTACTTAAATATCATCCCCGTTTGTCTTCTTGCTCAACTATTCCAAATCCCAGGATCACAGCAAAGATTCCCTTCACCGTAACACGAGCCTCCAGCTCCTGCCGAGCGGACCAAGCCGAACTAGCCACGCTAGGGAACCGGGTCCATGTAACGCTTCGTAATCAAATGAATGACGGAAGCACAGCGAGCGAGCGAGCGAGCGAAGGAATAGCGCCTCCCGACACCCGTATATAACAGCAATTCAACAACTCCGTTCCTCCACAATGTTCCCAGTACAAGCTCTAGACGGTCTCGACTCAGGGCATGGATAAAGTAAGTGCTTCGTGTAATTAGACTCAAACCACCTTCTCTGATTCCCCATATATATATACCCACCCGAACGTCAATCAAGCAGAGCAGCACCGTTGGCCTTTAAGATGTTTAGCACGGGAGAATATTCTGCTGCTGCCTTCGAAGGCATGGACTCGCTCCCGAGCCCAAGGAAGAAGAAGAACAAGCTGGTGAACAAGAGAAGGTTCAGTGATGAGCAGATCAGGTCACTGGAGTCTATCTTTGAATCCGAGTCGAGGCTAGAGCCTCGGAAGAAGCTGCAGCTCGCTAGGGAATTGGGGCTGCAGCCCCGCCAGGTGGCCATTTGGTTCCAGAACAAGAGAGCCCGATGGAAGTCGAAGCAGATGGAGCGTGACTTCGCCGTTCTTCGCGCCAACTACAACGCCCTTTTTGCCCGGTTCGAGTCTCTCAAGAAAGAGAAGCAATCCTTGGTCACTCAGGTAGATACTCCACCAATCTCTTCCTTCAATAGCATTAAACACTCCCGACGCTAGTTGCTCGTGTCAATTGAAGCAGCTATTCACGAGTGTATGGATATGTTGTTCATAGATTGAGAAACTAAACCGACTCGTGGAGAAGCCGCAAGTAGAGGGCCAGAGCTGCAGCCATGATTTGGCAACGAACAGCATCGATCGCGAATCCGACAATGGGTTTCCCAAGCATGAAGACAGTCAGCCTGTATTTGCGGATAAATTAACGCGTTTGATGGGAATCCCATGTGAGGATGACTACTTTGGCCTAGAAGAGAAGCAGAGCCTCCTAAACATGGCCGAACCCGATCCTGAACCTGCCCCTGCAGATAGTTCCTTGACATCACCTGAGCCCTGGGGCAGCCTGGAGACTGATGATCTTCTCAATCAATCGTCCGGCAGTTCGCAGTGGTGGGACTTCTGGTCTTGAGCCGATGGCCCTTTAAAACAGATTACCCGACGATATGCCCCAAGGATGAGCTACTCTCTTCAGTGCCTCAGACTCCAGAGTGCCAGTAGTGTGGTCATAAGGGCTTCATTAGAAGGGACTGTTGCTCCTAATGCACACACTTTCCTAGAATAAGCATCCCAAGAAAGAGGACATGAAATCAATCGACAATCCCTGAGGGGGAGTTGCTGCTGCAGCTAGTGGTAATTTAAAGATACAGAGCACTCACGCATACCCGGTGCCACGAGTCAAGCACAAGGGAGAACGTCCCACCGACATGTAAATAAAAAATGTCCAAGACTCCTCTGGTGAGGAGGATTTTTGTGCGTGTTACTTCAGTAGGGTAGCAATCCATTTTCTTTCATTTTACCCCTCTTGCTCCGATGACTCTGTGTTTATGGAAGAGAGAAATGACGCATTCGAAATTCAGCCGATGTGGCTCTTGACATCCAATATCAGGGCCCATGAACAAGATTTGCTCATCTGCAAATTCATTTTGTAGATGCCGGTACCCCAAAATCCGAACTGGAAAAATGATCCGAACAATCCAGCAATTACGTTCAGTACAAAGCAGCATTACCAAAGTTTATCCGCCACCTGAGGACGCTCTCTGAATGACCCTATCGATTCTGATGGGTCACGAATAGATGACATGACACCGACAGTCATCATGATAGGTAGACTAAAGTTTCTTATGGGGTCATCCCGTCAAACTATGACCGCAGCAGGATAAAATCAGTAGATTAAGATTTAATGTAGCTCCATAAAACAGTGGAGATTCCCAAACTTGCCGTTGGCCTTAGGATAAGCAATAGCACAGCTGCTTCGCGATAGAATCATTCTTTCTCGCCGCGCTTCCAATTCCAAGCGCCAGACACTTCCGCAATGAATGACGAAGCTTCCATCATAAGTAAGTCAAGAGTCCCTGTGGGGACTACACCATGTTCAATCATTTCCACGGCAAGATCGCAGTGCTAGAAATATTAAGATATTTTCTTTCTTTTGTCTTTATATCTTTCACGATTGTACAAATTGAGATTCCATCTTTCCTGGCAAAGCTACTGCCAAATCTTTCATGATCTGGTCCACGAGGGTCGTATATCCAGAGAGCTAGAGGTCCGGAGCTTGTCGACAATGACCCCACAATCTTGTCCAAAACTCAAATTCCCAGCTCCTGCTGCAAGAGCACAAACTCTATATTACAGAGTTGGGTTTGCTATCTGGAATTTTTCCTTAAGACACACACGCCCCCACCTCACATGTGCACCTAGCATGGAAGTTCTAAGCTTTAGCTGTCTGCCTATCCTGCGTCGAGTGCAAGAACAACAATCTGTTCACTGAGACTGCTCTAAGTAGCAGCTGTTGATGATTGCGGAGTAATCGGTCAGTGAGATCGCCTCTATCCAATGGGCTATACATGCTTGTTTCCGACCATCGCCCCAACATGGTCATCACTGCCTAGGGAGAGAATAGCAAAGCGTGTGAATAAGGAAGGGAACATATGGGCCTGCGTTAATTACTGAAAGTCGAGTGGATCCCCCATGTAGCAAGCAGCTCGAAGGGTGTCCGTGGTTTTGCGGAAAGTGCCCAAAAAACCAGGGGCGACGCTAAACTTGGTCTCGGATTGGACCGTATCACTTGAAACAGCCCAAAGTTGAGCATGTTGTTGGATTCAGCCCATCCAGCCCACAAAGTCTTGCAGGCCCAGTCCCCCAAACACAAGAATGGATAATAGTATAAACAAACCTGAACTTTTATCCTATACGCAACATCATCTCTGTACTAAACCAAAGTTCATGGACCGTACTGAATAAATTAAAAGTTCAAAAAAGACATTACATATTCAATCAAGGTTTATGAACCATTTATTTCATTTTTCCAGACAATAACTCATTTCTATCCCGTTTGATCCTCTCCATTTTAGTATAATAAACCCACACAGCCCATCTTTTAAAGCCCTACATCACCTTGAGAAAAGAGTGCTGAGATTTAGAGAATGAGAAAATATGTTCTTATTTTTCACTCTGCAAAAATGTTTAGAAGAACTAGTGGTTTGAGGCTCCATTCCTTTTACAAAAAATAATTTCAGAAAAAATGTTTTTTGAATTTTTTGGTGTTTGGTTCACGGAAAATGAATTAGTAGAGAAAAACATTTTTCACTAATGGAAAAGTCTTTTGAAATAAAGGAAAATATTTTCCATTTTTCCAGTAGGAGAAAACATTTTCCATATCTTTTTTCACCAAACATTCCTTTTATTTTTATTTTTTCTTTTCTTATTTAATTGAGTTTAAAATTTTTTTTCTTTTTTTTCCTTCTTTCTTTCTTCTTCCTCATTCAGTTGCTAGCCATGGTGATAGGTGACAACTAAGGGTGATCGGGTCCAGCGTGGGTAGGGTCTAGACCTGGACCCTATTATAATCGGTTCTCTTTTTTTGGACCATGTTCCCTATCCAGTTTGCATTGGACCCTATTCCCAACCCACTCTGTTTTTCGGGTCTGGGAACAAGGTTAACCTTGTTTATATTGGCTGTTTTGCATAAAAATTCTGTACAACACTCATATAAAGTGTTTACAATCTCGATCAGCATAAGCATATCCACACTGATAAACAGTCCCCAATTTTAGTCAACCATCATTTAGATAATAATCGCATAAATTGCCCCACAAATTTTGCCAAATGCATTAGTAGTTCGTAACCACAATACCTGTAAAAAATTGCGTCACCAAACACGTGCTTTGATACAACACATAGAACTACTCTAGCTGCACTAAATAGTGTCTAATAGCAAAGTAAAATTAGAATGGCGCTCAGGATCAAACTGAACTCTTCCAACTCACACTGAGCTGCAAAATATGCTTTTTCAACAATCTTCTTGCAAGAAACGAAAAGAGGTCCAACACCAAACATGTATTTGTAATGCGACTCTTAATTCGAGGGCCAAGAAAGAGGCATAAACAAAATTCTCTTTCAATTCAATTCCAGATTTCAACAAACGAACCTGCACGTAGAGGACGCTTTGCACTTGAAGCCCTGTATTGTGAAAATAAAAGTATTTGTTCCCTCACCTGAACGGTGCTTCATACCAAGGATGATCAAATGGCTTTGTTATCTTTTCATTCAATTTATCCCTCGCATCACACGTCTTCAAAACGGTCTGCGTCAATTCCACCTGATTTTGCACGAACTCCTTTGTTTCTTCGCTGTTGGGATCTTCAAGCCTAATGATTCAATGGAAAAATTCAAATCTTAAGCGAACGATATATCTCAAAATCTATAAGTTAAATGCAAATTCTAAACTCTCCATCAACCATGTGAGCACTATTCTATTTCAAAACCACAAAGAGATTCAATTAGAAGATCCATCAATTAGCAGCAAGACTCGAGACTTCATGGAATTTATTAACAACTATCAAGAGAACTATATATCTGTTGGGCGTCGGAGCGGATTTGTTTGGCATCGAGCAGAGGAGGACCCAGCAGCAAGGGCAGCAACGGCTTCGCAGGGGAGGGCAGTGCAGGCGAGGTGCTGCAGCAGGGGGCTCGGCGGGATGCGGCGACGTCGGGTCGATGCGGATTAGCATAGCAGCGGCTTTGATGAGCTGCTGGTATCGCGGCTGGTGAGGGCGGCAAGGATTGACGTGGCTTCAGCAGGCGTTAGCGAGGGGGCTAGGCCAGATCGCGAGCAAAGCAGGGGACGTTGTTTGAGTGGCGGTAGATCGGCAACAGGGGAGCTCGGGAAACAACGCGCGGTGAGAACAGGATCGGCACGGCGTCGGTGCTCAGGTGCGAGCTCAGCGGGGGTCAGTAGCTTCACGGGTAGAACAAGTGGAGTGGAGTTTCAGGTGATCGGCGAAACGGCGACAGTGGTGCAAGCACGAGGGGTGCGACGAAAGCGGCAGAGGCGGCGCCGGCTTCGCGATTTCGGAAGGGGAGCTCGGAGCAAGGCTGGCCGGTTGCGATTTCGAGAGAAGTAAAGATAGAAAGTAGAAACTAGGGTTTTGCGTTTTTGTCTTTTTGGTTTTGGGGGTGGCTTAAAACTGGTTCCCAAATTGGTCCGGTCAATCCGGTTCCCGGGTGGGTAATCCCTCGGGATCGGTTCCTGGACCGGTTTAAACAGGGTCTGAGTTTTGGAAATCGGTTTCCGGACCGGTTTCAATCGAAACCAGTTCCCGACCCTGTTTTACAGGTGGGCCGGATCAGGAACCCAGTAAACCCGGGCAGGTTACACACCCCTAGTGACAACTAGCCATAGGCGAACTTGAGCCTCACCACAAGATAGCAAGGCTCGAGCTCACTCGAGGTTATCGGGAGCTCGACTTTGCCAACCCGTGGCGAGGCTCGAGCTCACCTATGGCCTGTTGCTGGCTACCATCATGGTTGGCGATTAGCTAAGAAAGGAGAAGAAAAAAAGAAAAAAATAAAAAAAAACAAGAAAATTTTAAAAATAATTGAAAAATCGATTTAAAATAATAAAAAAATTATTGAAAAAGAATGCATGGACCTTACTAAATGATGGAAAATATTTTCTAATTTATTTTTAAATTTCAGTCGAACACCAAAAAATATTATTTTTTTCTTGAAAAATGACTTTTTGGAAATCATTTTCTAGAAATGTCATATTTTTTGCCAAACGAATGGGACTTAATTTCATTTTTTTTCCCTAGAAATCAACTAAGCCATAGGTTGTTACAAAGAGTTAGATCTCCACTCTAATAGTGAGAAACTTTTCAATCTCAGAGAAATTAAGTGAATCAATTTCCTACCTTTAATTTAAGGAACCTTAGCCTTTTCCACGATAAAGCTTATGTAGAATCAGGTGATATTGGAATCCGAACGCCAAAGCAGGGGTAACCACCGATTTACTCGATAAAAGTCTGAAAGGAATGTTTCTTTCTAACTACCCCAACATGCACTTCCGTTTCTTTCTTTTTTCTTTTTCTTTTTTTTTTTTGGAGGAATTGCTTCTCTGAAAAAGACCGAAACTACTTGTCATAAAGCATTACAACTTGACATGGTTACAAAAACTACGTTGACCACTGGTTCAAACATAAGAGAACAAGTAAGAATAACGACTTGACATTGTTTTGATTGGGCAATGTGGGCATCTTGTAACCTCTCTCTTTCTCTCTTCATTCTCGTTTTTTTTTTTTTTGGGACGAGTTTACCTCTTAACTATTTGAAAAACCATTCTATTAACACCAACCTTTTTTAAGTGCTTGCTTAATACAATTTCCCTGCAATTGCTAGATGACCCAGACCCAAAGGGTGAACAACGCGGTCGGGATGGTAGGGAAGGCTGCGTTGACCGGCAATTGTAACCTTAAAGCGGACAAGGCTAAGCACATTTTCTCTATCCTACATCACTAAGAAGGGAGTCTTAGGATGGTTGATACAACCTGTACTTTTAACTTTTTGTAACGCATTTTAAAGCCGTGAATATCAGAGACTCAAAACGGACAATATTACATAGTGATAGTTCCATAAATCCTTATAGAAATAGGTTCCACAGGTGTTTATATTTGTCTCATCTTTTAGGAAGTTACTTTACCCAATTTTAATTGTGTTGCAATGTCGTAACATGCATTACTAAGCAATCAAGTCACAAAACTTTCACAGTGCAGCATAACGTACCATACAACTACGATTATAGAAAATAGATATTAAAAAGATCGGAACTTCTTGTCAGTTGTCATAATCTACTTACAACTTGACAAAGTTATAAAAAAAACTACGTTAAACAAAGATTCAAACATAAGAGAACAAATAAGAATAACAACTTGACATAGTTTTGATTGGGCAATGTAGGCATCTTGTAACCTCTCTGTTTCTCTCTTTATTCTCGTTTTCCTTTTCCGGACGAGTTTACCTCTCAACTCTCTGAAAAAAATTCGATTACCCCACCCTTTTTTAAGTGCTTGCTTGGTATGATTTCCCTGCAACCCCTACAGTAGGGAAATAGATTCTGCAGGTGTTTGACAAACTCTTTACAACTGTCGCATCTTTCAAGAAGTTACTTTGCCTAATTTTAATCGTGTTGCAGCTTTGTAACGTGCATCACTAGGCTATCAAGTTACCGCACTTTCACACCGCAACACAGCTTACAATACAACTACGATCAAATAGATGTTAAGACCGATAACTTATGTAGTTCGACGTCCGAGATTCATTGGCCAAAAAATTGCTCGAAATTGTTTTTGAACAACAAGCGGAGAAAATATTGCGAGGGACCAGACCGTACTGCCCTTTAAAGGGAACATCAATTCTCCCGAGAAAGTTCATATAGAGTTGGGAAGTTCTACTTTCTTTTGACAAATTGGACGACACGCTCTCGAGTTTCTTCCTCGATGCATTATCTTTGAAAAAGTCAGTTTGTATTACTCCATTCTCGGCAATGATGCATGACAAGTTGGTTTACCTATCTCCACGCGTGCGAAAGTTGGGCGATGATCCAGATTATCTTAGTGGGCTTGATCTTTGTGAACTTTTGCTGCAAAAGTCGACTCTCTATCCTTTTCGCCAGCATGAAATGTGCTGTGGACTTAGTTCTCAGTCAACCCTTTAGCGGAGAACATCTAAGTCGTCAACTCAGTAGACCTTATCTTGCACTCAGAAGTAGGTAGAATTTTCCGGTTAGGTCACGGATTAGGCAGCGTATGTGTCGAGCGTTCATGGCTTCGGTACTAGCTTCGCGCCAAAGAATTCGCTGGAACATCAGTTTTCCACCATCATTTTGTCGAAAAAGAGGCTTCCTATTGCGGCAGGTACCCGAGGGGTCAAGACGAAGCTACTTGTCGAGCACTAGGTTAATACCGAATCCGTTGGGTAATGTTCTTGGACGTACCATGATATGTCATCGTCGGTATTTCTATATTTTTAATGATGGATGTATTGAAAATTCTAAAAATTATCATGAAAATACAATTGAATTCTAAATTTTTCGAAAAGTATAATTCAATCATAAAACTTGTTAAATTTGCATAATCAATCCTTTCCGTTAACTCTATCTAATTTGACTAACAGAAAATACCGATGCGACTTTTTTTCTTATTATTTTCTTTATCCTAAGACTAAAACGACATTGTTTTGGTTAAAATTTGATTTTAATGCAAAATTTATTTAAATTATATTAAAAATAAGCAAAGGTTTGAAAAAAAGAAAAAGAATGAAAAGAAAAGAAAAAAGCTTGTAGCTTTCATTGCCCCACCATTGCTAGGAAGGGCTAGTGGCGATGGATGAATGGTCGACGGGGATTGTCGAGCCTCACTTGTGGAAGATTTTGCTTATTTTTAATATAACTTGATTTATATTCAAAATTGGAAATGGGCCAAAAACGATGTCGTTTTTGCCACGTCAGTGCTATAAAGGATAGAGAAAATAATTATTAAAAAAAAAAAGCCACGTCAGTATTTTGTATTAACCTAATGGACGGAGTCAACAGAAGGATTTGATTACACTAATATGGTTTTGTTTTAAAAGTTTTAGGATTAAATTGTACTTTGATGACAAATTTTTGAACTTTCCGTGGACTTACCCCTTAATTTTTATTTAAAGAAAAGAACAGATTAAGAAGGACGGAGTTAACAAAATGGTCTGCACATTATTGAGAACTAAATAACCTAAACGAGCATGCACAAACAGCTCGAGCCTCTGATAAGATGAGAACTCTAGCAGGCACGTTGAAGAGCTGTATATGAACTTCAAACGACCGGAGAATACGATGTTCGGTTGAGGGAGATCATTGTGAGATTCCATTGCAGCTTAGCTTAGAGATAAACACGAACTCCTTCCAAACCCTCGGTCGCTTACCCACGATATTTTAGCTAATGTCCTTGACCCGCAAGAATATAGGCACCCGGAAGATGAAAAGGAAAATTAAAGGGAAAGTAAAGAGTCACTGGATATGTAGGTTCCACAAAGCTAGTGTAGTCAACAGCCTAGATTTAATTAATTTATGAGTAGAGTGATGACGAGAATGAAAGGTGAAGGTTTGGGAATATGCCGCTTGTTTTGCTCTGGCCAAAGAATATAGTCCTCCTGTGCGAGGATAAATGAGTTGTTCGGCACCCAACCCAACTCCCCATTACTTAAATATTATCCGAGAGAGGGAGCTAAATCCCAAAAAGAGATTTGAGACTGCATCAGTGTGCACGAGTGAGTGGCGAAGATTAAGCTCGCAAGTTGCAATCCAATGAGCTATTTGACAAAGCTATATCGTGAGTAATCGAGAATCATATCTTCACAGTCGAAGGGAGAATATTATCTGCAAGATTATGCTTTTGTAATTGGGGGATTAATGCACTTCGATGAGTGAGTGGCCTTCCCAAGTTGGTAACGGAGAGAGAAGCACAAACGCAGGCTCTAGGCTCTAGGCTCTAGCTGTCTGTACATCTGTCTTGTTTCTCTCTTGATTTTTTTTTTTTTTTTTTTCCTTGGAAATATGGATACGTTCGGGGAGAGATATATATATATCATGGTCACGTATAAACTGTGCTTGATATCTCGACCAAACTTGGAAGTGCAGCTGCAAAGCCACAAGCCAACCGACCCGTCATACCAGTGGACGCGCGCTCAAGGAGACAGGTTGCATATTGAAGAACCACTTGGGATTTGACCTAGCGATCCGGATTTGGCAGACCTCTCCACTAGAAACGGTTGCTTTCCATATTAGCTGTTAAAACAACGAGATATTCCCACGTAATCTGCGGGCAAAGCTAAAAGGTGGCGGATAGACACTCCACTAGCTATAATCAATCAAATGTATACATGAGATCGATTGCGGAATCGAAAGATATGCTCGTGTACCCTCTGCGCTATTACATTAATACGATTACTCACTTTGTTAAATGCCATAATGTGACAAAACAAAAGGGCCATTTATTCAGTCAAAAGCGAAGAGAGAGAGGAGTGGCACAGGGAGCTACAAGAAGTGCCCGAAGGAAAGGAGCTTTTGTGAGAGGACCACGGAATGGAAGGAGAGAGGAGGACATATTCTTGCTTCCTCCAATTCAAAGATTCAAACTTTGAAAAAGTTGAAGGAATCTTTTCTAGAGCACTCTCTGCCCCCACACACCACCAAACCAAAATGTAAACCAGTTAGAATTGGGATCTTTCAGCTGCGAATCCAATCATCGGTCGGGTTGTTTAAGCAAGTGGTAGGTTAGCAGCCCCCACCATTACCATATGGATTGGAGCCTCGACCGTATGCACCAACGTGTCTACGTCCATCTCGTCTACTTCTTCCTTGAGATCCTCATTATTATATTCACAGGGCTGATCTGTTTCATAGCATCCTCATCAGCTGGTTGTAAACACCAGATCAGACAAAAGGCCCCCACATAGTTTGCGTAAAGGTGGCATTCGACGCAGATGTTGCCAGCAGATTTAGGGGGGCATTGTTTTTAAGATCGATATTTTCAAGGCGACAAACACGTGTCTTGTGATTGACGGTCTTCAATTGGAGGAAGCAACATTGATGATGGCGATGATGATGAATGAGTTCCCTATTATTAGATTTCCCATTGCAACGACCGACCAACTCCTGGGTTGAGGTCGCCCCATATTCGAGGGGCATTTTGCATATTGTTAATCATCACTTGGTCATTATGTGTATATAGCTTTCGTCAGACATTTAAAATTGCAAGTCTTGGTCCATTAATATACTAATAGGATTGTTGTCTCGCCCCCAGCTGGCTTGAGGCAGGATTTATTTTTCCCCGAAAATCCAGCTTCCAAACTCGCTGGGCGGAAAAGGAAATGAGCTTTTAGTGTCTAACTAGCCCCGGTTGAGCATTCTGAAAGCTCGTTTCTTGTACGTGACGTCCACTTTTCGCAGAGTTCTTTCAAAGGAAATTACAGATCCAGAGAAGCTTTAGTACCTTGAGTCGAGAAGGCTGGCGCACGAGAATAGGGTACTAGAAGCGATGGTGTGCCCTTCTCATTGGGTGTCCGCAGAAAACACTTGTTTTAAGTTCTATTTGAAGTGCGATACACGTTCTTCATATATCGATCTGGTTGGGTGATTTAGTATATGGCATTGTTAACGAATGCCGACTTTTCATTCTCTCACAGGAATCTTCCCCGAGGTTATCTGTATTGGGGGGGAGTCCTACGCCTACTCCGAAACAGAAAGGGAGAAGGAACAACTAAACAACAAAGGCAAGAGTAAATATTCCAAAGCATGTGCTGCTCCCTTCGACTGTACTCATATAAAAAAAATGGGGCCAGTTGCAGACATCCTATTGCCTCCTTGATTTTACTAACGTACGTGCCAGAGATACGCCTCTTCAAACCACCAAATGATTATAATGTGCATCGGTTTGGGTGGTTTTGTGTTTTCTGGTAGAGAGGACATGCGAAACCTGTGACTTAACTCGCAAGGAGCTTCCCCCTTGCAGAAACAACCTAAAGAAACGCCAACCAGTAGAATAATAAACTAGCGGGCATCCGTAGCTCACACGGTAGAGGCATCAAATGTGAACTCGCTAAACGGGCCATTTTTGACCAAAAAAAAAAAAAAAAAGGCCATTAAAGATGAGTCCCAGAATCAGTCAAAGAGAAAGACCGGGAAGAAAGATGGTCTACAACTACTGCGGTCTAGAATGGTGCAGCTTCAACGAGCGAATTTCAAAACTTGGGATAATGATTCCACTATTTCTTGGAAGAAATCATTGGGCAGCTCTCCAACCGGGAAAATGTGGCGGACTTTCCCAGGGCTTGGAGAGGCATTTGGGCGTGAAATTGCAGAGGTAATCCCAACCCCAAACTTGAAGGTCTCTATAGTAAGGAATAGAATCAAAGATTGAATCCATCAAGTTGCGTTGAATAAACAAGTGCGACTCTCCTCCAATTCGTTAAAGAAAGGGCAACTTGTTTTGCAGATGACTTATTCAAATGAGTCTCCCGCTCCCTGTTAAAACGGAAGGGTTTTAAAATAAGGAAGAAACGTGGAAGGAAATATGACCCCATCTTGACCGCATAATGATATGATTCCAAAGTCATGGATGGCCCATCAGAAACGGCAGGGTCTCTTGACCGTAAGTCATCTTCCCACCTGCATCCCTCCACGGCAACAGCCACCAATGCCTAAATCAGATTACCCACGCTTTGGAATATATGGAGTGAGCCCGAACAGTCGAATATATATGCTCCTGGTGCGGGTACAAAACATAACCCGAGGAAAGACAATAATAGAGATACCCAAAACCGATTTGCTACTTCGAAACATATGGCGAGCTCCTGCTTAGGATTTGGTCATAGCTTAAACGATGATCAACAGATTGTCGAGTTGAATTAGAAAGAATTCAAGTTGGGCTTCTCCTCCCTCGACTTTTCCCGGAAAAAAGAAGACTCTTGTAGGACTTTGCTTCCTCTGTTTCCACCAAGCAAAAAGCAAAACAGAGTCTGTATTATAAGGGTCATTAACCTTCCCCGACCATTCCTGGAAAATGGGGGAAACTCTGGCTGCTTCTGTTGTCAAGCAATGAGTCAATAGACACAAGTGCAGGATCATTACCGAGAAATGTCCTGTACCCTTGGCGCTTAAAAAAACTCCCCTCTCTTATGTTCGAAGGAGCTGGTGAATAAACAATTTCGGACGTCACTCTCGTCTCCCGTGGAAAGTTCTCGCGAATAATTAAAAGGAGTCATTGCTGATGTTTGAATGATTCATTGACTTTCTCTAACACGTCACTCTACTTTATTTTTCGTTTTTTTTTTTTTTTTTTTTTTAGGGGGGGGAGAGGGGTTGGCGGCTGGGGGCCGAGCTGCCAATGAATCGAGAGGACGAGTAGTTCGGCTGGCACTAAATCAGAGCATACGTCTTTCATAACAGCACTAAACCAGTAGCATTTTTTCTCCTCTCAACCAATAACGTTCTTAACCAGAAAATGGATGGGAACCAATTCCAGCACAAGAGATATCTCTGACTCTGAGATCCTGCTTAGCTGTTCGAGGTTCTCATCGGACTCGCCGGTCTTTTCGGATACGCGTGCACACATGATTCCCGGACCAATAACGTTCTTAACCAGATATTAGATGGGAACCAATTCCAGCACGAGAGATATCTCTGATTGACTCTGAGATCCTGCTTAGCCGTTCGAGGTTCTCGTCGGACTCATCGTTTTTTTGTGTACGCATACACATATGACTCCCGGATTTAGTATCTAATTCTCACTGGTTTGGAAAATGTATAGATACGACCTATTATAACCAGCCGGGTCCCTATTGGCTAGATCTGAGGCAGACAAATGCCCCGACAACCAGCAGTGAAAAAATTTTGAGATAATAGTAAGATATAGAAATCTCCCCAGGTGATAGGAAGAAGATTTTTTTCACACTAAACTCATGTCATGCCCTCGTGACGGCGCTGCTATCTCTATTTGGGCTTCTCCTTTCTTCTTCTTCTTCTTCTTCTTCTTCTCTCTCTCTCTCTCTCTCTCTCTCCAATGTTGTTTTCTTTTTTTTTTTTTTTTTTTTTTTTTTAAATTAAGACAGTGAATGAAAACGCGCAATGATTAGTCTTTTACGAATATGAGCGCTTACATACATACACTCGCTCTCCTTTCACCCCTCCTTTTCTTCCAACTTAAATTTCATTAATTTACGCAGGGGTCGTCCCGTGCTCTGCCCTATAAATACCAGCCCCCAACCAACACATTCAATTACCTCAAAACCTCATTCCAAACCAAGCATGACCATGAGTTCAGAGTTCGAAAGCCTCTGGCTCTTCGCCATCGCCTCCAAATGCAGAGCCTTCACCCATGATAACATTGCCTGGTCCCTCCTCTTGCTGGGTTTAACTTGGCTTGCCATCGCCCTCCTCCACTGGTCTTACCCTGGTGGCCCTGCCTGGGGCAAATATTTCTGGCGCAAGGCACTCTTCCTCTCCCCATTTTCCTCTTCTCCTTCTCCATCCCACACGATCCCCGGTCCCAGGGGATTGCCTCTTTTCGGAAGCATGAGCCTCATGCTTCACTTAGCTCATCATCGGGTTGCTGCTGCCGCTGAAGCCTTCGGGGCTAAGCGCCTGATGGCCTTCAGCCTGGGCGACAGTCGGGTCATCGTGACATGTAACCCTGAAGTCGCCAGAGAAATCCTCAACAGCTCCGTGTTTGCTGATCGCCCTGTGAAAGAGTCTGCTTACAGGCTCATGTTCAACAGGGCAATTGGCTTCTCTCCCCACGACGTCTACTGGCGAACCCTCCGGAGAATTGCCACTACTCACCTTTTTTGCCCGAACAAAATCAAGGCTTTCGAGTCTCAGCGGCGCACTGTCGCTTCTCAGATGTCCGCGGCTCTGTTCGCCTCCCGCGAGCAACCCTTCACAGTTCGCCATGTGCTGAAGCGAGCCTCACTGAACCACATGATGAGCTGTGTGTTCGGACAATCCTACGACTTGAGCTGCACGACCCCTGAAGTGGAAGAGCTGACGGGGCTGGTGGACGAAGGGTACGAGTTATTAGGCATGCTGAATTGGTCCGATCATCTCCCCTGGATGGCAGAGCTGGACCCTCAGAAGATCAAATTCAGGTGCTCTAGGCTGGTGCCCAAAGTCAACCGCTTTGTTAGCCGAATCATCGCAGAGCATCGAGCTCAACCGGCCGCCGACCACCAGGACTTTGTGGACGTTCTGCTCTCGCTTCAGGGTTCTGATAAACTGCCCGACTCCGATATCATCGCCGTTCTGTGGGTAAGCACCGAGTTTTTAACAACTTTCTTTGCAGAGTATACTTAGAACTTTGAGAGTTTTTCGATCATGGGCACTCGTCTACAATTGACGTTTTTTCATGAGGAGGTCGGTACCCAAAATTTGGGAGTAACATATGAATGGAAAAAAAATCGCAGGAGATGATATTTCGAGGGACGGACACGGTGGCGGTGCTGATGGAGTGGATCCTAGCGAGGATGGTGGTCCATCCGGAAGTTCAAGGGAGGGTCCAGGAGGAGCTGGACCGGGTGGTGGGAAGGTCAAGGGAGGTCAACGAGTCGGACGTAGGGGACCTGCCTTATCTCCAAGCCGTAGTGAAGGAGGTGCTGAGGCTCCACCCGCCGGGCCCACTGCTGTCCTGGGCAAGATTGGCCATCACTGACACGACCGTGGACGGTCATCACGTGCCAGCAGGAACCACGGCCATGGTCAACATGTGGGCCATCTGCAGGGACCCCAGCGTCTGGCCCGACCCACTCCGGTTCAGGCCCGAGAGGTTCCTGGGCGGAGAAGGGGCGGAGTTCTCGGTGCTCGGCTCGGACCTCCGGCTGGCGCCGTTCGGGTCCGGGAGGAGGGCCTGCCCCGGGAAGATGCTGGGGCTGACGACTGTCACGTACTGGGTGGCAGCGATGCTGGAGGAGTATGATTGGAGGGCGGCGGTGAGTGAGGACAAAGTTGACTTGTCGGAGTATCTCAGGCTTTCTTGCGAGATGGCCAACCCTCTCGCCGTCAGACTCCGGCCCAGGCGCGTGCCTTCGCAGACGTCAGCTGAGATGGGAACCCAATCGTCTTAAAAAAAAAAAAAAAGCATTATAAACTAAAAAGAAAAGACAATTATCTATCAAATAAAGCTTTTCTTTTCAAAGGGGAAAGATAAAGTCAACGGCCAGGACAAGAGTAGGGCTTAGATTATGGACCGTGGGTCTGGCTTTAAAGCCCCTCTCGTCATCAAAACTGAAGTTTTCAGCTTCTCTTGGGGGTCTTTGTCTTGGAGTTGCAAGGGGTTTTCTTCTTTTCTATTTGATAGCTCGACCTTGTCGCACATGTGTATCATCGTGTTGGTTTCCAACGTTTTAGCCGGTGTACATACTGCTCACTCTAATACAAGCTTCTTTGCGTATGATCACTAACCTAGTTCGAACGACCCGATTCGATTAACTAAGCCATAAATACTTTAATAAGACAAATTGACGCACCATATCATTCATTCGAGACATAATGAATGTGCGATTGAATTTGACTTCTTGTGCGAGTGCAACCCACCATGTCTTCGACCCAACCTGAGCGCATGGAAGAGGATTAAGCGCTCTTTGATCATGAGCAGGACATTTCACCACAATTCTAGTCGCTAACGAGGCCCAAAACCTACTACGAGGAATTTATTAATAAGCACCTTAAATGCTAGATTCGTCGCCACTATACCCTAGTTTTTTGATGTAATTTCCCTGCCAAAGTCTGATGTCCAGCCAAAGATAAATATATAATAAAATCAAGTTGATTCACTATGACGTTCCAATCGGCTGTGTGTGAATAGGAAATCCTTCATAGGCACCTTAAATGCTACAATCCATCGCCGCTATACCCAAGTTTTTTTTATGTAATTTCCCTGCCAAAGTCTGATGTCTAGCCAAAGATAAATATATAATAAAATCAAGTCGATTCACTATGACGTTCTAATCGTCTGTGTGTGAATAGGAAATCCTTCATAGGCACCTTAAATGCTACAATCCATCGCCGCTATACCCAAGTTTTTTGACGTAATTTCCCTACCAAAGTCTAATGTTCAACCAAAGATAAATATATAATAAAATCAAGTGGATTCACTATGATGTTCAAATCGTTTGTGTGTGAATAGGAAATCCTTCATAAGGTACGATCCATCACCACTATACCCTAATTTTTTGACGTAATTTCCTTGCCAAAGTCTATTGTCGAGCCAAAGATAAATATATAATAAATTCAAGTTGATTCACTATGAAATTCCAATCGTTTGTGCGTGAATAGGAAATCCTTCATATGCACTTTAAATGCTACAATCCATCACCACTATACCCTAGTTTTTTGATGTAATTTCCTTGCCAAAGTCTAATGTTCAGCCAAAGATAAATATATATAGTAAAATCAAGTGGATTCACTATAACCTTCCAATTGTTCGTGTGTGTATAGGAAATCCTCATGCTTGACATGAGAGAATATTTTTATCCAAAAAGTGTTATTTTGAACACTTACCCTATCTTTAGACAAATCATTCATCACGACTACGTCGTACCTTCTTAATAATTATAAAAGCCATACGTCTATACGCATCAAGGGGAGAGGCGGTTAAGGTTCTAACCGAATTTCTTATAACGATGAAATTGTGGGCGAGGCTTGTTAAACTTTGACTTCTCCAATGGATGATAGAGAAGCAAAGTAAAATACATGCAGGATCCAGTGCCCAGTGAGGAAACTCTAGGCTATGATTATTGGTGGAACTAATGCGGAAGCAAAATCAAATTCAATCTATGAAGATTAGCAGACAGCTTGGATTTGTCGGGGTCATTTTCGTCCCCTCCAATGAAGGGCGGACATGTTGCGACGAGCCTGTGGTTTTGAAGGAACTGTCCGAATGACATATTGACAGATCAACCTGGGGTTAACAAGTCTGATTATAGTATTAATATTCGCATCACTGGACACTTACTCCTGGGCCCGGCTTAGTGGCCAAGCGTCATTGATGACTGGTGGCTTGATTTGTACTGTGGTCCCTTCTTCCTAATTCATATTATTCCCAGTTTCATCTCTCCCTCCCTCTTTAATAACCCACAAATACCGAAGGGCGTTGTGGCTAATACCCTCGCCCAGATCACCCCATACCACTTGCGTCCCATGTACACATATAAATATACATGTGAGTCACGCAGGTTTTAACGTCCGGTATATGTCAGCAAATCTATTGAATTATAAAAAGGAAGCACGCCGATACAATAGCGGCACGCGGTGACTATCTGCCTAGTTAAGTTGCGTCGTGTTCTCTTTGATTCACTAAGAATCCTTTTATGATCGAAAATCGAGTTAATCTGAAATCGTTATGTACGACTGACCAATCAAAATCTCTGGTACCGCAAGAATCACATGGTTCGTTACTGCAGCCTCTTGAGGCGTGATTAGGAGAATGTCATCTGTCACCTAAAAATCCCACGGCGGATTATTTACGGCGAGTCAGTGCTCGTAAACTTTCGCCCACCATATCAACTACATAAAGGAATCAATTAGCTAAGCGGACGTTTTACCTTCCCATATTTTCCACGCAGGATCCTACATGTCAAGCTTAGCCTCGCGGAAAAATAATAAAGAAGCAATCAACCCTATGGCCGACGCACGAGGAACAGGACAATACCTATGTGGGCTTGTGCGGGCGTGTGGAGTGCAGACAATTGGACGAGGGGGTTCTAGAGGCGTACGGCTTTGTAATGATAGGAATGGAGTAGTATTCTTTGTAAGTTTTGGAAGTTGCACGGGTTAGACAAGAGGAACAAAGCCAATCACAAAACGAAGAGCTCTACGTGTACCCAAAACTGATCAGAAGTTATTGTCGCTCATTTGGCTCATGTAATGATCAAGACGATTGACAGTAACATTATATTGTTAAGGAGTCCACACTGATAAGGATCTAAACTGAACAACATCGTTAAATTAATGTAAAATGTTGGGGAATGATGATAACGACGCCCCAACGAATCAAGCTCGAAAAGATGAGGATTAAGCCCACACAGCAGGCTCCCCTTTTTGATTCCTAGACGCGGTCGACGGGAAAAGGGGCTCCACACAACACGACAATTCTTATGCAAATAGAAAGATCAAGTCCCTTTGGTCCACGTTGGGACAAATCATGGAGTTTTGTTTACTATTTTCAGTTTGATGATTGATCTGATCCCGGTAAGCTCTGGAGGGTTGGATTGCATTAGCCTTTTGTTTTATCGCAAACAAGCATAAGCTTCTCAAGGGAAAATATCAAATGCCCACTTGCTTACACTCTCCATATTCTTTTTAACTCTATATGTCATGGGACCACATTTCTTGACTAGTTATTAATATGGTCATCCGAATAAAGAAAAACTTACACCCTTTTATGTGGATGAGCTCCGGACATGCCCGTTCACCCTTTTATGTGCTGCTAAGGAAATGTAATCAACTTTGTTAATATATATATATATATATATATATATATATATATATATATATATATATATATATATATATATAGAATCCATGAACATTCTCAAGACGATTATTCACGGGAAAAAAAAAAACAAAAACAAAAAGGAACTTCTCTTATTAATATTAGTTTCTGGAATTGCCATATAGATTCTCCGTTTTGTAGTTTTGTACCGTTAAGATGTACTTTGGTATCATTTGAATATAGAGTCGGATGAACTTTATATCTATGTACTTGCTCTCCTTTCAATAGCTTGAATTTCGTATTGGATTTTCGAACACATGTATTCCACCCTCGACTGAATATCTCCGCAAGCCAAATCGATTCCCTAAAACCTAATCATAGGGCATCGTGGACGTTGATGTGCACCGCTTAATACATCTCGAGAAAATCGCATTAACACGGGAAAGAACTGCATATGATTTAACATAAATCGTACGATAATGATGTGAGTTTGCGAAATAAGGCCAGGCAAGAGAAATGATTTAGAGTGGGTGGGGCAGCCCGATGAGTAGGGAGGTGAGCAATGGAAGATTGTCGCAATTTTTGCACGGAAGGTGTCCAATGAATGCGCTTCATGAAGTGGGTGCCCTTTTTAATCTGGCTCCTTAGTTAATGACTCATCACCGTCAGACAAGGTTTAACCAAGGAGATCAATAATTGATGGAGCTCACGGGGGCTGATCCATTCAAACACATTGTTATCGGCAGCCTACATATCCCGAGTATCTCTCCCACTTTATGTCCAGTAGCTGGCGTAGAAGCCAATCGTTTACGTTAATCCATCTCTCTCTCTCTCCCTCTCTCTCTCTCTCTCTCGCAACGCTTGACATTGCGCAGCTCCTGCCCCTTTATTCTCTCCGGAGGGCAGGGATTAGACGGTTCGTCCCTTTTTGGCACTTTCAGGGTTGCGGGCAAATTCAATTCGCGACAAACACCTCTTTTGGAGGGTCGTGCAAGAAATCGTCTCGTGCCTCCAAAAAAATTAGGGTAATTAGATAGAAGATGCGTTTAATGATTCCATGGAATATCCCTTCGGAGTCTTGAAAATAATTCGATTGTTCAGATTTAATTGGGGTGAACATTTGCTTGATCTCAGTCTTTTATGTATACAAACAAGAATCTGCGTATATTTTCACGTCATTGGCTATCCTCCCAGGTGTCTTCGTCGCTGACTTTTTAGAATTTTGAATCATCTACAGTCTGTCTATACTTATTAAGAGCGTACTACTTGTTAGGAGACTCCGTATACTTTGATGGCTATATTGTAAGTAGAGGTAGCAAATGGGTCAAGAGCCCATATTTTAAGTTATATTTAATGGCACGAGTCATGAACGTGTTTGCTCTAAACTTTTAAAATAAGTTTAGTGGGCCATAAATGGGTTACATCAAAACTTAATGGGTCTTAAATAGGTTTTAAATGGATTATAAATAGGTTACCTAACAAGTTTTAGGTCAATTACAATCATGTCATTTTTATTTTTATATTTTCTTTTTTAAATATTTTTCTTTAGTTCTCATTTTCTTTTTCTTTCTATCAATGGCCGATCATGATGAGGGACAACCTCACTAGAGGCTGGTGAAGCTCGAGCTTGCCGATCTAGCCTTTGGCGAGCCTCAAGCTTGCCGATCTCGGGCAAGCTCCAACTCACCAACCTCTAACACCAGCAAGACTCGAACTCATCGATTTGGCGAGGTTGAAGCCTCGTGGATCTTTGTTGAGGCTCTAGCCTTGCCAACCTCGCAAGATTCGAGCTCCTCAACCTTGAGCGAGCCTGAGCTCGCCATGTTAATTTAGTGAGGTTAAAGCCTTGTGGGCCTCTGGTGAGGTTGGCGAGCTCACTTGTAGTTGGTTGCTTATGCTATTCTGGTTAGTGACCACACCAAGAAGAAGAAAAAAGAAAAAAGAAAAAATTTTAAAAATAGATTTTTAAAATAAAATAAAAGATAGTAATCACCTATGATCTCTTTGATTTATTTTTCCTTTGTTTTTGCATTTTTCGCTTTATTTACTTATATCATCATATCTGTTATTGTACTTTTAATATTCTAAAACTTTAACGTGACGAGCTTATCGGTTGAACGAGTTGTTACTTATTTTCCTAGTTAAGGTTATAGATGGATGCGTTTTACTAATATGAGTCAGGTCAGGTATAGATGGAGTCGAGGTCGAGGTCAGATTGGGTATGAGTCATCGAAATTATATTGCATGAAAATAGGTAGAACAAGGGTTGGACTATTTTGGATGTAACCCACCCATTTGACACCTTTAATTGTAAGTGCAATGATAATTCATGATTTCTTTACTCGTGGTTGTTCGTGTAAGCATCCTAAAAGCAGTTCAGCTTCATTGAATCAGCTTTTACACCAACTAGTCCCAACATGTACATCTTAATCTAATAGTGACCGCAACACATGCTTTCTCTTCCGCTCTTTCATATCTAGTAACTCTGCTTTAATAATTACAAGATAAAGAAAAATCTCAGCTGTTGTTTCGTTGGAATTTGACTCTGCACTGAAATTCCTTTTATTGAAAGTCGTTTTTTTTATTTTTATTAGAGAAGACAAGTCTATGACAATTCTAGACAAGAAATATCATAGGTACACAAGGAAATCGATAAGTTCACTTCAAATAGAATCGAATGTACATGACATGAACCAAAATTTAATCGATGATAAAACTTGGGAATATAAAGATATAACGCCAGAATTTAATCGATGACGAGGCACCTAAGAATTACAACAAAGATACATGCCAAAATTCAATCAACAACATGAATCTAGAAACTATAGCTAATAAACAAGATGGATTTTAAGTAACAATGTGAATCGAGAAACTATAACCACAATGTAGGAATTGAAAGATAACATATTTGTTAGTTTGTGCACAAGGTCTCTCTAGTAGTTGAGTACTGGTATTTATAGTACTTAAGACATAACAGCTAGAGAGCAGTTCTTTTGCAATTTTAGCCATGTTTTGATATCTCTGAGAATCTTGGTCCCAATTTTCCATGATGCCATGATCTTATATTCACATGGTTACTCCTTTAAAATTGAGCCTTGATCTTTTGTCCTTGCTGAGTTAACTTTATCTCTTCTCCATGATGTACTGGATTTCATTGGTCTTTCCACAAGTGATTACAAATTAGAATATTATAAACGTTTCCTAGTGCCTCCTAGACATACAATCTTTGTTTGGTGTCCCAAGCTGTAACTTCGTTTTTAATTGGTATTTTGCTGACTAGTTTTGTTATGACAATTGTCAACCATATGCCACCGTATATCAACAGCTAATTCATGTTTTGATTTATATTAATATTGACATCTCTTTTGGTTGTTAACAATGGCTCACGTATCTAGTGTCAATATTTAGCCATGTGTCTACTCATGTTGACGACTTGGTTAAATTTTGGTGCAAACAGCTCTATATCATTCAAGTGCCATCTTCATCTTATATTTTGACCGATCACATGTGGATGACAACAGTATTTTTAGTTGAAATACTAACTTTCTTAGACTGATTCATAATATTTCACATTAACACTTTCATTTTAGTTGAACAAAGTAAAGTGGTTATTGGACTAAAACTAGTGTTTTACCCCGTGCATTTCCCGCGTTAATTTAAAATTATTTCTTGAAAGCTATGTCGAATAAAATTAGTAATGCCAAATTATTTACAATATACTTTAAATTTTAACCGAAAAATCTACTAAGTTTTTATTTTGTATCAAGAACATCTACATTGATGAAAAAAGATAGATGTAATGCAAAAGAAATATTTGTGTACATATAAATATATGTATATGTCTTTCACAAATTCCATAAGTCTAATAGCAAGCATTTTCAAGTGTACAAAAGAAAGAGTTTAAACTTTTGTAGTCCATGATTAAATATTATAGATTTTACATGTGAATTAAGATGTAACACTAATTCATTGCCCTTACATTTTCACTTATTCTATTTCCACATGTCTTAAAGGTGTTATTATAATTATAATCATCAATGTGGGTGATCTTGGGCCTCTCTCAACCCAAAAGCTAGCTTAAAGGGTGAGGCATTCCCTCACTCACTAATTAACTGACTACCTGCCATTTCCACAACCAATATGAGACAACTTCGATAATCTCCCCCTCACACATTGGGCCTGGGTTGAAGCAAGAACAACCTGTAGCTCTCTCATATGTCTATTGCTATGGGTCTAGACTTATTGACAACTAAACTCTGGTTCCAATGTTAGGTGGTCTTGGGCCTCTCTAACCCCCATTCCTTCACACTCATAAACTGACAACCAACTCATTTCATAACCGATGTGGGACAATCTCAACAATCTCCTTCTCACATATTGGGCTTGGGTCGGAGCAAGAACAACTCGTAACTCTCTTGTATGGCTGTTGAGTCCAAACTTACTAGCAACCAGGCTCTAATACCAGCATTGAGTATTTTGGGCCTCTCTTATCTTAGAAGCTAAATCAAAAGGGTAAGGCATTCATTCTCTTATAAACCGCCCACAAACCCCTTCCACAATTGATGTGAGATAACCTCAACACTGTTAATTATTGTGTGATATTGTAAATTTCTGGTGAACCCTCAATTGTCGAATCTTTATTGAGATGTCAACATATACTTCGCCAGGAAATAAGACATACGTCAACTATTCATAGCGTACAAGGAAATTGTTACCCAAGCAAAGTATATGGAACATCAAATAAGGTACTTTTGGCAATGACAACAAATTACAGGATACATCATTGGCTACTACGCCACTCGAGTTGGTGCATGAAGTTTATGATGCCTTACTTGCTTCCGAAGAGTAGAATTTGTCACGATATTGATACTTCGTAAGAACATAAATTTTCACCAGTTTTTTGGACTGTATTCGTTCTCGAGCAAAATGACATTCTACTTTAATGGGTTCTTTTCGTTCAGGGAATACCGGAATAGGTGCAATGTGCATCGCGGCCTCATTATTAAAACACGGCTGCATTGGTTGTGGATGCGAAACTTGTAGATCCAAAAAAAAGAAAAAAGACTTAAGAGGCCATAAAAATTCACTAGAAGTAGCAGACATTGCTCGATACTCAGCTTCCGCAGATGATCTATAGGTAGTGGTCTGGTTCTTTGTTTTCCAAGATAATGGAACGTTCCCCAACATTAGGATGTACATAGTTGTGGAATGATGATTTGAGATAATGTAGAATTCGCATCGCTGCACCGCAGTGCCCTTCTCAAGGATCTTGCATAAATTCACCCAAAAAATGCACGGAGTAGCAAATATCTGGTCACGTAATGGTTAAGTAGATCAATCGTCCAACTAGTCGTCGATATTGTGATGTGGCAGCTTTAAAAAGTCCTGAATCATTGGAAAACTTGCGTATTTCTTAAGATATTGGGTGGAGATTTCCGCTGGCTAAGAACATTTTCCTTTCGAGAACGAACTACGTCAATTCGCAGGAAATATTTGAGAACATCTAGATCTTTGATGTTGAAACACTTGCTCAAATGTTACTTGATTGACAGTAGGTGAGCAGGATCTGTCCAGCTAAATTAATGTCATCAATGAAAATGAGTACAATAACACATCCCTTGAGAAGATGTAATCAAAGATAGTCTGCAGCAGAATGTTTGAAGCCTATTGCTTGCAAGAAGCATGGTGAACTTCTCGAACCAATTATCTCAATGCTTGTCTATGTCCTTATAAACTTTCATAGGCGACAAACCCTTGTTTCTCCCTCGTGCGAGAAATCTTGTGGAATAGATATGCTTTCTCACCAAGATCTCCATGAAGGAAGCAGTTGTTCGCATCCAACGCGTGCAGTTCCCATCTCCAAATTGATGCCATGGCAAGAAGGCACCTCAAAGTAGTAAGCTTTGCCACCGGAGCGTATGTTTCATGGTAGCCAATTCCTTCTGTTTGCTTGTGACCCTCGGCAACCAGAACGTGTTTTTTTATCGCTTAATGCTACCATTAGGTTTATACTAAACCTTATAAACCCACTTCATTCCAATAGGGCATCTTCCAGGTGGCAATCTTCCTAAGTCTCAGTGTTGTTTTGCTCAATTCCAGCCATTTCTTTGGCCATTGCTTCGCGTCACTTTTCATCTTTAACTGCTTGAGGGGAACTTTTTGGCTCATTAGTGAGCAATTTTATCAGATAAAACATAACTAGAGATAGGATATCTAGTGCCTGAGTTTGCTAAATGGAGAGGTGCACAATAGTGATCTAAAGATGGTTCAAATGCTCTGGAGCTTCTATCTCGAGAAGTTTGTGCTACTTGTTGCTGCATTTAGATTGTATCATATGGTTGATTTGAATCTTCAGAATCTCTTCCTTCGTTCCCAAAAACTCGATGAAGGATTGTGAGATTGTGATAGAGCAGAGAGATCAGCAGCAAGAACCCCATTATTGTCATGCGTGTCTTTAGCAATTTCCATGACCCCGCCATCCTCTACAAGTACTGGTGCATCCATTTTCGGTTGGTTCATTTCATCAGACAACTGGAAGGGAAGCTCATTTATATAGAACACACGATAATCTCGCTACCCCTATAGGTACCCAATAAACATTAGTTATCTACCAATAAACTACGCAATGACAAAATTAAATTGTAAAACGACCTATCATCTTACCCCTAGGAGAAACCGCCTTCTAGAAACCGATGTGAATGCTGTCATCAAAAGGAGGAGGATCTAACCACTGGGATTCACCCAGTGGCCACTCTTCCAATATGGAAGGGGGAGGTGAGGGGTTCAAATTCCCACCTTCTCAGGGGAGGATGGGATGGGGATGAGTAAGTTTCAGGAGTGAGTTTCGACTCCCACGCCTTGCAAGAGGCAAGGCAAAAGTCTGAGCGTGAGTATAGAATAGGAATAGAGTAGGACTGACCAATAAAAAAAAAAAGGAGGAGGAGGAGGATCTGCCCTCTCAGAACGCATGGTTCATTTCCTCCAACTAATGGATAGCACACTTGCCCTCTCTGCATAAAGTCGTATCTATGTCAATTATGAGTTGTTGTGCTCGATTTAAGAGTTGTTCAGACATAAAACTATGGGGAAATACAAATTTAGGGTGTTGTGGAGCCGCGAGATTTGATGAAAATTATTTTGGAGTTACAACTTGATTGTAGAGAATTTTTGAAGTTAAGTGCGAGTTGCTAGACCCAATTTGTAATTTTGTTTTTCAGCAATGGTTTTCACTCATCTTCAGTTGTCTTTTGAGTTGAAGAAGTTAGGTCTTTTTGTACCTTTTTTTTTTTTTTTTTTTTTTTTTTTTTTTTTTTTTTTTTTTCAGTGCTACTCTATTCCTACTTTAACACTCACTCTCAGACTTTTGCCCTGTCTCCTTGCAGAACGTGAGAGTTGAAACCCACTCTTGAAACTTAATCGTCCCCATTTCAACCCCCTCTGAGAAGGTCGGGATTTGAACCCCTTACCTCCCCCTTCCATGTTGGAAGAGTGGCCACTGGGGCAAACCCAAATAGTTGACTTTTTTTACTTCAAAAGGGCTTTTTTCAAGAATTGAAATTTCATAGAGATAGTTATGGTGCGAACAAATTCAACGTGCAAACTGCACATAGTGAACATCAATAAGTGTCCTCTATGGTCAAGATTTTTATTGGCATGTAAGATTGATTGACAAATAAGTGTAGTTGTTTCACTGGAAATGGTTGTCGACAAAAGTCCTTTCACCAATGGCTTGATCTTTAGTCTTTTAAAGCAACTCATGGGAAAGGGAGGTGGGGAGCTCTAATCTCACCTTTTTGCGGGGTTGGGGTGGGGATGATTTAGCTTCAAGTATGGATTTCGACTCTCATGCTCTGTAAAGAGGCAAGGTAAAAATTCGAGAGTGAGAGTGAGAATTAGAGTAGTAATAGAGTAAGACTGACCAAAAAAGAAAAAGCACCAGAGAGCGCGAGAGGGGGGGGGGAGAGAGAGAGAGATGAATCACCCAAAATTGTTTTTAGAACAAGGTACAGCCATTAGGAATTTTTTTGTGATGCCTCTTGGATTAATGTATGCACCTCCTGCTTTTATGGATATGATGAAATAGAGTATTTGAAGAGTATGTAGATGGATTTATTGAAGTATTTATTGATAACATTTTGGTGTACTAGAAGAGTTTGGAGGAACACAAGCAACACTTGGAGATTGCCTTTCCAATTTTACATGAAGAGAATTTGTTTGCCAAATTAGTAGATGTTACTTATCGCTTGATCATATAATGTTCTTAGGCCATGTATTTAGGTGGACTGAAAGAAAGTTGAAACAGTTGTTTTGTGGAATCACTCCACTAAGGGTGCGTTTAGGACTAGCTTTCCCAAGTATCTTTTGGGGTCCAAAGCCCATTTGCTCAAATATTGGGTGTTTGAGACCAACTTTGAAACCCACCTTGAAAGAATGTTGGCCTTCTAAAGGCCGAAAGCCCAAGGTAGGTTAGGGGGTTACCTTGGGCTTCTAGCATTCTCGGTATGCTGAGCTAAGGGAAAATAGAAAATTTTTCTTCCCAAATTATCCTCGTTGATTTTTCAATTTTCTGGTTTTGCCCTCACTATTCATCTTCTTCTTCTCCATTCTCCATAAGTGGTTGTCGACGACCGTCGTGCCCGCCGCACCATGACCTCCACAAAGAGGTCGCCGAGGTCGCACGACCAAATGCGGTCACCGCGGAGATCGCAAATCTCAAGGTCACGCGACCCATCTGGTTGCGACCAGATGCGGACGCTGACGACTATCATGCTCGTCGCACCGCGACCTCCGCACAGAGGTCGCTGGGGCCGCACGACCCATTTTGTCACAGATCTAGTCACAGATCTGGTTGCGACCAAATGCGGTCGCTAGCGACCATCACACTTGCTGCACCGCGACCATCACACCTGTTGCACCGCGACCTTCGCCTGTAGGTCGCCGAGGCCACGCAACCCATCCGGTCACAACCAAATGTGGTCGCTGAGACCCTCACTGAAGGCTCGCACGGCGATCAAATCTGTGACCCACAGGGTCGCGTGAAGGTCACGACCTCAGATCTGGTCGCCGCGACCCTCACCGGAGGATTACCCGACGCACCGCGACCTTCAACGAGGCCGCGCAATCTAGGTCTTGCAACCCTCCGGCGAGGGTCATGACAACCAAATCTGGCCGACCTTCTGGCAAGCGTCGCAGCAACCAGATTTGGTCGCTGCAACGCTCACTGGAAGGTTGCGCAACTCTTGTCGAACCACCTACCTCTGCTGGACGGCTTGCATCGGACTGTCTGCCCTTCGCCGAACTGCTTGCTTCTCACCGGTGACTACTTGTTCTTAGCTGACCAACTTTTTTTTTTTTTTTAAATAACAAAAGCCTTTTGCAAATATAATTCTTCCAAACACCATTTTATTCAAAGATACTTCACAATGGACTTTTACAATATAATTTACCAAATAAAATTTGCATTTTGGAAAATACCTTCAACTCAATAGCCTTTGCATTTCCCCAAAGATTTTCTCCAAAAACCTTTCCAAACGCAATCTAATGCTATAGAAGTGAGAGTTTTACTGGGTTAGTTGGATATTATATGAGATTTGTGGAGAAATTTTTCCAAAATCACTAGTCCACTTACTTGCCTAACTCAAAAGAGAGTTGAATTGTGTAGTCATATCAATGTGAGCAAGGTTAACGGAGAGATAAAGTGGATTAGTGACTAATAACTAAAGTTAAAAGAGATATATGAACTGTGCACATACACTTTAAATTCAAAAGTAATTTTGTGGAATAGGAACGTGAAAATAGTAAGTTTTGATCTAGCAAGTAATAGGTTATTTGATAAGTAACGTTGTTTTGAAAATCTAAGTTATGATTCTTGAAGCCATAGGAATTCTAGTTAAGGAATCTCAGGAACAACACTCCAAAAGCTATTACAAACTTACAAAAGAGATGAACTCAATAACTTTTGAAAAATGCTCAAAATTCTCTTGTTGTTGCCATTCTCGACTGTATGATTTCTAGCCAATTCTTTTCCCAATTTATAGAGCTCCAAATTTGTAAATTGCCCATGGATCACGTTAGTGTTCTGTCCATCTAATTCTTGGACAAAAGGTCAACAAAATTCCTTAATTACACGTGTAGAACCTTGCCTCAATCTAGGCCGTCAATCTTTGAACAAAAACAAAATCTAGGATCAAATTTTCTATTGATGGCAGGTTCTCTTCTAGTACTGACATGTTTCAATCATGTCATTTCACCAATCTGCTAAGCTAATTTGTCCTTGACTTTTAATATAAATAAGTTTGGAACATTGTACTTTAATACTGAGAGATGGGCCTTCAATTTAGAAGCTCCAACGATCTTTTAGTCTATATATGGTATGTACCCAATGCTTAGGTCTAACAGTTTTGCAATTCAATATATTAGTACTTTTTTTTTTTTTTTTTTTTTTTTTTGGGAATTCAAGATATCGGTTCTACACCTTTCCTTTTGCAGATTTTTAAACTTAGTGGAATTTGGCTTAAATGCTCATGGAATCAAAACGTCACCTATGTATGGTTTGAATATGAACTTTTGCACATTAAGGCTACATTGCGTTCGTTGCCCGCTCAAAGCAAGATTAAATCAGATATAAGGAAAATATGGGCTGAATAAATTATCTCATGAAAAAGATGGGATAAAGATGAATATGATTTATAATATTCATATTAAGAAAGTTATTTTTCTCGAATAACAAACTTCTTAAATTAATAAAATTAAAATATATTTCAATATAAATAATATTTTAATTCTAATATAAGAAATTCAAAACAACAAAAAATAAAAATTTAGTCTGTCTTATCATATAAATTTAATATATAAATATAAATGTTATATATTTGGGTTAATACCTTGAAAAACCCTAAACTGGTACACCTATGACAAATTTAACCCAAACTATTTTTTTGACCACCAAAAATCCCAAACTGGTATACCTTTGACAAATTTACCCCAAACTGGTACACTTGTGACAAATTTACCCTCTGTTAGTTTTTATTAAATTTTATCGTTAAATTATTAAGTTAAATGACACGTGAGAGTTGATTAATATACCAATTTAGGATTTTACATTCCGTTTGTTACAGTTTACAATTTTTGTGATTTTTTTTTTTGTATTAATCAAATTTAGCGAAGGGTATATTTGTCACAAATTTACCGGTTTGGAGTTTTTTACGGTCGAATAAATTAGTTTAGGGTAAATTTGTTATAAATGTATCAGTTTAGGGTTTTTTTTTTTTGTTAGTCGGGGTAAATTTGTCACGGGTATACCGGTTTGGGGTTTTTCATGGTCAAAAAATTAGTTTGGGGTAAATTTGTCACAGATGTACCAGTTTGGGGTTTTTTAAGGTATTAACCCTATATATTTTAGGTATTTTAGTATTTTAGGTCTATCACTGTAGTTTACTATTTAATAAAATTTTAAGAATGATGAAAGGGAAAAAAAGAAATAAAAAAGAAATAAAAATTGAAAGAGAGGGGGAAAGCAAATAAAAATAAAGTAAGCAAAGGTATCGCGAGATATTTTTACTATCTCTATTTGTGAATTTTTGGGTTTATTTACACTTATATGATGTACATATATTCAATTTTATTATTATGATTTACTAAACAAAGGATATGATATAATAAAGTCTTTAGATTTCACATCCTATCCTATTCCATCCTATTTTAGTTAGATATCCGGACAATCAAACGCAGTCTTAGGGATATGTTCCACGAGATAACTCTAAAATATTTTGGGCTGATTTTTGTTTGCATTAATAAAAATATCACTTTAAACATCCAAAACTCAGGTTTAGATAATGGAATAATATAGATAATAGGTACAGATCATAGACTATAAAAATCTTGGATTAAATCAGTTTTTTAATTTTAAAATTCATTCTCACAATTAAGATAAATTTTCACAAAACATGGTATCCATTAAGGTAAAAATATATATTTTTTAAAATAGTGCGAGTGTTCAAACGAAAATATATATTCTAAAAGAAGTTAATGTGCCATATCCACTGCGGGAGGCTACAAGCTGAGACGTGGGTAAAAGCCCAATGATAGAAACGCGACCTACAAAAACAGAGTAAGTAGAGGCCCATGATTCGTCACTTTTTCTTGCTTCGAAGTAGGAACGCAAAACCGTTAACTGCGAATTGGTGCAAATTATTCTCGTTTCACTGTCAACTCAGTCGAAGACGACATGTATTAACGATGATATAGCTCAACTTTAGGATCAAGCTTGACCTACATGAGAGGACCAGGAACCTCAGTGTGGAGCCGTCACCAAATGATGGTTGTTTGACTAGGACACGGAAACAAAGTTGCCCGCATCTTTAGCTTGTTTCTTTTTCACGTTCTTGGAGTGCGACACGGACTCATTGCGACCCTTCGCCTAAAGCAAGGCTTGCGGCGCATGGAATCTCTCTTTTCTGCTCTAGGGAGAAATCGGGGACAAACCTCTTTTAGTTCTGCGTTACTTAAGCCCCAAGGCATGCAATGACCCCAGAAAGAAAAACCAGAATGCTGCAAACAGGTGAATGCAAAAATATGTGTCGTATGTGGACGGGCAATCTAGTTCGATGGGGAAACTAGCGTGGCCTTCAGCTCACAGGAGCTTATCAATCCGTGACCAATCAAATAAGTACGACTCGCCATACATATCATACAGCATAGTACTCCGGAAGTTTATTGCAATTGCATGACAAGATAACTGATCCACCCATACATAGGAGAATCCAAGTAAAACATAGGAGGCTGGGCAATCTCTAGTAACATGACATCCACTAGAAGTGGCATGGCATGTCCTACTAAGAAAAAGAATAAGAATCCACTCCACTCTTCTTCTTCTTCTTTTTTTTTAATCGAACCTCCTCTCGGTTATTCGCAGCAGCAACATAATTTCTGACTTTTTAAATAGAGGGAACGTAAACAATGCAAATGAGGTATTCTCATGTTAAGGTATTTGTCATGCGAATCATCAAGGCTGGTGTCCCTTGACAAGGTCCTTGATGTGCAACGCGCCGTTGGATGGCTTTCGGGAGAGAGCCAGGTGGACCCCAGGGTCGTGGTGAGTGCAAGAGCTGTTGTAGAGGATGGAGTTGTTGACGCCTTGCACATTGCTATTCATGAATGCGCTCATCGGAGGAGACGTGAAGAATTTCGATTTGTGAATCTTGTCTTTCTTCTTCATCTTCCCGTCTCCTTCGTCACTACTGCTGCTGCCGGCCAATGTTGAGTTTCTGGACTCTTGGCCATTGCTCTTGGATGTAGGACTTGCCCTAAGATGATGGGGAGGAGGATGTTTCGGGGAACGTGTGAGCTCCATTGTCGCACCTTTGTTCTCGCCAGCAATGGTAATGACCTTCATGCCGGGCAGCTCCCCGGAGTCCAGCTGCTTCTTGGGGTGGAGACCTCTGTGCCTTTCTGCATCTCCATTTTTGGTATCACGAGCAATGCCAGCCTTCGGAATCTCATCAGGAGGAAAGCGACCATTGAGGGATGGGAGTCTGCTGCTAGGGGGAGGGACTGGCACGGTTTCTTGAACTAGGACAGTCTTTTGCTCTGCCTCCGGGGGAAACCTGGGCTGATCATCACCTCTCAGTTGGGGTGGAGGCAGAGCCAGAGGCGATGGAGGTGGAGCCACAGGCTTCAGGGAAGGTGACTGAGGGGGAGTCCGAGCACCTGGCTTGACGACTTTGGGAGACGGCACTGGCACTGGCATTGCGATAGGAGGCTCGCTGGTGGCAGGTTTGGGGGGTGATGGAACGGGCGATCTGGCTCCCGGAGGAGGAACCTGGGGCTTTGCAGGAGGTGAGGTCACCGCAGGAGGAGCGGACGGAAGCCTAGCCGGAGAAGCAGGTAAAGCAGAGGTTGGTGCCACAATGGTTTTCACATCCGGCGGTGGTTGCACCGGTTGCCGAGGTGGCGTGCGGGGCTCCGAGGGAAGTGAAGGTGGAGGCGGAGGTGGAGGGGCTGAGATGGGGGGAGGCGGTGGCGGAGGTTCTTGAGGTGGAGGTGGACGTAGAGGTGGAGCGCTGGGTCTGAATGTGGGAAGGGAAATGATTGGTCGTGGCGGCGGTGCGGGAGCAGGAGGAGGAGGAGCTTGAGGCGGCGGCTGAGGAGCAGGAGGTGGAGGAGGAGCGACAGGGCGAGTCAAGCGGAGCCATGGCCTGGAAGGGGGTGGTTGGCTGGCCATGAATGCCCACCGCAAGCACTAATATTACCGATACGTGGAACCGAAGAGAATGGGAAAGAGCGGCTCGAGGAATGAAGGGAAAGGGAGGGACTTCCCTCCTTTATATAATATGCCAACAACGTCAGATCGACAGAGGCTCATTAACATTTTTGGTGTACGAGACAAGACTCGGAGATGAGGTAATTTGGCAAGATTTTTTGAAGCAATTAAAAGTGCAGTGTGGGGGATGGGGGATGGGGAGAGAGAGGAGACAAGGCATCAGATTCTGCTTCCCACCCAAAGCAAACCCGATCCTCCTCTGGTATGGCATCTTCTCCTGTACCCGTGACTATTACCTCTCTTCTCTCCACTCTCTGCCCGCCGACTTCAACTATCTTATTCACATGACAAGACCATAATCTGGCCAGAAATTTTTCCGTGCTCTGTCTTGACGTTTTCGTCACATCGTACTACCAACTCGAGAATCTATTCATTTGTCCTTGAGTGTTTCCCTCACCAGTTAGCAATGTCCATTGACATGTATCCAGAGCATCTCTTGTATGAAAATTTGATGGGCGCCGTCCTAGATACACATCTTGTACACAGCTGGATGGCATTATATATATATATATATATATTATAACTTAAAAAAGAAAAAGAAAAAGGAGGAACGTCTCTTGCGAACGGCTCTCGCCTGTCCCTCTCTCTAACAAGTCAGAGAGCAGACTAATTTCGGGTTGATATTCTTGAGCATCCTCACTTCGAATAAACCCACAGTTCGTAATGATTTTACGAATGATAGAGAGATGGTCCTGGCGTCCGTTGCTCTGTGTCGTGT
Source organism: Eucalyptus erythrocorys (assembly GCA_014182555.1). Lineage (NCBI taxonomy): Eukaryota > Viridiplantae > Streptophyta > Magnoliopsida > Myrtales > Myrtaceae > Eucalyptus > Eucalyptus erythrocorys. Next base: position 36,522,114 of record CM024600.1, on the reverse strand, counting down.
TTCTGACTTTGCTTGATATCAGGGTGAGAGATCGAATTGTGCTGTATGCCTTTCATACACCGCATTTCTCCCTTTTCTCGTGTCTTTTCTGACCTTTACGATTCTCGTGTCTTTCTTACTCACGTCATTTGATTTGGGGAATCTATATGTGTCGCAAGCTAAGTCTCATGCCTCTTTCACTCACAAGGAACTCGTTGGCTTCGGTTCATTTAACATTACTGCAATGGACGTAAAGGATACACAAATAGTCAAAGCCACCCACAATCAGATCTCTCCCCTTTGCAGATGAGCATATTTCTTTCCTTTTGACATCTACTTAGTTGGATTTATGCTCTTACAAGAACTCTCCCGTCAAGTACAGAAGCACTCTGATTTAGGGACCCAAAGCAGGATTAAATCAAGTAGAAATGTGTAATTAGCAAGAACTGCCCTCTTTTGTGTATGAAAATCTCTAGACCATCCTCTGAGAAGAGAAGGAAGAATTTTTGTGCCCACCCTAAAGGGGGTCCACAGAACATCTTCCTTTGTAATTCCATTTTCTCTCGGGTGTTAATGTTACTCTCTGGATCTCAAGTTTTACTTCTCTTTAACATATATGTGCGGCTCAGCCAACCGATTCTGTACGTTCTTTATGCTGTAGTTAATTACAGCTCAAAAGCTACACTCCCTCACTGTCAACACCTGGCTTTTCACAGCGCCGAAGCATTGCACCGGGTCTGCATGGTCTTCTTCGTAAAGTACCAACCACTTGGTGATTCGTCAATTGCATATGTTCGTGGACGGAAGGGGAAATTTCCATTTACAATTTTGTCAAAAGGCCGAAGGGACTGGGATGCTCTTTGCATTACCCAGGTGCCGTCGCCAATAAATCACCTGGAATCGGACTGTGGACCGTGAATGTTTTCTCTGGACTCGAGTCCATGGATCCAAACAAATCAAAGTCGTCGATGATGTGTGGCCCGTACGATGTATAGTCATAATGAACCAGGTAAATGTGAATTAGGGTCGAGTTAAGGATTTGCCGTAAGAAGGACATGTTCGACGATGCATAGTCTTGCTCTATATGATCCAAAACCTTGCGATGTGTAGTATAGTTATGTTAAAATAAGTAAGTTCTCTTGATTTTAAAAGCTACATGGTTTTCATATAGAAATAAGGGATAGGCGCACAAGAAATACTAAAACTTATCATGAAAATATAATTGAATCACAAAACTTGAAAAAAATACAATAAGATTTTAAAACTTATCAAATTAGTACAATCAAATTCTTTTATTTACTTTATCCAACTTGGCTAACTAAAAATAGTGATGTGGCTTTTTCTAATATTTTCCCTTTTATACGTGGCAATGATGTGGTTAAAACGAAATTGTTTTAATCCAGACTTCTAATACATATTTAGTTTAAATTAAAAAAAAAAAAAAAAAGAAGAAGCTAAATTTATATATATATTTTAAAGGAAGGGTTTGAGAAACTAGGTAGTACCTCACTATCGTCAAAAATGGTTGACAAGAGTGGTCATCAACCACTAGCTCGGGCTGGGCGACACCTGGCCAACCCTTTTTGGCGATGGTGGGCAACAGCCGGCAAGTGCTTGCGACTCCGATCACATGGTTTCTCGCCCTTTTTTCTTTTTTAAAATATAAATTAGCTCACCTTATAATTTAATTTAATAAAATTTGTATTAAAAATCAGATTTGGATCCAAACGATGTCATTTTAATTATGTTATTGCCACATTGAAAAGAAAAATTATTAAAAAGATCCATGTGCCATTTTCTATTAGCTAAGTTATATGAAGTTAATGGATGGATTCAATTATGGCAAGAGCTTTCGATAGTTTGTGCACTCCTCAGCATTCCAACCCCAACCTTGCCCAAAGTTCGACTCCATCCATGAATGTGAATAGCGCCTTGGACTCGGCCATATCCGAAACCTCCAACAATAGCTCGGGAAACTCTGCACAAACTTGTGAATATCTCCCCTGTGAGAGAGATGGCGAAACTTGCTCCGGGCTTCATTCTTGGCACACTCCAAAGAGAATTGCTTGTAGAAAGTGGCGACGAAATCAGACCATCGATTAATCGATTTGGCTCCCCACCTTTGATCAGTACACCGACCCCACCATTAAAACAAAACAGCAGTATTTAGATACATCATATTTTGTAACTTGGTCCTATTGTCCTTGATGCCCATGTTATCGAAGTATTGCTCCATGCCTCATATGAAGTCATCCGCCTCTTTAGTGAATCGGTCTTCCTTGAACTCCTTTGGCTTAGGAATGTCCACTTTTGGACTTGGCATCATGGTGACCACTCCTTGCGCCATGGCCAATTTGCAAGCCTTGAGTTCATATTGGACTGTCTCCAGCTCCCTGAGCAAGTCTCCAGCTCACTTGCCATGAATGACTTGTCAGCTTAAAACTCATCTTTGACAATGTCGAGCTCCTCTTGAAGATCACTGGTCAAGGTCTCGAGGCATCACCTCTTTTGTGTATCATCCCGGCGACTGCATTCAAGGCACCCAAGAATTCTCCACAGAGCACCTTTTTACCTTACCAAATTGCTTCTACACCTCCTCGCAGAAATCTTTCATCATTGATTTCATCTTGGCAAGTTTCTCTCTGAAGGAGGACATGAGATCCTTCAAGGAAGCTATCCTAGAACTCGCATGGGCGTTCTTCTCTTGGACAACCTTCTCTTGCAATGCCTCACCACCAACGGCACTGGCGGCAACTTCTTGGTCCAATATTCTCTCAACCACTTGATATGCTCCTCGATCTCTTTGAACAAAATCTCTTCAACTCAGGCTCTGATATCACTTGTCACGGGTCAATACTTGAGATCGAGACCATTCGACAACTTGGGCTTTCTTTGGATTGTTGGGTCCTCTAAGTTAAGCCTTTTCCCAAGGATCAGACACTCGTTCACTAAGTCACCTAGATCATAGATAAAGGGTTTACAGAGAAAAACTCTCTATAGGAGAATGTTTATCTATTGCTTGAGTATTGGATGTTACTGCCCCAACTAGTATCTATCATATTATATATAAGATTATCATCTATCTCATTAAATACAAGAAACATCTTGAATGCAAATATGCATTTTCATGAAACTCTAGGGCTTTATTGATTCAAGGCTTATTCTATTCTCTCGGATAAGTTTTGGATACAGTGAGCTTTGAAAACCTTGAGACCATATCATATACACATCTCTTATATTTATACCCAGCATTCCTCATGGTTGTGTTCAATCAATATTAATGGTGTCGGTCTAGAACTAAAAGCGTGATAAAAACTTTCAATTAGTTAATGCGCTAAGTAATCTCCTCATCTGCCCACCTGAGGAGAAGGTGCATAGACTCAAAGGCAATTGTCGCCGACTCACAAGCTACTTTGAATCCTTACAAGATGAGAGAAAAAATCAAATTTATAGCGTCAAGTGACTAAGCAAAAGAGCTGGATCTTGATCAAGACAAAAAATTGATTGATACCTTTTTACTCGTGTGATGAAGAGAACTTATTGATAGGGTGATCGATTCTAAGGTGGACTGATTCCCATCATGAAACTAGGAATGAGACCAAAAGGGTCGATTCTTCATTTGTGGAATTGGGAATCTGCATACCTAAACATATAACTAGACCGATTTCCGGGTGGGTCAAGGAACAGGTGTGACAGTAAGAGATGAGTAAGAGCAAGATAAAGATTTTTGGTATAACCAACGCCAGCAAAGGGCTTAACCGGCTTCTTTGGCGAAAATGCTTGGCTTGAACCAATTCTAATTATTATAAATAAATGGCACAACAGGGAAGAGCAACAGCGATCTGTGAACTATTGCCAATTGTTGAAAATAAAAATACAAGTAAAGACTGTACATTTTATGCGTAGGGTACGTGAGACAGGTAGAATACAGTGAGCACGCCATTAACGTAATATTCCTCCTTTGATTTTTCTTAGATGTAAGAGTATGATACTAGCAAAACAATTGAGTGGGCTAGGAGTCCCCCAAAGGGTATTAGATGCATATGCTTTGTACAACAAAAGGTTCTCAACAAGGTTCAAAGGGAGGAGCAGAGTCAAGGCCATTTAGTGAATTCAAAGACTTTGAACACAATATCGATACCGGTGGGGATCTGCCAAATGAAGAGGACGACATTCAAGAAGTTCAACGCAATGTGGAGATTGCGGGCCGTTTCGCTGCCTTTCTGCATCGCCGGGACTAGCGCTGCAGCCACTGCCCAAAGCACGGTGATTGCTGCACGAAGAGAAGAGGGAGGATGCGGAACATGAGATTGCAAAATTCCGATTGCACAGGCAATGGCAATAAATGGGGAAGGAATACAGACCGGCACCGGCGAAGAGATGGGGGCCGGGGAAGAGCTTGCCGGTACGGAACCAGGTGTTGACGCCGCCTCCTACGGACTCGAACACCCCGAAGGCCAAGAGTATGCTCCCGGCATTGAAATGCCGGTCCCTGTACCCTCCCTTTATCAACTCCTTCCGCTCCTGTTCCACCCATATACTCAATTTGCGGAGAAAACGAGGGAGTAATGTATCCGGCAGACATGATAGGAAGATAGAAGGAAACAGGGTAGCGGGGGAACCTCAGTGAGCTGTCGAATTTTGAGCTCGACAGGGGAGGGAGGAGGGGCTTCCTGGGGAGGAGAAGAAGAGCCGTCGGAGGCGACGCCCACTGGGGCGGGCTTGACTTGCTTCTTCAGCTCGTTGATCTCGTCCTGGAGGGTGCGCACCCGTCGCCATTGCCACCCCAAGTAGCCGGCCCACAGCGTGTACACGAACAGCCCGCCCATGACGACGGGGTGGATGAGCGCCAACGTCCTCCCCTCCAGTATCCCGAACTCTCCTCCCACCGCAACCGCATCCTGCACCACTAGCACTCGTCAGCAACGGAGCCAGGGATATATATAAAACACCAAGAGGGGCACTCGGGGACTTTTGCCTTGGCATCTAGAAAGAAGGGCAATGCAACGGTGGTCAGAGGCAGAGAAGCCGAGCGGAGGTGGCCCAAGCCGGAGGAGAGCAGGTTGTCGGAATCTCTGGAGAAGCCCAGGTTGAGTTTGATGGAGGGGTTGGGGAGAGGCGGGACGCTGCTGCTGCTCCGAGGCTTCTGGGCAAGACTCGGGAGTCTCAGGAAGCTCACTGTGCTGGCCATACTCCCCCCCCACGTCTCTGTCTCAGTCACAGAGGAGAGAGAGAGAGAGAGAGAGAGAGAGAGAGAGAGGAGGAGATTAAAGGATGAGAAAGAGATAAGGAATTGGAGATTTCGATCCTTTTTGCCCAATCCCGTCGTCCAACTTAGAAGGCACGATGGGCTTGGGCCTCTCTCTGATCCCTCCTTCGTAACGTTCCACACAAAGAAGCCCAGTAAGAGTGCATTAGGTGACATATTTGTTCCAGAGAACACCTTTTTAAAAAAAAAAATAATTTTTTTAAATAATTTTTGAGTAAAATAATACGCTTGATAACTACATAAAATTTATATTCCGGAACTAAAAAAGAACATTAATGCGTTTGGTACAATTCACATATTTTTATGTTGTAGAATTTCTTGTAATTTTTTAACATTTTTTTCTTTTTTTTGTTTTTTTCTTTTCTCTTTTTCCTCTCTTCTTTTTCCTAATCTAGCCGGTGGCCGGCGACTAGCGGGCAGCGGTGGTCGATGACTGGCGCCAAGTCTCCACCGGCCAAATAGAGGAGGAAGAAGCAAAAAGAAAAAAAAAAGAAAGAAAATACTTATTTATAGAAATTGTTCGAAAAAATCAAGAAGTTACTTTATTCTATTTTTCATTTCCGTTACATATCTATTCCCTTGCCATTATTCTATATAGAAAAATTAATTGAACTTATCAAATGAATTTATGTTCCTTTTCTATTCCGAATAACAAAAAAACAGAAAAATAAGAATATTATCATGCAATCCCTAAGTCACCATAATGCATGATAATTAAAATCCCAAGTTTCGAAATTTAAATGAAAATTTGATTATCGGTTATGTCATGTCACTAGGACCATTTTCGCCAAGCACCTCCCCAAACTCGAGTTTGTGTTGAATGACGGCTCTCCCTACTTGACAAGTGCGCATGAATGAGCATTCTCTAAGAGTCACTTGTGAGAATGGGTCGGTCGTCGAACGCACAAATCATACATGTACAATTCACTTCAAAATTCAGGAATATTTCAATTTGTGGCCCATGAAATCATGAAAATTTAGGTTTTCTTTTCTTTTTCTTCAAATTTACCTTCCAGCAGTTTCGAAAATCATTCCATGAACTCAGCTTAGTTGGATAGGGATTCTCCCAAGTTTGGCAATTATGGAATTCTCTATGCCGCAATTCTTCAGTTTCTCTCCTTTGATTCATGTTTTTTGAAGGGTTCTCTTGCGTTTCTTGGAGAAGGCTATCTATTGATTGAGGAGCAATTGGATGACTGCGTGGACATGTGCTTCAAAATGATTATAGCCTTGAAGGTCAAAATCGTTCTTTTCCCTTTGTCTCAATTATGAAACCAGAGTTTCCCAAGGAATTCACTCGTGAGTCGTAAATCTTTCTCAGGTTCTTCTTAACCACAATAATCTATTATGGCATAATTTTTGGGAAAAGTACCAAAAAAAGTCCTAAACCTATTGCATTTGTATCAATTTAGTTCTAAAATTTTCAATTAGACCAATTTAGTTCTAAACTTTTCAATTGGACCAATTTAGTCTTAAACCGTTTAATATTAGTATAAATTCAGTCCATTCGACTAATTTTAGCCGGTCAGCGCTAATGTAGACATCGGACAGTTGCTTGACACGTTGACATGGTAATTTTTATGAATTTTTTGATGATTTTTTTTCGAATTTTTTATTAATTTTTTTCTTTTTCCTTTTCTTTTCTACCTTCTTCTTGGCGGTGGCCGGTGAGCCTCCGATGAGACTTGCCGGCCACTGGGTGAGGGCCGTGAAGCCCTCGCCTACTATCGACAAGGTCGCGACCCTCGCCCGACCTCTCCCAAGGCCGTCGGTGAGGCAGCTTCACTCGGATCTGGGCGAAGCCAATCTCGCCTTAGCCTTGCCATGGGCAAAGGTATCCTCACTCACGACTGGCCTCGCTCACGGCTGGCGAGGCGAGGCGAGCGAGGGCCATGACCCCGCTGCGGCTGGCGAGGACTTAGCAGCCCTCGCCTCCGCCAGCCGCGAGCAAGGTTGTCTTTGCTCGTGGCAAAGCTAGGGCGAGGCTAGCCTTGCCCAAATCCAGGCAAAATCGCCTCGTGGGCGGCCTTGAGAGAGGCCAGGCGAGGGCTCCGCGACCCTCGTTGCCATCGCCAAGAAGAAGGCAGAAAAGAAAGGAAAAGAAAAGAAAAGATTAATAAATTAATAAAAAATCCAAAATATAATTAAAAAAATCATACAAATTGTCACGTTAGCGTCCAAATGACATCCACGTCGGCGTCAACCAGTGCCAAAATTGGCGATTGGGCGAATTGGTACCAATATTAAAAAATTAACCGAATTGATCCAATTGAAAAGTTACGATCAATTAATATCAAAGCAATAGGTCTATGACTTTTTTTAAAAAAAATTTCTCCATAATTTTTAGTACTGGAAATAGAATCAAAGCGTACAATCAGTGCGCACTAACATGTTTTCAGCTTAGTGTCGTCCCTTAGGAATCGTTCCGATACCCCTGTTTTGTACGAATGGACGCAAAGCGTTGGGCATTCGATCATCTTGACCCCAAAAAAAAAAAAAAAAATTGGTCGTACGTCGTGCATGAAAGATTTGTCTTCGACAGAAATTAGTCCCATGGGGGCAAGTGGGGCACGGTGGAGAAAGGAGATATTCGAAGAGAAAAGGAATATAGGATTTTGTGGTGGGTTGATTCGGGAATAAGATGAGCTGCTCTCTGCGCCAGGAAACGAATGTCTACACATCAAAAGAAGTAAAATACAAAGACAATATTAGGATTGGGAGGGGGAATGATTAGCGGCCGAAAATGAGAAGGACAGAAGTCGGTAGCGATTGGCGGAGAGATTAAAGTAAGGCCAGAATTTATGTCCACCGTAGCTTTTGGTCGCAAAAAACTCTCGCGATGTCGAAGTGACGATGACGGTTTTGATTATAATATATGAAACCAAATTGCAATTACAATTGGTGACGGCATGGCGGATTGAAACGGGAGGGGGAGACGTACCGAGACGCAGGAGGAGGTGCGTGCGTGCGTCACGGGGTGGGGGTTGCACCCACGCTATGTCCAAAGCAAGGATTGGAACAAAGGAGCGACGAGAGTGAGGTTGACACGCCGCCTCGTGTTTACCAAGCGTTCTTTGCTTTTCGTCTTCCCAGTCGACTACTGACGGGGCACTTTCCTGTACACGCCCCACCTTGCCCCCACGGAACAAAAATTTAAGCTCGTGCTTTTACAGCCTTACGTCGCATCTCTCCTGTAGCTCGGGCGAGCATGTGGCCGAGCGTCGGTCCGTAGGAAGCAATGTGGATGGAAACTCCTGCGGATCGCAGCGAGGGAATTGAAAGGCGGTGGAGACGCCACGGTGGATGGATGCATAGTCGAGGGGAAATCGTGAAGAGGAGGAATGAAGGAGCTGGTGATGATGCTGTCCGGCCGAGTTGCGAGGGAGACTTATGGGCTCAAGCTTCGCATGGACAGTTGGGCTTATATCCCAGTAACCCGGGTCCACAAAAGTTCGTGTTCCTGCCTAAGAATCAACTTTAGTTGAACTAAAATGTCCCCAGTTTAGTTTCTAAAATGCGGTAAATAAATGGGAATGCAATTATTAGTTTGTAGTACATGATATGCCTTTTTCGCAGGAAAAAAAAATAATAATTCCAATTAGCCCTTCCAAAAAAAGATACTATAATTATCATAACTTTTGCATGGCATTACTTCAATGACAAGATTATTTAAGCGGTCTAAACTGCTATATTGGTGTAAAAACGGTCACTTTAGTGCCTCTAACAAAGAGTCGTATGTGGCTTTTTTGATGAACTTTTAAATCCAACATGACCCTTTAAAAAAAAAGGGATAAGTATGCTGGAAGTCCCAAAACTTATCATAAAAATGTAATTAAGTCTCAAAACTTTCAAAAATGCATTTAAGTCGTAAAAATTATCAAATTGGTATAATCAAATCTTAAAAATTACTAAATTGGTGCAATCAAATTATTTTATTAACTTCGTTCAACTTGACAAACAAAAAATATTTTAAAGTTTCAAGACTTGATTATACAAATTTGATAAGTTTTAGAACAAAATTACACTTTCATGAAAAGTTATACATTTAGTCGTATTTTTGAAAATTTTAAGATTCAATTGCACTTTATTGATAAATTTTAAGAGTTCTAATATCAACGTCGACTTGGGTGAGGAATTGGGGATAAATTTATCCAAAAATGAAGATTTACTTCCAGCTTCAATTCAGCTGACTCCAATTCGTAGCTCAATTCCAAAGTCGTGGTAAAATTCGTGATGTGAGCTGGAGCATGGGGGCTTACAATCATCTCACGCGATAAAGGTTTATATGGGATTTATTCGAAGGAGGCCAACTCCACGAAATTTGACAGAGGAAAAGTTAAATTATGCTAACGCAAGTGCGTTTACTTTGACTTTTCCAAAGCCCTTTGAGAAGTTAGGTTACATTTGTAACACTTTCGAGAACATATATTTCTATTTTTTCCTTTTTGATGATCTGAGAACTGCCATACAGCTAGCAGCCGGCGACGTAAACCTGGGGGCACTAACGCGGGGACCCACCTTCCATGGCACCCTACTTAAGTCGCGCAATGGGGACGAGAAGTTTCGCATTTGGTAATATTTTTATGCCCGGAAATAAATTTGTTCTCGAAAACAAATTTGGAATAGAAAAAAGAAATAAATAAAAAATTGCTTAATAACTCAAGAAACAAGTCTCTTCTCCGTTTTTTATCTTCTTTTTCTCTTCCTCTCTTCTTCCCCTTAGTCAGTCTTTGGCCTCAGTGATGGCCGGCAACTGACCAGACGAGGCCTAGCAACCTCGTTGGAGCCATGCCTAGCCATGGCTGGTGACCGACCAAATGTGAACCGACCACCTCATTGGAGCCTCGCCACGGCGAGGCTAGAGAAAAAGAAAAAAAAAAAAAAAAAAAGTGATAAAATTATTAATAAATTAAAAGAAATTCTAAGTCACAAAAATATTTGTGGTCGTACCAAATAAATTTTTATTTTGTGAATATAAATTTTGTACAGTTATTATATGTATACATATATAGGCTATGAAAAAGAAGTACATGCAAGAAAGAGAGTGATTCGTCTACTTTGTTAATAAGGTAACGGAACGAATTTCAAGTACTTTATAGTACGCCTTAAAATGCTCAGAAATTATTGTCAAGATTAGAAATAGAAAAAAAATGTTTTTGAATAGAAACTATTCTCGAAAATAGAAATATTATCATACGTACTTTTACAATCCCTTTAGCAAATGTAAATAGCATTCGGCAAATTTTTTTAGAGAGAAATGTGCTCTAGAATACTGCATTTTTCAGAATGCGAGTGTTGAATTTAATATTTTTTGGGAAAAAAAGTCACAAACTCTAAACTATGCCATTATGACACATTTATCTTGTATTTTTTTGTGACGTCAAAATCCTCAATATACACTATGACACATTTATCTTGAATTTTTCTTATAACGTAAAAAACCTCAAACTTGTAATTATATGACACACTTACCCTTCATCAATGTTTCATTAGATGATTTTTAAGTCAAAACAACCATGTGAAGGCCATGTCAATAACGTTGGCTTTCCAATGTTCATGTAAGTAGATTTTTAACAGTTTTTATTCACGGAACTTTGATGGAGAGTAAATATGTGACATAGGTCTAAATTTGAGATTTTTGGTATCATAGAAAAAAAATAGTGATCCACTTTATGAAGAGAAATTCAATTTGAAAGGGATTAGGCCACATTACTAAATTTCCATGGTGACTAGCACGATTACCAATTCCATAGAAGCCATGGTGACCATAACAATTACAATGATCGAGATTGCTAAGGAAGTCACAATAATTATGAAACAGGATGTTTGGTGTGGTAAATTCCATCGTGACAAATCGAAATTACATGAGGTAGAAAATGTAGATGAATTTGAGAGGTGAATATTAATTATTTCGATGGTCATTTTTATGCAGAGGAGTTTTTGGATTGGCTTGAAGAGATAGGTTATGTTTTCTTTTTCTTTTTTCTTTTTTTAAATTTTACGGACATCCTAGAGCATACAAAAGTAAAGCTAGTAAAGAGCATTATAGCGGTGGGTTAGGTCTAAGTAAATTGTAAACCCATTTAACACTTATATTATGTTAAAACCCATGTATGACTCACTTATTGAATATAATTAGCTCGTATAACAACTCAACTCATCATATATGGATTAAGAAATGAGTTTATGGTTGCATCGTCGTTGCCCACGATAACTGCTAAATCTAAAGGGGAAGGAGTCCATTTAGAAGGGTAGTTGCATCACCATTGTATCCGGAATTCTTGATAGGTGCCGAGGATTCGTCAAATGACAAAAGGAACATCCAATAGGCGAATGAGCTTCCACGATTTTGTACCGAAGGTACCATGAACGGCAATATAGCTGTCCCCATTACATTGTGAAAATCCTCGCATCGAATGTTGTTGTTAAGGTGGAAGGCCGGAAGCATATATTTGTCCTTATATGAAATTCGCCATTTAAGAGTTCCAGCTGTAGGCGTTTCAAGTCCTTAACCGTCATAACTACCAGGAAACGTGGACACACATCGTGCGTATCACAAAAGTTGGACATTTTCGAAAGTTTACGCAAGACGAGCAAGACGACTTTAGCACTACATGTCTGGATGATCAAATAATTGAAAAGCCATTGACAAAAATACACAAGTGACAAAGGAAGAGCGTTTGTGTGTGGAGAAATCCAATATTTCAATATACTCAAATTTTATCTACTAGGATTTGTAAGGTCATATGGAACTTTTTTTATCTAAGCATACGCATATGCATCTGAATTCATATATATATATATAACAAATAATTAAGGGCATTTCGGAAAGGAAAAGAAAAACAATTGAAAAAACCCTTAAAATTAGGAAGTCCCTTTTACTTTAGATGATGGTATAGATAAGTGATAAGTGTCCTTGAGACACTTTTAAGTAAGACCCTGATCTAGAGCACTCCTAAAGATGTGTCAGCAATAATAAAGGTAAAGAATATTCATTCCCATTCAGAATCTATTTGTAAGATCCCTACTTTTGTAGATTGACGTGCTGCCTATTACTTGTCCTACTTGATGGTTTTAATTGGTGATGGGCTTAAGGCCCGTCCGCCCATGCGGGGCCCAGAAGCCCGGCCCACGGGAATAAGGCCCGTGGATGGGGGAAGGTATAAAAGGGAGGAGAGAGAGAGAGATCATACCTCTTGGACGGAACAACGTACGTACGTTTCCCGCGCTCTCTTTCTCTCAAAACGCTTAAGGCGACGCTCTACTCCCTTCAAGGCAAATTGACATCATCGGATCAGAATTTCTTCCTCAATCTTCGGCATTGGTGTTTAATCGTGGCTAACAAGGTACGCTCGAATCCGTGGTGTGCTTTACGATCGGTGATACGTGATTTTCCGGGCTTCGCTTCCGCATTTGTTTTAGGGGTTTGATTTAGTGTCGAATCCGTTTTTTTTTGGGGATCCCTTATAACCAACATTGGTATCGAGCCCTAGTTCACGTTTTCCCGACTTGTTTGATGTTTTTTGATTGATTTTGGCGAAAGAAATTCGGCCGTACGGATTGGGGCAGAAATCCCGACACCCGAGCGCTATTCGGCCATTTTTTCGAGTTTTCGTAAGTCGAAATCGAATTCTGAATACACTGGGTGAAAGAGGTCGTCGAGACGAGTCCGGCGACATGTCGTGCGCCGCCGGGAAGATGCTGCACGCGCCCACACGCGCGGCCGGAAGCCGATGCGCGTGGGCGCGACAGCGCCGAAGCGCCGCAATGGCCGGCGTGTGCGCTACACGCGCCGGTCCAGCGAACCGGCACGTGCGCGCCCGGCGACCGGCGAAACGGCACGCGCCGGTCGGCGAACCGACGCGTGCGACGTCACTTGATGACGTCATCGTGACGTCGACCAACGGTCGGTAACCATCGGGGATGACGTCATCGGTGACGTCATCTAAGTCGACCGTTGGCCGGCGGTCACCGGCCGCGACCCGACCCGACGGCGACCCGACCCGCGGGAGCTTGGCACGTGCGCGGCACGTGCGGGATGACGTCTGCGTCACGTCGGCCTGGCCGCACGCGCGCACGTGCCGGATGACGTGCGCGTGATGTCCTCCCGCGCACGCGCGCGCAAGCACGTGCCGGTCGGTTTGTCCGACCCGCCCAACCGGCCCGACCGATCCGACCGGTCCGCCGACCGGCCGTCCCGCGCGACCGTTGACCGTTGACCGTTTACCGTTGACCGTTGACCGTTGACGACCGTTGACCGTTGACCGTGGCCCGAAAAAAAAAAAAAAAAAAAAAAAAAAAAAAAAAAAAAAAAGGATTTTTTTTTTTTTCAATCATGCCTATGTGGGTTATAAGTAATCCATTTTTTTTTATTTTTGCATTAGTTGCATGAATTTAGGAAAATTATGTATTTTCCCTTATGTAAATTATGGATTATGAGTAATCCATTTTTAGTTCTATTTGTTGCGGGAACTATGATGCGCAATGCACGGATACCGCATTTCCGAGAACGGACGAAGGACGTGCAAGACTTAAAAGGCTGATGAAAGAGTTAGCTAATTATCGGTGGCATGATGGTGATTTAGTATCACATGTGGTCAAGGTCAATCAGATGATGCAGGAAATCATCTGGAATGGTTATCTTATGCCGGATTTTGAGAAGGTGTCGACCTTCAAAAACACTCTTCCACCCGAATGGCAAGCAGTGTTAGATCGGCTATGGGAGGTCAACGTGGTCCCGGGTTATAGGAGGCTAGTGGAAGCTTTTGTTAGAGAGTACTATAGGATTGAGTTAACCAAAACCTCAACCCTTACATTGAGCGCTAAATGGCGCGAGTAAATGCGCCTTGGAGGCGACATGAAAACTCTCCAAAAGTTTTTCCATGGTTGGCAAATGTGCCTTCAAAATTCTCAAATTTTTTGACTGATAGATTAGAAAGGACATTCCCTAATTATTTCTTAGATTAGTTTGAGATGTTTTATGGGTGTAAATATCTCTTTTCATGTTGATATTTATCTGTATATATTGCTTAGTGTAATGTATAGTTGTATTATGTGAAAGCATTATTGTTTTATTGGATGTTATTCATCTATTGCTTTCATTATTCTTGGTTCTTGTGAGTAATTAGTCTGTGGGTAGTTTTTTTTTTTTTTAGAAGTTTTTGTAGCTTCATAGAATTGATTTTGCATATGACAATCATATTAATGATAGCTTTAAGTTAGGATTTTTGGAGGATGATTGGAAACATCGTGACCTTTTGATTCTCAAGCCTTACTTGAAATTATTCATTAATATGATGGGTCTATGTAAAAGTGGATGTATAAATGAAAGGCATTAATTATTCGTGCATGTATATCGATGTGTTCGGATCGATGATTTCAGCAACTAAGAACGTAATTGCTGATATGAACAACCACAATTGTGAAATATTGAATATGAAGATTCAATATGTGCTGGAAAAGCAAGAAGCACTAGAAGCTTTTGACCATGTTATGGAAGATCTTGAGGATGCCATGCGCCACCTTGAGCTAGTAGAGGACCACCTAACGGCATTTGAGCCGAGAACGGACATTTGCAAAGCTGGTTCTAGCTCAGAAAGGGCTTTGAGCTCTAAGCGCAAGCGTATTGATTCGTTCAATATGTGGGAATGCAAAGGATCAAGTCCTTATTGCAAGAAATCAAGAGTTAACCAACACAAGAGAGGAAAACGTCCTCAAGTGAAGAAAATGTCAAGGGTGAGATGTTACAATTGTGACAAGAGAAGTCACTATGCTCGCAACTGTTGTGAGTTGCAAAAGGTAAACACCTCTTGTACATTTGAGAACTTTGCTTATGTGTCAAATTCTGTATTGTTGGCTGAATCCAATCCTTTGTGGACTGTAGATTCGGGAGCAACGACGATGTAGCAAAGGATAGAGGATCCTTTGTGGAATTTCGACGAGTCCCAACCGGAACTAAGTGGATCCATATGGGAAACAACTCCAGCTGAAGTAAAGGAATTGGCACATGCCAATTGAACATACATGGTGGACGCATCTTGATGTTTTATATGCTCCTGAGATTCGTCGAAATTTTATATCTGTTTTGATGTTGGTTAAGCTTGGTTTTAGTGTAAACTTCCATAATATAAGTATAGATTTGTATTTGGATACAAACTACCATGGTTGTGATTATTTTCTGAATGGTTTTATTGTACTAGATGTTGACTAATGTGATGTCAATATTTGTTATTCCCTTGTTTCACGTCTTCTTCTTTATATGACAATGATGTGATTGTGTGGCATGCTAGACTTGGTCACATGGGCCAACAACGTATGAATTGACTAGCCAAAGAAGGCTTGTTGGGTGACATTGAAAAAGTCGATTTGCCCATAAGTCAGCATTGCCTAGTAGGGAAAATAACAATGAAACGATTTAGAAAAAGATAAAAGAGCTGAATTTCCTCTGCATTTAATCCATTATGATGTCTCGTGGTTCAATGGATGTGAGAGGAAGGCATGGGGTTGTTTAATTCATCACTTTTTATATATGATTATACTCGATTCGAATATGTCTATTTGATTTCTCATGAATCAAGCAATAAGTTGTTTCAAAAGGTTTATGAACCTAATAGAAAATAAATTAGACAAGAAAATAAAAGTATTTAGATCCGATCGAGGTCGAGAATATTTATCGATGAGTTCAGAAAATTATGTGATGAAAAAGGAATAGAAAGACAGGTTGTCTTTCCATATACTCCTCAACAAAATGGTGTTGTGGAAAGAAGAAACAGAACCCTCTTTTGGAATGGTTAGGTCTATGATGGCACATGCTAACTTACTTATCACTTTTTGGAGTGATGTGTTGTTAATTGCTGCCTATATACTTAACCGAGATGCCTTCCAAATCGAGTTACTTCCACTCCATATGAGTTATGGACAGGTAGAAAATCGGACTTGTTTTTTTTTTTTCTTAAGCCATGGGGTTGTGCTGCCTATACCCATGAGCCCTTTCACAAATTTGGGAAATTAGGTCCCGAGGAAAGAAGAGTATTTTCATAAGATACTCGAACACTCTAAAGGATATGTGTTCATAGGTGAGCAGGAAAGTGGGAGTGTAACTGAATTTGAATCAAGAGATGTCACATTCTTAGAGGATGAGTTTCCTAAGAAGGGCGAAATAGGTGAAAATTACTCCCTATTTGAAACCATGGATCAAGATAATGATATTAGTGGGGTTCGTCCAAGTGGGAGTAGTATGAGAAGTGATGAATTGCATACAAATGATTCTCAATCACAACCACATGATGAGACGACATCGTCATTATCTAATCCTAGTGGGAGCATAATGGGAAATGATATGCTAAGTGCACAATCTCCCATACGGCGAACAAGTCGCAAAAGTATTCCCCGTCGACGTTTTGACATTGAAGGGAAACTTTTATGATTGCCCCACAAGATGAGGATGAGCCAAGAAATATACATGAGGCTCTAAATTGCCCTAATAAGGAAAGATGGATGGATGCAATGGGAGAGGAAATGGAGTCAATGAAGTCAAACCATGTTTGGGAACTGGTTGATCTTCCAAAAGGACGCAAAGCTATTGGGAACAAGTGGGTTCTCAAGATAAAGCGTAAAGCTGATGGCTCAATAGAAAGATATAAAGCTCGCCTTGTGGCGAAGGGGTATAATCAACGGAAGGAATTGATTATGAGGAAACTTTTTCCCCTTTGTTGTGAGATTTACCTCAATTCGCATTATTCGGCAATAATGGCTAGTATGGATCTTGAATTACATCAAATGGATGTAAAGACTGCTTTTTCTCAATGGAGAATTAGATGAGGAAATATATATGGAACAACCTGTTGGTTTCATTACAAAAGGCCAAGAAGGAAAGGTATGTCGACTTTTGAAATCGATATATGGCCTTAAGCGATCGTCAAGACAATGGTATATACGATTTCATAATGCTATGATGGCATATGATTTTACAATGATTGATGAGGATCATTGTGTATATATCAAAAGATCCAAAGATCGTTTGTGATCATATCATTATATGTAGATGATATACTAATTGCCGGAAGTAATATGGAGTTAGTTAATACCATCAAAAGTTGGTTATCTTCCAATTTTGAGATGAAAGATATGGGTGAGGCTGCATACATACTTGGAGTTAAGTTTTTCAAGAGATCGTTCAAAGAGATCATTATCTCTTTCGCAAGAAACATATATAAGTAAAGTTCTTGAACGATTTCGTATGCAAGATTGTAAACCCATAGACACTCCTATTGCAAAAGGTGAAGGATTGAGCCATAGACGTGTCCAAGGACTCCACAAGAGAAGGAACAAATGAAGCATGTTCCTTATGCTAGTGCTGTTGGGAGCTTGATGTACGCTATGTTGTGTACAAGACCTAACATATGCTTTGCAGTTGGAATGGTGAGAAGATACCAATCCAATCCAGGTCAAGCACATTGGAAAGCCGTTAAGAGAATACTAAGGTATCTAAAGGGAACTGCTGATTATATATTGAGATATCAAGGAAAGGATCTGCGACTCGAAGGCTATTTAGACACAAGTTGAGAAGGAGATTTAGATGAAAGGAAATCTACCTCTATTTTTGTTTTTGTTTCGAATAATGGCGCCATGTGTTGGTGCGGCAAGAAACAAACGTGTATAGCCTTGTCCACGATGGAAGCTAAGTTCGTGGCATTATCGGCGGTGGTACAAGAAGCGGTTTGGCTTAAGAGATTTTTGGATCATTTAGGTGTTATTGAGAAAGCTGCAAATCCATTATTGGTTAATTGTGATAGCCAAGCAGCTATAGCGTACACCAAAGATCCAAAGTATCATGGCAAGACCAAACATATAGATACCAAGTATAACTTTGTCAAAGATATAGTTGCATGAATGGATGTGAACTTACAGTACATATTTACGCATAGAATGGTTGCAGATCCTATGACAAAGCGAACACCTAGAGATGTGTTTTTTGTGGTCATGAGAAATCTCTAGGATTGCGTAGAGTCGATGTCTTGGATATTTTGATTTCCCGAGTTATTCACATTTATGAAATTGTGTTTTTCATCATTAATGCCTATGAATCTTTATGTGATCTTTATGCATCTTAATGCTCAGTGCATTATATTGAGTTGAGAAAGTATGTCGGACGATAAGAGATTAGCCCACTCATACGGGTAATCGCCTCTATTTACTTGTGTGATAAATAGAGATGAGACGGTTTTTAAGCTTATTATCTAGGTGATAATCGAGAGCTCGGGCTTAAAATATATATGTCGCCTTAACTAAGTGTTAAGATGAGGACATGATAAATATTATGTCCGAAAGTAAAATAACCCACATATTTTACTTTATCTGTCTAAGATGCCGATGTGAGTTCGATGAATTATGTGAATGAGTAGATACGTGAACTCAAGTTAGACATTGGGTATGTCGAACTATCATCTGTACGGTATTGATTGTGTAGACATACGCTCCATGGGAAAGGAGTTAATACCGTAATACGTATTTCATACTACGTATGCATGAGACGACCAATAAGAGTGGCAAAAGTTTGATCTCAACTTTTATGTCGTGTGAGACTCTTGAGGAAAAGAATTCCTCAATTTTTAGTCCCCTCATGACTCTTACTTATTCTCAAGATTTCTATTTAGTGTTTGCTATCTTAGGATGCTGCCAATGGTCATGAGTTTGATTCGATCTAATGGGGCATTTCTAGAAAAGCAAGCTAAACTGAAATTGAGAGTTTGAAGGAAAGAGGAAGATCGAATTTGGAGAATCACATTGTAGTTTTGTATTCACCGGTTAACCAATTATGACTTTGTCTTTGTGATAATCATAATTGTGAATACAATATATATATATATATATATATATATATATATATCATTGTTTGAAAGAGATCAAGAGAGATATAAATGTGATCGATCGATCTAGGTACTTGCATACTAAATCTACTCGGGATGTGATGCCCATTATGAGCCGCTATATATTCCTAACGAGATGTATGGCAACGAGCTCTCTAAGTATCTTTGTCGCACGGATTATTCACCCGGTATGAATGTTGAAGAGAGGAAAAGAGGATTACGTTCGGCCCACCATGTTAAATGAGAGTCTATGATGGATTTTTCTCTAATGGGGTTGAGTAGGGCTGTCCGCCCATGTTGGTTTTGGACCACCATGTGCGAGTGGGAGATGATGGTTTTAATTGGTGATGGGCTTAAGGCCCGTCCGCCCATCTTGGGCCCGAAAGCCCGGCCCACGGGAATAAGGCCCGTGGATGGGGGAAGGTATAAAAGGGAGGAGAGAGAGAGAGATCATACCTCTTGGACGGAACAACGTACGTACGTTTCCCGCGCTCTCTTTCTCTCAAAACGCTTAAGGCGACGCTCTACTCCCTTCAAGGCAAATTGACATCATCGGATCGAATTTCTTCCTCAATCTTCGGCATTGGTGTTTAATCGTGGCTAACAGGTACGCTCGAATCCGTGGTGTGCTTTACGATCGGTGATACGTGATTTTCCGGGCTTCGCTTCCGCATTTGTTTTAGGGGTTTGATTTAGTGTCGAATCCGTTTTTTGGGGATCCCTTATTACCAACACTACTAAACCTTTATCCATGTCACCTAGACAATCACGGAGTTGTTTAATATTGTCATCCCTCAATCTTAGTCTTGAATTGTAAGTTATCTTCCGATGATATCGTCATGTCGATTTTTTTTCCATTATCCAATTAAAAAAGGCAGCGTACCCTCGGCAATTAAATTACTAGTTACAAAATGAACGAAATTGATTTGGGTGCTCAATACATATCCAAGCCCTTGTATGATCAAGTTCGAACGATCCCATTCGTGGGTCTTCAACATGGTTTCTTCCTCCGCGTCTTATGCGACGAATAAGATCGGAAGTAACGTCATATAAGACCCAGATAAACGTACAATTTTTAAAGCCAACTTTATGGTCACATAAGCCTACAAGATCGAACCCGAAAAGATAAAAAGAGAATATTCGTGAGCAGGCCGGGTCTAACGTTGGAAGCGGCCTTCCTAGGGTTTAGAAAGTCAACTCCAACTCCCGGGCGTTGTTGTATGGTAGACGGCGCTTTGACAACTTCCTCTTCCAGTTGGCAAATTTATCTGACACCAACTTGAGCCCGAGAAGGGAAAACGACTCCCAACTTCGTCTTCCAGAAAAGCTAAATGGAAATTCGAAACGAACATTTGGTGGCCGAAAAATCGGATCGCCGACTCATGACTCGTGATCTAGCCTCGCCGTGCCAATCACGCTCGAATATTACATCGAAAATGCTCCTCCGAAAAAGAGATGCCCAGCTGCCCTTCCATTTGCGACACGTGTAGATGCTGGATTTCTCTCGTGCTTTTTAGACTTCGGCCCATTTGACGTATGATTCGGAGAGAGGTGACGCTTAATTCCTTAAAAACAGCAGCAGCCTTACGATGGTGGGATGGGAAGTACTAATGTCCCGTTTTTTGCATCATGGCTTTCGATCCAAGGATCCTATTTTCGTTTCGTTTCATTTTGTGTCTATCGACGGTCGGTTGGTGCGGTAGAAATCAAATCGAATGACACCAACCAAAAGCTCTGCCGGATATCGACAGATGTGGATGGCCTAGCTTAACTCTTAGCTGCTTGAGACGATTTCACCTTATAGATAGAAAAAGCAACCATGAAGCCTTATAAAATCACCCTCTCGGGTCTCTGCCTGGTGCCCATGGGGGCAAAAAAGGAAAATGCCCCGGCCTATCAAGAAATTAGCTTTATAAATCGATACGCTAGAGTGATGTGGCATAGATGCATTACGCAGGAGTTTTATTACTTTTTACTTAACTTGTAAGTTTGGCTCGAAACATCCGTCGGTGGTTAGGACTCCTGGCAATAGCGGGTTAGGAATTTCTGCGAATTGTCCAATCTAAATCTGATGCGGCCGTCCTCTTCCATCAATTAATTAAATTATATGATAAGTCGAATTAAAATTGAAACCCAATCTTAAGTAATTGGTTAATGTAAGAAGAGAAGGAGCCTTTCTTTATAATCTCCTGTGCTGGGTTCCCACCGCCCCCAGCCCCACCAGCCCCACCAGGTGCGGCGGCGGCCTTATTCCTACGCGTTTTGGAAGCGCTTTGGCACCTCCATTTATCTGCCGATTCCTCCACGCTTTCCTCCTCCTCCTTTTTTCCTCGAGCGTCGTCAACAAGAACCCCTTCCTTCCGCACCTTCTCCCCCTGTTTTCACTCCCCTCTCCGTTACCCCCGCGCCCCCACCGTCGCCATGCCAACCAGGAGCGCCGCCCCTCCTGAAATTCCAATCTTTTCCGCCTCCTTCCTCATGGGTTCGTGATCGAAAAGCTCCAGTTTTTCGCCCCTCCTTCGATTGCCGCCGCCGCCGCCCGCCCGCCGTGATGATGATGACGACGGGCAATCTCTTCTTCGCCTTGATCGGCACAGCGGTGTCGCTGTGCCTGCTCCGCCTCCTCTTCCGCAAGACCGGACCTTTCCACCTCCTCAAGGGGTGGTGGCGGTCGACCCAGGATTGGTTCTACGTCTACCAGGTCCTCAAGGTCCCCGAATTCAACGACGCCATGCAGGAGAACCCCCTCTACCGCCGCGTCTCCGTTTACCTCAACTCCCTCCCCTCCCTGGAGGAGTCCGACTTCACCAACCTCTTCGCCGGCAAGAAGCCCAACGACATCCTCCTCCACCTCGACCCCAACCAGACCATCGACGACGTCTTCCTGGGCGCCAGGCTCTCCTGGACCGACGACCAGCGCGGCGATCGGAGGGCCTTCGTGCTGAGGATCAGGAGGGCCGACAAGATGAGCATCCTCCGCCCCTATCTCCAGCACATCCACGCCGTGTCCGACGAGATCGAGCGGAAGAAGCGGGACCTGAAGCTCCACATAAACGTCGACGACGGAGGCTCGGGGAGGTGGAGATCCGTCCCGTTCACGCACCCTTCGACTCTGGACACCATCGCCATGGAGCCCGACCTCAAGGACAAGGTGAAGTCCGATCTCGAATCCTTCCTCAAGGCCAAGCAATATTATCACCGTCTAGGCCGCGTCTGGAAACGGAGCTTCCTCTTGTACGGCCCTTCCGGTACCGGAAAGTCGAGCTTCGTGGCCGCCATGGCTAATTTCCTAGGCTACGATGTCTACGACATCGACCTGTCCAAGGTGAAGGACGACTCGGATCTGAAGCTGCTCTTGATGGACACCACCGCTAAGTCCGTGGTCGTCATGGAAGACCTGGACCGGTTCTTGGCGTCCAAGTCGACCGCGCTAAGCTTGTCTGGCATATTGAATTTCATGGATGGTATATTGAGTTCGTGCTGCGCCGAGGAGAGAATCATGGTGTTCACGATGAACAGTAAGGAACACGTCGATGCTGCTATACTGAGGCCGGGTCGGGTCGATGTGCACATACACTTCCCGCTGTGCGATTTTTCGGCATTCAAGAACCTAGCTAACAGTTACTTAGGGGTCAAGGATCACAAGCTTTTCCCTCAGGTGGAGGAGATTTTCCAGGGTGGAGCCAGTTTGAGCCCTGCCGAGATTGGCGAGCTGATGATCGCCAACAGGAATTCCCCGAGCCGCGCTCTGAAGTCGGTTATCACCGCGTTACAGACGGATGGCTCAGTGGCGAAAATCGGACGGCGGCTGTCCCACGACGGGATGAGGAAGCCAGGGGATGAATCGGCCGATTCGAGCGGGGTGTTCCTCAAGGATAGCAACGCGATGAAGGATCTGAGGAAACTGTATGGTCTGCTGCGGATGAAAAGCACCAGAAAGACACCATCTTTCGACGGGGATTCAGGGCAAAGGGATGGATGACACGATTCTTTTCAGGACTGAAATGGTTTCATTCTTTATTTCTCATGGGGGGTAATAAGATGAATCTCCTAGTCCATGTCCGTGCAAGGGGACTCAAGAAAATCGCTGGCCAGAGTTTTGGCAAACCCAGAGCTCGAAGGAAGCCGAGAATACAGGGCAGAAGCTGCTTCTTCCATTCTCCAAATGCGTGCAGTTGCTAATCCAGAACACAAAGTTCAGTAGGAGATTTGATTTAATCGAAATCCTTCCACTTCCTATGTTAGAAAAAAATCAAACTTTCATATAGCTTTTTCTTTTGGTTTTTGCCCCACCCCTCCTTTGCCCCTTTTGCATTGTTTCGAGGATTTCACTTCAGTTTGTGGCTTGTCCTTACGGGGCATGTAAATACAGGAAGCATACAATTGCACAGTTGTTTCATTCTTAGATACGCTTTGGCTTTGGTGATGCAGTTTGGAAAAAAGAAAAATAGAATATGACGACAGAATTGAAAGCATTTGGTTTGGCACTGTGTAAAACTGGCGATGAGTGGGGATGGTGTTATCCTTGACCCTTTTTATTAAGAGGAAAAGACGACTGACGAAGAATCAAAGTAGTAGAGCTAGTTTCGTTAACCGCTTCATAAATAATTTGTTTCGGGAAGGAGCAGCAGCAGATCTGGTAAACAGTAGTAAAATTAGTAAATTAAGACTCACGTGGTGTGGGGAGGTGTGGAGGGAAGAGTCTGTTCAAATGGAAAAAAGAAGGGATCAGTACCATCATTTTAAATTTGAAGCAGCAGATGTTTAGGGAATCGAGGGTGGCGTTGTTTTGCAGGAGATGGGATCGCTGGGTAGCCATGTTGTGCATTATAAAGTCGTCACTCCTCCCCCGTCCTTGGCTTTTGACTGGAACTTTGAAAGTCAGCTGTCAGTCCTTGCTCGTGGAGGGGTTTGGTTTTACGGAACCCCAGGCGGGGCTGGCTCGCAGAGGGATTGAATACGGCCCATTCAACTCTCTGTACAGACCCCACAGAAGAGCTAACTATTATTACCATGTCGTCTTTTTGCATCGGTGCGTCTCGGGGTAATGATTGGATGGTGGGAGCCCAATTATTTGGTTAGAAATAATAGTATGGTGGGAAGTCGAATGGTGTTTGTTCCCGAAAGGAGATGGAGAAACGATTTGTTTTTTCTAGGCCTTATGCCACATTGACAAGAAACTTCACTATCGTCATTATTGCAAGTTTCTTTTCTTCTGTCTTCAGGTTTTTGTTTTCGTTTTGCTGTGCTGACGGTGGAAAAGAAAGGACGAGTTGGGTTCCAACCATGGGATGCGGATCGATGCGGCTCATATTAGTTGGCAGCAGACGATACCTAATGCGCATCCCCATCATCGTGATACTAACCTGCTTTTTAAATTGATTTCGACAGATGGAACTACTTAATGCCTGGAGATCTTTTCTTGGCTACCTACCAATGACATCCCCCTCACACAGCCGAAGAAATCATGCTTCTCCCTAATCATTCTAGCCTTATTCCTGCCTCGTTTACATATCGGGGGAGACAAGCGCAGCTAAGCCTTCCAAACTGGACGAGTATGTACATCCATTGTAGAAACTGTTGGATTTGTATATGAGCGCTTGTTTGGGGGAATTGTAGTATCAATATTATCTCGATCAACATTGAGGTTTTGGAAAGACTTCATTTGAATTAGAGAATGAACAGATCGTGTGATTCTATATGATTGTTCAATTGTGGTATTCTATGATCTTTTCCCTCTAGTGCCTTCCATCCTTTCACTAGAATGTTCATGTTTTCCACGCTTCAATTTCTTGCCAAATTCGGTAGAAACGCTTTGCAAAATCAGAGATTTCTGATGGGATATTGTTAGCCCAAGAAAGAAAAGTAGGAGCAGAAGGAGCAACATTGGATATGGATGGGGCTTTGGTGTTGTTATTCCTGATTTCTTTCCAATTTCACAGCTGCACAGGACAACAAATGTCCCAGCAATAACTTTGGTGCCTGAGTAATCATTTCGCTTCTTTTTCCTTTCATTTCTTTTCCTTTTACTCGGTAGTAGTTTGGTGCACTCAACTATTCAAAAAAAGTTCTTGTCGGAATCACTTAATCATTCCGATGTTCAGCTCAAACTAATGATCATGTTAAAATTATATCTGAATCAGCAATTTAATCATTTTATAGTTCTCCACTAAAAATGTATTTATCTAGCACAAAACATGATAAATGTTTATGCTTTACTCCATTTTCTTTATTTGTGGGTTGCTAATTGTGTAGGTTTAGGTCTACATTTTGTCATAACATGTTGGTTGAGCTGTATAAGCATGGAAGTAATGATGAACGACTTTATCAATAAACTCGCTGTCTAAAGTAGGTTGTAAAATCAGTGTCATTGATGTTTAGTTATTATCAAAAGGAGAGACATGTCATCAATAGATTGATGGTTGCGGCTTAAATAACAAGAAGCTCACTGTTTTCTTCACAATGGCCTTTCAATAAGCACAAAAATTGTGAGGCAACAAATCAAAACGGATAATATCTCGAGGCACTATAACAACACAAAGCCAATCATATTCAGTTATTTATCAATTTAGTGGAATGTGAATGCGAAGAAAAAAATGCTTAAGATAAAGAAAAGAATGTAAAACCGAATAGTTAAACATCCAATAGAATTCAATGTTCAAAAGAGAGCATATGAAATTCATCAAATGATTCAATGGATCCAGGACATGTGAAATAGACTATAATTGGATAAGTGAGCAAGTTCAATGAAGAGTTTCATCTCGACTGATTCTTTTATTTTTTTTACTTTTTATTTAATTTAAATTTTGCGGTTCATGCATCTTGACTTTTTCTCAAAATCCGGAAACTCCAAAACTTTTTGCAGCACTCACGTGCCAACAGTTACATTCACATCTATTTTTCAAAATTTTCTACTTTTAAATAATATTTTATATTTTGAAGGAAAAGCACAAGGGTTATTTTTTAATGCAAAAGCAAGAAAGCTACTTTTTTGCTTTTCTCGACAAACATTCAACGTGATAAGAGAGCGAGGCCAGTATGCAAACCAAAAGAGAGAAAAAGTAAGTGACATAAGAAGAATAAAGGCAAACGACAACATTTTAATGCAAGGAATGTTTAAGACACTAGTTAAAAATTAAATACCTAAATTATGAAAATACTTACATTCTTTCATGCATTCACGATTATTATTAAGATGTGTAATGAATGTTTTGAAAAATGAAATCTTCCTAAACAAAATATGTTCAATAAGTGCCCTAAACTTGCTAAATAAAGAAGGAAGTGTTTGTATAAAGGGTAGCGACGCAATGTCAAGAGCAAATCTGGAAATTCCAGACTGGAATGAATCAGATTAAAGAAAAATTAAAGAAAAACATATTGTTTAAAATAGAGCAACCATTTTCTATTTGCGCAACTGCCAGGGGAGATAGATGGATAGTCATATATAACTTGAACATAGTTGGTATATTGATGTTCCATTTATTTTGTAGAAAATAAAATAAAAATTATGCAAATATCATTTTTGAAAAAATGATTGTCCGTACTACTCACAATACTAAAGAATGGAAAACGTTTCATTGTCTACGAAGATATTTAGACATAAATTGTCGATTAACTATTTCAAGCAATAAATATAATTATTTTTAGAAAAATATATTTAATTTTTTTTTTCACGAAGCAGATAAAGCTTTAATCGTGAAAGCTCTGGTCGTGCCAAAATTTAAATAAAAAAAAAAAAAAAAAGAAGAAGAAGAAGAAGGAAAGAAGAGATGCAGGAGTCAAAATAACAACAATACAAAACAAAACATAGAGGGAAGTTTCGACCTTTGGGCTTTTCCCAGCTCTCTCAACTTTAAACCCCTTTTGGACCTTCTGTTTCACGAAACCCGCGAGACCCGCCTTGGAATTTGTACTGGGGAAACATCCTGCTGGGAAGCTTAATCCAGAGAGAGAATAAACGAATCGCAAGAAAGGGAAAACCGACACGAAGGTGGAGCGGACATGAAAAGATGGGAACTTCGACTATTGCCTGTCAGTGGATTCAGGGATCGGAATCGCATTCAACGGGGATAGTCGGGTGAAAAAGAGGTGAGATATTGTCCCTCGTATCTGCTTTGGCAAATGTATTCTTATGTCATGGCTTACTGAAGTCAAAAGAAAAGCTAAAAAGCTATGGACTCAGAGGTAGTTAAACCTACAGTTGATAGATGAAAAAGTCAAGATGAGTAAGGGAAATTATTGACATGTGCCAAACTCAACCAAATTGTAAATGAAAGTTACGATGAGTGAGATGTTTTACTAACAATAGCACAAAAGAATTTACTGTTAAGTTTGGTAGTTCATTATTTCCATCAAGCATTACTAACCATGAAACCCAGAGAACCTATCGCTACCAAAGAAAAAAATTACACTTTCTTAAGAAAAAGTTACAAAATAATAAAATACGGATACATTACTATCAGCAAGGACAATGACATACTTTCAAGGAAAGTTATGATGGATGCTCTGAAGCAAAACTCTAGAGGTGTCGCTTGGAAATTTTTCTCGAGAAACGGATAAGAAAAAGGGCTTTAAAACAAAGGATCGAAGAATTGGGGGAGACCATTGTAGTCGTCCCTAGTCCTTCTCCCAGGAGCAGAGAAAGATAACATAATTGAGAACAAATACTAGAACCTGCTGCAAAATCACAACTTTTCTCTATAAAATTTCAGAATTTCTCGTTGGAAGATGGAAGAAAGACCAGTGACCACAAGCCCTGGCGACTGTCGATGGTCATCGTCAGCACCACCCCTTCAAGAACCCCTAAATATCTTTTCATGCCCAAGAAATGAAAATGCATTGTCAAAGATGGCTAATCCAGCAGTATTATTTTCGACACAGGGAAAAGGAGGTCAAATTAGTTGTAGAATGTCCACCCGCTTTTGCGAACACAATATCTAATCTAATCTAATACGTTATTGACTAACAAACTAGAGGTACACATAAGTTACAAACAGTAGACCATATATTAGATCCAGTAATGTGATAAAATACTGCAAAAGGCTGGTTGGGAGAGGACAAGAGTTTGCTCTATTAGTACAAAGAGTTGTACGTGAAACAAGTAGCTGCAATGGAGGAGATACAGATGAAGAGCGAAGGAACTAGGGTGACATTTAGCAGCCTATTCTCGCCCAAGTATCCAGACAAAGTGATCGTTCCATCTGCAATTACCCGAGCAAGAGTCCCGGCTTCTGTTGAAAGTAGTCCGCCATTGTAGGTCCCGCGGGAAAGCCTTGATGACATGACCCTCGATAGTAGAGACAAGTTCACGCCTGAATTGGTAGAGCAAACAGCATATGGTTATCAACTTCAGGTTCATGGAGAACTAACTTTCAAGCGAGCTGAAGATTCTCAAACTGAAAGAAGGGAAAAAGACTCGATTATTTTGTG
The DNA here is from genome assembly GCA_014182555.1 of Eucalyptus erythrocorys. Taxonomy (NCBI): domain Eukaryota; kingdom Viridiplantae; phylum Streptophyta; class Magnoliopsida; order Myrtales; family Myrtaceae; genus Eucalyptus; species Eucalyptus erythrocorys. The sequence continues at coordinate 36,493,569 of CM024600.1, read as the reverse complement.
ACTTTATGTAAGCTGCACTAATTAAGCTCTCATCTGGAATCAAGTTGACATGAATTTCCATATGGCCAAGTGAACCTGTATCTCAGGTCCGAAGAAAAATGATCTGCATGTAAACTAGTAGTTTCTAAGAACTTCCTACATGCAATATACCACATCGTGAAGCGATAAGAAATGTGCATCACAAAAATATCTGGGGAGAATCTGGAGGTCTAGTATACAACTTAGTGGAGTGACAAGAACTTACCCTCAAGGACTTCAGCAGAAACGAACGTTACAAGTGCGGAGCAGACGTACTGAGGCACAGAGTATGGAATGAATATGTGGAAGCTCAAGAGTATGCCGATGCAGACAATAATTTCCGATGCCAACAAAACTTGCCTACTAAACAAAATTCATGACAATATGCACTAAAGTCATTGACAGAAATCCACCGACGTAATTTACAATATATTGAAACGGATGAAGGAAATCTCTACTATGGTCTTAGAGAGGACTCAAAGTTGCCGGAATGAGAATATACTCTTTGAACTAAGAATTCACATGACCTGCGTGGCAGAAAAAAAGAAAAAAACTTGTGGTGGATGAGCTTCATTCAATAGCCTCACCTGAAAATATCTCAGGATTGTCGTTTAGCCGGGATGTTATAATTACACAGAATGCTACTTGTGAAATAACCATGCATCATTTTTTCCTGTTTCAAATAAAAGAAATTGCAGGACAGGGAAATCCTGTTCACTCACAGCCGCCTTCAGAATGTCAAGTCTACACTTTAAATCTCCCTTGGTATCATATCACAAGTTCAAACTAATTGGGATTTGATCTAAGCTTTTATTGATCTAAAATCAACATATCTAGACATGATAAGAAATTGACTCGGTGGCTGAAACTGGCGCTAAAACCTTGCATGACTTTATGTTGATTTTAGATCAACTTTACCCTTCTTCCCTGTCCCGAGTTTCATATATGGTTCTAACACAAAATTATCGTAGTTCCCATACCTTAGATATTCCTCAGACAAAGCTTAGTCCTTTTTATGTCACTAAGTCAATGTCATATTCCATTTTGCTAACTTATTCGTAGACAGGATTATCAGGAAACAATTGGCAAATTATTCCAACATTGAAAATTGCAATTCCTGTGTTTATGAAAATGCTTCAGACATCACCTATCAGAATCTACTGAATCCACCAAATTATGCAGATGAATGTCTTCTCAGCTAGCTTTTCAATCAACTTGGATTTATAAATGGGCACCAACGCCACAACGCATCATCTTAATTCCATGTGTCCAACATATTCCAACATGGGTATCACGGTACTTTTCAGAACACGTGAGAAGTCCCTACGATTTTGCAAAAAGATGAGAGATCTGAAAGTAGTTACCCTTATAAAATTTATGCTGATCCTTCCATGTCATAATTCATGTGTTTTAGGGAACAGAGAAACTGGAATATCGTGCTGTACGCTTGAAATTATTCAGGAAAGACGACCAGCATGACGGTTTTCAAGACATGCAAGTTATTACTGATTTCTTGTAATCTTCATTCGCAAATATTCTCATTCCGAAGGAGAAAAAGAAAAAGAGGATCAGCAACTGCAAGAAAAATAAAGCTACCTCTACCTCTCCAATTTTCTGATGCTATTGCTTGGTCAAAGATTACCTTTCTTCAAAAATGTTGCTGATGTAGTTTCCAACAACAATGTTTACAGGAAGCACCGTCAATCCAAGACATGCAAGAAATATCGCCACACTATTTGTCGACCAGATGAAGTAATGAGCTGTGACAACACTTGACTCGGCAAGCAAAATCTCCATTGCATACTTCAGCATGAAGTAAATCAATAACTGAACCTGACAATTAAAACCGTACTTCAGGTAAGACATCCAGCAAACTAGTAATAGAGAAATATACCAGAGAACATAATATTTGTTTTCTGTTACGGAGATTAAATGGAGAGAGGAAGCACAGCATTGCAGCTAGAAGAGAGTTCTTCCGTATTTGTGCAAATGAAATTCCATGACTATTTGGCAAGTTAACAAATGGAATTCACTAAAAAGCGAACGCTCATTGTCAAACTTTAAAGGGTAATATGCAGATGCATGTCTAAGTGACACGAGTGTATCAATCCATTACATTATAGTTTTCAGTGTCTTACTACATTGGGTCGTACCTTACTAGTTCAATCCATCCTCATAGGAGAGGTTTGGTAAGTAAACCGATGCTCCCATGCATGCTAATATCAAATATGAGATGACATCCTCAGACTACAGATGTTTGCGAATTGAAATTAAGTTCACGAATAGGACATCGACTTTAGAAGCAATCAAGCAGTTGTTTGCCTCCTCAAAATCCTAAAAATGCAAAATTATACCATGGCGTGGACAAAAAATTGACTAACCTTGACAGATGGTGTTAGTAACCTATATGCTGAAAAAATTGAATTAACAGGTTTGTGCTTCTCATGTGAGTGTTCTTCGTCATCATCACATTCTTGCACTTCATCCTCACATCCTTCTTGTGAATTTACCCTTGAGTTCAGAAGCCATTGTTGAGTGCTACCATACTCAACAGCATCATTCACCAGGATTGCTACAACAGTATAGATCAAACTTAACACTTCAAAAACCAGCAGAAGGCATTCAATGTCAATCTGTGTGCATGCAAATTTGTGCATGTTGAGTAGAATTTTTCTCTATAGCAACATTAACTACTGCTCTAATCATGTCCTATTTGAGAAAACTATATCCTCGAAGGACATATTGAAATGAGGAAACTAGTTGGTACAATATGCTTCTTCCTGTAGTTACAAAAAGCAAACCATCATTCTTGCTGTGCCTGAATTGACCAACATCCTAAAACTTCAATCGTGGAACCAATTTATAGGAAATAGCAAACATGTCAGCAGCTAAGTAGTTTCCAGCACCTATTATCCACATAAGATGTCATACTCATATAAAACACTTCTCTAAAAATTCTAATCTAGCGTGAAACTTTTGTGCCCGATGAAGCAGTCAGAAGCTACTTCTGTTGGAAAGGGCCCACAGAGAACGAAAGCAATCAGATGCCTCAAACACATAAGAGTCCACAGGAAGAAGCTACCAGGCACATCAATGGGGTTCCTCTAGGAGTAAGCCGAAAGGACCTCAAAGTTTCAATGCCCTTTCCTGTGTGCTGTCTTGATTTTTAATTGAGTAGGGAATGATTGGGAAAGTTGTCATCCAGGATGGTCGATGTTAACATTGAGTGCAGATTATGCAAAGGAAAAAAAAAAATGGAAAATGGAAAAGCAAAAAGTTTTGAATAGTATAAAATAAGTCGCAGTTGTAAATTGTGAGACTTGGGTACAGAGGACAAGATGCCTGCAACAAATTTGTAATTGTCATGCTGATCACAAGACGAGGGACAGCAATAGCAACTATCTTAACAGCAATGACATAGAAATCAAAGACATTAAAAGCACAACTACTTGAATAAGTGCATTAGCCTCAGCAATAAAAAAATTAATGGATGTCATCTTGACTGCTCCATTACAATACGTTTCAAAGCAGTCACAACTTAAGTACTCAACCTTAGAATGTGGCAAAAAAGAATAAAAAAGAAATTGGCTGGAAAACATTTTAAATTTGAAGCACAATTGATCAATGTTGATGGTCTCCACAGTTAATATATGTAGTGAGATACATTTACTAGCAACAGTGTGCAGACATGGTTTTGGAATAATACATCTGCAGAATGTCATGGCCAATATATGAATTGGTAGATCTTACAAACTAAAATCCATCAAATGGAAAACCATATTATCTTCTAGAGAAATTTAGAATAAAGGGAACATGCCAAATGAAGCAGATGCCTCATGCTCCAAGAAAACAACTATTATTTTGTAGGACTGATTGTGAAAGACTCAAATACATAATAGTTATATGAGTTAATTGACACTACAAAGATAGCTATGTTATTTGCGTACCTGCGTTAGGCTCGTGGAAAACAGTCTTATTTTTAGGCTCATGTGGAGGTTCTCTAAAACTTAACCACAACCACAGTAGATAGATAAGCCATGCCAGAGCCATAACCCAACCAGGCAAAGTCTCCTCATTGAAAGTGATCATGTAAACCTTAAAATGAGTCTGAAATAAGCAAGCAAGTGCTGGACCGCATGCCATTCCTAGGGCACTGGCAGTCACAAAGCCTGCAGAAGCCTGCATTCGCAATTTAAGGGGCACACAATCACTGATGTAACGCCTGTTGACAGCTCTTGCAGAACCCAACCTGACAATTATTTCCACAAAAACGAAAATGACAAAGTATATAGAAAGTAGCAAATTGTCAAATCGATATTGCGGGAAGAACATTCTCTGTCATTAAAAGTTGCAAGCATATAGTCCATGTGGTGCAACTCAAGGCAGATGCTCCATGAATTGATACATACAGGTAGAGAACAATGGAATAGGATAAACACAGGTAAAACGAAAGAATAAATACTACAAGGTGTGGTCATCATAGATAACTTTCTCATCCATCTATGTAGTTTTTTCTGCCAATTCTGCTTTATTCCCATGACAGTATGGATAAACCCTTGTATTTATCACAAGACAACTCGAAAAGGAACTGCTGGTGACAAAGCTTGGAAAATCTATGTCAGGCAAAAAAAATCTTTTTGCTTGTGATGGGAATTCAAAGAAAAGAACCACTATTCAGAGCCTTGATTAGTTTCATTACGAGGAAATTCAAATTGCCCTCTTTACACACCATTCAGCTTAGGACAGCAACATTCGTATGTTAATGTACAGTGGTCTCCTTATTTATTCAATCTTTTATTCCATTTGCTTTTGTTTTCACTTAATTTTCTAATAAGAACAGTTACATAACAATAAATAATCTAAGAACTCACACATAGAAGATGAATACCAAAGCCTAATGTCAATCAAGTAGAAGTTTATTCAAAATACTATTTAGATTTTTCCCAGCTGCGCACAATCAAAGCAGGATAATTAAAAGAAACAACATGCAGAATATCAATAAACAAAAACAACTGAGCTCTCTTCTGTATGCATACCAAAGCCATCATCATATAAAGTCCCCATATCTAGGGGAAAAAAATTTGCCAACTCCCTTGCACAGGTTCTGCAGCAATATATATTTTTAAAATGGACAAAGCAAAACTGAGCTTCTTTAGTCACATACCCAGCATATTGTTGAGAACCACTTACCCACAGAACAAACGACCAATCAGAAGAACTGATAAAGAATTGAGATCGTATGCCAGAGCATACAAAATGTTTCCGACAAGAAGAACAAAGCTACTGAACAAAAGAGGCCGGAGCTATGATCTGTTTGACCAAGCACTGAAGTAAACTGAGGAAAGCACTTGAGCAACTGCCATTGAACCGATCACCACACCACAAACAGTGGCTGCAGCACCGAGGCTCAAGGAATAATCATCTGCCGTCGGAACAACTATATATGTATTGACCATATACAGAAACGTGTTTGCCAAGTTCAGAAGAAGAGACATAAAATGGTATCTCTGTTCAACATCATCATCCTCAGATGGATCAGGTAATTCCTCTCGCATGATAAGGGCATGTTTGCTCAAATAATGGAGAAAATCTGTAGAGTTTGATAACCTGTTCACAGCTGCTTTGATAGAGTCAATGACTGGATCCTGCAAATATTATAACACCAAATGACCCTCAGGACAGCACATTGTACATTAAGCAAGACAGTTTAACATGCTTGTAAGATGCAAATGAACTCACTGTACTTGTAAGAGCTGAAATGCCATTGTCCCTTGGATTTGTAAAGAGACGATAGTCACAGACAGGCTATGTGAAATAACCATATAAAACAAAGCATTGAAAGGCTATACCAGAATACTCCACTCCCCATTAACTTATAGGGAGGGTTCATTCAGTAGAAAATCCAACAATTATAAAAAAGAAAAAGAAAAAGTAACCTACTTGACATCAAATATTTCTTATGAAGCATCTTCAATCTCATCTAATAGAAACCTTAAAAACCTCCTAAGATATTAAAAAACATCCTTTAATAGGATGACTTTGATCACGATGTCAAAACTTCAAAATTAAGTAGTAAATCATAAACAAAGAATCCATCTAGATTGAATCATACAGACAGCTTTCTATTCATATTTTATCTATCTTATGTGACTTAGTCTCTTGAATTAAAGCTTCAGTACATATCAAGGCCTCGATCAAGTGAAGCAAGTTTTGTCAAAGTGAACTTCGAGTCAATAACTCCAAGACAGGAGTCTATCTCCTGTGGCCTAGCCATGGTCTCAGAGAAACAAGTTTAATTATTGACAAAGCCCAAGTAATGGAGTCATGACATCATTCTGTTCAGCAAGACAGGAGAGCTCTCGTTGAGGCTCTGTTACACAGGGATTCCAGTCAACTGTGGTTTATAAAAATCAGAGCAAGCTCTTTGGCCATATTTTTCAGGTATAATCCATGATCATCGATAAAACTTTAAGTTTAGTTATCCAGACAAGCAAAAAGCAGTGCGTGGATGTACAAAATGCTCATTAGCTTTACAGAGTTGCAAATAAATACAAAACATTCAAAGGACACAGGTGTTGTCTGGTGTATCTTCTTCTATTACAATCTATTAAGATACTCATATTCATCAAGAAAATGTGTTTTTTTTTGGTCAGAATCACAGAAAATGTGTTGACATTTACGTATTCATGAAATTCTTAGTAATCTAGCAAAAGAAATGCAAAAACAGAGTTTGCTAGCTGAAGCAACAATTTCAGCATTTGATGATGTGATAGGCACATTAAGAATTTTAACTTGACGCTGAAAACATAAAATAGAGCATGTGTGGTGTGGCAAAACCTGATCAGAAAGGGCAGGCTGGTCATATATAGACACAAAATCCCCATGATGCTCTTTAAGATCAGCCAAGTTGCGAGAAACCGCACCTACGACAGCACCTATACCCTGAAAGATCAGAAAGTAATTAATAATGAAAGCCTTGGAAGTAGATTAGGCTAAAGCTGGAAAGAGAATATTGTATAACGAGTAGGCAATATTACCACATGCTTAAACACTTGCCGCAGCTCAGAATAAGGATGATTTGCACGAGTTTTGACGTAATAATCTGTGAATTTGTAGCCAAAGCGCTTGTCGATTTTTTTCAGTATCTTACGCAAGCCAACAGCATTCATCTCAACAAAATATAGAAGTCTCGAGAGATCCCGTCCCACTTCCCTATATGCTTCTTGCAATTCAGATATTGATAATCCTTCTATCTGCCGCTGTCCCAGTGTAAACAACCTTCTTGCGAGGAGTCCTTGTTGTTCAAGCAGAAACAAGACAATCTTCTCAATCTGACCTTGTGAGAGAAAGAAATGCACTTAAATATTTGGAATTCATACTATAAGGCGGTAAACCACGTGCAGATAAAATTAATAATCTGGCTACTAAAACTGCTGTCAACATATATGCACACAAGCAAGACACAAGATTTTGTTTTCACCAGTTTTCGCTGGTTACATCAGTCCGAAAAAGTAGAATCAACTGTTACAACATATACCGGCAAATATGCATGGTGAGCAGCTCCATATTGTGATAGACAGGCAAAGAAGTCAAAGCTTTTTCGTCCAGACGTATTATTTAAAAGATCTGACAAGAAGAATTTTTATTTTTAGACATTCTGAATGATAAAAGTTTTCACCATCAAGAGGTCATGTTCTAAGCTAGATGCCATCACCAGGACGATCTGGGCCTCATTTCAACATGCTTACAGGGTTAGCAGTTTTACCTGTTTATCCAGCAACCTTGAGAAGTCCTTGAGAATGTGGTGGTGGTCATGCCTCTCAACTTCAATTTGACATGCATGTCTTTTGACCATTTTCTTCAAAAGTTTGTAGTTTATGTAGTACCTGAGAGAATCAGACCGTGATAGGATTGCATTAACCATATCAGGTGGAGACCAGACATTTGGCATAGATGTTCAACATTTTGCAGATTGCTTCAGAATTTGTTCGTGAGCTCCCATGCGTCCGCGTTTGATGGATGAGTTTGTCAATAAGAGTCGAGATGCATAAATCAGAGGCGATGCTCATAAATAAGCTTGGCAGAAAGAATGCATGTGCATCTGGCCTCTCTGCAGATTTTTGTTGACTCGGTGCCTAAAGCAAGCCATTTCGCAACCACACACATCCATCTCCTTATGCCCACACTAATGAGGATTTCGTTGATGGGTTCTCTCAGAGCACTCTTTAAGCTGCGATTGATGTGCTTTGCAAACGTCGAAAGAAATCGCATGTCTAGTTTTCTCGCACTACAAAAGTACTTGAAGCACTTCACCCATTGTCAATGCCTTGAAAATATGAACTTCATAGTTAGGCTACAATACCATACTTTAAAAAGGAAGTGTCTTCCGCCTGAGACATATTACTCGTCCGATTCTCCATCGATGACAAGCAAGTAAAGGAGGGGGAGGGGAAAGAAGTCTCGGACTCACCCTTGCCATTCTTGAATTTGATTTTCTCTCAGCTTCTTCCCAAAGGCAACCATGTTCTATGGACAAACAAAAGAGAGAGGGCAGTAAGGATTAAAGGAAAAAAAAAAGAGCCACCGCAGAGCTTCACATGCATTATGGAAAATTTTGCTCATGTGATAATTGCCTCTGGCTATAGAATCAATGGCAACAGAAGGAAACTCCAGTTGCTTCAAATCAGCTCCACATCATCAGTAAGAAGAGATATTACTGATTCAACCCTTTCCAGGATTTATGACATACAGCAAACAAATCTTAGCTGAGAAAGTGGAGCACACACAGCCATAGAGGAAACCCTTACCTGAGACCCAATATTGACATCAAGTTTTCATTTTTTGTACAAATCTAGAGATAAAAGAGGTGAGACTACGTGCAGCTACAAGGTTCGGTTTAGCCGCTCTGGACGACATTGACGAGAACAAACAAATCGATCTTCTTTTATTTTCCGAGCGACGAACTGAAGAGGGACGAAACGTTAGATGGGAGAGAGGGCGAAACGGTGGAGTGAAGAGGGTGACGCGCGAGCTCGTGTCGTGCTGGTCGCGGGAAATTTTGTATTGTCTCGGGAAAGAGAGACAGACAGAGAGAGAGAGCGCGCAAATTGTACACGTGGAGGATGTTGTCGGCCGTAGATGTCCGATTTGTAAGGGGAAAGAAAGATCTTTACCGTCGGAAAATCTCAGTTTCCGGCTTCCCCGGAAAGAATATCTCTCTCGTTTGTTAGAATAGTGTTACTCTCAATGGCAGTTGAGCATTCCAATTGAGAATATTCTCATTTCATTAATTTTCCATACTATGTGTCATAAATATAAGTGAACAGCTTATTGTTAGGACAGGAAACACCCGATTATGACACATTTTATGAAAAAGTGAGATATCTTAATTGTTCATTACTCTCAATTAGCATAATGCATAACTATATTATGACAACTTTCTTTACAATTGACGACATATTTCCATCGAGTATGTATCATTCATAGTTTAGATATAAAAGACAATGACAACATTTTGAACATTTTTACTCTTGTAATTAAACAATGTAAAGCAAAATGGAGATTATAGCGTCGTGTAATTCTATGAATATGCTATATTGAATTGCAGGTCAGGTAAAGAAATTATCCACAATTTGCAAAAGAAAACAAAATAAAGGGAAAATGTGAAAAATGGAACTGCATGGCAACGCATGAAAACTGAAAAATGGGATTACAGGGTTAAAACGTGCTTTTTAAAAAATTTTCCTTGCCAATTAATTTATGCTTGAGAAGACAAGAAAATCTCTAAAGATGAGAGAGAATAGATTTGCATGGGAATGTAGTAGAGGTTAGGTTTACCCTCTATCGTAACTGGATCTTCTCTGGCTGATGCTGAGACTCCTCACTTACAGGCCAAGAACACAGAGGGAGGGCTTTTCAGAAGTTGAAGAAAGAGTAGGAAGCGAGAGTGAAGTTGGGGAACAGAGAGGAGGAATGGCACATTCTTATACCCGAAAAATCTTGGATAGTGCCCGATAATGGAAGGAGACGAGACGATAACGGAAAACGATCGAATAATGAGAATCGTTATCTGTATCTAACCTCAAATCTGTCTTTGAGACACCAAAATTTATACTTCTAAGGGAAAAAAAAAAGAAAGTGAAGCTTAGTCGAGATCGGACATGGCCAATGTTTCATTTGGAAATAAGAGTAGGGAATAAGAGGCCAGGATAGAATGTTCAGACCAACTTCCCAACCCTCATATATTCTCCTTCCCTCTTCTTCCCAAACAAAGGCCAAGGATGGAATCAATTTTACTGTTAACATGGGAAAAGGGAACTTTGGGTGAGCACACTTTCCTCCTCAAAAACTTATATGGAGATTTTCTATTATACGGTATTATTATTATTATTATTATGTACAATATCCCAGCTATTCTTGATAACCAAGAGGTACGCATAGCCATATGCAATATTCTCTTGTTTCACCGTGTTTTATGATATAATACATTATCACAACCAAGTGCTAAATATCGTAAATTCCAAAAGCTGTAATGTGAATATTGTACAGTAGAATTGTTTCTAGTCCTGAATGGATGGGTTGACTTTGACTAGATCGAGGACATTAGTCCATCGCTGAAAATCTAGCTCAAGATATCACTTAATTGCATGCAGGCGTTTCCTCTTCTCATCAAATCGTACCAAATTAATGAATTAACATGATCCCATCGCATGGAAGCCATGATCGGGCTAGTTTTAATAAGACACATCGATTAACAAAAGATCTCTCATTATATTTCATTAGTGAATGTTAAGCAATACCAACATTTTTCCCAAAAAGTTTCAAAATAGAGTTATGGAATCCTTTTACGTGCATACGCTAAATATGCTAGGAAACAATATAAGGCTCCAAAATAACAACGGATTGATCTTAAGCAATACCAACATTTTTCCCAAAAAGTTTCAACATAGAGTTATGGAATCCTTTCATGTGCACATGCTAAATATGCTAGGAAACAACATAAGGCTCCAAAATGCTCATGTTTCCATAAGATTTCTATCGTCTCATTAATGAGGATGTTGAATAAATTGTACCCGTTGATGTCCAAATGATTTAGTGCTTCCATAATTTCGATAAAGACATATGGACACGAGTTGCTTGTTGATTTTTCTCATGGGTCCCCTAGGAATATTACTCTTGAGATTTCCACAAGAGAATATACACAGCGGTCCCCGCAAAAATTATCATCGACCTCCAATCTACTATATTAAGCCCGTCATACATTAAAATTAAAATCATATAAGATTCGCATTGTCTTTTTAACTTCTCATTTCGTAATACATCGAATGGAGACACGTCATTCCCTCGAACCATCTTGATCCGCTGAAATCGACTCGAGGGCGAACTTGGGCCTAATGATTCAAGATAGGATTAAGGGGGGAGATGCATATGCTTCCACGCATGGCTCATATGTGGCAAAGAGAAAAAATAGCTTTGCGAAAAGCGGGCGACATATGACGAAGATTGCGAAACTGCTTTTGGAGGGTGGGGACAAAGTTTTCTAGCCTCTAATGGAAGTGGCCGAATGAAGTGCGCGTTTTGTGATTCTTTGAGAAGCTCCACTCCACTCATCATGGTGTGGACACCGATTCCCTCTCAGTCCAATCCATCGTCGACCCAAAAAGAGAACTGGGATTCAAGCATGATGATTCCTGTGGCTCTGCCTTCGATTAATGTCCTCCATTGCTTTTCATATTGCACGTTAAGATGGCGGAATGGTCCATCGATTCCACTTTTTTTTTTTTTTTAACTCAGATTTAAGATGTTGTATTATATATGAGTTACTTCAGGTTTTGTTATCATGTCGTGATAGGTTTAAAAAATTGAAGTCCAACCGTGCGCGGGTCTTTGTGAGCTTCAAACATATCCTTTTTCCACCGACATTACCTGTTAGCTGAATTGAGCCCAAACAGAACTTCTGTTTGGAAAAAAAATAAGAAGAAAAAAAAAAGGGAAAAAGGCTCAAAGCAGTGTCATTACTTTACCAAAACTTTTTGAACAATCACTTAAATGCCATATCAGTAGTAAAACAATAAATCAAGTGCCATCAGCAACACACTTCAGTGGTTCGTCCTGCGTTGCTTTCGAAAAAATTTGGGCACCACGTAACTTTTTTAAAAGTATTTCAAGTCCAAAGTGGAAAATGAAGGAGACGACGTGACAAATCGAACTAAAAATGACGATGCTTCACCTTTGTCATTTCTTCTTTCCCTCTCTGTGTGATCGTGAAGATCAAGGAAAAGACGAAGTCCAAACTGCCAAATGGCGCAATCAAGAATACAAAAACGAAATAAGCATCCGTTTATTTCGCGAAAAACATTTTCCTCATTTTCAATATTTGGTACGTTTGAAAAATGAGTCCATGAAAAAGATTTTCCTACTAAAAGTTAAATTTAGGAAAATGATTTCCTCTTCTAAAGAACTGAAAAATATTTTCCAATGTATAATTAGATATCGACGATTGGAACCAAAACTCTACACTTGAGAATAGGAGATCTTAACATTGGTTCTCAGGTCTCGATGTTCAAGACCAGCTCTCTGATGACCAAGCCCAGGTCTATTGAGGCTAGGCTCGAGACCCCAGTGTTCGAGCCTAGGTCCTGGACCAGTCCATTAGGGCCAAGCCCAAACCTCTGGTGCTCATACTTGATGCTATGGTGAGCTTGCCATAAAGGCCTTGCTTAGGTCCTCGACGCTCTAACTCTTCTCTCGACCCATAGGCCTAGGTCCATAGAGGCCTTGCACAACTCGACGATTAGGCTCGAGTCCTTGGTTAATGTAATGCTTGTTCTTACAAAAATATTTTAAAATAATCAAATTTTTAATTATGTTTTATTTTTTTTAAAAGTAAATTTTTAATTATTTATTTTTATTTTTATTTTTTCCTTGGCGAACGATCGACCACAAGCGAACTTAGCCTCGCCAAAGGCCGACAAGTCCATAAAAAACAATTGAAGGTAGAAGACAATCGAACGAGAAGATCAAATAGAGAGAGAAGACAATCAACTTGCAACACCTCAGGCCTTGAGCCTTGCCGGCTTGTAGCGAGCTTGAACCTCGCCGATTTGGCAAGGGTCGAGCTCACTCAAGGCTTGCGAAAAAAGATGCATAAAGAAAAAAAAAAAAAAAAGAATATAAAAAAATAAAATAAAAATAAAAATGAATTGTTGATCATTTTCTCAAAATTTTCCTATCAAAAGATGATAAGTATTTTCCGGATCTTGAGCAATCTGTCAATTTTCCTTACCAAAAGATGAAAACACTTCCATCATCATTTTCTCATAAAAGACCTTGGGCGTTTTTCTGTCAATTCTCCCTCAATATATCTCGCAGTCATCATTCCCTTTTTTATTTTATTTTTAATCTTCTTTCTTCCTCTCGCCGGTACTTAGCGGCAAAGGATTTTTCAAGTTTGTGTCTTGGGAAAAACACAATTTGGAGAGTCAAAGACAGCCGTTGACCTATATTTTGATTGGGCCCCTTTTCATCACATAGATAAGTACTTTCACTTCTCTCATTGAACCATTTTACTTTCTCAAGGACTTAAATAATTTTGCCTTCCTGCTAGCTTCAATCGACCATGAGATGCATTTTAAGAGATCTTGTATAAATTTGCATCTATCGATAGAACTAGATGAACTTAAGTGACTACGATGTGAAAAACTATACGTTTACATCAATCATATCCAAATCCATTTTTTAATCCCCAAATCACAAAAAGCAGCATTCTCTAATTATGTTAGATATTATTTATATCGACTATGACTTATATATGAGGTGTCATAAATGATCATCATTTTATATGATTACTCAGAATACTTCTTTTTATGGCTTAATCTACACAGAATACGTTAGATCGTTATAGATGATATCAGAGTAGACCTCTTTATGTAGGTATGTAGTCTATGGACAAACCACATCCATACCCGATCCAATGAGAGTAGGGAATTATCACCAAGATGAGAGTGTTTTGGACAAGACATGACCCCTAACAGACTTTTAAGATGACAAAATAGGAAGGATAAACCAGGCCATACATTGAATAGAGGGAGCATCATTTAATAATGGGGCCAACCGATGAGGTGGTCAATTTTTTAAGTGAAGAAATTTGTAATACCTCAGGTCCCATATCAAAGGGGAGAGATCATCTTCAGTAATTTATAAGTCCAACACTCAACTCATAAATTGTTGCCCTCTTATGTGGTCACTCACAGTACTTCTTTAAGGAGACTGACCCATGCGAAATAAGTCATGTCATTACAATCTCGGGCCAAGGACCAGTGGCTGGCGAGGCATGTTGGGGGTGGTGTTGGCTAGGGAAGATGGAGAAATAGGATTGGCTTTAAGGATTTGCTTGGGATGTGCATTAGGCCAAGGTTAGTGATGCGGGTAATTTCGAGAAAGAGTGGCGATCTCGTGATAATAAGCATGAGCTCGAGGATGCAACTGAGAAATAAGTGTTAAAACTCAAGATTCAAATCGGACGTCACGAAAAAGTGGGGATGCAAATTGCTTTGGTCGTAAAACAACATTTTTCCATTTTCCTTTTTTTTAACATAAATTGAATTTGAAAAACCTGAAAGGCCGACAACTTTGACGAATGCCAAGTAGATATTCAAACGTTGTTTCTAGCGCGAGTTGAACTTTTGAAAAGCCAAAGACTTGACCCGGCGGCTTCGATTCTTCAATCTTTGACTTTTCTTTAGAATCTGATCATTACATTATTCATGAGTAGTAATAGTTGTAATGACCATGGCTTTGTTCAACGTTAACCCCCTGACCAAAACCATGTTTTATGACTTGCCTCGATCGATGTAATTCATTTCCATTAAAAAAAAGAAGAAGAAGAAGAAGCAGTATTTACAATTCTTTTCCGCTATTGAAATTACGTATAAGCTATGTTATGATTTCATTCTTTTTAGGTCATTCTTTTTTTCTTTTTTTTGGTAATTGACGATGAAATGTTTTTATGATTTCCTCCTTGAAGTTAGTCATTTAAAAGATCATGATATCATGATGATTAAATATGCGTGAGTAAAACACTTCTAGTCATAAAAACCTCTTAGAACATTATCATTGTTCTTCTCAAAGGAGTCATTTTACGTGCACAAAATTGTGTAATCCATTTTTATGCAACCCCCACATTCATTTGTGACGAAAAAAAAAAAAAGCTCTTCTAAAGAATAGTTAAATGCTCAAATTTGGCCCATGATATGTACATGTTTTTACTTCTGCGCAAAGAAACAATGACCCTATGCAATTAATCTCAAGAGCCGAAGATTTGAGATATTCATTCTATTTGCTTGTACCTCTCGTTTGATATCAGATAAAGCAAATCTTGGTGAGTTAGAAGCATTTTCAAGCATGTTAATCAACGTCTTTTCACTTCCCCATATGAATACCAAAATAAAATATAAAAGAAATTTTCCCAAATTAGCTTCCTTCGATCTTCAAGAAACAGAGCAAGGTGTGGATGTCAGAATCAGGGCAGCTTCAGAATAATCTCAAATATATTCACATAACTTTGTAAAACTGGTCTGACTGTGAAGAATATCAGAACAGCAGCTTGACAATTTTCTGTGATGTATATATCTACAAAAGCACATGATATATCATGTAAACCAGGAAGAAAAACCGAGCAAAAGTTGTATATCAATGGCCTAACCAACTATGGCTACCAAACTCGACTCCCAGACCTCAGAGAAGGAGCGATCAATAGGACAAGCCCAGGGAAAACGTCGTCGGGGTCGTGCACGTGAGGGTTGCGCTCGATGATGAAAGGGTCGCCGCACTTGGCGCTGATGGAGTGCAGCGTCTCACCCTCGCTCACCACGTATATCTCGTCGCACGGCCGCTCTAGCATCTGAGCGCCTCTGACAGCGCCATTCGCAAGGACCTCAGCCTTTCGCGAGCTGCTCAACAGCACGAGGGATGCGAAGACGAGGGTGCAGTACAGCGGAGCCGCACGAGAAGAGGATGCCATCGATGCTGTCGCCGGAGGTTCGGAAGAGAGGTTTGAAGCCAAGAGAAGAGGACAGAGAGAGGGAGAGGGAGAGAGATGATGATGATGATGATGATGAAGATTGTGGTGGTGGTGGTGGCGGTAATGATGGGAGAGGATTCAGGTAAAGAAAGGAAGGAAGATGGTGATGAATGATGATCGTGGGCACGGACAAGGTGTGAAGGGTCAGTTCTGGCGGTTTTCTTGGGAGCGAAATGGAGCACGATTTGGTGTTGCGTGAGTCACCTTCTCTTCGAGTCATGACCTCTCTCTTTGATCCACGCTTGAAAACGACTCTTCATTTTCTCTTTGATTACGCGTCGATAGTTATGATAAATTGCTGGTCCGTTGCCATATAATCTATGCCAATTTTCTTTATTAACATTGTGATACTTGGCATCTTTTCTTTTGTCAGAAAACTAGTTTAAATTATGAATGACGTGCTCATTAGAATCGATTATATGTAGAGCGTGCATGAACTACATATAGAAAGGTTGGGTGGGTTGGACCTTTCAATGGACTTTTTGTGCTAAAAGACCGACACGTCGCTTACATGAAATTGGAAAAAGAATTCTAAACAGGAAATTATTGTTGTAGGCTAATCAGATATTAACAGATAGGGCTCGAACTTGCTGACCATTAGCGAGGCAGCGGCCGGCCAATCGTCGAGCCAATGACCCAACTAGAGGATGGGAAGGAAAAAAATAATAATAATTGATTTGAAAAAAAATGAAAATATCATTAAATTATCTAAATAAATGTGAGTTACGCCACACAAAAAGGTCAATGTTTATACTAACGCTAATCGGCTAAAATTGGTAGAATGAACTAAGTTGGTACAAAAGACTAAGATAGTAAAAAGAAAAGTTTATGACAAAGTCGACATAATTACAATAAAATTAGAATTATTTTGATAATTTTTCGATTTTTGCTAGGGTTGTTTGGGTCAGAGTTGACAAAGAGGGAGAATAAATGATTTTTAAAATGTGATATTTATCTACCATGACGTAAAGATCTCCGAGTTTATTTTATGAATCTCATTGGTTTTTTCTTTCACTTCCGCGTGCAATGATTTTCTTCTACTTTTATGATCGTGTCTAACTTCGAAAGTTGCGGGAGGAGTTAATAATCCTTCTCATAACCAAAAGCAAAATCCGAATCGTTCATGCTTGTGCCGATTGCAGCGAAGACACCCCTCGCGCGGAGGGTCAGGAAGCACCCTCTCAAACGCCTGGTAAGTCCGAACTGAGTGTACGGAGGATTCGAGATTGGACATGGCCGGGCTGCTTGGAGTCTTGGACGACGATCACAAGATGTAAAGCAAGCATCCTTACCCATCAACAACACACTTTCACGCCCGGACTCAACTGGGCTGACGAAGAGCGACAAAAGAGAAGGAAGCAAACCTTTCTCTTTTTATGGGGATGAACAGAAGGAGAGATTAAGCTCCAGCGATGGCGATGGTGATGGCCCCGAGTTTCATTCTAAGACTCCCCCACAGAAGAGGCGAAACGCAAATCCCGGAAACAAAGAAATGGCACAAGAAAAGCAGGCAACTTTGCAAACCGTAAGCATAGCCCACGAACTCAAAAGCAAGCAGTTCATTAAAAACCTATCAGCTATCACCAGCAGCATCTCCTCCTTCTACCTCTTCTTCTGCTTCTCCTTCTCAACTTCATCTATATACACAACAAATGCACGCAGACCACACCTACACACACTGCTCGCTGATCCTAAGCCGCGCATCTTCACAGGCAAAACCCCCTAGCCTAATCTTCCAGCCGCCGAGCTGATTGGTCCAGGTGTCGATGACGTCCTCGTCGTCCATGCCAAGACCCTCCGCCGACTTGGCCTCGGGAAGCCGGGCGCCATCGTAAGTGAACCGCACGGCGTCGTAGGGGAAGCCCTTGCGAGCGCAGTAGTCGGCCATGAGGCCCCCGAGCAGCACGCTCCGGTCCAGCAGGTAGCACACGTCGCCCTCCTTCTGGGTGTGCACGCGGAGGAGGATGCGGGTCGGGCCGGCTGTTCTCGCGGCCCACGGACGACAGGAACACCAGCCTCGCCTCCGTTCCTGCCATGTCCATCTTTGAACAGAGCGAGAGATAGAGAGCGAGAGATAGAGAGAGAGAGAGAGAGAGAGAGAGAGAGAGAGAGTTTTGAGAGATTATGGAGGTGGTCTCGTTTCTTTCTTCTGCTCTTGGGATCTGCCGTTCGTTAAGGACGTGGGATTGGGTTTGCCTGAAGAGGAAATGCAGCTTTACTGCACCAACTGCTGCCAAGAGAAGAGGCCGCTCAGATTCTCAAATTCTGGACGATTGACTTGGAGAGGGGACAGTCGTCTCTCCTCTTTGACCCTCCCCTCAACCCCTCACTCCCTTCCATTTTGTCTCGCGCCTAGTCCTTCCATATTTCTTGTTCAAAAATTTGAACAGTTGCAATGATTTGGATTGTGGGTCAGCAGATTAAAAAGTGAACTTTGATTTCGGGCGTTCTTATCAAATATTGTCGGTTTTGGTCGTGGATCGCCCGTGTCGATACGATCTTAAAATGATTCCGGATGGCACACCAACAATGTTCCGTCGTCTACACGTTTGTCGTTTGACATTTGTCCATGGAGAAAAATAGCCATGAAGGACGCGATTTCGTCATTGAGGCACACGGCGAACTCTGCCCGTGACAGTGACGTGACGATTTGTGGTTGAGGGTGAGTGGGACGATGCGGTCTAGTGTGTTTTGAAGGCTTAATCATTGCTAAAAACTCAAATCAAATCAAATCAATTTTACTCATTTCACTTAAGCAGATGTAAAGATATTAAAATCTGTCCAGATCATTCGAAACTAGACCAGACCCGTCCAGAGTCGAAAATTCTTTAGAGAATCAATAAGTACTGATCCAATTCCCAATTTTATGAATGGATTCGCTTATCTATCCACCTAGACTGGTTTTATTATAATAATATATTAATTTTTAGGGAAAATACCACCAAAAACCCTAAATTATGTACAAAGTGACAAAAATACCCCAAATTTTTTTTTTTTTTGCCACCAAAAACCCCAAACTTCGCCATCCGCGACACATTTACCCAATTGAGGGTATTTTCGTCTTTTTCTGTTTTTTCCTTTTTTTCTTTTTCTTTTCTTTTCTCTTCCCTCCGCCGGCTCCGGAGGGGAAGCCGGCGTCCGGTGAGGGCGAGGGCGGCCGTCGCCGACGTCGGGCGGGGCCTCCCTCGCCGGATTTGGCGAGGGCACCCTCGCCGCCGGCCCTCGCCCGAGGCGAGGGCCTCCCTCGCGCGCGAGGGCCTCCCTCGCTTGACGCCGGCGAGGGCGGCCCTCACCGGCGTCGGGCGATGGCCGCCCTCGCCCGGGCGACGCGTCGGCGAGGGCAGCCCTCGCCGGACGCCGGCTTCCCTTCGCCGGAGCCGGCGGAGGGAAGAGAAAAGAAAAAAAAAAAGGAAAAAAAAAAAAAAAAAAATGTTTTTAAAAGGAAAATGACCAAAATGCCCCTAAGATCTAGGGTAAATGTGTCACGGATGGCAAAGTTTAGGGTTTTTGGTGGTGCAAAAAAAGTCTGTGGTATTTTTGTCACTTTGTGCATAGTTTAGGGTTTTTGGTGGCATTTTCCCTAATTTTTAAAATTAAAAAAACTTAAAATCAGTAATTGTAAGGGAAAAAAATCACTAAAAACCCTAAACTATGCACAAAGTGACAAAAATACCCCAATTTTTTTTTTTTGCACCACCAAAAACCCCCAAGTTTGCCATCTATGACACATTTACCCCATCAAGGGTATTTTCGTCTTTTTATTTATTTTTTCTTATTTTTTCTTATTTTTCTTTTCTCTTCCCTCCGCCGCTCCGGCGGAGGGAAGCCGCGTCCGGCGAGGGCCGCCCTCGCCGGCGCCGGCCAGGCGGGCCTCCCTCGCCGGATCGGCGAGGGCACCCTCGCCCGACGCCGGCGAGGGCCCTCGCCGGCAGCGGGGCGGCCCTCGCCCGGACCCAGGGCGAGGGCCGCCCTCGCCGCGTCGGACGAGGGCCGCCCTCGCCGACGCGGCGAGGGCCGCCCTCGCCGGACGGCGAGGAACCCTCGCCGGATCCGGCGAGGGCGGCCCTCGTCGGCCGGGCTAGGGCGGCCGCCGCCCTAGCCCGACGCCGACGAGGGCCGCCCTCGCTGCGTCGGGCGAGGCACCCCTCGCCGGCGTCGGGCGAGGGTGCCCTCGCCGGATCCGGCGAGGAGGCCCTCGCCCGACCCGGCGAGGGCGGCCCTCGCCCGACGCCGGCGAGGGCGCCCTCGCCGGCCGACGCCGGCGAGGGCGGCCCTCGCCCGGGCCGACGCCGGCGAGGGCAGCCCTCGCCGGACGCCGGCGCTCCGAGCGGAGGGAAGAGAAAATTAAAAAAAAAAGCAAAAAAAAAAAGAGAAAAATGTTTTTAAAAGCAAAATGACCAAAATGCCCTTAAGATTTAGGGTAAATGTGTCACAAAAATGAAAGTTCGGGGTTTTTTGTGTCACAAAAAATAGTTTGGGGTAAATGTGTCACAGATGGCAAACTTGGGGGTTTTTGGTGGTGCAAAAAAAAGTTTGGGATATTTTTGTCACTTTGTGCATAGTTTAGGGTTTTTTGTGGTTTTTTTCCTAATTGTAATGGTGGTTGTGGCTTTGGACTTCTGATTTGTTTTACTTTCTTCACTTTCAACATTATGTTCTAATTTCTAGCCGTTGCTCTGTTGGATAATGCATCATTGCTATTGTCATCTTCGTGCGCTTAGTTTGCTGATCATCGTCTCAAAACAATTCAGGAAGTTGCTTTAAGAGGATGACTAGCAAAAAGCACATGAAAATAGTGCTGAGACGGATGATAGGGAGACAAAAGGTGCGGCTCGTATGCAACATGTTGGTTCGAATAAGCAATTTCTCTACACAACTTGGTCCACTAAAGTGTGACAAGAAATGGACAGAACAATGAATGCTGCTTCAAAACCTGAACATCCATGACTTGTTGCAAGTAGGCCTATTGTAAATGTACGAAGCACGCACGACGATGTGTCGCTTTGCCTTTTGAGTCTTCATTGTATCTTTACCCTTCTTCCTAGTTCAGTTTTTGCTTAATAGAAGAGCTGTACTTGCGCTTGCGAGGTTGTGTAAATAAGGTTGAATGCTATGGTATTACCTTAATTTGCATAATCAATGGATGCTTCTCAACTGAAAGGGTAGCTACATTCTTAGGTTGGATAGAGAATTTCTTTACTTCGTGGTTGAATTATGAAAAGTTGCATTGCTAGTTTGAGTAGTTTAAGTTAGTCAAATTCAAGATACTACACTTTTTCAGTTGCTTTGACTTGAATAAAAGAGATGAGCTTGATTGAATTGTTATCTAGCTTAATTAAGTCAAACAACTAATTGTCTAAATTTATTTGCCATGTTTTTGCTCTAGAGAGTTCCAGAGCTTCTTATCTCTAAATCAAAAACCTTCGTATTAGTCGAGAAAATGTTATTATGGTCAAATTGTGAATAAGATATGAGGATGGCCTTTTTCTTGTGCATTCTCATTCCAATACTAGAATGCCAAATTTGCCCACTATGTTCCTTGCAACATCATTAAGCAAACAGAAATTTTTTCTCATCATCTTTGCCAATTTTGATTTCCCTCCTTTTGGTTGCGCAATTTTGGGTTCATTAATGGAAGCACACTTGAAGATGGATGAAAAACCTATAGAGCCTAACTTGCTTGTTTCAAAAGGGTCAATTTTTGAAAACCGCAAAACCATGTTATAAGCTCATTGCTAGAGTACAAAACTCTCAAGAGATGTACACAAATATTTGATGGGTCGAGATAAGTCCAATTGGTACATTAAATACACATAATCTAATTAGAAACTCACATGATTTTAAGTGGCAATCTCACTAGAAGACTTCAACAATGTTCTCTCCGGTTGCTTTTACTTAGAACCAGGGAAGACGAAGTAAGTTTTCTGCAGGTATGCATCCCACAGTGGGCGAACACTCTCGTTCAAGCCCTTCAGGGACAGCCTTTTAGCAGAAAACCACTCAGTCCTTTAGTTCAGAGCCTAGAGACACTCAGAGATGCCAGGATGGAAACGTTTCTAATATACTCGAGCTGCATTTCTTGGAGGATCCTACCAGGCGAGAGAAGAAGAGAGGAGTTTAGAAAGCCATGAGAAGTTTTTCACAAAAACACTCACTTCATTCAAGGGACTCTGCCCAACACAATACAGACTCCTTGCCTTATATAAGCAAATGGGAGACACAAACAGACAAAGACCAACTAACGGGTCCAGGAACAGAACAAAGGCTCCTGAACGAAATTTCCGGGAGGGAATTATTCGCACACTATGAACAATACATGTACTGTGAACAGTAAACTGCTACAGTACTTTCCCTAGCCTAGTGAACAGTAACTTTGCTACAGTGACTTTGTACGGACAACGGCATTTTCAGCGGTCTCGTCCGTCACGGGCATTTTAGCTGTTGTGGGAGTCATCTGAGCTGTAATTTGATGCAAAGAGGTGTTCTTCATACTTTTGTTCAAGAGCTTCAAGATCTGCTGGTGAGAGTATCTGTCTTGACGAGGATGCTTCATGTGCCCAATGTGAGGCTTCTTCCTGTGCCCAATCGGTGTTGTCGTCAGGACCAGGGATGTTTGGCTGAGGCCAGTTGGCTGGATCCTTGTAAAAGGATACATTCATGTTTTGAGATAAGGATGAGGATCCTGGAGCATAGGGGTCCTGGGACAAAGGACCTCCCCATCTAACATAGGGGTCTTGAGTGGATTGGACAATGTCATCTGCATCTGTCATTTCATGCTCCTGGGATGATGCTACTTGTCTGAAATCATCGAGTGCTTCTTTGGCTTCTGGTACGAGCTCATAATGATCCCAAGAGGCGGGGGCATTATAATTCCATATTTCATGAGGGACAGTTTTGTTTTCTTGGCAAAGAATTCTTTGAAGCTCTCGGTACTAATGTTCAGAATATCTGACAGAGCCTAGATACGATCTGTGAATTCGGGCTTCTCTGCTGTCCAGATATGGTTTATAGGATGTGGTTCCTATTTCCTATGGTTCATTAATTATGCTACCATTGTTTCTGAAAAAATGCCATGGTCGCTTAAAAAACAAAATGGTATAAACTTCAGGATTAGGTGTCATGGTTCTCAGTTCCTTTTCTAAAAGATGTTTCCAATGAGTTGGAGGATAAAACCAGTTGAGAAAGTCTAAAAGATTTCTGTCACTTTCCCTATCAACATTACCTTTACCGAGCATGAAAATCCTTGTGAGGTTGGCAATGAATCTTCTGGTTGGGATCTCAATAGCTATTAAGTACTTGTTGGTTAAGTACCATAATAACTTTTGAGTTGATCGGGAAAATCATCTTCCTTCCGGTAAGAGGATGAATGAATGGATAATCTGCATTCAACCCAAAAGGATAGAGAATGGAACCTCCATTGAATCGGAATAGTTCGGTATGGCATTGCCACATGAGACTATCGATGTTTTCACCGAGACGGTCGTCTTGGATTTCTTCAATGATTTCCTGGGGATATTTCCAGGCTGGCCAGATCTTTCATCTTCTCGATCTTGTATTTCTTTCCATAATTGAGCATATGGAAGGCAGGTCTCTTGATGTACATATTGATTTCTGCGGGTGCTTTTGGCCTTGACAAGAAGTTAGCAAGCACATTCTTCTTTCTAGGAATGTGTTTGGTTTCAAAAGAGTATTTTGAAAACCATTCGGCCCATCGAAGCAACTGGGAATTCGAGATTTGCTTCTGCTTGAACTTGGTCATCTCAAGGAAAAGATGCCATATCTAGTTCTACTAAGAAATGGTGACCGATGAGATGGAACTTAAATTTTTTGATCCCGTTTTTGATCGCTAAGATCTCTTTGAAAGTGGAATGGTAATGCATTTCAGCTTGAGAAAATTTTCCACTTTTATAAGCACGAGGGTGCCTCTTAACATCAATTTCTTCGAACAGACTCGCTGCCCGGTATTCGTCACCGGCGTCGATCCCGAAGGATTCTTTTCCCCGTTGATGGTATTTGTAGCGGTGGGAGATTTTGCATAATCTCCTTAAGCTCAAAGAATCGCTTTGGTTTGGGTCTTTCCCCAAGATGGGGGATTCTTCTTCAACATTGACTGGAGTGGGATCAGTTGTTTTGCGATGTTTAGAAAAAAATCCCTGAGATAATTAATTATCCCAAGAAATTGCTGAACTTCCTTTGTGGTAAGGTTTTCTTCAGGAAACTTCAATAATTCCTGTGCAATGTGTGGTCCTGGGTAGTACGTACCTTTATTGAGGTGCATCTCAAGAAATTCAATTTCTGTCTGGGCAATATTCATTTTCCTCTGAGAAAGCATGATGCCATGCTTCCTCACAATTTCTGCAAATTGTTCAAGGAGTTGGCAGTGCGACTGCTCATCAAGACTGTAGAGCAGAATATCATCAATATAGACTGCAGCACTTGACAGGATTGGCTGGAAAATTCGGCACATTGCCTTTTGAAAGAGTGATGGGGCAACTTTCAAACCAAAAGGAAGGACTTTCCATGGAAGTGCTGGTTTGGGATACGTAACCCCGTTTTGGGTCCGTCATCGGGATGAATGCTCAATTGCCGAATCCGGCTTTGAGGTCAAATTTGGAATAGATATGAGCTTTGATTAGACCAGCAAAGAGAGAATCTCTTGAAGGTAAAGGGAACTTATCATCTTGGAGAAAAAGGTTGAGAGGTTGATAGTTGATCACTAATCTCATTTTTCCCCTGATTTGCTCTGCACGCTTATTGACATAAAAGGCTTCACAAGCCCATTGAGAGTTGGATAGTTCAATAAGTCCTTGCTGGAGAAGTTCTGAGCATTCCCTTTGTGCTAGAGTTAAATGTTCTGGATTCATTCCCGAATGACTCGCCTTGGTTGAATTTATATCTTCATTCTTTTTGAACGGAAGGCGAACAAAAAACTCTGGATTTTCCCATAAGGGATGAGAACATTTTTGAGCGAACTCAGCATGAGATTCTGAGCATGATTGAAGCAACTTTTGCATAATTGGATCTAATAGACTCATATGAATGGAAAAGAGTCTTTGAATATTGACGAACTCAGAGAATTGGTCCCTATACTTAAGACCTTTTCCAGGAATGATTCGAAGTTGAGTGATTTGAGTCATAATATCCCACCCAATTATCAGATCTTTATTGGGGAGACTGGATCCAAAGATTTTGGTTGTGATAGAACACTGGGGAAAGAATTGGACAGTTATAGAAGTAGTTCGACATTTGTGGAGAAAGTATCTCCAGGACGTTGCAATGAAGTATCGGACATGAGAAGTCCAATATTCTTCGGGCAGAATTTTGGTATCCAAGATGGAACAACTTGCTCCTGTGTCAATAAGAGCAATGACATTGATTGGTTTTGCAAACTTGGAAATGAAGATTTTTACAGGAAAATTGGGACACTGGGTTTGGCTTGAAAATATGTCAGGAGGTTGTTCTGAGGATGCCAAAGATATATGAAAAATCTCTTCAGATTCTGTGTTAGATTTAGTTTCACTGGAAGTTTGATAGGAAGGGATGATACAAAGAGTATGTTCTGATGGCTCTTCATCAGCGGAGAATGGGGATTCAATATCATCATTTTCAAGAGAAATTCCAGTTTCATTCTCAATATGATGAATTAGACGATTCTGACCTTTTTTCGCTTGGGGACAATTTTTGGCAAAATGTCCTTTCTGGTTGCAGATGAAACATCCGTTTGATTTCTTATGGTCTGCGCGATCTTTCCTCTTTCGTAGATATCGCCATTTCTTCTTCCTTCGGAAGTGTTTGGAACCATGTTTGTACTTTTTGATGCTGTACTTCTTGAAGTGTCTGTTCTTTCGGCAATACTTTCCACAGTCGCCATCGCAATCATTTTTGGAACACTTGATCTTCACTTTTGGCGGGAACAGGGCGCTTCAAGGCTTTTGTCTTCCTTGACGTAGGTGCGTACCATCTGACGCTTTAGACAAAGGTCTTCAAGACACAGATGAATTTCTTGCTGTATTTCTCCCAAAGGAATGTCTTGTACCCTTTTTTGTTTTCCAAAAAAGGATCTTTCAATCATCTGGGTCAATTCTTTGGGAATAGAAGTTAGGAAGACATGCTTCAAATTTGAATCAGCTCCAAGCTGATAAAAGAGTTTAAGCATCTCCCTGTAGTGTTTATCAAAATGTTTCTTCTAGAGAGAACAACATTTTCTTTCAAAGAATTATCTTCTTTTTAGTTCGACAAGGTCAGTGGGTTTCCCCACAAAGAAATGATATAAGATGGTGATGGCATGGCCAAAATCTGGTGACATCGAAAAATGAATCGGGTCTTGGTCGGATACGATTTCCACCAGTTTTTGAGGCTTCCAAGAAACCCGTGACAAAGTTGTAGAGGACATCATTCATATCATGGTTGGTGAGAGATTGAGTATTCAACCAAGTATGAAATTCTTCAAATCTTTCTGGCCATTTGTGATAAGGAATATCATCAATGGTGAAGAACTGTTTTGATGCCATGGACACATATTGTCCAGTATTATGTTGGATAACTTCTGGATCAGAATAATTAGATTCCATTTCAATATCTGGGGCTGGAGGATCGGCCATATATATGGATGAAGTGATTGGTGCTTCAGGAGGGGAATGAATAGCAGGAATTGAAAAGGATGAGGAGGATGCAAGAGATACCGAATCGGGTTCGGAATCAAAGATGTCGTGAAAAGTTTGTTCTCAAAAAGAGAGTCTGGTCTTTTTGAATGGCGGAATCAACAGGATTAGATTGCTTCTGAGTACCCAAATCCTTTATAAAGGATTCTAGAGGGTTTGAAAGCATCATCCGATCCGGCCTTTCTCTGATAACCACGAAAGAGGTTGGCCTAGTTAGCCCAGAGAAAGAGGTTGGCCTGGTTGGCCCTTCCGGCCTTTCTTTTCTTTTCCTTTCTCCTTTTGTTTTCGAGTGAGCTCTTTAAGACGATCTCTCATGCTTGCCATATCTGGTCCTTCTTGTAAGGATCTTCTGGAACGGCAGCAAAAATAGACGTCTGAGGCGAGGGGGATACGTAACCGGTTCTCACAGTAGGTGCTAGTGGATCGAAAGGTCGAAACCTTCCTTCTTCAAGGATTTGAATCTGCTTTTTGAGCTTCTCTATTTCTAGCTGCGGGCTTTCAAGAGAATGATACCCGAGGTGTTGTCCTGATTCCAAGGCTTCAAGTCTTTTGTGGAATTCGAAAAGTAATTTTTTGGTGGACTCATCATGTCTTTGAATAAAAGTTATTTATGTGAAGTACAAAATATTTAAGATACTAAAATTGTTATTTATGTAAAGTGCAAAATATTTAAGATGTACCACCGTCTTGGTGGCCGCGATGATTTTGGCTCTCTCTTCCTAACACAAGGGGAGGAGTTTTACTCTCCGGCTACCGGCTGGATCACAAATATATATATATATATAAAAGATCAAATCTGTTTGATATTTATATGATTCGAATATATATAGTACGGACATCAAAAATTACCCCAAATTACTGGGAAAACGATTCTTAGCTCGCAGAAGAAACGTCCAACCGCCGCCTACCGGTTGTGTTTATCTCTCTCTTTCTCTCCCGGCCATTGTCGCAGGCGGCGCAAGTTCTTGCTTGAAGCGACGCTGAATAAAGGTCCAGACTTTTCGACAGGAAGCCCCAGGGTAAGCGATACCCATTTCTTATCAGTTCACACAGCGACGCTCGCGTCATTCCATCGCCTCTGAATTCGCCGATTTCGTTGAACGAGCGGCGGGTCTTGAATCTTTGGATTTCTTGAGCGCCTAAGTGTTTGGTCAATCCCTCGTAATGTCTCGATGCCCCATCTGGGCTCCAATTTCTCATTGTTTCGGTCCCTCTTTTCTTCCTTCTCCGCGCCTTTTATGCTTTTTTTTTGGTTGTTTTAGTTTCCGCTTGTGATTGGCCGCGCGATGCTTGAATCTTGTTTAAGACGAAATTGCTTGATTTGTGTCGGTACAATTTGGGCAGCGAAGATGGTGTCTGAGCTAATCAATGCCAATCCCGTCGTGTATGAGAAGAAGGAACGCCGGGTTCGGAGCACGCCGTCGTGTGTCGATGAATACGCTGTCGAACCCATCGATCAGCTAGAGATTTTCGATATCCTTTTCTTCGTTATTGCTTCTTGTTTGATTCGATTCAATCCAATTTGATTTGGTTATAATTCCTTTCTTTTAAGGTCAGTTGTTTTTTAGCTGTTTCATGCTTATGCATAGTCTTAGTATCAAGTATGGGAATGATTGGTGAGTTCTTTATGCTTTGTAGACAGTTAATTTAATTCAGACACTTTTCAAATGAGATATGGGAAGTTTATTTAATGCGAGTAAAGTAAAAGTTTACAATTTTATGTCTTATGTGGAAAGTGAGCATGCATTGTCAGCTTTTGTTTCCACCAGCTTTAGATTCTAATTTTCAAGAGATGTTGGCGTAGACACCTAGTACTTGATGTAAGTTTATGCAGAGTGTGGATCAATATATGGCCATATTGCTCTGTGGTGCTCAAACTGGCGGGTGTTCCTTTCATAAGGTCATCCGTAAGGTCATCCACTGATCGTCGTATTTTGATGAGGTCAATAGCTATGGAATCGATTTCCATTTATAAAGGAGATAATGGTGTTTATTTTCTCAACTTGCTAATGAGTTGTGCTTTTGATGATCGGTTGATTTTATTGAGGTAACTTCTTTATGAAATTCTAGAAAGGTGGAGATATCTGTTTTTAGCATCGTACTTTATTTCAAGTTTCGTGATCTTTGTATGCCAGAGAAGAAAATGCTTAGCCAGACTAGCCGGTGCTTTTGGAGAGTCTCATGAGTTAGTGCGTGAAAGCCCATAAGTTGATAGTAAGATTGATCTTTTCTGCATAAACTCATGATTTGCTGTTTGATGCTGAGAACTCTTGAATGTATGTTTGGAGAGTTCACACTGCGCACAGGAAAAAGAATAAGATGTTCTTTATTCACATGGAGAGCTTTTGGAAGTTGAATTTGAGGTTTTTCATGCCTGATCAGTCGAGAATATGTTGAATTTCTTAACGGTCATACATCATCTCAGAGATATAAAGGACCCAGAACACCCATACTCTTTGGAAGAACTCAAGGTAATCACTGAAGATGCAATTGAGGTAGATGATTCGAATAGTTATGTCAGGTAAGTTGTCTCTTCCTATCCTCGTTGCATATTCTCCATTGGAATTGCTGTCTTAACCAGATTTTCTTATTTAGGGTCACATTTACTCCAACAGTTGAACATTGCAGTATGGCAACAATAATTGGTTTATGCCTAAGAGTGAAACTTATGAGGAGCTTGCCATCTCGATACAAGGTAGGACAAACATTCCTTGGTTGCATTGTGCTTTGATCTGATTTTAGATGATTACTTGGGTGGATGCCCAATTACATATGTAAAGCCTCCGACGATTATGGGTCAATGGTTTGATTCGGTTGTAGTGATATATTTATTATTTAGCACGATGAGGAATTGTTCATAGCTTGCTTAAAGTGTTTTGGGTTGATATTTTGGTACTATCAAGTTGGCTTTTGTTTAGTCTTGTTCCTTCTTTCCCTTTCCTTAGGTAGTGAAAGAAGTTGCATGCATCTGTCACAATTATTTCCGAAATAGTTTGAGGTCTGGAAATTTCAGATTGCAGTTAATCTTGTCAAATTTAGTAAATCTAAGTTGTGAGCATAGATTGATGATAAGAAGAGGCGGATACGACTGTAGGGCAAAACACATGCTTTCATGGCTTTTCAGGACTGCTATGTATATGGCTTTGATAGTTGTTGATCTGTTACTGTGTATGAGCTCATGCACAAGGTCATCCGTAAATTATGCCTCCTTTTTGCTTTGTCAGCAGGAAGCAGAATTTGGTTTGCGGTTTTTCCAATAAATTTCTAGTGGTCCGAGTATCCTCAGGAAGTTTTGTGAATCTTAAACTGGCTGGTAGACCTTAATTATGGTGGAAGTTAGTTACATTGGCTGCTATGAATTATAAATAAAGAGGTCCATGCAGCGATAAATATTGTTATTGTTGCTGTTATGTTAAATTACTGCTAGCTGTTGCTTGAGAAGACATCTGGTCAGTCCCCACATTCCTGTTAATGAGCTATGTTGGCATTTATATGTTGCCCCTCCTTACTCAAATTGCAGACGCATTTTCTCTTTAAGTGGATTAATCATTGATTATATATAGGATGGCGTGCGATTCACTATTTTACCAAGTTTGTTGTTAGCATATCCTCCACGTGTTCTTGCTACATTTCTGTATTTTAGAGATCAGCAACATTCTATTTTCTCAGGTGGATATTAGGATTGCACCTGGTAGTCACGCAACTGAAGCTGCAGGTCTCTCTCTCTCTCTCTCTCTCTCTCTCTCTCTCCCTCCCTCTCTCTCTCTCTGTGCCCTCCTGCTCATTCCCAAAAACATTATCCAGTATTAAATTTCTCAACATTTCTGCGATCTGCTTCTTCTGCTCAGTGGTTACAATACTATAATGGTAGATCCTAGTTCTCTGGAAAACTGATGTTGCTAGTTAACTGCCTCTATGTCATTATGTCTTTCTTACAAAATCTGTTGGGCGAGGCACTGTAATCACCTTTCAAAATGATTTGATTGAAAAGTCATGTGTCCTTTCACTTTGTATGATTTTATCATGGTCATTGACAATGTTCATGATGCGGATCCTATCTTGTAATATTGCAGTAAATAAGCAACTAAATGACAAAGAACGGGTTGCTGCTGCACTGGAGAACCCTAACCTTGTGGACATGGTCGATGAGTGTCTGGCTCCTAGTAATGGCTTAGCTGGATGAAAGCGATTTACACTTGGTGTATTAAGCAGGTCCACCTGGCTTGGATGTATAGGTTATTTCCCTGTTCGATCATGCACTCGCCATTTTCTTTCATGGAGCAGCATCGGGGGGCCAGATTTATTACAAAGGCCATAAAATATGTTAATTTATGTTTTCCGTAGCATGTAAGTTTCAGTAGTTCAGAATATATGGAGCTTCAAATATGTACTATTTAGCAGCCAAATTTTGGTATAGATCAGATCGTGGTAATCTGATTTTAAAGCATATTCATGTGGGGATGTTGAAAGGTTTATCCTGCAATGCTTGTTTTCCGGTAAGTTACTTTTAGACTTGGATTTTGCAGCATCTTTCTCTAGCAGACTGAGAGATTTACTGTTACTTGTAAACAAGTGAAGGAGCCAAATAGCCAATATGATTTCATTTGGTGTCCCTATTTTAGGAATTTAGATTTAGATGAGCATGGTAAGACCTAGTGCTAAAAAGTAACCAGCACGGTAGTTATGCTTTCTTCACCATTAAATTGGGGTGCTTGATAAGGACTCTAAATGCAAGGTTCTTCATGGTAAAGATGTGAAGCACATAGCTCAGACTGACCTACGGCTTGAAAGACAATGGTCCGAAGGAGAGTATTAATCGTACTCCAGCAAATTGTTTCTTTTGTTCCTGAATGCAACAGAGAATGGACAAGATCTTGTCTGATCGAGCAACTAGGAATCTGACGTTGAAATTACTGAGGCCCCTCAAAATTTTAGAAGTTTGACTAATTTTGTTCTTATAGGAGTGCCATTCCATTTATTCATTTGCAGTAGTCTAAGAGTACAAAGGCTGACTAAAATTAAAATAGATCAGCAAAATGATCTAACAAACACCAGCCAGTACTCGACAAATGGGCGATATTCAAGCTCTCAACTATAGTCACATTTATAAGACCCAAAAAAAAAAAAAAAAAGACACTAGTCACATTTATTTGTTAGCGTCGTACTCTCAGCATTGCTCTTTCCTCGTATATCCACATGAGGCTTGTACGGTTTTCAGCAATGGGCACTTTGTTGTTAGTAGCACCATTCAATGCCTTAGTACACAGGTAAGCACCCCCACAAGGCAGCTACGAACGGGCCGTCCATTCATCTAGATTATATTCATTCTGGAAGTCACAAAGCTACAAAAATTCTCCCACAGCATTCGTTGATCCCCGCAATAGCGGATCAAAAAGGACACAACCGAGGCAAAAGAAATCAGTCCATGTTTCAATGACCATACCCAAAGGGCAGAGCTGAGCCGCCACAGATCTAAGACATTCCTAATCCTCAAGGCTCATCTTAGCCGTAAGGAAGTTCAAGGAATTGCTGATTCCGGAGAAAAATTAGGCATAAAACAATGAAGCACCAAGGAAGCAAACTGAGATGCATAACTGCCCAGATCCAGAGACTTGGTATAAGTGGCTCCTTTTTCTCTCTTCTTTCAGTTCAAAGCAGAAGATCGTTGCAAAATGGTGAACAGGAACTTGGTAAGAATTATGGCGCAACAAGATCTGGAGTTTCTGCTTCAACGGATATTAAGGCTGTGTGTACTTTGTCCACCCACTTGTCCAATCGGTCACGCAGCGATGTGACCTGTGGAATCCCCAAAACTCTCGGCTGCACCCATGAAACGTATACTGTCCCCTCAACTTGATCGATTACACCCTCAATAAGATGAACCTGAGTTGAGGTTCTAATGGTTAGACTACCATAAAATAAGGTAAATGCTTCAATATCAGCTTTCCAGTACATATGCTAGAGCAGAAAAGGTGCAAGCAATTATAAAATTCAAGTACTTGCCACAATAGTGTACGCAGAAATGGATAATGTTACTCTAAATTTTCAGAAACAGACACTGATGCATATCCAAAGCTCTTTCATCCTTATACCAGAATTAGTGGTGGTCGGTTCACAAGCAAGAACAACTCAAAGTAAGCATCTTCTACCCCTCAATTATAACAGTTGGCATCAATGGTGAAAGAACAGAAAGAAATGCTGATTCACATATGCGACCACTTACCATACAAGACTATTTATGATTAATTAATACCAGCTAAGTCTATTAACAGGGCACATTTTCAAAGCTGTTGGTATAGATACAGTCAGTGCAGCCAACCAGCCAACTTCTAGTCCCTTCATCCGTATGTAGCAAACCTAATATTACCAATGGAAAATCTAACTGCCCAAAAAATAAAAACCTGGAACTGAACTAATTCTGTATAATGAACCAACAACAGAAGCTTTGTTTGCTTCATTCACAGTCACGGGAGCTCCTCACAGGTAATGTCAAGACACAGTGGATACTCATTAAAGTGAAAATAATGCAAACCTTAAAATTATACTTACAGACAAACTCTTCATAAGAAGATGCTCAACATCCTGCGTAGAAAGTTCTGTGCGCTCTGCAATGACACTCAACGGAATGGTTCGATCCTCAGATGGTCGACTGCAAAAATTCACATTCCCGTTCTCCATCAGCAAAATCCTATGCATTAATACAAAGATAAAGACTACCCCCCCAGTGATGAAGGAAGATAATCATACCCACTGCATTGAATGAAAGATAATCATACCTGAAGATGATTTCCATAAGGCAGAGAATGTTGATCTTTTCCAATAGCTTATTCTCATTCTCAACCAAGCCTGGTTGGGCATTAAGAGCAGCACTGTGGACATGGCACAGTTCCCTATAACGAACTAAATCGCCTGTGTTAAATGCCTGGAGAATATAGTGTAGCCACTCAACATTTGTCCCCTCAAGGCTCTTTATCTGCAACATTCAAGGAAAGGTGTGGATAGATCAGTACAACTTGACCTTATCAACAACACTAAGTCAATAAGACAAAAAGCCATAAATCTCGTAATTCCAATGAATAGAAGCCTCCAGGCTTAAGTATTAAGCAATCCTTATCAAAGAGAAGTATTAAACCATGTCACTGGGGCTGTTGGAACTCATAAGTCCCACAACACACTGCCATTAATTGCCTACAATGATAAAGATCTGACCAAGCAGGTCTCATATATGAGCTCCACCCACCAGCAATTTCCTACAATGAAAGATCAGAACATCCTACTTAAGCCTCCACCAACTCCCACCAGTGAGTCGGGTCAGCATCTAAATCAATGGCACCCATCTTTTGGATGGTTTTTTTACAAGTTTTTGGGATGGATATTCAAGGCAGTCAGCAAGACCATTAAAATCCCAGGAGATGACAATGACATCAGCTTACTATCCCATTATGGACAAGAGAAATCTAAGGTGATTGTGACACGTGTCATCAAATGACGACTAGCACAACAATTGATATAAATTTATCAGATAGTCAGAGAAATCTAACAACTTGCCAACTGCTATGTGGATTCCAAAGAAAGCATCTTGTGAATGTTTCAAGTGTGGATATAACCCCATTTAGAGTATCAACCTTGAAGCAAGACAAAAGCTTGATGTCCAAAAAAATGTAGGATATCGAGATATAGTGAGCGAATCCAGATTTAACAACAAGCCAAAAGAAAAATGATAAGATTTTCCAACCCAAAAGAAAAATCATCCCAACTTTTCTATATGAAATTTGACATTCCAGGGTTCAAAAGAGTTCTAGTTATAGATGTTATGGGATTTGACTATCAGGTTTAAAGATTTCAAAGTTATAATGATGAAGGAGCAACTTGAAACTAGCTTATCTGCAGTGAACCCTACCTTAAACCAATGTTTTCAAAACTGCACTGTAGCTTAAACTAGACCAAACTCGATTAGTGACTTAACAAGTTAAACTAGGTGCAGTAAAAAGCTTATCAAGATAATATTAATTCCTACAAAAATAATAGACTAGACTTAAAATTTGCCCATCCAAGATGGCAGGTAAGCACTGCATGATGTTAATGGTTGGGCAGTCAGATTAATTGCGGTGGGTTAACTGCACTGCAATTCAATATTCTATTCAAATGGGACAAGGTTTTGTTGACTATAAATCATTTGCCTGTCATCAATATTTGCCTTCACAGAGCATTGCCTCAAATCCCTCTCCTGACATCATGCCTCTAATTTCCAGAGAGACCAATACTAGGAAAAACCAGAATTGATCCGACTCAAGGTTTTAAACAGTGTCAACTTGTGTCTTGACCGCTTCTTAACCTCCAGCGCTACAGAGCACTGAACCAAACGAGGCATGACCAATACCTGGTTTGAAACCAAATGAAGAGGCCGGCCGGCCCACTCCGGTTCTTGAAAACATTGCCTTCAACAGCAACTTCTCTTATCAACTGCAGATGGAGTTCTAGATAATTGTAACTGGGTACTGAGGCCAATTATTGGCAAAGACTTGAAAGGTAGTTTCCAAGCGTGGCAATGAAATGCTGAGGAAAGAACTAAATTCTAAGTATTCTCAAAGATCCTAAACAATAGTCACATATTTCATAGGAAAAGGCAACTTACCAGAAGAAAACAATCAACAACAATGGCATATTAGATTTCACCACCTCATTGAATTATTTGCTAATTGTAAACTATCCACAGATCAGAGACCTATGATTCTGACACAAATTTCACAATAAGGCACACTTACGATAGGATGAGCTAGCAGCTCGCCAAAGTTGTAGATGTTGTCTCCCAGCAAGGCAGAAAGGGACAAATCAAATGCCAAGTCCTAAATATTAAATTCACAATTGTAGCATTAGCATTGGATCATACATAACTTAGAACTCTTACATCGAGATAAATAAGAAAGCACCAGGAAAACAATGATTAGTTAGTGTAGTGACTTATATTAGTCAGGTCATCCAAGCAGGAGCATCTATTCCTGCCAGCAGACAGATAGGCCAAGATGGTGATGCTTCAGCAACCACTTCAAACATGTATTTATAAAAGGAAGCACGATAAACTACTTTTTTCTTTATAGCAACACAATAGTACATTCAAACTACATTTGAAGCAATATTCCTGCAAGACAATTAATCTGTGAACATCCTGGAAAACACATTAAAGAAAAGCATTTGTATTGCATCAGCAAAGACAGCAAAAGAAACGCAACATGTGAACTAACTGAAAAATTATGATAATCTACTTAAGCACATATATGCCCTTCAAAATAATAAAATTGAGACATCAAGTACGATAGGCAGAATTTTACAACTAGACCCAGGCTGCATACAATGAAAAGTATCTCATTTAGATTGTATGATCTATAATTTGATGATCTAATTCAAATTCACAAAACCTAGAAAATGATAGAAGTATAGCAAATGCATCAAACAGAGCTGATAAGATTTATTCTGATGAGTTCCTTAAGTTATATTCTGATGAATTCCTCCATTACATTACAAAATATGAAAGGATTCTAGTTAAGCCTTCTTAAATGATAGTCTTTGAGCCAATAATAGGCTGTTTAACAAGGAGAAGACATGTCAGAAATACCTGCTTAAATGAAGCTGAGAGGGAGTCTACTGATGTGTATGCCAAATATAAAAGAGCACTTCTGTAGAATTCAGCATATTCCTTGCGTAATTTATGGCACTGTGATGAAACCCAGTAATAGCTAGCATAGACAGATGGATCAATGTCAGTCATGCTGTCAAGAGTACTCTTTCCTTCTTCCAGAAGCTTTTTGCATTCTTTTTGGTCATTATCCAGTTTGAACATGGCTATCTGCATCTTAATGTAGAGGATGGGCTCCTTTATACGCTGTTCCCTCGCAGACTGAAGTTTTCTATGATGCCTTCAAGATAACTAATGGCAGCTTCTTTCTCTTTATACTGGCGAGAGACTATGGTAGCGAAATGGGCAAGCTTAAGGGGATTTATTTTAGTCTCAAAGTCCGTGATGAAATTATGATATAACTGAATGAACATATCTCCCGCCTGAAACAAGTATCAACAGACAATAGTTGATAAGCAGTTCTGAAAAAGTAAATACCATTCCTGAAAAGAAACCGATAACTATAAGATTTCTTATGATAACAATAGCAAATGTTTTTAAGAAACTAATGGTACTGACCGCAAAGGAAAGATGGAATAATGATTGCAAGCTTGATGGTTGATATAACTGCTTGATGGATATTGATTTATGATCTATGAATTGAAGAGTTAATATTAAGATTTACAGTCTAATCCTATATGCAGAAAAAGTTGGAAAAAAAGCTGTCTGGCCATCATTAAGAACTAGAACCCAGCGGCTTCCCTGCTTCTACAATATAGCTTAAGAATTTTACTCAATATAAGAAAAACAATTCTATATAATGTTCAAAAATTCTAAAAGGGAAGCCAAAGGAGGAATCATCAGAGAGGCCTGCCGCAAGGCCTCTTGAGAGGGCAGTGCATCAGAATTATTCACAATAAGCCAGAGTCGTCTATAAAATACAGTATTTGACGCAAAAAAACCATAAAATACAGTAGATGGCCGAAAAAAAAAATGTAAGATCCCAAATGCCAAATGCCACAATAAAAATAAAAAATCAAAGACATTGCTAAAATTCATCAACTAGTTACACCCACCCAGTCCACAATATATCCCCAGAATGAGTTGTACTAAAAGATGAACATCCCCATAACTGGTGTAACATCACGGCTCAATGCAGGTCAGTACAACCCAAAAAGAAATATCGAAGCAGCATTTATCTGAAGGTGCGTCTTTAGTAAGGTTTCCCAAACTTCCCCACCTAGTTCTTCCTTGAACTAACACATCTACCACAAGATGCGGACACGGGGTGTTACAAGTAGCAATAATAACAGATAATTAGGTTTTCTATATGAGTGCAAAAGTTTCTAAGGCTTCATTCATAATCCAAGTGAACCAAGATAAGACTAAGGATGTGAGATTCACTAAATCCCAGTGCACTTTCATACCATATAAACTCAACTGCTCTGAAATTTATACTCCCAGCAGGTAGCGGATGTTTAATACTAAAATTGCAAGTGAATGGCACTATCATACCCTTAAGAAAGGGAAACCAAGCACCAATTATCAAGTGAAAGATATTGGATGAGCAACAATCCAATTCCGCATAATGCTCACTAGCTCTCGATCTGACCATGCTCCTTGATAGATTAGAAGTCTAAAATTCATGATGAAAGCCTACATACTGGACCGAAGACCTAGCAACCTGTGTATTCCATCTATACTCAATTTAGGTAAAAGCAGTCATTTTGGCAAGAACCATAAGCCATGGACCAGATTCTTCAGCTTCAGCTCATCTGACCTTGTTATCTAAAACTTTGCACTCAACCAGCTCATCATTATATGAACATACTGAGGTATCAGAAAAGGACTATTTGTTTGCACCGAATTAATGTAACACTTGATCTCAACACTATCTCTTGCTTCTATAAGACAAGAGAGCCAGCTAAACAACCGTTTGACCACATTTTCACATCACATATCCCATCTTGTTTCTGGCCAAATATCCACGAATTCTTCAACCGGGAAATTTCCTCAGGGGCCCATCGACTCGGATGCAGGTCCCCTCAACCTTCAAATCAGTTAACCTAACCAAGAGCCACTCAATACCCAATTCACCTCAAGAATAAGCGTTTGAAAACTCTAAGCATCCCGAGTGAAATCAAAGAAGACCTAAATTCCAATTGCCCACACACGAAACGACCAGCACGTGAACGGGAAGTTCATTTACTCCACCAATAAATGAGCCCGAAGCGCGCGCACAACAAATTCGATTCCTTTTCGAAGGAAACCAAAACCAAAGAGCAGCAAGCGCAAATTCCCGAAACCCCCAATTCACGTCGCGAAACCAGCTAAAAAGAGCGAACTTCAGCAGTCAAGCAAGTCAAACGCGCCCAAAAACAGGAGCTCCCCCCCTCCGCAAGATCTACACCGCCGCAGCGGCCAGAGACGCGCGGGGACCAAAGAGAGAATCACGAGAAGAAGGGGGGAGGGGAGGGTGGGAAGCGAGAGTGACCTGAGGAGAGGCGGCGTGGGAGAAGAACTGCTCGAGCTTGAGGGTGAGCTGGTGCCAGAGCTTCCTCTGGTACAGATCCTCCAGCGCATTGTACCACTCCACCATCTCCGGATGCGCGCTCCGCTGCGAATCCAAGTATTGCAGAGCAGCCATGGCCGCCGAAAGCGAGCTAGAGAGAGAGAGAGAGCTTCGGGCTCGGATGGGGTGGTCGCGAGAGAAAAATCTGCAGAACACCTCTCTCTCTCTCTCTCTCCGTTGCGCCTTTCTTTTCTTTTCTCGCCTTCCTCTCTTATTATTATTTTATTCTCCGGGAGAACGATGAGCGAACGCGGGTGATTCGGGTCGGGCTTTTTTCCCACCACTTTCCTGTTGGGTCGGGCCAATCGGAAGAGGTCCCCCGCTCGGTAGAATCCGGGAATCCCTCCGGGGCGTCCTTTTCCAGGTTCTTGTGCTGTTCACGTGGGGCCGATTTCCATTTGCATGTCCAACGTTGTAGAGCGAAAGCGAACGTAAAAATTGTGATTTTTGATTTGTTTGTCCCCACGTTTACCATCGCATCACCATTGAATTAATATGGTTGCTAAGCGATTTTCCTTGCTCTGAGAGGGCCGGTGGTGGGAGAGGAGAAAGGCACGGGGCGGGAGCACTGTTGTCCCCATGAGGCTGCTAACGGGAGGGGCATAACCGTCACTTGCGATCGGTGAGGGCCATTTGCAGGGCCCATCATCGAGCACATGAGAATCTCACACGGGCACATCATTTTCATAAATATCCTTTGACAGAGAGAATTCAGAATTATGGCATTTAATTATTCGCTTGTCATTTACCTCGGATTTTCTCGCATATCATCGGCGACACGCAGCCTCACTTGGGTGGCGAGACGTCCTTTTTATCTCTATGGACCGACTCGTTGGATGAATCAATAAAGCAAGCGCATGTGTGGATACTGAATTGCACTTCATGTGCACCATGGCATGGTGTCCGACTTGCTTTGCAAATTGGCTTCTTCTAAGAATGGTGGTTGACTTGAAAAGCGCCATAGACCTTTCTCCAAAGGGAAATTGGAGTTTTGAAATGCGGAAGCTTCACTCATGGGAGATAACAAATCCAATCTGGAAAAAGTACTAAAAAATCCTGAATTTATTATGTTTATACCAATTTAGTCATAAAAATTTTTATTATGTCAATTTAATTCTAAAAATTATCATGTTTTGCTAATTGAATCCTTCTAGTCAATTTTGATTGAAAATCGCTAATAGGGCATTGACCGTCCTGCATAACACGACCAACACTAATTTAAACAATTTTTATACATCTTTTTTAATTTTTTTGTCTATGAAGGCCAACAAGCCCTCATCGGGTGCTACGCGCTAGCGAGGGCCAACAAACCCTCGCCCACCACCAACGAGGGTTGCAGCCTCACTTAGCTCCTCGCCAACCTCAAAGGCCTTGCCCAAGGCCATTGCTACCCCCGCAGCTATAGGTGAGGGCTGCCTTCCCCAGTGG
This sequence comes from Eucalyptus erythrocorys, assembly GCA_014182555.1. Lineage (NCBI taxonomy): Eukaryota > Viridiplantae > Streptophyta > Magnoliopsida > Myrtales > Myrtaceae > Eucalyptus > Eucalyptus erythrocorys. The sequence continues at coordinate 36,453,196 of CM024600.1, read as the reverse complement.
CCAACTAGGGTCCTAGCAATCTTCGCTGGACAAAATGAAAGGGGACAAAAAATTATTAAAATTCCAAAAAATTATTAAAATAATATTTAAAAATGTCTAGGTTAATACCGATCATAACACATAATATACCTGATTTAATGATAATAATTTCGGGTCAAAATTAAACAAAATGACTCAATTGATAAATTATGAACAAGATTTATCATTAAATTGACATAATTAAAAGTAGCGAGGCTAAAGAATGGACTACTTTCGCTCATGCTTGCAAGGTTTCAACAAAATCGTGGCGGCTGGAGTTACCGGAGAGCAAATTCAGGTAATAATCCTTACAAGAAATGAAATATAAAAGTGGCAAAAACAAAACCACAAATGGAGAAGCTGTAAATGCTTGGCATAACTCGGGGCAGGGAAAGCGCCACATAAAAATGGGAAGGTTTAGCTAGGCGTCGATCCCAAGCTTCCAAGTTGCCACCACGCTTTTCGCCCATGCCTACTTTTGTCGTCTGAAAAGAAAAAAACATTACACATTCTCGTGTGGGCTGTGTATGTCTAACTGACTCGAAGTGGGAAAGCAAGCCCAAGGAGGAGTACACTTGCTCAGCCCCATTCTGTTTATGTTTCGTGTCCAGATCCATAATTGGGTCTATAGAGCCGACGATTACAATCTCTCTGCCCCCCTTCCCTTTCTTAACTTTCCAAGTATGGACATCTTATGTACTTTTTTTTTTTTTTTTTTTTGGGTCATAGAAATCTTATGTACTTGACAATGCAAATTATGCAATGTCATGATATCACACGGTACCATACACTTTTCACGAGAAAATAACTTGGTTTTGATATGAAATCGATGGTTCCTGGCTTGGTTTTTGTAATCTAGACACAAAATTAGCAAAATTGATGTGTTTTTCATGCTATTGATGTGAAAACCGTTTCAATTCACTTGGGATGGTTTAACAGTTAGTTTGAGTTTGAATTCAAAAGTGTGTATGCCCGTCTCAAAAATAGCCGCAAGATTCTAAGGACATGCCTCGCAAAATTTCTGTTTCTTTATTTCTTTATTTTTATGTTCTCTGGAACAAATTTAAAATAGAAATTCATTTGATAACGCAATTTTTATTTTTCTATTTCTGAAACAAATTTATACTCTAGAAATAGATTTGGAGCAGAAATTAAAAACTTAACTTTTTAAATTTTCTATTTTTGGAACAAAAGTAAGAAATGAAAACTCTTTTTATTATTCACTTTCGTCATCACCGCCGCCCACCCACCACTCGTGGGATGCCAAACGCTTGCTGGCTGCCAACCGCCAAACGCCAGCCATCGCCTCTAAAAAATAGAAATTTTATTCTGTTATCAACTAAAATTGTTGTTCAAGTAATAGAAATTTTGAATCGTTATCAAATACATTTCATTGCTCAGCCCATCCAGGGAATATAAATTAATTTCTAGAACAGAAATATTGTCATGTGTGCCCTCAGTCATATTAACGTATTCTCTTCTATATGCATATCCAAGCATATAATGTGAGAAGACATTGGAATTTGTCTCACAGAAGTAAGTTGTTAGTTATATTTGATAACTAATGTGTCAACTGCCAATTCTCCGCGCCTTTGCACGATGCTATTTTTCATTCTTGGTGTCCTAAATTCACATATTAGACCACTCAATGACAGAACCATTAGTGCTAATATAATTCAATTTTTTTCGCTAGCCAGATTCCGCTAATAGAATCATGAATGATAAGAGGCAGCAAGCAACAACCGACCCTCACCCACCCAAGACCATAATAATTCGTCCCTCTTTTCAGGTAAAATGGAGTGGGAGGCGAAATGATTCTCACGTGAATGCCAAGCAAAGGAAAGCCATCATCGCCCGATACAAACCACCCCCTCTTTATTTAAGCCCACCTCCTCTCACGTTACCATCACCCACCCCACAGCTTAGCCCCAAGGGAGAAAAAGGCAGAAATGGTGCGGTTCAGAGTCTCGTTCACAGTCCTCACTATCCTCCTCATCTTCATCGCCTCCATGTCCTCTCTTCCGGCGGCAATTGCAGGCAAAGAACAAGCGGAGGCGCCGCGCGGTGCATGGCAGAAGCAGCCATGGATGAACCATGGGAGCGACCGTGGCCCTCGGAAGCATCTGGTCGACCCAACCGCCTACCGTCCATTTCAAGTTCCCAAGTTGCCTGTATAAATCACTTTGCCGGGAATTTTTCCGGGGACCGGTTTTCATTTTCATCATGCATCTTTCTTCTTTTTCCCCAAGAATGTTTCCTCGGAGTCTCAAGTGTTGATCAAGGTTCTCCTGTTGTAAATGATCAGTTTCTGGGAAGGCTAGGAACTTGTGGGAGTGCTCTTGCTTGCTTGTCCTTATGGTCCTGACTATGCAGTAAATGTACATTCCCAATTCAGCCACAGCAGGCTCTCGACTTGAAAGTTTATCAGTTGGGCGTCTGTCTAAATGTCAACGTGTACTGGGCGATATGCAATTAGATACCCATTAGCGTTGGGGAATTCACCAATGCATAGGGGAATTACGACAGTTCCATGCAAAGCACAAGTTAAACCCGCAAACTTATTGCCAAAATCCAGCACCTTATGAAATAGAATAGCCGCTTGTATCATCGATTGGGCAAGCGATGCACATAGAGTTAGAAAAAGGAGAGAGGATCACTTGTTACTAGAGGAAGGAAGGAGGGAGGGAGGGAGGGAGGCAGGGAGGGGGAAACTTTACTAGGGCAACCCTTGTTGATGACTCGTTTGAGAGTGTTTGACGCTGAAGGAAACCAAGCACATTGCTCTTTCTATAGCATAAGATTCTGAAGTTCTCCAAGGAATGGGAGCAACTTTCAAGCTTGAGTGTCCTTACACGACAGAAAAGGCAGGATAACAACACTGGAGGGCAGGTATTTATCCAAATCCAGCCAAAGAAGGTAAATGGTTCGGTGTTTCATCGGAGATGAATCACAAGGCTGGACAAGAATCTAATCCCGGACTTGTGACAACATAAACTCCAACCGACAAGTCGGGCTCACTGGCATACTGCGAAATGAAAACAATGAATATACCAAAGTCAATATGCAGAAACTGAAACTTTTATACCTTAAAACGATTAGATGTGTGAACCATTTCCTTCAATCGACTCATCTGTGGATACATATATATTCATGAACCAATACGAAGGTACACATAGGAAAGGAGGCAAGCGAGGAACAGGTATTCAAATTGTCGATTTCAGTTTCTCAAGCAACTGGCAAGATGAGAATCACAAGAAGTTATCACATCCCCGGGGCGTTACATTCTTCTAGTAACTTTAGAAGATTATGTTCTGGAGCGCTTATCGAGGGCAAAATCATGCGATTGATGGTGGCCGGTCGTTGTCTTGTCCCAGCAGTAGATTCAGATTCAATAGACCCACTTTCTTTCATAATGGGTAGGTCAGCTCTTCTCCGCACGGTCGCAGATACCCGCTCTTTCCAAATTCTTCCATCCTGATAATTGAAGAACTAAATGTCAGATACAGTGCAGATAAATTCTTACAAAAGAGAACTGCTGATGCCAAAAGATGAAACTACAATCGAATTTAAACCCAAAATTGCAAACATGTCCAAGCATGCAACTGTTACTGTGGCCGAAATGTGCAGAAATGTGTAGCTGCTTTCCTGCTCTGGAGCAACAACAGTGCCAGCTCAATAACTCGATATCAACTGTCACTATCAGAAGCAACTCCAAGATGCAGAGGATATGATATAAGAATCTCTTTTTTTCTTGCCCACTTTGCATTTATGAGTTCAAGCTAGAAAACAAAGCTGATGAGAACATTTTCAGTTTCAAAGTTTATACAAAGGTCTATCAGATGATATTTTTCTTTTCTGATGAACTTATTCCACTTCATTGTATTTTATCCGGCATGACAAGCGCCGGATAACAATTCCACATAACTAGATTAGGCCGACAGCCATCTTATAACCAAGGGTTTGTGCAATATCAGAAAATTAATACTCTTCATATTAGCGGGCAATGGAGAGAACACATCACACAAAACTTTATTAGCCATTATTGTAAATAAAATAATGCCTGAAAAGGAAGTGAAATACCCTATATTCTACAGGCAAAATCTACTAGTAGTTTCAGGCCAAACTGACAGAAGAAGACCCATTATCTGTGGTTTGATGACGTGATGTGATGATGCACCAGCTTCCCCAATGAGAATTCTTCAATCATCAAGCAGCTGAAGGATTTAATTTTGGGCTCTAGTGTGAAGCTCAAGGGGTTCACATTCTAAGCACAATCAAGATGGACTGATTAGATGCATGGTTTCACTGCTGATTTTTGACTAGGCTAAAATCAAAATACAGATTTGAAAACTTAAGTTCTGCTAACAATTCTGTCCTGAATATCGCAATACTAATACGTCTATCTTTGTCCTAGTAAATTGGGAACCTTAAGTAAACTACTTTCAGTGTTAACCTCACAAAATCAAAACATATTGGACCTAAGCAGGACAAGAAAACACCAGTGGAAATGCTTCTTTGAGATGTATAAAGAGCTTACCTGGGGAAGACATGCCACTTTGTTTGTCATGTAAAATGTTATATCATTAAATATAACAACTCTCAACACTTAACGGGAAAAGAAAAGGACAACTCCGAATTTCTAATGCCCTCTTTAAGTGTTCAGCAATTACAGCACCTGGACTCTTCCAATAATCGACAGTGCCTACAGAATTAGTAAAGCTAATTGCCAAGACTGGTTCTCCTACTCTGGATGACTGTCACGATGTATGAGCTTAAGCAATCCCACCTTCATCCACCATAGCACTAAATACGAGTAGGGAATTTGTTGCTTGATACCCAACTTCAAGCATTATTCAGCAAAGGTTAGGTAATCAAACAACTCCAAATTTCCATCTGTTGACTTACTTAAAGCACTATTGTGAATGGTTAGGTAATGAATCAATTCCAATTTTCCATCTTTTTACTTACTTCCTACTCTCATGGATGCTAATTAAGTCAAGATCTGATGATTCTTGATAAGCAATCCATAGCCCATGTGTATTGACATCTGAATCACCCTCCCGAACCAAAAATAATAGAATGGAACATTTTAGTCCCTCCCTCTCTCTCTCTCTCTCTCCCCCAAAAGTCTAGTAGCTGCATCTAGATAGGGAAAATTTTCTGGAGCAGAGAATACGTTCCCAGTGAAAAACTTCAACAGCTTCAATAAATTTAATATATGGTTATGCACAGATACTGTTCTGGTCATCATTCTCTTCACTAATTAGTCATTACTTGTTAGCAGAATGTGAACCCAGCAAACAGGAGTATTTATGAATGTTTCTCCTTCTTCTGTGGCTATAATTCATATGAAAGTGACACAAGTATAGCTCAGAGAGACGAAAAAACTATAGGGGGACAATGAATCCAAACCAGGTGGCATCAACACAGAAAAAAACCAGAGTTTAGCAAAATATTCTAAAATTATATTGATAAGTACAATGGATATCAGCAGAAATCAGAAAATAAAATTAAAGAAAGAGACTAATCTCACATTTAGAATTGAAGGTTCAGGCAGAGGGCACTGAATTGGTTGGTCATTATCAAGAGGTTCAATCGGATGTTCAACAGGCTTAAACTCTACGGCCACTTCAATGCCATGAGAAGCAGCAGCTGCAGCAGTGGCAGCGCTAGCATCTTCTGCATTTGGAGGCCCTACTTCCCTCCCATCCTGCACATAAGAAGCTCCGTAATAAGCAAATTGGCAGTGCGAAGAATAATAACAAAAGATTGTAAACAGGAGCTTGAGTTGTATCACACAGAAATTGTACATGCATCCTCAGATGAGAAGCAAGACGATATATATGATACTTTCTCCAGTCATGCATAAGGAAGGCAAAGTTTTTTTGTGATAAATGACTCCAGCAGGACTAATTTTAGTGAGATTGATATAAAGCTAAACACGATCGAAACTGATGACCAGTAACTAGAAAATTTAAGACCTGAAATTCGAAACATACAGATTATCTTAGGACACGTATAACCTATGGACACGTTCGGATGCAGTGCAAACGGTATAATCTATGAACACTTTAGGATGCAGTACAGACAGGGCACTTCCCTCGTTGAACAACAATTTTGATAATAAATTCGAACATCAGGCCCAGTGAAGGACCAAAATTGAAAGTTTGAAAGGAGGCTACAACCCCTCAAAATCAGGCATTTCACGGAGAATAAACAAAAACCAGTCAACTTCCTTGTGAGAACCGATCCAACAGGTCAAGACCGAGAAAGAGTTAAGACTCAAGCATATTAAAAATCCCTGAGACCAGATCAACCCAATTCATAAAGAAAAGAGAAAAAAATGAATCGATCGAACAGGTCAACGAAAGTCACGAAGAACTCATCGAACGCAGCATATCTGAAATGCTAATCTCCAAATCCAGGGGCCGACAAAAAAAAAATCAAAAGAAACGGCAATTCACTGAAGAAATGACTTTGTAAGGAAAACCAAGAATCGCATGCTTAGAGAAAGAGAAGGGGTTACTCACCAGAGCGCTTTGAGCCCGTCGATGGCCACCCCTGTGCACAGAGAACTTTGAGAAGAGACCCACCATTTTCTTTCACTTTTTTACGCAGCCGAGGGAACTGTCCTATCAATCACCACCCAGAAATCACCAGAAAAAAGGGTGTCTTGATCTTGCCTTGGTTTGTCCTATGCGTTTCCCTCTATTCTCTCTGTGTCAACAAACTTCAAATGGAGCCCAGAGAGAGAGAGAGTCGACCTCAAGAAAATATCAAGATCAACCGCAGGGAGCTGCTCCTCCCTCCTTTCTATTCCTTCGAGGGGAGAGAAAGAGGAGGGACAGGAACATGTGGGGGAGCCTATTGGTTGGCTCTGCTTTGCTTCGCTTTGCTTTGCTTGGCGCGGTGGGTGTTCTTTTGTTTTTGTTCCGTGCTGCGTTGGGTGGATTCTGTGTCCCGGGCATGGCATCATTAATTTAATCTGTGATGGCGATGAAATGATAATCTTACCATATTTTCATGGTCGGTATGCTTTCAATTAAAATCATTATCACGATGATTATCATTACTTTAATTTGGGATGGTGATGATAACGACGATTATATTTTATTCTTGGACAGTGAGGTAAAGGGGAGGAGGTCGGTTCAGGGAGAGAATCCATGAAAGATGGGGGCATTTTTTTGACGTGGGTGCTCTTTTTATCACCCAACGAAAAAGCCAATTCCAAGGCTTTTTCCCAAATTTGCCAAATGGATGGGAGGCAGGACATGAGCATGAGCAGTAGTAATTCGCACGGATCCACCATCTTTACCGGGTCCAGATTTCCAAGAGACTTAAGGACGGAGACTTGGGAAACATTGATTTCATGTCCCCCGAGTACAAGTAACGCTGCATGTTCAGGTGGGCCTATGCCAGTCCCCATTGTTTCTTCTCTCTCTTTCTTTTATGGGTAAGTTGAGTTCTCATTCGATGGCGATAAAGGGTGAGAAGACCAAATCCCCCCCTACAAGGCATAAAAAACCAAGTCATCACAGCATCAAAAACATTTTCAGAAATGAATATGCCAATTAGAACATGAATGAGCCCCGGAGAGATTATTCCTGTGCTCGAGTCCCCTTCGGCCTTCAATGTTAAATTTGACAGCTAAACATGATTATGTTAGTCACTCAATTCACAAGAGGCACAAATATGTCTATGTACCAATTCATTCCCGCTTTCCAAACGTAACAAGCACCGCCTTCCCATGCCAATTTTTATCAAACTAAATCCGAAACCTTTACCACAAACTTCCTCCTGCTTAAGCCAAGTAAACTTAGTCATCAAACCACCATTAGATCTATCAATAGCACACAGCTCCTAAACCTTCTTCCACACCTCCATAGAGTAGCCACTCTTAAAGTACAGGGCGTCTCTAGTCTCATTAAGCCGTCCACAAAGCGCCCATAATGGAGAAAGTGGAGGAGACAACCAAGTCCTAATCCTATCCAGCCTGTGAAACTAATTCAAAATCATCATTCAAGAAATAACAGGAAAATTAGGCACCTTCTACCCGTGAGTCTTTACAATCTATACCGAATGAGCAGTATTTTCGTTTGGAGAAATTATAGTTACTGTTAAGACTTCGAACTTTAGTCGGGCTGACCCTAACTCAACCCATTAAACTCAAACAAGTATTCCAATGCCCGCTGCACGCGCAATATTAGCGACTCATTACATTATATTAGCAAGTCCTTAAAGGGGAATGATGGTAAAAAGCTAAGATCTTTCTGTCTTGATGTATATGTGATTAATATTGAAAAAGTTAAACAATAAACAAAATAATACGTCAAATAAATTGTGGAAGTAAAAAAGAGAGTGCTATTTAGAAATGTTATCATGAGGATAAGATGGTCGATAACGAGAGAGACCACCACTCAAATTTCTCACTTTATGCGTGGCATGGCTATTCCCTCTAGGACAGAACAGGTTTCAGAACTTATCTTTAGCATGACTTCTTCAGATAAAAAGTTACACATTCTTCAGATAATTGGGCTGGATCTGTGGGGCTTGAAGCTTGTTCCCTCCTTGTGTATTCACCAAAAAGTTCTTGAAGTAGGTCGGAAGGCAGTGGTCAAATTGACTGAGCACTTTTGTGCACAACCTCCCATGGGAGTCAGCTTGTTGCTCTATATCAATGACCTAAACCTGCGTCTTTACATATGCCAAATAAACAGCCAGCTGGTGTATGTGATGTAATTTCTTTAGTCTTTTTGCCCCTCTTTTTCAGCAGAGAGAAAAGGATCATTGAAGGTTAAGACATCTAACTCTTTTCTGGTTCATTGTTGAATTCTCTTCCTACTGACTTTATTCCGTTTAACATTTCCTATAGCACTAGTAAAAAAAGGGTCATGTCAATGAACGTCTAGCTATGTATTATGCAAGAACAAGAAAAATTAGAACATGAGACGGTTGGGTGACGTTTGTAATAATCTATTTTTAATTAATCAATGAATAAAACATCAATTAACTTGCTTTCGAATGATCCATCTATATGACCGACCAAAAAAAAAAATTGAAAAAAGAATGATCTATCTATATATATATCCTGAGAAGTATGCAAAGGAATTAGACATTAAGGATGGAGAATATGCTGAGTAAATCCACGATGAGCAACATGGGTGGCCTAAACTTCTTCCTCGGACTTCAACTAAAGCAAACAAAGGGTAGAATGCTTATATATCAAGAAAAGTATGTAAAAGAAAGTAGTCAGAAAGTTTAAAACTCGAAAAATTCAAGATTATAGAAACACTGGGAAAATGACACATTAGATGTCGTATTCATACAATATTTACTTTTGTGTCATTATTTTCTAATCGATCACTTCAATATTATAAATTTTAGAGAACGTTCAGTTGAGTGATGTTGGCGATTTCTCTTACAAGAAATTGCCATGCCATTAAAATTTATGGCACTTGTGATGGATGCTTTTTTAAGATTTATGACACCTAAGGGCTTGTTTGTTAATATACTAAATAGTAATTGATTATATTCATTTATTTCTGAGAATAGATTTAGAATAGAAATCCGTTTACTAAATTTTTTTTCCCAAGAATAAATTTGGAACATAATTAAGAAGTAGAAAAAAATTACTTCTTTATTCCCAAGAACAATTCCAAAATCAAGCTCAACTTATTTTTCTTTTTGTACTTTCTATTCTTCTTTTCTTCTTCTCTCTTCTTCTCTCTTCTTCTTCCTCCCAACCAATCGCCAGCCATTGCTGTCGCCGCTGCTGCCATCACCGGCTATTGTTGGCAATCAGCTAGGCGAGGTTTGGCGAGCTCACCGAAACCGCGAGCCTCAACCTCACAAATCTAGGTGAAGCCAAGCTTCACCAAACCTTGTTTAATCGGTCACCGGCGATCGGCCACAAAGAAGAAGGAAGAAGAAGAGAAAAGGAAAAAGAAAAAAATAACAAAAGTATAATAAAAGTACTAAAAAATTAAAAGAAACGAAAAAAATTTAAGGGTTTTACCAAACACATTTTTATTTCAAGAATAAAAACTTTTGGCAGTTACCAAAACACTTTCAATGTTCAAAAATTGTTCCCTATTACAGAATAAAAAAGAATTCTAAGTGGAAATTATTCTCGGGAACAAAATGGTTACCAGACAAACTCTAAGGCTGCGCATGACAATGCTTCTTGGCTGGAGAGTATTTTTTTTTATAGAAATGCTTCTTTTCGATTTCTATTCCGAGAAACAATTTCTAAGTAAAAGAACCCGTTTGGTAACTACACAAAATTTCTACTTCAAAAATGAAAAAGAATAGAAATGCATTTGGTAAAAAACAGTTTCTTTTTGTATTTATTTATTTTTATTCTTGCTCATGGATTGTCCCCGAACGCCATTACCACCGACGCCGGCTGATCGCCGCCCGCCATCGCACGTTGTGACACCCCGACACCCGTAGGGTCACCACAGGTACTTACTACAAGCCAGTCTAAAGGCTTTTCAATTAAAGAGGAACTATAGGGGTTGACTAACAAAATCTTTTCCCCTTTTTAGTCCCTATTTTTTTTTTTTTTTTTTTTAAAACGGTCCCAGCGCAGTTCGTATAGCGGAAGCGTAACCAACTACTCCCCGTCCTGAAATTAAAGCAATGCACACCAACTAAAACTTTTATAGGTTAAAGCCGAATACTTTTATTTATATAAAGCAGATGGACATCTTTAATCGGTACATCAAAATGCCAAGGTCTTCTACACTCGGCCATACTTCAAAAGATGACCGATATCTTTTCCCGCAGTCGTATACTTAAGATCCATCGACTAGTGTCAGCATCCGAAAGTTCCCTCCTTTGCCATCCTCCTCCTCCTCGCGGTCATATCCAACCACTCAATCCATCTACTAATACGAAATGTTAATCCCCAAAATGGGTGAGTACAACCACTCCGCAGTAAAGATCCATTTAGCTACTCATGCATCATACAAAACAATCAAGACAACATGGTATAGTACATGTCATTCATGCGTCAAAGCATTACTTACCTTGTAGTTATGCATGCATCATCATACCACATATCCATACTCCATCATGCACTCATCATCCATCATTCATACATATACCATCATGCCATAGGTGCATATACATTCATGCACTCATCATCAAGCATTCATGAATACACCATCATGCCATAGATGCATATACATCCATGCACTCATCATCAAGCATCCATGCATCTACCATCATGCCATAGGTGCATATACATCCATGCACTCATCATCAAGCATTCGTTCACATACCATCATGCCATACATGATTCAATTTCAATTTCTCAATTTTTATCTTCCAATTGGATCATCACATTTTTCTTTCCCAGGACTAGTAATTGCGTTCCACATTTATCATTCGCACCCAACCTGGCGTTGCGAGAAACCCCCGGGCATGTATTCAAAATACAACCGGGCATCCGGCACCCCCACATTCCGGACATTTCGTACCCCAACTGGCATCACGAGGCAATCCTAGGCACACACCTCTGGGCTTCCGGCATTTACACTCCTTGGCTGAGCATCTCGTACTCCAACTGGCATCACGAGGAACCCCCCCGACACACACCTCCGGAGCTTCCGGCATTACGTACCGACATACCACCAGGCATTTCCCCCTAGAATTACGTATCGTATACCACCAGGCATCTCGAAACTCCCGAGGACATCCTAAATTACGCCACTGGGCCACCGGGCATTCGGTATTACACTCCCTAGCCGGGCATCCCGACACTCCCGAGGCATCGTCGGCTCACACCTCCGACGGCATCCTCATTTATCATAATTCACATTCACATTTATGACTCAATTTCAACATGGCATATGATATGATGGTAACAAGATCATTTTAACATTTGATGCTTATATGAAATGCCAAATATCATCACATGTGCAGCATGATTCAACCACTTAAGACAACATCATCCATTTTGTTCATACAACTTAAAATAGTCCACACATCATTACCTTTGAAACTTACAAAATCCAGCATGCGCAATTTTAGAAAATATATAAATTGAATACCCAAATGACTTTCAAAAATTATAATATTTGAACACGTGATAGTCGAGACATAAAAACACAAATTTTATGAAGAATACATACCCTAAAATCTTCACACAAAAAGATATAGCTCATACATCACAGCTTACAAATTTTCGAACACACCAGATTGCGCAGTTTTTTTTGGATTTTCCCAAATTAAATACCCAAATGGCCTTCAAAAATCATGAAATTTTACCACATGATAGTTAAGACATAAGGCAGAAATTTCATGAAGAACACATACCCAAAAGATCTCCACACAAAAAGATATAGCTCATGTATTGCAACCTACAATTTTCGAACACACTGGATTGCACAGTTTTTGGATTTTCTCAAATTAAATACCCAAATGGCCTTCAAAAATTATGAAATTTTACCACATGATAGTCAAGATCCTAAGGTGGATTTTTCATGAAGACATCAAGGTCAAATTCATCCTAGATAATTAATTATAGACGGTGGAGACCTCTGTTCCTATTACCGAAACTTCCAGGCTAAACTGTTTCCGAAAAATCATAATTTTACCTACTTATCTTCCTTCTTTTCTTCTGAATTTTTGATATGTTTTGCCTCAAGGTATCTACTTCAACTTTCATTAAGGGGTTAAGGTAAAATTTCTAGAGGAAAGTCATCTTATTGCCCCCGAAGTCACTGGAGTTCAGCAGAACTTGTCCAGATCCAACGTCTTCAGGAGAAAATTCGTTTCACTAGGCTATACTTGTTCGTTTTACCTCAAATTTGAGTATGTTAATTTTCAAGATGTCCTCTACAACTTTCATGAAGGGATCGAAGTGAGATTCTCAATAAAAAGTTACATGCAACACCTGAAATCACTAAGAGGTCAACAAACAGTTCCAGATCTAACCGTTTTCGTAGAGGGAGGGTTTCACCCCTCAAAACTCATCCATTTTGCCTCAAATTTTATTATGTTATACTTTAAAATGCTATCTACAACTTTTGTGAAGGAGTCGAAGCCAAAATCCGAGCCAAACATCACATGCAAGCCCTTGCAACATTTCGGGTTAACCTATTTACTCGAAAAACAGTATACTAGCTTAGAAGCCATCCTTGTAACTTCGGTTTTGCACATTCAAGACCTCCGAGATTCATCATCCATCAACCACACACATCAAACACAACATGCAAGAGTAGATCAAGGATCTAACTTGCCTCTAAATCAAGCAAAAACGAACGGAAAGGGTAGAGCACGGCGGCGACGGACGACTTCCTCTTCTTCTTCTTCCTTCTTCTTTCCTTTCTCTCCTCTCTCTCTTCCTCACGGTCGAAGCCTCCCCCTAACCGGCCCCCCTTCCTTTTATTCCCCTTAAATGCAATTATTAGTCATCATTGGCAATCATTAATTCTTGCATGGATGACATTTGTTGCTTGCTTTAAGACAAATGGGGGAGGACATGCACAAACCGTTCCCCCCCTTCCTCACGTCGATGGCCCTCTTCATCGGCTCATGGGCCATCCCATTGGCCCATCTTAGGCCCATACTCTTGGGCCTAAGGCCCAACCTTAATTAAATCAAATTTGTTAACCCTTAAACTAACTAAATCCTTATTAAGTTAAAGTACTAAATTATAAAATTGAATAACTATACACATGAATCCATAAATTCATAAATTTTAACTTTGTACTTCACATGGCCAAGGGTAAATCTTTTCTTCCAAAATTTATCCCTTACAAGCTCGGCCATAAATCTTATCATGAATTATGGATCAAAAGGCCACTAAATACAATAACAGAGGTTTCTCTTGCCTATCCATGGCTCAAGGTATACTTAGGGATTTTCATAAAATCCTGGGATGCCACACACGTCGCCACCGGCCAACCATCAGCCGTCGATTGCCATCGCCGACCACCGCCAGAGGCCCATCGGCTACCACCTCTTGTGGCCAGCGGTCGGCGGTCAACGGCGGCCAATGGGCCTCCAACAGCAGTTGGCGGCGACAGTTGGCGATTGGGATCGATCGACGACGACGTGCGGTGGTGGGCGGTGGTCGGCCAGCAGCAACAATTGATCGACGTCAACAGTGACGATGGCGTCCGGTGGTGGCGGCCGACGATTGGCCGGCGACGACAGGCGGCGGTCGGCGGCGATCGGTGGTGGCCGCGGCAAGAAAGAAAAATAAAAAAGAAATTTAACTTATTTCTAGAAATTATTCCTGGGAACAAAAAACAACTTTTTTTTTTTTTGGTAAGGACAAAAAAAAAAGCAACTTTTTTTGCTTCTTACTATTCCCGAGCTAACTTTTTGTTCCGGAGAACAAAAAAACAACTTGACATTACCAAATAGGTTTATGTTCTTTTTTTATTCTCGGGAATAAAAGAATAAAAATTTGGAGGAACAGAAACGTTATCATGCAGCACCTAAGTGATTGATCGAAAAATTATCACACTAAAGTGAACGACGTACAAAAATTATGGTACGTAACTGTGTCATTTCCTTGAAATACCCATGACTCATTTTATAAAACTTGACAAAGATGGAGGAAAGGAAAGAACGTAGACTCCAAACTTTATGAAAGCGTTATAGGATCTCGCTTATATCTAAACACATTTTGGACTAGACATATTGTTTGATGTATGTATGTGGGCCAGGTTTTGGTATTGGGATTTAAACACGGGCCTTGGCCGTCTTTTGACAACTTCAGGTGACCAAACTATTTTGAGGAAATCCTATCCCCCCAAGATCCGGTCGAGTTTCGAAGTTTGCCCTAGAATCCCCATGTTTTTCTTGTTTCTTATCCATATTATTCCTAATGTCTTTTCTTGGTCTTTTCTTATGAAAATCAAAGGATGTTCATCTTATTCACTTCCAATCAGAGTCCCACTTGATGTATGTTTCTCCCAAAATTGGTCCATTGGATGTTTGCCCCCTTGAGAAGAACCCAAACTAAGCTTATGGATATGGAAGAGTTAAGCCCGGTGGCACAAGCTTAAATCAAACTCGAAAGAGCTTAAAGTTCTGTAAAAAATAAACAAAAGAAGCAACAACCGAAATGAAATAAGTTAAATATGTTGAGTGCGCATCCTTCTCCTTACACTTCTTTTTATAGTAATGAGACTTTAGAATCTCACTTCTATGTTATAGGACACATTCACATATTTCCCAAGTACTGGGCTTGTCCCTCATGCTTTGGACATGGGCCTCACGTGCTGGTATCAATTTCTGAAAACAAGAATGGTATCCATGCCGATTGCCTATCTACACATGCCAATCCGCTTCGACCACCACGGTCTCCATTGTTCCGATATTTCAAGGATGCCGTTTGGCTAGAAAATAGCCATTTTTACAATTTTCTCTGGCTTTAACCAGTTGGACATCATGACAATTACAACTCCATGTATGCGAACCACTTCTGCCACATGTCCGTGACCTGCGTATTCCACATGTTAGACCATGATCCCCACGTCCTATGATCCCAAAGTCGTGGCCTCATTGCCTTTACTTCTTTTTCTCCATGAGGACATCTTTACAATGGGCCAATGCCAATATCAAACATGCCAAACCTCTAGTTAGCCAAACCTACGCCAATCACAATCTAGTTGGCATAATTTCCATTACATCTTGTAACTATAAAGTTGATATCTTGCTTAATATGGTTGATGTGGCCCAAAGCCAATGTTTTTCAAAAGACGGTCAATACCTTTTGTGGCCATTTTTAGGTCCAACACATACAGGGCCAAGATTCGTCTCTGCTGCTTGTTAACAACATTAACAGAATGATTTCGCATTGGTTGTTTGATGGTTTGATTTTTAACGTTTGACAAACAACTCGTCACTATGTGCTGAACTTACAAAAAGGAAGAGTGGAATTGAAAGGTAAAATTTCAGTCAAAGAACAATAAGTTAACTTAGCGACGCACGTCGTTGGGATTGCGTTCAGATCGACGAGTTTGGCTGGTCAGCTTGCCTCCTTAATTAAAGATGATCATCTCACATGTACGTATAAATGAGAAAAGACAGTTCTGTCTTCTATAATCAGGACCCATTCACCTCCACCTCAACGAAAGCGAGTTGTTTCTTCGTGGTTATCTTCTGAGAAATCACTAGGAAACCCCCATGCTATTTCTTTTTTATTGTTGGTAATGACTTCTTACGTATTTTCTTATCGCATTCTTATCGTGGATAGGTGCTTTATTCATTGTATACATAATAATCCACTGCAGCGCACGTCATTGTGATCGTTTTCGATCAGCTTCTTCCTCCCAAAATAGGGCAATTTATCAAACAGCATGCCATGCTCATTTTTGTATGTTCCGACCGAAAGAAAAGGAACACCATCTTGTTGAGCATGTACTTACCACATCACTCAGAATCCAATTCATGTTATAGTAATTTTCAGTGTGTATTATCATTTTCCGTGGGATGCAATTATATTGGCCACTATATTCTCCGGCAACGACACTCTGAGCATATGCCGAAAGGATTAGATATTGTTCTGCCCGGGTTTGCCCAGTAAGAATTGTGGTTTTATGTAGGATTTGAGAGTGTGACTAAAGCTCTCAATGGGAACGCTGGCTAAAAAGCAGAGTTCCAAAAACACGCACGGGTTGTGTCTACTGAATCAAATTAATTTGGATTCTGGACCTACAAAGTACAAATTAAATAAGAAGCGAGTTGAATTATATGTTATTTTGGGGATGAACTTAAATATTGCCATAGGACACTTTGACAGACTTTACAAGAAAGAAAAATTATATTGTTTGGCCGAAATGAGTGAGGGAAGAAACCAAATGTGATTGGTACTATTAGTTTAGTTCCGTTGAAAACATCACTCAAACCAACTTCAGGGATGGGCCGTTTATGTGCCGAGCGCAGAAAAGATTAGATGATAACTTTCTGAACCAGTGAAAAGTGTCAATTTGAATAGGCAAATCCACGGCAATGGCCGACTTTCTGCTGGGAAAGATTCTCGAGGTTATCGGGATCGGGAATGAGTTGCAACTGTTGGTGGGTCATTGGCGCATAGTAGACAGTGTGAGAGTAGTGTATGGCCACACCAGAGCCTTCCTGAAGGAGGTAGATTCACTAGGAGAGTGTGAGGACGAAGCCAAAGAATTTATCAAGCAAATCCGGGACCTCTCGTACGACGCCGAAAACCGTCTTGATGAGTATGAGCTGTTGTCGATGCATGATCAAGGAGGTGGGCTCCGTGGTTTTCTCCAGAGTAAGATGCCTCGATATGTGAGGACTCCGAAGGCTTGCCGGAGGGTCATGTACCAAATGAAGGATATTTTCACCAGAGTGAGAAGCAATAGGGATGGACGGGAGATGCTGCAACTCCAATTGAGCAGGACCCCGGAACAAGGTCAAAGCTCAGCGTCCCCGTCAAACGCATGGCAAGATCACCGAGGAGATGCCCTTTTGTTAGCACAAAAGGATCTGGTTGGCATCGAAAAGCCCAAGAAGAAGCTTATTGAATGGATGATCGAGGGTCGACCTGGCCGGCAAATAGTTTCCGTCGTCGGGATGGGAGGGTTGGGGAAGACGACCCTAGTGAAGCAAGCCTATGAAGATCCACTGGTGAAGAAGCACTTTGCCACTCGTGCGTGGGTCACTCTCTCTCCATCTTCAGAGACTGAAGGAGTCCTCAGGGACATGCTTCAACAAATCACAGTTGGGAGAAGGAAACCTGTGCCTGAAGGGATACCTGTGCCCGATGGGCTGGATGTCTCAAACCGTGACTTGCTCAAGACGTTGATCAATAACATGCTCCAGGAAAGTGGAACGAGGTACCTGATTGTCCTTGATGATGTGTGGCAATTGGACAGATGGGACGACGTGAAATACGTGCTGCCAAATGATGAGCAGGATAGCCGCATAATTCTCACCACGCGCAAGACAGATATAGCATTGAATGCCTGCACAGAATTCGCTGGAGAGGTCCACAACATGGAGCCTTTGAGCGATGAACAATCGTGGGAGCTCTTCTGCATGAAGACGTTTTAAGGATAACTCTTGTCCTCTCTATCTGGAGAAGATTTGTAGGAGCATCTTACGGAATTGCGAGGGACTGCCCCTTGCTATTGTGGCGGTCAGTGGCATTCTGGCTACAAAGGACCGAGGCAGGATAGATGAATGGGCCAAGGTATGCCGTAGCCTTCATGGTAATGTTGGATTGAACAAGTTGAAGAAGGTACTTTCTCTAAGTTTCAACGATTTGCCTCACTACCTCAAATCTTGTTTCTTGCACTTGAGTGTTTTTCCTGAGGATCATAAGATTGAACGTATGCGGTTGATTCGATTATGGATGGCGGAAGGTTTTGTTGAGCCAAAGGAAGGTGAGACACCAGAAGAAGTTGCTGAGGATTACCTCAACGATCTTCTGAACCGAAGCCTTCTGCAAGTGGCAGAGACAACAACTGACGGAAGGGTACAGATGTGTCGTATCCATCACCATCTACAGAAAATCTGTATTGCAAAGTCCAAAGAGCGGAACTACACTATTGTACGTGACAAGCAATGTCCGGAGCGGCTTGATGGAACTCGTTACCTTTCCATTCACAAGATGCTTGAGATTTCACGGCAAAATATGAACCATTCTGAACTCCGATCTCTTTTTATTTTCAAGCTTGACGAGTCATCCATCAATATGGTGCTCAGTTGTGACTTCAAACTAGTGCGGGTTTTAGACTTCCAAGGTGCTCCTCTAAAGAGGTTTCCAATGCAGGTACTTGACATGCATTTTCTGAGGTACTTGAACCTTAGAAATACAGAGGTGAAAACGATCCCGAGATCAATAGGACGGCTTCAACACCTAGAGACCCTAGACCTAAAGCATTCCAAAGTCACCGAATTGCCTGTTGAGATTATCAAACTCCAAAAACTTCGGCATCTGTTGGTATACCGTTATGAACAAGATTCCTACTATCACACTAAGCACGGCTTCAAGACTCTTGCAGAAATTGGAACTCTGCAAAATTTACAGAAGCTCTGTTATATAGTGGTAGATGATGATGGAAGCAGCACAATGATTACAGAGCTCGGGAAATTGCATCAACTGAAGAGGTTATGCATTTTGAAGTTGAAGAAAGAAGACGGAAAGAATCTGTGCTCATCAATAGCTGAATTGACCAACCTCCTTTCTCTTTCTGTCTCATCATTTACGGACGATGAAGAAATCGATTTGGGTCACCTTTCTTCACCTCCACCGCTACTCCAAAGGATCTACTTGAGAGGACGTCCGCACACATTGCCACATTGGATTGCCAACCTCCAAAGCCTCGTCATATTACACTTGAGATCGTGTCAGCTAAGGGATGACCCACTGATGCCACTCAGAAGTTTGCCCAATCTTGTGCATCTTGAGTTGCTCCAAGCTCACGACTGGGAAACATTGACCTTAACTAAAGAAGGCTTCAAGAAGCTTAAGATATTAGCTCTGGATCACTTTGAGAACCTCACATTTATCGGGTTCGAGAATGGAGCAATGCCTTGCCTTGAGAAGCTGATGATATCAAGATGCAAGCTATTGAAAAACGTGCCTTCAGGAACTGAGTACCTAACGAAACTCAAACTCCTTGAGTTCTTTGTCATGCCTGACACATTGATCGAGAAACTCAAGCTCGGTCAACAAGATGAAGACTACAAGCGAGTATCGCATATTCCTGAACTACGTTATGGCTATTGGACAGATGGGGGCTGGGATGTAAAGTGGATAGAGAGATCAGGTGAGGAGAAGAGCTCTCATCCTCAGAGAACTGATGAGACATCCGGCAAGGTCTTCCCTTGTTGGAAGTAATGTGTTGCTGTTTGGAGTTTTAACAGTTGTTATATCATTGTAACTGCTTAATTTTGTAAATGACTTCACTATGTTGAATACAAGGTTTATTCCCTGTACCATATTAATTGTTGTTGATGATATGGTAGAGCTCATCGATCTGGCTAGTTCAAGTTGCAAACTTTCAGAGGTTCTGCATAACCAGATTTTACTCAAATTTGCAGTACTAATACTACTCAAATTCAGGGCAGGTGTGGTAATCAAACCTCGGTAGGGTTATGAAAATTTATCCTGACGGAACAGACGAATCTGCACAGAGCAAACCGTGTGAGGCCGTGATGGACTTGAAGCATGACACAGCAGTCCATCATGATCAAATGAAAGTTGCAGCCAACTAATTGTGGCCAAGTAGAGTAAATAACTAGAAAGGAAAAATGTCCATCCACTTCTGTATATTGGATCAACCTGTAACTTGACTCCATGAAAATGTGCATCCACCCATTACCGACTAGACTTACATCACTTAGAAGTGGAAGCAATTTCTTCTTCTGTTTTCAATTTCCATCTGGGCTAGGAATGAACAAAATGTGCATCCACCCATCTTGGTTAGGAATGAATGAGAAGGAAACCAATTGGTTCTCTGTATGCTAGAATCCTACCGAGTTTATGCCAAGATATTGAGAAATATAAAAGAAATAGCATAACAGGGATCAACTACGGTGGTGAAGGTTAGAGATGGTTAAAGATAACCTGTTTTCTGGTAATTCTATTGCGGATTTCCGCTGCATCAGAATTCAGAGTTCTTTATATGAAGTAATTTGTCCAAGTGTTTCGCTGGTTTTGGATCCCACAAAAAAAAATCCTTCACCAAGTGTTATATTTTGGTTTTATTAAAGGAGATTCAGATTTTGTGTTAGCTTTGGATAGGGAGGGTCAAATGCGAACGAGACATATAACCTTGAATCTAAAGAAGTCACCAGCCTAACGCGAGCTTAATACCAACAATAATCAATGTCGAAACTTAATCAATAGTGTCATATGAACTCACTTTATCATGATAATAAAAACCCATTAAAATTAAAGTGATTTGTACAATATCAAAGATGCTTCAACAACGTTGGGTATCAATAAAGCACTTGGAAAGCACTAGTCTCTAATAAGTTTGAGAACACAATGTCAAAATTTAATCGACAGCATTGGACAATCAAGATAACAACTAATAGACACACTCTTAGATGAATAAAAGGGCACAACGTCGAAATCTAATCAACGATACTAGATAGTGGCTACAACACCCAGTGAACATTCCTTCTAGATAATTATAAGGACACAGCATCGTAATCTAATTGACGATGCTGGGCAATGGGTTAGCACTGAAATCTAATCAATAATATTGCTCGGAATATAGACACTCGTTGAAATTGACTCTACGATGGGAATCTTAAGCTACAATTAAGCTAGACTAAGTAAGAAAAAAAGCAAGATAAAGTAATTTTGGTCGTTGTTTGAGGTTCATTGTTGGATTGCCTCCGGTATTTATAGGCCAATTCGGTAATTGCCAATGGTTGATTATTTCCTCCTCAAAAGTCACCCCACGTTCCATGTTGAACCATCTTGTCCATATTTGGTTTTTGACTTATTCAATAACATTCTCATGGCTTGTTCAGCAAGGATTAACCACTCCTCTTGAGTTTGGCACCCCTTAATTGTTCCCACCTAAATTATAGCTTCCCTTAGCTTTGACACATGGCAACTACTACTTCATCATGAAATTATATGTCTTTGCTTGTATGTCCATCGAAATTCAGCCTACGGATTCTCAAAATCCTTGACTATACTTTATTTTCATAACCATTTATGGGTTGGGCCAATATAAATTACAACTCACATATGACAAGGAAGGCAATTTTAGAATTTTCTGCCCCTCGTGACTGGCACGTGTTTGTAGAAATATTTTTGAGTGTCAACACCAGGCAATAGCAATGGTCATATTACCGTGTTAAGGTTGAACTCGACTCGAGAAGATACTCAAATAATTCGAACTTGACTCAAAATTACATACTCGAGCTAGTTACAGGTAGCTTGACTCGGCTTTACCCCTAATAAAGAGTTGATGTTGGTACACGACGTTGAGCTTATATATATATATGGTTCATGACCCAATTTAAATCTAGATAAATCACGATAGGGTCAATGTTAAGCATATATATTAACTTCGGAACTCAACCGTGTTGATGTATTTGCTTTTTTGAATTCATCACACATTAAGTATCTGGAACCGTCATAAAAGGTCAAATTTGCTTCTATCATTTTTGTCTATTATAATATAAGTGAATGATATGGACTTGAGCAGATCTTTAAACTGCTCAATGAAGGTAAAGGCGGGAGAACCGCCCTAAGGTGAGTGACCTCGTACTTACCTCCCCATCCTCTCGGTCGGTTGACAAAAGATAGACCGAGAATTTGGGGGCACCCAGGTGGTGAGGAATTGAAACACCATGTTAAATTTGTTTAAGATTTGAACGGGTTGTGTTTACAAGTACATAACATGTATATTAACCCATCAACTGAATTTGCGAATATACTTGAAAGTCATGTAAGAGTTTTCCTGATTTATGGACTAAATTATTTTGACATTGTTATTGTAATTTACCGTTTAATGTTTACCGTTTTACGGGGTTTAATCTTAGGTGAGATAGAAGGTTTCTTAATTAGTCTTATATGGGACTGGCAAGTGTGGGCCGAGTTGAGCTTGGCCCGTAATGAGGGAGACTGGCTGGAAACTCTATAAATAGTGCTCAAGTCTCTCCTCTAGCCCTAATCTCATATATTCTCACCTAAGGGACGTTGCTCTAACGTCAATCGTGAGAGGCCACCTCATTGAGCCAGTGATCAGGAGGGTAATAGAGGAGAAGGATTTGCGCAAGGAACATTGTGTTTCCTCCGCTTCCGCTCAAGAACAATGGATCCTAAATCGGTGCGTCAATCCTTCTATTTACAATTGCTTCTTCTTATGTTCGATTATGGAGATCTTGGGGTTGCATAAGTTGCAACCAACATGTGGTATCAGAGCCTCCATAACCCTAGAACATGAATGCAATTGGTTTTACCATAATCTGTGCGAATTTGCCCTAAATTATACTAATTTGCCCTAATTAGTATAATTCTTGCCCTAATTTGCGATTTTTGAGATTTAAAGTTCAATAAAAATCAAATTAAATTGCAAATTGAGACTCGGCTTGACGAGACGGTGAAAACCGTCGGCGGCGCGTTGCCGTGGGACACCGCACGCGCCCCCACGCGCCGCTGGGGGTGTCGAGCACGCGCCCATGCGCGGCCACGCGCGGCCACACGCCTACACGCGCCTACACGTGCGGGGCGTGCGTCGCACGCGGCCGCTGACGTCAGCGTGACGTCAACGACCCGGGTCAGACCCCATGCGTGCGTCACACGTGACGCTGACGTCAGCAAACTGGGTTGACCCGACTCGGTCGCTGACTCGATGACGTCAACGCACAGCCCATGACGTCAGCAGGCCGGCCGACCCGAACCGGCCGGCGACCGACCCGACCCGACCGGGGATCCGACCCGGCCGGCAACCGACCCAACCGGGATCCGACCCTCCGGGATCCGGATTCGACCCCGACCCGGGGTCCCACCCGACCCGACCCGGTCAACGGTTGACCGTGCAGTCGGCCCGGTCGGACCGGCGGTTGGGCCGACGATCGGACCGGGTAATCGGTCGGACCGGTTTTATGGCCGGCTTGGCGTCGCGCGTGAGCCCCACGCGCCGCGCACTCGGGCGGCGCGTGGGGCGCGTGGGGGCTCCTTTCGGCGAGTGGTTGGCGGCGTTGGATTCGTATGAGATTTCCTATCTTGTGGCATATTTATTTTATATGTTTGATGATTTTATGGATGTGAAATTGCATATAAAGCCCTAAATACGTGTATTTTAAGTGAATTTTTTTATGTATTTTTCTTGTATTTTTCTATGATTTTGGAAATACAAGTGCTTTGAATTACACGTATGCTATTTTGTTCATTCATAAGGCGATTAATTAGCATGTTATGTGATTTGAGTGATATGTGCCTCTATCACTAAAATTAAATCACATGTATATGGTGTGTGTGAGATAAATATATCCCGATATGAGAGAGTTTCAAGGATTCAATTGAGTTGTGACGCCAAAGTGGCACACTTGATTGGGTTTAAGAAATTTACGTCTCGTATGTTGTCTAGGATGCCTCTGGTCTAATGCGTAGTCATACTCCCAAAGGAGGTGATTATGTATTAGCTCATGGAGGGATACATGATGATGTGGTGGAGGATTGTCTAGTCTTAATGGTTCTTCTGCCCAAAGGTGATGAATTCACGAAGATTGGAATATATTCTCCTGACCGCTGTCATGTGGGAGTGTACAATTGCATGTCATGTATTCTGCCCAAAGGTGATTATGTGATTTTGCATGTAACTCTCGGATGTGTACTTGTGTACACAATACTCACATGATGCTAATTGTTATATACTGCTATTTTTTCAGTCATCTTTTACGAAACGGTAACTCCGTCACTATTGAGGTTCTCACTTTGGTTCCAACTTTAAGAAGTGGAAAGAAGATTTTCTGTTTGCCATGGAGATGGCGGATGTTCATTTGGCTCTTCTGGCGATCGACCGGCAACCATTGCTGGCGAGAGTACGAGGGATCGAAAGCACACTTTCTTGCTGGGAAAAGAGCAATAGAATTTGCTTGCTGTCTATGAAGCGTTCAATTCAAGAACACTTGAAAAGTGATTTGCCTACGAACTGCACTGTTAGGCAACTGATGGAAGCTTTGGTGGCTAGGTACCGTGTGTCATCTAATGCTGAGATGGGGACACACATTCATACACTGTTTACCATGAAGTATGATGGTTCTAGTGGGGTAAGAGATTATATTCGAGAATGGTTGATTTGCGGATCAAGCTTCGGGCTCTCAATGTTGCCATTCCCACTACCCGCATCGTGCATCAAGCTTTAAACACTCTTCCTCCCGATTTTGGGATTATCAAGACTAATTATAGTTCCCAAGATGAAGCCTCAGTCGGTTAATGAACCGATTTCTAGGGTGGTGGCGGAGGAAGAGAAATTGAAGAAAGACAAAGGGCGCATTGCTCTTTATACTTCAAGTTCTGCCACTGATAAGGGTAAGAGTGTGAAGAATTATACTCATAAGAGAAATTTTGATGCAGCTGGACCTTCCAATGGTAAAGGAAATTACTCAAGGTCTTGGTCCTTCTAACAATGTTGGTCCTTCTAACAGGTTTGGGTCCTAAGAAAACATTCCCTAGAAAGAGGGGTGTTTTTTGCTACTTTTGTAGGGAGAGAGGACATGTAAAGAAGGACTGCAAAAGGTTTAAGGATTGGCTATCTAACAGAAACAAGAAGAGTGAGCCTAAAGGGGTTCATAAACAGAAGGACACCAAATCAGGATGAATCAAAGCTCACTATTGGAAACAACATTGGAGTTGATGTCGAGTTCGTGGGAGATGTTGTTTTGGTTTTGGATTCTGGTTTTAGGATGATGTTAAGGAACACTTTTTACGTACCTTTATTTAGGCGGAATTTAATTTCCGTGTCTTGTTTGGACATGAGTGGATACTCTTTTGAGATAAAGAGTAATGCTATTGCCATCTTTTATGATTCCAATAAGATTGGGTGTTGCAATTTATCCAATGGATTATATCGATTGAGTTTATGTCCCAAGGACATGTATGTTGCATATTCAGCTGAAAAAAGGTGTTTCCAAAAGGCCTCTATCTAAGGAACAGTCTTATACATTGTGGCATAAACGACTTGGTCACATCTCTAAAGAAAAAGTAAAAAGGCTTGTTAAGGCTGACATCCTACCTACTCTTAAAGGTGATCAAGAGAC
Organism: Eucalyptus erythrocorys; assembly: GCA_014182555.1. Lineage (NCBI taxonomy): Eukaryota > Viridiplantae > Streptophyta > Magnoliopsida > Myrtales > Myrtaceae > Eucalyptus > Eucalyptus erythrocorys. The sequence goes on along the minus strand of CM024600.1, from coordinate 36,427,456 downwards.
TTGTGTAGACTATTATAGAGGTAAGATGACAAAAATAAAGAAGAAATCAGCTGTTCGAAGTTCTAGCTTGTTGGAGATTATTCACACTGATATTAGTGGGCCATACGCAGCTACTTTATGCAGAAACTTTTATTTCATCACATTCCGATATGGATACTTATATTTGATTAAAGAAAAGTTCGAGTCCCTTGACAAATTCAAGATTTTTCGGACTGAAGTGGAAAAACAGTTGGGAAAAGTTATAAAGATTGTCGATCGATCGTGGTGGTGAGTATTATGGTAGGCACGGTGATCTTTGGACAACTTAAAGGGCCGTTTGTCAAATACTTAGAGGATTCTAGGATAGTAGGTCGGTTTACTATGCCTGGAAGTCCCGAACAAAACGGCGTAGGCGAAAGGCGCAATCGAACTCTTATGGACATGATGAGAAGTATGATTAGTAGGACCAATTTACCCACTTTTCTATGGGGTGAAGCTTTGAAAACAGCTCTCTACATTCTTAATCGTGTTCCTAGTAAAGCGGTTCCATTGACTCCTTTTGAGTTGTGGACTGGACGTAAACCTAGTCTGAATCATCTTAGAGTTTGGGAATGTCCAAAGAGGTGAAGTTATATAATCCTACATTGAATAAACTGGATTCCAAAACTACACGATGTTATTTTGTGTCTTACCCGGATCATTCAAAGGGGCATCGGTTTTACAACCCCAATGGGGGTACAAGAATTGTGGAATCTCGGTATCGCAAAGTTTCTTGAATTTGATGTAGGCGAAAAGGGTAGCTGTTCACAAACTTCGAAGATGATAGTATGGTGGGGATTCTTTGAATCCTCATCTCATCTTGTGCGAGACAATTTTGGATCCTCTTGTGCCACAAAATGAACCTGTTGTGGCTCAAGATCCCATTGTTGAGATAGTTCCTGATGCAATTCCTCAAGCTCCTCAAGTTCAGAATGAGGTTGAAGTAGCTCCACTCAGAAGATCTGCTAGGGAAAGACGTTCTGTTATTCCACTAGACTATGTGGTCTATGATTATGATATTAGCTGTGTTGTTGATCCAGTCACTTATAAGGATGCTATCTCATGTCCTCAATCAGATTTGTGGCTAGATATGATGAAAGATGAGATGCAATCTATGAAACACAATGGTGTTTGGGAGCTTGTTGAATTACCCGAAGGTTGCAAACCTATTGGCCGCAAATGGGTATTCAAGACTAAAAAGGATTCCAAAGGAAAGATTGAGAAGTTTAAAGCCGGGCGGTGGCTAAGGGTTTCACTCAAAGAGAAGGAATAGATTATGAAGCAACATTTTCTCCAGTTTCTTCTAAAGATTCCTTCAGAGTGATCTTGGCATTGGTAGCTCATTTCGATATGGAGTTACATCAGATGGATGTAAAGACCGCATTCCTTAATGGAGACCTCAATGAGGAGGTTTATATGGTGCAACCTGTCACGCCCCGATCCTCAGGCACGCGCACATCCCTTACCTTTGATCGATTTTAAAATGCGATATCCCAGGACTATATATCGCCGACCCTTTCTTTTATTTATATGCACATGCGGAAGTAGTTAAAAATCCCCAGACAATAAAACAATGGGATAGAAAAGCAAGCCACAAATTCACTTATTGAAATTCACGACTACACAAGTACAGGGTTTATAAAAGAGGATAGGACTATGCTCGGGATCATCGTCCCAGTCCTTCTCAGGTCTTTCACCACTAGACTCAATTTCTTCAAACTCTTTATCTCCTTCTTCTCGCTCATCTTTGACTTCAAAAGCCAGTTCGCCTTCGGGAAATCTAGAGACCTGAAATGTAATCCCATAACCGGGATGAGACTATGTCTCAGCAAGTTCTACCCCCTAAGACCCGATTAGTAAACTAATATACCTTAGGGCTGCCTAAGCACAACATGAGTCAGAGGACTTACCTTGACCTCAGATTCCACCTGCATGTTAGCACATATCAAACAGGCACCCAAGCAATCACATTACAGATCGAAGCATCGATCAAATTGACTTAGTCGATCACACGCCAACAAGACCACTCACGGTCAATTCCATTCAATCAATCAATTCACAAATATCAGATCAAATCATTGATCAATCGAACTAGTTGATTTCATAACCAACAGACTAAGCAATTCCCACAATGCATATCAAGATGTCGAGCACACATGCATTCTCTTAGGCACCAGTTCGCCAAAGTGATGCATCAAATCACCGAGCCCACATGTCTCTTTTATAATGCCATACTTAAGTCTCTAGGCCCACGTGCCTTCTCCAAAGTGATGCATCAAGTCACCGAGCCCACGTGCCCTTTTTACGATATCAAACTCTGTCACCGAGATTAAATGGCTTTACGGTCCCACTCGACCCTTTCAAGATTCAATGGCTTTACGGTCCCACTCGACCACTTGCAAGATTTAATGGCTTTATGGTCCCACTCGACCTTTTCACGATTCAATGGCTTTGAGGTCTCACTCGACCAAGGTCCCACTCGACCTATCTCGGATTCAATGGCTTTAAGGTCTCACTCGACCAAGGTCCCACTCGACCTATCTCGGATTCAATGGCTTTAAGGTCTCACTTGACCAAGGTCCCACTCGACCTATTTCAACTGCAACCAACGATATTGCACTTCATAAATAAATTTCTCAATTTCATAATATCTTGGCCCAATTCCCCGGAAATAAAATACTCAATAAAATATCGTGCGTGGGTACACGACTAGGCCTCGGCCAAAATATCATATATTTTCTTTCCACAAATCCCACCATTTTCAACAGCCCATAAAACACATTTTTGGCGTTGTGAACCGACGCCCGGTAATTATCAATCAATTACCACAATTCAAATCATTTAGGAATAAATCCTAAAAAAATACATAATTAAATCAATTCAGCACAACGTAGGGCTCAAATAAATAAATAGACTTCACCACGACAATCAGCACGAGATTTTGATCGTCGCCATCTCAACCTTAATTTCCGAAAAATAATTAATTAATTAATTAATTTCGAAAATTAAATAATTAATATTAAAATTCCATTTAACTCAAAATAAAGCCCGATTAAATAAACGGACTTCACCACAGTCATCAGCATAATATTCTGGTCACTGGTCATCCAAGTTAAATTTTCGGGAAATAAATAATTAAATAATTAATTTCGAAAATTAAATAAATAAACACAATAAATTCAATTTAGCACAATATAAAGCTCAATTAAATAAACGGTCTGCGCCACAATCATTAGCACAAAATCCCGGTCGTTAGCCATCCAAATTAAATTTTCGAGAAATAAATAATTAAATAATTAATTTCTAAATTTAATATTTAATTACTAAAAATTCCATTTAAGCCCCAATTACTAAATTGACACCCGATAAGGGTCGGGAAAAACCCTGAGATGCATTCAATAATTAATAGGACATGTTTACTAGTTAAATGCACAATCAATTTAATTAATATGCATCAATAAGTCTCTAATTTAATTATCTTAATCTAATCTAACCACCTAATTGCAATTAAATAAATCTAAACAACCCTTAGGCATCATTAGCAAACTAAGAAGGTATCAGTGAGTAAAACTCACTTGCGCAAAGCGAAGGTCGAAAACCACGACGGCGAAGCCACGACGGCCGAAATCCGAATTTTTGATGACCTCAACGGACACCCGGGCCGGGCCTACAAGCCTCACGGGCCCAAATAAATCTTTGGGCTTCACAACTGAATTGGGCTTCACGAGCTGAAACTCTGCTAGAAATGGACTGGCTTCAAGATGGGCTTAAGCTTGAGCTGCTAAATTCTTGGGCTGATTTGCTATGGGCTGAGCTACCATTCACGTGGGCTTGTCTTCAATGGAATGAGCCCAAAACTTGCTAGGTTGAAATGGCTGAACTGAATGGGCCACAACTCAAATGGACCAAGCTGAAGCGAGCCTCAAAAACTAATCTGCTGGACTGAACTTCACTGAAATGGGCTTCCTGAAGTTGTTGGAGATGGGCCCGACTGCTGGGCTAAAAATTCACGTGAGCTGGAGGATGAAGACTCGCTAGACTGCAGGCCGTGTGGGGATGGACGAACGGCAGCAGCCTCCGCGAATCGTTGGATGAAGACGCTGGACGGCTCGACTGCTTCGAGCTTCGCTGGCAGGGGAAATTGGTCCAATGCTAAGTCAATTTCGGTGGCTTCAACGCAGCTTCGGTTGACTGGGACGTGGCAGAGATGGAGAGAGTAGCTGCTGGCCAAAGAGGGAAGACACGCAGATGCTGGGTTTCGTGCAGCTGGGACGTGGAGTCAACAAACTAATTTGGGGTGTTTCGCTGGTTGACCGAGGCGAGGAGGAGGTGGACGCGTGGAGACGGCCACGAATGAAAGTGGAACAAGGGTTGTTGAAGCTGCTGAGGTGTTTGGTCTTCACTCGGTGGGGGCTGGTGCACGAGGAAAGGGGTAGATGGCTCGGGTGAGAAAATTCTAGCAGCTGGCGGAGGGAATTTCATTCGGTGGGAGTAGAGGCTTGAGAGAAATTGCCCAGAGAGAGAGACGAGCAGGTGGGCGTGCGTGGACTTCAAACTTTGCCGATTTTCCTCCCTCTGGTTTTACTGGTGGACATCAACGGCCAAAGATGGAGAACAAAAGGGAAAAGGGCAGAGGCGGTTCTGTCCCTAGGGAACCGATGGAGCAGGGAAAAGAAAGATTAAAGCAAAAAGCAGAGGACAGCTGGGATGAGGTTGGCGTGCTTGGCGTGGAGAGGAAGCCAAGGAGGGACCCATGTCTTCAATTCTTATCATTTGCATTGATGGCATGGTCTCCCTTTTGTCTCCAACAAAATCCTTTGCTCTTATCCCTTCATAGAGTTGTCATCCACCCTCAATATTTTAGTCCAATCTACCCCTTCTAGAGAGTCAAATTGGTCCAAAAGTTACCACTTGTGGGGGCATACGAATTTCTTAATATTAGATTTCAATTGTTCATCAAATCTTCCTCAATTCATTCTCTAGCGGCTCTCATAAAACCAATAAATGCCTTAATTGCTAATTTTCATCATCCATTAACCCACCTTGCATCCCAATTTGTATTCAATCTTAATCCCCGGCTCCAATTGCATAGAAACAGTTCGATCGATTCAATTGAAATTAATACCAAAAATTCTGGATGTCACACAACCTGAGGGCTTTACAGTTGATGACTCATGTAAGCTTGTTTGTAGATTGAATAAGTCTATTTATGGCCTTAAACAAGCTTCTAGACAGTGGTATTTCAAATTTCATAGTGTTGTCACTTCATATTGATTTATTGAGAACAAAGTAGATCAGTGCATATACACCAATGTCAGGGGGAGAAAATCTATTTTTCTCATACTTTATGTGGATGATATCTTGCTTGCAAGTAGTGACATTGGTTTACTGCATGAGACAAAGCGGATGTTATCGAAAAATTTTGATATGAAAGACCTTGGTGAGGTGTCTTTTGTTCTTGGCATTGAGATTCATAGGGATCGCTCATGCCGTTCATTGGGCTTATCTCAAAGGGCATATATTGATCGTATTTTGGAAAGATTCGGTATGCAAGACCGCAAATCGGGAATTGCTCCCGTTATTAAAGGTGATAAATTGAGTCTTTCACAATGTCCTATTTCGATTTTGAGAAAGCTCAAATGAAGAATGTACCTTATGCTAGTGTGCTTGGAAGTATCATGTATGCTTAAGTTTGCATTAGGCCGATATTGCTTTTTGCGGTTGGACTTCTAGGCGGATATCGGACAAATCCGGTACGATCACCGGGTTGCTACCAAGAAGGTTTTAAGGTACTTAAAGAGAACAAAGGATTATATGCTTTGATTTACAAACATGTTCCCGACTTGCACCTAGTAGGGTATTCTCGATGCGATTTTGCTTTGGTTGTCAAGATGACAAAAAGTCAACCACGGGATACATATTTATGTTGGCAGGAGGTGCAGTATCATGGGAGAGCGAGAAACAAAATCCATATCTTCTTCTATCATGCAAGCGGAGTTCATAGCATGTTTTACAAAGCAACTACTCGGGTATTTGGCTCCGGAACCTCATTAGGGAGTTATCAATTTTGATTTTGTGGATCGACCCATACAACTATATTGTGACAATAATTCTGCGGTGTTGTTTATTAACAACAACGAAGTCTCAAGGGGTCTAAACACATGGAGGTCAAGTTTTTGACTATAAAGGAATCGGTGCGAGAATGGTGACGTTGCTTTAGATTATGTTTCTACGGATGATATGATTGCGAGATCCACTAACTAAAGGCCTACGCCCATGTGTGTTTGATCGACATGTCATTAGTATGGGCCTAGGAGCATCTTGGGATGCTTTGGCATTTAGTGGGAGTTATATTTTATTTTTCCTTAAATAAAGTTTATATCTGCATTTGTTACAATTTAGTAACGTTTTGATATATATATATTTCAACTTTTGCATTCAATACAATATTTTTGGATGGTTTATTATTTTGTTGAATATATATATATATATATATATATATATATATATTATTAAAAGTCTCAAGGTATTACCTTGAGTGAAAGCTAGGGGCAATTCATTATTAGCCTTATGCATATGTTCTTGTAAAAGGTTAACCATAAGGACAAGACATATGTGGGTTCATTAGAATCATAATTTCATTCTCTTGTGGCACAAACTTTTGTGTCGCCTAAGTAAGAGAATGGTGATGACAAATGGATCTCTCATGAGAGATGTTAGCCATTTGCCACACTACCATATTGAATCAATATCAAATAAAGTTGAAAACACTTGTGACCATGGAAGGCTCTGTGTGTATACATGCGATTACCGCCATGATTCGGTGTTGGAGGCTTTATGGGATAGGATTGACTATTAAGAATTATCTCTCGGACCAATGTGCGCACATACAATACAATTTCAATTAATATAGTCCAAGTGGGAGAATGTAAGAGTTTTCCTGATTTATGGACTAAATTATTTTGACATTGTTATTGTAATTTACCGTTTAACGTTTACCGTTTTACGGGGTTTGGTCTTAGGTGAGATAGAAGGTTTCTTAATTAGTCTTATATGGGACGGCCCCGCTAGTGTGGGCCGAGTTGAGCCCGGCCCGTAATGAGGGGGGGAAAACTCTATAAATCGTGCTCAAGTCTCTCCTCTAGCCCTAATCTCACGTATTCTCACCTAAGGGACGTTGCTCTAACGTCAATCGTGAGAGGCCACCTCATTGAGTCAGTGATCAGGAGGGTAATAGAGGAGAAGGATTTGCGCAAGGAACATTGTGTTTCCTCCACTTCCACTCAAGAACAATGGATCCTAAATCAGATGCGTCAATCCTTCTATTTACAATTGCTTCTTCTTATATTCTAGTTATGGAGATCTTTGGGTTGCATAAGTTGCAACCAACAAGTCAATCTTGAAAGTCAATCATCATTATCAACGTTTCCTCGTCAGATTTCCCCTCATTATTGTTGAATGTTCACGCTTTATTCAGATATTCAAGTTGGGGGTTTTGTTTATGACGTAAACAAGATCGAAATAAACATTATATCTGCCGAGCAGTTTTCTCTATATGGACCCAACCTATGCCAGAGAGAGTCAATTAACCAAGCTCACGTCGTGATGAAGATCTGATTTTGAAACTTATAGCAAGTTTCCAGCTAAGCAAACAATTTGACACAATTTAAGAGAAATATTGAACCATCAGCAACTAAGCCGAACTTCCATAGAAGTTTTTTACTCTTTAATCATATTACATTCACTCTTTTATAACATGAACAAAAACCAAATAAACAGTAGTCACTTCTTTTTAACCAAAACAAAAGTACAAGGCAATACCAAACTAGCTAATTCCATGGACACCTATCTTATGCACAGAAGGGATTTCTTGAAAGTTGCTGTAATAGATGCAGTAACAATACACAAGAGCACAAATCAGTAAAGAGAGCACGTTATTGATACAGAGCTAGACATTATTTCCAACAAGGAGGAAGTTTGCTTCTCTTCTTGGTTGTATCCTGAGCTCGAGGGCTCTGTTCCTCTCCCAATCGCTCAACTGCCGTCTCAACTGATGTAACATCCCAAGCACCATCTCTCCAGTAGCCATAACTGAGCTCTGGAACATGCGCGACTTTCCCATATTCTTCATCTTGTTCTTCTGGCTTAAGTTTCTCAATTAATTCGTCAGGCATGTCAAAAAGCTCCAGCACTTTGAGCTTGCTGAGATACTCAATTCCTGATGGGACATTTTTCAAACATTTACAGCGCTGGATGCTCCACTTTTCAAGGCAAGGCATTGCTCCTTCCTCTACTTGTATTAATGTAAGCTCCTCAAAAAAATCAAGACCTAATATCTTCAGCTTCTTAAACCCTTTAGCCTTGAAGCATAGTTTTTGCCAACTATAGACTTGAAGTAACTCAAGGTGTACAAGATTGGGCATACTTTGGAGGGCTGACATTGGATCTTCCTCTAGATGGCTCCGTTTCAGGTGAAGTTTAGCAAGGTTAGGGAGCTTGGCAATCCAATGTGGCAAAGTCTGCAATTTTCCTCTTAAATACACTCTTTGAAGAAGTTGTGGAGGAGAATCAAGGTTTTGCAGATCAATTTCAGCATCTTCAAAAGAAGAAACTGATAGTGCACGGAGATTGGTCAACTTGGCAATCGATACACATAGCTTCCCTCCATCTTCTTTCTTTAGCTTCAGAATGCATAATCTTCTCAGTTGAATCAACTTCCTGATCTGCCTAATCAAGATGCTGCTTGTTTCATCATTGGCTTCTATGTAGCAAAGCTTTTGTAAACATTGCAGAGCCCCAATTTCTCCAAGGGTCTTAAAGCCAACCTTTCTGTGCGAATAAGCAATATTCTCATAACGATATACGAGTAAATGGCGAAGCCTTTGGAGCATTGTGATTTCCACTGGCAACACAGAAATAAACGAGTGTTTAAGATCCAGGGTCTCCAAGTTCTGAAGCATTCCTATTGAACTTGGAATTTTTTGGATTTTGGTGCATCTAAGATTTAGATAACTGAGAAGATGAAAGTCAATTACTTGTGTTGGAAACCTTCTCAAAGGGGCACCTTGCAAGTCTAGAACTCTGAGTAGTTTGGGACCAGAAGAGAGCACTATATTTATCGATGATTTGCTTACTCCAAACATGAACAGAGAGCGAAGTTGCCACAGTGGCTCATTTTGCCCTGTGGTTTGAAGTGTTTTGTGAACTGAAAGGCGACGAACTCTATCCGTCCATGCTGCATGTTGTTCATCAACTACAGCTGCAAAGTTTTGCTCTTTAGACTTCGTACTGCTGATTTCCCACAAGAGATCATGAACGCGATACATCTTGACCTTTCCATCGCTAGTCAGCTCAGCCACTTGAATGAGGCTCCTGCTTAGGAGATCCTTAAGGTACTCTTCTGCAACGGCTTCTGGTGACTTACCTTCTGTTGTTTCAGCAAGTCCTTCTGCCACCCATATACGTATTAACCGCATATGCTCAATCGGTTGATCCCTGGGGAATACACTCAAGTGCAAGAAGCAAGATTTTAGGTGGTAAGGCAAGGCGTTGAAACTAAGAGAAAGTACCTTCTTCAAGTTCATCAGTCTATCATTACCATCAAGTTCAGAACGAATACTTTGACGTACTAGATGCCATTCATCTATATTATTGTTGTCCTTTGTGGCCAAAATGCCACTGATGGCAACAATTGCCAAGGGTAGCCCCTCACACTTCCGTAAGATATATTCACATATCTCCTCTAAATTGGGAGGACATCTGCTACCCTTAAATGTCTTCATGCAGAAAAGCTTCCATGACTGTTCAGCATGCAGAGGCTTCATGTTGTGGACCTCTCCAGCAAATTCCTTGCATGAGGATAATGCTATCATGGCATCCCTTGTTGTGATCATTATTCGACTGCCATTTTTGTTGTTGGGAAATGCATATTTGATGGCATCCCATTCGCCAACTTGCCAGACATCATCAAGAATGATCAGGTACCTTGATCTTCTTCTTTGAAGCAAGCTCTTGATCATCATTTTCAGTAAATCAGTACTTAAATTGTCTGTTCCACTAGGGGCAGACTTCATGATGCTGCTAGCGATTTGCTGAAGCATGTCCCTGAGGACTTCTTCTGTCCTCGAGTATGGAGAAAGAGTGACCCAAGCGCGGATTGTGAAGTGTTTCTTCACTGCTGGATCGTCGAAAACTTGCTTTATGAGGGTAGTCTTTCCGGAACCTCCCATTCCCACAACTGGAATTATTTCTTTCTCAGGAGGACCCTTCACCAATCGCTTCACCAGTTGCTCCAGGGGCTCTTCAATACCCACTAGATCAGCTTTTTCAACAAGAAGGGCATTCCCACGCTGGTCTTGCCATGTGCTGGATGGAGAGGGTGAGCTCAAGCCTTGTTCTGCAGCTTTTTTGAACTTGTAACACACTTTTTGATGTTCTTCACAGACACTTTTGACTTTGGGACTTAATTCTCTCATCCGAAGCATGATCCTTCTGCAAGCTTTCCAGTTCCTCACATAGCTATGTGACTCCTGTAGAAATTCAAGGAGTCCATGGCCAGGATCTTGCGCCTTCAGTAGCTTATACTCATCAAGAGCATCTTCAATGTCGTACTCAAGATTTCTCAGTTTTTTGACCGATTCCTCGATGAAGTGGCTACCCTCTTCGAGTGAATCTGCATCCCGTAGGATGGCTTTGATGCGGTCAAAATCTTCTTTCACCGCATTCACTTCTTCCCAACCATCTCTTACCTTCATCACCTCATTCTCGAAAATGTTCCCGACCTTTTTTAGCACATAGTTTAGTAGAACACCTGCCATTCTCAAGATAGAGCAACCACAAATAGTTGCTGCTATCACAATTGTATGAACATTTTCACTCTATTTCCACAAAATATCAGGATTTTATACTGGTGTCTTACTGCCAAATACCAGATTTTCTTGGTTTTTCGGTTGGTTTCTTGGGTTATAGTATATTTCAGTCTATAACCAATTAGACAAGCTTTCTTGTCCAGATGGGCACGTTCTTGAACAGGTCATGAAAGTTTTACAACCTTTGTTTATGTAAAATTATATAAATCATTTTGAAGTATCTTCTTGTGCACGGCCTCTTATCTCAGGTATTAGAAAGGAACACAAAGAAAGAAAAAAGACTGATGATTTAGATGAGTTGGTCAAAGAGGCAGCATGCTTGTTTGAGTAACCAGAATGTGGTGGCAGATGAAGTGTGATTATTCAAGATCAGAAGCAACATGTTGCATTCTGGCAATTTTCTGAGAAGATCTTTAGACAAGATAGGCACCCTCCATTGATGTGGAAGTGCTTCATTTCTGATTATTTTACCATGCATCTTATCAGAGTGAGTTAATCTAAACAGCATGTCGCATTCTGGCACCTTTCAGAGAAGATCATTAAGCAATTTAGGCATCTTTCATTGATGTGGAAGTGATTCATTTTGGATTATTTAAGCATGCATCTTATCAGAATCTAATCAGAATGAGTTCATCTAATCATTTCGGAGAAGATCAGCACGCAAATTAGGCACCTTTCATTGATGGAAGTGATTCATTTCTGATTATTTTAGCATGAATCTTATCCGAGTGAGGTCATTTTCTCATGTTCACAGTGAGTCGTGTTTCAAAAGAAACTTGAAGGACAAGAGTAATTTCAAAGCTAATTTCCTATTGACAAAAAGGGTCGACGTCAATGACGCGCGATCAGGAAAACCACCTCCTTCCTGCTGCAGCAATTTCCATGCATTTTCAGGTGTACTTTTATATTCTCAGTACATAGATGACCGTATCATTCCTGATTTGATGTCTCTTGCTTGGACTTGAGCGCACATGACGAAGCATCGAAACGCCTTCAGTCTTGCCTTTAGCAATTGATTTACGGTCATTTGCTTGACTATGGGCTGATAGAAAACGCACGCGTGGAGATAGAAATCCTTAGTCTTGAGAAAGAAAGACCGACAAATTCACCATTGCTCGAGCTTCGGGTATTTTGCAGGGGTATTCTTGTCAATGATTAATAGCACTGAGAGCGCAGTTAGCTTCCGATGTGAAGGCATCGATCGCATTAGTTTACAGCCTCAAATTTGCTGTGGCTGTAGAGTGGCGATTTGCCATCCTACACGTGCAAAAGAGTATAACGGCATTTGCTTAATGTAACAAAAAACCATTTTCTTTCTATTACACATGTTTAAGACGACGAAAATCAGGAGCGACTAGTCAATGAAAGCTCTTGGTCGGGGTACAAGAGAGAAGATGATATATTTGCACGCCCAGGATATGATTCCTAACTGCGGATTCAGTCTGGTTTATGACCTTAATTCATTCACCATTCAGTCAAATACTAAGTTCAGCTAACATTATCAACGTGAGAAAGCGAATTTTTCATTGGTTAGGTTTGATGATACTCGGCCATAGGTATGGATGGACACCCTAACACATGATCGTAACTAAAATAAGAATAACAATCTTTTTCGTATGACTATGAAAGAGCATAAGCAATGTAATTTCTGCGAGATTTCTCACTAGGATCATCTATAAATTGGCGTGACGCGTGAGAGAAAGAAAGGGAAAGAGGAAAAGGGGCAGAAAGAGAGGTGGAGGAGATTAGATTACCACTTGGCATTTTAAAAACAAAAGAAGACTATTTCGAGGTACGAACGAGATGAAGACCAGTTCAAGCAGATGACCAGAGAAACGCGGGTTTGGCCTTTCCACAGAGGTGGAGAATCGCGAGGACATTGGCTTCCTCCAGCCTCCAATGGCGAAACAAGCCTGCCATTCAATCGTCACTCTATTGGACCAGATATGTCGCCCCCCATAACAACAAAGAATGGGGATGACACGGCCGTCCTTCCACACCAATGACGCAACCTCAAATACAACCAACAACCTGATATCAACTTATATATAATAATATCATATAAACCTTCTAATTGGTTGCAATATCAGAGTTTCTATAATCCACCAAAAGGAGAAAAGAGATATACGTTTAAAACTCAGACGATCCAACCACTAGTAAGAATCATTTGCACCACTTCTTTAAACCATACCAAAAACAAAATAGAACTCCCCAAAAGTTTCCCACCGACGGCGCACTCGCTCTATTCGCCGCTAGCTAAGGTACCTGAAAAGATTTGGAAATAGTGGGGTGAGCAACCACAAGCTCAGTGAGTAGTATATATTTTCTAAGTAGATCGAACAACCACTATGCATATGTACAAAGCAATACCAAATTTCATAACACCAACTCAATATATAAAATACATATTGAATCTTATAAGAGTTATTTTTTATCGTCAAAGTTTTATACTAATATGGAAAACTCATTTAAATCGTCATCAAAAGTCAAGTATCAATGGTCGAAAAAAAAAATGGTCGAATCCATTGAGTAATCTCCATCAGAAACACATATCAATGGTCTATCCATTGATCAATCTTTTGCTCAATAACTAACTATGGTCACGACACAACGCCTTCTGACAAAGCGACCAAGATTCTCCCCTTGGCAAGGTCCCCACCTATAAAGCCGATGGCTGGGCCCAGAAGGATATCCTAAACCTGGTATGCATACCCCAAAAACCCCTCACTGGGTTCACAATCATATTGAGCATAAATAAGCATTCTCCAATACCAGAAATCCAATGTCTTAAACCAAACAAATAATATTTTGCAACATAGCCCATCATCTATTTTATATTCATTTCTCAAATCATCATAAACTTTTCCATAAATCAGTCGTAGGACAATTTCATATATTTTTCTCCACAAACTTTGTATAACATGCTTTTCAAACATTCACAATCAATCAAAGAGTAGCAATTGCTCGATCTAGCTTTTATGCAATAAAAATGCTCTTCTTGATTCAATATATATACATATATATTTTAAGACATGATTTTACAAAACCAAAGAAGATATAATACCACTCACCTCGTTGTCTATGACCAAACGACGAACGATACTCGTATCGTCGAACTCAAGGTCCTATCAAATAACCGAGAAAAAATGTTAAAATCTAATTAAACTCTGTCTCCACTATGACACAACTAAATTACGCCTTAACTCTAACAAAATGACTTCTACGCGCTAACAAATCGCATAACCAAAGCGATTGTTCAAGCCATTCGCAACACAGAGTTTAAGCGCAAAACTTGATCGCGCCTTAACTTTCTCCTCCGAACCTCAATCTAAACGTATTTATAGTCAATAGAGAGCCCTTGACACATATTACAAGAATCCCAACTTGACCATCCCAAAATCAAACCGAAAAATGATAAAATACGGGCCCAAAGCTGCTGGACGCGTACTGTTCATTGCGCGCGGGAAACTTTGAAATTTTGTTTCAGACAAACCATAAGCTCAAATCACGATCCGTAAAATCCCATGGCTCCACAACACCCTAAACTACCATTCCTACAAAAATACACAGCTCAACAACTCCAAAATCGGACTTCGCTGCTCGATTTTCCAAAAATTCCGAATTTGAACCCTAAATCCATAAATTACTTCAATTGGACAAACGAGGGGTTTGATCTCTTACCGTGTGCTGGTTATGGATTTGAGTAGGCTTGGGGAAGCATCCAAGGCGTGCACGTGCCAAAACCCCTTTCCTTTCTTCCCTTTTCTCTTCTTCTTCTTCTTCTTCTTCTTCTTTCTTTTCTTTCTTTTCTTTCTGGTCGGGGACCCCTCAGCTTCTGTTTAACCGAACCCTCTCCTCTCTCCTTTTTGCTTTTATGACTTTTCAGTTTCTTTTTCAGTTTCTTCTTTTGGGATCCACTAACATAATATTACATTAGTTTCTTTTTCAGTTTCTTCTTTTGGGGTCCACTAACATAATATTACAAGATATCACCCCCTGCCGCTTCAAGAATTCCTTCGCTGTTCATTTTGGTCGAACAACATGAAGCAGGAATAAGATCTCGTCATCACATAAATGTACTCATAATTTCATCATGCTGCAGGAGGAATGACAAGTTAATAGTTGTGTGGATCACCCTTCTTATCCCCGACGATGGAAACAATTCTTGGGTTATCAAACGAGCAACTTGTCATCCACCTTAATCCAGTAGTCAAACCATTTAATCTCCTCCACAATCCATCCATCTCGTACTCCTCATCACACCCTTTACAAGTTCCCAGGAATGGGAACATGGGCAACCCAAATCGCTTTCCAAGTAAAACGAACATGTAAGAGCAAAAAAGATCAGCAACTCCACAAAACCGCTAAAACAGAACTTGTCTAGTACTGAAAATGGCGGCGGATTACTACGTATCATCGCCGCTATAATTTCTGTAGATAATGTCATTCGATGCAAATTAATCAGATTAGCCTTGTCATCTAACGTTTCTTCTTGGAAACCTCTGCCGAGTTGCCAGAAGGGAATGAGGGGGGGGTGGTGGTGTTTGTCCTGTCTTCGCTCTTTTCCTGAAATGGGCTTTCGAATCTGTGATGATAAATGGGCTTTTAGAAAGACTACATATATCCCTCCTGTGCCGACGGACATTCAAAGGCTTGTTATGAACATGCTCGTGGTGTCGTCTTATATACTGTCACCGCTGTTGGATGGAGCAGATATCGAAAGAAGCTACACCCGAATGAAAGCTTAGCTACCATCAATCAGATTGTTCTTATGAAAGATCTCGACTTGGACATCACAAAAAGTGCGTTCCAACAAGCCAGTTGTTTATATCCCTCATTAGATGAAGCATCATTATTTTTCGAAATTCATAACTCATCCCCTTTTATCTTCTTTGGGAAGATTTGTATCGATTTTATCACGTACTTGTTAAATGCATATCGGAATCAACTACAATAATATATGAATTGCCACTCCATTTTAACATCATCATGACACGACACTACTTGCCAACAAAATTTTAATATAGTTAGCAGTTATAATACAACTTAAGAATCTAACCCTCCACTGCAAGATGGGTCAATAGTTATAATCGTCCTCGGCGTTTATAATAGTAATAGTATAATAATCCTTTTTTTTTCTTTTCATTTCATTACCATGATGAATTTAATACAATTAAATTTTTCATTTAGTTTTCATTCATATTAAATTTAGACCTTGCAATTCATTTATTTTGATTTTTTTCCCTAAATGTGGAACTACTGAAATTGTTTTTTACAACTTTTATATATAAATTTCTGTAATTGTTTAAATAATATTCTTAAATTTTAAATGGAAGTACAATTTTTGCTTTCTTTGAGTGGAATAACTAGAGGTGACCATGGTCCGGGTTGGGCCGGTCTACCCCCTAACCCTAGGACCAACCCACACAATACCGGTCCTCAATTTTTGAGACCGAAAACTGACCCTATTGATCTTGGGACCGAGGATCAAACCGACTCAATGGGTTCGATCCGATTCCAAGGTCAACCCTAGACCAAACGATAATTTTTTATTTCATTTTTGTATTCTTTAAAAAAAGATTGAGGACCGGATTGACTTAATGGGTTCGGTCCGGTTTTTAGGTTAACTCAGGACCAACTAATAATTTTTTATTTCATTTTTTGTACTCCTTAAAATGGCAACCTAGGACCGTACCGACCCAAGGGTTTGATGATGAGTGAGGTCGGCTAAGAAAGGCAAGCGACGAGAGTCAAGTGGGGTGAGCGTCGAACAAAATGAACATCGAATGTCAAGCGGGGAGCAATAAGCCAAGCGAGCATCGAGCGGCGAGCGGCATGAATGACTCAAAGCGAGTAAGGCGAGTGTCAAGTAACGAGTGGAGAAGTTGTTTCTTTCAATTTTGGCAAATTGAAAATTAAGAGAACAAATATGACAGAAGAGAACGAATACTAGAGCAAGGTGCTATAAGGAGTTGTTTATGTCTTTTTGGATGTCGTGAGGACTCCTTACAAAAACATTTTCATTTTTCGTAAATTATGACTATTGACACTATAAAAGACATTGAAAATCTAAGTTATTAAAGAATAATGTAAAATTACTTGAACTCATCACTAATGAACTATTTAATGTATTGACCCTATTTATTTTAAGGTTTTCTCTATATAAACAAATTATAATTAATATATAAGATATATATATATATATATATATATATATTATATAGTCAAGGTGGATTCGGATTGAACCGACCCGAAACTCTCAGAACCGATGACCGACTTGTACAGTGCTAGTCCAGAAATTTTAGGACCAATGACCGACCCAGTCTCCCTCGGAAACGGACCAAGACTGGCAGGGTTGGGCCGATCCAGGGTTAGTCCTAGGTTGACCCTAGACCGATGCTCACTCCTAGTATTAACTTGTAAGCAAAGAGGCTGCAAATCAAAATCCATCAAGGCGCGCTTTTTGGCGCGTTTTGTCACACCCCAACTTACAAGAAAAAAGGCATGACACCGGCCGTCCTTTCACCAAAGGACGCAGTCTCAACATAACCAAAATTTAACCCGATATCAACATATATACATTTACATATATATATTTGACAAAAAGGGCATTTGGTTACAATATTAGAGTATATATATAATCCACCAAAACAAAACATATACATTCTACAAAGACTAACTTATAAACTTATCAACTATGCACACATCATATCAAAAAGTTCCCACCATAAAAGTCCTCCCTGAACGAACACTCACGCCTACTCGCGACTCGCTGAAGAACCTAAAAAACAAGCATAAAAGAGAGTGAGTTACCACAGCTCAGTGAGTAACACATTTCTTCTAAGCGGATCGAGAAATCACTATGCACATTTAAAGCACAATCATAACTCACTTTATTAAAATATATAAGTATAATTTAAATATCGAAGAGTAAAGAACAGCGCAAGTGCTATAACTTGGCACGGGGGGACACTTAAGTGCCATAACTTTAAAACGGTACACTTGAGTGCCAGTTTCGAAATTAAATGGGACACTTAAGTGCCACTCCGGTGAAGATCCAGCCAAACGGCTGACGTGGCGATTTTCCGACGGAGGTCCAAAACGGCGTCGTTTTGTATGCTGACGTGGCGAGAAAACGCAAAAACGATGCCGTTTTGTCGCGATGTGTAAAAAATTATATAAAAATTAATTAAATTAAATAAAAACTTAATTTTATTTAAAATATTCTTAAAAATTTAAAAAAAATAAAAAACTAAAAATTGAAAAATTAAAAAATTTAGGAAAAAAAAAAGGGAGAGGCCGAAGGGGCGGGCCGAGGGCCGAGCCCTCGCCGCCGTCGCCTCCCGCCATCTTCGGGAAGGGCCGGCGACAAAGGGGGAGGGTCTATCGGGGTCGCCGGCCCCCGGCCGACCGGCGGCGAGGGCCGCAAGCCCTCGCCGCAATCCGGCGAGGGCTACGGGCCCTCGCCGCGCCGCCCCCGCCGTCGTCGGGAAGGGCCGGTGACGGAGGGGGGGAGGGTCGGCCGGGGCCGGCGACCCCGGCCGCCCTTCCCGACGACGGCGGGGAGGAGGCGGCGGCGGCAGGGCTCGGCCCTCGGCCGCCCGCCCCGATGCCCTTTTTTTTTTTTTTTTTTAGTTTTTTAATTTTTAAATTTTTAGAATATTTTAATTAAAATTAATTTTTAATTTAATTTAGTTAATTTTTTATTATTTTTACACGTCGGACGCGAAATGGCGTCGTTTTTGCATTTTTTTCGCCACGTCGCATGCAAAACGACGCCGTTTTGGACCTCCGTCGCCGGAAAATCGCCACGTCAGCCATTTGGCCGGATTTTCGCCGGAGTGGCACTTAAATGTACCATTTTACTCCGATATTGGCATTTAAGTGTACCATTTTAAAGTTATGGCACTTAAATATCCCCCCGTGCCAAGTTATGGCACTCTAGGTGTCCCAAACTCAAATATCGAAGATACCAATGGTCAAGTCCATTAGTCAATCTCATAAAACATGTATCAATGGTCCATTCCATTGATTAATCTCATCAAATCACATCAATGGTCCATTCCA
Organism: Eucalyptus erythrocorys; assembly: GCA_014182555.1. NCBI lineage: Eukaryota > Viridiplantae > Streptophyta > Magnoliopsida > Myrtales > Myrtaceae > Eucalyptus > Eucalyptus erythrocorys. The sequence continues at coordinate 36,408,503 of CM024600.1, read as the reverse complement.
TCGACTAAACTCAAATCACACATCAATAGTCCACTCCATTGACCAATTTATGCTCAAATGTCTAACCATGGTCACGCATAACGCCCGTGATAAGACAACCAAAATTCCCTCTTGGCAAGATCTCTACCTATTATTAGCCAGTGGCTCGGCCCACAAAGATATCTAGACTAGTATACGCATACCCACACACCCCTAAGGATCCACAGAGATATTGAGCATTAACCACCAATCACAACATCCCGTAATCCACATTAGAAAGAAAGCCATATCACAACTCAAAATTTGATATATAAATATCAAAGCATTCTTCAAATTATTTCATGATTCTTTCACAAAGTATTTCACAAAATACTTTTTCAAACAACCATTCAAATCAAAATCGAAATATAACTTCCTTTGAACAATAAAAATGACAGTAATAGCTCGATCCTGTTTTATGCAACAAAATATACTTTTTATCAACTCATAGAATATATAATCCACCATATATCTCAAAACATAAGTTTAAAATATAAAAAAGAAATAGTGTCACTTACCTGGGAAAAGCCAAAAATCAACTATAATGCTCGCTTGAACCAACGGACGGATCCTTAACAATTAACGAAAGAACAATATCAAAAGGCCAAGTAAAAAGGGATATTCTTATAACGACTCGTCTATACTAGGCCTATTTGTCGATAAAATGACACTTATGTGCCACGAAAGCTCGCATTTAGCATAAACCCATTGTTTTCCGCTACGCGCAGCCCATGCACCAACTTTGACACAGCATAACTTCCTCCACAAAATTCCGTTTCAAGCTATCTTATAGTTTTTAGAAAGCTCTCTTAACGTACAACAACAACCCCAACTCAGCCGCCCCAACACAGTACCGAAAACAACAAAAAAAAGACCCAAAGCTACTGTTCGCTATAGTATCCAGAATGCGCCGCCAACTTCAAAATTTCGTTCTGGACAAATTACAAACTCAAATCACGATCCGTAAAATGCTATAGCTTCACAACATCCCAAAGTACCATTTCTACAAAAATATGCAGCTCAACGACTCAAGAATCGGGCTTCGCCGCACAAATATCCAAGAAATCCAAATTTCGAGCCCTAATTGCGGCGATTACTTCCAATAAATGATTAAAGACTTCAATTTCTTATCAGCGTTGCAAAACACATTTGAGTTGGCTTGATGAGGCATCCGGGTCATGTGTGTGCCAAAATTTTTCCCTTTTTCCCTTTTTTTCCTTTCTCTTCTTTTTCTCTTCTTCCCTGTTTCTTTCGTTCCCCTGCTTCTGCCCGTGTTCTTCTCTTTCTCTCCCTCTTTCTCTCTTTTTATAACCCAACCGAAGCTTCCCCACTTTCTTTTAGCTTCCTTTTTTGACTTTTCAACCTTTTCTTTTCCTTTTATTTTCTTTCTTTCTCTCTTTCTTTTTAAAACCCATATATTACACGTTTTCCCGCATGTTCGTCGTCTTCTTCTTCTTCTCTAAAGAACTGTGAAAATGTCATCGATCCTCCTCCTCGCACGGAGACAATGCCAATGTCCAATCTGAATCGGATTCGTAAAGCTTGTCCACATTCTCCAAGGGCACCGCCAGCCTTCGAGATCGGCCCTTTGATAGGGTTCCTGATCGACGAACCCTCACTTTAAAGGCTCTAGCCTTCTCAAATTTTTCCCGTCAACATGTTCCACGATTGAACAGGTTGATCCTCTAAATTGAGTGATAGATCGTTTGGTTCTTCGCTGATTTCTTCGCATGTTTATATGGTCTTAAACTGAAACAACGTTTTGATTCTCTCCCGCTGTATCTCTGAACGCAATTAAGGGTTCGTAGTTCGTGTCAGTTAATCGATTGGATTTCTTCCAAATAACTAGGGTGATAGATGAATTAGCCATCGATTTTTTTTTCCCTTTTGCCTATCTTTCAAGTACCACCGCTGCTCCCTACGAATTCTTCCCCGATTCCATCGATGAAAGCACAGGGGAAAAAAAGGTTAATTTCTTCTCTGCTATATAAGTCGGACGAAAATGCGGCGCTTAGCTATGTTTCGTTCTCTCGTCAGCATTGCTTGGATGAGTTAAACAATGGAGTCATCAACCATATCTCCTTGCTTTCCTTAGAAAATGCGGCATCATCGACAAACTATAATGCGTTATACTTTCCTAGAATTGCTCACGGCAAGTCGTGTTTCAAATCCTGCTGCAACTATTTCCATGCATTTTCAGGTGTGTTTTTATTTTCTCGGTAGACAGATGACTGTATTGTTCCTGATTTCATGTCTGTCGCCTGGACTTGAGCGCACATGATCAAACATGGAACGCCTTCAGTTTGGCCTTCAGCAATTCATAGATGGCCATTTGACTAAGCTTTTGGGCTGCTAAAAATCGCAAGTGTAGTGATTGAAATCCTACGTCTTGAGCAAAGAAGACCGACAGGTTTTCCAGTCAAGGCGGTAATTGTATTATTTAATTTATTATACAGTTTTGTAACTGCTTGACTCCCAAATGCCTGCTTATCTTAATCATCAAACCGACCGCGCAAAAATATATACACTAGGAAGATTAATATTCCCCCCTGGTTCTGAAAACCAAGGTGCCCAACTGGGGATCTAAACTAAAAATAGGAAATAAACTATCCAGGTTTTTTCAAAGGACGTGGGCTATAGATATTCAAAATCAAAGTAATAAAAAAAGAATCTAGAAATTCTATAGAGTTTGATGGTGAGGTGAATTTTATATATATATATATATATATTACAACTCTTGCTTAATGTAATAGAAAACCATTTTCTTTCTAATATGCATATTTAAGGATACGAAAATCAGGAGCGACTTGATTATGAGAGTTCTTGATCAGGGTTACAAAGAAAGGACAATATATTTGCATGTACAAGTAACGATTCGGAACTATGGATTCAGTTTGGTCAACGCTTTGGACCGTTAGGACAATTCATTTTCTGTTCAGTTTCATAATGACTAAGTTCAGCTAATTACATCAATCATGTGAGAAAGCGAATTTTTCACTAGTGAGGTTTGACAATACTCGGCCATTTTCATTAATCTCACAATTTTTGTCTGCATTCTCTTTGTTAATATGGGGAGAGAGAGAGAGTTTGACAATACTCGGCCATTTTCGTGAATCTCACAATTTTTGTCTGCATTGTCTTTGTTAATATGGGGGGAGAGGGAGAGATAGAGAGAGAGATTACTACTTGGTACTTAAGAAGAAGAAGAAGGCTATTCTAAATGTAGACAGTGCATAGAAATATAAGATAATATCATTTCAAGTAGATAACCAGGGGAACGCATATGGCGAGGAGTTGGCTCCAATGGCCTAACTAATCCGCAATTCAATCTTTCACTCCAATGGACCAAATTTCACCTGTGTCTCTCCAAGAATTCCTCTGCTGTTCATTTTGGTTGAACGACTGGAGTGGAATGAGTGCTCATCATAACATAAATCTACCAATACTAAGCCAACATATTGATTTGTCTCACATTCAGAGTTAGCATCTAGCCCTCACGTACATATCACAGTAACACCATGATGCAGGGTCTAACTTGAAAAGAGGAAAATGATGAATTGGCCCAAAAGGACATATTTTAAATATCCATTTTTCGCTAAGATATTGAGCTTTGTTACAATTGATCGGTTTTCCTTATAATGCAACAACCAGCTTCCTCGTTACGAGGAAATTTAAAATGTCTCTCCTTTTCTCTTCTTTTTAATAGATGCTTGTTATAGTTAACGAAAGAATGGCAAAACTTTCATAGTTGTGTTCTTCAGAAAATAATTCATATAATATAGTGATGAGAACAATTTCTAAGTACCGTATCTTTCCATCATCTAAAATTAGAATATTATTATGACAGGATGTCATTGCTAACGGAATCTTAATATGGTTATTAGTAATAATATAACTTAACAATCTAACTCTCGACTGTAAGCTGTGTTCTTTTTCTCTTTTTTCTTCTTTTTCTTTACTAAGGCGTCTATATAAATTTGCATCTTTGTTCATATTCATTGATCAACTTTTGTGTTTGAGGCTGAACAAAGTCCATAAATAAGGGAAATTGAAGATGGTTGGCTAGGGGTGGGTGGGGGATAGAACTGTGCTATTGGTCTGATTATATCCGGTAATCGGACCAAACCGGCTAGGAAACAAATACGGTTCCTGTTCCAAATTTTTGGAACCAATACTGTGGGTAAGTTATACATTCTGCGTGCGTGGCATATAATGATAGATTAGCACAGCATGCTTCATCGGGCATTAACAGGGACAGTTTCTAAGCAGCATATCTTTCATGACCGTATCTTTCAAATTTAAACGCTCCTAATTACATGTATTATTCGCATTAGTGCAACATATTTTACTCATTTTTCTTTATATAAGTAATTACATATTGGTACCTGAAAAATCGTTTCTTATTGTGTGGTACAGATGGTGTCAACTGACATGTCATGTTAGGATGATTTGTTCAGTAAATTTGGAAGATACTGTCATGCAGGACTACATTTATTCATGTGCACTCGAGGGACATGCACATAGTGTATTGTAGACAGAAATCAGATGCAATTCTAGGCTATAAATTGTCCTACCCCCTTACCTTGGGAACAATAAACCTCTGATGCTTGCTTGAATATTATCACCCTAAAATTCAGTTACTACAGATAGGAGCAAATCAAGAAAAAGAGCAATTATTCAACGTAAAGCATATCATTGTTTCCAACTAGAGGAAGATCACTTCTCTTCGTGACAGTAACGTCCCAAGCCCCATCCCTCCAGTAGCCATAACGAAGTTCTGGAACATGTGCGACTTTCTGATAATCTTCATCCCTCTCATCTAGCTGCAATTCTTTAGGCGTGTCAAAGAACTGCAGCACTTTGAGCTTGGTGAGGTGCTCGATTCCAGATGGCATACTCTTCAACCTTTTACATCGCTGGATGATCAATTTCTCAAGGTTAGACATCGCTTCCTCCTCTATCTCTACAAATGTGAGCCCCTCATAATAATCAAGACCTAACATCTTGAGCTTTTGAACCCTTTAGCCTTAAAGCGTAGTGCTTGCCAATCGTGAGCTTGAACTAACTCAAGATGTACAAGATTGGGCAAATCCTGGAGGGATGGCAGTGGATCTTCCTAAGCAAACACCATCTTAAATGTAATTTGACAAGACTATGCATGTTTGCTATCCATTGCGGCAATGCCCGCATACGTCCTTTCAGGTAGATCCTTTGAAGTAGTGGCGGTGGAGAAGAAAGGTCCTGCAGATCAATGTCCTCATCATTTCCTGATGGATGAACAGACAGGGCTTGGAGGTTTGTCAAATTCGCAATTGACCAGCACAATCTCTTTCCATCTTCTTTCTTCAACTTTAGAATGCAGAGTCTTCTCAGCTGATTTAGCTTCCCAAGCTCACTTATGACATTGTTGGTTCTATCATCATCAACATAAATGCAGCAAAGCTTTTGAAGAGATTGAAGAGCTCCAATTTGTGCTGTGGTGCTGAAGCCATATTTGTAGAGCGTGTAGGCTACAGTATGATAACAATATACAAGGAGATGGCAAAGGCGTTGTAGCTTCATTATCTCTATAGGCAATGAAGTGACACGAGTGTGTTTGAGGTCTAGAGTCTCTAAGTTCTGAAGCCTTCCTATGGACGTTGGAACAGTTTGAATTTGAGTATTCCTCAAACTCAAAAACTTTAGAGAAAGCATGTCTACCACTTGCGCTGGGAACCTCTTTAAAGGAGCATTTTGCAAGTCCAAAACACTAAGAAGTTTCAGATCACCAGAGAGAATTCTATAAAGGGAACATTTGTCTTCCCCAAACATGTACAAGGACCTGAGATGGGAAAGCAACATGTTCTGTTGTCCAAACTGAAACTCGTTGTGAACTGAGCAGCGACGAATTCTATCTGGCCCCATTGAACTTTGTTTGTCAAGTATAGTTGCAAAGTTCTGATCTCTCGACTTTAAATTGATGATCTTCAGCAAAAGGCCATGGATTCAGCATGACTTTATCCTCCCTTCACTGTCTATCTCCACCACTTGGATAAGACTCCTATTTACAAGCTCACTGAGGTAATCATCTGCAACTTCTTCCATGGTCTTAGCATCTTTCATTTCAACAAAACCTTCTGCTACCCAGTGTCTAATTAGCCTCATGCGCTCAATTACATAACCCTCCGGGAATACAGATATCTGTAATAAACAGGACTTTAGGTAGCAAGGCAAGTCATTAAAGCTGAGTGAAAGTACCTTCTTCATGTTTTTGAGTTTATCATTGCCATCAATTTCTGAACGAAGACAACGGCGGACCAAATCCCATTCATTTATTCTCCGTTGGTCTTTTGTAGCCAGGACGCGACTAATGGCCACAATTGCTAGAGGCAGGCCCTCGCACTTCTTTAAAATGTCTGTACAGATCTCCTCCAGTTGGGAGGGGCACGAGCTTTTCTTGAATATCTTCCTGCAGAAAAGCTCCCATGATTGTTCGACTGGCAATGGCTGCATTTCATAGACCTTCCCATTCAATTCAGTGCAGGATGCCAAGGCCAGGTCACTGTTCCGGGTTGTGATCATTATCCGGCTTCCAAGGTTATTGTTAGGCAAAGCATACTTAACAGCATCCCATCTGTCCATGTGCCAGACATCATCAAGAACAATCAGGTACCTCGACTTTCTTCCCTGTAGCAAGCTCTTGATCGTCCTTTTCAGCCAATTGATGTTCATGGTGTCTGTTCCACTTGGAACCGGCTCCATGAGGCTACTGGCAATTTGTTGAAGCATGTCCATCAGGAGCTCTTCAGTCTTCGAAGACGGAGAAAGTGTGACCCATGCGCATACAGGAAAGTGCTTCTTCACCACAGGATCATCAAAAACTTGCTTTGCCAGAGTCGTCTTCCCCAACCCTCCCATTCCAACCACCGGAATGACCTCCTGCTCTGAATTGCCTCCAACGAGCCACTGAATAAGCTTCTCTTTGGGCTCTTCAATGCCCACCAGACCAGTTTTCTCTACTAAGACTGCGTCTGCTCGGTGATCTTGCCACATGCTGTCTTCACAGGCAGAGCTTGAACCTTGCTGGGCTCTGTTTAATTTTTCGTACAGTCTCTGATGGCCTTCACAGATGGTTTTCATTCTGGAGCTGATGCTTTTGACTGCAGCAGTCAACTGATATCGAGCTTTCATGTTCCTGACGCAGCAAGGGACCTTGTAAAGAAGACCGCACCCCTCATGATCGTGCGCCAGGAGCAGTTTGAATTCATCAAGAGCATCCTCAGCATCGTATGTGACTTCTCTTATTTGCTTAATCCATATTTTGACTTCCCCATCGCCCTCTTCCAGGGAATCTGCAACTCTCAGGAAGGCCTTGACGCGCTCGAATTCACCTCTCAGCGCAATCATTTCTTCACGGCTCTCTCTCATATGTTGGATCTCATTCTCAAAAAAGCTGGCAAGCTTGCTGAGCAGATAGATCACTGGACTTTCAGCCATTCTCAATACTCGGCTGCTTTCTGAAATTTCAGGAGTTGCTGGGTTTCATAGTGCCTGAGAATACCGGTTCCAGTTTTTTTCTTTTAGGTTTAGCTTGAGGTGAATGACTGACGGTTAATCTTATTGTTCAGTTTGTTCTGTAAAAAGTCAGGGTGGGTTTTAAATCCAAACCAATTGGACTGGTGTTCTATCCTATGCTTATTTGCCATATCTTTCACATCATGTTGACATGCTAACTACTTATAACCTTATTCTAAATTTTTGCCTTATCTCTTACTCAAATAATTAGGTACGACGGTATGCTGATTTGTACTGCATTTCATTAGTTTGCTTACAGGTACAATGGTCCTGAATAAAGTGTATCCATGAACTGATAGAAAGCAAAGACATCAAAATGCCAAAACTTGAGGTTTGTGTTAATGACCGACCATTCTGTGCCTGATTGTTACCCAATTTAGAAATGGGAAGAATGCAAAATTATTTTTACAGGGAAAAAGTTGACGTGATTTGTTTGCTAAGAAGTTTGATGTTCACCTAGTAGTCACTTTGATCCAGGGACACTCTAAAATTCTTTTACGTTTTTGCTTTTCTTGAAGCATGGCTATTTGGTGAATCCATTATATTATTAGCTTTAGCTCTCAGTTCATGTGCGTTCTTGGGGAAAATCGCAGGACCTCTGTCTGTGTCATGGAAGATTGCCATGACTCTTCCGATTCAGAATCCATTTGTATACCCAACTTCGTAAATTATTATAAAGCAATTTCTTGACGGAAGAGAACTGTAGTCATCAGTCCATGTCCTACCAGACATATTGCTAAAGTAGCTGATGGTAGGTTTAGCTCTTTTGTGTACTTGGATGACAATAGACGCACCCTAAAGAGAGTCGGAATAATCTTTTCAAGCAATGCATTCTTGTTCGAAGACAAGGACCTATTTGAGTCGTCTTGATGCTTAGTCAACTACAATTTACTTTTTCAGTTAGACTTAACTGGGGTTAACCTGTGTTTATCAAATACTGTTCACTTTCTCAATTAGACTTAGCTAGGGTTAACCTCTTGTTAGAGTGCTGTAATCCAAGTTCTTGAGCGAAGAAAAATTAGGTGACAAAATTGCGTTGTTTGGTCAGGCAATTCACTGTGCCTTACGGCGGGATGATGCAGAAAGGTTTGTGAAAGAAGCTAGATTAGCACTTGGGTCAACATGCAAATTAACGTAAGCAGCGACATGCACTAGATGACAAATCAGCTTCGATACGATAATCACGAAAACTATAAAGAAGAGACCATCATCAAAACTGACATCTCTCTCTCTCTCTCTCTCTCTCTCTCTATTCAATTGTCACAATCCATTATGTGGAGGTGATTCGTTGTTCATATGGACGGTGTGTGCGTGTCTGATTTATATATTTAAAACTTACTGGAGCACCAAGTACTAATAATCTACTGTTAATCAAATGATGTCGGTTCCTTGATTTGGGGTGCCTCTACCCAATAAGATCATTTGCTTGACATGAAGTCCATGTTAATTTGATAATTTACTATCCTCTGTCAAGATTTTCTCTGGTCTTCTTCGTGTCCGAGCATGAAAGTCTTTATCCTTGTCTGCTTTATCAAACCTTGTTTGCTTGTCCTAATAGAAATAGTAATGCACAATCAGCAAATTAAATCATTGAAAAGCAGTTATCATCTCAAGTAAGCCAAACGCTAAGGATGGGGAGGCTAGTTCTTTTATCCCCGAAGGGCTTTATCTGGACAGGTTCACAAATTTGTCATCTAACAATATATTGAATAAAGTATGACTTGCACCTGATGATATATGACTAGACCATTACGACGTTGGTCTGTTCGATTTGTTTCTGCGAGCAGTTAACCATACAAGTTACTAAAGGTCGAGCGTTTGCTAGGGGCGTAATCAAGTTGCGCAATTCAACACTCCAAGCTCAACTTGACTTGAATATTTAATGGTCGATCCTTGACTCAAGCTCAACTATTGAATAAATTCTCCATGAGCTCTAGCTTGACTCGACTATGTTATTCAATAAGTGCTGGTTGAAATTTCAATTATACTAAGCGCAAGCTCGTGCTCAAACTCGACTTCCAAAAACACGCTATAATTGAAGAACTAATAGTTTCAAAATCTATTTATAAATGAAGACGTAATTACTCTATTAGGCTAGCAAATTGCTCGAACCAAGTAAATTCAAGATTAAATTCTATCAATTAAGTACCCAAGCTGCTCGAACTTGAAAATAAACGAGCCGAGTAAAAACTAATTTGCGAGTTAAATTGTAGTAACCTTTTTCTTTTTTTGTTCGAAAATAGTTTACTTTCATTTCTTCATATCTGACAAGGGCTGTGGGGGACTGCACATTCAATTACAAGGGAAAGCCTCTTAAGCCTATGGGCCTTAACAACCCAATCGGCAGCTTAATTGGGCTAGCAATTGCTATGGGCTACTGGAAGATTTCGTAATTGGGCCAGCCAGGGTCTACCTTCATCAACAAGAGCCCATGTATCCAACTTTTTGGCACGTCTTCCTTCCTGCTTCGTCATCGTCATCTTCTTCTCCTCCTCCTCTGAAGAACTAAGAAAATGTCATGGATCCTCCTCCCTCGCATGGCGATAATGCCAGTATCCAATCCGAATCGGCTTCGTAATGCTTGTCCGTATACTCCGGGGGCAACTCAAAGATCGGCCTTTTTGCTAATTTCTCGCATGTTTACGGGGTCTTAAGCTGAAAGAGCGATTTTGATTCTCTCTCGCCGTGTCTTTGCACACAATTAAGGGTTCTGTTGTCCCTTTCAGTTTAAGAATTCTTCTCCGATTCCATCGGTTAAGGCACTGGAAAGCACTGGGGATAAAAAGGTTAACTTCTTTTCCTGCTGTGTAAGTCGGACTAAAATGTGGTGTTTTAGCCATGTTTCGTCCTCTTATCAGCATTGCTTCAATGAGTTTAATGATGGAGTTGTCGACCATATCTCCTTGCTTTCCTTGGAAAATACGGCATCGCCAACAAAGTATAATGTGTTCTGCTTTCCTAGATTTGCTCTCTCGATGAAGGAAACACGCTTGTTTTGGAGAATTCAAATGTACTCGGGTGATTCGGGACAATTTTGTGATCGAGTCACTGAATTTGGGGATGAAGGTATAATACACGTTATGATGCCACTGGTTTGCATGGCTCACTTACAATATGTAATTGAGCATAGCGTGCTTGATCTAGTTTTGTTGGGGGAATGAAGGTGTAATGTATGGTCTAACCCTCTTAATTTGATTAGATGCATCTAAGCACTCCTAGTTATATGTAATACTCACATTAATGCAACATATTCATACTGCCTTTTGTTTCTTTATATGAGTACTAACCTATTGTCACACGAAAAATTGTTTTTTAATGTGTTGTGAATGTGGTGTCATCTGACATGTCATCTTAGAAAGATCTGTTCGATATATTTGGAAGATATTGTCATGAAGCATAGATCGACTGCCAAGCCTACATTCAAATATATATATAGTGTAGCGCATGTGGTGTAGTGTAGACAAAATATCAGATGCAATTCTGGGCTACAAAATGGCCTACCAAGTTATCTTGGAGACAATAAACCTTTGATGTTTGCTATGAACATTATCAGCCTTATTAGTTACAGTAAATTGGGGCAAATCAAGAAAAACTGCAGTTACACAAGATGGAGCATATCATTATTTCCAACAAGGAGGAAGGTTACTTCTCTTCATCGTAGTGTCCTGAGGTCGAGAGCTCTGTTCCTTTCCTGATCTCTCAACTGAAGTAACGTCCCAAGCCCCATCTCTCCAGTAGCCATAACGAAGTTCTGCAGCACGTGCCACTTTCTGATAATCTCCATCCTTCTCTTCTAGCTTAAGCTTCTCGGTTAACTCTTCAGGCATGTCAAAGAACTCCAGCACTTTGAGCTTGGTGAGGTGCTCGATTCCCGATGGCATACTCTTCAGCTGTTTGCATCGCTGGATCATCAATTTCTCAAGGTTAGACATCGCTTCCTCCTCTATCTCTACAAATGTGAGCTCCTCATAATAATCAAGACCTAATATCTTGAGCTTTTGAAACCCTTTAGCCTTAAAGCATAGTGTTTGCCAATCGTGAACTTGAAGTAACTCAAGATGTACAAGATTGGGCAAATCCTGGAGGGATGGCAGGGGATCTTCCTTAAGCAAACACCAACTTAAATGTAATTTGGCAAGACTATGCATGTTTGCTATCCAATGTGGCAATGCCCGCATACGTCCTCTCAGGTAGATCCTTTGAAGTAGTGGCGGTGGAGAAGAAAGGTTCTGCAGATCTATTTCTTCATCATCTCCTAATGAATAAACAGCCAGGGACTGGAGGTTTGTCAACTTCACAATTGACCAGCACAATTTCCTTCCATCTTCTTTCTTCAACTTTAGAATGCAGAGTCTTCGCAGCTGATTTAGCTTCCCGAGCTCACTTATAACATTGTTGGTTCTATCATCATCGGCATCTATGTAGCAAAGCTTTTGCAGAGATTGAAGAGCTCCAATTTGTGCTGGGGTGCTGAAGCCATATTTGTAGTGCATATAGGATACAGTTTGATAACGATATACAAGAAGATGGCAAAGGCGTTGGAGCTTCATGATCTCTATAGGCAATGAAATGACATGAGTGTGTTTGAGGTCTAGAGTCTCTAAGTTCTGAAGCCTTCCTATGGATGTTGGAACTGTCTGAATTTGAGTATGTCTCAAACTCAAAAACTTTACAGAACGCATTTCTACTACTTGCGTCGGGAACCTCCTTAACGGAGCATTTTGCAAGTCCAAAACACTAAGAAGTTTAAGATCACCGGCGAGAATTCTATATAGAGAAAATTTGTCTACCCCAAATATGTACAAGGACCTGAGATGGGAAAGTGACAAGTTCCGTTGTCCAATTTGAAGCTCATTGTGAACTGAGCAGCGACGAATTCTATCTGGCCACACTGAGCTTTGTTCGTCAACTATGGCTGCAAAGTTCTGATCTCTTGACTTTGAAGTGATGATCTTCAGCAAAAGGCCATGGATTCGGCATGACTTTATCCTCCCTTCACTGTCTATCTCCACCACTTGGATAAGACTCCTATTTACAAGCTCATTGAGGTAATCATCTGCAACTTCTTCCATGGTCTTAGCATCTTTCATTTCAACAAAACCTTCTGCTACCCAGTGTCTAGTTAGCCTCATGCGCTCAATTACATGACCCTCAGGGAATATAGATATCTGTAATAAACAGGACTTTAGGTAATAAGGCAAGTCATTAAAGCTGAGTGAAAGTACCTTCTTCATGTTTTTGAGTTTGCAATTGCCATCAATTTCTGACTGAAGAGAACGGCGGACCAAATCCCATTCATCTATTCTCCGCTTGTCTTTTGTAGCCAGGACGCCACTTATGGCCACGATTGCTAGGGGCAGGTCCTCACACTTCTTTAAAATGTCTTTACAAATCTCCTCCAGATGGGAGGGGCACAAGTTTTTCTTGAATGTCTTCCTGCAGAAAAGCTTCCATGATTGGTCGAACAGCAACGGCTGCATTTCGTAGACCTTGCCAACAAATTCAGTGCAGGATGCCTGTGCCAGTTCAGCATTCCGGGTTGTGATCATTATCCGGCTTCCGTGGTTATTATTAGGCAACGCATACTTGACAGCATCCCATTTGTCCATATGCCAGACATCATCAAGAACAATTAGGTACCTCGATCTTCTTCCCTGTAGCAAGCGCTTGATTGTCATTTTCAGCCAATCGATGTCCATTGTGTCTGCTCCACTTGGAACTGGCTTCATGATTCTACTGGCAATTTGTTGAAGCATGTCCATCAGGAGCTCTTCCGTCTTTGAAGATGGGGAAAGTGTGACCCAAGCACGCACAGGAAAGTGCTTCCTCACAACTGGATCATCAAAAACTTGCTTTACCAGGGTCGTCTTCCCCAACCCTCCCATTCCAGACACCGATATTACCTCCCTCTCTGGAATGCCGCCAACAAGCCACTGAGTAAGCCTTGTCTTCGGCTCTTCAATTCCCACCAGACCAGATTTCTCTACAAAGACTGCATCTGCTCGATGATCTTGCCACGTGTCATCTTCACGGGTGGAGCTGCAACCTTGCTGGGCTCTTTTTAATTTTTTGGACAGTCTCTGATGGCCTTCACAGATGTCTTTCATTCTGGAGCTGATACTTCTGATCGCAGCAGTCAACCGATATCGAGCTTTCATGTTCCTGACACAGCAAGGGATCTTGTAAAGAAGACCACGCCCCTCGTGATCATGTGCCGAGAGCAGTTTGAATTCATCGAGAGCATCTTCAGCCTCATACGCGACTTCTCTTATCTGCTTAATCCATACTTTGACTTCCTCGTTGTGCTCTTCCATGGAATCTGCAACTCTCAGGAAGGCCTTGATGCGCTCGAATTCACCTCTCAGCGCAATTATTTCTTCACGGCCCTCTCTCATGTGTTGGATTTCATTCTCACAAAAGCTGGCAAGCTTGCCGAGCAGATAGATCACTGGACTTTCAGCCATTCTCTATACTCGGCTGCTTTCTGAATGTCAGGAGTTGCTGGGTTTCATAGTGCCTAAGAATATCGGTTCCAATCTTTTTGTTTTAAGTTCAGCCAGATGTGAATGACTCCTGACGTTTAGATTAATAGTTCACTTTATTTCGTAAAAAGTCAGGTCGGGCTCCGCATCCAAACTAATTGACTGGTGTTTTGTCCTATGCTCATTTGCCAGGAAAATTGCCCAAAAATTTCTAAATTTATTGTACTTTTATCAATTCAATTCTAAATTTTTAAATTTTGCAAATTCAATTCTAAACATTTTCATTTCTTATCAATTAAGTCCATTCGATTAAATTTTGGTGGAATTTGCTAACGTGGACGCTGGCCGTGTCATGTCATGACATGATCGACGTTAACAATTTTTAACCAATATTTTCATTTCTTTTCTTTTTGATTTTTTTTTTTTTTTCTTTCTCTCTTTTTCACTTTCTTATTTCTTTTGCTAGTGGCCAAACACTGGCTAGAGGCAATGGTTGGCCCTCACTTAGGCCAAGGCAGCCTCGCCTTTTGTCAATTGGACGAAGTGAGGCTGCCCCCGGGCTTGGGTGAGGCCACTACTTGCCTGGGCAAGCCCCCACAAGAGCTCCCTTGCCAGGCTAGGGCGGCCTCGCTTGGTCTAGGCAAGGGCTCCCCTCTTCAGGGCTTGCCCTTGATTGGTCAGGCCTCACTTGTGGCGGGCAAGGCTAGCTCAATGGTTGGCCAATGCCTATAGCTGGCCGTGTCATGTCATGACATGATCGACGTTAACAATTTTTAACCAATATTTTCATTTCTTTTCTTTTTTGATTTTTTTTTCTTTTTTCTCTTTCTCTCTTTTCCACTTTCTTATTTCTTTTGCTAGTGGCCAAACACTGGCTAGAGGCAATGGTTGGCCCTCACTTAGGCCAAGGCAGCCTCGCCTTTTGTCAATTGGACGAAGATGAGGCTCTCCTGGCTTGGGTGAGGCCACTACTTGCCTGGGCAAGCCCCCACAAGAGCTCCCTTGCCAGGCTAGGGCAGCCTCGCTTGGTCTAGGCAAGGGCTCCCCTCTTCAGGGCTTGCCCTTGATTGGTCAGGCCTCACTTGTGGCCAGTAAGGCTAGCTCAATGGTTGGCCAATGCCTATAGCTGGCCGTGTCATGTCATGACATGATCGACGTTAACAATTAAATATATATATATATATATATATATATATATATATATATATTATTTCACATGGCATCGTCACCAGTGTCCACCTTAACAAATTCTGATAAAAATTAGCTGAATTGACTCAATTGACAAGAATTGAAAATGTTTAAGACTAAATTGACAAAATTAAAAAGTTTAGGACTGAATTGGTAAAATTAAAAAGTTTAGGACTAATTAGTAAAACTGCAATAAGTTTACAACTTTTTAAACAATTTTCTCCTCATTTGCCAAACCTTCACAAAATGTCGTCATGCTAACTTATATATTGCTTTTGAAGCTTCTAGTCTCATTTGTCGTTTCTCGTATTTTAAATCTTTCCTTCTCTTACTCAAATTATTCGGTACATAGGTTGTGGTCCTTTGTACTGGATTATTTTAGCTTGCTTACATGTACTGTAGTCCTGGATAGAGTGTATGCATGAATTTCTTGAAGGCAAAGAAATTGAAATGTCAAAACTCGAGGTTTGTGTTTACGACTGGCCATTGCGTGTCTGATTATTACCCAGTGAAAAATGGGACAGTTTGAATTTTTTTCTTGCGGGGAACAGTTGATGTCACTTGTGAGATTAGAAGTTTGATGTTCACCTAGGAGTCACTTTGATCCAGGGACTCAACGAGATGATTTCATCTATCTTTTCCCTGTTTTTTGTGCCTTCATTTTGATTTTGCTTCTCTTAAAGCAGTGCTATTTGGTGAATCCATCACATAATTAACTTTAGTTCTCAGGGCTTTTTTTTTTTTTTTTTTTTTTTTTTTTGTTCTAGAAAAATTCGCAGGACATCAATTATGTCATGGAAAATAGTCACGACTCTTCTTTCAATTCAAAATCCTTTTGAATTTCCAAATTCATAATTAATGATAAAGCGATTAGTGGACTGAAGAGAATGTACGGAATGCAGTCATTGGACTTGTTGCGAAAGAAGCCAACGGTCTTGGATAATGTCGCATGGTAAGATTACCTTGTCACATTTCATCAATCCAGTACATTAGGTCCTTACAAGAGGGTGTCCAAATAATCTTTCCAAACAATGCATTCTTGTTCAAGGACAAAAGGGGCAATTCGGTGGTCTGTATGGTCATTCAACTACAGTATACTTCCTCAGTTAGACTTAAACTAGGGTTAACCTCTTGGTACTTAGAGTATTGTGATCCGAGTTCTTGAGTAAAGCAAAAATTAGGCCATGAATTGCGTTGTTTAGTGAGGCAATTCACTGTGACGTAGTGGGGTGACGCAGAAGAGATTAGGAAAGAAGTTAGATTAGCGCTCGGGTCTCTCTCTCTCTCTCTCTCTCTCTCTCTCTCACTCTCAGGGGTATTCAATTGTGACTGTCCATTATGGGGAGGTAATTCACGGCTCATATGGGAGGTGTCTGCTTTTTCTTTGCTAATCCAGAATTTACACTTAGGCTCCGTTCGTTTCGCGGAAAATATTTTCCGGAAAACGTTTTTCATTTTCCGGTGTTCGTTTACTGGAAAAAGTCGTCGAACTAGGTGAACCTCAAACTCATCGATCTTAAACTCGTGCTTGTCGATCTGGCGAGCCTCAAGCTTGGCACTCGCGCTCGTCAATTTGGTGAGCGGAAAATATTTTCTTTACCGAACACCGGAAAATATTTTCCGAAACACTTTCAGGTTTTAGCCGAACACCAGAAAATATTGTCATTTTTCTGGAAAATGACTTCTGGAAAAATATTTTCCGGAGATGGCCAATTTTCCGCGAAACGAACGGATCCTTAAAGAAATAACTTTTTTGACACATTTTTCATTACTGGAGCACCACAGCACCCATTAATTTACTCTTAATTTAATGATATTGGTTCCTTGATTTTTGTTGCCCGAATCTTATAAGATCATGAGCTTGACATGAAAGCCCATCGTTGCAATATAAGAATCGAGTGTGGAGGATTTTTAGATTACTTTTTATGGACAATGATCAAGCTCCGTACATTAGATGAATTTAATATCTTGGGTCAAGTGAAAGTCTTCTGATTTGTCTTGTTTTGAGTACATGAAAGTCTTCATTTGCTGTCCGTTTCATCAAAACCCTTGCTTGCGTGTACCGGTCGGAAACAATAGTCTACTCATCTGTTATATTCAACCATCGAAAAGCTGTTATTATCTCACTTATCAAGCCAGATACATAGGATGGGGGAGCTACTTTCTTATTTTCCATGGAGGGCTTTAATAATGTCTTGGGATGGAGGGTGACTTGCACCTTAATATATTACTAGAACACGAACCTATTGTTCTCTTCAATTTGTTTCTATGACCAGTTAACCATACAAGCTATCGAAAGGTTGCGGTGTCTATTAAGGATATCATTGAGTCGATGCAATTCGACACTCAGCTCAACTTGACTTGAATATTCAAGATTCGATTCTCGACTCGAGCTCAACTCTCAAATAAGTTCTCACTTAACTCGAGCTTAACTCGACTCGACTATATTATTCGATGAGTATTAATCTAAACCCGAATTAAATTGAGAAGGGTTGATGGTTTTAGATCCATATACAATTGAAAACGTAATATTTGATTGGGCTCGCAATATTCAAGATTGAGCTCGGCTTGAAAAGTACTCGAGTTACTTGAACTCAAAACCAACCGAGCCAAGTTTGATTAATAATTAGAGTAACCTGACTCATTCTCATTTCTTGCCCGAACTGTTTCTACTGTTAGAGCCTAATTTGGTTTTGTCTTAGCGAAGTGAAAATTGCAGTACTGATAACAAACCAAATAATGAACCTTCATTGAAGTCAGACATTTCAATTCGGACATGCGTGTCTAAATTGGATTACTCGTGCGCCAGAGAGAACTTTAACCTTTGAAAACATGAATTTGCATTTTTTTTTCTGAAGCCCCTTGTGCCAGGAAGGTCACATGAAATTCTTTTATCTAGTGCAAATTGAGCAATTATTGAGTTGGTAATACAAAAAGAAATTTGGATTGAAATTAGTTGATGTACCTAACGCATTCCACCGTCTTCCAACTCTACCAATTTAAAATAATGGTGCTTGAAGCTAGAACTATAAGCAAAATGCAATGAACTTTGGTCATTAGACCTTGATCAATAATGGTGAAGTTGACAGCCGAGCCCCATTGATTCCAATCTTCATCCTCTAAAGAAATATCGTTGGACTTCGTCCAAATTACTTGCTGTTTGGACTAAAGGTGGTGTTGGGTTCCATTTGCATGAACGGTTAATTCCTTTATTTATTTAAACGAAATTCATTTGAAATAGAAATGGTCATCTCTCCATGCGTCATTTACTGACACGTTCGCACGAAGTGCACTCTCCAATTCAAAAGGTTTTCACATATTATTTGCTTTTGGAACCGTAGTGCACTTCCTCTCCTCTTAAAAACTCACGGAAAGTTGAAGTTAGTGGTCCTTTCATCTCGCGGATGATCTTCCATTCGGAAGATATTTCTTTAATCTTAATCGTCATTACTTAGGCGATAATGACGATAAATAATTCTTTGTAGGGTGGATGACCAAGAAAGAAAATGACATAAGGGATGATGGAAAAGTGCTCGAGATTGGTCAATCATCTCCAAATTCGTGCCCTCAGTGTCTAGTGTTTCACTTTAAAATTGATGATCCAATTGCCTCAACGAGCATAAAAGAACATATCTTAAATCTTTAATGATCTTTATGAGTCAGCACGAGGTATAAGCGCCATGAAATTGGCACTACTACATGATGTGGAGTGCATTGAAAATGTTAGAACTCCTACCATTGTCCACCTTCACTTATGGCAATTTCCATTAAAATCAGTACAATACGATCGCGCCACCATGGTTGTTTCTTTCTCATTGTATATAAAACCAAGAAAAGCTGAGACAGAGATATTTTATGCAATGACAACGACATTGAGGTTGTTGTTTTCATGTAATCAACAGCGCGTATCCTGCATGCTTGTGACAAGGGGGGCTTCCTTTTCAGCAAAACGAAACAAATTAAAAATATCATTTGAGATAATAAAAAAAAAAATACAAAGAAAGAATAAAGAAAAACTTGGCTTAATTTTTTTCTTTTCACACTGTCATAATTAACTTCATTTGTCATCCTATACAAATCTGTCATGCTAATGGAATGATGATCATAAATATGGAACCCTGCAAGGAACAAAAAAAGATAGTGACAGGACATTATTTTTCCTCATCCTTTTAATAAACCATCACTTTTGACATAGAAAAGTAATTCATACAGATGTGTGATGCAAGAATGTATTTACCGAAATTAATAAGCATCCACTTACAAATAATACCAAGGCCTGTGGAGTGTTTGCAATGCAGATATGTCACCATATCTGCAATAGAATGTTGGCAAGGCTTGAACGGTTCTCTGGACTTGTCATCTCTCGCTCAACCCGGTCGAAGCTTGGTTTGAGAAAGGCTACTGAATGACCAAGCATCGCCAAATCGAAAACGTACGTTCGAATATGTTTGAGAATTCATTTACTCTAAACTCGACTACATCGAATCCTCCGTTGCAGTGTAAACATAGACACCCTGGAAAAGATGGATTCACAGAAGATGCAAACACTTATTTCCGAGGAGAAGGACGAAGTTCATTACCCCTCTTACTAGAACTCTGCAAACGAGAGCCCTCTTCCTCGACCGTTGTCTCTATGGATGTGACATCCCAACCTTGCTCTCTCCAGTAACCGTAATGAATTTCGGGAACATGCGCAACTTTCTGATAGTCCTCATTTTGTTTGTCCGGCTTAAGTTTCTGGACTAATTCATCAGGCAGGTCAAAAAACTCCAACACTTTGAGCATGTTTAAGTGTTCGATTCCTAATGGCAGATCCTTGAGCAATTTGCACCGCAGGACCATCAACTTTTCTAGACAGGGCATTGCTCCCTTCTCCACCTGTATGAACTCAAGCTCCTCAAAAAGATCGAGCCCTAATATCTTAAGTTTCATGAATCCTTTGGCCTTAAAGCACAAAGTTTGCCAATTATAAGCATGCAGCAACTCAAGATGAACCAGACTGGGCAAATTTTGAAGGGATTCTAGCGGATCATCCCTTAAACAGGACATTCTCAGGTATAGTTTTACGAGGCTGTGGTGGTTGGCAATCCAGCTTGGTAAGGTCTCTAAGTGTCCCCTCAAGAAGATCCTCTGAAGTAGTTGTGGAGGAGAAGAAAGGTGATGCAGTTCAATTTCCTGATCATCTAATGCATAGACAGCCAGTGAGGAGAGGTTGGTTAACTTTGCTATCGACGAGCACAAATTCCTTCCGTCTTCTCTCCTCAACTTTAACACACATAACCTCCTTAACTGATTTAGTTTCCCCAGCCCCGTAATATTTCTACCATTTCTTTCATCATCTACCTCTATATAGCATAGCTTTTGCAGAGACTGCAGAGCTCCAATATCTGCGGGGGTTTTGAAACCATATTTATTGTGAGTATAAGATATGTTCTCATACCGATACACAAGGAGATGACGTAGTTGTTGAAGCTTTGCTATCTCCACAGGCAATGCGACGACATGAGTGTCTTTAAGATCCAGTGTCTCTAGGTTCTGAAGGTTCCCTATGGAACTAGGAATGGTTCTAATATGGGAAGATCTCAAGCTTAGAAACCTGAGACATTTCATATTAAGTACTTGACCTGGGAAACGGCTTACCGGAGCATGTTCTAAATCGAGGACACTGAGAAGGTTCAATTCAGATGAGAGAGTGTCAACTACAGAAGACTCATCTACACCAAACATGAACAAGGATCTGAGACAGGAAAGTGAGCGGTTTTCTCGTGCAATCTGAAACGCTTTGTGTATGGAGAGGCGACGAACTCTTTCTGGCCACGGACCTCTGTGTTCATGGTCTATAATTGCATAGTTCTGATCCTTTGCCTTCGGAATGATTATTTCCAGCAAAAGGTCATGAACTCGACATTTTTTTACCCTTCCATCACTGGTGATCTGTGCCACTTGGATGAGACTTCTGTTCAAGAGCTCATCAAGGTAGTCCTCAGCTACTTCTTCCAGGGTCCTACCTTCTTTCCTTTCAACAAAGCCCTCTGCTACCCAGAGTCGGATTATTTTCATACGCTTGACAACAGGAGCCTCAGGGATTATGCTCAAATGCAAGAAACAGGACTTTAAGTAATAAGGCAAATCATTGAAACTCAATGAAAGTACCTGCTTCAGGTTTTTGAGCTTTTCATTGCCATCGATTTCAGAACGGAGACTGCGGAGGACAAGTTCCCATTCATCAATTCTTCTTATGTCCTTTGTTGCCAGAACACCACTGATGGCCACGATTGCTAGGGGAAGTCCTTCGCACTTTTTCAAGATCTGCCGGCAAATTTCCTCCAGATGGCTGGGGCACGCTTTCTCTTTGAATGTCTTCCTACAGAAAAGTTCATGCGACTGTTCAGATGACAAGGGCTTCATGTTGTAGACCTTCCCTCCACATCCAGTGCCGGATGCTGATGCTAGATCTGATTTCCTAGTGGTGACCATTATTCGGCTGCCATTGTTATTGTTGGGTATTGCACACTTGACTGAATCCCATTTGTTCATATCCCATATGTCGTCAAGAACGATTAGGTATTTCAACCTCCTTTCCTGGAGGAAGTCTTTGATCATCATTCTAACGCAACTACTTTTGGAAGTTTCTGCTCCAGATGGAAGCGTCTTCGTGACGCTACTGGCAACCTGTCGAAGCATGTCTGAAAGCAGCTCGTCAGTCCTTGATGAAGGAGAAAGAGTGACCCAAGCACGGACTGTGAATCGTTTCTTCACTGCTGGGTCATCATAAACTTGTTTTACTAGAGTCGTCTTCCCCAAACCTCCCATGCCAACCACCGAAATTACCTGGCATTGTGAAGCACCCTGGACCAACCATTCAACAAGCTCCTTTTTGGGCTCTTCGATGCCCACCAGATCAGATCTTTCTACCAGAAGTGCATCTCCTCGATGGTCTTGCCATTTGTTGTCCTCATAAGAAGAGGTTGAGCTTGAACCTCTCTCAGTTGTGCTGAAACCATCAAACAGTCTCTGCTGTCCTTCGCAGATACTTTTGATTCTGGGGCTGATGCTCTTCATAGCCGAAATCAGTCGGTGTCGAGCTTTCCTGTTTCTGACACTGGTTTGAATCATTCGTAGAAAGCCCTCGGTTTGATGATCCTGCGCTGAGAGTTGTGTATATTCATCAAGAAGATCCTCAGCTTCATATGCAATTTCTCGTACTTGCTTAACCCATACTTTGACTTCTTCGTTGCACTCTTCCATGGAATCTGCAGCTTTTAGGAAGGCCTTGATGCGCTCAAATTCTCTCATCAGAGACATCCACTCTTCGTGACCCTCTCTTTGTTGTTGCACCGCAATCTCAACAAAGCTTTCGAGCTTGCTAAGTAGATACAACACTGCAGCTTCTGCCATTCTCTGCTTAAAACCTCGCAAGATCAGAGGTCAGTGGCTGTCACAATACTACATACTCTGCAGTTTTCCGATTCAACTTGATGATCATGACTAAATGACTGCTCATAAATATAAGTATATATATAATCAGACTCAATGCTTCAACATGTTGGGCTCCAAAACGAATTAGACAAGTCAAAAACCAATTAGACAAGTTTACTTCTGCTGTGCTAGTTGACCGCAGTTTCTCAGAGCATGCATTGCTTTTAAAACTACTGGTCTTTTATTTCTGACTTAGCTTGGCTCTCGGAGATTTTAAGTTTCACTCTTGATGCTTGCATGGTGGAATCACTGTATTTAGTAGAGATTTCAGGTCCCACTCGAAAAATGTAATTCTATGCATATAGTTTTGAAAGGCTTAGGCCTCAGAGCTGTCTAAACTTTAGGTACTGGTTTTAGCTATAGACGCAAGTGAAATTTCATGCCTCATCTGCAAACATGATTAGGGGGGAGGTCAAATTCATTTATGGTGTTCAAGAAATGGTTGTTCTTGTGAGATGAGAAAACAAGCCCAGTCATTTCTGTTACACTTCTTTAGAGCCAGAAAAGAGATTCACCTCATAGTATTTTGACCAAGATTTCACTTTTTATATACCCCTACTTAAGTCATGCTTATCTTCAAGGAGCTCATTCTTTCTGTTAAAACCACAGCAGTTCGTCTGTTCGTCGACACAATTGCCTTTTTAACTTTTTGCCCGGCAAGTCTTTGTTCAACCAAAATTTATATTATTGGTCAATCTCAATCGGAAAATAACCTTTTCAAGCCTAAGGAATGCATTGTTGAGCACGTCTTAAATTTGGAATTTGCTATTATGAGACAACTAAACCCTGAGCAGTTCATCTCGCTTTGGAAGTGCACAGATGTAATCGATGATGGTTAAGAAGATGATAAAGGAGCCATTTTGTTCGATGATCATGAATGATGCCTGCTTCTCCTAGAAGATGTGCATAGCTTATCAAAATGTCAGTATCCATCAGGTGGGATGCTTTTGCATTCTTTGATATGCTGGTGTATATGCTCACTTTGTTTTTCAAAAGGGCCAAAACAAGAAAGTATGTACTCGCTTTATGGTCATATGCCTCTCATGATGCAAACACATATATCGCAAGCATTCATCATGTCGATGTTGGTTTCTTACGGTGAGCTCATTGCATTATATGGACTGGTTTTTCAACTACATAACGAGTATATGATTAGAAAGATGATTTTGTTCTTCTGTAGAGTAATTTGGAGTAGATTTTGAACCAAAGCGAATATATCACCCAAGACAAAATCCCAAATGAACAAGTCCAATTTGGTTTTTTAATTAATTTTGCGTGAAAGAAAAGCGAGTGAAAAACAAACAAGCGGTCTTCCACCTCCAGCGTCCCTCCAGATTGATATCCTCTTACTGTTTAAAAAGAATCCATGTTGATCTTCATAATCACATATCACCATCAAATTTCATATAACCTCCTTCAATTTTCTTATCTCTATCTCTCTCTCTCTCTCTCTGTGGAGCTGAGGGGACCCTTGTTTAAGCAAAGTGCTTGCCAACTCAACAAACACAATAGTTCGAATCTGGTTTTAGTGGTGCACAGCGAACTTAGAAAATTTCACCTGGATCAAACGGTGAACCCAAATCAAATTCTCTAAAATTCTACGAGTCCATAGCCATCCAAAACTTTTATAACCTCTATAGTCAACCCACTAATTCAGAATTCAACACCATTCAAAATTACAAATTCACTAAGAAATAATCTGCGATTAAAGGAATCAAGACCTAGAATTCTTACCGATCGCTTCAAAACAAGGTTGATTAGGCGTGCCGAGGGGTCTAACGGCTTGATGAACTGAAACCCTTCCTCGTCCTCCCTTGTTTTCTTCCTCTTCTCGTTCCTTCTCTTTCTTCCCCCCTCCTACTTCTCTACATCTTTTATACAACACCGGCTGCTGCAAAACGGCAAAATGTGCTGACGAAAGTGGCTGAGCTGTTAGCTGATGGGATCAAAACAAAGGTTGGATGATCGAACACGAACCTTTTATTTTCCCCTGCCCATTTGAGTAATGACCTTAATTCAATGGAGAAGAAGTCAAGAAAAATTAAGGGTATAAATTTATACGAATAAATAACTGAAAGTACCCGTTTCCTCCGTTTCAAGAACCCCATTTCCTTAATAGTTTAACTTCCCACGTCTCATTCGACCCAAAAAGAAGAAAGGAAAAACTTCCCACGTCTCACGGAAGTGTATTTTTGCAGCAAAGCCGCAAGGGCGAGTAGACAAACAAATCGCCATGAAATTTCTATAATTTTAAGTGATCACTTCTCTCTTTCTTTCTCTCTCTCTGTCTCTCTCTCTCTCTCGGTCCGGGTATATTTATCAGAAAATGTTCTTGATCAAAGATGATGAAATGAATGTCTTAATAACAATTCCATATGAAATCAGGTGGAGCACAATTAGAAGGTAAGTGATCCCTCAACATCATGTTAGAATACACGATCGGAGCTGAAATTGTTGAGGTAATTTTTAGTTCTTAAATGACTGAGTCAGACTTTATCTTCATTTAAATATTCTAAGTCTTCTTGGTCTTTTAATATCACTTCATGTCCATTTCATTAGTCTGATGTGACCCCGGTTGAAGCTGTCAAAGCACAAGGAATTCCAATAATTAGAGAGAAAAAAGTAATTGTGGACCAGGCAGATATGAACAATTTTGCCGTTCTTCTCAAGCAATTTTGCTTTAAAAAAGTCTATGATCGTGACAGGCTCATGAGCGAAGGCTATTCGTCGCCGCTAATTGAAACATTTTAATTATGACTTAGGATATTTTTAATAATATATTCACTCATATTATAAGTAATATCGGTATGTATGATAAGAAACGTGATAATCAACACAACCCTTATTAATATATATATATATATATATATATATATATATATATATATATATATGATATTAGGTACTTCACCGTAACCATAGCTTGCATATGTATTAGCGTCAGGTTTTAATATGATTCTTCAAATGAAATTATACATGATCTTGATGAGCAACTCAATGAGTCTACTTATTGGACCAGACGTTTGCGGAACCACCATGGTAACTTCCAAAGGGGATAATTACGCCGGTCTCCCCTGCCCATGCCATTAAACGCTAAACCTTGAAACTTGATGGACTCTTGAAACAAATTACAGGACGCAAGAATACACAAATTGCAGAAAACTACATTCATAGAGCTATCCGGTGATATTAGCTGGTCAGATTGGGTCATGAAATCTGGTGTACCTTATGACAGATTGCCCGTGCTTTGAAACAAGTATTCGACCAAGCGTTAGGTGGAGATGTTTTGACTGTTGAAATACGAATAATCCACTAGAAATGATCCTGCCCATCAGTGATGCCGCGTGTGTTGACCGACGAAAATGATACAAGAGCTAAGTCTTCGTGTATGGAGGAAGATTCTAAAGGCAGAGGCGCGCAATTGCGAATCTCCTCCATGTAAGAAAAGCTGCTACTGGTGTTTTCATCGTACATGGGGAGAAAATTGGGAAGTCGTTTCACACTATGACATTGAATTCAATGATCTCACTGTCACACCCCAAAACTATAAAGAATGAGGATGACACGGCTGTCCTTCCACACGAAGAACGCAGCCTCAAACACAACCAAGCAACCTGATATCAAACTTATATATATATCAAATCATATATATACATATAAGATAAACCATCAAATTGGTTATAGCATCAAAGATTCTATAATCCACCAAAAAGATATATATTTAGAACTCAGACAATCCAACCACTAGCAATGATCATATGCATCACTTCCTTAAACCATATCAAAAAACAAAATAAAACTCCCTAAAAGTTTCCTACCGACGGTGCTCTCGTTCTATTCGCTGCTAACCGAGGACCTGAAAAGATTTGGAAATAGAAGGATGAATAACCACAAGCTCAATGAGTAGTACATATTTTCTAAACAGATCGAACAACCACTATGCATGTATACAAAACAATACCAACTTCATCACGCCAACTCAATATATAAAATACACATCAAATCATATAAGAGTTATTTCTTATCATCAAAGCTTTATAGTAATATAGAAAAATCATTTAAATCGCCATCAAAATTCAAATATCAATGGTCAAATCCATTGAATAATCTCCATCAAAAACACATATCAATGGTCTATCCATTGATTCATCTCATATCAAACACACATCGATGGTCCATCCATCAATTAATCTTTTGTTCAATAACTAACCATGGTCACGACACAACACCTTGTGACAAGACGACCAAAATTCCCCCCTTAGTAAGGTCTCCACCTACAAAGCGGGTGGCTCGGCCCAGAAGGATATCCTAAACCTAGTATGCATACCCCAAAAACCCCTCACTAGGTTCACAATTATATTGAGCATAAATAACCATTCTTCAATACCAGAAATCCAATCTAGAAATCAATATCTTAAACAAACAAATAACATTTTGCAACATAGCTCATCATCCATTTCATATTCATTTCTCAAATCATCATGAACTTTTCCATAAATCAGTCGCAGGGCAATTTCATATATATTTCTCCACAAACCTTGTATAACATGCTTTTTCAAACATTCACAATTGCAATTGCTCAATCTGGCTTTTATGCAATAAAAATGCTATTCTCAATTCAATATATATACATATATACTTCAAGACATGATTTTACAAAATCAAAGAAGATATAGTACCACTCACCTCGTCGGCTATGACCAAACGACGAATGATTCTCGTATCATCAAACTCAAGGCCCTATCAAATAAACGAAGAAAAATGTTAAAATCTAATAAAATTCTATCTCGACTATGAAATGACTAAATTACGCCTTAACTCTAATAAAAAGATCTCTACACGCTAACAAATCGCATAACTAAAGTGATTGTTCAAGCCATTGGCAACACGAAGTTTAAGCGCAAAACTTGATCGCACCTTAACTTTCTTCTTCGAACCCCGATTTGCACGTACTTATAGTCAATAGAAAGCCTTTCAAACATACTACAAGAATCTCAACTTAGCCGCCCCAAAATCAAGCCGAAAAAGGATAAAATACGGGCCCAAAGCTGCTGGACGCGTACTATTCACCGCGTGCGGGAAACTTTGAAATTTTGTTTCGGACAAACCATAAGCTCAAATCACGATCTGTAAAATCCCACAACTCCACAACACCCTAAAGTACCATTCTTACAAAAATACACAGCTCAACGACTCCAAAATCGGACTTCACCGCTCGATTTACCAAAAATTACGAATTTGAGCCATAAACCCATAAATTATTTCAATTTGACGAACGAGGGCCTAATCTCTTATCGGGTGTTGTGTTATGGAGTCGAGTCAGCTTGGCGAGGCATCCGAGGCGTGCACATGTCAAAACCCCTTTCCTTTCTTCCCCTTTCTCTTCTTCTTCTTCTTCTTCTTCTTCTTCTTCTTTCCTTTTCTTTTTGGTCAAGGGACCTCTCGGCTTCTATTTAGCCGGGCCCTCTCCCCTCCCTTTTTGCTTTATTAACCTTTCAACTTCAACCACTAGGATTCGCCCTAGTGACCACCCTTCCAACATAGAAGGGGGAGGTGAGGGGTTCAAATCCCCACCTTCTCGGGGGGAATGGGGTGGGGACGCGTAAGTTTCAGGAGTGGGTTTCGACTCTCACGCCCTACAAGAGGCAGGGTAAAAGTCTGAGAGTGAGTGTAAAGTAGGAATAGAGTAGGACTGACAAAAAAAAAAAAAAAAAAAAAAAACCTTTCAACTTCTTTTTCTTTATTTTCTTTTGGGGCCCACTAGCCTAATATTACACTCACGATCTTACATATTTGATTAAATTTCCAGGGATAAATTTTCTTTATCTTTCATTTGATAGAATAGAATAACCAAATACATATTGAGGAAAAAAAATTGCTTTCATGCCGACTGCTCACAATTCTAACTCACCTTAACAATGCCAACAAAAAAGTAAAGATGACAAAAGCCAAACCACATTATAAAGAGCCTTGATAAGTAAATAACCTGAAGTTTCACGTACAGTACAGAAACCCTTTATGAATTGGGTTAATGCCCTGAAAAACCCCAAACTGGTACACCTGTGACAAATTTATCCCGAACTATTTTTTTGACCACAAAAATCCTAAACTGGTAAACCTTTGACAAATTTACCCCAAACTGATACACTTGTGACAAATTTACCCTCTGTTATTTTTATTAAATTTTAATTAAGTTAAATGACACGTGACAGTTGACCGGTAAACCAATTTGGGATTTTACACTCCGTTTGTCACAATTTACAATTTTTGTGATTCTTTTTGTGATATTAATTTAATTTAGCGGAGGGTATAATTGTTACAAATTGACCAGTTTGGGGTTTTTTGTGGTCAAATAAATTAATTTGGGGTAAATTTGTCATAAATATACAAGTTTAGGGTTTTTTATGGTCAAAAAAATAGTTTGGGGTAAATTTGTCACATGTGTACCAGTTTTGGGTTTTTCAGGGTATTAACCCTTATGAATTTTATATGACTCATCGCATTGCTTACTCTACGATTTGCTATATTCTCCTCCTCTGCAGGCTGACCAAAGGCAACTTGTCATGTCCCGATCCTCAGGCAAATACACATCCTTCTACTTGGTCGATTTTAGAATGCGATATCCCAGGATAATGTATCGCCGACCCTTTCTTTTATTAAGCACATGAGGAAACAGTTATAAATCCCTAGACAATAAGACAATGGAATAGAAAAGCAAAGTCATATTTTTTGTATTGAAAAACTTATAACCACACTTTTATACATATTACAACAAGCTTTCATTATACTTCACAGTACTATTCATCAAGTTCTGATTTAACAAATCTTCAAATATTCACAAGGTTTTCAAAATGGGGGAGGTCTCAATCCTTCTGCGGGTCGTGCTCAAGATCATCTTCTTCAACCCTCCTTTGACTCTTCGCCAAACTTTTCCTGGGTTCCTCCTCTTCGAGATCTTCCACCTAAGGGCCTAAAATGGTTATTCAATAACCAATGAGATTACGTCTCAGCAAGTTCTACCCTCTAAGACTCAATTAGGAAACAAATACACTATCAGGTTGCCTAAGCACAGCACAATTCAAAAGACTCACTTTAGCATCAGTCCTAACTTGCATTTCAAGGTTATATACATATGCCTCATATATCACATCAACAGTCAATCAATTCACAACACTCGGATCAAATCATTGATCAATCGACCTAGTCGATTACATATCACACAGACCATCTCTTGGTCTTTTCATTCAATACTGTCCATTTTCCAAAATAACCTATAGGGTTATCAAGCCAGTTTAATATAAGATCCATTCTCCGAAATGACATTATAAGTCACTGAGTATATTCATCATAACGTCCATTCTCCAAAATGATATATTGAGTCATCGAGCCATTATGGCATGTCATCCATTCTACAAAATAACCTATAGGATCACCGAGCCGGTATTAAATACCATCCATTCTACAAAATGACCTATAGGATCACCAAGCCGGTATTGCATACTTTGAACGTACAATCAATTTGTCTTTTTATTCAATTCTGACAAAAGTACACGTGCGTGGGCACATGGTCAGCCTTAGCCAAATTATCATTGTTTTCTTTCCACAAATCTCACCTTTGTCCGTAGTCCACCAAAACATTTTTGGTGCTGTCAATCGACACCCGGTTACTTTCCAATTAATCACCAAAATTAAGCCAACTTAGGAACAATTCTTAAACTTCCACAATTAAATTAATTCCACGCAACGTAAGGCTCAAATAAATAAACGGACTACACCAC
The DNA here is from genome assembly GCA_014182555.1 of Eucalyptus erythrocorys. Lineage (NCBI taxonomy): Eukaryota > Viridiplantae > Streptophyta > Magnoliopsida > Myrtales > Myrtaceae > Eucalyptus > Eucalyptus erythrocorys. The sequence continues at coordinate 36,378,004 of CM024600.1, read as the reverse complement.
AACAATTAGCATAAAATTTCGGTCATTAGCTATCCCTGCCGAATTTTCGGAAAATAAATAATTAATTAATTATTAAAAATTAATAAATAATTGCAATAAATCCAATTTAGGTCCGTAATGCCTAATTGGAGCCTGAGATGCGTCGAGAAAAATACCACGATGCATTCAATAAATAGTAGAGCCTATTTCCTTGCTAACCACACTAACCAATTACCTAACATGCATAAATAAGTCTCTAATTTAATTACTCTAATATAATCTATCCACTTAATTGCACTTAATTAAATCTAATCAACCCCTAAGTACCATTAGCATACTAATAAGGGATTAGTGAGCAAAACTCACTGGAATAATGCACAAATCGGCTCAAACTGATGGGAAAGGCGCAGGAAACCATTTTTGCCAAAGCGGGCCTACGAACCGAGGCCCAAAACTCTTCCAAAATGGGCCTAGAAGCCGCTGCGAAACCCTCTCTGTTTCTGTTCTGATCTTGCTGGAAATCAAAGCAAACAACTCGGTTAAGCACGGGAATTAACCGGTAAGGAGGAAACAAGCCAAATCAAGCCATGGCGGGTGTTTACTGGCAAAGAAAAACTTAAAACCAACCCCGACGAAGCTCCCACAGACCACGGATAGCAGCTGGACAAGGGAGAGACACGGCCAAAGGAACGGCGGTGCACGGTGAGGCGGGCACGTGCGCAGGGGCGAGAACAGCACCGGCGCGGTGAAGGGCAGCGGCTTGTTAGCGTCAGCAAGCTGCTACTCTTCTCTCCTTGTTTTCGCACAAATGGAGGGGAGGAAAGGAAGTGTGGCTGGCCAAGAGAGAGTGAGGGAGAGAAGAGATAGAGATGAGTGAGATGGGGGCTCCACTTGGTCCATTTTTTCCACCCTTGCTCCACAAGATTGAACCTAAGCTAAGTATATCCCTTGGCCTTCATTTGGCCACACCAACACCCCAAATAACCTATCTAATGGTCCAAAAATGACTAGGGTATGGGGGATTACGAATTTTGAGAGGGGTGGCTTCAATTGGCTTCAAATCCTTATTGATTCCATCTCGATTGACTCTCACAAATTCAATTGGTCATCCATTGATCCTCTTAGTATTTTTCCTCGCCTATATATCCATCATGCTTCTCAAATTTATAATCAAAATAATTCCCCGGCTTCAATTGCACAAAAACGGTCCGCCGACAACTTTTTCCCAAAAAGTGTCGGTTGTCAGAAAAATCTTCTAAGACAGAGTCGACATTCCTAGAATTTATTGTGACATGACAGAATCTTCAATTTCTGAAATCAGACTCAAATTGGCGGTTAATTTCCAATCGGCACGTTTTTAGCGTGACCTGGGCTACCGGATAAATTTTTAGAACTTTTTAGGGCGAATGAACCATGGTCGATTTTCTTTGAGCCACATTGAACCCACTCGATACATTGGCGACTCTCGGTAGTCATGAAAATCTCAATGGCTCAATTACAGACAGAGGGTACCAAAACAACAGTAAAATCAAATTAGTGCCCATTGACGAGAATTTCCCAATTTAGTGAAGTCACCCACGATTGACCACACATCTCTATCAAACCAACCTATCTCTAACTTTAATTCGATTTTATACTGTGCCATAATGACCTCTAAAGATGAACACGGTCAAGAAGTCGATCCTGATCAAGCTCTCAAGTTTATTACCTTAAAATTCTTTAATAGCTTACCCAGTTAGTCTAGTTATCTCGAGAGTGATCAACTCTGAAAACAACCTTATCGACGCGTCAACGAAATACCCGATTAAATTCAATAGAAAACAAATTGAAAATTCAGGATGTCATACAACTCCTATCTCCATGGATGGTTTAGCAACATGAGACCCTCGAATTCTATCGTCCCATTTTGACTAATGTAGTTTGTCGGGATATATTTTCTCCTAAAGAAAGCTGTCCGCACACAAACATTAATTTTGGAAACCTTGAAGTGCAGAAGTCTCGTAGCAAGTGCGATTGCCTTCTGTTTTCCTCCCCAGATAGTGCAGCCTAAGCATTCAAGGCAGAAACATATTCAGCGACAGCAAGCTTAATGGAACATACATTCTAACCTCCATATCAGTCAATTTTCAACATTTCCCATCTAAATCAACTACATCCAATTTAATTGAAACAACTGTCACCTTCTCACTAATCAACTAATCAAACTTTGCTGAACCCGACAAAATCAAGAGCATGCAAATATAGGGGGATAAGTACACTAATGGTGCCATAAGTTGTGTATGGCACTCACTTTGGTGCCAAAAGTTTCCGTCGGATCACTTAAGTGCCAAAAAATTTGAAAAACGCTCACTTTGGTGCCAACGCCGATCCGAACCGCCGGAAATCCGACGTGGCCTTTTTTAATAATTTTTTATACCGATGTGGCTCGCCGAAGGTCCGAGTCAACGTGTAAACCACCAAACGACATCGTTTGGAGTCTTAAATCCCAAGTCGAAACCCTAAATCCCCAAATTGAGAGAGAGAGAGAGAGAGAGAGAGAGAGAGAGGCCATGGCGGCGGCGTTGTCTTCTTCGCCAAAGAACAACAGCAGCAGAGAGAGAGAGAGAGAAGCCATGGCGGCATCGTGTTTTTCTCCGAAGAACAACACCAGCAGAGAGAAAGAGAAGCCATGGCGATATCGTCTTCTTCCCAAAAAAACAACACCAGCAGAGAGAGAGAAGCCATGGCGGCCGCGTCTTCTTCCCCGAAGAACAACACCAGCACCAGCCACTCTTTCCCCTGCACTCCTCGTCTTCTCTCTCTCTCTCTCTCTGCACCTTTAATCCCCCTTCTTCCTCCTCCTCCTCTGTCCTCACCTATTTTCCCATCATTTCTTGGCCGAGCGATGGTGGCCGAGCACGGTGGCCGAGCGACGGTGGCCGAGCACGGTGGCCGAGCACAGTGGCCCAAGGACGGTGGCCAAGCACGGCGGGTCGGCGAGAATGAATAAAAAAAACCCTAATTTCAATCACAAATGGGCTATACGGCATCATTTTTCCTAAGCCATCCACATAGGACGGCAAAACGACGTCGTTTTCTTAAGTATGACAAAAGACGACGTCATTTAAAGGGTTTATCGAATTTTTTTTTTAAATATAAAGCCACGTAATCATTTTGGCCGGAAATTCTCGCCGGTGGCACCAAAGTGAGCGTTTTTTCTCCAATTTAGCACTTAAGTGATTCGGCAGAAACTTTTGACACCAAAGTGAGCGCCGTACACAACTTTTGGCACCATTAGTGTACTTATCCCCAAATATAGGAGTCGCAAGTACTCCGAGAGAAACTATATTATGAAGCAACTCCAACACACTATCACAGGGAAGCAAAGTCGACGGTCATTAACATTGGCAGTTTTGAAATTCCATTGATTTTGCAGACAGAAAATGCAATCAAATTGGCAACAACCATTTGCTCCTCGGTGTTAATGGCATAGCTATTATCTCTTTGAGAAAATTATTATGCGCCTCACCTTTTAGCTAGGATACTAAAAGACACTAACGTCTCCAAAAGCAGGCACACAGATCAGGAACCCAATGATCAGACACCTGATTCAAGTATTCTGATGACAACTCTGAGAATTACAGTAATAATATTTCTAAGAAACATCCTTCAAAGAACACATTCGCTGTTTAAAAATTGAGGAAAAAAAAAAAGAGTCTGGCATTCCGACACGCCATTCCCACATGCACAGGGTCAATTTTAAACATTTTCAATAAACTAGGGATCAAAATGTAAATCTATCATAAAAAGAAAGGGAGAAAGAAGAAAAGGGAGTGGATAATGTAGATGAGTGACTTATTGTTTAATTTTGGGTTAATAAAAACCCCAAAAACCCCAAAATTTACCCCAAACTATTTTTTTGATCACAAACTGGTATACCTGTGACAAATTTACCCCAAATTGGTATACTTATGACAAATTTACCATCTGTTAGTTTTGGTTAAATTTTATTGTTGAAATATTAAATTAAATGACACGTGACAGTTGACTTGTATAATTTTACGTTCCGTTTGCTACAATTGAAAACTTTGGTGATTTTTTTGTAATATTAATCCAATTTAATTGAGGGTATATTTGTCACAAATTTACCAGTTTAGGGATTTTTGTGGTCGAATAAATTAGTTTGGGGTAAATTTGTCATAAATGTACCAGTTTAGGGTTTTTTATAATTAGTCGGGGTAAATTTGTCACAAGTATACCAGTTTTGGGTTTTTCATTGTCAAAAAAATAGTTTGGGTAAATTTGTCACAAGTGTACCAGTTTGGGGTTTTTTAGGGTATTAACCCTTTAATTTTATGGTGAAATGTGGATACTTTTTAATTGTCAAATATTAAATTTAATGGTGGAATGTGGATTTTTTTTTTTTTTTTCCTCCTGAATTATTGAAATGGAATGAAGTTAAATTTGTCAATTGTTAACAATGAATGATATTAATAAATAGTAGATTAATATTTTTAGTATAAATTCATTTGAAACTCTTTTGTATTATATATTTAATTGTGGATTTGAATCAAATTAATGATCATGAGCTTGACATGAAAGTCCATCGTTGCAATATAAGGATCGGGTGTGGAGGATTATCAGATTAGTTTTTGTGGACGATGATCAAGCCCTGTACATTAGATGAATTTAATATCCTCGGTCAAGTGAAAGTCTTCTGGTTTGTCTTGTTTTGAGTACATGAAAATCTTCATCTTTGTCCGTTTTATCAAAACCCTTGCTTGCGTGTACTAATCGGAAACGATAGTCTACTCATCAGTTATATTAAACCATCGAAAAGCTGTTATTATCTCACTCATCAAGCCAGATACAAAGGATGGGGATCTACTTCTTATTTTTCACGGAGGATTTTTAATAATATCTTGGGATGGAGGGTGACTTGCATCTTAATATATTACTAGAACATGACCCTATTGTCCTCTTCAATTGTTTCTATGATCAATACTATACAGGCTACCAAAAGCTTGGATCTTCTGTTAAGGACATCATCGAGTCGATGCAGTTTGACACTCCAGCTCGACTCAACTTGAATATTCAAGGCTCAATCCTCGACTTGAGCTTAACTCTCAAATAAGTTCTCATTGAGCTCGAGCTTGATTCAACTTAGCTTAACTATGTTATTCGATGAGTATTAATCCAAAACCGAATTAAATTGAGGAGAGTTGATAGTTTTAGATCCATACAATATTCAAGATTGAGCTCGGCTCGAAAAGTACTCCAGTTATTTGAACTCAAAAGTAACCAAGCCGAGTTTGATTAATAATTCAAGTAACTTGACTTATTCTCATTTCTTGTGTCTGCGTAGATGATCACATCAATAAACAACTCACTGATTGCCCGAACTGTTTCTTCTGTTAGAGCCTACTTTGGTTTTGTCTTAGCGAAGTGAAAATTGCAGTATTGATAACAAACCAAACTAAAAAATAATGAACCTTCAATAAAGCCACACATTTCAATTCGTACATGCGTGTCTGGATTGGATTCCTCATGTGCCCGAGAGATATTTAGCCTTTTGAAAGCATGAATTTGCAAAAAAAAAAAAATTCTGAAGCCCCTTGTGCCAGGAGGGTCACATGAAATTATTTTCTCTAGTGCAAATCGAGCAATTACTGAGTTGGTAATACAAAAAGAAATTTGGATTGAAATCAGTTGATGTACCTAACGTATTCCACCGTCTTCCAACTCCACCAATCTACAATAATTGCGCTTGAAGCTAGAACTATGCCCAAGATGCAATGAACTTTGGTCATTAGACCTTGATCAATAAAGGTGAAATTGACAGCCGAGCCCCATTGATTCCAATCTACATCCTCTAAAGTATTATCGTTGGACTTCGCCCAAATTGCTTGCCGTTTAGACTAAAGGTGTTGTGTGGTTCCATTTGCATGAACAGTTCATTCCTTTATTTACTTAAACAAATTTCATTTGAAAGAGAAATATAGTCATCTCTCTACGCGTTATTTGCTGACATGTTCTAAAGGAGTGCACTCTACAATTCAAAAGGTTTTCGCAAATTATGTGCTTTTGGAACTGTAGTGCACTTCCTCTCCTCTTAAAAACTCACGGAAAGTTAAAGTTAGTAGTCTGCACGTCTCGCGGAAGATCTTCGATTCGGAAGATATTTCCTTAATTTCAATAATCATTACTTAGGCAATAATGACAATCGATAATTCTTTTAAGGGTCGATGACCAAGAAAGAAAATGACATCAGGGATGGTAGAAAAGTAATCGAGATGGTCAATCAAATCCAAAATTCGTGGCCCCGGTGATCTATTGTTTTACTTTACAATTGACGACCTAATTGCCTACAACAAGCATAAAAGAACATATCTTAAATTTTTAATGATATTTATGAGTCAGCACGAGATATAGGCGCCATGAAATTGGCACTATCACGTGATGTGGAGTGCATTTAAAATGCTAAAATTCCCATCACCGTCTACCCTTCACTTATGGCAATTTCCATTAAAATTAGTACATTTTGTACGATCTCGCCACCATGGAACCTTCTTCTTTTTTCTTTCTCATTGTATATAAAAACAAGAAAAGCTGAGACAGAGATATTTTATGCGATTACGACGAGTTTGAGGTTGTTGTTTTCATGTAAAGAAGGATTCATTAGCGCGTATCCCGCATGCTTGTGACAAGGGGGGCTTCATTTTCAGCAAAACCAAGCAAATTAAAAACATCATTTAAGATAAATAATTACAAAGAAAGAATAAATAAAAGCTTGGCTCAAATTTTTTTTTCTTTCCACACTGTCATAATTAAGTTCATTTGTCATCATTTACAAATCTGTCATGCTCATGGAATGGTAATCATAAATATGGAGCCCTGCAAGGAACAAAAAAAGATAGTGACAGGACATTATTTTTCCTCATCCTTTTAATAAACTGCCACTTTTGATATAGAAATGTAATTTATACAGATATACGATACACACTTTATGTTAAATACAAGTATGTATTTACCGAAACTTGTAAGCATCCACTTATATATAATACCAAGGCCTGTGGAGTGTTTGCAATGCAGATATGTCACCATATCTGCAATGGCATGTTCATAAGGCCTGAACAGTTCTCTGGACTTGTCATCTCTGGCTTAACCCCGGTTGATGCTTGGTTTGAGAAAGGCTACTGAATGACAAAGCATTGCCGGATCAAAAACGAACCTTCGAATATATTCCAGAAGCATTTACTGTAAACTCGGTTCCATCAAATTTTTCATGGCAGTGTGGACATAGACACCACAGAAACGATGGATTCACAGAAGATGTAGACACGCTTATTTCCAACAGGGAGGTGGTTCATTACTCCTCATACTAGAACTCTGCGAACGAGAGCCCTCTTCCTCAACCGATGTCTCTACGGATGTGACGTCCCAACCTTGCTCTCTCCAGTAAGCGTATCGAATTTCGGGAACATGTGCAACTTTCTGATAGTCCTTATTTTGTTCATCCGGCTTAAGTTTCTGGACTAATTCACAAGGCAGCTCAAAGAACTCCAACACTTTGAGCATGTTTAGGTGCTCGATTCCTAATGGCAGATCCTTGAGCAATTTGCACCGCAGGACCATCAACTTTTCTAGACAGGGCATTGCTCCCTTCTCCACCTGTATGAACTCGAGCTCCTCAAAACGATCGAGCCCTAATATCTTAAGTTTCATGAATCCTTTGGCCTTAAAGCACAAAGTTTGCCAATTATAAGCGTGCAGCAACACGAGATGAACGAGACTGGGCAAGTTTTGAAGGGATTCCAGTGGATCATCCCTTAAACAGGACATTCTCAGGCATAGTTTTACGAGGTTGTGGAGGTTAGCAATCCAGCTTGGTAAGGTCCGTAAGTGTCCCCTCAGGAAGATCCTCTGAAGAAGTTGCGGAGGAGAAGAAAGGTGATGCAAATCAATTTCCTCGTCATCGTTGAATGCAAAAACAGCCAGCGAGGAGAGGTTGGTTAACTTTGCTATTGATGAGCACAGATTCCTTCCATCTTCTCTCCTCAACCTTAACACACATAACCTCCTTAACTGATTAAGTTTCCCCAGCCCTGTAATATTTCTACCATCTCTTTCATCATCTACCTCTATATGGCATAGCTTTTGCAGAGACCGCAGAGCTCCAATATCTGCGGGGGTTTTGAAACCATATTTTTTGTGAGTATAAGATATGTTCTCATACCGATACACAAGGAGATGACGTAGTCGTTGAAGCTTTGCTATCTCCACAGGCAGTGCGACGACATGAGTGTCTTTAAGGTCTAGTGTCTCTAGGCTCTGAAGGTTCCCTATGGAACTTGGAATGGTTTGAATATGGGAAGATCTCAAGCTTAGAAACCTGAGACATTTCATGTTAAGTACTTGACCTGGGAAACGGCTTACCGGAGCATGTTCTAAATCGAGGACACTGAGAAGGTTCAATTCAGATGAGAGAGTGTCAACTACAGAAGACTCATCTACGCCAAACATGAACAAGGATCTGAGACAGGAAAGTGACCGGTTTTCTTGTGCAATCTGAAATGCTTTGTGTATAGAGAGGCGACGAACTCTTTCTGGCAACGGACCTCTGTGTCCATGGTCTATAATCGCATAGTTCTGATCCCTTGCCTTCGGAATGATGATTTCCAACAAAAGGTCATGAACTCGACATTTTTTTACCCTTCCATCACTGGTGGTCTCTGCCACTTGGATGAGGCTTCTGTTCAAGAGCTCATCAAGGTAGTCCCCAGCGACTTCTTCCAGGCTTTTACCTTCTTTCCTTTCAACAAAGCCCTCTGCTACCCAGAGTCGGATTATCCTCATACGCTCGACAACAAGAGCCTCAGGGAATATGCTCAAATGCAAGAAACAGGACTTTAAGTAATAAGGCAAATCATTGAAACTCAATGAAAGTACCTGCTTCAGGTTTTTGAGCTTTTCATTGCCGTTGATTTCAGAACGGAGACTGCGGAGGACAAGTTCCCATTCATCAATTCTTCTTATGTCCTTTGTTGCCAGAACACCACTGATGGCCACGATTGCTAGGGGAAGTCCTTCACACTTTTTCAAGATCTGCCGACAGATTTCCTCCAAATGGCTGGGGCATGCTTTCTCTTTGAATGTCTTCCTACAGAAAAGTTCATGTGATTGTTCAGATGACAAGGGCTTCATGCTGTAGACCTTCCCTGCACATCCAGTGCCGGATGCTGATGCTAGATCTGATTTCCTAGTGGTGACCATTATTCGGCTGCCATTGTTATTGTTGGGTATTGCGCACTTGACCGCATCCCATTTGTTCATATCCCATACATCGTCTAGAACGATTAGGTATTTCAACCTCCTTTCCCGGAGGAAGTCTTTGATCATCATTCTAACGCAACTACTTTTGGAAGTTTCTGCTCCAGATGGAAGCGTCTTCGTGATGCTACTGGCAACCTGTCGAAGCATGTCTGAAAGCAGCTCGTCCGTCCTTGATGAAGGAGAAAGAGTGACCCAAGCACGTACTGTGAATCGTTTCTGAACTGCTGGGTCATCATAAACTTGCTTTACTAGCGTCGTCTTCCCCAAACCTCCCATGCCAACCACCGAAATTACCTGGCATTGTGAAGTACCCTGGACCAACCATTCGACAAGCTCCTTTTTGGGCTCTTCGATGCCCACCAGATCGGATTTTTCTACCAGAAGTGCATCTCCTCGATGGTCTTGCCATTTGTTGTCTTCAGAAGAAGAGGTTGAGCTTGAACCTCTGTTAGTTGTGCTGAAACCATCAAAAAGTCTCTGCTGTCCTTCACATATACTTCTGATTCTGGGGCTGATGCCTTTCATAGCTGAAATCAGTCGGTGTCGAGCTTTCCTGTTTCTGACACTGGTTTGAATCATTCGTAGAAAGCCCCCAGTTTGATGATCCTGTGCTGAGAGTTGTGTATATTCATCAAGAAGATCCTCAGCTTCATATGCAATTTCTCGTATTTGCTTAACCCATACTTTGACTTCTTCATTGCACTCTTCCATGGAATCTGCAGCTTTTAGGAAGGCCTTGATGCGCTCAAATTCTCTCATCAGAGACATCCACTCTTCGTGACCCTCTCTTTGTTGTTGCACCGCAATCTCGACAAAGCTTTCGAGCTTGCTAAGTAGATAGAGCACTGCACCTTCTGCCATTTTCTGCTTAGAACCTTGCAAGATCAGAGTTCAGTGGCTGTCACAATACTACATACTCTGTCTGCAGTTTTCTGATATATATATATATATGTAATCTCTAGAGTCAACCCACTAATTCAGAATTCAACACCACTCAAAATTACAAATTTACTAAGAAATAATCTGCGATTAAAGGAATCAAGTTCTAGAATTTTTACCGATCGCTTCGAAACAAGGTTGATTAATATAATGGCTTGATGATGAACCGAAACCCTTCCTCGCTCTCTCTTCGTTTCTTCCTTTTCTCGTTCCTTCTCTCCGGCCCTTCCTCCCTTCTACTTCTCCCCATCTTTTATACAACACCAGCTGACAAAAATGGCTGAGGTGTTAGCTGTTGCCCGTCGGGCTCAAAACTAGGGTTGAAGGATCGGACACGAACCCTTTTTTTTCCCCTCGCCCATTTGAGTGGCGACCTTAATTCAGTGGAGAAGTCACGAAAAATTAAGGGTATAATTTTATATGAAATGAATATATACACTGAATGTACCCGTTTCCTCCGTTTCAAGAACCCCATTTCCCTAATAATTTAACTTCCCACGTCTCATTCGTCCCTAATTAGAAAGAGAGAAAAAACTTCCAACGTCTCAGGAAGTGTATTTTTGCGGGAAAGCCGCAAGGGCGAGTAAACAAACAAAGCTCCAAGAAATTTCTGTAACTTTAAGTGATCACTTCTCTCTCTCTCTCTCTCTCTCTCTGAGAGTCCAGGGACATTTTTTTTGAATGAAAGCTGCTGATACGATATAATTACTGATTAAAAGAGTTTACACCAAGAACATCAATGCATAATAAGTCCAGGAGGGCAGGGGGAGGGTGAGATAGCCAATTTGGTGGGAGGGCATCAATTCGGCAGGTCTTTGAAAGCTAGTCGGCGACCCGATTTGTTGAACGGCTGCAGTGGGCTAGATGAAGACCCGGTATTCTTTTGCTTATGTCTCTGGCCCGGCCCACAATCTCCTCAATTTCCCACGGGGGTTTGTCGGCTTCTGAAGGGAGTTGAGTTGAAGACTTGAAGACTTCCACCAGTTGAAGACAATCCGTTCGTACCTGAGGAGAGAGAAACTGTCGTTCTTCAATGAAAGCTAGGGTTTGTTCCAACGCCAAGGCTTCCGCTTGAAGGGCCGAAGAGGCGTGAACGATCCTCGCAAATCCATCCACCAGCTAGCCATGGTGGTCACGACCGACGCAAGCTACAGCGGCTTAGTGCTTCGCAGAGGCTGTAATCGAGCCAGGGGGCGTGTCTTTCGCTAGATCCGGTGGAAAGCAAGCATCCGAGGTTGAAGAGAAGCGTCCGGGGAGGAGAACGCCGGATCCGAGGTAAATCCTTCCTTCGCTGTTCGGATGCTTTGCAATTTGCTGCACAGTAACTTTCAGTGAGGGCTATGGCTCTGTGCACCGTGTGCTTCGGATCTGGCTATTTATGGGTGAAGATGAAGTTGTTGCATTCTTTCCATATATTCCACATCAGCACCCCTATCGATTCAAAGTGGCTACTTTTAACAGGATCATTTTTGATTTTGCAGAGCCATTCTTCACCCGTGTAAGGCCAAACCGTGGAATTTGCAACTGGTAAGGGGCAGAGCTCCATGCTGGTTGGGTCCATGGACAAAGGAGAAGGGTATGTTCTATTGTTTCTACCTCTTGTTTGCAAATAGGGCACAAAGGGGAGTGTATAAGATTTCTGTGATGGAGATTCTCTGATGTGGCTAGAGCATTAGTGCAAACATTCCAGAGGAAGAATTTTACTTTGGGGGGGATTGGGGAGTGCCATATATATTTCCATATTTGTGGGTTTGCCATGTAAGAAGATGATGCTTGTGGGTTCTGTGGCCTGTTTGATGCTTCTCGGAATATAAAATATCCACTCTTTCTTTGTATACTCCCACGATTTTGTGTGCATCCGCAGTGGTTTATCTTCCTCATCTGGACCTCCTATAGAGGTTGCAAGTATTTCCTGAATTGTGCGATCATTGAACATAGAAGAGAGTGTGTTTACATTCCACATACCTTCTGGTTGAGTAATAAGCTCTGCAACTGTGGTTGGTTCATTATCTGCTATTTGGCCACCTATTAAACCGCTTCTTAGCGAACGATCGCCTCTAATTGATATTGTTTTTCCATTTCCGATCTTATATATAACCTGAGGGGCGATGGAGTCCCTAGTCATGATGATGCTCTGCCAACCCCAGGAGGAATGGGACCCTTTTCCAGCTGTCCAGATGTCGCAATGTGAGAAATATAATCTCTTCAGAAGTTGAAATATCGTAGATTCTGGATGTTTTATGATTCTCCACACCTGCTTGGCCAACATGGCTATGTTAAAATCGTGCAGATCTTTAAAGCCCAAACCCGCTGTGTCCTTTATTGTTTTCAACAGTTCCCACTTTTTCCAGTGGATACCTGCCTTTTTGTCATTATTTTTCCACCAGAAAGCTGCTGCCTTTTTCTCAATTGCTCTGCAGATTGATAGGGGAATTTTGAAAATGGACATTGCATATTGAGGTATAGCCTGTATGACTGCTTTGATGAGAATTTATTTTCCTGCTCTAGATAAGAGGCTTTCCTTCCAGCTATTCAGTTTGGAATCCACCCTGGCCATAATCCACGCAAACATGTCTTTTTTGGAGTTGCCCCAATCTGAAGGAATACCCAGGTATTTACCTGTTTTTGTAATTTATGGTACTCTGAGGGTTGCTGCCATATTACTCTTGAGGGTCATAGGACAACCCTTACTAAAGTATAATCCCGATTTGTTCAGGTTTATAGCCTGCCCGGAGGCATAACAGTATCGATGTAAAATTTCAACCAGATTTTGACACTCCACCAAGGTGCCATGCAAGAAAAAAATCGAATCATCAGCAAACAGGAGGTGAGAGAGAGTAGGGCGCGTGTCTATTAAGTTTAATGCACATGAGTGTACCCTCTGAATGGCTTGATTTATCATAACGAGAGGGACATTGGCCACCGGGATAAAGAGGTAAGGTGAGAGGGGGTCTCCTTGTCTTAATCCTCTGGAAGGTTTGAAGGCAGGTAAGGGCTCCCCATTGAATTTTATGCTGAAGCTAACTGTGGTTACACATTGCATAATCCATTCCACCCATAAATCACAAAATCCCATTTTACTTAGGCATGCTTTAAGAAAATCCCACTCAATACAGTCATATGCCTTTTGCATATCTAATTTCAGAACAGCCCGAAACTTCCTTTTCCTGTTGCTGTTTCGCAGTTTATGTAACACCTCCTGTACAATCATGATACTATCCTGAATTTGGCTGCCTTCCACAAATGCACTTTGTTCCTCTGCTATAATTTGGGGTAGAAGAGGTTTAAGTATGTTTGTTAGCACTTTTGAGGTAATTTTATAGATAAAGTTGCACAGGCTAATGGGTCGGTATTGGTCAAGTTTTTCAGGATGTGGAATTTTTGGTATCAATGTAATGAGGGTGCTATTGATATCAGGATTGAAGGTACCTGTGCTGAAAAAAAATTGCATTTCTTGGAAGATGTCCTGGGAAAGAGCTTCCCAGTTGTCTCTGAAGAACATACCATGAAAACCATCAGGGCCAGGAGCCTTCAAAGCTCCTAACTGCAGCAATGCTCGATGAACCTCCTCCATTGTAAGTGGGGCAACTAAGTTTCTGTTCATTTGATCATCAACTGAATTTGGAATTTGTTGCAAAATCGGTTGCCAATCCCGGGGGCCGACTGTGGTGTATAGGTTTTTAAAATATGCTTCAGTCATTGTTTTCATCTGTTGAACCTCTTTGACCCATTCTCCTGTATCATTTTGCAGCATAGTAATGTGGTTGCGACATCTCCTCTGGATTGTGGTGGCATGGAAGAACCGGGTATTTTTATCGCCCCAACTTAACCAGCTTATCCTGGATCTCATTCCCCAGTATAATTCCTCTTGATTCCAGAGTTGATCAATTTCTTTTGTCAGTTTTTTAACCTGCTGAGCTTCTTCATTGTTTTGTGTACTATTCATCGGGTTTTGAAGTTCTCCTTTCAACCAGTTGATCCGCTTCTTTGCATTTCCGAATTTTGACTTGCTCCATTCTGTCAATCGATACTGAAGATGCTGTAGTTTTCCGGCCACACTTAAATCCTGTAGATCTGGATTTGTCCAGGTATTTCTCACAATGCTTTTACATTCCCCATCTTCAGCCCAGTAGGCTTCATATTTAAACTGTTTTCTATACTTGTGTTTAGGCTTGGTCAGAGATAACAACAAGGGAGTATGGTCCGACCCAATCGCTGGGAGGGCTGTGCATTCGGCTTCGGGGTAAGTGATTCTCCACTCCATTGAGCACGTGCTCTATCCGAGTTGCTTCACAAGGTTTTCTCCTTCACGCCCGTTTGACCATGTAAAGCAACATCCTTTGCATTCCAGTCCATCGGGAACATTTGTCGATAAAGTCTCCGAAAGAAGCTAGTCGGTATGTTTCAGCTCTTTTCAAACCAACTTTTTCCCAGTGGTAGAGAATTTCATTGAAATCGCCCATACACAGCGAGGGTAGATTATAATATATACTAGCTGAGTAAATTCGGTCCCATAGTAACAACCGCTCTCTGAAATCATTTGGGGCATGTAGGAAAATGATATTCATCCTTCGTTTGCTTTCTTGCAGGCAGCACTGAGTAAATATGGCAGCAGCAGAGTAAGATTGGATCGAGATATTCAGCTGGTCGTCCCAAAAAAGAGCTAAGCCCCCTGCTATACCGTCTGGGTTAACTATAAAGCTGTGTTTGAATTTTAACCTCCATTTTAGGTTAAGCACTTTTTGTTCTTGGTTCTTTGTTTCCATGAGAAAAACTAGGTTGGGCCTTTCTTGAGTCATAATGGCTCTGAGAGCCTGGAATGTCAGGGGGTTGCCCAACCCCTGACAATTTCAACTCAGAAGCTTCATGGGTTATTTGGTGGCTTATTAGGGCTAGCCACCAAAGCCCATTGATCAGAATTCCCAACCACTTGTATGGGAGTTTCCACTAGTTGAGTGTTTTCCACAACATGCTGTCTAGTTGATTGTGCACCATATGGACATAATCTTTTACCTTTTTTTGGAGGTAGTCGCCTTCACACATTTCCCTTTCAGCTTTGTAGAAGGAGAGGCATGAGTCCGTGCATAATCTTCCTTCATTAATTCCTCATGGATAATCAGTGCTGTTTCTTCATCAATGCAGCAGCTTCCCCTTTTCTGGGGACTCTTTTCTTCGACCAGGATGATGTTCTTGATGCATTTTTTCTTTAACAGAAAACGTTCTTGATCAAAGATAATGAAATGAATGTCCTTTTTTCTTAATGAATGAATAACAATTCCATATGAAATCGGGTGGAGTATAGTTAGAAGGCAAGTGATCCCTCAACATCATGTTAGAATACACGGTCGGAGCCGAGATTGTTGAACTAAATTTTAGTTTTTAAATGACTGCATAAGTGACTTTATCACTATTTAAATGTTCTAAGTCTTCTTAGTCTCTTAATATCACTTCTTGTCCATTTCATTCATCTCATGTGACGCCGATGGAATCCATCAAGGCACGAGGAATTCCAATGATTAGAGAGAAAAAGAAATTGAAAGGGGGCTGAATATGAATAGTTTTGCCGTCCGTGTCAGGCATTTTTGTTTCAACGAGTCTATGATCGTGACAGGCTCACGAGCGAAGACATTTCGTCACCACTAATTAACACGTTTTATTTATGACTTAGGATATTTTTAATAATATGTTCACTCGTATCATAAGTAATATCGGCATGTATCAACAAGGAACATGATAATCAACCTAACCCTTATAAAGAAAAGACTGCGCGCGCGCGACATTAGGTACTTCATCTTAACCATAACTTGTATTAGTGTTAGTTTTTTAATATGATTCTTCGAATGAAATTATACTTAATCTTGATGAGCAACTCAATGAGTCTGCTTATCGGACCAGACATTTGTAGAACTTCCAAAGGGGACAATTACGCCGGCCGCCCCTCCCCACACCATTAAATGCTAAACCTTGAAACTTGATCGACTCTTGAAACAAGTTACAGGACACAAGAAAACACAAATTGCGGAAACCTAGATTCATAGAGCCATCCAATGAAATTAACTGGTCAGATTGGGTCATGAAATCTGGTGTACCTTACGACAGATTGCCCAAGCTTTGAAATAAGTATCCAAGCAAGCGTTAGGTGGAGATGCTTGGACTGTTCATATACGAATAATCCACTGGGAATGATCCTGCCCATCCGTGATGCAGCGTGTTTTGACCGACGAAAATAACAGCGAATCCTTCACGTATGGAGGAAGATTCCAAAAGCAGAGGCGCTCAATTGCAAATCTCCTTCATGTAAGGAAAGTTGCTAGTGGTGTGGTGTCTTCATCGTACATAGGGAGAAAATCGGAACGCCCTTTCACAATATGACATCGAATTCAATGATCTCACGATCGTACATATTTAATTAAATTACCACGGATAAATTTCCTTTATCTTTCATTTGATAGAATAGAATAATTAAATACACGTCGAAGAAAAAAACTTCTCCTTTCGTGCTCACTGCTCACTATTCTACCTCGCCCTAACAATGCCAACAACAACGTAAAGATGACAAAAGCAAAATCACATTATAAAGAGCCCTAATAAGTAAATAACCAGAAGTTTTGCGTAAAGAAACCCTTCATGAATTTTATATGACTCATCGTGCAGCTTACTCTACAATCTGCTGTATTCTCCTCCTCTGCAGGCTGAACAAAGGCAATTCCTATCTCCGTGGGTGGTTAAGCAACATGAGACCCTCGAACTCTGTTGTCCCATTTTGACTAATGTAGTTTGTCGGGATATATTTTCTCCTAAAGAAAGCTGTCCGCGCAAAAACATTAATACTGGAAACCTTGAAGTGCAGAAGTCTCGTAGCAAGTGCGATTGCCTTCTGTTTTCCTCTCCAGATCGTGCAGCCTAAGCATTCGAGGCAGAAACATATTCAACGACAGCTACCATAATGGAACATACATTCTAACTAACCTCCATATCAGTCGCAAGTACTCAACTGTCATCTTCTAAAAATTAACTACATCCAATTTCATTGAACACAACTGTCACCTTCTAACAAATCAACTAATCGAACTTTGCTGAACCCGACAAAATCAAGAGCATGCAAATATAGGAGTCGCAAGTACTCTGAGAGAAACTATATCATGAAGCAACTCCAACACATTATCACAGGGAAGCAAAGTTGACAGTCATTGAAAGTGGCAGTTTTGAAATTCCATTGATTTGCAGACGGAAAATACAATCAAATTGGCAACAACCATTTGCTCCTCTGTATGCATGGCATGGCCACCATCTCTTTGAGAAAATTATTATTCGCCTCACCTATTAGCTAGGATACTGAAAGAAACTAAAGTCTCCAAAATAGAACAGGCACACAGATCAGGAACCCAATGATCAGACACATCCAGTTCAGGTATTCCAATGACAACTCTGAGAATTACAGTAATATTATTTCTGAGGAGCATCCTTCAAAGAACACATTCGGTGTAAAAAAAAAAAAAAAAAGGTCGACATAAAAAAAGCATCACAAATGCACTTAAAACCAAACCATCTTTATGCAAGCTAAAGCCACTACTTACCACTGTTACCAACAATTCAGTCCTCATCATCGGAGTTGTTAAATGTGATTTTCTTAGCTTTTGGAGCATCTGCGGCAATTTCCCTGAAGTGAGCTCCATAAAGCTTCGATTCCTGCCAAGTGAGAAAAGAACATGAAAACAAAGATAGCAATACAGTTTCTATGGTAACACGTGCGTTGCACAACCTTAAAAGAACTTTGGGTTAACAGCATATTTTTCGTGTTACATATACGGTAAAACCACATAAATTACTGCAATTGCAAGACGAATTAATCAAAATAATATGAATCTTCAATCAGAGTATAAAATAGTAAAACTACATAAATGAGAAAACTGCATTTGTATGATGTAGGACATTTATTCAGGAAAAAAAAAAAAAAATCAATCAGACTACGAAATGCAGAATTATTCTAACTACAAGTGGAGGACTTACTTTTACCACTACTATACAAAAATTATCTAAATCATCAAAAGGTAAATCAATGATGAATTCTCCTTCTGGTAGAGTTCAATAATCAAGTCGATTGGTTAAGTTTAACAGAGAAAGGTAGCGGAATGGAGAATTCTGATGGTGAACTGTGTGGCTTGCAAAGCAAAGCTTCCTTCCGATCACTTTACTAATTTTGCAGTGGATTTTATTAAAAACTAAGGATTTTCGTTTCTTTACGGCGATTTACAGACTGCAGCAAGATGACCTTGATAATGTTTGGCCCTAATATGCTCCAACTAAATTGGGAATGCCAACAAGAAAGGAAACATCATATAAAATTGCTCAAACAAAATGCAGCGTTTCAGTGAGAAAACACGACGTATCAAAACACACACCTTCTTCTTTACATGAGTACCAAACTTCAGAAGAGAAGCAGGCACAACTTGCCCAGCTTCTCTGAGAACATTGACCAGCTCCCCAGACAGCCCCTGCCAGCAACCACAGGTCAATCAGTATCACTGATAATTTGTCAGGCAAGAAATAATACTAGAGACTTTCATAGGAAACCTTGTTCTCTTTTGTGAAGAATGTGTGTGCTACACCCTTATTTCCAGCACGTCCAGTCCTTCCAATCCTATGGACGTAATCCTCTGTTGTTAGAGGAAAACTATAGTTAATCACAACCTCAACATCTGGAATGTCCAATCCACGAGCAGCAACATCAGTTGCAATCTGCAGACATATCAGGCAACTCAAGCTTTTAAGGAATTGACCACCATGCAGGAAAAAGAAGTTATGATCCTTGACTGCCGTTAAGGAACTGCACTATTAGTCCATTGAACCAAATACCGTTCAATTGTCTTAAAAAATTACATAATCAACATCAACTAAAATGTTGGTTAATAAAACATACCATCAAAGGACAGGTTCCCTTCTTAAACAATGACAGAGCCATCGTGCGCTCATGTTGTTTTTTATCACCATGGATAGATACAGCATTCCAGCCTCTATAAAAAGAAATTGGAGAGAGAGACAACAAATGTACGATGAAGGGTTAGAGATGCATTAGTTCATTCACTTAGCCCATTTCGTGACCTGACTTGACAGGGAAATACCTTGCTTGAAGCATCCGTTCTACACGAGAAGCTTCATTCTTGTACAAGACAAAGACCAATACCCTGTTACTGATACGTGGCAAAATCGACCATATCAGATGGTGCAAGATGTCATTGCTATTGCAAGACTATAACAATAAACTATTGCACATGGTTTATCTTATCTTTGCACATAAGGAGTGACAGTAAAAAGAGGACCAAACTATTTAACCTATAGCCTCTAGCAGGATCAGATCAGAATGAAAGACAACAAAACGGGATTCAAAAAGGCATTAGTATGTAAAAAAAAGAGAGTACCTTTTGGAACTGTGGTACTTTTGTAAAAGGGTAAGCAAGCGTTCATCACGTGAACGATCATCTAGCACCTGCAAAGGCAATAGAGTGGAACCAACGGATAAATTAATGATGTCCAGAAAAAAATAACCAAAGCGGAAAGTGTGAATCCATACCTCAACTATCTGCATAACATCATGATTGGCAGCTAAATCCTCTGAACCTATGACAACCTGAAAGGGAGCCAATCATTCTTGCCAGTTTACTCGTATGAATTAATAAAGGACATTGCCTAATCATGAAGATCCACACCTTGATTGGGTGAGGATCCATAAACTCCTGTGCCAATTGATGAACAGGAAGAGGCCATGTAGCACTGAACATCACTGTTTGGCGAACTGCAGAGACAAGTTTGCACACAAAATTAGAAGGGAACAAAATACCATCAGTTTCTAGTTCACATGTAAGTTCTATGACAAATATGAAGTTGTAAGTTGCAAAATTTATTGAATTTACAAAAACAAGATGTTGTAGAATTCAAACTAAAGACTGCCTGATTAATTACACACGTGCACAACCTGGATGGTTAATGACAATGATAAAGGTTTCAGATGATAAGACTTCCATGAAAATTATAATAGCAGATGTCAACTGGTAAAAGTAAGAAATAAGTAAAGACACACTTTGCAACGTACCAGAACATGTGCTGCTCAATATAGAACGAACTTCTGGTTCAAAACCCATGTCAAGCATTCTATCCGCTTCATCGAGGACCTGAAGACAAAAGGAAAAAGAATAGATGCCGACTTTGTTAAAAATTCCTACGCCACATATATATTCCAGTCAGTAGAAAACTCATTATAAAACACAAAGCTTGTCAAAGAGCAATATGACAGGCACCTAAATGACACATTGATAAAACTCTTCAATACCAAGCTATATGACAGCTATATGACCGTGCCAACATCACATAACACGAAACGGAAACACTACAACGAAAAGTCAACTTACCACAAAAGCTACTTCATTTAAGCTGCAAACACCCTCTTCAATCAGATCCTTCAAACGACCGGGAGTTCCAATGACAATATCCTAGGTACAGATGAAATCGAGTACTCTATGAGTAAGGTTATCAAGGTTATCAACTTTCTAGATGATCAGACAGAAAAGCAATCCCATTTTTGCAAGTTCAACATCTGAAAGAATCAATAGCAACTCTTTCATGGCTAGAAAGCCAGACCCACATAAAACACAAGCAAATCTAACGTCAATCATAATGGGTGGCTAGGACCATTATGGATTTCTTCACAAGATAGTTCAAATTGCGAATTCTTTTTCTCTTAGAATTCATAAGATAGCTCAAATTGTCATCAAGCATTTGAAGATCATTCAAAGGTCAGAGTACACGAACTATGATCATCAAAAACATATTTGAAATGTGACAACCACTTACATTAGCATCAGCAAAAATATGGCATTTGAATATTCACAAAACAATGATAGATGTAGAAAAGATTAATATGCACAGCCTAATAAAGTGAGGTGACTTACAACACCAGACTTCAGAGAAGCTCTTTGAGGTTCCTTGGGGGTCCCTCCATAAACACATACTGATTTCACACCGCTAGCTTTACCAGCACCAACCAGAACATCTGAAATCTGGGACCAAATTGAGAAGGCTATAGCTTGTCGTCTGTTTACACACACTAGTATCTATACCAATTACAAGAACCACCACATATAACTTAGAATAAAAGGCTATGAATTAAGTGGGAAAATTGAGAAATGGCATTGGTATGTACTTTATTTCTCAGCACCTTACATCTGCACATACTATAGTACACCTTTACAGCACAACAACAACAACAAAGTCAATTACCTTGGCTTTTACTGCATGCCTTCTTGTTTTCACTTATCTTTTTGGAATTCCTAGTACAATACTATCAAACAAATAGCTCCACTTCTGAACTCATCTTCTGGAAGTGAAAATTCCCCTGTAACTCTGTCATGTGACTACACGCCATTTCAAATTTTTGACCCAACTGAAGCCACGATGTCCACCATTTTCGCAATTATAGATTCACAACAAAATAAAATTTTAATGTTGTAACCCCATCCCAGAATATCCAACCATTTTCAGAACAACTTAACACACGACTGCCAAGAGTTTAACTGCAGAAATTCGCATAACTAATCTACAAAACACCAGCATCCATTCCTCCGTCTTTACTTGTTGTTTGTCGGTCAATTTGGGACGCAAGTCAACTGTCGAAACATGTTCTCAATAACTCACTAACAAAAATGGCAAGCATTCAAACAATACATACTTCCATCCTAACAAAACAAGAAATGCATCAATCATGAATACGTACTTGTTGAGCCAATTCCCTCGTCGGTGACAGCACAAGGCAGAGTGGACGCCTCCCCTTCGACATCTTACCCTTCCTCTTGCTCAAAACATGCATGACGGCCGGCACCCCAAAGGCCAGAGTCTTACCTAAACCACGGAATTCAGTAAAATCCTCACCAAACACCGAGCACCAAACCCACTCAGACAGAAGAGCTGAACTAAAAACCTCAAAACACCACCTGAACCGGTCGCTGCGATCCCGATAAAATCGCGTCCGTCCAGCAAGAACGGCCACGCCCGGGCCTGAATCGGAGACGGCTTCGTAAAGCCCTTGCAGCATTCGAGCACCTGTTCCGGCAACTTGGCGTCCGCGAACGACTCCACGGGGGAGTACTTCGGGTCCTTCACGTTCCTCCCGCTCACCACCACATTGCCACTCCCAACCTCCTCCTCTTTCCCGTTCGCAACGGAATCAGCTCCGCTCCCGCCATTTTCGATCGCCTCGCTCGCGGCTTCCCCCTCGTGCTTCTTCTTATTCTTCTTCTTCTTCTCAGTAATTACCTCAGCCTCAGCTCCGTTTTCTCCGTGCTCCTTCCTCTTCTTGCTCGACCGACTCAGCTCTTCCGCGGATTGCAGGTCCAAGTCTCCGTCTCCGTCTCCGTGCTTCTCCTTCTTCTTCTTCTTGTCCTTCTTCTTCTTCTTCTTCTTCTCTGGCATGAGGTCGTGGCCGTTCGCCTCCTCTAGGACACTCAATTCGCTCTCCGTCGACGCCTCCTTCGGCTTTCTGCCCATGGCCGCCGCGCTGGAGCTTTGCCGATAAGGAGACGGTGGGATATGTTCTTGCAGGAGGAGGAGGAGCGAATCGGTGCCAATTCAGGAGAGGGGCAAGCGGTGGGTTTTATTCTAGGGTTTTGACTTTCGGATTCTCTGACTCGCTGCATTTTCTTTTTATTTTTTTTTCTTTTGGCTTTTCCTTTTTTTTCTTCCTTCCATAATTTTTTTTTAGGACAAATTTTAAATGAAGGCTCGAAATACAGCCATTTTCTTAAAAAAAAAAAATTTATCCAAAGTAGATAACGTCCCAAATAAAAGCCTGAAGTAACTAATTCATCCTCAAATAAAAGCTCGGAATTCTAATCTTATTCACAATCAAAGGTATATTTGTCCAAGAATGTTTTTTCTTTACATTTTCTTTCTTTCTTTATCATCCTTGCGTCTCGTCCTTCGCTCTACATCAAGCTACTCATCAGGCATCATCACATAGACTACCATCGGTTTTGGTGATAGGAAGTCGCATTGGAGTTATTTGTTGCTGTACGCCTTCGAAAGATCGAATTCACGCAAGAGAGGTAACACAAATTTGAAATTAATGAGGAAAAACTATTGCCGAGGTTGAAATAGTCACATGCTACAACAACATTGTTCTTTAGCATGAAATTGTTAATTACCGAGTGTTAATTGAGTAGAGGCATGAGTTAGTCAAATAAGGTGATCTATCAATGCTTTGACATTGTTATTCCTGTTGTTGGCACGCAAGACCAAAAACAACACAAAAAATTGCAGTTAATGCGCTCTCAAAGTGAGAGAAAGTATGTATATTCATATTATGCCTTTGGAAATCGGAATTTGCAATGAATGTTGTAATAAAGAGGACCTATTTTTGTAAGCTCACTTCCGCTTCGTGAAATTGTCTACAAACCATTTTGAGGAACAAAATTTAAAATTTTCAACGAGTTAGACTGTATTATAATGGCTTGTACTAAAAAAAAGTCAATCTTGTTCATACAACGAGATGACAGAAAGGTAGAGGGCTTGATGTGACGTTGATGATGGAGGTGATGTAGAATGAAGGAGGAGGCGTGAGGAAGATGGAGAATGAAAGAAAATATAAAGAAAAAGTTTTTGGATAAAAATGTCATTGACTGTGAATAAGTTTGGAACTTTGGAATTTTATTTGAAATTGAGTTAGTCACTTTTGAAGTTTCCTATTTTTATCTAATAATTCGACTTCTTATTATATGGAAAGAAAGAAAAGAAAAGAGAGATTAGAACCAAAATGCGGGAGTGAGAAAGTTTAAAAGCAGTAATTTAGGCTCAGAGGTAGTGCCAATCAAATCCCTTGATATGTCGAAATATATTATGTCAATCAACCTTTGAGGTGAGGATGAGTTATTCTTGTTAATGCAAATTAAGTTTACATTTATCGATATGAGGATATACTACTACTTATATCGCCTTGACACAACCCGATTAATCTATTGTGGCAACTTACTTGACACAAGCACAACAAAAGTCATGTAATATTATTCGGTCAAAAGGATTACATAACCCATAAAAACATAAAGTCAACTCACCGACACACAATAAACTATCTCCTCAATTTTTTGTAAATTTTATTTTCAAATTGTAGTAGTTCATAAAAAGAACAACACGTTCACAATGGAGGAAATATCACAATTTCAAATCGTAAGTTTGAGTAACTTGGAAACGACAATCTTTTGACTAGTTGTGTTTAAACTTTAAACCGATCACATATTGGATGTCTCAATAGTTATCCGTTAATTTAAATTGGTTATACGAACATGATCGTGTCTCGTGGGCTGACACGATACTAAACCAAATATGATTAGTCTCACTCCAAATCTTCTAGCTTCATGTTTAAATTGTGCTATCACATCGTTTAGAATCGTCACCCCTAAGTCGAAGCAAATACAACAATTGATGTAATGAATTATCAATTATTAAGCTGCAAATAGGAAAAAAGTGACAATTTTTGCTCAATCGGATACTTTAACAATTATGAAATTTGTTTGCGTTAGCGTCACATAAAATGGCCGATTGTTATGGTAGCAATTTTTAGCTAAATTTTGTTGAATGGATTATATTGACAAATTGTCAAAAAGTTCCAAACTTAATTGGTACACTTTTTTTTTTTTTTGGATAATGGGTACAATTGAAATAATGATTTTTACGATAAATTCACAAGAATTGCACCTAAATACCAACTGAAATTTAGCAAACATGGTTTGTCTCACCATCCATCATGTGTAATAGATTTACACACGGATTTTAGTATACTCTAAGCCTATATTTAGTAGTCGGGATAAAATTCAATATAAGATAAAATTATCACATGACAAAGGTGGAAAAAAAATGATAGAATTTCTAATATCATAATATAAAAGTTATTTTTCTCGAATGACAAATATTCAATTCTAATGCAAATAAATAAAAATAATTTCATCAAAAATGGGTTAAAATTTTTTGGCTACATGGCTTTAATTTTTTTTTTTAAATCTTTATTTTACAAACAAAATAGGGGATTGTTGGGAGTTTATTTATAAAACAAACAAACTGTGTTTTTCCTAGTCCTATATAGGAAAGTTGGAAGAAGATTGGTTAATTTATAAGTGTGAGCATTCTTTAGTGTGTTTAAAGAAAATGTTAAGTGTGGGTTAGACCTCACAATACCAGCATGTAGATGCGCAAATAATTGTGTGATTTTGGCGCACTTAGCACTTTGCACGATAGCACGCCCATGATTTAATTAGCACTAACTCTTTTATTATTATTTTATTTTGTACGATTATCTTATCGACATTTATTATTTCAAATGTTTTTTTTAGTTTATTGAGTATTTTTGGAAATTATGAAAATTTATAATTTAATTTATTTTAAAAAAAAATATTTTATTATTTCGAATTATTATACATGTCTTTTCAATATAACATTTGAAAATGATATTTGTTCGGTTTGCAAACTTTCATGAATTGTTGCATTTGTTCATTTTTGCAACTTATATCAAAGGGATATATTTGTTCACTTCATTTCACGGAGAGTTAATTATTTAAGATCAAAATATATATAAACACGTCAGTTTATTAGGTGAACGGATATGAAATCATTTTTGAGTCTTCTTTCCAAAAATATATCCATTCTTTTCAATTGTTTCCTATAGAGGCGTCGGCAAAATACTATAATTGTTATTTAGCATTCTTATTTGAAACTTTATTGTATCCTAAAGGATATTTGCCAGTAACTATTAACAACATTATAGGAAAAATAAATAATTAAACATAGTGATATCACTTTTCAAAATCCAACTTGATTGCTTTATTAATTCAAACATGTATTTTCTCAACAATAATTTAGAGGTGGAAGTAATGTCAGTCAAGTTCCTTACTTTTATCTAGATGTGTTGAAATAAATTTAATCAATGGGCCTCCCATCTAGATGTGTTGAAATACATTTTATCAATGGGCCTCCCAGGTGAGGATAGATTATCCATGACCGTGCCAATTATGTTTATGTTATATTAATACGAGGATGTACTATAATATATACCACTTGACACAACTTGATTAATTAGTCGTGGCAATCTACTTGACGCGAGTACAACTAATGTCATGTGTAATATGATTCGGGCAAAAGAATTACGTATCCCATAAAAACACAAAGTCCACTCGCCGGCACAAAATAAACTAAGTGATTCAAAATATCCTCACCTTTTTTTTTTTTTTTTTTTTTTTTTTTTTTTGTAAATTTTATTTTCAAATTGTAGCACTTTGTAAAAGAAAAACATGTTCACGGTGAACGAAATATCGTGCCTAGCCAAAAAAAATCTTAGGGTTAATACCTTGAAAAACCCAAAACTGGTACACATGTGACAAATTTACCCAAAACTATTTTTTTGACCATAAAAAACCCCAAACCTGGGTACACTTATGACAAATTTACCCCCGATCGACCATAAAAAACCCTAAACTTGTATATTTACGACAAATTTACCTCAAATTAATTTATTTGACCATAAAAAACCTCAAACTGGTCAATTTGTAACAATTATACCCTCCGCTAAATTAAATTAATACCACAAAAAAATCAAAAAATTGTAAATTGTGACAAACGGAGTGTAAAATTCCAAATTGGTTTACCGGTTAACCATCACGTGTCATTTAACTTAATTAAAATTTAATAAAAATAGCATAGGGTAAATTTGTCACAAGTGTATCAGTTTGGGGTAAATTTGTCAAAGGTTTACCAGTTTAGGGTTTTTGGTGATCAAAAAAATAGTTCGGGGTAAATTTATCACATGTGTACCAGTTTGGGGTTTTTCAGGGTATTAACCCAAAATATTAATAGTGAGTAACTTGGAACGGCGATCTCTTAACTAATTGTGTTTAAATCGATCACATACAAGACATGTCAATAGTTATCCATTAATTTAAACAAGTTATACCAGTCAAATTCATTTCGAGTGAATTACATATGAACATGACATCGATTATTAATCGTGTCTCGTGGGTTGACACGCTAACAAACCAAACAACTTTAGTCTCAATTCAAATCCTCTAACTCCATGTTTCAATCGTGCCATCACATTGTTTCGAAAATTATCACGCTCACGCCTAAGCACATACAACAATTAATATAATGAATGATCAATTATTAAGCAGCAAATAGGATAAAAAGTGACATTTCCGCTATGTCGGATACTTTAACAGTTTAACTAAACCAAAATTCCACTATGCAGGAAAAAAGAAGAAGAAGAAATCTGAAGTCGAGATTCGACGATAGCCCCAAGAACAAGGAAGGGAATGGAAAGGGACGAGATTCGCTTCAAAATTATAAATACGAAGTGTAATCGAATGGAAAAGATGAATAAAATCTTAAGCCGAAAGTTATAATAATATTCGCACTATTGAAATTCTTCCGAGGAAGAGTCGGAGATCGCCTGCTTTACCTTTACCAACAAGAGATTATAAGTTGACACGATGTCCCCATCCCACCGCCTCCGCCTCCTCCGAGAGCGCGTCACGCATCGCATCACGCAACCACCCGGAGGGCCGCGATCAGGAGCGGCGCACCCCACGGTAACCAAACCTTCTCCGGCCAACGAGATTCCAGCACGCCCGACAAAGGGCCCCGCGCGAGACTTCTCCCGCCCACACGTTTTCCGAAATTCCATTTTGAACGAACGCCTACAGCCCACGTGGGTCCCGAAGCAATGGCAAGACGGGTAAATCCGGGGGCTCTCCGGGGGCGAAGAGAAAAGCCGATTTCATTTTTCGGCGATGTCCCGCGTAGCACCTAAGCCAGTCTTTTTAGAAGAGGAGGGGGAGTGAGATAAGGACGGGAGAGTGGGACTTTCCCCCAAAACACACTCTGCTTCGACAGCACATCGTTTCTCTTTTCGGTTTCGAATTCTCTCTCTCTCTCTCTCTCTCGCTCGCTCTATCTGCGGGGTGAAGGGGGACGAGCTTTCCGGCGCTACAATGAATCGCCACCACGATCCCAACCCCTTCGACGAGGAAGAAGAGGTCAATCCCTTCTCGGTGAGTTGGCCCCTCCCCCCCGTCTCTTTCTCTCTCTCTCTCTCTCTCTCTCGCACTCGCAGATCTGCGCTTCGGTCGCTGCTTTTTTTCCCCTCGCCGATCGAATCGAGCTCCCGCCTCGCCCTGTGTGGTCG
The DNA here is from genome assembly GCA_014182555.1 of Eucalyptus erythrocorys. Classification (NCBI taxonomy): domain Eukaryota; kingdom Viridiplantae; phylum Streptophyta; class Magnoliopsida; order Myrtales; family Myrtaceae; genus Eucalyptus; species Eucalyptus erythrocorys. The sequence continues at coordinate 36,349,560 of CM024600.1, read as the reverse complement.
GACTCCGTGGCGCGCGGAATGGCTCGACGCCAAGGCCGGAATTCCGCGGTTCCCGCGGGGAGGGGCGCGTGTCGGTTGTTGCACTGTTTGTTTGTTTTTTTTAGATCTGGTCCCTGCTGTGGCTGTAGTGCCTCGGATCGTGATCGGATTTTGCATTATTGTTTAATTCGAGGCCGGCATTGTCGGCCTCTCGCCATGTCGGGTGTAGATTCGATTCTTTAGCTGCAGCCGAATTCAGTTATCCGAACTGATGCTGCGACGTCCGTAGACCAGGGGCTCACCGAGAGTGTTGCAAGAATACTCTCGTGGTGTTTGTCCTTACTTTGGCACCCGGCTTTGCTAAATATTTAGTTGTTAAAGCTAAGTTTCCTCGGGAACATAGATTACGTCTATTATTGTACCTTGGAGCACTAGAATAAGCTCTCTCGACCACAAGGTCTTTCCCTTGGCGGGGCCTATGAGCTTGGCGGTTTCCAAAGCCAGCTTGGCTCGATTAGGAGAAAGTGCGCGTGACCTCTCTTTATGTGGGTGAAGAGTTTTACCTCTCTAAATTTTTTTGAAAGAGAGCTTGTGGGAAGCGCGTTTTACTTTTCCATGAAGATCTCGTTTAGCTGCTTTTCAAGTCCTTGTACGTAGGTTTGGGAAACTTCTGTTTGGAGTTTCCTAGCTCTTCTTTGTTTGGGGTTTTGAAAAGCCAATGTTGCATTTTGAGCACCGTTGCCTCCGTGGCATCTTATTGCCAAGACACTCCTCGATTGCTGTTGTCACTGGGGAACTCATTTGTCGAAGCAAGTCAATGGAAGAAATTGGTTGCATAAGAACGCAGGATAGTTAAATCTGTAAAATGATCCTTTTGTCCCCTTTAAAGATTGACCAGCATATATGCATAATGCATGTGAAGCGTAAAGATACAATACAATTGTAACCAGATAGAAAGAAAACGCATTTTGAAACTTCATAAGAGTTATGGGAATAGGAAAAGTAGCACCAACAGATTTACTTTCTCATGAGGGATTAGAAAATTCTGACCTTTTAAGCTCAGCAAACCCTAATATCGATCATATATCTGCTGCTATTACATTCTGCTAACCTGGCCAATTTCAAAAGTTTCCACAACTTTTAGTGTCAGTAAAAGAGTACGGGTCATGAGAGAAGTTTCTTGTCTCCAGAAAACTTAGAAATGTTGTTGCAAGTCACAGGTTAAATAATGTAGGAATAAGAGTATGAGCTAAAGTTATCAAAAGATTGGACTTTGCCTCTAATTATTTTTGTATGAGGTTATGGGTCATGCAACCGAACTGAAGCACAGAGATGGCTGGAAGACATGGCGCAATCGAATGGCACTCGAATGGCGAATGTTGATGTAACCAATATTTATTTATTCGAGAATAATGAACAAGTTCGATTTAGTAAAAAGACGGGGAGTTCAGGACACTAGAACCAACTGTTACCTCTGTTCATAATAAATGGATTGTTTTATCCTGTCTCTTATCTATCTGATATGATATGAATGTGCCAAAAAAAAGGAGCCCTGTAATGAAAATCTTTAAAATAAAAATAATGGAGTAGTTTTCCCCATGCATTCAGAGAAGAAGGCCAGGCACAACGCAGCCTAGACATGGCTCATTAGGGCTTCAGCAGTGGGCAGTGCTTGGGAGCGACCGTGTGATGTCATTGTGTTCATGTTGATAGTTTATGAAATTTCGTGTCAGTAGAATATTGTAATAGTTTGATTTCGCTAGAAGACAGGTCAAAATATATGAGGTCATTGTGGTTACGAGTTAATTGTGATGGTACTATGTTGTATCTGACGCTCAAATTCTATTTTCATCATTGAAGGATTGCCCCCCTAGCGTTCCAGGGCCACCCTTTGTGTGTTGGGCCTGGCTGGACTGGGCCTGCTTGTGTTGTATTGTAATAGCTGGCAGAAATACTTTAGTGGGTGGCATACTTGCCCGGCACAACCCACTATACATAAAATGAGATTGAATGTGTGGCTCTAATTTGGTTGCCATTCATTCATGTGCATGATTATGGTTGGAACAAGGTTCTTCATCTTACAGATTCTAGGTCAGTCAATTCAGATCATCGCCAATACTGAGACATTGCACTTGAAATGCACAAATTAGGGGTGTCACTTTCTGAATGCTTGCTTATGAGTGCAGTATCGGGGTTTTAGCAGTAGAATGAAGTCCTTACTATTTTGATCTTTGTAATTTTTGAAGTTGTGCTGTGCATTGGACGAATGAGGACTGTTGCTATTGTCTATTGGTAGCCCAGTCACCTAAATTGGCATTACCTCCTGAATTGAGCTCATAAATTTTGGGCTTGCATATTGAGTATAGCTGCATAAACTGTATTATTTGGCCTTTTCAACATTCTTATATCGCCCTATCTTATCCATTTGATGCTCATCTTGGAATTTTACAGAAGGGTACTGCTCCAGCATCAAAGTCCCGCCTTCCTCCGCTTGCATCTGAACCCCTTGGCTTTGGTCAGAAACATGATGCAACAGTGGATATACCTCTGGATACAATGAATGTAGAGCACTTCTTTGTGTTTTTTCTGTCTCTATTTTATGTTCTTTCAACGATACTTCTCGGAAGCTCGAAATTACAATCCCTGGTTACATTTACAGGATTCCAAGGAAAAAGTGAAAGAATTAGCTTCGTGGGAAGCAGATCTGAAAAGAAGAGAGAGGGTTAGCTATTTGTTCCGCCATTTTTCCCTTAGCCAAATAAATCGAATATAACATTTTCAATTATGCAATTAACTATAAATTCTCATCTTCTATAGGAAATAAAGCGGAGAGAAGATGCTGTTGCTAGAGGTATCCTTGTTATGATTGCAATTCTGTCAGACTCAAATAATCTCGATTCATCAGCCTTTTTCATTAGAACAGTCAGTGATGTCATGTGGGTTACTCACTTGTCACAAATGTATCAGCTAATGTTCCATTGGATGATAAGAACTGGCCCCCCTGCTTTCCAATTATACATCACGATATAGCAAATGAGATACCTGTCCATGCGCAACGGCTTCAATATCTGGCTTTTGCAAGTTGGTTAGGTATGCCTACTTGAATCGACTCCTGATTTTAAATGTCACTACTTTAAGCAAGAGCTGTCATATTGTAAGAAAATCCTCTGGAATGGACATTTCCTACAACACTAAGCATCTTTGAATCATTTTGACATGCTTGCAGGTATAGTTCTTTGCCTTACTTTCAATGTCCTTGCAGTGACTGTGTGTTGGATTAGGGGCGGGGGTAAGCTTTTTTTCGTTTGACTTTTCTTAATGATGTTTTTAATATGAAGGTTTTTGGTATAGATTTAGGGATGAGGTCTGATTTGGTATTTCTCATGAGATCTGCAGGTGTCAAAATATTTTTCCTTGCGATAATCTATGCATTGATGGGATGCCCACTGTCCTATGTATTGTGGTACAGGCCCCTATACCGTGCAATGAGGTCAGACTTGGGTAGACATATGGGTTTTGTGGAGTTTCCATTACATATTAGTTTTGTATCATTTCATCTTAGCATGTTAAATATTTTGTATCTACAGGACTGACAGTGCATTGAACTTTAGTTGGTTCTTCCTTTTCTATTTGGTAAGCTTTCTGTTTTATTAGTTCAACTTGTAAAGGATTTGTGATTTATAAAATTGAAATCTAAGGTTGACAGCGTATGCTATCGCTTTTGTGTTAAGTTACTTATGGTTTTTATGTCTATGGTCTTGTCCACACAGCTACATGTTGGCTTTTGCATAATTGCTGCTATTGCTCCACCAATTGTCTTCCATGGGAAATCACTCACGTAAGTTCTTAAATACTGCACTTTAATATCCTGAAAATTTATGTGCTGGTTGTTGGAATTTCTCAGTAAGTGTTATGAGTGGGAATAAATGGATTATAATCATGTCTGCTTGCCTTGTTGAGACTACAATTCCTTCAAAATTATCATTAGTTGACCCCAAGTACCCAGCTCTTTGCTAACAAAAAATCTCTCTTCTCAGGGGTATTCTTGCTGCAATCGACGTGTTCTCTGACCATGTGTTGGTTGGGGTATGTTTTCATGCACTGCAAATTTTTCATGCCTTCTAATCGTTGCTGCAGAAATTGATCTATTTTGTACATGTTCACTTACAGTAACAAAGGATGCATGGTGGCTAGATTTGTTGGTTTTAGGTTCATAATCTCTTAGCTTTTGGACACAATTTATTCGATTCAGCAGCTGTTTGGGTTGGTGCTGGACTTTGTACCAATTGTTTAGATTTCTTTGTTTTAGGTTCATAATCTCTTAGCTTTTTTTATTTGATTCAGCGGCTGTTTGGGTTAGTGCCGGACTTTGTACCATTTGCAATGCTGCTTTCCTACATAGTGAACAATAGGATACTACATGCTTGTGTCAAGGGACCAGTTAGTGTTGTGACAGAGTGCTGAATGAACCACATTGTTATTTGGCTTTTGGCCGTCAGAATTCCTCTGGAGTTGAGGAGAAAATTTCAATGAAATTCTTCATCATAGTAGATAAGTTGGTGATTTCTGGATGTGTGAAGTAGTGTGCATATGGCATGTAATTTCATTCTTGTAGTCCTCTGGTGAATAACATATTTTATGCTCTCATCAACCTAACTTTGAATGCATGTTGTTCTCAACATGTACCATCTCTTCGATGTGTGCCTTTAAGACCCTTGAAGGAAGGACTATTGTTAACTATGTCTCTACCTATTTGAGCAATAATCCCTGCATTTTAGGATATTTTATTGGAAATGTTTTGGGTGCTGTTTCTTTCCTTGTTTTATTCCTGTTAGCTTTTCGGCAAAGCTGACTGTTTTTTTGATGCAGATTTTCTACTTGGTTGGGTTCGCTTTATTTTGCTTGGAGTCACTGCTGAGCATGTGGGTTCTTCAGGTGAGAGAATGAATTTTGCATATTGTCTTGTTTTCCAGCATCTGCCAAATGAGAAAAAGCATCATTTAGGATTCTCTGTTACTTGTTGAAGAACATCTTGGGTTGAGCAGCAATCGAACTGGAGTATCATTCACGTTCTCTTCACTGTCCAGATTTTATTTTTACTTAATTAACACTCCTTATAGAATCCTCTCCCTCATCCTAGCACAAGTTTGGGCATTAATATGTGTCAGTTCTTATCCCATTGGCACTGAATGGTTCAGGTTTCCTTGCGGTCTTACTTAAGTGAACTAGAAAGCAATTTGTCATGCATTTCTTTTATTGAAAGGATTGATGAGTAACATCAAAAGTCTTGTACTGGGATCATGTAACAGGTAGCCAGCTGCATAGAAAATACAGTACGAGTTCTAGCTGATTTTAATTCAACATGCATAATGAGAAATGTTTTTGTTGCAATGCTTTGGACTGAGCTAATATTGTCTACACACCGTAATGGATGGAAAGTTTTGTTTAGAGCTTGGACAATGAGAAATATAATAGCATTCATGAAGGAAACATGCATTTACTTAGGAAAAGGGGAAAGGAAATAACAAAAAGCACTAGACTGGGGCCTCGCCGGCCCCCACCGGTCACCCTTGCTCAGGGCTAGCCCCTCCTGTGATGGACGGTGGTGGCACCCCACTGGCGAGGCATGCCACTGCCTTTTGTTTCCAATTCTGTTTTTTAGTTAAATTTCAGCCTTTTTAGTTTTTTAGTCTAGTTTAAATAAGATATGGAAAAGAACATAATAAAAATATGCCACATAGACAGCATTTTCTGCTAAACAAGTTGATGGTGTTAAGAAAGGACTCAATTGCACCAATTCGACAAGTTTTAAGATTGATTGTACTTTTTGAAAGTTTTAATAGGCAATTGTACCTTTGCAATAAGTTTTTGAACTTCCAGTGTACTTATCCCTATTAAATTTGCGAGGCTGGAGTACTCAAGATAACATAGTGTGTTGAAGCACATACAATTTGCCTGACTAGTTTTTGCATTTTGCATGCACCGGGATTTTTTCCTTCGTTTTCTCTTCATCCTGCTTATTACTTTGTTTACTCTTCTATGCAGAAAACCTACATGTTTTTCAGGGGACACAAGTGATTTTCGATCCTGGTTTTTCATGACTGACTTGGGTTGGTCGGTCTTGCCGATGAATGTTCGAGCTGCTTTATTATGATGAGATATGCTTTTTTTTTTTTTTTTTTTTTTTTTTTGTAATTATTGTATCCATTTACACGGTCTTGAGTACACTCTGGTATTGTACCTTCCCCGTTGTGGGGAGATTCGAATTTGCCATGCCTTTTTTCTTGATGATGTAGTTGTTAGTAACTCTTGGTTCATAATGCCTGCTTCTAGATAGTATATTAATGATTTTATTACTTTATATGTCCCCCAACCATGCGATGCCTTTTGCTGAATGCAATAGGGATGCGACATGCAAAATAAACTTTAACATAAGCCTCACGATGTTCTTCTAAATTAGAATTTCACTCCAAAGGTTTCTGACTTTGAGCTTGCAAAACTATATCCAAATGATCATAGCATAGAATGGTTGATTGTTGCGAAAGGAACTTAGGAAGTATGGTGCTTGAGCTATTTTATAAAACATGGGCAGTGTTTCTTACGAAGCCTCCTCTTAGAGTTCTAGAATATTGTCGATGGAAATGACTGGTAGGAGAAGAAATCAAAATGAAATATGGAGCATTTGATTCGATTTCATTTTTCCTTCGTGGGTTTATGAACTGAATAAAGAGAAGGAAGTTGTAATGATGGAGACCGTAGAAGAGGAAAGAGAGACAATAGGAAGATGATAACTGTTGTGTTTTGGTGTGTACAATTGAGCCTTAATGATTAATCCCCGATGTTCAATTATAGTTTTTGTCTACAATCGGGACATTGCGTCTGCTGAGCAGGTTTGAGTACGTGAAAACATGCTTCAAGGTACGAATGCTTTTGGCAACATCATCTTCAAGAATTGCGGATGGAACCCACGAGGTTCTCGAAGAAGATGGTATTAACATAGTATTAGGGAATAAGTACCAAAAAATTTCTCCACTTTTGTATTTGAATAAATTTAATCTTAAACCTTTCAATTGTGTCAATGATTTGCTAATGTAGTTCATTTGGCTAAATTTGGTCGGAAATTGTTGACATGGATACATAGTATAACTATTGCTAATGTGGATAATTTTATTTTTCGTTTCCTCTTTTTTTCCGTTTCTTTCCTTTTTTTTCCCCAATTGCAGATGAGGGGTTTTATCCTTGCTCTACTCCCTTGCCTGGATCGTGGTGATAAGAGTTGTTGGCCCTCGCTTGTGGCCAGTGATGGTCTTCCAACCTAGATTTATAAAAAGAAAAAATAAAGAAAAGAGAAAAAAATATTTAAAAAATATGAAATTTGTTTGCGTTGGCACTATGTAAGACAGCTAACATTTATGTTAGTGATTTTTTGTTAAATTTTGCTGAATTGACTATATTGACGAATTATTATAAAGCTTAGAACTTAATTGATACAATTGAAATAAAAATTTTTAACATAAATTCAGAAGAATAGCACCCAAATACCAACTGAAATTCAACAAAATGGTTTGTCTCGCCATCCATCATATGTACTAAATTTACCCACAAATTTACCCATAGATTTTAGTATACTCTGAGCCGACATTTATTACTTGGAATAAAATTCTAAAATTATTCCATGAGGGGGAGGGGGGAATAATAGATAAGATTTCTAAAACTCATAATATAGACGTTATTTTGACAACCGAGCACTCTAGAGGCTTCGTGGTAAATCTACTTCAAGGTTGTGTCTTCGTCTTCCCCAATAGTCTTACTTGAAAGAGAGATGATTTTACACATTCGACCATTTTCTTTTTTGCAAAACCTTATTTTTATATCAAGTTGAGATCAAACTTAAATTGTTTTGCAAACGAAATGAGAAATAGCTGATTATACAATACCACAACATGAATTTACCATATGACGTAGAAGACGAGAGCAATCCGGTCGACTTTGCAAGATGCCTTATTATACGCATCTTGCCAAAATCACACCTTGTAATTGCTTGAGGGAGGAAACCCTGGCGATGTAATCGTGGACATTGGAAATTGTTCTCGTTATTGACAAAATTACTCGATACTTCAAAGCTAATCCGTTGGAAAATTACATTGTCTAAGAGAATCAAATTTTGGAGTCATCTCCGAGTCCTGTTTGCAACGTTCTTAATTCGTCTTCATAGTAATAGGACGAGGAAAAGCTGAAAGAACCTCCAAATGAGGCTGAAAAACATCGATACATGCAAAGTAATTCATCAGCATTTATGTCGAATTCGAAGCGATACTGCATTTCTAAGGTGAACTTCGAGAGCGCAAGGAAGATGGCAAGCTTCCCGGACGACATAACAATAGACATCTTATCGCGGCTTCCGGTGAAATCACTAGCTCGGTTCCGGTGCGTATGCAAATCTTGGATTTCCCTACTCACCAATGCTTATTTCGTCAAAGCTCATCTCAATCGATCGTCGAAAGTTGGTACCATCAGCATTCTTGAGTATGGCGACAACAACAATTCCTCCAGGATTGGAGTTTACCGCTCGCGTCGCCGAGATCTATCTCATCTTGATCCTATGTTTGGTCATCCCGACCGATACGATGTCATTGGTTCATGCAATGGAGTCATTTGTTTATCCATTTATTACAGAGACGAGCCCAATCTTTCAGATATACTTATCTGGAACCCGTCAATCCATGAGTGCATGGTCGTTTCTCAACATCACTGTCACGTATCAGGATTGATTGCTCTCAGTGGCCATCTTGATGATTTCGAAGTGGTCACCCTAAATTTCCACTTTGGAGCACACCCAGACTGGCATTCTTCTCAAGCACAGATTTATAGCAAGAGGAGCAATTCCTGGAAGGAGATCGGCAATGTCTTCCCTTCCTGGCTGGACAAGAACTTCGGGCCTCAAAGTTGTCTTCTAAAATTTCGTCGGTTGGTGCCCTCATGCTCACTTCGACGGCCGAATCGTTACGTCGTTGGTCTCATCCGATACAGCTGAGGAGATTTTCCACGAAATTGCTCTGTTGATTTCGATGCCTTCCGAGGAGAAATTCATCGCTTTGCTTGATGGATGCCTATCTTTGATCACGCAGAACGCATCGTCTCGGTGTTATGAGGTGTGGACCATGAAAGAGTTCGGCGTCACTGGGTCCTAGACGAAGCTGTACACGACCACCGTGTTTAAAAACGAATTTTTTCAATGTTGGCCGCTCAGAGCCGTGAGCTTTGCAGAAGTCCTCTTGACCAAGAGCTTCCATTTCGGTCTGTGTTTCAATCTACCTTAGCTATGTAGTTTCATCCGATGCGAGGAGAAGGGAATTCGAAAAATTTAAAGTCGAAGCGGACTTGTATTGTAGTAGTCAGTTGGTCACTTATGTGAAGAGATCGGAATTTAGGCGATTCATAAACATGATTTAAGGAAAAATCGGTTCAACCTCCAACAAAGTATTCCATGTATTGGATACATCATGTATTTCTCACGATGCATTTTCGATCGGACGCTCTTCCTCATGACAAATAGATCTTTCCTTTGCCTTTTCTTCGAGTCTGGAAATTGTCGTACGAGTACTCTTTAACCTCATTGCGCACCAACCTGGCCCGCAGCATATTCCCCAAGTATTTTCATTTCGTGTTCACAGTCAAAAACATGTAAAAACAAGCCGTAGGTTGACCATTCACGACAGCATTAGGCAGCAATCACGAGCAGATGTGATGGCATGCGTATTTCATATTTTAGGCGATAAACATATTCTACATATATATATATACATATTTAAATATACACAATAATAAATAAACAAATAAATAAATCATTTTATTATAAGTACGATGAAATCACGTCCTTCCGAACGACGGCACTAGCAATCGCATTACGTGAACTGTCGAAAATCGTTTGGCGTGAGAAGTGGAAAAAGTGACGGTGGGAACCGCCCACGCGATTGCATTTCACGGAAATGGAATACTTCAGGTCAAAACTTTTACCGAAGAAAACCAGCAGAAATGCCTTTACGAACGTTCCAAGAAGTGGGGTGGACGGCTCGTGCGGACCCCACGTTCATTATTTCTCTTTTCTTAAAATAAAAATAAAGAGATCAGCAAAATGTATTAAATTAGTAGGAAAATTTCAACCCGCGTTTCGCTACTTTCCGGATCTAACAAGCGTCAAACCGTGTGCCTTGCCCATCTTTTTTTTTTAGTTTCTGTGCTGCAGAAATCAATTGAATTCATAGAATAAGCACTAAGCGGTGCACCTTAAGATTTGCTTTCATTTGAGTTCCACGACCTTCTCTTACATTCTCTTGACTCCACAGAGATGGTTTGTACTTCTCTCTAGGAACAAAATTCCCGAAATAAGTTCAAATGATTTTCTTTATATAAAAACATAAATTAAAAAAATTCTCATGACTCAACTAGTCCATAAGGCTCCACTCCATCCATAGGGTGGCGGGCATGGCTCCTGATGTTGATAAAAGGGGTTGATGCTGTGATTTGAATGTATGATATACTGGATTCAAATCAAGCGTTTAACCACTCAACCAATCTCTTAAAGGTTAGTTCCCAAATTTTTCTAATTTTAATCCAAACATAATGCGAAATGTGCACCAAAAAGCTCAGCCAATACGATTTGCGTGCACACATACACACATATATATATATATATTTATTTATAAAATAGGATTTAGTCGTGCAAGTGATACACTCGCTTTGTCCAGTAAATTCCACCATAGATCTACCACCATAGATCTACTAGAGCCACTCTATGTTCCAATGATTAGTGGGGACAGTCCCTGTAATTCAAAACTCACGATTGCATACATGCTACATGAAGCTCCACGAACCCATTGGATCAAATAACCAAATGCTAAGAAAATGCTCACTTTCTGGAACACCTGTGAAGCAAAGTTGCCTCGCCCTTTCGTTTCCTCTTAAGAAGATGCAACATAACGTTGGCCAAAATTAGAAACAGTAGACGCACTCACGCAAGCAGCAATTGATGAAAGTCTTGTGACGTAGAATAGTGAAAAATGAGATGCTACTGCAGGCTGCAGGAACAACAAAGATGCCATATTCTCAAATGAAATACTTCTTCACTATTCAATCTGGTGAGATCATATCTACAGAAAGTGATGCTATTGCTAGGTATGCAAGTTAATGTTTGCGCACCTACTATTGTCCATTAACAAATCAATTCAAAAGGGGATATTCATGTAATACTTCTCTCTAACAATGGGCTCCAACATATCCTCCATTCCACCCCCTTCCACCCCCTCATCTCCAATTGCCCACTCCCTCGATGCCAGGTGGCGTCCCCAGTATCTAAAAACGAAACAACCAGTCCCCATACTTGTCCATGCCCTGTGCTCAGTCGCAGAAAGAAATAAACATTGCCATCACCTCATCAACACCCCCATCCCATCTTCCAAACAGAGAAAAAGTTCAAAAGTAAGAGGAAGAAATGAGATTAGCTTTGCCTTGTGTTTCACTAATCATTTTTATGATGGTTTTACCCATCGTCCATGGATTTTCTTAGGACATCCATGCCCCCTCCCATTCCCACCTCAATATCACCTCCCAATTTGTCCAAAACTGGGGGTAGTCACAGAATCCCATAAGCTAAAAGACAGATCACGCTTCATCATCAGCACAAAAACCCTCCCTTTTTCCTTTATTCTTGTATTCCCTCTCGAAAACTGCCTACGTTTTTCCCATCGCCCTTAACCTTCTCCGGTTTCAAGTTTCTTGAATCACACAGAAAGCAGCAAGAAGAAGCAAAACCCATCTCCTGCACTGTCCACGAAAACAAGCTGATTCACTCCATTTGCCTGAACACACATTATAAATCATCTATCCCTCTCTCTTGCCCTTCTCTCTTTCTCCATCTTTTCCTCAGAGAAGGGCAAAGAGAAACGCTTCATCGTATCATAATCAAGAAATGGCAGTGTGCACTGTCCACACAACCCAATTACTCAAACCCACATGCTCATCAATCGCAAGCTTCCACAAGAAACAGGTCCTTTTCTGCACTTATGGCAGCAGAGCCACCAAGAGAGGAGGGGTCATTATCCAAAGCCACCCGTCATCACCCAGTGTGGTCATTTGCTCAGCGGCTGGCCGCGGCGACACACTGGTGATCGGGCTCGCTGCCGACTCGGGGTGCGGGAAGAGCACCTTCATGAGGAGGCTCACGAGCGTGTTCGGAGGGGCAGCGGAGCCCCCGAAGGGCGGGAACCCGGACTCCAACACCCTCATCAGCGACACAACAACCGTGATATGCCTGGATGACTACCACGCCCTGGACAGGACGGGGAGGAAGGAAAAGGGTGTCACCGCCCTCGACCCGCGCGCCAACGACTTCGACCTCATGTACGAGCAGGTCAAGGCGCTCAAGGAAGGGAAGGCAGTCGAGAAGCCCATCTACAACCACGTCACCGGCCTCCTCGACCCGCCGGAGCTCATTGTGTCGCCCAAGATCCTTGTCATTGAGGGTCTGCACCCAATGTAAGTTTCTTATCCTTCTCTAGTTACGGGAGTTGGGAATATCGATGTCTGCATTACGTAGTAGAAAAAGCAAGATAAAATTCAAATTTGGTATTACATGGACTAGTTCTTGGAAAGGAATACGATTTTATGAAGAGTTAAATGGTTAGAAAATTTCAGTACAGACCGAGACCGAGAAAAATATTAGATGGAGCCTAGTGTTACTGTCGATTTATGTGCATGGGGTCGATAGCTATGCTATATCCTCCTCTTTGGAGAAAAAATAGAAAAGAAAAATGCTTTGATATGCTTCCCAATGGATTTTAAGAGCCGATCTTGAAGCTGCATTTTATGGTTGAGGAATTGTCGTTTTCTCTTCAATGGCTGGGCCATACACTGGCCCATGTCTTCCATGAAAGTACTTGGAATTGACATTGTTTGACCTGGAAGCATAACAACAACTTCCCTCATGCCTTCACCACCAAAAAAAAAAAAAAAAAAAAAAAAAAAAAAACAACAACTTCCCTCATGGGCTTGGCCTGTTAAACAGCTGAGCTTTTTTTTTTTTTTGGTCGAAAAACAGCTGAGCTTGACCCTCATTGAGTCTGGACCACACATCTAATCTTTGTCACAAACTGGGGGAATTTGCAGGTTTGACCATCGTGTGAGGGACTTGCTGGACTTCAGTATTTACTTGGACATAAGCAGCGAGGTGAAGTTTGCTTGGAAGATTCAGGTAACACGAACCTGCTAATCTCTGAATTGTGCCTCTCACAATATACAGCCTGAGAATGCATGATGGCTCGTGTTCTGATAAAAATTTGACAAAAAATGCAGAGAGACATGGCCGAGAGAGGACACAGTCTTGAAAGCATCAAAGCTAGCATTGAGGCCAGAAAGCCAGACTTTGATGCTTATATAGGTAAAAATGAAACCATCTTTTCGTTCATTAAATCTCCCAAAAAAGAAAAAAAAAGAGAGTTACTATGAGCTTTTGTTTTCACGCTAGTGCTGATACTATGCCATATTTGCTAATTGGGAATAAATTCACTCGAGACATCAATATTATTGTCCATAATCCGTGTAGACGTCATGCTTGTCTTTAATCCGTGTAGACGTCATGCTTGTCTTTCCCCATTAAAAGGGAAAGCAAAGTTATTATTAACTCTTCAGCATTCTTTGCATTTTTTATAATTTATCTTTTTTCGAAACTTACAGATCCACAAAAGCAATATGCAGATGCAGTGATTGAAGTGTTGCCAACCCAACTCATTCCTGATGACAACGAGGGGAAGGTGTTGAGAGTGAGACTGATAATGAAGGAAGGATTGAAGTACTTCAAACCGGTTTACCTTTTTGATGAGGGCTCAACAATTTCATGGATTCCTTGTGGAAGGAAACTCACCTGCTCTTACCCTGGCATCAAGTTCTTCTACGGCCCTGACACTTATTTTGGCCATGAGGTAATCATTTGCTTCCATATATATCATCATGTTTTTTCCAAAACTAAGAACCTAATCGACTAGGTTTCATAATTTCACTGCTTACCACTAGTCTCGCGGTAGACACAGCAAATAGCAGTAAAGAAAACGTATTGAGGCCGTGCATTCTGTATGTTGTACATTGAAAGATCTTCATTTTCTAAGTTTTTCTCATTCATTGGATGAATGAATCAAATCTAGTGATGGTTCCAATCTCCCGAGAAACTCTTTTGGATCTAGTTGTCCGTCTGCCCGTCTGTCTGTCTGTCTCTGTCTCTCAGTAATATATATTTGGGTTAATACCTTAAAAAACCCCAAACTAGTACACCTGTGACAAATTTACCCCAAACTAATTTTTTGACCATGAAAAACCCCAAACTGGTATACCTGTGACAAATTTACCCCGACTAACAAAAAAACCCTAAACTGGTACATTTATGACAAATTTACCCTAAACTAATTTATTTGACCGAAAAAAACTCCAAACTAGTAAATTTGTGACAAATATACCCTTCGCTAAATTGGATTAATACAAAAAAAAATCACAAAAATTGTAAACTGTAACAAACGGAATGTAAAATCCTAAATTGGTATATTAATCAACTCTCACGTGTCATTTAACTTAATAGTTTAACGATAAAATTTAATAAAAACTAACAGAGGGTAAATTTGTCACAAGTGTATCAGTTTGGGGTAAATTTGTCAAGGTATACCAGTTTGGGGTTTTTGGTGATCAAAAAAATAGTTTGGGGTAAATTTGTCACAAGTGTACCAGTTTAAGGTTTTTCAAGGTATTAACCCTATATATTTTTAGTACAAAGGAAGAAACAGAGAAAAAGAAGCACGGTAAACGAGGCTACTTCATTTTGTCTTACCTCTAAATCAGTCTCCATCGATTTGGAAACTTCCGTTAGATTTGTATTAGCATCACCGCCAGCTCTATAAAATTTTCATTGTAGACGCTTTTTCTTTTTTTATTCCATCTGTCTTGGCTCATTGTCAAAATCTTCATTTTTTCTCTAATTGCAGGTGTTTGTGTTGGAGATGGATGGGCAATTTGACCGACTAGCTGAGCTGATATATGTGGAGAGCCATCTCAGCAACATCTCCACCAAGTTCTATGGAGAGGTCACCCAGCAAATGCTGAAGCACTCTGATTTCCCCGGAACCAACAATGGCACAGGCCTCTTCCAAACCATCATTGGCTTGAAGATCAGAGACCTCTGGGAACAAATACTTGACACCAAAACTGGTGCCCCGTTGGAAGCAGCAAAAGCTTGAAACTTTCTAAATGGCAGGAGAAAAAATATCATCCATATTGATCATAGTCCCTCAAGCCCCATTTTCTCCTTTACTATTTTTTCTCTTCTTTTTTTTCCTTTACTTCATCACCCAAATTATTTTCCTTCATGCTTCGGCCCCGCATAGAGGAAAGCGCTCGGCATGTATTTACTTCCCCACTGTAATTCCAATCCAATTTGTAACATAGAGGAATAAAAGCAGAAGATTGTATATACTTATGAAAGCAATTAATAGATAGATGGTGCATTATATAAGACGAACTTGTGATATCAAGGACCGTCCAGGGAAGGAAAAAAATCATTCACAATGTTTGAAACAGAGGATTGCGACAGACCCTGTCAAGTCATCATCTTTAAACTTATCTTCGACCTTAATACACACGATAATAACTGTTTGTCACTTGTAAACAGCTCGTGACCTGAACCAGCATAACAAAGTGCATAATTCCGCCATGTCCATAATGTAAGAGAAAGTCAGCTGGAGAGGTAAAGAAGATAGGGCAGGTCCTAGACCATTATGAAATTCTAATGCAAATAAGACATCTTATAGAGAGACTATTGGCAAATCATCGTCTATAAATTGACTAATGGCCATTAACTCCCCACAGCAAATGAAAAATGCCTGTAGTTCCATGATCCAATCAGTTAAATATGCCAAGAGGCAACAACAAGATCGAGCACGTGAGAAAAATGATGAGGTAAGCACTACAGGTAAAATGAAAACACAAAGCGTCTAAAATGAGACCGCTTCCTGTATGCTCGACAAAAAATGTTAAGGATTGCTGTTTTCAAAGACTCTGATGCAGCATGTTGTCTGTTACAATAAAATACAAGGATGGAGATATAAATCTCTTAAGATTATTATATGATTGCCATTAAGCATGGATACTACATACAAAAAACCTTCAGAAAGATCAATGCAAAACTAGTAGAAAAAGTATAAGAACCTCTCTACATAGGCATGAGACACTCAAGCTAATATTAAAGCCACTTATTCCATAAGAATGAGCAATCTGTAATTAGTGTAACGCAGAATTCTCTACTCATCTTTTGTGGCTATCATAATAGAACTGCAATTTTTTAGAGGACTGATCTAAATTGGAATTGATTATATCCTCTTATTTTGCTCAGCTATCATCTCAGGACTCAGAGCCAGAAATGTAAGGCCCTCACAATCTAGAAGTCAACGACTTCTTGAGTTCCCTACGAAGAATCTTTCCAGCAGCTGATTTTGGAATTGAACTGGTAAAAACTACCTTCCTTACTTTCTTGTAGGGTGCAACCTATAAGCACAAAGAAGCATATGTTGAAAAGCTTAGTTCATTTGATCATCAACAAGGATGGAAAAAAGCCTGGTTAAGTGTGTTTAACACTTTGAAAATCATTTTATACTACTATTATCTTTTTTTAAGGAACAAAACTTGGGAAATCTTTAGTTCGTGATGTGTGCATGCAGGACAACATCTAATTAACTTGATGAAAAACCTGTGCAGCTAAGTAGTCCATGACAGCTTCCTCAGAAATATTGCTTCCAATTCTCCTGACCACAAACGCCACCGGTATCTCACCCGATTCTTCATCAAGGGCACTGTATGGTACAAAGAAAATAAGTACCAGTACATCATTAGATCAACAACGAGAAATATGACATTCAAAGAAATTTTAAAACAGCATATGATCGAACTTTGTTCCTTGGACATATTTCATAGCGAAGACGGATTGGTTCTTTGATCTTTTTAACTATATAAATTCCCAGAAACAAAAAATTTAGACAATTTAGCTGTGACATACTGAGATTCTTCTAAGTATGCATTTTCTGTCTTGAATTATATATCACAGGAAAGGGACCGTCTCTACCCTCAATTTTCTTGTCCAAACTAGCATGGCAAGTTTTTTTTTTGGGAGGTGGGGCGGGCATTGAAATCTCACTTACCCTGTTACTGCAACATCAACAATGTCAGGATGGGTAATTAATACACCCTCCAGATCAGCAGGAGCAATCTGTTGGCAGCATAAGATGTCATGTGAAGTTAGCTACTATTATAAGAAAGATAAGTTTGTCCAAGAGCCTGTAAGCACTTTTTGCAATAGATAATCTCTTCGAAATTCATAATCTTTAATAATCACCTTTTGGCTTTTGATATATTGAGATGAAGTGAAGATATAAACTGTAGCACCATTTTTCCATTATAGCATAATGCAGAGAACTGACCTATCTCTAAAAAGCCACTGGGAAAAGCAATTGGCAATCCGTGACAACCGTTAACATTAACTGTAAAGCTCTTACCTGAAAACCCTTGTACTTTATAATCTCCTTCACTCGATCAAGTATATGTAAAAATCCATCCTGATCAAATTGGACAATATCTCCAGTATATAGCCAACCATCCTCGTCGATCATTAACTTAGTTGCATCAACATTATTCAAATACCCTGAAAATTTGCAGGCAGCTTTGAATATCTCACTTTAAAAGGAAATAGGAAAGTGATACATGCACATACACCTTACGTACCCTTTGCTTTGAAGAAAAATCATGTGAAAATAGTTCTTTAACTAAAAGGCCAACAAGTTTAGCACTATTATGGAATCCCCAGAAGCCAGAAAAGAGTAAAGAATAGAAGAATATTGTAAGCATGGAGGCTATATGCAACCTATAACACAGATTTGTGCAGTTAATAAACAGACACGGTACTGCAGTTGAAAAGTAATTCGTGCACATTAGTATGCACATGGTTCTCTTCCAGAGTTAAAACAAATCTAGCAAAACAATTTTCTTACTGCCTGCTTGAAAGTCCAATGAGAAATTGAAAAAGGAAATAGAGAGAGATAATATCACCTTTCATGATTGCAGGTCCTCGTAACAAAAGCTCGCCACTACTGCCTGGAGGCAAGAAGGATCCAGTCTTCCAGTCCAACACCTTGGCTTGCATATTTGGAGCCAAAAGTCCAATGGAAGAATATCTTCGAAACTTCTCGGTATTGAAACCTCGGGTTCCAACTGCAGTTGACTCGGTCATGCCATAACCCTGCCAACCAGCATAATCAATGGCAGGACATGCCTAAACTGCAGAAATCCTTGCATCCCCCGACATACAATTAACATCTTTCCTCAAGTGATGCTATAACAACCCCCAATTCAATCAACTCAGAATTAATTTCTTTCCATCTTTATAGTGAGGGATAAGGGTAAAAGAAGTCAACACTTCCAACATTTTTCAGTGTTTCAGCTGCTGTTTAACGTCTGCAGATCAAATGAATGCCGAGAAAACCCAAAAAAGAAGGGGGGGATATCCTAAACTTCAGTTAATTTCTTGCAGAGCAGCAACAGGGAAATGAGCATGCCTAGGACTAGTAGGCTTGATTGAGCAAGGCAGAGATGTAGAACCAAGAAAACAATTAGAGTAAAGCAAGTTTCATCATCCCTACCTGAATGAAGTCAACATGAGGAAAAGTCTGAACGAAGTCCTCAATGCTCTTCCTGCTGAGAGCAGCAGCCCCGCAAGAGACCTGCTTCAAGCTCCTCAAGCCACTTCCATTGGCAACCTTCAAAGTCCTGGTCAGAGCAGTCAATATGGGCGGAACAACAGGGAAATGGGTGACTCCATACCTATCAATGGCCTTGACCACCTCCTTGGGATCGAACCTTCTCATCACAATCACAGTAGACCCCAAAGACAGCAATCCCAAGACAAAGAGCGACATGCCATATATGTGAAACATCGGCAGGACAGCCAAGTACACATTCTCGGAGGCCGAGTACTCGTACTGAGAGGCTTCGAACCTCACGAATAGCTCGCACATGGCGATGAAATTCCCATGCGTGAGCACAACCCCTTTGGTCACGCCCGTAGTGCCGGAAGAGTACACTATCGCCGCCGTATCTTGCTGCTTCACGATGGGCCTCTCGAAAGATTCAAATTTTCTCGACAAGAGCGTGCGAAATTCCACGAACTCGCGATCTCTTGAACCAGAACGTACATCCTCTGGCACAGCAACGGCCGGAACACCCAATGCCTTCAAAATCTCGCACTTGTCGGAAGAAGCGAAAGCGAGACGCACATTGCAATCCGAAACCTGCCGCCGGGTCTCCGACGCGCTGCTCAGTGGGTTCATGGTGGTGACGACCCCGCCGGCGAACAGGACGCCCAAGAAGACGACGGGGTAGTAGACGGAGTTGGGCAACTGGAGCAGGACGACGTCGCCCCGCGCGACGCCCATGCCGCGGATCCCCGAAGCCATGCATTGGACGAGAGAGCGGAGCTCCGAGTAGGATATGGACGACCCGGAGGGAGAGTCGACGAGGGCGGTCGAGCCGCCGTGGGGGCGGGAGAAGAGGTGGGAGACGGCGTCGTTCAGAGGGTCCGAAGGGAGGTCGACGGCGGGGTGTTTGCTGCGGTAGATTCCGGTGACCGGGGAGTACCAGTGAGGAGGAGCAAAAGGAGGAGGGAGCGTTGCTCGTGGGCTGGTCTGCATGCTTCGAGCAGGGATTGGTCGGTCGAGTTCGTGGAATGCCGTGGTCACAGAGGAATTGCAGGGAACGTGTTTGCTTGTTTGTGTCTGACAGGCTGTGCGTGCGCGAGCCGGCGTGAAACAGAGAGAGAAGAAGAAGAAGAAGAAGAAGAAGCGGCGGAGGAGGGACAGAAGAGGCTGCGCGTGGATGGTTTGTCGTGCAAGGAATGCGAGCCGTGGGAGGCAGCTAAGATTTGTAGGCTTCTTCTGCTCACTTGCTGCCTGCCATAAAAATTTAAAAAATAATACAAAAAAGGAAATCCGAAAGTCTTGCCTGATATCAGATCCGAAATTGCTGAGTCCAAATCTTTTTATGCCCCATTTGCCCTCCCAATTGAATTTTCACATTTAGTATTAGATAAAAAGACCCGATTAAGTTTTCACCAAAAAAAACGACTCGATTAAGCATGAGAGAGTGAACAACTAGGGTTTGCCCCAGTAACTACTCCCTTCCGGGAGGTGGGATGTTCGAACCCCCACCTTTTCGAAGTTGGGGTGGAGACGAGTTAGTTTTAAAATTGAGTTGCGACTTCCATAATGCAAGGAGGCAGGGCAAAAGTCTCAAAGTGAGCGTTAAAATAAGAATAGATTGCAGGGCAAAAGTTTCAGAGTGAACATTAGAATAGGAATATAATAAAACCGAATAAAAAAAAAAAACATAAGAGAGAGTGTTAAAATATTTAAATAATAAATCAATGATCTCATAAAATCTCATACTTGATTTACTAATTCCTTGAAATATATATATATTCTACAAGCCTTATGACCCATGTAAGTCCGACTTTGCCCATGCACATGGCCTTTGAAAAATTGGTAGCATGCGGTGGATAAAAGGGAACAAACTCATGACGTGACCGATACTCGCTTGAGCCCGTCGCTTATTTGATTGTGCCCACCGTTTAGGTTGTGTCGCTTTGTACTAAAACAAGAAACTTACATTGTTAAAACCATGTTACGATCAAAGAATTTGTCCTTGCGGATCTTAAATAATAAATCAATAATTAAAAAGGCAGGGCAAAAGTCTCAGAGTGAGCGTTAGAGTAGGAATAGAGTATAACCGACAAAAAAAAAAATGAGAGAGTGTGTGTGTTAAAATATTTAAATAATAAATCAATGATCTCATAAAATCTTATACTCGATCTACTAATTACTTGAAATATATATATCCTACAAGTCTATGACCCATGTAAGTCCAAAGCATGAGAGTGTGTGTTAAAATATCTAAATTATAAATCAATGATCTTATAAAATCTCATACTTGATCTACTAATTCCTTGAAATATATGTACTCTACAAGCCAATGACCCATGTAAATCCCGACTTTGCCCATGCAGATGGCCTTCGAAAAATTGGTAGCATGCGGTGGATAGAAGGGAACAAACTCATGACGTGACCGATACTCGCTTGAGCCCGTCACTTATTTGATTGTGCCCACCATTTAGGTTGTGTCGCTTTGTACTAAAACGAGAAACTTACATTGTTAAAACCATGTTACGACCAAAGAATTCGTCCTTGCGGATCTTAAAAGGCCATGATACTTTTAGGCAAGCCTGAAGGAACTTTGTTTTTTCGTTCTGCTTTATGAAACCTTATCAAAAGATCATTTGCTATGGGACAAATTACAAGAGGCTCTTATAATTATTGGCTAGTGGGGTCAATGAAGTAGGAGCCTAAGTTATTCTAGAAATGAATAAAAAAAAAAAAAAAAAAAAGAGTACATTCTAGGAATGCAAATAAGGGATTATATGATCCGATGTAGTTTTTAGTATAAATTCAACTTAGTTTATCTATACATGTAATACAAACACAAGTTAAATGCTTAATTAGGTTTGCAAGCCTTCGCTTAAATATAGTATTATTAGGTATGAGCTTGATTTGATTCAAATACAAGGACTACCCAAATTGACTCATCTATCCTCCAATTAGGTTTGTGCGCCTCTCAGTCATTCAATTCTGGTCGTGCATAACCAATCGTAAATTTGAATTTATTTATTTGTGAAGTTCAAAGCATTGTCTAAATGCAGGGCCGGCGCACAGCGACGGAAACGCTCAGACTTGACAAAGAGGTGAGCCGGTTCAGTTAGTCCGAAAGTGGAGTTGAAATAGTTGACTGACGGGGACCGAAAATATTAATTATTATCTCGAAACTTAACGTCAAAAATTACTTGACAAACTTCATATTTGTAATGGCCAAATACCAAAAAAAAAAAAAAAAAAAAATTGAGCATGAGAGCTTTTGAAAATTCTAATCATGTTTAATTAGTGGCAGCTAGATTTTAGTGGGGTCAAACTCAGAAAAGTAACGGGTCAAATTAATTTGATATGGAAATTTCACATATGTAATGAAAAATATACATAGCATTTTCAATGAGGTTGATCCAGGATAGATAGGTATTGCCTTGGACTCAAACAATGTACCCATGATCGACCGGACAAAATGAAGATAGATCAATTACGATCCAAACTGATTTATGGGTTATCGCGACGGGCAATAATGAGGAACCCATGGGAAATGATTTCAGTGGGTGGCTTGAAAGGTCGGGTTATGGCAACAATGGAACGATCAAGACCCATTCTAGACTTAATGAGGTCGACCAGGCATATATCCTTAATGCTAACCTAGACGGACATGCTACCACTTCGAATAGAAAAATTATCAAAAACTCTTCAATCTATTTATGGATGCTAATTGAATTCTAAACATTTTAATTTAGTCCTAGAGACAAGTTCAATGTGATCATTCTGATCAATTCTGTTAGAAAATTGGTAATGTGGATACTCATCGAATGAAACAAACAGTGTTAAGGTGAATTATCTTTATAAATTTTTTAAAAGAATCTTGATTATTTTTTTTTTATATTTTTTTTCCACTATGGTGACTAGACGCGGACAACCCTCACCAACCCCATTGGAAAAATGAATAGAAAAGAAATAATTGTAAAAAGTAAAAGTTACGAAAATTATTCAGATTTTTTTTTAACAAATGGTAGAAATTGTTCACAACAGCATCGGCCGTCATCAGCTATGCCATATAAGACAACCAAAGTCTATGTTAGTAACTTTTAGTTAAAATTGACCAAAATGACTACATTGATAAATTGTCAAAATATTTATAACTAAATTAACTAAATTGAATAACTTAGAATTGAATTAACATCCGGACTAATCGATTATTACCCAATATTGATCACGATAGCCCAGATTGAGCAACAAACAACTCGCATCCGCCAGCGGTATCTGCAAATTTAACAACAATGCTAGTGTACCGTGATTGCGATTTACTACGGGAATAAGTAAATCTATGAGCCTATGAAGTCTGCTCACCATATGAAGTTCCCTTTTCCTGAAAATTCGTCGAGTTCACAAATTACTCTGATCCGCATGGACACCACGTTGATTCGTTAGGTTGACGTTCATTTCCTCTCAATCCCGTCTCCACTACGGAACAGGGTGCTTCACTGCCCACCCAACGTCATGTCAAGTGAGCAAACCCCTAAATAGAACACCTGAATAGAATCGACGGAGGGAGCAAAGCCAAAGAAACCAAACAAACATCCGCATTTGTTCAAGAGTCGTTCTCCCCCTCTTAAATGTGTTACACAAAAGAAAAGATGGTGGTCCTAAAACTTCTTATCCCACTTTTAATCCGAGCTAATGCAACAAGCGCTCAATGATTAAAATTAGATGGATCCATCTTCGTACGACAACGGATTGTTGAGTTTGTTTCCTTGATACAAATCTTGCCTCCACATTGGAGTTCTTTTTTTCTTAGTTGTACTTCATAAGCTGATATAGATATGGGATCAATCGTTATCTGCTCAGGAGTTTTGACTGTTCGGTATTTATTTATTAGGATGTGTTTGAGAGAGCATTTGGAAAAAAACCTTCACATAAATGCACAGGACTTTGGGCAAACCCTAGTTGTTCACTCTCTCATGCTTAATCGAGTCGTTTTTTTTTTTGGTGAAAACTTAAAATGTGAAAATTCAATTGGGAGGGCAAATGGGGCATAAAAAGATTTGGACTCAGCAATTTTGGATCTGAAATCAGGCAAGACTTTCGGATTTCCTTTTGGGAAAAAACCACCAAAAACTCTAAACTATGCACAAAGTGACAAAATACCCCAAACTTTTTTTTTACACCACCAAAAACCCCAAACTTTGCCATCCGTGACACATTTACCCCAAACTATTTTTTGTGACACAAAAAACCCCGAACTTTCATTTCTGTGACACATTTACCCTAAATCTTAGGGGCATTTTGGTCATTTGCTTTTAAAAACATTTTTCTCTTTTTTTTTTTTTTTTTTTTATAAAATTTTCTCTTCCCTTCGCCGGCTCCGGCGGAGGGAAGCTGGCGTCCGGCGAGGGCTGCCCTCACCGGCGTCGGCCCGGGCGAGGGCCGCCCTCGCCCGGGTCGGGCGAGGGCCTCCCTCGCCGGATCCGCGAGGGCACCCTCGCCCGACGCCGCGAGGGACGCCCTCGCCCGGCGGCGAGGGCCCTCGCCGGATCCGGCGAGGGAGGCCATCGCCCGACCCAGCGAGGGCCGCCCTCGCCGGCGCCACGAGGGAAGGAGAAAAAGAAAAAAAAAAAAAAAAAGAAAAAAACAAATAAAAGATGAAAATACCCTCGATGGGGTAAATGTGTCACGAGATATGCGGCTGGAACTTTTTGGTGGTGCGAAAAAAGTTCGGTATTTTTGTCACTTTGTGCGTAGTTTAGGGTTTTGGTGGTTTTTTCCCTTTCTTTTTTTGTATTATTTTTTAAATTTTTATGGCAGGCAGCAAGTGAGCAGAAGAAGCCTGCAAATCTTAGCTGCCTCCCACGGCTCGCATTCCTTGCACGACAAACCATCCACGCGCAGCCTCTTCTGTCCCTCCTCCGCCGCTTCTTCTTCTTCTTCTTCTTCTTCTTCTTCTTCTACTTCTCTCTCTGTTTCACGCCGGCTCGCGCACGCACAGCCTGTCAGACACAAACAAGCAAACACGTTCCCTGCAATTCCTCTGTGACCACGGCATTCCACGAACTCGACCGATCAATCCCTGCTCGAAGCATGCAGACCAGCCCACGAGCAACGCTCCCTCCTCCTTTTGCTCCTCCTCACTGGTACTCCCCGGTCACCGGAATCTACCGCAGCAAACACCCCGCCGTCGACCTACCTTCGGACCCTCTGAACGACGCCGTCTCCCACCTCTTCTCCCGCCCCCACGGCGGCTCGACCGCCCTCGTCGACTCTCCCTCCGGGTCGTCCATATCCTACTCGGAGCTCCGCTCTCTCGTCCAATGCATGGCTTCGGGGATCCGCGGCATGGGCGTCGCGCGGGGCGACGTCGTCCTGCTCCAGTTGCCCAACTCCGTCTACTACCCCGTCGTCTTCTTGGGCGTCCTGTTCGCCGGCGGGGTCGTCACCACCATGAACCCACTGAGCAGCGCGTCGGAGACCCGGCGGCAGGTTTCGGATTGCAATGTGCGTCTCGCTTTCGCTTCTTCCGACAAGTGCGAGATTTTGAAGGCATTGGGTGTTCCGGCCGTTGCTGTGCCAGAGGATGTACGTTCTGGTTCAAGAGATCGCGAGTTCGTGGAATTTCGCACGCTCTTGTCGAGAAAATTAGAATCTTTCGAGAGGCCCATCGTGAAGCAGCAAGATACGGCGGCGATAGTGTACTCGTCCGGCACTACGGGCGTGACCAAAGGGGTTGTGCTCACGCATGGGAATTTCATCGCCATGTGCGAGCTATTCGTGAGGTTCGAAGCCTCTCAGTACGAGTACCCGGCCTCCGAGAATGTGTACTTGGCTGTCCTGCCGATGTTTCACATATATGGCATGTCGCTCTTTGTCTTGGGATTGCTGTCTTTGGGGTCTACTGTGATTGTGATGAGAAGGTTCGATCCCAAGGAGGTGGTCAAGGCCATTGATAGGTATGGAGTCACCCATTTCCCTGTTGTTCCGCCCATATTGACTGCTCTGACCAGGACTTTGAAGGTTGCCAATGGAAGTGGCTTGAGGAGCTTGAAGCAGGTCTCTTGCGGGGCTGCTGCTCTCAGCAGGAAGAGCATTGAGGACTTCGTTCAGACTTTTCCTCATGTTGACTTCATTCAGGTAGGGATGATGAAACTTGCTTTACTCTAATTGTTTTCTTGGTTCTACATCTCTGCCTTGCTCAATCAAGCCTACTAGTTTCCTAGGCATGCTCATTTCCCTGTTGCTCCTCTACAAGAAATAAACTGAAGTTTAGGATTTCCCCACACCCCCTCTTTTTTTGGGTTTTCTGGGCATTCATTTGATCTGCAGACAATAAACAGCAGCTGAAACATTGAAAAATGTTGGAAGTGTTGAGTTCTTTTACCCTTTTCCTTCACTTTAAAGATAGAAAGAAGCCCCAGTGGTTATCCTTCTAACATGAAAGATGGAAGTAACCCCCCATCTTCTCAGGAGGATGGGGTGGGGAGTGGGTTTCGACTTTCACGCCTTGCAAGAAGTAGGGCAAAAGTCTAAGATTGAGTGTAAAGTAGACATTTAGTAGAACTGACAAAAAAAAAAAGGAAAGAAATTAATTCTGAGTTGATTGAATTGGGAGTTGTTATAGCATCACTTGAGGAAAGATGTTAATTGTACGTCAGGGGATCGCGAGGATTTCTGCAGTTTAGGCATGTCTTGCCATTGATTATGCTGGTTGGTAGGGTTATGGCATGATCGAGTCAACTGCAGTTGGAACCCGAGGTTTCAATACTGAGAAGTGTCAAAAATATTCTTCCATTGGACTTTTGGCTCCAAACATGCAAGCCAAGGTATTGGACTAGAAGACTGGATCGTTCTTGCCTCCAGGAAGTACTGGCGAGCTTTTGTTACGAGGACCTGCAATCATGAAAGGTGATATTATCTCTCTCTATTTCCTTTTTCAATTTCTCATTGGACTTTCAAGCAGGCAATAAGAAATTTGTTTTGCTAGATTTGTTTTAACTCTGGAAAAGAACCATGTGCATACTAATGTGCACGAATTACTTTTCAACTGCAGTACCGTGTCTGTTTATGAACTGCATAAATCTGTGTTATAGGTTGCATGTAGCCTCCATGCTTACAATATTCTTCTAGTGTTTTCTTTACTCTTTTCTGGCTTCCGGGGATTCCATAATAGTGCTAGACTTGTTGGCCTTTTAGTTAAAGAACTATTTTCAAATGATTTTTCTTCAAAGCAAAGGGTACATAAGGTGCATGTGCATGTATCACTTTCCTATTTCCTTTTAAAGTGAGATATTCAAAGCTGCCTGCAAATTTTCAAGGTATTTGAATAATGTCGATGCAACTAAATTAATGATCGACGAGGATGGTTGGCTATATACTGGAGATATTGTCCAATTTGATCAGGATGGATTTTTACATATACTTGATCAAGTGAAGGAGATTATAAAGTACAAGGGTTTTCAGGTAAGAGCTTTACAGTTAATGTTAACGGTTGTCACGGATTGCCAATTGCTTTTCCCAGTGGCTTTTTAGAGATAGGTCAGTTCTCTGAATTATGCTATAATGGAAAAATGGTGCTACAGTTTATAATCTTCACTTCATCTCAATATATCAAAAACTCTAGGTACAAGTAAGGATGTACCATCACCAGATTACACCTCACCAGGAAAATGAACTGTGTCCAAGAGAAAATGTCACGAGTAGAGGAAGCTGACTCAAAGTAGATTCATCTCCGGAAGATATTGTGAACCATTTGCATCACACACATGGCAGATAGACTAATAAATTAGTAAACAAGCGACATATAAAGAACGCGTCAATCTATCATCCAAAATAAGCGATGACGGATGTCGAGTTCTTCTTGAAACAACTGGTTAGGCTTAATCTGTAGAACCTGTTAAAGAGAGCCCTCGGCCTTGTATGGCAAGGTATCATAATAGGGGGATCGGCCTCATAGCAATTGATGTAATGGGGCGACAAGGAGTGAGTCATGATCATTGTTCACATTCCAAGGGAGGACTCCGAATATGAGATACTATCGTCTGTCTACTTTAACCTCAGCTAACTCCTCTTCCTCTGCTTCGAAGGACTGGAAAATCGGGTGCAAGTAGGCATCATCTAAGTAAGCCTTCAAGTTTAGGCCTGGTTCTGCCTCCCGTTCCACTATGTCTTTTGCCATGGCTTCCTGAGGGAAAAAGAGAATAGTACGGCTAAAAACACATTCATAAAGATGCGAAAGATGTAGGTTGCAACAGCGAGTGAACAATCTGCATATATTATGCATGGCATCATGCTGAAGAACTCAAAGGACGTTGGCCAAGTGAAAAGAGCTCAGCACCAGATCTCTTCTTTTGTTAGATAATATTTTGGGTCAACTACACTATTGTCCAGACTTTTGACTGTGAACCTTTAACTCGTCATTCTGTTAGGCAAACCAATGACGCAAAAAACCATAATAACCGTGATGAGATAAATACCACTCCAAATCCCACAATGTCCATATTTTCCTTGAGGATGAGGGTGCAATGTCCAGTAACTCTTAGTCATTTGTGAAGTGATCCCGGTACCTTTCTTAGTTTCAATTGATATCCTAGTACTTTTGGCCCTAATGAAAATAGCCGTTTATCACAAATTTCATCACGGTTCCTAGCTGACTTGATCACTCCTGTACTATGATAAAATTGCAATACTATGGAGCAAGTTATTCCATTGCAATGAAAAAACCCTTTTACAGCGAAATCTACATTTTATCAATGTAAACAAAATCGATCAGCTCATGGTTAGGATACTGTCAATTTCTAAATATTACAGGATGATGTGCTATTGAAAAATAAAAATAAGAAAGGATGCATAAGCACTCGAGTTACAAAAGACCCGACATGAGGAATGTGAACATTCTATCCTAAGAATACTAAAGGGGAAGTTGATAATTATCTATGACCTTAATACTCTTAACAGGGGTAAGGGTTTACAAAGCAAATCGACAGCCACAATCATCAGTGCTTATAGGTTATGCACGTGGAAACAACTGCCAGTAAGTAAGAGGCAAGCCCTTTTCTTAATGACGAGAAACCCATCTTAGGAAGGCAATTTTCAGGCCCCGAAGACAAGCTCACTTAAATGTAAGCAAATCCAAAATGCAACAGTTTACCCTTCTTCAGTAAGTATCTGCTTTCCTTAGCTTATTTACCCCGATGGAGCAATAGTTTATGGATTTTTATCCAATTCAGGAAGCCCAACCAACACAAGAATTAACACCCACAACTTGTTCAAGGGATGCTAATTCTATCGTCAATGAAAGAAATATCATTAACAGGCTTGGATAAATGAACATTGAGGATTCACAACGAAAGTTCCAAAATCGTAGAAATTTACCTCCAGCGGATTCTTTCTGAAAGCTGGCTCGAATCGATGTTTGCAGTACTTGTGAAAAGACAGTGTAAGAATTGGTAAGATGACAAGCAGAGGAGTGGAGTTAGCAGCCTTTTTAGTACTGAGCAACCCCAACAAAAGAAGCTGAGATATTAGCAAGCCTGCAATTATCCGACTATGAATGTGTGGCCAGAATGCTGCAGCACTCTCGTAACGTTGATTGTAGACATTAATTATCTGCCAATATTAACCATCAAAGGAAGCCAAAATATATCAGATGTAAGTGAACTTTCCTGACATTACATAAAAATGGTCCATCAAGACTAAAAGATTGGAAATAGAAAACAATATCGAGTCAATTAACTGACCTGATGGCGATATACTAGATATGCAAAAGCAAAAAAGACTAGTATGAACGGCAGAAGAATCGGAGTAACAACAGCATAAACGATCCCCAAAAGAAAGTAAAGTTCAAGACTAGGGAGAGTCTCTGGAAAATCCACGCTTCCAGGGTTCATCGCCTTCTCCTTGTCTCTCTCTGTCTTCACCAAAAACATATTCTTGAGATGGAATATAATCAATGGCTTTAAACGGAGAATTTCGCTGGCAATGCCAGCCCATCCGTCCACCATTATGTAAGTGATGAAGAAAGTGGCCTTCATAGGTATTGACACCCCAATGGTTCTAGGAATCCTGCAAAGGGTTCATAGCACCCAAAAGCGAGTTATCCTAGGAACTGAAGTTTCATGAAATATGACCACGACTTGGGGTATAAAGGAGAATGCATGCTGTGAAGTAATTCAATATGTTGATTGTACGCAATGATGAACTCAACTCATCCAAATTACAGAACTTGTACAGCAGATGTCAGTTATGATGATGTTACAAAGGTATACTTGGTTAGATGTCACTAGACATATGTGCTTCAGGGGGGAAAACCCATATCGAATAAAATAAGCTGGAGACTATAGACATTATTAACGACTCGACCCATTTCACTATGAAGGCATCAAATCGGAAATTGTGGATCAAACGAGAAATTGGATACTGTTGAGTTACTTTAATTAAGTTTCCTTTATTATCAGAGTTTTATTTATTTATTTTTTTTTTACTTACATAAGAGTATTATTGTCATATATAATTTATATTCAATATAAATACAATGGGTGAAGGGTTTCTGTTACTACAGAAATCTATAACCGCTCTTTGTTTCTTTCTTTTACGGTTCTCCTTCTCATCTTCTCTATTCCTTCTCTCTTCTTCTCTCTCTTACTATTTGCTGTGGGTTCTCTAATCAGCTTTGTGACATGGTATCAGAGCAGATCTAACTACCTGATTACTTGATCCTATTGCCGGTTTGAGAGTCGCCTAGTAACCCTACTTCTTCTCTAGTGCGCAGCCACCTAAAGTTGCAATTTTTATCGGTTTTCTCTTTGAGTCTCGATATGTATGAGATCAGAAGATATCAGATTCATCAGGTTCGATTTCTGAACATGGATTACAACACTTACTGATAAGCGGATTCAAGAATTAGAGTATTTCATTGATTATGGTTGACTGATTTTGCTGGGTTCCTTTTGGTTAACTGATGGAGCCAGTTACATCTGATTGTACATTAGTGTTGCTATTTTGTTTCTTGCACTAAAGTTTCAGCCTTCTTATTAAGTGGTAGATATATTTATATTAAGACTATCATCATGAGTGATACTACTACTACTGTTACGGTTGCTACTACTGCTACTGCTACTACTTCGGTTGCTACTACTACTGCTACTATTGCTATTGCTACTCCTGCTGCAGCTACTCCTGCTACTCCTACTGTTATGGCTATTACAGCTGCTACGGCTATTACGGCTGCTACTATTTCTGCTCCTATTGCTATTGCTGCTGCTGCTGCTATTGCTACTGCTGCTCCTACTGCTACCGCTACCGCTACCGCTACTGCTACTGCTGTTGCTACTACTACTACTTCTGCTGCTATTGCTATTGCCGCTACTACTATTGCTATTACTGCCACCACTACTATCACTACTGCTGCTGCTACTTCTGCTACTATTGTGTCTACTATTGCTACTGCTGCTGCTACTGCTACTACTACTGCTCCTAGCAATACTATTACTGCTGCTGCTACGACTTCTATGACTACTACTACGACTGCTGATATGTTTACCAAAGCATTATTTCGTCCTGCTTTTATTGCCGGTTGTTCCAAGCTGGGCATGGGTGACCTATATGCTCCCGCTTGAGGGGGAGTGTTGAGTTACTTTAATTAAGTTTCCTTTATTATTAGAGTTTTATTTCTTTTTTTCTTTTTACTTACATAAGAGTATTATTGTCATATACAATTTATATTCAATATAAATACAATGGGTGTAGGATTTCTGTTACTACAGAAATCTACAGCCCCTCTTTGTTTCTTTCTTTTACATTCTCCTTCTTCTCCTCTTCTCTATTCCTTCTCTCTTCTTCTTTCTCTCTTACTATTTGCTGCGGGTTCTCTAATCAGCTTCATGACGGATACAAAATTCAGGAATAAAAAGAGAAGCCACCATTCATAAGGGTAAGAAGTCGTACTGCGTGGGTGCTTGATGAAGAAAAGCATACAGCTGCTCAAAAGCTGTTCCAGTCACAATACTTCCCAGAAAGACATTCACCAACATGAAAAAGTAGTACTTTGATGCTGTTCTCCTCTCCAACATTGACAGCGATATGTGTCCCTCAATTTTTGACATTAGCATCAAAACATTAGGAAGAAGGAACAGAAAGATTTTGAGGGCAAGACCAGGGAGGAAACCTTGTAAGAATGACTTGATGAATTTCCTGCATTTGCAAGGACAATGATTTCAAGGTGAGCCAAAGAAATGGAACCGGAGACCATGTTGAGTTGGTCTCCTCCTGAAAATGACCAAATCCCTGATCATTTCATCTTACATGCAATATGAAGTTCAAAATGAAGTGAAGAAAATCAAAGCATCAGTTACAATTGAAAAACGGAGGTCAAACGCCAAGGAAATCAAGTAAAGAAACTACTGCGACTTTTTGATTTTTGATACATTAGTTGCAAAATCTCCAAATATGCATCAAGGAATGGAAGGCAAGGACAAGGTTAATCTGCAAATACATATGGTGGAGAACGACAGAGCAGAACCAAAATTGCCAGAGTCACAAGGAAGCAGAGTGCACAAGCAGTGAGATCAAAGTCTTCGAAAGTTGAGACTTTTACAAATGCAAAATACTATTCTTGCTGATATTTAAAGTTCAAAAGAAATCATATCCTAGCTGTTTTCTTGACATATCGCCAGTTTATCAAGGGAATATCATGCACACTTCAGAATCAGGTAAAGCAAGAAGAATTACGCATTTTGCAAGAGCGTCCAAGAAGAAGTTTATTCCTTTCCCTATCATTTGAAATTTGAAGAATATGGTTACTTCACTTACAGTTCTATCACTGGCCTGAGGAAAGGAGCAACTTTTTCAAGTCCATCCAAGTTGGCAAGAGATTGGACAAAAGCAATTGGAATCATGTAAAAGAAAACCAGAGCAAAGACTGCCAAGGATATCACAAGTCTCCGAATGCTCAGTGAAAAGAATGGTATGCCTAAGTTCTTCCAGTAGACATCACGGGGTTCTGGGGCCCAGTCGGTCAACCATAGGGTTGGATTCTTGCTTTGTTGTGTTTGCGCACAAACTGCAGCGCCCCAACGTGAATTGAAGGACACAAAGGCAACTGACAGGATAGACTTCGGATCTTTAATAACTTTCTGCCGCTCCATGGCCATCTGATACAATGTCAAAACAGCCAAGTGTTAAAATGCAAGAGTACAGAAAGCCATTGGTTATGTATAAAGAGCCAAGCATTGATTAAGGAATGAAAAACACGTGATAAAAACATAAATATCACTTACTCTTTTCTCAAGGTCTTTTATCTGCTGCTTGTAGTAGTCGATTGAATCTACTTGCTCGCCCCAAAGCCCGCAAAAGCCTTTCTGGAAATTAAGGAGTAAGACTATCTAGTAAGCACTAACTATTGACAAGTTGACATTCATATAACTGAAACAGCTAATACATGTGGGTGATAAGAAACCCAGATAATTACACTAGGAAAATGATTTTTGAAGAACTATGAAGTACCCTTTTAGTTGGTCTCTTCTCTGGATGCCTTTCAAATTTGAGCTGATTATAGTCTAGCCAATTCTGAAGACTGTCTCTCTTTTTCACAAGTTTAGCAAATTTGTTGGCATTGTACACTCCCTGGAGTTTAGCAAAACAGAAAAGGTCGTCACTCCAGACAGAAGAAAAGACCTTAAGATAAAAAGAGATGACTCTACCCATTAAGGCATGCCCATGACTTATACAAGATAAATGCTTGATAAAAATGTCAATGAACAACATAGCAGAACTGTCAAAAAAAAAATATTATTACTTGGTGACAAAGATAGTGCTCTGGGTGGTTAGTTCGAAAGAAATGGTCGACTGTATCTGATATTGAATGGTGAAGAACATGAGGCACATTTCGAACCACTACCTGCAAAAGAGTATGGTTTGACAGAAGTCTTTCACATAGCAGGACTGTGGCAAAGATTACTAATCTCTGATCAAGAAATTTGCACAAGTAAAGTTCCATTATATCAAGAACTAGATCAGCTCAGACCTCCAAATCATGCATATCCTCTTACGAAAAAAAATTAACAAAATAACATTAACGTTTTAAGTTCTATTTTCTGAGTGTCAGATTGGTCAAAGCCCTTCCAACCTTGACAACTCCATGACATTCTCATTTACACCTGATCTGTCTTCAGTAAGAAGTCAACAGATCGGATGAGATCGGAAGAAATTGAGAGATCATAAGAACATCAAGATATGGTTTGAGCATCCAAACTGTGAAGCAACTTACATGAAGAGAGACAATAAAAAAATTACTGTAAGATTCCCCACCATCCGCGTTATGGTTACAAGGTGCAAAATCATATCAACATATAGCTGACACATGAACAAATAGCAATCCGTACGTCAAATTCTAACACAGACAGACGAAATGAAGTTACGTAAGCAAGCTGCTAGCTTAAGTATTCTTCAGCAACACAATAACCATAATTACTGCAGCAATAAGCAGGAGATGCAATATGCTAGTTTCTTCACAAACGGTTAAAGGTAATCGCAAGTGGCATAAATTTAAAAATGACTATTAGCACTGCAAGTAGCAGATGACTGCCAACAAAGTGATTTGCCAGGGCTTCCCAGTTATTAGAGGTGGACAGTCTGTATTTGCCATGCTTCTCATTACTGTAGCAAAGCATGGAAAGGATGAGATCAATATTGAGAAGATACATGAAATCGCATCTTTTACTTGCAGCCTGAAGCAAATTAACAGAGGGTCTCCTCATTTATAGGTCAAAACCTTCGCAAAGAAAAGGGATAATGATGCCAATAGTCCCTGAACTTTGACCTTATGTCCAATGTGGTTCCTGAACTTTTAATTTGTTCAATGTGGTCCTTGAATTTTAGTCCAATGTGCAATGTAGTCCCTGAACTTTCAATTTGTTCAATATAGTCTCTGAATTTTTTGTACATGTTCAATTTAGTCCAATATTCAATAGTCCCTGTACTTTCAATTAATGAAAGGATAATCTTGAACATTTTCATTGAATTTAACAAAAGTCCGAGGACCACATTGACCAAACTGAAAGTTCAAGGATTATCACATAAGAACAAATTAAAAGTTCAGGGACCAAGGGACCACATTGCACATTGGGCTAAAGTTCAAGGACTATTTGTGTCATTCCCTCCCCCCCAAAAAAAAAAAAAAAAAAAAAAAAAACTCATAAATTATTGGACCAAAGTTCAAGGTCTATTTGTGTCATTTTCTCCAAAGAAAACTGTTAAATTCTTAACTCCCTACACATGAAAAGGCAATCCAGGTTATACTGCAAAAGGCATGTTGTCCTTCTTGGGGAAGCTAGCTTCATTCAATAGAGCAGTCAATGGTGCAGACAAGGTCCAGCCTTGCTAGATCCAGATTCCTAAGTGCAACATCAACAATTGATTCTTCTAGTTCAAATTATGCATGATCAATCCAATGGTGGATTTTAGGAATTATAGCTTGTTGACAACTCGTGACAGAAAAAATGCCATCAGGAAACTAGAATTCAGTCATCTTTCACGTCATGGTTGCTTATGCTAGATACAAAGCATGAACAAATTACATCTCCCAAAATAATAAATCTGCTTAAACCAAGCTTTAACAACTTATACTGCTTAAGATAGGAACTTTAACTGTTTGAACATGCTATGAGTGCCAATTATCATCATGTAGGGCTAAATCAGTTTGTGTAATGCACATGATAAACTGACTTGTTTAGCATACATATATGTTAAGGTCTTCTTGCTTGAAGAGATCATCATCACTTAGAGAATGGTGGCAACCTCATAAAGTCAAGTAATTTGTAGTCGCATGCAAAATTAGGAGCAAACAGTTATATAATGGGCCTAGGTACACCATTGTCAAAACCACTCACATTTGTTTGGCAACTTAAGTTGCTCAATAAATCAAGGTTACAGACTACCAGATCTGCTCATGCATGAATGAGATGGAAAAGTATTCGGAACTTTTGGGAGAGGATGACTGAAACTAAAAGTCTTCAAAGATGGAATGTGGATGAAGTTATCAACGATGGAATGTGGATAAAGTTTGTGTTCTGTAATTGTAGTTGAAGTCTTCAGCCCGTATTGCAAAAGAAATATCAAATTGTAGAGCATGATGACAAAGGCATACATGCTCTAAGAATTTAAACTAAATACAATGAAAGGGTGGATGCACTGAGAGTCAACTCACAGTGAACTGCTCAACATGTCTTCCCTGTGAGGCCAGGAAACGAAGCCTCATTGATGCTACATTGTCATATTCCTTGTAAAGCATGAGACAAGTCCATATGGTGAACAGGTACTCCAATCCTATATGAACAAAGAACCTGAAATAGAAACCACTGAGATGCTTAGAATGTCATACATAAGTAAAGATCTCATAATGTTAGCCTTGCTTACCATTAAAACACTATAGGAGATATTAACAAAAGGAACTTCTTCTAAGTGGAAAGAGAGAAAAAAATTAGGTAATTAGAACAGTTACAATTGTCTAGCTCCTATGCAAGGCATAACATGGGACAATATTCTGCATGTATGCACTGTGTTGGGTCTTGAACAGATATCTCTCTGTATGTACAAGAGACATGAGTCTACCTTATTGATTGAGGACGGACATTTGATATGGAGAGTTTGTCAATGTTACTCATAACCAAATCTCTCTTCAAAAAGGATAATGTTCCATTTGATACATTGACTGGAATAAGAATGAGAAGCGCAATGATTGTGATCGGCACAAAAATCTTTAAGCTGTCAGAGATGAGAAAAATATTAGTCGCGATTATATTTTACGTCGAACATGTCTGAAAGTGGCTGTTCAATGCATGCATGCTATGGCGAAAGAAGATATACCGCTTGCCAAGGACTTATGTTACCGTTAGAGAAAATGCAGAGAATTAAAAGAACATTGCTACGGCAGAGCGAATAAAAGCTTTGAAATGATCACGAACATATTCATCGCTTAATTTATTTCCTTTTTGGATTTAACACCACTCTTGCATTTGGACTTTTGAGCACCAATGGTACAGACAGCTTCTTGATTAAATAACCATGCTTCCGCATCAGAACTGCCACTGCACATTGAACAGTGCCGTTTTCTCCGTTATGTGTGAGAAAATATTCAGTGGTTGCACGTCTCAGACACCATGACCACCTTTAGAAAAGCCAAAATAAATGGAAAATCATTTTGCAGAGAGAGGGAAAATTTCTCAGGTCATGAAAAGAAGGAGAAAGAAATTGTTATTGAAAGCGGAGAAAACTCCGTCAAAAGATCAGGGAAGTGCACCATCACAAGCTCAGATTCTGGGCTGAAGAATTAGGGCCACATGCAAGCCGCCACAAGTCCCAAATACCGTTATGACAGGAACATAACGGGGACATCTCAAAACGTGAAATCCCTTACGAATGCTTCAGATTGGGTGAAACAGAGTCAGGTCAAAGATTACGTGATCACAGACATTGTTATTAAGGTCGAATGTGACAAGAAGCAGAAGCAAGGACGACTTTAAAAATGAAGACGAGGAAGAAGCTCAAGCTCACGCATGACTACTCTCAACAAAGCAAGAGGAAACACGAAAATGTCGGAAAAGATCAAAACTTTTCAAGCCAGTCGAGCAAAAGTGCTTGCTTTAAGCACGCTAATGACAAGACTCGCTCTACTTCTCGCAGAAACCAAACAAGTTCCCAGAAAGAAAACAGTCGTAGCATAACATGCAGATTCCACGACATTTCAGTTTCTTTCAGTGAAGCAGCGCCAAATATCCAAATAGCAAAAAACAAAGCAACCCTCCCCTGGTTTTCTCGTTTCTCTCGCGCTAAAAAAAGAGTTGGGAGGAGAACAGGAGAGTGAAAATTCCAGAGCATACCCAAGAGTGTAAATTCTGAGAAAAGCGGCAGAGTCGAGCCCCGCGTGGCGAACAATCTCGTCCTCGCTCATCTTCATGGCCTGAGGCATCCAGTTCAGGAAAGTGAGGTAGGTCCGGGGGTTGAGATTGACGAACTTGCCGACGAAGTGGGCGGAGCTCCGGGGGCTGGTCCTGGCGCGGTCGAGGTACCATTTGGGGAAGTAGACGCGGTCGTTGACGGGCTGGAGGCGGAGCAGGGCGAAGGCCAGCAGGAAGGCGAAGGCGGTCAGGATGTTTATGAGCGCCGAGACGGCTATGTCTTGGAGGGTCGCCATGGAAAACGCAGAAAGCAGAGAATGTGCGTAGTATGTGTTTGTGGGTATGAGAGAGAGAGAGAGTTTATGCTGCGCGCGAAGGAGGAAGAGAACAGGGGATTGTGTGCAGAGGAAGGAAGCAGAGCAGGCGCAGCAAGGACAAGGTGGTGAAGAGAGAAACAGGAAGGGAAAGAATATTTTGCTGCTTTTACGGATGTGTCTCAACTTTCTTATACTATTATTTTATTTTATTTATTTCATTTCCTTTGCTTCCTTTTCTTCCTTCCTTTTATTTTTTTGTTTTTTATTTTATTTTTGCTAAAGTGTTTCCTTTCTTTTTTTTTATACCTACTCCACTGTATATTCCCGTGGACGGTGCGATTTGTCGGGCGCCGGTGAAAAGGGTTTGACTAATGGAACCAGTCCAGCGCCGTTTCCGCGATGGATTTATTTCCCCGACGCGACATGATCAGCGACATCAATAAATTTAGATTTAGCGTATAATTAGATCGTATCACGCATGAATTGACCTGCTTAATTCATTTAGACACGAATCCACACATTTAAGTTTATATGTGAACGTGTCATTTGTTTTAACTCGTCACAATTAAACACTCTATAATGCAGTAAATACTCATACTTAAAGATTTTTAATTACACTGCCACCCGTGTAAAAAAATAAACAAATGGTAAAATACAAACAGATTTAGGGAATAAAAATTCGTTCAACAGTACAAAAAATTAAATCAAATATTACATCGCATATTAATATGAAGTGAAATTACTCATTTTTTAAGAGTGTATAATGGGTAACGTGTTTATCATGTGCACGAGTTGTCGAGAGTAAATGGTAACTTGTTAGATAATTGCGTAAGTTGCGTGAGTCATGTAATGTTATGACATCTATTTTATTAAACAGATCGTTTTTGGTATCGAGACAAAGAAACGAATTTATTAAACATGTTGCATGCAAGTTAGACATATTCACGCTTGTTTTGACACAACGCGATTAACATGAGACAATGCAAATTGCTCACTTTAGTAATAATCACATTTTCCACATTTTAAATAAAAATCACTTGATGCGGAAAAAAAAGAAAAAGAAAGAGGAGTTTAATTAATTAGTTAAGTGATAAGATCATTATCTTGTCACTGACTTTTTGACAATGCTAACTACTCCACGTTTGGTGAAAAATTAACGAAGTTTTTTTTTTTTTTTGGGCTGGAAACTATTCAGTTTTATAATTTACTTATCACTTTTATCGATAGATTTTTATTTTCATTTTCAGTACTTTAAAATTTCAATGCTTAATGTTTTTTTTTTTTTTTGGTCAGTAATGCTTAATGTTCAGTAGTTAAATTTTTATCACTTTTTTTTTTTCAATTTTGTCAAACGAGCTTTGAATAGGAATCCTTTATTTCAATTTTACTTATCCTTTGGGCTTAAATGCCCCGTCGAAATTATCTATCTATATAGAATGAAGTTCTTGATGTTTTATAAAAAAAAATTTGATCGCAAACGAATATCCAAAGAGTGTACGGTAACTTTTTTAAAACACGGGAAAAAGGGAAAAATACCGAATGAAATTAAACTTGCTTAATAATTTTACTATCATTGATTACAAGTTTTAAAGTCTAAAAAATTTACTGGATGTGGTAAGTATTTATTCAATAAGAAAAGGCAATCGATGGTAATTTAGATCTTTTGAGTTGTATTGCTAAAATCTACAAGTAATCATTTGGTATCCTTATTTGATAAGTTACTATAATTATTTAATGAGCAATTTTCAATTATTATTATTATCACCAAAGTTAGCGGT
This sequence comes from Eucalyptus erythrocorys, assembly GCA_014182555.1. Taxonomy (NCBI): domain Eukaryota; kingdom Viridiplantae; phylum Streptophyta; class Magnoliopsida; order Myrtales; family Myrtaceae; genus Eucalyptus; species Eucalyptus erythrocorys. Next base: position 36,309,826 of record CM024600.1, on the reverse strand, counting down.
CTACTGGTAAAGAGTCATATGTTTTTTACGAGGTTTGCGTCCATTTATTCCGATCGCTCCTCATTTTCTCAATTACTTATCAATTTCAATTACCATTAAATGAATTTTGGTTATTACTTTCAACATTAAAGATTGTCTAAGCTTAAAATCGAATTCATAAATTTTGAGCACTCCTTTTTTAGTTGCATCAAACAGGAAAAGAAAAATAATTCGATTCTTGTCAAGAATAAGACCAGTTCAACTTACTTAAGATGAGTTAGTTACAAAGATTTGACCACAAAAATACATGAAAGGCCTTAGAACTCGGACCATACCAACCTGAACTAGTCTGAAATTCATAGGCCCGAAAATGGTCGATCCGTTCTTCAGGCAGGTCTTCACATGAACGTTCGGCCCTGGCAAAAATTTTGGGTTCCAAATGGCCTGGCCCAGACCAAAATATTTAATGATCGATCGATCGATCTTACAAATTGATTAATCTATTAGGAACATATGTCGAAAAAAAAGCAGGATGTTTAGGTCGGAAACCGTGGGCTTCTTCCTTAAAAACAAAATGAGTCCCTCTCAGACGTATGTCCTTCGGGCCAAATCAAATTCTAGGCGGAAACAAAAGCAAGGGGTGAACATTTTCTTTTTGGGTGTTCCCTCTTGTCCTCAACATAGCTATCTTCCAGCATTGAACTCTCAACTAATTTGTACGGTTCACAAAAACAGGATGTATCTCTAACTTTCTTCACTGACATGAAACAAATGGACGAGGACAGTAGTTGCACCTCTCCGTACAAATAGCCTTCGTTCAAGATCCCAAAAAATTGTAAAAAAAAAAAAAAGAGGAAATGCTTGTATAGATTTAGCAAATTTGTAATTGGTTCCCATGAGTGAATTGACCAAGGCCACTTGCTGCATCTTCGGAAGTATGACCTGAGATTGTAATCTTGCTTCGCACTTGTTGCAGTGTGGTCATGTTACTATTCAGAACTTATTGCTCCGATTTGTTCCAGTGAATCAAAAATCAATTGTGTTTTTGACTTGGTTTATGTTCCAGGATATCTGGCCATTCGTAAGAATTATATGAGGACCATCAACTGAAAACCCCATCATCCTATCAAACAAAGTGTTCACAAACATAAGCAGTCCTAAGTTTCGGTAGACCATCTAATGTCACACAATAATAGCTAAACAATACAAAACCGCAATTGTCTCCTGCATCTTTCCCATTCTTTTTACTTTGTATTGTGATCTCCCTCTAGCTGGAGACCAAGAAGAAATTGCTTCCATGCCAAATGCAAATCAAACTGCTAGGTCAATGTACTTCTAGTAGCAATATGAATCGAACATTGAAGGAACACGATGCACATAGAGGCAGAGCAAGCAGGAGAAAAAGAGAGTTAAAAAAGCACAAAAATGGGAAGAATCAGAGTTCGACCATAAGCATTGAGCTGCTGCACATCAAAATACTGAAAAGACATAGCAAAGAGATTCACAAGAAAAACTTGATCCGAATTATGTGGTTCAAGTACATCCACAGTGAATTATTATGTTGTTTCACTTTGAAACCAGTTAGAGGAACTTCCTGTATGGCCTTCCATTATCCTCATCCTGCATGTGCTGTTAAAACACCATCCAAAGTAGATATATCAGTAAGACACCTCATATGCTTTCAAATTGATCACAGCAAATGCAGTTTCAGCACCAGTTTGAAAAGACCATCCAGAAGAATCCATCATTAATCAAAGGAGAGCCAACACACATGTTATGTCGCTTGAAGATTAAAAATCAAGATGTCAATCATACCGACTCTGCCAGTGAGCACGCATCACATGTTGAAGATACAGACATCTCAGAACAGAGTGATCCCACCAGATAAGAAATTTGCCAAAGGTCAAACAACGTGCCCTATATGAACTAGACCCCAATAAGTGCAGATCCAATGCGAAAAGATCAAAAGACTACTATTTCTTTCTCAAGATTGAAAAGCAATTAGGTTCAGTCCATCATTGTAGTCGAGAACCTGCGGATGTGAACATCCACAAGGTTAACGTGATAAAGCAAATTCCAGTGAGCCTGTTAATCTTGGCTTTGGCTATATAATTTCCAGAGCAAAGCCACAATGCGAGTTAGGGATGGAAAGGCTCTTGCACTTTGCCAATTGATTCAGTTACAACAGAAACAGCAAATAGGCTGTGGTGTGCATCATGTATTCTTGGATATCTAATCTGCCTTTAACCCCTTTTACCATCCTTTCAAAACGCTTCGCCAAGTGAACTCAATATAATCGACGGACCCATTCATCTCGTTTCTCCAAGGAGACATTCCTCCAGCCCTGCCCTTTACAAACTGTGCTCAACACTGTGTTTCCCCCGACCAACAGTTCAGATTATTTAAACTAGAGCAAATCGACAAAACCATTGTCATCAGCAAAAGTAGCACAAGAATAAACAAAATTGTCTCGATTTGGACAGGCCACTAAATTCTTCTAACTATTAAGCTTTCCAAGCTCATTCAATCAATCAATCCTTTTCAATGTTAACAACCCGCGCCTTTACACATATCAAAAGATGGCCTTTTTAGCGTCCCTCGTCTTCCCTCTAACCAAAACTAGATTACCATTCATTATGAATCCCGCAAATTGGTCTCTTCCCGATATGTCCATTTCCCACACTAGAATAAAATTTCAATGCCCTCCACCGCAGGATGAATAAAGAGTCGCTTCCCTTAATTAAAGAGCACACGGAGTTGAAAACCCATAGAATCCATCGTCAAGCGTTCAGCTCACTTCTCATCCCTGGGCGCAACCCAAAGCCAACAACACCCAGGACACACTGACCCAATTCACATAGCAGGCGCAGCGATCGATTCAGTATCAATCAAAACTAGGGAAAATGCGGAATCCGAAAGGCCAGATCAATCAGAATCGATCGGGGGAGTACGTACGAATTCGCGGACGATGCCCTTGTAGACGAGGAAGGGGATGGCGACGCCGAAGATGCCGACGAGGGCGAGGTTCCGGCGAGTCCACCGGAAGTTGTGCTCCAGGTTCTCGCGCGCCGAGCCCCAATCTTCTATGAACTTGTTCTTGTGCGCTTCCATTCCTCCCCCCATCTTCTCCTCCTCCTCTCTCTCTCTCTCTCAGACTCTGTATTTGGTAGCTGCGTCCTTCCTCTTACCCAGGCCACACTTGTATTTCGAGTACTTTGGGGTGTCCCCGTTTTTCCTTTAATTTTATATATTGCTTTTATGAGTTTTGTCTTGCCCTTATCATCACTTAAGAATACACCTCTTTGATTTGATTCTTAACAAATCAACTAGAAAATAAAATACTGACCAAAAAAAAAAAAACTAGAAAATAAAATATATATCTAGTCAGCTCAGAATTCTTCTCATTACTATAAAGAAACAAAATGATTTATATTTGGGCAAAAAAGGCAAAAAGACTATTTTGGGATTTATGTTTACGAAAGGTATTTACACTTATGGCACGACGCCCTCGCCGACCATAAGTGAGGCCGCCGTGGCCCTCGCCTGGATTTGAGCGAGGACCGCCATGCCCTCGCACGCCACGAGCGAGGGTTGTCGCGCCCTCGCCTGTGGCCGACGAGGGCGCAGAGGCCCTCGCCGGCCAATGGGCGAGGGTTTTAGCCCTTACCTGGATCTAGGCAGGGGCCGATGGCCTCGCTTGTGGCTAGCGAGGGGGCAGCGCTCTTGCTAGTGGCTGGTGAGAATGTGAAGGCACCTCATCTCGACTAGCCTATGGCCGGCGATGGTCGGTCGGCTGGCCAAGGGGTAAGGAGAAAAGAAAAAGGATAGAGAAAAAAAGAAAAAAAAAAAAAAAAAAATTGAAGATATAAAAAAATATATAAAAAATTATAAAATTTGTTCACGTGGTGCCACATAAGATTGCCGGTGACCACATTAGCAATTTCTAACTTAAATTAACCGAATGGATTGAATTGGTACGAATATGAAGATGTTTATGACTAAATTGATCCAATTGAAAAGTTTAGGACTGAATTAGTACCAATACAAAAGGTTTAGAACTATTTTGGTATTTTTCCCTCTATTTTCTATTAATCAAGTAGATAAGATATCATTGACATATCCTAAGATCAAATTCATAAATATACCTGAAAAGGAAAAGTATGTCTAAAATAATTTTTGATTCCTCCAATTCTGTTGAAGCCAACACGTTACACCAAATGTTAGTGGCTAATCATATTTTTCCTGTGACATCCTAATTTTCCGTTTTTACTTTCAATGAATTGAGTTGGGCATTTCATCTATGTGCATGTAGTTTTTTTCTTTGAGTTGGCCACTCACGAGAAAACTAATCTATTAGGTGAAGCCATTAAGGAATTCTAACGCATCAAACTTGAGAATTCGACTAGGAAACGACTTCTCGACCGAGCTAATTTGCAAGGGTCATTACGGCATATTTAAAAATCGATTAGAGACTGGAGATGGGTCCACTCAACAAGAGCGTGTGATTGAGTGTGGATGATTCCACTAGATTGCACAATTCTTGTCAATTGGCATTAGACCGATTTTTCTAGTCGTTTTGGTATCCTGTGTCTGTATTTGAATTCTCAAGATTATCACAACAACCGAGAGTTATCAATGTGTCGAAGATGTACTTTGTGGCTTGAAGAATGACCAACCACAGGTGGAATGCACGGAAATTTCCTAAAAGCTACCTGGTAGATTAGGACGCGCTAAGATCGTGTCAGAATGAAATTAACCATGAAATTGAAACTGAATTCAGAAATTGGAAGTCCGATTGTGTCACAAATCATATTAGAAACATTTACTCATCTTCAGAGGATTTTCTTATAGGCTGAGTTTTCGGCGAAAAATTAGAGCATAATTAAGTTGGTTCGGGAGAATTGGATAGGCCCGCTTTTGGTCGTACTTTTGGGACTCAAGATGGTTATATGTCAAGTAAGTATATGAATTGAAGTGTGGTGAAGATGGATTAATTTTATGGACTTCAATTTGGTTCAATTAGAAGAGAATTGAATGAAATTGAAAGAATGTGTTGTACAAGATTTTGAATTTCATGCCACAGCGGAAAAAGAAATCGGACCCATTGAAGATGGTTGTAGAGGATTTGAATTAGTAGAAGATGACCTCATTTGATGTCATGGTGGTTGAGGCCAAAGTGAAGAGGATTTTGACAAGTGTAGGGTGTGGACTTGCTCTCAAAAAGGTGGGCTATCGACATCATCTTCTTCCTTGGGTTGGGTTCTTTTTTTTTTTTTTTTAAATTGGAGGGAGAGGAGTTGGAGATTGATGGAACCAGCAGCCCAACGCCCCCCCTTCTTCGTCCATTCTTTGGCGCTCGACGCAGTCGTCGCCGTCGCGGTCGCCGTCGCAGTCGCCACCTGTCCACGCGCGAAGGCCCACACACGTGCTCACCGGCCAGCCGTTGCGCCGTCTTCGCCCAAGCTCCAGCCGTCGCCTCTCCTTCGTCCAGCCTCTGCTTCACCGTTCGCTAGCCTTCGTCGGAGCCAGTAAGCCTTGTCGGAGCCACCTTCGTGACTGCACGAGCTGCCGTTGTCCTTCTCCACCTATCCCGCGCACAACTGGCCACCGAGCACCCTCCGTTCGACCTTGGATAGCCACCAGAGTTCCAGCTCCGATCCGGATCTTCAAGGGCCGATTTGGGTGTCTTTTGGGCCTCTTTTGGTGTTGATCCATGAAGATTTGTCGACCGTCTCGCTGCTAGCTTCGCCGGGAACTCATCGGAAAGCGATTCCGATGAGTTCAGTCTCTAAACTTGGATTAGAGGGGTTAATGATGCTTTAGGTGGGCTTAGTTTATGTTAAGTGTTATTAGGTGATTAGTTTAATTTATTTAAGAGTATATTAGATTAAGGTGGTGTTTAGTTTAAAGTATGTTTAATTAAGGCTAAGTAGGTTTATTTTAGAATAAGCCTTGATTTGACTTTAATGATTTTTTTGAATAAATAAATATTTCGAAATTATTTAATTATTTAATAATATATTATATTACTAAAATATTAATAAATTATTATTTAATTAATTTCGGAATAAAATTAATTATTTATTTAATTCCGAAAATTATTTCAGAACCTAAATTTCTCAGAATTTCACGCGATTGCTGATGTGTATTCAGATTATGCAATTGATGATTGGATTTGCCAATTGAGTGTTAATTTAGAAAAATAGAGATTTTATTCATAAATTCCCACGTGTCGGGTTTTGACATCGAAATTGGATTTTAATTATGATATTAAATAGTGGAGTTGGAAAAAGTAAAAATTGAGTTTTCTCAATTGAAATTAACATGTCCCCACACACGTGAATAATTTCTCGAATATTTTTAATATGAAGAAAAGAGGCCAAGATCACTATTTTAATTGAAATTATTGAGTGAAATGCAAAGTGTCCTAGGCCGAGGGTGAAATTATTGCATGATAATTAAAAGGAAATTGTCTTGGGCTGTTGAGCTGGACTTGCCCCTATAGGGATGCCCCTTACAACGGATACGGGTTGTAGTTGATTCTGGGCCCATGCTCCTTTAGGAACGCCGTCAACGTAATGACAAAGCCGTGCTCGCCGTGCTCCAAGGTGAGGAGACGATGCCTGGCTGGGTGATAGTAGATAGCCGAACTGAGAGTAGGCTATGCTCATGTGTAGTAATGAACAACAATTGGAATGCTTGCTGAGTGGTGTTGATTATGTGAATGTGATTGTGCTCCAATTGTTTAGTTTTTATTACTGCATGTGATCGAAAAATTGGTAGCATGCGGTGGATAGAAGGGAACAAACTCATGATGTGACCGATACTCGCTTGAGCCCATCGCTTATTTGATTGTGCCCACCGTTTAGGTTGTGTCGCTTTGTACTAAAACAAGAAACTCACATTGTTAAAACCATGTTACGACCAAAGAATTCGTCCTTGCGGATCTTAAAAGGCCATGATACTTTTAGGCAAGCCTGAAGGAACTTTGTTTTTTCATTCTAGTTTATGAAACCTTATCAAAAGATCATTTGCAATGGGAGAAATTACAAGAGGCTCTTATAATTATTGGCTAGTGAGGTCAATGAAGTAGGAGCCTAAGTTATTCTAGAAAAGAATAAATAAACAAAAAAAAGATGGAAAAAAAGAGAGCACATTCTAGGACTGCAAATAAGGGATTATTTCATCCGATGTAGTTTTTAGTATAAATTCAACTTAGTTTATCTAAACATGTAATACAAACACAACCTAAATGCTTAATTAGGTTTGCAAGCTGTCACTTAAATATAGTATTATTAGGTATGAGCTTGACTTGATTTAAATACAAGGACTACCCAAATTGACTCAATTATCCTCCAATTAGGTTTGTGCGCCTTTCAGTCATTCAATTCTAGTCGTGCATAACCAATCGCGAATTTGAATTTATTTATTTGTGAAGTTCAAAGCATTGCATAAATGTAGGGCCGGCGCACAACGACGGAAACGCTCAGACTTGACAAAGATGTGAGCCGGTTCAGTTAGTCCGAAAGTGGAGTTGAAATAGTTGATTGACGGGGACTGAAAATATTAATTATTATCTCAAAACTTAACGTAAAAAATTACTTGACAAACTTCATATTTGTAATGGCCAAATACCAAAAAAAAAAAAAAAAAAAAAAAAAAAACAATTTGAGCATGAGAGCTTTTGAAAATTCTAATCATGTTTAATTAGTGGCAGCCATATTTTAGTTGGGTCAAACTCAGAAAAGTAACGGGTCAAATTAATTTGATATGGAAATTTCACATATGTGATGAAAAATATACACAACATTTTCAATGAGGTTGATCCACGATGGATAGGCATCGCCTTGGACTCAAACAATGTACCCATGATCGACCGGACAAAATGAAAGACATATCGATTACGATCCAAATTGATTTATGGGTTATTACGACGGGCAATAATGAGGGACCCATGGGAAATGATTTCAATGGGTGGTCTCAAAGGTCGGGTTTGAAAGAGGCTAGTAAATATACCTAGAGGGGGGTGAATAGGTGTTTAAAATAAACATTGGCAAATATATGCGGAATAAAATAAACTTCGAGTAAAATAAAGGAGTTAAGGAAATGGAATAAGAACACAAGGTTTATAGTGGTTCGGCTTAATTCAAGCCTGCGTCCACTCTCCCACGCTAATAGCCTTCTGTTGGATTCCACTATGCAATTAACAAGAGATTACAACTTTGAGTGCAAATACTTAGTAGTAAATCACACTATCTCACTGAGTTACTCTTTTGGTATTTCTCTCACGATTATAAACGCTTAAGATCACAAGAGACAAGTAAATGATCGAAGGTCGCTCAAGCTTTGGAATTATAAATTCTACGCTTCGTCTCTTACTTGCTCATCGGTCCTTCATCTCCTTAACTACTCATCCACTTCCAAACTAGCCGTTGGACAGTATATTGAGGATCGTCTTCCAATTAACCCATTGGACAGATCTGTATCTAGAATATTTGGTAGTTATTGAGTGACAAAAGTAGAATCCCAAATTGATTCTGATCGCCCATACAAATAGAATCTTGATTTCCATAAGTAAAGCTTCTTCATATAAAAAGTTCTTGTCTTCAAGATCTAATTGTCAATCAATTAGATTAAGTTAATCAATCCTATCTTGATGTAAAATCCAAATCAGATCACTAGTCGTTATACATCCTGTAATAAACAAAGGCTTTGAAGCATTGAAGATAATTTGAATTTGTCTTCGTCTTCATTCTTCATCGCGTTCAATCTGGAATTCGTCAACGTGGGCAGACTTTGAATCTAAAGTCTGGCGGTCTTCAAACTTTGATAGTAAAGTCTGGAAGTCTTTAGACTAGACTTTACAATCTGAACAGATTTAGCTGTAAGGTCTAGACGTAGTCTAAATAAGTTCAACTTCAGTATAGAGTCTGTCTTTTGGTTCTTCAAAGTATAGACTTTGATAATATCCTTTACATGTTCTATTTTTTTGCATAGTGTGTTACTCAACTATTAAACATATTAATAGCCTTTGATTTATTTTGTCATTTTCAAAACATCATAAGGGATTTTCCTAACAACCTCCTCATTTTTTATGATGACAAAACAATCTTTGAATATGCAAATGTGTAAACACGTTTTTAAAATTTAATAAATCAAGGCAATCATAATTTCCAGAAGATAACAAATAGATTGAGCATAACAATATGTAGAAAAGTAATCGTAGCTCAATATTATGCAATAAATAATATCAACCAATCAACACATATGCATATTTATATTATCTCCCCCTTTTTGTCATAATAAAAAAGCAATAACAATAGATATAGTATCACGTAGAGAATATAAAACGATAATAAATATGTCTTGCATAATTTCCAAAAATCATTTTTTATAAAGTAAATCGAATATTAAAGGAAATGCAATATAGCTCACTTTCGATCATAAAAATCACGAATGCATTATAAAATTTACTTACCCTTTTTGTCATAATAAAAATATAATATAAATAAGAAATTTATTGATGACAAATGGTAAGATAAGATGCACTAACCGGATATTGTAGAGCTTAACATATTCTGACACATTTACCTTTTTCCTTCATTCCATAATAATCAAGATCATAATCAATTAAAAAAGATTTTTCCATAAAAGACCAAAGCTCCTCCTCAATTTGTTGCCTTTTTGAGGTGATCACAATTCTTTTCCTTTTCTTTTGGATTCGCTTTCTCCCCCTGTCATCATGACAATATTTGCGAATAGCACTAATTGTGGCTTGTGCATGTTGAGCATAATATTTTTCCATTATTTCCTTCATAGCAACAATATCCACAATGATCATTCGAGGCAAAAATTTATTTTCTTCAATCAAGCTCTTCTCGAATTCAACCTGCATAAACTTAACAAACTTTTTTGCACAAATAAGCTGTAATAATATCCACATAATATATAATGCCATTTCTTCAAACAAATAAATTGAATAGCATATATAAAAATATCAAATATTTAAATTCAGAGCTACTCAATCTTTCATACGACACATTAGGGATTTCCTCAAAAATCTGCAAAAACTTTGCACAAGGAAGAGAACCTTTTGAGCTTCCAAAAAAATATAGAATCTCCACAAATTTATGATCGAGCTTTCTAAAATCCATATGGAAGATTCCTGCAAATTCTTGTATAATAGATAACACTTTCTGCAAAAATGTCACGTGATATCTTCCTTTAATTTGCGGATCAAACTTGCTAGATATAACACATCTTTTAAGAACATAGCAAGAGTATCTATAAATATGCAATAATATCTTTCAAGATCAAAGGGATTTCCTTGAGCATAAATCTCCGATATATATTATTGATGCATTTCACAAAAAGAAAGTATATATTTCTATTATGTGCCAAATCAAGTAAAAACTTGCAATGTCTTATATTTATGACAAAATATATTTGCAATATAAATCATATATTAGTCATAGGCAAACATCTAAAATCATGATAAATGCATGTTGATATTTGCAAGGCAGAAAAAAAAAATTCTCTTACCCAAGATATATGTTTGCAATATACCATTAAAAAAAATCATTACCAATCTTCGTGGGAGATATTTTTCTGATTGCACTAAAATTTGCGTAGATTCGTAGTCATTCTTGCCTTATTGAATTTCCTGCAATCAACTTATTTCCTTTTGGTATCCATCAAATTGGATCCTTCCATTCCGTTAGAGCAAAATAGAAAAACTCCATAGATAAACACATTCTTTCTATAGAAAAACTCTATAGATAAACACATATTCTTTCTTAATTCATCATAACAAATTATTTAAGGGAAAGAATATTATGCACAATAATATCTTGAGAAAGAAATTCTTGCTTAGTCAAAGCACAATAAAATCAGGGAGAATGAAATCCTTGAGTATCTAAGAATATCTTGCATAATTAACATCACGTAGAACCGATTTTCACTTTGCTAAATATGACAAAATTAGAGAGCATAAAATTAGACAAAATAATTTGCATTAACTCTAAGAAAGAAAATCAAATCAATCACACATGTTAGATCAAATTGCAACTCATGAATCACAAACCATACGATTCTTTCTTCAATAAAACAAAATATGATTGTTATAAAATCTCAATCAACCAAGGATATATCGAATATCAAGCACAATGAGAATTATGTGTCTAAATAAAAAAATACATTCCTTACCAAATTCTCTTTCTTCTTTTCCTTTATTTCTTGCAAAAACAACTCATATTTTCTTTGGTACCCATTTTTTCTTGGGTCCTTGAAAGTTAATAGAGTATGTTGCTTTTATCAAATCTTTCTTGACAGGTCTCCAAATTTTAGGACATTCTTTCTCAAAGTGTTTCGAGTCTCCACAATTTGAACACTTGAGGGCTTTTCGACCAACAGGTTTTGTAAAGATTCTTTGAAAATGCTTCTTATACGCAAGTCTAGGAGGTCTTTGTTTAAGTCTCTCCTTGACTTTAGGAAAATCAATTAGAGAATCACTTTCCTTATTGAAACCAAGTCCCGACTTATTATAGTAAGGTACAGTATGGAAAAAATATGCTCTAATGTTTTTGAACCATTTGAAAATTTTGTTGAGATATTTGAAAATTCCTTTTTTAAAGAATCATTTTCTTTGACAAGTAAATCTCGACTTTCTTTTGTTTGTTGAAAATCTTTTTGCAAAATTTCAAACTTCTCTTTTCGAAAAAGATCCTCTTGCCTAAGCCAAAAATTCTCCTTTTTAAGTCCGGAGATCCTTTTAAGAGAAGATTTGAGATTTAAGCAAAGCTCATTTATATACTTAAGAATTTTAGTAGGAATTCTTGAATGGCTTACTTCGATTTCCTCATCGGATTCTGAGTCTATGTCCGAGTCAGACTTTGATTTTGAGTCTGTGTCTGAGTCAGACTCATATTCTGAATGTGCCATCAAGCATATATTTCCTTCCTCATCATCTTCTTTCATTGTTCTTTTCTGACCATTCTGCTTGTATTTTCTTCTTTCACCGAGTTTCCTTCTTTTGCTACTCAGATTTTTGAATTTCTTGATCATAAAAGCAAGTTCTTTGTCGTCCATGTCATTTTTTGAATATGTATCATTAGAATCATCATTAGATATTAAAGCAATGGACTTCTTACCCTCAGGATCTTCATCGTTGATTTGTTCCACTTCATAGGATTGAAGAGTGCCAATCAATTCATCAATGGAGAGTGGCATAATCCTCTGACTCTCTCGGATTGAAGTCTTGACATGGTTCCAATCTTTTGAGAGACCTCTTAAAAGTTTGTTGACCTTCATTGGGGAAGAAATTTGATGACCTTGATACGCTAAACCGTTTACAATTTATGTAAAACGATCGAACATATCTCCAATCGACTCTCCTTGTGGCCAAGCGGGAAGTTTACTTTTGTCTCTTTTACATGATCAGTTTCTTCATATGTAACATGAAGTTTATCCCAAACTTCTTTTACTATTTCACATGAAGAGATTCTGTTATATTCAGTAGGAGACAAAGCATAATATAAAGAATAAATGGCTTTTGCATCAAGCGCTTCTCTTTTGGACATGTCCATCCGAGACATAGGAGCAGGGGGTTTGGTTTCTTTGTCTTTGCCATTCTTTGATGTAGATGCAGCAGTGGGATTGATTCCTTTTTCCACAACATCCCATTGCAAGGGATCTTTGGATCTTAGGAATGCCTTCATTTTGTTTTTCCACACATTGTATTCCTTTCCATCAAAATATGGTGGCCTGGTGTTGCTTTGCCCTTTCATAAGTCTTGGTACCAAGATACTAGCCATAAAAGATCTTTAGCTCAAAAGTAAAAACACTTTAATAAAATGAGCACTTGGCTCTGATACCAATTGAAAGTGCTAGTATGAACACCTAGAGGGGGTGATAGGTGTTTAAAATAAATTTGGAGCAAAATAAAGAAGTTAAGGAAAGGGAATAAGGACACAAGGTTTATAGTGGTTCGGTTTAGATCAAGCCTATGTTTACTTTGTTACGCTAACAGCCTTATGCTAGATTCCACTATACAATCAACAAGAGATTACAACTTCGAGTGCAAACACTTAGTAGTAGATCACACTATCTCACTAAGTCACTCTTTTGGTATTTCTCTCCATAAAAGTAGGAAGATCTTTAGCTTAAAAGTTAAAACACTTTTATGAACTGAGCACAAAGCTCTGATACCAATTGAAAGAGGCTAGTAAATACACTTAGAGGGGGGTGAATAGGTGTTTAAAATAAACCTTCGCAAATATATGCGGAATAAAATAAACTTCAAGCAAAATAAAGGAGTTAAGGAAAGAGAATAAGAACACAAGGTTTATAGTGGTTCGGCTTAATCCAAACCTGCGTCCACTCTCTCACACTAATAGCCTTTTGCTGGATTCCACTATGCAATCAACAAGAGATTACAACTTTGAGTGCAAACACTTAGTAGTAGATCACACTATCTCACTAAGTTACTCTTTTGGTATTTCTCTCACGATTACAAACTTTTAAGCTCACAAGAGACAAGTGTATGATCGAAGGTCGCTCAAGCTTTGGAATTATAAATTCTACGCTCCGTCTCTTACTTGCTCATCGGTCCTTTATCTCCTTAAATACTACTCCGCTTCCAAACTAGCCGTTGGAAAGTATTTTGAGGATTGTCTTCCAATTAACCCATCAGACAGATTTGTATCTAGAAGATTTGGTAGCCATTGAGTGACAAAAGTAGAATCCCAAATTGATTCTGATCGCCCATACAAACAGAATCTTGATTTTATAAGTAGAGCTTTTTCATATAGAAAGTTCTTGTCTTCAAGATCCAATTGTCAATCAATTAGATTGAGTTAATCAATCCTATCTTGATGTAGAATCCAAATCAGATCACTAGCCGTTATACATCCTATAATAAACCAAGGCTTTGAAGCATTGAAGATAAACTTGAATTTGTCTTCGTCTTCATTCTTCATCGCGTTCAGTCTGGAATTCGTCAGCGTGGGCAGACTTTGAATCTAAAGTCTAGCGGTCTTTAGACTTTGATGGTAGAGTTTGGAAGTCTTCAGACTAGATTTTACAATCTGAACCGATTTAGCTGTAAGGTCTGGATGCAATCTGAATAAGTTCAGCTTCAGTATAGAGTTTGTCTTCTGGTTCTTCCAAGTATAGACTTTGATAATATCCTTTACATGTCCTATTATCTGCATAGTTTGTTACTCAACTATTAAACACATTAGTAGCCTTTGATTTATTTTGTCATTTTCAAAACATCGCAAGGAATTTCCCTAATAGGGTTATGGCAATAATGGAATGATCAAGACCCATTTCGAACCTAATGAGGTCTACCAAGCACATATCCTTAATGCTAACCTAGATGAACATGCTACCACTTTGAAAAAAAAAATTATCAAAAACTCTTCAATCTATTTGTGGATGCTAATTCAATTATAAACATTTTCATTTAGTCCTAGAGACAAGTTCAGTGTAATCATTTTGACCAATTCTAATAGAAAATTGTTGATGTGGATGCTGACTAAATGAAACAGTTAGTGCTAAGTTGAACTACCTTTATAATTTTTTTAAAAAGAATCTTGATTATTGTTCTTTTTTTTTTTTTTCCCACTAAGGTGACTAGACCCCAGCAACCCTCACCAACCACATTAGAAAAATGAATAGAAAAGAAATAAACGTAAAAAGTAAAAGTTATAAAAAAATATTCAAAATTTTTCTTTTAAATGGTAGAAATTATTCACACCAACACCGACCGTTACGGCTATACCATATAGGACAACTAAGGTCCATGTCAGCAATTTTTAGTAAAAATTAACCGAAATAACTACATTGATAAATTGTCAAAATATTTATGACTAAATTAACCAAATTGAATAGTTTAAAATTGAATTGACATCCGGACTAATCGACTATAACCCAATATTGATCACGATAGCCCAGATTGAGCAACAAACAACTCGCATCTGTTAGCGGTATCTACAAATTTAGCAACAACGCTAGTGTATCGTCATTGCAATTTACTATGAGAATAAGTAAATCTATGAGCTTATGAAGTCTGCTCACCATATGAAGTTCCCTTTTCCTGAAAATTCGTCGAGTTCACAGATTACTCTGATCCACTTGGACACCACGTTGACTAGTTAGGTTGACGTTCATTTCCTCTCAATCTCGTCTCAACTACGGAACATGGTGCTTCGATGCCCACCCAACGTCGTGTTAGGTGAGCAAACCCCTAAATAGAATACCTAAATAGAACCGACGGAGGGAGCAAAGCCAAAGAAACCGAACAAACATCCGAATTTGTTCAAGAGTCGTTCTCCCTGTTAAATGTGCTACACAAAAGAAAAGATGTTGGTCCTAAAACTCCTTATCCCACTTTTAATCCGAGCTAATGCAACAGACGCTCAATGATTAAAATTAGATGGATCCATTTTGGCACAACAACCAATTGGTGAGTTTGTTTCCTTGATATAAATCTCGCCCCTACATCGGAATTCTTTTTTCCTTAGTTGTACTTTATAAGCTACTATAGATATGAGATTAGTCGTAATCTGTTCAAGAGTTTTGATTGCTCGGTATTTATTTATTAGGGTGTTTTCGAGAATGCATTTGTAAAAAACCTTCGCATAAATGCAAAGGACTTTGGACAAAAGAGGTTTTTTGTGAGATGGACGTACTAGGATAAGAAAAGACAATGTGCGGAGGACTGAATTGAATTGATTTTAGCAAATTGGAGTCGTTTGAATATGTAGTACCCTCTTGAGGAAATAAATAAGATTAAAAGTGGCCCCACTGGTTGAACGAAATCCAAGAAGTGACCCAATTTGGGGAAAAGAACTCGCTTATTGGGTCTACAACCCCACGCACGATGGAACATTCTTGGATTGATAATGCAATCTAATTTTAGAAAGAAAATATGAGGAACTTACTTTGTGGACCTGAATTGCCCCTCTGGGGATTTGCTTCCTACACTTCCTTTGAAACTTTTCTTCTGTATTGCATACATACAAGAAGTATACTTACGTTCATGAATAGAAGAATGAAGATCCGTCCGAACATTGACTGATCAACTCCTCATGAAAAAAGGACCGATTTTTCTATCCAATTCATTATTGAATGCAAAAGACTTTCGATATCACTATTGATAGGACATTTCCTCATATAGATGTACCAATTTACCAATTTTTGCAGATGAAAAAGGATTAACTTACACATGTATCTTTTGCTATGTCCAGCTGGGTCAACTACACTAAACACACGATGGACAATGGAAAAAGTGGGGCTCGGATAGCTATCTTCAATTCTCAGGTCTCGTGAGAAGTTGTCATTTTGAACTTTAGTTATAGCGAGAACTTTGTATCTACAAAAAACTTGTCACTGCTCTGGGTAGGCGGCAGGCCAGATACTATTCGGGCGAGATGGCATCATACCCATGGATTATATGACCATTTGAATCACCTGAGTTGAATTTCAGCTGTCAATCATCAATGGCTGAGATTTAGTATCGGTGATCCAATGGCTTTAAATTTTAAGGATCGATGTCCTCATGGCATAATTGACTAAAATCACTTCCACATTTTTTTTTTCTGTGGGCCTCTAGGTACAAGTAAGGATAAACCATCACCAGACCACACCTCACCAGGAAAATGAATTGTGTCCAAGAGAAAATATCAGGAGTAGAAGAAGCTGACTCAAAGTAGATTCATCTCCAGAAGATATTGTGAACTATTTGCATCACATATATGGCAGATAGACTAATAAATTAGTAAACAAGCAACATATAAAGAGTGCGACAATCTATCATCCAAAATAAGCGATGACAGATGTCGAGTTCTTCTTGAAACAATCGGTTAGGCTTAATTTGTAGAACCCATTAAAGAGAGCCCTCGGCCTTGTATGGCAAGGTATCGTAAGAGGGGGATCGGTCTCATAGCAATTGATGTAATGGGGCGACAAGGAGGGAGTCATGATTGTTAGAAGTAAAAAGAGTAAATGAGTCTTTACTACTTTTAGGGTTTATTTTGATATTTATATATTAAATTTTATTGAATAATACGATATACGTTTTCCTCACATGGTATTAGAGCGTAGGGCTTAACCCTAGACGATGGAGCAGCCACTCGCTGCTGTCGACTCGTCGGACCGCCGTTGATTCGCCGGAATAGTTGGCTATCACCGCCGCTCATCGGAATAGGGTTTCTCTCATCTCTTCATGCAGCTCGCTCTTGCGGCTCACTCGCGCTGCTCGTGTGGCTTGATCGCACTGCCTGCATGGCTCACTCACGTTGCTCGTGCAGCTTGATCGCGTTGCCTGCCCGCTCGCGCGGCTTGCTCACGTTGCCCGTACGGCTTGATCGTGCGGCTCGCTCGTGCTTGTGCGACTCACTGGGTCTCTTCTTCATGGTCTAGTACACTAGCTTCCTACCAGGTGTTTTGACGACCTTGTGCTGGTTGGATTTGGTGGCGTAGCTGTGCCGCTTCCTCAGAGATAGAGAAGCGGGGAGAGATTTTTGGGCTCGTTGGGGAATAGAGAGCAGCAGCGCTCGTTGGGATGATTTTGTGGGTTAGAATTTTCTTTTAAGTCACTGATTTTTGGTTGTTGAGATGCCGGGTCATCGATTTTGGGTCGCTGGTTTTTCGGTCGCTGATTTTAGTTATTTCCAACGTTGATTATTGGTATTTGGTTGTTGACTTTTGGGCAGAGCTTTGCTGATTGCTGATTTTTGGGCTGCTGTTTATTGGTGATATATTAACAAGGGCGGAGGTTTGCTGATTGCTGATTTCTGGGGCTGGTTATTGGTGATATATTAACAATTTTGTTGAGTTATTGATTTATTGAGGCTGAGTTATTTGATGGAAGCTGAGGTCAGAGTTTGCTTATTATTATTTGGAAAATGGGCGATCACTCGAAGAGTACAATTGAAGTAGATCCCGAGAAGAATAATACTGTGATAACTGAGGTGATTTCCTCTTCGTCTAATCGAATTACTTATAAGAAGCTCGCAGGTAGTGCTAACTTCCACCAATGGAAGAAAATTGTGAAGCTTACTTTGGCAAACCTGGTCATATTCAAAATTTTTGTTACAAGCTACATGGGAGACCAAGGCAGCAGCACTAGTTCGCTAATACAGTGTCTAATATTGACTCTACTCCACAATCATTTGAAGACAAGGTAGTGGTTATGTCTGGTGAGGAATATGCTCGGTACAAATTGTCTCAAATCTCACAGCCTGTTTCTTCCACTGCTACTTTGGCACAGACAGGTAATGCTATTGTATGCCTTTCGGCTACTTCTCATCCTTGGATCATTGATTTAGGGGCTTCTGATCACGTGTCAAGTCTTTCAAGTATATTTTCCTCTTTTTCTCCGTCTTCGTCCATAGTTACTCTAGCCAATGGATCACCTACACATGTTAAGGGAATTGGCACAGTTAACCCAACTCCTTCGTTGCCATTGGCCTCAGTGCTTTATCTTCCACAATTTCCATTTAACCTCATGTTTGTTAGTAAGTTAATCAAAAACTTTCAGTGTTCAGTAACTTTTTATCCTGATTCTTGTATTTTCTAGGATCTGGCTATGAAGTGTTGGAAAAAACTCCTTTGCTATTTTGAAGTTGACAAAATATCGCCGTCAATCTGGTCTGCAGACTTCAAGACCCAAATGTTTAAGTCTGAAGATCTCCAAACTCTTTAATCAAAGACTGAAGACAGTTAGACTCAAGTTCCACAGTCTGCCCAAGTTGATAGTTTTCAGACTAAAGGATTGCGACTCTTGCAGATGAGATCATATCTTTGAAGATTCGTTCTACTCGGTTATGGAAGATTGCTTGGCTGGATATAACTTTAAATTATTCGGTTATTCTCATTAGGATTCATTTCGATTTGGATATCCTTTTGAAGTGCAAGCAAACTTAAAAGGTTCTACTTATGAAAACTCAAGATCTTGATTGTATGGGCGAGCAGGATTGACGAGTTATCTTCTATATTTAATCGACAACTCAAGATCTCCTTAATTGATTCTTTCAACGGGTAGATTGGAAGAATTCCTTGGGAAGGTGCCAACGGTTATGAAGGCATGATGGAGTATTTATAAATGAACTCTTTGTTGTTGGTGTGTGTGGTCGATAGATAAATTTCAAAGTCTGAATCTCTGTAGTTTCTTGCTTTCTCATTCTTTGAGCTATCATTATGTACAAAAGAGAGAAACATACAGTGAGGATTAGTGAGAATTAGCTGAGACTACTCACTGAGGAAGTCTAGACTACAAAGCTGTACCAATCTCTTTTGATTCATAGTGAAATCCAGCCGATGGGTTGTCAAAACGGGAAAGTGGACGTAGGCTTGGATTAAGCCAAACCACTATAAACCTTTGTATTCAAATTCTCTTACCTTAATCTCCTTATTTTAATTGCTGCTTGATTCAATTGTTTAATTGTTTTACTTCAAGTCTCTTATTCTCTTAACTATATTTCATACTTGATTGAATTTCCTCAAAGTTTTAAAAGAAAATTTTTATATACCTATTCGCCCCCCTCTAGGTGTGTTTACTAACCTTTTTCAATTGGTATCAGAGCTTGTGTGCTTAACTGTTAGAAGTGTTTATATTTTTTAAGCTAAAGATCTATGGCTAGTATTTTGGCTCTAGGTTTGGTTGAAAGACAAAGCAACACCTGACCACCCTACTTTGATGAGAAGGAATATAACGTATGAAAAAAATAAGATGAAGGCATTTCTAAGATCGAATGATCCCCTGGAATGGGATGTGGTAGAAAAGGGATCCTTCCTAAAGTTACATCAATTGTAGGAAAAGAAATAGCAGATGCTGGAAAACTGTCACAAACTTAAATAACCAAGAGACAAGCTCTCGATGCTAAAGCTGTTTATTCTTTGTACTGTGCTTTATCTCCCACTGAGTATAACAGAATTTCATTTTGTGAAATAGCTAAAGAAGTCTGGGACAGGTTGCATGTCACCTATGAAGGAACTGATCGAGTTAAAGAAACAAAGATCAATATCCTACTTGGACAGTATGAAACCTTCAAGATGAAGTCAGGAGAATCAATTACTGACATGTTTAGTCATTTTATAGAAATTGTAAATGGTCTAGCATATCAGGGACAGCCAATCTCAGGTTTAATGAAGGTCAATAAGTTGCTGAGGGGACTCTCCAAAGGCTGGAACCGCATAAAGACTTCTATAAGGGAAACACAAAGGATCATGCCTCTTTCTGTAGATGAATTGGTTGACACACTTCAACCATATGAAGTCGAGCAAATCAATGAGGAAATAGACCCTAAAGGTAAGAAGTCAATTGTTTTAAAATCTAATGATGATTCTGATGATATAGATTCTGAAGATGACTTGGATGATGAAGAGCTAGCACTTTTGATAAGGAAGTTCAAGAAGTTGAATAGGAAAGGAAAAAGATTCAATTGGAAGAAACAGGGCAATCAAAGATTTCAAAGGAAATCAAATGAAGAAGATGAAACCAACAAGGATGTAATTTGCTTCGAATGCAAGAAAAAGGGACACATCAGACCCAACTGTCCTTTGCTAAAGAAAAAGAAAGGAAAAATAGAAAAATTCAAGAAAGCTCTTAAAGCTGAAACATGGAGTGACATAGAATGCGAAGATAGTGATGAAGATTATGCCAATATTTGTCTTATGGCAAAATCAAACTCAGACTCAGACTCAAATTCAGATTCAGACTCAAATTCAGACTTAGACTCAGACAATGAGGTCAAGGTTAGTAATTTAAAAATTCCTATTAAAGTCTCAAAGTATATAGATGAACTTTGTCTTAGTCTTAAAACCTCTCTCAAGAGAATTTCCGAACTAAAGAAGGAGAATTCCAAATTGAGACAACAGGAAATGTCTTTGATTGATAAAGTTGAAAATTTAAACAAATGTCTTGCTGGTACAAAAGAAAATGAAAGTTCTCTTTCAAAAGAAAATGCCTTTTTGAAAGAAGATATTTTGAATATCACTAAAAAGTTTTCAATGGGATCCGAAAAGTTAAATAAAATTCTTTCAATCCAAAGACCTTACTATAATAAGTCCGGCTTGGAAATGACATTAGATATCATTCCCTTGATCGATTTTCCAAAGGTAAAGGAAAGAATTAAAAATAGACCTACAAAGTCATTTTACAAAAATCATTTTCAAAAAGCTTTTGTAAAACCTATTGGGCGAAGTGCTCTTAAGTGCTCGAAGTGTAACAGCTCGGAACACTTTGAAAAAGAATGTCCTAAAGTTTGGAAACCTGTTAAGAGAGAATGAGCTAAGACTGTGTTCGGTTGGCTAAGACTGTATTTGGTACTAACAATGCTGGACCCAAGAAAGTATGGGTACCAAAGAAAGCTTGAGTTCTTTATATAACTGCAGGTCACTGTCAAGAAGAAGATCAAATGGTACCTAGATAGTGGCTACTCAAGACACATGACGGGAGACTCAACTTGTTTTATAAATCTTTTACAAGTGAAAGGAGGAAGAGTTTCTTTCGATGGTAACAACAAAGGAAAAATTATTGGATATGGAATCGTGAAGATAGGAAGTCTCATAATCAATAATGTTTCTAGTTGAAGGTTTAAATTACAATCTGCTGAGTATTAGTTAGCTATGTGACACTAGATACAAGATCAATTTCTAAGAAGATATATGTTCTAGAATCAGCAAAGATCTCTCTCAATCGTTCACTGGACGAACATATGGAAATATCTATCTCCTGGATATAAAATCTGATAGTTCTCAATACTTGATATCTATTCAAGATGAAGCTAATCTCCGGCACAGAAAGCTTGGACACATCAACATGAAGCAAATTTCAAAAGTATCATTCAAGAAGTTAGTTCGAGGACTACCCAACCTAAAATATCATAGACTTATGCACACCTTGTGCATTGGGAAAACATGTTAGAAACTCTTTCAAATCAATAAATCAAGTCTCTACTAAACGTGTTTTGCAGCTTCTGCATATGGATCTCTTTGGACAAACAAGAACTCAAAGTATTGGTGGAAAGAAATACTGTATGGTAATAGTAGATGACTACTCTCGTTTTATTTGGGCATTCTTTAGATTCGAAAAGTTTGAAGCATTCTCTTACTTCTCTAAATTTGCCAAGAAAGTTCAAAATGAAAAAGGTTATACTATTACAAGTATTTGTACTAATCATGGATGTGAATTTGAAAATCAAGACTTTGCTAAATTATGTGATAACTCTGGTTTTTAGCATAACTTTTCATGTCCATATACTCCACAGCAAAATGGGGTTGTGGAAAGAAAGAATCATTCATTGCAAGAAATGGTGTTGACACCTAAATTAAGAATCATTCATTGCAAGAAATGGTGTTGACACCTAAATTTTGGCGGTCCGATCATTTATTGCATAAGAAAATTAAGGGTTAATTTTATCCTTGAAAAAAATATTAATTAGTTGCATAACACATAAGTTTAGGTGCATTCATTTTAGTTTAACTTTTTATATTTTATTGGGCTGATGGTGGGGTTCAATTTTTCTTGCTTTTGAGCTTTAGTTCGGCAGGCCGGGCTAAGAACACGAAAAGAGAAAATTAACCCAAGCCCGTCGTTATTTTATATCTTGTGAAAAATTAAGATTTGATGCGATATTATGATGATTTTTGAAAATTAAGAAAATCGCATGGTAATCTTATCTTTATCAATAGATGGTGAAATCGGGAAGAATATTCATGAGATAAGGATTGTTGTGATTATGAGGTTATAAGCAATATTTGTGAGATGAAAATGAAAATGGGGGAAATTGATTTGATTGAATTATGCAAGGAAATATGCAATTCGATGGATGTCCGGATTTTGTTAAATGCAGCAACAATTTTGAAATCAAGTGAAAAAATGGCAAAGATTTTACAAAGTGGAAGAATTTATTTTATTTACTTTTTAAATTTGGTGTGAAGTTTTTATTTAAGTAACTAAATTGAATTAAATGTGTTTCAATAATATGGGTCGGGTCGGGTACGGGTCGGCTATGGGTCGGGTCGGGTATGAGTCATGAGATTTACATTATAAGAATATGGGTCAAAATGGGTTAAATGGGTCAAATATGGGTCGACCCATTTTCGACCCGACCCGACCCGACCCACCCATTTGCCACCTCTACATTTTAAGAATAGAGATATCAAATGCACATCATTTAGTTGTTATTAAGATCATTGAATCAGAAATTGTCCATCATTAGAATTAGGTCATTTTGTTAATTTAGATTTGCATATTTAATTATTGCATGTTCATTAAGAAAACACAAAAAAATTATTTTACTCATGTCATATAGTTTAGGACACATTGTCATGCCATGCCATTTCATGTTAGATTAGATGCATTGCATGATTTTCATTAAATAAAGTGAACCCAAAAATTGAGTGATTGCTTGTTAATTAGAAATCAAATCTAGGATTGCTGATGTGAATTCTAATTTAACAATGCAGATGCTTTTCGTTGCTATGAGATAAGTGTTGCATTTTTTTATTTGCTTTCTTGAGTGCTAAATTGGTGGTTTGCGCACCTGCATGATCACCTCACATGTTAGGAAAGTGAACTAAAATCAATTCAAGCTGCCTGCAAAGCATTTTTTCAAAATTAAAAGAGAAAGGTATCGAAAGGGCGTTAGAGAAATTTAACACAACCAAGTCCCCGTACCCAAAATCTCTGGTTCGTAGAAGTAAAATAATTCTCCCATTATTTTACTTAGGTGTCTAATCGACTTACCGCAAACTGATTAGTGGCAACTCCTTTTTACATGCTAGATATTTGAAATTAAGTCGCGAATTGGTATGGGCTTGGGAGAGCCCGAGCTGAGTCTAAGCTTAGTAATCCATTAACCTAAATTCTAGGTGGTGCACTCGGAAAAATTAGGTCGCGACAAATGGCAAGAACTCTTTTAATTGAAAGCAATATTTCTCCTCGTTTTTGGGCTAAAGCAATATCAACTGCTTGTTATATTATTAACAGAGTTTTCTTAAGGCCAATTCTGGAGAAAACTCCTTATGAGTTATTCAAAGGAAATAAGCCAGTTGTTTTTTACTTTCATGTATTTGGTTGTAAGTGTTTTATTTTAAAGAATGCAAATGATCGAACTGGTAAGCTTGAAGAAAAATCAGATGAAGAAATTTTCCTTGGTTACTCAATGTCAAGCAAAGCCTATAGAGTATTCAACAAGAAGACTCAAACTGTGGAAGAATCTATGAATGTGAAGTTTCAAGACTCAATGCAAAATCAAGCTGATCAGACTTAACTTGAAGAATCTGAACTTGTGCAAGTTGTTACAAAATCAAATTCCCCCAAAGAAAATCAAACTTTAGAAGTTAAACAACAAACTGAATCACAAGATCCAACTGAAACAAAGGATCAGCAACATGTCAAACCAACTAGCAATTGGAAGCATAATCTAGTCACCTTGTAGATCTCATCATTGGCAACATTGATGAAGAGATTTGCACAAGATCCAAAACGCGTCAAGAGTCTAGTGCCTTGGCACTTGTTTCAGAAATCAAACCCAAGACAATAGATGAAGCCTTGAATGATGAAAGCTGGATTGAAGCTATGCAAAAAGAGCTGAGACAATTCAGTATTAATGATGTTTGGGAACTTATTCCTAAACCAAAAGGTAAATTAATTATTGGAACTAAATGGGTTTTCAGGAACAAGCTGAATGAACAATGAAAAGTGGTACGAAACAAAGCTAGACTCGTGGCTAAAGGATACACACAAGAAGAAGGGATTAACTACGATGAGACCTACGCACCAGTAGCAAGGTTAAAAGCAATTAGATTACTACATGCTTTTGCTTGTTTAAAAAATTTCAGGTTATTTCAAATGGACGTGAACAATGCATTTTTAAATGGATTTATTCAAGAGGAAGTCTATATAAAACAACCACTTGGTTTTGAAGATCCAAGGAAACCTAATTTTGTCTTCAAGCTAAAGAAGGCATTATATGGATTGAAACAGGCACCTCGAGCATGGTATGAAAGGTTAAGTAACTTTCTAATTCAAAATGGTTTTGCTAAAGGCAAAGTAGATACTACCTTATTCATCAAAAGAGAAGGAAAATATTTTATACTCGTTCAAATTTATGTTGATGACATAATATTTGGGTCTCCTAATGAAAATCTTTGTAAGAAATTTTCAAAATGTATGCAGGATGAATTTGAGATGAGCATGATGGGTGAGTTGAATTTCTTTCTGGAATTACAAGTCAAATAATCCAAAGAAGGAATTTTCATTCACCAAGAAAAGTATGCAAGGAATCTTATTTAAAAATATGGACTGGAAAATTGCAAAAAAACAGAGACTCCAATGTCAAGCTCTTCGAAGTTGGACAAAGATGAAGAAGGAAAAAGTGTAGACCAGAAGCTATACAGGAGTATAATTGGTTCACTTCTTTACCTTATTGCATCTAGACCTGACATTTTGTTTAGTGTTTGTATTTGTGCTGGATTCCAATCAAATCCCAAAGAATCTCACTTAACTGCTGTAAAGCGTATTATCAAATATATTGCAACCACTTCTAAGCTAGGTTTATAATATTCCAAAGGAGACTTTACTCTCCTTAGATATTCAGACGTTGACTTAGCTGGCTGTAAAGTGGACAGGAAGAGTACTTCAGGTACATGTCAATTCCTTAGGAACAGGTTGGTATCCTGGTTTTCAAGAAAACAGAGTACCGTAACTCTTTCAATAGCTGAAGCAGAATATATAGCACTTGGAAGTTGCTGTTCTCAAATATTGTGGATGCAATAACAATTGAGAGACTTTGGAGTTGAAGATTATTGCACAGAAATCAAATGCGACAACACCTGTGGCATCCAAGAATTTCGACAATCTTTAAGGAGGTGATGACTGTGGCCGATCGATAGAGACACTGATGGATTTTAGTTAGTGATTTCATAAGTCACAATTGAGCCAAGGGCTGGACATTTGATGGATTATAGTTTTGTATATTCATGTATAACCATGATGTGAATTAGAGAATAATTTGATGAACCATGAGACCATGAGGATTTTTGAGCTACAATCGAACTAACCTTGACTGACATTATAGTCTTGTGATGTGGCTGAAGGTTGTAAGGTATTTACTCGAAGGAAAAAAGGATTTATTTAGGTGAGGTATGAAATTTAAATTTAAAGTTCAAGCTAGACCTAAGTTATTGATTATTTAAGCTTATGATTTTAACTAAACTAAAATTTAATTAATTAGAGGATTTAAATTAGGAACTTTGGGCTTGAAGGTTTGGGCCGAATGTGGGCCTTAGGAAATGAATTGGGCTTCGGCCAAGCCCATGGGAGAGAGCGGCCGGCCAAGCTTGTTGAACAAGCCATGGTGGCCGAGAGAGAGAGAGAGATGAGAGGATCCAAGTGGCATTTGCTTTTGCCATGTGTCATCATGCATGAAAATTAATCATTTCACTTAATTAATAATTAGAGGGACATATAAAAGAGAGAGGCCGGTTTATTTGAGGGGGTTGTCGACGCCTAAGTGAGAGAGAGAAGAGAGAAACACAAGAAGAAAACGCAAGGAAGAAGGAGGAGAAACCGAGCGCCGACCGTGAGCTAGCCGAAGGGATTTCTGCCGTTTTCTTCGCATTTTCTGCTCAATCTTAAGGCAAGAATGATCTCTTGATTTCTCATGCATGCTGCGGTCTTGTTTTTGTGCTGATTGATGGTCGAATTTTGGGTTTTATGGATAAAAATTGAAGTCGTGTGGCTGTTCTTGCTATGGTTGTCATTCTGGCCGAAGGAAACTTGTCTGTACCCGATTTTTGTTTGAGTTTGCGGATGAACTTAGGGTTAGAATTTGGCTTTGAGTTCTGAACGAAAGTTGTAGAGAATGTCTGGAACTACAACATATCCAAAATTGAAGTAAAATGATCAAGTTTTGTGGGGTGAAACGAATTTTCTAAGGAACCGGGTGAAAATCGGCTTGCATGTCGACCTTTGTTGCTTGTGGGTTGTTGCATGTGGTTTTCTGTTGGATATTTGTCTTCGACCTCTTCATATGAAATGTTACGGACATCCTAAGGAACATCATACTAAAATTTGAAGCAAATATAACCGGTATAACCTAGGGAAATGCTTGATTTCTTACGGACATGAATTCTGGAGTGTTGCTGTGGAACGTCAGTAGATTGCATGGGTTATAAGATGACTTTTTCTTGAGAATCTTGCTTCGACTTCTAAAGGAAAGTTGTAGAAAACATGCTAAACTATAACATATCCAAAAATCAGGGAAAAATAAGGAGGTTAAGTTGCTCAATTGAGGATATTTCGTTGGTAGTTGATTCTGTACGGTTCGGGAATTGAATCAGAAGCTTGTGATTTTTGTAGTAAGTTATGTAAGACGAATTTGGTGATTATGTCTTCATGAGAAGTGTTCTTCAGACTCTTGGATTTGACATACTGAAATTTTGTAATTTTTGAATGAGATTTGGATATTTAAATAAATAAAATTCGAGAGTAGTGTAAACTGGGAAGTCCTATTGATCCTGTACGGTTCGGAAATTGGGACAGGAGCTTGTGATTTTTATAGCAATTTATGTAGGACGAATTTGATGATTTTTTCTTCATGAGAAATGTTCTGTAGGATCTTGGATATAATATACTGAAATTTCGTAATTTTTGAGTGACGATTGAATATTTAATTTCATGAAATTCGAAAGCTGTGCAAGCTGGGAAATCTTAAATTCTAATCTGTCTTTCTGAATTTATATCTTTTTATGTGAGAATTGTTTGAACATAGTTTCTTAATGAAAGTTGTACCTTAATGTTTCTATGGTGATGTGGTGAGATTTCAGGATTTTTAGTGGCCAATTGGATGGTGAATTTAGATTTCTTTTGTGATTGCGCAAACTGTTTTGTTTGAAATTTACTGCGTTGACATGGCTGAACAATATCTTTTTGTATAATGACATCCAGAATATACTTTCTTCATGAAACATGTGTCATTTTGTCTTGGCTGTTATGTGTGTGAGTTTTATAATTTTTGGAAATTATTTGGCATTTAATTGAGACTTTTCTTTGGAATTGTGTGTGCTGAAATTTTGTGCACTTATGAGGAAAGGATGTAAATTAGTTGAATAAAGTGTTGTATGTGAGTTCCATGCCATATGAATGAAAATGTGGGCAATGCATGATGTTATGAGTGATGAATATTATGTTGTATGCCATGAATCATGCATGTGGGAAGGCCATCGGATGGTGTGAGCCGATGATGCCCCGGGAGTTTTCGGGATGCCCGGCCAGGGAGTGAAAATGCTGGATGCCCAGTAGCCCTGTGTGCGTAAATCTGGATGGCCTCGGAGTTGAGATGCTCGGAGCGTAGGGGATGCCGGAAGCACGGATGGTGTGTGCCGTGAATTCCTCGTGATGCCAGTTGGGGTGCGAGATGCTCGGCCAGGGAGTGTAAATGCCGGAAGCACGGATGGTGTGTGCCGTGATTCCTCGTGATGCTAGTTGGGGTGCGAGATGCCCGGAATGTGGGGGGCCGGAAGCCCGGATGGTGTGTGCCGGGATTGCATTAAAAGCTCACTAGTACTGTGAAAATTGAAAATATGATGTGCACATGGTTTTGCATGGTATATGTGTACATGGTGCAACATATGCATGGCATTACATGATATATGTATGTGCATATGATGAGATGTATGCCTGAGTGCTGAGGATGTATGTATATGGTATGAGTATGAATGATTGAGTGTCTATGGCTGAATGGTTGCCATATGCATGGCTGTATCTGTTGATGCGGTTTGATGTTATGTTATGTCTGGTACTGTTGTGTGATGATGTGATCTGTCTGACTGTTGTGTGTTGTATGAGTAGTCATAGAGATTATATCTTTGCTGAGTCGATATACTCACTCCTTTTTGGGGAAAACACTTTCAGACTAGACATGCCGCTTGCTCCAGTTTCTCCGCGTACCTTCTATGGGATCCCTTCCGATGTGGAGGTGGGGATTACGCAGATAGATAGCCCGATCGTTGCTGGGTTGATCTTCTTCCGTGTTCGCGTGCTTGTATGGTTTGAGGTAGGGCTCGAGGATGGCCCTATATTTCAGGAGTTCGTATCGGTCTTTGTGCAGCGGGATGGAGTCATGAGAGGTATGCTGCCACCACCACCGTCTGGCGGACCAGGGAGGAGGAGGTAGGGCTCGAGAGAGAGAAGCCGGGAGCGGAGGGCCCGACATTTTTTGACAGACCAGGGACCTAGAGATGGATTTGGCCGGTTTTGAGGGTTTTTGGGAGGGGTAGTTAAGTTTACTCTTTTTTTTTGAGTTTAAGCCACGTCTGCATGGGTTGGCTCTCTGATGTACCTACCCCGATAAAATCCATCTTTTAGTTATATAAATAAAAGAGGTCCGGTTTTATTATCCTTTGATTGTTAGTGTGTGCATTGCCCTTCTCTAGTTGTTGGTAGGGAGATTTGAAGGGAAATGATTTCGCTTCCGCAATGTTAAACGCGCTGGGACCGTTTGTATAAAAAAAATAAAATAAAAGAGAGAGCCTAAGGGTTTACAGCTCAAAGTTGAAATTAAAGGATTTAGGGGATGACTGTAGCGACCCCAAGGAGGTATAGGGGTGTTACAACACCAGTGCCATCAATCTTACAAAGAATCCAATTCTTCATTCAAGGACAAAGCACATTGAAATTAAACATCGTTTTATTAGAGATTATGTCCAAAATGGAGAAGTAATGATTCAGTTCATTGACTCAAAATATCAACTGGCAGACATATTTACAAAGCCATTGGAGAAAAGCAATTTTGAGTCTCTTCACTCAAGATTGAACATTATAAAGTCTGAAAGTGTTTAGGCTCTAAGATAAAGTCTTGAAGAGCTCGAGACTTAGACATAAAGTCTGAAGGAATTTCGACTCGAGTTACGTCGTAAGTTTTTAAATATATCAAAATTGGATTTCATTTATTTTTGGCATATTTTTATCAACTCTATCCTTTTCTTTTCAATTCGACTTTTGCCTTTTATTTATTTTATTATGAGATTTGAATTTATGGAAGTTTTTCTTTTTCAAATGGTAGTTTTTCACTTTTCCCTTTGCAACGCTTCGTTTACCTCTTACTATTTATACCTCTGGTTCATCGTCTTCGTTTTCACTCTCGCTTTTGAAACCCTAGGATTAAAAACTCCCACTTGCGTTCTCTTTTACCTTTGTTTACTCCATAAATTTTTTTATTTTTTATTTTTATTTTTATTTTCTTTTGCGGATAACCTGTCACTTTCTCTCGAAAAAGTTAGCATGTCTTCAAGGAAGTCTTCAAGGCTTGCTGGCAAGGGACCACAAAGGAGGTTCGAGGGTCCTACACACTTTGACCTTACCGAAGAAGAAGATTCTCCTCAACGGGATCAACCTAGTCAACAACGCCAAGAGGAAGAAGTGATCGAGGATGTTGAACCTGTAAGAATCCTAAGACCGAAACTTACATATTCTCTTTACTTGAAACTGAAAGAAGGAGGAATTGAATTGAATTTGATAGACGGATTTTTGAAAGAAAGGGTTTAAAGAAATGAGACAGTATTTTTGCGTGAGATGGAAGAGTTGGGTGTGGCTCACAAAGGAGCAGTGAAGGAAGCTTTTGAGAATATACCAAGTGATCTGCGGTTCGGTATCACAAATTAGCCTCAGGATGATGATGAAAGGCTGTTTTCTCATTTTCCAACCTAGAATGAGTGTGGCTGTCAATTTTGTTTGCTCTGAGGGAAACATTTTTCGCTCTAAAGAACAGGAAAGAATTTACTCGAAATTACTAAAAAGAGGGGTCATGAACCCTAGGAGTGTGGATTTCAATTTTCTTGACTCTCTTAAAGTCAATCTTCGAGAAAAACTGGGTCAATTGCAGTTTGAGGCATTTTGTTCTGACTCCACAATCGCTTATCCGGAACTAACTGCTTATTTCTATTCAAATATGTATTTTTTGGATGCGAATAGATTTTCTTTCACTTTTAAGGATAGGGAGTATGTGGTAGATGTGGACACTTTGGCTGACATAATTGGGGTGGAAAGATCTAGGTTCCAACCAATTAAAGTGTCCATTGCTCATGCCACACTGGAGCTAGTTCAAAACATAAGCCTAGAGGGCAAGATCTCCTACATGAGGATGAGCACCTCAAATGTTCTGCTTCACAAAATTGTGATCAACTGCCTCAAACCAAAATCGACTTCCAAGACTGATGTTTCCAAGATAGAAGCCAAGCTCATGTTTGCCATAAATGCTGGAGTAAGATTCTCTCTCCCACACACAATCCTTTTTGATATGTATAGGACTGTGGTCAAGGATAATGGTCAACTCCCTTATTCTGCTCTCGTCACTCGTTTGTTAAGACATTTCAAGATTCAAATTCCTGCACCTCTATGTTTGACAAACTCTGCTCCTATGCTCATTGGATACAAGATGGTCATGAAAATGAAATTGAAGGAGTTTAACAAGGTTCTTGAAGAAATAAATGAGAAATCTCCTTCCAAGACTATTAAAGACTTTGCTGCTGCTGCAAAAAGGAAAGGGAAGGAGCCCATGGTTGCTCCTGTGAAGAAAAGAAGAAGAGTCATCTTGCAGGATGAAGATGAAGATGATGAAGACGCAATGACCCTTGTAGCATTAAGGGACTTGAAGAGTTCTGTTAGTTTTTGCAACAGGAGAGAAGAGCAAGAGAGGAGAGAAGAAGAGATAGAGAGAAGAGCTGAGGAAAGAAGGGAAGAGGAAGAGAAGGAAGAAGAAGAAGGAGAAGAAGGAGAAGAAGAGGAGAGAGTGAGAAGAGAAGAAGGTGAGAAGGAGAAGGAGAGTGAGGCACAAAAGGAACATGACGATTCCTTTGAGCCATCTTTTGCAGTTCCATCATCAGGAGGAGATGCTGAAAAATATCACTCTGCTTTTGCTGAAGAAGAAGAGCATCGCGAAGAATTTACTACTTCACCCACTAGCACACAAACAAGGGGAGTTGTTGAAACTAAAGGTACTTCGTCACCTTTCTTTGCAAGTGATGTTAGTAGGTCAGCTATATATCCAGAGGATGTATATGCCTCTCATTTCCCTGAAGTTGAGGAATCCTCCCATAGTAATGGTGGAAGGGCTGGTCAAGAACCATCAAGCTTCAGAACTCCAAGAACAGAGCTAATAGGTCCTAGTGCTGGTAATGCTCAGCCAGCAGACTTCTCAAGACTGTTTTATATCTTGATGGATCTCAAGAAGATATTGTACGGAATGGAGTATGATATGCAGGATCTTAGGAAGGCTCTTTTGGCTACTTCAGTATCGCTGCAGGATCATATCAACACCCTCAAGGATCAAGTCCAGACAAATGTTAAGGGTGCAGATTTAGAATCACTGAAGGAGTCTTTTGCCAACCTTGAGAAGACTGTTAACTCCTTTGGAGAGTTTCAACAAGTCCGCATTCCCAAGCAGCCCTGATTTCAAACTTTTACTCTCTTTTTCAACAAACTTTTTGTCCTCTACCTTTTTGCTATGACAAAAAGGGGGAGAAGTTTGTAGATTTGAATTTTCGTTGAACTTTGACTTATTACTTGTTGTTTTGGCTTGTCGTTTGTTTGTTTGGACTTTAACTTTGTTTGTTCTGGTACTGTTTTGGTACTTGCTGGTTGACTATTGGTGATTTGGAGATTTGGACTACTTTTGATACTTGCAGGTTTATATCAAAGTTTTGAGGATAATTATTTTGTAGGACTAATCTTTTTTTTTTTTTTTTTTTTTGTGGTTGCAGAAGTGATACAACTTGTCCTATTTTACTCCTCATATTATGTATAAGTATTTTCTTTGCAGGACAAAAGTTTTCAAATCTGCCAGGAAGTTTTGTCACCATAAAAAATGGGGAGATTGTTGGAGAAAACTCCTTTGCTATTTTGAAGTTGACAAAACATTGCCATCAGTCTGGTCTGAAGACTTCAAGACCCAAATGTTTAAGTCCGAAGATCTCCAGACTCTTTCATCAAAGTCTGAAGACAGTTAAACTCAAGTTCCAAAGTCTATCCAAGTTGACAGTTTCTAGACCAAAGGATTACGACTCTTGCAAATGAGAACATATCTTTGAAGATTCGTTCTATTTGGTTATGGAAGATTGCTTGGCTGGATATAGCTTTAAATTATTCGGTTATTCTCATTAGGATTCACTTCGATTTGGATATCCTTTTGAAGTGCAAGCAAACTTAGAAGGTTCTACTTATGGAAACTCAAGATCCTAATTGTATGGGCGAGCAAGATTGACGAGCTATCTTCTATATTTAATCGACAACTCAAGATCTCCTTAATTGATTCTTTCAACGGGTAGATTGGAATAATTCCTTTGGAAGGTGCCAACGGTTATGAAGGCATGAGGGAGTATTTAAAGGTGGACTCTTTGTTGTTGGCGTGTGTGGTCGATAGATAAACTTCAAAGTCTGAATCTCTGTAGTTCCTTGCCTTCTCATTCTTTGAGCTATCATTGTGTACAAAAGAGAGGAGCATACAGCTTTACCAAAAAAAAAAAAAAAAAAAAAAAAAAAAGAGAGGAGCATGTAGTGAAGATTAGTGAGAATTAGCTGAGACTACTCACTAAGTCTAGACTACAAAACTGTACCAATATCTTTTGATTCATAGTGAAATCCAGCCGGTGGGCTGCGGGAGAGTGGACGTAGGCTTAGATTAAGCCAAACCACTATAAACCTTTGTGTTCAAATTCTCTACGTAGGCTTAGATTAAGCCAAACCACTATAAACTTTTGTGTTCAAATTCTCTTACTTTAATCTCCTTATTTTAATTGCTGCTTGATTCAAATGTTTAATTGTTTTACTTCAAGTCTCTTATTCTCTTAACTATATTTCATAGTCAGTTGAATTTCCTCAAAGTTTTAAAAGAAAATTTTTATACATCTATCCACCTCCCTCTAGGTGTGCTTACTAGCCTTTTTCACGTAGAAGGGATTTGTAGAGGACGTGAGGAAGGGGGACTGTATGTACTTGAAGAAGATGCTTCTTCAGTTGCTTGCTCAAGTGTTGCGTCCCCACATCAAATCCATTGTCGTCTTGGTCATCCTTCTCTACGTAGTCTTCAAAAGTTGGATTCTAGTTTTCAATCTCTTTCTAGTCTAGAGTGCGAGTCATGCCAACTTGGCAAATTACATCATGTAGTTACACATCTCGAGTCATTAAACGAGCAACATCTCATTTTTTTATTAGTTCATTCAAATATTTGGGGTCCATGTCATGTGGTTTCTAATTCGGGTTTCAGATATTCTGTTACTTTTGTTGATGACTATTCTAGAGTTACTTGGTTATATTTAATGAAAGATCGTTCAGAATTATTTTCTATTTTTCGTGCATTTATATCAGAAATTTATACTCAATTTGGCATGCATGTTAAAATTCTGCGTTCTGATAATGCTAAGGAGTACTTTTCTACATCTTTTTTTGATTTTATGACTCAACATGGTATGATCCGTGAATCTTCCTATCCTGATACTCCACCACAAAATGGTATTGCTGAAAGGAAGAATAGGCATTTATTGGAAGTTACTAGATCCATATTATTTGAGATGAAGGTCCTGAAAACCTTTTGGTCTGATGCTATTCTAAATGGATGTTATTTCATTAATCGCATGCCTTCTTCTATTCCGCAAGGGGTATTCCTTTTTCCACTTTGTTTCCTAGTGAACCACTGTTTGTCCTACCACCCCGTATCTTTGGTTGTGTCTGTTTTGTTCGTGATCATCGACCTAGAGTATCAAAACTTGATCCCAAGGCAATCAAGTGTATGTTTATAGGTTATTCCCGCACTCACAAGGGATATCGATGTTATTCTCCATTATTGAGAAAATATTTTATAACAGCTGATGTTTCATTTTTTGAATCCACTCCTTATCATAATTTTCCAATTGATGTGTCTGAATTGGATGAAGACTTGTATATGACCACCATTCGGTCTACTATCCCAACTGTATCACCAGTATCTATAGAGAAACCACCTCCTCTCCAGGTTTATACTCGACGTCCTCGTGTCGCTACTACTGCTCCTCCCGCTTCTCTCGTCACTATTACGTCATCTTTTGCTCCAGATCCGTCATTAGCTGACCCTCCTCTTGTATCTAATCTTGATCTTCCTATTGCTCATCGCAAAGGTACACATACTTGTACTCAACATTCTATTGCAAATTTTATTTCTCACTCTTCTGTGTCTCCTACTTTTTGAGCTTTTTTAACTATTGTTGAACAATATCCTATCCCCAAGTCTGTCGCTGAGGCATTACAAAGTTTCGACTGGAGGACAGCAATGGAAGAAGAATTGAAGGCTCTCGAGATTAATTAGACTTGGGACTTAGTACCACTTCCTCTAGGCAAAACTGCTATTGGTTGTCGATGGGTGTATGCTATAAAAGTCAACCCCGATGGTTCTCTTGCTTGTTTAAAAGCAAGACTTGTTGTCAAAGGGTATGCTCAGGTGTATGGAGTTGACTATCTAGACACATTTTCTCCTGTTGCCAAACTTACTTCTGTTCATATTTTGATCTCTCTTGCTGCAACATATAACTGGCCTTTATTTCAGCTTGATGTTAAGAATGCTTTCCTGCATGACACTCTTCATGAAGAAGTTTATATGGAACAACCTCTGGGGTTTGTTGCTCAAGGGGAGTTTGGACTAGTTTGCAAATTAAAAAAGTCTTTATATGGTTTGAAACAATCTCCATGGGCATGGTTTGGAAGATTTTTTGAGGTTGTACTGTCTTTTGGGCTATCAAGATGTGGAAATGATCACTCTTTCTTTTATAAACAATTAGGGGGAGACAAACTATTCTTGATTGTGTATGTTGATGATATTATCATCACGAGAGATGACTAGGTTGGTATAGCTAAGCTAAAAACCTATCTTCAGCAACAGTTTCAAACTAAGGACTTAGGAAAATTGAAATATTTCCTAGGAATTGAAGTGGCGCAATCACAGAACGGTGTTGTTCTGTCACAGCGAAAATATGTCTTGGATTTGCTCACTGAGACAGGTATGTTGCGATCAAAGCCTCTTGATTCACCCATGGAACAAGGGGTTAAATTAGTCGCTGATGGAGGAGAAATTCTTCATAATCCCAAGAGATATAGAAGACTGGTAGGTAAGCTGAATTATCTTACAGTTACTCGGCCAGACATTGCTTTTCCTGTCAGTGTAGTAAGCTAGTTTTTGTCTTCTCCTCGTACATCTCACCGGGATGCAGTTATTCGGATATTGAGGTATTTGAAGATCAAATACTGGGTATTGTACCTTAGTCGGAGGAAATCCAGTATCATAGAAAAGTAAGAAACAAAGTGTTGTTGCTCACTCCAGTGCTGAGTCAGAATATAGAGCCATGGCACAAATGACATGTGAATTAGTGTGGATTCGACAGTTATTGACTGAGTTAGGCTTTAAAAATTTAGTATCCATGACTCTATGGGGCGATAATAAAGCTGCACTGCATATAGCTTCCAACCCCGTGTTTCATGAGAGAACAAAACACATTGAGGTTGATTGTCATTTTATCCGAGAGAAGTTGCAAAGTGGAGTAATTCTTCCCAGTCATATTCGAACCAGCGAACAACTTGCACACATCTTCACTTAATCCTTGGGTAAATGGGAGGATAGAACATATTTGTAATAAGCTTGGCATGATTAATATTTATGCTCCAGCTTGAGGGGAGTGTTAGAAGTAAAAGGGGTAAATGAGTGTTTACTACTTTTAGGGTTTATTTTGATGTATATATATTAAATTTTATTGAATAATACGATGTACATTTTCCTCACAATGATCATTGTTCACATTCCAAGGGAGGACTCCGAATATGAGATACTACCGTCTGTCTACTTTAACCTCAGCTAACTCCTCTTCCTCTGCTTCGAAGGACTGGAAAATCGGGTGCAAGTAGGGATCATCTAAGTAAGCCTTCAAGTTTAGGCCTGGTTCTGCCTCCCGTTCCACTATGTCTTTTGCCATGGCTTCCTGAGGAAAAAAGGAGAATAGTATGGCTAAAACCACATTCATAAAGATGCGAAAGATGTAGGTTGCAACAGCGAGTGAACAATCTGCATAAATTATGCATAACATCATGCTGAAGAACTCAAAGGATGTTGGCCAAGTGAAAAGAGCTCAGCACGACATCTCTTCTTTTGTTAGACAATATTTTGGGTCAAGTACACTATTGTCGGACTTTTGACTGTGAACCTTTAACTCGTCATTCTGTCAGGCAAACCAATGACGCAAAAAACCATAATAACCGCAAGGAGATAAATACCACTCCAAATCCCACAATGGCCATATTTTCCTTGAGGATGAGGGTGCGATGTCCAGTAACTCTTAGTCATTTGTGAAGTGATCCCAGTACCTTTCTTAGTTTCAATTGATATCCTAGTACTTTTGGCCCTAATGAAAATAGCCATTCCACACAAATGCCATCACGGTTCCTAGCTGACTTGATCACTCCTGTGCTACCATAAAATTGCAATACTATGGCACAAGTTATTCCATTGCGATGAAAAAACCCTTGAACAGCAAAATCTACATTTTATTGATGTAAACAAAATCGATCAGCTCATGGTGAGGAGCATACTGTCAATTTCTAAATATTACAGGATGATGTGTATCGAAATCGAAAAAAAAAAAAGGATGCATAAGCACTCAAGTTACAAAAGACCCAACACGAGGAATGTCAACATTCTATCCTAAGAATACTAAAGGGAAAGTTGATAATTATCTATGACCTTAATACTCTTAACAGGTGTAAGGGTTTACAAAGCAAATTGACAGCCACAATCGTCAGTGCTTATAGGTTATGCATGTGGAAACAACTGCCAGTAAGTAAGAGGCAAGCCCTTTTCTAAATGACGAGAAACCCATCTTAGGTAGGCAATTTTCAGGCCCCGAAGACAAGCTCACATAAATGTAAGCAAATCCAAAATGCAACAGTTTACCCTTCTTCAGTAAATATCTGCTTTCCTTAGCTTATTTACCCTGATGGAGCAATAGTTTATGGATTTGGATCTAATTCAGGAAGCCCAACCAACACAAAAATTTACAACACCCACAACATGTTCAAGGGATGCTAATTATATCGTCAATGAAAGAAGTATCATTAACAAGCTTGGATAAATGAACATTGAGGATTCACAACGAAAGTTCCAAAATCATAGAAATTTACCTCCAGCGGATACTTTCTGAAAGCTGGCTCGAATCGATGTTTGCAGTACTTGTGAAAGGACAGTGTAAGAATTGGTAAGATGACAAGCGGAGGAGTGGAGTTAGCAGCTTTTTTAGTACTGAGCAACCCCAACAAAAATAGCTGAGATATTAGTAAGCCTGCAACTATCCGACTATGAATGTGTGGCCAGAATGCTGCAGCACTCTCGTAACGTTGATTGTAGACATTAATTATCTGCCAATATTAACCATCAGAGTAAGCCAAAACATATCAGATGTAAGTGAACTTTCCTGACATTACATAAAAATGGTCCATCAAGACTAAAAGATTGGAGATAGAAAAAACAATATCGAGTCAATTAACTGACCTGATGGCGATATACTAGATACGCAAAAGCAAAAAAGACTAGTATGAATGGCAGAAGAATCGGAGTAACCACAGCATAAACGATCCCCAAAAGAAAGTAAAATTCAAGACTAGGGAGAGTCTCTGGAAAGTCCACGCCTCCAGGGTTCATCGCCTTCTCCTTGTCTCTCTCTGTCTTCACCAAAAACATATTCTTGAGATGGAATATAATCAATGGCTTTAAACGAAGAATTTCGCTGGCAGTGCCAGCCCATCCGTCCACCATTATGTAAGTGATGAAGAAAGTGGCCTTCATAGGTATTGACACCCCAATGGTTGTAGGAATCCTGCAAAGGGTTCATAGCACACAAAAGCGAGTTATTCTAGGAACTGAAGTTTCATGAAATCTGACCACAACTTGGGGGATAAAGGAGAATGCATGCTGTGAAGTAATTCAATATGTCAATGGTACGCAATGATGAACTCAACTCATCCAAATTACAGAACTTGTACAGCAGATGTCAGTTATGATGATGTTACAAAGGTATACTTGGTTAGATGTCACTAGACATATGTGCTTCAGGGGGGAAAACCCATGTTGAATAAAATAAGCTGGAGACTACAGACATTATTAATGACTAGACCCATTTCACTATGACGGCATCAAATTGGAAATTGTGGATCAAATGAGAAATTGGATACAAAATTAAGGAATAAAAAGAGAAGCCACCATTCATAAGGGGAAGAAGTCGTACTGCCTAGGTGCTTGATGAAGAAAAGCATACAGCTGCTCAAAAGCTGTTCCAGTCGCTATACTTCCCAGAAAGACCTCCACCAACATGAAAAAGTAGTACTTTGATGCTGTTCTCCTCTCCAAAATTGACAGTGATATGTGTCCCTCAATTTTTGACATCAGCATAAAAAATTCAGGAAGAAGGCACAGGAAGATTTTGAGAACAAGACCAGGGAGGAAACCTTGTAAGAATGACTTGATGAATTTCCTGCATTTGCAAGGACAATGATTTCAAGGTGAGCCAAAGAAATGGAACTGGAGACCATATTGAGTTGGTCTCCCCCTGAATTGACCAAATCCCTGATCATTTCATCTTACATGCAATACGAAGTTCAAAATGAAGTGAAGAAAATCAAAGCATCAGTTGCAATTGAAAACTGGAGGTCAAGCACCAAGGAAATCAAGTAAAGAAACTACTGCGACTTTTTAATTTTTGATACATTAGTTGCGAAATCTCCAAGTATGCATCAAGGAATGGAAGGCAAGGACAAGGTTAATCTGCAAATACATATGGTTGGGTCTTGAAGAGATATCTCTCTGTACGTACAAGAGACATGAGTTTACCTTATTGAATGAGGTTGGACATTTGATATAGAGAGTTTGTCAATGTGACTCGTAACCAAATCTCTCTCCAAAAAGGATAATGTTCCATTTGATACATTGACTGGAATAAGGATGAGAAGCGCAATGATCGTGATCGGCACAAAAATCTTTAAGCTGTCAGAGATGAGAAAAATATTAGTCGCAATTATATTTCACGGCAAACGTGTCTGAAAGTGGCTGTTCAATGCATGCATGTTATGGCGAAAGAAGATATATCGCTTGCCAAGGACTTATGTTACCGTTAGAGAAAATGCAGAGATTAGAAGAACACTACTACAGCAGAGCAAATAAAAGCTTAGAAATGTTCACGAACATATTCTTCACTTAATTGATTTCCTTTTTGGATTTAACACCACCCTTACATTTGGACTTTCGAGCACGAATGGTATAGACAACTTCTCGATTAAAAACCATGCTTCCTTACAGAATTGCCGATGCACATTGAACAGTGCCGTTTTCTTTGTTATGTGTGGACATAACACACCGATGTGTGTTTGGACGTCTGAGACACCATGACCACTTTTAGAAAAGCCAAAATGAATGCAAAATCATTTTGCAGAGAGAGGGAAAATTTCTCAGGTCATGAAAAGATGGAGAAAGAAATTATTCTTGAAAGTGGAGAAAACTTCGTCAGAAGATCAGGGAAGTGCACTATCACAAGCTCAGATTCTTGGCTGAAGAATTAGGGCCACATGCAAGCCACAAGCCCCAAATACCATTATGACAGGAACATAACGGGGGCATCTCAAAACATGAAATCTCATATGAATGCTTCAGATTGGGTGAAACAGAGTCAGGTCAAAGATTATGATCACAGACATCGTCGAATGTGACAAGAAGCGGAAGCAAGGGCGACTTTAAAAATGAAGATGACCAAGTAGCTCAAGCTCACTCATGACTGTACTCAACAAAGCAAGAGGAAACACGAAAATGTCGGAAAAGATAAAACTTTTCAAGCCAGTCGAGCAAAAATGCTTGCTTTAAGCACGCTAATGACAAGACTTGCTCTACTTCTTGCAGAAATCAAACAAGTTCCCCGAAAGAAAACAGTCATAGCATAACATGCAGATTCCACGACATTTCAGTTTCTTTCAGTGCCCTTAACAGAAGGGGACCTCGTTGTGGCCTCACATGTGGTCGGGAGTCGGCTCTGATACCACCTGCAATGCCCTGAGTTTCCACTGTACACATATTGTTCGTTTTGGACACTAAGTCCTCACGGTTTTGTTCATCTCAGGGCAGCCCATACTACCCGAGAAAATGCGTATGTATAGTTAGAGGGCCCATTGCCTTATAAGCTAGCCCAGGACTCCCTCCCTAGGCGATGTGGGACAAGAGAGGGACCTCTTCCTTGTGCACATTCGAGGACTGAGGCGCGGATGCACCGCCATCCCTCTTCCCTACGCACCGTCACTTGGGCTGTCACAGAAGCAGTGCCAAATATCCAAATAACAAAAAAAACAAAAGCAACCCTCCCCCGAATTTCTTGTTTCTCTTGTGCTAAAAGAAAGAGTTGGGAGGAGAATAGGGGAGTGAAAATTCTAGAGCACACCCAGGAGTGTAAATTTTGAGAAAAGCGGCAGAGTCGAGCCCCGCGTGGCGAACAATCTCGTCCTCGCTCATCTTCATGGCCTGAGGCATCCAGTTGAGGAAAGTGAGGTACCTCCGGGGGTTGAGATTGACGAACTTGCCGATGAAGTGGACAGAGCTCCGGGGGCTGGTCCTGGCGCTGTTGAGGTACCATTTGGGGAAGTAGACGCGGTCGTTGATGGGCTCGAGGCGGAGCAGGGTGAAGGCTAGCAGGAAAGCGAAGGCGGTCAGGATGTTTATGAGCGCCGAGACGGCTATGTCTTGGAGGGTCGCCATGGAAAGTGCAAAAAGTAGAGAATGCGCGTAGTATGTGTTTGTGGGTATGAGAGAGAGAGAGAGAGAGAGAGAGAGAGAGAGAGAGAGAGAGAGAGAGAGAGAGAGAGAGAGAGAGTTTATGATGCATGTCACGACCTAAATTTTCTAGGATGTACCACCTAGGTTTTAGGCTAATAGATTGCTAAGCCTAGACTTAGCTCGGGCCCTCTCGGGTTCATATCAATTCGCAACTTAAGATTCAAATTTTTAAATATGTAGATAAATTTTATCTAGGAGTCACCACTGATCAATTTTGGTAGGTCGATTAGATACCTAAATAAAATAATGGGAGAATTATTTTTCTCCTACGAACCAGAGACTAAGGGTATGAGGACTTGATTATATTAGACTTCCCTAATGCCTTTTCGGTACATTTTCTTTTTATTTTTTTAAAAAATATTTTTGCAAGTATTTAAGATTTATTTTAACCTAAATTACTATCATGCAAATATAGTGACCACGTGGGTGC
This sequence comes from Eucalyptus erythrocorys, assembly GCA_014182555.1. NCBI lineage: Eukaryota > Viridiplantae > Streptophyta > Magnoliopsida > Myrtales > Myrtaceae > Eucalyptus > Eucalyptus erythrocorys. Next base: position 36,267,529 of record CM024600.1, on the reverse strand, counting down.
TCATCCACTATTAAACACTCAAATAAAATGATAAATAAATAAATTGCATCAAAAGAATTAGGGAAGATTTTAAATAAGGACCCAAAATGCCATCATTTTCTCAAAATATGACCTGAAGTGAAGTTTGTCTTAAATAAGGACCCAAAGTGTCATCATTTTCTCAAAAGAGGATCTAAAGTGAAGTTTGTCTCAAAGAAGGACCCAAAGTAGTCATTTAGTCTCAAAGAAGGACCTCACTCGTTGGTCGGTGAATAGATGCATCTTTGATGTATATTTCGGTGGCCTGATTAGGGTATTTTCGTCATTTTCTTTCATTTTTGATTGCCCTGTTCATCATCTTTTTCATCCCTTGTTCACTTCTTCTTGCCCAGATCAAGAACACCGGACTTAGGGAAAGGCCAGCGAGCACCAGCCGCTGGTAAGGGCCGGCGAGGGCTCGACGCCCATCACTAGTAGTGAGCAAGGGCTTGACGCCCATTGCTGACAACGGGCAAGGGCCATCGAGCCCTCGCTGGCCATGGGGGAGGGGGGCCGTCCAAATCGAGGCCCTACAAGAAGGTCCTTGAGGGCAAAAGGGGTAGCTGAAGAAGTCGTCGATCTGGGAGCAATGGTGAGAGGAAGGGATAAAGAAAGCGACGCGGGCGTCCCATTCGTAGTCCTAGCAAAAGACGAGGTTGTCGGTGGAGCAGTGCGCGGAGGTGAGGGAGGTCGCCCCTCATGACCATTAGCGAGATCGCCCCTTGCTGGCCTTGGGCGAGGGCTCGCCCACCTCACCAGCCGTTGATAAGGGTTGGTGAGGGCTTGCAAGCCCTCACCTATAGCCAACGAGGGCTCGACTGCCATAGCCAAGGCCATCCTCGCCAGATCTGGCGAGGGTCGGCTTGCAAGCCCTCGCCCATGGCTGGTGAAGGCTTAGTGGCCCTCGCCTACTACCAGCGATGGGCGTCCAACTCTCGCCGGCTCTCACCAACGGCCAACACTCGCTAGCCCTTCCCAACTTCGATGTTTTTGAGAAGAAGACGAACATGGGATGAAGAAGATGATGAACAATGCCACCATTGACCCAAATAATAATAATAATAAAGAACAAGACAACCGAAATTTATTTTTTTTAAAAGGACAAAAATACCCCTGATTAGGCTACCAGAATATGCATTGAAGATGCATTTATTCACCGACCAGCAAATGAGGTCCTTCTTTGAGACTAAATGATCACTTGGGGTCCTTATTTGAGACAGACTCCACTCCAAGTCCTCTTTTGAAAAAATGAAGGCATTTTGGGTCCTTATTTGAGATAAGCTTCACTTCAAGTCCTCATTTGAGAAAATGGTAGCACTTTGGGTCATTATTTGAAATTTTCCTAAATAATTAAACACCAAGCAAGCATTTATTTTTTTGGGTTTTCTTTTAATTAGAATTTTTTTTTATAAAACATGCATTTTGACTACATGACCTAATTTTACTAGTAAACAAATTCTATTTAAATGAACCTATTATGCAAATTAATTAACATGCACCTAATATTTTTGTTTTTTTATTGAAATTCGGAATTAATAAAAACCCTAATTAAACTATCTAAAAGAACAATTTTCTAATTTATTTTAGGGATTAATTTGATTTAAACCTTGTCCTATCCTAGAGAACTATTTTTTTTAAAAAAAAGAGATTATCAGGATGTGCCAACATTATTTAAAAGTTTGTCTATATATATATATATATATATATATAAAAAATCCTAATTTATTACAAAAATTATCTATCTAACAATGCAACCCTAGGAAAAATGTAATCCTAAAAATGCAATCCTAATGTACTAAACCTACATGCTATATGCAATATTTTGATTTTTTTAAATATATTTTTTTGTTTTTAATATATTTTTTAACTTTTTTATATTTTTCAAAACAAGTAATTATATTTAAACAATTAAGATAAGAATTAAAATAACCGAAAAAATAATCCGTTGTCTCACGGATTAAATTAACAATTATTTTAACTCTAAACATCACAACATATAAAAAGGTTCAAAATAATTAAAAATCTGATCCGAAGTCTTAGGGATCAAATTAATAATTATAATGAATTTAACAATTAAAATACTATCAAAAAGCCCCAAAAATCAATATAATTAAAAAAATTGTCCGACATCTTATAGATCAAATTGATAATTACAGTAATTTTAAGCAAAATCCTATGGATAATGCGTACAATGAAAATCACCTTCCTATACAATAATATTAAGACTTAAAAAAAAGGTAAATAAAACATGTAATAAAGGAAAATTAAAAAAAAAAACTACCTAATGGGTTAAAAAAAAACAATGGGCGGCACCGGTGGTGGCTGTCCGGCGTCGGAGCTGAAAAGGGCTAGTATGAACACTTAGAGGGGGTGAATAGGTGTTTGAAATAAACCTTGGCAAATAAATACGAAATAAAATAAATTTCGAGCAAAGTCTGAATAAGGATTAGACTTTGAAACTGAGTCTGATGAACAACAGACTTTTGAAACTGAGACTAAAGAATAACAGACTTTAAGCGAGTTCAGACTTTAGCAGTTAAATAAAACTACGAACAAAATAAAGGAGTGAGGGAAGAGAATAAGAACACAAAGTTTATAATGGTTTGTTTTAGATCAAGCCTAGTCTACTTTCCCACATTAACAGCCTTCTGTTGGATTCCACTATGCAATCAACAAGAGATTATAACTTTGAGTGCAAACACTTAGTAGTAGATCACACTATCTCACTAAGTCACTCTTTTGATATTTTTCTCACAATCACAAACGTTTAAGCTCACAAGAGACAAGTGTATGATAAAAGTTGACTCAGACTTTGGAATTATAAATTCCACGCTTTGTCTCTTACTTGCTCATCGGTCCTTAATCTCCTTAAATACTCCTTTACTTCCAAACTAATCGTTAGACAGTATCTTGAGGATCGTTTTCCAATCTACCCATTGGATAGATTTGTATCTAGAAGATTTGATAGTCGTTGAGTGACAAAAGTAGAATTCCAAATTGATTATGATCGTCCATACAAATAGAATCTTGGTTGCCATAAGTAGAGCTTCTTCGTTTAGAAAGTTATTGTCTTCATAATCTAATTGTCAATCAATTAGATTGAGTCAATCAAATCTATCTTGATGTAGAATCCAAATCAGATCACTAGCCGTTATACATCCTGTAATGAACCAAGGTGTTGACACTTAATTTTAGAAAAATAAAATTTGCATTTTGGACAAATAAATGAAAAAATGGAAAAAATGGGGAGATTGATTTGATTGAATTGTGCAAGGAAAATTGAAATTCCGATGGATGTCCTGGATGCAGCAACAATTTTGAAATCAAGTGAAAATGGGCAAGAATTGAGCTGATTGCCAAATCATACAGATTTGATTTAATGTGATAAGAAATGGTAACTCGGAAAATGCCATGTGAAGAGGCCGTTTCGAATCACTATAAAAGAGAGGCTCATTTTCATGAGAATGGGGGGGCGAATTCGAAAAATTGACAACAAAGTTTCGGAGAGAAAATTCATGTACGAGGGAAAATACGTGAGGAGTCTTCGAGGTTTGGCGAGTGAATTTCAAAAAAATCCTTCTGAGCAAAAGGTCAATTCATTTAGCCTTGGTTGAAGGAAAAAAGGGGCTTCGGTCCTTTGGGGAGGTTTGTAAAAAAAAAAGAGAAAAGTCAAAAGTGAAAGCAGAGAGAAGAAAAGTGAGGAGACGTGAGGGGGCGACGAGCAGAGAGAGAGAAGTGACGTGAGAGTAGAGAGAAAAAGAAGAAAAAGAAAGAGAAAAAGTCAGTTCGTCTTCTTCCTCGGTTCACGCCGATCTCGCGCCTGCACCATCTCCATCGGCCTCACCCGCGTTGCGCTTGCACCGCTGCTCGACTCAAGCAGCGGAGCTGCATTTTTGGTCCGACGCCGCCGCCTGTGTCGTTTCGCCGAGCCCCCGCACACCTCCGTCTCTGGCTCGACGCCTTAGCCCGTCCGTCTCCACCCTTTGCTCCGCACCTCCGCCGGTCACCGCCTCCGCGAGTCTGCCTTGCCGCATCACCGCCTGAACGACCCACTGCACCAGCAACTTCAAGTCTCCTCGCCGACCCGCGCCTGCTCCATCGCCCGAGCGTTGACGTCTGCAACCCAGCCGTGCTGCGACCCGAGCCACCAGAGACGTCTGCTGTTCCTTGGTCTTGTGACACGCCTTCACCGCTCCCGATTGCTGGCTCCACGTTTGCTGCTCACGTCTGCAACAGCTCTCGATCTCCTCACCCACGTGACTCGACGCTTGAACCGCTCCGAGTCCCGTTGTCTCGACCTGCCGCTGCTGTCTCTCAGCCTCGCACCTCTGCCTCACCCGCGAGCGTGCCGCCTTCGCTCGCCAGCCACGACCCAGCGCTTGACATCGTGCTCGCGCCCGACGCTTGGAGGTCGCGAACGCCCGTGACACACCAACAGCCCACACTGCACCCACCACCGCGCCGGAGCGCCGCTTGATTCGCCGCACCTTTGCTACCCAAGCCCCGCGCCTAGATCCGTCAATTGCCTCCCTCGTGTTAACGCTGCTGCTTTTTCCACTAGGTGACTTATTTTTATTTTTATTTTTTTTATTTTTCATGTTATTTCTCTGTTTATTATATTTTATAGCATATTTAGTTTAGGTATTTAATTTGAAATAATGGATGTTAATATTTGTGCATTTTTGTAGGCATTATCCGTTAGGATTTCGTCCGGAATTATTGTAATTATTAATTTAATCCGAGAGACATCGGATTATTTTTTTAATTATATTAATTTTTGGGCTTTTTTTGGGTGAAATTTTAATTGTTAAATCACAATAATTATTTAATTTGGTCCGTAAGACTTCGGACCAGATTTTTAATTATTTTGATTTGTTGTGATATTTAGGATTAAAAATAATCGTTAATTTGGCCCGTGAGACAACGGGTTATTTTTTCGATTATTTTAATTCTTTATTGGTTGAATATCTGGATTGTTTAGACGTAATGCTTATTTATTTATTATTTTTTTTTGGTAACGGTAAGAGATATGCTTATTTGATAGTTTTTATTTTTTGGTAAAGATTATTTGATAGTTGTTTATCTTGAGAAAACACTAAAAAAAACTAAAAAATCAAAATCTTGCATTAGCCATGTAGGTTTAATAAATTAAATTGCATTTTTTTAGGTTCAGTAAATCATGATTGCATTTTTAGGTTTAGTAAATCAGGATTGCCTTTTTAGGATTACATTTTTTAGAAACCTTTTTTCAAATAGGCTAGGATTGGGCCTAGATAATTTCTAGAAAAGTTGTCATTTTAAATAAAAAATAAAAAATAAAAATAAAAAATAAAAAATAATTTTCTAAGACAAAATAGGGCTTAAGTCAAATTAATTCCTAGAATAAATTAGAAAATTATCCTTTTTTAGATAGTCTAATTAAGGTTTTTTTTTATTAATTCTGAATTTCAAAAAAAAATACAAACATATTAGGTGCATGTTAACTAGTTTGCATAATAGGATCATTTAATCAGAATTTGTTCATTAGTGAAATTAGGTTATGAGGTGCATACTAGCTAGTTTGCATAATAGACCCATTTAATTAGAATTTGCATATTAGGAAATTAGATCATTTAGTTAAAATGCATGTCATGTGATAAAATCATAATTTCAAGAAAAATCCAAAAAAATTAATTGTCTATCTTGTGTGCTGCAGTTTATTTATTAATTTGTTTTTATTAAATGTTTAATAGTGGATGAGCACCTGTGTGGTCATCATATTTTGCATGATAATAATTAAGTTAAAATAAATCCAAGCTGCTTACATAAAACATTTTCAACAAAAAAAAATAAAAAGAAATGGTACCGAAAAAGCATTAGAGAAGTCTAATGTAACCAAGTTCCCGTACCCTTAGTCTCTAGTTCGTAGGAGTAAAATAATTCTCCCGTTATTTTACTTAGGTGTCTAATCAGCCTATCAGAAAATGATTAGTGGCGACTCCTAGATAAAATTCATCTGCATGTTTAAAAACTTGAACCCTAAGTCGCGAATTGGTATGGGCTTGGGAGAGCCTGAGTTAAGTCTAGGCTTAACAATCCATTAGCCAAACTCTAGGTGGTTCATACCCGAAAAATTGGTCGCGACACAAGGCTTTGAAGAATTGAAGATAAACTTGAATCTGTCTTCGTCTTCATTCTTCATCCTTCATCGCGTTCAGTCTGGAATTCGTCAGCGTGGGCAGACTTTGAATATAAAGTCTGGCGATCTTCAGACTTTGATGGTAGAGTTTGGAAGTCTTCAGACTAGACTTTACAATCTGAACGGATTTAGCTTTAAGGTATGGACATAGTCTGAATAAGTTCAGCTTCAGTATAGAGTCTATTTTCTGGTTCTTCCAAGTATAGATTTTGATAATATCCTTTACATGTTTTATCATCTGCATAGTCTGTTACTCAACAATTAAACAAGGTAGTAGCCTTTGATTTATTTTGTCATCTTTAAAACATCATAAGGGATTTCCTTAACAATCTCCCCCTTTTTGATGATGACAAAACAATATATGAATATGCAGATGTGTAATCACACTTTCTAAAATATTGATAAATCAATCACCAAATTTTAGATTTTCAAAAATAGATTGAGCATAACAATATATAAAAAAATAATCGCAGCTCAATATTATGCAATAAATATATCAACCAATCAACACATGTGCATATTTATATTCTCTGCCTCTTTTTGTCATAATCAAAAAGTGATAATAGATATAGTATCACGTAGAGAATATAAAACAATAATAAATATGTCTTGCATAATTTTCAAAAATCATTTTTTAGAAAGTAAATTGAATATTAAAGATATGCAATATAGCTCACTTCGATCATATATATCAACAAATAAAAATCATGGATGCATTATAAAATTTACTTACTCTTTTTGTCATAATAAAACGATAATATCAATAAGGGATTTGTTAATGACAAAAGGTAATAAAAGATGTACTAACCGGATTTTGTAGAGCTTAACAAATTCTGACACATTTACCTTTTCCTTCCTTCCATAATAATTAAGATCACGATCGATTCAAAATGATTTTTCCATAATTGATCAAAGCTCCCCCTCAATTTGTTGCCTTTTTGAGGTGATCACGATTCTTTTCCTTTTCTTTTGGATTCGCTTTCCCCACCCCCACCCACCCGGTCATTATGACAATATTTGCGAATAGCACTAATTGTGACTTGTGCATGTTGAGCAGAATATTTTTCCATTATTTCCTTCGTAACAACAATATCCACAACGATCATTTGCATTTTGAAATTTGAGGCAAAAATTTATTTTCTTTTAACTCGTCTTGAATTTAACCTACATTAACTTAACAAACTTTTCGAACAAATAAGCTGTAATAATATCCACATAATATATAATGCCTTTTCTTCAAATAAATAAATTGAATAGCATATATAAAAATATCAAATATTTAAATTCAGAGCTACTCAACCTTTTGTACGACACATTAGTAGGGACTTGCTCAATAATTTGCAAAAACTTTGCACAAGGAAGAGAATCTTTGAGCTTCCAAAAAATATAGAATCTCCACAAATTTATGATTGAGCTTTCCAAAACCCATATGGAAGATTCTTTTGCCACCTGCAAATTCTTGTATAATAGATAATAATCTTTGCAAAAATAACACATAATACCTTCATTTGATTTACGGATCAAACTTGCTAGATATAATATATCTTCTAAGAATATAGCAAGAGTATCCATAAATATGCAATAATATCTTTCGAGATCAAAGGGATGTCCTTGAGCATAAATCTCAGATATATATTATTGATGCATTTCGCAAAAAGAAATATGATATCTCTATCACATTCCAAATCAAATAAAAACTTGCAATGCCTTATTTTTATGACAAAAGATATTTGCAATATAAATCATATATTATTCACGCAATCATCTATAATCTTCATAAAATCGAGTAAAAATTTGCAAGGCGGGTTGATTAAAAAAAAATTCTCTTACCCAAGGTATATGCTTCAAATATACCAAAAAAATCATTACCAAACTTCGCCTGAGATTCTTTTCTTATAGCACCAAAATTTGTGTAGATCTGCAATCATTCTTGTCTTATTGAATTTTCTGCAATCAACTCATTTTCTTTTTGATATCCATCAATTTGGATCCTTCCATTTCGTTAGAGCAAAATAGAAAATCTCCATAGATAAACAAATATTCTTTCTTAATTCATCATAACAAATTATTTGAGGAAAGAATATTATGCACAATAATATCTTGAAAAAGAAATTCTTACTTAGTCAAAGCATAATAAAATCAGGGAGAATGAAATCCTTGAGTATTAACATCACGTAGAATTAGATTTTTACTTTGCTAAATATGACAAAATATGAGAGTATAAAATCAAACCAAATAAACTCATTTGTCTCTAAGTAAAATATCAAATCAATCACACGTACTAAATCAAATCGCAACTCACGAATAAAAATAATCATGAGATTCTTTCTTCAATCAAACCAATCAAAGAATATTATCATTATAAAATCTAAATCAATCAAGGATATATCAAATATCAAGCATAATGAGAATTATGTGCCAAAATAAAAAATACATTCCTTACCAAATTCTCTCTCTCTCTTTTTTTTTTTTTTTTTTTTTTTAAATTTCTTGCAAAGACAACTCATATTTGCTTTGGTACCCATTTTTTCTTGGGTCCATGAGAGTTAGTAGAGCATGCCATTTTTACCCAATCTTTCTTAATAAGTCTCCAAACTTTATGACATTCTTTCTCAAAGTGTTCTGAGTTTCCACAATTTGAATACTTGAGGGCATTTCGATCAACAGGTTTTGTAAATATCCTTTGAAAATGTTTCTTGTACGCAAGTCTAGGAGGTCTTTGTCTAAGTCTCTCCTTGACTTTAGGAAAATCTATTAGAGAGTCACTTTCCTTCTTGAAACCAAGTCTCAACTTATTATAGTAAGGAACTTGTATGGAAAGGATATGTTTTAATGTTTTTGATCCATTTGAAAATCTTGGCGAAATGTTTGAAAATTCTTTCTTTAAAGAATTATTTTCCCTGACAAGTAAATCTCGACTTTCTTTTGTTTGTAGAAAATCTTTTTGCAAAATTTCGAACTTTTCTTTTCGAGAAAGATCTGTTGCCTAAGCTGAGAATTCTCCTTTTTAAGTTCGGAGATCCTTTTAAGAGAAGATCTGAGATTTAAGCAAAGCTCATTTAAATACTTAAGAACTTTAGCAGAAAATCTTGAATGGCTTACCTCGATTTCCTCATTGGATTCTGAGTCTGTGTCTGAGTCAGACTTTGATCCTGAGTCTTTGTTTGAGTCAGACTTTGATCCTGAGTCTTTGTTTGAGTCAGACTTTAATTCTGAGTCTGTATCTGAGTCAGACTCAAATTTTGAATGTGCCATCAAGCATATATTTCCTTCCTCATTATCTTCTTTCATTGTTCTTTTTCTGGCCATTCTACTTGTATTGTCTTCTTTCAATGAATTTCCTTCCTTTTCTACTCAGCTTTTTGAATTTCTTGATCATAAAAAGCAAGTTCTTCGTCGTCTATGTCATTTTCTGAGTTTGTATCATCAAAATCAGTGTTAGATTTTAAAACGCTTTTAAAATGCTTCGCCAAGTGAACTCAATATAATCGATGGACCCATTCATCTCGTTTCTCCAAGGAGACATTCCTCCAGCCCTGCCCTTTACAAACTGTGCTCAACACTGTGTTTCCCCCGACCAACAGTTCAGATTATTTAAACTAGAGCAAATTGACAAAACCATTGTCATCAGCAAAAGCAGCACAAGAATAAACAAAATTGTCTCGATTTGGACAGGCCACTAAATTCTTCTAACCATTAAGCTTTCCAAGCTCATTCAATCAATCAATCCTTTTCAATGTTACGAACCCGCACCTTTACACATATCAAAAGATGGTCTTTTTAGCCTCCCTTGTCTTCCCTCTAACCAAAACTAGATTACCATTCATTATGAATCCCGCAAATTGGTCTCTTACCGGTATGTCCATTTTCCACACTAGAATAAAATTTCAATGCCCTCCACCACAGAATGAATAAAGAGTCGCTTCCCTGAATTAAAAGAGCACACAGAGTTGAAAACCCATAGAATCCATCGTCAAGCGTTCAGCTCACTTCTCATCCCTGGGCGCAACCCTAAGCCAATAACACCCAGGACACACTGACCCAATTCTCATAGCAAGCGGCAGCGATCGATTCAGTATCAATCAAAACTAGGGCAAATGCGGAATCCGAAAGGCCGGATCAATCAAAATCGATCGGTGGAGTACGCACGAATTCGTGGACAATGCCCTTGTAGACGAGGAGGGGCATGGCAACGCCGAAGATGCCGACGAGGGCAAGGTTCCGGCGAGTCCACCGGAAGTTGTGCTCTAGGTTCTCGTGCGCCGAGCCCCAATCTTCTATGAACTTGTTCTTGTGCGCTTCCATTCCTCCCCCCATCTTCTTCTCCTCCCCCGCCTCTCTCTCTCTCTCTCTCAGACTCTTTGTATCTGGCAGCTGCATCCTTCCTCTTACCCAGGCTACACTTGTATTTCGAGTATTTTGGGGTGTCCCCGTTTTTCGTTTAATTTTGGGATAAGAATGGTTCAAGTGCCATAACTTTGTACGAAAGGACACTTAAGTGCCATAACTTACGAAAGGTACACTTAAGTGCCACATTCTGAAAGAAAGGGGATCACTTAAGTGCCAATCCGGCGAAAGTCCGGCCAAAACGCCCATGTGGCATTTTTCTAGCGAACGGAGCCCAAAACGACGCCGTTTTGCACGCTGACGTGGCCAAATAATGCAAAAACAGTGTCGTTTTGGGCTGACGTGGTAAAAAACTATAAAAATTAAATAAATTAAATTTAGTTAAAATATTTAAAAATAATATTTAAAAATTAATTTAGTTAAAATATTAAAAAATAATAATTTTAAAATTAAAAATTAAAAAAAAAAGGCGCGGGGAGGCGGGTGAGGGATTAGCCCTCGCCCGCCGCCACCGCTGCCCCGCCACCACCGGGAAGGGCCGGTGACGGCGGGGGAAGGGTCGGCTGGGGTCGCCGGGCCCGGCTAGGGGCCGGCGACCCCGACCGACCGGCGGCGAGGGCTCGCGAGGGCTTGCGGCCCTTGCATAGATCCGGCGAGGGCCGCGCCCTTGCCCAGATCTGGCAAGGGTTGGCGGCCGTAGCCCCGCCGGGCCGAGGGTCGCCGCCCGCAGGGCGACCTCGGCCCGGCGAGGCGACGGCAAGGGCGCGGCCCTTGCTGAATTTGTGCAAGGGCTGTGAGCCCGCCTTGATTGGTGGCGAGGGCCGCGGGGGCAACCTCGGCCCGGCGGGGCGATGGTGAGGGCGTGGCCCTCGCCGAATCTGTGCGAGGGCCGCGAGCCCTCGCCTTGATCGTGGCTAGGGCTCGCGGCCCTCGCCGCCGATCAACCGGGTCGCCGGCCCCGGCCGGGGCCTCGGCGACCCCGCCGACCCTCCCCGCCATCGCCGGCCCCGGCCGGGGCCCGGCGACCCCGACCAACCCTCCCTCTGCGCCGTCGCCGCCCTTCCCAGCGACGGCCGGGCGGGCGGCGGCGGCGGCGGCGAGGGCGATCCCCGCCCGCCTCCCCCCCTTTCTTTTTTTTTTTTTAAAAAATTTTAAAATTATTCTTTTTTTAATATTTTAACTAAATTAATTTTAAATTTAATTTATTTAATTTTTATATTTTTTTACCACGTCAGCCCAAAACGACGCCAAAACGGTGTTGTTTTGGGCTCCGTTAGCTGGAAAAATGCCACATGGGCATTTTGGTCGGATTTTCGTCGGATTGGCACTCAAGTGATCCGTTTTTTTTTAATGTGGCACTTAAGTGTACCTTTCGTAAGTTATGGCACTTAAGTGTCTTTTCGTGCAAAGTTAAGGCACTCCAGGGGTCCGCACGTTGTTTAATTTTATATATTGCTTTTATGAGTTTTGTCTTGCCCTTATCATCACTTAAGAATACACCTCTTTGATTTGATTCTTAACAAATCAACTAGAAAATAAAATATATATCTAGTCAGCTCAAAATTCTTCTCATTACTATAAAGAAACAAAATGATTTATAGTTGGGCAAAAAAGGAAAAAAAGACTATTTTGGGATTTATGTTTACGAAAGGTATTTACTCTTGGTCTCTCTACCTTCTTCTTCTTCTTCTTCTTCTTCTTCTTCTTCTTCTTCTTTTTAAATAAAAAGGCTCGAAAATTACATCGTTACTTTCTTAATAAAACATGATTAAACCTGATCCCCTAACAACAGAAGAAACAAACCTATTGATGGCTTATCTAATACATAATTATCATTCGCACTGTTGGGTTAATGACCCAATTTGCTAATCAATCTACACTTCCATTACCTTCCCTGAAATTATGGAGAATCTTGACCTTTGAAAATACTTGAGCATGCTGCCAATTGAGAAATGAGTGTGTTACTAAAATAAGGCAATGAAGTTGATTTCTAAAGCTGAGAAATGTCTGCTTGTGAAGCCACTTCCATAATAAGTCCGATAATACCCAAAGAAATTGCCAATTTGAGGTTTAAGAAAATGCCTCACGGTTTTGTTTTGAGTGAAGAACGCATTCTTACTATTTGTATGAATCCAACAAGCTAATTGCCTGAGTCATCACGGATAAATCTGCCTATTGAACCTAGACCTAGGTTGCCTTTAAAAGCCCGTTAGAATTTAGTTTGACCATGGTCCAGCCCACAAATTTATCTCTTTTCTCCCTTTTGGCAAATAATCTAGTTTCGAGAAAAGTATCAAAATAGTCCTAAACATTTTGTATTTGTACTAATTCAGTCCTAAATTTTTTAATTAGACCATTTTAGTCCTAAACTTTTTACATTTATACCAATTCAGTCCATCCAACTAATTTAAATTGGAAATTGTTGACATGGGCACCAACGGTCTTATGTGGCCCCAGGTGAACAAATTTTATAATTTTTTTATAATTTTTTTTTTTTTTTTTTTTTTTTCCTTTTCTCCTTACCCCTTGGCTGGTGAGGTAAGTGGCCACAGGCTGGTTGGGGCGAGCGGCCCTGCGCCCTCGCCGGCCACTGGCAAGGGCCGTTATGCCCTCGTCGGCCACAAGCGAGGGTGTCGGCCCCCGTCCAGATCCAGGCGAGAGCCGAAACCCTCGCCCGTTGGTCAACGAGGGCCTCCACGTCCTTGTTGGCCATAGGTGAGGGTGCAGCAGCCTTCACTTGTGGCGGGCAAGGGTGCGGCGACCCTCGCCCAAATCTAGGCGAGGGCACGACGCCCTCACCGACCATAAGTGAGGCCGCCGTGGCCCTCGCCTGGATTTGAGCGAGGACCGCCATGCCTTCGCACGCCACGAGCGAGGGCTGTCGCGCCCTCGCCTGTGGCCGACGGGGGCGCAGAGGCCCTCGCCGGCCAATGGGCGAGGGTTTTAGCCCTTACTTGGATCTAGGCAGGGGCTGATGCCCTCGCTTGTGGCTAGCGAGGGGGCAGCGCTCTCGCTAGTGGCTAGTGAGAATGTGAAGGCCCCTCATCCCGACTAGCCTATGGCCGACGATGGTCGGCCGGCCGGCCAAGGGGTAAGGAGAAAAGAAAAAGGATAGAGAAAAAAAGAAAAAAAAAAAAAAAAAATTGAAGATATAAAAAAAATATATAAAAATTATAAAATTTGTTCACGTGGTGCCACATAAGATTGTCGGCGGTCACATCAGCAATTTTTGACTTAAATTAATCGGATGGATTGAATTAGTACGAATGTGAAAATGTTTATGACTAAATTGATCCAATTGAAAAGTTTAGGATTGAATTAGTACCAATACAAAATGTTTAGGATTATTTTGGTATTTTTCCCTCTATTTTCTATTAACCAAGTAGATAAGATATCATTGACATATCCTAAGATCAAATTCATAAATATACTTGAAAAGGAGAAGTATGTCTAAAATAATTTTTGATTCCTCCAATTCTGTTGAAACCAACACATTACACCAAATGTTAGTGGCTAATCATATTTTCCCGTGACATCCTAATTTTCTGTTTCTGTTTTCAATGAATTGAGTTGGGCATTTCATCTATGTGCATGTAGTTCTTTTCTCTGAGTTGGCCACTCACGAGAAAACTAGTCTATCATGTGAAGCCGTTAAGGAATTCTAACGTATCAGATTTGAGAATTCGACTAGAAAACGACTTCTTGACCGAGCTAATTTGCAAGGGTCATTACGGTACAGTTAAAAATCGATTAGAGACTGGAGATGGGTTGACTCAACAAGAGCGTGTGATTGAGTGTGGGTGATTCCACCAGATTGCACAATTCTTGTCGATCGGCATTAGACCAATTTTTCTAGTCGTTTTGGTACCTGTGTTTGTATTTGAATTCTTGAGATTATCACGACAACCAAGAGTTGCCAATGTGTCGACGATGTACTTTGTGGCTTGAAGAATGATCAACCACAGGTCAAATGCACGGAAATTTCCTAAAAGCTATATGGTAGATTAAGACGCACTAAGATCGCATCAGAATGAAATTAACTGTGAAATTAAAACCGAATTCAGAAATTGGAAGTCCGATTGTGTCACAAAGCATATTGGAAACATTGACTCATCTTCAGAGGATTTTCTTACAGGCTGAGTTTTCGGCGAAAAATCAGAGCATAATTAAGTTCGTTCGGGAGAATTGGGTAGGCCCGCTTTTGGTCATACTTTTGGAACTCAAGATGGTTATATGGTTAAGTAAGTATATGAATTGAAGCGTGGTGACATTGGATTAATTTTATGGACTTCAATTTGGTTCAATTAGAAGATAATTGAATGAAATTAAAAGAATGTGTTGTACAAGATTTTGAATTTCATGCCACGGTGGGAAAAGAAATTGGACCCATTGAAGATAGTTGTGGAGGATTTGAGTTAGTGGAAGATGACCTCATGTGATGTCATGGTGGTTGAGGCCAAAGTGAAGAGGATTTTGACAAGTGTAGGGTGTGGATTTGCTCTCATAAAGGTGGGCTATCAACATCATCTTATTGCTTGGGTTGGGTTCTTTTTTTTGAAATTGGAGGGAGAGGAGTTGGAGACCGACGGAACTAGTAGCCCAATGCCCCCCCTTCTTCATCCGTTCTTTGTTGCTCAACGCAGTCGTCGCCATCGTCGTCGTCGTCGCTGTCGCCACCCGTCCACGCACGAAGGCCCACACGCGTGCTCATCAGCTAGCCGTTGCGCCGTCTTCGCCCAAGCTCCAGCCGTCGCCTCTCCTTCGTCCAACCTCTGCTTCGCCGTTCGCCAGCCTTCATCGGAGCTAGTAAGCCTCGCCGGAGCCACCTTCCTGATTGCACGAGCTGCCGTCGTCCTTCTCCACCTATCCCGTGCACAACCGGCCACCGAGCACCCTCCATTCGACCTTGGATAGCCACCAGAGTTCCAGCTCCGATCTGGATCTTCAAGGGCCAATTTGGGTGTCTTCTGAGCCTCTTTTGGTGTTGGTCCATGAAGATTTGTTGACCGCCTTGTTGCTAGCTTCGCCGAGAACTCATCGGAAATCGATTCCGCTGAGTTTAGCCTTTAAACTTGGATTAGAGGGGTTAATGATGCTTTAGTTGTGCTTAGTTTATGTTAGGTGTTATTAGGTGATTAGTTTAATTTATTTAAGAGTAGATTAGATTGAGGTGGTGTTTAGTTTAAAGTACGTTTGATTAAGGCTAAGTAGGTTTATTTTAGAATAAGCCTTGATTTGACTTTAATGATTATTTTTGAATAAATAAATATTTCGAAATTATTTAATTATTTAATAATATAATATATTATTAAAATATTAATAAATTATTATTTAATTAATTTCGGAATAAAATTAATTATTTATTTAATTCCAAAAATTATTTCAGAACCTAAATTTCTCGAATTTCGCGCCGATTGCTCTGTGTATTTAGATTATGCAATTGATGATTGGATTTGCCAATTGAGTGTTAATTTAGAAAAATAGGGATTTTATTCATAAATTCCCACGTGTCGGGTTTTGACATTGAAATTGGATTTTAATTATGATATTAAATAGTGGGGTTGGAAAAAGTAGAAATTGAGTTTTCTGAGTTGAAATTAACATGTCCCCACACACGTGAATAATTTCTCGAATATTTTTAATATGAAGAGAAGAGGCCGGAATCACTATTTTAATTGAAATTATTGAGTGAAATGCAAAGTGTCTTGGGCTGAGGGTGAAATTATTGTATGATAATTAAAAGGAAATTGTCCTAGGCTGTTGAGCCGGACTTGCCCCTATATGAGATGCCCCTTACAATGGATATGGGTCGCAGTTGATTCTTGGCCCACGCTCCTTCGAGAATGTTGTCGACGTAATGAGAAAGTGGTGCACCAAGGTGGGGAGATGGTGCCTGGCTAGGTGCTAGTAGATAGCCGAACTACGAGTAGACTATACTCATGTGTAGTAATGAACAACAATTGGAATGCTTGCTTAGTGGTGTTGATTATGTGAATGTGATTATGCTCCAATTGTTTAGTTTTTATTACTGCATGTGATCGAAAAATTGGTAGCATGCGGGGATAGAAGGGAACAAACTCATGACGTGACCAATACTTGCTTGAGCCCATTGCTTATTTGATTGTGCCCACCGTTTAGGTTGTGTCGCTTTGTACTAAAACGAGAAACTTACATTGTTAAAACCATGTTATGACCAAAGAAATTCGTCCTTGCAGATCTTAAAAGGCCATGATACTTTTAGGCAAGCCTGAAGGAACTTTGTTTTTTCATTCTAGTTTATGAAACCTTATCAAAAGATCATTTGCTATGGGAGAAATTACAAGAGGCTGTTATAATTATTGGCTAGTGAGGTCAATGAAGTAGGAGCCTAAGTTATTCTAGAAATGAATAAATAAACAAAAAAAAAAAAAAGAAGGAAAAAAAGAGAGCACATTCTAGGAATGCAAATAAGGGATTATTTGATCTGATGTAGTTTTTAGTATAAATTCAACTTAGTTTATCTAAACATGTAATACAAACACAACCTAAATGCACCACCGCCTGCGGTGGCCGCGATGGTTTGAGCTCTCTCCCTCTAACGCAAGGGGAGGAGTTCAAATCCCCTCACGGTCGCTAGGGATTCTTAGGTGTGGCGTCGGGGTGGTGGGTCCTCCGCTAGCGTCACTCCAGGGTTTACTCTCCGACTGTCGGCCGTGCGGGGGTTCCCTAGGTCACCAAAAAAAAAAAAAAAAAAAGCACAACCTAAATGCTTAATTAGGTTTGCAAGCCGTCGCTTAAATATAGTATTATTAGGTATGAGCTTCACTTGATCTAAATACAAGGACTACCCAAATTGACTCAATCATCCTCCAATTAGGTTTGTGCGCCTTTCAGTCATTCAATTCTAGTCGTGCATAACCAATCGCGAATTTGAATTTATTTATTTGTGAAGTTCAAAGCATTGCCTAAATGTAGGGCCGACGCACAGCAACTGAAACGCTCAGACTTGACAAAGATGTGAGCCAATTCAGTTAGTTTGAAAGTGGAGTTGAAATAGTTGACTGACGGGGACTGAAAATATTAAGTATTATCTCGAAACTTAACGTCAAAAATTACTTGACAAACTTCATATTTGTAATGGCCAAATACCAAAAAAAAAAAAAAAAAAAAATTGAGCATGAGAGCTTTTGAAAATTCTAATCATGTTTAATTAGTGGCAGCCAGATTTTAGCTTGGTCAAACTCAGAAAAGGACGTGCGAACCCCTAGAGTGCCTTAACTTTGCACGAAAGGACACTTAAGTGCCATAACTTATTAAAGGTACACTTAAGTACCACATTTGAAAAAAACGAATCACTTGAGTGCCAATCCGGCGAAAGTCTGGCCAAAACGCTCACGTGGCATTTTTCCGGTGAACGGAGCTCAAAACGACGCCGTTTTGGCGTCATTTTGGGTTGACGTGGTAAAAATATATATATAAATTAAATAAATTAAATTTAGTTAAAATATTTAAAAATATTAATTTTAAAATTAATTTAGTTAAAATATTAAAAAATAATAATTTAAAAAAAGGGGCGGGGGAGGCGGTTGAGGGATTAGCCCTTAGCCGCCGCTGCCGCCTCCCTGCCGCCGCCAAGAAGGGCTGGCGACAACGGGGGAAGGGTCGGCCGGGGTCGCCAGGCCCCGGCCGAGGGTCGGCGACCCTAGTCGATCGGCGGCGAGGGTCGTGGCCCTCACTCCGCCAGGCCGGGGCCACCGCCCGGCGGGGTTGCCCTGGCGGGCGGCAGCCCCGGCCCGGCGAGAGTCGGCGAGCCCTCGCCCGGATCCGACGAGGGTTGGCGGCCCTCGCCCCGGTGGGCGACGACCCCGGCCCGGCGGGCCGAGGGCAAGGCCCTCACCGGATCTAGGGAGGGCCGCGACCGATCGAGGCGAGGGCTCGCGAGCCCTCGCCGCCGGTCAGCCAAGGTCGCCGACTCTTCGCTAGGGCTTGGGGACCCCGGCCGACCCTCCCCCGCCGTCACCGACCCTTCCGGCGACAGCGCGGGCGAGGGTTGATCCCTCGGCCCGCCTCCCCCGCCCTTTTTTTTTGAAATTTAAAATTATTAATTTTTAATATTTTAACTAAATTTAATTTATTTAACTTTTATATATTTTTTTTTTTATCACGTCAGCTCAAAACGACACCATTTTTGCATTATTTGGCCACGTCAGCCTGCAAAACGGTGTTGTTTTCCCGTTCGCCGGAAAAATGCCACGTGGGCGTTTTGGCCGGACTTTCGCCAGATTGGCACTTAAGTGATCCCTTTTTTTTCGAATGTGGCACTTAAGTGTACCTTTCGTAAGTTATGGCACTTAAGTGTCCTTTCATGCAAAGTTATGGCACTTGAACCATTCTTATGCCCTTAGAAAAGTAATGGGTCAAATTAATTTGATATGGAAATTTCACATATGTGATGACAAATATACATAGCATTTTCAATGAGGTTGATCCATGATGGATAGGCATCGCCTTGGACTCAAACAATGTACCCATGATCAACTGGACAAAATGAAAGACATATCGATTACTATCCAGACTGATTTATGGGTTATTACGACGGGCAATAATGAGGGACCCATGGGAAATGATTTCCATGGGTGGTCTCAAAGGTCGGGTTATGGCAACAATGGAACGATCAAGACCCATTCCGAACCTAATGAGGTCTACCAAACACATATCCTTAATGCTAACCTAGATGAACATGCTACCACTTTGAATAAAAAAATTATCAAAAACTCTTCAATCTATTTGTGGATGCTAATTCAATTATAAACATTTTCATTTAGACCTAGAGACAAGTTTAGTGTAATCATTTTGACCAATTCTAATAGAAAATTGTTGATGTGGATGCTGACTAAATGAAACAGTAAGTGCTAAGGTGAACTACCTTTATAAATTTTTTAAAAGAATCTTGATTATTGTTCTTTTTTTCCCACTAAGGTGACTAGACCAGAGCAACCCTCACCAACCACATTGGAAAAATGAATAGAAAAGAAATAAATGTAAAAAGTAAAAGTTATAAAAAAATATTCAGGTTTTTTTTTTTTTAAATGGTAGAAATTATTCACACCAACACCTACCGGTACGGCTATACTATATAGGATAACCAAGGTCCATGTTAGTAATTTTTAGTTAAAATTAACTAAAATAACTACATTGATAAATTGTCAAAATATTTATGACTAAATTAATCAAATTGAATAGTTTAAAATTGAATTGACATTCGGACTAATCAACTATAACCCAATATTGATCACAATAGCCCAGATTGAGCAACAAGCAACTCGCATCCGTTAGCGGTATCTACAAATTTAGCAACAACGCTAGTGTATCATGATTGCAATTTACTATGAGAATAAGTAAATCTATGAGCTTATGAAGTCTGCTCACCATATGAAGTTCCCTTTTCCTGAAAATTCGTCGAGTTCACAGATTACTCTGATCCACCTGGACACCACGTTGATTAGTTAGGTTGACGTTCATTTCCTCTCAATATCGTCTCAACTACGGAATAGGGTGCTTCGATGCCCACCCAACGTCGTGTCAGGTGAGCAAACCCCTAAATAGAATACCTGAATAGAACCGACGGAGGGAGCAAAGCCAAAGAAACCGAACAAACATCCAAATTTGTTCAAGAGTCGTTCTCCCTATTAAATGTGCTACACAAAAGAAAAGATGGGGTCCTGAAACTTCTTATCCCACTTTTAATCCGAGCTCATCAACAAACGCTCAATGATTAAAATTAGATGGATCCATTTTGGCACGACAACCAATTGGTGAGTTTGTTTCCTTGATATAAATCTCGCCCCTACATCGGAATTCTTTTTTCCTTAGTTGTACTTTATAAGCTACTATAGATATGAGATCAGTCGTAATCTGTTCAAGAGTTTTGATCGCTCGGTATTTATTTATTAGGGTAGAGTGTATTTGGAAAAAACCTTCATATAAATGCAAAGGACTTTGGACAAAAGAGGTTTTTTTGTGAGATGGACGTACTAGGATAAGAAAAGACAATGTGCGGAGGACTGAATTGAATTGATTTTAGCAAATTGGAGCCGTTTGAATATGTAGTACCCTCCTGAGGAAATAAATAAGTTTAAAAGTGGCCCCATCGGTTGAACGAAATCCAAGAAGTGACCCAATTTGGGGAAAAGAACTCGCTTATTGGGTCTACAACTGCACGCACGATGGAACATTCTTGGATTGATAATGCAATCTAATTTTAGAAAGAAGATATGAGGAACTTACTTCGTGGACTCTTGGGATTTGCTTCCTACATTTCCTTTGGAACTTTTCTTCTGTATTGCATACATACAAGAAGTATACTCACGTTCATGAATAGAAGAATGAAGATCCGTCCGAACATTGACTGATCAACTCCTCACGAAAAACGGACCAATTTTTCCATCCAATTCATTATTGAATGCGAAAGACTTTCAATATCACTATTGATAGGACATTTCCTCATATAGATGTACCAATTTACCAATTTTTGAAGATGAAAAAGGATTAACTTACACATGTATCTTTTGCTATGTCGGTCAACTGCACTAAACACATGATGGACAATGGAAAAAGTGGGGCTTGGATAGCTATCTTCAATTCTCAGGTCTTGTGAGAAGTTGTCATTTTGAACTTTAGTTATAGCGAGAACTTTGTATCTACAAAAAACTCGTCACTCCTTTGGGTAGGCGGCAGGCCAGATACTATCCGGGCGAGATGGCAATATGCCCATGGATTATATGACCATTTGAATCACTTGCGTTGAATTTCAGCCGTCAATCATCAATGGCTGAGATTTAGTATCGGCCATCCAACGGCTTTAAATTTTAAGGATCGATGTCCTCATGGCATAATTGACTAAAACCACTTCCGCTTTTTTTTTTTTTTTTTTTTTTTTTTTTTTTTTCTGGGGGCCTCTTGGTACAAGTAAGGATAAACCATCACCAGACCACATCTCACCAGGAAAATGAACTGTGTCCTAGAGAAAATATCAGGAGTAGAGGAAGCTGACTCAAAGTAGATTCATCTCCAGAAGATATTGTGAACTATTTGCATCACACATGTGGCAGATAGACTAATAAATTAGTAAACAAGCGACATATAAAGAGCGCGACAATCTATCATCCAAAATAAGTGATGACGGATGTCGAGTTCTTCTTGAAATAATCGGTTAGGCTTAATTTGTAGAACCCGTTAAAGAGAGTCCTCGGCCTTGTGTGGCAAGGTATCATAAGAGGGGGATCGGTCTCATAGCAATTGATGTAATGGGTGGACAAGGAGGGAGTCATGATTGTTAGAAGTAAAAAGAGTAAATGAGTCTTTACTACTTTTGGGGTTTATTTTGATGTGTGTGTGTATGTATATATATATATATATTAAATTTTATCGAATAATACGATGTACGTTTTCCTCACATGATATCGAGCCTAGGGCTTAACCCTTGACGATGGAGTAGCCACTTGCCGCCGTCGACTCGTCGGACCGCCGTTGATTCACCGGAATAGTTGGCTGTCATCGCCGCTCACCGGAATAGGGTTTCTCTCATTTCTTCGTGCGGCTCGCTCGCGTGGCTCACTCGTGCTGCTCGTGCGGCTTGATCGCGCTGCCCGCACGGCTCACTCGCGCTGCTCGCGTGGCTTGATCACGCTGCTCGCACGACTTGCGTGCCTCACTTGTGCTGCCTGCACAGCTCGCTTGCGCTCGTGCGACTCGCTGGGTCTCTTCTTCATGGTCTGGTACACTAGCTTCCTACAAGGGGTTTTGACGACCCTGTGCTGGTTGGACTTGGTGGCATAGCTGTGCTGCTTCCTCAGAGAGAGAGAGAAGCGGGGAGAGATTTTTGGGCTCGCTGGGGAACAGACAGCAGCAGCGCTCGTCGAGATGATTTTGTGGGTTAGAATTTTCTTTTAAGTCACTGATTTTCGGTCGTTGAGATGCTGGGTCATCGATTTTGGGTCGCTAGTTTTTCGGTCGCTGATTTTAGTTATCTCCAACGTTGATTATTGGTATTTGGTTGCTGACTTTTGGGCAGAGGTTTGCCGATTGCTGATTTTTGGGTTGCTATTTATTGGTGATATATTAACAAGGGCAGAGGTTTGCTGATTGCTGATTTTTGAGTTGCTATTTATTGGTGATGTATTAACAATTTTGTTGAGTTATTGATTTATTGAGGCTGAGTTGTTTGAAGGAAGCTGAGGTTAGAGTTTGCTTATTATTATTTGGAAAATGGGTGATCACTCGAAGAGTACAATTGAAGTAGATCTTGAGAAGAATAATACTGTGATGACTGAGGTGATTTCCTCTTCGTCTAATCGAATTACTGATAAGAAGCTCACAGGTAGTGCTAACTTCCACCAATGGAAGAAAATTGTGAAGCTTACTTTGGCAAACCTGGTCATATTCAAAAATTTTGTTACAAGCTACATGAGAGACCAGAGCAACAACACCGGTTTGCTAATACAGCATCTAATATTGACTCTACTCCACAGTCATCTGAAGACAACGTAGTGGTTATGTCTAGTGAGGAATATGCTCGGTACAAACAGTCTCAACTCTCACAGCCTGTTTCTTCCACTACTACTTTGGCACAGACAGGTAATGCTACTGCATGTCTTTCGGCTACTTCTCGTCCTTGGATCATTGATTCAGGGGCTTATGATCACATGTCAAATCTTTCAGGTATATTTTCCTCTTTTTCTCTGTCTTCGTCCATAGTTACTCTAGCCAATGGATCACACACACATGTTAAGGGAATTGGCACAGTTAACCCAACTCCTTCATTGCCATTGTCCTCAGTGCTTTATCCTCCATAATTTCCATTTAACCTCATGTCTGTTAGTAAGTTAACCAAAAACTTTCAGTGTTCAGTAACTTTTTATCCTGATTCTTGTATTTTCCAGGATCTGGCTTTGAAGAAGACGATTGGTAGAGGACGTGAGGAAGGGGGACTGTATGTACTTGAAAAAGATGCTTCTTTAGTTGCTTGCTCAAGTGTTGCGTCCCCACATCAAATCCATTGTTGTCTTGGTCATCTTTCTCTACGTAGTCTTCAAAAGTTGGATTCTAGTTTTCAATCTCTTTCTAGTCTAGAGTGCGAGTCATGCCAACTTGGCAAATTACATCGTGTTAGTTACACACCTCGAGTCATTAAACAAGCAGCATCTCCTTTTTTATTAGTTCATTCAAATATTTGGGGTCCATGTCATGTGGTTTCTAATTCAGGTTTCGGATATTTTGTTACTTTTGTCGATGACTATTCCAGAGTTACTTGGTTATATTTAATGAAAGATCGTTTAGAATTATTTTCTATTTTCTGATTTTATGACTCAACATAATATGATCCATGAATCTTCTTGTCCTAATACTCCATAACAAAATGGTATTGCTGAAAGAAAGAATGAGATTTATTGGAAGTTACTAGATCCATGTTATCTGAGATGAAGGTCCCGAAAACCTTTTGGTCTGATGCTGTTCTAACTGCATGCTATCTCATTAATCGCATGCCTTCTTCTATTCTGCAAGGTGGTATTCATTTTTCCACTTTGTTTCCTAGTAAACCACTGTTTGTCCCATCACCTCGTATCTTTGGTTGTGTCTATTTTGTTCGTGATCATCAACCTAGAGTATCAAAACTTGATCCCAAGGCAATCAAGTGTATGTTTATAGGTTATTCCCGCACTCACAAAGGATATCGCTGTTATTCTCCATTACCGAGAAAATATTTTGTAACAGCTAATGTTTCATTTTTTGAATCCACTCATTATCATAATGTTCCAATTGATGTGTCTGAATTGGATGAAGACTTATATGTGACCACCATTTAGTCTACTATCCCAACTGTATCACTAGTATCCACAGAGAAACCACCTCCTCTCTAGGTTTATACTCGATGTCCTCGTGTCGTTACTACTGCTCCCCCCCTCCCGTCACTACTACGTCATCTTCTGCTCCAGATCCGCCATTAGCGGACCCGCCTCTTGTATATGATCTTGATCTTCCTATTGCTCATCGCAAAGGTACACGTACTTGTACTCAACGTTCTATTGCAAATTTTATTTCTCACTCTTCTGTGTCTCCTACTTTTCGAGCTTTTTTAACTACTGTTGAACAATATCCTATCCTCAAGTCTGTCACCAAGGCATTACAAAGTTCTGGCTGGAGGACAGCAATGGAAGAAGAATTAAAGGCTCTCGAGATTAATCAGACTTGGGACTTAGTACCACTTCCTCTAGGCAAAACTGCTATTGGTTGTCAATGGGTGTATGCTGTAAAAGTCAACCTCAATGGTTCTCTTGCTCATTTAAAAGCAAGACTTGTTGTCAAAGGGTGTGCTCAGGTGTATGGAGTTGACTATCTCGACACATTTTCTCTTGTTGCCAAACTTACTTCTGTTCATATTTTGATCTCTTTTACTGCAACATATAACTGGCCTTTATTTCAACTTGATGTTAAGAATGCTTTCCTGCATGGCACTCTTCATGAAGAAGTTTATATGGAGCAACCTCTGAGGTTTGTTGCTCAGGGGGAGTCTGGACTAGTTTGCAAATTAAAAAAGTCTTTATATGGTTTGAAACAATCTCCACAGGCATGGTTTGGAAGATTTTCTGAGGTTGTACTGTCTTTTGGGCTATCAAGATATGGAAATGATCACTCTTTCTTTTATAAACAATCAAGAGGAGGCAAACTATTCTTGATTGTGTATGTTGATGATATTATCATCACGGGAGATGACTTGGTTGGTATAGCTAAGCTAAAAACCTATCTTCGGCAACAGTTTCAAACTAAGGGCTTAGGAAAATTGAAATATTTCCTAGGAATTGAAGTGGCGCAATCACAGAACGGTGTTGTTCTGTCACGGCAAAAATATGTCTCGGATTTGCTCACTAAGACAGGTATGTTGGGATCAAAGCCTCTTGATTCACCCATGGAACAAGGGGTTAAATTAGTTGCTGATGGAGGAGAAATTCTTAATAATCTCAAGAGATATAGAAGACTGGTAGGTAAGCTGAATTATCTTACAATTACTCAGCCAGACATTGCTTTTCCTGTCAGTGTAGTAAGCCAGTTTTTTTCTTCCCCTCGTACATCTCACTGGGATGCAGTTATTCGGATATTGAGGTATTTGAAGAAAGCTCCGGGAAAAGGAATTGTCTATTGAAACCATGGTCATATCAGGGTTGAAGGTTTTTCTGATGCTGTTTGGGCTGGGTCTCCAGATGATAGAAGATCAACTATTGGGTATTGTACCTTATTCGGAGGAAATCCAGTATCATGGAAAAGTAAGAAACAGAGTATTGTTGCCCGCTCCAGTGCTAAGTCAGAATATAGAGCCATGGCACAAGTGACATGTGAATTAGTGTGGATTTGACAGTTATTGACTGAGTTAGGCTTTAAAGATTTAGTACCCATGACTCTATGGGGCGATAATAAAGCTGCAGTGCATATAGCTTCAAACCCCATGTTTCATGAGAGAACAAAAAACATTGAGGTTAATTGTCATTTTATCCGAGAGAAGTTGCAAAGTGGAGTAATTCTTCCTAGTTATATTCGAACCAGTGAACAACTTGCAGACATCTTCACTAAATCCTTGGGTAATAGGAGGATAGAACATACTTGTAACAAGCTAGGCATGATTAATATTTATGCTCCAGCTTGAGGGGGAGTGCTAGAAGTAAAAAGGTAAATGAGTGTTTACTACTTTTAGGGTTTATTTTGATGTATATATATTAAATTTTATTGAATAATACGATGTATGTTTTCCTCACAATGATCATTGTTCACATTCCAAGGGAGGACTCCGAATATGAGATACTACCGTCTGTCTACTTTAACCTCAGCTAACTCCTCTTCCTCTGCTTCGAAGGACTGGAAAATCGGGTGCAAGTAGGCATC
This sequence comes from Eucalyptus erythrocorys, assembly GCA_014182555.1. Taxonomy (NCBI): domain Eukaryota; kingdom Viridiplantae; phylum Streptophyta; class Magnoliopsida; order Myrtales; family Myrtaceae; genus Eucalyptus; species Eucalyptus erythrocorys. Next base: position 36,241,074 of record CM024600.1, on the reverse strand, counting down.
ATTTAAGTAAGCCTTCAAGTTTAGGCCTGGTTCTGCCTCCCGTTCCACTATGTCTTTTGCCATGGCTTCCTGAGGAAAAAAGGAGAATAGTATGGCTAAAACTAATTCATAAAGATGCGAAAGATGTAGGTTGCAACAGCGAGTGAACAATCTGCATAAATTATGCATGACATCATGCTGAAGAACTCAAAGGATTTTGGCCAAGTGAAAAGAGCTCAGCACCAGATCTCTTCTTTTGTTAGACAATATTTTGGGTCAAGTACACTTTTGTCGGACTTTTGACTGTGAACCTTTAACTCGTCATTCTGTCAGGCAAACCAATGATGCAAAAAACCATAATAACCGCAAGGAGATAAATACCACTCCAAATCCCACAATGGCCATATTTTCCTTGAGGATGAGGGTGCGATGTCCAGTAACTCTTAGTCATTTATGAAGTGATCCCAGTACCTTTCTTAGCTTCAATTGATATCCTAGTACTTTTGGCCCTAATGAAAATAGCCATTCCTCACAAATGCCATCACGGTTCCTAGCTGACTTGATCACTCCTGTACTACGATAAAATTGCAATACTATGGCGCAAGTTATTCCATTGCGATGAAAAAACCCTTGAACAGCAAAATATACATTTTATTGAAGTAAACAAAATCGATCAGCTCATGGTGAGGAGCATACTGTCAATTTCTAAATATTACAGGATGATGTGTTATCGAAAAATAAAAATAAAAAAGGATGCATAAGCACTCAAGTTACAAAAAGACCCAACACGAGGAATGTGAACATTCTATCCTAAGAATACTAAAGGGAAAGTTGATAATTATCTATGACCTTAATACTCTTAACAGGGGTAAGGGTTTACAAAGCAAATTGACAGCCACAATCGTCAGTGCTTATAGGTTATGCATGTGGAAACAACTGCCAGTAAGTAAGAGGCAAGCCCTTTTCTAAATGACGAGAAACCCATCTTAGGTAGGCAATTTTTAGGCCCCGAAGACAAGCTCACTTAAATGTAAACAAATCCAAAATGCAACAGTTTACCCTTCTTCAGTAAATATCTGCTTTCCTTAGCTTATTTACCCTGATGGAGCAATAGTTTATGGATTTGGATCTGATTCAGGAAGCCCAACCAACAAAAGAATTTACAACACCCACAACATGTTCAAGGGATGCTAATTATATCGTCAATGAAAGAAGTATCATTAACAAGCTTGGATAAATGAACATTGAGGATTCACAACGAAAGTTCCAAAATCATAGAAATTTACCTCCAGTGGATACTTTCTGAAAGCTGGCTCGAATCGATGTTTGCAGTACTTGTGAAAGGACAGTGTAAGAATTGGTAAGATGACAAGCGGAGGAGTGGAGTTAGCAGCTTTTTTAGTACTGAGCAAGCCCAACAAAAGAAGCTGAGATATTAGTAAGCCTGCAACTATCCGACTATGAATGTGTGGCCAGAATGCTGCAGCACTCTCGTAACGTTGATTGTAGACATTAATTATCTGCCAATATTAACCATCAGAGGAAGCCAAAACATATCAGATGTAAGTGAACTTTCCTGACATTACATAAAAATGGTCCATCAAGACTAAAAGATTGGAGATAGAAAAAACAATATCGAGTCAATTAACTGACCTGATGGCGATATACTAGATACGCAAAAGCAAAAAAGACTAGTATGAATGGCAGAAGAATGGGAGTAACCACAGCATAAACAATCCCCAAAAGAAAATAAAATTCAAGACTAGGGAGAGTCTCTGGAAAGTTCACGCCTTTAGGGTCCATCGCCTTCTCCTTGTCTCTCTCTGTCTTCACCAAAAACATATTCTCGAGATGGAATATAATCAATGGCATTAAACGAAGGATTTCGCTGGCAGTGCCAGCCCATCCGTCCACCATTATGTAAGTGATGAAGAAAGTGGCCTTCATAGGTATTGACACCCCAATGGTTGTAGGAATCCTGCAAAGGGTTCATAGCACACAAAAGTGAGTTATCGTAGGAACTGAAGTTTCATGAAATCTGACCACAACTTGGAGGATAAAGGAGAATGCATGCTGTGAAGTAATTCAATATGTCGATGGTATGCAATGATGAACTCAACTCATCCAAATTACAGAACTTGTACAGCAGATGTCAGTTATGATGATGTTACAGAGGTATACCTGGTGAGATGTCACTAGACATATGTGCTTCAGCAGGGAAAACCCATGTCGAATAAAATAAGCTGGAGACTACAGACATTATTAATGACTAGACCCATTTCACTATGAAGGCATCAAATTGGAAATTGTGGATCAAATGAGAAATTGGATACAAAATTAAGGAATAAAAAGAGAAGCCACCATTCATAAGGGGAAGAAGTCGTACTGCCTAGGTGCTTGATGAAGAAAAGCATACAGCTGCTCAAAAGCTGTTCCAGTCGCTATACTTCCCAGAAAGACCTCCACCAACATGAAAAAGTAGTACTTTGATGCTGTTCTCCTCTCCAAAATTGACAGTGATATGTGTCCCTCAATTTTTGACATCAGCATAAAAAATTTAGGAAGAAGGCACAGAAAGATTTTGAGAACAAGACCAGGGAGGAAACCTTGTAAGAATGACTTGATGAATTTCCTGCATTTGCAAGGACAATGATTTCAAGGTGAGCCAAAGAAATGGAACTGGAGACCATATTGAGTTGGTCTCCCCCTGAATTGACCAAATCCCTGATCATTTCATCTTACATGCAATATGAAGTTCAAAATGAAGTGAAGAAAATCAAAGCATCAGTTGCAATTGAAAACTGGAGGTCAAGCACCAAGGAAATCAAGTAAAGAAACTACTGCGACTTTTTAATTTTTGATACATTAGTTGCGAAATCTCCAAATATGCATCAAGGAATGGAAGGGAAGGACAAGGTTAATCTGCAAATACATATGGTGGATAACGACAGAGCAGAACCAAAATTGCCAGAGTCACAAGGAAGCAGAGTGCACAAGCAGTGAGATCAAAGTCCTCGAAAGTTAATACTTTTACAAATGCAAAATACTATTCTTGCTAATATTTAAAGTTCAAAAGAAATCATATCTTAGCTGTTTACTTGACATGTCACTAGTTCATTAAGGGAATGTCATGCACACTTCAGAATAAGGTAAAGCAAGAAGAATTACGCATTTTGCAAGAGCGTCCAAAAAGAAGTTTATTCCTTTCCCTATCATTTGAAATTTGAAGAATATGGTTACTTCACTTACAGTCCTATCACTGGCCTGAGGAAAGGAGCAACTTTTTCAAGTCCATCCAAGCTGGCAAGAGATTGGACAAAAGCAATTGGTATCATGTAAAAGAACACCAGAGCAAAGACTGCCAAGGATATCACAAGTCTCCGAATGCTCAGTGAAAAGAATGGTATGTTTAAGTTCTTCCAGTAGACATCACGGGGTTCTGGGGCCCAGTCGGTCAACCATAGGGTTGGATTCTTGCTTTGTTGTGTCTGCGCACAAACTGCAGCGCCCCAACGTGAATTGAAGGACACAAAGGCAACTGACTGGATAGACTTCGGATCTTTAATAACTTTCTGCTGCTCCATGGCCATCTGATACAATGTCAAAACAGTCAAGTGTTGAAATGCAGGAGTATAGAAAGCCACTGGTTATGTATGAAGAGCCAAGCATTGATTAAGGAATGAAAAACACATAATAAAAACATAAATATCACTTACTCTTTTCTCAAGGTCTTTTATCTGCTGCCTGTAGTAGTCGATTGAATCTACTTGCTCACCCCAAAGCCCGCAAAAGCCTTCCTGGAAATTAAGGTGTAAGACTCTCTAGTTTACAAGCACTAACTATTGAGAAGTTGACATTCATATAACTGAAACAGTTAATACATGTGGGTGATAAGAAACCCAGATAATTACACTAGGAAAATGATTTTGAAGAACTATGAAGTACCCTTTTAGTTGGTCTCTTCTCCGGATGCCTTTCAAATTTGAGCTGATTATAGTCTAGCCAATTCTGAAGACTGTCCCTCTTTTCCACAAGTTTAGCAAATTCGTTGGCATTGTACACTCCCTGGAATTTAGCAAAACAGAAAAGGTCGTCACTACAGACAGAAGAAAAGACCTTAGATAGAAAGAGACAACTCTACCCATTAAGGCATGCCCATGACTTATACAAGATAAACGCTTGATAAAAATGTCAATGAACAACATGGCAGAACTGTCAAAAAAAAAAAAAATTACTTGGTGACAAATATAGTGCTCTGGGTGGTTAGTTCGAAAGAAATGGTCGACTGTGTCTGATATTGACTGGCGATGAACACGAGGCACATTTCGAACCACTACCTGCAAAAGAGTATGGTTTGACAGAAGTCTTTCACATAGCAGGACCGTGGCAAAGATTACTAATCTCTGATCAAGAAATTTGCACGAGTAAAGTTCCATTATATCAAGAACTAGACCAGCTCAGACCTCCAAATCATGCACATCCTCTTACGAAAAAAAAAAATTAACAAAACACCATCAACGTTTTAAGTACTATTTTCTGAGTGTCAGATTGGTCAAAGCCCTCCCAACCTTGACAACTCCATGACATTCTCATTTACACCTGATCTGTCTTCAGTAAGAAGTCCATAGATTGGATGAGATGGAAAGAATTTGAGAGATCATAAGAACATCAAGTTATGGTTTGAGCATCCAAACTGTGAAGCAACTTACATGAAGAGAGACAATAAAAAAATTACTGTAAGATTCCCCACCATCCACATTATGTAAGCAAGCTGCTAGCTTAAATATTCTTCAGCAACACAATAGTCATAATTACTGGAACGATAAGCATGAGTGCAATATACTAGTTTCTTCACAAACAGTTAAAGGTAATTGCAAGTGGCATAAATTTTAAAATGACTATTAGCATTGTAAGTAGCAGATGACTGCCAACAAAGTGATTTGCCAGGGCTTCCAAGTTATTAGAGGTGGAAAGTGTGTATTTGCCATACTTCTCATTAATGTAGCAAAGCATGAAAAGGATGAGGTGAATATTGAGAAGATACATGAAATTGCATCTTTTACTTGCAGCCTGAAGCAAATTAACATAGGGTCTCCTCATTTATAGGTAAAAACCTTCACAAAGAAAAGGGATGATGACACAAATAATCCTTGAACTTTGATCCTATGTCCAATGTGGTTCCTGAATTTTTAATTTGTTCAATGTGGCCCTTGAATTTTAGCCCAATGTGCAACGCGGTCCCTGAACTTTCAATTTATTCAATGTGGTCCCTGAACTTTTGATACATATTCAACCTAGTCCAATATTCAATGTAGTCCATGTACTTTTAATTAATGAAAGGACAATATTAAACATTTTCATATAGTTCAAGGATTAAACCAAATATGTACCAAAAGTTTGAGGATCACATTGAACAAATTGAAAGTTCATGGATTACATAGCACATTGGGTTAAAGTTCAGGAACCATATTACACATTGTGCTAAAGTTCAAGGATTATTTGTGTCATTTTCCCCAAAGAAAACTCTTAAACTAATTGAACCAAAGTTTATGGACTATTTGTGTCATTTTCTCCAAAGACAACTGCAGATGAAAAGGCAATCCAGGTTATACTGCAAAAGGCATGTTGTCCTTCCTGTGGAAGCTAGCTCATTCAATAGAGCAATTAATGGTAGAGACAAGGTCCAACCTTGCTAGATCCAGATTCCAAAGTGCAACATCAAGGATTGATTCTTCTAGTTCATATTATGCATGACCAATCCAATGGTGGATTTTAGGAAGTATAGCTAGTTGACGACTCGTGACAGGAAAAATGCCATCTGGAAATTAGAATTCAGTCATCTTCCACATCATGGTTGCTTATGCTAGATACATAGCATGAACATATTACGTCTCCCAAAATGATAAATCTGCTTAAACCAAGCTTTAACAAATTATACTGCTTAAGATAGGAACTTTAAACGTTTCAAACATGGTGCTCCATGAGTGCCAATTATCATCATGTAGGGCTAAATCAGTTTGTGCAATGTACATGATAAACTGACTTGTTTAGCATACATAAATGTTAAGGTCTTCTTGCTTGAAGAGATCATCATCACTTAGAGAATAGTGGAGACCTCATAAAGTCAAGTAATTTGTAGTTGCATGCAAAATAAGGAGCAAACAGTTATATAATGTGCCTAGGTACACCATTGTCAAAACCATTCACATTTCTTTGTTTGGCAACTTAAGTTGCTCAATAAATCAAGGTTACAGACTACCAGGTCTGCTGATGCATGAATGAGATGGAAAAGTATTCGGAACTTTTGGGAGAAGATGACTGAAACTAAAGACTTCAAAGAAGACTTTTAGTTAACAGTGATGGAATGTGGATTAAGTTTGTGTTATGTAATTGCAGTTGAGGTCTTTGGCCCGTATCGCAAAAGAAACATTAAATTGTAGAGCATAACGACAAAGGCAGATCAATTACATGGTCTAAGAATTAAAACTAAATACAATGAAAGGGTGGATACACTGAGAGTCAACTCACAGTGAACTGCTCAACACGTCTTCCCTGTGAGGCCAGGAAACGAAGCCTCATTGATGCTACATTGTCATATTCTTTGTAAAGCATGAGACAAGTCCATATGGTGAACAGGTACTCCAATCCTATATGAACAAAGAACCTGAAACAGATACCGATGAGATGCTTAGAATGTCATACGTAAGTAAAGTTCTCACAATGTTAGCCCAATTGCTTACCGTTAAAACACGCTAGGAAAAATTAACAAAAGGAACTTCTTTTAAGTGGAAAGAGAGAAATAAATTAGGTGATTAGAACAGTTGCCAATTGTCTAGCTCCTATGAAAGGCGTAACATGGGACCATATTCTGCATGTATGCACAGTGTTGGGTCTTGAAGAGATATCTCTCTGTACGTACAAGAGACATGAGTTTACCTTATTGAATGAGGTTGGACATTTGATATAGAGAGTTTGTCAATGTGACTCGTAACCAAATCTCTCTCCAAAAGGATAATGTTCCATTTGATACATTGACTGGAATAAGGATGAGAAGCGCAATGATCGTGATCGGCACAAAAATCTTTAAGCTGTCAGAGATGAGAAAAATATTAGTCGCAATTATATTTCACGGCAAACGTGTCTGAAAGTGGCTGTTCAATGCATGCATGTTATGGCGAAAGAAGATATATCGCTTGCCAAGGACTTATGTTACCGTTAGAGAAAATGCAGAGAATTAGAAGAACACTACTAAAGCAGAGCAAATAAAAGCTTTGAAATGTTCACGAACATATTCATCACTTAATTGATTTCCTTTTTGGATTTAACACCACCCTTACATTTGGACTCTCGAGCACGAATGGTATAGACAACTTCTCGATTAAAAACCATGCTTCCTCACAGAATTGCCGATGCACATTGAACAGTGCCGTTTTCTTTGTTATGTGTGGACATAACACACCGATGTGTGTTTGGACGTCTGAGACACCATGACCACTTTTAGAAAAGCCAAAATGAATGCAAAATCATTTTGCAGAGAGAGGGAAAATTTCTCAGGTCATGAAAAGATGGAGAAAGAAATTATTCTTGAAAGCGGAGAAAACTTCGTCAGAAGATCAGGGAAGTGCACCATCACAAGCTCAGATTCTTGGCTGAAGAATTAGGGCCACATGCAAGCCACAAGCCCCAAATACCATTATGACAGGAACATAACGGGGGCATCTCAAAACATGAAATCTCATATGAATGCTTCAGATTGGGTGAAACAGAGTCAGGTCAAAGATTATGATCACAGACATCGTCGAATGTGACAAGAAGCGGAAGCAAGGACGACTTTAAAAATGAAGATGACCAAGTAGCTCAAGCTCTGTTGATGTATCGAGACTGCACGTGCTGTTTTCTCTTTTTGTTTTGTTTAGTCAGTTTGTTGGTGTCCCGTTTTTTAGGAGTTGGTTAGTCAATCTTATCTCCTAGGAGCAGTTAGCTGCACGTACTTTAGATATTCTGATTTGTTGCTGATTTTGTGGATCAAGCAAGCCGTTAGTAAGCAACGTGGGTTTGTGGTTACGTTCTAGTATGTATTTTGAACATTTTTTTTTTCAGTTTTTCTGAACACGACGCTCTGCTTTTGCTGTAAACTTGTTCTTTGCTTCTTCTGTAAGCTTGTTTTCTGTTTTTTTGCTGTCAACTTGTTCTCTGTTCTTTTCAAAAAACAACACTGGTATCAAAGCTCTCTTGATCTTAAGGGGCTGTGAGTGACTTGTGAGATTGATTGAGAGGTGTGTCTGCATCCATAGAAGTTAAAAGCAAGATGGAGGCAGGATCGAGTGGTTTTTCAGCAATGGCTCCACCAGCGTTTGATGGAGAAAATTATCAAGCTTGGGCAGTGAGAATGCGAGCCTATCTAGAGGGTTGTGATTTTTAGGAAGCTGTGGAACAAGATTATGAAGTTGCTCCCCTTCTTGATAATCCAACCATCAATCAAATCAAGCTTCACAAGGAGAGGCAAACAAGGAAAGCAAAGGCAAAGTCTTGTTTATATGCTGCTGTCTCACCTGCCCTTTTCAGCAGAATTATGGCTTGTGAATCAGCCAAAGCTATCTGGGACTTCCTCAAAAATGAGTATCAAGGAGATGAGAGGATTAGAAGCATGAAGGGGCTAAATCTGATCACAGAATTCGAGAGACTGCAAATGAAGGAGTCTGAGACGATTAAGGAGTATTTTGATAAGTTGATAAGCATTGCAAATCAGGCAAGAGTTCTAGGCACTGACCTCTCTGATAATAGGCTAGTGCAGAAGATTCTTGTCTCCTTGCCCAAAAGGTTTGAGGCAACCATTGCCTCTTTGGAGAATACCAAGGATTTGTCTCAGATCAAGTTGGCAGAATTGCTAAGTGCTTTGCAAGCACAAGAGCAGAGGAGGTTAATCAGGGTGGAAGGAAGTACAGAAGGAGCTTTGCTGGCCAAAGAACAGCAGAATGTAGGAGGAAAAGTTAAGAAGTGGAAAGGGAAGAAAGGAAATGGCAGTAGTGGTTTAGAAGCTGCTACAGGAGAGAATAATGTGAGCAACTCCAAGAACAACTGGGGAAGATATTCCTCATGTCAGCACTGTGGAAAAAAGAATCATCCACACTTTAGGTGTTGGAAGAGGCCAGATGTAAGGTGCAGAAAGTGTCATAAGCTTGGACACATTGAGAAGTTCTGCAAAGAGAAGAGAGATCAGCAGCAGGGTGAGGCACATGCTGCAGTTCAGCAAGAGGTAGATCAACTGTTTGTTGCCTCTTGTTTCTCCTCTAGTACTCCATGTGACAGTTGGCTTGTTGATAGCGGTTGCACAAACCATATGACAAGTGATGAAACGCTGTTTATAAACCTTGACAAGTCGTTGAAGTCAAGAGTGAGGATTGGGAATGGGGAGTACTTAGAAGTGAAAGGTAAAGGGACTGTAGCAATGGCGAATTGTGCTGGAACTAAGCTGATTTCTGATGTGATGTATGTGCCTAAAATTGATAAGAATTTGCTGAGTGTGGGGCAGTTGGTAAAAAAGGGATTTAAGGTGATATTTGAAGAGGAGAAGTGTTTGATCTTTGACTCCAATGGTCAGGAGTTGTTCAAGATAAAAATGTAACAGAAAAGTTTTTCTTTGAATCCTCTTGAGAATGAGCAGATGGCATTCAAGTGTCAGGCTAATGATTCAGAATTATGGCACAAGAGGTTGGGGCACTTTCATCATAAAGGCGTGCTGTTCATGCATAGGAATGAAATGGCAACCGGATTACCAAGCTTGGAGGAGCAGATCACAAGGTGCAAAGCTTGTTTGCTGGGCAAGCAGACAAGACTTCCCTTCAATAAATCCACTTGGAGAGCGACCGAGAAGCTGCAGCTGATTCATACGAATCTATGTGGTCCACAAGTGACTCCTTCACTAAATGGCAGCAGGTATTTCACTATTTTCATTGATGATTATACTAGAATGTGCTGGATTTACTTTATGAAGCAAAAGTCAGAAGTTGCTGAGGTATTTGTGAAGTTTAAGAAATGGGTTGAGAACAAAAGTGGTTGCAAGATTCAGGTCATTAGATCTGATAATGGAACAGAATACATTTCACAGAGGTTTAAATCTTTTTGTGAAGAGGCTGGAATTGAACATCAGCTTACTGCTCCTTACTGTCCACAGCAAAATGGAGTTAGTGAGAGGAAGAATAGAACCATTATGGAGATGACTAGGTGTTTGCTTTATGAGAAGAGTCTACCAAAAGAGTTTTGGGCAAAAGCAGCAAGCATAGCAATTTTTCTGCTGAATAGATTACCTACGAGGGTATTGGAGATAAAGACACCCTTTGAAGCCTGGTTTGATGTCAAGCCAATTCTAAGAAATTTGAAGGTGTTTGGCTGTTTGTGTTTTTCTCATATTCCACAGGTCAAGAGAGACAAGTTGGGAGAGAAAGCTAAACCTAGGATCTTTGTTGACTACAGTTTAGTGTCAAAAGCTTATAGGATCTATCAACCACAGACAGGGAAGGTGATCACTAGCAGGGATGTTTAGTTCCTAGAAGATGAGAAATGGGATTGGACAAATGAGCCACAAGGCAAGCACAAAGAGGTCTCATTGGAACCTGACGAACTGGTGGATGATGTTCCAGTTAGAGGTACCAGATCTTTGATTGATATATATCAAAGGTGTAGTGTGGCTGTTTTGGAACCTGTAGGTTATGAGGAAGCTAAAAGCGATCAGAGGTGGATGAATGTAATGAAGGAAGAGTTGGCTATGATAGAAAAGAACCAGACATGGGAGCTAGTGGAAAGGCCTCAAGATAGGAAGGTAATTGGAGTAAAATGGGTTTTCAAGACCAAATTTAATCCTGATGGCTCAGTGAATAAGCATAAGGCCAGGTTGGTGGTGAAGGGATATGCACAGGTTTGGGGAGTTGATTTCTCAGAAACCTTTGCTCCCGTGGCAAGACTTGATACAATTAGAATAATTCTTGCTTTGGCAGCTCAACAAGGATGGAAGGTATATCAGTTAGATGTGAAATCTACATTTTTGAATGGAGTGTTGCAGGAGGAGATTTATGTTGAGCAGCCAGAAGGCTTTGTCACACCAGGCCAGGAGGAGAAACTTTATTTGTTGAGAAAGGCTCTCTATGGCTTGAGGCAAGCTCCCAGAGCATGGTACAGTAAGATGGATGAACACTTGTTGGGTCTAGGTTTCAAGAAAAGCCTCAATGAATCCACTCTATATGTCAAGAAGTTAGTATCTGACTTAGTGGTGGTGCCTCTTTATGTAGATGATATGCTGGTGACAGGGAGTAATGATGCTCAGATCACTGCATTTAAGCAAGAGATGATGAAGATGTTAGAAATGACTGATCTTGGTGAGATGTCATATTTTCTAGGAATGGAAGTTAGGCGGACTCGAATGAAGTTTTTATCTGTCAAAAGAAGTATTTGAAGGAGATCCTAAGGAGATTCAACATGGAGGAGTGCAAGAGTGTGAGTACTCCAATGGGTCATAAGGAAAAGCTTCAAAAGGAGGATGGATCAAAGCACTGCAGATGAAAGAGTTTATAGAAGTTTGATTAGCTGTCTTATGTATCTCACCGCAACTAGGCCGGACATCATGTTTCCCGTAAGTGTCTTATCTAGATTTCTCAATTGTGCAAGTGAGTTGCATATGGTAGCTGCAAAGAGGGTGTTGAGGTACTTGAGAGGTACTCTTTCAAATGGGATTAAGTTTTGTAGAGTTCAGGAGTTTAAGTTGCAGGGGTATTCTGATAGTGACTGGGCAGGATCATGGATGATATGAGGAGCACTTCAGGTTATTGCTTTACATTTGGACCGGCATGTTTTTCCTGGTGTTCAAAGAAATAGGAAATAGTGGCTCAATCAATTGCAGAAGCTGAGTTCATTGCAGCTACTGCAGCTGTGAATCAAGCATTATGGTTGAAGAAGCTAATGGATGATCTGCATATGCAGCAAGAAGAAGACATAGAAGTGTTTGTGGATAATCAAGCTACTTTGGCCATTTCACAACATCCGGTATTTCATGGAAGAAAAAAGCATTTTAAGGTCAAGTTTTACTTCTTGAGAGAAGTGCAAAAGGCTGAAGAGGTGAAACGGTGTACCGCAATTCAGAAAACCAGATTGCGAGATATATTCACGAAGTCATTTCATGTTGGTTGATTTGAGCTTCTCGGGGCAAAGCTAGGAGTGTGCAGTACTTGATCCAAGAGGAGAGTATTGATGTATCAAGACTGCACGTGCTGTTTTCTCTTTTTGTTTTGTTTAGTCAGTTTGTTGGTGTCCTGTTTTTTAGGAGTTGGTTAGTCAATCTTATCTCCTAGGAGCAGTTAGCTGCACATACTTTAGATATTCTGATTTGTTGCTGATTTTTTGGATCAAGCAAGCCGTTAGTAGGCAACGTGGGTTTGTGGTTACGTTCTAGTATGTATTTTGAACATTTTTTTTCTCAGTTTTTCTGAACATGATGCTCTGCTTCTGCTGTAAACTTGTTCTTTGCTTCTGCTGTAAGCTTGTTTTCTATTTTTTTGCTGTCATCTTGTTCTCTGTTCTTTTCAAAAAACAACAAGCTCACTCATGACTGCACTCAACAAAGCAAGAGGAAACACAAAAATGTCGGAAAAGATCAAAACTTTTCAAGCCAGTCGAGCAAAAATGCTTGCTTTAAGCACGCTAATGACAAGACTCGCTCTACTTCTTGCAAAAACCAAACAAGTTCCCCGAAAGAAAATAGTCATAGCATAACATGCAGATTCCACGACATTTCAGTTTCTTTTAGTGCCCTTAACAGAACAGGGTCCTCGCTATGGCCCCACACGTGGTCGGGAGTCGGCTTTGATACCACTCGCAACACCCTGGGTTTCCACTGTATACATATTGTCCGCTTTGGACACTAAGTCCGTGATTTGTTCTTCTCAGGGCAGCCATACTACTCGAGAAAACGCGTATGTACAGTTAGAGGGCCCATTGCCTTATAAGCTAGCCTAGGACTCCCTCCCTAGGTGATGTGGGACTAGAAAGGGACCCCTTCCTTGCACATGTCCGAGGACCGAGACGTGGACACACCACCATCCCTCCTCCCTACGCACCGTCGCTTGGGCTATCACATAAGCAGCGCCAAATATCCAAATAACAAAAAAACAAAAGCAACCCTCCCCTGGATTTCTCGTTTCTCTTGCGCTAAAAGAAAGAGTTAGGAGGAGAATAGGGGAGTGAAAATTCTAGAGCATACCCAAGAGTGTAAATTCTGAGAAAAGCGGCAGAGTCGAGCCCTGCGTGGCAAACAATCTCGTCCTCACTCATCTTCATGGCCTGAGGCATCCAGTTGAGGAAGGTGAGGTACCTCCGGGGATTGAGATTGACGAACTTGCCGATGAAGTGGGCAGAGCTCCGGGGGCTGGTCCTAGCGTGATTGAGGTACCATTTGGGGAAGTAGACACGGTCGTTGACGGGCTGGAGGCGAAGCAGGGCGAAGGCCAATAGGAAGGTGAAGGCAGAAAGGATGTTTATGAGCGCCGAGACGGCTATGTCTTGGAGGGTCGCCATGGAAAGTGCAGAAAGCTGAGAATGCGCGTAGTATGTGTTTATGGGTATGACACACAAAGAAAGAGAGAGAGAGAGAGAGAGAGAGAGAGAGAGAGAGAGAGAGAGAGAGAGAGAGAGAGAGAGAGAGAGAGAGAGAGAGTTTAGGTTGTGTGTCGCGACCTAAATTTTCTAGGATGCACCACCTAGGTTTTAGGCTAATGGACTGCTAAGCCTAGACTTAGCTCGGGCCCTTCCAGGCTCATACCAACTTGCGACTTAATATTCAAATTTTTAAACATGCAGATGAATTTTATTTAGAAGGCGCCACTAATATATGTATCAACAAATAAAAATTATGGATGCATTATAAAATTTACTTACTCTTTTTGTCATAATAAAACGATAATATCAATAAGGGATTTGTTAATCACAAAAGGTAATAAAAGATACACTAACCGCATTTTGTAGAACTTAACAAATTCTGACACATTTACCTTTTTCTTCCTTCCATAATAATTAAGATCACGATAAATTCAAAAGATTTTTCCATAATTGATTAAAGCTCCCCCTCAACTCGTTGCCTTTTTGAGGTGATCACAATTCTTTTCCTTTTCTTTTGGATAAGCTTTCTCCCCTGTCATCATGACAATATTTGCGAAGAGCACTAATTGTGGCTTATGCAAGTTGAGCAGAATATTTTTCCATTATTTCCTTCGTAACAATAATATCCACAACGATCATTTGCATTTTGAAATTCGAGGTAGAAATTTATTTTCTTCTAACTCGTCTCGTATTCAACCTGCGTTAACTTAACAAACTTTTTAGACAAATAAGCTGTAATAATATCCACATAATGTATAATGCCCTCTCTTCAAATAAATAAATTGAATAGCATATATAAAAATATCAAATATTTGAATTCAAAGCTACTCAACCTTTTGTACGACACATTAGAGACTTGCTCAATAATCTGCAAAAACTTTGCACAAGGAAGAGAATCTTTGAGCTTCCAAAAAATATAGAATCTCCATAAATTTATGATTGAGCTTTCCAAAACCCATATGGAAGATTCTTTTGCCATCTGCAAATTCTTGTATAATAGACAATAATCTTTGCAAAAATAACACATAATACGTTCATTTGATTTACGGATCGAACTTGCTAGATATAATATATCTTCTAAGAATATAGCAAGAGTATCCATAAATATGCAATAATATCTTTCGAGATCAAAGGGATTTCCTTGAGCATAAATCTCAGATATATATTATTGATGCATTTCGCAAAAAGAAATATGATATCTCTATCATATTCCAAATCAAATAAAAACTTGCAATGCCTTATTTTTATGACAAAAGACATTTGCAATATAAATCATATATTATTCAGGCAATCATCTATAATCTTCATAAAATCGAGTAAAAATTTGCAAGGCGGGTTGATTAAAAGAAATTCTCTTACCCAAGGTATATGCTTCAAATATACCAAAAAAATCATTACCAATCTTCGCCTAAAATTCTTTTCTTATTGAACCAAAATCTACATAGATTTGCAATCATTCTTGCCTTATTGAATCTCCTGCAATCAACTCATTTCCTTTTTGGAATCCATCAATTCGGATCCTTCCATTTCGTTAGAACAAAATAGAATATCTCCATAGATAAACAAATATTCTTTCTTAATTCATCATAACAAATTATTTGAGGAAAGAATATTATGCACAATAATATCTTGAAAAAGAAATTCTTGCTTAGTCAAAGCACAATAAAATCAGGGAGAATGAAATCCTTGAGTATTAACATCACGTAGAATCATATTTTTACTTTGCTAAATATGGCAAAATATGAGAGTATAAAATCAAACCAAATAAACTCATTTGTCTCTAAGTAAAATATCAAAACAATCACGCGTATTAAATCAAATCGCAACTCACGAATAAAAATAATCATGCGATTCTTTCTTCAATCAAACCAATCAAAGAATGTTATCATTATAAAATCTAAAGCAATCAAGGATATATCAAATATCAAGCATAATGAGAATTATGTGCCAAAATAAAAAATACATTCCTTACCAAATTCTCTTTCTTCTTTTCCTTTATTTCCTGCAAAAACAACTCATATTTTCTTTGGTACCCATTTTCTCTTGGGTCCATGAGAGTTAGTAAAGTATGCTGTTTTTACCCAATCTTTCTTAATAGGTCTCCAGACTTTAGGACATTCTTTCTCAAAGTGTTCTAAGTTTTCATAATTTGAACACTTGAGGGCATTTCGATCAACAGGTTTTGTAAATATCCTTTGAAAATGCTTATTGTACGCAAGTCTAGGAGGTCTTTGTCTAAGTCTCTCCTTGACTTTAGGAAAATCTATTAGAGAATCATTTTCCTTCTTGAAACCAAGTCCCGACTTATTATAGTAAGGAACTTGTATGGAAAGGATATGTTCTAATGTTTTTGATCCATTTGAATATCTTGTCGAAATGTTTGAAAATTCTTTCTTTAAAGAATCATTTTCTTTGACAAGTAAATCTCGACTTTCTTTTGTTTGTAGAAAATCTTTTTGCAAAATTTCAAACTTTTCTTTTCGAGAAAGATCTTGTCGCCTAAGCAGAGAATTCTCCTTTTTAAGTTCGGAGATCCTTTTAAGAGAAGATTTGAGATTTAAGCATAGCTCATTAATATACTTAAGAACTTTAGTAGGAATTCTTGAATGGCTTACCTCGATTTCCTCATCGGATTCTAAGTCTATGTTTGAGTTAGACTTTGATTTTGAATCTTTTTCTGAGTCAGACTTTGATTCTGAGTCTGTGTTTGAGTCAGACTTAGATTTTGAATGTGCCATCAAGCATACATTTCCTTCCTCATCATCTTCTTTCATTGTTCTTTTCTGGCCATTCTGCTTGTATTGTCTTCTTTCACTGAATTTCCTTCCTATTCTACTCAGCTTTTTGAATTTCTTGATCATAAAAGCAAGTTCTTTGTCGTCCATGTCATTTTTTGAGTCTGTATCATCAAAATCAGCGTTAGATTTTAAAGCAATGGACTATTTACCTTCGGGATCTTTGTCGTTGATTTGTACCACTTCATAGGATTGAATAAGTTCAGCTTCAGTATAGAGTTTGTCTTCTGGTTCTTCCAAGTATAGACTTTGATAATATCCTTTACATGTTCTATCATCTGCATAGTCTGTTGCTCAACAATTAAACACGTTAGTAGCCTTTGATTTATTTTGTCATCTTCAAAATATCATAAGGGATTTCCCTAATAGGAGCTCCAGCGAGTGGATCGGCGGAGGTGCGGCATCTGGTGCGGCTGGCGAATGGCAACGATGAGGCTGGGCAGAGGCGCAACGTCAGCGGAGGCGAGAGCACGGTCGCCGGACGCGGGCTACTGGCTTCAGGCGCTGGGTCACGGGTGCAGGGGATATGGTAGCAATGGCGTCACTCGAGCGAGCTGCTAGTGATTGCTTAGGCAAGGGGCGACGAGGAGGGTCGCGGGTCGGTTGGTGGAATGGCGCTTAGTGCTGGCGTTGACAGAAGCACATTTGGAGTGGGACTCGGGTGGAGGGAGATGCACGGTCGTCGACGCTCGGGGCTGCAGCAGTGGTGCGTCGTTGACGGGCTTCTGCAAAAGAGGCAAATGGGGGCAAGCAAGTGCTCAATCGGAGGACGCGGTTGTCGAGCGCAAAGGAATCAAGATCGTCCAATGGTGAGCAACGTGGAGGCCGCTGGGTCGTGGGTTGCAGAGGCGCAGCAGCTGGTGCAGGCAGGTTGCAGGAGCAGCGAACGGCGAGTAGGACGGCGAGGAGCAACTGTGGGCGTCAGCAGCATTGCTGCGCGTCGAGGCGAGTCTGGCGAGGCGACGGTGGCTGGCGCGAGGCAGCGCCTGCACAGCGACCGGTGTGGTGGTTGAAGCAAACAGGCGACGGGCACCGAGGAAGGAAGATGAAAGGGCGCTACGTTTTTTTTTTTTTTTTTTGTAAGAAAAGTCTCTCGCGTCACTTCCTCCCGCTGACCCTGTACCTTTGTTGTTATGCTTTCTTGCATAAGTCAAGTCTTTTTTGACTTTTCTTTCCCACAAAAGAAAATTCGAAATAAGAAAAATAAACCTCCCCTTTTCTCATGAATTCTCTCTTTCGTGCGAATTTTTTGTACGAACTTTTCTCTCAAAAATTTGTTGGTCTACTCTCAAAATTCGCTCCCAATTTTTTTTGAAAATCCCCCCCTTTTCTCACGAATTGTGGGCCTTTTATAGTGATTTCCAGACGGCCATTTTTTTTTATAGAAACTTCCTGGTTTCCATCTTTCGTTGCATTAAATCAAACTTGCAAATCGAAACGTGATTTCGCAATCAGCTCGATTTTACTTGATTTCTTCCATTTTATTGATATCATTGCCATTTGTCTACTAATTTTTTTTAATTGTTTCCACATTTATCAAAATTTAAATACTCATCAGAATTTCAAACTTCCATGCATAATCAATCAAATCAATCTTCCCCTTCTTTCCATTTTTTCATTTTTTTTTAGGAGTTAAAATTAATCCCTAATTTTTATGCAAAAAATCAAGGACTGGGTCACCAAAACTTAGGTGTCAATAGCTGCCCTTCTTTGAAGATGAGCTCGTAAAGATTGCCTTCAAAGACAAATTGAGACCTAAATTTTGATCATGCACATGCACTGAGTGACTTTTTGTTTTGTTTTGTTTTTTTTTTTTGGAAAATGAATCCCATTTTGAAATGCAATTCATATGATGCATGGAAATGCTAACGCAAATGATAAAGGAACTTACTTTGAATAACTTACCTTCAAGGAGGGTAAAGTAAATCGAGAAAGTTGGTGTTACATGTCCAGGACTCATATCATTCTACGGTCGCTTAGAATAATAACATGACTTTACAAAGAGACTGCTTTCTCAGGACCTGTACCATTTTTACGGTCGACTTGACAAAGAAATTGACTTTCCAAGACTCATGTCATTCTACGGTCGCCCAGAATGGGGAAATAAATGTTGTCTAGGACCTGTACCATTCTATGGTCGCCTAAACCGGGATTTACTTTCCAGGACCCGTACCATTCTATAGTCGCCTGAATAGGGAAATAAATGTTGTCTAGGACCCGGACGATTCTACGGTTGCCTAAATAGGGGGTTCACTTTCTAGGACCTATACCATTCTACGGTCACCTGAATAGGGAGATAAATGATGTCTAAGACCTGTACCATTCTACGGTTGCCTTGATGAGGATTCGCCTTCCAAGACCCGTACCATTTTACGGTCGCCTAAACTGAGGTTTTGCTTAACTAGGACCCGAACCTTTCTTCGGTTGCCTTAACCAGATTGAATCTAGAGAAAAATCTTTGGGAGACAACTTAATCGAGTGTCAGTATGCTTAAAAGGTAATACCTGTGCAATGACAAGTATTTAAAGTATGGATAGAGATATACTTACCTGGTGACATCTCTAATCCTTAGGGATATATCTCCTATAAAGCCCAAATTAATGAGGTGACTTTGGGCTATAGAAGCGCACCATGTCCATGAAAGGGAACTTTGGGCTTTAGAAGCACGCCGATTTGACTGGGGGACTCTAGGCTATAGAGGCACGCCAGGTTATATCAAGGGACACCAGGCTATGGAAGCACGCCGGGTCAATAAAGAGGGACATCGGGCTACGGAAGCACGCCGAGTCAATGAAAGGGACTCTAGGCTACGAAAGCATGCCAGGTCAATATAAAAGACACCAAGCTATGGAAGCACACCAGGTCAGTGAAAGAGACTCTAGGCTACGAAAGCACGCTAGATCAATATATAAAGGACACCGAGCTATGAAAGCATGCCGAGTCAATGAATGGGACTCTGGGCTACAAAAGCACACCAGGTCGATGAAATAGACTCTGGGCTATAAAAGCACGCCAAGTCAATATAAAGGACACCGGGCTACGGAAGCACGCCGAGTCGATTTTAGGCTACAAAAGCATGCCGGGTCAATATCAAGGACACCGGGCTACAGAAGCACGCCGGGTCAATTAAAGGAACTCTAGATTACAAAAGCACACCAAGTCAACATAAAGGACATTGGGCTACGAAAGCACGCCGAATCGATAAAAGGGACTTTGGGCTATGAAAGCATGTCAGGTCAATATAAATGACATCGGGTTACGGAAGTACGCCGAGTCGATGACAGGGACTTTGGGCTATAAAAGTACGCCAAGTCAATATAAAGGACACCGGGCTACGGAAGCACGTTGAGTTAGTGAAAGGGACTCTAGGCTACAAAAGCATGGCAGGTCGATGAAAAAGACAGCTTGACCGAGTCAAGTGTTTATGCACTTGAGAGAATACTTGCACAATGACAAGTATTTAGAGTATGAGTAGAGATATACTTACCTGATGATATCTCTGATTCTTGGATATGTTTTTTGAAATTTAGATATCTAGTGGAGGTCTCTCACCTCCTGGTAGGAATATTAAGGATGCAACTTGAATGTCCGTAATGGTTTCTTGTCTTCTAATATCACGAGGCATTCTGAAAGGAATCCAAATGTTAGGAGTTCTTGGGTCTTTGAGAAAACCTTACCTGTCATACATAATTAAAGCAAAAGTGCATTTACCAAAGAAATAAGCGATTAAGGTTATTCTGGAACACACACTTCAAAATCCACTAAAGTTTTTATCAATTCAATCGAGGTTCATGCATAATGACCTTAGCATCACCCAAATTTCCACTAGAGAGAATTATTGTTCAAGACAGTTTTCACTCATGACATGAATTTCCTAAAAATACTAAATGAGAGACTTTCAATTAGAAAGGACTTTCACTCACTCTCATTCAAAAAGGCTTTTTTTTTTTTTTTTTTTTTTTAGGAGACTCATTCCATCTCATCATGTCGACAGGAATCCGAGTATTCTCGCAAGTGGTACGACCTTACCAATCTAAGGAGTCTTTAACATAGACCGTAACGTGGGCTTGGTCAACGGCTTAACAAAGGGACTTTTTAAGTCAAGGCTATTGAAAAAATAGCTTTGGAATCATATCCGGGTTTACAAGTCAAGAACCCTGCAAAATGAGAAAGAAATAATCATGTTCGCACTTCTTCGAGCGATACTTATAAACATATGAACTCCTACGTTAATTCAAGTGCCATAATCTAAAGAGACTTTATAAGGGACGTAACGTAGGCCAGGTTCATGGGTTGAGAAATGAAAGATCGTTAGGCTCAAAGATCTGTATAAGGGTCAAAGTTGATGATTATCTAGGCATTGCCACCAGTCTTCTCTTTCACCAAGGATATGCCATTGATCTTGACTCTTTGAGTACTGCTACGTTGAGATACAACCTTTTGCAAGTGATAGTCACCTATCATGACTCTTTATTTTTTATTTTCATTGGTCTTGCTTCTTCTAGGCACATCACTTTTTCATGCCCCTAGTTTTCATGCATTTTTTCTTCATTTCTTTTTCATGGGCATTGGCCTTGCTTTTACCAGGCACACTGCTTTTAAATGTCCCTTAGTTCTATTTTGATTTTAATTTTTGCGCACAGTGCGTGCGTCAAGCAATTACACTTTGAATGGCACTCAAACTTTTGAAGAGTCTTCATCTGTCTTTTGCCTTGCCCCAATGTGGGGGATGATCACCAACTGAGTTTGAAGAAATGGAATTGCAGGCTCAAGCAATGGATATAAGTATGTCGGATAAAGAAAGAAATGCTCTTCGTCATCCTAAAGCACTTAAATTACCACATGAATTCAATGTAATAGCACGACTTGTAGATTGATGCAAGTGAGAGCAAAAAAATTTCTTATCATTTTCTCCACCTTATGATACTGTTTTTTTCTCCAATTTGCCCCGATGTAGGGTGGTTCTTAATCTCCATAAGTATATGAGGCTCAAAGGGGTTAAGCAATGGATCACCTATAGTGTTTAGGATAGAGAAATAAACATGCCCCTCATCATTTCGGTTGTTGTACCTTTTGCGAGAGAACTCTTTACCTTGTGGATACGAACCTTCTATTGGAGAAAACTCCTTTGCTGTTTTGAAGTTGACAAAACATTTCTGACAGTCTGGTCTAAAAACTTCTAGACTCAAGTGTTTAAGTTTGAAGATCTCCAGACTCTGTCATCAAAGTTTGAAGACAGCTAGACTCAAGTTTCAAAGTCTGCCCAAATTGACAGTCTCTAGACCGAAGAAATACGACTCTTACAGATGGGATTATATCTTTGAAGATTCGTTCTATTTGGTTTTTGGAAGATCTTATGGCTGGATAAAGCTTCAAAATTATTCGGTTATTCTTATTGGGATCTACTCCGATTTGAATATCTTTTTTGAAGAGCAAGCAAACTTGAAAGGTTCTACTTATGGAAACTCAAGATCCTTATTGTATGGGCGAACAGGATTGACGAGCTATCCTCTACATTTAATCAACAACTCAAGATCAACTTAATTAATTCATTCCAACGAGTAGATTGGAAAAACTCGTTTGGAAGGTGCCGACGGATATGAGGGCACGAGGGAGTATTTAAAGGTGGACTTTTCGTTGTTTGGTGTGTGGCTGATAGAAAGATTTCAAAGTCTGAATCTCTATAGTTCCTTGCTTTCACATTCTTAGAGCTATAATTGTGTACGAAAGAGAGAAGCATACAGTGAGAATTTGTGAAGAGAATAGCTGAGACTCTCCTCTAAAGGAAGTCAAGACTTCAAGCTGTACCAATCTCTTTTGATTCATAATAAAATCCAGCCGGTGGGTTGTCAACACGGGAGAGTGGACGTAGGCTTGGATTAAGCCGAACCACTATAAACATTTGTGTTCAATTTCTCTTACCCTAATCTTCTTATTATAACTACTACTTTATTTATTTGTTTTATAGAGTGATTTAAGAATCTTCTATATCCTGATTTATAACTCAAAGAGGATTAAATTTATTAAAGTCTTTTAGAATGTTTTATACACCTATTCACCCCGTCTAGGTGTGTTTACTAGCTCTTTCAATTAGTATTAGAGCTTGTGTGCTTACTTGCTGAAGTGTTTATACTTCTTAAGCTAAAGATCTATGGCTAGTATATTGGCTCCAGGATTGGTTGAAGACCAAAGCAACACCAGACCACCCTACTTCAATGGGAAGGAATATAACGTATGGAAAAATAAGATAAAGGCATTTCTCAAATCGAAAGATCCTTTGAAATGGGATGTAGCTGAGAAAGGAATTACTCCTATTGCTGCATCATCCACAAGAAAAGAAATTGCAGAGACAGGAGAATTGTCACAAGCTGAATTGACCAAGAGACAAGCTCTTGATGCTAAAGCCATTTATTCATTATATTGTGCCTTATCTCCTACTGAATATGACAGAATTTCATCTTGTGAAACAGCCAAAGAAATCTAGGACAGGTTGCATGTTACTTATGAAGGAACTAATCGAGTTAAATAAACAAAGATCAACATTTTACTCAGACGGTATGAAGCCTTCAAAATGAAGCCAGGAGAATCCAATACTGACATGTTTAGTCGGTTTACAGAAATTGTAAACAGTCTAGCATATCAGGGACAGCCAAACTCAGGACCAATGAATGTCAATAAGTTGCTGAGAGGGCTCTCTGAAGACTGGAACCATGTGAAGACTCCAATAAGAGAAACACAAAAGATTATACCATTGTCGGTAGATGAATTGATTGGCACACTTCAATCATATGAAGTAGAGCAAATCAATAAAGAAAAAAATCCTAAAGGTAAGAAGTCTATTACTTTAAAATCTAATGATGATTTTGATGAAACAGATTCTAAAGATGATCTGGATGATGAAGAACTAGCACTTATGATAAGGAAGTTCAGAAAGTTAAACAGAAAATAAAAAAAGGTTTAATTGGAGGAAGCAGGGTAATCAAAGGTTTCAGAGGAAATCAAATGATGATACTGAAATCAATAAAGAAATTATTTGTTTTGAATGCAAGAAAAATGGGCACATCAGACCCAACTGCCCCCTCCTGAAAAGAAAGAAAGAAAAGACAGAGATTTAAAAAAGTACTCAAAGCAGAGACTTAGAGCAAGTTAGAATGTGAAGAAAGTGATGAGGATTATGCCAACATATGTCTAATGGCAAAATCAGACTCAGACTCGAGACTTAGACTCGGACTCGATTCAGACTTAGACAGTGAAGTCAAGGTTAGTAATCTAAAAATTCCTATTAAAGTTTCGAAATATATAGATGAACTTTGTATTAGCCTCAAAGCTTCTCTTAAAAGGATTTCTGAGCTGAAGAAGGAAAATTCAAAATTGAAACAACAGGAAATTTCTTAGAAAGAAAAAGTTTGAAATTTAAACAAAAATTTTGCTGATTTAAAAGAAAATGAAGATTCTCTTTTGAAAGAAAACATCTTTTTGAAAGAAGACATATTGAATATCACTAAAAAGTTTTCAATGGAATCTAAAAAGTTGGAAAAGATTCTTTTAATTCAAAGACCTTATTACAATAAATCTGGTTTAGGGATGACATTAGAAACCATTCTATTAATTAATTTTCCAAAGGTAAAAGAAAGAATCAAACAAAGACCCACAAAAACATTCTACAAGAATCATTTTCAAAAGGCTTTTGTAAAACCTATTAGACGAAGTGCTCTCAAATGTTCAAAATGTAATAGCTCAGAACATTTTGAGATAGAATGTCCTAAGGCTTGGAAACTTGTTAAGAGAGAATGGGCAAAGACTATATTTCGCACTAACACTATTGGACCCAAGAAAGTATGGGTACCAAAGAAAACTTGAGTTCCTTATATAATTGCTGGTCACTATCAAGAAGAAAATCAAATGGTATTTGGATAGTGGCTTTTCAAGACACATAACAGGAGACTCAACTTGTTTTACAAATCTCTTACAAGTGAAAGGAGGAAAAGTTTCTTTTGGTGGAAACAACAAAGGAAAAATTGTTGGATGTGGAACTGTAAAGATTGGAAGTCTCACAATCAACAATGTTTCCTTGGTCGAAGGTTTGAATTACAATCTTCTCAGTATTAGTCAATTGTGTGACACATGATTCAAGATTAATTTCCAGGAAGGCATTTGTTCGGGTATCAGTAAAGATCTTTCACAATCCTTTACTAGACGAAGACATGGAAATATTTATCTTCTTGATATTAAGTCTGAAAGCTCTCAGTGCTTAATCTCTATTCAAGATGAGGCAACTCTTTGGCATAGAGAGCTTGGTCATGTCAACATGAAGCAAATTGCCAAGATCTCCTCCAAAAAGCTTATTCGTGGAATTCCTAATCTGTCTTATTAAAAATCTGATCTATGCACACCATATGTGTTGGGAAAACAGGTAAAAAGTTCTTATAAACCATTGAATCAGGTTTCCACTAATCGAGTTTTGCAACTTTTGCACATGGATCTTTTTGGACCAACCAAAACTCAAAGCATTGGTGGAAAGAAGTACTGCCTAGTAATAGTAGATGATTATTCTCGTTTTACTTGAGTATTCTTCCTTTCAAGTAAGTCTGAAGTATTCTCTTACTTCTCTAAATTTGCCAAAAAAGTTCAAAATGAAAAAAGGTTATACCATTTCAAGTATTCGAACTGACCATGGAGGTGAATTTCAAAACCAAGACTTTGTTAAATTCTGTGATGACTCGGTTTTTAGCATGATTTTTCCTCTCTATATACTCCACAGCAAAATGAGGTTGTGGAAAGAAAGAATCATTCGTTGCAAGAAATGGCAAGAACTCTTTTAATTGAAAGTAATATTTCTCCTCGTTTTTTTGGCTAAAACAGTATCAACTACTTATTATATTATTAACAGAGTATTCTTGAGGCCAATTCTGGAGAAAACTCCTTATGAATTATTCAAAGGAAAGAAGCCAATTGTTTCTTACTTTTATGTATTTGGTTGTAAGTATTTTATTTTAAAGAATGCAAATGACCGAATTGGTAAGTTTGAAGAGAAGTCAGATGAAGGAATCTTCCTTGGTTACTCAATGTCAAGCAAAGCGTACAGAATATTCAACAAGAAGACTCAATCAGTGGAAGAATCCATGAATATAAGGTTTCAAGACTCTATGTAAAATCAATCTGATCAAACTCAAATTGAAGATTTTGAACTTGTTCAAGTTACTACAAAATCCATATCCCCCGAAGAAGTTAAGACCTTAGAAGTTCAACATCAAACTGAACCAGAAGCTTCAACTAGAATAGAGGATTAGCAGGAATTCAAAACAACTAGCAACTAGAAACATAAATCTAGTCATCCCATGGACCTTGTCATTGGCAACATTGATGAAGGGATTCGTACAAGATCGAAAAGGCATGAAGAGTCAAATGCTTTGTCACTTGTTTCAGAAATCGAACCCAAGACAATAGATAAAGCCTTGATTGATGAGACCTATGCACCAGTAACAAGGTTAGAAGCAACTAGATTATTACTTGCTTTTGCTTGTTTTAAAAATTTCAGATTATTCCAAATGGACGTGAAAAGTGTCTTTTTAAATCCAAGATGAAGTCTATATGAAACAACCACTTGGATTTGAAGATTCAAGGAAACCTAATTTTGTCTTCAAGCTAAAAAAAAAAAAGACATTATATGGATTGAAACAGGCACCTCGAGCATAGTATAAAAGGTTAAGTAATTTCTTAATCCAAAATGGCTTTGCTAAAGGTAAAGTAGATACTACCCTTGTTCATCAAAAGAGAAGGAAAAGATTTTATATTTGTTTAAATTTATGTTGATGACATAATATTTGGCTCTCCTAATGAAAATCTTTGCAATAAATTTTCAAGAAGTATGTAGAATGAATTCGAGATGAGCATGATGGGTGAGTTAAACTTCTTTCTGGGTTTACAAATCAAACAATCCAAATAAGGAACTTTTATTCACCAAGAAAAGTATGCAAGGGATCTTATCAAAAAGTATGGACTAGAAAATTGCAAAAAGACATAGACTCCAATGTCAAGTTCTTCGAAGCTGGATAAAGATGAAGAAGGAAAAAGTGTAGACCAGAAGCTATACAGGAGTATAATTGGTTCACTTCTTTACCTTACTGCATCTAAACCTGACATTTTGTTTAGTGTTTGTATTTGTGCTAGATTCCAATCAAATCCCAAAGAATCTTACTTAACTGCTGCAAAGCGTATTATTAAATATGTTGCAACAACTTCTGAGCTAGGTCTATGGTATTCCAAAGAAGGAGACTTCACTCTCCTTGGATATTCATGTTGAAGAAAAACTCCTTATAAGTTTTGAAGTTAACAAAACGGCCTCGTCGAAGAAAGTTTGAAGATTCCAAGACTCAATCAGTTAAGTCTGAAGACAGTCAAACCCAAAGTTACGGTCTGAAGTTTTCTGTCTGAAGACAGTCAGACCCAATCAAAGTCTGAAGACAGTTTGCGATTTTGCCAAGCTGACAGCAGGTTATCTTTATGGTTAAGGAAATTAAGATTTGGATATTATATTCCCTAACTTATCCATAGAATATCTCTGGCTGTGATTGTGAGCTCGAAAGATTTTTTATTCGAATTTTATCCGTTGAAGATCAAGCGAATTTTTGGAAGGATTTAATTTTGGAAACTCAAGATCCTGATTGTATGGGTGAGCAGGATTGACGAGTTATTTTCTACTTATACATTCGACAACGAGAAGATCACTTAAATTGATTCAGTCTAACGGGTTGATTGGATGAATTCTTGGAAAGTGCTAACGGCTATGGTGGCACGAAGGATATTTAAGGAGTATCGGAGTTGTTCGAAAGTATGAGAGAACCGATAGAAAAATTTCGAAGTTAGAACCTCTAAAATCTCTTGTTCTAAAAATCTCTTGTGCTCAAGATTGTGTATCAAAGAGAGACACTTACAGAGTGAAACAGCGAGAAGCTGTAGGAGAGACTTTCTACTGAAGAAGTCTAGCTCGTGAATTGTAAAAGCTCTCATTTGCTACATAGTGATTACAACCAGTTGGCTGCTAGCGTGGAGAGTGGACGTAGGCTTTCAATAAGCCGAACCACTATAATCCTTGTGTCAATTTTCTCTTACCCTACTCTATTTATTTTATGGATGCATGAGTAATTTATTTCTAACGTGATTCTCATACCAAAGGAGATTTCGGGCATAGATTTGAAAAGAATTCACCCCCCTCTAGGTGTATTTACTAGCCTTTATCAATTCAGACGCAGACTTAGTAGGTTGTAAAGTGGACAGAAAGAGTATTTCAGGTACATGCCAACTGCTTGGAAACAGGTTAGTATCTTGGTTTTCGAGAAAACACGGTACAATAACTCTTTCAATAGCTGAAGCAGAATATGTAATACTTGGAAGTTGCTATTCTCAAATATTGTGGATGCAATAACAACTAAGAGACTTTGGAGTAAAAGATTCTTGCACAGAAATCAAATGTGACAACACCAGTGCCATTAATCTTTCAAAAAATCCAATTCTTCATTTAAGGGCAAAACACATCGAAATTAAACATCATTTTATTAGAGATTATGTTCAAAATGGAGAAGTGATGATTCAGTTCGTTGACTCAAAAAATCAACTGGCAGACATATCTACAAAGCCACTGGAGAAAAGCCACTTTGAATCTATTCGCTTAAGACTGAACATCATAAAGTCTGAAAATATTCAGACTCTAAGGTAAAGTTTGGAAGAATTCAGACTTAGACGTAAAGTCTGAAGGAGTTTCGACTCGAGATACGCCTAAGTTTTTAAATATATCAAAATTGGATTATATTTATTTTTGGTATATTTTTATTCCGAATCGACTCATACCTTTTACTTATTTTAAATTTTTTCTCTTCTGACATTTGAATTTATGGCAGTTTTCTTTTTCAAAAAGGTAGTTTTTGCTTTTTCTTTTACGACGTTTCATTTACCTCTCTTCACTTACTATTTATACTTATGTTTCGTCGTCTTCATTCACTCTCACTGTTCAAACCCTAGAGTTAAAAACTCCCACTTGCGATCTCTTTTACTCTTGTTTACTCCATAAAAAATTCTTCTTTTTGCGAACAATCTGTGACTTCTCTCGAAAAAGTTAGTATGTCTTCAAGGAAGTCTTCAAGGATCGTGGGCAAGGGACCACAGAGGAGGTTTGAGGGTCCTACACACTTTGACCTTACTGAAAAAGAAGAATCTCCTCAACAGGATCAACCAAGTCAACAACCTTCACAAGAGCGTAAAGAAGGAGACGTGGTTGAAGACATTGAACCCGTAAGAACCTTGAGACCGAATCTTGCTTACTCTCTCTATTTGAGACTGAAACAGGGAGGAACTCCATTGAAACTGATAGACGAATTTTTGAAAGAAAGAGGTTTTAGAAATGAAACGATATTTTTGCGTGAGATGGAAAAGCTGGGTGTGGCTTCTAAAGGAGCGGCTAAGGAAGCCTTTGAAAATATTCCAAGTGATCCACGGTATGGCACCGCAAATCAACCTCAAGATGACGATGAAAGGTTATTCTCTCAATTTCAGCCAAGAATGGGAGTGGCTGTGAATTCTGTTTGTGATGAAGGAAACATCTTTCGTTCCAAGGAACAGGAAAAAGTTTACTCAAAGTTGTTAAAAGGAGGGGTTATAAACTCTAGGAGTGTTGATTTCGATTTTCTTGACTCTCTAAAAGTCAATCTTCGAGAAAAACTAGCATGACTGCAGTTTGAGGCATTCGGTTCTGATTCCACAATTACTTACCTTGAACTTACCGCTTATTTCTATTCAAATCTGTCTTTTCTAGATGCGAATAGATTTTTTTTTTTTTTTACCTTCAAGGATAAGGAATTTGTGGTAGATGTGGACGCTCTGGCAGATATAATTGGGGTGGAAAGATCGAGTTTCCAACCAATTAAAGTGTCTATTGCTCACGCTACTTTGGAGCTGGTTTGAAACATAAGTTTAGAGGGCAAGATTTCCTACACGAGGATGAGCGCCTCTAATGTGCTGCTTCATAAAGTTATGATCAATTGCCTCAGACCAAAATCGACTTCCAAGACAGATGTTTCCAAGACAGAAGCCAAATTGATGTTCGCCATCAATGCTGGAGTCAAATTCTCTCCCCCTCATACAATCTTGTTCCATATGTGCAGGACTGTAGTCAAGGATAAGGGACAACTCCCTTACTCTGCTCTCGTCACTTGCCTATTTAGCCATTTCAAAATTCACATCCCTGCACCCCCAGTGTTTAACAAACTGTGCTCCTATGGTCATTGGATACAAAATGGTCATGAAGATGAGATTGAAGGAGCTCAACAAGGTGCTTGAAAAGATGAAGGAGCAATCTCCTGCCAAGGCTGCCAAAGACTCTATTGCTACGAAAAAAGAAAAGGGAAGGAACTCATGGTTGCTCCTGCGAAGAAGAAAAGATGAGTCATCTTACAGGATGAAGATGATGAGGATGAAGATGCAATGACTCTTGTAACTTTGAGAGACTTGAAGAGTTTTGTCAACTTTCGTGATAGGAGAGAAGAGCAAGAGAGGAGAGAAGGAGAGACAGAGAAAAGAGATGAAGAAAGAAGGGACGAGGAAGAAAAGGAACAAGAAGAAGGAGAAGAGGAAAGAGTGCAAAGACAAGAAAGAGAGAAGGAAAAAGAAGGAGAGGCACAAGAGGAACATGAGGATTCCCTTGAGTCAACTTTTGCAGTTTCATTGTCCAGTGAATCCAACAAAATTGGAAGTGGAGATGCTGGAGCCACTGGAAAACATCACTCTGCTATTGTTGATGAAGAAGAACATTGTGAAGAGTTTACTACTCCACCTACTGGCACACAAACAGGGGGAGTTGCTGAAACAAGAGGTACTTCGTCACATTTATTTGCAAGTGATGTTAGTCGATCAGCTGCAAATCCAAAGGATGCATATGCCTCTCATTTTCCAGAAGCTAAGGCATCCTCTCCAAGTGATGGTGGAAGGGCTGGTAAAGATCCATCAAGCTTCAAGACTCCAGGAATAGAATCAGCAGGTCCTAGTGTTAGTCATGCTCAATCAGCAAACTTTTCAAGACTGCTGGATATCTTGTTGGATCTCAGGAAGCAACTTTATGGAATGGAGTATGATATGCGGGATCTCAAGAAGACTCTTTTGGCTACCTCAGTGTCGTTACAAGATCAGATCAACACCCTAAAGAATCAAGTCTAGACCAATGTGAAGGGTGTAGATTTAGAATCACTGAAGGAATATTTTGCAAGCCTTGAGAAGACTATTAACTCTTTGGGAGAGTTTCAGCTTGTTGCATTCCCAAGGAGCCCTGATTTCAAACTTTCATTCTCTCTAATTAAACTTTTTATTCTCTACCTTTTTGCTGTCACAAAAAGGGGAAGAAGAGTGCATATTTGTTTGGGAAAATTTCAAATGAGGACCCGAAGTGAATCTATTTTCTCAAATAAGGATCCCAAGTGAACTTTATGTCAAATAAGAACCCGAAGTGGTAAATTGTTTCAAATAAAGACCCGAAATGAATTTTGTGTCAAATAAGGACCCGAAGTGATCAAGTTAATCTCTATTGAAGACCTTAGTTCATCGGAAGACATTTTCCGGTGATTAAAATAGGGGCAATTTTGTCATATTTTTGTGATTGGAAAAAAAGGGAAAATTCTAAATTAATTAAGTTTAGGTTATTCATTTAGATATTTACGTTTTCTTCTTTCTTCTCCCCCACTGATCCTCAACCAAATTGCTACCTATTCATCGTTGCGACTTGATTCTCGTCGCTCCTCACCTTGCTCGACTGGCAAAGAATTTGGGTCTCCGGAAATAAAGAAAGAAGCATATGGTTTTCTCTATTTTTTTTTTTTGGACAAAATTGCCCAAATTCCGGTCATCGGAAATGTCACATACTTGATAGCCGGCAAATATTTGGCTAACCAGCAAGCTTGGGTTCTTATTTGGAATTGATTCAACTACTTCGGATCCTTATTTAAGACAATGGGTCCACTTTAGGCCTTTATCTGACACAAAATTCATTTCGGGTCCTTTGAGAAAATTGGTCAACTTCAGGTCCTTATTTGGAATTTTCCCTATTTGTTTTTATCTTTTGGACTTTTGACTTGTTTTGGTTGTTGTTTGTTTGGACTTTGATTGTTGTTGACTGTCTGTTTGACTAATTACTTGTGATTTGGACTTTTGGTACTTGCAGACTTATGTCATGATTTTGAGGATAATCATTTGTAGGACTAACTTGTTTTTCTATGGTTGCAGAAGTGATATAACCTGTCCTATTTTATTCCTCATAATATATTATGCATGAGTATTTTTGCAGGCTAAAAATTTTCAAATCTGCAGGGAAGTTTTGTCACCATCAAAAAGGGGGAGATTGTTGGAGAAAACTCCTTTGCTGTTTTGAAGTTGACAAAATGTTTCCGAAAGTCTAGTTTGAAGACTTCTAGACTCAAGTGTTTAAGTTTAAAGATCTCCAGACTCTGTCATCGAAGTCTGAAGACAGCTAGACTCAAGTTTCAAAGTCTGCCCAAGTTGATAGTCTCTAAACCGAAGAAATACGACTCTTACAGATGGGACTATATCTTTGAAGATTCATTCTATTTGGTTTTTGGAAGATCTTATGGCTGGATATAGCTTCAAAATTATTCGGTTATTCATATTGGGATCTACTCCGATTTGAATATCCTTTTTGAAGAGCAAGCAAACTTGGAAGGTTCTACTTATGGAAACTCAAAATCCTGATTGTATGAGCGAATAGGATTGACGAGCTATCTTCTACATTTAATCGACAACTCAAGATCACCTTAATCAATTCATTGCAATGGGTAGATTGGAAAAACTCCTTTGGAATGTGCCGACGGATATGAAGGCACGAGGGAGTATTTAAAGGTGTCATTTTCATTGTTTGGTGTGTGGTAGATAGAAAGATTTCAAAGTCTGAATCTCTGTAGTTCCTTGCTTTCACATTCTTAGAGCTATAATTGTGTATGAAAGAGAGAAGCATACAGTGAGAATTTGTGAAGAGAATAACTGAGACTCTCTTCTAAAGGAAGTCAAGACTTCAAGCTGTACCAATCTCTTTTGATTCATAGTAAAATCCAGCCGATGGACTGTTAGCACGGGAGAGTGGACGTAGGCTTGAATTAAGCCGAACCACTATAAACATTTGTGTTTAATTTCTCTTACCCTAATCTTCTTATTATAATTGCCACTTTATTTATTTGTTTTATAGAGTGATTTAAGAATCTTCTAAATCCTAATTTATAACTCAAAGAGGATTAAATTTATTAAAGTCTTTTAGAACGTTTTATACACCTATTCACCCCTCCTCTAGGTTTGTTTACTAGCCCTTTCACCTTCCTACATTCACCTCACAAGTGTATGAGTAGGGGACTGTGTATAGGATAGGGTTTGCCTTTCATCAGCCTGACTTATCTCATTTAGTATGCTCAATTCATTCCACATCATTCATTAAATCAATCCATCTTGATGTTCTTTATTAGAATTGGTGGACAAAACACGTAACAGTCACCATGCAAAATCCTTTTTAAAAAGAGCTCAACACCTTTAAGTATGAAAAATTGTCAACTTTAAAACAAACAATTTTCCACACTAAAAAATGGTTTTAAGCATTCATAATTTCTCCACAATGGGATTGCCTTAGCAGTTGATGTCTTTGGATTGTCCCTATCATTCAAGACTGAAAATCCACTTTTGCCTCTGCACAAGAGAACGTGCATGAATATGATACTATGCAACATCAAAGTAAAAGCAAATAGAATATCCATTTTTGCCTTGGGTCGAGATTTTATCTCAATCGGGTCACTACAAAATCTGTCATCCCCCCAATCTGTCACATTAGAAATATGTTCTTGATAGTTGGGCTAATTGTAACTTGGTGTGCCTCTTTCAGATGCTTTCTCATCATATCGAGAAAGTGATGCTCTGAAACATGAAGTAAACGAGTTAGAAAATTAAACAAGACTAACCTAATGTATGCTTTTGAAAATGGTTTCAAAAATGATTTTTTTAATTCTCTTTTTTTTGGAATTTTTTTGATGAGGAAGCATGTGAAATGGGCTAATGAATCAACCTAGAGGGGGGTGAATAGGTTGTTGCGGAATTCTTTTGGAATCTTTTGCGATGCAATACGTTGATATCAAAGATACACCAATAATAAACAGATTACGTATTCACAAAGTAAATAGAGTAGGGTAAGAGAGAATTGACACAAGGATTATAGTGGTTCGGCTTAGACCAAGCCTACGTCCACTCTCCACGCCGACAGCCAAACGGCCGTAATCACTATGTAGCAAAAGAGTGCCTTTACGGTAGACGGATTAGACTTCTTCAATTGACAGTCTCTCCTACAGCCTTCTGTTGTCTTTGCTCTATATCTCACTCTCTTTGTTACACAGTGTAAACATGAAAGATTTTAGAGAATAAGTGATTTTGGAGATTCTAACATCAAGATTTCTCTACCGGTCTCTCTTTGTTTCCAAGCAATGTCGATCCAACTTAAATAATCTCTGTGCCATCATACCCGTTGGCACATTCCAAAATTTCATCCAATCAACCCGTTGGACTGAATCAATTTAAGTGATCTCCTTGTCCCGAAAACGTAAGTAGACAGTAGCTCGTCAATCTGTTCGCCCATACAATCGGGATCTTGAGTTCTCAAAATTAGATTCTTCCAAAAATAAACTTGATCTTCAACGAATAGAATCCGAAGAATCAAATCTTCCAAGCTCTTGATCACAGCCGAGAGATATTCCATGGTTAGGATTAGGAAATACGAAATCCAATATCTCGTAGCCATAAGAATAACCAAAAGAGCCAGCCCGTAAAAAATCGCGAACTATCTTCAGACTTAGATTTGGGTCTCGAGGGTTGTCGGGCGAAACCGAGTCTTGAAGGTCTTCGACGGAAACGAGTCTTGACCCGACTTCGGACGGAAAAACTTCGGACCGAAATTCTGGGTCCGACTGTCTTTGAAAACCTTTAGACTTTGACAACTTCGGACGTAGCCGACGAGTCTTGGAATCCTTAGACCACACTTTGTTGAGGCTGTTTTGTCAACTTCAAAACTCCAAGGGATTTTTCTTCAACAATCTCCCCTTTTTGATGGTGACAAAACCTCGACAGCTTTGTGAATTAAAAACTTGCAAGGAAAAACTCATATATATTTTGAGGATTATATCTGCAAAACAGAGTGTTAGTCCAATAACAATTATCCTCACAAAATATAGTAATCCTGCAATCAAATTCATAAGTCTAAATCCAAATCATCACATCAGCATAAGGTCATAGAAGTTCAAACAACCCAATCGAAATCTGAAATAAAAACAGTCTAAATCAAAATCAAAATCAAGTAAAATCAAAAAAAATCTCCAAGCTTCCTCAGCTTCAAAAACTTCAAATCTTCAAAACCTGCAATCAAATCTACGCAACTCTCCCCATTTTTGTCCCATCAAAGAGGTAGAGTAAAATTGAGATAAAGTTTTGAAAATTTTTTAGGGGCCTGCAGGGAAACGAACAAGCTGAAATTTGCTAAGCTCCTGGACTGACTTGTCGAGTTTGGCAAGATTTTCCTTCACTGAAACCAATTCTTCACCGGTTTGATTTGACTCCACTTGAGCTCGCAGTGCATTGATCTGTTCTTGCATGTTCACCGAAGTACTCAGCAAAGTGCCTTCTTCAAGTCTCTCATTTCAAAGTCCATCCCAAAAACCTGTTTCTTCGAGTCCAAAGATAACATCCAACGGTTGTGAGAATGCTGTGGAATTAGTATTGCTTCCACTTGGACCAGCAGAATAAGTTTGAAAGCTAGGAGCTTCCCTCTCAACCCTTTCCTTCTCAGCAGGTGAGGATTCTTCATGCTCTGGGAAGTGTGATGCAAAGACCTCCTCAGGGTCAGCACCAGACCTACTCACATCACTAAAATGTAGTGGCGAAATTGTTCCTTGTTCTGCAGCAACTCCCCCTGAATGAATCCCAGTGGGTAGAGTGGAAAAATCATCGCCAACATCCACATCAGCACGAGGATGTTTCTCGGTCTCTTCCCCAGCAAAAGATGGCTCAAATGCAACAGCCATATCCTCCTGCATTTTGCTTTCTTCCTCAGCCTTCCTTCTTCTTTCTTCTTCTTCAGCTTTCCTCTGTCTCTCTTCTTCTCTTCTTCTTTCTTCTTCTCTCTTTCTCTCCTCTTCTTCTCTTCTCTGCCTTTCCTCTTCCTTTCTTTTCCTTTCCTCTTCTTTTCTCTTTCTCTCCTCTTCTCTTCTCCTTTCTTTCTCTTCCTTCTTTTTCCTCTCGTTTCTCTGCTTCCTTCTCCTCTCGCTTCTTTTCTCGCTCTCTCTTCAGCCTCTGTTCTCAGGATTACAGGGCTCCTCATCCTAGAGAGAGTGGACAAAGTCATGGCATCTTCTTCATCCTCCTCGTCTTGCAGGATGATCTTTCTTCTTTTCTTTTCAGCCATGGGCTCTTTGCCCTTCCTTTTTGATGAAGCAAAGGGGAATTTCTCTTGAAGGTGTTTCCCTCCTCAACCTTTCCAAGTCTGCAGTCAGTTCTGAAAATTTCATCTTCATCACCATCTTCTCTCCAACGAGCATCAAATTCAACTTTGTTAGGCACAAAGATGCAGGGACTTAAATATCAAAATGCCTAAACAATTTGGTGATGATTGATGAATAAGGCAGCTGACCCTTATCCTTCACTACTATCCTATACATATGAAAAAGTATGACATGTGGAAGTGAGAAAGGTCTGCCCTGGTTGATGGCAAACATCAGCTTTGCCTCTGTTTTGGAAACATCGGTCTTCGAGGTCGTTTTTGGCCGGATGCAGTTGATGACAACTTTATGCAACAAAACATTGGTGGCATTCATCCTAGTGTAGGATATCTTGCCTTCAACAGATCTGTCTCGTACAATATCCAAAGTTGCATAGGCTGTTGAGACTTTGATTGGCTGGAAACTCCTTCTTTTCACACCAATAATGTCAGCCAGCAAGTCAACATCAACAACATAATCTTTGTCCATGAAAGAAAAGGACAAGTGATTTGCATCCAAAAAGGATAGATTCGAGTAAAAGTAAGCCGCCAACTCAGAGTGGGCCACAGTCATATCCATGCAGAAATTTTCCAATTGCAGCCTAGCAAACTTCCTTCTCAAATTAATCCTTATTGAATCTAGGAAGTCAAAGTCCACACTCCTTGGATTGACCACTCCCCTTTTCAACAGCTTCGCATAAACTCGTTCATGTTCCTTCGACCGAAATAAACTTCCAGGAGGACAAACAGTATTAGCAGCCACACCAAAACGAGATTCAAAATGAGAGAAAAGTCTCTCATCATCATCTAAAGTTTCAGCAGGAGCATTCTCAAGTGGATCACTCGAGATATTTTCCAGCGTCCTCGTGCAGTGCCTTCACCAACAACCTTCAGCATTTCCATCTCCTTCAGAAACGCATACTCACTCCTATATCCCCTCTCCTTCAAATACTCCTCGATCGTCTTAAGGCTAACCTTCCCTTCTTTGAGCCTTGTATAGAGATCGTAAGCAGTATGTGGCTTAAGAGTTCTTACCGGTTCGCCGGTAACAACTTCCTCGGAATGTTGACGCTCGCTTCTCGTTGAGGCGAATCTTCCTCCGTTAGGTCCACCCTTGTAGGACCCTCTTGCTGTCTCTGTGGTCCCCTGCTTGCAATTCTGGAGGACTTTCGAGACGACATTCTTGTAGAGCAAGCAAAGTTTCAACTTGTACGTGAGGAAAAATGGAAACTTTGATGCGAAAAAGGGATGAAATGGAAATGGAAAAGGGAGATTTTTAGGGTTTTGAGAGTGAAGGAGTATGAAAATGAATCGTAATGGAATAGCTGAGTGTAAGAGTGACGGTTCGAGAGTATAAATAGTGAGAGAAAAATCACCGGAATACGAAACGTCGCCAAAAAGTGAAAGAAAAGAACTGCCAAAAATAAACCGTAAAAAGAAAACTGCCTTTTTGAAAATATAAACTGCCATTAATGCATGTCAGAAAAAGAGCGAAAAGAGATTTTGAAATACTGAAAAATAATTACCAAAAATATGTTAAAGAGAGAATACGAAAAAGAAATTCGTAAAGAGATAAAATAGTACAGAGTCTGACGGATGTTCAGACTTTACCTTTGAGTCTGAACCCTTTTCAGACCTTACCTTTGCGTCTGAACACAATCAGATTTTTCGTAGAGTCTGAAACGCTTTCAGACCTTGCTTTGAGTCTGAGCCGTCTTCAGACCTAGCGTTGAGTTTGAACCACTTCCAGACTTAGCGATGAGTCTGAATATCTTCAAAATTCACAATTCCCAGTCTTGAACAAATTAATTCAAAGTGAGCCTTCTCTAGGGGTTTTGTGAATATATCCGCCAATTGATTCTTTGAATCTACATGCTGAATTACAACATCTCCAATTTGAACATGATCTCGAATGAAATGATGTTTGATTTCAATGTGCTTTGCTCTTGAATGAAGTATTGGATTCTTTGTTAGGTTGATTGCGCTGGTATTGTCACATTTGATTTATGTCTGTCTTTCATCAACTCCAAAGTCTCTCAATTGTTGTTGCATCCATAGAATTTGAGAGCAGCAACTTCCAAGAGCAATGTACTCTACTTCAGCGGTTGAAAGAGCCACGGTACCTGTTTTCTTGAGAACCAAGACACCATCCTGTTTCCCAATAATTGACATGTACCCGTAGTGCTTTTTCTATCCACTCTACAACCAGCGAGGTCGCATCGAATATCCAAGAAGAGTAAAATCTCCTTTCTTAGAATACCATAGACCTAGCTTAGATGTAGTTGCAACATATTTAGTGATACGCTTTACAGCAGTCATATAAGATTCTTTAGGATCAGATTGAAATCTAACACAGATGCAAACACTAAACGAGATGTCAGGTCTAGAAGTTGTAAGGTAAAGAAGTGACCCGATTATACTTCTGTATAACTTTTGGTCTACACTCTTCCCTTGTTCGTCTTTATCCAGCTTTGATGAGCTTGACATAGGAGTTTCTATTTTCTTGCAATTCTCCATTCCAAACTTCTTGATAAGATCTTTTGCATACTTCTCTTGATGGATGAATGTTCCTTCACTTGATTGATTGACTTGAAATCCCAAAAAGAAGTTTAGTTCTCCCATCATGCTCATTTCAAATTCGTTCTGCATACACTTTGAAAAATTCTTGCAAAGTCTCTCATTAGAAGAACCAAAAATAATGTCATCAACATAAATCTAAACAAGTATGAAATCCTTGCCTTCTCTTTTTATAAATAGTGTAGTATCTACTTTACCTTTAGAGAAGCCATTTTGAATTAAAAAATTGCTTAATCTTTCATACCATGCTCGAGGTGCTTGTTTTAAACCATATAAGGCTTTCTTCAGCTTGAAAACAAGATTTGGTCTTTTAGGATCTTCAAATCCTGGTGGTTGTTCCACATAGACTTCTTCTTGAATGACTCCATTTAGGAATGCACTTTTCACGTCCATTTGGAATAACCTGAAATTTTTAAAGCAAGCAAAAGCAAGGACAATATCTTGAGGGTCGATGTAGAAGCTTAGAGGAGCCAAATACTTCACATAATAGTCGAATTTGCCACTTGGCTGCCCCAAGGTGTCTATCACTTCTATTTCATTCTACATCATCCTTGGAGGGCAACATCTCACAATATTGGGAGGCAATGAATTTTGCATCCCTCGCCCTTACTCAGGTGGCGAGTTCCGCCTTCCCTGTCTTTGTCCTCCAGAACTTCCTTTACCTCTTCCATGGTACCCTGATCCAGTAGAACAGAACCTCTGAGGGGCTTCAATAGGGTTTCGAATGCTTTTACCCCTTCTTCCAAGACCATATGGCATCATCTTGAGATCTCAAAAGTAGAAATGAATGGTACGACGATTTTCCTAATACAAAACTAATGGGGAGGCATTATCATGGACTGACGAAAATTGCAACGAAGTAAGTAAACTGCAAAGTGAAAGTTTAGACAACTTACCTTTAGCAAGAAGGGATGATAATCACATAGATACGCGCATGAAATGTGAGGTTCGATTTCTATCTAGACAGTTTAACAAAGTGGTGCTAAGAGGATGATTGTCCGCCGCAGTCTCGCGTAACGTGTCAGGTCCGCCTAACTCCGGCTCAGTCGAATGAAATACCCAATAATCACGTAGTCTCGCGGATATGGACAAACACATTCGATACCATGAAAAACTTTCAGGGAAGAGAAGGTCAACTTCTACATAGCAGTCTCGCTTTGGAAAAAGTATCATTCTCAATACCATCCTAAGAATCTTATCGCAGCCCAGGTTCGGCAGCAAGTTGTGTGTGCAATAGTGTAGTGCTAAAAGCAGTAAAACATGCACAGCAGTTTACATGCAAACAACACTTCTAATCAAGGAAAATATATCATTCATCCCACACCTTCCTACAAGACAAGGATTAGCAAAAA
The DNA here is from genome assembly GCA_014182555.1 of Eucalyptus erythrocorys. NCBI lineage: Eukaryota > Viridiplantae > Streptophyta > Magnoliopsida > Myrtales > Myrtaceae > Eucalyptus > Eucalyptus erythrocorys. The sequence goes on along the minus strand of CM024600.1, from coordinate 36,201,175 downwards.
CTTACTCACCCGGTGTCCTCGTTGCCAAAGAAAAATATTTTTTAAAAAGAAAAGAAAAATTGGCCTAAGTCCACTAAGTGTTTTAACACAATTTCCCAGTAAAGTCGCCAAGCTGTCGCGACCTAAATTTTCTAGGATGCACCACCTAGGTTTTAGACTAATGAACTACTAAGCCTAGACTTAACTAACATGCAGATAAATTTTATCTAGGAGTCGCCACTAATTAATTTTGATAGGTCAATTAGACACCTAAGTAAAATAATGGGAGAATTATTTTTCTCCTACGAACCAGAGAATAAGAGTACGGAGACTTAGTTACATTAGACTTCCATAATGCCTTTTCGGTACCATTTCTTTTTATTTTTTAAAAAATATTTTTACAGGCAGTTAAGATTTATTTTAACATAAATTACTATCATGCAAATATGGTGACCATGCAGGTACTCATCCACTATTAAACACTCAAATAAAATGATAAATAAATAAATTGCATCAAAAGATTAAACACCAAGCAAGCATTTATTTTTTGGGGTTTTCTTTTAATTAGAATTTTTTTGTAAAACATGAATTTTGACTACATGACCTAATTTTACAAGTAAACAAATTCTACTTAAGATGTGCCAACATTATTTAAAAGTTTGTCTATATATAAAAAAAAAGGGATATGTGCAACACAAGTCCTAAAACTTGCAAGGAAAGTGCAATTGAGTCCTAAAACTTACAAAAAGTGCAATCAAGTCCTAAAACTTGTCAACTTGGTTCAATTCAGTCCTAAAGTTAACACCGTTAGATTTTCCGTTAAAAATTGCTGAAGTGGCGCTGACGTGGCATTTTAAATTGTTTTTTATTTTCCACGTAGATTTTTTTAATTATTTTTAATTATTTTTTAAAAAATAGATTTAAAAATTAAAATATTATATTTAAAATCTTTAAAAAATAGATTAAAAACTAAAAAGGAAAATCAACAAAAAAAAAAAAAAAAAAAAAGAGGGCGGTGCGTGCACGGGTGGTTTCCACCGCCGCCCAACGCCGGAGGGCGGCGACGGTCGCCGGCCCCGGGCGGGGTGGTCGGGCCTCGCCGGCGAGGCCTCGCCGCCCCGCGTGAGGGCGGCGAGGCTCGCCGGCCCCGTGCAAGCCTCGCCGGCCCCGAGCGAGGGCCGACGAGGCCTCGCCCGGGCGGGCGACGGTCGCCGGCCCTGGAGCAACGGTCGGCGACCGTCGCCCGCCCGGGCGAGGCCTCGTCGGCCCTCCCTCGGGGCCGGCAAGCCTCGCCAGCCCTCGCACGGGGCCGGCGAGGCCTCGACGGGCGAGGCCCGGCCACCCCGCCCGGGCCGGCGACCGTCGCCGGCCACTCCGGCGATGGGCGGCGGCGGAGCACCATCGGTGCTCCTTTTTTTTTTTTTTTTTTGCACAGTTTTCTTTTTTAAATAAATTTAATTTTTCCTTTTCTTTTTTAAATCTAATTTAGATAATAATAAAAATAATGTTAAAAGTCCACGTAGATTTTTTAATTATTTTTTATTCATTTTAAAAAAATAGATTTAAAAATTAAAATATTATATTTAAAATCTTTAAAAATTAGATTAAAAACTAAAAAGGAAAATCAACAAAAAAAAAAAAAAAAGGGCGGTGCGTGCACGGGTGGTTTCCACCGCCGCCCAACGCCGGAGGGCCGGCGACGGTCGCCGGCCCCGGGCGGGGTGGCCGGGCCTCGCCCGGCGAGGCCTCGCCGGCCCCACGCGGCGGGCGCGAGCCTCGCCGGCCCCGAGCGAGGGCCGACGAGGCCTCGCCCGGGGCGGGCGACGGTCGCCGGCCCCGGGCGAGGGTCGGCGACCGTCGCCCGCCCTGCGAGGCCTTGTCGGCCCTCCCTCGGGGCCGGCGAGCCTCGCAAGCCGATCTGGGTGAGCCTCGCCCGGATCCGGCGAGGCTCGCACGGGGCCGGCGAGCCTCGCCGGCCCTCGCGCGGGGCCGGCGAGGCCCGGCCACCCCGCCCGGGCCGGCGACCGTCGCCGGCCACTCCGGCGATGGGCGGCGGCGGAGCACCATCGGTGCTCCTTTTTTTTTTTTTTTGCACAGTTTTCTTTTTTAAATAAATTTAATTTTTCCTTTTCTTTTTTAAATCTAATTTAAATAATAATAAAAATAATGTTAAAAGCCATGTGTATAATAAAAAACAATTTAAAATACCACGTCGCGCCACGTCGCAATTTTTAACGGAAAAACTAACGGTGTTAATTTTAGGACTGAATTGAACCAAGTTGACAAGTTTTAGGACTTGATTGCACTTTTTGTAAGTTTTAGGACTCAATTGCACTTTCCTTACAAATCCTAATTTATTACAAAAATTATCTATCTAAAAATGCAATCCTAGGAAAAATGTAATCCTAAAAATGCAATCTTAATTTACTAAACCTACATGCTTCGATGCAAGATTTTGATTTTTTTTAAATATATTTTGTGTTTTTAATATTTTTTAAAATTTTTTATATTTTTCAAAACAAGTGATTATATTTAAACAGTCAAGATAATAATTAAAATAACGAAAAAAATAATCCGTTGTCTCATAGATTAAATTAACAATTATTTTAACTCTAAACATCACAGCATATAAAAAGGTTCAAAATAATTAAAAATTTGATTCGAAGTCTTAGAGATCAAATTAATAATTATAATGAATTTAACAATTGGCGGCATCGGTGGTGGCTGTTTGGCGTCGAAGCTCCGGCGAGTGGACCGACGGAGGTACGGCGTCTGGCGCGGCTGGCGAACGGCGACAATGAGGCTGGGCAGAGGCGCAGCGGAGGCGGAGGTGAAAGCACGGTCGCCGGACACGGGCTACTGGCTTTGGGCGCTGGGTCGCGAGTGCGGGGGACGTGGCAACAGTGGCAGCGCTCGAGTGAGCTACTGGTGATCGCTCAGGTGAGGGGCGACGAGGAGGGTCGCAGGTCGGCTGGTGGAATGGCGCTTAGCGTTGGTGTCGGCAGAAGCACGTTCAGGGCAAGACTCGGGTGAAGGGAGACGCACGGTCGTCGACGCTCGGGGCTGCAGCAGTGGTGCGTCGTCGACGCGCTTCTGCAAAAGAGGCAGATGGGGGCGAGCAAGTGCTTGGTCGGAGGACGCGGTCGTCAGGCGCGAAGGAGTCGGGATTGTCGGGTGGTGAGCGACGCGGAGGCCACCAGGTCTGGGTTGTAGAGGCACGGCAGCCGGTGTAGGCGGGTTGCAGGAGCAGCGAATGGTGAGCAGGACGGCGAGGAGCAACTGCGGGCATCAGCGACGATGCTGCGCATCGGGGCGAGTCCAGCGAGGTAGCGGTGGCTGGCGTGAGGCAGCGCCTGCACAGCGACCGGTGTGGTGGTTGACGCGGACAGGCGACGAGCACCAGGGAAGGAAGACGAAAGGGTGCTGCGTTTTTTTTTTTTTTTTTTTTGTAAGAAAAGTCTCTCATGTCACTTCCTCCCGCTGACTCCTGTACCTTTGATGCTGTGCTCTCTTGCAAAAGTCAAGTCTTGTTTGACTTTTCTTTCCCACAAAAGAAAATTCGAAATAAGAAAAATAAACCTCCCCTTTTCTCACGAGTTCTCTCTTTCGTGCGAATTTTTTGTACGAACTTTTCTCTCAAAAAATTTTTGGTCTACTCTCAGAATTCACTCCAAAATTTTTTTGAAAATGCCCCCTTTTCTCACAAATTGTGACACTTTTATAGTGATTTCCAGATGGCCATTTTTTTATAACAATTTCCAAGTTTTCATCTTTTGTTGTATTAAATCAAGCTTGCAAATCAGAGCATGATTTCACAATCAGCTCGATTTTATTTGATTTCTTCCATTTTATTGAAATCATCGCCATTTTTCAACTGATTTCTTAATTGTTTCTGCATTTATCAAAATTTAAATACTTATCAAAAGGGATAAGTGCATTAGAAGTCGTAAAACTTATCATGAAAATATAATTAAGTCCTAAAACTTTCAAAAAGTGTAATTAAGTCCTAAAATTTATTACGAAAGTTCAATAAAATCCTAAAACTTTCAAAAGGTTCAATAAAGTCCTAAAACTTGTCTCGAAAGTGTAACCAAGTCTTAAAACTTTCTAAAAGTGCAATCAATTGAAGGACTTAGATTGAACTATTTTGATAAGTTTTAGGACTTGATTGCACTTTTGAAAGTTTTAGGACTTAATTGCACTTTGTGACAAGTTTTAGGACTTAATTGCACTTTTTGAAAGTTTTAAGACTTAATTGCCTTTTCATAACAAATTTTAGGACTTCCAATGCACTTATCCCCTTATCAAAATTTCAAACTTCCATGCATAATCAATCAAATTAATCTTCCCCTTCTAACATGAAAGGGGTAGGTAAGAGGTTCAAATCTCTAACTTCTCAAGGGGGATGGGGTGGGAACGCGTAAGTTTTAGAAGTGGGTTTCAACTCCCACGCCCTGCAAGAGGCAGGGCAAAAGTCTAAGAGTAAGTGTAGAGTAGAAATAGAGTAAGACTGACAAAAAAAAAAAAATCTTCCCCTTCTTTCCATTTTTTCATTTTTTTTAGGGGTTAACATTAATCTCTAATTTTTATGCAAAAAATCAAGAACCGGATCACCAAAATTTAGATGTCAACACTGCGCGCGAAGGAGAAAGAGAACAGGGGATTGGTTGAAGGGAAGGAAGCAAAGCAGGCGCAACAAGGACAAGGTGGTGAAGAGAGAAAACGGAAAGGAAAGAATATTTTGTTGCTTTTACGCATATGTCTCAACTTTTTTACACTATTATTTTATTTATTTCATTTCCTTTGCGTCCTTCCTTTCTTTTTATTTTATTTATTATTTATTATTTATTTTATTTTTGCTATAGTATTTCCTTTCTTTTTTTTTTATGCCTACTCCACTGTAACTTATTACCGTGGACGTTGCGATTTGTCTGGCACCAGTGAAAAGGGTTTGACTAATGGAACCACACCAACGCCGTTTCCACGATCAATATATTTACCCGATGCGACATGATTACCGATATCAATAAATATAGATTTAGTGTAAATGAATCTCATATCATGAATGAGCAATCCGTTCATTGTTCATTGATATTATTAGATTGTATCATGCATGAATCGACCTACTTAATTCGTTTAGACACGAATCCACACATTTAAGTTTATATGTGAACGTGTCATTTATTTTAACTCGTCACAATTAAACATTCTATAATGCAGTTAATACTCTTACTTAAAGATTTTTATTTACACTGCCACCCATGTCGAAAAATAAACAAATGGTAAAATACAAACAGAATTAGGGATTAAAAATTCATTCAACAGTACAAAAAATTAACTCAAATATTACATCTCATATTAATGTGAAGCGAAATTACTCATTTATCTAGAGATATGTTAAGAGTGTATAATGGGTAACGTGTTTATCATGTGCACGAATTGTCCAGAGTAGATGGTAACGTGTTAGATAATTGTGTAAGTTGTGTGAGTCGTATAATGTTATGACATCCGTCTTATTAAATATATTATTTTTGGTATCGAGACAAAGAGACGCATTTATTGAACATGTTGCATGCAAGTTAGACATATTCACGCTTGTTTTGGCACAACACGATTAACATGAGACAATGCAAATTGCTCACTCTAGTAATAATCACATTTTCCACATTTTAAATAAAAATTACTTGATGCGGAAAAAAGAAGAAAAAAAAGAAGAAGAGGGGTTTAATTAATTAGTTAAGTGATAAGACCAATTATCTTGTCACGACTTTTCAACAATGCTAACTACTCCACGTTTGGTGAAAAATTAAAGAATTTTTTTTTTGGCTGGAAACTAATCAATTTTATTATTTAATTATCATTTTTATCAGATATATTTTTATTTTCATTTTTAGTACTTTAAAATTTCAACGCTTAATGTTCAGCAGTTAAATTTTTATCACTTATTTTTCAATTTCGTCAAACGAGCTCCGAATAAGAATCCTTTATTTCAATTTCACTTATCCTTTGGGCTTAAATGCCCCGTCGAAATTACCTATCTATATAAAATGAAGTTCTTGATGTTTTAAAAAAACAAATTTGATCGCATGCAAAGAGTGTGTACAGTAACTTTTTTAAAGCACGGGAGAAAGGGAAAAATACTGAATGAGATTAAACTTTCTTAATAATTTTACTATCATTGATTAAAAGTTTTAAAGTCTCAAAAATTTACTGGATGTGGTGAGTATTTATTCAATTAGAAAAGGCAATCGATGGTAATTAAGATCTTTTGAGTTGGATTGCCAAAATCTACAAGTAATGATTCGGTATCCTTATTTGATAAGTTACTATAATTTTTTAATGAGCAATTTTCAATTATTATTATTATTATCATCATCATCACCAAAGTTAGCGGTCTACCGGTAAAGAGTCATATGTTTTTTACGAGGTCTGCGTTTGTTTATTCCGATCGCTCCTCATTTTCTCATTTACTTATCAAATTCAATTACCATTAAATGAATTTTGGTTTCTACTTTCAACATTAAAGATTCTCTAAGCTTAAAATTGAATTCTTAAATTTTAAGCGCTCCTTTTTCAGTTGCATTAAACAGGAAAAGAAAAATAATTCGATTCTTGTCAAGAATAAGACCAATTAAATTTACTTAAGATGAGTTAGTCACAAAGATATGACCACAAAAATACATGAAAAGCCTAAGAACTCGGACCATACCGACTTGAACTAGTCCGAAATTCATAGGCCCGAAAATGGTCGATCCGTTCTTCGGGCAGGTTTTCGCATGAACGTTCGGCCCTGGCAAAAATTTTGGGTTCCAAATGGCCTGGCCCAGACCGAAATATTTAATGATCAATGGATCATAGCCATTCTCAGTATTTATAACAATATGGACACGACGAAAGTCAGAAAAATATTTAATTGGTCGATCGATCTTACTCATTGATTAATCTATTGAGAAAATATGTCGAAAAAAAAAGGCAGGATGTTTAGGTCCGAAACCGCGGGCTTCTTCCTTCAAAACAAAATGAGTCCCTCTCAGACGTAGGCCAAATCAAATTCTAGGCGGAAACAAAAGCAAGGGGTGAACATTTTCTTTTTGGGTGTTCCCTCTTGTCCTCAACATAGCTATCTTCCAGCATTGAACTCTCAACTAATTTGTACGGTTCACTAGAACAGGATGTATCTCTAACTTTCTTCATTGACTTGAAACAAATGGACGAGGACATTAGTTGCACCTCTCCGTACAAATAGCCTTCGTTCAAGATCCCAAAAAATTGTGAAAAAAAAAAAAAAAAAAAAAAAAAAAAAAAAAAAAAAAAAAAAAAGAGGAAATGCTTGTATAGATTTAGCAAATTTGTAATTGGTTCCTATGAGTGAATTGACCAAGGCCACTTGCTGCATCTTAGGAAGTATGAGCTGAGATTGTAATCTTGCTTCGCACTTGTTGCAGTGTGGTCATGTTACTATTCAGAACTTATTGCTCCGATTTGTTCCAGTGAATCAAAAATCAATTGTGTTTTTGACTTGGTTTATGTTCCAGGATATCTGGCCATTCGTAAGAATTATATGAGGACCATCAACTGAAAACCCCATCATCCTATCAAACAAAGTGTTCACAAACATAAGCAGTCCTAAGTTTCGGTAGACCATCTAATGTCACACAATAATAGCTAAACAATACAAAACCGCAATTGTCTCCTGCATCTTTCCCATTCTTTTTACTTTGTATTGTGATCTCCCTCTAGCCGGAGACCAAGAAGAAATTGCTTCCATGCCAAATGCAAATCAAACTGCTAGGTCAATGTACTTCTAGTAGCAATATGAATCGAACATTGAAGGAACACAATGCACATAGAGGCAGAGCAAGCAGGAGAAAAAGAGAGTTAAAAAAGCACAAAAATGGGAAGAATCAGAGTTCGACCATAAGCATTGAGCTGCCGCACATCAAAATACTGAAAAGACATAGCAAAGAGATTCACAAGAAAAACTTGATCCGAATTATGTGGTTCAAGTACATCCACAGTGAATTATTATGTCGTTTCACTTTGAAACCAGTTAGAGGAACTTCCTGTATGGCCTTCCATTATCCTCATCCTGCATATGCTGTTAAACACCATCCAAAGTAGATATATCAGTAACACACCTCATATGCTTTCAAATCAACCACAAGCAAATGCAGTTTCAGCACCAGTTTGAAAGGATCATCCATTAGGATCCATCATTAATCAAAGGAGAGCCAACACACATGTTATATTGCTTGAAGATTGAAAATCAAGATGTCAATCATATCCACTCTGCCGGTGAGCAAGCGTCACATGCTGAAAGATACAGACATCTCAGAATAGAGTGATTAGAATTCTTAATGCTTCCACCAGAGAAGAAATTTGCCAAAGGTCAAACGACCTGCCCTATATGAACTAGACCCCAATAAGCCCAGATCCAATGTGAAAAGATCAAAAGACTACTATTTCTTTCTCAAGACAGAAAAGCAATTAGGTTCGGCCCATCATTGTAGTTGAGAACCTGAGGATGTGAACTTCCACAAGGTTAACGTGATAAAGCAAATTCCAGTGAGCCTGTTAATCTTGGCTTTGACTATATAATTTCCAGAGCAAAGCCACAATGCGAGTTAAGGAAGGAAAGGCTCTTGCACTTTGCCAATTGATTCAGTTACAACAGAAACAGCAAATAGGCTGTGGTGTGCATCATGTATTCTTGGATATCTAATCTGCCTTTAACCCCTTTTACCATCCTTTCAAAACGCTTCGCCAAGTGAACTCAATATAATCGACGGACCCATTCATCTCGTTTCTCCAAGGAGACATTCCTCCAGCCCTGCCCTTTACAAACTGTGGTCGACACTGTGTTTCCCCCCGACCAAAAGTTCAGATTATTTAAACTAGAGCAAATCGACAAAACCATTGTCATCAGCAAAAAGCAGCACAAAAATAAACAAAATTGTCTCAATTTGGACAGGCCACTAAATTCTTCTAACCATTAAGCTTTCCAAGCTCATTCAATCAATCAATCCTTTTCAATGTTAACAACCTGCACCTTTACACATATCAAAAGATGGCTTTTTTAGCCTCCCTCGTCTTCCCTCTAACCAAAACTAGATTACCATTCATTATGAATCCCGCAAATTGGGTCTCCTCCCGGTATGTCCATTTCCCACACTAGAATAAAATTTCAATGCCCTCCACCGCAGAATGAATAAAGAGTCGCTTCCCTGGATTAAAAGAGCACACAGAGTTGAAAACCCATAGAATCCATCGTCAAGCGTTCAGCTCACTTCTCATCCCTGGGCGCAACCCAAAGCCAACAACACCCAGGACACACTGACCCAATTCTCATAGCAAGCGGCAGCGATCGATTCAGTATCAATCAAAACTAGGGCAAATGCGGGAATCCGAAAGGCCAGATCAATCAGAATCGGTCGAGGGAGTACGTACGAATTCGCGGACGATGCCCTTGTAGACGAGGAGGGGATGGCGACGCCGAAGATGCCGACGAGGGCGAGGTTCCGGCGAGTCCACCGGAAGTTGTGCTCCAGGTTCTCGCGCGCCGAGCCCCAATCTTCTATGAACTTGTTCTTGTGCGCTTCCATTCCTCCCCCCATCTTCTCCTTCTCTCTCTCTCTCTCTCTCTCTCAGACTCTCCGGTGGCTCTCTTTCCCTCACCAAAGGCAACACTTTTATTTCGAGTATTTTGAGGTGTCCCCGTTTTTCGTTTAATTTTATATTTGCTTTCATGAGTTTTGTTTCGCCCTTATTACTACTTAAGAATACACCCCTCTCCTTTGATTCTTAACAAATTAACTAGAAAAAAATAATATATAATTGTTAATATCTATTCGGCTCGAAATTCTTCTCATTACTGATAAGAAACAAAATTATTTTTATTTTGGCAAAAAAGGCAGAACGACTATTTTGGGATTTATGTTTATGAATGGTATTTGCTCTTTATCTCTCTATCCTTTATATTTTTTAATAAAAAAGGCCTTAAAATTACATCATCACTCTCTTAATAAAACATGATTAAACCCGATCCCCTAACAACAAAAGAAACAAACCTATTGGCGGCTTATTTAATACATAATTATCATCCGCACTGTTGAGTTAATCACCCAATTTGCTAATCAATCTACACTTCCATTACCTTCCCTAAAATTATGGAGAATCTTGACCTTTGAAAATACTTGAGCATGCTACCAATTTGAGAAATGAGTGTGTTACTAAAAAAAAGCGATGAAGTTGATTTCTAAAGCTGAGAAATGTTTGTTTGTGAAGCCACTTCCATAATAAGTCCGGTAATACCCAAAGAAATTGCCAATTTGAGGTTTAAGAAAATGCCTCACGGTTTTGTTTTGAGTGAAGAACGCATTCTTACTATTTGTATGAATCCAACAAGCTAATTGCCTCAGTCATCACGAATAAATCCGCCTATAGAACCTAGACCTAGGTTTTTTTTTTTTTTTTTTGTCAGTCCTACTCTATACCTATTTTACACTCACTCTCAGACTTTTGCCTTGTCTCTTGCAGGGCGTGGGCGTCGAAACCCACCTCTGAAACTTGCGCGTCCCCACCCCATCCCTCCCTGAGAAGATGGGGGTTTGACCATGGTCTAGTCCACAAATTTATCTCTTTTCTCCCTTTTGGCACCCGTTAGAATTCAGTTTGACCATGGTCCAGCCCACAAATTTATCTCTTTTCTCCCTTTTGGCAAATAATCTAGTTTCGTGAAAAGTATCAAAATAGTCCTAAACTTTTGTATTTGTACCAATTCAGTCTTAAATTTGTTAATTGGACCATTTTAGTCTTAAACTTTTTTACATTCGCACCAATTCAATCCATCCAGCTAATTTAAGTTGGAAATTATTGATGTGGGCACCGGCGGTCTTATGTGGCGCTAGGTGAACAACTTTTCATACTTTTTAAATTATTTTTTCTTTTTTTCCTTTTTTTCTCTCTTTTTTTTTTTTTTTTTTTTTACCTTTTCTCCTTACCCCTTGGCCAGTGAGGTCGCCGGCCAACCGACCATCGCTGCCCACAGGCTGGTCGGGGTGAGGGGCCTCACGCCCTCACCGACCACTAGAGAGGGCTGCTGCGCAATGGTCGGCTAGCCGATGACCTCGCTGGCCAAGGGGTAAGGAGAAAAGAAAAAGAAAAAGAAAATAATTTAAAAATCTAAAAAAAATATATAAAATTTATAAAATTTATCCACGTGGTGCCACATAAGACTACTGATGACCACATCAGCAATTTCCAGCTTAAATTAGTTGGATGGACTAAATTGGTACCAATGTAAAAATATTTATGACTAAATTGGTCCAATTAAAAAGTTTAGGACTGAATTAGTACCAATACAAAGTGTTTAGGACTATTTTGGTACTTTTCCCTCTATTTTCTATTAATCAAGCAGATAAGATATCGTTGACATATCCTAAGATCACATTCATAAGTATACCTGAAAAAGGAGAAGTATGTCTAAATTTTTTTTTTTCCAATTCTGTTGAAGCCAACAAGTTACACCAAATGTTAGTTGGTAATCATATTTTTCCTATCATTGTTGTTACAACATATAGGATTGCTAACAACCACTTATGCAAATTAAAAGTAAAGAAATGACCCCTTAAATCTGTAGGCAAAATTTTCTGCCAAACACCCTTTGCATACTTACAGTTCCAAAGTACGTGTAAGGTGGTCTCAGAAGATTGTGGACAAGAAATGCAATAAGGATCCGCTATGATTTTATGATGGAATTTTTTGTGATTAATAAGTAGGTGTTAGTATGAAACCAGTCATAGAAAACTTTTGATCCTCTGCGGTCCGTCCCATTTCCATACTAAATCCAGAGCTTATTTGTAGCCAAATATTGTTCTGTTGAGAATAAATCAGAGGCTTCCTTTATAGAGAAATTCCCACTGCTATTTCTAGCCCAAAGCAATAAATCACTATCATCAAAGTATGGACTGAAGTCTCAGGAAAATTGACTGAGGCAAGATAACCACTAGACCGGTATTTGAAGCTTAACTTCTTTTTCTTTTTTGCATTCAAATTTATAAATGGACAAGGGAGGCAATGGCGACGTCAACGATGCCGCCACTACTGCTACTTCATCATCTTCCTCTGTGAGCCCATCTTTTACAATCTCATGGGGACCGTCGTGTCGTCACAATAATGTCACGCCTTCTTCCCTAATTTTTAACAGTTGTTTATCCAAAACTCGTTCGATTTCAAAAGTAAGATATGTATGGAGCTGCTAAATCACATATACCAAAAAGATCAAACCAAGATCAAAAGAAAGAGCTACGCTTGGAATGGTAGTGATATAGAAAAAAAAACGGATGGATTACAAAGAGATTACTTGCGTTTTAGGGGTTTGATAAGTCATAGAATACAGAACTTCTTCAGAAAAAGGCACTAGTTGGGGAATAAATCATTTCTTTTGGTCCAATATTTGAAACAAATTTCAAGATCTATGAAAGATTTTGGACAGTTCGTGCGACTAAACTCGAATTGCTAAGTTGTCATTGTACTCACAAGTTAACGATTAAATTTGCATGCATTTGGCAACTCTTAGGAGTTCATCGATACGAACTTAGGCCATACAGGGCGGCACTTTGATAGATGACATTCGCTTTGGGACAATTTTTACAGTTCACTCCCTTTCTTAGAGTGCACGAAAAGGACGATTGATATCAGCTTGATGAGCTTTTCAATGTGATGAGCTAGTAATTCACGGATCAAAAGGTCGCATCGATGAATATGGACGCTTTTACCAAGGATGGCTTACAACAACTAGGCTAAAATTTGGAGTTTGAATAACATTCGGTAAGCGAACATCTTCTTTATACCATTCGAGTAAAAAGGGAAAAAGAAGCGAACACCAATGCTCATAACATGGGACAGACGTAGCGTACCACGGATAGACAAGGAAAGAAGGGCACAATGCTCCCAAAAGGTCCCCATCCTCATGGCATTGTGACAGTTTTACAAGAGACTATGATACCGATATGCCCGCTGTTTGAACATATATACCGAGGCCTCATTTTCTTTGTTCTTTTGACCCCTCGATAGCTTCGCACCAGCTGGGGTCTCTCTCTCTTTCTCCAACCATCTTCTTTCTTATAGTCCACCTCAAAATTCTATAGTGCTCTCGCACTCCTCACTTCCCGCGTTTCTTTTTTCTCTCTGCTTGACCATTGCCCCCATCAAAATCAGTTCCACAGGACATTAGCTGATACTCAATGGCAGAGGAAACAGAAGCCTCAGTGAATGGTCCTGGTGAAGTCACGATGGATAATGATGTAGCAGTGATGCCGGATGTTCACGAAACCGGAATGAAGATCGAGAGGGCGAGAGAAGTTTATGCGGAGCATCTGAGCATCGAAGAGAAGCCTAACAAAGTGGAGGTCTACTCTTGGTACTTGTACGGGCTTTGCTCATACTTCATCCAGACGGTCCTTGTGCCGATAGTTTTCCCTCTCCTCATCAGCCAAATTTTTAAAAGAGTACCTCCGCCCACTCAAGGATGGTACAGGAGTTTCAGGAGATTGGCTTGTGACAAAAACGAAATGACACTGTAAGTCTTTGCACACTCTCTTGCAACTTCTTTTTGAAGAGAGAGCTCATGGGAACACAGACCAATTTACTTGGTAGAAAAAGATAAATTCTAACCAACTTTCACTCACAATAGTTTTTCGAGTTCATGGCATTTCCAAATCATCCATAACAGCTAGGTACTAAAAACCAAATGCCGTATGATTTCTTAACAAACGGAACATATATATTTTGGACAGCTTATTGACAGTAACATAGTGTGTGCGCACTTATGGGTCGGTGTCATATTTTCCAATTGTGTCATATAAGATCGAATGGTATAGACTCCATATTATGATTAAATTTATGTCACAAAGCTCAACCTATTAGGAAAGCAAGTCGCTGCATGCATCAAACGTACTCTTTTACGCTCATTATGCCGAGCTTAGGCCTATGAAGAAACTCAAGATCAAAATGGAATAATGATGGATAAGGAAATGGGAGCACCGGAGAAATAACAATGACCCAAATAGAATAGCAGGTTACATGAAGTTGGAAATACTGGTGTCCTGCTCGTTTATCATATGCTCCCACAGGCGAGCGATTAATGAATACTTGACCTTATATCAACACATTGTACATACATAACTTAAAATTGTATGATCTCGAGAACAGGTATCAAAGCATAACTTACCAGTCAATTGACGTCGGCCAATGGACATTCTCATCCCTAGAGTGGGTATCAGCTTCTTGGGTCATAGGCCTAATCCTGGCAGCTCCATTCCTTGGATTCGCTTCTTTCTACCTCGACCACAGCCGCAGCCAACAGATCATCGCAGGAGCTGCGACAGTCATTGGCGTCGTGTTCTGCCTACCTGCCGGATCCTTTCGCTTAACATGGATCTTCCCTCCTTATATCGCGGCCATTGTTGCCGCCCACACCATTGCCACCGCCGCACACACGCGCCACCTTGGCCTCATGATCCGAGGCTTCACTGGCCCTACCCTCAACAGAGACCAGTTCCACCTTCGGAGGGCAGCATCCACCTGGCTCTCGCTCATCGCCACCGCCGTCGGCTCCTTAGGCTCTGCCGCCTTCTCCTCCTTCACCTCCCACATGGTCAATGAGAAATTCGTCGGTCTGTGGGTGGTCTCCATCTTCAGCGGCATCATGTGGCTTGTCGGAATACTCCACGTCGGCATCGCACAAAGATCCGGACTGCCCTCAACCAGCACGCCAATATCCCACTTCTTCTCCACTTTGGCATTTCCACAAGCAGTCGGGGGGCTCGTCAGCGCTTTCTTGGGATCTTTCACAACGATGTGCATTTTCACCGGGGGTGTCCTCTTTGTCATTGGCCAACTATGCCTAAAGCCCGTTCCTCTCCTCTACCTCCTGCTCACCTACTTCTTGTTCCCCATAGTCTCTCTCCCCCTGATGCACCCGCTCCAACACGTGCTCCGAACAAGCGCAGTGAAGATGAAAATCCTGGGCTTCGCTCTCTCGATGCTCACATCAGGAATGGGGTTCTACTTCAGGGAGAAGACATGGGCGAAGGAGCACGTACTGCTGTTCGCGGCGATACAGGGCACGTCGGCGGGGACCCTGCACGCGTTCGGGCGAGTCCTGATCCTGGACTCCGCGCCGTGCGGGAAGGAAGGGGCTTTCGCGGCGTGGCACTCGTGGGTCGGCGGGATCGGCGCCTGCGCCGGCTTCGCCGCGGCGTCCGCCGTTCCCGGGAAGATAGGCACCTCGTTCGGGGTGGCGTTCCTGGGCGCGGCCCTCGGAGCGATCGTGCTGGTCTACGGGAACGTGAGCGACTACGGGGGAGCTTTGAGAGCAGGGCACGTGAAGGGGGACGGTGGAGGGAGGGGACTGCCCGAGCACGCGTTCGACGATGAAGTGATCGTGAAGGAGCAGTCTGCGGCTCCATAGAGAGAGAGAGAGAGAGAGAGAGAGAGGAAATGAACAGAGTGGGAAAGTGTATATTTCGAGAGATGCAGGGTGTCGTGGCAAGTGTTGCAATTTGAGCATTTTTCGTCTTTCTTCGTCGCCTTTTCCATCCTTTAGGAGGAGGGGTTGAAGTGAAATAGAAGAAAAAGGGTGTCTTTCCTCCAGGTTTGTCTTTGTGTTTGCATCGGATTTTTAAGCTGATGTAATAAATGCTGATTCTTTCTATTATTTCCTTTTAAGCTTCTTTCGGTCACGCGATTGTTTCTTCTACCTTGTAAATCACACAAGTTTGTTCTTACATAATGCCACGCTAATTATTTTATTTTGTGATAATAACATAAATGATCCATAATCTTTAACATAACACACAAAGTGATCATTGAATTTTTAATTTATTTAACATGATTTGTAAAATTTTAACCTAATAATGTATAATGTTCTCCTTAAATTTTAAATTTGTTTAATGTGATCCTTAAACTTTTAATAAATGTTCAAATTAATCCTTAAACTATATAAAAAAAATCCAATGTTATTCTTATTTGGACATTATCATATAATCTAGAGACGTGAACTATATTTAAAAGATTAAAAGTTCATGAACTATATTGTAGATTGACCTAAAATTCATTAATTATATGAAACAATTTAAAAGTTTATGAATCATATTGTACTTCTGTTTCTTTCAAGTATAGACTTTGATAATATCATTTACACGTTCTATCATTAAACATAGTTTATTACTCAATCATTAAACACGTTAGTAGCCTTTTATTTATTTTATCATCTTCAAATCATCATAAGAGATTTCCCTAACAGCTGATACAATAGAAAAGGATTCAACAGTAGGAATTGAAAAGGAGGAGGAAGATGAGAGAGAGACCGAATCTAGTTCTGAGCTTGAGTCTAAATAGATCAGAAGAATTAGATCTATTGGGGGCTAATCGTGGTTTTTCAAGACAATAGAATCAAGTTGTATGTCCTCTTGATTGCTCAGATCTCTCAGTAATGATTCCAATTTGGTTTGGCTTCTCCTTTGTAGAAGTTGAGGATTCCTCAAGAATCTTTTCTTTCCATTTTTCTTTCCTTAGCCAATCCATTTCTTTGAGGCGATTTCTCTTTTCTACCACATCAATGTTATATGATTTGGTAGAGATTTTTGCAATCAGTTGAATTTGCCTCTTGAGTTTCTCTATTTTAGCCTTTGGGCTTTCGAGATGATGATAACCCAAATGTTGTCCAGATCCCAAGGAGTGAAGGTGGAAATTTAAAAGCATTTTCTTGGTGATTTCATCACATCTCTTGAGATCTTTATGTACTTCAATGATTTTGGACTCAATCATTTTGAAAGTATTGTTATGTGTCAAAAGAGTTTCTAATTGCCAATTCAGAATAGCTTTGACAACAGAAGTTCTCTTTTGCCTTCCATGTTCGTTCACATCAGTTGGAGTAGGGATTTTTGCAGGATGACGAAATCTTCCTTGAGGATCAATGAATTCTTCAGCAATAAGAAAAGAAAGCTTAGAGTTTTCTCTCACAAGAGGAGGAAAATTTATATCATGGAACATGGAAATTGAAGGGTTGCCCTTCTTCTGAGTTTCTTGGCTAGATGGTGATTCACCTGGAAGTTCAAGTGGGTATGAATTCTTTTTCACCCATTTCAAGATTGGTTTGTAAAATGGAAAAACAGTTGGTTTTTATGAGGAGATGAGGGAGGGGGTGAAGGTGGTAAAACTGGTGATGCTGAAGTATATAAAGGTGGTGGTGATGGAGCATAAGAAACCATGAATTAGAATTTATCACATTCACCAAGGGTATGAATAGAGGGGTCTCTATTCAGATACCTTTGGTATAAGCCATCTTTAGCCTTCCGGACTTTTTGCTTGGGCTTTGTAGCATATTCTACTTCATTAGGAGCATTTATACATGAAGAACACTGACAAAAAGGATCCCAAAAACAATGACCATAAGGGTCTTTGTAGTAATGGATAGTTCTCCATCACTCTGGAAGTATTTGACAAGTTTCTTTAGGTTTAGTTCAGGGATTGGATCCCAAATGTAGGGTTGGATCATGAATAGGGTCTAGAAGATAGAAGGATTTTCTTCTTTTTCTCTGTCGAACTTGATGGCAATAGTGACATCTTTTTTTCTAACAAACTTAGAAGCTGAGGACTGAAGAGGCTTATTGTATTGGTGCAGCTTTTCATAGTTGGTGATCCAAGTCTTTGGGACAAGCTTGACCAACTTTTCTTTGGGGATTTGCTTGGGGACATAGATACAGGAGGCCTGATCATTTTGCATGGATATGAACATAACATCTTCATTTCCATTATGGAAATTAAGATTAAGGGCATGATTCTACACTTGATAGACCATTTGATAGTGTAAATTTGTTGTTATGGAATTAACAGTCTGAGGTGCTCCAGTAAACTAAATCTAGACTTTTAAAAAGGAAAGCAACTAAGGGTCTAAAAGAACAATATTGAAGTTTGGATAAAAGATTACAAAGACTGTCCTAACATTCAAAATAGTTTAGATAATACTAATGTAAGCTTGCTGGTATTCTAAGAATCGAGTGTCCAATAGGCCATTCTAGCAACCATGGGCAGGCCTTTTTGGCCATGGAAAATGAGTGCAAGATGTACAATTGCATAGTGGATGCGGTAATGCCCTTGTTGGGTTCATTGTTTAGGAAATTATGAGAGAATTTGAGAACAAGAAGGTACTCCTTTTCAATGGCTAGAATAAGATGTTGATTAAATTTGGAGGACTGCACGTACTCTTTCACTTCTTTAGAAATTTGACGAATAAGATGCTTGATTAAGCGGATGGGGGAAAAATGAAGATGGCTTGGCAAAAGCAGAGTATGGGTTCATAAGAGGAAACTGGGTCTTGGAAATCTTTGTATCATCACTAAGAGAGACTTCATAGAGATAGACAATCTTAGAAACATTTGACACACGAATTCTGATAGAGAGGAGCAAGATGGAGATGGAGTACGGGTAACAAGAGCATTGAAAGTTTCAGAATCAGTCATGGTAAGGAAGAAATTTTCTCAACACTAGATTCACCATTTAAGCACAGAAACAAACTAGGTTACAAATGAAACCATAACTTTGATACCAATGAGAGAATCTATACTTAGAACCAAAGAGAACTTGGTTAGTTGAGAGGGGATAGTCTTAGCCATATGACTTCAAACCGGTTTACCTCTTTGATGATTGCTCAACAATTGTCTTAGCCATATCACTTCAAACCAGTTTACCACTTTGATGATTGCTCAACAATCTCATGGATTCCTTGTGGAAGGAAACTCACCTGCTCTTAGCCTGGCATCAAGTTCTTCTACGGCCTTGACACTTATTTCGGCCATCATTTGCTTCCATATATTTCTTCATGTGTTTTCAAAAACCAAGAACCTATTGACTAGTTTTTGTAATTTCACTGCTCACCACTTATCGCACTGTAGAATCAGCAAATAAGGACGCGTTTGATAACGATTCTATTCCTAGGAGTAGATTTTGATCAGAAATGATTACCTTTGATTTTGTTTCCGGGAACTTATTCTAAGTATTTTAAACCGTTTAGTAGCTATCCAAAATTTCTAATTTTGGAATGGAATTGCGTTTGGTACCGTGCTTATTGATTATGTTCCAAATTAATTTCTTTTAATTTTTAACTATTTTTTATACTTTTATACTTTTTTTCTTTTCTTTTTTTTCTTTTTTCTCCTATTCTTCTTCTTCTTCTTCAGGCCGGTCGCCAGACCGGCGATCGGCCAGATGAGGGCCGGCGACCTCACCAGAGCGTCGTCGGCCCTCGATGAGGCCAGCCCTCGTCGGCCGAGCCTCGCCGGTGGCCAGGCCAACCTCGCCGGGGCTGTGTAAGGCCCGCCTGGCCACCGGCGAGGCTGGGCAAGGCCCGCCTGGCCACCAGTGGGGCTGGGCGTCGCAAGGCTTGCCCAACCCCGGCGAGCGATGCCTAGCCCCAATGAGGTCGAGCCTCGCCAGTGGCCAAGCGGGCCTCGCCGGGGCAAGGCGAGCCTTGTCGGGTGAGCCCCCGGCGAGGCCTACCAAGCCACCAGCGAGCTCGCCGGACCTCGCCCTGGCCTGGCGAGCCTTCAGCAAGCTCGCCGAACCGGTTGCTGGTGAATGGCAGCAGCGGACGACGGCAGTGGATGGCGGCGGACAGTGGTGGATGGTGGCGGATAGCCACCACACGATCGAAGAAGAAAAAAAGAGAAGAGGGAGAAAAAAGAAAAAAAAATAGTTGGTTTTGATTTTTTTTCTGATTCTGGAACAAGAATCACATTTTTTTTTTTTTTTAATTCTTGATTCTACTCCCAATCTGTTTCTGGAAATAAAAATTTTACCAAACGCGATTATGTTTCCAAACTGATCTCGGGAACAAAAAATCAGAATTTGACCTTGTTTGGATGGTTACCAAACATGGCCTAAAAGTGAAGAAAATGTATCGAGGCCGTGCATTTTGTGTGTTGTACATTATGAGATCTTCATTTTCCAAGTTTTTCTCATTCATTGAATGAATGAATCAAATCTAGTGGTGGTTCCATTCTCCCTGGAAACTCTTTTGGATCTAGTTGTCCGTCTGCCCGTCTGTGTCTGTCTGTCTCTATTTGTCTCTCAGGAATATTTTTTTTTAGTACAAGAGTACACAGAGAAAAAGAAGCAGGGTGAACAATGCTATTTCATTTTGTCTTACCTCTAAATCTGTCACCATCAATTTGCAAACTTGCGTTAGATTTGTTCTTTAATTAGCATCACCGCCAACTCTATAAATTTTAAATGTAGACGCTTTTTCTTTTTTATAAAATCTGTTTTGGCTTATTGTCAAAATCTTTATATTTTCTCTAATTGCAGGTGTTTATGTTGGAGATGGACGGGCAATTTGACCGACTAGCTGAGCTGATATATGTAGAGAGCCATCTCAGCAACATCTCCACCAAGTTCCATGGAGAGATCACCCAGCAAATGCTCAAGCACTCTGATTTCCCTGGGAGCAACAGTGGCACGGGGCTCTTCCAAACCATCACTGGCTTGAAGATCAGAGACCTCTGGAAACAAATAGTTGCCACTAAAACTGGTGCTCCATTGGAAGCAGCAAAAGCTTGAAACTTTCTACATGGCGGGAAAAAGAATCACCCATACATATCATAGTCCCTCAAGCCCTATTTTCTTCTTTACTTCTCCTTTTTTTTTTTTTTTTATTTCATCACCCAAATTATTCTTCCTTCATGCTTCGACCCGAGTAGAGGAGAGCGCTCGGCATGTATTTTCTTCTCCCACGTGTAATTTCAATCCAATTTGTAACATAGAGGAATAATAGCAGAAGATGTATTTAATTACGGAAGCAATTAGGAGATAGACGGTGCATTATGTGAGACGAACTTGCGATCAAGGACCGTACAGAAAAGGAAAAAACTCATTCACAATGTTCGAAACGGAGGAATTGCGACAGACCTTGTCAAGTCATCATTCTTATATTTACCTTCGACCATATGCACACGGTAATAACCGTTTGTCACTTGCAAACAGATGTAGAGAAGCAATGGCAGGTCCTAGACCATTATGAAATTCTAACTCAAACAAGAAATCATATAGAGAGAATATTGGCAAATCATCGTCTATAAATTGACTAAGGGCCATTAACTCCCCAGAGCAAATTAAAGATGCCCGTACTTCGCCTACTAATTAGAAATCTATACCCAATTTGTGGACTCGGGTCCGTAAAAATATTTTACTTCGCTTACAAATTCCTTGAAATCTATAAATACCCTGCAAGCCATGGAAGTCCCGACTTTGCCCATGCAGATGGCCTTTGAAAAATTGGTAGCACGCGGCGGATGGAAGGAAACGAACCCAAGACGTGACGACACTCACTTGAGCCCCTCACTTTTTTATTTTTGTCCAGCGTTTGGAGTTGTGACGTTTTATATTAAAACGGAACGGAAACGAAACTTACATTGTTAAAGCCATGTTACAACAACCAAGAATCCTAGAAGGCCCTGACGCTTTTAGGCAAGCCCGGAAGAATGCTTTGGTCCATTTTTTCTTTTTTTAAAGTTTGTGTAACCTTATTAAAAGATCGTTTTCTATGGGATAAATCATGAGATGCCCTTAAAATTATTCATCAATCAAGTCAATGAAGTAAGAGTCTTAGGCCCTATTTGTTTGTGGTTTTTTTTTTTTTTTTTTGGTCATAAACACAATTTCTGTTTTTTTGTTCCGAAGAATAAAAAAAAGAATAAAAACGCGTTTGTTTGCGTTTTTGTTCCAAATCTATTTTTTTTGTTCCGGGGAATAAATTTGGAACAGAAACAAGAAACCAAAAAAACTCGTTTCTTGTTCTTGGAACACTTCGAGAAACAATTTTTCTCTCTCCTATTTTTTTCTTCTATTTCTTTTCTTCTTCTTTTTTCTTTGGCCAGTCGCCGGCCCTTGACAAGGCCGCTAGCCAAAAGGAAAGGAAAAAGAAAAATAAAAAAGGAAAAATAAAATAAAAATATTAAAAAATTAAAAGAAAAAAATTATACAAGTTTACCAAACATGTTTCTATTCTTTTCTATTCCGAAACAAATTTACCGAACGTGTTCTTCGTTCAAAAATTATTTTTCGGAACAGAAATAGTTTTTTCTATTTTTGTTCCGTAGAGAATAATTTTTAAACAGAACGTTACCAAACGCACCTTTAAGTTATTCTAGGAAAAAACAAAAAAAAGAAGGGAAAATTTCAATTAAGGGCCTGAAATGGAACCGTTTTCTCGAAAATTGGCCTAGAATGAACATTGTATCAAATAAGGACCCAAAATGACTGATTTAGTCTCGAATAAGGGTTTCAACTTGAAAATTAATCAAATCTTATTTGCAACTAGGGGTATTTTCGTCTAAAGACCTTTTTTTTTCTTTTTCCTTTTTGTTTTTCTTTTCTTTTTTTTTCCATCTTGCTCACCTCTTTCTTGACAAATGCATCGACTCCTCACGCACAAGCTTACATAGGTGCAAAATAATTTGAACAATTTAGGAAAAGAAGAAAACGAAAAGATATTTGAGAAATTATGCAATTTTGCAAAACTACAAATTGCGTGCTTCAATTCTGCAGCCTCCCCATTAGCAAACTTCAAAGCGCATGCTCTACATTATGCAATTTTGCATCCTCACCCAAAAACTCATCTATTTCGGCATAAGCCAGTTTTTAAGTTATTCGCCACCACTCACCTTATTCGATGACGATAATAAACTTAAAAATCAAGAAATATCCATCAGTGGGTTTTGTTTTTATTCAATTTGATTGTAAAAACTTACCATGGCAATTAAAGTAACAGTTTCATGCTCTCCCCGCCAATGAAATTGCCTATGCCACGATAACTTTAACTCGTAGCTTCTTGGGAATATTTTATTGGGTCTGGGTTGGATTATTCATAACATTCATAGCTTGTGCATTAAGGTGGAATATGTGGCTTCTTGAGAGGATCCAATTGTGTCGTGCATACTGGTTATTTTCAAAGGTTGCTAAATCATTCTGACCTGTGATTGAAGATACTCGCCTGTGGTGGTGATTCGAATAAGACAACACTCAATCTAAAAAACGAATGACTCTGGTCTACACATGTTCAAACAAATTTGCCTCTTTAACTCTGAAATATTATCTACACAGATTTGAAGAGAGAATAACAAGATGAAAAAAGTGCAAAATCGCTCAGAAATTCTCAAAACAACGTATTTCATTGAACAAATCAATGCACATGAGTATCATAGAGATTCCTCAAAAATCTCTAATAAATTTGGCTTAGGCACTTCAATCTGACTTCTTCTCGCTAAGATCAATCACAGCTTGCGTGAGCACCGATTTGAATTCAAGCATCGACGACAAAGAGGGCAGCAAGCTAATGGCTTACACCTCATCATGCTTTGTGCTTGACCATGACCACAAGATATGGGGATTGAATCGAGCTGAGCGTTACATCTTGGTCCACTCGTGCTTGATCTAGGGCTTGGATTGACCTCCATCTTTCAACAAAGATACTAGAATTGCTGTTGAGGGCAATGACAAATGAGGTTGAGGGCATTGATGGTTAATTCGGCAAGGAAGATAGAGGTGGACTTTGGAGAACACGATTTAAAGAGTGAAAAAGGCGAAGGCACGATGATGAAGAAGAAAAGTAAATGAAGGAGAAAATAAACTAAAAAAAAGAAGGAAAAAGAAGTCTATACCCCTAGATGCAAATAAGATTTGGTTGGCTTTTAAGTTGAGGCCCTTATTTGAAACTAAGTTAATCACTTCAGGTTCTTGTTTAAAACAATGTCCATTTTAGGTAACTTTTTGAGAAAACGGCTCCACTTTAGGCCCTTAATTGAAATTTTCCCAAAAAAGAATATGCTAGCGATGCAATTAAGGTATTATTTGATACGCTGTAATCTATAGTATAAATTCAACTTAGTTCATTTATACATGTAATCCAAACACAACTTAAATGCTTAATTAGGCTTGCTACCCACCGCTTAAATATAGTATTATTAAGTGTGATCTCAACTTAATTTAAATACAAGGACTACCCAAATTGACTCGACCATACTCCTATTAGGCTTGGGATCCTTCGAGTCATTTAATTCTAGTCGTGCATAATCAATCTCCAATTTGAATTTATTTATTTGTAAAGTCCAAACATTAGCTAATTGTAGGGCCCACGCACTAGCACGTAAACGCTCAGACTTGATAATAAAGAGATGAGCCAGCTCAGCTAGTCCAAAAGTGGAATTGAAATTGTTGACAGACAGGGATTCAATTATCTATCATTTATAATTATCTCGAAACTTAATGTCGAAAATTACTTGACAAACTTCGTTATTTGCTCATGCCCATACAAAAAAAAAAAAAAAAAAAAAAAAAAAAAAAAAAATTGAGCATGCATAAATATAAGATTTTGTGCTGTAACTTGAGCTTTTGAAAATCTTAATCATGTTTAATTAATGGGGTCAAAACTCAGAAAAGTAATGGGTTAAATTAATTTGATATGAAAATTTCACATATCTAATGAAAAATGTACATAGCACTTTCAATGGGGTTGATCCAGGATGGATAGGCATCGCCTTGGACTCAAACAATGTCCCATGATCGACTAGACAAAATGAAAGAGAGATACATTACAATCCCAGAATGATTTATGGGCTGTAGCGACGAGCGATGATGAAGGATCGATGGGAAATGATTTCAATGGGTTGCCTCGGAGGTCGGGCTGTGGCGATGGTGGAACAGCGAAGACCCACCCCAGACTTAATGAGCCTGACCGAGTACATATCCCTGATGCTAACCTAGACGGACATGCTACCATTTCAAATGGAAAAATTACCCAAAAATTCATAAATCTATGTATAGATGCCAATTTAATCCTAAACAATTTAATTTAATCATAGAGACAAGTGCCAATATAGTCGTTCTGATCAATTCTGAAAGAAAATTGCTGATATAGATGTCGGTCATTCTACATGAAATAGTCAGTGCAGAGATGGACAATTTTTATGAATTTTTTAAAACATTCTGATTATTGTTTATATATCTTTATTTTATTTTTTTTCCCACTATGGCGATGAGGCCTTGGCAACCCTCACCAATGACATTGGAAAAAAATGAATAGAAAAGAAATACAAGTAAAAAGTAAAACTCATATAAAAAATTTAGAATTTTTTTTGAATGGCAAATATTGTTCATGTCAACACTAGCCATCGTTGGCTATGCCATGTAGGACAATTAGGGTCTATGTCGGTGGTTTTCGGCCAAAATTAATAGAAATGACTACATTGATAAATTGTCAAAATGTTAAAAACTACATTAACTAAATTGGAATATTTATAATTGAATTGACATCCGTACTAATCGACCACAACTCGATATTGATCACGATAGCCCGGACTGAGCGGCAAATTATTTGCATCCGTCAATGTCAGTATCTACGAATTTGGCAACAACACTAGTGTATTGTGATTGCGAATAACTACAAGAATAAATAAATCCATGAGCTTATAAAGTCTACTTACCATATGAAGTTTTCTTTTCCTGTAAATTCACCAAGTTCACAGATTACTCTGATCCATTGACATGGATACCATGTTGATTCGTTCAGTTCATATTGATTTACTCTCAAACCCATCTCCTCTTCGGAACAGAGTGCTTTGATACCCGTACCCCGTCACTTCAAGTGAGCAAACCCCTAAATAGGACATCTGAATAGGACCGAAAGAGGATTCGAGCTAAAGAAAGCAAACAAATATCGGAGCTTGTTCAAAAATTGTTCTTCCTATTACATACGCAATACATGCGCACAAAGAGAAAAGATGGTGGTCGTGAAACTTCTTCTCCACTGTTAATATGAGCTGATGTGACAAACGCTTAATGAGTAAAATTAGATCGATACATTTTGTACCGCAATGAATTGGTGAGTTTATATCCTTGTTATGTAGGACTTCCTGATGAATTGGCTCTCATTGGCTGTCATTGTACAAGGACCTCACCCTCCAAATGACTATAGCAAATTGATCCAGTTTTGTACAATGATGAACTAGTGACTTTATATCCACGGTACATTAAAGACTTTATAATGAATTGGCTCCCATGTGTGCAGGGACCCGACGCTTTGAACGTGGGATTCTTACCCCACGGGGCAGTTCTTTTCTCCTTGGTGTACTTTAAAAGTTGACATGGATTTGGGATTGGTCAACACCTGGCTAGGAGTTTTGACCCTTCGGTGCTCCCTAGGGAGAGCATTTGGGAAACCTTCGCAAAAATGCAAAGGGCACTGGATAAAAGAGCTTTTTTTTTTTTTTTTTTTTTTTTTTTTTTTTTGAGATACACGTACTCGGATGAGAAAAGATAATGTGCGAAGGACTGAATTGAATTGCTTTTAGCAAATTGGAGCCGTTTGAAAATGGAGTACCCTTCCAAGGAAATAAAGAAGTTTGAAAGTGCCCCCATTGGTTTAATGAAGTCCAAGAAGTACCCCAGATTGAGGAAAAGAACTCGCTTAATGGGTCTACAACCGCAAGCACGGTGGAAGATTCTTGGATTGACAATGCACTCTAATTTTAGGAAGAAAATGTGAAGAGCTTACTTTGTGGACCTGAATTCCCCATTTTGGGATTTGCTTCCTCCACTTCATTTGAAACCCTTCTTCTATATTGCATCCATTCAAGAAGTACATTTACATTCACGAATCGAAGAATGAAGATCCATCCCGTGTACAGTTAAGTAATCGGCGACCAAGCTCGGTTAAGCCTACGCTAATACTTCTTGAAAAGACTTTGTATGAAGGGGAATGACTGATCGACTCTTTATGAAAATCGATCTATTTTTCTATCCAATTCATCATTGAGTGCGAAGGACAACTTTCAATATCACTATTGATAGGACATTTCCTCGTATAGATGTACCAATTTTTGAAGATGAAACGGATTTACCTACACATGTATCTTCTGCTTCAACCGCACCGAACGCAACACAATGGACAACGGAAGAAGTGGGGTTGGGTAGTTATCTCCAATTCTCAGGTCCTGTGAGAACTTGCTATTTTGAACTTTGGTTATAGCGAGAACTTTGCATCTACGAAAACCTTGTCCCTCCTATACACTAACCGGCCGAGATGGCATCATGACCATGGATTATACTATTTGAATCACCTGCGTTGAATTTCAGCTGTCAATCATCAATGGCCAAGATTTAATATTGGCGATCCAACGGTTTGAAATTGTAAGGGCATCGATGTCCTCACAGTATAATAGACTAACCCCTCTACCACATTTTTTTTCTGGTGGCCTCTAGGTACAAGTAAGGATGGACCATCACCTGACCAAACCTCACCCAAGTGTCCAAGACAATATCAGAAGAAGAGGAAGGTGAGTCAAGGTAGATTCATCTCCAGAAGATATTACAAAAATTATAAAAGGGGCCTCAGTCTCATAGCATTTGACGTAATGGGGGGACAAGGAGGGAGTTATGATCAGCGTTCACATTCTAGTGGAGGACTCCGAAAATGAGATGCTACCGTCCGTCTACAAAAGTGACTCCACTTCCTCTGGAACTGACTCCTCTGCTTTGAAGGACTGGAAAATCGGGTGCAAGTAGGCACCCCGTAAGTCTTCTTCCTCCAGTTCTTGGTCCAGTTCTGCCATGTCGTTTGCCAGGGCTTCCTGTGGGGAAAAGGAGAAAAGTACAGCTAAAACCACATACATAAAGATGCTAAAGATGTAGGTTGCGACAGCGAGTGAACAATCTGCATAAATTTTGCATGATAATCATGCCGAAGACTGATGTTGGCTGAGTGAAAAGAACTCAGCACCAGGTCTCTTCTCTTGTCAGATGACTTTTTGGGTCAAAGACACTATCGTCGGACTTTCAACTGTGAACCTTCAACTCAAGGGATGCTAATTGAATAGTCAATGAAAGAAGTATCACTAACAAGCTTGGATAAATGAACATTAAGGATTCATAACGGAAGTTACAAAATCATAGAAATTTACCTCCAGTGGATACTTTCTGAAAGCTGGCTCAAATCGATGTTTGCAGTACTTGTGAAAGGACAGTGTAAGAATCGATAAGATAACAAGCAGAGGAGTGGAGATAGCAGCTTTTTTAGTACTGAGCAACCCCAACAAATGAAGCTGAGATATTAGTAAGCCTGTAATTATCCGACTATGAATGTGTGGCCAGAACGCCGCAGCACTCTCGTAACGTTGATTGTAGACATTAATCATCTGCCAACATTAACCATCAGAGGAAGCCAAAACATATCAGATGTGAGTGAACTTTCCCAACATTACATAAAAATGGTCCATCAAAACTAAAAGATTGAACATAGAAAAAGCAATATCAAGTCAATTAACTGACCTGATGACGATATACTAGATACGCAAAAGCAAAAAAGACCAGTATGAACGGCAGAAGGATTGGAGTGACCACAGCATAAACAATGCCCAAAAGAAAGTAAAGTTGAAGACTAGGGAGAGTCTCTGGAAAATCCACGCTTCCAGGGTTCATTGCCTTCTCCTTGTCTCTCTCTGTCTTCACGAACAACATATTCTTGAGATGGAATATAATCAATGGCTTTAAACGGAGAATTTCGCTGGCAATGCCAGCCCATCCGTCCACCATTATGTATGTGATGAAGAAAGTGGCCCTCATAGGTATTGACACCCCAATGGTTCTAGGAATCCTGCAAAGGGTTCATGGCACACATAAGCAAGTTACCCTAGGAACTGAAGTTTCATGAAATCTGACCAGGACTTGGGGGATAAAGGAGTATGCATGCCATGGAGTGATTCACCATGCCAATGGTACGCAGTGATGAACTCAACTCATTTAAATTACAGAACTTGTACAGCAGATGCAATTATGATGACGTTACAAAACTATACTTGGTTAGATGTCACTAGATATATGTGCTTCTGCCCCCGGGGGGGAACCCATATATAAAACGATAAGCTGAAGACTATAGACATTATTAACGAGTCAGACCCATTTCACTGTGAAGGCATCAAATTGGAAATTGTGAATCAAACGAGAAATTGGATACAAAATTCAGGAATAAAAAGAGAAGCCTCCATTCATCAGGATAAGAAGTCGTACTGTGTAGGTGCTTGATGAAGAAAAGCATGCAGCTGCTCAAAAGCTGTTCCAGTCACTATGCTTCCCAGAAAGACATTAACCAGCATGAAAAGGTAGTACTTTGATGCTGTTCTTCTCTCCAACATTGATAGTGAAATGTGTCCCTCAATTTTTGACATTAGCATCAAAACTTTAGGAAGAAGGTACAAAAAGATTTTGAGAGCAAGACCAGGAAGGAAACCTTGTAGGAATGACTTGATGAATTTCCTGCAGTTGCAAGAACAATGATTTCAAGGTGAGCCAAAGAGATGGAACCAGAGACCATATTGAGTTGGTCTCCTATTGAAAATGACCAAATCTCTGATCATTTCATCTTAAATGCAATACAAAATTCAAAATGAAGTGAAGAAAATCAAAGCATCGGTTGCAATAAAAAACCAAAGGATCAAGCACCAAGGGAATCAAGTAAAGAAACTACTGCGACTTTTTAATTTTTGACACATTAGTTGCAAAATCTCCAAATATGCAACAAGGAATGAAAGGCAAGGACACTGTTACACTGCAAAAACAAATGGCGGATGACAACAGAGCAGAACCAAAATGGCCAGAGTCACATGGATGCAGAGTGCACGAGCAAAAAGATCAAAGTCTTCGAAAGTTGAGATTTTTCCAAATGCAAAATACTATTCTTGCTAATATATAAGGTTCAAAAGATCAAATCTGAGTTGTTTATCAAGAAAATATCATGCACACTTCAGAATAAGGTAATCAAGAAGAATTACGAATTTTGCAAGAGCATCCGCGAAGAGGAATTTTATTCCTTTCCCTTCCATTTGAAATTCAAAGAGTATGGTTACTTCACTTACTGTTTTACCACTGGCCTGAGGAAAGGAGCAACTTTTTCAAGTCCATCCAAGTTGGCAAGAGATTGGACAAAAGCAATTGGTATCATGTAAAAGAACACCAAAGCAAAGACTGCCAAGGATATCACAAGTCTCCGAATGCTCAGTGAAAAGGATGGTATGGCTAAGTTCTTCCAGTAAACATCACGGGGTTCTGGGGCACAGTCGGTCAACCATAAGGTTGGATTCTTGCTTTGTTGTGTCTGTGCACAAACTGCAGCATACCAACGCATATTGAAGGACACAAAGGCAACTGGCAGGATAGACTTCGGATCGCTAGTAACTTTCTGACGTTCCTCGGCCATCTGATACAATGTCAAAACAGCCAAGTGTTAAATGCAAGAGTACAGAAAGCCACTGGTTATGTATGAAGAGCCCAGCATGTGTTAAGGAACAAAAAGAAACACATAATAAAAACATAGATATCACCCACTCTTTCCTCAAGGTCTCTTTTCTTTTTCTTGTAGTAGTTGATTGAATCTACCCGCTTGCCCCAAAGCCCGCAAAAGCCTGTCTGAAAATTAAGGAGTAAGACTTTCTAGTTTACAAGCTCTGACTATTGAGAAGTTGTCATTCAAATAACTGAAACAGCTAATACATGTGTGTGTGATAAGAACACCAAATAATTACACTAGGAAGATGATTTTTGAAGAACTATTAAGTACCTTCTTAGATGGTCTCTTCTCTGGATGCCTTTTAAATTTGAGCTGATTATGGTCTAGCACATTCTGAAGACTCTCTCTCTTTCTCACGAGTTTAGCAAATTTATTGTCATTGTACACTCCCTGGAGTATGGCAAAACAGAAAAGGTCATTGCTCCAGACAGAAGAAAAGACCTTAAGATAAAAAGAGACAACTCTACCCATGGAGGCATGCCCATGACTTAATAAAAGATAAATGCTTGAAAAAAAATGTCAACAAACAACATAGCAGAACTGTCCCAGGAAAAAAAAAAATTATTACTTGGTGACCAAGATAGCTCTCTTCATAGTTAGTTCGAAAGAAATCGTTGACAGCATCCGATATTGACTGGCCAGGAACACGAGGCACATTTCGAACCACTACCTGCAAAAAGGTATGGTTCAACAGAAGTCTTTCAGATGGCAGGACTGCGGCAAAGATTACTAACTTCTGATCAAGAAATTTGCACAAGTGAAGTTCACTTTGTTCAAGAACGAGACCAGTTCAGACCTCCAACTTATGCATATCCTTTTGCGATAAGCAGGAGATGCAATATGCTAATTTCCTCACAAACAGTTAAAGATAATTGCATGTGGCATGAGTTCTAAAATGACTATTAGCACTGAAAGTAGCACATGACTGCCAACAAAGCAATTTGGCGGGGCTTCCAAGTTATTAGAGACGCAAAGTCTGTATTTGCCGTACTTCTTATTACTGTAGCGAAGCATGAAAAGAATGAGGTCAATACTGAGAAGATACATGAAATTGCATCTTTTACTTGCAGCCTGAAGCAAATTAACAGAGAGCCTCCTCATTTATAGGTCAAAACCTTCCTAAAGAAAACTCTTTAAGTTCTTAACTCCCTAAGTTGAAAAGGCTATCCAGGTTATACTGCAAAAGGGGTGTTGTCCTTCCTGTGGAAGCCAACTCTTTTGATGGAGCAGTCAATGGTAGAGGCAAGGTCCCACCTCGCTAGATCCAGAATAGACCAGGCCAATCCTAAGCGCAACATCAACAATTGATTCTTCCAGTTCATATTATGCATGACCAATCCAATGATGGAATTCCAGGAAGCATGGCTTGTCGACGACTCGTGACAGAAAAAATGCCATCAGGAAATTAGAATTCAGTCATCTTCCACATCATGGTTGCTTATGCTAGATACAAAGCCTAAACAAATTACATCTCCCAAAATAATAATTCTGCTTAAACCAAGCTTTAAAAAATTATACTGGTTAAGATAGGAACTTTAACCATTTCAAACATGGTGCTCTATGAGTGCCAATTATCATCATGTAAGGCTAAATCAGTTTGTGCAACGCACATGATAAACTGACTTGTCTAGCATACATAGATGATAAGGTCTTCTTGCTTGAAGAGATTGTCATCACTCAGAGAATAGTGGAGACCACATAAAGTCAAGTAATTTGTAGTCGCATGCAAAATAAGGTGCAAACAGTTATATAATGTGCCTAGGTACGCCGTTGTCAAAACCGCTCACATTTCTGTGTTTTGCAACTTAAGTTGCTTGATAAATCAAGGTTACAGACTACCAGTTCTGCTCATGCATGAATGAGATGGAACAGTGTTTGGAATTTTTGGGAGAAGATGACTGAAACTAAGGACTCTAGAGAAGACTTTTAGTTATCAATGATGGAATATGGATTAAGTTTGTGCAATGTAATTGTAGTTGAAGTCTACATTGCAAAAGAAATATCACAGAGCATAACGACAAAGGCAGATCGATTACATGTTCTAAGAATTAAAACTAAATACAATGAAAAGGGTGGATGCACTTAGAGTCAACTCACAGTGAACAGCTCAACACGTCTTCCATGTGAGGCCAGGAAATGAAGCCTCATTGATGCTACATGGTCGTATTCCTTGTAAAGCATGAGACAAGTCCATATGGTGAACAGGTACTCCAATCCTATTTGAACAAAGAACCTGAAACAGATACCGTTGAGATGCTTAGAATGTCATACATAAGTAAAGATCTCACAATGTTATCCCAATTGCTTACCGTTAAAGAACTATAGCCAAAATTAACAAAAGGACCTCCTTCTAAGTGGAAAGAGAGAGAGAAATAAAATTAGGTGATTAGAACAGATACAATTATCTAGCTCCTATGGAAGACATAACATGGGACAATATTCTGCATGTATGCACACTGTTGGGTCTTGAACAGATATCTAACTGTATGTACGAGAGACATGAATTTACCTTATTGATTGAGGACAGGCGTTTGATATAGAGAGTTTGTCAATGTTACTCGTAACCAAATCTCTCTCCAGAAAGGATAATGTTCCATTTGATACATTGAGTGGAATAATAATGAGAAGCGCGAGGACTGTGATCGGCACAAAAATCTTTAAGCTGTCAGAGATGAGAAAAATATCAGTCACAAATAAATTTCACGGTGAAGGTGTCTGTTCAATGCATGTATGTTATGGCGAAAGAAAATAAAACGCTTGCCAAGGACCCACGTTACCGTTAGAGAGAATGCAGAGAATTAAAGGAACATTGCTACGGCAGAGCAAATAAAAGCTTTGAAATTTTCGTGAACATATTCATTGCTCAATTTATCTCCTTTTTGGATTTAACACCACTCTTACATTTGGACATTTGAGCACAAATGATATAGACAACTTCTCGGTTAAATAACCATGCTTCCCCATCAGAATTGCCACTGCACATTGAACAGTGCCGTTTTCTCTGTTACAGGAACAGAAGTCATCTAATCCATCTATTGTATGTGTGGACATAACTCAACTATGTGTGTATGCACGTCTCAGACACCATGACCAACTTTAGAAAAGCCAAAACGAATGCAAAATTATTTTGCAGAGAGAGGGAAAATTTCTCAGGTCATGAAAAGATGGAGAAAGAAATTATTCTTGAAAGCGGAGAAAACTCTGTCAAAAGATCAGCGAAGTGCACCATCACAGGCTCAGATTCTAGGCTGAAGAACTAAGGACACATGCAAGCCACAAGTCCCAAATAACATTATGACAGGAACATAACAGGGCCATCTCAAAACATGAAATCTCATATGAATGCTTCAGATTGGCTGAAACAGAGTCAGGTCAAAGACTATGTGGTCACCGACATTGTTATTAAGGTCGAATGTGACGAGAAGCAGAAGCAAGGACGACTTTATAAATGAAGACGAGGAAGTAGCTCAACCTCACTCATGACTGCACTCAACAAAGCAAGAAGAAACGCAAAAATGTGGGAAAAGATCAAAACTTTTCAAGCCAGTGGAACAAGAATGCTTGCTTTAAGCACGCTAATGACAAGACTCGCTCTACTTCTCCCAGAAACCAAACAAGTTCCCAGGAAGAAAACAATCGTAGCGTAACATGCAGATTCCACGACCGTTGTCCCGGCAAGTACGGACTGTTACGATTTCTCTAGCACACTTTTTATTTTCCTTCAGTGAAGCAGCTCTAAATATCCAAATAAAAAAATAATAAAAATAATAAAAAATACAAAAGCAACCCTCCGCCAGTTTTCTCGTTTCTCTCGCGCTAAAGACAGTTGGGAGAACAAAAAAGTGGAAGTTCAGAGCATACCCAAGAGTGTAAATTCTGAGAAAAGCGGCAGAATCGAGCCCCGCCTCGCGAACAATCTCGTCCTCGCTCATCACCATGGCCGGAGGCATCCAGTTCAAGAAAGTGAGACAGGTCCAGGGGTTGACGTTGACGAAGTTGGCGGAGCTCCTGGGGCTGGTCCTGGCGCGGTTGAGGTACCGTCTGGGGAAGTAGACCGGTTCGTTGATGGGTTGGCGCCGGAGCAGGGCGAAGGCGAGCAGGAAGGCGAAGGCGATGAGGATGTTTATGAATGCCGAGACGGCTATGTCTTGGAGGGTAGCCATGGAAATTGGAAATTCCAGAAGAGCATAGAGAGAGAGAGAGAGAGAGAGAGAAGAGAGAGAGAGAGAGAGCAGAGAATATGCGTGGGATGTGTGTTCTTGGATATGAGAGAGGGAGAGAGAGGAAGAGAGAGAGAGAGAGAGAGAGTATAATGCGTCGGACCGACGAGAGAGAGAGCGAGAAAATATGGGTTGCGTGCGAACGACGCAGACTTTAGGGAAGGTTGCGAAGAGAAACGGGAAGCGAAAGGATCCTTTGGTGCTCTTACGCAGACGTATATCCATCCGAGTATATTTTGCTGCTCTTTACGTATATTCATCCACTTGAGAGAGAGAGCGAGAGGATATAGGTTGCGTGGGAACGACGCAGACGCTAGGAATTTGGTGCAGACGAAGGAAGAACAGGCAGGACAGACAACGTCGCGAAGAGAAATGGGGAGCGAAAGGATATGTTGGTGCTCTTACGCAGACGCATATTCATCCAAGTATATTTTGCTGCTCTTTACGTATATTCATCCACTTGAGAGAGAGAGAGAGCGAGAGGATATAGGTTGCGTGGGAACGACGCAGACACTAGGAATTTGGTGCAGATGAAGGAAGAACAGGCAGGACAGACAACGTCGCGAAGAGAAACGGTAGCGAAAGGATATTTTAGTGCTCTTACGCAGACGCATATTCATCCAAGTATATTTTGCTGCTCTTTACGTATATTCATCCACTTTTTTTATATTATATTATTTTATTTATATTATTTCCTTCCTTCCTAACGTATTTCCCTTCTTTTTTTTATACCTACTCTATTACAAATACCATGGAGACGGTCCGATTTGTCAAGTGTCGGTAAAAAGGGTTTGACAAATGGAACCAAATGAGCGTCGTTTCTGGGATCGATACGTTTGCCCGATACGACATAATACGCAATTAAAATAGATTTAGATTTAGCATATATAAGTCTTTATATTATAAACGAGTGACCCACTTTAATTTTGTCGTGCTCGAATCGAACCGCCGAAATCCATTAGACACAAATCCACGTATTTAAGTTTGCATGTAAATATGTCATTGTTTTAACTCGGCACAATAAAACACGTTGTAACACGGTTAATACTCATATTTAAAGATTTTTTTTTTTGTCCTTAAAATCTTATAAAACTAAGTTAGACCCATTGTAACAACTCAGGCCCCATTGTGTAATATTGTTCGCTTTGAACACTAAGTCACTTTAAAAAGCGTTACACAAATTAGAGGGATCTAAGCCTTATAAACTAGCTCAGGACTCCCCCTAAGCGATGTGGGACGGGAGACATACCCTTAATCTCATCCGCGTATTGCCAAGGCGATCTCCATCCATCCCTCCGTACTGTCCCGAGCCTGGGTCATCACACCAATGTCAAAAAAAAAAAAAATTATGCAAAAGTGATTAAACATTTAAAAAAAAAAAAACTAACTCCACATTACATTTCAGATCAAGGGAAAAATGTTAAAAAAGTCTTAAACCTTTTGTATTTGTGTCAATTTAGTCCTAAACCTTTTTCGGTGTCAATTTAGTCATAAACCTTTTTACTTAGTGCCGATTTAGTCATTTCCGATCAATTTTGGATGGATTTTGCCGACTAAGCGCCGGCTGACGTGACCTAATCAACGCTAAACATGGATAACTTTTAATAATATTTTAATATTATAAAATTTTCTTTTTCTTTTTTTTTTCTCTTCTCCTTCCTCCAGCCACTGCCCAGACCTTGGCGACCGACTAGAGGCGACGGCCGACGAGCCTCGCCAGCCACCTCACTAGTGGCCGTGAGGGCGGCCTCGCGCTAGGCGGCGAGGCTCGCCCTGGCCAAATCTAGCAAGGGCGAGCCTTGCCAGCTCGACGAGAGGCCACCTCAAGCTAGCCTCATGCCAGGCTGGCAAGACTCGACCTCGCCAAATCGCAGCCTGGGCGGTGCCAACGAGGCTTGCCCTCGGGATTTGGCGAGGGTCGTGTCATGCCCCGAATTTCGAGCGCGCCCACATCCCTCAATGGTCGATAAAATTGCAACGTCTTAGGACGCATCGCCGACCCATTTATTTTAATGTACATGCAGAAGCGAAATAAAACAATTCCCAGACAACAATCAACATGTGATAGAAAAGCAGGACAACCATTTTCAACAAACCACTTTATAAACAAATAGGTTATATACAGACAAGCCAACCCTAAGGTTTATGTACAGAAGTTTGGATCAAAAAGGACTACGGAGCCACCTAAACTCTGAACTCTTCGAACCCTCGCTCCAGGTCTTCCATGGCACTATCTAGAGTGTCAATGTCCAAAGGGTGTCCTATCTCCCACTCCCCGGTTCCAACAGGAGGCCCATCAAAACCACCCAAAGGACCCTCTTGACTCCCATTGGGCTTATGAAGGTACCACGCTTTGAAACGATAAGGTACCAAGTGGGGTAGGCCCTCATCGACCCAAACGGTGGACTCCATAAGCTCACGGGTTAGACTGGTCCCGAAAACTGGGAAATAGGAGCGTTGGAAGTCTACCTCCCTCGGGACCCCATAACGCACATGACGTGCCTCCATCTATGGACCTGTAAAGAAGGAAACCCACAACGGGGTGAGATGATGTCTCAGTGAGTCTACACCCTAAACCCCGGTTAGGAAGGTAATACGCCTAGAGGCGGTCTAACCACATATCACAGAAGACTCACCTCACCTTAGTTCCTTCCTGCACGTCAGTACAGTTCATAAACTATATACATATGCAATAAATGCACTCATCAATTGGAAACGCTTCACTTCAAACTCAATCAATCATAGGAGTTCCGATTATAAGACTAAATCGTTATGATACGTTCCATATCGTGTCACACAATTTTGTCTCATAATCAGGCACGTTTATCTCAATCATTCATGCGTTCCAATTAATTACTACCCGCATAGGCACGATCTACCTGACGCACATCGGTCTTTTGGCGTAGCCAAGCATTGTCTCATCCCTTGAGCACAGCAACGTCCATCGGCGCACATCAAGGACAGCATTTCCAAAGGACCTTTGGTCCAGCCTCTATCGCGATCCGACATCCCTTGATAGGGGCACCCCATATAGGGGCGTCATCTACCCTATGTACATCGGGGACGGGTTCTCATAACCATCACACGACCATTTAATCCCGGTTAAGGACATTGTACTTTGCACTCAAATGCCTCAATTAAGATAATGAACTTGGCCTATTTTCTTCGTATTAAAAACACTCGGTAAAATAATCGTGTGTGGGTACATAGTCGGATCGAACCAGAAAATGGGATATCCTTCCTTTTAAAATCCCACTATTTGATATGGTACCTAAAAACATTTTTGGTGTCAAACCCCGAAACCCAGTATTTTCTAATTAAACACCAAAATTTCATAATTTTGAAATAATAACTAAAAATTAACAATCATCCCCCAATTGCACAAATTAGCACTCAATTGCATAAACTAATTACACCACAACAATCAACACGAAATTCTAACGACCGGCTGTTCCGATATAATTTCCGAAAAATATTAAATAATTAAATAAATTACAAAATTAATTCAATAAATGCCTAATTAAGCCTAATACACTAATTTAACCCCCTAATTGGACCTAGAAAAATAATGCACTATACTAATTAAATACTACAATCTAATTAACCCATAACTAATCTAATCTAACCACATAATTGGCCTAATTAATCAACTAAACCACTAATTAATCTAAACTAACCTCCTAAACCATCTTAATCTAATCTAATTACATACTAAGCATAATTAACTTCATAATTAAGGTTTAGCAAGTAAACTCACCCGATTAGCGAGCCGGTGAGTTCACGGTGATGACGGCGTGACGGCGAGTGAGACTCGGGTCAACGACAACGCTAAGGGAGGTCCGAAAAAGGCCCAAAACGGCCCTACACAATCCACAACAAAACTGTTGGGCTCAGTTATGTTCTGGAAGAACCGAGTTGGACCGAGGGGCTACGGCGGCTGGAAACGGCCAAGAAGGATGGCAGTGGTTGCAGCGAGACCAAGCGGATGCGACGGTGGCTTGGACGAGCGACGGAGGAGCTTAGGCAGGTTGGACAGGGGCTCGAGATGGCAAACTGGGCTCGCGGGGATGGCGTGCGAACAGAGGACGACGCGACGGCACTCGAGCGGCAACGATTACTATAACGGCGGGTGGTCAACGGCTAAAGGGCTCAGGCGACTGCTGCTGGTTTTTCTCTAATTTTTGGCTGGTCTTTTGCTTCTAAAACAGCAACAATGGAGCAAGGAAGACGAAGAAGAGCTATTGCAGCTGGAGGGGGGGCCCAAATGGCCTCAAAGTCTTCACAAATATCTTGGACACTCAAGTGGCTACCCCCAAAGTCTTCAGCCCTATCTCCTACCCCTTTTCCTCCCTCAAGCTTCCCCTAGAAGCCACCCAAGTGAACTGAAATGTTGCAAACCACCATGGCTACAAATTTCAACATTTCCCCTTCAAATTCAACTCAATTTCACTCCAAATTAATCCAATTAAAGGGCCACAACGCCAAGGTAAGTTCCCACATCAAATTCCATAATTTTCCTTGCCAAATGATCCAACTTGAACGCCAAAAACGCACCCAAAAATGGCCATCTTAATTTCCCGGTCCAAAAATGCCCAAACTTGAATTTTCACTAAAAACTCGGGTTTGCCGAAAAATCTTCAGATGATGAGTCGACGTACCTAAAATAAATCATGACATGATAGAATTTTCAATTTCTAAAATCGGGTTCAATTTCGTGGTTAATTTCAATTGGGCGTAATTTTAGCGTGACCTAATCTATTGGATAACTTTTAAGAATTTTTAGCACATTTGACCCGTGGTTGATTATTTTCGAGCCACATTTTACATCTTCGACTCATTGGTGACTCTTGGTTGTCATGAAAATCTCGAGATTTCAAATACAGGCACTTGGTATAAAAATGACAGAAAAATCGGTTTTGTGTCATTCGACAAGAATTTTGCAATCAAGTGTGACTCTAATCACATGCCTCTATCAAATCGACCTATCTCCATTCTCTAATTGATTTTGATTGTGCCGTAATGACCCTTACAGATTAGCATGGTCGAATAGTCGATTTCTAGTCGAATTCTCAAATCAGTTGCATTTAGATTCCTTAACGGCTTCCTTGATAAACTAGTTATATCATTAGTGATCAGCTTAGAGAAAAGAACTATAGGCGCGTTGATGAAAAGCCTAATTCATTCAATCGAAAACAAACTCGAAGATCAGGCTGTCATAGGTTGAGCCTTGCCCAAGCGGCCTTCGTGACCACTAGCAAGATGGCCAGCAAGGTCCGGCGAGGTCGACCTTGCTGGCCGATCACTAAGGTCCAAATGATCGATTGGAGACAAGAGGAGGAGAAGGAAAAATAAAAAAAAAATAAAAAGAAAATTTTCAAAAATATTAAAATATTATTAAAAGTTATCATAGCAAGCACATCAATCGATTTAGTGGCAATCCAAACTAGGGAATTGCACAATCCAAAAGGCTAGATCAATCAGAATTAATCGATCAACACAACCAGCAAGGGAGGAGGGGAGTACATACAAATTCGCAGATGATGCCTTTGTGGACGAGGATGGGGATGGCGACGCCAAAGATGCCGACAAGAGCGAGGTTCCGGTGAGTCCATCGGAAGTTGTGCCCAAGGTTCTTGCGCGTTGTGCTCCACTCCTCTATGAACTCTCTCTTCCTCTCTTAGGCTCTCTCCGTAGCCGCATCGCATCCTCTTACCCTAAACTTGTATTTCGAGTATTTTGAGGTGCTCCTGTGTTTCAATTATCATACACCTAAAATATATGATAAATATGAATTTATCTATATTTATTTATTCAATTTATATTATAAGGTACAATTAAATTCGAATATATATATAAAATAAGATCAAATTAAAAAATAAATTATTATTTTTTGTTATTTCTTATTTCTTATATTATAATTCAAATATTACAATTTTGTAAATTTAAGAAGTATGTTATTCAAGTAAAATAACTTTCCTATTATGAATATAAAAAATTATATCAATCTTTATCCCACCTTCTCTATAAGATAATTTTATCTAGTTTATATATCCTATATATTCGACTTTATCCTATATTTAGTAGGCACTAAACATCATATTTGATAAATTTTATCCTAACTAGTAAACGCAGAGTTTTTGTTTTTCCCTTATTATCACCTAAGAATACAACTATTCAATTTGATTTTAAACAAATCAACTATTCGTTATTTTCTATTTTGGCGAAAAAGGCAAAGAGCCTATTTTAGGACTTATGTTTATGAAAGTATTTGCTTTTTATCCCGTATTTTATAAATAAGGGGACAGAACCCGAAAATTACGTAATTACTCTCTTGATAAAACATGATCTAATTGGATCCCCTAATAACTGAGGAAGCAAACCTATCGGTGGCTTATCTAATTCATAATTATCACCTGTGTTATTGGGTTGGATAACTCATTTTGCCAACTAATGCACATGCATTTTCTTTAGTAAAATTATAGAGAATCTTGACCAGTTGAAAATAGTTGAGCATACTTCTAATTTGAAAAATGAGTGTCACTAAAATGAAGCGATGGAGTTGATTTCTGAAGCAGAGAAATGGGTACTTGCAAATTAGCTTTCACAATAAGTCTGGTAAGAAATTGCCAATTTGAATCACAATAAAATGCTTCACAACTCTGCTTTGAGTAAAGAACATACTCCCACTGTTTGCACGAATCTAGCAAGCCAATTGCCAGAGCCATCACCAATAAGTCCACCTAGTAAAAGCTGGACCCGGGTTGCTTTTAGAGGCATCCTTCAAAAGGAGAGGGTCCATTTCTTTTCTCCCTTTTGGCAAACAATCTATTTTCTACCATTCGAGTAGACAGAATATCTTTAGCATATCCCAAGGTTATATTTATAGGCGTACTTGGAAAGGAGAAGCGTGTCTGAAATAATCTCGGATTCATCCAAATCCATTAATGCTTGCAAGTTACATCAATTAGTACAGGCCAGTCCTATTTTTTTACCAGTGCTGTTGCAAGTTGCAACAGACGGGTTTGCTAATAACCGCTTATGCAAATAAATACAAAAGAAA
Organism: Eucalyptus erythrocorys; assembly: GCA_014182555.1. Classification (NCBI taxonomy): domain Eukaryota; kingdom Viridiplantae; phylum Streptophyta; class Magnoliopsida; order Myrtales; family Myrtaceae; genus Eucalyptus; species Eucalyptus erythrocorys. The sequence goes on along the minus strand of CM024600.1, from coordinate 36,159,522 downwards.
TGACCCCTTAAATTTGTAGGCAAAATTTTCTGCCAAACATCCTTTGCATACTTATGATCCCCGCGTACGCGTAAGGCTTCCTGAACAGAGAAATTACCACTTCCTATTCTACCTCAAAGCAACGAATCGTTATCATCTCAATTTTCTTTTAATGTTTTATTTTCTTTTTTTTTTTTATAGGAAGTCCTAAGTAGGGGACGGTTGCACAAGACTAAGGGTATTTGAAAAAGAAGAAGGAAATATCGAGATTGCAGTAGGAGAATTTTATTTTTAAAATAGCCAAAAATAAAATGAAATGAAATGAAATCACGAAATGAGCATCGCTTATACGTGGATTACCTAAACCCGCCAAACGAACACTCCCCATCTTCTTCTCAAGCCCCCAAAACCCCCTCGTCTCCCCCTCTCGAGGTTTCGGAGCAAGCAGCATCACAGCAGCGGAGATCTTCTCTTAATTCGCGCACGCTCTCACCAGTCGCCGAACGATGCAGCGATGGTGCACGAAGCTCCGGCCGCTGGCGCTTCAATCGGTCCGCCGTCCTCCGGCCCCGAGCTCCCGCCGCCTCCTCCACGCCGCCGCGCTCGTCCGGCCGCCCGCCGCAACCTTCCCGCTGTACCGAGCGCCGAGCTTCTGTAATGCGCCTCTTCCGAACGCTTCTCTGCCCGCGCACTACTCGCCTCTCGGCTTTCGCTCGCTTCCTCCCCATAACTTCTCCGTAAGTCTCGATGCGGTTTCTTTCGGACTCCTCCTCTTTGCATTTTTCCTCGTTTCCGTTTTGGCTGGGGAGGAAATGGTTGCGGGGAGAAGGAAAGAAGCGAGCTTCTCGTCGATCGGATGTAGGTCGGGGTTAGTCGTGGGGTAGGGATTGTGGATGTTTGAGTGGGATTCTTTGAAATGAAAGGGACTCTTCTGTTCGTGTTGATGTTGTTGGCGTGTGGTTAGTAGGCTCAAGTGCGGCACGTGTCGTCTCGAGACCGGAGGAAGAAGAGGAAGCGGATGACGCCTATGGTTTCCAAAGTGAAGAAGATCAAGATGAAATTCTATTCGTATGGTTTTGCCCCCTCTCTGTTGATGATTACCTGATTATTTTGTGATTTGGAGCATTTTGCATTATGAGATGGTGTAACTGGACTGTCCGTGTGTCACCTCTCAGATCATACAAGTCAAGATTCAGACCAATGAACGATGGAAATATCAGACGGTGGAAGGAAGGCAAACGCCATAATGCGCATCTCAAGGTCGGCCTTTTTTACCTGTAGGCGTTTAGCTGAAGTTTTATTATAAGAAACTGTAGTGCTGGAAGCTTCGGTCAGTTGATGATGCTGTTGGTTTAGCTTTTTTGTGGTAGGATCTGTGTGCGTGTGCGTCAAAAGATGTGGTAGGAGACGTCCTCCCTTAAATGTTCATTTTTATGCGAGTGGTGCACTACAGATGCACTTGGTTTTGCCATTAGAACATCTCTCATTCATCTTTTGGAAAATGTTGACAGTTGGTATCTCATTAAAATCTCAAAAACTAAGATAGTTTGCTTGTACAAATTCCAGATTAGATTTCACATAGACTATAATTCGGATTTTGTAGAAGCATGCGGGGGGGTGCCTATCATCCCAGTGGATTGCAATCATTATCCCCCGATAGGGTTTGGGATAGAAGACAATGCTTGTGTGGAGCAAAGTAGTTTTTGGGTATCTGTAGGTTAGCTTTGTGGGTAGGACATGGGGGAGTTGTGGTATTTGTCCTCAGGTTGGAGGAACTGGAATGAGTGAGCCAATGCTGAAGCATGATGAACATTTCAGCGTAACACAAGGTATTTTCTAGTTATAGTGGGAGTTAGGAATCTGAAGATATGGAGTTGGTCCACGTCCCACCGTGTGCTGCATTTGGAGCCTTATGTCATGGAAATTACTTCCTCCTAACAGTAATTGGACTTTACTGTGTGGATTCTCTGATTATCTTCTGTTGACCTGCTGAGCAGTCAAGCTTTTGCCATCTTGGCATTCTTGCGAAAGCATTCTTTTAGAGGTGAAGTTTGCTCGGAACATAGTGGATGCATTTGATTGCTGAACTACTTTTCTTCCAGTGAGCTAGTTTCTTAGCCTTCTTTACATTCTTTGAAAACTGAACGCAAGGTGGTGATCCTGCATGAAAAAGTATAGGTCACCCTATTACAAAGGCTCAGTCAATGAGGATTACGTTTTCTGGTCAAGTGATGGTTCTTGCTTTTTCACCTGCTGTTGCCGGATCACTGGATGAGTCACTGGTTGTAATAATTTATTTTCTATCATTGGGCCTCACTGGGTGGCTCTTGATGTGATGTACTTCAGTGTCACTGCTACAAGTTTATAATCAGGAAAATGTGAAATAGGCTTTACTGGATTTTCATATGTTAAATGAAGTTTCCACTTGCCACAATCGATGATAGGATGAACTTGGTCACTGTTCCCTTTTCCCCCCTGCCCTGAGTAGCTAGGGGTATTCTGCGAACTTTTACTCTGTATACATTTAGGTCGAAATCTTTCTGTTAGGTGGATGCAGTATGTTCTAAAGACCTTGATGACATAGAGATGCAGTTCTTTTTGTACAAAATGGTAGTAGAGTGCTTCTCTTAGGGGCATTCGATCATGATCTTTTGAAAAAGAAAATGCCATTGTTGGCTTCGGAATGGCCCTTTTGGTTGCATTTATTCATGGAAATAGATAATTAGCAAGTCTGGTGAGTGATACCTGTATGCGATTGAATGCGATCAGACAGATATAATGCTTATTGAGCTTTCTTATATCGATAGAGTAGTTTGGTTGTATCTTATGCCTCTCCACTTGTATGTGTTCCATTCTTGTTGAAATGCTCAATGCTTGGGGTAAAGGTTAATAGGCTAACGAGACTTTATGGCCTGATGCAGTCAAAGAAGTCAAAGAGGAGGCTGCGAAAACCGGCTACGGTGCCCCTGGCGTATGCCAAGGTGATGAAGAAGCTCAGCTTCTGCAGCTGATCACTGCAGTCCATTGGCCGACTGCTGTTAAGGCTCTTGCAACTGGTGGAAATCGTTAACACCAACCTTTATTTTTTCTTGGGGAAAATTCATGTTCCTTTTTTCTGAGTTTAGTCAGCTGAGCTTTTTTGTCGGACAGCTCAACCAAATAGCAACATTTGATTTTCGTTTTCCCTTCTTTTGCTGGATAAGCAACTGTTGGATAATTGATAAGCAAATTATTGATGATGACGACCTTTTGTGGTTTGCTTTTCGATACTTATGGTCTGTTTGGGAGGTACAGGGCGAGGAAAGTGGAGAGAGACTTCCAACTTTCCCTCCTCGTCGTACTTCGCAACAATCTTTGGTATTCCACATCAACCCCTAATCTTCCTTCACATGCCCTCTTTCCCAAACAAAGCATTAATGCGGTTTGCCTAGCTACATCTTATGAGGATGACGAAATTTTAGGCTTAGGGGTCTTTGGGAGACATGACATCCTTGGTGAAATTCTGAGGCAACCTAGGCCGGATGATTTTATGTCATTATCAGGAATTGTGAGACGCAGTTTAATTTTAAGCATGATTGCCTCGGAATAAGGTGAACTTTAGGTTGTTTCCTTGAATTTCGGCCTCGAATTTGGTGCGAAACTGAAATTTAGGAAAAGCACAAAATGTTACAGGCGATAAGTTTGATAAATTCAAATATTCGTTCCAGCATTCAGCTAGCTTTTCACCAGTAAACTGCGGTCGATCGAGTGTGACCTTTCCGAATCTCACGAGTGCATAGCACCAATCGCTTTCACCGTTTTTTGATGGATCATAACCAGGCTCGACCACAGTATCTCCAAAGCAATCAAAAAAGTTCTGAATTCCATTTTTGATCAAATCGTTAAAGGAATTAATCTGGTGACTAACGAGACCACCGTACTCATGGAAAAATGCAGTGGATGCCTTTCTACAAAAGTTCCTCAGAAACGGCTCTCCAAGATCATGTAAGCTAGGAGAGTCACCAAGCTCTTCGTCATCACTAGATATGTCCATGTCCCTGTCACTTCTTCTACCCATTTGTCCCCTCTAAGAAGAAGATTCATCCATAGAGAACAAAATCTGCATAGACCATGAAACATCCTGGTGAGTAAATAATCATGTGTGCAAGGGACAGAGCACAACTTAAGTATGAGTGCGAGCATAACTGGATGAATCTAAAATGGAGGAGTCGATACGATGCAGATGCAGCCATAAAAGGACAAAACAACACGACTTACAACAAATCAAGATTCAGAGATGTGATGCTTCAATTTGAACATATTCTTCCAAAATGTCAAACCATACTGAGATCCATTTACTTCCCCAATCTTTGGTCACAGAAATTGTCATAGGATATGAGCAAAGTGGTTCAATTCTGCTCAAGTGATTTTCTAGAACAATAAAACTAAAAGGTTGATGACGCTTTTCAGGGAGAAACTGTACAAAGACAGAGAGAAGGAAATGACGCTCGGCTCGAAAATTATCACTTGACTTTGAGGATCATGAATGAATCACTGCCATCCTGTACTGGATATTCACAAGGCCATATAGGGCGTTAGTTTTCCATTTTCCTTTTGGTCGTCAAGGCAAATAAAAGAAAAAGTTGAAGCTAACTAATAATAAGCGAATCAACTCTCGGTCAATCCCGCGTTGTATCTTTGCTTCCTCATAGTTCCGGCCTTCTGAGTTATCAAATTGTCCATGGATACGATATTTAAGGCGAGCCGGAATAAGGAGGATTTTACGGGCATTGAGAGGAGAACCGGATGAAAATCAGAATAAATAATGCACTTGTTGAAAACTTGAAAATGAATGGGACATGTCTGTTTGGACTGCCCCTGCCAATACCAGTTCATTGTTCATTGGAATTGGAAGACAAATGCACAGGTTAAGGGATTGATCTTCTTCCTTTTACCAAGAATTAGATTTGGCCAGAATAAGATTGTCAATTTAGCATAGGGCAAGCATGGTCGGAAATCAATTGACTGAAGGAAAATCATCGTGCCTCATGGCACACTAGTTGTTACACTAATATAATAATAAAACCGAATGGAGTGCAATTTTTCTAGAGAGATAATCAACTAGAAGTACCAAATTAAAACCTCTCGATTTTGTTAGATGTCCACAAGATCTCAGAGGAAACACTACAATCATCTGTTGGATCCAAGAGAGAGGAGGGATGCTCACAACAAGGCATTTACATGACTAAAGATCTAGTGCTTTTTAAAAATTTAACTAATCCAAAGAGATAATTTAGGGCGTGTTTGATAACACTCTAAATATTGACTAATTTTATTCTTTTGTTCTCTTAAAAAAAAAAAAAGAACAGAAATCCATTTGGTAGATTTTTTGCTCCTGAGAACAAAAATTCACTTTTTTTATTATCGAGAATAAATTTGGAACAAAATAGGGAAATAGAAAAAAATTGTTCCTTATTCTCGAGAACAATTCCTAGAATCAAGCCTAATTTTTCTTCTTTTCTTCTCGTTTCTTCTCTTTCCTTTTTTTCTTCTCCTTCCTCCTTTGGCCAATTGCTAGTGTCGTCGACCCCAAAACAATGCCAAGCCATGGCAAGGCTCGTAAGTTCAAGCCTCATTCTGGTTGGGCAAAGCTCGACCTCGCCTTGGTTGAGCAAGGTTGACCTTGCCCATATATGGAGAGGCCGAGCTTGTCTAGCCACCGGTGAGGCTTAGCCTCGCCGAGCTTGGCCAAGGTCAACTTGGCGATGGCTTGATGAGGGGTGGCCCAGCAAGGTTGACCTCATTGATGGCTGGCTAAGGCTCAACCTCACCATATCTACACGAAATCAACCTTGCCGTGGCTCAAGACATCGGCCCTCATTTGGCCTATGGCCAATGACCGGAGAAGATGAAAAGGGAAAAAGAAAAGAATATATTCTATATATATATATATATATCATTACATGTCCAAAAAGCTCTAAAAAAGATTTACCCAACATCATCTATGCTTGCGCAAGGGCCTCAAGGGCCCCAAAGAGCTTTGACAAAATACTACCTAATACAACCTTAAAAAGGGGCTAATCAAATCATCTACATTTGTGCAAGAGCCTTTAAGGCCCCAAAGAGCTTTGACAAAATATCACAAAATACAACCTCAAAAACAGGGCCATTCAAAACCAATTCCAGAGCTTAACCGGACCGTTAAGGCTGATTCTATGTTGAAACCGTTTGAATCAAGATTTTTACTTAAAAATCCGCCTTTTTGAAGTTTTGCTCTTTACTGTACTCGATTTAGACCTGATTTGCTTTCCGTAGTTTTGTTTTTCTTTTCCTGCGTTAATTTAAGCTCGGATTTGGAAATTATTTTCAGAGACTGGTTGTCGAGTAATATTGACGATGGGCCAGTTCAAATTTCCAGCTCCAAATTCTGTTCTCTTGACTATAAGGCAACATCAACAAAGCATCAGGATGGTGACGGCAATAATCTTCATGAGAGTGAGTCTCAATGGCAACCCCACAAAGTAGCAAAGGATAAAGCCATACCAAAACTCCTCACTTGTCGCTGTCGCATACGGCCAAAGGCACAAGACCGAGGTGACAGCATAGAGAACTAGATACTAACAGAGAATAACCCTGAGCCAAGACATAAGGCAAGACCAAGCCGACGGCGTAGAGAACTAAATACTAACAGAGAGTAACAAGAGCCAAGACATGAGGAGAACCGCCTCGTCAGAAACTTGAATTTCTAGTTTTCTATTTGACCCTCTTCTGGCTTATCCAGTTTACCATGGTCCTACATGCCGTGCCAACTCACGATACATGCAGGTAGCGTAGATCAAGTGAAAAACCTTAAAACGCTCCAACATCACGGGATAGAAAGGGTCCGTTTGCTAAAGAATCTCTTGGATTTGATCAAGTTTGATGACAAGTAGGATATTTCTTCCACGGAGACTGATAGGAACTTAATATAACGATACCCCAGTAAAACTTAGTACTTAAATTATCAAAACTGATCTACTTGGCGGAATCAGACATGGCGTCCACTATTGGATACAACATCGTAGAGCCAGTAAAGGGAAAAAGGAACAAAGTCTGAGAACAAGATTAACTATGATGGACTAGAAAATCCATTCACCATGAAACATGGTTCCAGGCCATCTTTTCGTCATTTATCATATGCTACAAAGCTGGTAAGTCTTATAGTCCCACCCAATATGAACGGCCATTGCTGTTGTGAACAGCTGATGGAGATGGAGATGTCACACACCACTCGTACCAAACCTTCATGAAAGTTCAAATAATGAGTAAATCCGTTATCCTTAAGAGGTGCCAATGGATAGGATGATTTTGATTCATGACATAGTTTACCTTTGCAGAACCAACACAACGCCAAAAATGTACTTCCAGAGGAGAACCAGGATGTATACACAGCGGAGTCCTCAGAGGGAAAAATATTGGGAACCTGTATCCAACATTAGAGCATGGCAAGAAGGGGGACAACACATAAAAGCAGTCAAGGAACTTTTAAAGATGATTACAAGTTGCATTATTTTGGTGAGGCATGGCTTACACCATGTGGACTTACCAGCTAAACATATTTGGGGTGGCAACTGATGGCTCAATGCCAAGATGAACGTCTTTGTAAAGTGTTGCATCGAAGTAGCCAGCAAATCCTACAGATCATGCAAAGAAAACAAATTAAAATGAGTTCTGCCAAATACTTCTCTCTAGGCCATGCCTTAATCTCCGAGGCATACTGATTATGAGTTCTTCCAGCACAAACCACATCCTCTTTTATATAAAAAGGTACTCTCAAATGATGTCAAGAAGCTTGACATAGTAGAACACTCGGCTCCTCACATGAAAAGCTGTACTTACTAAAGAGGGATGCCAAGACCTATAAATAATATGTTTTCTTTCAGAAACAAATTGTGCAGATAACAGAAATAAAATTGATACAACATACCATGGACAAGTGCTGATCCCATATCGCTAGGTATCTCAAATTGCAGCTTTTTGTAACGTTGATTATTTCTCTGAGGTGAGCGCTCTGGGTGGGTAAATGTGAAGACCTAATCACATGTAAAAGACAGTTAATAAAATGAGAAAGTGAAATCTCAAGTTGAAGGTAACAAATCATGCATTGATGACTTTCATCACAAATAAGAACGGCAAATGATTCCTAATCATACGGTCACAAATGCCATTAGGATAGAGAGCTCACAGGTTGCGTAGGAGCAAGCCTCGCTACACTGTGCAATTTGACAACATAAGCTGTTTCAAAGTGAACAAGATCTTTATGCGATTTCACCTGCAATGCCACATTAACCTTTGAGACAAAGTATCCATATAGTGAGTGGTAACTCTGATACAGGAGAGGGGCATACATCATTATATAGCTTTGATGTTGTCACGGGTTGTATGAAGCTTGTGTACCTATAATGGGCATATAGAAAAATACACACTATATGTGAGTGTCCCTAGAGAACAGGAAATATGGACTTTAATGTCAGCTAGAAAATTTGAAAGTCATTAATTGGCCATAGTCCCAAAAGTACAATTAATAGTAATCCTAACTAATTAAGCTGAGGCATCACTTAATCAATTCAATGCCCGCAAAGTACAAGATTTTGGTTTTTCTTATTTGTCAGGTGTGTGATACAAACTCCAAATATAAACATTTATCAACCAGAGATACTTTGCCAGCTCAATCCATCATGTACTCAAAAGCAGTTTAAATTAAGGGAGAGCTATATCAAGCCCTCAACAGAGGGATATTGACTTTTAAACCTTTAGCTCTTTCGTCCAAATAAAAATTGAGCTTATAAGGAAAGTTAGAAGTTCCTTTTTCCTATGTTTCTAACAGGTGATGTTCTTGGTTGATAAAATGAAAGCAGAAGAGGAAACAAGCTGCAATGTCATGTGTTTCAAAAAGAAAATCAATAGACAAAATGAGTCAATCTGGTATTGAATATCCATATTAGCTCAAAGCAACATGGATCACAGGAATCTCACTTACAAGATTTGAGTCGATAAAGTAAAGATGCAAACATAAAGTTTTTTTTTTTTTTTTAAAAATAATTTCTGATTGGAGAATCACACAACTCGAGATATGCTAAACAATTGTAATCAAGCCGCTCATAGTCCATGAAATTTAAATTAGGGAATCAACATAATCAAGCACAGTTACAAGCATTGTCAGGAGGATGTCCAAGCAAATTACACGTACAAGAGAAGATGAGATTAATTCTTATCATCATATAAAGAAAGGGCCCAGATGTGGCCAACACAGCACATAAAGCTATGAAAATGGGTGTTCAACCAACCAAAGTTACAAATATGACAAAGAAACTCATTTGTAATAGTTTCAGAATGTGAATTCTGACCAATAGAATTAACTACAATAATTCATTACTTTTCTAAGTAAACATGACATGCGACTTTGTGGATTAATAGTTTCATCAAGTGAAGGGATGCTGTGGAGGAGAGGGCTGGCCCCCACCCGGTTGGGGGGGGGGGGGTTTGTGGTTGATTAATTTAAGGAGACCGACAGCAGGAGAATTTTCAATTGATCTAAAATGCGCATGATGTTTTCAAATATAGTCTATCCATCATATGATCACAACAAGCTCATTTGTTGCCCGTCGGTGTCCTCCTAGCATGCACACCATGTTAAATCAAGTATAAGCATAAGCATCAGCTAACTGACAGCGTTTGTCCATTATTTTGAATTACTGAAAAGAACACGTACGATGATGGAATTGACAATCCATCTTCCTTCAAAAATCTCTGGGCTCCATCTAGACATTCGGGAGAGAGCTCATTGTCGCCAAAAGAACCGAGCAATTCACTAACCTAAGATAAGCAAATACAGTAAACACTAGCTCACAGGGAGATTAAAAAAATCAATAACATTTGACTAGATATAACTACCAATATGTCAGCCTTCTGAGGAGCATCCCAGGAGCGCATATCACTGGAAACTATGGTCACAGAATTTTCCCACCCTTCTAATTTAACCAAACTCTGTCAAAAGTATACATTATCATATCAGAGTTCAAGAAAAGCATGAGCAGAATTGCTGTAATAACAGTTCATGGTAGAGACTGAAAATTAGCTGACTCACGTGTAGTGTAACAATTGCATTTGGATTTTTTTCCACAGCATAGACTTTTATCTTACGGCCAGTTTCTTCAGCAGCCTAAATATGAAGAGGAAAGAAATTACATATCAGATGCCCAGCTATGGAATATGAGTAAACAGAATTGTCAACAGTACAACCTGCAATGATGCCCTTACTAGTGGTCCACGTCCTGCTCCTACGACCATCAGTACCTTTGCAAATATAAAAGAATAACAATTGACCTCATCATAGACATAACAACATGCAGAACATAAAAAAAAAATTGGAGCAATACCAGCAAAAGCTGGAGAGAGAGAGAGAGAGAGAGAGAGTATACAGTGGTTATAACTGACGCTTTCTCATCAGGAACTCTGTCAATCAAAGCTTGACTAATCGCCCTTTGATACTGCAAAAGAAAATTTGCATGCAGACAATCAAGGACAAAGGGAAAACAAATCATAAACAGAGACAGGAAAATGTATGCATCCAAAAAACTAGTGATAATTTCATAGCGAAAAGATCTGGAGTGTGGATGTGAATCCCACACTCGTACTATCCATGTTCATAACACTCTACATCCGATATTAGATATGCTGATAATAGTTGCACAAACTAAGGACACGGAAATGGACACTGTTAAGTAATATGCTAATATACATTATGGTCCCGTTTCCTAGTAACTTATGTTTTCATGAGAAACTGTCATTAGGGTAATTGATAATATAGCATAGGTCAAGAGTTCAAATCCTAAAACTCCCTCTATATTTCTTTGGTTATTGTGTTCTAGTCCAAGGTTATCTCATCAATGGGGTTACTGCTGTTTTTCTTGTGTGAGGTCTCGCTCACACACGAGACGGCATTTTTAAGAAACATGATAAAATACAATGTCTGCTTGTTTCCTTATAGCTTTTGATAAAAATGGTCAACTCACAAAAGTCATTGTTAATATAACTTCAACATGCAATACGGGCATTCTCTTCTTAACTATTGGAGTGAGAAATTATGAGTAAAAGAGAGACCAGAAACATAGGACAGAAGTTCTCAAAGAATCATTACGGAAGTATAAAGCAAAAATTCTTAAAGAACCACATCTTAAAACTACAAACATATCATTTCTTTGAGCCATGTCACCAGTACGATAGAGCTATACCTGGGTGTACTTTACTGTATCTTTCTCAAATGTCTCATAGGTTTGAGCCTCCAGATTATCCATAAGAGGCTGTAACAGAAACATATACATTAAACGGAATTCTAAACTTACTTTGGCAAAAGGCAATGTCCACAGACATGGAAAACTTACTTGTAATGGAGACTGCAGGAAGTCCCGGTAACCCAACTGGACCAAAAGAATGAGTTAGCCAAAGCAAAAGAATCAGCCAATGTTAAAACGTTCAAAGTAACCTTTGTTTTTCTATTCTGCTTTTGTTTTCTGAAATTCTCAACCTTTCATTTGGAGGGAAGGCAGATGAGGTTCCTCCTTCCTTCTCTTCATTTTTTTTTTTTTTTTGTTTATTTTATTTTCATGGCGATCTTTTTTTCTTGGGGGTTTTTTTTTTTTTTTTTTTTTTTGGTTGGGTTGGGGAAGAAAGAGAAGGGGGGGGGGGGTTTGTTTGTTGTTCAGTGAATTGAGGGTTACCTCAAACCTCTCTTGCTCAGGAAGTGGATCCAGCCTCTGATAGAGATAACCAACATACTCCAGGTATGGCCTCAAAGAATTGTTTTGTACACCTAGCTTAAGAACATTTTTGTCAAACAGTGACGACAGCCAGGATCAACGATGTAGTGCAGACACAAAGATCTGTGAGAGTTTCTTAATGAAATCCTTATTGTCCATCAAAAAGTTCAGACATGAGACATGCTAGTAAGAACAAATAAAAGGAGTGTTAGAATAACGAATCGCCAACATTAGTTACCTCAAGAAACTTCAAAGCCAAAGAAATATTTTTGTTCATTCATGTCCAAGCTTATGAAATAAATCTACTAAGCAAGTCAAATTGCTCGACGTGACAAAATGATGCATCGAAAGAACTCCAATACAAAGCACAGAACAGTATTCTAACAGGACACTTACAGCCAACGTTGTCCCCATTATCTAGAGTAGCTGGATCTGCGCTCCCCCTCAAAACTTTATGCAATGGTTTTCCAGAAATGACTATCTAACAAAACATATTTGGCAAGAAGCACATAAGTTTCATAAGGCATGCACAAAAAGCAATGGAAAAGGCAACTGCCCACATTAGTTCTGATTAATTACTATGGTCACCAAATAGCATGCATTTGATTCATGGAGACGAAGAAGTAAGATTTAAGGGCAAAAATATCTCTTGAACATCTTCACAACAGTAGAAAGGAAACATTAGCATGATTAACAGATGCCATGAGAAGTTTATGCACTTAGCCAAAGCTGGAAAGAAGCGATTAAAACCTCGCTACTTGTAAGACACAAGTAGCGACTGAAAGCTTGTGCCACCAATCATCAGCCAGCTTAGTATTGGTTCTATGCCATTTCCTTTCTTATAGTCGACTACCTCCTTGTTACAATCTACAATCATTTTCAAACATCTATGAGATCACTGAATCCTTATTGTCACCAAAACCTCCAATAACAATGTTCACAAGACATCGCCAAGAATGCGTAAAACCAGAAAAATGGAAAGGAAAATAGCAGCTTTAAGCTTATTTCATAGTTATCTTCTCCATCGCATGAATATCTATAACAAGAGATAAAGCTACAAAAATTCCCCCCACAAGAGATGTAACACCAACATAAACATGCCACCTCCTCTAAGAATCGCATTGTCTTGTTCCATTTCTTAACAAAATCTCCCTAGGCCATCACTAAATACTATTTCTTTCAACTCACTTTAGCTAGTCCCAAGATTCAGACCTTGACACCAAAGAAGAGTCCAACCAAATACTTTGTATATCCTAGTTGATGAGATAAAGCTACAAAATCTTCCCCCCACCAACACATGCAACACCAACATAAACTTGCCTCCTCCATCAAGAACCACTTTGTCTCGTTGTTCCATTTCTTGACAAAATCTCCCTAGGCTGTCACTAAATACTATTTCTTTCGACTCACTTTAGCTAGTCCCAAGATACACATCTGACACCAAAGAAGAGCCCAACCAAACTCTTTGTTATATTTTAGTTGAAGAGATAAAGCTAGAAAATATTCCTCCCACCAACACATGTAACACCAAAATAAACATGCCTCCTCCATCAAGAACCACTTTGTCTTGTTGTTCCATTTTTTGACAAAATCTCCCTAGGCTGTCACTAAATATTACTTCTTTCAACTCACTTTAGCTAGTCCCAAGATATGGATTTTTACACCAAAGAAGCACCCAACCAAATGCTTTGTGATATCCTAATTGAGCTGATTCAACATTAAAATACATTGAATTGCTCCAATAAAACCGAGTACTTTTTGTCTACAATTACTGCATATCTGATTCCACCAATAAATTAATTGTCTTCCCTATGAGTTCTAGTCTCAATAAGAATGCTTGCTCTTACTATTTATTCGTATGTTACGAATATACCACATCAACTGAGCCTGTACTATGTATTAATGACAAGATTTCATTAAAGCAAAGCCAATTCCATCACATAAGTCCAAACTGAAGGACTGCACATTTAGTGATGAATGGACAATAATTTGTAAAGAGTATATGAAAAATTAAAATATCTGGAGGAAAAGAGCTTTCATAGAGGATAGGAGCAGGAAATCGCAGAACTTGGAAGTACCTGTACTGAATGGTTGAAAAACCCAGTGATAAGCTTCTGATGTCGTTTTGACAGGCAAGGATAACCTCGTGCATTTGTTAAAAAGCACTGCCGCATCAATAAACCATTATTTACTTTTGATTTAGCTGAGAAGCAGCGAGTAAAGCAATAACTATCTTTTTATAATAAACCAAGGCCCAGATATAGTACTTCTGTGTTTAGGATTGCTGCTCTAACAGGCTCTCCAAACCAACGAACAAGCGAATTTGCTGAAGGCAATGTACTCCTGGAAATAGAAAATTCTCACTACATATGGGGAACACATAGCTCCAAAGCACACTGCAAGAAAATACTAATAAATACACCACAGCTAACTTATGAATGAATTAGTTAACTTACGACACATCAAGAGCAATTGAAAGTTGGCTGTGATGCTCACAAAGAAGGCGAAAGGAATTCCACAGGTCCCAAGCATCAGTCTAAAGGCAAGTGTCAGATACTCCAATTAAGCAGATGTAGATTTCAACCAAAAATTTGACATGTAAATAAGATGATTGTTCTCTTCTTTTTACTCTTCTACTTTATCTCAATTATTTCTTCTTCCTTTTGAGGAGAATGTTCTCCATTGCAGCATCAGACTTGAACTAAATCTATGTAGTACAATGACAAGGAAGAAAGTATCATGAAGAATGGACTAGAGACTCTTAAAGGACAAGAGGTAACATAAATTACTGACCATATCATCAGTACTTGTACCCATGGAGTCATCCTCGGCCTTGAACAAAGGAATTCTAAGCCACAACTGTTCATAAGAAGCTGAACATGAGAAACAAGAAGATATAGGAGAGACAGATAGTGATCAAAAAGGCAATGTATGATCAGGCACCTGCATATTGGTCAGACCCTGCAAAATTTGATTAATGCACCGAGCATAATTTGCACAGGATAATCGCCTAGGTGTGGGAAGCAGGCAGGCCTGCACAAGATGATGAAAGCCAAGCGGATCTTACAAGAAAAGCATTTTCTCAAGCATGTCTCTGACCATGACTATCTTTGCCAACAGAGCATCAAATTATTACATTTTCTAGTGGACCAAACAGCTGGCTACAGTGAGATGTATAGCAAGACTGGTTTTGCTTTTTGCTGCCAATTTGAGTGATCACAGCCCTTTGCTACATAGATTTCGTGATGTGCTAGGGCTCATGGTCACCACACATGCCAACGGTTCTACTAAAATCCTCTTCAATCATTAGCAATGGATTTCTCGAATTTTACTTGTTATGGCATCTACGAGAGACCTGGAAGGCAGCATGCAAACTTATCATGTAAAGCTATCAGCAATCTATACCTGCAGGGAAAGGTGAGAAGCCCATGCTATTTCCTGCTTCAAAGTGGTTTCAGAATCCAGTCGCAGGATCTCATCTTCAGAATCCAGGTCAATCCACGAGCTAATTTTTCCTAAGCAAGAACATCATCGATAAAAGAAGATCATGGGTGCAAGTTCACAAGAACAAGAAGATTCTCATGATGTATTAAATTTGTTCTTTAAGGCATAAAACCGAAAATTAGGAAATACCTTTTAAACTAGGAAATATGGTTTTGTCAATGCTCAAATTCCTACAAGTGATGCTGATTGACAAAATAACGAGAGGGCAGTGTTTTACGGTTAAAGAGACCACCTTATCCATTTATAAATATAAAATATAAAAAGAAAGAAAAAAAAAAGATCAACACACACAGAGGGACTAGCATATCTCTCAAGTGGCACTTCAGTTTGAGACAGTTTCTTTTCTGAATTTTTTGCGATCTCTTCTATTTAAAAACATTACACTAATGCCTTTTTCTATTTAAGGAATTGACATGTGTCAATGTCTTAGTACCAACTAAGTAGCTTCTATTGGAAGAAACCAAAGTAATCCACATTTTGAAGAACTTCCACCATATTGATGCAGGTAAAGTATATAAACAGAAGAAAAGTCAAAGCACATTCAAAGCTTGTTTGGTATCAAAACTTTGGTACCAGTAATTCCAAAGCATGTTTACTTGTATTTCAGAACATACATACCTAGGTATATGCACACGAATTTATACATATATGTGCAGTAGGAGCTTCAAACCACTTAGAAGACTCATTTACACAAGTTGAGACGAAGATTATCTGACAGATTGGTGGGAAGGATTCAAGTACAGACAAAACCTAAAAGTATGCAAACCTATTGGAGATAAGAATGGCTGAATTACATTATGCGGAAGGACATGATAACAACCTTTGATGAGTAATTATATGCTATACATTTTGGGATTTGATCGTAAAAGCCATTTGGCCAAGTCCTGACTAACGAGAACTGCTCTTTTCTTTTGTCATTTTGGTGGTGCCATTCTTGTTCTTCCCGTAAAGAGATAAACATAACCTTGTGTATGCCAATGTAAAATGATTCCAGTGTGAATGTCAAACAAACTTAAAAGAAAAACAGAACTTAAAAAAATGACAAAGAGAGAGGCCCCATACCCACAACATGACTGCTCCACTGGGAAGGGTTCAAAATTAAGTCTGAACCAGCAACAGGCAGGACACTCGATCCATTTCCATCTTTTCCGAGTAAGCTCGGCCTATAAGTTGGATTCATCTGCAGCATGAGTAAAAACCACTCAAAGCGGTTACAAAATATCCATCCTAGCAAAAGCAAATCTCTCTTGTAAATCCTCGCGCTCACATTTTTTAATGTAGTCCATAGTAGCGTAAACAGCTATTCCTAATGAGTTGTCTCCGGACAAGTGATCATGCAGCACCACCAATCGTCACTGATTAAGCCGTGTCATATGCACGGATTGCAAATGCACCTCAAAATGCATATGAGTGTGAAGCCAACTGGTCAAACTCAAACACGGACCCAACAAATTTATCAAGCCAATACGAGGCCAGCCACTGACGAACAATTCAGTATTAGCCACTAAAGAAGCTATTGGAAGCAGAATCAATTCGAAGGGACACGGTCGTCGAAGCGACGGCGCCGCATGAAAGCCGAGCGGATCATTTCGGCGATTGAAAGATGACGTAGGGGTTGACGAACCAGAGGAAAGACGACGAAGTCGAAGCCGCCGCGGGAGATGCTGGCAGAGAGGAAGCGGGGGACATCGTCGTCGAAGTCGGTCTCCACTCCACAGTACCGGGACTCGCCCTTGTCGCCGGGGCTTCTCTCTCCGAGCGGCATGTCTTGAGCTCCGGCGATCGTAGAGGAGCAGATGCTTCGAGCTCCCGGCGACGAGCGACGATGGAGAAAATGCACCGCGCGAGCGAGCGTGCGAGAGCGAGAGCGAGAGCGAGAGGGAGGCAAAAGTTTTCTGCTCGGCTTTTGTGTTGAAGATGGAGGAGGACTTGGTAGGGTTTTAGATTCCAACGGTTAAACCCAGAAAAGCGATAACAAAAGTGGGTTTGGCGCTGACCCCAAAAAAAAATAAGAAGAGAAAAATTAATATTAGGTGCTCGAACTATCCAAAAGATATTCAATTTTAATAATTGAAATGCTACGGCAATATCTTATGGATGAGTAATTGGGCACCATTTTCAACGCCTAGATAAGTGGTAACGATTATGCTTGTAAAATAAATCTGGATTACACCGTCTGCAGTGCCGCGATGATTTGAGCTCTCTCCCCCTAACGCAAGTGAATAATTCAAATCCCCTCACAATCAAGCAGGGATTCTTAAGTGTGGCGTCGGGGTGGTGGGACCATCCGCTAGCGTTCTCCAGCGTTTACTCTCAGCCTTCTCGGCCAGTGCGGGAGTTCTTGGGTCACCAAAAAAATAAAAATAAAAATAAAAAATAAATCTGGGTGCATATCAAATGGGAGGTGGAAATTTATAAGTTCATATGGGTGAAGGCCCACATTATTGACCCTCTAGACAAAAAAATCTAGATACAGTCTCTGAAAAAAATGCAAATGTAAGTCATCCTATCGCTTGTAATAACGGAATCACCCAAACACGATGAATATTGAAGATTGAACGTTAAAAAAGAAGAAGAAGGTAAATGGTATAAGAAGTGCAAAAGATTATCATCCTAATAAAAAAATCAAAAAAGAAAAAATTGGCAATTCTTTCAACCGTGGTATTAATTTTTGATTTATATCCCACGCGTTAGTCATTGAAGGTAATCTTTAGACTTGGCATGTAATATTATATTTATGTTGATCACGAAATAAAATAGTCAATAGAGTCAAAAATCTTTTAAATAATTCACTTTAAAAAATTAAATGCGAAGCTCTTTCACCACATAACCATTGAAATTCTTTCTTAATGTACATTTCATTTAAATCCTAATTACGCCTCCTCAGGCATATTTCTTTTAAAGATTTTGTAAATCTATGGCCAGTAGAACTTTAAAAACAACCTACTTACTATTTTCAATATACCGATTGCTCTCGTATCATTCATAATCAGTACAGATTGCAAAGCATATTTAAAAGAAGTCCTTAATTTTTTTTTCGACGAGTGCTCTTTAGTTAGTCCCTAATAAATGTAGACGTGGATATTGGAGTTTCATTTTCGCAGCAAGGAAGGGACAAAAGAAGAAGAAAAAAGCGGGCGTTTATTTTCCCTGGGGAGACAATTTACCCTAACGCGCCGCCGGTAGGGTCGTCTTCTTTCCACTGGTTTTGCCGCCGTCTGCGACGGTAAACACCGGAGACGCCCGCACGCGCACACACACACACACACTCTCTCTCTCTCTCTCTCTCTCTCTCTCCCTCTGCTGGTGACTGCTTCTGGGAGCCTCAGCTGCATTTCGAGTCCGAAGTCGTTGATTCCTAGGGCTCCTTCAAAGTATTCATCTGAGGTACTCTCTCCCCTGAGCTCGAGTCTCTCTGTTTCGATGCGAAGAGGAAAAAAGAAAAGAACTTCACTCGGGTCGAGTTCTTTTGGTTGATGGGTCTGATTTTGCTGCTCGCGCCACTGAAATCGTTTCGAACTTTCTGCTTCTTTTTGGAGCTTAACTATGTCCATGCTCTGTTTTCGTTTCAATTCTTTTGGCGATCGACTGATTCTAATTGATGCTAAAGCATTATTTTTATTATCGGCTGCAGCAATCTGTGAACTAATATATGAAAGGAATGCTGAATCTCTTGTTTTTCTGATTCTTTTTTGTTGTTTTAACTGTCCTCTCTCGTCTTTCCGAATGCAAAACCCCTTCAAAACCCTGATTGAAGAAAGTGATCACAGGTCACGTAGAAATGGCTGGTCGTTCTGGTTCGCTACTCCGATCTTTGAGGTCATCGATCGGGTCCTCGCGAAACGCGTGGCCCCACGATGATGCCCACTTTGTCCAGCATCACCGCTCGTTTTTCACGATCAACAGGTCATTCCTCACTTGTCACGTTTTGCCTCTAAATGCTACGGAAGGCTTATTATTATGTTTATTACCTCCTGAGACTGAATTTGGTCCTGGGGTTGTGGTCGTTTTAGTGGCAGCATGGTGGGACAATTGGGCAGCAACCGCTTGCCGACACCGATCCAGGGTATCAACTGTTTCTCTCTAATGACATTAACTCCATTGCTTTCTTTACTTTAGACCACTTGTTATGAGAACTTATTAGTTTTTTGATTACATACAAGGCTCAAAGGCTCCGATGTTCCTTCTCGTAATTTTGATGACTTGGTCAGCTTTTGATTCTCACCAAGGCAGTCATTAGGAGTTATTTATGTGACACGATATGGAACTTCATAATAAATTCCTAGCTAGCTCACTGAGGTTTCAAGACCACTTCTTGGGTAAATATGGTTAATTCTGTCTTTAGGGTATAAATATCAATCTCATGGCAGTTTCACAAAGGGTTTTGACTAGAGCTAGGTCAGGCACACAGTCACTTGTCTTGATTAGGGAGTATTACCCTTGGGGTAAGAAGGAACCAATGAAAGGATCGGCATATACTCAAATCTGGAAGTCTATGAGGTGTTGTAGAAGTAGAACGAATGCAGTTGTGACTGCTGAGAGAATGCGTTGCTTTGGTGAGTGAGACAGAGGTCCTAATATCTCATCTAGAGTAACAGAAAATATATCAACAGTCCATGCATATGCCTTCATTGTTGCATAATCTTGGAACTAGAATGTTGTTTCTACTGATGGATAGAGAATAGAGTTTGTTCAGTTATTAATTTGTATGTATTTCACCGTGGTTTCTTTTGGCAAGATGATCTTTTCTTCCTTATGAGAGAATAAAAGGGAATGGTCAGAAAAAGAAAAAAAAAAAGAATACTAGAGAAATTGATTTTTCATCGTATGAACACTATAAGGTACATATTCATTTCTTCTCTGTGATTCAAATTAATATGTTTTTGGCCTGTATAACAATTCAGTTTTTAGGCTTTTCGAAGTCTTGGCATGAACAATGATGGTTTTTTTTGGGGAAACATGGACATATAATCTATATTGTTATAGAACCTTCATCAAATTTGAACATTTTCTGATACTTCTTTTGTGTCTATGGTGAAAATGTTTTGGGATGCTTGATTGAGGCAATTTTGCTGCATGAGAGATGGATTTTTTGCTTCTGTTCTAAGAAATGAAATTCTCAAATCTGTCGCTCTATGCAATTTGTAACTATGAAAAATTTGACCATTTGCCTCAACAATGATTAACATTTTTGCTGCTTCTCATTGAAAAATTGCTGATATTAGCAGCTCCTGGCGTTTTCAATTTGATTCTGCTGTTGACACATTTTTGTGATCTTATAATACTTGACATTTGGAGAGATGAAGATGTGGTTTTAAGATGTTTCAGTTCCTCCATTCTCTTGGGCTGTGGAATCATTTTAAGCATGATTTCTGGTTTAAAATAATGGTTGAATCTCACTTGTGAAAATAGCAAGTTGAAGGTTCTATCTTCCATGCCATAGCACTATTTTCCTATGCCTTAGCCATATTTTCCTACTATTGGTTTTCAACTTATCCATAGGTGTTATTTGTGAATGTCGAGTTTGTCTTATATCAACTGTACTTTCTTAAGATAATCTGTAACCACATAGATTACAACGCTATTAAATCCCTCCATGGAGGAGTTGCACTAAGTTTTAGATCTTTTGTACAGGATTCTATCAAGTCCCTGTTTTCCAGTGTTGTTGTAAATAATCTCAAAAAATAGCAATTTAGTTGCTTCCTATCATCAGAATACTGATGGTCGTGTAGGTGTGTGATTTTATTGGAGTGATAACTCAAAGGACTGGGGCAAATTTTCAAGACAATTAAGGGTTGCATTGCACTAACTAAAAGGCTAGCATTATTTGCAAATGTTTAGGATTTCTAGTGTAATTTATCTGTATGTGAACTATTTGTATGTGCTACCTGCTTGTATTGGAAATCTGCATTATCTAATCTTCTGCACTTTCCTTCTGAATCCTTGCAGCAACCGCACTGAATCAATGCTCGAAAGTTACTCAAAATTATCTGTGTAAAGCAAAAATCATCATAGCCCATTTGGACAATGACGCTTCTCAACCTGTCAAACAGTAGCTCAACACTATACTATAATCACATGGAATGTTTTACTTGATAAAATTACATGTGTATGAAATTTTATTATAAAAATTAGCAACTGCCCTACATATCTAGGTTTGTTTTTTGCACCTTGACCTTTGTCTCTGAGAACCATGAGCCATTGTCATTGTGCGTAAACACATGGAACTTGAGCCTTCCTAGTTGAACTCGCTGTCCACCCATTTCAAAGGCATTAGGAAGCACGATCCACTTTTTGGAGCTACAGTGTTGCCCTTCTCTTGATACTTGATGTTGGATTAATTGCATGTCTCATCTTGACTGCCCTTCATGACAGTGAGGGTATTATTTCAATACTTCCGAATTATTTATTCAAATTCCATTGTTACTGTATTACAAAAATAGCAGGTTATATGAGACAGGGTGTTTTTACGGGTAGCTCTTCTTCATGGAACATTTTGCACAATTTGGCATACGGCAATTTCTTGTCTCAGGTTAGTGTCTTGGAAATTCTTTACATCTCATTCGTTGGCAGTTTTCAAGAAAAGGAAAGATAAAAAAGGAAGTTTCTTGACGGTGGCTTCGAAAAGTTAGCAGACTTGAAAGTACTAAAATTTAGAAACTTTTACCTAATCATATTGTAATTTTTTTGGGACCACCTATTAAATAAATTTCTTCTTAATTCTGCAGCAGCGAAGGACTTTCATTCAGATGGGTACTATTCTCAAAGTCGTGGACAATTCAGGGGCGAAGAAGGCAATGTGCATCCAAGCTCTGAAGGCGGGGAAGAAAGGGGCGAGGCTGGGAGATACAATAAAGGTGTCTATCAAGGAGGCCCTTCCCAATGGGAAAGCGAAGAAAGGGGACAAATTCAGCGCCATAGTCGTGCGTGCCGCCATGCCGCGGGGCCGCTGTGATGGCAGCGAGATCAAGTTCGATGACAACGCCTGCGTCCTCATCGTGAACAAAAGCAAGGACAAGGACCCCGTGGGGACGAGAGTGTTCGGGCCGGTTCCGCATGAGCTGAGGAAGAAGAGCGTAAAGATTCTGACTTTGGCGGAACATATCGCATGAAGAAATCATAATTCATATGTGGGGTGCGGTTTCTGAACGCTGCAATGATGTCTGGATATGCGTTTCACATGGGAGTGGTTTTGTCCCCTCTTGAGCTCCTTCTGCCTGTTCTTGGATCTGAAGTGATCTTCATTGATGAAGTGAGAGAAACTCCATATCACTTCATTGATGAAGTGAGAGAAACTCCATCCCTCTCTCTCTCTCTCTCTCTCTCTCTCTCTCTCTCTCTCACTCTGGAATGTTGCTTTTGTTTCCCCTTTATGTCAACTTTCCTCAGCCGAACAATTAGTACGTTCAAAAGATTTATCTGGTTTCGGACCATGGAGGAAAACCACCCACGTGAAGATGTGCAGTGCTAGGCAGTTGATGAAAATTGTCATTGATGAGAGATTCTCGGCATGTCATCGCAAAGTTTTTAACCAGAGAAATATGAGACGTGGAACCATCACAGTCCTGAAGTTGAAATTTTTCAGATGTAAACACGTAACTGTTTGTAACGATTTTCACATTTCATATGGTTTTCTCAGTCCTTTCTCGTATTGAAGTTGAAATGGGTAGCTACGATCAGAATTTTACATCGATATTCATATAGCTTTCGTGGCTCAAAAAGAAGAGAAGTTAACTTTCAAATACCTCTGACCAAAAAAAAAAAAAAAATTCAAATGCCGGATTATGATAACGAAGGAGACTAATCATTTTGAAACCAAATACCTTTCTCAAGTATAGTCCATCTCGTTAAATTACAAAAAAATTTGAGCCGAACAAAAATTGGCATTTTATATCTTATCTAGTTATTTTGTTTAGAATCAAATCGAATAGTTGTGGTCTCAAGGAACAAATGCGGGCGAACCAAAAGAGGTAAAAAGTAATAAATGATGAAAAGCGAAAAAGCTAACGCGAAATTCGCGATGAGCTTAGTAACGGCAGCGTCTAAAGATGCTCGCGATAAAAGTCGGTGAGATCACGCCAAATTGCCATGAAGCTTTGACGCCCTCCCGCTCTCGGTGGACCCAGCCAGCAACGCTTTTTCCCCTGAGATCGCCTGCTCCAAGAACACATGAGCTCAGCCTGATCTGAACCGCGAAACTACGTGGGCCCAAAGAGACGCCAGCGTAATCCAACGGCTTGGATCGACCGAGCTCAGTTTGCGAGGACCGTACAAGGCCCTGTTCATTTACATTCCGCTTCAGCTTCCATCAATTCAATGCAACTTCAAAAAAGAAAAAACTCTCGCCAAGTGGGCACGACATTCGCCTCGGGACTGAGCTCGAGCTCGAGCTCTCGCTCTCTCTCGCCGATTTTGATCGTCGTCTCCTCCTCCTCCGCCTCCTCCTCCTCCGCCGCGATCAGCCATGCGGCCGCCGCCGCGGACCTCCAAGCGCGGCTCCACCGCCGGCTCTCCCTCCCTCCGGCCGCGCCTGCATTCCCCTCCCCTCGGCCACCCGGCGCCCCCGTCGGTCCTCCGCCCGCCTCTCCGGCGGTCGCCGCGGTTCTCTCCGCTCCCGGGACCCCCGCGATCGGGGCCGCGATCTCGCCGCGAGCTCAGTTCTCGCTTGGCGAAGCATGTCGTGGCGGCATTGAGCCTGAGGAGGTCCCCGAGGCTGGGTTCCGGCATGCAAGGTGCGGAAGAGAGCGGTACGAGGTTGGCGACCGGTTCGTGCTTGGCTAGATGCTTGAGGAGGTCTCCGAGGCTTGGTTCTGCCGTGACCGGTGCGGAGAGCGACAATGTGGCTACCGGTTCGCCTGCATTGGGCGATCCGTCGAGCGAACCTGGTCCCAGGGTGGCGGGCAGTGGTGCGAGGAAGCGCCGTGCGCCGGATTCCGCCGAAATGGCTTTGAGAAGCTCGAGTTCGGCGCGCGCGAATGATGGGAGTCGGAAGAGAAATGCCGCTCTCATTTCGGCTAAGGTATGTTACATGGTAGCTGTGTTCGTTTGAAGA
Source organism: Eucalyptus erythrocorys (assembly GCA_014182555.1). Taxonomy (NCBI): domain Eukaryota; kingdom Viridiplantae; phylum Streptophyta; class Magnoliopsida; order Myrtales; family Myrtaceae; genus Eucalyptus; species Eucalyptus erythrocorys. The sequence goes on along the minus strand of CM024600.1, from coordinate 36,135,210 downwards.
TGAGACAAACTTGTGAACGGAATGGTTGCTGCTTTTATCCCGAAACTTAGTTGATCACGACGTTGGATGAGAGCACTCAGAGTGGGCATGATCTAGTCAAAGTTTGTCATGGCAAAATCTTCGACTTATATTTTAGTAGCTAAAGATTCCTTTTGGCCTGGTGGTATCGGAATCAATTCATCTTAACAATACTCATTTTGGTGTCACTGTGTCAGCCGTTCCTTTAACTTTGCTCTAGGCAAACTCGGTCCATGTCTTGGGGGAGCAGCGTTTATTATATAGCTTGTCAGGCCATTAGGTTCTGTTAACTAACCCAGTGATATATACCATAAACATGTAATATGAACAAATGCTAGCTAAAATATGGTCGGGGAATTGAATAACTAGAGGTAATGAATATTTAAAAAAAAAAAAAAAAAAAAAAAAAGAGAAAGCTTATGGTCTTCCTCTATACTTCAATAAAATTTGATGGAACAACCCTTGAATTTAGTAATCTCTTCTGTTCTGCACCCGGTGCCTAGACAATGTTTGTGGAAACAGGGTTTCCATGAGCAAAAAAAGTGGGACTCATGCATCTAATGAAGTATGCAATTTGTCAAGGCAGAGGTCAACCTTCAATAAAGTAAACAGGGGTGACTTTAAAACTTTTTTTTTTTTTGGGTACAATAAAAATCTGCATGCTTCTTTCCTTGATTTGAAATGTTATTGAAACAAAATCTTGAATATATATTTCCTTGATTTCATAACTTGCAAATTTAGAGTTTGTATCTTTTTGTTGCCTGCAGCTTTGTATCTTTTTCAATTTTTTTGTGGTTCAATAGAAGAAAGAGCATTTCTTGCTGCATAATTGGTACTAAGTTCTTTCATTGATTTGAAATGTTATTGAAAGATAATCTTGAATCTATAAAATCATTTCCTTGATTTTCTACTTATTGGTTTCATAACTGGCAAATTTAGAGGTCATATCTTTTTGTCGCCTGCAACGTCGTATCTTTTTCGATTTCTTTTATTGTTCAATGGACAAAAGAGTGTTTCTCGCTGTATTATCGGTGCTATCCAACTTTAATTTGATGGTAAATCATTAATTGTTGAATGATGCATGTATTTTACATAATTTACCTTGGTGAGTACCCTTCTTAACACATATTTAGATCTAAATATCAAAACTATACTTGATGTTATGTTTTTTCTTGTGTGACGTAGGAGATGCAGACTTCTGCATAACTTTGTATCTTTCTCTGTGTTTTTTGTTGTTAAATAGAAGGAAGAGTATATCTTGCTGTATTATTGGTTTTATGTTATATTGATGTGATTTTAAAACATTAATTTAAGGGAATCAAGCTCTGCCTGAATTGAGGCTGAGGAATCAACAAACATTAAAATGATAATTTAAGGAAAAAAATTTCGATCCTTTGAACTTTGGGGGCTGAAGGCCAGAGTGGATAGCTTTCAGCCACTGGCCAAAATTGTTAGTATCTTTCAGTGATAACCTTACCAAAGGACACTCTATCTGATTATTTACAGGGGTGCTAATTTTTTCTGGATACAAGGTTACAAAGTGAGAACTCTTACTAGTGGCATTTTATAGCAAAATTGCACCCTGCATTCTGTTCTTTTTTGCCTGGATTGTCTATGTAACCTTTTTTGTCTGGTTGTCTTCTTATACCATTGTAATGGTTAGGCAGGGAATCTGAATTAATGTTCTAAACATTGTCTCGGCTGAGTTGAGAAATATGCCCTTAGCTATTAGAAAATCAAGAGCTCTATTTTTTCTTGACATGGTATCTCAGAAGATATCTACTATACTTTCATGTTGGTATGATGCAGCCTTCCTTGGGCAGGTGAACCCTAAGCCTGCCTCACTAAACTGAATAAAAAAATATGCGAGGCAAAATCTGAGTGGGTGCCCAAAAATGAGATTGTCTGTCGTTAGTGCTTACTGCTTTGTATAATCAAAACCCGCACACAAATCTCTGCTCCTTAACCACTAATTAATATACTCAAAACAGCCAATGGCATGTTAAACAGAAGAAAACCACTTGCAACCATTATCTGACTTTTTACTGATTCTAATAATTTTTCAGCAGTTCTGCAAGAGCCTGAAGTTGCATGAAAATGTCTAATGCTTCTCCCGCAAGCGTTCTTGAGAGAGAGAGAGAGAGAGAGAGAGAGAGAGAGAGAGAGAGCTTTATTGATATGTCGTTATATCCATCTACTGTAGATACTTTTTCTTTTTACTTATAATCCACCCGCTTCACTGATTTTCTAATTTATTTCCTATGTGTTTGGGTGTATGTCGTGGAACTTTACAGTGTCAAGGATCTGCTGGTCAGAGCTCGTTGTAAGCAATATCCAAAGACATCTTCTGACTGATTTTTTCTGCTTTGTTAATAGATAGTTCTCTACTAATCTATATTACGGTCTACTCCTTCTTGCAGTGATGACATGGGAAAACTGTTTATCAATGTGGATTATTCAGATGTTAGAATTTTTCGACGATCTCCAAGATTGTCTTCGAATCCACCAATGCCGCTAATGCATTATCCAGAATTAGGGCGGCGAAGTATTCATTTCAAAAACTTGCTGTCCTCTCCAAAGGATGGTCTTAAATCCCTGTTATCAAAGTGTTGTAATTTAAAATCGAAGGTTATAATTAGTAAAGTCAAGCGATTATCCCTCCCCTGGCATAAGGGTGAGGAAAAATCACATATGCAAATAATGCCCCATCATCCCAGAAATATGGACAACCTGCAGTTAAGAAGGTCTCCAAGATTTGTCTTAGCAACTCCAGATGACAACAGTAATTCCTTGAGAAACTTTGACAAGTCCGTTAGGAATGGTAAGCAATCACGGGGCCCTGGAAAACTCCCATCACTTCCCGTTGGCAACAATGTTGAAGTCAAGGATGTCTCTAGTGGTAAATCAGAGAAAGAGCCTTTCAAGGATTATATGTCCTCTTTAAGGAACCCAGATATGAGAGGACTGGATAAGAGTTACTTGAAGCAATCTCCAGCAGACTATGCCCTGCCTAAGAAATCTGAACATGATGGATCTTTTTGTGCTCCAACTACATTACTTGAGGCTGCAAGCGAGCAAACTTTTTCAGAAGCTAAATTTTCTACTTCTTTAGTGATTAAATCAAACAAACCAAAAGCTACTTTCTTTGTTGGAGATGCAATTCCTGAGGATGAAGCTAAAAAATGGTGGAAGTGGCGTTATGATATGAAGGTGATTGCTTAATCTGTTTCATTAATTTTTTGCTTTATACCCTCCTCCACAAGGTTGATGCTCTTTCTAGCCTTAGGTGAAGCAAGAAAGCGCTTTGTGTGGACACTGTTATCATTGTAAATGTAGAAATTTTTATCATTTGACTCTTTTAACTGATTACTTATTTTATTTTCCTAAAAAAAATTTGTGTTGCTTTTTCAACATAACTGTTATTCATGACAAATTTTGTGTTATCTTTATAACTGCATAACACTCCAGATACAAGTTTGGGTAGTGTCCCTTAGGTTCTCAAGGATCTTTACCTAAATGATACCTATCTTCAAGTGACACGTTGGATCATCTTTAAGTTAGTTTAATGCAGTGTAGTGAATGACATACTAAAGGAAAACCAAGAAATCAAAGAATCAATTGCTAGAATAGTTCTTTTTGTTAACATATTCTAAGCTTGTATCCATGTCTTTACCATCAAGTTCGATGACTAAATTGTCATCACATTCTTGGACTGAATACTGATGAATGTAACGGTTGCTATGAATGTGTATCACTCAGCTCAATTTTACTGGACACCCTCGTTCAATTTTCCAGATGCTTCCTATCTCTTAGCAGCAACTCATGGCTCAATTTTCAATCAATATGCTTTTCCAGACCCCCTATTGGTTTCTTTCTAGGGGTTGGGTGGATGATAATTCAGCTCATCTGGAAGATAATGTTTTAGCAAATTAAGCTGTAAGGCATGATGACTAACAGATAGGTCCATAAAATGGAATGAATGCTACTACCCCTGGGGATAAAGCATCTGTTACTGCTTAATTAAATACTATTGCATATGGTCATAGCATAAGATGGTGAATTGAAGGAGGCACCTATTATGCAGTTCGAGTAAAGCATAATGGAAGCATGGAAGCATCTTTGTAAAAGGATTTGAATTGAAGAATGTAGAAACTTTTAATGAGATCGGTCACTTTCTGTGCTCTCAATTTTCTCTGATCTTAAGTTGGTCAACAGAAGACAACAATAACATTGAGGAAGTTTATTTGCAATTCTACTCTTCAGGAAAAGAGATTTTGAAACTTGCGCAATGTTTCCACTTTTTTGGCTTCCTTCTCTGTTTTGCCATGTAACCATGCACGTACTATCATACGCTCTAACTGGATGCAGATGATTTTATGATGCATATTTTACTGGGTTTGGACTTGCCTGGCCATTGGATTATGGAACTTCCATGCTTTACATCATTAGGAATCCACAATATTCGCATGCCTGTTTTCTGCTGACATAGATCAGATGTGGCTTGCTCCTTACTGAAAACTACCATTAGCTTTTCTAACAGAATGCACCTTTTTCTTGATCATTCCATGGTGACATGCTAAGTTAAATGATTTTCTCGTGCCATTTAATTGCTAGATTATTGATACTTTTCTGTATGGTTATTTGCAATCTGTCTTCCATAACACTGGAGACCTTCTTACTGATCTTGATGTCCATTGAGTTTTTTAGAGTCAAACATTGGAGGGTGGAAAGAAATCGCTGGAGTAAGTTATACCATGCAGTCTCTTATATTGTTGTTTTAGGTATCTCTTCATGATTTGTTTGTGCTCATTATTGTATCCTTCTTGTTTATGTTGTTTATGGTTTGGCATAGGTCTGATGATGAAGATGAGATCATTACAAACGTGAAATGCCATTATAGACAAGCTGAAGTTAACGGCTGCATTTTTGAAATTGGAGACTCTGCATATTTAAGGGTAAAGCTTTTTACGTCAGTTAAATCTGCAAATCAATGTCAGTCTTTCATATAATTCACATAAGCTGTCGTTTGTCAAATTAAAAAAAATAAAATAACATCTGAAAGTTAATCGTTTGCAAGATTAAGCAAGTCATCCGGCTACCAGCTTTGACTTTGAAAAACTGAAAACTCATCCTTGTTTTGTATGTTGTTGTCCTAGTATAAAAAATATTGAAACGATCCTTTTGATTTCTACTTTTGCTTAATACTGCAGCTCATTTTCCCTAAACATCATTTCGTTGTTTAATAAGGATGATATGATTTTGCACTGCCATTTGACTTAGGCATATTTACTTGTGGACAAAGTTTCTCTTATTCTCTCATGCAATTGATTGTCTTGGAATCCAAAGCTCGGTCATACTGATACTATGCATGTCATAAATGTTAATGATGCGTTCTCTTTCAATTTTAAATACATCAGCCCCAAAGTTCCTGCAATTGAAGAATTTCAATTAAGAAAGATGCTTTCGCCGTTAAGAAAAATTATAACACTCTCCTTTTCCTTCCTCCTGATGCCCTATATCCCCTGGTGATGCATAAATCTCAAAAGTATCAAGATTAGGGGTGTTGTATGCCACTAAAATGACTTCCAGAGTTGTTGTGGTCTTCCAATGTTTGAGTTTCAAAAGTTCATTTTATCATGGGTGTCCGATGCAGATTGGCCAACGTCCTTTTGTGCTAGTAATTTATGGATATGTTAACTTTGAAGGATTGGCTATAACATTTGCTTCACAGGAAGAATTTCTTTTGTCTTAACAAATGTTTTCCTTTCTGCAATGTGGAACAAAGATCTTGAACCTTTCTCAGCTGGGAGATGCACTTAAACCTGATATTTCCAGCTTGGAAACTTCAATAAGTCATTCATGAATATTGTTACAGGGTGACAAAGGGAAGAAACACGTGGGGAGGATCTTAGAGTTCTTCAGAACGACTGATGAAGAAGATTATATCAGGGTTCGGTGGTTCTATAGAGCTGAAGATACGGTTAGTGTCTTTTCATTTGAACAAATTGGTATATAGAGTTTCATCTATTTTAATATTTTCGGTACTTCTTGCTGAATGTGTCTCAGGTCATCCAAAATCAATCCTCTTTTCATGACAAGAAGCGGCTATTTTATTCTGCTGTGGAGAATGACAATCCTGTGGATTGTATTCTTTCAAAAGTCAAGGTTGCAAGGTTAAATCCTAAGGTATACTTCAATAGTGCTTTAAAATTTACTTAACAGTTGATGATTCTTTTCTCTGCCCAGATAACAAGCACACATACTGAACTAAAGGATCATAAACAAGAGAAATTTCTCGAAAGACAATGGAGGAGAAGTGGCAGAAAACAAAGCAGAGGAGAGAAAAGAAAGGAAAAATATAACCACAACAAAAATTTCACCTGATTTTTTTTGCATCAGGAAAAGATGTATGAAAAAACCATTAATTCAACAATTTGAGGCCTTTTGTTCCTAATATCTCAACGCTCAACATATTGTCATATGCTGCACTGAAGTCCTTCCATTATCTTTTCCCTGCTGTTGCCTTAGTAGAGTAAGAGGCAGCTGCCTGGTGGAAGGAAGGCTTGTCGTGTTGCCTTGTCGTGTATGGTCAGTGGCATCATATGAATGTGACATTGCCTGGTGGAAGCAAGGCTGAAGTTTAGAAAATAAACAACAAATCCTTGAAGTGTGTAAAGAGCGGATCGTTGTCTTACGCTGCCTGAGGGTCAATCTCCCTGTTTCATCTCATTTTATGCTTGCGGCAATCCTTCCGTTCTGGCCCAAAGGAAACTGGAGTCTTCCACATTTTTGCTTTATTTCTAGCTTGTGATGAATGAGACAATGGATTTTCATGCTAAATGCCATTTTTATCATGTGAGAGTTCTGTCGTGCTTGATTGGCACCTCTTTATCTCTCTGTCTACATAATGAATTCTTCTTTGATGCTCCCCTTCTGAAATTATTGGTCTGTCTAAATTATGGCAGGTTGGTGTAAAATCAACTCACATACAGTCTGACTTCTATTATGACATGGAGTATTCCTTGGAGTATTCAACATTTCGCACATTGATTTCTGGTGAGTGTGTATATACTGATGTCAAGGGTAATTTAAAGTCTTTTCATGATTGGTCCTGAGCTTCTATGGGTTTTGAACTTTCTATATTTAGAGTGAGAGACTTTTAGAACTCAATTTTCTGAATACAACTTTATGAGTTCAGATGAGATCCAGATGACATTTCTGTATCTAACTTTGTGTCTCACCATCAGATGGTCTGACTAATGGCAATGATTCTCCATCATGTAATTCCCTCAACGGTTCAGCCTCCTCTGACATTGGAACAACATCAGAGAATATGCCGAGAAGCGGAACTCAGAAAGCAGAATTAACACTCTTAGATCTTTATTCTGGGTGTGGAGGGATGTCAACTGGACTACATCTTGGTGCCAAACTTTCTCGCACTGATCTTGTGATGGTACTTTCATTAAATAAGCAAGTTTGTAAAGCCTTTAATTTATACTGACTCAGCTGTTTGCTGCAGAGATGGGCCCTTGATTGTGACAAGTCTGCATGCGAGAGCTTCAAGTTAAATCATCCTGAGACCAAGGTAAACACACTTCATATGACGAATTTGATGGCTTGGGCTCCATTTATCCACATAGCTCTACAGCTTTTATACTAACACGTGGTCTTCATACAGATTAGGAATGAAGGTGCTGAGGAATTCCTTAAACTATTAAAGGAATGGGAAAAGCTATGTAAACAATTTGCTGTAAAAAGTGTTGAGGGTCTGCACGGATTAAGAAAAAACAATTGTAGAGTCACCCGTAGTCGTGGAAGTCCTGCAGATGTTGCTGATACACCAAAAGATGAACATGAAGTTTCTGGCCTTGTTGATATCTGTTATGGTGATCCCAATGAGATAGGCAAGCCCGGACTACATTTTAAGGTTCCCATCTACATTCATCGTCATTGCTTATTGCTTTTGTTTTTCACTGCAGGATCATCTCTTTTCTCTCATGTATACACATACTAAATTAGCTGTCCCATCTGTATTCATGTTGGAAAGTTTCCTCGTTGCTATGTTTATAAATTTTATCTACAGCTATTGTTTCTCATGTTGTTGCAATACTGCAATATGTAAAGCTATTAATCAAAATGAGTATTAGCCTGTAGAGATTCAAGAGCAAAGGCTAAAAACATCACATTGATCTCAAAGAAAGCCATCAATAAATTATGTAGGAGTTTGGTGATTTTACATGTCCCTAAAGTTTGCAGTGTCAAATTATTTGCAACTTCCATTTTTGAATCTTTCCACGTGCAAACATCTCAAGGACATTGATTTCACCTCTTTCCTCAGTCATTTGTACTACATCATTTGATTTAACCAGGTCCCTTATACTTTAAGGTTGCATTTCTGTGAATACAGTCAGGAAACTATTAAGTTTGCTGACAACTTGGAAAGATTTTTTCTGTTTCCACTTCTAAACTTTAGAACTTTTTGGTGTGTTTTAACCATTTGTTTAGGTATATTTTTTACTAGTTCTATTTTTCATCTCTCTTCGTAATTTTGTTCCCACTTACATAAAAGGTGAACACTTTCGACCAAAAAATAAAAATAAAAATAAAATAAAAGGTGAACACTATGATAAAACTTCTTTATGTTATTTCAGTCAAAGGACTTGGGAAGTGGCCTTCAGTACTTGCCCTGAAAGCAGGGGTGGCTATTCCTCAAATCTCAATGTTAATGACAGTAATGTATATAGAAAACAGATAATTGGGAAGCTATATGGAACCAAGGACGCCCGGGATTTTAAAAGAGATGAGAAACGTAATATTAATGCTTGACCAGCTTTAACTGGTTATCAGTGAGCGAAAAAAAAAGCTTTATATGGTTATCCAAGGTGACCACATGATGAACTTCTGCTTCCAATTTATTTGATTCCTATAGTTCATTCATGTGTCCTCCAAATTTTTTTTTTTCATATTCAGTTATTCCTTGCCTGCAGCTTATGCAAAATATTTCACTAATCTATCCTCAGGTGCATTGGAAAGGTTACAGTTCAAAGGAAGATACATGGGAACCAATTGAAGGACTAAGGTACTCCATATTCAACAACCTCAAACTTCATATTCAATATGTGCTTTTGATATCTCAGATCTACTTCTCAGAAACTGTGGAGAGGCAATGCAAAATTTTGTCAGAAAGGGTTTCAAGTCCAAAATCTTGCCACTGCCCGTAAGTGTCAGATAAATGTTTATCCTACTCCTATCGTCTAGGATTGAAAGCCCTGTGTGATAGTAATATTTGCAGTATCGATCATCCATGTCTATATCTCCGTGGTGGATTCAGGGTGATGCTGATATCATATGTGGGGGGCCCCCATGCCAAGGAATCAGTGGCTACAATCGATATAGGAATGTTGAGGCTCCGTTAGATGATACAAGGAATCGTCAGATTCTCGTCTTCATGGACATAGTGCAGTTCCTAAAACCTAAGTTTATATTGATGGAAAATGTAACCGACATCTTGAGATTAGACAAGGCTTCACTTGCAAGGTATGCATTAAGTCGATTGGTACATATGAGATACCAAGCAAGGTTAGGAGTAATGGCAGCTGGCTGTTATGGTGTCCCTCAGTTCCGCTTGCGTGTTTTCCTTTGGGGAGCTCATCCAAGAGAGGTGATTAAATTTCGTATATCGCTGCAATAAGGAAGCTGTCTTATTTACAATTGTATAAAAGGTTTAACTATAGAAGTCAACTCCAGCGATACAAGAATGAAAGCAACCCTCATTAAAATTATTGAGTTACACCTTCATCTTGGGAGTGGAAATTCTGCTTTGCTCACTAATGTTGAAGTTGAAATTCTTCTGTGCTCGCTAATGTTTGGCCTTCCTTTTTTTGCCAACAGAACCTACCTCAGTTTCCTCTCCCTACACATGATGTCATTGTGAGATACTGGCCTCCCCCAGAGTTTGAGGTACTGAAATTTTGCTCAGAGAAAGCAACTTTACTTCCGTTTGGCTATTTCATCAGTTTAATTTTCTAAACAATTTCAAACTGTTTAAAGGAACTCAATTTCATTTTACAGCGCAATTTAGTGGCTTTTGATGAAGATCATACTGCCGACCTTGCAAAAGCAGCTGTTCTTGGTGATGCTATCTCTGATCTTCCAGATGTAAACTTACTGCATTGTAGTCATAGTGGTTATCTGCTTTCACAATGTCCCACATTATGAAATAAGGTGGCTCTTCCAGGTTCCAAGCCTTGAAACCCGTGAGGAAATGCCATACAAGAAGTTACCAGAGACGGATTTCCAGAAGTATATTAGATCAACGAAATACGGTACTTTGATGTCCTTTAGATGAGGAGTTAAAACTGTCAGATGATTTTATTAATCCTGATGCAAAAGTCACAAGGTTATGCAGATTTGAAGTGAGAAAAATTGGTGCTTTTTGTCTGCTAAACTTAGGGTAGTTATTAGTTAACATGTGTCATTCCTACTTGCACTCAGTTTCTAATCTCTTGCAAGCTCATGGACTTAGATTCCAGGGATGATGATACTAAATGTTGACTGTTATATTTCTTTCTACTATTTTCAGAGATGACGGGATCTCTGTCAGATGAATGCACAAGAATGAGGAGGTTACTATATGACCATCGGCCACTCCCAATATCAGGAGTTAATTATTTACGAATCTGCCAAATTCCAAAAAGGAAGGTAGATGGATGTGAATTATACTTTAAGTAGGTCACAAGTGAAACTGTTGATTTTCCCCTTATGTTTCTCATATGCAGGGAGCAAACTTCAGAGACCTTCCTGGTGTAATTGTAGGAGCCGATAATGCAGTACAGCGTGATAAAACAAAGGAGCAACTGCTGCCATCTGGGGAGCCCCTGGTAAGTATTTCATCCCCAGAAATCTTAGCATAGAAACTATTCTAGCACTCGCTCTTTTCCCCCTTCCCTACAACTGCTTGTCAGCTTAGTTCTCATCCATATTGCACTCGAGTTTGTCACATAATCACAATCAGGTCACACAGGCCTTTTGGTCTTTTCTTTTTAAGGCTTCATTGTGGAGAGAAAAATGCTATGCAGGCAACTGAATTTGTGATTTTGTTCCCTTTTGCATCTCATAGTTGATGGCCTTTTGACATTATCCTGCCAAAATAATCTCGTTGTCATGTGGCTCCCGAGTTGAATGTGTCATTCAATGAAAGGCTAATGCGCTATCCACTAATGTTGCAATGTAAAAGCCATGCTTGCTGTGCTCAAATAACATAGAACAAATTCTCTCAAGTGGTATATGCTGTTGACAAAGTAAACAACTTTGACGGATGTCTAGTTTTTTCTTTAACTCTACAGTATCAACACAGTAGAGGCAATAATTTATGGTCTTCATGATTGTTCATACACTTCATCAAATCTTCAACTTGGAATCTTTTGTCTCTGTTGTTACTTTTGCTATTGTATCTTAAGTAATGCATTTTTGTCTTTAATTTCATTTCATGTGTCTGGCGATCACAGAATTGATCCGATAATCTCAATTCTAATAGATGCAGACACGGGCCATCATAGGGTCCTCCTAGAATAATTTATGTGCTTTTTCTCAAAATGGTGGTGACTGAACCAGTTTCTGATATACTCCGTTAATTATGTGATGAGGAAAATGATTGTGTAGAGATTGAGATGACATATGGAGAAATGCACGTTAACCAAGACAAAACTCACCCAAATAGTATGAAGGGCTCTGAATAAGAAGTCTTGGTTAAACAGTACGACATGCTAAGCCATTTATTATATGGAACTCCAGTAATGTCTGATATGGACAATGATGATTCGTTCTCTCTATGTACTTACAGGTTCCAGATTACGTCTTCACCTTTGAACAAGGAAAGTCAAAAAGGTAAAACCTTTCATGCTCGATATCTCTGTTTTGCACTGTCATATCAAATCATGTCATTTCTAACCAGAGGCAAGCTGCAGACCGTTTGCGAGGCTATGGTGGGATGAAACGGTGCCTACAGTGCTAACCTTCCCCTATTATAAGAGCCAGGTTTGGTTTGACACATCCTATATGTCATGATACAACAATTGCGAGTAATATACTGACTTCAGACTTGTACAGGCAGCATTGCATCCTGAGCAAGATCGAGTCCTCACAATAAGAGAATGTGCAAGGTTGCAAGGATTTCCAGACTACTATAGGTTCAGCGGGACAGTAAAAGAGAGGTTTGGTACTCGAAACGTGTTCATCTTGAGATTGGAAATTTGTAAAACACGGGCCACCTGATGAAGAAATTTGAGAAACTCAGCAGTGTAAGATTGCATATGTGATAGATAGACAAACTGTGAAATAGAAAACTCAGTGCCCATTCACAGAATTTGAGGAAACAGCATACTCATGTTTTGAGAAAAGAACATTGCTCTCTCTCTCTCTCTCTCTCTCTCTCTCTCTCTCTCTCCTCTCCCCTGCAACGTTGTTATGCCCTTTAGCTTCATCATCTGATTTCGCAATTTATATTGATTTAATCACATGTATCTTTGTTCTGGATAAATTGATCTTGCCACTGCTTAATGCACTCGTGTTAAATCATGATATGCGCAGTGTATGTACAGTCTGGCACGTGCCTAAGTAATTTTTTTAAGCTCATCTATTTATTTAATTATTTTATACTATGTGAAGGTACCGCCAGATAGGAAACGCAGTTCCCATTAATGTGGCCCGGGCCTTGGGCTATTCCTTGGGGGTGGCATGTCACAAACTGAGTGGGGATCAACCAAATATGATCGTTCCGCCGAGGTTCTCCACTTCTACTTATCTTGAATTGACGAAAGCATTAAAACCTCCTGTTGATCTTAAGGCTTCACAACATCAGCCAGGAAGTCCTTGTTGAGCCAGTTTGTCATTTGTGTAATGATTCTTTGACACCGGCTTCCATTATTTAATATTTTAGGATGCAACTGCCTGACTGCAATTCTTTAAGATTTATCATGAACCGGGGTGGCGGTTTTCTTTTGATGATGGATGGGAAGATATGACCTTCTATTTTGTCTCACGCCATGCACACTCTTAAGAAAATTGATAAATAGAGATTTGCAGTTAAACTATAATCTACTTATTTTGCTCACGTCTAGGTTCTGTCTGACTATTTGAAAGTTCTTGATTATTGTGGAAAAAGGTAGTGATATGGTGGTTTTATATGAGATTTGAAAGGATGTTCTGATATTTTTTTTTCTTTGGAATATTATGTTTGGAACTTGTTTGCACGTCGAAGTGCGATGATGCATTATGAATGCAGAGGAAAGTGAAGGTTTCAAAGTGTGAACTTTCTTTGATTTCACATGGAATTTTAGGGGGATCGTTTTCAACACATTTGAAAGCTTTAATTACATCTGTGGGAAGCTGGTCCTGTAACACGTTTACACGTGGTCGTAAATATTAAGATCAGCGCTCGTGTTCTCTAGTTGAAGGAAATTAGTGGGGCATTGACTTTGGCAGATTTAATACAAGTTGTGAAAATGCTGAGGGAATATGGATGCAAAATAATTTTCCGACCAATTGAAGGAAGGTATTTTAGCGAGAACTTGTTAAGTTTACATCATGAGGAAATGTGTTGATTTTCTATGCTGGCATTTGGAAATTACAATATTTTTTATGGGTGTTTATTAAGTGGCAATATTTTTTATGGGTGTTTATTAAGTGGCTTACTTGTTGACAGAATCTATTGAAATATATGATAGCAATGTATTTTTACCAAGTGTCAAGCTAATGTTGCCTTTTTGTGAAATTATAAGATGATGAAAAGGTGAAAAGGAAGGTTATCAGAAAGATAAAAAGTTCGAAGGTTTCATTTATTTGATTTGGAATTGAAGAGGCATGCTGTATGTTCAAACAAGATGTGCTCCTCTTCCCCGTGCAGAGTTCGTGTTGAGAAATCTCATTGCTCAAAATTACGATTATGGTCTTCATCCGCGCCGTGTGTTTTTTGTCATGCATATCGATTGATAATTTGATAGTTGACGCCTGCAAAAATGGTCGAATTCGAGGCCTCATCGAAAGCATAATCCGACTTCATGTAGATGAAATTTCTGATCAAAACAAAACCAAAGGTATCGATTACCAAAAAACGCCAGAACATCGCACCCGTTGAGGGAGCACTTTGACCTCCATGAGCTAAACGGGAATTGCGTAATTGCTTGGTGAATAGTGCACTAGACGCTACCCTTGAAAATATTTGAAAGAAATTATATGGTCGGTGGGAAAATGTACAGATAAAAGTACGAAACAGTGGGCAAGAGAATCCATGCAATCAGAGGGACAAATTTCAGAAGAATTTTACAGCAAAAATGCAGTAATGATCAGAATTATGCAGCTGCTTTGGAATGGGAGACTCAACGAGAGGATGACGCAAGTGAGTGTCAAAAAAGAGATAGGTACCTTGAAAATTTTAAAATTTATCAAGGAAATGTAATTGAGTTATAAAACTTTAAAAAAAAATAATCAAGTTCTAAAACTTATTACCAAAATTCAGTTGAGTTCTAAAATTTTTAAAGGGAAAAAACCACCAAAAACCCTAAACTATGCACAAAGTGACAAAAATACCCTAAACTTTTTTTTGACCACCAAAAACCCCAAGTTTGCCATCTCGTGACACATTTACCCCAAACTATTTTTTGTGACACAAAAACCCCGAACTTTCATTTCGTGACACATTTACCCTAAATCTTAGGGGCATTTTGGTCATTTTGCTTTTAAAAACATTTTTCTCTTTTTTTTTTTTTTTTTTTTTTTTTTTAATTTTCTCTTCCCTCATGGAGCCGGCGGAGGGAAGCCTGGCGTCCGGCAAGGGCTGCCCTCGCCGGCGTCGGCCCGTGCAAGGGCCGCCCTCGCTGCCCGGGCGAGGGCGCCCCTTGCGGCGTCGGCGAGGGTGCCCTCGCCGGATCCGGCGAGGGAGGCCCTCGCCGAACCGAGCGAGGAGCCGCCCTCGCCGGCCACGAGAGGGCGGCCCTCGCACAGGCCGACGCCGGCGAGGGCGCCCTCGCCGACGCCGGCTTCCCTCCGCCGGCTCCGGCGGAGGGAAGAGAAAAGAAAAAAAAAAAAAAAAGAAAAAACAAATAAAAAGACGAAAATACCCTCGAATGGGTAAATGTGTCACGAGATGGCAAACTTGGGGGTTTTTGGTGGTGCAAAAAAAAGTTTTGGGTATTTTTGTCACTTTGTGCATAGTTTAGAGTTTTTGGTGGTTTTTTCCCATTTTTAAAATATCCAATCAAATCCTAAAATTTGTCATGAAGGTATAATTAAATATTAAAATTTTTAAATAATGTAATTAATGAAAGGATTTAGATTGAACTAAGTTGATAAATTTTAGGATTTGATCATATTTTTAAGACTCAATTGCACTTTATGATAAGTTTTAGGGAAAATTTCAATTAAGGGCCTAAAGTGGAACCGTTTTCTCAAAAAAAGACCCAAAATGGACATTGTCTCAAACAAAAACCTGAAGTGACCAACTTAGTTTCAAATAAGGGCCTCAACTTAAAAGCCAACCAAATCTTATTAGCATCTAGGGGTATTTTCGTCTAAAGACTTTTTTTCTTTCTTTTATTTTTAAATTTATTTTCTCCTTCTCTTTCTTTTCTTCATTATCATCGTGCCTTTGCTTTTTTCACTCTTTAGATCGTATTCTCCAAAGTCCATCTTTATCTTCCTTGCTGAATTAGCCATCAACACCCTCAACCTCATCCATCATTGCCCTCAATAGCAATTCCAGTACCTTTGTTGAAAGATGGAGGTCAATCCAAGCCCTAGATCGAGCACGAGTGGACCAGGATGTGACGCTCAGCTCGATTCAATCCCCACATCTTGTGGTCGTGGTCAAGCACGAAGCATGATGAGGTGTAAGCCATTAGCTTGCTGCCCTTGTTGTCGTCGATGCTTGAATTCAAATCGGTGCTGACGTAGGTTATGATCAATCTTAGCGAGGAGAAGCCAGATTGAAGTGCCTAAGCCAAATTTATTAGAGGTTTTTGAGGAATCTCTGTAATACTCATGTGTATTGATTTGTTCAGTGAAATACGTGATTTTGGGAATTTCTGAGCAATTTTGCACTTTTTTCATCTTGTTATTCTCTCTCAAATTTGTGTAGATAATATTTTTGAGTTAGAGAGGCAAATTTGTTTGAACATGTGTAGACCAGAGTCATTCATTTTTTAGATTGAGTGACATCTCATTCGAATTGCCACCAAAGGTGAATATCTTCAATCACGGCTTAGAATGATTCAGTAGCCTTTGAAAATAACTAACATGCATGACACAATTGGACCCTCTCAAGAAGTCACATATTCCACCTCAATGCAAGCTGCATCTATGAATGTTATGAATAATCCAACCCGGATCCAATAAAAAATTCCCAAGAAGCTACAAGTGAAAGTTATCGTGGCATAGGGAATTTCATTGGCGGGGAGAGCATGAAACTGTTATTTTAATTGCCATAATAAGTTTTTTTTTTTTTTTGGTAACAAATTGCCATAATAAGTTTTTACAAGCAAATCGAATAAAAACAAAACTCACTGATGGATATTTCTTGATTTTCAAGTTCATTATTGTCATCGGAGAAGGTGAGTGGTAGCGAATAACTTAAAACCCGGCTTATGCCGAAATCGATGAGTTCTTGGGGAGGATGCAAAATTGCATAATGTAAAGCATGCGTTTTGAAGTTTGCTCACGGGGAGGCAGCACGCAATTTTGGAGTTGTGCAAAACTGCATAACTTCTCGAATATCTTTTCGTTTTCTTCTTTTCCTAAATTGTTCAATGTATTGCACCTATGCAAGCTCGTGTGTGAGGAGTCTGATGCATTTGTCAAGAAGGAGGTGAGCAAGATGAAAAAGGAAAGAAAAAGAAAAAAAAAGATCTTTAGACGAAAATACCCTTAGCTGCAAATAAGGTTTGACTGATTGTCAAGTTGAAACCCTTATTCGAGACTAAATCGGTCACTTCGGGCCCTTATTTTCGATCTGATGTCCATTTTAGACCCCTTTTTTTGAGAAAATGGTTCCGAGTTCGATCCTTAATTGAAATTTTCCCTAAGTTTTATGACTTAATTGTATTATTTAAAAGTTTTAAAAAATCAATTGTATTTTCATAATAAATTTTAAGAGTTACAATGCATTTTTCTTAATTAAATAAAAAAGAGCGAGAGGAGGTAGACTGCAACCAGATATATAAATAATAATAATAATAAAAAGAAGAAGCCATAAAGAAGGGAAACAAATCAGCAAAAATGGTCATATATAGAGAAGACACGAAAAGCTTGATCGTCTCCACCTTCAAAAGGAGACTGATCGCGGCTCACCATTTCACTTTTAAATCTCTCTCTCTCTCTCTGTGTACGTCGCTCGCTCCCGGGCGGTCGCCTCAGATTCGTTCTCACTCGGGTCGTGCTTTTGACTCAGCTCCCAAAAGGAAAAGCTGCCGACAGGGAGAACTTCACAGAGCTCCGGAGTGAGAGATTCTTTCATGCCCTCTTGTTCTTTTCCTGTCTTCGATCTGTAGATTTTTTTTTTTTTGGAAATACATGGGATCAATACGTTCCGAAACTTAATCGAGGGCTCTTAAAATGGTCGTTATCCATTGACAAATGTATTAAAAAGGATTGCGTCTCATTCGGTGTAGAGCATCACAGGTTCGCAAAACTTTGCTCTTCGTTCTACGTGTAATGTGAAGTGAAGAAGAAACGGCGCTGTGCGTAAATCGTTGTGGATGCCGTGTTCGTTGACAATTGGCGAGGTGACATGTTCGATAACTGTGCTAGTCTCGTCGGCTACCTGACCCGGTTTGCTGGGCGTGTCGTGGTTGATTGCAAGTGTCAGAGTCCGGGTTTGCCATAATCGTTTTGTCCCCTTGTCGCGGCACTAGACAAATTGCCAGCCCTATTCTGATGTGATGTGCGAACAATGGCAGCCCTTGCAAACGTTTCTTGATAGTTGAATTTCGCGATGAACATGCGGCGAGTGCTCCGCGAATTTTCTATCTCCAAGTCGTTCGATTTCTTTCTGTTTTTCGTTCATCTACTTGAGAACACTGGCGTCCTAGATAAAAGGGTAAATAGACCTTCACGAAGCACCAGCTGACAAACTACATCAACTTATGATCTTTTCTTTTTCTCCTGATTGATCGCGTCAGATTAAGTGATGGGTCTGCTCAGCATCATCCGAAAGATCAAGAGGAAAGAGAAAGAAATGCGCATCCTCATGGTGTATGTGTCATCCTCATCGAGAAGTTTGTTTCATTAGCTTGTGCTCTTTTTGTGTTCGCAATTAATAAAGGAATGTTGTTGCACTTCATACTTGGCTTTCTAGGGGCTTGGATAATTCCGGGAAGACGACCATTGTGTTGAAGATCAACGGAGAGGACACTAGTGTCATTAGCCCCACTCTTGGCTTCAACATCAAGACCATTACCTACCAGAAGTATGTTGAGGTCTCTCCTCTCATTAGGATTACTTAGTGCCATGTTTGGTTGATTACCTGTTTACCTAGCGTCTGTCAGTTTCTCTTCTTTTTTTTTTTTCCTTGACTTTATTCAACTACAGATATAGCCTGCTGTGTCAAACGTTGTCTCATAGCAATTTCTACTGTATCTGCGAAGAGATCTGTAGATTAAAAAGAAGCTTTTGTTTTCCATAGCTTGAAGGCCCATGTTTTCTGGTTGGAAGAATCCAACCATGCCTTTGATTGGTGGATTACAGATGTGGACTTCACCCACATTTATTCTTAGTAAAGTTTTTGCATGTTGATGATGTCCATAACCTGTGATATTCCAATGAGAAGCATGCTTGGGTGAATTTGCCCCCACTTTGGAGGAGGAAATATGACTCAAAAAGAAATACGCGTTTAGTTTCTGAGGTTCTCTGTTGCTCACAGGGCAGTGAGTTATGGTCATTTTAAGTGAATCCATAGTGACAATCGTATTTCAAAGATTGGGTCATATTAAGTGAATCCATAGTGATAAACATACTTCAAAGATTATTTTTTGTGTTCTCGTGCAGATTATGACAATTCTTGACAAGGTTAGCAGAACTTAAAGAATTGATTTTGTCAATTGCTGCTCTCCAGCTGGATATTTTTCTCTCTCTAAATCTTAAAAGAGAAAATTGTTAAAAGGTTGCAATGGGGTACAACCTACGTTTACAACTAGATGCAAAATAGAGTCCATCAAATCTAACAAATGAATGGTTTGACTCAGTACTTTGTGCATCAACTAAGAAGTCAACCGTAACTGTCTATTTTTTACGAATCAACATTAGACTCCATTGTTCAAATCTCAAAAGCCCTAACATTTTAAATATAGGCTCTGCTTTAGTCAGAAGTGGGAACTTGGAGGCCACGTTGTGTTGCACTAAATATTTATCTCCAATTGATGTTTTGTGGCAGGTATACATTAAATATCTGGGACGTAGGGGGTCAGAAGACTATAAGATCATATTGGAGGAACTATTTTGAGCAAACAGATGGTCTGATTTGGGTAGTCGATAGTTCAGACCTTAGAAGGCTTGATGATTGCAAAATGGAATTGGATAATCTCTTGAAGGAGGAGGTATCATGCCATTACAGAATGTTCTCCCTTTTTCCTACAAACATTGTTTTACCTATTTATGGCTTCCATGTTGCGACTTTTGCTGATTTGTTGCCTGTTGCTTCCGTTTTTATCTGGTGTAGTTTAATTTTCTCTTGATTGTTTGATCATCTACGTTTTGCAAGATCTCATGAGTCATTAGTCTTCCATTCCAGAAGGGACTGCCTACTCTGATGATTACTACATGTTTGGAGTGAAACTCTTCTAATGCTTGTCCATCTAATTGGATGGAGAATCTTTCTGATATACTTTTGTCTGTATGTTTTCCTACCAAATATATCATTCTTTCAAGTCTTTTGAATCTGTATACTGAACAATATCCCTGTGCACAACTTACGAATGTGGGCATATCTTTTGTAAATGAATGGTACAATCGGTCTTGTTCACAAGGGCTCATGGGGCACTTCTCAAACATACCGAAGGAAATATTCAATTTTTGAGGTATTGATTGTGCATATTACAAGGACAGTTGGTGCATTGGAAATTGCAGTATTACCTTATTTGGTTGCATAACAAGTTCATGGGGGCACTTCTTAACAAGGTCCTAATACTAATATCCGTTGTGCTTGTCCTATCAATGTCTATCATGTGTACTCAAATGAGGAACTGCTGAATTAGTACTTCTCGCTAGAACTAGATGTATTTCTTTGAGTACCGAATTTTTTTCTTTAGACTTGTTGATAAAGGGACTAAAGTAGTTGCTTATTTGGCAGAGATTATCTGGAGCATCCTTACTTATATTTGCAAATAAGCAGGATATTAAAGGTGCTCTTACACCAGCAGAAATTGCCAAGGTGAAGTTGTGTGCTTGCAACGTTTATCGGTGTCTGTATTAGTTGAATTTGTCTGTGTAAAAGCACAAACATCCAGGTTTCTGAGATTTTTTGCTGTTTGGGACCTTGAAATCTAAATGTATTGTCATTCTTAAGATATTTGCAGCAGGGAGAATCCTAACTTTCCAAAAGTTCCCCTTAGGCTTACTAATGAAGAATCTGAAGCACCTTGATCATTTTTACTGTTCATAATTACTGACGGTACAGCAAGTATGACAACTGATGAGAGAAAGAAGTTAGGTTGAAATTCTAAGATTGCAACTGAACCTAAGGTCCTCAATTTTTCCTATACGATCCCAGAAGAAGATATCACAGAAGTTGCTGATTTGTGCACATGCCTGTTTGCACCAAAAAT
The DNA here is from genome assembly GCA_014182555.1 of Eucalyptus erythrocorys. Lineage (NCBI taxonomy): Eukaryota > Viridiplantae > Streptophyta > Magnoliopsida > Myrtales > Myrtaceae > Eucalyptus > Eucalyptus erythrocorys. The sequence continues at coordinate 36,114,382 of CM024600.1, read as the reverse complement.
CCATGTCTTGTTCTTCATCACTGTCTTGTTTTTTTCCCAATCAAGTGCATGGAGTGGCATCTTCATATGTAAGCTTGCCTACCCATTTTACTTCTACATGTTACATGCCAAGCATAAATTTGTGGCATTTGCACCCAAACACCTCAATTTAGGGTGGTCAATCATACTAATCTTCTGGGGATGATCCTTTTTTAGGTGAAGAACCCTTAAGCTGTTAATGATATCATTCTCCTTTAGCTTTTGATGAAATTTTTCCTATGCTATGCTGGCTCCTTTTTTTATTGGTTTAGCTAGCATAATTTTCCTTTTGTTTTCCATTTTTAGCTTTTGGATGGTTGTGAAATTATAAGAGAACGGAGTTTAGCTTAGGTGGGCAGTAGTTGTTTATCCTTGAGAAAGCAGTGCTTGCTGCAAAGAGATCTTTCTTTGCCTTAGCAGCAAACTATCAAGTTTCTTGCTTGCTACAATACCAAAGATGTTTTTCCAAAGTGATCAACTTGAACAAATAATCTCCGATTATCAAGTGTCATGAATTTTTTTCTTATTTTTGTTTTGGAGCAGGTCCTGAACTTGGAAGCAATGGATAAAACCCGGCACTGGAAAATAGTGGGCTGTAGTGCTTACACAGGAGAGGGACTTCTTGAGGGATTTGATTGGTTGGTTCAGGACATAGCTTCTCGAATTTATATGCTTGAGTGACTTCTGTTTTATAGGAAATACTAAATGCAACTAGCCGGCATCGATCCAGAAAATTCACACTGGTTATGCAGTTTCTTTTTGCCTGATTTTTTTATCCTGATCCTTATGGGAGAAACTGCTAGTGACTAGCTCAGGAAACCAAATTCAGCGGGATGTATTTGTAGTGGCAGAGTTGATTGTGCAAAGCTTTTGGAATGAGAAGGTTCTGTTTTGATGGGGGTCTGGTTCTCTAGATCAGAAGCAAGATCAAAATTAGCAAGTCAAGTTTCAATATATTGCTGTAAACTGTTTGATTTAAGTCTGATGGACTACTGGTGCAGATGATTGCTGTAAATATTCTCATTTCACTCATGTTCTGTTTGTTTCTAGCCTGCATGAACCAGCACATTGGTGAAGAAGGTAACTGGTACTTCTATTACATCGGGTTGTAGGATACAATAGACCGTGTCCTGTGTCCTGAGGTTTTGTGGATATCTTCAATTGCAAGAAACTGTGCGAGTCCAACAGATTGTGTCGGGTGAGACCATAGCCAGTGGGGTGTTTCTTTGTTAGGTAGTGCCAATTTCCACAGTCCGGCATTTCATGTCTGATATCTATGTGGAAAAAGATGCATGATAAGATACATACTAAAGTGTGTATCATCTGCACCATAGGAATAAAGGCCGAACTAATAAGTTCTTTAGTTATTTAAAAGGAGGAAAAAGAAGCAGAGACACTAACCAGGCGCAAGATAACCAAAAGTGCCAGCAACTCCAGTTGTAACATGTGCTTCTTCATCTACGAGAGGCTTGGCAAGTCCAAAATCAGAGACATGGGACTCCAAGTTTTCATCTAAAAGAATGTTGCTGGACTTTATATGACGATACACGATCTTAGGACAGCAGTCATGGTGCAGATATGCAAGCCCTCGAGCTGAACCTAAAGCAATTTTCAGCCGAGAACTCCAGTTCAAGGGTCGTGCTTCCCCGTGCACTGGGACAGAAAAAATTTGGAGGAACGGAGAGGAGACAAATCAATTGACAAAAAGGACAAACAACATAAATCCTGAAGAATAGCTAAAAATGTTGTGATTTTTCATTTGAAGGTATGGTAGTGACCGTAGCCAATGTGACAAGGCGGGAAACTTTCAAACTTAACTGCAGCCATATAGGAGAAGGCTGAAGCAGATTGACTAGGAACTCTTCCATTCTTCCGAAGATATTAAGGAGTTGGGACCTATCGCAGTCCTCTGCTTGGGGTGTTTTGGATGCAATGAAGCCAGCTTATATAGATTCCGCAGATGGATTGCAGCAAATTTGTCTTCAGGAGGAAATTTTGATTCGTGGGTCTTTGAATGATTGATTCCTCTTCAATAAGTTCTTTCCCCTTTTTGAGATAGGCCAAATACGGAAAGAAATAACTCCCTTAACCCTACCATTTTATTTCCCCCCAAAAATAGAATAGATGGATGGGAGGCACTAGAATCTCGCACTTCCCTTTCACAGTCGCCCTTATCTTTGTGCTAATCTCTATTTCTACGGCAAAGGCTTTTACCACAGCGTTATGAGTACATCGACTATATAAGAGGTTAAGTAAGGGGCATAAGGATATAAATAGTTTATGAACTTTAGCGTAACGTAGATATAAATAGTTTTTGATCTTTAATATAACGTTTAATGTGATATCTAAGAATTTAATATTTGTTCAATTTAATTCTTCAATTATATAAAAATTAGAGTTGGCAAAATTAGTCATAAACCCATATTATAACCCATTTTTAGTTAAATGGATCATATATAGGTCAAGTGAAAGTTAAATGAAAGTTAAATATGGATCGAAATGAGTCTAAGAAAATAAAATACAAAAAAAAAAAAAAAGGGTCTAAATGGGTTATTAAGAAAGGAAAGGAAACCCACTTTAAAGTTTAAATCCATGGCCTTTTTTAATTTTATAAAAATATTTTTATAAAAAATTGAAATTATAATTATTTTTCATATTTCAAATTTTTTTCTTTCTTTTTCTTCCTTCCTTAGCCGACCGATAACAAGCCAAGCGCGGCTCGAGCTCGCCGGCGGCAAGTCGATTAAAAATAAAAATAATTAAATTCGATTAAATTTTATAATTATATTTTTTTAAAATAAAAATAATTAAAAATTATATTTGAAGTTTTAATCCAATTAACATATAGTATAAATGGGTTTTCCTAGAATATTAATAAGTTTTAGCAATACAGGTTGGGTCGACTATGGATTGGATACGAATCAGGTCGGGTATAAGTCATTAGATTTACACTACAAGAATATGGGTAAAAAATGAGTCGACCCATTTCCGACCCGATCCATATCCGACCCAACCCACCCATTTGTCACCCCTAATAAAAATGTTCAGTATTGTCCAATACCAAAAGTCCAAATACCATATCGAACAATTTATAAGCTTAAAGGTGATATTGCAAATTGAGTTATTATTCATGAATTATATTGTATATTGAGTTAAAATTTTAAAATTATTTATATCATTCCTCCCTAGGGTAGAAAGGAGCATTTTTGTTGGAACCTCTAATTCCTCTCTCCGTTCTCTCTCTATTTCTCCTTTCGAAATAATACTTGATGGTATCATATTATCAGGTTGGTGCTGTTGATGTGGTTGTGGTCGCTTTGGCTGCGGCAATAGCCTAGTCCTATTATTTTTTTTTTTTTTAAAGGCCCATAAGATGCGTATGGAAAAATTTACTATTTTCTATATTCATTTTCCTCCCTAAATTCATTTTCCTCCCAATTACTTTCCTCAACGTGCCTCCAAAACCTATCATCGCTTGGCTCTCCATCTATTTCCGTTTCTATCCTATCTTTTTTGGCTGATTATTTCATTACCTTAACCAGCATAATATGGTGTTAAAATAAAAAGACAAATATAGTAATAGTTTAAAAGCTTATCATGATAATACATTTGAAATCTAAAACTTCCAATTAATACATTTTAATCTATTCATCAATTTTGTCAAGTTTTGGATTAAAAAATTCTACATGATAAATTTTTTTACTAACTATCATGTAAAATAAAAAAAATAGCAAAAAAAATCATTAGGCATTTCTAAATAGAATTTAAATGCAAGAACTGATGATTTAGTATTGAAAGGAATCTCAGAAGGAACAAGTATCCATAATGGGGTCTATCTATCGTGTAGTCCACTTTTTTCTTCACTCTTTTTAGTAACTCCGACTCAGCAACACGTACACGCCCTCTACTGGATAATTCAATAGTTTTGAAGATAAGAAAATCATTATTTGGTGACGGTATCGTAATGCCTGATTTGCTTTGCTTCTTTCCAAAAAATAAGATATTCTCTCCTTCATTTTCATTTATTTGCTAAGGTCCACATTTTCAAATATAAAGTCATTGTTCCCGTTACTTTTGCTTATTCTGTGCGGATTAAAGTGAAAAATCTTTTAATTTCCGGCGGTGGAATTATCTTAAAGGTCCTTAAGCTGAATTCTCATCCTTAATAACAATGCTTTTGCCGAAAATGTGGCGGAGGACCTTTGCCACCGTCGGTGACGGCGCCACCTCACGCGCCCTCAAGGACAAGCGCTGGGACGCGCTCGTCATCGGCGGCGGACACAACGGCCTCACCGCCGCCGCCTACCTCGCCCGCGGCGGCCTCTCCGTCGCCGTCCTCGAGCGCCGCCACGTCATCGGAGGCGCCGCCGTGACGGAGGAGCTCGTCCCCGGCTTCAAGTTCTCCCGCTGCAGCTACGTCCAGAGCCTTCTCCGGCCCGCCGTCATCAAGTAGGTCCCCCCCGGGCCTCTCCCGATTGAATTAACTCCACATTTCAGAATCGATTGAGGTTTACCGCACGCGATCCAATGTGCGCGCGCGCGATTTTGGACCGTTTGAAGGGAACTGGAGCTGGGAAGGCACGGGCTGAAGCTGCTGCGGCTGAATCCGTCGTCGTTCACGCCGTGTCTGGACGGGCGGTACTTGATGCTGTGTCCCGACAAGGAGCTCACTCATGCGGAGATTTCGAAGTTCTCGAAACGCGACGCGGATGCTTATCCGAGGTTTGAAACTCCTGCTTCTCAGCAATCTTGATTCTTTTTTGTCCGGGCGATATCGTCGTTTCCAACGACTTGTCTGTCAAGTTCTTTAGGAGGAAATTCTTCTCGTTCTTTCTGCTGAAAAACGTTTCTTTATTCTTTATTCTTTTTTTCTTATTATTTTTGTGATTTCAAGGTTATTTGGAAAATAGAAGTAATGATAAAGGTTTTCTTTTTCTCTATAGTTTTTTAGAATGACAGCTATTAACTTATAATGGAAGGAGAATTCTATGGTCCCCATATAGGTGCTTTTAACGGGATCATTCCTGCATTCAATGTGGGATCCTTGGCTAAAAAGGAAAACAAAAATCATAGACAAATAATAACGCAAAAATATATATTATTAATGTTAGGGAGATTACTATTTTGTGAAATATTACCAATCATAGGGCCCGGGAAACTTATGGATCAAAGGGAAATTGTGCTATTTGAACAAAAGTTACCAAAGGATATGTGACTGATATATTAATGCCAGTGAAGACAATTACGTATGTTGAAGGAAATTTATGTTCTCTTTGTTAGTTTACTGACAATAAGAAAAGATTTTACTATTAACTTAGGGAGATTGCTATTTAATAGTGGGATATTACGAATTATAAGATCCATAAAACGTACAATGACAAAAAGGAAAATTAAACTATGCAATGATATGTAACAAGTAAGTTATTGTTAGTGAGGAAAATTACAAATGACAAAGGAAAATTGCAATCGATTAGGTGGGATCCCATTCCCTTTTCTTATACTTGACTGTATGAGGTCCCAAAGATACGAATCATTGGGTCAAAAAAAGCTTTTTCAGAAACAAAATTTGAGGAACACTCTGAAAGGATCATCTGATCTACTGTACTTTCCCCACCGTTCAGCGCTTTTTTAGTATGTAAGGTTCTGTTTAGCATAAGTGATTCCAATTTTCCTGAATGTCATATACCTAACATTAAATTGATAACTTAGGGGTTCCATATTATCCGTGTTTCCAAATATTCTGTCAGTTATCTAATTTAAAAAAAAAAAAAAAATTTGCTAGTCTTATGAAACATTTAAATATGTCAGACAATTGCCTTCAGTAAGTTATCTTCATTTTGGTAGTCATACTTGGAGAAAAATGACACATTTCTTTGAATCATGTCAAATTTAATAAGATATCAACTTACTGAAAAAAAGGAGGGAGAGTGGAGCCGATAAATGAATGCTCTGCTGCCTGTTTAGTTGCCTTTCGAAAGCCAACACGAGCTACATGTATTCTAGAGGTATTAACATCACAATATATATAATTGGATTGACTCTTATTTTCAATGAACATGTGATTGTAAGTGCTTTTCTCTAACTGTTGTTCTCACAACACGAGTGCTTTGTCTTTGCTTAGGTAAATTGTTACCATGATAACTTTAGAGTGTTTTGCACAGATATGAAAAACAACTAGAGAACTTCTGCAAATTTGTGGATCCCCTCTTTGATTCACCTCCTCCAGAAACTTTCCAGGAGATATCCTCTTTCAGCGACCGGATTAGAGATAAGTCTCGCAGATCAGTCTTTTGGGCTCGTTGCCTACGGCGAGCTCTTGACCTGGGGCAAAATGACATGGTGTAAGGCTTCTATAACTCAGTTGGAAGTTGGTTTCAGATTTGCCAGGTTCTGATATTGGCAATGGCGCTTAATATTTGCGAATGTGTTGCTTCATGAATATTGGACTTGATAGATTTTGTTATCAGTTTTTATTGACTTTGGCAGGAATTTTATGGAACTTTTGCTCTCACCAGCTTCGAAGGTTTTGAATAAATGGTTTGAGGTTTGTAAATTACCATTGATCCTTTGTACTTTATCCATCTTGGATGGAAACTATAGAGCATCAGTTTGCAATCACAAGAATCACAAGGTCACTTAACTGGGTTAATTGATAAGATCGCTGTGCAATTGATCAGGAAATTTTTGCATCAAATATGTTTTGCCTTTTTCGAAGATTCTGAAATCCTTGGACTCTGTATTTGATAAAACGAGTTTTTTTCTAAATTCTCCATGTTTTACTAATTATATTCTGATCGACATTTCCACTTAGATATCTTCAACAATCCCTAAGGACGTCCCACCAGTCCTTTTTCCCTGTTACCCTCGCACAGTCAGGGTATTGACGTGTAACAATCTATGGGAAAGATGAGAAAGCTGACCAATTGGTTTAGATATCTCTATATTCTTTTGATTGGTTCTTGGTTCAAAAGAAAAATGCTTCATTTTTTATAACAAAAAAGACCACCTAGGTAAGTAAATCCCAGGCCAATATAATATCCCACAAACCTCAATTAATCCAGGTAAGACGAAAGCCAAAGCACGGGTAGTTGGCTCAAACATGAATTTGGTTTTGCACTGCGTGGGGAGTCAAATTCGTGTCATGTGCCTAATCCACACTCAAGTTTATTCATTCACCACTAGGCCAGCCCCATGGGGCTAGTAGAAAATTACTTTTACTGGTGCATTCTCTTTTATAACAGTGTCCCTTTGGTAGATGATTGGCTATGGATGAAACTTCTTCTATACTTGTTTTTATTTTGTTTATGGTACATCTTGATCATATAAACCAGGAAGAAACTTATGAAACATCATGTCGTGAACAGATAGAACATAAAATGTCTGGAGAAATATTTGATGTACAACTTGTTGCTTTTCTTGATTATCAGCAGCTGATTTGTGTCTATTTCGTATTGGCGCAGACAGACGTTCTGAAGGCAACGCTTGGAACAAATGCAGTCATAGGGTCAACGGTGTGGTTTGCTTTTGTACTAGTGGAGTGACATTTGGATAAGCAGTTTTTAGCTTTTGTCAGATATTAGTGAAATAAGTACTTTCATAATTTGAGTAGCAATGATTCGTCTTTATTAGTTGAAACATTAGTAATCTTTTGGCCCAACTATTACATCTGCAGGGGAGTGTTCATACACCAGGGAGTGGATATGTACTGCTGCATCATGTTATGGGTCAAGAAGATGGTGCTCTGGGGATTTGGTCGTATGTATCACTATTTCCAAGCATTTCCTCAATATTCTTGAGTAATTATAAGGGGTCAATAATCACAGAAGTCTTCTATTAAGATATTTATAAACCTATTACTCATAAAAGGAGCACTAGATAAATAAAATCTACCTTCTACAGCCTCTCCATTTTGATTGGCATCACCATTCTGTAATGGAAGGAAGCTCCATAATGTTGAGTAACAGCATGGAAATGCTACAAATGCATTTGCTTGTGTTCATGAATGAAGTCAACATGAAAGGCTTCTGGAATTCTCATATACTGAACCATTGACCGGTTTGTTAGTATCACAGACCACTGGGAAGCTCCCATTATGCAAAAACATGACAGAAATATGTAGCATCTCCTCTACTCATGCTTGAAAGTTTAGTCCAACAAGTTAACACATCGTAGGCATTTCCTGATATGTTACTCTTCCAGATTAACTTGGAGGCAGATTCTGCTCTGAACATTTTTTGACACGTATAGTGTTTCTGGCCATACCGAGTTATTAGTTGATTTGTCATTCTTGATTGTTTTTATCCTTGCTATGGATATGGTTTGTTTTGTATGGACTTTAAACTGACCCATATGCCATAGATTGGAACTTGGAAGGGCAGCTTTAGAGTCTCATAAAAAAGATCAGATTTTAAAGTAATTTATAATTTTTTAAGCTTTCTGCTTGGCTATTCATGTTTGTAGGTATGTAGAAGGTGGGATGGGTTCGGTGTCCTCTGCTATTGGTAATGCTGCAAGGGAAGCTGGTGCTCAAATCATAACAAATGCAGAGGTATTATTTATTAGAAAATCTGGGTCTTATAACGCCTTACTCGTTCATCATTCTCTCAATGATGTCAGAACCAGAGATGATGTCGCTTTTATCTGATACCCTACACAACATGTGAGATGTGCTCTGGGTATCGATGAGTTTGGCTGTTTTCCTGAGTTCAAATTACCTCCTCAGAGAAATACATAGAAAACTTGGTGTAAAATACAAATTAATGTTTGGTGGCCTTGTAAGTTGTCAATTGTTGGAAGTACAGATAATGAAAAATTCAAGACCTCTATTTAGGGATCTTTGTTGTTCAGACTTCCCTCAATCTTTCTGTCATAAGTTACTGGGTGATGTTGTTGTTTAGGTTTCTCGGCTGATGCTTGATGAGTACGGCAGAGTGAAGGGAGTAAGTTTTAAACAATGAATTCCCTCAGTAAACAAAATAGGGTTTGTTCAAAGAATTAGTCTAACTTTGCATAGGTTGCTATATTCAGGTGCTGCTGGCTGATGGTTCGGAGGTGCGCTCTTCCATTGTTTTATCAAATGCTACTCCTTATAGGACCTTCATGGTAATGTGTACCTCTTTATACTGATAATAGTTGTGGGCCAATGGCAGATGACACTCACCCTTTAATATGTAAAATCACGCCATATGAATGTTCTCAAGTTGCTGTTGCACTCTAATAGATTTCTTTGGTCTTATGCAGGAATTAGTACCCAAAGATGTTCTTCCTGATGAATTTCTACAATCTGTCAAAAATGCTGATTACACCTCTGTAAGCTCCATTGTTGCTTTTGACTGATCTGTAAAATCTTTTACCTAGTTTCAATCACCTACAGGGGCACTATTAAGCATTCTTCTTGTTTGTCCATAAGGTACCAATGTGTCTGGCGTTGCAGTTGGATAATTCTTCTTGACAGCATTCAACAATTTTATAAGTAGAGTCTTCCATTTGGTTCTTTGAAGTGTCTCTGTAGCTCAATGACCAGAATATGCTTATGTTTCCTATGAACGTGAATGATGTAAATCTCAAGTTCTGCATTAATGTAATTAATGAGTTGATAAATCTAAAACTAGAATCTAGTGTGGAATTGGTCCATTGTGGAGCAGGTGGTTAAGTAAATTACAAAAAGCCAGGCTTGTGAGCCTTAAGCTGCATCTTCATGACTTTTTCGACTGACGGTCATGAATTGCACATCCTTTATTGGGTGAAACTTACCTTTTAAGATGTCAAATGTAAAACAGGGAACCACAAAAATAAACGTTGCTGTTGACAGATTGCCTTCCTTTCAATCATGCAAGTTGAATTATCCTCACGCGGGTCCTCAGCATAGGGGATCTATTTTTATCGGTTCTGAGAGGTATATTTTCAGTCTATTGTGTATTATTAAATGGGGGTCTTAGTTATTTTGTCATCTCTAGGTAATGATTGGCAAAACTGACCTCAAACTGCCACAAGATTGATCAGTTCTTTAGCAGCAGGAAGCAAACAAGAGTTTAGCTTAGATTGCTGAATTAAACTGTGATGATGGTCATAGCTTAAATTTTATGATGAAGTTGTTTCAACATGTATTGCAGATAAACGCGAATTGCCCTTGACATTGATATTCTGCGGCTTGTTTACTTTATTGCGATTGATTATACATCCCTTTCTATATGTTGATTTATCCAGAAAGAAAGAAAGGGGCTCTTGCTTAGCCATCATTGGATAATTAATTTGTCATCTAAGAGAGTATTTAGAGATGTAATGAACAAACTTTTTACCACCTTAAGCTCCTGTTCATGAGCATTTTCTGAACTTCTTTTGGTGTCTGATATTTCTGATTCTAACTTTTATTTTAAAGTATGGAAGAAATTGGCTCAGCCTGTCAAGATGCTGTAAATGGAGTACCATCAAGAAGACCATTCATGGAGATGACCATTCCTTCTGCTTTGGACAAGACTATAGCACCTCCGGGTACAACTACTTCCTTTAACTAGATTTGTGTTCCCACAATGACGTACAATGGGGGAATTGTCATTTGATCTTTCAAATCCGTGTTCCCACAATGATGTACCACGAAGGAATTGTCATTTGATCTTTTCGAATCCTTGTTCCCACAATAACGTGAACCAAGGAATCATTTTCAATGTAGAACCTCGAAAAAAGAAACCTTGGACAATGGCAGTATTGGTGCGACAATAATGTTGGAAGACCTACAAAGATGAATGTGCAGCTCTGGGTAGATGCACTTCATTAGTTATCGGTTGAATTTGATGTGCTTCTAATGTCTTCAGTGACAAACAAAACGCTTTATCATAATCTACAAATACGTCATCTAAATATGCCTGATTGCAAGTAGGGCTTGTAGCTTCATTTCCCTAATACTACTGATTATGTAGTGGCCAAACCGATTTCTTTCCAATTTTCATTTACAACTGATCATGTAGTAAATTGTTTTGGGTGGTCTTTCGTATGTTAGACAAACTTGGAGTCATGCTCTTTATTGTTCTCTCCTTTATCTTGGACAAGTGTTCTTATTACACCCTCTTACTTGTCTATCCCGACTGATGTCTCCCACTGGTCCATTCAACTCCTGATTATCTGGAATTTGAGTTAAAGCTCTAAATTCTTGATATAAGTTGAGCTTTATTACCATAAAAAATCTCAAATTGGTAGCCCAATGGCGCATTATCCCAAACTTGTACCCTAAACCAAATCTTCGCACTGTTAAAATGCATATAACATATGCATTTTAACAGATTATTGGATGCAATGCTAGTAGAAGATAGATTTGGGTAAGGGGTAACCAACAAAGATTGTTTGAGGTAAATCTGTCATGGGGTACCAATTTGGGGTTTTTTATGTGACAAATATTAGTTTAGGATGCTTTACCAAAAAAATATTAGTTTAGGATGAATATGTCATGGAATAATAGTTTGGAGTTTTAATGGTATGAACGATTACTTAATTGGCGTTCTTGGAAAATCTGCATCATTCAGCTTCTTCACGTAATGAGAATTTTCGTTCTTCATAGGTAAGCATGTGGTCAACTTATTTACCCAATACACACCATATAAACCATCAGATGGCAGCTGGATGGATCCTGTTTACAGGGTGAGTTACATTTTGGACACATTTGTATTTCACTTCTAGGCTTCTTTTTTCTGCTTCTTGGAATTTATGCTCAGAGACGAAGTATCTATTGCGATATGTTATTTGATGTCATTTTTTTTATCTAATTCTTTAATTGCAGAAATCCTATGCAGACAAATGTTTTTCTTTGATTGATGAGTATTGCCCTGGTTTCAGCTCATCAGTCATTGGCTATGATATGCTTACTCCACCTGATCTTGAGAGAGAAATTGGTCTGACAGGTACCCATTTCAGTGGTACCTATGAGTACGACTATACAAGGATATTCCATCATGACTACTAGTACGTGAATAAGCTATGGAAGAAGTGGCATTATTCTGTTTCTTGTCAAAGTCGCTATACATATCGACAATTGAGAATATCCTTTCTTTCATTGTTGCCTGCTATGAGTTCTCTTGCAAGTAATGCAATTATATTGCCTGTGCTCCTGGCATCTCGGTCAATGCATGCGGTGAGGCCTGGCTCAGATATGTTCATGTGTTTCTCAGTTACCTGTTACTCTTTTCTTTTTTTTTCCTTTTAGGCCATTTGTCATTGTCGTGTTCACTGGCTCTGTCCCCTTCTGCATTATATTGTCAGTCGGATCTTGTTTTGATCTGTAAAGAAATAATCCAATCATTTTAAAGTGTTGCTTACCGAAAAAAATAAAGTGCAGTCTAATCAGATCAACAAATAGACCTTGCGAATTTGTTATAACTGGTTCCAGAGCATGTCATACATAGACAATAATTTTAAATGGGTGTTTGTCCACTCCTATCTGAGCTTCTGATGTACCTTCTCTTGACAAAATCAATCATGAAAGTTGATGTGCTTTCCTTTACCATGAATGTTAGAGGTTGATCTTTTAGATGAACGAGGTTTAGGCAATGACTGCAACTAGTGATTAACCTCTGGGAGCATTGTTAATTTTATTCTGCTGGATCTTTTGGCAGGAGGGAATATTTTTCACGGTGCCATGGGTTTGGATTCTCTCTTCCTCATGCGGCCAGTAAAAGGATGGTAATTTTCGAGCCGAGGATGAGTCCTGTTTCCCCTCTCTTTCCTGGTACAATGATGTCTGCATTCAATCTTGGGCATTCAATCGTGGTCATTTTCTTCACCCTGTCAATGCAGGTCGAGCTATCGGACGCCGGTTCAAGGGCTGTACCTGTGTGGAAGTGGCGCACACCCTGGTGGTGGTGTGACGGGTGCGCCTGGACGCAATGCTGCCCAGATAGTCCTTCAAGATGTCAAGAAATCTTCCAGTTAAATTGAGAAATCAGTATGTTATTTCTTAGTGGGGGCGGTGAAGTCTTTTTGTGATATTCAATAATTTCCCACGAAGGAAGCAATAAATCTGTAATTTATTTCTTCTAATTTATATTTCTATGGCACTTGTTCAAATCAGCTAAATTTTGAAAAAAAAAAAAAAAACGGTATAATATTTTTGTGTTTTTTACATATAATTTATATTTTACAATAAAAAATATCATGGTAGATAAATGTACATAAATAAATAATAGAGCATTAAGCATCTTGCATTCTCCTTGAAAAACGCCAACCCATTAGATAAGCCTCCTATGTTTCAAAGTAAACATATTTTGGGAAAAACATTTTGCAAATTTTTCAACGGTTGGTTCGCTTATGAAAATGAGTTAACAAAAAATATATGTTCTAATTTAAGAAAATGGTTTCCTCTTTAGAAACATTGAAAATCATTTTTTAAAAGAGAACTTAGTAACGGCGCTTGAACTCAAAACTCTATGCTTGAGCACGAAAACTCAACGCCAGTTCCTAGTGTCCAGGGGTAGGCGTTCAGTGCTTAGGCCTAAGTCCCATTGATACGAGGCCTGTGACCGTGGTGCTAATGTCTGATGCTTGAGCACCTAGGCCCTAGTCCATAAAGTTCAGGTTTGTGATCTCGATACCCAAGCTTGAATCCCCAACACCTGAGCTTGGGTCCATAAAGATCGTGTTGAGGTCCTTGGCACTCAGGCTTGGGTCCCTAGTGCTCGAGCTAGGGTCTATCGAGATCAAGGCCCAAGACCCTGGTGCCCTCATTTGAGTCCATTGAGGCTAGGTTGGGCCCTTTGGAGACTAGAGTACCTTGCACTCATGTGCTAATACATCAAGGCCGAGCTTGGGACGTAATTGCCTATGCCCCAATCTCCTATGCCCAAATTAGGGTCCATCAAGACTAGATTCAAGACTTTGGTGCCTATGCTTTTTTTTTTTTTTTTTTTCAGTACTTATACTTAATTCTCCGATTGCTTATGCATAAATTACTAGGGCTCAATTAATGTATGGTCATTGAAGAAAATCAAATTAGATTTTTTATACCAAACGACGAAAAATCTTTTTAGCATTTTTTAAATGGGTTAATACTCTGAAAAATCTCAAACTAGTATATCTATGACAAATTTACCCTAAACTATTTTTTTGACCACCAAAAACTCCAAACTGGTATATCTTTGATAAATTTACCCTAAACTAGTACACTTGTGACAAATTTACTCTCTTTTAGTTTTTGTTAAATTTTACTGTCAAATTATTAAGTTAAATGACACATGACAATTGACTAATATACCAATTTAGAATTTTACGCTCTATTTGTCACAGTTTATAATTTTTGTGATTTTTTTGTGGTATTAATCCAATTTAGTGAAGAACATATTTACCACAAATTTATTAGTTTGAGGTTTTTTGCAGGTCGAATAAATTAGTTTACATAAATGTACAAGTTTATGATTTTTTATAGTCAATGGGGAAATTTGTCACGGGTGTACCGGTTTTGAGTTTTTCATGGTAAAAAAAATAGTTTGGGGTAAATTTGTCATAAGTGTACCGGTTTGGGATTTTTCAGGGTATTAACCATTTTTAAATTTCAGTCAAACACTAGAAAAGGGAAAATTTCGAAAAAAAGACCCGAAGTGTCATTATTTTCTCAAATAAGAGCTCAAAGTGGACTTTGTTTCAAATAATGACCCAACCTTGCCGATCGCCAACTAACTAAATTTTCCAACCGATCAAAGGTATTTTTGACATTTTACATTTCACCTTTTTTTTTTTTTTTTTTTTTTTAACTAGTTCTTCTTCTTCCTCTTCGCCAGTGGTCACCTAGCCACCGGTGATGCCCACAGAGGGCTAAGCAAGGATCGCCCCCGCCAACGAGGGCCACCCACGCTAGCCACAAGTGAGGGACAGCCTCGCCTAAGCGTGGCGACCCTTGCCCAGGGGCCATCCGCAAGGTCGACCCATGCTGGCCCTAAGCAAGGCCGTGCGCTAAGGGTCGCCATACTTAGGTGAGGCCATCTCTCACCCAGCCCTTTATGGGCATTGTTAGTGGCTAGGCTAGCCACCAGCAAAGAGGAAGAAGAATTAGCCAAAAAAAGGGAAAAAAAAAAGAAAAAGAAAAAAGAGGAAAATGATAAATGACGAAAATACTCTTGATCGCTGGAAAGACGGGTCCTTATTTAAAATAGACATAGCCACTTTATGCTCTTATTTAAAATAAACATAACCACTTTAGGTCCTAATTTGAAATAACATCCACTTTAGACCTTTGTTTGAAAAAATGAAGGCACTTTAGGTCCTTATTTGAAATAATGTCCACTTCGAGCCCTTATTTGATAAAAATAGGGTACTTTGGGTCCCTTTTGAAATTTTCCCACTAGAAAATATTGTCATATTCTGGAAAAATGCTCCAAAATATCACATGTTCTACAAAACAAACAGAAATGTAATATTTTCAAAAAAATATTTTCCAAGAAACTATATTCTGAAAAATTAGAATATTTTTCTAGGTATTTGGCTAAAACTTGAATGTGAACTATAGAGCAATTTCCATTATTTGATATAGAAAATTTGATTTGATATTTCTAAGGAGAATTACTAAAATATTTGAATTTTTAATTATTTTTTATTTTTATTTTTCTTTTTTCTTCTTTCTCATCCAATCGCTGGCCATGGCAAGAAGGAAAAAATAAAATTAAAAAATAATTAAAAAAGATAGTAAGGAGAATATGCTTGGTCTGAGTTAAAGAAAGAGGGAGGAAAATGATTTATTTTTGAACAAAAAGAGGAAATCATGTTCTGCACTTTTAAAGTTTTTCTTTTTATTGACGAAAAATATTTTCCTCGGTTAATTTATTTTATATGAATCAAACATCAAAAAAGTCGGAAAACTTTTTCTTGAATGTTGTTTTTTATAAAATAGACGAAATCTTTAATATATGAGATGTGGGGGTCAGAAGATGTTGGGGGAGCTACTTTGAGCAGACAGATGGTCTGATCGGGTAGTAACCTGCTTGATAATTGCAAAATGGAATTGGATGATCTCTTGAAGGAGGAGGTGTCATGCCATACAGAATATTCTCCCTTTTTTTTTCTAAAAAGATTGTTTTACCTATTTATGGCTTCTATGTTGCAGCTTTTGCTGATTTGTTTCCCATTGCTTCTGTTTTTATCTGGTGTGGTTTAACTTTCTCTCAATTGCTTGAGCATCTACGTTTTGCAAGATGTCATGAGTCATTAGTGTTCCATTCCAGAAGGGGCTGCATATTCTGATAATTACTACATGTTTGCGGTAAAATATCTTCTGATGGTCGTCCATCTAATTGGATGGAAAATCTTTCCAATCTTTTATTATTGTCCATATGTTTCCCCACCAAATGTGTCATTCTTTCAAGTCTTTTGGATTTGTAAACTAAACGATATCCTTGTGCAAATCCTACAATGAATGGTGCAATCGATCTTGTTCATAGGTATTCTTAGGGCACTTTTTTAATCTATGAAAAGAGATATTCGATTTTCAAAGTATTGATTGTGCATATCATGAGAACAACTAGTGTATTGGCAATTGCAATATTTCCTTATTCGATTGCATAACAAGTTCCTTGGGGCTACTTTTTAACAGGGTCATCTCACGGATATCCATTATGCACATCCCATCAATGTCCATAAAACTGGTTCATGGGTACTCAAATTAGGAGCTGCTGATAGTACTTCTAGCTAGAACTAGATGCATTGCTTTCAGTACGAAAGTCTTTTGTTTAGATTTGTTGATGAAGGGGACTAAAGTTGTTGCTCATTTGGCAAAGATTATCCGGAGCAGCCTTACTTATATTTGCAAATAAGCAGGATATCAAAGGCGCTCCTACACCAGCAGAAATTGCCAAGGTGAAGCCGTGTGCTTGCGACGTTTAACTGTCTCTGTATTAGTTGAGTTTGTCTGTGTAGAAGTACAAACATCCTAGCTCCTGAGACATTTTGCTGGTTGTGAGATAAGTAGAAAGTAACCTTTTTATGGGACCCGCTCGCTCATTCCTTTCTTCGTTTAGTTATCCTCTCTCTCTCGTTTTCTCCTCTCAAGATAATATTAAGTGGTATCATATTACCACACGCCGCCATTGATGCGACATGCATTGACATATTAAGATCCAATTACAAACACACGTGGCAACTGACTTAAAATTAAACATAAAAGAAGTCCATCGGTTAATGATGGTTTGCAAGAGTCCCATAAATTAATAATACGAGCAACTTTAATAAATGCTCATGGGTCTGTTTGGTTCAGCATTCCAAATGCTCATTTGGATTCTAAAGTCCCTTGGCCAAATGTAAACACGTTTGGTTTGGTTTTTTGGGTGACTTTGGCTAGATGCAATTGCATCTCCAAAGGCCTCTAAGGGCCCTTTGGCTAGAGGTCCATTCCCAATGGGCATTTCCATAATGCAAATTTCTATCACTGTTCACTCGTAGTTACTGTTCATTTCGCGCGACCCCAGGCGACGGCCGCCTGGGTCACGTCGCACGAACTCAGGCAATCGTCGCCTAGGGTCGTCCAACCCCGGCGACCATGCGGGGCCAAATCCGGCCATCCGGACCGCCGGATTCGGCGATCCGGCCGCCGGATCCGGTGGCCGAACTTCAAAAAAGAAAAATATAAATTTTTTTTAATTTAATAAAAGTCATTTACAAATACAAATTTTACCAAACGATATTTTAGCCAAAGTTGTATCTCAATACAAATTTTACCAAACGATATTTGCATTTCGGAAAACCTCATTCACCCAAAGGTATTTGCATTTTGGTAAATGCATTCCCCAAAAACTGAACCAAACGGGGTCATATGAAAGTTGAAATGGCTCGCCAACCCACTTGTTTGACTTTCTCCATTCTTTTTATGTTTTTTTTTTTTTTTTTTTCACAACTTTGTCATTTCATTCTATTTTTCCCCATGTTCTTTCATTTCAAAATGAAAAATCTTCATTAGAGAAAAGACCCTTTATAAGGATTATGATAAATACACTGTAAATCCTAAAATTTGTCATAAAAATATAATTGAGTTTTAAAACTTTTGAAAAGTGTAAATAAGTCCTGAAATTCTTCACAAAAGTTTAATCAAGTCCTAAAATTTTCAAAAAGTTTAATCAAATCCTAAAAATTGTTTTAAAAGTGAACTCAAGTTCTAAAATTTTTAAAAAGTGCAATCAATGAAATGATTTAAATTGGATCAATTTGACAAATTTTAAAATTTAATTGCACTTTTTGAAAGTTTTAAGATTTAATTACATTTTGTGATAAGTTTTAAGAGTTAATTATACTCTTGAAAGTTTTAAAACTTAATTGCATCTTTATGATAAATTTTAAGACTTTCAAGGTACTTATTCTTAAGGATTATCAAGAAAACCTCCTAAGCGGGCTTCATTTTTTTGTTGTTTTGCAAAGCTTTTTTCACGTTGCTTCGATTCACTGCGAATGTCGAGTGAAGCAGAGGAGTGCAATGGTTGGGCACTCCACTTTGGTTGAACAATTGAACTTGAAGCCGGCTAGATGCGATCGTGATCGGGGCTCTGATAAATGGGAACAACCCAGACGGAAACTGTAAAGGACAAAGGAAGGTAAAAATAGCTTAGAATATTTTTCAAGTGGAACTTAAAAAAGGTGCAGTTGCAGCCACTTTGGCTGTGACAATCGCCCTGCCCTGTTCTTTTAAAAAAGGCCCATAAGATACGTATAAGCAAAATCATTATTTTCTACATTCATTTTCCTTGCTAAATTCATTTTCCTCCAAAATTATTACTTTTTTTTCCACATACATCCAAAACTCATCATCCAAATTACTATTTCCTTTTTCACCAAATTAAAAAAATTACTGTTTTCTTCCTCTCCTTGCTCTCCATCTATTACCCTTTCTTTCCTATCTTTCTTGACCAATCATTTCATTATTACCTTAAAGTTAAACTGCCTAATATTGCGTTAAAACAAGACAATTACAGCAACAGTTCTAAAGCTTAACATGAGGACAAAGTATAGCTCAAGTGTCACAACTTGGCACGGAGGGACACTTAAATGTCAAAAGTTAGGAAAGTGACACTTAAATGCTAAAATCGGAGTAAAATGGATCACTTAAGTGCCAATCCGACCAAAATATAGCCAAATTACTAACGTAACGATTTTCAGGCGAAATAAGTGTAAAACGGCGTCGTTTTGCACACTGACGTGATTAAAAAATGTAAAAACGATGTCGTTTTGTCTCGACGTGATAAATAATTAATATAAAAATTAATTAAATTAAATTTAAAATTAAATTTATTTAAAAAAACTTTAAAAACTTTAAAAAAGAGGGGGTGAAGGGAGGCGGTTGAGGGTTGAGCCTTTGCCGCCCGCCGGCGGAAAGGGTTGGTGACAAAGGGGGGAGGGTCAGCCGGGGTCGTCGGCACCTGGCCAACCTGCAGCGAAGGCTCACGAGCCCTCATCGGATCTCGGGCGAGAGCCGCGACCCTCGCCCAAATCGCCATCCCCGACTAACCCGTGGTGAGGGCCGCAACTCTCGCCCGGATCTAGGGCGAGGGCTCATGAGCCCTCACCGCCAGTCGACCGGCATTGTTGGCCCCTGGCCAGGGCCCTGCGACCCCAACATACGCTCCCCCCATCGTCGCCGGCCCTTCCCGGTGATGGCTGCGAGGCGACGAGGGCCCACAAGCCCTCGCCCAAATTTCGGGCGAGGGTTGCGATCCTCACCTAGATCCGGCGAGGGCTTGCGGGCCCTCGCCGCCGGTTGGCTAAGGGCCGGCGACCGGGTCGACCCTCCCCCTCCGCCGCCAATCCTTCCGGCGACGGCGGGGAGGTGATGACGACAAGGGCTTAGCCCTCGTCACCTCCCTTCCCCCTCCCCCTTTTTTAAATTTAAGTTTTTAAAAAATATTTTAAATAAACTTAGTTTTAAATTTAATTTAATTAATTTTTATATTAGTTATTACTACATTAGAGACCAAATAACGTCGTTTTTGCATTTTCTAGCCACGTCGGCGTGCAAAATGACGCCATTTTACATTTATTTTGCTGGAAAATTACCACATCGGCAATTTGGTCGGATTGGCATTTAAGTGATCCATTTTGTCACGATTTTGGCAGTCAAGTGTCACTTTTCAAACTTTTGACACTTAGTATCCCTCCGTGCCAAGTTTTGGCACTTCAGATGTTCGTTAACTCTTTAACATGATAATACATTCGAAATCTAAAACTCCCAACTCGTACATTTTAATCCATTCATTTTGTTAAGTTTTATTGACCAAAAATTTTACATGATTAATTTTAATTGGCGGTCATGTAAGAAAAAAAAAATTAGTAAAAAAATCATTTGGCTTTTTCCTATTAAGGAGTCTAGAAAAGAAATTAAAAAAGGGCCGAATTGTTTTCATTTTCTCAAATAATGATCCAAAGTAAATCTTATTTCAAATAAATATTTCATATGGCATTGGTTGTTTCAAAAAAATTGAAGTAGTCATAATTGTTTCAAATAATGGCCTGACCTCGTTAGTCGGCTAAATTTTCTGACTAAATAAAGGTGTTTTCGTCCAAATTTTCTTTTTTCTTTTTTATTTTTTTATCTCTTTTCTTCTTTTTTATTTTTTTCTTTTCTAGTGTTGACTGGTAGCCACTAGCAAAGGCTGATGAGGGCTCAACAACCCTCTTCGGCCATTGGGAAAGGCCGGTGAGGGCCTGAAAGCATTTGCTAGCTATGGGTGGGGAGCCATCGTCGACCCTAGGCAAGGTCAACCCCCACTAGATCTGGCAAGGGTGGCCCCTTTCGCTACTAACGAGGGTTTGCAAGTCCTCACCTGCCCTTACCAGCAATTGTAAAGTGACCAAGCCCTTGTGGATGGCCACAAGGAGGGGCCTCCTCCAGGGCGAGAGTTGCCTCGCCAAGTGAGACCGTCCCTTGCTTGTGGTTTGCTAGGGGGGAGGGGGGTCCTCATTGAATCAGGTAAGAGCTTGATGAGGGCCTCCTATGTTGAGCTCTCTGTGGACATTGCCTGTGGCCGATTGGCCAAGAGAAAGAAGAAGAACCTACCCAAAAAAAAAAAAAAAATAGGAAAGAGGAAAGAAAAAATGAAAATACCTTGATCGTTGGAAAGTTAAGTTTTTATTTGAAAAAAAAAAAAAACATAACCACTTATACTTTTATTTGAAATAATATTTACTTCAGACTCTTTTTTTTTTAAAGCATTTTAGAGCCTATTTGAGAAAATGAAAGAGTTTTTTAGATTTTTCCTTAGAATCTAAATGTAAGAGATGAAAAATTTCTAATATTGAGAGGAATCTTGAAAAGAAAGTGAGAATCTATAACTGGTCTGCCGTGGAGTCCACTTTCTCCTCCCCTCTTCACTATCTGAGGAATCCGACTCGACTCGCGCTTCACTGAGGCGCAACGGCGGGAGCGAGCGAGCGAGCGCAAGAAGATGTGGCGGAGGGCCTTCACCACCGTCGGCGACGGCGCGCCCTCGCGCGCCCTCAAGGACAAGCGCTGGGACGCGCTCGTCATCGGCGCCGGCCACAACGGCCTCACCGCCGCCGCCTACCTCGCCCGCGGCGGCCTCTCCGTCGCCGTCCTCGAGCGCCGACACGTCATCGGGGGCGCCGCCGTGACGGAGGAGCTCGTCCCCGGCTTCAAGTTCTCCCGCTGCAGCTACCTCCAGAGCCTTCTCCGGCCTTCCGTCATCAAGTGGGTCCCCCACCCCGACCCCGCCCCCCGCGCGCCCCCGCCCCGCATTCGCTCCGATTTCTCCTATTGAATTGACCCAGCGTTTCGGAATCGATTGAAGTTTAGATTACGTTATAAATGCGCGATTTTGAACTGTTTGAAGGGAACTGGAGCTGGGAAGGCATGGACTGAAGCTGCTGAAGAGGAGTCCGTCGTCGTTCACGCCGTGCCTCGACGGGCGGTACTTGTTGCTAGGGCCTGACAAGGAGCTTAATCACGCAGAGATTTCAAAGTTCTCGAACCGCGACGCAGAGGCTTATCCAAGGTTTGGACTCTGCTTCTCAGCATTTGAGTCATCCTTTACAACGACTTATCTGTCGAGCTGTTCTTTCGGGTTATGTGTATAGGAAACTGTTCGTGTTCTTTCTGCTGAAAACATGAAAAACCATACTTGTCGGATTTCTTTACTCTTTATTGATTTTTTTTTTTCTTTTCGTAATTTTACTGTTATTTGGAAAATAGATGCAAAGATAATAATTAGTCTTCAATATTCATCTGAACCATCCAATAAAGATTTTTTTTTTTCCCCATAGTTTCGAGAATGACAGCCATTAACTGATGGAAGGAGAATTCGATGGTCCCATAGGTGTTTTAATGGGATCACTCCCGCATTTGATATGATTGATGGAGAAAAAGGGAAAAACTGCAGTCCATCATATCTGCTTTGCAAAATCATTTGTCTGTCCTAAGTTATTGATGTTAAAAGGAAAGTTAGGGACGTAAAGGTGTTCAAAACTTACACATGATAATGAAAAGTTACAACAGGTAAGGCAAATCACTGACACATAGGTTGCAAAAATTTACAAAGTGTAAAGGAAAATTATGATCAAAATCATATACAAATAATAACACAAATATATTATTAATGTTAGGTAGATTACTATTTTGTGTAATATTACAAATCATAGGACCCAGAAAACTTATTCCTCAAAGGGAGATTACGCCTTCTAAAGAAAAGTTAGAAAATGATATTTTATTGATATATTAATGTTAGTGAAGACAATTATGTATGTCAAAGGAAAGTTACATTCCATTTGTTAATTTACTGATGATAAGAAAAGATTTTACAATTAACTTAGGCAGATTGATATTTTTGAGTGTAATATTATGAAGATAAGATCCACAGAACTTACAATGACAAAAGGGAAATTACGTTCTGTAAAGAAAAGTTATTCAATGATATGTAATAAGTAAATTACTATTAGTGAGGAAAATTACAATCAATTAGGCGGGATCCCATCCATTTTCTTATACCGGAGTGTAGAAGGACCCTGTGATACAGATCATTGAATCAAAAAATGCTTTTTGAGAAACAAAGTTTCAAGAACTCTCTCAAAGGGTAATCTGATCTACCAGGTTTTTATGTTGCTTGGTAGTTTGCATGAAATGGACAATGGCCTAATAACCTCTTCCCTTTCTTTTCTGTTTCATTTGTTCGTCTTCTTTTTTCTTGGGCAATCTGGTGATTAAGCTTGTTTGGAGTGTAATCTACTGTATAGTCCGCACCATTCAGCTTTTGTTAGTATGTAAGATTCTGCTTAGTTTAAGTGGTTCCAATTTTTCCATATGCTGTAGACCTAACATTAAATTGGAAACTTAGGGTTTCCATATTATCTGTGTTTCTGGATATTCTGTGAGTTATCTAATTTAAATGAAATTGTTTTGGTAGTATTATGAAACATTTCTTTAAATCATGTCAAACAATTGCCTTTAATAAGATATCAACGTAGTAAAAAAAAGGAGGGGAATGGTGCCGATAAATGAATGCTCTGCTGCCTGTTAAGTTGCCTTGTGCAAGCCAACACTGATCACATATATTCTAGAGGTATTAACATCAATATATATATAAAATTGAATTGACCGCTATTTTCAATGAACATGTGAGGGTAAGTGCTTTTCTCTTACTATTGTTCTCACAACATGAGTGCTTTGTCTTTGCCTGGGTAAATTGTTATCGTGACAACTTAAAGTATTTTGCACAGATATGAAAATCAACTAGAGAACTTCTGCAAATTCATGGATCCCCTTTTTGATTCACCTCCTCCAGAAATTTCCCAAGAGAAATCATCCTTCAGTGACCGGATGAGAGATAAGTCTCATAGATCAGTCTTTTGGGCTCATTGCCTACGGCGTGCTCTTGACCTTGGGCAAAATGAGATGGTGTAAGGCTTCTTTAACTCAGTTAGAGGTTGCCTTCAGATTTACCAGGTTCTGATTTTGGCAATGCCACCTAATGTTGGTACGTGTGTTGCATAACGAATATGGGACTCAATAGATTTTTAATGAGTTTTGTTGACTTTGGCAGGAATTTTATGGAACTTTTGCTCTCGCCAGCTTCAAAGGTTTTAAATAAATGGTTTGAGGTTGTAAACTACCATTGATCCTTCATACTTTATTTATCTTGGACGGAAACTATAGAGCAACAGTTTGTAATCACAAGAATCACAACGTCACTTAATGGGGTTGATTGATAAGATCACTGTTCATTTTTTTTTTTTTTTGTCAGTCCTACTCTATGCCTACTCTATACTCACTCTCAGACTTTTGCCCTGCCTCTTGCAAGGCGTGGGAGTCGAAACCCACTCCTAAAACTCACGCGTCCCCACCCCATCCCCCCCTGAGAAGATGGGGATTTGAACCCCTCACCTCCCCCTTCCATGTTGGAAGGGTAGCCATTGAGGCGAATCCCAGTGGTTTAAGATCACTATTCGATTGATCAGGAAATTTTTTCATCAAATATGTTTTGCCTATTTTGAAGATTCTGAAATCCTTGGACTCTCTATATGATAAAGCACAATATTAGTAACTATATTCTCCATGTTACTAATTATATTCTGATGAACATATCCACTTAGATATCTTCAACTATCAACCAGTTCCTCCCTGCATTGTTGCAATGCCTAAGGAGTCTCAGCAATCCTTTGCCTTTCCCCATTTCCCCAGCACAGTCGGGGGTGTTGACGTGTAACAATCTATTGGAAAGATGAGAAGGCTAACCAATCGGTTTAGATCTCTGTACTTTCTTTAGATTGGTGCTTGGTTCAAATTAAAATTACTTCTCTTTTTATAATGAGAAAGACCACCAATGTAAGTAAACCCCTGGCCAATATAATATCCCACCAATCTCATTTAATGGACCAGGTAAGATGAGAGCCAAAGCATGGGTAGTTGGCCCAACATGAATTTAGAATCCGTTTCATGTGCCTAATCCAAACTCTTGTTTGGTCATTCACCACTAAGCCAGCCCCAGGGGGTTAGAAGAAAATTACCTTTACTATTGCATTCTTGTTAATTATGTCGGTAGATGATTGGTTAAGGATGAAACTTTTTCTTTTCTTGTTTTTATCTTCTTTATGGTACATCTTGATCATATAAAGCTGGACGAAACTTATGAAACATTATATCATAAACAGATAGGAATAATAAAATTTCTGGAGAATATTTGATGTACAAATTGTTGCCTTTCTTGATCATCAGCTGTTGATGTCGTGTCTATTTCTTACTAGTGCAGACAGATGTTCTGAAGGCAACCCTTGCAACAGATGCTGTCATAGGGACAACGGTGCGGTTTACTTTTGCACTATCGGAGTGACATTTGCATAGCTTTTGTCATAATATTAGTGAATTAAGTGCTTTAATAATTTGAGTAGCAGTGATACCTCTTTTACTACTTGAAATATTAGTAATTTTCTGGCCCAACAATTACATCTGCAGGGGAGTGTTCATACACCAGGGAGTGGATATGTACTGCTGCATCATGTTATGGGTGAAACGGACGGTGCTCAGGGGATTTGGTCGTATGTATTTCTATTTCCAAGCATTTCCTCAATATTCATGGGTAATTGTAAGGTGTCAATAATCACAGCAGTCTTCTATTAAGATATTTCATGGAGTACATAGACATTGTGGAGAACGGTGAGCCTGTTACTTGTAAAAGGAGTAACAGGCTATGGGAGAACTGCTGCATCATGTTATGGGTGAAACGGATGGTGCTCAGGGGATTTGGTCGTATGTATTTCTATTTCCGAGCATTTCCTCAATATTCATGGGTAATTGTAAGGTGTCAATAATCACAACAGTCTTCTATTAAGATATTTCATGGAGTACATAGACATTGTGGAGAACGGTGAGCCTGTTACTCGTAAAAGGAGCGCTAGGTAAATAAAATCTACCTTTGACAGCCTTTCCATTTTGATTGGCATCAACATTCTGTAATGGAAGGAAGCTTCATTGTGTTGAGTAAGAGCATGAAAATACTACGACTGCATTTGCCTGATTTTGTGAATGAAGTCAATATGAAAGGCTTCTAGAATTCTCAAATACTAAACCATTGATTAGGTTGTTAGTATCAGAGACCACTGGCAAGCTCCCATTCTGCAAAAACATGGCAGTAATATGTAGCATCTCCTCTACTCATGCTTGAAAGTTTAGTCCAAAGAGCAAACACTTCGTAGGCGTCTCCTGACATGCCACTCTTCCAGCTTAGCTATTAGGCAGATTCTACTTTAAAGCATTTTATGATATGTAGTATGTTTCTGGACATACGGAGTTATTAGTTGAATTCTCATTCTTGATTGTTTTTATCCATGCTATGGATATGGTTTGATGTGTGTGTACTTTAAACTGACCCATATGGCCTAGATTGGAACTTAGAAGGGCCTGTCAGAGTGTCATAAAAATGGTTTGATTTTGAAGTAACTTGCAAAATCTTAAGCTATCTTAGAGATATGCTTGGGTGATCATGTTTGTAGGTATGTAGAAGGCGGGATGGGTGCAGTGTCCTCCGCTATTGATAATGCTGCAAGGGAAGCTGGTGCTCAAATCGTGACAAATGCAGAGGTATTGTTTATTAGAAAATCTGGGTCTTATAATGCCTTTCTTGGTCATCATTTATCTCGATGATTTCAAAAACAGAGATGATGTCACATTTATCTGATGCCCTACATAGCATTGTGAGATGTGCTCTGAATTTCGATGAGTTTGGCTGTTTTCCTGATTTTAAATTACCTTCCTAGAGTAATTCATAGAAAACGAGTGATTGAATTGAAGATAGTGCATGAATCCCTTTTATATTTCGCTTTGGGATCATTATGGTCTCGTTAAAAAAAGGGGCAACCTGGTCCATGAGATTCACTGCACTGTGGGCATCTGGGGACGGTTTGATGTACGCAGCCTCGCCCTTGATTTCTATAAAAAGTTCCATGATCTGAACCTATACCTTGGGCAACGACAAATTTTACTCCGATTGTGTCCTGTAATTGAATTTAGATAGAGATTCTTTATGCGAACGATATGTGAAGTCGAGACAGGAATTGGATATCTCGTGTCAATTATAGAGGCATATTTTTGGAGGCATCTGCTCTAACGCTCAGTGGGATTTCTTTTGGAAATTGTCTAATTGACTTGACCACCTTGGATTGCATTTGTCGTGGTTAGACATCATCTTGCCAACATTTTTCTACCATTTTGGCCTTTACTACTTGTTTCATTGAATAAGAGCATTGGGGTTGCTTGTTAAATAGCAGGTAGGTGGTCTGTCTTCAGAGATGGGTTTCGTCCATAATTTTGCCTGTTGCACCAATACTCTGTTTCGAGCTCCTTGTAATCCTTGTAATTGTGAATACTTCTCCTTGTTTCGGACTTCCTTCATTCTTTCTGTCATAAGTTTCTGGGTTACGTTGTTTAGGTTTCTCGGCTGATGGTTGATGAGTATGGCAGAGCAAAGGGAGTAAGTTTCAAAACATGAATTCCCTCAGCGAATGAAGTATAGAGATTCTTCAAAGAATTAGTCTAACATTGCATTAGTACGTATAATCAGGTGCTGCTGGCTGATGGTTCGGAGGTGCACTCTTCTATTGTTTTATCAAATGCAACTCCTTATAGGACCTTCATGGTAATGTACCTCTTTATACTGATAAAAGTTGTGGACCAGTGGTGGATGACACTCGGCCTTTAATCTTTAAAGTCGTGCCATATGAATCAATGTTCTCGAGTTGCTGTTGCATGAAGTTTGCCTCTAATGGATTTGGTCTAATTCAGGAATTAGTACCTGAAGATGTTCTTCCTGATGAATTTCTCCGGTCTGTCAGATATGCTGATTACACCTCTGTAAGATCCATCATAGCTTTTTACTTATCGGTAAAATTTATTTACCTAGTGTCAGTTTTCTACAGGGGCACATACAAACATTGTTCTTGTTTGTCCATTAGGTCACTAGGTCCTAGAGGAAACCCAGTAATTTCCAATATATCTGGAGTTACAGTCGGATAACTCTTCTTGACAGCATTAACAATTTTATGAGTACTGTCTATGTTGCTTATTGTAAACCATCCATTTGCTTCTTTACAGTGTCTCTGTAGCTTAATGACAGGAATATGCTTGTGTTTCCTATAAACGTGAATGGTATAAATCTTTAAGTTCTGCATTAATGTAATTGATGAGTTGATAAGTTTCAAACGAGAACCTAGTGTGGAATTTGTCCATTGTGCAGCAGGTGCTTAAGTGAATTACAAAAAGCTAAGCTTGCGAGCCTTGATTTCCCGCATCATCATGACTTTTTTGACTGACGGTCATGAACTGTACATCCTTTGTTGGTGAAACTTACCCTTTTTTGTGATGTCTAATATAATTAAACAGGCAACCACAAAAATAAATCTTGCTGTTGACAGATTGCCTTCCTTTCAATCGTGCAAGTTAAGTTATCCTCATGCGGGTCCTCAGCATAGGGGAACAATTCATATTGGTTCGGAGAGGTATATTCTCACTCAATTGTGTATTATTTAATGATGGTCATCGTTATTTTGTCATCTCTAGGTAGTGATTTACCTCAAACTGACTCAAGATTGACCAGTTCTTTAGCAGCAGGAAGCAAGCAAGAGTTTAGCTTAATTTGCTGAATTAAACCTATGATGGTGATCTTAGCTTGAAATTTTATGATGACGTTGTTTCAACATGTATCGCAGAGAAAAGAGTTGCCTTTTACATTGATATTTTTGTGGCTTGTTTGCTTTTTTGCAATTGATTATGGATCCCTTTCTATTTGTTGATTTATCCAGAAAGAAAGAGGAACGGCTCTTGCTTAGCGATCACTGGATAATTGATTCATCATATAAGACAATTGGTTACAGATGCAATGAACAAACTCTATACCAACTTAAACTTCGTTTCATGAGCATTTTCTGAACATCATCTGGTGTTGGATATTTCTGATTCCAAATTTTATGTTGAAGTATGGAAGAAATTGACTCAGCCTGTCAAGATGCTGTCAATGGAGTGCCATCACGCAGACCAGTTATTGAGATGACCATACCTTCTGTTCTGGACAAGACTATAGCACCTCCTGGTACAACAACTTCCTTTATAGAGTTATGTTCCCACAATGATGTTCAATGAAGGAATTGTCATTTGATCTTTTCCAATCCATGTTCCCACAATGACGTGCACCAAGAAATCATGTTCGATCTTTTCAGAACTTTGGATAAAGAAACCTTGGACCATGTCTATATTGGTGCTACAACTCGTAAATCAACTTTATCTTTCTCATTTTGCCCTTAGCATGACAGTAATTATGGAAGACCTACAAAATGAAGGTGCAGCTCTTGGTAGATGCACTTTATTAGTGATCTATTGAATTTGATGCACTTGAAGTGTCTTTCAGTGAAAATAAACATGCTTTATTGTAATCTACAAATATATCATCTGAATATGCCTGATTGCATGTAGAGCTTATAGCTTCATTCCCCGATACTACTTTAGAATGCCGATCAGCTACATCTCAAGGGAATGGGGCTGAACTCTTGCCAAATTTCATTTATAACTGATCATGTAGTAAATCATCTGGGTGGTTTTATGTATATTTGACAAACTTGGAGTGATGCTCTTTATTGCTTTCCTTTTCTTGGATAAGCTTCCTTTTGCATTCTCTTACTTGTCTACCCCAACCAATATCTCCCATTGGCATATCCAACTCCTGATTAACCAGGATTTGTGTTAAAGCTCTAAATGCTTGCTATGGATTGAGCTTTACTTAACTGGGTTAATACCATTAAAAATCTCAAACTGGTACCTGAATGGAACATGATTACATACTTGTGTCCTAACCTAAATTTACGTACTGTTACATGTCAACACACGTGGATTTTTCACATTGAAAAGTCTATCATTCTCCACATCAGATCCATCTTGCAGTCATCTGCCATGTGTGATGACATGTGTGAAAGGTAATGGAAGGTAGATTTGGGTAAGGTTACCAACAAAGATTGTTTCTGGGTAAATGTATCATGAGCTACCAATTTGGGGTATTTGAGAGATGAATATTAGTTTAGGGTATCCTGGGATACCAGTCTGGAATTGTAACGGTATTACTAGCCATTACTTAATATGCGTTCTTGGAAACTTTTGCACCATTCAGCTTCTTCATGTAATGAGAATGTTCTGTCTTCATAGGTAAGCATGTGATCAACTTATTTATCCAATACACACCCTATAAACCATCAGATGGCAGCTGGACGGACCCTGTTTACAGGGTGAGTTACATTTTGGATGCATTAGTATTTCACTTTTAGGCTTCATTTTTCTGCTTCTCGGAGTTTATGTTGAGAGACTGCATATCTCTTGCTAATTTCCTCTTGCTATATGTTGTTCAATGTCATTATTTTATCTAATTCTTTGTTTGCAGAAATCCTTTGCAGACAGATGTTTTTCTTTGATTGATGAGTATTGCCCTGGTTTCAGCTCATCAGTCATTGACTATGATATGCTCACGCCTCCTGATCTTGAAAGAGAAATTGGTCTGACAGGTACTCACATCTGTAGTAACCGTGAATATGACTATAAAAGGATTTTTCACTATGACCACTACTATGTTAATAAGATAGGGAAGAAGTGGCATTATTCTGTTTCTTGTCGAAGTCGCCATACATATTGACAATTGAGAATATCCCTTCATGTTGCTGCCAAATCAAGAAATTACAGCACGTCACTGCTATGAGTTACTTTTGCAAGTAATGCAATTTCATAGCCTGTGCTCCTTTCATTTCAGTCAAAGCATACAGTGAGGCCCGGCTCAGATAGTGAGGTCCATGTGTTTCTGTTACCTGTTGCTCTTTCCTCTTTCCTTTTCGCCCATTGATCATAGTTGTGCTCACTGGCTCTGCCCCCCTCTGCATTATATTGTCAATTGGATCTTGTTTCGACCTGTAATAATCCGATCATTTTAAAATGTCATTACCAAACAAATAAAGTGCAGTCCAATCAAATCAACAAATAGACCTTGCGCAATTTGTTATAACTGGTTCGAGACCATGTCATACATAGACAATCCTTCTAATTGTGTGTTTGTCCACTCCTGTTTAAGCTTCTGATTTGCCTTTTGACAAAATCAATTATGAAAGTCGGCACGCCTTCCTTTACCTTGAATATTAGAGGTTGATCTTTTAGATGAACAAGATGTAGGCAATGACTGCAACTAGTGATTAATCCCTGGGAGGATTGTTGATTTTATTCTGCTGGGTCTTTTGACAGGAGGGAATATTTTTCACGGTGCTATGGGTTTGGATTCTCTCTTCCTCATGCGTCCAGTAAAAGGATGGTAATTTTTTAGCCCAAGGACGAGTCCTGTTCCTCTCTTTCGTTGTACAATAATGTCTCTACTACATTCAATCGTGGTCATTTTCTCCCCCCCTGTCAATGCAGGTCAAACTATAGGACACCAGTTCAGGGGATGTACCTGTGTGGAAGCGGTGCGCACCCCGGAGGTGGCGTGATGGGTGCACCTGGACGCAATGCTGCCCAGGTAGTTCTTCAAGATGTCAAGAGATCTTCCATTTAAGTTGAGACCATCAGTTGGTGGGAGTGGTCGTCTTTTTGTGATTTTCAAAATTCTCCCCCGATAAATGCAATCAATCATTAAAAATTTTCTTCTACTTTATATTTCTACGGCCTTGTTGAAATCAGCTAAACTTTGAGAAAATGTACAATAATTATTTGTCTGATATATGTAACTTACGTTTTAAAATCGAAAATGTCTTGTCGGATAAATCTACATGAACAAATATGAAAGGGTGACACCTAAATGACTAGAAATGCTTCGTTCTCATTACGAGCAAAGACTTTTCTTGCATTCTCGTTGAAAAACGCCAAAAAGTTAGATGTGGAGTCATCGATCTTGTCCATCTTGAAAGGTCCATGCTTAGTTGGGGCGCAATTGGTAAACCATGGATGGATTATTCTACATGGAAGACGATAAATTTGTGTGTTAGCCTTTATGTCTGTTAGCTCTTAACTGCTTTCAGCAGCTTATGTTGACAATCGGTAAGGTTTTCGCAATTGTTTGACGTTGTTAAAAAAAATTGTCTTAATTGCTTTCCTTGAATTTGGCGACTCTTCCCTAAATCAATTGATTTATGTTCTTTGATAGCTAACATCAAGGTTATGCTTATGATATAAATTGAGCTCATGATCTCATGATCTCATGATCTCATGAAAGGGAGATAACTCATTTACCTTTAGATTCACCAACCTGGTGGTTTTCTAATATCAAATAGGCCGCTTAAGTAAACTGTGTTTCGAAGGCTTTTCACGAGAAGACGTGTTATTATATTCGAAAATGTGGCCCAAAAAGGAAATGGAATAGCGGGACAGTGAACTTGAGAAGCCCTCGGAGCGATGTGCGGCATCAAGATAAAGCTAGAAGCTAAGCACCAAGCGCACGCTAAAAAAAGTTCTCACAAGCCTGCCAATACCAATCAACAGCGACGAAATGTCTTCTCCAGCCGATGCCGGTGATGTTGACCCTCGACAAGAAGGAAGAACATGACGACAAATAAAAATAATGAGACAACTGGAGGACCACCCCTTCCAATCAGTCGACGCCACCCTTCGCAGGGTCTTTGGTTCTAGCTGCGGCGGCTGTTTGAAGGGAGCTGAGAGGAGGGAGGAGACGGCGTCCGTGACGGCTCATCTGAAGAAATGATTTGGCATTGCCATGGAATTGAGTCAGATCCGTTCCCCTTTGGTTCAGGATGTTCATTGCTGCCTTTCTAACTTCACATCAAAACTTTGAGAAAAGCTAGCTTGAAAGGATAAACGGAGTGGACCACTTCCTATAGATTTACCGCACGTCGCGTCTCTTGGGAACTTACGAACCCGAATCATGGACGTGATGTTGGGTTGTCGTTAATGATGTTTTCTTTACAACCAAAGCAGACTCCGAATAAATCAATCGCAACGAAACAACCTCAAAACCCCTTCAGAATTCCAAAACCCCACCGAGGGAAACGGTGGGAGCGAAAGAGACAAGAATCCAGGTGAGACCGGGAAGCGCAAAAAGCCAAAGGACGGAAATCGGAAGATGATGCTGATGATGAGGATGCGTCGTATGGGACTGGCCGGGGCGGGCTGGCTCTTGGGGCTTTTCGCTGCCTTTCGGCCACCCTTCGCCACGTGACTCCCCCGCGAATATTCCACTCCCCTCGTCTGCCGGCGAATATTCCACGCTGTCATCCACGTGCCCCTCTCCCGCCTTTCGATCGTCCAAGCATCCCGCATCCGACGGTCCACCGGAATTCACAGGTTCATTCCACCTAGCCATGGTACAGCAATTCTCTCTCTCTCTCTCTCTCTCTCTCACAGAGTATTGCAATATTATTTGTCATTTATTACTTTATTTTACCCTTTTGTTCTTGTTTACAGTTTCCCACTGAGGGGGGGAGGGCGGTATCATGTTGTTGCCTCAGATTCGTCGCCGAGGTTTCCTCTGCATGTTCTTGGTCGTGTTTCTATGTTCCTTCCTTCTTTATTAACCCACACCTTTTTTAAAAAGAAAAAAAAATTTATATGGGCTTTCGGTGAAACAACAAATAATTGCTTTTCTGCATGTCATTATCACGATTAGCGGGCGGGCTGAACTCAGAAAGCTTCCCTCTCTCTCTCTCTTCACTCTGCTGTCCGCATAAAACTTTAACAACAAATAATTGCTCTTCTGCATGTCATTATCACGATTAGCGGCCGGGCTGAACTCAAAAAGCTTCTCTCTCTCTCTCTCTCTCTCTCTCTCCATTGTGCTGTCCGCACAAAACTTTTCCTTCATCTCTCTCTCTCTCTCTCTCTCTCTCTCTGTGTCTCTGTTCTTAGGTCGTCTCTGCATTCCTCCTCCATTCATCTTTTTCCTTCTCTTTTTTAACCGCAAGTTGAGTAATTAAGTCCGTAGAGATTCGGTTCCTTTTTCTAGAGGAATTCATGGGTGGTGGTTGACTTCGGATCGTATATCAAAAAGCTGCCGCTTTGAAGAATCCACTCTTGCTTTTTAATTAGTTTTAGGTTATTCTTCGACCGTGGTTTTGCTTTTCCTCTCTCTCTCTCTCTCTCTCTCTCTCTCTCGACCCAGAAGGAATCGCTTCGTGAACCGATGAGTCCCATTTCGTTAAATTCATGCTCTTTTTGCTCGGATCAGCTTCCTTACTTTCGGCTTTTAGGGGTCCTCCTTCTTGTTCCGTGATATCTCCTTCTTTTTAGCCATTCTTTTCTCTCTATCTTGCGATGAAAACACTGCTATCTAAAGGCTGGTGACCAGAAAACAAAAAGGAAAAAGGGCAAAGAAAACAAGTGAACAAAGAAGATAGAAACTGGGATTTTGAGGGAAAAAAAGAAGTTGGTCCAAGAGAATTTCGAATTTCTGCTTTTGTTTTAGAGAGTTCGAAGAGTCCCATACGAAGGAGGAGGAGATATATAAAGGTTGGTCGATTGGTTGATTGGCTGGTGGTGGGTGGTGGAGATCCAAGTGAGTTGGGTCATAGTTGGCAATCGAATTGGTAGCGAGACTCCAAGATAGTGTAGAAGAATGTATGGCGGCAGTGGTGGCGGCAGCGGCAGCGGCAGCGAGAGCGGCGGCGGTGGCGGGGTGGTAATGACAAGGGATCCGAAGCCGAGGCTGCGGTGGACGGCCGACCTGCACGAGCGTTTTGTGGACGCCGTCACCAGACTCGGCGGCCCCGATAGTAAGTCCCATTCATTTTCAATCCAATCTTTTGCTTAGTTTTTGTTTTTGGAACATTTTCATTAATATCGTCGAGTCGGCACGGTTTGTGATCATCTTGTCTTCTAGTTTTTCGCGTACGTATCGCTCATTTGCCAACAGAAGATGTGGACTGGCATTTGGGGTTTTTAGACTTTGGCATTTTGTATTCAGATAAGATACTGGGAAGGAGGTGAAATGGATTTCTAGCATACTACCGTGAATTTGTTTGGCATAGTATTGCTGACGCGGATGTTGACAGTGTTACATAACATGACCATGACCAATGCTAATAGGAACAATTTTTGCAAATTCAATTGAATCTTTTTATTAATTTAATTTTTTTTTTTGTTACTATTAAGGGTTGATGACCTCACTAGATGGGGGTTTGCAACCTTTGCTCAAATCTAGGTGAGGGTTGTGACCCTCGCTAACAAAAAGGGCTTCACAGCCATTGCCCAATGGTCGTTGGGATAATCAAACCACCCCCGTCGGCCCTCAACAACAAAAGGAAAAGGATAAGAAAAATCAAATAATGAAAAATTAAACAAAATTTGTAAAAATTATGAATGTTAGTATCGGTCGTGTCATATAAAATGGGTAACGTCTATGTTTAGCATTTCTAGTCAAAATCGACTGGAATGACTATATCGGTAAATTGTCAAAAAGTTTGATACTAAATTAATACAATTGAGAAGTTTAAAACTTGATTGATGGTGATGCAAGAGATTTAGATTTTTTTTAGATAATTTTCTTAAAATATTTTAGTACTTGGCATTTTGATCTACTCAATAAACAACGATACATAGCTTGTTCATGTTAATTGTTAAACTCCATTTGAAAGGCAAAAAGTTAAATGGCTTGGGATCATGTATCTCTAGTAAGACATAATATTCAAAGATCGGCATTTGTCTACATAAGTCGGTAAGGAAAATTGAGGTCCCCACATGCTAGTCGCTATTAGAGAATTATTAGCACTGGTCATCCCTCTCCATCCTTTTCTCTGATAAATACTAAAAGTAAGGATAGTCAGTGACGAGGTTTCCCAAGGACTAGTTTGTTTTGGGCCCTGATTTTGTTATGATTAGTGGATTGATTAGATGCTTATGTGTCGAAAGTTGAGTGGAGGGTCCATGTATGGTTAGATGGAACTCAGAGTCGAGACCATCCATGTGGCCCACTTGAAATAATTAAAGCTCACAAAACACTATTACCGAACTAATCCAATATTGATGATGATCTATATATTATACATTAAATATTTATGGTGACACCAAATAGTATACTTCACCGCCGAATTTATTGTTCTATCTAAATATAATGATTTAATTAAGGTAATCTATCTAGGTTTCTGTTGGGTCTTGTTCATGTAGTTGGATGAGCTCAAATGACCTCCTGTCCCGTGGTTAGAATAGATCACTAAAGTTATGACTGAATTTTTTATGTTTACATTAAGTCTTGGCAATCCACCTAGATTTAGGGCCAACATAAAGTTATATGGTATTGGATTTATCTACATCGATGCTGGTTCTATATATGTGTGTGTTTGTGTCGAAAGCATGCTTATCCTCCTTAAATCGACACTTGGGATCAAACCCATATGGACCAATGGAAAAGTAAAACTACCTTTGACAGCATTGTTTTAAGTACCATCTAAGACTGAGAAGCTCTTGTGTTTCCCAATTGCCAGAAGCCACTCCCAAGTCAGTGCATAGACTAATGGGCTTGAAGGGCTTGACACTGTACCATTTAAAGAGCCATCTTCAGGTGACATTCTAATGTCTCATATAAGACATCATTTTGTGCACTGATTCATGTTGTTCATTGATTTGGTAACCATAATTTGTTTTATTAAAAAAAAAAAAACAAGGATCTAACGTTGTAAAAGCTGAATTCTCTGCAGAAATATAGATTAGGGCAACAAGTGCGGAGGCAAAATAGCGATGACACAACTAAACCAAGTGATGGTGAGTTCCTAATTTATAAGATTTTCTTGGACTAGATCAAATGTAACCTATCATTTCAAATTAATACATGTTAATTAATAAATAATTAGGAAACTTGGTTGGTGTCTATTCTTGCCTTTGCAGTTAATTATTTCCGGCAGTGACCTCATTTCATTGACCAATTTTTGTTTATAATAATTTAGGATTTCCTTATGTTCAATTTAGTCCATCCAGAATGGCCGGCAGTTCATCGCAAGCTGGTCACTTACAACCGGGGTATGTCCTTTGTTTTAACTCTTTCACAACAAAAATCAAAGTGGAGATTCATAATCTCTCAAATTGCTTTTGGTTAATTTTCCACATAATTATCTAAATCTTAGAGCTAATAGATCATGCATTACAGCGGAGAAATCCCGATTGAGGAGACACTGAAGTGTCAAATAGAAGTTCAAAAGAGACTTCAAGAGCAACTTGAGGTATGAATATGTATTTTTTTCAGCTAGTTTAATTATTTCAACAAATATGCATAAAATTGGATTGAAGTATATTAGAAAACACGAACGTGGCAACCATACCGTCGATTAAAACTCGCATCTCAATTACTATAATGAGATCTTCGATCTCGAAGTCACCGCAAGATGTATCAATTAGAGATGTATCCAAAGAAAATCTTCACCTAAGCTAGTAACCAATCAAGAGAATGTAAGTTTTTTTATGAATGCGTAGGGGGATCAAAAGCCTTGGAAAGAGCCAAATCATTACATGCTAAAGATCACTCAAATCCAAAACAAAACAATACAGGTACAGAAGAAGCTGCAGATGAGAATAGAGTCCCAAGGGAAGTACCTGCAAACAATTCTAGAGAAAGCCCAAAAGAGCCTCTCGCTCGATGCGAGCGGTCCTGTCAATGTAGAGGCCACGAGAGCCCAAATAGCCGACTTCAATCTGGCCATCTCCAACTTTGGGGGCCACGGCAGAGGAGGAGGTGGTGCTGTTGCAGAGAGGAACAACAGCAGCAACTTCATCAACATGATGATGGGCATGAAAGAAGAGACGTACGAGAGAGGAGGCCATCAAAACCACGGCTTGGCATTCCAGATTTACGAAGGAGGGAGACCGCAGGCTCCGGACATCGAGGCCAAGAGGTCGGAAGGGTCGTCGACGATTCATTTTGATTTGAATATCAAAGGCGGGCATGACTTTCTGGGAGCCAAATTAGGGCCCAACATGATGATTTAGGTCAGTAAAAACGAAAGAATCATGGAATGTCGCTCCGTTGTTCATGTAGAAAAAGCACCAGCACTTAACTTTTTGGCAGCCTCTAACGTTCCATGTAGGTTGAGATTCACTGTTATACTACATATATATTTTATTATAACACACGGACACGACCGTAATCAGCAGTTATATTGTACATTAGTTGTACATTTGCTTGGCTCTGCTTTCTCTTTTAGGCAATAGATGTGGCTTTACAGAAAAAGTAACTAGCTCCTAAGAATCTTCATAACTTAGGAAAACTAGTGCCGCATCGCATCAAAGACCAACGCGACACGGTCGACGCACTGTCGAGTGGCCAATGATATTGGGCATTAGCTTTGGATGGCGATGCCATTTATATGAACTTGACGAAGTGGGATGGTAATTTAACTACTGAGTGCGTAACCGTAACTATTCCAAGGGCATATGAGATCTTTTCGGCAGATGGGAATTTTGGGGAAAACTAGAAAAATATAAGACAAAAAAGAACTTAGTTTAGTAGCTCCAACCTTCAAAATCGATGGTAAATTTTGATATAGACAAGTGAGGTTTTCGACATGGCTATTACAACTTATTCATCTAGCTGGTAGGTTGTAGTATAAGAAGGCAACTGTTTGTATGTATGCAAATCACCTCATTGATGCGTATAAGATCAATAACTTTCCCATTATATAAGTGACTTTTGCTTTATGATACCAAAAAGATTAGTGTAAAGATTAGAGAGGATAAAGAAGAAACACTTCTCGAAAAGGCATTAGGTAGAAATTCGAAAAGCAATTGGAAATTGGCTTTCGAAATTACATGAGAGCAGTTGCGCTCGGGCCGCTAGCAGCGCGGTATCATTCGCTCCGATCCGGATAGGTTCACCTGCCCTTGCACGATTGTAAAGCACGTTATGCAAGTATTAGATTGCTTGAGATTTTTATCCCAACCTAACAGCTCATTTTTATGATGACTAATCTACCAACACAAACAGAGATGGACCGAGGGGCAGACACGAGCCCAAAAAATTACCCTACAAAAGGAGAAGGTAGTTAATGAGATGGCCGCACAGGAGAGCGATATGGGATTCAACAAGCCGGTTAAAAGTGGTTAATTTCAACATCTAAGCACCAGGTAGGATGACAAAACATACTACCAACATGACTAATTAGTCATACCACATCAATTGTGCGACACATAAAATACTTTTTCAAATGGAAGGGTCCTTAGAAATTAATGTTGTGTCAAAAAAATGAAAAAAAAAAAAACTACAAATGAGTTCCTAATTCAAATGCAATGACTTGTCTTAATCTCTCATAATTTACCATTATCATCGAGAAGGAAGGGGTTGACATCGTTGATGTTTAGTTATGTAACTACAAGATCTCATGCGAAGAGATGTCCTGACTACTAACATTACAAAGTAATCACAATAATGGCTCACCAACCTTTTACTTTGGGTTTGCCGATGGTGTGGATGATTGTGGCTCAATGCGATATTCCACTAGGATCCTTATAGTAACACCAAAAGAATGTTACTAACGTTAGTTGCCAATCATTTTACTAATTGAAAAAGCAAAACTGTAAACTTTGTCCATGCCAAATTCTCAATTTTCTCAAAGAAAAATTGCATAGAATATTCTTGTTTCTTTATAGTTGAGTGTGGGTTATCTACTCCTATAGGTACGCCAAATTCTTTTACTTATTTCTATAGCCTACATGTTGAAACATTCCACGAAAAGTAATTTGCTATTTCTATGGTCTTGACGCCTTTTCGCTTGACACTGTTGTGTATTTTCCTATGTCATTGGCTTTTCATAAATAATGACACTGTTGTGTATTTTCCTGCGTCAATGGCTTTTCATAAATAATAATTAGAATATTGCAATTTCAATTTCACTAAAAAAAAAATTCTGGAAAACATCATTTTATATGAATCGGTGATGTACGTGTTCTCTAGTAGTTTGTAATCCTCAATCCAAAGGTTGTCGGTATCTTCTTCTTAGCATCAAGCACACTTGTCTTCTACTCGGTCTGTCCCGAAAGCAGTAGCCCAATCGAGGAAGACGGAGGATCGCAACTACGTTTGGTGCCCTCCATTTCCACCCTAACTCAGATAATACTGCAGGCAGCCCTGGCTCCATCTTGCTGCCAGCACGAGATTGTTCGCTCTGCTCACGACTCATTCGTGTGTACTTGTTTTAAAATGCATCGCGCTAATCTGGAGTTGCCACCAGACAAGAAAGATTTCGAAAGACGTCAAGAATGGCATTCCCCCGGAATGAGGAGAAAGAGCCAGCCGGCTTCTGAAAATGCCTCGTATAAGGGCTAAGGCAGGGACCGGTACTAATTCGATAACTGGATCAACTTCGACCGGCTAACCAGTGTCGGGGCGTAGCACTTCCCTCGATCTATGCTGCTTTAAAGATATAAATAGAACTTTCCGGTAACATTCTAAAATGCCAAACTTCCATTAGTCCCAAATGGCCTGATATAAAGGCAATGTGAAAGCCAGACGCATTGCATGATAAGGTCAAATTGGCCTATAGTATTTTGCATCGGTTGAGTTTCAGTTTTCGCAGAGAAAAGAGCAGCAGTAGCATAAAGTGTTTTCTCTCTTTCATAACCCAATAATTTGATGGATCTAAGTAATGCATGATCAGAAACTTAGTCAAATCAGACTTTAATATGAGGCCTTTCAAGTCGAGCTTGTGTCACGATTGTAAAAGCATCGAAGACGTCGACAATCGTTGAGCTAGAGTGATGGGACAAATCAGTTGTAGTCATCAATTCTTGACATCGTTTCTTCCTTTCTCTATTTCATTTTTTTCCATTCTCAGAAGAAATGACCGTCAAATTATTGATGGTGATGGCTTACATGTATCCACTAGTCCAACATCCACCAACCAAACATGTCATTCAAACAACCGTCTCGACTTTCGACCAAAAAAGAAGAAGAAAAAACAGCCGTCTCGACTAGGAATCCGTGAATGAAGTCCAACCGGATTAAAGTGTACTTGCCTAGCTCGTATTTATGGTGAAATCCGGATGTGACTTCCTTAATTAGTAAAGTACGTATTGGACTTAGGTTTTTGCCGACTTATAGGGACATGTCTCAATTTTGGTCAGAGAAAGAAGAGCTTGAAATGCACGAAAATCAAATCCTAATTGCCAGACCCAAAAAAAATAAATAAATAAATAAATAAATAAATAATAAAAAATCCTAATTGAAATAGGTAAAAGAAGAAAGTCTTCCCGTTGACTAGAGCTGGCAATATGGGTCAAAAACCCATATTATGACCCATTTTTACTTAAATGGGTCATATATGGGTTAAGTGAAAGTTGAATATGGGTCAAAAATGGGTCAGTGAAAATTAAACATGAGTCGAGAAATGGGTCAAGTGAAAGTTAAATATGGGTCGAAAATGGTTCAATGAATGTAAAACACGAACAGAAATAATCTAAATGGATTATAAGGAAACCCATTTTAAAATTTAAACCCTTTGCCTTTTTTTTAATTTATAAAAATAATTTTTTAATAAAAAATAGAAGTTATAATTATTTTTCATATTTCAATTTTTTTCTTTTTTTCTTTTTTTCTTTATTTTTCTTCATTCCTTCTTTTTCTTTTTCTTTATTTTTCTTTATTCCTCACCTGGCGGTAGGAGGCCTTGCCGATCGTTGGGGAGGCCGAGCCTCGCCGGATCTGGGAGGCTTGAGCTCGCCGGCGTCGGGCGGGGCCTTGGCCTCGCCCCTCGCCGACATCGGCGAGCTCAAGCCTCGCCGGATTCGGTGAGTCTTGAGCCTCGCCCGATGCCGACGAGCTTGATCTCGCCCGTGGCCGGTCACCGGCCGTCGTTGTGGCCGGCGGCCGTGCGAAGGAGAAGGAAAAAAAAAGAAAAAAAAGAAAAAATATATTTAAAAAATTAAAAATTCGATTTTTTAAAAATATTTTTAAAAAATTATAAAAAATTTCCATTAATTTTGTATTGCATAAAAATTGTTAAAAATTTGTATTACATAAAAATACTTTAACAATAAATAGATTTTAGCAATACGGGTCAGGTCGGGTATGGGTCATATACGGGTCGGGTCGGGTATATGTCACTAAATTTACATTACAAGAATATAGGTTAAAACGGGTTAAATGGGTCAAATATGGGTCGACCCATTTTTGACCCGATCCATACCTAACCCGACCCACCCGTTTGCCACCTCTACCGTTGACATATGGATATATTGATTTATTGGTCCATTTGATGCTTCGAAGGGGGAATTATTGCGCATAATATATCATCGATCAATTTTATGAAATTATTGAGGAGATTTTTTACTTTTATCCCAGCACACATATGCCAATCGCATCCAAGAGAGAAGTGTTCAAGCCTAGAAAAATCATATTTTGTATTTCTTTTTGAGATTGTACAATTGATTCATGAAAAATTGCGAAGGCTTTATATTATATGAGTGGTTAGAAGAAATTGAAGATAATGCTATATTGAAAGTACACGAGTGAATCGAGTAACTATAGTCTCCGTTATATTAATTCATTTATTGTGAAATCTTGTGTTATTTTTGTCGTGAAACAGGTCGCAGCGATCAAAAGTAGTCTTTGGTATGCCATATCCGATTTAGTTTCGTATTTTGTTTATTGCGGGGTTCCATCGACCGGCCTTTCCAGCACATGTCGTAGCCTACCGCTGGGCTCCAACTTCGAGATAGGTGGTCTTGATCAGCAACATCGGCCATGCAATTTCGGGACCACGAACCATCCATTCGCCATTTTCCCAATTTTGAATAGAAGGTGAGCTCTGCTATTGAGCAACCCCATGTGTCCTCAAATTCAAATCCTAAAGAGCAATTATGAATTGCATCATGCATTGTCTCGTAGTAATGACGTGAAAATACAGAATGTCACTTAAATTTTTGGAGTACATAGTCACGCACGTAACTTTAAACTTCTATAATAAAAATCTGGAATTCAATTGCTCATACCTTAATGTCCTTATGCACAATGGTATTCGACCATCCTTACAGCCATATTTAAGGCCTTCATCTCCTAATTGGAGGTGGAGCGTTAATAATTTATATATATGTCGGGTGGAAAGAATGTCAATAATTTTGAGGAATGCAACAAAATCACAAAAAAAGTAATATCGGCAATTTTCTTGCTTGACATTAATTTAATGTAAATCGACATTAATTTAATGTAAATCATCCAACATAGCTCGTTGGAGCTTTTTTTTTTTTTTTTTTTTTTTGGTCAAAGTAACATTTTATTCATTTCCATAGAAAAAAAAAAAGAGGGAGAGAGATACAATGTATTTCAATTGTAAATCAAGATAAATCCCAAACAGCTTCTAAATAAAATAAGCTCTAGACTATAGGATAAATTATCAAAGTAAAATTATAAGTCACATGCTCAAATAGCAGATCTATCACTTTTCAAACAAAAATTAGCGGTCCATCACCGAATCTATCTTCAGTGATGAGTACACACGATAAAATCACTGTTGAGTATTATGACTTTACCTTTCAACGGTGGGCATCTCAGTTTGATGTCTACAACACCATCATCATTTAGAATAAAAATGGTTAAACGAGCACAGATCCAATACCTGCAAGAGTGAAACCTTTACAAAACTCATCTGATCCCTTTTAAAACTAGACTTGTACATCATTGATTTTCGAGGGAAGTGAAATCCCAAAATCATATACACAAAAAGTCCCAAAATCTGGACTAAATCGAGATAGAAACCTCCCTGAAATGGGAGAGAGAACTTCAAGATCTAGATTAGGTTGGAAGAGAAAAGCCCTCCAAGTGGGAGGAAAGTAAGAAAAATAAAACAAGGAACCAAATAAGCCAAGGAAAAAGGGAGGGGAGAAAGAGAGGCACCTCACACCCTCTCCTCCATGGAGTTAAAAGAAGAAAACTATGTGAAGACAAGAGAGAGGAGAGAATCCTAGGAAGGATTCCCTTGTGACCAAGTGCTCACCGGAGGGCTCATGCCAGCAAAAATGTACTAAAATCATTTTTTAATCCCTTTCTTGCCCCACAGTCCGAGGATCTGGGACTAAATTAGGTTGAAATCGAAACGTTAGCCTCTATTCTTTAGTTGGAACAAAAGGTTAATGATTCACTTTAGGCACCACGCCAGCCTCCTCCTTCAGCAGTCACCACCACCATCATTTATGTTGTCAAACGATGTTATTCGATAGATCATTTATTCTAAAACTTATTTAGAATAAGATCTTTCAGTGATGCAAGTGAGCGTAACCAATTTTTATAAGTTGCATCTCAATAATTAAATGATATTCTTAAAAGTTATGACATCGAAATGAGCGTCGCACGAAAATTATAATATTGTTACCTCTCATCTCGTTTAAAAAGATATAACATTGTGTTCATCGTTACATGATTGAGAAGATTAAATTGGATAAAGTAGGGAACATATGTATTAGCTTGTAGCGACCGCATCACGCAAGAGTAACGACTTTTTCTTTTTTTTGGTCTATCCAAGAGGAATGATTGAAAAGTGCCTATTCCATAAGAGATTGAACAATTAGCAAAGGCAATGAAGAAAGAGGCCAAGCAAACGACACATATATACCCTAACTCCTTTTGTCAGATTATCAAAAGATACTCATGATAAAATATTTTGTTCACGAAGTGGGGCTTCGAAAAATACAACAAAATCACAAAAGAATCACAAGAGAAGTACTACACATAAATTTTTTTTTCTATGAGCTTCCTCTTGAATTACATAAGAGTCAAGATGAGAGAAAATCTGAATTCACGAAGAAGAATGCGCTTATCAATAATCGTGTGTGTGTTTTAACTTAAAACACCAAAGCCTTTC
This sequence comes from Eucalyptus erythrocorys, assembly GCA_014182555.1. Classification (NCBI taxonomy): domain Eukaryota; kingdom Viridiplantae; phylum Streptophyta; class Magnoliopsida; order Myrtales; family Myrtaceae; genus Eucalyptus; species Eucalyptus erythrocorys. The sequence goes on along the minus strand of CM024600.1, from coordinate 36,069,610 downwards.
CTTTATAATGATTTAATTTTGTTGAAGAGACAATCTCTCAGTGGAAGAACATGTTCTTTTTACATGTTCTGTGGTTTATAATTGTTCGAGACAGACTTCAAATTGTCATAGAATTCTTTTGGATGTGCAACATACATTAGAAGGACCAAAAACAATTGCCAAACTGAGGTGCACTTGGGGATTTCTTAAACTAATGTAGTGTACGCCCCATTCATATGCATTTCCAGAAAGGACATAAGTCATGACCCTCGTCCGAATGCCCTAAAAATATGTGCGAACGCTGTATCGATGGTACTTCTGCCATCCAATTTATTGTTTCTGATGCCCCACTCTCTATCAATTGATCACACGACTGTCGGTCATACCCTCCTCATAGTGCATCCACAACCACTTGCTTTTCCAGGCCAAAAAAGAAGTAAAAGAACAAACACTTCCAAAGATTTCACACTTACAACTCCTGAGGGCGTGGTGCATGTGCAACCTCCGGTACTCCCCGTTCTCGGTTCACCATATTTTCAAGACTCCAAAGTTCGTTGTTCAGCAAACTTCACTTTCTTTCAACTATAAAATGGTGAAGATATCGCAGAGCTCTTTCGTAAGAAAAGGGGGGGAAACACTTTGTTTTTCTTCGTCACGAGAACGATATGTCATCTGGTCAGGTCCTTGTGCTTACAGCCTTTGGCCATGGCCATCTCTTCCCTTGCATGGAGCTATGCAAGCACATAGCCTCGCGGAACTACAAAGCTACCCTCGTCATCTTCTCACACCTCTCCTCCTCTATTCACTCCTCTTTCCACGAGAACCCCCTGATCGAAGTTGTGGAGGTGCCGTCTGCTTCGCCACGGCCCGGCTTACCGGTTCAGAAACAGGCTGAGACCTACAATGAGTTGGCTCGAGTGCTTGAGGCCATACTCTCAAGGCCTCATCTGCAAATGCCAGCATGCGCAGTGGTCAATGTGTTCATGCTCTTGGCGTGGACCAAGAACATATTCCAAAAACATGGAATTCCAACCGTCGCGCTCTTCACCTCTGGCGCGTGCTCGCCTTCCATGGAATGTGCTTCCTGGAATGCCCACCCAGAAGACCTCCGGCCTGGGGAGGTCCGTTTGCTCCCCGGGCTACCCGACGAGATGGGCCTGACCCAATTGAACATCAAGAGAAGGCCCTTTGGGCCTTTGTTGGCAAAGGGGGCGGCCACTGCCACTGAGCCTTCGAAGGCTGGTGGGCCGTCTCCGCTGAAGATGGGCCCGCCAGGGCCTGGGGAGAAGCCCGATTGGTTGGACGACGTGGACGGAGCTATCGGGCTCGTCTTCAACACGTTCGACGATCTCGAGCGCCCATTTCTCGACTACCTGGCGAACCAATTCAAGAAACCGGCATGGGGAGTGGGCCCGCTGTTGCCGGAGATGTACTGGAAGTCCGACGATGGTGCCGTGGTGGCCGACGGCGAAGTCAGGAGGAACGGGCAATCCAGCATCACCGAGGACGACGTCACCAGATGGCTGGACTCGAAACCCCGCGGCTCGGTGCTTTATATATCCTTCGGTAGTACTCTGAACTTGACCCCGGAGGAGTCTAGAGGACTGGCCGGTGCATTGGCAGAGTCTGCACGGCCATTCATTTGGGTGGTCCAGCCCAATTCAGGCGGGCCTGAGCTGGGGCACTTCCCAGATGGGATGGACGATGAAGTGGTCGACCGGGGCTTGATAATAACTGGATGGGCTCCGCAGATGTTGATCCTGAGCCATCCATCGACCGGTGGCTTCTTATCGCATTGCGGGTGGAATTCTACCATTGAGGCCATCTTGAAGGGAGTCCCATTCCTGGCATGCCCGATTCGAGGCGACCAATACGACAATGCCAGGTGGGTCGCGGAGCACTTGAAGATTGGGTACAAGGTCTGTGAGGACCCATCCCAGTTCATCACGACTAGTGATTTCGTGAAGGGAATTGAGAGGCTAATGGCGGATAAAGACGTTAAGATCAGAGCTATGGAGCTCCGGTCTCGGTTTGGGCATAGTTTTCCGGCGAGCTCAAGTGCTGCTCTGGATGCTCTCTTAAAGGAGACTAGCAATCACTAAGGTTTTTTTTTTTTTTTTTTTTTTCAGTAGTAATCGCTAAGGTTGCTGAATGTAATCTTTTGATTCTATCAATGAGTCAAGCACTTGGAGGGGAAAACACCCGTCAAGATGCATTAAAGAGAATCATAATGACTTGCAAGGCCCATCTCCATCTTGCTATTATACACAAACAATATGTATTGGAACCCAATTATTGCATCTGACATCTGTCTCATATCTTATACGAAACGTTAATTAGATAATTCGATTTCCTTTTTGGGCAAAGATAGTCTTGTTTTTTTTGCTTTAATCAAATGCAAAGATAGTGTTGTTTGCCCACATGATTGCGAATATATATTTTAGGTTGATGATAATTGAACGGAATAATTGTCCTAACAATCTTAAATCTATTATATACCGGTCAATTCAGTTTTTAAATTTTTAAATTTGACTAATTTTGTCCTAAATCTTCAGATAATTTGTCAATGTAATAGTTCCTATCAATTTTGATTGAAAATTTGTTAACATGACTATTTGATTAGCACCGATCATCCCGCATGGCACAATAACGGCACAATAACTCAACAACTCGATCATCCTACATAGTACAATAACTCAACAACTAAAGATAGAGAGGGCAACGGTGACCACAAGCGAGCATCAACAATGGGCGATTATTGGCCAAGCAAGCGTTGATCGGCCACCCTTGTAGCAAATCTTGTCAACCATAAGAGTGGAGCTCAGGCGAGGCAAACAGAGCTCGACGAGGCTCGACTGTTGCAAAAAAGCTCAGGCTAGAACATCTATGAAGCTCAACTATCGCAAAAGAGCTTAGGAAAACTCAGGTAAGGCCCATCACCAAGGTCGCAACCCCAAGTGACGAGTGGCCGAGGTTGCACAACCTCAATGGAAGCAACGCTGAGGTCGCCCAACCTCAAGCTTCCCACATCTAGCTTTTTCGCAATCAAGCTTCCTAGATTTGGCCTTTCAACTGTCAATGTGACCCTAGGTAAGGATTGCAGAGGTCGCGCAAACCTCAAATGAGGTGACACTAAGGTTGTGCAATCTCAAGCGAGCCAAATATGTACTCCAGCTTCACACGAGCTAGGCGCTAGATTTGGACTTCAACGTTGTGCGAGCCAAGCAACAGGTCGTTGAGGCCGCCAACCCTAGGTGACACGTCGCACAACCCCTTGCTAGCGTCCATCCAGCTCTACCTCTCCAAAGTCCAAATCCACAGGAAGAAGATAAACAATCTCGAGTGGGGCAATTTGGGAAGAAAAATATTTCACTTACCTTATAACCGGCCTTCCAAAAATGCTGAAAGCCTAAGCTCAGTTAACCTATTGCGAACTTTTAGCTTCACCAATAGTAGCAATTTTCGAAGTCATCCAAAAAATCTTGCCAAACGTCCTAATTTTTTTTTAATTTTTGTCAGGGACTTTAGAGGCCCAAAGTCCCATATGATAGATAAACTAAACGCACCCTTACACAACAAGGGTAATTCTTTGTAGACATAGATATGGTTGACATAGCCAACAATAAGAGGCAGATATAGCGATAAGAAGAAAACACATAATGCAAATTAGGTCTTTGGATAATGGATGTGATATGCCTGTAACTTGCAAATGCAAACTTAAAAAATATGTAGTGTGAACTATAATTCAGGAATATACACCAATGGCGCAGAGAAGAATTTGTGGGGTGTGAACATGTTGAACTGTATTAGAAAGGAAAACGAAAGGAGGAGATAATCTTGTTGCACCTTGTAATACCTCAGTCATTGGATCATCAGCAATCTATAAGGAAAGAACTCAAAGAATTGAAATGCCGATCCCCAATTGCTTATCTACAAAGGAAAAGGATTGCATGACTGATGTCTGCAAGTCCTCAAGGGAACGAGAAGAATCGGAAGCTTCAGACCTTTACAGATCACCATGCCAAGCTTGCTGGAAAGCTCCATGTCCTGCCCAAAATCCTGTATTAGGATTTAAGTCAAAGAAATAAGAGCTGTCCGACACAAACAATAAAATGTTAAAGATGCAATAGGCTCGAGAATAGCGTACATGCATCTTCTAGCAGAAAAAAATCTCTGTACAAGTATTTTGGATTGTCAAGAGGTTTCTGGATCCAGTTCTGGAATAATTGCAGAAGACAACTCTATGTGGGAAACACGTACTGCCCCAATTAGCCGCTCAGGTAATTCATCAGCAGTGTTAGCCTGTTGCATGATATCACATCAAAGAGTCAAGATTCCTCAAAGAAACATATAGACATGAAAAGTCAGTCGGCAGGACACTTCTACCCCTGGAACATAACCCCTGAGCATTTAGCTGGTTTTCTAAGAGGAAAAACCCATTTTACTTTAGACAGATTGTTCAACTTTATAAAAACTATCAAAAAATGAATGCAAAATCATAACGCAGATTGTAACACATCAGCCGGTAGCATAGCAAGTCGGTACCCTAATTTTTGTCATTTAATTCTTCAAACGAAATCTAATTTTTCTCTTATTTGCTCTTCTAACACTTAGATGATTGTATTTATTTGAAGTGACAATAGTAAAAGACAAACAGCATTAGACAAAAATAAGAAAGCTGCCAAAGTATCCAAGAACCAGCCTCAAAATTCCTACAGGTAAGTGTTCAAAACCTGAACTAATCTCCTCAAATGATGAACCTCTTTCAAACTTTCCCTCTACCTTTCAAGGTCTGGAGTTGATTTATATTTCTAGCTACAAATCCATCCATCATTAAAAAATCTGCTTTATGCCAATTCTCCTGGTAAATAGTTGAATTGTCCCAGTTCTCACCCTGACTACCTCCAGGAATGAACTTCATGCCGTCTTAAGCCCGTACCAACAGATGCAGACATGGGACATTCAGACCATCATACCAAAGACAAATCTCTCTCTCCAAAAAAAAAAAAAAAAAAAAAAAAAACAGAGAGAGAGAGAGAGAGAGATTGTTGAGTCTATCTATGTTAACCATCCAAATCACTTGAATCATTTGGAAAAAGATCAAACAAACCTAGAACATACCCGAGCTCGACTGACTATATTTTCCCTTTTCCTTTTTTGGCAATCTGAGTCATCTCAGTCATATCTTCTCATGTTTTATTATGGGAGAATGTGCACCACGAGAAGATATAACATGGAGAGGGGTACAGACAGGAAATTCAGAAGACATGTACATTTATTTCGGCCAGCAAATCTTAAGCAAGAAAAAAAAATGTCTTTAAACCGATCATGTTTAACTTCTTCAAACTTCACAGACAATGCAACTACTTCTCAGAGCTCGACATGGAACCATAACTAATTACTATCTAATACAACATTGTCAATTTGTCAGTCACGTGTAAGCAAGCTCTAAACTGGCAAGCTGCAAACGTGTCCCCAACCCCAGCAGAAATACACGACCATACATGCCTGACGGACAGACTCAGCAGAGGTGCTCACATGCATGTACAGATATGTGTAGTCAGACCTTTGGACCTATAGACAGTTCAGCTCCCCCAACCAAAAGAAGAAGAAGAACAAAACCAGGCCATAACCCAGAAAGACAAGAAAAACACACTTCAAAGAAAGAGTACTAGAAGTCCAATATCCTAGACAGGACATACCTGTACAAGAAACGCCATGTCAACCACCAGTGTTGTGATAACTCCAATCACAATCCCCAATACTCCATTAGCAACAGTGGAAGAACCAATATCAACATCAATCTACAGAAAGACGTGATAATTTCATATATCTGGTTTCAGAAAAATTTATGAAGCGACTTATAACTAAATAAAGAAAATTCCTTACCTCTAAGTACTTGGGGCCACGAATATAATTGCAATCAACTGCTTTCCCCAATAAACAGGGGGTGCTTCCAACACTCTGTCGCACAATCCATGAACCCTGTCCAAACCACATCGAAACAGACACATTTGACTCAGACATATTTGACTCAATTGCTATAATAAATAAGAAAGAAACAGCTCTTAACTGACAGAGCTCCAGGGTCATGTTGGCTAAAAAATTCAATTATAAACCAACAATAGTCTACAAGCTTCTTAGACAAATATTTACAAAATATCCACCAATTCCCCATTTCATGGCTAGCATGAGTTTCACCATGCAGAATGAGCCTCAAACAGTATCAGACGAGTTCTGACCATCAATCTTAGCATAAAAGAAACTGGGGCAAGTACCTTGGGAACCGAAGGGATCAACTTCAGCCTACTATTACGGAATTCATCATCGCCATCTACAAACCGCTCCAATAGGGATCCGGATACCAATTCCTTTGTTACAAAGTAAAACACCATACTGTAATGCATAGACCCAGGCACCTGTGGGAGCACAAAATCAACTTATTTACCCAGAACCCGCATCCAAACTTTTGAACTGAAAGCATTTAAGAGGAGCAACTTACTTGCAAATTAATGACCACAGAGAAAAGCCCTTTTTCTGAAGCAACCTGCTTGTACAATAAGAGTATGCTCAACTCTCATATAAATGCAGTAAGAGGCCAACAAAATCTAGCTATTTTTATGATGCAACCAATAATAGACAGATTGCTTGATAAGCAGTCAACAATTTACCTACTCACATGTACATAATTCATCCAACTTACGTGTTCAGGTCACAAACGCAACTTCCATGCTATGCAGGGAGGTAGGCTACATATCTGACCCTCCCCAAAACTTTTAATATGCAAACCTTGTGCATTATGACATTAATTAGGATCAAGCAGGGAGATAGTTTCACGGGATAATAACCCATGACATTAACCATCGGTGTTGGAAAAATCCTTCGGATACAAAATGCACAAAATGCGTAACCAAATTACAAGTATCAGTATCAATCACATTGACTAATGTTGCAGCAAGCATTTCATTGTTATAGGAAAATCTGAGTTACCAAAGACAAGGGACAAGCCCCACAAAAGAATTTGAGCTGATTTAGGACTGTCTTCTAATGTTCAGTTAGATTGGTTGTGACCAAATCTCTGGGTTGATTTGCCACATAGAGTCAAGAAACAATGTGACCTAACCGATACTCCATTTTTGCATGGAAAATGAATAATTTAGAAAACATTTTCCTAAAAATAATCGCTTCTATTGCTTGAAATTAGTCAAAAAATAATGTTTTTGTTATCAATAACAATTTATGTCCAAACATTTTTGTGGACAATGAAAAATGTTTTCCATTTCATTCATTATTTGTAAGCAATCTAAGTGATCGTTTTTAGGAAAATATTTTCCAAATCCTTCATTTTGCACTTAACAAATGCACACTAAATATCATATTATTTCTCTAGAATACTAATATCGAATACGACTTTAGAACATCATATTTCAGGTGATATATCTTCTTTTTTTTCCATATAAAATGGACATATAGATATCAGAAATCACAGATTGAAGACAATAGAATACAGCCGGTCTCTGAGCAATACTGAAAGGGCACAAACCTATTAAAATTCCATTTGACTGACAAACTAAGGAATGTACACAACAGTTACACCATCGGTTGGATAAGTAGCTTACAAGACATCTCATCATTGTCTGTTCTTCCAGTTCATTGCGCTAAAACTTTGATTTTAAAAAAATTAATTAGTATGCTCACATTGTTGATTGGTGTATGCACTGACTCTATTTGTGATTCCGTGTCTTACATTTCATTATGTGCCTGTTATAGGAAATTTAAAACGGCCAATGCACATTGCAGAAATGAGATTTCAAACCCAATAAGATACACAGATCTCTAAGTGGGATAAGAATGTCATATGGGTACTCAATGTTTGACCTAAACGACCTATATATCTAATATTCAAGTAAATCCATAAGCGTCAACTAAAACTTCTTCTGGCAGAAACGAAAAGTTACTCAGGTCCACATTTCCCCACACCAAATACAAAGAACCCAGCTCTAGTCATGGGCTGAGGTCAGCTGGAACAAGCAAGACAATTGTCAAATGCCAGTCCTACATCTTTGATTTAATAGTAAATTCAACAAAGTCAGACAGCAATAAGAGTGGCAGGGTAGTTCAGTAAATGGATCTGGTGAAATTGTCAGTTTATACTTATGCGTTGGCTCCGAGTTTAGAGGCATAGACACAGCACAGTTGTATAAACAAGATAACTCTAGCAGCTTAAACGTAGGGGATAAAGAAGCAAAAAATGTAGCTTTACACATACTTGTGCAGCACATCCTTTTCGTCTAGCGACATGGTCCATTCTTTTTTTGTCCTTGAACCAGTCAACGGCAACAAGATCCATCAAATGTTTACCTGCAGGAATCTTCACAGCCACACTGCCATGAGTGCAAGTAAATCGAAGGCCTCCAAAGTGCTAACCCGTGAAATAAAGAAAAGAAGTAACATGAGTAAATAATCAGCAAAATGAATACCTTAGATTTGTCATAGCAGAAGTGCTTGCTGCGAACTTTGAAGTTGTTTCCTTCAGAAATACTCCAGCAATCACGAGCCTTATCACGATCATCACGCCGCAAATTACCAGTAAAACATGATAAGTCAATTTGGTCTCCTTGTTCTTCGACCACTGCTTCCATCATGCATAGACTTCAATTAGTCAAATATTTTGTTTTACAGTCAACATTCTTGGCAAATAAATAATGAAAATGATAGGCACCATTTTTCTTGATATCACTCTCGATCCCAGTGGAGCTTGCCTGAAAATATTTCTCAAATAGAGTCAATGCAAACGTCATGACTGCAGCAATATTCATCCCACTAAACAAGTTCTGACCTCCTGTTCTGTGTCAGCTCCTTGCTCTTCGTCATCGTCAGAGTATTCATCCATCATCACAGAATTTCTACCAGAGTTCAATGATTCAAGAGATGGGCCAGAATGAGCAGAAGAACCTTGCAGCTTTCGAGCCTTTGAAGAAGCAGAGGCTGAAGTCATGTTAACCATCACTGGGATTCGGGGAGGAGGAATTCTTTCATCTGTTTGGGCAAACCATTCACGTAGCCCTGATTTCAACAAGAAATTGGATCAATTATTTTAGTCGGAAATGTCAAACTATTTAAATAAACAGATTTAGAAATTTAAGAAGTGTTATAATTATTCTACTACCCAAAAGAAGCAAATAGTTCGCAAATAGATTGACTAGAAACAGGTTGCCAAGTTCTGCAACCCAACAACAAGTACTAATAAGGAAACTCATCTACATTCAGACTTCTTTAAACTACCCCCTAACCTAAGGCATAAACATCAAAGCAAACTGTGAATGAAGCATTCACAAAAAACTATTACCAAGAGCCCGATAATCTTTTTCAGTATGTTTTATCTGGTAGATATTCTAATTTGCCCAATCATTACAATCGAAATGAACACTAACAGAAGCATAAGGATGACAGGAAAATTTTAACATACAGTTTCCACTGTTCAGGTGATCAGTGTGTTGATGCAGATACCAATCCACCAAAAAATTATAACTAAGCTGTAAAAAGCTCAAAACTGTAAAAGGTGATTTATGAGGATGGAGACTTGCCAGCGACGCTGTTTAACATCTGAAGAAGACAATGTTGTTGAAACGACGGAAAATAACCCACCAACCATCCTTTCAAATCAATCTGCATGAGATGCTGCACTTGAGTTCTTGGTCTCCCATGTCGAGGTTGTAAGGGTGAGATATTAAATCCTCCACCTGCGTGTACAGGAAAATGTTTGACACAATAAAGTGCAGTTCAGTTCTCAGTTTAAAGTAAAGAAGCTGTTCATAGTTCATTTCCAACTGCATCAAGAAAAAAAAACATAAAAACTTACTCTCAACATGTGCCCGCACACATCCAGGCTGTGGACCACAGTTTACATGCTCCCTGGAACGAAATAAAACAACTGCAAAAAGAAACGAATTGGCAAGAGTAGTAAAATCACAATATAATAGCTAACAAAATCAAAATAGCAAACACAAGAAGCCGGACCTAGTCTTAGCAGGCAAAACATTTGAAAAATAAACAAAGATTTCAAACAAGCTTAGCAGGGGAAGTAATACCATAACTTCCATCATCGTTTCGTCGCCAATAGCGCACATAACAAAGATCACGAGGCCATACAAACCTGCAAGTTCATTGGAAGAGTCATTATTAGAACAAAGTCCAACCATATCAAGGAGCAAAGGCACTTCCTCCACTCAGCCCATGTCCTTGACAGAAGTTATCAAGACTAGGTCTAAGTAGATACATCTTTTGAAATGAACAGAAACATCTCGTGTGCCCTGATAAGAAGCAAGCAAAGAGCACTACAAGAACTGTAAAAATACAAATATCATATCATAAGATGTTGACCCCAAAAACCACTAAATATTGCTGAACTGTAGGCCAAAAAGCACTCTCAACATAAGTTGAAAATTACTATGATAAATGAAGACTCCACGCAGTTCTGTCACATCAACATTCCCAGATCGGGAAAAATTCTATTGAAATGATATTAGAAAATAAAAGAACATTTTCACCCTCTCCAAAGAGAGCTCACACGCTCTAAGGAGGGAGGTCATCAATTCAGTCTAACATTTTCAACCTAAATACATTTCATGACAGTGCAAACACTACAATTTCCTTCACCTTAATTATCGGGATTCCTCAACTCCTATACATGGTGAAATCCATCTCTTATATACCACTTACATTCTATATGGAGAAAGTTACGGGCATCAATTCAGGCAGACTCTAACACCAAAACCATATAAATATAGTGAATGAGGTTGCAGCCTTTTACGGTTGTTCACAGAAGAGATTCGATGAAAAAGATAAATTCAACCTCCGTAGTCTATTAGCAACAATACATGATTTGGAATTCTTTCTATGTTGTCTTTTTCAATATTACTAGATGGTATTGTGCATACTCACATATAAGCCCCATTTAAACAGCTAGCTGGCCCAGCTGAACAATACGATCCAGCACGAGAGCACTCTAATCTCCCTTCTGTTTTTTAGTATCAAAAGAGCACACTAACTTCTTAATATGAGAAATGGCATTTGGAATGGACAGCAGCCTTTCGAGATGCTTGGCAAATTACTGGAAACTACTTGCCACATTCATAAAAGCTGTGGCAATGACCAGCTTATGTAATATGGAAGATAAATAGATAACTTGTCGTATAGTTTGAGAATTCTCTCGAACCATACATACAAAGATGTTTAAATAAATTTCTCATTATCTACGATCAAACTATGCCAAATAACCAGTACAGGGGAAGGGACTACTTATAAATCCTAATGTCAAAGCAAGAGCAAGAAAGGAAGCATTGATCAGTCTCAACTCAACTCTATCTTGTAAGGATTCAACCCACAATCAATTAAGCAATAAAAAGGAAATAACAAGAATTCCTCAAAAGGCATAAAAGAGGAGGAGACTATCATTTAGATAGAAAATTACGTAGAGAACCAATCTAGCTGAAGTCTATGGTACAGTATTGCTGTATGTCCATCTACTTCCTCAACTAAGCTACCTGTGTGGAAGGTGCTATCCCACCTGCACAAGGGCCAAAAAAAGAACAAGAACTTCAAAACGGTGATGAACAGAAATAAAGTTCAAACTAACCTGCAAGGGTAAAGACAAGTAGAATAAAGGATGAAGATTAAATTCACAGAGCCATGCCTAGGTAACTTGCCATAGCTGTTAATTCACACTTCAATGATTCTTTAATAGCCAAAATAACAGTTCAAGTTTATTCAAGATAAATTATCTTTCTCTACTAATATTCATGCCCTATGAATGGCTCCCTCATTAGCATGTTGATACGAGTAACACATACATTAGATTTTTCTTCTCTCAGTCATCTCACACTTTCTGGGTCATCTATGCTGTACATAAACTTGTGTAAAAAATGGTCCACAACATTAACAGCTGCTCACTCAGAATGAAGGGCTCAGTGTTTCAAAAATAAATTCTTGTCATAGATAATGAAACAGTGAAGCTATAAAGTCCTTAACATAATGATGATATAATGAGGAGGAAAACTTACTCAAATCGGGTGCTATCCATGCTCATTACAAGCCCAAATATTTCTTCACAAGATGCCTCTACAACTCCGACAGCCTTCATTGCTCTACTACAACTCCTTGGCTGCAAAAAGACATTCTAAATCAAGAATGTGCCCTAAAACAGCATATAACACAGAAACTTACATGGATAAAAAAAAGAAGCAATTTCACGCCAAGGTTTTTATAGGAGGAGAAAAGGGACAGGTTCATACAAGGTAGTCGACTTCAAGAAGCTCTTCAAAAATGCGAAGACCTGTCAATATCCCAACAAATAACACAGAGGAGAAATTTCAAATAAGGCAGTGAACCATAACAACTGCGTGTGGGAGCAAAGGGGCACATGCATGAAAGTAAGCAAACATCATATGAATGTATACATATACAATTTGAACATGTACCATTTTGACATTGAAGAAGACGCCAATGCTTTCTAGAAAATGCTTGATTATTGTTATCCTGGTTTGATAATTCTGAATCACGTTCCTGTGTCCAGTCAAAGACTGACTCTGGAGGACCTGCTAAATTCACAAAGATGGTTAGATATACCTGAAAATTAACAAAGAAACTACAGCGAGCAAAGAAAAGACAATCAACCATTTCCAATTGTTGTCTTTCGTGATAAACTAGGACGAGCATCATCTTCGTCTTCCTGTGCGCTGTACCTAAATAAGATATAACAGGAAGAGCAAGATCAACACAAATTTAAAGTTCTGTACACAACTATCAACTCACCATATAATTGATTACAACAGAAAAAAGAATGAAGGGCATCACAAAAATTAATCTATTTGCAGCCAGAAAGATCGAGTCCGATTCAACCATTAGGAATCATAAGTACATGAAACTAACTAGTTCTCAGATAAATCTCCCTCAGGGGAAACACTTGAAGAGATGCTACATCAAATTGTTGAAAAGTAACTAATGCCCTATGTTTCTTCTATACCTGAAATTAGCCTCCCTGACAAGATGAGATGATGTGAGGCAGAAAGAAAGAAGTTCTTTTGACCGGAGTCCCTTTGATGGCAAAAAGTACAATTTTCTAGTCTAGTGAATATATGAGTCCAAAAAAATTAGTGCAGAAAACATATGAAGAACCTCAAAGATAATAAAACGTAGGAGGTAGCATTCTCACTAAATGCAGCAAACTAGCATGTCTCATGAAACTTGTTTCACATTTCATGATAATAGACATCAGCAGAATCCTATTCACAATAAGCCTTCCAGCATCCACAAGGGCATCCACCTAAGCATGACCATCCAAACACTAAAAGGAAACCAATGACTTACTGGCTTTCATGGTCCGATGAAGAAGCAGTCCTCCCATTACCCATCCCAGATTTATATTCAAAAGAGGTATATTTATTACCATTGGCCACTTGTGACTCCTGGTGCTGCACAGATCGGCATTGTGTGAGTCAAACAAGCATAGCCAATTCAATGCAACAAGCAGATGGGCATAGAGCAATATTGAATCTTGACATTATTTGGATTTGACAGAAATTTCTAGGAATAGGCACACATTCATGTGTCTCATTCACTAATTTCAAATATTATGGAACAACAGGGCCTAAAGCAAAGCATGTAAAGTAAAAAAATATTCCCACAGAAGGGCAAGAGCATAGAGAAGAATGGGCTTTGCTCAAACAAAGTTTTTCACATAATCACTCTCTTCTAATTTTTTTACCTCTTCTATGATGCTAAGGACTAAGAATGATGCATTATCACCCTATATAATCATCCTCGCCCACAACTAACAACCTTCGCAAATTGTCAAAGAACTCATCTCTGAAAAGAAAAGCATATGCAACATACGTCAAACAATTCAGGGAACTCCTATAGCATAGGGGAACTAAAGAAATGAGTTTTGCAGAATGTTCTCTGAAATGATTTTGATTCTAGTATGACATCATCTCTTGTTAACCAGGGCTAAAAATAAAAACCCAAGGAAAAGGGGCATCTACGACCATGGTCCAAGACCAAAGACTGACCTGATCAATAACTGACTCAATTTTCTCCTTCCAGATCAATGCCTCTTGAATGTTGAATGCTGCCATCTGAAACAAAAGCATTGAGCAGGCTGGATAACCACACTTCATTAATAGTTCCCACCAATACTATATATTGCACCACACTGCTAAATAAAGCTGAAACTTTAGGGACATAACACGCATTACACAGTTGCCTAAGAAATTAATCAAGCTAAGATTCCAAAATGTGTACTGTTAAAAAAAAATGAATTGCTTCCTAGGTGAGAAGGCGAGGTTGATCAGCAACGTGCATAACATGCACCATCAAATTCATGCTGTAAGTTTTATGCAGTTCTCAAACATTCAAAAAGTACAACACAAGAACTGAGTTGATGATAATTGTCTAACACTCGTACGCCTTACATGGACAGACGCATCAGTGATATATGTTCAATTCCTTGTAGTCTAAAGAAATTAAGTTTATCAGTACGATTCTTGATTTTGACACCAGCTGCAATTTTAAAAAATACATTATGATAGACTAACGAAACTAATAGTCAATTGTGTGATTAATGCTGCTTAATCAATTCAAAAATTTGTTGCTAAATCACACAATCCTCAATTTGATTCCATAAATTGATTAAAATAAATAAGGCTTCAAATCCACAATTCAAAGCTTCAGTGAAAACTGAAAAATGAGTAGCCAGGACCATGACAAGAGAAAGTACAGAGAAGCAATTGTTTCAAATAGATATAACTAATTACAAACATTGTCAATCGTTGCTGAAGTTAAATAAAAAGATATATCTCCTTAGAAAAGTAAAATGCATACCGTAATACGATGGTGCTTCTCTTTCATGTTGTAAACACACAATACATAAACCATCTGTAAAGAAAGGCCAAAAAAATGAAAACTATCATATTGCAAATTACATAGGTACATTAAAGAACATTTCATATATCAGCATTTTGGCACATGAATATGCACCACTCATCCAAACCACACCTCCCCCTAATCAACACCACCCACCCCCTGCCCAAAACCCCAAATCCATGTACAGAATGATAACGAGAAGCACTTGCCACCTATTTGAGGATAAATATCACCAGGCTCACTAGAATAGGACATCCAATCATGTATGAACTCTTATATATTTTGTCAGTAAAAATCAAATCATATCAATTATACAAAATGATGGCCACTTGTCCTAAAGATGATAAGTCATTGACAATATACACTTATGCCATGCCAAAAGTACTGTTAACAAAATATTATCAGCAGAATGACTGAATCTGTATGAAAGGAACCCAAATCAAAAATACGAATCAATCTGTTATGGTATATCCATTATATAGCCAAAAAGTTTCCTTTAATTAAATTTTCTTTCTGAAAAAACAGCAAGCATGGCGTGACATTTAAAAGAAGAGGACAGCAACAGTGATCCATAGTATTGCAATGTCGCTCATTTGGCAATCCATACATTACAATATCCAGTAATCTTGATTACAAGAGACTTACTTATTTTACAGCGATATTGCACAATTATAAATCCTCGATAATATTTAAAAGCTTGGATCAATACAAACATAGTGTGTTCGCACTGGCAGAAAAATCATAGTTCTGGCACAAGTTACAGTTCTATACACACAAAAATTAGCACAGCACCAAATTTTTTGAGAATATGTATTGTCGTAACGTAGTTTTAGTTGCCCTGAAGCCATTGAAAGGGTAATATTGTCATTTGTGGAGTTGTCGTGTAATATAAATACTAAAGGAGGTCACCCTAGGTTTTATGCTTCTCGTTACCATTGAATCCTCTTGCCCCTCTTTCTCTCAATCTCTCTCTTTCTCTAAAGATCTTCCAAGCTGATCACTTACATGGCACCAATGAACTGTCTACAGATCAGGCCCCATTTCCCAGAAAAAGTTTGCATTTTCACCAGGATGATAGCGTGTGCAAGTTTGCATTTTCACACCGAGTGCCGACGCTTTTTCAGTGTGCCATTCATCTCCTGTTTCCTATACAGCAAATCCATGTTGAGATATTCCCATGTCCCACTAACAAAACTTAAACAGCCTACCGCTTCACGAAAATTTCTAAGAGAAGCAATGCAAAAATTTCATTTACTTTGAAGGCTATTGCTACAGATGATTCCCTTCACATTCTATCCTACATTTCAGAGAGTGTGGCCCAAGATAGAGTAGAGAGTACCATTGTACTGCACAAAGGCCAATTTATCTTTGTTCTCGCAGTATTTTGTTCTGCAACAGAGTATGCCTACGAGTGCTGTTAGAACGCTGGATCTGTCATTATTTTCACTTGTATTTGTTTGGAACAGCATACAAAGCCGATCGTGTTTCTCATTTTACAGGTTACCTACAGGCTTGCAGCACATTCACAAACATAAGGGATGGAGAGTAATTAAATGATTGAGCCAACTCACGTGCCCATGCTGGTTCTTCAAGCCTCGATCCTCCACCCTACAGTTCCCATCGATCAGCAACGTCTTGACCGGCACCTAATAAAGCAAAACAAGCACCCCCTGCTCAAAAGAACATTTCGTGGCCACCCGAGAAAGTGATACGTACTCGAATAGAAGTGAAATACTGAAAAATTGTCAATGTGCCCAAAGAAGAACTCCAAGACTTCCCAGAGAGTCTCCCCTCCTCTTAACATACGCGCTCCTAATCAAATGCCAGCGCAAGCCTCTCGACTAGCTGCTCCTATTTCTCACACTAATAACTAACAACCATGTTACGTGTGCAGTGTCTCTGCATACCCAGCATCCTATGCCTGCTTTTTCTCGAGCAGGCAATCCCCGAAACAATACCAGTCACGAGATTACCAGCTCAACGCCATTGCAATACAGACAGAGAGCGAGAGAAGGAGAAAAAGACAAAAACCTGATTATCCTGAGGCTTCTTCTTGTAATAAGCGAGCAACCGAGGCTCCAGCACGAAGTACCGCATGTGAATATACGACCGGCCGATCTTCCTCCGCCCATATCTCACCATCCAACCTTCGTACACTACCTTCGACATCGCTCCTCCAACCCCCCAAAAGAAATTTAAAAAAATAAAAATAAAAAGCGGAATTCCCCGAAATCCCAGAATTCTTCCGCTCCTCAAAATCCGAATTCTATCTCCGCGCGGCGGCGGCGGCGGCGGCCAATCAAGCGACCCCGATCGCTCATTCGCGAGGCGTAATCGCGGAATCCGCAGAACCAATCGCGCGGCGCCTCAACGACGGAGAGCTCGAGGACGGAGAGCGGCGGCAGCAGGGAATTCGCATCCCGATGAATCCCGAGGTCCGCCGGCGGGCACCGAGCCAGGAGACGGAGACGGAGACGGAGGAGGAAGAGGAGATGCGGCCCCGACGCCGCACCGGAGATCAAATTTCACGCGACCGGAGACGCGCGCATCGGAGGCGGAAGGCGCCACGCAAAGAGAAGGGAGAGGGAATGGCGGAAGGGAGAGATTGGTGCGGGGGTGATGCGACGATGATGATGACGGCGACGACGGCGACGATGATGATGATGAAGATTATAATAAAATTGGAGGAGCTGCTTGCGAAGATGGACAACTGTTTTCGTGTCTGCATGAAAGGGAAAGAGACTCGCGGGGGTGTGGGGGGGCGAGGCACCGGCTTCGACAAACGAGTGAAATTCCCCCTCCCCAGGTCAGCGTCTCTCTCGCTAATGTTGGTCGAAAATGAAAGATGAAGAGAGAGAGAGAGAGACTCCCAACCTTATTTTGCGTATCCGCCAAGTCCAACACGTACCAAAAATCACACTGTCCACCACCTAAATATCCATCCCCCACCCCCCCTGACGAATTAAGATTTTGGCGTTATTCGCTTCCCATTTTTTAAGTCAGTGTTTATACGATTCGGTACTCGTGAAATTTACGTGATCGAGAAAATTCGATATAAAATAGGTTTGTACGTATCTAAAGTACTTAAATATTACTCGGTTGTTGGAGGATGTATTCAATTGGGTTATAAAGGAATGTTGTAAGAGAGGCTAATGGATCTACTTATAAACAGACAAGGTGACAAAAATTTAGGTGATATAATTCGGACCGTACGATGTTTAGGAGGTCCCATATTATAAGCCAAGTGATGGGCGAGCATTGTGGAGATTGAGGAAAGGGGAGGGGGGACGAGTGGATCGAGAGATGTGTACGAGGTAAAGGTCGTCGGAGACAAGGGGAGAGACTGCTGCCACGGGTGGGTCGGTGGGTCGGGGGAAATCGCGGGCCGCGAGGCGGGGACGTAGGAGGTCGCCATTGACGGGGGACAACGTGTTTCGGGATCGTGAAAATGCCCCCACACCCCGCCCCCCGTGACACTTTTTACTTTTTCCTCCCCGCCTCCGCGTCTTCACCGTGTCCCCCTTCCTTTTCTTCATTTCTTTGTCTTTCTTGTTTTTTTTTATTTTGGCCCCTTCCTGGGCCGGACGCCTTTTTCTAGAGCTCCTTCAGTGGAATCAATCTCTCTCTCTCTCTCTCTCTCTCTTTCTCTCTGTGTGTGCACGTCCCAGGAATTTTCCCGGGCATCATTGGACTGAACGGGCTGAATACTTAACAATCCCTAATAAAGAAATGTTTTTTCATTTTTTTATATACTGGTCGTACGTAATTTGAAAAAAAAAACACAGTGCCATGGAATTGACGGGACTTTTTGTTAAAATATTTAAATAAGTGTCCTGTGCCTTGCTCACAAGACCTGTTCAAGAATCATCGAGTGATATGTTGAATTCACGTACGATATTGCTCAACACAAACCCACCCACTTAAAATGAAGATTGGGAGGCCCAAATACATCGTGCAAGACTGTGTTGATAATGAGATTGGGTAGAGTCAATCGGTCCTATTGACCTATCAAACATGTAGTCACCTCCAATTGAAGATCTTCAAGACGCTAGCATATTTATGCTTTCATGAAGTTGTTAATTAGGGAAACGCAACCAGTCGTGGACCAGCTCAAGTTCCTCATGATTTGCGAGTCCCTTAATAGGCTTTATCTCTTAGTGCAACAATTTCCAACACAAAAATAAGATCCTAACTCAAACACAAGATGAATCTATAAAGAGAAATTCGAAGTCAACATAACATGAGTTTAACTCAAATTTGACACAAACTAATATGATTTCACTCATTTTCAAATTTTAAAAAAGCACTTTATAATTGTAATCGTGCCGAGATAAAAGTTAATCTAAATACCAAACATGTGATATAAAACACAGCGATGTTAGTTGCATACAACAACATAAGATAGAACGTGAGTCCGCTGTATTTATTTGCCTAAAAAGTATTTTATATCAACAAAATTCAGGAAATTAGGTCCTGTTAATAAGGACAGATGTACTTTCCACTTTTGAACATTTTTTCGTCTCGTGTCTTTAGTTGATGGGATGAGTAAATAAATTGTCAGTGCATACGAGCCAAACAAAAAAAAAAAAACAAAAAAAATAAATAAATTGCGTCTTGCTTCAAGGATTTGACAGATTAATTAATTATCACATAATTATCGAAAACGTGTTGCGAAGGCGAGGGGCAACACTTTTTAAAGTGAAAATCAGTGCCGTCCCTACAATCTCCGAAAATCCAGACGCCTTCAGTTGCTCCAGAATTTCCGACGCGTCCCATCCGACACTGTATTGCCACTCTCAAATGGTATCATGAGAAATGTCGGATCCTCGTCCTCCTCCCTCCGGTCGCTGGCATTCTCCTCATCGAGATCTTACTCTCGTTCCTTGCCCGAAAAGACCGCATTTTTCCCGCCAGCACAAGAGCTCCTCTGGCACACGTCGCCAGACTCTCTGCCCTCCGCCCTGCAACGCTACATCAACTCCGACGACCCTTCTCGCGGCCAAAAGATCCATGCCCACATTCTCAAAACCGGGTTGAATCCCAATACCAACGTCTTCATCAAGCTGCTCATTCTCCATTTGAAGAGCGGCTGCCTCAGTTATGCCCGCGCGGTGTTCGACGAAATGCCGCAGCGAACTCTTTCCGCCTTTAACTACATGATCGGCGGGTGCGTCAAGCAGCGGAGAGTCGGAGAGTCTTTTGAATTGGTGCGCAGAATGGTTTCTGTCGGCGAGAGGCCCGATGGGTATACTTTCTCCATGATCTTGAAGGCGTCTACTCAGGCCCAGGACGTGGACTTGCCGTATAAAATTACCGGGGTTGTTCACGCCCAGATACTGAGACTAGACACTGAACCGGATGATGTTCTTTACACAGCACTGGTCGACTCATATGTTAAGCATGGAAAGGTTGGTTATGCTAGGGCCGTGTTTGATATGATGTTGGAACAGAATGTTATTTGTTCAACCTCGATGATTACTGGATATATGAATGAAGAGTCTTTCGAGGATGCGGAAGAGATTTTCAGGAAGACAATTGAGAAAGATATCGTGGTTTTCAATGCCATGATCGAAGGTTACAGCAAGTCGAGTGAATTTGCAAAGAGATCGCTCGAGATTTACATCGAGATGCAAAGGTTGGCATTTCGGCCTAACATATCTACTTTTGCCAGTGTAATTGGGTCTTGTTCAATAATGGCAGCATACGAAGTCAGTCAACAAATCCAAAGTCAACTAGTAAAAGCTGGACTTATGCTTGATGTGAAAATGGGCAGTGCTCTTATAGATATGTATTCCAAATGTGGGAAAGTCGAGGATGCTTGCAGAGTATTTGAATGTATGCCCAATCGGAATGTCTTTACATGGTCTTCCATGATAGATGGATACGGAAAGAACGGAGATCCCCATAAAGCTCTCATTCTTTTCAGTGCAATGCGTGAGCAGCGAATTGAGCCCAATTCCGTGACATTCCTTGGTGCACTCTCTGCTTGTGCCCATGCTGGCTTAGTAGCTAAAGGCCACGAGATATTCTTGAGCATGGAGAGGGATTACTTGCTGAAACCGGGTATGGAGCATTATGCCTGCATGGTTGATCTCTTAGGACGTGCAGGGAGATTGAACTGGGCATGGGAGTTTGTGATGAAAATGCCTGAAAAGCCCAGCTCTGATGTTTGGGCCGCTTTGCTTAGCTCATGTAGGTTGCATGGTGATATTGAGATGGCAAGTGTAGCAGCCAATGAACTATTTAAGTTGAATGCCGATAGTCGGCCCGGGGCATATGTCGCTCTGTCTAATACATTGGCACATGCAGGAAAATGGGACAGTGTAACTGAACTGAGGGAGTTAATGAAGGAAAGAGGGATATCTAAAGACACTGCTTGCAGTTGGGGTTGAGGCTAATTATGGGTAATGAGAGTCCTGCATGATGTGGAAAATGGTGATCAAGTCAACAGGTAAACATGTCCATTTCATGGTTTTTTACATGTACAAAACATGTTCTATAGTGCAGATTTTCATTTACATCACTCCTAAACTCAGATGATTGTCCTAGATGATTTCCAAGCCATACGACGGCGATGAAGAGATGTTGGGGAGGCTAAACCTGATAGCAAAACCAATGACTCAGGTGTTCATATATCAGGGCAAATGATCAGCAGTATCAGGTCGATCCTCTGCTGCAATCTGCGGCAAGGAGTAAATTATGGGCTATGTTGCTGCATTGGATGCTGCTTTGGTCCGATACTTGCTGGTGAGAGCTTCTGGAATTATACCATTGTCCACATCCCTTTACATCAAAATTAGTCATTGCGTAATTTCTTTCCAAATTTTCTCTGTTTAATAGTGAATGTTAATAGTGCCACAATCTCCTTTTTGCTGTTTGAGAAGCATAATAGACCTACATCTGTTCCCTCATTGGTGACCTTGTCCATTGTTCTGTTGTCCTATTCTGTCATCACAGGAGCTGTCGAACTTAGTTCACATGAATTTTATGATTCTAATTGTCGTTTCTTGAAGAAATGCATCTCTTAGAGTATACTTGGCAAGTTCAAGAAGAAATGACAAGCCTTGGAACCTTATAAATTGCTAGTGCCCTTGAAATTAGAGTTTGGGACTTGCTGAAGGAATCTGACCTCGTAGTATGGCAGCATGTTCGAGATGTCTGGATATGGTGCGTTTCTTGAAGCTATACATGGATGGAACTTACAGAATGATGCCAATAGTGAGGCATCGGTACGTAGTTTTTGTCAGCTGTGGATATAGACTAGGCTAAATAGACATGGGAAGAGAGAACGAACAAAGACTGCTTTTCAAGCTGAGGAAGGGTAATCTCTAATATAGAGATCACTGTTAATCTTGACTTTTCATTTTTGAACTGTGTACCAGAGGGAAAGAGGTCCACATATGGAGTCAGTTTAGTTGTTGTACAGTTATCTTATGATGTTTCTTCAGGTTAGTCGAAAGTGGGAGACATTTCTTTTGTAATAGAGCATAATTCAGACAAGAATTGTGTTGAGGAGAACTTGAACGGGATCCAATAGTGGATGAATTGCTTAGACTTTGAGAGAGGATCTCTATCTCTCTATGTATCTGTTGATCTTTTTGCCAGGAAATATATTTTTTCACATTTAGATTTGGGGTTATTGTCAGTGTAAGGTCAATGTTGAAGATTGTCTTGCATTGTTTAGTAACTGTGATGGACTTTGTACACTAGATCGTCTTGGATGTTGCTTTCAGGTTGACACTGGATGCTTGACGAGTGTGGTTATTTGTCAAGACAAAGTGAGCAGATCTATAGTTGTGATGTTGAGGTTGACCTTGGAGAAGTGTTGTGACTATACTGAAGTTTTGGGCTTTCAAAACATGTTAATGGATACAGTCAAATTGAGCTGTTTGAATCTTATACCTATTTCGTGTCTCGCACAATATGGGTGTGTGTGTGTGGGTGCATTTCTTTGTTAAGAAAAAAATAGGTTCCCCTGCAGGATTTTTGTCTAGGCTGTTCAGATGTGGGATGATATGATTATTTAGCAAAAAAATAATTGTTGGACGAGTGTATTAGATGTCATTAGACCTTGCAACGGATGAACAAAGAATAAATAAATATAAGCTCACAACTTCTTAGATTTTGGACTGTAGTCATCCATTTTAAGTCATGTGACTACCCATCTCATTGTTTTTGGGTAGGTTCTATGGATGACTGTTTGATGCAGACTCGTTTCTACCACTTTGGTTGATGTGGAGACACATGTGAGAGATTCTATGGAGGCCTTCCGACAATGGCATGTTAACTTCATTGGTTTTCAGCATGAGGATCAGCCAGGCAATTCTATTATTCAGAATATGTACTTATTCGTGCCTTTTCAGGTTGCAATATCAACTAGCATTTGGAACTTATCGGTATTACATGACCAGGAGAATGGAGGAACAACTTAAAGCAAAGAACGAGCCAATCAAGAGGCAGGAGGGACTGATCCTAGGGCATGGGAAATAGTTAAAGGGCCAATTGGACAAACTCAACATCCGCGGAAATGGAGAATGGATGATATTGTGCAGCAAACCTATTCTACTCTTCAACCTTTGGGTTTGACAGAAGATAATTTTTAAGAAGTGCTTCACATCAATTTCTAACATGGTACAAACATAATTTATTAAGGATGCTTTTAGCTTGAGTTGGACATGATAGCCACATTTCCTACTTCACTTAGGCAGTCATCCCTTCATTGGGGCGGTTTCCTTTTTTATTTGATTCCCCTATTTGTTCCATGCGCAGGTTGTTCCTATTTTTTTTTTTTTTTTTTTTTTTTTATAGTATCCCTGCGACCTGTTTGCTTTGCACTTAAGATGAAGTGCAAACTATCTATGTCGATTATTCATCTGGTTAAAAGTTGCTTCTGGTTATTTACTTCTTCCTAATAACTTTAGCGTTGAACAATAATTGTTATTTTGGACACTGCTGTTCGATATGTTGCAGATTCTAGGAGAACTTTTAAAAGGTAAACTCGTGCGCAAGAACGAAAGAGAGGGCAATGTTGAAAAAGTTACATTATTGCGGTGCTTTCAAAAATAGTTAAAATGCAGTGATTATGTTTTCCTCCTCGGTCCATGCTTTTTGGTGTTGCCGGTGCCAAATTGCCATCGGAAGCCAATGATGAATAGCTTTTAGCTGCTAAAAGTATGAACTTGCTGAAACTGGGAAGCACCCTGATAATCTTTCTTATAGTCATTACTAAGATGGAAAGAAAGAACTAATTTCCATTAATTTATTCCGGTGAACCAATAAATTTATCATGGTCCAGTATATATTCGAAAAGCAACCCGCTTCCCACGTCCATCTATCTATATCAACACGTGAAAAGATGCCCGTCTTACAGACGCAGATCAGGGCACGATTTCGCTGGCGAATGACAATCCATGTTTGCCTATCTACTCGAATCACATGTCCCTCGGATTCTTCTCAATGGATTGATTGAGACCTCAGAAGGAGAGGCTGGACGTATGACGAATTTGCTTATTCATGCTTTATTATATTGCCTTGCCAAGTGTGACCTCACCAGGAACACGACACCATGGAAACACGCATATGCCTCACGACGGATACTTCTGCTTTCCACCCACTCCCTGTTGCGTCCCACTCGAAGCTAAAAGTCTATTCCATCTCAAGTGGTGTTTTCCACCGTCTTTCATAGAAGAAAACTTCATACAATCGGTTCTTTTTTCTTTTCTCTCTCTTCTTTTTTTTTTTTTTTAATCAATAAACTATAAGTATGAATGTCATCCACGTTACTTAAGTTTGCATGCGGACAGTACCTACCTCTCATAATCCGCTAATTTGAACATGATTAAGGGAATTATGAATGAATGTGTGCTCCAATTAGTGGTCACAAATTGCGTGTTAGACGACAATTTCAACAGAGATCTCAAAGTTGAGAATTGCAAAGCGTCACGTTTATTGTAACTTGTCAACTTAAGATACCTATTTGGGGTAGATCCATTTAATCATTGGGCAAAATTCAAATTAAAAAAAAAAAGGCCAGAAAAAGAAAAAGAAAAAGCGGTGGCTAAGACTCGGCCGAACAAAACCGCGGGCACTTTTTACGAATCCGGAGGATCGGATCCTCGAATTTCACTGACCGTTGAATCAAAGAACAATAAATCTGGGCCGCTCCTCGAAATACCCTCGAAGTAGGACCGTCAGATATTACGATTTGTGTGGGTCCCAGAGAAATTAGACAAAACCCCACGACTCGACTCACGACTGTGGATCGATCTGGCCATCCATCCATGTCGCTTTCGACCTCAACGTGACTCTAATGGCGGGGCCCGCCATCTCTCGACATTAAACAGCATCCTCGATCAAGTCAAACGTGACTTCTACAGATCCTCTCGCTTCTCATTATTAAAAAAATCCGATTCTTAACAACTATTTCCGGCCATATTATTATCTAGAACGTATCTATCATTAATTGTATGAATCTCATCGTCATCAAGCTCTCGGGACTTAAGAGTTGGAATGAGCTTGATTTATATTATTTGAAAATCAAAGAAAAAATGACACCAATCATTTTTAAATATTAATATAATATAACGTAAGATAAGATTCCTGAATTTTTTATTTATTCAATATGATCTCTAAACTTTAATTCAATATATAATATTATTTATGAATATTCTAATTTTTTATATGTTTAATTTAATCCTTAAATTATATAAAAATATTTAATGTTATATCTAAACTTATACTAATGGAACAAGCCATTAAATATATGTACCAAAGTTTAAAGACTAAATATTACACAACAAGTCAAAGTGTAGGGATTAAATTATTCATTAAATCAAAATTTAAGGATTATTTATATATTGATCCTTAAATCAGATGAATTTTTTTTTAAAGAGAAAAGTTTAAGGAACATTTATGTGATTAACCTTAAATCAGTTGATTTTTTTTTTTATGGATATTTTTTTAGTGAAAGAGAAAGCGTTTCTTTGAGATGTTCTTTTCCTGTAATTAATGGGAGCACATGGAAAAAATAAGGAAGCCCTCTTCCCCACCTCTCCTTTTCTTCCTTTTTCCTCGTTCCAGACAACGACCGGATCCCCCACCACCATTCACCAGTCCCGCCATTATTAAACTCTCTCTCTCCTCTCTCTCTCTCTCTCTGAAACTCCCTTTTGCTTTTAGTTCTCCAAGATTCGATTTTTTTTTTTTTTTTTTTTTTTTTTTTTTTGTGTGTGTGTGCGCGCGCCTGCCGGGTTCTCGCGCGATTCGGCGGTGATGATGGCGTGGCTTTTCGGGTCGTAATCATGAGACGATCAGGAGGCTCTCGAGGAGGAGGAAAAACGAAAGCGAGCTCAGCGCACGGTTGCGTCGGGGAACTCCCCCCACCCCAACTCCAATCACGTCTCTCTGTGACTGCAAGTACGTTCCTTTTCGATGCCCATGTAATCATCTCTTTCGTTTCCTCCCCTCTTCTTTTGCACTCTGCTCCGTACAAATTCCCCGTCCAGGCCATGTTATCCTTGCGAATATATGCAGCGTTGACTCTCGCTTGGCTCTGCGCTTGCCACTCTCTCTCTCTCTCTCTCTCTCGCTCTCAGGAGAAGGGGAAAAAAGAAATTTTGTTGCGATTGTCTTCTTGTTATTCTTCACTCAGATTCGTCGAGGAAGAAAGATTAATGGGTATGGAATATGGATCAGTAATTTGAGTCCCTCGTAGTCTCTCGGGATCGATGGTCTTTGGTGCAAGTTTCAGTGTTTAGAAAAAGAAAAAGAAAAAGAAGGATAAAGAAAAAAGGGATTGAATGGGACAGAAGGGTGAGGGTTGGAAACTGCCCCTTTTTCTTTCGCTAAAAGTTCCGGTCGTGGTGGAGCAATTTTGACTTTGTAAGGGCCCGCTGTTTTTCTCTTTGAGAGTTCTTGTGTCTTCTTCTTATTTTTTTTCTTGGGGGGAAGAATAAGGGCCATCTTGACGCGACAATTTCTAAAAACAGAGTTATTTTTCTTGTTTTGCCCATTAGGTTTGCTCAGTTCTGTCAAAGAAGCCAACAAAGTCAACCCATTTAACAACGACAGTCTTGCTACGGGAGTTAACACGTTTCCTCTGAATATCTTCTTTTGACCCAGAAGCCTCCAATTGATTCAGCAGGAGAGAATTTGCAGAAACTGCTTCTATCCTTCACTTCCTTCGCCGTGGCATCATCCACCGGAGGGCTGTCGACACTGAAAGAGGCTGGCTTGATTGCTCGTCACAGATTCAATTCGGATAAACATAGAGGGGGATAGTTTGTGTTGCAGATAACAGAAAGCTATGGGTTCTTTCAAAGGTCATGCTCTGCCGGGGACTCTCTTTCTTGTGGTCGGTTTGTGGCACGTGTGGAGTTCTGTGTTCAGGCATGTGTCGAACCCGAAGGCCTTCCGGGTCCGGGTGTGGAACCCGGTGCCTGGGTTCGAGGGGAAGCTGAAACATTTGGAGCTGTATGTCATTACAGTCGGCGGTTTCATTGATTTGTGCATTGAGCTTCTGTATTCTCCTCACCTCAAGCTGTTTGTTAATGGAGTCTTGAACCCAGCACACATGAACAATTTTGAGCATTCAGGAATGCTCCTCATGTTCTTCATCTTCGGGCTCGTCACTCTGCTCTCAGAGAAAACCAGGTTGGTTCCTGGCTCATTAATCTCAACATGTCTCTTATGTTTTCTCTCTCTTTATGTTTGTTCTGGGGGTGGTGGTGTTACATGCGCGGTAGAACTTTTTAGAAGCGTTTCTCTGACATGGAGTCGTGAAGTGGTTTCTGCTGATGCTTTAATGCCGAACAAATATAAGCACTGCTGACTCCACACGATTTGTAACTGGGTAACAATCGAGAGCCACTGAGTTATGGTCGATGCGGTCCCAATGCTCAGCGTCTCTCCTGAAAAACATCTAGATAATAGATGTGTGGTTGTCTGAATACACAGTTTGATTTTTTTTGTATCTCATATATTTCTATAATTGACTGATTCTTGATGAACATTTGTTTTCCTTACGAGATAAAAACTCAAGTCCGCTGATGCTCTCAATCTTTTGGAGATTATCAATTAGAAAATTGAAAAAGTGGATGCAGGAATTTAAAGACAGTGATTTTTTCTTTCCATCAAACCCATGATATGCTTTTTTGGGTCTTTATACTTTCAATGCGCTGGTCTCTGCAGAGTTTTGCCTTCTTTGGGTACTTTTGTATCACATACTGTGGATAGTGTGTTCTCTTATTTTTATAAAATTTCGGATAGTGTGTTAATCTCCCTTTTGGGTCGTATGATGACCTTAGAAGGTTCAGCTGCATAAAGGAATATGATCATAAAGTTCATGACATTGCCTTGACAAATTTATTTATGGACTTTTAAGAGAGGCGTTACTGTGATTCACAGAGTGCAAGTCCATATGTTTCCATTAACCAGATGAGAGATGTTGTCTTTTCTTCTATTCTGTTCCAAAGTCTTAGTTGAGGGGAAAGAAAGATTAGAGTAGTGAGAACAGTTCTGATCAAATGATAATCTATTTGATTTGAGTAGGCAAAAACTAAAGCCTTGCGATGCTCTTGCTCTCAGTCTGAGTTGAGAGGTTAGTGTTTCTCATTTTTAGGACATTAATCAGTGTTTCCATGAGTATTAATGCTCTGTTATAGAATGACTCTTAGTGATTTATGAACATTGCTTCATTGTTTAGGCGAACAGTTGGTCCACTCGGCTGAGGTGACCCTTTTTTCCCTTCTCAACTGTAGCCCATGAAGAAGAAAGATAACGCTTTACGTCCTTGAGATAATTTTCTGTAGATTTCTTTCACTCAACACTCTAATTCCAAGTCCTAAGCTTCATGCCCTTGGACATTTTCGGGATGCTCTTACTAACCAACAAATGGCAAGTGGTTATCAGGAATGATATAGAATTGTAGTTGCATTTTACCATCGTCTTGAGATGAGGCAATTGCTCGGCTTCTGAAGTGAGGCTTCAGAATGAAGTTTCTTTTCTTTTTTTCCTCCTCCTTTTGTTTTTCTTTTTTCTTTTTTCTTTTTTTCTTTCTGGTAGGCCTTGGCTGAAGATTGTCAACATTGCCAAATCCAGATCGCTGTGAAAATGCTGGAAGTATCTTTCACACTTTCTTCATGGACTAGTTTTATGACACATCCTCTTTCACTTGGGAATCATCAGATTGTTACCACACAGAAGTTGACAATAGAATATTTAGAGCAAGTTGCTGCACAAATTTAACAAGATAAGAGGTTTATATTTCACTCTTTTATGCCGAGATAACCCAGCTTTGCAGCATTTTCAGTCTAACACGGCTTGACCATTTTAGAAACTTGATATTGGTGCAGCAATGCCACTTGACCTATCCATTTAGGGATAGTGTCTACTTTGAGCATCCTTAGTTAAATTTTTTCTTTGGTAAGGTTAATGAAAATCTCAGTTTGTAAATCATGTGATTCTACATCTTGAGAATTTCTTTTTTAAGAAAAAAAGATGAACTTTTTGGGTTGGGATTACCTATGAGTACCATTAGTGGCATGGCAAGTTCAAGGCTTCTTGTTTCCTTGATGTGGATTCATAAGTAAATCTTCAGATGCCTTTAGCTGGTTAGGTGTCAATTGCTTGAGGATTACTTCTGAAGCTCACCAGTGAGTTTGCTGTATTGTGGTGCTGCAGATACTTCAGAAGCATCGCTAGTAGTACTATTGCATCAGCATTTTCGTGACCGACACTATTTTTATAACCTCTCTGCTTTGACTGTTATAGTTAACAGACTCTCGAGTTTTGGAAGCAGTAGCTCTCACATTGTTCTGCTGAGCAACCCAGAACTTAACTTTTACTGTTGCCAATCTTCCTGCACCCGCAGCTTCCTTCCTTTACCAGAAGGAGCACTGTGCTTGATCGCTGCCACGGCATTCTGCGCGGAGTACCTTCTATTCTACTTCCACTCCACAACGCACAAGGGCCTGGAGGGTTATTATCACCTCCTCCTGGTTCTGCTCATAGGACTTTGCATTGCTTCCACCGTTGCCGGGGCCCTCCTACCGACCAGTTTCCCCATTGATCTCTGCAGCGGCATTGCCATAACCTTGCAAGGACTCTGGTTCTACCAGACAGCCTTCACGCTATACGGACCCTCCATGCCCGATGGTTGCCGGCTCAAGGGCAATGACATTGTGTGCAACTCAGCGGAAAGCGAAGCACGTGGTGAGTATCTTGCCAACTTCCAGCTTTTCAGTCTTGTCCTCGGCGTGCTGGCTTTGGTGGTTGGTAGTTACGGCTTTGCAGCTAGACAGTTTGGGCATTCCGAGCTTAGGAGCTTGCATGTATCTCAAGAGGAATAGACTGAGAGCACACTAAAGTGCAAATTTCATAGCTTTTTTACCTTTAGTGGTTTATTCATTTGTAGTACGTCAAAGGAATAAGGGGGCATTTGGATGGCTCCGGCAGATTTTGTGGTGTATATTGATCGGAATTACACATCCATATAAACAAACAACAAGAGAATAGTATAAATCTTTTTCCCAAGCTCTCGGAGAACCTCCAAAGATCTATTAGGCAGATGTTTTTTTGTTGAAGTTCGTAAATTCTCTTCGAATTTTTTCCTCTACCATGCATCTTGGAAGGTGGATGATCATGTTTATCTCGTCCTATCCAATACACTGTTGTTGAACGTATTTGAAAGATGCTTCATTGTTTACAAGAAAGCCTTTCAGAATTGTGTAGTTATTCTGAGGGTGTTGTGCTTATAATCCGAACAGCATTGCCCATGTATTGCTGACGGATTGGGGGAACAAAAATGGATTGGTTGGAAGGATGAATTACGGAAATATTAATAAAACTGCCAATACGTTAATTCGCAAGCTTGAAGCCTACACTCTCCCTCTATATATTGCGCTCTATTTAGTGTAAGACCTTTTCTTGACCATATTGCAATTATCCATAGTACAAGCAGAATAACGTAAGTAGCGCCCTTTACACCACATCCTCGCTATTTATGTACTGGCATGCCTCCACAATAAGCCCTTTCCTAAGTAGCGCTCTTCACAAGAGCTGAATGAGGACCTGGGATCAAGCATTAATCAAATTTTAATATGCAAATTCCAGAAAAACTCATGTTTGAAGACCTGGCACTTTGGTGAAAGAAATTCGCAGTTGTGTCAAGTCATTATACCAAGTTCTGATCTTACATCTAACAGGACAGCGAGTTCAAAAATAGAAATTTTCTAATAGAGCAAATTGTTAGCCGCAGGATTTGCTCTTTCCTTGACTAGAGCAGCATTACGGGAAGCAACTCTGAGATATGCAAAATATGCATCTGTCTCCTGCCCGCACAATCTTACCACAGAATGACACCATCTGACAAAACAAACATTTCGACATTATCAATAAATTACAAATAAGGAGTTAAGTAATAACACTTCTTTTAGGCAGCTCAGGCTCAACACTTATATAGAGCATCTTCACATTTCCATTTGCTTTGTCGGCTCTCTAAAGAGCCTCATGTTTAGATCGCTCTCAGAACATGTTCATCAGAATGTCATGCTCTGGGAAAGATTAAGAGTCACCAGTGTTCCACAATTTTAACTGGGCACAACCTACAGCAGACAACCCATGACGGTAATTAACTAACAACACAAAATACAGCACTTGCAGCAAAGATCAAAAGCCAAGCAGCAGTTTGTTTTTATTCACTAAAGCCTAGTTCTACTTCGTCATTGGGCGGCAGACTGCATTCAATATGGAACAATTATGGAGTCTATCAGCTCTTGAAGTGGAGCCAGCTCCTTCTTGTCAATCAGCCCAAATTCCTGCACAAGTAACAGTAACATTATCTTCAGGATACTTTCTACTGTTTTGTCTCACATCAAATGTTAACTATTCAACAGGATGTTGTGCAGCACATAGCACACACAGTGACTTGTAAAATTGATACAGGATAGGACCAGACCAAAAGAACAGGATGCTGTGCTGCGGAACTATGGACTTATTTTCACCATTTTTTAAATTGAGAACCAGATGAGTTTCCCTTCCTCACTGAAGCACCATCACAGAAGATATTCATTATTCAGTATTCGAGCAGTCAAACGAAATGAAACCACGTCTCATATTCCATGCAGGCACATGGAAACCCCAGCTCCACAAGTCTCCATAATCAGGTGGAAAGAAAATGGCAGGTCCTTGTTCCATGTAACACAAATGCTCACCTATTATGATCCTCATAAGAGATATGAAAAGAAAACAATCGAGGGCTAAAGGCAAACTGTGCAGATATTGCATGAGTTGAAATAGTAAAAAGCAAACAGATAAATAAGCATAATATAGAGCACCGAAAGGTTCATATGAACTCTCTCATGCTGAAGAGGGATCATAGCTAACTCATCCACTGGCTTAATAAGTACTGTTTCCCATGGAATTTCCTACATATACAGACACTCAGGATCAACAAAATCACAGGAAGTTTGTAACTTCAATATATTACTCTTCTCCTCCACCGTGTCAAGTAGACCACCAACATTTGATGAGGTGATATGTAACTATCAATTACAAGATATTCCTGACAAATCTCATTAAGTCGTAAAAGAATAACTCACTGCAGTCACTTGAACTCGTCACTCCTTAAGAGATAATCCTAATCTCTAAACCACATTTTACAACTTCTATGTCTCCCAACCAAACATTGTAAGGACCTTGAAATACATGATACGGCAGGCCACCACATAAGGAAACACTAGATTTTCCATGAACAAAACTTATCTACTACTATTTTCAAAGGTTTCTTATTAAGCCATTTTCACTAAACTTTTCTTGTCCTTTGAGAGATTAGATTTAGTTTTACAAATTCAATGTGGCATTACCATGAATATAAGGAGAAAAGAGGGCCCATTAAAGTAGGCATTCTACATAGGAAATCAACTTTCAACAATATAGTTGCCATCATATAAAGAAAATATGTATCAGCTAAAGCCTAAATCCCTGTAAACCCAAGCTGGATGCTCGATGCTCGATGCTCTCATCGAGAGATTGGTTCCAAAGTTATCCACTGCCTAGTTCAGCCTCATTCTTTATTTAGTTTTTCTTTTCCTCGCTCCTCTGTCCTATGTCGGTAGTACTTTCCGTATACTCCCAGCATACCTAAACTGTGCCTTGCCCATTTCAACAAGTACTGTTTATCCTCAAAAGCAATGTCCCACAATCAGATGCGAATCAATTTGACAGGGCTATATGCAAAGTCCCACAATCAGACACCATCTAGGGACATCAAAACCAAATTCTTTACAATGCAATAGAAGTAACCAGTATTCTATATGCGAAAGGAACTTACACAGGTGAACAAAATAAAATGTTTGAAGCATGTGTTAAGGTGGGCCTCCTCCTTAAGGCTAACAATTTTCTGAAAATGCGAATGATATATGTGGGCATACACACGGAACAGCCGCTTGAAAATTGTCTTCACCACCTCCTTGAAGTTTGGAGGAAATGGGGCGCCTATGAAGAATTACAAAGAAGAAAGCAAAGTGAATAATATGCAAGAGATATCAACATAATTCTTCTCCTTTAAACTGCATCATTTCCAACTTCTGTAATAACCAATCAAAAGTGTGGGGAATTTGTGAGGACAAGCATTACCAAGCTTCTGAGGAAATATGGACTCGTCATCTAGCTGAGCTTCGATCCAGTCCATGAGATACTCAACATATTTCGGTGCTGAAACTTCAATTGGCTTCTTGATTTGCACCCCATCAGCCCACCTATACTCGTACCTGTGAAAATGCTTATCAACATATGCCTGGCTTCATCTGCAAATTTTTAAACTAGAAATAACGGCAAAATAAAAGCTGTGTCACCACTAGCAACATTTTCAATATCTGCCCATAACATGGGAGTCACACAACGTTTGCAATGTCTATCAGGGTTATTCAAGATCAGAGTATTGTGAAATAGTCAATCAATAACACTACATGCAACTATTGCACGACCATGTTCCACAAGCTAAACAGATTAAATTTGGTTAATGAAGAAGCAAACAGAAAAATACACAACTAGGACATCAAGATAGACAAGGATGATGTAACATCCTACAAGACAGATTTTCAAGCAGAGTCAAGTTTCAAACAACCATAAGCTTACTAGTGAGAGTTACAAATTGGCAGCAAATTTCCTACTTTGCCAAGACAGAGAAAATTACAGCAATATATCTACAGCAAATACTATGATACTTCAGTTCAGAAAAGATTCCCATCAAAGGTGCAAAACAGAGAAATCAAGATCCTCCTTAAATGTTCTTGATGACCCCCCAAAAGTTGCCAACAGCATAGCTGCACAGTTATTTGTTTCCTAATTACTTGCATTGCTATATCACTCAATCTTAACCGCATATATTCATATATGAATTTCTAGGCAAACAGGGAAAAAAAAAAAATTCCTTTTGCAATTGCCCATTGTGACACTCAAATGATGATTGTCATTTGAAGCAGTTAAATTTCCACCTGCTACAGCTCTATCAATTATACATGAAGGGAAGGAAGTCTTTATTTCCTGAGTCCCCTAAAGCACTAACACATGATCGTCAAACTCTTAACACATCCACACAATAGACAGATAACGAGAAACAAAAAACAACGATTTTCCAAATTTGTCAGAAATGGTTAAGAATCATGACTTGCTGAGGCACACCAGCGCTGCTAGCCTTGTTATGTCTTTTACAGCTCAACAAATGCAGATAAAGCAAGAAAGGACCATTTCCAGTAACTTACTTGGGTCCTGCAGTCATAGTAGGACAATTTTCAGGAGTGCAAAACTCTGTCAGGGTACCATAGAGCAGATTCACCTGGTTGAAGAAATCCACAGCTGAAATTGAAACACACAACCAGCTCATTTAGCTCAGATACTTGGAAGAAAATTAATTGCTGGAGTAAGTTTAGCTGCATGAATGTAATAATCTTAGTGCAAATGCACAGTACGCATGCTCCCACATGGACGTAGGCACATGCGCATGTGAAGAGAGAGCAAAATTAGGTTAGAAAAGAAACATACTATTTACAGCAAGCCACTCATTCAGATCTTCTCCAGGAGGAAGTCTCACTGCCTCCCTCAGGTTTCCACTCCCGAGAGTAGCATCAATATGCTTCCTGAGTTGTGCCCCCTGCATTGTGCCCAAAACAAAAGAAAGAAAGATTAGATGAGAGACTGTAGAGCAATCACGGCTGTTTATATACAAACACCAGGGAAGCCAGAAAGAGAAGGTATCAATGGTCACTCTGTACCATAAGTGTCACACATCAGTTCTGGTCCAGAATGCCTGGTCCACCAACTAAACTAGGAAACCAACAACTGACCTTATATGGAAAACAGATAAGCTGCTATAACTCATTTTTCATATTCTAAGTTGTGATGAATGAGAAACTCGTGAATTACCATATTGGCAATCATTTCTCTTAAAGTTAAACTAGGAAAACGACAATTGACCTTGTTCATTGGAAAACGGTTAAGCTCATTTTCCACAATCTAAGTTGTCATGGACAAGAAACTCGTGAATACCATATTAGCAATCATTTCTCTGAGAGCTTCAAGTAAAGCATTCATGCATCCTTCTCTCCTCTGCTTTTCAGTCCTTTTCAGTCACTCATCCCTCAACTTATTTCGATGGTAAAAAAATCACGTCTAAAACATTTTAAAAATGATTTTTGGGGCTCAAAAATGCTAAGCCATATATTTGTAGGTAAGACCATCAATTGCAGCAAGAAAGAACATTTTAAGTACAAACACAATCAAAGAGCACCATTTGAAACTAAAAGAAAATTTTCACAATTAGTCCAACAGAGAAAGTCCAGTGGTACTAAATGAGTAAATCATTCATCACGAATGTACTAGTTATTTATTTTTCTTTGTCGATATTAAACACATCAATTTGTTAGATGTTTGGCACCTCATCTAACAAGGACCATATACATACTAGATACGTGGCCATGTGAAGGACTTCCTACAAACAAGCATGTTTACATGTAAAAATCATTAGGTTAATACCTAAAAAGTTAATGGCCTTTCAGTTTCCACCCCCACCAAGTTATACATAATTCATACTTCCCTACTATTCAAACATCCAGTTCCTTTTCCGCTAAATTTATGTTGATTTTCTGTCTTCCCCATCCCTGGATAATGACTAGAAGTTCCGGTGTAGGTGCTAACATGCAGTCCAACATGTAGTAATTCATCTCCGGAAAGAAGCTTGACCATTGAAAACCATGTTATTGAAAGGTCAAAATATCCATAATTTCTCAAATAGATTTAACTTATTGGGAGGTGATGATGTTCTGATTACTAGAATGTGAAGAAGAATGCTCCAAATTTAAGAGATCATATCATTATGTGGTGATAAACAGGTCCAATGATGGACCCAGGGGGCTTGTGGTCACCCCTGCCTGCCTTAGCTGCTACATGCAAAAAAAATTACCTGGCAATAATTTTCAGCTACATTTTTTCTAACTAAATAATAATCTTAAAGTCGTAACATGCAAAGCCTACTCTTCTGTTCACCTTCATCCATGTCACACAAAAAACCAAAGAGAAACAAGAACAGGACATTGTCACAAGCACATAAATGGAGTGACATGCAAAAATATGCCTTTAAAATTTTTGTAGATGCTCCTCAAATTGAAGACAAAAATTGTAAGAGTCATAAAGAGATAGGGAGAAGAGGGGCACTTATCAGCTAAGAAATGACCAGAAGGATAGCTAAACAAATCGAACGAACCTTACTCCCTGAAGGCGCACTCTTTTTAGGCCGGAATGTTCTTTGATTTCTGCAAAGCATTGCATTAGCAAGGCATGAATCGATTTTAAACAACAAAGTATTCTAGGTTTAGAGGAAGTATTTCAAGGTAAAACCAGATTAAAAAATAAAAATAAAAAATAAAAACAATGATTTCTACAGTACAGAAATGACATGTTGAACTGAGGCCAAGTTAGGGGTAGCGAAAAAAATAGTATGTGGAAACCAATCGCGCATGTTGTACAAGCTTGGCATTTAGCCCATCTTTCCAACACTTTACCTTATTACGCTAGTAAATTCACTTGCAAAACCTTCCTTTCACCACTTAGAAGCACCATAGTCTATCTAATCCAAGCACTAAAATCATTTATGGAAAAGAAGATGATCCTTTTTCCTGACGGCCTCCCAATAATAATTTCCCTTCCCTCTCCGCTAAGGTTAGTACATTTAATGTTGGAATTTGGAAAGCCTTCGTCTCTATCAAAGCCTTATATAAGAAAACTCTTTTCAAAGTCCAATTTCATATAAGATTATCATAACATGTTCTTCAAACAATTATCTCACTATGTCAGCAGTTATAAGACATTTGATCAGTCGATAAGATCTACACAGAGAAGTATTCCAAGAACCACAATTTAAGTGTGAAAGAATTGTCCAAAACCAACAGCAACACATGCCTAACAAGTTGTTTCAGAATGACTACACTGGCATTTTTGGGTTTCAGATGTGTTAAGTTAGAAAGATAAGCCATATTTACCTCCAAAGACTGATTCCTTGTTGAAATCTGATGGATTCAGAATATTTCAGACACAATGATGATACTAAAGTAATCAAAGGATTCTTATCTTTTTAAGTCCGGAATTTTGATTAAAGCCCTAACACCAATAATTGAAAGCTAACTTGTCACAATATCCTCCACTAAGCATTATCCCACTCACTAGAGTCACCATATGGAGTAATGGACTATATTCCATTTCATCATTTCAAATGCCCCATCATATATTCTATGTCTAGTCATACCGCTTCCTAAACCCACTTTAACGTGGGCAGATTCAATCAAATGATATATGTTCACAACCATTCTAATGCTGCTGTTTCCAAACAAAATAAGTCCTCATTTAATGCTAGGTAAAGGGAGGAGATGCAAAGTAGTGTGGCAAATCCCAAAAAAAATCATATTTTCCCTCATTTTCCTTCTCACAGAAATTTGAAAATTATCCACATTTTCCACTTAAGAAAACACTCTCCCCTTTCTCTCATCTCCTAATCATAGCATAAGGGAAACAAGAAAATTCTTTCCTCAAAACTCAACTATATAAGGAAGATCCACATGGACATGAGTCATGCATAATTTAAATATCTAAGGTGCATGTATTACACGTGGTCTCACTATGTTACCCAATTTGACACAAGCCAATATCATAGATTACATCTTCTCACCAAAACATCAATATCACCGGCTCCACAGGAGAAAAGAGCAGCTTAATGAAGTACACCAGTGGAAGCAAGATAAATTTTATTTCCCAAAAAACTACATGCATCAATGCCAAAGTTTAGTAAAGCAATAGCATCTAAAAATCAAACAAGCAAGACTGATTCGAACTGACTACTTTACCACAAACGAAGTGGTGGTTTGCCTTTGGCTCCTTAAGAATTATCAAAAGCTACTTATTAAGAGTATTCAAGCTCCACATGGACACCAATACTAACAAGTCTTATCTATGTTGGCACCGTGTGGAGTATAATCTAGAAAGGGAATGCAATACAGATAAATGCCTACATTAATGGTAATGTTAACATCCTCTCCCGAATTTGATGTATGGTCAACTCCAAGAGAACAGTCATAGAAAGAAATTCTAAACACAATCATGCATCTCAATTATTTCACAGGAGCTATCATAGACAAGATTCTGAGAATTTCCTAGCCATCCACAGTTTCCATTTTGTGTTGCCTACGAAGGCCTCCTCAAGAAGTAGAGTACAGTGCAAAAGTGGTAGTATTGTTTAATCAATTGGCAATATTACAAATAATAAATTTACCGTGCCTTATGGCAAAGTTGACATATACAGGACTTGAAAAATCTTCCATCTGTTTATGATTAATCTTTTTTTTTTTTTTTTTTTTTTTTTTTTTTTGTCATTGTCAACTGTAAGTCTCGACAACATGATTCGATGAAAAGCTCAACATGTGAAGAAGAACCATATATTACTTCCTCTAGGATGAGTCTAGCGTGTGCAAACAAAGAGAACCAATAATAAGACGGTTTTTTTTTTTTTTTTTTTTTTTTCAATTAACTTCTCCATTTTTATTGGCTGATAATTGAGATCCTGATCAATCAATATACGAACTGTGAAGAAAAAACAATCAAGTGCGAGATCAAGCTCTCGGAAGACAGAGATTAAGTAGAAGTGAACCAACGTGCATGTAGAGAAAATAAAATGCTCTTGCTTCTGGAAATTCTTTAAGCTTATAAGGTAGGAAACACTGTTGACAATTTATTCGGAAGGTACAAGTGATTACACTTGGGCGTATTTTAGAAGATACTACTGGAGGATGAGTATATATTGAGACTGTGCAATCATGTCAAACTTATTGGCTATAGATCATCAACATCACAACTTTTGAAATTTTCGAAAAGCCTGAAAAATCACGCCTAGCTGTATAAATCTCATAAAAAGTAGTAATCTAATAAATGCTTGCCATAATATCGTGTAAATACAAATTACAAGGGTTCAAGTATGCTTGTTATATGGTGTTAACAATTCCCCATCGACAACAGTTTGATGCTATTCAATTCCAACAGGCTCAAGCAAGCCGAACACCATTTGGAACTTTATATTAGTAAGTCATAAGTTGTAACTACAGCAGAAAATGAAGAACATCCAAAAGGCATCTAAAGTTTGAGCCATTTGCATGTGAACAATTGTCGGGTAAATAGTGAAAGAAAGAGAAAATAATCACAAGAGAAGATAAGGAATTCACATAACAAAAAACAAACAACATATTAGCCTGGAAATATCACGCTGGAATGATCCTACGAGAAGGAATGCTAAGTAAACTTGCTCCATTAAGCACTTTATAGTCTATGCAAAGTTGTAACATAAAGCGGAAAACAAAGCATCTCCAAAAGGTATCTAGGGGATCGAGCCGTTGTGCAAGGAAAGAATTGTCAGTCAGGTCGATAGCACCAGGAGGAGGGAAAAACAAGGTGGTAAAGATAAGGAATTCACATGACAAACAAGAAACAAGACACTACTCGGGAAAATATATCCCTTCGAACGATCATATTAAGAAGGAATGCTCAGTCAAGACATTACCTAGAAGGCAAGACTCTTAACTTACTCCATCTAAACCAAAAGTATTTCATTTAATTCATTCGAAAAAAAAGAAAAAAGGCGAATCAAGAATGAACACTTATTAGCATCACATCAGCTCCTTTGCAATTGTAACGTTGCTAGATGGAGGAATGAGATGCCGCGGTTAATGAATCGACAACGAGGCCATGTAGCCACTGAACAAAATTCTTTGTGGATGATCTACAGAAAAGCACGGAGCTATATCAACAAAAACAATCCACTCTCGTCAGCTCATCGATCCAACTGAAATAACC
Organism: Eucalyptus erythrocorys; assembly: GCA_014182555.1. Lineage (NCBI taxonomy): Eukaryota > Viridiplantae > Streptophyta > Magnoliopsida > Myrtales > Myrtaceae > Eucalyptus > Eucalyptus erythrocorys. The sequence continues at coordinate 36,029,323 of CM024600.1, read as the reverse complement.
ACTCATCTCCTCATCCTTCACTGCACGGTCGGAACATCCTCAAGCCGCGAGCACCGACTCATACAACGCGGCAACAATCAAAACGACCTCCGAACAACTACGCGCGCGCGCGCGCATCCGCACAACTCCCAAACACCACGAATCGACCCCGATTCGCTATGCCGAGCCGACGCCGCAGCGCACAGGACCTAGATTCTGCAATTACGGCCGAAACCGACCGACGAAACGCGCGATTCCATCGATTCCATCGGAACGGATCCGACTGGAACGGCTCGACACGCGATCTCTTTGAATGCGCGAATCACAGCAAAGTAAGGACGAGCAAGACTAGTGGGGCGGGGGCACGAAATTGGAGATCGAATCCCGAAATGATGGATCACGTCACTGACCTTCCCAGCCCGAAGAGGCTCATGGCGCTCCTCTGGTTTCCCCCTCTCTGCGCGCACAAGGGAGAAGGGAAGAGGAGAGAGAGAGAGAGAGAGAGAGAAGAGAAGAGAGGTGTGTGTTATGTTCTTCTGGTAGTGGGGGTGTGACTTAGCGTAATTTCGACATTGACAAAAAGGCTTTTGACTTTCGCAGCTCCTCATGATTGTTCACCTCTCTGTATTCCTTTTTATTTTCTGTTTTTTTTTTCCTTAATTTCCATCGTATTATTGATTGTCTTGATCTTTTCTAATTTTTTGCTTTTTGTGTTTGGGGCAATTGCATGTTGTTCCAGAGAAAAACAATCTTCCTCGCTATGGACGGGGCCTGCAAGGCCGGTCTTCTGGTTTCGTGTTCCGTAGAAGTTGACGACGGGAGGCGATTTCGCAGAGATTCTTCTTTTTTGCTGAATTGTGCCTTCAAGGAAAAAAAAAATTGCATCCAAAATTGCGCTGATTAGATACGACGATATATTAGAATCAGCATGACTTGGGAGTTTGGTTTGGGATTTCACAAGAGATTCTTCTTCTTTGCTATAGTTTTCCATTTTGTTACAACATATTATTGTTACGGATTAAGTGTGGTTCAATCTATTAAGTTTTGATTTGTGATGCACTTTTAGTCTCTTGACTTTTATTTTATTAAGTGAAGATCTCTAGCTCGTTAAATGTGTATAATTTCATCCTCTAAGTATTATTTTATGCAATGAGATCTCCCGACTTTCTCAACTAGTTTAATCGAATTCTTCGATCACCCACTCTAACTAGATATTGGATTAATATATGACACAACATCACTTACGCGACAAAAATTAATAAATAATGCTCATTTGATGCCAGATGAGCATAAAGCAAATGGAAAATATAAGAAAAAATAAATCACAATTTGATCATATTATTTACAATGGCAAGACGTTGGATGTGATTGAATGGAACGAGAAAGTTTAAGGATTTAATTGTGTTTATTTGCATACTTACTTAAAAAAAAACCCATTAAGACATGTGATATTTAAGAATTTGATTTTACAAGCTTAATTTATTCATGAGAAATTCTTTGAACAAATTAGAAAAAATGACACAAGTGATTTTTAAATTTTATTTATATAGTGTGATCATTACATTTTTAATTTGTTTGATGTGATCCATAAATTTCTAACTTAATGCACGATATAGTTCATGAACTTTTAATTTGTTTAATGTAATTCATGATTTTTTTTTTTGTATATATTCGATGTAGTCCATATATTATATAAAAACGTGTAATGTTGTTTGTGATTTTGAATTAATCAAATGACAATATTAAACGACTTTGTATTATTCAAATATTATCAAAAGTCTAATGATCATATTAAACAAACTATAGGTTCGGCTATTGCAATATACGCCAAGCTAAAGTTTAGAAACCATATTGAACAGATTAAAAAGTTAAGAAGATCATATTATTATTGGATCAAAATTCAAATATCATTTAAGCAACGAACTATGTCAAATTAGAGGATAAAGTGACGTAATGTACAGCTCATCGGGTAGCAGCAGGAGTGTAGGCAAAGCCCATCGAAAGCCCCATTTCTTCTTTTTTGTCCCCCTTTAAATTTTAACTTCAGGTGAAAGACAAATTCAATTATGAGGACAAAAACCAAAAAGTGGGAAAAGAAAATGGGAAGAGAGAGAGGGAGACAACATAAACTCAAGACGATGGAAGCTCACTGTCACTCTCCCAAAATCCCAAACATGGCCATCAAACCCTCCACCCTCTCTCTCCACCTCCAAGGTAAGCAAACAGCAAGCAACCCATCGCTTCTCTCTCTCTCTCTCTCTCTCTCTCTCTCTCTCTCGATACCCATCATAAATAAACTTAGAATGGGTCACTCGTGCCACTAAAGTTTGCTCCTTTTTCTTTTCTCCTTTTTTTTCCTTTTTGGCTCTGAACAGTGACTTGAGGAGGAGACTAGGAGGAGGACGAGGAGACCCTTTTTCAAATCTTCAAGAGGGCTGGCTGAGCTTCTGGGTGGGAAGATCTATAAGCTGAAAGGCCGAAAGTGGGGGAGTTGAGGAGGGGGTAACATGAGCGGCGACGCGTCTGTCGGCGGCGGCGGCGGTGGCGGCGGCGGAGGAGGAGGGGGAGGAGGGGGTGGCCGCCGTTCACGGTGGCGCAGTGGCAGGAGCTGGAGCACCAAGCCCTGATCTTCAAGTACCTGAAGGCGGGACTTTCCGTGCCTCCTGAGCTCCTCGCCCCCATCCACCGGAGCTTGGAGTCCATGTCTGCTAGGTTACTTCATTACCCCAGCTGTAAGCTGATTTTAGCCTTCCTTATTCTTTTGATATTTTGGTTTTTCTAATCTGTTTTTATGGTATGTCCCTTGTCTGTGTTTGAACCTTTCCGTGTGAGTCTCTTCGTGAGTTCTGATGTTCGCTTGTATATATATTCAAAATGGGTGATTCCTAAGATGGTAATGTGAAACGGAAATATTGATACTGATTTTCGCGGTTTAGTCGCGTACACGATCGTCCGGCCATGGATTACCCAAAGAACTTATTTCCAGCTTCCACCGTGCTTGTGGATTTAATATGGGTCTTCATCCTTTGTATGTGCGAGGAGGAACTCATTCCTGATGTGTTTTCCTTACATGACTTTGCCTTTTTCGTAATTGGCTTCACATCTTTCGATTGGTTTATGAGACATGTTACTGTTGTAGCAGATGGTACAACACACAAAGTTCTTAAGCTTTATAGCAAAAGCTCATCAACACTTAAAGTTTTGTTTGTACGACAACTTGTGTAGTTTGGATCGCCCTTTTAGGGGTTCAGAAGTTCATTTTTCAGAAATTCTCTGTCTTGCCTAAATTACAAACAATCCATCATGCTGGATGTATGTTTAATAAGAAGATGGCGTATTTATTTTACCTTGGGGCCTGTCATGAAGTAATCAGAGTTTAGAAGATAGTAACTGTGGAGGCAGTCATTTCTAGTTCATGCCATCACATGATTTTGTTTTGAGTGACCTGCTCACTCTTTTTTTCCGGGACTGTTTTTTCTGGTCAATTGGCATGTTATTTGCAACTTTCAATGTTGCAGTTGGTTATTACTCCTTCTACGGGAAGAAAATAGACCCTGAGCCGGGTAGATGTCGAAGGACAGATGGTAAGAAGTGGAGGTGCTCTAAAGATGCACACCCCGACTCTAAGTACTGTGAGCGGCACATGAACCGTGGCCGCTACCGTTCAAGAAAGCCTGTGGAATCACAAACTGTCTCTCAGTCTCTGTCAACCGCTACATTAGATGTTGCTACAGGGAGCTCTAGTGGTGGCAGAAGCTTCCAGAACCTGCCTTCACAGTCGCTGAGTAATCCTGTGAACTTGTGCTTTGGAAGTGGCCTCTCTCAGTTGCAGGTGGAGACTTCACCATATGGAAATTTTAACAAGTACAGGTACGCTGTTCCATGTGCGAAACAAAGCTATTTAAGGTGACCTTTTGAGCTCTTGGGAGCTTGCTTGTGTTTCTTTTAGAGCAGGATGGATAATCTGGTCTCAGGACTTAAATGATTCGTATAATTGTTTTTGGAAGCTTTCTCTGTATAGTTAAGCATGGATTTGAATACGATGGTAATTCCATGTAATTTTTCTGCACAACATTCCTTTATTGAGGTTTTAATTTGCTTTGTTGGGGTACCAGTTTGCTAGGGGGAATATTGCTTCATTCAGGTGCTTGGATTCTCGACTTTGTGATCCCTTGATGACTAATATGTAAACTTGGCGTTCTTCTTAATAGACCAAAGAAAGTGGAATTACAGCAGCTGTTCTCTTCTTGCACGTACTAAATCAGGGCATATCAAGAGTAGAGTGACTATTTTTCTTTCCCTGAAGCATGCCATGACCCAGCAGCTCTGAAATACATTACTTTTAGATAAGTTAACAAAAATCATTGTTATAAAACGGATACTGCGTATTACACTAACCAAGTTCCTTATCTAGATAATAAATGGATAAGAAACAAGAGTGATGTTCTGCTTTACTAATGCAAGAATAGCACCTCTGATGATAGCCTTCTCTTTTTCAGAGCCTCCAAAGAAAGGAGGTGGCTTGGTGAGTTATTGTGTTTTAATTTGTTTGCATTAATATATTTAAGAAAATCTCCCGTAGTAATTACATGTATGGCTACTTGATTACCATGATTGGAAAACAAGACCGATCAAGTGAATTGGAGACATGGGCTTTCCCTTGCCTAAGGCCCCTGGCATAGTTGAAAGAATCTCGCTGGCAATGAGATTCACACATGATACTATTGTGGAGCCTGCTGTCTATGGTACAAACATGTCACGATCCGCAGAGATTATTGCGTGCAGTTTTTCCTGCATATAATTGCGTATCGATATTGAGCATCTAAGGTTGATGCTTCTCTTAAACACCTTAGAAAGTGAGAAGGACCAAATTTTAGATGAGATCTCTTTGTTATTTCTTCCTATTTCCAGTGTGAATGTATTTCGTGTTTCATTGTTCTTCATTATTTCCCCTGATAATCTGTTTTTGGCGTGGTTGGGTCACTATTGCTCTTCAATTTATTTCTGCATGTATTTCATAAAGTTCATCTGTACATGACACGTCGCAAGCCCCTTCAAATGTCGTTAATCTGTTTATGCCAGTCTGTTGCTTCTAAAAGCCAGTAATCTTTTACTCTTTTTTTACATTGAAAGTGAACTCAAGCCAGGAGGAGATGCAAACAAATCCATGATGGGAGCGCCTGGGACTATAAAGATGAACTCTCTTTTAAATACCCATCATGCGGCATCTCAAGCACCTGCCGACCTCTTATCAGAAATGGGGAACAGCTCTGCTCTTCAAGAATTTGGCCGCTTGCCTTCTGATGCAACGTCAAAGCAGCAGAAACAACATTATTTCTTTGGCATGGATTTCAGCTCGCCAGGTCCAGTGAAGCAAGAGCAGCAACCAGTTCAGCTCTTCTTTGATGACTGGTCAGAGACCAGAGAGAAGAGGTTCTTCTTTGATGGTCAAAGGTCTGACATGGTTTCGTTCTCCTCTGCTCAGTCGCATCCATCGGGGTACTCAGACAGCAATCTCTCGGATTTGTCAAGAAGGGATGTATGATCGCCTATTTGTAAGTCCACTTTCATGTGTAACTTAATAACTCCTTCCACCCTTCTCTTCATTTCATCTTTTCTCCCATTTTAACTGTTGGACGAGCTCTTCGAGAAAGAGAAGAATAATTAGCTGAATTCACATTTTGTCCAGATCCTTTTTCTACAACTGTGTTGCGCTCAAAATGATGGAATGGTATCTCAGCAACTCCTGCTTGGGTCAGATCAGAATGTGTATTTTAATGTTATTCAGCTCTGACAATGATGTCTCATCAACAATGTTGAACTGATGTTTTAGATGTTAAATTTCACGCTCATGAAGCGTCCCTGGAATAAACCATGTGTCTTGTGTAGACTGGAGATTTCATAGTTCCAGTACAACAAGAGCTGATAAATTCAGATTCTGTGATCTTAACGATGTTGCACTTTGATGGTGATGTTTTGTATTCATGAATCTGTATCTTATCTGACATATTTGGTTACATTGTATAATGACGTAATCACTTCATATGAAGCACCAATCCGATCTGGGCCTTATCTTACCTAAAGGTATGGGGCTATTAGGACCTTCCCTACTAGTTTGTGCACTTACGAAATTCAGAGGTTTTATCTGCTTTGCATCGATGTTCTTTCCTCATAGAAGGACTCCAAACCTGCCTGCATGCCGCATGTATGTAGAGGCTATCTGGAAATGTATTAGAACTTCCAGTAATGAAAACATGAGAAGTTGTCTACACCTTGTGTGAGCATGGAGATTTTGTGCTACAGGCGAAATCTAGTATGGATCTTTATGTTGTTCCATGCTGATTGGAAATGTATTAATAATTGTGGTTTATGGATACTGATATTGTGGAGATTTTGCATACTGATATCATTATTCAAGATGTGAAGTTCACTTTGGCTTTTTGAGAAGTCAGCTATTTGGTTTGCTCAAAGCCTCCTGCTAATTATAAGCCGTTCCTTTTGAGTTGTCATTGAGAATTTGACTATGTGATGAATGGCCATGCCCTAGATAATTGAATCATAGTCCTAACACTCCATTCAAATGCTCGTGTTATTAAGAGCCGTACATGGTGGGATGCGACTGTTTCCACAAGGACTCGAGATGGAGTCGAATCTTAGTAGCCGTGATAAGGACAAGCCATGCCATGCCACTGTCATTTGACGACTGCTTACCACGTTCTGTATGATATATTGTGGCTTTCACAATGGAGGTTGGCTACGCCGACTATTCTCAGCTCAATCTTGTCATGGATCATCATGTCCGTGTCAATGGCGACTTGTTTAAAGTTATTAACCCTTGCAAGAAAAAGCCGAGCTACGATAAATATTGCTGAGTCAACCCGACTCCTTTGATTTCACCCAATCTTTACGGAGATATCAATTGTCAGGGAGAGAGAGACAGAGACAGAGAGAGAGATTCACAAAGGGCATATCACTCAATAAGGCTGGCTTTACATGTTGAAGCTATTAACCTGCCCCAAAGATGTGGTCGTGATAAATGAGAAAGACCAAAAGAAGATTACTGCTTTAAATAGCACCTGCAATAAAGGTCAAGGTGTCTCTTCCTTTCAAAATATTGACAACTACCAATTAGTATCGTCGTTCCTCTTCCTCCGTATGTATGATGCCAACCATTTCCACAGTATGTATGATTTTCTGCTGGGAGATCTCTATGATATCAATCCTTCAAACCTGCAGGTGACATAAGTGAATCACTTTGTTATCTTCTAACCAACTAAAAACATTTATGAAAAGGACGATAAAGGCCGAGTCATCTAATGTCAGATCTGTCCACAGCATTGTAGTAGTTAAACATCTAGCAAGTCTCGTCATGTCAAAAATCCAAGCAGTTATGTTTTCCTTGTACTGGAATCAGTTTCATTTACATTTTGCTTAAAGTATCCTCCCGCCTCCGTAATGCAAGGCAGCCAGTTAAATCAAGTTTCTTTTGTCAACTGGTGAACTCTCAATCCTGTATTCCAACATCAGCTGCACATCCATACCTAAATGCAGATCAACTCAACAAAACAGCCAGGAAACTGTGCTAAGTGTGCAATCCCTGATTTAACCAAAAACACTTATTATGTGCAACTTGCCACAGTTTGTCTTGACGTAGGCAAATTAGGAAATGAACGAGAAATATAGAACTGCAAGCCAAGGAAAGCAATAATACTGCAGACAGTTGAAATATAATTTTTTCCTAGGAGTGGCACTGCAAGACATGTAAGTAGTTAAAGAGCGAACCCTCGATCTTGGTAAGCTACAAGATGCCTTCTTTTATACATACCCTTACGAGGATGAACGAGTCGACTGCCAAATGCTCCGAGACATTGCCAGACATCCCCAGATTGTAATGGAAGATTCATGTCAAACAAGTTGGCTGTCGGTTGAAAAAAATGGTTTCTCCTAAAGCTAGACAGCTTTCTGCCAGCTTCTGTACGGAAGACCGAGATGTGTGGTGCAAAATTCCACCCAACCCCGGCAATGCTTTTCCTTGAAATGAGACCACCAAATTGGCCGAACTCTGAAGCATTACTTCTGACTGCCGTAACTACTGGACAAAGGGATGCAATAACAAAGTTTCAGATACACTATTGATCCATAGTTAAGCATTAAAAATCACAAGTTAAAGACAAGTGAAATGCTACGACATTTAACATTCATGCCACAGCCACCACTTTAGTCCACGTACCCGAATATTTGAGGTTAATCAATGCGCAAGATAGATTTCCAATTTGAAAAACTGTACCGTTGTATGGCACTTGAAAGAGATAATTGGCAGGAAGACCGATGCCAAAGCCAGCCATAGTGAAGCCCACGCTAAACCCAACGCCACAGCCAGCTCCAACATAGCCAATCACCTCAGGGCCAAATCCAGGACCCCATCCAACACCACATCCTAAACCAAATCCCATGCCCCAAAAGGCTCCAAAAGTTGGATGCACAGGGTTCCATCTTTCATATCTTCTAAACAACCCTTTGATGATCATTCCTACCTGCAAGTAAAAATGATAATGTTTGTGAGAACTCATTACAAAACAACATTAAGGTGAGATGGCAATGCTTGACAGGTTGAACAATTTGGCGTTCCATGTTGTGACAGCAAATGTCAGGTCTCAAAACTCCACATAGATGAAGTCTTTCCTCCACCAGATGCTACGGATAAGGAAGAAAAAAATAAGCAAGAAAGGTAGATAAAAATATTCGCCAAACATACTGCACAAACTTAACGAGCATGACTGAGGCAGTTTCAGTAGACATTGTAGATATACTCCAAAGTCCGAAATCGCCTATCTTCAGCTCGCAAATACTCTACTATGTCCTCAACAGAACTTTTCCAGAGAGAAGGATGTCCTGCTCAATGCTTTTGAAAGCAAGAACTTCTGGTCGAAGTGAACTAAAAGACAGAATCCTTCGACGCAAATGAATGGCAAAAATGCTCCAAGACAGATTCCAAGCAGCGCCGACCCTCTAGTAACCAACAAGCTACGAGGCGGGATAGGCTCTGCTATCCACAAGTACTCCCCATCGCAATGAAACGTACCACCCTTAAAGTGAACGTCGATCCTCTTCCTCCTCCAAGATTTTGAGAACCATCATATTCATCATCACCACTTCACCATTCCCCTCAACGCAAAAATCGCTAGAATACTTCTACCAACCCGGTTCAAACACCCAGCTGAGAAACCAATTAAATTCTTGCTACCCATTAGCAAGAACCCAAAAAGTCCATTACCAACGAAGCTTAACTGTTGCGCCGAAACGCCAATTCAAATTCAAGCATCATGAAGACGAACAAGAACAAGAAAGAATCGAATGAGGACGGCGACACCCAACACGATGATCGGAGAGACTTACTTATTCAGCGCGGACACATTACAGAAAAGTAATCCGTAAACACATGGCGATTACCATCGAGGCTGTGTCCGTCTTCTCCTTCGAAGCGCTTCGGTGAACTACGACTTACGCGATGCGCCCGAAGGAATGGGAATGGCGGCGGCTCACAGGAAATGGATAAAATATTCCCTCCCATAAAAAATAAATAAATATATATGAATTTCGCGATTGATTCGAATTAATCCGAGATGGGTCTGGGCTTTGTCGTGGGTGGGCCCAGATGTTATCCAAGAGTTGGGCCCGCAGCACGAGGGCGTAGGTGATCTTGAGATCCATATTGGTTCATCTCCTACTGGGTTGATCCAACGGCGTATGGAGTCCCGAGCGAGCTTCGCCTAATAATCAGGTACGTTTTTTTTTTTGGTAAAGAATAATCAGGTACGTTCGTTCGGTCGTTTGTCGATAAAAGAAAATAAAGGAGCGTTAATGGGGGGAGCTTTGCGGGAAATTAGATAGTTCCGATTTCCCAATTTGGAGGACCAAAATAATTGCCTCCATTATGTCCTTTCGAGGCAAAACGTATCTGCCTCGCACGGTGGTCTTGCATAATAAATTGATTTGGGATCTGGCTTTCGAATGTGAGGATAAGAAACATTTTTCGCTAGTCTACACTCTAGTTACGATTATGTGGGGAAAATTACCTAAAAAGTCCTAAACCTATTGCTATTATTTCAATTCAGTCCTAAACTTTTTTTTTGGTCCAATTAAGTCCTAAACCTTTTGTTTTTATTCCAGTTCGGTCCATCCATCCCAAAAATGGCCAGTCGGTCTTGACGTGGCAATCGGCCGGCCGTCAGCGACATTTTTAATAATATTTTATTTTTAAATTTTTTTAAAATTTTTTATCTTTTATCTTTTTTTTTTTTTTTTTTTTTTTCTCCCTCTCCCTCTCCCTCCTTCCTCCTCCTCTCCTCCTTCTTCCCTTGCTTCGGCGACCAGCCAAAGGGAAGGGCCGGCCGATCGCCGGACCGAGGCGGCCGGCGGGCGAGCCCCCCGCCGATCGGCGAGGGGGCCTCGCGGTCGCCCGATCTGGGCAACGGCGAGTGCGAGGTAGCCCTCGCCGGATCCGGCGACGGCGAGGCCCCCGCGGATCGGCGGGGGCTCGCCTCGCCGGCCGCCTCGGTCCGGCGGCCGGGCCGGCCCTTCCCTTTGGCCGGTCGCCGGAGTCAAGGGAAGAAGGAGGAGAGGAGGAGGAAGGAGGGAGAGGGAGAGGGGGAAGGAAAAAAAAAAAAAAAGATAAAAGATAAAAAAATTTTAAAAAATTTTTAAAAATAAAATATTATTAAAAAATATTGCCGGACACCGCCGGTTGCCACGTCGGCCGGCCGGCTATTTTTGGCCGAATGGACTGAACTGGAATAAAAACAAAAGGTTTAGGACTTAATTGGACAAAAAAAATGTTTAGGACTGAATTGGAATAATAACAATAGGTTTAGGATATTTTAGGTAATTTTCCCCGATTATGTGCCACCGTACTCTACCCAAGATCCCCATCACGGAATTGGAATTCAAAGTAAAATGCTCACTTGGAGGGACACTCGTAAATATTTGATTAAAGAACTGACGTAAGAACATTTGTACATCCATAACATTACAATATTCAAGAAAATAATTACATTGCAACGTATTATTCCAAGGATTAATGCACAAAATTCTCACTCCTATCATGAATCTTCTTCCGATAGATGCATGCACTCCGTTTTGCACATATTAGTCCGCTCTTGACCTTCATTGATCAATTCAAGGACCATGGGAAGGAAAAAAAAGATTTGCTGCCATCCCAACTTTAGTTACCGATGTCCATGCTTCCAAACACACCCATGCAATTTTAGAACTAATTACAAAGTCTAAACAGGTGTTGATCCCACGTGACTCTCCAACGTTTGGCTAGATCATCTAAGACAATTTATCACGCATTTGATTAGCATACATGGACGTCAAGAATGAAATAACTGCATTTGATTATAACTTATGTCGCGAGATGGTATGTGCGGCGAAATAACTTAAGCTATTTTCACTTCTTTTTTTGTTTGTTCTTTCTATATTTCAAGGGCTTTAGCTCTCGCTTAACATGAAGAAGATTCGATGGCGAGCATGTCCTTAAGTTGTGCGAAGCTATCTTACCTTAATAAAAGACCATATAACACGAACATTCATTACGAACACCGCAAGATAAATACAATAAAGCCTAAAACAAAGCCACCGGAAAAAGAAAAGAAAATTCAGCAGTTCTCCTCGAGCAGTACCATCTTCTCTTCTGATTAATCCTTTTTCCACGGTCTTAAGTTGATGATAATCTCCAGAATAAAAATGGCCACAGAAGCTACCCTCCCAGTTCCACCTATCAAATACAGGACGTCGAAAGTTCTCATTAGCTATCGTGGCGGAAACGCCATGCATGAAAGAAACCTAAAAGCAACATGGGGAGAAAAAAGGGAAAGAAAGAGGCGAAAGGGCAAAAAGCATACCAAGGAAGCATTTCAAGACTCCGGAGAGAAGAACCTCGGGTCCGATGACGACCAGCCGTTTAGCGACTTCCTCCGCCATGGAGAAAACGCTCTTGCTCCAGCACAGCGTCGTCAAACCCGAGACCACCTTCCTCGTCTTGCTAACCACGGCTTTCACAAGCACCTGAACCGCCCTCTCCATCGTCGTCACTCGTCACTGGTCTCTCTCTCTCTCTCTCTCTCTCTCTCTGTGCGTTTTCTGCGTTTTGGTTTTTGTGGAGCGAAATGCATGCGAGAGGAGTCGCCGAGGGTGGCTGCGAGTATATAGAGCGGATGGGTCGCGTCATTGGTTTCTGCAGTCAAAGAATTTAATGCAAGATGGGAAGGCGCGATAGAGAGAGATTCGCTGGTCCAGACGGTGCGTCGATTCGAACGCTCCGTCTCCTCTGCCATCGACGAGACATGCCCTCGTCTGGTTGGCTACTCAGGCAACTTCGGCGCTGCCACAGGTGAAGATGAAGCGATGGCGTACGCTACGCACCGGGACTATGAATCAAATTTATTTTTTAACGGCATCCATTGCACTTAATATGTGCTTTTACTTAGTTTAACTAGAACATGAAATATTTTTTCATATAGTGAGAGCTAAGTTATTAAAAACAAGTTGTGCTCGACGGACTATATATTTAGGTTCAAGTCAATTAGACTCTGATATTTAAGATATATAGCAGAGCTTGAGCTTAAAAAGACGGCGTAAGATTAATAGGATAATTGGATTTGAATATTATAAATTTGTACATGTAAATAATCATAACAAACAACTAAGTCTTTCTCTCATCATATACACTTCAAAAACTCGAGTTCTAGCTCAAGCTTAGGTCAAATTTCAATGGTTGATGGTAACGCTTGTTGGTTTTACCTAATATACATACATAATATGTATTACATATGCACATATATGGGTACATTTTGCTTGGCCTTTTTCCTTAACAGATTAAATTATTGGAGAAAATGATTTGTTAGGTCCATATAGGTCCGAAGTTCAAATTCCCAACTCCCTCTTATAAGCTAGGACGAGTATATTTCCATTATTTTAAGACAACAATTAAAAGAAAAAAAAGGCACATGAAACTACGGTTCTTAATTTAAAATGATCAAAAATAAAAGGTAAATACGTATATTATCTCTTCATTAAACAATAATTGGGAAAAAAACTAAAAAAAATGCGACAACATGAGCTTAAACTATGAATGACCAAAGGAAATTTAGACGAAATCATTAATACGACTATTCTGACTGCAACCATAAACCATAGAATTTCAAGCCATAAATCCGAGTATAAAACATTTTTCTCGTAGTATTTGAAAAGCCCGCCACCAAAGCAGCCCCGCTCCTCCGGGAGAGAGAGAAAGAGAGAGAGAGAGAGCGCGCGAGCCAGCGATCGGTTGGTCAGTCGCGATGAAGAAGCGATCGTCGTCCCGCAAGCAGAAAGCGCCGCCGTCACCCATGCCTTCGCCGGCGCTACCTCGCGATTATCTGCAATCCGTCTTCAAAACCATCGCCACCGGCGCCGGATCGTCGCGGAAGTCCAAAACCAGAGGCCGCCTCAACGGCGATGACACCTCCGGCCGGACTCCGCCTCCGCCTCCGGCGAGCAAGACCCTGACCTCGATCGGCGAACTAAAGGGCTTCGCTTCCTCGCAGCTCGAGGATCTCAAGCGCCGCCTCGATCGCTCGCACTCCGGGATCTCCAAGGACGTCGAGGCCTCTCGCTCCCGCCTCCACAAGCGCTTCAAGGTCTTTCTTCTATCTCCTTTTCCGATTACTTTGCTGCCAGATTTAAGTTTAGTATATAGAAATTGCTTGATGCTTGACGAGCTCTGGTCCAGAGTAAGTTTAAAATCCTTGAGTTGATGCATCAATCGAGCAAATCGGATGTCCTACGCAGATTAAAATCTCCGATCGCATACATTTAGCTGTGAGTTAGGGATTTTCTATTGTATGATGCGAATTAGAATCTCCTTCAGTAACTCATGAATCATCCTTAGGTCCGCTGTTGTCTGTCTGTCTGTCCTTCCTATCAGAGAGAGATCTTCTGTCAATATTGGACAAACTGGTATAGTCATAGTGAATATATTCCTTAGAAATAAGATTTGATGATGTCTGAGAACGATTATATTATCATTCCGGATGCTAATTTTTTGAGTGAACTGTCGTCAAATCTGTTATTGATCCATTGTAGGCGAACTCTTGAGGCAGTCCAGTATTTTTCTTGTCCATTTTGACGATCATGGATCATGGAAATGTGTCACCTGATCATGTCATATATTTCCTTTAGGCAAAGAGATCCAGTCGTTTGCTTATTCGGCCGCTTTGGCTTAATTGTCACTTGTCACAACCCTGAACTTAATAGTTGCTTTCAACTGTTGTGTCTTTGAAGTTCATCAATGATGTGGTGATTTTGCTATCCGACATCTTATCTCCGGGCTTCATGTCTAGAAGTTTATCGCCAATAAAAAGCCAAATATCAAAGTTAATTTTGATTTGTCAATGATCCTGAAAGAATTGTGTTGCCTGCTTGCTTTACATGCTCTTCAATACTGTGTTTCTGTAAATGTTTCTGTCTTCTTGTTGTACTGTACTACGTCACAAACGTAATTGATTGATATTCTCACTTTATATTATGTTCCATGTCGAATGTCACAGAAGCATGCGCAGGCAATTCAACAAGTTGCGGATGAAGCGGACAAGGAGTATAAGAAAATATCTGAGCAGATCAATGAAACTGGAAAAGCTATGAAGGTGATAATAATGATATAGCAGCTCTGATCCAATCTTATTCAGAAGTTTCTTGATATCCCTTCCTAATTAAATGTGCAAACAAATGGTTCTTTCCAGGCGACATTCGTGGGATTCATGGATGGTGCTCAAGCCAGCACATCTCATGGTATGATCATCCGGGGAACTGTCTCTTAAATTTCCTTTTATATTGGAAAACCATCCTTAACTTGCTCATCTAAAGCAAGATCCAATATGCTCATGCAGAAAACTCGGGTTGTATAATCATCTGAATCCGTTAAGAATGATCCCTCTATCATTGAAGTCATAGCTCAGTCCCACCATTGTGTAGTTCGCAAAATGCCCAAAAGATTCAAGCAGTACCGATGGTTTTGGTTTCTGTAGAGCTTGTATGTTTCGGTTACCTGTTCAATGCATGCTAGCATGTTTTTCCTGCATATTCGAGGCTTCTAGTCCAATTTATTATGACATATAATGTAGAGGAATAGATTCAACAATCATGCTAGTCATATTTATGTGGCCATCGTGGAGTGCGTTAATACAATTTTAGGGGGAAACTAACATTTTCTCTGCTTTCAGTGTGCAAAACATCCATCCCGGAGCTTTCGCAATCCTTTGACAAAGCCATCAATGCCCTCCGCAACCATCTTGGAGTCTCCGCAAGTTAGTTGATACTCATCAACACCACTTGCTTTGTTGAACTCCATCCTTCACTCATGCATTGGCCCCCTTCTTGAGTGAATTTGCTTTGACTGACTCTGATCATTACTGAACTACATACACCCAATTGAAAGGGATTCGTAGGTTCACTAATTGTGACGACTAAGCCGAAGCAGCGAGCAGGCGAACTGGATCTATTTGCCTAAAGGAAATAAACGATTCGCTCGGTTGACACATTTCCTCAATTTTATGAGATTTCTCATTTGTCCTCAATTGTCGAGCAAGCGAATCAATACAAGTCTTCCCATTAAATAGATTAACAAGGCACAATCTTGACACTTATCATGAGCTGGCAAATGGTGAGGGGAATTGCTTATTTTTGAGTTGTCTCGTCGATGCTGATTTGAACATAAGAATGCATGGAAACCCAACGCGATTTAGATGGTGAAAACTTTAGATCTGGATATCTTATACAAGGAATGTGATGAAAACTTTAGAATTGTTTTGACTTTTTTTTTTTTTTTTATAAACCTTTTTGGACCGAGAAACTTAAGGCTCCTAAATAATCGAAGATGGCCTTCTTAAGATGTTCA
The DNA here is from genome assembly GCA_014182555.1 of Eucalyptus erythrocorys. NCBI lineage: Eukaryota > Viridiplantae > Streptophyta > Magnoliopsida > Myrtales > Myrtaceae > Eucalyptus > Eucalyptus erythrocorys. Next base: position 36,013,410 of record CM024600.1, on the reverse strand, counting down.
AGGAGAAAAAGAAGGAAAAACAATTCTTTTTAATTGAAAAGAGGATTGCTTCATCATATCGTAACACGATACGTCTATTTCTTTAAGGGCCAAAAATGAGCGCCGATTGGGCCGGATTTTGTTTGAGTCTATCATTAGGCAGAGAACCTTCCCAGCCCAAGCGTAAGCAGCTGAATATCTCATACCTTATCTTCCTCTCTCTCTCTCTCTCTCTCTCTCCCTCTCTGTCTGCGCCATGGAGTGGTCGGCCGAGTGGTGGTGAACTCTCAGCAGGAGGGAATCCGAGAAGCACGTCAAATGGCTTCTACTTCTATTTGCTGGACAGCGAAGGTACTCAAAAGCCCCTTTCTCTCTCTCTCTCCCTCCCCAACTTCCAGAGAAACTCTTCAAAATAAAAGCACAGGAAAAAGAATATAAACGCCAAAGCAGCTTTATCTACTAGCCCCGAATACCCGCACCCAGTTATTTCAGGTGCGATCTGGATGTGTCAAGGAAAGGAACTAAAGAAATTGTCTCCGGTCTCCGTATTCAGGGTCGCGTTCTTGGGCGCTGCTCTCAAACTCACCCTCTCCGACTTTCTCTCTTCGTAGAGCCTCTCACTTTTTTAGTAATCAGCTGACTTTCTTAGTAATCAACATCCGTCGGTTTTTCATGGTTACTATGTAGCCATCATCCTCCAACATGTGGGTTGGCTCTGCTAGCTAAGGGTAATTACTGTTGCTCTGCCAATGATTGTCTATGGGGAGTTTTTACTTCTTTTTCTTTTTCTTTCTGATTTCTTCATTCAAAATGAAATTTGCACAATTCGATATGGTAGGCAAGAAAAACATATTTGGACATAAGATATAGTTTCTTATGATTATCTTATATGCCGAGTGTTCTGCTTGAGAGAGTAAGTACGTAAGATTTATTAAGCAACAAATTCGACGTATGTATATCGGGGAAGATCAATTGAGGTGGATTGCATAGATCAATCGCACAAGAAAATAATTGTATTTAGACAGCTAATCAGTGGGAACACTTTGCCCACACTTCCATACATCCTGTGCGAGTTGTCAAATATTCACATGGGTGACACCCACAACCTGTTGCATAATGTCCGTGATTTTAATTGAGATATATAGCTCCTCCACATTGGCACGGTTTGTTAACATTTCATTCCCAGGGACTGTGCATCATGTTGTGAAACTTTTGATGGAAAACTGATTGATGAGCGAAACTAGTGTTCATGATGATAGAAATCATTTCCACATTTCGTCTTGGACCTCTGCCATGGTCTTTCGATTATGTCAGGATTCCCTAGCCTTGTGATATGGAGCATCAATCTGGTAATCTAGAAATACGGTTCGAGTCCTTGATGCTTACTGTTTTAGATTGATTGTAGCCAACTAACTATGAGTCTATCATGAACTCTAATATATCTGGCAAATGCTTAGCGATGGCTCATAATGTGCTGTTGCAGATTGATGGTTGCTGTGAACGGTTCAATGTGATTCAGAAACCTTGCTTTCTCCTAATAACCAGCCACTGGGACAGACGACTAAAGATGGACAGACAAACTTGCCAATTCCCAGCTTCCTTAGAAAAGCTGCCATCAAGAGGAAATCACTCCCACGCCCTACAATTACATGCCACCTTGAGGAGCCCGAAGGGCTTCGGACCCTCTCCGGAGAAAGCCAAAAAGACGAAGAAACCAAAGGGAGAAAACGATGACAACGAGGACAATGAAGATAACGAAGAAGAGGACACGAGAGACCAAGGCATAATACCCGAAGTAGTGACCAACAGGATGATGAACCGGATGGCGTTCTCGGTTGGCGTCCCGCTCTTCTTTGGGCTTTTGTTCTTCCCGTTCTTCTACTACCTCAAGGTGGGGCTCAAGATTGATGTACCCAACTGGGTGCCCTTCATTGTGTCCTTTTTCTTCTTTGGATCAGCTCTCTTGGGTGTGAGCTATGGCATTGTGTCCTCTAGTTGGGACCCTCTCAGGGAAGGCTCTCTCTTGGGCTGGAATGAGGCCCAGAAGAATTGGCCTGTGTTTTGGCAGTCTCTTCGGGGAGGAGGTGGTAGGTCCGGGAAAAAGTAGGGGAGTTAGGGGTAGCTTTCTGGAGTCAAGGTCTTTTGCTTTGCTCCTCTTTTTGTGTGTAATGTAAGTGTCACCGAGTAACTATCCCGTTCTCAGTCTCTAGTCTCTTTCACATGTTCTTTTTTTTTTTTGGCCCAGTGCTTTCTTCTCTTCGAAATCTTTTGGTTTCGACTGTGCTTTTTCCACAGAGTTTGATACCGGGATGGAAACTGAGTAGCGAATCTAAAGCGATGCAGTAATGCTTCATTTATGTGAAAAGCTGCTGAAAGTCGCATGCTTGCTACTTCTTTTACTACGTCTGCTTCCTTACCCTCTCTCTTTGACATGCAGCTACGTGGTCCCTGATCTTTGTTGCTGTTGCTTATTGCTTATCGTGACGCGGTCTATAATGAATATTTGGAGAAATTCTGAGGTACCTTATGTTGGGTACTCGGAGACATCATAATTACAGCTGGCAGGTTGTGTGTTTCCGCCACGAAATTGACCATCACCACGTGACGATACAAGTGGCATCATGAGCCGAGGAAAGCGCGTCTGTTGGGCTAGATCACTCGCAATTATTCGGTCTCCAGGGTCTCAAATGCATTCTTTAAGCCAGGGTTAAAATTATTGGTGCCATGAACTTTGAAATCGAGCTGCCACTTCTAACAAACACAGAGTGATATATATGAGCTCACGACATGCTCGAATACCCTTTTGTGTAACCACAGTAAAGATAATGACCTTGCCATTGCTTATGCAACTTCCAAATGATCTGTTTCTTGCGTGGCTTCCTTTTAGAACCTATATAGTTTTTCCTAGCAAAATATGAAGACATTTTGGACGTTCATTGATGAACAAAGGATAGTCCTCTTTATAGAAGTGGCTTTCTGGTTGGCCTGGGCCTGGCCCAAGCATGAATGGGCCAAAGTCAGGCTAAACAATCAACTTCTTTTTTCTTTTTTCGGTCAAAAAGGATGAAGATTTAAGTGAAATCAAAACACGTATATTTTTTTCTAGATTCTCTTAGCTTGTAAAATTTATTTTTTCACAATGCCTACGGACATTTAATCGATCCAGAAAAGAGATGTTCAGAATATGGCAGACAAAGTTTTGAGGTTTTGAGGTTTGACTTCCCCTTTGTTTTCACTACTTCCTGTTGCTCGTAGACAAAAGATGTTTTTGCTGTTGTTAGTTGTTGAATTTATGGCTAGGAGGAATTCGTTAAGAAAAAGAAAAGGAAAGATTTAAAATTCGTGGTTTGTGATCATTGCCATCCTTTTCAATTTGTATTTATTTGTGTGCTTAAGTGAAGGCCGACAGGGATCCACTGAGGTAAGGCTTTAAAGTACTCTTGCATGAACGAGTCGTTGACAAAAAGTTCTTTAATTTGAATAACAACAAGGAGAAGAAGAAAACAACGTTTGAGTCTGATGTATTTTTATATAGGACCTTCATTCCATCCAAACATATAAAGATGGGGTACGGCTGTGTTGGGGGAAAAAGCTTTGATTTGCATGCAAGAATACACCTGGTCTCTTCTTTTAACATGGGTAAGCACAGGGTGTCTGTTGTTTTTTCCCCCGCTTAAAAGAAAATCCGGAACAAGAAATCAAAAGAAGCAAGCGTAATGAAAAAAGGGCAATCCAACATTGGAAATGGGGAAAGGTTGACGGACTTGGGGATTGAGATTAGATCTCCTTTCCTTTGAAGAGGATTCATTTTCTTTCTTCTTTTCTTTTATTTTTATTTTTTTCTGGGGGCCAACCTTTGGAGAGGGCAGATTGCTGAATGACTTTTTAATCACTTTTTTAAAGTTACCAGTCATTATTTATGACAAAACAGAACATTCCCCAACGTTTAAACAAGTCTAATCCACCCCTTCTCTTTCATGCTTCTTGACCAACCCCAATCCAAATTTTGGACAGAGAGAGAGTGTATGGCTTCTCTAACTTGGACTTGTGGCCCCCCAACAGACAAAAACTAACATCCCTCCCAAAACAACTTTTGTCATTTTCTTCGGGACTATGATTGACAAACAATCGAGACCAAGTATTTCAATAGATTAAACGCTTTGTCAAACCATTAAGACGAAGCTATCCCATTAGATGCTAAGAAGCAATCATGATTTCTTCTCCCTTACATAACTAACAACTGCTCTAGGCAATATAGGTCCTGGACTTTTTCCAAGTGGTAATCTTGATGCACTTATAAAATGACCCCTTTTTTTCTTCTCCCAACAATCCAGAAAAGGGGGGAGAATAAAAAAGAAAGAAATTAACCCAAAGACAGCATTATGGCACTGCACATCTTACAGCTCATAATGTGTCATAAATTATGACAAAAGAGCACTTTCGGAAATGGTTCTTTTGCTCTTTTACCACATTGCCTAAAGAGGCGTTACAAATGCAGGAAAAAGATGTATGCGTTTGAATTATTGGGTATTATTCCCATATATCATCTCATCGGCCAAAAGAGGGGCAGCCCAAGAAAAAAACAAAAAGAAAGAACCAGAAATCGGTGAAGAGAGTGGGGGGGCTGGGCATTGCTTTGGACCTTGACTATGCTTTTCTTGGTTAAGAAGATCTTATATGACAAAACCCTCTTTTGCAAAAGCTTTGTTTCCTCATCCCCCTCACACATGGCAATTCTAGAGAGAGAGAGAGAGAGGGGAGGGAGGGAGGGAGGGAGGGACTTGAATTGTTTTTGTCCAACCATTCTTTGCTTAAAGACAGGTTAGCCCCAGGAATAAAGCAAGCGGTGTGTGCGTGGTTTAAAGTTACTAAAAGCAACACACAAGCGCCATGAAGGGGATAGAAGGGCTTGCCCACAACATCTTTGGCCAAAGCCAATTTGGCTTCGCTTGGTCGCTGACAACCCACAACAACCTGCAACGTCTATCTGAGAAACTCCACGCTGCCCAAGGCAGACGCCCCCCCCTCGTTTAGTCACCGGTCATAGCCGGTAGTAAGTGGCCTATCTGTCTGGTTACCGTACTAACGTTATCTCTGAGCCCTCTGACCGCTACCACACCCACTGTCCGGGGGACTGCACTACCCGCCCGACCCTCCCTATCTTAGACTGGCGGGAACATCACGCCAATATTTTCTCGGAGAAAGGGGGAGAGGAAAGAGGACTAAAGCGCATCGTGTTGGCGTTCTTGGAATGGAAGAGAAAAGCGAAAATTAGGAGGCGGGTCACCAAAGAGCATGGAGCTCGTATAGCCCACACCTCACTGCAAGAACTTGTTTTGCTCTAACTGGCTCGAAAAGCGGGTGAACTCAATCTTGGTTTACCAGACATTTACATATACTAGAAGAGCAACGTGAATGGGGTACTACAAAGTCATCTCATCATCCTATTCAAGATCACGATCGCGCTATTGAAAATCTGTTCATGCTCGATTATATACATGTTGAGCGTGCGTTTGTTATTGAAATCAAGGCGGAAATGGACTTGTTTTCCAACTTTCGAGCATTAATCCCGTTTGGGAAGAATTGACCATTAATATGCTGTTTTTACCAAATTTAAAAGTTGATGTACTATTTTCGTTTTGTGCGTTCCTTCATTTCAAATGGTGACTTACAATATCCAATTTCTCTACGTGACACCTCAAAATCCATTAATATATGAGTATTCCTTTTAAGGGATTTAACTAGTATAAAATGGGTCAAGTCATTAACAAGTCTCCAAATTAATATATGTTTAACATCACCAGTGACACTGGATTTTTGTGCCTAATTTAGTACATGTAAAAGAAAAGGAGACCTTTGGAGATGGACTAACTCTACATTGCTTGGATATGCATAAGCAGTACTTGTATGAAAGCTTGGTTCCACGGAATGTGAGGTCGTTTGGACCCCCTGTTTTGACGTGTCTTGAGCCTCTATCTACACATTGCTTCTATTATTAAAACCTGTGAATTTAGGTTCACACTGACAACTCTAAACTCAATACGTTAAAATTAAAAGTGATCGGGCGATAGCTTTTCAAAATCAAGAATAATAATAATCTCCCCCTCTCTCTCTCCCTCCCCCTCTCTCCCCCTAATGCGTGCGGCAAATTAATGTTTTGATTGATGAGATTTGGGAATCTTGGGGGTACAAATCTAAATTGGATTTGTGACAGATGGGTTTTGTCATGTTGATTCCATCACGCTTGCCCGTGGCATACTTGGTGGTCACCCGTGCAGTCAGATTGGACCATTCAGTCGTCTCAGCCATTTTGCATTGCACAAATTCTTAGATATCAAAATTGGTACATTTGTTACTTCACGCCCCTCTTTAAACGAACCGTGGTCCTTTTCTCTCAGAGACTCGGGTCTACTTTTTTAGTTTTCCCCCACTCTCTAGTCCTAATAATCCCTCACCCTCCCTCTCTCTCTATTGGACCATTCCACGTACTCTCTCTCTCTCTCTCTCTCTCTATTGGACCATTCCACGTACTTTTTGACATTATAGACGTCAGAAATAAGGAAACGAAATGACAGAGAACTTTGGAAGGAGGTTAGTTGCGGAGGAACATGGTCTTGGCTACTCACTGTACTGTACAAGTCTTCCTTCCATTGTGGATGGTTTTGGATTTGAACTTTGCCATGTCCTTGGACATGGAAAATGTCAGTTGAAGTGATGCAACTTGTCATGTTTGAGGCGCTCGAAAGCAGTACTGAGCCGGGCATGGGGAGTTTCTATGTTCCTCTCTGCTTGGGAGTTCCTATGTTCTTGACCATAAAAGAGAGAGTCTGCAAGCTTTCTTTTTCATGGAAAAGAAATTAATCACGTGAGAGTTGAGAAATACATTAGTGACACTGGCTCTTTTTTTAACGTTCAATTACGTCCCTTTTATTTTTTATTCTATTTTTTATTCATATTGAATGTTGACATGGATTGCCAGCTGAGCACCGAAGTGGTAGTTGGCTATAGCCTATAGGCCTCTGTCCACAGAGAGAGAGAGAGAGAGAGAGAGAGAGAGAGAGAGAGAGAGAGAGGTGTCCACTGTTTGAGTAAAAAGCATAGAAACTTCAACATAGCTAAACATCAATCGAGATTCCGGCCCCATAAAACTACAAGGGATTGTTCTCGTGCAGCTTAGCTAAGAACACGACACCAGGACCGCTTTGCCCTAAATAGAACTGGAGCATACGGGACATTTAGCTATGTCCACGTGCTTGTCCGTGACACGAGCTGGAAATCCAGACTTGCACGGTACAAGTTATCGTGGATGTGAGAACCGACCAAAGATTTTATCCCAAAATCTGAGAAAAGCAAAAGGAGGTTAAAATAACATTAATCAAAAGAGTTAGCAAAAGCACGGCTAAAAAGTTGCACAGAGATTACGGTCCTTCATTCGCATGCCCTTATCGATCTTGGCTGGAAAAAGAGAGGTTTTGTAGCTTAGCTTAGCTTAGCTTAGCTAGGGTTAGCTTTACCACGTAATGTCACATGCATGCAAAAATCAGTTCCTTAATTGCTACGTACTCATATGGGCCACGAGCCACGGCATCTTTTTATTTAAACTGATTAAATTATAAGTTGATCATCGACACCCCAATCTAGGGTTCTTTTTGGATAGACCATTTTCACAAGCAAAGTCTATATTGATGTGGATAGGAGAAGCTAAAGTCAAATTCCAACCCTTCGACAGAGATGGTGAAAGGAACCGATCAACTGGTACCAATCCCTACACGTGTTAGGTCGTCCATCGAAATGCATTTTGCGTTGGTTTTGTATCGTGGTCATCGCTCTAAATGCGGCAGTCATCTCAACCATCAATTATGTGATTATTAGAATCACAATCATCACAACTAAAACTGTTAAGGTATCCACATCAAAATAGGGGATTTTTATCCAATCGTGTTAAATTCTCTCCGATTATTATGGGGCTAATGTAAAGTAAAAGAAACGGTCTTGCAACAATCGTATAATTGGGGTGATCATTTGCCTATTTTTCCAAGTTTACATGCTAGTTTGGCAAAGGAAAAAGGGAAAAAAAAATCAAAAAAGAAAAGCAGAAAGAACTTATATTCTATTTTTCTCCTCACGAGTCATAATGACACGATCACATTCGTAGAATTCATTAAATCATTTACCCATCTAATCCTTCATGATGAGTGTATGTTATTTTTAATTTTTTGCCTTTGATACGGGAATTTTCATTCCTATACTCATAAGCACCGCATTCTAAATGTTGGCAATTATGTTGCTTCGCAGCATTTGTAATTAAATTGAAATGTCTCCATTGATTTTTTTTTTCTCTTTCCTTTTTTGATTTGTTGCGAGTTACCAAGATTATCCCGCGCTAAGTAAGCACCAGACTAACCTCGAGATACGCTATAAGTTCCTTCCTTGTACTGCATGACAAGTAAGCTAAAACAAAAGAGAACGATTCTCTCTTATGTACATGCAGTCTTCTCGTCTAGGGTTTCACGTAGAAAGCAAGATATATTCTGCTGCTGCAAGAATCTGCGGAGTACCATCCACGAGATGTTTCGCCAAAAGAGAAAAGAAAAAAAAGAATAAATATTCGACAGATGTCATCTGATGGTAATGACTAAAACAGGTCGGGAGACCAGTGATGTTTCTTAATTTCGCCAGGGTGTCTCTTCCCCAAGAACGAATTGAAATCGGTAGGCCACCATAATCTGCCACACGTAATAGATGCCAGCCATGTCCTTCAGATTTTTTGTTGTTTATTTCATCTCTTTCTTCTCTGGATAGATAGTTTTGTGTTAACCCTATCAAACGAGGCCTTTTTTATAGTGTGTATTGTTCTGCAAGAGCTTAAACTATATAATATCATGTAGGGCACATTCAATATTCGTATTGAGAAGTTCCCAAAATCACTTTCTCAAATCGTTTTTCTCGGTTACTACTTGCGTCATTCATGTTTTTAGTGAGACTATGTATGAATAGAAGTGTGACGGAAGACTTGATCCTGAACCCAGCAGGACATTATCTCGAAGAAGCCCTAGGTTAATAGGGAGAAAGATAACGAGCAATGACCTTTTAGTTATATGAACAGCTTAGTCAAATAGCTCAAATATTTTATTTTATTTTTGTGGCAGGAGGTTTAGGCAACAATTTAGGCTTGACCTTAGGGTTCAAGCTTGCCTAGTGGTCGGCTCCACATTGCAATATGTTCAACATTCATTTATGATATGTTGTTTGCTAGCATGTGAACTATTCAAGACAATTATACACCTAGTTACAAAATGATCTAGCATGCTTCTATCTCGAGTAGTGATAACCTTGCTTGGTTTGCTTCTGCACCATATGTGTAATTGATAAAGCTATCCAAACAAATACGCTAAGAATCGTCTAGAAAAGCAACTAAAGAAGCAACTCGTTATTATAGTTTTCGGATAAGCAGTTTGATTGGTTGGTGCATTTGATTAGGACGCCATGGATTTTGCTTTCTAGCTCAAAAATCCCGGATTATCCAATTCAAATCCCACTAAATGAATGCAAATTGCACGAGGATCACTTGTAAAGATCAAAGTCCCAAACTTAATTGGTTTTATAGGTTTTGCATGGGTTTCCAAATGATCAGCCTCTATGCAGATGCCCCTAATTACAGAAAAATTACTATTCGTTTCAACCACTAAAACTTTATGAATTTACAATAAAAATTCAAGGTTGCCCCCTCTAGGAAAAAAGGAATCTTAGGCCTGTCCGTGAAGGTGACCCTAGAAATATTGATTAAAGTTAAGTTCGAATTTTTTCAATCGCACTCTCGATGCGAGTACACAATTAATTCAATTTTCAAGAGCATGCAATTACAAACATATCTCAACATTCCCCCTTTAAAAATCCACACCTACCAGAGCACATAAATCAATCCATGTCCCGTAAAAAGAAAATCAAAAACTTAAAAAAAGACCCACGATGGGATTGTTCCTGGTCCGGTCAAACCCAGGAAACATCAATCCCCGGGAACCAATCGCAGCCGCCCGTTTCCACCGCCAGGTCACGCACCACCCAATCGGAGAGCGCCATGTCATCCGCTTCCCGCACACGTAAGAGATCCCTCCTTTCATCACCAAAACATCGCCTCGACATGTGGACCCGCCCTGTCCTCCTCGTCCTGGACCAGAAACGGCGTCGTCCCCATTCCGTTACTGCAACTCCCCACGCCGGCGGGAGCTTTTCCGTCGGACTTAACGGCGGTCGAAACGACGCCGTCGGGCCCCCCTCCCCTGGATTGTATAAATTCTATTGTCCCCGATTTGTTCTCATTCTCTCTCTCTCTCTCTCTCTCTGCGTCTCAGGCTCTGAGAGTCTGCTGCGATCGTCGTTTCTTCTTCAATTCTTTTAGCGTTTTTTAAAGGCTCTTCCTCACGCGAAATCCGGAGCTTCCAAAAAAACAATAAAACAGAGGGAAGCTCCTTTCCTTTTCAGCTCATTCGGAATCCGTAAAACAAACGTCTCGCTCTGGGACTTTTTGTCTTGTTTGCTGCGGGCTCCCGGAGTTGGATTGCTCTGTTTCTTTGGATGCTTGTGGAAGACCGAGAGAGAGTCGAAAGTGGTCTTGATTGCCCGCTGCGCGTGTGATCTCGAGGTGGTTTTCTTTTCGGTGATCGTACTGGGTACTTTGGAGGTGCTTTTTGCTTCTCTCGTTCGAGAGGAGGCGGAGAAGAAGAGCTCTCAAGTGTGCTGCCCAAGGTAAAGCATCCGCTTGCTCTGTTTTGGCGCTCCAAAACAGGGGTTTCGCATAATGTGCTCTTCGGTGTCTATTCGTCGATTTTGATTCAGACCCATTTCACGATTTGAAACGAACTGCTTCAGTATTCATTTTGACTCGTCCCCGATTCGAAAGGGCGATTCGCTTCTGTGTTCCTTTTTGGGGGCGCGGTGCGTGTGCGAGTATGCGAGAGAGAGCTTGTGTATTGATTGTGGAATCCTTCATCCCTCATGCTTCGGTTCTGTTTTCAGCTTCCCGAATTTGGATCCGCTGAAGAGAAGGGCATTGAAGCGAGCGAGCGAGCGAAAGAGAGAGAGAGAGAGAGAGAGAGAGAGAGAGAGAGCGAGGGAGGGAGAGAGGAAAAGAGGAAATAAAAAAAGAAAGACGAAGAAGAAGGAAGAAAGGAAGAAAGGAAAAAAGAAGCGAGCGACCGCGAAAAGGACAGGAACAGCTGCTGTTAGCTTCGGTGAGTCATTTTCGAATAGCAAATGATGCAATGCCTTTCTTTTCTTCCATCTACAAAATTATTAAAAAAGTATAAACCAGACAATATCAAACTAGATGTTGCTCATGTTTTTTCTTTTGCCCACGTTATGTGATGGATTTCCATCCTACAAATAATAATGATTAGGACAATTTCCTTCCCTCCCCGTGTCTTTCTCGTGTAGTCATGGGTTGCTTTCGGTCCTCGACACACCATGCCCACGCATTGAGTTCTTTGTTGCACCCCATATATTTTTCCTCCCTTTTCCCATTTCTTTAAATCTCAAATTGCTTTCTGCTGGTCCATCATCAAACCCCCCACACGAAAAAGAGATTCTATCGTCTCTTCTCTCTGTCTTTCTCTTCATACCCTCTGTTTTCATGTCCCTCTCTCTCTCTCTCTCTCTCTCCCCCCATCTGTCGCTTTTGCAATATCTTGGAGGGCTAAGATTGGTGTTCATTTGGGGAAAGAGGGAAGCCAAAAAAACAAAAAACCAAGAAAAGAAACGGCAGATTCCATAAAAGAATCAAAATCAAATCTTTATTAACAAAAAATCTTGCTTTTCCTATTCTTTCATTGGCATGTCAGAAACTTCGGCTCTCCTAGCACAGTCTCTCTCTGCTCGATTCTTTTTCATTGGGGTGTCTCTTCAACTAAACAAAAGCACGCACGCACCTCTCTCTCTCTCTCTCTCTCTTAATGACCCACTTTATTTTTGGTGTTTGTTTTGGCCTTTTCCCATTCAATTATTGACCAGCTAATTTTGTCTTATAAAAAAAAAAGATTTTTCTCAGGCCCCCCTTCTCTGATCCCGAGTAATCTTTTCCTTTTTGTTCCCTCCCCTTTACACTTTATCCATTGCCCATCTGTTCCCCCCTTGATAACACCAGCCCCTTTGAATTGAATTCCACAGTTCCCCTTTGATCCACCCCATTTTCCCTTTTCCATTTCTCATTTTGCCCCCCTCCCCTCTCCTTCGTTCATCCTCTTTTCAATCTGCTAAATTTAATGGGGGAGATCGTCATGAGATATGACAGATTCCACAGTTTGATTAGTTACCCTTTTCAGATGAACCCGTATTTTTCAGCGATCTTCTTTTTACTTTCCATTCGCTTCGTACCCTATCTTCTGCAACCATTTCTATCTGTTAGGCGCACTCAGCAGCAATGAATAAATGACACACTTTTCTCGTTCAAATTCGGTGGCTTTGGCTTTGGCTCTTTTTCATCGATCTGATATGGGAATGTTCTCACGAGTCTCGTCAAAAAGAGCAGACATCAGACTAGAAATTTGATGTTCACTTTGAATTCGGAAGGGCAATATTGTACATAGCAGCTGCAATTTTTTCCTTTAAAGTACCATCAAATTCCTCGAGAAGAGCGTATTTCGTACGCCCTAATTGCAGGTTTTTGCTGCTTTTAGCACCCCATTAAATCTCTTCACCGATCTCACATATCTTGGCAACTGCAAAAAGGAGCAATCCCCTCTCTTCTTTTTAAGCGGGGAGATAAAGGGAGGTGGTGCTAATCGAAATAAATACAAAAACCATGCAGGAGCTCATTCATTGTAAGAAAGCGAGCGAAGATGTTCACGTGCATAGCCTGCACGAAGCAGATGGCCGACGACGGCGACGAGGGCGGAGGGGCGGCGGCGCGTGGCAGCAGCACCCCGAATTCTAAAGAAGCCGTCAAAAGCCTGACCACGCAGGTTCTTCTTTCTTCCTTCTCTCTCTCTCTCTCTCTGCCGCCTTCAATGCTGATTTATACTTAAGTTTGGCCTCTTTCTCTTCTTTTTCCCTTTTCCCCTCTTTCATGAAAATATTTAATATCATGCCCACTTAAAAAATAGACCACATTCTAATCCCCCATAAAATTAATAACACACCTCTCTTGCAATCGCATAAAATGTGGATGGAAAATCATTTGTATCACATTGCGCATCGAACATAAATATATTTCAGTAGGGTGACTATGTTATGTTTTGGTATGCTTGATGAAATTGTTTTGCCTTATTCGGGGAGTTGATGATGAACGTGGGGCCCGCTGTATAGCATCTTGCATGCCAACGTGTATATATATATATATATGTACTTACTCTTGAGACTTGGGGCGTATTTTTATTTGGGCGTTTGTTACCTTGTTACGTGAAAATGTCAATGTCAATGTAAGGTGAAATTACATTTTTTTTTTTTTTAAGGTCGTGGGTAGATCTTGTAGGGGCGTGGTAACACTGTGCAAATTCCTTTTTATGCAGCTGACACGATATTATTGTCACGTGGCGGAATGAAAAAGAAAAGGAAGGAGTAAAAAATTTGACTGAGCCCCACTGAATTTTTCCCTTTTTTTGTTGATAATTCGGTACTATAGTCACGGACCAACTAGCCCTTTTCCCTGCGCCCTTCGACTTCCCTTTTCTTTATTTGAGAAAATTATCTTCTCCTTATATACGTTTAGTTATTCGAGAGCAGAAACTTTTATACCGTGACGTACTTAATATCATGGGTACGAACCACATCTAAAATTATAGTGTATGTGATAGTCTTCTCTTAGGATGTTAGGCAAATTTCATCTTCAATCCTTCAGGTCTCGTGAGGTTTTACATTTGCAGTCTTCTTTCTTGGATGTGCGAAATAACCAACCGACTCAATTGATGATAAATCCCTCAGTGTATTTGCAAATGCTGTAGATTGAATCTTAAGTAAAAGTTAAGTCTGGAAATACTGCTTTATGGATTTCGTGGTTGCACAGTTGTCGGAAATCCTTTAGTCTCCGGTGTAGAGGGTGTAATCTTTCCTTGACTTAAATCGAAAGGGTAGGCTTAGGTTAAATTGCAAAAACAATTTGTTCATGTTTACCGACCGCCCCCCAAATTTACCAAATAGCAACCACATTCAGGGTATAAATGGCTTAAGCTATAAGAGCAAGATTCCATATAATAAGCTAAACTTCGCATTAATTTGGACACAGAACAAAATTAAAATAATGGGTTCGTATCATGAAATCCTAAAAGCGTATGAATCCTTTTCTATTCTAATGGTTAAAACAAATTTAAAAAAAAAAAAAAAAAAAAAACGAAGATAAAAATCAAACCTTTTTTTGGGGGTTAAAAAAGAAAACTCAACGTTTACTACTCTACAGTAGTCGAACTGTTAAGAAAATCTGCAGTACTAAATCATGATTCCATGATGACCCAAGAAGCATGCGTCAGTGACGTGACTGTTAGGTGCTGGAGGACACCGCTAATTCTTGATTTTTGCAGAATCCCCGCTCTCCTTTCAAAATTTTTTTATGGCAAATCGAATCCTGGATTCCCGGAACAGAATCTCGTTAAGGGACTCCCCACTCACCCACTAATTCTTTTCTAGAAATTTATTTTTCTGGTGATGATAGAAGAAGCCCATTTGGATTATGATTGTGTAGTATTCAAACATGTTCGTGACAGATTTTGTACAACCTAGTGGGTCTTGGTATGTTCTTTCTTGTGACCCACATCAAGAATTCTTGTTCATAGCACGTTTGCGGAACTAAATTAGAAACGTAAAAAGAAGAGAGCATGGTTCACTTCCACGTAACAATTTGAATAATTAAATTTCGCTGTTTATGTTCCTCTGATGTGGTCTGCGTTCTGTTTTGCAGATTAAGGATATGGCGTTGAAGTTCTCTGGCGCTTATCGCCAGTGCAAGCCGTGCACGGGCTCGCCCAGCTACAAGAAGGGCGATCGGCCGTATCCAGACTTCGATACGGTGTCGGAAGGCGTTCCGTATCCGTTCATGGGAGGCGGGAGCTCCAGCTCGACGCCGGCTTGGGATTTCACGGGTCCTGGCCGCCACAACACCTCGAGGATGGAGTCGAGGTTTGGCGGGGGGTACGGCGGCGGAGACCGCACCCCAGGAAAAGCATCCATCTCGGCTCAGTCCTGCGACGTGGTGCTGGAGGAGGACGAGTCCAAGGAATGGATGGCGCAGGTCGAGCCCGGCGTGCACATAACGTTCGAGTCTTTGCCTAGTGGCGGGAATGAACTAAAGCGAATCCGCTTCAGGTAATTTGATGGGCAGGGGCAATGCTTTAGGCTTCTTCGGTTGCTGATAGTTTGCTTGGCTTAGAATTAGGACGTTCTCTCAGAACAGCGTCTTCAATATGATTTTCGCTTATGAATAACTTACTGGTAATCTTTGCTGAAAATGGAGATTAACGTTCTCGTGGATTTCGAAATTTTTCTAGTCGCGACATGTTTGACAAGTGGCAAGCGCAGCGATGGTGGGCGGAGAACTACGACCGGATCATGGAGTTGTACAATGTCCAGAGATTCAACCGTCAAGCTCTCAACACTCCGGCGCGATCTGAGGACGATGTACTCGACTTTACTCTAAACTCGAATATGATCGAAATGTGCATGCGCACTGTCATTCTATCGAATGCACAAATTCTGCTATTGAAAAAATTTGTCAGTCGTCGCTAAGGGATAAATTTTTTCAGTTTCACAGAGATTCATCATACTCAAGGATGGGATCTGCGAGGGAAAGCCCGATGGTTCCATCCGCGACCCGAGAGTGGATGCCGAGGAGTCACCAGAAGCCCGGCGGCAGTAAAGGGTACTTCCCCGAGCCGTCTGATCTAGGTGGTCGCCACTACGGTGCTGGGTCCAGCGCTCACGGAGCTGGCGCAATGGAGCCGGCTCGCACCACGACCTCATCCAGGGATGATGCATCTGTTTCCTACAGCAATGCCAGTGAAGTGGAGACCGAGTGGATCGAGGAAGACGAGCCCGGCGTGTACATTACCATTAGGCAGCTTGTCGACGGAACTAGGGAACTGCGGCGAGTGCGATTCAGGTAACAAAACTTCAGGCCATTGCTGATTCATGTCCCAGACCGTCAGTGCCTTCGAAATAACAATAACTAAAAGCCATATCTTCATTCTATTCTTGTTTGTGCTTATTGGACGGTATTGATGATCGGTGTCTCGGTTTACGCCTTATGCAGCCGCGAACAGTTCGGGGAAGTTCGCGCGAAGACGTGGTGGGAAGAGAACAGAGAAAGAATACAAGCTCAATACCTATGAAATCCAGTAATTTTTTTTATCCTCCTTCAACACAGTTCTACAGTTAGTTGCAGTCGAAGATGAGATACAGGCGGAGCGGGTCGGAAGTAGTCTCACAGAAATTTCAAATTCTTTCATTCGGTATATTTTCTTGGGAGTTATGATTATGATTCTATCTTTTTCAATCGATCGAGCATTCAATGTCGAGAACGGAATTTACCATAACCTTTCTAGCGGGTCGAAAGGAACGGCAGTTGTAGAGTCGGACCGCCATTTTCTCTTTTGGCGATGGTCTAAGTTTTGTTCTGGGGCAGGGGCAGGGGCAGGTTTTCGGCGGATGAAATGTAAAACTCGGGATGCTACAGAATTCAGTGAAATTGGTCTTCATATTTTGTCCCCAATGGGAAGTCCAGATTCTTTTGTTCTGTCGATGATGAATTTTCTTTCGGCTTGCGACCTTCGTACGTGCCCGTCTTCTTTGACCATCTGAATGCTGCAGGCCCAACAAATTGGCATTTAACCAGATGCTATGCACTCGGACAAATTGACATGTTAAATGATGCTGTTCACTAGAAAATTTCGGTCAATTTTAGCTATCTCCAAATAGATTTATCCCCCCTAATTATCACTGTCAGCTACCCCGCTTGGACGGGATCGTCGTGCTGCTGGAAATACCCGGCCATTTCCAAATTCTCAGGACGTGTGAAAGCCTGTTTATTCCTCTATATCATGTTGACCGCGTATTCACTGGGAACAAAACATGAAGAAGTCCATGGGAAAGACGTAACAGTTCATTTCTGGAAATCAAAAATCACTTCTTAGAAGAAGTCCACGGGAAATATGGCATCCGAGAGCCAAAAAAGAGGGAAGAAGTACAGCCTGTCAAAAGTAACATTTTGTAATCATCCTTTAGTGTTCCAAAATGAGGAAACTAATCCAACGCTACCCCAACAAAATAAATCGGAGGGAAAAAGAAGAAACAGTCACCGTGCCTCATGCCTGTCCAAGGCCACGCTGCAGCTCTTATTAACCTAAACTTGGTCTCAACTTAAAATCTCAACTTAAAATAAGTGTGTAATAAAGTTAACCCATATAAGAAATCCAACATTAAAAAGAATGTGAAGGAGCCGATGCCATCTAGGATGGAGAGAAAACGAGTCCAACTTCAAAAGACATCCTCATTACATAGATCCCGAAATCAAGCTTTTAGCCTGACTTTGCAGCTAATGTGTCAACCATCACTTGACTAAAGAACTCTCACTGATGCAGCTTAGTGACCGAAATCGAGTGCGGTGAAGAAGCCTTGGTGTTCTTGAGTCACTTGTACTGCTGAGAAGCCTCCCACACGAGCTTATCCATGAATTGGCATTTCTTGTCGAATCCCCACCCAGGATTACTCTGCATTGTGGATGATCATCAGAAGAACAGAACTGTTGCACGTGACATTTTAAAACCATTCAAGTGGAAATACATTCAAATAATGTTTCCAGTGAACAGGAACTTTTTTGACTTGCCAACATATAGCACACATAACAACAGTTGACCACACGTAAAAATTACATAGAAGGAACCAAATGCTAACTCTCCATACAAGCTAAGAACTGCCTAAATTATTCCCCTACACAACAGTGCTTTCCTTTCACCTAAAACAGCAAGCGGCTCGAGAATCATAAACCACCCAGTCAAATATGTGCATCTGTGACTATGCACTGGTACTTTATCTTTGTGTTTGGAAAAATGTGCATCTAATTTACATTCTAGATCCCAGCAATAGTGCTGCCAACCAAAGAATATAAACTGGTAAAATGCATAAGATCCAAACAACAGTCGCAGTCAGACATTCAAGCCCACATTTCATTTAACGTTTTAGATTGAATAATCATTGAAGTCCTTCTGTTATGATACCATTTAGAACCAACAGCAGTCAAAAATGACTGCAATAGACTGCACCGCATAAGCACCAATTTGCACCTTAAAGAACCATATACTCGGTAAGAATGCTATTTCAAGGTACGCATTAAAGTTTCAGCTTATAAAGTCCTTAAGACTTCCTGAAAAGCTTAACAGGATTAGTATTTCAAAGTATGCTCTTCTTCTTTTCATTTGTATCTCCACCAGACAGTCACATCCTCACCAGAAAATCCTGCTAGTCATTGTTTACATGCCCCAAAAACTCAAAACAATCCCCTCACACCATTGAAAATTTGGTGATGCCAAATTTTCCTGATCACAATCTCATTATTCTTTAGAGCACACACCTCAGTTCTTGCTATTGCTTTGATCAAAAAGCATCCAGCAGGACAGGGCTGGCATGCTGCCTGTCCTTTATGCTAGGTCTGCAATGGGGCCTTTAAGGCAGTGGGGAATCCAAGAACGCCTCTTTATCAAGTGTGAGGTTCTGTAAGTTCCATCTAAATCTTGGAACACATAAGATTTTGGCCCCAGTGAGAAAACCCTAAATATTTTACTTGTCCTCTAAACCGGAAAGAAAGATGTAATCATATCGTCCCTTCTAAATTTTGGTACACTTCCAACTGTCTTATGGGAAAATCATAATTACCCACATGTCTCTGTTATCTGTCCCTCAACTTAATCTTCAACCCAAGTTAACCATCATCTTCCATCATTATCCATAGATGAATTTGGGATACTAGGGGCCTGTCTGGTAACTATCCAAACAATGCCAGATTCTTATTTTTTGTTTTCGGGAGTAGTTTTGGAACAGAATCGTTTGGTAAAATAATTCTTGTTCCTGAGAATAAATCTAAGAATAAAGCCATTTTCTTTTCTTCTTCCCTTTTCTTCTTCTTCATCTACCGCCATTCCCGCGGTTGCCGTTCGTCACTGCCGGTCGCCGGCAATCGGTCCAGCGAGCTTGCCGAAGGCTCGCCAAGCCAGGGTGAGGTCCAGCGAGCTCACCGGAGGCAAACCTAGCCATTGGGGAGGCTCACCTAGCCTCGCTGGTGGCCAGACGAGCCTCACGATCTAGCCAGGCAGGACTCACCTAGCCTCGGCGAGGCTCGGCTGACGAGGGCCCGCGACACTTCGGTGAGGTCGCTAGTCCTCTAGCCAGTCGCCAGATAGGCGACCGGCCACTTGGAGAAGAAGAACAGGAGAAAGAAAAAAAGAAAAGAAGAAAAAAGGAAAAAAATGTAATAAAATTATTTAAAAATTAAAAGAAAATGATCTGGAGTAGAAATTTTGAGCTCAGTACCAAATGCAATTCTATTCCAGAATCAGAAATTTTAGATGGTTATCAAACGACTTAAAATGCTTAGAAATTGTTCCCGGGAACAAAAAAAAAAAAAAATCATTTATGATAAGAAATTGTTCCCAAAAATAGAATAGTTACCAAACGCGTCCTAGATAGCTAAAATACTGATATCTCATGCCCAATTTTCACAGTTACTTTATTCTTGACTAATTTCTCTGCTGGCATCTTGTTTCTTGGCTTTCATCTTGTGTAAAGGAATTAATAACTTCAAATTCCTAGGATGACTTAATCTTTTTATTTCAATTTATTTTGGTCTTATCCAAAGACAACGTCATCCCAAAGAAGCACAAAAGGAACATATTCACTGCCTAGTGAGCTCATCTGTTACCAGGTCCTAGAAGTACGGCTTAACGCTGTATTTTGGCTAAAGCCTATTCATTGAAAACTAATTAAACACTCCTCCGTGTCTAATAAATGTAGCTTGTGACAATTTCTTTAGAGATCATAAAAGGACCTTTGTAGGAGTCTGTCATCATGTGGGTGCACCTGTTTTTTGTAATATTGATTTTCAGACATATGAAGTAAAAAACTAGTAAGGAACTTGCAGACTTCAATTAGATCACACTTGAGACCTTACAGGAGTGGGCCTGGTCGTAATTGGTGGGGTGAAGGTTAGTTCTAGGGGTCTAAAAGTTCAAGCACCAGCAAAATAGGATAAAGAAAATTGAGATCAATTAAGAGCGCAATCGTATCTAAACAAAGTTAAAAAGTAAAGAAAGTACAGGGGAAATACAAAGACGTCTCACATCTTTGAATAACTAGCATCCCACACATGAAGAATGGAGACAGAAACCAAGAAATCCATTTTCAATTCATCCAACGAATAGTCTCTTTAGGTGCTATCTCCATTGCAATGAACTTTTCACCCATCTCAGTTTCTGAAAATATGCTTTGTTTGTACATTCCAGAAGTTACCTCTTCCAGAAGAAAAATAATACTTGGGAGCATAACAATTCCCCATAGCACGTCCCCAACAATATGTTTAAGGCAGAAAAACACATGCCAACTTTGGTTGCACATCATGCAGAGTTGTTTCGATTTCATGCATTTTAATGGCAAACATCACATATATCAAAGACATTTTTCTGTCATTAGGGCCGACATTCCCTGGCACAGTGCAAGGACATATAAATCAAAACAACTATTAAAGTTCCAAATGTTCTAATATGCAACCAAAATATGTCAAAAAAATTCTTCCTAGCAGAAAGCACCAAGTTGAATCACTTTAGGAGGCACATTGAACTAGTTTTGGACTCTTGACACAGTGTAAAGGGGTCTTACTGTGCTGTGCAAAGAAAAGCATAAGAAGACTGAAGAGGGAATAGGCCTCGAGCGTGGGTAGCAGAGGATGGGCCTATTTTGGGACTAGTCTGACCTGGGTCAGTTATTGCTCAAGGATTGATAGCCCAACACATACAATATTTACCTATTTTTGTTACTATAGTCCATTGGTAGTTATCTCAATCCATTAGTCGCACTTTCATTTCAGTACGACTTTGGTATAAGAATAGTTCCTGGAACTCACAAAGAAAAAAGGAAGTGAGGAGTTTCGGGATCTAAGCTCGATGAAACTATAAACTTTTGCCTTTCTGTTTTCCGCGACCTGATGAATGAATTAGCTACAAGCTAATCCTCTTCTCAAATCTACTCTAAAAACTCTTCTATTCTCATCTATTCTCTTCTATTCTTATTCTCGACTCAATCTATCTTGTAAAACCATCACACACAGCATGAGAAAAAAACATTTTTACCCTTGGAAAAAGCAGAAAAATTGACAGGGTTAAGTGCCGGACAAATGGAAGTTCAAGGGGTAATGTGCAACTGTCGAAAATTCAGGGACAAATGTGCAAACCCCCAAAGCTCAGGGGCTTTGTGAAATATTCTCTATGATTTCACTTTGATGGAATAAAAAGGCTAAAAAACAAAACATTCTTGACAAAAGAGAAAATGACTATGCATTCAAGAAGGTAATTAATACAATAGAGCAGAATAAAGGGAATTATGACCAATGGCAAAGCACTGACCTGGAGAGAGCGAACAGCCCGATCAGTAAACCGTTTCACAGAATCAGGAGCACTCTCGGGAAGAGTTTTGGCCACTCTTTCTAACTCTTCTTGCTGTTTCTTGGCAGTTACCCTGTCAGGTCCACTGTAGTAATCGACGATCTCCTTCATCAACGGGACTCTTTCCATGAGTTCTTTCATAACTTCCTACAAACAAGTAAGACAAAAAGAAACTGAGGATGCCGATGAAATTTCTAAGTAATTTCCTTTCTCAGAGTACTGAGAGCTCTGCAAACAGATACCAATAAGGAAGAGAAGGATGCGGGCAGCAGGTAGGTAATAAAATGCAGGGTTTGAACAATGTATCAAGTCAAACCCTTAGTCCCCACATTCATGATAGGGAAAACAATTACCTGTTTAAATAAAGTATCATGGAGACAATTGGATCATACATCCCAAGATATCATTATCCTGCTTGTTACAAGCAGATCTGTCATCTTGAAGCATCTTGCAGGTAATTTATCACCGCAAGCAAAAGCCTATGTCTACGTCCTATTTAGAGTTATCAACTAATTTATCACCAAAAGCAAAAGCCTATGTCTATGTCCTATTTAGAGTTATCAACTAATTTATGATCATATGTAGAAAACAATAGCTTCGAACCTCTTGAGTTCCTAAAACTCACCACAAACCAATCTCTAACAGCAAATCCAAACATCAATAATACACAATACAACTTAGAAATATCCATTACAGGGAGAACAGCATTACCTCCCACTCTTCTTGACTCTGAATTCCCTCGTATACCATCAAGAATGGCTTCATCTTCTCAAGAGCATCTCTAAGAGGAATAGGCGGCTTCTCATCAATATCCGGGTTCGTACCGAATTCTTCCATTAAGTATTCTGGCTCACACTCAAGCTGAAATCCAGAACAAAAGGTTAGGACTTATGAGTAGTGATACACCATGTCCTGTTCAGCTCCAATTGCCTACGAATTGCTCGTAATTCTTGTGAATACATGTAGCAGACTGCCGCCACAAACATTCTAATTACAATTGACTTTCACACACACATGCAGCTGGATTGTTATATATGTTGTGCATTATAAAATGCATTTAAGAATAAAGAAACCATCAGGCACGGAGAAGCGACAGACCAACATATTGGTATGGTAAGCATCCAAATAGATGTCATGAGCTGGGGAAGGCAGCACTCTCTCGCCCATTTCCTCGAATGCCTCGACCAGCTTGTTCATGTTCTCAGCCCCGATTCTCTTGGCCAGCTTCTCTCCATCCGCATTGTCCCCGAGATAAAGCCCAGCTCCATGGCCCACGTCGGAGTCCTTCTCGAATTGCCCTCTCCCTCCTCGGTCCCTCATAAATCCCCTTCCACCGAAGCCGCCCCTGCCTCGGCCACCACGGAACCCTCTCCCTCTGCCTCGGCCGCCTCGGCCTCCACTGCGACCACCGGCATCTCCTCTGCCTGAAGTTTCCAAACACAAATTAGGAAACAATTAACAACTACAGGTTCCGTCATCGCCAAAATCACGAGAATGACATGATTGTGACACCTGAAGCCCTCCTCTCAGGCTCCTCCCGACCCATCCGCGGAGGAGGCGAGGGCGGCCGTGCGCGGATGTGCCGGTTCTCTTCCTGCACCGGTGGGGATTGAGGGCCCGGCTTCGGCATAGGCTTCCCGCGCCCGGCGCCCTGTAGAACCGACTTTATACCGGAAGGGAGCTCGCTGACACCACTTCCGCCGCCCGCCGCCGCGTCGGCAAACTCAGAAGGCGACCTAGGTTTCGGGGAGTCCCACTGGGGAGGACCATCTTCCTTCCGGAAGAAGATGGGCTTCCCGGGGGCGGGCGAATCCGGCGGCGGGGGCGGCGAACCCGACGGGACTCGGCCGCGGCCGATGGACGACGCGAAGGCGTTGAACGAGGGGAGGATCGGAGACGAAGGGAGCGGCTTGCCCCGGCCGCGGCCGAGCCCAGACGAAGGCGGATGCGGCTGGGGTGGCGGCGGCGGGGCCTCTGCGGCTTCGGGAGGGGAGTCGAAGCGGGATGGGCCGCCGCCACCGCCGTCGGCGCCGCCTCCACGGCCACGGCCTCTTCCTCCGCCGCCGCCGCCGCCGCCGCCGCCGAAGGGGGAGGAGGTGGAGAAGGGAAGGAGGGAGTGGCGGGAGGAGGAGGGGGTGAAGGAGTTGGGGAGCTTTCTTCCAATGGCTCCTCTCATTTGGAGATTTGATGATGAGATTGGACAAAGGAATAAAGCTTTGGATCTGGCCGCGGCTTGCTGCTGCTGCTGCTGGGTTTTAGCAGAGAGCAGCGGCAAGAGTCATCGTTTCGTAATTCATAATGAGTCTTCTGTCTTCAGTTCGGTTTCTTGGGCCGGTGCTTCTTCTGTGGACTCTCGGCGAAGACACACCCGACCGCTTCGAGCATCGAAGAACGATCGACACATGATTCTAGGTTTTGTATTTTAACATTGGGATATGCATTCTTTCTTTCCTAATAATCCTCTTATCTTTCTTTTTTTCCCTATATTTTCTGAAATTTGGATTGCCGAGAAAAATGTGTTTAATGAACATTTTATACTTCAATTCAAGAATGATTTTCTATTTAAAAAAATTAAATATCATTTTTTCAAAATATGACTAGATATCAAAAACTCCACATTTGGGCATAAAAATCCGAATGCTTATTCTTAGACCATTGACAATGGCCCTAGGCGAAATCCGTAAGGTCCATCAAGACTAAGCTTGAGTCCACATATACCGTTGCTCAACTCTTGGCGCCTCAACTCGAGTCCATAAAGGTTGGGCCCAAGACCTTGGTTCATGTTCACATCTCTAACAACTAGGTTGGGGTCCATTGAGGTTGGGCTTAGGTCCACAACACCAAGGATTGAGTCATCAAGGCATGGACAGTGACCCCGGTGCTAGTGCCCAAGCCTGTGTCCATTAAGGTTATGCTTGCGATCTTGGCACTTGAGCTCGAGTCTATCAAGGGTTGAGCTTGGGCCTGTGGTGCTCGTGCCTATGTCTATTAAGGCCAAACGAGGCTAAGTTTAAGATGCTAGTGCCTGCGTCCAAATTCAATTAAGCTAAGGTCATGTCCATCAAGGTTAGGCTTGGGATCTCAATGCCCAGTCCCTGGTGTTCACGCCCATCAAGGTCAAGCTCACGTCCCTAACACTCGAGCTATGGTCCATCAAGGCCGAACCCAAGGCCTTGGTGCCTATACTCGATTATCAAGTTGTTTATATGCAAGTTACTAACGCTTGAATAATATATGTTTTTTTTTTTTTTGTCAGTTCAACTCTATTTCTATCAAGTTGTTTATATGCAAGTCACTAACGCCCGAATAATATATGTTTTTTTTTTTATCAGTTCAACTCTATTTCTACTCTAATACTCACTCTCAGACTTTTGCCCTACCTTCTGCAGGGCGTGGGAGTCAAAACCCACTCTTGAAACTTACTCGTCCCCACTTCAACCCCCTTGAGAAGATGGGGATTTAAACCCCTCACCTCCCCCTTCCACGTTGAAAGGGTTGCCATTGGGGCAAACCCCAGTGGTTAATATATGTTTATTTGGGAAAATCAAATTTCCTCATCAAATGACGGAAAAATATTTTTTTCAATTCACTTTCAAGTTAAAGTCAAACATTGAAAAATATTTTTCTAAGACATAACTTCTTAGAAACCTTTTTTTTTTTTTTAAAGAAAATGTCACATTTTCGACAAAACAAATAGAGCCTTAATTTATATAGACCATATAGAACCTATTAGGGCGGATGCGGAAACTAAAACGAAATTGAAATTGAAAAGTATAAAAGCATGCCATATTTTACGTGGAAACCCTTGCAAGAAAAAACCACGTGGAGAGGAAAAGCAAAATCCATCATAGAAATCAAGGATTACAAAAGGTGGTTCTAAAAAGCCTGAAACTCTTTGTATCTCAACTTCTTATATATAGGTAAGAATCAAATTCAAAGTAAGAAAACTTTTTTTTAGGAAACCTTCTCCAACTAGGAAAATCATTCAATTAAGAAATCTATTCAAAACAGGAAATTTATTTGAATTAGGAAAATTTTCTTTCCGTGCTCAAACTTGAGACATATCTAATAATCTCTACATTGGCTCAACGTTTGAGTCATGTTACAATCACTTGGCTTGAATTTTATAAGCAACAAACAATCTTCTCCTCCCAGAGAGTAAAACTCAGTTGTAGCAAATATTAACCAAATCCAAGCAATGCTTGAATTTGGCAATAGGCAAAGGCTTCGTTAACATATCAGCTGGATTATTTTCTATACCAATCTTCAAGACCTTAATATAGCCATCAACAAGAATTTCTTAAATAAAATGATATCGCACATCAATGAGCTTTGTCCTCTCATGATACAGTTGACATTTAGAAAGATGTATACTAGTTTAACTATCACAATGGAAAACAATCACACCATGATCCACATCGAGCTCTCTAAATAAGCCTCTTAATGATATGGCCTCCTTAACTGCTTCTATAATAGCTATATATTCTAATTATGTAATAGACAAAGCTATTGTATGTTGTAAAGTAACTTTCCAATTGACTGCACAACCTCCAACAATAAAGATATATCCAATGAAAGACCTCCTATTATCAAGGTCACCGGCATAATTAGAATCAACTTATCTTGATAGAACATCCCCAGTTTTCCCAAACTTTAAACGAAAATTAGAAGTACCTTTCAAATATCTCAAAATCCATTTCATAACTTGTCAATGAACTTTTCCTAGGCATGATAAATATTTTCTTACCATGCTAACAGCATGTGAAATTTTAGGTTGAGTATAAGCCATAGTATACATAAGACTATCAACTACATTAGAGTATGGAACATGTGACATATATTTTATGTCCTTATCTATTTGTGGACATAAATTAACTGATAATCTAAAATGAGCAGCAAGAAGAGTACTTTCTGGTTTGGCATCTTTTATGCCAAAACAACCTAACCTTCTCAATGTAGCTTTTTTGGGAGAGATATAATTTTCCCCCTTTTCGATCTCACTGAATTTCCATGCCTAGGATTTTCTTTGTTGCACCTAAATCATTCATCTCAAATTTAGCTCTAAACCGTGCCTTCAAATTTTGTATGTCATATTTATCTTTTGTCGCAATTAATATTTAATAATAGATAAATAAAAGAGTCACTTAGAAGTTTACGCAAAGATAAACAGCTATCATATTTGCTCCTATAATAGTCAATTTGTACCATAGACAAATCAAACCTTTTATATCACTATCTAAGCGATTGTTTCAAGTCATTTATAGACTTTTTAAATAGACAAACATAATTTTCCTTACCTTCAAATGGAAAACCCTTCGGTTGACCCATATAGATTTTTTCTTCAAGTTCACCATGTAAGAAAGTTGTTTTCACGTCGAATTGTTCCAACTCTAAATTATGCATAATAGCTAATACAAGAAAAACCCAAATAAAGTTGTGTTTAACGACAGATGAGAACACATCATTAAAATCAACTCCCTCAATTTGACTATAGCCTTTAGCAACTTTGAATTTGATGTCTTCAACTCTAGGAATTCCTTCCTTTCTTTAGAAAACCCATTCAGAACCCACAATTTCTTTTCTTTTTGAGACTTGACAAGCTCCGAAATTTGATTCTTTTCAGGAATAACCATCTCTTCGGTCATAACAACTAATCACTTTGTTGAATATTTTGAACAGACAACTTCTTTGTAGGTTTTAGGCTTGCTATACTCTATGGACTCTACAATGGAAAGCGCATAAGCAACAACATCTGTGAACTCATATTTCTATGGAGGTTTCATTGTTCTTTTGGTCTATCTCTAACAATTGAATACTACTCCTCTTCAAGTTCCTCAAACTCAATATTACCAGTAGATGATTGAATTGGTTACGAAGAAATTGCTTCAAGCTCTACTTTCTTTGTAACACTTTTCAAATTTTTATCACAAGAAATAGCTAATTCTTTCTTACGATGAAGCATAGCAGACTCATCAAAAGTATCCTCTTTGTTGATAATAATCTTATATGAATTAGTACACCAAAGTTTATAACCTTTTATATTAGAAGCACATCCAAGAAATATGCATTGTTTTACTCTAGTCTCTAATTTGCCTTCATTAATACGTGCATATACAAGACATCCAAATATTCAAAGAGAATAATAATTAGCGGGTTTACTTGACCATATCTTCTCAGGTGTCTTGCACTCAATAGATGTGTAAGGAAAATGATTTAGGTCCTGTTTGGTAACTATCCAAACAAGGCCAAATTCTGATTTTTTATTCTTGGGATCAGTTTGGGAACAGAATCGCATTTGTTTAAATTTTGTTCCGGGAGCAGTTGAGAATAGAATCAAGAATAAAAAAAAATATGTGATTCTTATTCCGAGAATCGAAAAAAGAATCAAAACCAACTATTTTCTTCTCTTTTCTTCTTCTTCAATCATGCGATTGCTGTCCGCCACCATCCGCCACCATCCACTGCCGTCTGCCGCCGCTGTTCGCAACCACCGTTCGCCGGCAACCGGTCCGACAAGCTCGCCAGGCCAAGGCGAGGTTCGGTGAGCTCGCCGGTGGCCAAGCGGGCCTCGCCTAGCCCCTGCGAGGCTCGCCGGCCCCCGTCGAGCCTCGCCCGGCCCCCAGCGAGGCTCGCCTAGCCACCGGCGAGGGGGCGGGCGAGCCTCGCCTTGCTACTAGCAAGCCTCGGGCCGACGAGGGCCGGTGAAACTTAGGTGAGGTCGCTAGTCCGCGGCGGCCCGAAGAAGAAGAAGAAGAATAGGAGAAAAAAGAAAAGAAAAAGAAAAGAAAAAAAGAGGAAAAAATAAAAAAAAAAAAAAGAAAGAAAGGGAAAAAGGAAAATAAGAAAAGAAAAAAAGGAAAAAGTATAAAAATTATTTAAAAATTAAAAGAAATTGATTTGGAATATAATCAATTACCCCATTTGGTTTAGCATTCCCAAGGGGCTTTTAGTCTCGAAAGCCCCTTGGGAAAAATTTTAGGCATTTGGTTTAGCATTTGGAATGTTTGAAGAGGGGTTTAATGGATTTTTTCTTCCAATATTGCCCTCAATGATAATTACATTTTCCTGTTTTACCATCAAAATCTACTATTCATCGTCTTTCTCGTTGGACTTGTTTCTTCAAGAGTGAAGCTCAGCCGGCGAGCTCAGCCGGCCAGGTCGCCCACGCACCGCCATTGCCATGCACCACCGTCGTGTGGGTCGCGGCCTCAAGTGTCATCGCCTGGGTCGCGCGGCCCACGCGACGGGCTGAGCACCGGATCTGGTCGCCCACGCACCGCCGTTGCCACGCATCGCCCCCTCAGGCGGCGTCGCCTGAGGTCGTAACCCACGCAATAGCGGTGTGTGGATCGCACAACCCATCGCCTCCCTACCACCACTGCCACCAGCCACCTCCCCCACCAGCTCCGGCTGCCTCCCAGCCTCCCAATCGTTCCTAGGGGTGAGCATGGGCCGGGTTGGTCCGGGCCACCCTCTAACCCTAGGACCAACCCATACAGTGTCGTTCCTCAATTTTTAGGACCGAGGACCGACCCTATTGAGCTTAGGACCAAGGATCGGACCGACCCAATGGGTTCGGTCCGGTTCCAGGGTCAACCCAGGACTAATCGATAATTTTTTTCGTCTTGTTTTTTATAAAGCAAACCCACAAAAATATCTCAATCAGTGTATGAAATCGACAATGCGGCATATAAGATGAAAAAAAGTATCTTGATAATTTTTTTCGTCTTGTATGAAATCATGCATATACATAACTAGATCAAACACAAAGTTTCCCAAGTTCTCTTCAACAGTAGGTAAGCCACTATGACAAAATGAACAAAACAGGCCTAACTCCACGGTCTATCTAAATGCCCACATTCTGAAATTGCAAGAGACAAGAGTGATTTGAATAGAATATACAGCGCTTTGTGCAACACTAGTCCATCAAAAATCCAAACAAACTAGTCAAACTAGCATATGATCCTCTATAAAATCAGTTCGTTCACAAAAAGCAAACCGAACATCCAACTCTGCAAGATTAGGAACATCCATCAACAATGCAGCATTGTGCTAAACTATAAAAACCAATACATATTCAACAAATTTAAGATGACACAATAATAGAAATTTCGTACCTACTAACCACTCATCGAGATATGGGACAAGATAGGAAATTCTTGTAATCATTTATCTTTATTGATGGTAATCTCCTTGGTAAGACAATCCATATCTAAAAAAAAGAATTCATTTATTAGATCTACAAACGAATTAACAAGGAAAAAGAAATATGCATAATTTAAGCTTACCCAATTCAAACTTTTCAGCATTTTCAATACACTCTTCAACATTAATAGGCACATGAGCAGCTCTCAACCAATCCTGAGTACATATTAAAGATTCCACCACTCTAGGAGTCAAAGAACTTCGAAAACCATCAAGCACACGGCCCGAAGTACTAAAAGCCGACTCTGAAGCAACGGTAGTTACAGGAATGGATAAAACATCTCGAGCTATCAAAGATAGATTTTATATTTTGAACTGGTACTCTTCCACCGCAACAAAATGTCAAGATCAAGAATATCTTCATATTCCTCTTCAAGATACCGTTCAAGCTCCGATTTGTTGTCATCGCGCCCCTTTTTCTTTTGGTGGAAAAAGTTTTTCCGTGAAGCTTTGATGTTAACCTCATCACTCTCATCATTTCCCTCAATATTGGAAGCGCTGCTACCATCAACAGGTATAGATTGACCACCCAAATATTGATGACCATGACTAGAAAAAGATTACTCATAAAATGCACACAAACGCTCCAACACGTACTTCACATTATCATGCATTTCATCAATTTTTGCTTCATCATCATAAATTTGCTCAAAACAGAACTTCACATAATGCAACTTTTTTGTAGGATCTAATGCCACTGCAATTAAAACCATAATGTTTACTTTATCTAAACTCCCATAGTATTTATTAAACTTCCCCTTCATCTTCACACCCATAGCTCTAAGCTTAGGATCCAAAGCATTACTCGCATCTTTCAAATATTTATATAAAAAAGCTATCCCCTCAAAATAATCATTTGAAGTGGTATATAAACTCCCTGACATTTGATTGGTAGCATCATAAAACTGCTTCAGAAATTTGGAAAGAATGGTGGCATTTTCCCAATCTTCATTTTTAGGAAGATCATTGTTAAGCTCGGATTGGAAAGACAAATCATCATCTACCATCCTTTCAAAAGCTTTTCTAAATTTTATGACCGTGTGTAACATGAGATAAGTTGAATTCCATCTAGTGGCAACATCTAAACAAACCGAACCCTTATGAGTGATTTTTTCAACCTCAATGCAAGATTGGAATGCTTTAGCTCTCATGGGAGAACTCCTCACATATCTAACAATGTTCCGAATGCGTGCAATAGAATCACGTACCTCAGACAAGCCATCTTTTACAATCAAGTTCAATATGTGAGCATTGCACCTCATGTGTAAAGCCTCACTAGTTAAGACCAATGACCCATCTCTTGAAAATTTATCTTTCAAATAATCAATGGCAACATCATTCGTACTAGCATTATCCACTGTGATTGTAGACACATTTTTTTCTATTCCCCATTCATAGATGCATTTTTCAAATATTTTCCCAATTTCCCTACCCTTGTGACTATGTATCACCACAAAATTGATGATCCTTTTGTGTAATTTCCAGTCTTCATCAATGAAATGTGCAGTAAGACATAAATAGTTCAGATTTTGAACGAAGTCCATGTATCGGTTGTGAGTGCAATCCTTGATCTAAGCTTACCAAAGAATGCCTTCAAAGAACTTTTTTCATTCATGTACAACTTAATGCAATCTCTAGCCACCGTAAATCGTGACAAATGTGTGAAGAGAGGCTGTATCTCAGTAATAAAATCACGAAATCCAACATGCTCAACCAAAGAAAATGGTTGTTCATCAACGATGATCATCCGAGCAAGCATGTACCTAGACCGGTCTTGATCAAATTTCGATGTTGTTAAGATATTACCACTATCATTACCAATACCAGTACTTCCCCCTGCCTTGCCAAGCACATTTGCATAACGTGGTGCAAATAATTTTTGCCTCTTATCTATATTAGGAGGATACTTACTGCACTTTTTCAAATGCTTCAGCATTGTTGAAGTACCATTGTTAACAGTATAGGAGTACTCCTTCCCACAATGAATGCACTTTACCATACATGTTTTTTTTTTGTCTTCTCATCTATGATTCTTGAAAAATTATCCCACGCAATAGATTTATCCATTTTTCGCTTCTTACAAAGAGGAGGATGATTAGTGAATACCTTGCTCGACTCTTTTAAGTTTTCTTCACATCCATGGCCAAACGATTCCATCATAGGACTGATCTTGTCACATCCCTCCACTTCAGTTGAAATATTATCTAAATCCATCAAGTTCACCTGAATATTTAAGTACCGGCATGTAAACTTCAACGCTGCACTCACTGATGAAACAAAAAATATCAGCTATGGTTTCATTTTTGAGGTGGCAACATCAAATAGCTATTCAGAAACTACATGCAGCAAACAATAGAAAAAGGCAACATCAAATAGCTATTTATATGTTTGGTGGTTAAGAACCATGACCGCCACTAGTCTTGCACCTCCTAAAGTCATTATATGACTATACCCACTGAATTTTGAATTAACAAGCAAATTGCAATCAACAAAAGTGACATTTTACCATCTTATCTATGCTTTGGTCTTGTATAAGGCGAATTATCACCGCATACTTGTTTGGAAGTTGATCCTTCTACTCTTAAGATCTGCGAATAGCAAATGAATCAGCATACACATATGGAATAACCGTCAAAACCTTGAAACAAAAGAAATAAATGAGAAGGTATAAACACTCCTCATGTTAAAGCCATGGAGAACGAACAACATGTTTCTAGACAGATAAATTCGAAGGAGGTAAATCAAGGATTACACTGATGGACTAGTTAAAAAGCCCATGCATTCACAGGAATCTGCACATCAGACAAACCCTCTTTTCCAAAACTACAAAACAAGTTTTATTAAAAAAACACAGCCTTTGATTGCTGCCTTGATCCTAGACCCAATGGACTTAGGTCCCACATACTTTACAAGGCAGTCTCTAATCTCAACAAACAACACCTCAACACTTCCACCACCACCATAATTTGTAATAGCTAGTCTTAAATTAAAAGACAACATATTCAAAGCGACAGCAACTAGAATTGGGGGACATCACCAAAATTTCCTTTCTTTTCCCAGCAAAACATTTTTTACCTAATTTCAGCTCATAAATTACAAGCTTGTGTCTTTATCGAACTTGTTGTTCCAACATGCAACGATCTTGATTTTAAAAACTTAACATCAATACGGTTCAATTGCTACTTCAGTTAAAATCACGATGGATGATGAGCACGATTCGGTTCTCCAATCAAAGCTAAAATCCATCTCCAAAAAAGAAAAGAAAAGCCCAGAAAGAACACATCAGATGCAATCACCCCCTCCACCTTTCTCTCGCCCTCCCTCCCTCCCTCGGTCCCCCCCCCCTCTCTCTCTCTCTCTCTCGTTCATCCTTTTCCTTCTCTTTTGTTGGGTCCCTCATCATCTCCCCTGTTCTACCCCCCACACTGCAGAGACACTCTCCTTATAATATCTCCTCCTCTCATCCACTAACTACTCCACAAAGGTGAGCAAACGTGGAAAAAAAAAAAAAAATTAACACAAATCAAGAGCATACATGAGGTTGAAGATCTCGAATGAAGCATAAAGTAGAACTCACTAGCCAAGTTGTGTTCGGAAAGTAAAGGTGAGCTGAGCGTTAGGGTTTCTAATTAGGGCTTCTTTTTTTTCTTCCTTCTGATTTACTTGGCGATAAGTGAGGCAATCGGCGTGAGTGGCGAGCGGCAAGGGTCGAGCATCGAGTGGGGCAAGGGTCAACCGACGAGCGTTGAGCGAGGCCAGCGGCAAGCAACAAGCATTGAGCGTCGAGCGAGGCCAACGACGACAGCAAAGGGCGAGCGGCGAACGGCGATGCAATCACCCCCGTCAAAGGTGAGCAAACATGGAAAAAAAAATTAAAATTAACACAAATCAAGAGCATACATGAGGTTAAAGATCTCAAACGAAGCACAAAGTAGAACTCACTAGCCAAGTTCTGCTCGGACGGCAAGGGCGAGCTGAGCGTTAGGGTTTCTAATTAGGGCTTTTTTTTTTTTTTTTTTTTTACCTTCTGATTTACTCGGCGATAAGCGAGGCGAGCGGCGAGCATCGAGTGGGGCGAGCGTCAACTAGCAAGCGGCGAGCGTTGAGTGAGGCCAGCGGTGAGCGGCAAGCGTTGAGTGAGGCCAGCGGTGAGCGGCAAGGGTTGAGCGAGGTTAGCAGTGAGTGGCGAGTGGCGAGGGCGAGGCCGCCGACGCCGACGACAAAGAAAGGGCGAGCGGCGAACGGCAAGTGGCGAGCGGCGCGATTGGCGCGCACGATCAGAGATGAGCGGCGCAGGCAACTAGAGGCGAGCGGGGATGATGCTACTTTTGATTTTTGGGAAATTGAAAGACAAAATGGAAGAGAACGTGCCTCGGGGAAGGAAGTCAGGAGCTTTATGGCGTAACAAAACGGCGTGAGTCCGTGACCGTGAGGACTTCTTTTGTCCTCAGACTCCTCACAGTGAATAACAGAGAATTGAGAATTCTCTGGATTGTGGAGGAGAGGAGGACGCCGTCAAGACTTTACGGCGTGAAGTTCAGTGTTCACGCCTTTCCTTTTGGATGCCAGTTGTTTTGTTAGCTATTATTGACAATAATAGCTTTAACATTAGGTTTTTTTTTTTTTTTGACGAGCTTTAACATTAGGTTTGAAAATATAAAAAAATAATTCCTTACCAAAAAAATATATAAAAGAAATATAAATAATATAATATATTATAAAATACAGGGTTGGTCTAAGTTGGACCAACCCAAAACTCTTAGAACCGAGGACCAACCCGCACAATGTTGGTCCTGGAATTTCAGGACCAAGGACCGACCCAGTCCCCTTGGGAACCGGACCAGGACCGGTAGGGTTGGGCCGGTCCAGGGTCGACCCTAGTCCGCTGCTCACCCCTAATCGTTCCCCTCTACCTCCCAATCGTTACCCTCTGCTTCAACATTTCCTCCTCCTTTTTCCTTTTCTTTTTTTCCTTTTTTTTTCACCTCAAAGCTACTTTGCAAAATACACCAAAATACAAATACCCAAACACTTCAGCATTCACTAAATGCCCATTCTTCTAAAGATACTTGGGGAAATACAAAGCCATTTCCCCAAAGTTGAACCAAATGAGCCAAATGAGCACGGTACCAAACGCAATTCTATTTTAAAATCAGAAATTTTGGACAGTTACCAAACGGCTTAAAATGCTTAGAATCAGTTCCCAAGAATATAATAAAAAATAATCATTTCTGATCAAAATCTACTCTCAGGAACAGAATCGTTACCAAATGCACCCTTATCGACCAAGCAGTTATATTAATTGCTTCAGCTCAAACTTCTAGCCTAAACTAGCATTAGATAATAGGCAAGAAATCCCTTCTAATAAGGTTCCGTTCATGCGTTCTACAATATCATTATGCTGTTGTGTATTCACTATAGTATGATGTCTCATAATACCTTTAACTTTGCAAAACTCATTAAAATCACCTCCACAAAATTCCAATTCATTATCTATTCTCAATTGCTTAATCCTTTTACCACTTTATTTCTCAATTAATGTTTTCCATTGTTTAAATGTAACAAAAACATCACTTTTTTGTTTTAGAAAATAAACCCAAACCTTTCTTGAAAAATCATCAATGAAAGTGAGTAAATACTTTGAACCAATGCTTTTTGAAGGAACTTTCGCAAGCCCCCAAAGATCAAAGTAAATATAATCCAAAGTGCCCTATGTTGTGTGAATTCTTGTTTTGAAACTAATCCTTTTCTATTTTCCAAAGACACAATGCTCATAGAAATCCAGTTTTTCAATCTTTTGACCACATAAAAGACCTCTCTTACTCAACTCCTCTATCCCTCTACTACTCATATGGCCTAATCTCATATGCCATAATTTAGTGTTGTTTGATTCCGTCATAGTGAATGAGATTGCAGTTGAACCAGTAATATAATATCTTGCAATTGATACGAAGTACCAATTTTTAGCCTTTTCATCAGTAGAAGTGAATCTCTTATGATCTTCATAACTCCATTTTCAGTTGTAAACTTACAACCATTACCATCAAGTGTACCCAAAGAGATAAAGTTTTTGTTCAAATCAATAACGTGTTTGACATTATTCAAAGTCCCGATGGTGTTGTCATACATCTTAATATTGACTGTCCCAATCCTAACTACTTTGCATTTAGCATTGTTTCCCATTGTAATCACTCCATCGTTAAATTCTTTGTATTTGGAGAATCAATCATGATTAGGGTTCATGTGGTATGAACTACTTGAATCAAAGAGTCCAGTCGTTACTAAATTTGTTTTATTATCCACAACCAATAACCAATTTTTATTTTCTTTTTCAACAACACCAGCTTGAGTAGGGTTTTCGTTTCCCTGATTCCACCTAATTTAGTAGTTCTGATTATTCTGCGATTTGCATTCCCTTGATTTTGCTGATTCATATTTTCTTTTTGTTGTTTTGCCTTCAATTTTAGACAATTTATCTTGATATGCCCTTTAAACTTACAATAGTTGCAAATCAAACCCCTATGCTTTGATTCTAATTTGGGCTTGCCACCGTTAGTTCTCTCAATAAACATTCCTCTAGCAACTAAACCAACCCCATGGTCATTACTGCCTTCAAAAGTCAATTCTATATCTAGTTTCTGCTTATTTAGAAGACTAGTCTTGACATCTTCAACATCAATAGTTTCTTTACTAACAATCATAGTTTCTACAAAATTTTTATAAGAGAAAAGTAGTTAAACTAACAATAAGAGAAACACCTTTAGCTCTATGAAGAGTGGAGTCATTGCTTGAGCCTCAACCGATTGGCGAGGGATTTTGTCAAAAAAAGTCTCCAATTTATTCCATTAACTTGCAATTGTTTTCTAATCTCGTACCTGCTGTAGAAGTTCATTCGCGAGACACAACTGAATAGTAGATAGAGTTCTTTCTTCCAATTTTTTTTCATCTTTCATCCGACATGCGTTCTACTTTCTTCCCTCTCCTAAACAGAGTTTTCTTCAAACCATACTGCATAAGAACGGCCAACGTATGAACTTGCCATAAGTTGAAATTGCCGCTCCCATCAAACTTCTCAATATCAAATCTTGTTGTTGAACTTAAAGCCATAACTAGAAGATTGCGAAAAACCCTAAGGCTATGATACCATAATGTTATGGTAGATGCATAAACTAAAACAAAATTAAAATTGAGAACAATAAAAGAACACCATTTTTACGTGGAAAGCCTTGCAAGACAAATCACGGGGAGAGGAGAAACAAAATCCACTATAGAAATCCAGAATTATAAAAGATGGCTCTGAAAAGTTTAACTCTTTCCATATCAACTTCTTATATATAGGCAAGAATCAAATTCAAAATAAGAAATCTCTTTTCAGGAAATTGTGGCCCTGTTTGGTAACGTGCCAAACAAGAATCGATTCGATTTTTATTCCTGAATCGGTTTGGGACGAGAATCGCGTTTGGTAAAATTTTTGTTCCCGGAAACAAATTTGTTCCCGGAATCAGTTTGGGACAAGATTTGAGAATAAAAAAAAAGTTGATTGTGCATCCGAGAATCAAAAAAATCAACACAATAAAACTCTTATACTAATTATTATTATACTATAATAATAATATAATAATAATTATATTAGGCCCCGTTTGGTAACGTGCCAAATAGTGATTGATTCTGATTTTTGTTCTCGAATTAGTTTGGGACGAGAATCGCGTTTGGTAAAATTTTTGTTCCCAGAACAAATTTGTTCCCGGAACAAGATTTAAGAATTAAAAAAAGTTGATTCTCGTCCGAAATCAAAAAAAAAGAATCAACACAATAAAATTCTTATACTAATTATTATTATACTGTAATAATAATATAATAGTAATTATTACTATATAATATTACTAATTATTACTATAATATAATTATTATATACTAATATAATAATTATAATTATATACTAATATATAATATAATTATATACTATATATAATATAATTATATAATTAGTATATTATTATAATTATTAATATAAGTATACTATTATATAATTATAATTATATTAGTATACTTATTATAATATTATAATAATTATTAATTATAATTAATAATATACTAATAATAATCAATAATTAATAATTAGTAATATTATATTATTATATTAATATACTATTAAGTATACTAATATTATTAATATTTTAATAATATTACTAATTATTAATATAATATAATAATATAAACTATTATTAATAGTAATTATTAATATTATAATAATAGTTAATAATTAATATACTAATTATTATAATATTATTATAGTATACTAATAATAATATAATATATTAGTATACCAGTTATTAGTATAGTAATAGTATATAGTAATATAGTATACTATTACTAATAAGTAATAATATTAATAGTAT
Source organism: Eucalyptus erythrocorys (assembly GCA_014182555.1). Taxonomy (NCBI): domain Eukaryota; kingdom Viridiplantae; phylum Streptophyta; class Magnoliopsida; order Myrtales; family Myrtaceae; genus Eucalyptus; species Eucalyptus erythrocorys. The sequence continues at coordinate 35,975,201 of CM024600.1, read as the reverse complement.
AATTAATAGGAGAAAAAGGAAAAAGGAAAGGAAAAAAGAAAAGAAAAAAGCAAAAAAGTAAAAAAATTATTAGGAAAAAAGGAAAAAAGGAAAAAAAGAAAAGAAGAAGAAAAAAAAAAGGAAAAAAAGAAAAAAAAAAAGGAAAAGAAAAAAAAGGAAAAGAAAAAAAGAAAAAAAAAAAAAGAAAAGAAAAAAAGTAAAAAAAATATTTAAAAATTAAAAGAAATTAATTTGGAATGAATCAATGAATACGTTATCAAACGCAATTACTATTCCGAAATAAAAATTTTGAATAGTTACAAACGCGTTCTTTTACTCATAATCGCCCACAGGAACGAGAATAAAAAATAATCATTTCTTATCATAATCGGTTAAAGAACGTAATTTACCAAACGCGACCTTAGTATACTAATAATAATATTATATTAGTATACTAATTATTAGTATATATAATATTACTATAATAATATATATAGTAATTATTACTATATAATATTACTAATTATCACTATAATATAATTATTATATTAGTATAATTATTAATATAAGTATACTATTATATAATTATAATTATATTAGTATATTTTTATAATATTATAATAATTATTAATTATAATTAGTAATATACTAATAATAATTAATAATATTACTCATTATTAATATAATATACTAATATAAACTATTATTAATAGTAATTATTAATATTATAATAATAGTTAATAATTAATATACTAATTATTATAATATTATTATAGTATACTAATAATAATATAATATATTAGTATACCAATTATTAGTATAGTGATAGTATATAGTAATATAGTATACTATTACTAATAAGTATATTAAATATAATAATAGTATAATTAATAGGAGAAAAAGGAAAAAAAAAAAAAAAGGAAAAAGGAAAAAAAAGAAAAGAAAAAAAAAAAGGTAAAAAAATTATTTAAAAATTAAAATAAATTAATTTGGAACGTAATCGGGCGCGTTTGGTAACGATTACTCGCTCCGAGAACCGATTCGACGAAAATGATTATTTTTATTCTCGTTCCCGATTGATTTTGAGTAAAAGAACGCGTTTGGTAATCGTCCAAAATTCATGATTTTGGAATAAATTGCGTTTGATAACGTATTTATTGATTATGTTCCAAATTAATTTCTTTTAATTTGTAAATAATTTTTTTTTACTTTTTACTTTTTTTTCTTTTTCTCTTTCTTTTTTCCTTTTTTCCTTTTTTTTTCCTTTTTTTCTTTCCTTTTTTTCCTTTTTCTCTTATTCTTTTCTCCTATTAATTATACTATTAATATTATTACTTATTAGTAATATACTTTAACATACTTATTATAATTCATATAATATACTTATTAGTAATAGTATATTAGTATATACTATTACTATACTAATAATTGATAAATATATTATATTATTATTAGTATACTATGATAATTAATAATTAGTATATTAATGATTAACTATTATTATAATATTAATAATTACTATTAATAATAGTTTATATTATTATATTATATTAATAATTAGTAATATTATTAATAATATTAATAATATTAGTATACTTAATAGTATATTAGTGTAATTATATAATATTACTAATTATTAATTATAATTAATAATTATTATAGTATTATACTATATAATTATAATTATTATATTAGTATATAATAATTATATTATAGTAATGATTAGTAATATTATATATAATAATTACTAATATATTATTATAGTAATATAATATATACTAATATTAGTATACTAATATAATTACTATTATATTATTATTATAGTATAGTAATAATTAGTATAAGAATTTTATTGTGTTGATTCTTTTTTTGATTCTCGGACGCTTGAAATCAACTTTTTTTTATTCTTAAATCTTGTCCCAAACTGATTCTGGGAACAAATTTGTTCTCGGGAACAAAAATTTTATCAAACGCGATTCTCGTCCTAAACTGATTCTGGGAACAAAAAATCAGAATCGGTCACTGTTTGGCACGTTACCAAACAGGACCTCAATGGACACGTTTTCAAACGCAATTCTATTCCAGAATTAGAAATTTTGGACAGTTACTAAACGCGTTCTTTTATTCAGAATCAGTTCCCGATAACAGAATAAAAAATAATCATTTCTTGTCAGAATCAGTTCCCGGAAACATAATCGTTACCAAACGCGCCCTTTCTCCAACTAGAAAAACCATTCAATTAGGAAACCTACCGAATTAGGGAACTTTCCTTTTCAGGCTCAAACTTGAGACATATCTAACAAAACCAGTATATCATTTCTGCTCTAACAAGTGCAATGCCTAGTGATGGGGAGATTAAGTTTGATGGTATATGACTAGTGACGGTGATTAAAGGAGTATTTTGAAAGTATTAGATCGATTGACTGCCTTTCTTGGCTTATGGCCTAGTAACTCATGTATGTAACAAATTGTTGATCTCCTTCATTTTTTAGACATGGATTAAACTCCCAAATGTTAAAGTTCATATGTGAAAAATTGACGAGTTGCAACTACAAATTTGCCAAATTGAAGCCAAGCATTTTGATGCTAACATAGTTCTTTCTCTTTTCATTCATCTATTATATATTTAAGCCAAGAATCCGTTTTTTATTCGCTCTTAGCTTTTCAAATTGCCCTTATATCTTTTTGTCTCAACACTTATTCACTTTTCTCTAAGAATATTTTTACCTAATGCTATTGTTTAATAGTAGAATACTACTTTTAAATCAAAAAGTTTCCGCAGCCTAAAATACACCTGATGTGCATAGCTCACATTAATTCTAATATAAATTTAGGTTTTATTTATTTTGCGAATTTTTTTCTTATAATTATTTTTTGACATTTAAATTGCTTAGGAAAATAAGTTGATGAAAAATCTTTTTCTAATCAACGTATAATCTATGCTTAAATTCAAAAAAATGATTTTCTATTTTAAAAATTATAAATTATTTTTTTTAAAACCTTGTTAGATATCAACACTTGGTTCACAAACTCTATGCTTGGGCTTAGGAATCCTAGCACCTATATTCGGATTCTCGATAGTGAGCTTGGGTCTAGAGGTTGGGGCCAGTATAGGGTCCATCGAGGCCAAGCCAAGCTCTAAAGAGACAAGCCTAGAACCTCGATGCTTGTGCGCGGGTCCACAAAGGTTGAGCTTGCAACCTCAATATCCATGCTCGACTCTTCGATGCTTGAGCTCAAGCTTAGGTCCTTAGTGCTCATGCTCAAGTCTTTTACACTTAGGTTGAGGTCCTTGGTGCTTGAGCCTAAGTCCACCGAAGCCAGGCTTGGAATCCTATTCTCGAGCTTAGGTCCATCAAGGAATTAGGCCATGCCTTGATGGATGAGGCTTGGGCATCGGCGACTTGGGCATGGGAACCAAGGTCCAAATTTTGGCCGCCATGAATTGGGGTCTAATCCTCGGTGTCCTAACTTGACCACGATGGGTGCAAGCACAGGCACCAAGGTCCTTGGCCTAGCCTTCATAAACCATGGCTGGCCATGATGGATTTGAGCTCGATTCCACAGAAGTCAGGTGTGGGACCTTAGTGCTTGTGCCCAATTCCCTAATTGCCAATGCCTAAGCCACTAGCACTCGAATAACGCATGTCTATTTAAGGAAATAAATGTAGATTTTCCTTGGCTCAACCTTCATAAACCATGATTGGCCATGATGAATCCAAGCTCGAGTCCACAGAAGCCAAGTGTGGAACCTTAGTGCTCATGCTTGAAGCCCTAATTGCCAATGGCCTAATGCCTAGGCCATTAGCACTCAAATAATGCATGTCTATCTAGAGAAATAAATGTAGATTTTCCTTTCCTAATGAAGGAAAATAATTCCCAATTCATTTTGCGATTACTAGATAATATTATCATTTTCCTAAAAATGACTTCTTAAAAGATAGTTTTCAAAAATGTCAATTTTTTCCTAAAACAGACGGAAGACTAACTTGCGTATCTTGACAAATATAATCTGACCAATCCATGTTGCATATATAAGTGAATGACGACAACCACGTACATGTGCAAAATGTATATATGCAGCCAACAAATAAGCCCCCGTTGAGATGAAACGCATAACTGGTCATGCGTTACACGTAGATCACACAACAAGTTGCCAAGATGACATGCCTTCGCACGAAATATTGCAGCCCAACTCATGATCTGCACAACCATACATTCACCAAGAGACCACAAGAAGTGCAAGGTACATGAAATTAAAGGGAAGTGACTTGATTAACTTTGCATATCATGAGACATCGTTCAATGATAGACACTCAAGATGCGTCTGTATATTCCGCGTTCTCCATAGAATCGTAATATCGGACGTACGTTAGAACATGATGAGATGCGAAGTAAGTACGCAAATAAATGGCAAGGGAGCAACAAAATGATTATTCCAAATTGAGAGTTAATCTTCTTTTTATGGAGAAAAAATACATATTTTCTCACATGAATTGTATATACGAGTGATTTCAGAAATGACATCACAGTTTCTTTTCTAAAGCTTCGCATAAGTAAATGATAAGTATATGATCAATGTGGCGTGACGTGACATCGAAATCGAGATCATTCCCACATCAGCTAAAGCTGGAAGCACGATAAATATCTGCGATTGATCCTTAGCGTGGGAACCCACATCCCGCGCAATCCTTTTCTTCGAAGGTTGTATGTCATCATTGAGATGGTGACCCAGCAGCGATTGGAATTTGCCCTTTTTTGGCAATCATTTGGTTGGATACCAAAAACACCCCCAGTCGGAAAAGCATTTCGAATTTGGTGCATTTCAAATGCCATCGCGCTGTCCAATTCAAACTTAAAAAGCGAATTTGTCAACGTTAATATTCATATATATGAAAGAATTTCCAAATGAGTCTATGGAATTGGTCCAAGATGGACGGTTCTCGTTTTGGAATTAGAAATCGCCAATTAAAGACCAATTCCGATATATTAAAATTAGGAATTGCCTGTTACGATTTTTGAATGGGTCATTGAAATTGATTGAAATGTTTCCACTTCGGAAGAGTCGTGTAAGCCAGAGGTGATAGGGACCGACAGAGGGAGAGATGAGGTCAAAGGCAATTTAGAGCGAGAGCGAGAGACGAGATGAGGCCACAAGATGAATAAGGTGAGCCATAGAGAGAGATGAAGAAGAAACTGTGGTTTTGATTTGATAAATGAAAACATAAAAATTAAATTATACATGTGTGTACTTATCCGGTTTAAGTGACATTTTTACACCTAAAATCGAGAATCGATTGATACTCACCAGTTCCTAATAAATTAGGATTAAGAACTGGATCAATTTTATGAGAACCAATTTGATTTGGTTCTGGGCAGTATCCATATTAATTTTCAAATCCCCTAACAATTAGCATGGCATTTGGTTCGAAAACTCACTTCTGGATTGCTTGCATTATTGGGGTCGATTATTTTGGGGGCTAACCATCTTGAAAGTCTACGAACGAATCCATGAAAGCGGACGAACGGCCTGGAGTTGGTACGCAAGGGGAGCATAACAAAAATCAGCTCGGTCGGCGGGATCCTTACAAGCTGGCAGGTGGCCACGTGATGGATGGTCCCTCCTGGATCTACCATCAGATCATCGCTGGCTGTTATCGTATGTTGCGGGGAAAATAAATCACTGCACCACTCAATTTCATTTGAGCCTATTTGATGTTAATACAAATCTATAAAAATCGATTTATTACGTGGCACACGTTAAATTGTAACTGATAATTTTAACAAATTGACACATTCAATTCAAGCGTAGAAAAGGGCTGCAAATTGATGCGATTTTTGTAAACAGATATTCTCCATGGATTTTTCGAGTATGTACCATGCCAATTTCTTTTTTCTCGAATGAAGAGATGAATATAAGGAAGAAAAGAGGGGTTAATTTATCTCGTCCCTCTAGTTTTATTCATCTTTTTGCCAAACCCAAGATTCACGAGTCTTTTTGCCTTCAAATCTTAACGTCTCATGTTATCTAATTTTAAGATCCAATGATTTGCATAATTGACTTGCAAAATATCTACACATTTCGCCTTGAATTTTTATATTTACTCTTTTCAAATAGTTTCACATTATGAATTTCAAAGTCCAAGTCTTTTCAAACCTTGTAATAACAATGGCATGTTATTTGAGAACCAAAAGGGTGCAAGTCCACTATGCTTATTTCTCAATAATAACATTTTTATAATAATGATCGCATATAAATGAGAAATATTTTTATAGTGCCTGAAAATGTTAAGACATAAATTATAATTGATAATAAAGATATTTTTCATTAACTAATAATTCCAAGCAATATAAACAATCATTTTTTTTTAAAAAATATTTTTTTAAATCATTTTTTTCCACGAAGTAAATCGATTCATAAAAAGAAATTGATCACAATTTCTGCAACATATAACAATTGACCTACCATCTTCAGTTGTACGGGTGAAATTCAAAAGAAAAAAATGGTTCTCATTTCCATAACATTTCAGAAGTACTTATCGAACACGTCGATATATTTCGATTTTTAAGTATTTATTATACATAACACAAGAAAGGTAATATAAACAAACAATTACAACCTTACTTTAAATGGTCTATTTTTAACACGTCACCGGAGGTTATTTGGTAACGGAAATCTTTAAACGTAAAATTACACAACTTACGGAATAAGTCCATCTTCCCTTTCTTTTCGGTCCTACAGTATCAGGCATGGAATCAAGGGATCGATATCTTGCTTTTCACTTTAATCACCGGCACGGAGAATCCATATCCACGTTACCCCGTTTCTTCCTTTGGAATATATGCCCCAAAAATAATGAAGGCATCATTGTCTGCCCCCCGCCACCGGTCGGTCCCCATCACTACCCGAAAAAACTCGAAAAAAAAAAAAAAAAAAAAAATAAAAAAATCGAAAAGGTTGGGGTGGTGGTGGTGGTGGTGGTGGTGGGAGGGGAGGCTGTGGCCTATATATAAACGCACGCGCACCAGCGAGGCGAGTCTCCTCGTGTTCGCCCTCGCACGCGTGCCGGATCGGTGGGTGACGACGACGACGACGACGACGACGACCGGACGACGGAATCGCCTCCCGACATCGCTCGAGTGACGGAGAAGGAAAGGCCCCCCTCCCCTCCGCCGCCCTCTCTCTCTCTCTCTCTCGCCGTCCTCGGCGACGGTCATTCATGCCGTTTGGCGCTCAGGTCTTCCCCCTCCTTCTCTCCCTCTGTCTATATCTTTCTTGTGCGCGCGCGCGCGATCGCGCCTTGGCGGGGCCGTGTCGCGTTCGCGCGTCGCTTTGTGGAAATGCGTGTGCTGTTGCGATGGATCCCCGCTTCTGAGGTCTGGTTTCCGACGATTGAGCGCGTTTCGTTTTAGATCCGGCGAGATCGGGCCGGATCGGATCCGGTCCGGATGTCGTTTCGTTTGTTCGGATTGGTGTTGGTACGGGCCTGCTGTGGGCTAGGGTTCGGTTTGGGGGGCGATTGATGTGGCGAGGATCTTCGCTGATGTCGAGCGATTGCGTCTGAGGTCTGCTTTTGGTGGCGCGCTTATCGTTTAAGAGGAATTTGGCATAACGTACCTGGATTTTTTCTTATCCTGAAGGTTTTTGATGTGAAGTGAATCGGCTCATGTCCTTTGGCTTTTGGATTTGGGCAGATAATTAATGCTCTGTCCGATCTCTTTAGCTCCGTGCCGTCACGGAATGTCGTGGGCTTGTAATCCATAATTCGAATCACCAGCATTTGCTTTTGGTTTGTATGTGTCTCCGATGTTTTTTTTCCTTTTGCTCTCTTATAAATGATTAGTAAGGGTAAACCAGTTGAAAGTTGAGCTTGAATTGCTGAATACTCTAGTGACTCTGTATTGCTTGGGTATCAAAACAGTTCAAGTTTTCGTTTTATATATTCACAAATGACTGATTTGCGAACATGATTTGGAACTAAATAGTTTATCCCACTGCACCTTGAGAGCTTGAGCTTCAGCTGGAGTTTCAGTTGAGTCCAATCCAACACCAGATTGCGTACAAGAAGTTACGAATCACCTTTGTCTTTTTTAGTAAAGGCACAATTACCATTCATCCTTTCAGTTTAAGTATAATTTTATCTTTTTTTGTGCTCAAAATAGCGGGTCGTTGTTGGAGATCAGCTGGGAATAACTTGACTCATAAAAGTAGCAAATAAGTGGCAAGCAAGTTTTTCTCTGTTTGCCAGCAGGGATGCTGCAACCTTTTATTGCTGCTTCCATTTTAAGTAAAAGCACTTGACTTTGTTGAATCACAAAATAGTGCGTGTCCATGCGCACTTTTGCACACGCGTACCCACCGGTGCATAGGCATGCACAAATTGTTGCTTCAGAATCGGATGGCGACTTTTTAAGAATTCATGGGACATGGCAATCTATAGGATGCCAATTCCTATGTGGTTTATGATCTCTGTTTCTCTTTTTGTCCTCATTTAAAGTTTATGATCTCTGTTTCTCTTTTTGTCCTCATTTAACATATTGTGACCCCATTAAAAAAAGTTGTTAATATGCTTAGGAAAAGATGACTTGTTTTATCATTTTTGGGTCAATATTTGGGCACATGCTTAAAAAATTGGCAGTAGCATCAGTTTGTTTTAGTTTTTCTTTTTTTATGAGAATCAGCTTCTCTAAATGTATATGTTAGTACGTGTTTGCATATCGTGTTATTGCCACAGTTTGTGCAACCTTGCTTGATTTAACATTTTGTTTCTTACTTCTTTGGTTAGGTCTAACGTCAAAATCTTTGTGTCAGGTTACACTCAAGTAGGATTTGAAATCAGTGTTCACTTCATAAGATATGGAGCAGCTGCGGTTTTGGTTGAATCGCCCAAAGTGTTGGATTCTCTCTTTCCAGGAAATGCTTGATTGGCGGTTTTTCGTGCTTGGAGAGTTTCTTCTGATTTCCTTTGTGAATTGCACATAGTCGTCAGCTTTTTGGATGAATAGTAGAAGAGGAATAATGCGAGGTTTTTATAGCATAGGAGGCGGATCATCAGTGCATTGTACCAGGTAAGCAGCACTTCTTCTTTTCCATTGTGCTGACTGAAAATATTCTCTAACCAGCTTTGTATTGGACAGTGCATTTCCATTTCAGCTTCATGTGAAAATTTCTGAGAGAAGTTGTGAAAGGTGAACGTCTGACACCTTTGTATTCTTAATATTAATTTTATGTCCATGTAGAATTCTGTGCTCATTTTTCATTTGCAACACCATTTCTTCTTTACAGGGCTGACTGCAGCACCTAAAAGCTGTATCTGCTTGTGAGCAACGTTTGTGGAAGTTGGTGTATTGGAACAGAAGATAATCCTTCAGTTATATAGTGCAGGATGGTTTGTTTGACCAGATACTCGTCACTGAACATCTGCAAAGGGGTTGTGTGGATGAGATAGCTCTCGCTGTAGTTGACCTCTTGGATACTACTTCCAGATGCAGTATCCCTCAATTGAGAGGCAATCCTTTTAGCTGGGTGGCATCGGTTCAGCATGTTTGAAGGCATCTGTCCTTTTCTGCCATTGCATTGTCAGGGGCATCAAGCATTCAGTTCAATAATTAATAAAGCCAGGAAAGCTGTCTGACAGAGTACTTCGGGTGGCGCAATTGCAGTTTGTGCCCTTTAATATGAGTGGTAGACTCAGCTAGATGAGTAACGGCATTTGTCTGTAGTATATAGAGTTAATCAAGTGTAATCTGCTTGTAATCATTATACTTCCTGGGAAGTTCGTTTAATTTTTGTGTTCTGGAATAAAGAAAGAGCCTCAAGCTATTTCGGTTGCTCTGCTTCTGGAAGAATGGAGAGGTAATTTCATCTTTCATGCAGTTCATTCTTGACATGCTTGTGTGTGTGGATTGTCTATAGCTGGTTTTCGGTTGCTGCAGGTATAAATTAATAAAAGAAGTTGGTGATGGAACATTTGGAAGTGTTTGGCGAGCTATAAATAAGCTGTCTGGTGAAGTTGTAAGTGTTTTTGTAATGTACTTTTTGATAGCAGGTAGTTGTTTGGATCAGCTATCTAATCAGTATAGCACGGCATCTCTTTTATGCAGGTTGCAGTTAAGAAAATGAAGAAGAAATATTATTCGTGGGAGGAGTGCATAAACTTGAGAGAAGTGAAGGTGTTACAGCACAGTACTTGTCTTTTGACCTACTCATCCAATGCTTCTATGCCGTTATTAATTAAAGTTTCTCTTTATGACAGTCATTGAGGAAGTTGAACCATCCAAACATTGTAAAGCTTAAGGAAGTGATCCGGGAAAATGATATCTTATATTTCGTGTTTGAGTATATGGTACACTTCTGTGTTTCTACTAATTGAATGACTGCTTGTGCTACTTTAGGCATAATTGCGAGATAATTGCTGACTAATTCTTTCTGCTTCAGGAGTTCAACTTATACCAGCTCATGAAAGACAGAGAGACATTATTTTCTGAAGCAGAAATCAGAAATTGGTGCTTTCAAGTATTTCAAGGTCTTGCATACATGCATCAGCACGGGTACTTTCACCGAGACCTTAAACCAGGTAATTTTTCCAAATCTTGAGTTTAGAACGTAAATTTAATGTTGATTAAGCATCAGCTCTATGATGATTGGTGAAAGCACATAGTTTATGGCCAAAGGAGGGAAGGTGGTTAATCCTAGCTTGAGAAAATAAATTATTCTAGGTTTAGATATTTAATTACTGGTTCCCTGAACCTCTCCCTTTGTAGTTGTATTCTATTCATACCTTTCTTTAAGTCAAATTGACCCGAATCCCTGGTATTTTAGTATTGTAGATAGATGTTAGTGGCCTTCTCATCTGCATATATTCAAGATATGCCGTGTGTTCTGACTTCAGGAGATGCTCCCCCCTTTAGATCTTCTGTCGAGTTGTTAGCTTGATGGTTCTGTGCTATCGATCAGTAGCTAGGCAAGTTGTTCCTTTTCTTTTAAGGGAAAAACCCATTAATGTGGCATTGTTAGTGGCAATAATTCATATATAACTCGCAGGGACTCGGGACAGAGACAGTAAATCACACTGAGGAACTCTAAACTAGTATAGACTGGCATAATTTTGGCAAGCTAAACCTTTATGTCAAAAGAAATTTTCTTATGTCTATATAGTTTAACCTAAAGCAATACACAAGCCCTTTCTAGAAACTATGCAATTGAAGATCTCCCTCAACCTTTTACCATCCCTAAACTTTCTATGTCAGCTCCAGAACTAGATTGCCAAACCTTGAGCAACTACTTGCCAGTACTTAGGGAGTTACCTTTGCAGTCTAGTTTCAAATCATCTGCTTTTCTTTCATATATGGTTCTTTGCCTTATTGCTTTTCTTTCATTTGTAGTTCTTTTCCTATATTTTAGATTACTTTTTAAGCTATTAGTGGCGTCACACTAAGAGTTACCTTTACAATCTGGTTTGGATCATCTGCTTTTCTTTCATAAATAGTTCTTTGCCTTATTGCTTTTCTTTCATTTATAGTTCTTTTCCTATATTTAAGATTACTTTTTATAGCTATTATTGGCATCACTGTAAGAGTTGCTTTCCTACTTTGTCTACTGAATCTATTATACATTTTCTTGAGATTTGGGCTTACATCTAAAATATACCCCCCTCCCTCCACTTCCAACCCCTTCTGCAGGAGATGCTTGCGAAGTTACCTTTTTATGTTCTGTTGTATCTCCAGCGCATGTACAAGTCTAGTGCATATATCATTATGACCTGCAATAGGTTTTTTTTTTTTTTTCTTTTTCTTTTTTCTAATGGAGTTGCAGATATCTAGCTCATAAGTTTCTCCTGCTATCTTATCTTTCATTATCCCTAACCTTATAAGTCGCTCTCTCTCGCAGAAAATCTGTTGGTCACGAAAGAGACTATTAAAATAGCTGATTTTGGCCTTGCTCGTGAAGTAAATTCACGGCCACCGTACACTGAATACGTGTCAACACGCTGGTGAGTGATATGAACTCTCTTATTAGAATTCAAATTATTTCAGCAATTATCAGTATTCTTTTTGTGATCTGCTGTATTTTCTTGACCCAAAAAATAATAAAATGAAAAACAGGTATCGAGCTCCTGAAGTCCTGCTTCAGTCATTTACATATGGTCCTAAAGTTGGTGAGTGTGTAATGGCAATTAACTGTTTACTTAAATTATTTAAAGTCACAATCTTTTGAGTTATAGTAATTAGTGAACTTCTCTTTTTTGCCTTGCTTATATAGATATGTGGGCTATGGGTGCTATCATGGCTGAAATGTTCAACCTGCGTCCCCTTTTTCCAGGCAGCAGGTATATGTCCGGATGTAATCTTTCTTCTTAAAACTCTGTGCAATTGGATATATTCTGGTCTGAAAATTTTCTGCTTGCTTTGTTACGGTGTATATGAAGCTCATTTATACATAATTCATATGAGTATGCTTTGTAGCTTTGTCAACTGCTCTCTCTTGGATTCTGCTCGCTAGTTGATATTGAGTGCAAAAGTAATTGACACTTTACCCGTGATGCATTCAGTGAAGCAGATGAGATATACAAAATATGCAGTGTGTTAGGTAGTCCTACCCCTGACTCTTGGACAGAAGGTCTTCATCTTGCGAAGGCCATTGATTATCAATTCCCCCAGGTCATAAGTTTTTAGATTACTGCTTCTTTCTATAATCATATTCTTTAGTGTGCATTTACGGAACGGAATTAGTTTTGTCATGCAGTTTCCTGGTGTTGATCTTTCTGTGGTGATACCACCTGCAAGTGAAATTGCTATTAGTCTTATAAAGGTAAGCGAATTGTAAACTATGGAAATTCATTATGGCCTTTTATAGCTGAGGTTTGATGGTTTATTCTTTTGTGTGCATTTAATGGACAGAATCCAGTTTGCGGCCTTACCACTCACTGATCTTGTTTGCTATTTGCTTTAACGTGCTTTTGTTTCATTGACAGTCACTTTGTTTATGGGATCCCTGCAAGCGGCCGACGGCAGCTGAAGCATTGCAGCATCCTTTCTTTCAGGTGACGATTTTTTTTTTTTTTTTTTTTTTTTCCTTAAAAATAATCAGAAAATGTGCATTATTTTCTATCTTTGGTCTTGTGGCTTCTTTGTAATGTGTACTTGTATTTGTGCCAGAGTTGCTATTATGTTCCACCATCTCTTCGTGTGAGGGCAGCTGCTCCGAGAACACCTCCTTCAGGTTTTTCTTCTTCTTTTTTTTTTTTTTTTTTTTTTTTTTTTTTTTCAATTTGTCTAAAATATCCTTTTACTGGACATGATAAGAAAAGTCTATCGGGATTTCTCTTTTGTCATCATACATGAGTTATTCAATTTTATGGGCACAGTTGGAGCTAGAGCACCTTTGCAGCAGCAAAATACTAGAAGAACAGCTGTTGTAGCCAGTACAAAGCTCTCTGCCAACCTTTCATCACCAAAACAACAGCCTGTCAACAGAGGTTGCATAACTTGTCAATTTTTTTAGCCCTCATGACTGGAATTTTATGATGAGATAGTGTAGCAACTTCACTTCTCCTGTATTTGATATTACGTGTTGATTGAGGCTCAGAAGAGAACAGTGCATTGATGCTATATTTTCAATGCATGAAATTTAAAGAAATTGCATTCTCCCACCTAAGATTGTTATTGGTTCTTTGCCTCCCTTGGTGGTTTTTTAGTTTCACGGCACTATGGTAAGTGTTTATGCAGGAGATTAGGGCAAAAACTGTAACTAATACAATATATCTCAATGTCATTAAAGGGAAACTTTTCCTATATTTTGTAGTCGAAATGGAGTTCTGTGAGGTAGGTACTGAATCATGTGATTTATTGACACACCACAAACTTGAAACAAATATAAAGCTGCACTTGGCCTTCTGAGTAGTTGTTTTACTAGGTAGGAGTGCCTTAAGGGGGTTTAATTGTATTTGGTGTGTAACGTAAAATCTCATATATATACCTGCATAGCTTGATGCTTGGCATTGTCATTGAATTGTCTTAATGGTAGGACTTGGTAATGTTATTGTTCTTCAAGCATCAGCCATGTTTGATGTAAGACTATCATTCAAGTCACGTGCAACTCTTTTTACCTGCTGGCAGTTTCGTCTATTTTTTCCTTTCCATCCGCATAATTATTTAATGTCTTACCATAGAAGATATCAAAAGTTGATTACCTGGAGGATTGTTCTCCAAATTTTTGCTTGTAAGAGTTTTGAATAAACGATTTTTTATGTAGATGAATATGCACATCTGTTTTAGTTTAGATTTGATACAGTATATATTACCTCACTTCATTCCCTTCGCTATTGCAGGTGTAGAAAGGAAGCTAAATATGGGCAGTGAGGTGCGAGTCTATTACCTGTTTTAATTTTTATGTAGAATTACGGTGTCCTTGGTTGAGAGTTCCTTAAGTGGAAAGGCAGTCATAAGAGATGATAAATGCTTTGACTCTCTCTTGTTAAGTTTCTCCTGTGGGGTTTATTCATGGTTTCTGCTTGTCCTTTCCAGTCTACACGTGACAGACAACCTTCAAGAGACCCACTAAGACTTGCTTCATTTAGCTAGGCCCGATCACTGAAATTATAGAGAAGAAGTAGCACTTGTTCATGCATTATATTTAAGTAAATTTTGAACCATGCTCTCTCTCTCTCTCTCTCTTTCTCACACACACACGCACACACACACACACACGTACACGTGAGATAGGATACATGTACAATAATTAGGATATCAAAAATACATTGTCCCAAGAATATTAGCCAGTCAGATTCATCTGTACATAGATCTGAGCATCTGTTATTTTCTTTGTTTAGAAGGATGCAAATCACAACAAGTCACCAAGTACCTCCATCAAACAACCAAAATATCGCCCACCAGGGAAGCACAGCCCATGTAAGTATTTTTCTAGGTGCCCTTTCCTTCTATGGTTTTTTCACATGCATTTTTCAGAAGCAAGCTTGATTAATTTGCTAGTCCAGTAAGGAGTGAGCGTGAGTTTTGTCAATTCGGGCGGACATACTATTGAGAATGCATGGTGTTGTATGTTCAATATTCACATTTAAATTAGTAAATGCTGATGGTTTCTTTGACATACTGTCTATGATGACATGGATGTGAGGTTGCCTTGTCATAAGCGGGTGTTTCTTGAGTCTTGACTTTGGATGCCTTATGAATTGTCAGGCTCCATAAACAAGGGTGGAACAGCCAGTGCAGTCACGGGTGCAACACAGAAGATGGGAAATATGTCTCTAAGTTCCCGAAAGGATTGTGCCATACCCCGCGTGCCCCACCCTATGAAGGCCGGAGGATGGCGTGGCGAGCCTGGGGACATGTTGCGCAGGAAGCCAAATGAGATTCCACCTGGCCGTGCCTTTTCGCGGAAAGTCACAGGATAAGATGGTTAGCTCCTTTAAGGGTTTTCCAGTATCCAAATAACTAAAGATGTTTCAATGGCTGTACCGTGTGAGGTTGATGAATGATTTGACCAAATGCTTCTCTGGTTATATATATATGTGAATTGATGGCTGTACCGTGTGAGGTTGATGAATGATTTGACCAAATGCTTCTCTGGTTATATATATATGTGAATTGACTGCGCTTGCTTTATTTTAGCGTGTTCACTCTGCTGGACGTGTATCTTAACCGCCCGTGTTTATTGTCGAGTTTCCATTATGTTTCTAACAACGTGGGGTGATAGGCTGTCCGTATCTTAGACCAACTTAATTCCAATATGTGCTGATGCAATGATCGCGGTGGCCAGTTTCAGGCGACTTGGGTTTTCTGACTTAGAAATTGGAACTGATCCTCTGGTAATGTGGTTGATCGGTTCTAGAATGAGTCGATTCTCACTGGCTATTAACACGTGGCTTCTACATGTACAAGCTTTCAAAGTGAATTAGGCTTTTGCTTTGGGGAACGAATAATTTTACTCCATGGCTGTGACGAAACTAGTCGCTGTATTATTTTCAACAGAACCTTGACTATTCACGTCGCATTTTTATCTGAATACACGATGGACCAACTATTAATCAGTGATTCCTACATTTATAAGGGTGCCCAACTAGAGTCGCCTCCTATTGAGATTAACTGCACTTATTCAATAATGTCATCCAAGGCAGCCTCATTGTTACTCCACGGACGTATCTAGGGCTACTTACTAAAAAACGTCAAAAATAGTTAAAATAATTTTATTCAAGACTTTAACCAATCATCTAAACGGCGAATGTTATGGCAGTTTACGGGAATTCTTCCCATTCATCTCAACCCTTGAATTTCTGGTGGCTCTAAAATAAGCTTCTCCAACTTTTTCTGATAAACCTTTCAGAATTAACTATAAAGGCTTATACACGTACTTATAATGTATCAAAAAGAGAAAATTGTCCAAAAAAATTTAAACTTATTATATAGTAGTCAATTTAGTTTTAAACATTTTAATTTTTACTAATTCAGTCCTAAATTTTTTAATTATGTAAATTTAATTTTTACCCTTTTAGCGAATTGCCAAATAATCCCAAACCTTTTAATGAATTGTCAATTTAGTCATTTTGGTTAATTCTCGGCAAACAAAGCTAACATTATAGCCCACTTAGCGTTGACCTTCTTATATGGTATAGCTGGTGTTAATATAATTTTTTTTTTAATTTTTAATAAATATCCCAAATATTTTTTTTTTTCTTCTCTTTGGTTTCCTCTTTTTACATAGGGTCGGTTGGGCCATCTCTTCGGCCCCTAAGCAAAGCCCGCGAGGCCCTCAACAGTCATGGGTGAGAGGCACGGCTCTCATTGTGGCCGATGAAGGCGTGGCAAGCCCTTGTTGCGAAGGCAAGGGTCGCTACGCTGTTGCCTCACTATCTGGCAAGGGGATTGCGAGCCTTCACCCAGGCCATCACAGGCCATGAGAAGAGTGTAGTGGCCCTCACCTACCCTTGTTGTGGTAGGCAAAGGCCTAGGCAAGGGTTGTTGACTCCTTCGCCTTGTATAAAAAGAGAAAAGAGAAAGGAAAGAAAGAAAGAAAAATTAATAAAAAGATCGATTTTCTAAAAAAAATTAATAGAATATCTATGTCAACATTAACTGTGCCTTATAAGATGGCTAGCATTAATTGGGCCACCACATCAGCTATATCCAGCCAAAATTAGCCGAAATAACTAAATTGACAATTTATTAACAGATTTAAAATTAGTTTGGCAAATTGTTTAAAGATTTAAGACTAAATTGGCACAATCAATAGGTTTATGATCGAAATGGTAAGTTACCGAAAGGTTTGGAATTGAATTAGCAAAATTAAAAAGTTTAGCACTGAATTAGCCATCGAACAATAAGTTTCACACTTTTTGGACAATTTTCACTCTTTGATACACATTATAAGTACGTGTAACAAGTCTTTATAGTTAATATTGATGGTTTTATTAGGAAAAAAATTGGAGAAGCTTGTTTTACAGCCACTTGAAATTCAAGGGTTGAGATGAATGGGAAGAATTCCCATAAATTGCTGTAGTATTCGATTTAGATTAGAATTCAAACGACATTTATATGTAAAAGTTGAGCAGTATTTACTGATTACTTGATCTCATTGAATTCATTTCACTAATAATTTGATGAAGATTTCGCACACGTCGTGATGATGTCAAATTTACGACAATCAAGAAAGATGCATCTTCTCCAAGCTACAACAATGCCGGCTTCTTCTTAAGATAGAGCCACTCCCTATCACGCATCAACTCCAAGGGCTTTTGTGTGCGAGTCCCATCATTATGTTGCATATTTAATGGCAAAGCAAAAATGCAATGAATGTTAGAATCATGATCGATTTCCTCCACAGGTGGAATGGGCAAACCTTATTGCCCTATGACAAAGCGTTCTATTGGAGTTATCAAACTTTTATGCATCAAATTGCCAATTTGTTTGGTGTTACTCATTAGCATTTTTCTCTCGACAAGATTATTAACTGCTTTCTAGCCGTCCATGGCCGTCTGGAAAGTAGAGCTCAATCATCTGGAGGTGGCGGCCATGGTTGAGCTTGAAGCAACTGAAAGCGGCCATGGCCATCGGCATCAAGGCCGTGACTCAGCTAGATCTGGAGGCTTGGCCTCCGGCGGGGTGGTGTTCAAGGGTGGCAAGCAGCTAGCGCATTTTTCTGGATTGGCATATCAAAGGATGGAAAAGAGGAAATAGGAAGAATACTAAGGCATGTAAAGAAGCGGTGCATGTTTCGAAGGAGAGTAGAATTATCTCAGACAAAAGGGGAGAAAAAAGGGGGCAGGAAATTAACTAGCCAGGAGATGCATTACAATAAAGAAGAGCATAACAAAATAAACATCCAGCACTGAACATCAACAAAAGTCATTAAAGAATACAAATTTTAATGACTGATTGAACTGGAGAGATACAAGCTATGTGGTTGAATTTCTCAACCTTTACACATCTTTATACATCCTCCGATTTCGGACAGAATTTATTTGCCGGCGAATCAAAGGATGGGGAAAAGAAAAGGGAGCAAAATTAGCAGGACGAGAAAAGAAAAACGAAGAATACAAGCTGAAATTTCTCTTAAATATATAATCCCCCATATTAAAGGGCCAACTATAGATTGACAAATTCACAAATATTGATTGGTTGACTATTATTGGACTTTAAAATTTGACTGTTAAGGGTTTCTTCACCGGTGAGAAGAATAATCTAAATCTCTGTACTGTGTACTGTGTATGGCATTGAATCATATCCTAAGCACTTCAACCTTGAGAGAATGCTCAGGCCCTCTTAATGGAAGTGCTGCCTATTTGCTTCAAATTGAACTTCATAATACCTTCCTTCTCTTTTTGGTCTTTTACCTTGAATTGGAGCCAGAAGAATACCAGAGTTTCTTTTGGCAAATCAGTAGTTTCTCTTTCTGGACTCTGTCTTCAGTGTCTTCTTTGCGGCAACTCCATCTCATTCCCTTCGCTAGTGTCGCAATTCCATCCACAAAGTAGCTGGATTCCCGGATGATTGCATACCCCTCTGGACGCAGGATCCGATCCATTTCCAGAAGGACATACTTCATCTCACATCTGCAAATATATGCGGTGTAAGTGCATGAAATACAAACCCTGCTCATCAGCTCGCTACATAGCTTCAGCAGCAGGAGCTATATCATCTCGAGTTAGATGTCACAACATTCGACTGACTCTCAAGACTGTGAAATGACAAGATCCTACAGATCACTTGTTCATCATATTTTGCAGGCCATTTTAAATGTTGATAGATTAAATTGTAGTTGTAGCCAATCAGCCTGGTCAAGCAAACAAACAACAAAAAACTTACTAATTTCCGAGAGAGGGCATACCTGTGGCTTTCTGCAGTAAAAAGACCATCAAGGTGAAGAAGATCATAGGTTCGAGGGTATGTTGAAAAGGCTTCACACCTGTCAAATAAAACACAAGACTGATTAACGTTGGATAGCTAATATGCGATTTAAGTATGGGTTGCAAAGAACGTCTCAGCTTCATAACATACCAGTCGTGGTAAGCTCCAATTAGCCCTCGATCATAAACCACAGCAAGGGTGTTTGCTGAATATGACGAGACCACATTCATGACCCACAACGGATCATCAGTCAGAGCAGCCGCAAAACCTCCATAGCCAGAATTCATGTCCATGACATTTCTTATCTTGTTGGTGCCAATAGCCGGAAGCAACTTCTTGTAATGCTTTACCCGCACCTTCCATTTGCTATCATCATGTTTGAAACTACTGCTCATTCCATGAACGTCTGAAACACGTTCTGGTGCAGCCTGTAACCTCTCAGGCCATTTAGGTAACGATCCCAAAGCTGACTCCTTTAGCTTTGGGTTTGGGACCACGATACAACTTCGAAGTGGAGTGTACCAAGCTGCATCAGGCTCAAGGCTGTCATCACATTTTGGTGGGTATGCATCTGGATCAGCAAGCTTATCATAGCAACTGTTGTCTGAAGCTTTCTGCCACACAGCAATGTCGTCCTTTTTGCTGTACAGTTTGAAGCACATTGAAGACAGCAAATCCTGCAATTTCTCGTAATCTGATTTCTGCTCTTCCACTGTCGTGTTCCATCCTCTCCACCTGTGTTCATAGTTGACAGGGGGACCAGACAGGACCCAGAATCCTCCAGGACGTAGTATCCGGTGCACTTCTAGGAGGTAAATTCCACCTGAAAGTTCTCATGATGGTGAGAAATGCAGTGACAATGAACACATTGAGTTAAAGGATGCTTGGCATCTAGATATGAAGTTTTCAAGCTTGCAGTCCAAAGTTGGGTTTAGCGATGTCAGCTAGCAATTGCGCTTCCTAACAATTCCACCAATTCTATGGCCAAGGCCCAACAAAAGGGGAAATACTCTCAAGCTATACATTCCGAAAAACAATCTAAGATATGGAGTTTACCAAATTCTGTCCATGGAATAAGGCATCTCGAGCAATGAGCCATATCAAATGAGTTTGAAGGGAAAGGAAGACGTTGAGTAGATATGATGCCAAGTATAGCTGGAATTCCACGTTCCAACGCGAACTGGACTTGAGCTTCATGATTATCTCTCGGCGCAAGAGAAACGGTAAGAATACCACGATCTAACAGATCACCTCCCCAGCTTGCAACCTAGAAAGCACAACCATATATATTAAGCTAAACAGAACGAGAATGTAAGTCTACCATTTGTATAATCAAGGACACAAATCTCTGAGGAACCACAATTTAGGTAATCATTTGTCTTATGGTGCAGAATTGATTGATTATTGCCCTCAAATTGTCAACTTATTCCACTTTGAAACAAGAAAAAACAGTGCAGACTTACCCCACACCCAGTATCTATGGCAGTTCGGATGGTCCCGTCCGTCATTTCGGGGATCAGATCTTGCATCAAGTCGACGTATGCGCTGACCCCCCTCGGGAACATAGTACCCCCACCAGGAAAAAAGAACTTGTCCCCTTGTTTTCTCAACCAGTTCTGGTTGGATTTTTGCTTGTTGATCCAGTCGTATGGTACATTTCTTCAGCCATATCCAGAGAGGAAAATTAGACAATGCACATTCGCATTTGAACCAAATTATTTCCTTCCCTAATCATAGAATGGAAAATCGCAGTACCTGTACCAACACTCATCTCTGCTCTTGGGCCATCTGATGGGGGGCTTGTAACCATCTGGTGGTGGAACCAAACACTCCTTCCTTTCAAAAATTGGAGGGCAGTGGCGTTCCATGAAAGTAAGGCGATGAGTGCCATACTTCTTCCACCTCTGCAATATATATCTATATCATAAGCTATCAATTTGACGAGAAGACAATGCGACAAAATGTCACCATGATCCAAAAACTAATCGATACCCTTGGATTGGTGCACGGAGTATAATCTTGGTAGTCACTGCTGCATTCAGGGAACGAAACAGATTTAATCTGTAGAGGGGAAGCTATTGACCCCTTAGGAGATGCATCTGATTTTGCAACATCCTGGACTTCAACGGACTCGAACCTGTCCTTCCCAGAGCAAAAAATTCCCCCTAAATAAAAGGAGAGACCACATAACACGACGAGCAAAATCGTCAAGGGAATGACCCTGGTCTTCTTGTCCGATGGCGTCCATGGTTTCCCATCCTTATCCTTGTACTTCATGGCCACAGATATCTAAAAATTACCTGCACAAATGCAAACATTACTTGCATGCTAAGTAGGTCTTTTTTATTCAAACAGAATCTAGGCTCCGATGCTTCATCCCAAACTATACTGAATGCACTTTCTTCTATAGAAGCTCAGTCTTAGTTCCCAAGTACGAGCTTCAGGCCAAATAGATCCAGCTTCTTAACTAGATGTTACTGATTGAAACTTGAATACGGCCAGCATAAATTCGACTATTATCAAAATTTCATTTTCGAATAACTTATCATCAGAAAACTAGATATTGAACAGTACAAGAACCAGTTTAAGTCGCCAAAATTACAGTGCAGAGGATTGGAAGCCAGAAATTTGCTGGCAGACAATTTAGACACTGCGCAGTCACTAATCCAATGTGGGCAAAAGTTACAAGCTTGCAGCATCCAGCCAGAGAAAAGAACATCAACGAACCCAGAGAAAAACGCGTATTTCACTGCAGATCTCACAGTTAATATCATCGATCACTCAACACACCAGAAAAAGAAAGAAAGTAGAAAAAGACTCTGCTTGCAAGATCTGAGAGCACCATCTAACAAGAGATGTTGTTACTTTCCATGACAGTACCTTTACGTCTCTATCAACCTTCTCTTTCGGCTCTCTTTTCACACTTACCATGTAAAGCAAAAGAGAGATGGGAATATGGAAATTAGCTGTGCAACTCATTCATTGCTTGAAACTCAAGATAAGTTCGATGCCATCAGGCAACTCCAATAGTCTTTTGTCGACTACCTAGTTCATTATCGCCCTGAACATCAGTGGCCAAATGACCTCAAGAAACCCCGTCAATCAAGGCGAGAAAAGCAAACGCATGGCAAAAAAGGCGCACAAAATTCCAAGCCGTCCCCATCAAACACGCCCCGGAATTCAACGAAGCTTCAGCGTGAAGACGAGAAATTAGCGGAGGAGAACTATAAACGAACATAAAGGAAAGAAAAACAAGAAGGGAAAAAAAAAAAAAAAACCAAGAAATGAGATGCAACCCAAGGCCAATGTACCGCGAGCTAATTCGGGCTACACGTGAATTCGACAATGTCTACCCAGTTTGCTAATATTTGGAGGGACAATGTGTCGCGACGATGAAAAGCTATATGCTAAGCCCTTGGGCAAATCTGAATTCTCTGGATGTTCTTGGGATCAGATCTGACAGTCAACCCGCACGCGAATGGGATTGCGAGGGACGCGGGAACCATGTCGAGGGGGGAAATCACGTTACCGCAAAGCGGCAGGGCGCGTCGCAGGAAGCACGATGGAAAAAGAGAGTGCAGAACAGAACAGAACAGAACAGAACAGAACAAGACGATGCAGTCGGATAAACGAACGAGAGAGAGAGAGAGAGAGAGAGAGAATGAGATCGCACCTCCCACCGAATCCTCTTCCCGTATCGGGCCCGTAAAATTTCCAAGATCTCGTGGGAAGAAGAAGAAGAAGAAGAAGAAGAAGCAGAGCAGCTAAGGAAGAAGACGAAGGACGTGCGTGAAAATGCGAATGGAAATGGAACGGAACTGATCTCTCTCTCCCTCCCTCTCTCTCTCTCTCTCTCTCACTCACTGCCTCCCTCTATACCGTCGACCTCAGAGCCAAAAAATGCTTAAATAAACTCCATCTCGCCATGTCTCTTTTTGCTTAGCTGTCTCCCCCTGTTCCTCTCTCTCTCTCCTCTCTCTCTCTCTGCCTCTGCAACAGCAGGGTGGGGCGGGTGGGTAAAGTTCCCGTGGAAATACAGGGATCCGACGTTATAACGGCGACGACCCCTCCTCCACTCCTCCCGTTCAATTCCACCGCCGACATCGGTTCGTGTTTCGCATTTGTTCTTTGTCTCTCTCTCCCCCGGCCAATCCGCGGCCGCCGCGTAAGGGGCCCGCGAATTAATTGATGTTCCTGTTGATACATACGTTGGCTGTTGCATGAGCAGCATGTCATTTACGGCGCCAAAAATACTTCGGAATCTAGAAGATCGACGGGGGATGGCGAAGTTTGGCACCGATAATTGTGCATCTTCTCTCTCCCCTTTTCCTCCACTGTCGAATTCGCATATTACGGTATTCTGGATAATTGAATTGGAGTTGTCGTTGACCAAGAGTAATTAGCTTTTATAAAAAAAAAGGAAAATACGGTGTGGTATATGTGGTTTGATGGAGTCAAAGCGGATGAAATGGGCGTAACTCTCGTTCCGGTTCTCTTGGGGGTACTTTCAGATCTTGAAATCTCCAATTCCGATGGAACGAGATCTCCTTTTTTTCGAGTTTTGGAATTTGCCATTCGTCACCAGTCCGGCTCACTTATTTATTCGTAGCGAATTTAGAGATATCATTACTTATTTCTTTATGCATTTTGGTTTGTAACAAATTTTTTAAAAAGAAATGCATTATAAACTATATCTAGATACAACCACCTACTGCGGTGGCTCAGCTAGGTAAGTGTTCCCTCTCTGTCGGAGAAGTCGAGCGTTCGAAACCCCTGAATGCAGTTGCGAAGTAGTTTGGTTTGAAACTAGATGACTGCCGGTGGCACGTGTGTGATGGTAGCATGTGTTCTTGCCCTTTACGGCCAGCCTACCGCCTGCCGGTTCCTCCCTGTCACCAAAAAAAAAAAAAAAAAAAAAAAACTATATCTAAATACGTCAATAGGCATGCGGCCCTTCCGATGAAGGGCTTAGGGGTGGGGCCGGAAAGTACTAGGTCTGAAGTTTGATCTCCGTAGAGCATTGCCGACACATGCACATAGAAGAGAGGGGTAAGACAAAAAAAAAAAAAAAAAAAACTATATCTATATCTTAACTTTGATCCAATGTGTACTATCGTCCTTAAATTTTTAATTTGTTCAATGTGATCTCTAACTTTTAGTGTAATATGCAATGTCATCCTTGAACTTATTTCTTCAATACAACCCTTAAATTTTGGTCCAATTTTCAATGTGATTTCTTAACTTGAAAATAAGTTTGGGGACAACATTGAAAATTTAGCAATAACTTAGGGAGCACATTAAATAAATTAAAAGTTTAGAAACGACATTACATATTGAGTCTAGGTCTAGGGATCACATTGCATAAATTTAAAATTTCAAAGACAACATTGCACGTTGGACAAAGATTTAAAATCCATATGTGATAATATCCCAACAGTTTTTAATCATAACTGATATTTCAGAATATCGATTACTATACTATTCAATTATTGGTGGTTATAAATTATTTTCATTAAGGTTAATAATATTCTAATCAATCGATAATATGATTAATACTAAATAGTTCGAATTATATCCAGTAAATGTTAAATAGTTTTTGCTCTTTATGCAAGTATAGTGTACATTAAACCTTTTTTACTATAAATTTTTCATTTAGTTTCATTTCCATAACATTTTTTTTTTCATAAGAATTCTTATTCCATTCCATTTAAACAATTCTTCGAGCGAATATATTGAATCATCATTCCATTCATTTTCCTTTCGGTCCTCTACGCACTAGTAATATAGTTGCACCGCCCCAGTCAATTTTATCATCATCTGATCCCTCGAAACTTGCAAGTACATAAGAGGTATCCTTCCATAATCAAGCAATTTTGGACATCGTTTGGGTTTGTTATTGTATTAGAAGGGTTATGTTTTATATGGTATATACTAGATGAAGTTGTGAACTTGTTATGCTTAACCATCATGAATTCTCTGTGCATATGATGGATATCTTCTCTTAATGATTAAGTTGGTAGTCGTTTAGCCTACTCAATGTAAAATGTTTTGAATCATTAATTTCCCATGGCATGACATAAATAGTCTACCCGAAATTGTAAGCTCTCTTTATTGTGTTTCTTTACGAGAATCCAAAAATAATCGTTATGATGTTACATTAATTATGGCTGTTCTCCTTGTTGTTTATGGACCTTAAGAGCTCCTTTTGATTGCTCTATGGAAATCTCATGATCACTGCCTAAGGCTGGTTGATGCAAGCTACTATTTCCTAGGACTGACATGAATTGATGATAGATGGGGCATGAAGTGAAAGGAAAGCAATGATCAAAGAATCCCACCGACAAAGGGATTGCGCATTGAACGTGGTAGCACGATAATGGCCTCCCATTCAACATAAAAACCAATTTAAATATGATTATCCATCCCGTCTTACCCAACTCATGAAAATAATCAAATCTTTTTACCTATGGACTTATATTTTACCAATGTAGGACGTGAATTTTCTCGTAAAACCAAAAGGGCGAGATAAACTATTGATTTTAGCTTTCGTCGCTAACAAGCTTATAGTAGGTAAAGATATGGATTTATGACATCATTAATTGGCCGGTGACAAGCAAAATACTATAGTATGTATTCCCTTACCTGGCCAAAGACGACAAAGGAATAATCAGACGGGAGAGCAAGTGGGGGGGTGGAGGGGGCATCCCACTAATCACGAAGCTGTCTTGGTGTTTACTTTTCAACATTTTATATAATTGCTTCGTGTGAAAAGCCATTGGAGGAACGACAACGCCATGCACGTCCTCGTCTCCCATTAAATTATCAATTTTTTCCGGCCGTCGGCTATTAAAATATTAAATTAAGGAAAATCCACTTCACCGACATGTGTCTGTTTTTGACTCTTCTTTTTCCCCAGGCAAAAGCGATACATTTCGACCGGCGAAATCCCTTTCTTTTTTTCTTTTTTTTTCTAAAAACATTTTATCCACATACTCGCGTTTTAGAGATTTCAAAGGCGAAAATAGGGTCCCTGGGGTCAATTTTACTAGTTGAAATGGGCGCCTGCCGTTGAAAATATGGACACAATTAGGGTCAAGCCGACAAGAGAGAATGACGTTTCTTTATGTACAGATTAGTCCCGAATTTTGCGTATATTAGAGGGTTAGGAATTTCAACAATTTCGTATTCTTCATCCATTTGGCTAATCACCCTTCAATCGCTTTAATTTTAAATTTTAAATTTTTTGTCAGGGTGGTCTGATTTTTGATAGGATTTTTAGCCGGCAACCTCTCCTCTGACTGAACTTCTATTTTCCTTTTTGTAAAACATATAAATCAATTAAATCTTAATTTGCATCCCCCTAGTGAAGCGATTTCCATTCCAGACCCGACAATTTTTTTTATAAATTAGTTTAATGCGGATATGTCTGGTTGCGAGCTGTCGGTTATCTCCAATCAAGAGTTTTGAGATATGAAGTGAAGCTTAAGGGAGAGGAAAGAAGAGACGCTTCATTTGGAAGTCTCGGAAAAGAGGGGTTTGACAATGATGTCTTAGTTTGTTAGAGTTTGATCTCGATCTAGAGTTAGATAATTTGGCATAGACTATGTAGACTTTGACTTTCATTTGATACTTTCAAGATATTCAAATATTGATAAGCAAAGTTGCATATAGTTTCTTTTTTTGATTTTAGATATAGAAGTTAATAGTAAGAAAAGATCTCCACGAAAGAGATCCGGCACAATACTATAGACGTCGATAGTAGATATCCAAACATAAAAAATTTTAAATCGGAAAAAGAATATCTCGGATTTTGATATTTATGTGAAAGAATTCATGTGTTCTAGGAAAAAGTGGCCAAATTTAATTTCCTCTACATGTACAATTTCAATTATTTCGAGGGTCATTTTAGACGAGCAACAAATTGATGGTGGCTTTTTCCCTTTAATTAGAGTTGAGATAATTTGGCAAAGACAACATAGACTTTGGCTTTCATTTGATATGAAGCACACTATACTTTCAAGTTATTCAAATATCGACAGATATGATTGCATGTAATTTCTCTTTTGATCTTTGAAATAGAAGTTAATAGCAAGAAAATATCTTTATCAAATAGGTCCGGTGCAACAAAATAGACACCGATAGAAGATATCCTAACTCAAAAACTTTGTACTTTCAAAAAATAATGACTGGACTTAGATCTTATGACATCTATGGGAAAGAAGTCATATGCTCTTGAAAAAGGTCACCGAATTTATTTCCTCTGCACGTACAAAGTGTCATTTTAGTTGAGCAATTAATTGATGGCGGCCTTTTCCCGCTATCGTCCGATTCATTTAATTCCGCAAAAAACTCGATTCAGAAAATGCATAAAAAAAAAAGGCGGGGAACCCTCAGCATGGACCGACAAATTCTCAATTATGGAGCATCGAAATCATCCAAGGATGCAAAAGGACAACGGCGGTGGAAGAGCGATCGAGATCGATAATTTCGTCGAAATGGGCATCCAATTACGACCCAAAAAGAACACGTGGAAAAGAAATTCGAAAAATCAAAGGGGTACGAAGGGGGGCCAGATGTTAACGCGTTATGAAGTCGCATTACGTGAAGTCACGTAGCGAAGGATCGCGGACATAACGTGCATCGGGTCCTTGAAAAGGAGAAGCGCACATGGCCTGCGCCTTCCATGTGATGCGGATGAAATGAGGAGGAGGAAGGAGGGGGTCTCCTCAATAATTGAATCGGCGTGCTGACTGTGACCTCTGCCTACTTCTTGCATTCCTTCGACGCGAGAAGACGACGGCCAACGTGCATGCGACCCTGCCGCCAAAGGGATCGAAGGAATAGGGCTGAATAAAACTGCGTTCGGGGGTTCGGTTCTTACGAGCGTCGCCTATACATGTACATAAAAGAGAGGAGCGAGACGAAACAAAACTAACTTTTTTTCTGACCGTGTTCGAATGAAATTTATGGAACGATTATCGAGCATGTGGTTTGCGTGCTCGAGAGTCGTGCGGTGTAGTTTAATAAGAAGAATGTAGTCGGCTCCGTGGAACTAGTTGTGAGTTTAAGGACTTGATTGCACGATTTTCACTTTAATGTTGAGGACTTGATTGTCCTATGGGTCAATTCTTGGGAATCTCGCCGTACTTATTTTGACTTTAGAATAACAAATTGGAATTTACCTCTTCAGGCATATGTTACATAGTTTTGTCTCAGTAGTATTCTTTCTTTCTTTCTTTCTCTTTATATATATATAAAGAAAAAAATAATGACACAAATGGTTATTAAATTTTGTTCCAATATACAATATGATCTATAAACTTTTAATGTTTCTATATGATTATTAAATTTTAGTCCAAAATGCAATGTGATCCCTAAATTTTCAATTTGTTCAATGGGGTCCTTGGATTTTTGACACATTCAATTTATTGTCATTTCATTAATTCAAGGTTAATACCGATATTAAACATTTTCATGTAACCCAAAATATATATGGACCATATTGAACAAATTAAAAGTTCTCATTAATTCAATTTTAATAACAATATTAAACATTTTCATGCAATCCAAAACTAAGTATCAAATATCCAATTACCACATTGAACAAATTAAAAATTCAAAATCACATTATACATTAGTTAAATTTCATGGATCATATTAAACAAATTAAAATTTTAAGGTTTACATTACAAGTTGGATCAAATTTAGGGATAATTTGTGTCGTTTTTCTCGGAAAATTGGATTGCTTGTTGTTCCTGCCTTGAATTTATGCTTTTCCTGGATCAAAATGAGCCTCCAATAATCCGCATCGAAGCCCATTTACGTCAAAGCAATGATCGGGAGCACGTTTTGGGGCATGCGTTTGGGCTTGAACTTGGCCCATTTGAACCCCCTAGCTGATGAGGAATCTTATCCGTCTTTGATTCGAATTTTAGATGAGTACCACACTTCATACAATCGATCATTGATGTGAGGTATAGCATAATCGACACAATTTTGACGCACGAACCGATTGCCTTTCCCGCTAACGAGCGTTGAGAGCCATTTTGGATATGATAAGGGCCATAGGCTTAACTTAAATTTTGATTATTTTTTTATCTATTTATTGGAAGACAACTACAGTTGAAACACATGAAATATATATAATGAACAACGATTCCGAAATCAAATTGTTTTAACATGACCGACCCGTGCTGCAAGATTCCCTTTATTTAATGACTCATTAAGGATATCGCTAAGACTATGATTAAGACACTCATTGAGATTTTGTAAATGCATTTATGTAAATTTTATAGTGTATCCATTATGAAATGATATGATGGACTCATTTCTAACTTTCTTAATTACAGCGTGATGCGAGGGAGATTATGATTATTTAGCTAGGATATATTTATGCATCAATATTTTTTTATGAACAAAAAAAATCTCCACTATTAATATATTTTATGCATGATTATTTTTTTAGTTTTTCTTTTTAAACAGAAAGTTATTGTGCGGTGCAACAAATGGTGACGTGCACAACCGCCACTAATGGTATTTGATATTTTCCTTGGGAACAAGTGGCTCAAATTCATTTCCCCGTTTTTGGGTCATAACATGTCGCGCAAAACAAAACAAAAATTCGAGGAAATAATAATAAAAAATGCATGTGATATGCATGCAACATTATAGGAAAAGAAAATCCAGGATAAAAAAGGAAAAAAAAAACAAAAAACAAACCTCATGTTTGGTGTACAATTTCCATTGCGAAATTAGCATGAAAAGAATCACCATTCCTTTCACTTTTATAGTTCCATTTTTGGTATTTGATTTTAATTGAATCGTTACTTTCTTATTTATAAGTAAAAGAGGGCTCACTTAAACATGTAGAGAAAAATAAGAATAAATTAATGTAATGTATATGAGAAAGATCAAAAATTAAAATTTTATTTCACCGAAAATTTCATAATAAAAATTTATATTTCATAAAATTATTTTGAAAGAAAATTGTTAATTTTTATGCGTCTGATTGGCTAGGGAACATGATTTCCTTCTATAGATTAATTAATTTTTTATTATCTAAATATGGAAAGGATGGATAATAATTTCCTAAAAATAGTTTTCCTTATAAAAAAGGGTCGAAGAAACTTTGTGGTAATCGATGTGAGATATCTTTCCCTGCAAAGGATTATGATTATTGAATGAAAAGGATTATAATAAATTAAAGTAGAAGGCAAATTATGTATTTTGGGCGATCCACGTGTCCCTTAGCCGTTGACGGACTGACTGAAAATTCCAATAAGACCCCTCGGGGCCTTTCGTCCTCCTCCTCCGTCCGTGTCGCCCACACGTTCTTTCCGGCTCTTTCTCGAGATTCTCGGAATTTTCCCGGCTGAGCGAGAAAATTCTCCTCCCTTTTTTCCAGGTAAAATTCTCTCTCTCCCGATCGCTCGCCTGAATTGCGATTCCGCTTCGATCCGACCGTGCCCTCGCTTCGTATCGAGCCGTCCGTTCGTCTTCGGAGCCGAAAGCAATCATTTTTATGTTTCGTTCGGCATCGAGAGCTGGGGCTTTTGCTCGAGCTCTGTTCAAATTCCCACACGCGGATGTGTGATGGGAGGGATTGACATTAGATGGCAAGTTCACAGGATTGAAAGCTGGCTGGGTATTGTGGGGGGGAGGGATGGAGGGAGGGACTTGCTGTGGATTCATGGGGTTCCTTGGCTTTATGTACAAAGGGAGGTCGAAGCCATTTGGAGTCAGCGAAGCATTGCTTATGTTATTTATTGATGTGCTGATGCTAATTCCCAGCATACATGCAGTTCGAATTTTGCTGCTGTAACTTGTTCCGATGTCCTTAGTACGCGTGACTCGTGCAACTTGCTTCGTTCGGCTGCTCTTGACTGTGCTAAACGTTGCTTGATAATTGACTGAAGTGGCCGCAGTTTCATGCCCTGAATGTGATCGATTATATCTCTTAACGACAGCCCAGTATTATTTCCCTTCTGCAGGTGAGTTTGCTGGTGTGAGCAGGGATGGAACTCTTGTTTAAGGGTCTCGACGAGCGCGCGCCTGATTGTGCCTTTGATGAGAAGGCCATTCAGAGATGCCCGTTTCTGAGGAACATAAACAAACCGACGTGCTTTTCCTTTTCGTTTCTAGATCCCCCTCAACCTGTGAGCCGTTCATCTTCTGTCTGGATATCATGCACTAACATCCTTGGTTTTCTCTATCTGACAATTGCGCCGTAGAGTGACAGCTTTTCTTATGTTTGGCTATACTCAGGTACAGGGTGCCAAAGGTCCAATTTTTGAAGATGGTCCAGATTTCGACATGGCTTTTAAGCTCTTCCATGGAAAGAATGGAGTTGTCCCGCTCACCGAGAGTCCTCACTTTCCTAACGCCCAACCTATTGCTGAGCCCACACCTCAATTCAATCCCTTAGCAGCAAAAGCAGCGACTATCAGTCTGTCTGCTTTTGGCCCAGGGGGCCCGTTCAGCTTCGGTCCCTTTTCTGATAAATGGAAGAAACAGAAGAAGCGGGTTGATTCGTCCGACA
Organism: Eucalyptus erythrocorys; assembly: GCA_014182555.1. Lineage (NCBI taxonomy): Eukaryota > Viridiplantae > Streptophyta > Magnoliopsida > Myrtales > Myrtaceae > Eucalyptus > Eucalyptus erythrocorys. The sequence continues at coordinate 35,943,322 of CM024600.1, read as the reverse complement.
AGAAAGGACCCTCTTCTGAGGTAGTATACCTTTCTTTGTTAAGCTTCTGTTTCAAGTATTGGAAGTTTAACCTGATGATACATTCAACGTATTGGTAAAGAGTTGTAGAGTTAAAAAGTGAGTTACAACTCTGTTAATAGACAACTTTCGAAAGATACGGATAGTCTGTATGTTAAAGCTGTGGTCTTAAATTTTTCTTCAGAGCTCATGAGCATTTCTCCATTATTTTGAACCTCGGAAACATGTGAAAGTATTATGTTTCATTGTTGTTATTAAAGGCTTGCTCATGCTTCGAGTTTCTTATGCAGAAAGGAAATCCGACCAATCACGAGGCACATGGAAACGAGTGGCTGCAGACAGGCAATTGCCCAATAGCTAAGTCATACAGAGCCGTCAGTGGTGTCCTTCCACTGGTTGCAAAGGCACTCCAGCCACCGCCAGGTATAAAGCTCAAATGCCCCCCGGCAGTAGTCGCTGCAAGAGCAGCCCTTGCTCGGACAGCCTTGGTTAAGACATTACGTCCTCAACCCCTGCCTTCAAAGATGCTAGTAATTGCACTCTTGGGCATGGCAGCCAACGTGCCTTTAGGTGTGTGGAGGGAGCACACGGAGAAGTTTTCTCTATCATGGTTTGCAGCAGTTCATGCTGCTGTACCCTTCATCGCCATGTTGAGAAAATCAGTCGTGATGCCCAAATCAGCTATGGCATTAACGATTGCGGCCTCCATTTTAGGCCAAGTTATTGGGTCTAGAGCTGAACGGATCAGGATGAAAGCTGCTGCTCAAAGGGTGGTGGCTCCGTGTGTAATAGTTGATGGCATTGCACCCTGCGGTACAAACCAGGCAGATGTTTCCAGCATCAACTGTAGTACACAAGGAATGATGAGGAACTCACCTCCGGCAGAAGCTCGTGGTACAGCTTCAGCATCTAGTATTTGTTACTAGCAATTTCTGTTCATTGTTAAGATCTGGGAAGAACAGCTAAGAATAATCATCCATGCAGTATTTAATATAGATTTATTTGGGTACCCTACGGTAGACGATCACAATTATCCTGCTATCTTTTGGTTGCTGCAATCGGCGACCGGTACGTTTCTTCTTCTGGAATAAATAATGACAGTACGCGTAATTCTACTGAGTCAAGCATTTTGGTATATTACTTAACAGATCATTCACATGCTTTAGCTTGGCTTGATGATGGTACCAATTTTTTTAATGCCAAGAAACTTCGACACGAATATAAACAGAGAACCCAACAATATCTTGATGAAAATACTGGGGGAAAGTAAAAAGAAAAATAGACAAGCCAACACTTTACAACGTACACCAGGACGGATATCAAACAAAAGTCGGCGAAAAGCAGCACCTATGCATCATGATAAAGGCGCAGCACTCCCACCGCTCCTTCATAGACTTGAGAATCTGGAAAGGGTAGAACTTCTCATGAAATGAAACGAGAGTTGCTTATTCCGACCCTTCCCCCAAAATATTTCTCATCACCACCGCACGGGGCATCCTCCTGCATCATATTCCCTCCACGAAACATGGTGAACTGTGGAAGAACGCTTTACCCATCCGCTCACATCCCAAAGAACAGGATAAGAAAAGTTATAAGCGAGAGCTGACTCCTTTACATTACTCTCAAAACCCACCAACCCTTTCCCTGGAAACCATGCCGTACCTCCCAGGTGTTGCGGCACTGCTTCCGTAGGCAGGTGGAACCGCACTTAGCCCAGGACAGTCTCTCGCCCAGTGCCCAGTTTGATTGCACTTATAGCATGTACCACCAGAACCTCCAGGTGTTGCGGCACTGCTTCCGTAGGCGGGTGGAACCGCACTTAGCCCAGGACAGTCTCTCGCCCAGTGCCCAGTTTGATTGCACTTATAGCATGTATCACCAGAACCTCCAGGTGCTCTATTCATGTATGCCCCTCCTCCCATTGTCTGAGAAGGGCCGCTCATGATGCTTGGGCAATTTGCGGAGCTATGGCCACTTCTCCCACAGCTAGTGCAGCTTGAATTCATATCAAGTGGGCCAGTCATGGAAAGTCTAGCACCATTATACTGGTTTCCATTTTGAACCGCCGAAGTATAGTTCACTGGTGACCTATAACCTCCCATACCAGCAGTATTTCCCATGGAATTGTTTCCCACAAAAGATGAAGATTGCATACTCTCAGCATTCCCTGTTAAAGTACTTTTCATCCCGGAGTTTGAAACTATGTTCTCCAACCTGACGTCGGAAGAACCAGACCCATCTGCTCTGTTCTTCTCCAATAAATCCAGAAGAAACCTGGCCTCTGATGAGAAATTTACCTTGTCTGCTTTGACAACAGTCGACTTCACGCGTTGTTCATCACTAAAGATCTCCTCCTTCACTTTCAACTTGAATGTGAATTTGGTGAAGAAAACCTTGCGAATGATTTCTCCAAACCTCTCGTCTTCATGCTCAGTTCTCAGATAGAACAACTCCTTTGCAGACACGCCCATTATGTCCTCACCACACTCCTGGAATGCGGTCACCCATGCTTGCCCAGTGTGATCCTGAAGCTGGATCTGGAGAATGTACCTGTAGTCGCATTCATCAACACAGCGGTCGCATCTATCACACCGCCATTTCCCATCGCCATTGTTTGTAACTTTCTTGTTGCATTGGCGATCTCCAATTACAATGGGACAGGCTGTGTAACAGAAATTATCCAACTTTATATATGCAATATGAGCAGAAACTGTAATCCAATCTGGCTTCTCAGAAGTCCCTAGCTTTTCATCTTTGATCTGAGATATAGTTTTTCTTGCATCTGTCCTGCCCATGCTTGTCATTTCTCTTGATATGGATACTGTAGGGGCAGTTTTACCTTCCCGCTCAAACCACTCCTTGAGCCTGCGAGCCTCTTCGATGTCAGGCTCTATAAATAACTGGCTAGTAGAAATAGTACCCACTGCCTTCCCATTAAATTCACTGATTCTACCAGATTTCACTGCCAGTACGGGACACTGTCCAGAGTCGCACAGAATTTGCAGCCTTTGTCCTTCTGCATTACAAAAGCTCCCCCACAAAGTCAATTCAACACTTCGGCCAGACTCATCTTTCAAATGAAGGGTTCTTTTCTGAGTTTCCGAACCATTTTTCCTCATTATGGAAGTGACAGGATTTATAGAGTGAACAACACCAATCACATCAACGATACTGTTGCTTTCCATGCCTTCAACATCACTAATGGGATGAAAATGAAACTGCTGCCTTGGAATTTGGTTATCATCCTCAATACATGGCTGTACGATCGAGGTGGTCTCCAGATATATCTCATGATCATTTCGGAGGTGATTGAAATTCTTCTGAGCAGGTTTCAAAGTACCTCTGGAAATTAAGTACACCTTGCCTGTTTCAATCTGGTTGTAGAACTGGTCAGCAACAGCATTAAAGCACGTCACACGAATCTCCCCACCATCTGAATCAAGAAGATCAAAAGAAAACACTTTTCCATCACCACGTGGATTGTTGTAATGCCTAAGCTCACCCTTTGCAGTCACTCTGGCCTTAACTGTCCATCTGTTCTGGTAAGGGTTGAGGGCAGCTATTGGAATTATCCTAGGAGGAGCTTCATTCTTTGCTATAGGTCCACGATTCATGTACATTGGTAGTGGTTGCTGATATGATGGCCGAGGCTGGTGGGCATAGGTATTCACAGGTGAACGTTGAAATTCATTGGTATTATTGTGGAAACCCATGTTCTGATTAGTATAGGACCCACCAAACTGAGCTGACCTAGGGACACCAGGTTCTGTGTTTGAGTACACCGGAGCAATGGGAGCAGCATTGCCATAAGAAGGAGCAGCACTTGTTGCAGGATACCTTCCCTGATCAATATTACTCGAGTAAGAACCACCATGCATGTTTTGCAAAGAGGGCGTGGGCAAACTTGGTTTTGCCGCTTCACTTCCAGGAACTTTCGTCATCACTGGTTCTCCAATAATATCATGCTTGTCGAGTACGACATCCAAGTCAACAATAACAATAATCCTGCTTGCACAAATCAGAGTGAACGTGAAGACTAATTTAACAAAAAGGAAATACAGCTGAAGAACTCACGTACACCGAAAGCAAATAAACATTTGCCACTTGAATAAAGAGATAATAGCAGCAATGCGGATGAAGACACTGACAACAACTACAACAATTAATTGCCCAATTTCCTTCAAACAATGCCCTAAGGGCACGAACACTTAAGTTCCCCCCATTTTTCCTCATCTCTCTGCAACAACTAAAAAAACACATGCAAAAGGCTTTAAGGGGATCAACTTGAGTTGCTACAACATCCAGACAGAGCATTCAATCACAATAACTCATGGCGTACCTTGTTTTATCTACCATATATCTGATCTTCCAAATTTATCATCAATGTGTCTAATTTTTCTAATCCATAATCAACAACTTCCCTTCCCTTAGACCAATTGCCATGAAAACAAGGTAACCTGCATACCCAAACACCCTGCAACTACAGGAGAGAATTCAACGGATAGCAGCCCAGTTGAAATTCCAACACCTATCAATTCAGAACAAGGTCATGAACAGGCCCCTACTAACTTAATTAACCATTAGATGCCCGATCACACCAACCTCAAAAACGTATTCAACCCAAAAAAGCCATCGCTTCAACGATCAATGGCAAACGATATGCCCTTTTTGCACCTGCGACAACTGAAAACTCATTTTTCTTCTCTTCCCTATATATCCGAAGACAAAATAGTCTATCCAAACAACAAAGTCGAACCAATTCCAACCCAGAGTGACCCCCCCAAAAATTGAAAAAAGAAAAGAAAAAAAGAACAAGAGAATTAGATAAACAAACAGCAAAAGCACGCGACTCCATCAGAGGGGAAAAGAAAGAAACGATCGCATCACGTACAGTCGATCCTTGACGGGACTGCAGACGAAGTGATTCATCCTGATAATAGAGCCCTTCTGCAGCCGCCCCGCGTCGACCAGGTGGTTGTGCTGCGTCGCGAGCATGCCCTGCTGCATGTGGGTCCCGTCGGACAGCACCATCCGGAACCTCTGCCGCTCCCTCTCCACGGCGCCGGCGCCGCCCGGGTTCTGGTTCTGGTTGCCGGGGGTCTTCACCATCTTCATGTCCACCACCTGCACGATCGGCTTCACCTCGCTCTCCCCGACGAGCTCGCGCTCGCAGATCTTCCATATCGCGCCCTCCGTCAGCTTCACCGCCGCCACCGCCGACATCTCTCCGAACCGGCGAGAGGGGGACGCCGCCGTTGCTAGGGTTATGGGAGAGAAGAGATGGGGTGAGAGGAAATCGATCGCGACGGATCGAAAATCGATAGCACGAAGGAGAGAGTGAGGGGAAAACTTTTCAAAAACCCTAAAGAGGAGGGATGGAAGGCGCCATTTCCGGGTTTGAGAGGGAAAACCGAAATGCGATGCCCTTTTTAATGGAATTCGCGCGGTCGCGTCCGCACGTGCGAGTGGCGTGGGGACCCTTGGAATTCCAATTTTGTCCTTTGGAATGTTTGCGATGCCGCCATCTATCTCGAGGGTGAAAAAGGTTTCATTGATCTCGAGCGTCGTTTGGGAATTTCTTCCCTACGAAGGACTCCTACTTTTCGCCGATAGATATCGTAATAGCTAGGGAAAATGTCACAAATGATCCTTGAACTATTGATAAATGTCCGATTTACTCCCTGAACTTTCAATTTGCTTCATTTGGTCGCCCCGAACTATTGATAAATGTTCGATCTGGTCTACGAAACTTTCGATCGGTTGATTTGGTCCCGAACTATTGATAAATTGTCCGATTTAGTCGCCCGTTCTTTTACTGTTTTTTTTTTTTCTTTTTTTGTGCTTTTTCTCTCACGAATGACTAAATCGGACCATTTATTAATAGTTCAGGGACTAAATTGAACCGATCGAAAGTTCAGGGATTAAATTGGACATTTATCAATAGTTCAAGGACCAAATTGAGCAAATTGAAAGTTCATGGACTAAATCGGACATTCGTCAATAGTTTAATGACCATTTGTGACATTTTCCCTAATAGCTAAGAAATTGAGGATGCATAGGTTGCGCATGGTAACCCTTTCCAGCCTAATAATTTTTGTTCTTTTGTTCTCCGGAACAAAAAATGAACGAATTCCGTCTGGTTATGTTAAGTTGTTTTTTTGTTCCTAGGAATAAAAAATTAGCTCGGGAATTGTTTTGAAATAAAAATGAGAAGTAAAAAATAGTTGTTTTTTGCTCCCAATAACAAGTTTAAGAAATAAAGTGAATTTTTTTCTTTTATTAGTCTCTTGCTGACTGCCGTCGCACGTCACCGCCAGCCGACCGTCGCCGCCCATCGCCGTCGCATGGCCCATCGGCGACCAGTGGGCAGCAGTCGACGGCGATAACGGTTAGTCAGCGGCGACGTGCGGCGACATGCGGCGATCAGCCAATAAAAATAAAAAGCAGATAAATATAAAAAAGAAACTATTTTTTACCGAACGCATTTTTATTCTTTTTCTATTTCTATAATACAAATTTTGTGTAGTTACAAAACGGGTTTTTTTACATATAAATTGTTCCCCATAGTAGAAATAGAAAAGAAGTATTTCTGAAAAAAAAAAAGAAAAAAAAAACTCTTCCCTAACTAAGAAGTGTTACCATTTACACCCATAAATTAAAAGATAAATGAGAGATTTGAAAACCTTGCTCTTAGTTATCATACAAAAAAAACTCATTGAAATCACCATAAACAATTCTAAAGTATTAAATTAGTAAATGAATGCAACATATGTTATTTTATATTTGTACGTTAATATTAATTTTTTTCTTTCACTTTTTAAGTGTTAGTTCCACCAATGTTGTAGCGTTGTTCTATTTAACATTTTCAAAATAAAATTTACAATAAATATCCCACCACTTAATATTATCATTTATATCATCATTTAAAACGATATCCTTATCATCACTCTATTTAAGAAAAAGCAAATTCCATCATTATATCATCTCTCCATATGCAAGCCCGCCGTTGCCGCCATCCTCGTAGCCACCATCACCAGCCACCACTGCGGCTGCCGCCACCACCATCATCCTCATCGCATCACCGCCGCTGCTAACTCCGCGTTCAATCCTCGTCGGCCCGCTGCTTCCAAAAAAATAAAATAAAAGAAAAATCAATGGGCCGACCCAGGCCCAACTTTTTTACCAGCAACGGGCCGACCCGGTCGACGCCCAACGAGATGCCGGTTTTATCATTTGGGCCGGATTAAGGGGCGTCCCTGTATAAAGCGCGCATCACATCGTTTCCGTCATCTGTTTTCTCGGTGAAGAAGAAATCCTGCTCTGTTTTCTCGTTGGATTTTCCGGGAAAATCAACCAACCAGCGATGGCTTCTTCCACCCTCCTCCTCCACCACTCTCGAACCCTCCTCCCACCCAGACCAAACCCTAATCCTCTCGCCGCTCGCGCCCCCAACCCCCGGTTCATCCCTCTCCTCCGCCTCAACTCTCTCCCCAAGAGCCGCACGCTCTCTCTCTCCCCCTCCCCGAGACTTAGCCTCGCCGCCAGAGCCGCCGCTTCCTCGCCGCCGGCAACCGCTCCCGCTCCGCCGCCGCACGCCAAGCTCGGCGAATCGATCCGCACCGTGAGCTCCGTACTCGCCCTCGCGGTTGGAGTGTCGGTTTCGATTGCGAAGCTGGTCCAGACGCTTCCGTTCGATAAAGCCCTCGCCTTGCTGTCGAAATTGGTCCCCGGCCCGCAGGAGCTCGCCGCGGCCCGAGAGCTCGGAGGGAGCCTGTCGCGCGCGGCGGGGCCGCTGTTCTTCGCGGCGCTCCGCGACCGCCCCAGCGGGCACCTGAACACGCCCCTGACGGTGGTCGCCGCCGGTCTGGCGAAGTGGCTCGATATCTACAGCGGGGTTCTGATGGTCAGGGTTCTGCTCAGTTGGTTTCCGAACATCCCGTGGGAGCGGCAGCCGCTGTCGGCGATTAGGGACTTGTGCGACCCCTATTTGAATTTGTTTAGGAATATCATTCCCCCCATTTTCGATACTTTGGACGTGAGCCCGCTTTTGGCTTTCGCGGTGTTGGGGACTCTCGGTTCGTTCCTGAATAACAGCAGGGGAATGTATTGAATAACCAGAGGAGAGTGGTGTGGATAGTATGGTGGGAAACGGTTTGTTATAGTGAGCGAAAACATTATTGTTTTTTGTTGAATTTAGATTTAATAAGCTGCTTTGTATGATTGTAGACTGAGTATTAGTTGTTGTAATCCATAGTGGTTATATGGGTTTTGCCGAGCTAATATAAATATTGGAAATTTTGAAGTTTTGATGGTATGTTGAGGTATAGTTATTCATGAATTTTTGGTACATGTTGTGGTATGCCATAGATTCTATTCTTCTTGGTTAGTCTGGAGGGACTGGTTTATCTTGTACTTGAGCATTTATATGTGCATATTCATTGTGTAGTGAAAATGGTGAAGTTGATTGGACTTTAAAATTGGGTTGAGGACTTTTAACGGTGTAGAACATGGAGTGAGGTCAAAGTTTCTGATGCTAATTGCTGGACGTCCTTTCAGTTTTATTTTCTAAATGCCTTCTTAAGAGAATGTTTATTGGGACTATCATGTAGAAACTGGCAATCATAGGCCTCTCTGTTGACCTTATGGTAAAGTACCGACTAGTTGAACTTCTCCTATCACCGAGGATGTCCTAGCTTTCACTTGATGCCCTACATATTGGATCCATGTGTGATCTTTGCAAGGCCAAGTCCAACCCTATGTCTTTACCGACCCCAAAAAATTTGGGCAAAATGCCTATGCATTCACATGTGCATGCAGTCCAGTGAGTTAGGCAACCGCTGTATAAGTGTTGATGTATGTTATCACTTGCGGTTTCTTCATAGTTTCCAATGTCAAAATTTTTTTGTGTCCGAGTACCTTTGTTTTAAGTGTAATTAGTACTAGGGAAATAAAGCCTTGGAGACGATTTTACAGGTGCTGGCCTTTTTGAGAAACTGTTTGTAGATACCCCCCCGTGTTGCTACTTTTGCCTTCTGGTTGCACATTGAAAATAGGAAATTTTCTTGCTGCTATAGCATTTCCTGTTCTAGAGTATGCACTAGACGTGCATTTTTGGCTGGCAAATGATATTTCTGTAACGTGTGAAGTGCCTTCTGTGTAGCCTTTTTTGTTCATCATCTTTACTTGTCAGCTTTCACTACCACATTAGATGACACTATAGGATCAGACCTTTGTAGCCACTTTTGATGTTGTATAAAGTTGGAACAAAGGAATTTGTCTGCTTGATGGTATTGAAGGTCAATCTTGGGAAGTAATGCTTAGTTGCATCATATGATGGGAAGATGTTGCAGCAGTGCAGAGAGCCTCAGCATCCAATGACGATTAACTTTACAGAAGATTTTTTGGCTGACAACCCTGTCATTTGCTTTCATTTACTCAAGATTCTTTATCTTTACTTCGAGGAATGTATGGCTAGAATAAGCAACTACTTGAGTCTGATTTAGAGTAATGGAGGATTTCGATTAGGTTGTGCACTAATGAATTGATAGGAGGCAAGGGCGAAGTCCTTTTTGGGTGATACTGGAAATTGCCCTAGTTCTAATAACTGGAAAGAAGAGCAAAGTGCCTCTTTTTTGAATCACCGCACCAGATGGTTTAGCAGTGAAAGCACACATCCATCTATATAGGTCACAAGTTCAAAGTGGAGGAATACCATGAGTCAATTTTCATGTAAAAGCATTCTATTCGTGCTGGATGCCGGTGGAGCTATGGCGACGAGCTCGCCCATCTAGATGTCTTGACTCTCGGGGTTGAGAATTGGTTAATAGTAGTTACGGCTCAATCGAACGTTCTGCTCTGGGTTTGAAACTCTTGTCGTGACCCTCTAAGAGGGTTGCTATGATTAGTTGGCCCTTGTCATTTTGTCTCCTCTCTCCGTGGGAGTTTTCCTATATATGGTCGTTTAATTGGTCTTAAAGGTCCTGAACGAACAGTGGTTATCTCGTATGTTTCTAGAAAACAAAGATAAGCGTGTGAATTTCAACAGATGTATCATATTGCGTGGTTTGTTCAACCCACGGGTTATGTGAGCAATAGATGCCAACCCATTTGCTGGAAGAATTAATAGAAGTTATCAAATATTTTGCCTTATACTTATTTCGTGATTTAATTTTGAAGTTACACTCTTAGATGGCCTTTCTTTCAATTCTACATGGTCCGAAGTTGCCCTTGACGTTCGGCATTGGTCGCTGATTTGTCATGTAATTCCTTTCAAGATGACTAGTTAGCTTCAAGAAATGGTTGTGTTCTTTTCGTTTTGTTGGATGAGGCATGTATTTTGACCATCTTTCACAGTAATAATCCTTGTCTTTGGCCATTGCCCCCTTCGGCTACTTGGTATTCGGTGGAGAGATCGCATAATATATGCTACAATCCACGAGATTTCGTATGAACTGTCTGTATTTTCAGGCCCCTTACGCTAGATACTGCAAATTTTTCTTATCTTGCTCCTCCTGAGTTAAGAGTTCTGCATTCAGCATCGGTCAAATGCCCCTGGTGCGCATGTATACTAATTCTGTAGATCACTAGATCAGGTGGGTCTCATGCAATATCCATGAGATTCATGGATCCACACAGAACAACTGTGTATTTGGTTTGTACTTCTAGCTAGAAACGGGTAAAGTAACAAAAAATAAAATAAAAAATAGCCAGTTGTCCTGCTCCTCATTTTGTTGCCGTTGTGCATGATTTTTACTTTCCAACAAAATGTCGACCTCAAGGTTCATTTTGTGCATGACACAGAATTGCAGGACATAAAGAGAAGAAAGGCAAAACTGAAAATGCGAGGGGCAGCTAGATTGCCTTCAAAACTTTGATCAAATACTAAGGTAGGACAAGTTTCATCATCCAACTTATTCGCCCTTCACAAAATTACCAAGACTTTGTGATGTGAAAGCTAGACTCCTTTTCATTTGTACCAACAAAGAGAAATGGTTCCCCATGATTCAGAGTCTTTCAATTGACAAAAATGGCAAGTAATTCACTGTTAGATTCCTGCCAACCAAAGAGAGCATTAAGGAACATAGTATTAGCATCTGCGTTGCCTGTGCAACGTTTTAGTCACTAAACAGTCACTACAGGGCATCCCAGCAGGTAAGGGGGCTTGGTGTGAGTTTCTCGCGGGACTCCTGCTTGTGCCTGATCAAGTTATAATTGATATGAGATGGACAAGCCTTACAAAGGCAAAAGGGAATATTCACATATTTCCTAAGTCCGGATGGATTCTCTCAATGACTTCTAGGAGCCGCTCTTTTTCTTCATTCAGCTCTTCATTCTGCTTTTGCAGCTCTTCTATCTGCTTGGTCTGTTCAGAATCCTTTCTGAAGGAAGGTTCGAGGAGAGTATCCAATGTTAATAAATCAAAGAAACAAAAGACTGATTCACAAGATAACTTGAGAATGAAGGAGCATCAATTTATCAAGATCTTCCACCGAAAGAGCCCTCTAAGCATGATTGTTAATTTGATTTGACTTGAGCACACTATCCACTTACTCTATCCTTGCTTGATTTGTGCACATATAGGTTCCCCCTACATGTATTGCATTAAAGAAAATCGAGAAGAATCTTATCAACCAAAGCTCACAACAATTAGAAGTTTAATTCAAGTTCAATTTGGCAGAATTTCTTGACGTGTCCTTAAGTAATGCAAGAAAAGCAGAAAGCATGATGGTTCTACCGACTTCTGTAAGTATACAGAAAAGGTTCTGATCTTTTACCTATTCATGAAAGACAAATTAAGTTTGAGGGACCTCACTTCCTTCTCAAGATTTTCGCACCGCTTCAAGATAGATTGAATATCTGATGGAATTGCTGATGTTGAGCTTCTCTCCTTTGCCTCTGCCATTCTATGAAAAGCAAAACTATAAGTTATACAGCCCTCGCAGTTCTATATAGTAAGGTGATTATCTGAACGTCCCTGGGCGGACTTGATCTATTAAAATCTTATGCTTATGCTTATGCTTTTGTGATGCAACTAACTTTCACCTTCTAAACACAGAGAGAGAGAGAGAGAGAGAGAGAGAGAGAGAGAGAGAGGACGTTATGCAACGACAGGAAAGAGCAAAGGGTGTATACAGGCGGACAAAACTCTTCTTGTAGTCCCTTCCAGCAGACATAAAAAGTTTATGTTTATAAAGTTCTTTGTCTAACAGTAAGTGACTAAGGCTGCATTCCACTTTGTCTCCCTTCCAGGCCTCAGGAAAATCCAAGGCTTAATTTGTTCAGTGATCTCTCGCTTTAGTAGTATTTCTTATTTCCATAACATCTGCATCACAAAAGGCACGATTATGCCCTTCACATCATTCTTTGAATTTCTGAAACTACTAAGGAAGACCAAGAAAATTATTGAGGCCTTGGTGGTAGTGTAACCATGATGGTATCTTCTCGTGAGTCTACATTTATGCCACTGACTGTATTTCTACCATTCTGCTCCATTTTTGTTTTAATTAAAGTATTGATAACATGCAGTAAAAGTTTACAATTGTACCCAACTGATGCACTAGGAAGAGAGAGAGAGAGAGAGAGAGAGAGAGAGAGAACTTGAGACGAGTCTAACTGCTACAACCTTTTTGTTGAATACATTTTGCAAGTTTTCGTTTCTAACTGCTCTAGATAGAAGTTGTTAGCTATTTTTCAATGTTCAATCAAGGAAAAATAGACGTGAGAGAGAAGACTACTTTACATTTCTACTCAATACTTGCACCTTCTTTAGAAAAATTAATGTTTTAAGAAGACTATCAAAAAATAGAGGCCACCACTATGTTACTAATATCTTCCGATGTTCAATGGAACATAAAACCACAGTCAATTCTCTACAAAAAAGAATTTATTGACAATGCAGTCTACTTACTTTCTTGATCGTTCCACTCTACGCTTTTTCGTTGGATCCCCTTTATCCCCTGCAGAAACAACAACATCATTAGACTTCCATATTGATGAATTTGCACACTGAAAATGTTTAACCAATGCTTAAAAATGAAAAGACAGATTTTGCAGGGTCTATGATAGACCAATAAGAGAAAAAGACAACCAAAACCCTAGAAACCATATTTGGCTACGGCCTACTAACTACTGACTAATTCAACTAAACACGCTTCAACAGCATGAAAGACGTCATTATGGAAATTAAGCTTTTGATAGTTTGCTGTAATTTCTGGAATGTTACCTGAACCAGTAGATGAGACAGATCCATAAGGCACCAGATTTCCCCTCTGTTAAACTCAACCAGATGAGAGAGGGAGATAATTGTGAGTGTAAAATTTGTTCAATTTGAAATCAATAGATATACCTTTTTATCATCTTTCAAATTGTCGATTATCTGTTCTCTGAAATCTGCACCTGGTAGAGAAATTATTTTATGAAAAGATCAGAACAAATATCTTAACTTTGAGAAATGACAAATTGCCTTTGATAATCCAAGGACCAGACAGATACGAATATTCAATTTGCAGATCTTAACCAGAGAGAAAATAGAATATATCCAGGACATTTTTTAATTTCATGCTGCACCAATAAAACCAATGGATTTACTTTTCTACAAAGATACATATCAGTTTATGCTTCAGTGAGATACACATACTTATTCTTGTGCAGCCACTAGGTATACAAGCCGACTAGAGTTGCCAGAAAGATTTGCTGTATATTTAGTAATAAGTCACTGGGCTGGTAGGGAGAGAAATCTTGACTGGACATGGAACATTCTAAAAATTTTGTAACGGAAATTTCACTCCTTTCACCCGTATTGGGACAACACTGATGATGACAATTGAATAACCACGTTTCTGCTCCTTTTGAAAGAAGCGGGAACATTGGATTCTGCTCCTTGGGTACATAGAAAGAGGAGCATTATTGGGCAATCCAATTGTCATGTACACTAACCACATTTGGACACTTCTCTAACGCTTAAAGTGAAGAGCACCAGGGCAATTTTTTCTGTGCACAATATTAGTCCAGAATCAAGGTTAATCAGGATATGATAACTTGAACCACTCGATGACTTGGACTAAAAAATGACATCAGTCCTCTACCTTTGGCCCTCGAACCATTTTCTGGACTTATAGTGTCTCCAACATTCTTCCTGGAGCTCTCACAAACGCTTAGAGTTTGGCTTGAGTTGCTGGGACCATCACATGCATCAAATCCAGAGGAAACTATAGGAGCAGCAGCAGAAGACTCACTCTGGGAAGGTTCTTGGGAAACTGCTCTCACATTAATTGGATTTCTGGTGTTTATCAATTGTTCAAAGTCGAGGTCCATAGATCTTTCAACATTTGGTAGGAGAGCTGGACCTTCGGCCTGTCCTTGAGAGGCTTCATGGAACATCAATGACAGTTCATGAATATGATCTCCATGTCCTTGTTGGAAGCTAGTATTGGCAAGAATCTCTTGAGCTTGAAAGGACCCCTGAGAGCAATCCTCAAAAGTTTCTCTCTCAATTTGATTAGCAAGCTTCTTGCGTTCTAGAGTACCCTTTAGCATGCTGACCACAGAGGAAACTCTATCCAAATTTTTGACTGGTTGTGCATTCATGCTGGATGAGGATGAATTGGATGGAGAAACAAATGCTCCCAACTGCTCAGGAATCTCGCTCATTGAGAGATCACCGAAGCCACTATTGTTGTTGGGCTCTTGTTTCATTTCAACACCATGCACAGATCCACTGTTTGTCACTTCTATTGGCACCGTGCCTTGAGTGCTCTGCATGGCAGCATACCTCCTTCTGCAAGAAGGGAACATTTGTCTTGTCAAGGACTAGGAGCACATCAAGATGAAAATTTTTGCAACTTAATGTATTTAAAAGAAAATTTCGAGATGCAGACTCTTTTAATGACCCACTGAATTTAAAAAATCGTGGCCCAGTGCTTTAAGTGTTTTGAAGAATCAAAAAGGCAGGAAGCTCTAACGTGCTTTCGGTAATGTGCAACAGGAGACTCTTCAGAACCAACTTTTGTCTCCAGTCTCTATTGCTTGTTTCTTTAAAAGTTACATTAGGAAGCACAATACCGTAATTCAGAAGATCGGCTTCTTGTCATTGGTTGTGAACTATGAAACCAAGCCTGCATGAAGGGTGGATAACAAGAATCAATCACTGCTGAAGTAAAAATTGTCAAATCACTTTAAGCTCACTTACCTTGGCAAGATACAAATTATTCGCCGGCCATCCTCTTTCAGCAGCATTCCTGATGCGTTGTTCAAATCATGGTGAGTCAAGGAGACAATCAATTACACATTGACAGAATGACTTCTCCTTTTAGAGGAAAGTCCTGAGACACTTTTAATGGACACTCCGTTGTTTATTTCAAAAATAATATCCTATATCAAGATTAACCATTGAAAGCAAGAGCTTATTTATGAGAGCTGCTACAGGAGATTTATGGTTCAACCTGCTTGGAGTTTGGCTGAGATCCTCTGGAAGTTCTTCAGCGATGGAGCAAGTTTGTGAAAGCAAGTCATTGCTTCTTTTCTTTTGCAGAATGTTCCCTTGCTCTTGATTTGATACATTTGCCAGTTCCGTGGATATCCTGAAGGTAGAAAACACATACACACTCTTTAGGGAAATTACAGATCACATAAGAAACGCATTAAAAGTTCATGGACAACAAATGCAAGAATTTTATACTACAAGTCAAAATCCTCAGATACTCAACTGGCCACAGTCCTAAATGAATAAAGCATTCCCTTTTCTAGGGCCCATCTGTGACTTCAAGAATACACCCTGACGAGAAGTTCCAACTATCCACTATAACTGTTTATGCAGCTGCACCAACTACCGCTCTCCAGAACTGTACATAAAATTCTCACCTCATATGGCTCCCATTCTATTCTCTCAAAGTCATTGGCTCTTATGGAGAAGAAACACGAAAGTAGCTAAACTTTACCCTTGAAATAACATATTTGCATTGAGAGGTAAAATGAGGGGAAAGAGGAGAGTGAAAGGTCAAGAACTTTTATAGAATCACCTCCTTGATGCCTGCCATGTACGATGTGCTGCACCTGGTGAATTGTAGCCATGATTCTGTAAATAAAGGAAAGTCAGTGCAGTCTGGGAAAAAAAAGTTTTCTTAAAAAACAAACTTCAGGCTTAAAACTTTTCAAGAATCACTAATGTATTTTCATTATTTATCAGGTGCATCTGCATGCATAAGAGTCATCTTAGTTCAATCAGCATAACAATAATCAGCTTGGTATGAGTTCTAAGTTTTTAAGTTGCTTTGTCTTTCTGTCTTTGTTTTCTTTTTTCTGCGTTTGGGTTCTGACCTAATATCTTCAGAGTGAATGAGAGAAAATTGAGCAAGAGCTTTTCCTCTTCTCACAATGTATGAATAGATGGCATACAAACTGCAATGTAGTCTTGAGTGAAAGTCTATAGTATGAGTCATACAAATTACTCCGTTGCCTAAATACAGACAACTGGAAGAAAATGCCTTCTGCACTTACGGGAGGAGGAGAATTTAAGAAGTACGATTGCAAACCAGACTTTAATTTTTTCCAGCCTACTATCGCGAGAGCATTTCTCCGACAAAGGTCAAATTTAATGGGAGTAAAGAAAAAGCACATTTAATTATCTAGTTTACTGTTTTCGAATGGCAAAAAAGTGGTGCATTAAGACAGGCTCACGTCAACTTGGGAACAAAACCATCAATATGCAAATTAATGGCCTAGATATAAAAACAGGAAACCAATTTCACTAATGCAGTCCCCTCTGATGTATCGATTATCCTGCCCTTACTGGACCATAATTCTTGCTATACTTGTCGATGATCTATTGCACATATTAAACTAGTTACCATGATAAACTACATTAAACCACTTTTGTTGCTACTGAAGAGTGAAGAATCCAGCTTTCATGGTGTTCAATTTGAAATGAGGATAAGGCTCACACTCGCCTAATTGATAACCCAACTTCCCACTTAGGTAATGCATCCAGTAAGTACTACTACTCACACTCCTTTAAATTGCCCAATGGAAAAAGAGAACGGCACTGATAATGTCATACTTATACAAAAACATTGCTGAAAGACTCTTAATGATTTTGAGGAAGTGAGTGACATACTTCAGAAGCAGAATATCTGAATCAGAGATCACCTCATGACCGTATTCATAGCAATCTGGAAAGGATTCAAATTCTCCTACAAACCACTATTTATTAACTCTGTGAAAAAAATCAAAGCGTTGTCAAAGATTTTTTTCTGAAGAAAGATCAGAAAAAGAAGTTGTGATTGTTGTGACATTTATCAACAAAACTACTGTGCATGGTTGAATACTGATGATGACCGTGGTTTGATTGGTAAAATCTTGAAAAGCTTCAAAATAACTCCCCATCTGAATGGATATCTAAAACCCTACATACACATACTTCCATCTTGAACAGTAGATGTAAGTGTAAAGTCAAGGCTGCTTAATGAAGATATGCAAACTCTTGCCTCTGCATTCGTGAGCCAGCTTTTGAAGAGCTCCTCGCTGTCTGTGCGAAAGTTTTGGGATAAATTCTTGAATCCCAACATCTCCATCGTCGGTATCGGCATTCCAACTGAGCTCTCCATCAGGGCTTTGAGGAACATCTCCTCACTGGAATTTCTGTAAAATCCTGAAAACCCCCTTCCCTCCATGCCAGGAAAGCCTTTTTCTCCTTCACTCCTCTAAACTCAACTGAAAGCAATAAAATCCTTTCAGCTTCGTGAAAGATCTATTGCTGGCTTTTCCCTTTTTTCCCTCTCATGCCAATTCTCCCTACCCCTAACAGCTTGTATCCACTCGGACAACAAGTAAACTGCCCGCAAATCGAGCTCGAGCAACCCAATTCACAACGGATCAGAACTTTGCAATCATGCAATCAAAGTTTCTGCAAAGTGCCTCCAAACGAAGCAGGCAAACTACACGCCGAACTAATACTGATCCAGGACTTCAATTCAGGCTTAAAATCCAAAATAACCCTCTCCAATTGCCAAGCTCGTATAATTGGCAGACCAATTCGCACCCGACAGAGGAAGAAACCAATGTGCTCTCCGCTAAAGAAGCCAAGAATATGATGACTACCGATTCAACTAATTCAACCCGAGCACGACGCACACGCAATAACATAGGTCAGCAGCAGGCTGCCACAGCAACACAATAAGATTTAGACGAGAAGCTATCGCACTCGAATTTTATATTACCCCCGAGAACCCAGTATTGTTAAGCATTTCTGACCGTCTCCACCGCTCAAGTGTCAATAAAATAACCAGGACAGAGAGAGATGGCGGAATCCGGATGGTCTTCGAGTTGGACAAGATTCCGGCACCACCTTGTCATCTTCCTCCGGATCAAAAACCTGCCGCGGGTTTCGAGACGGCGGTAAATAGAGCCGGGAATCGATAGCGGAAAGACGTGATTTGGTGGCGGGATTTATCGCGCTGATGACGTGCATTTCGACAAGGGCGGTTGCAGAAGTTACTCGTTGCAAGAGAGCTGAAGAAGCGAGGTCAGCCATGAAAGAGACCTTCGACCTCGGTTTTTCGGTTATTTTAAGGAAGCGCGGCCGTTGGGAAGGCGCCTGCCTTTGGGGAGAGGGGAGATGTTTCGGTGAGGTGCGCGTGTACCGGAATTAATGGTGCTTCGGGTGTAACGTGCCGACACGTGGGCTCAGATTGATTCTCCGGTCAATTTGAGGATCGAGGGATTTTTTTTTTTTTTTTTTTTTTTAAGGGGGTTGGGAACAATGAATTGGGGATAGAAAATTAATGTGCCTTTGAAATTTTTTCGAGGAGGCAAAAAGGGAAAAATTTCAAAATTTCCGATTTCCTTGACCTTTTCTTTTCTATTCCTATTAAAATAAGTTGTAACTTATTCGATGATGTCGATATGAAATACGGAGCAGATAACTATTAAAAGCTTCTAAATAATAAGAGTCTTATCTTAGTCGGACTTTCTTGAGGCCTCCGACGGCACAATTAAGAAAGCTATGAATTACCTGCCTTAAGGAGATCGAGTAATCATTTTGAGGATTCAAAAGAAGTCATAGTGAGATGAGCCATTTATCGTTACAACAAGTGTGAAGAGAAAGTGCAATGAATGTCACGTATGTAGTTGAAGCATTGTAACAAACTAGTAGGCTTCAACTTTGTTCCTACATGAATCGATCTATTTGATTAGGCATTTGCCATCTATTTCCATGTATCGAGTATATAAAGAAAGTTGCAATTTTCAAAGCACCAATTACATATTACCTTTACATAGAGATAGAGGTACTCGTTAACAAGACTCTTTTGACGATAATACACAATTCTCCTATTGTTGACGAGTTTTATTGTAATACACCGGTGTGCCTTCCACCATCAACCTAAGAGTAAGCCTTACCCACACTACATAGGGGTCATGCTCATAACCCTACGACTAAAGCAATTAATGATTTTAGACTCTTCAACTCTACTCTAGGCTTGCAAGGCCTCCAAGTTGAAAACCTATCATTCTCGTAATAATATTGTGAAAGTACCATAAGGAGAAGTTTTTTCTTGCAAAGGAAGGTAAATTAATTGGTCAAATCTAACTAGAAAAGGGTCTAGTGGCGGATGACTTGATGATATTGCCGCCTAAAAGTTACTCCATTTCCCTTTTTATATTTTTGGTCAGAAATCCATTTCCTTGTTGAATCGATAGATCTTGACATGGGGTTGACCCTTTAAAAAAAACCAAATTGGGATGTTCATAGGACTTTCCCTCTCCATCTTTTATTACTCCCCCTCAAGATACAATACCATAGTAACAAAATCTGGATTTAAACAGGCATAATGTAACTATATCATCATGTCTCATTAAAAAGATTCTTGTAATGTATCAACGAAATCCATGTAATTTCTCAGTTACTGAAAAGCGCTGCAGGAAGTTGTGATTAAGACTCACCCTGTCATTTACTACCATTTTTTAATGGCGGGATTTACGAATGATGTCCTAATTATATAAATGAGTGAAGCCATAAATTGGAATCGCAGTCGAAATTTCATACCGTCTTAACCCAATGCCAATCAACACCAAAAGTCGCCTCGATTTCAACCCATTCTCCCCCACAAAAACGAGAAGGTCCCAGGGTCAATTCCCAGGCAACGTTGTGACCGGAAAAAGAAGCCTCTGAGTGCGTGGGCTTTTCTTGCCTCTGCATTGTTTTATTAACCCGGCAGCGGCATTGAAAGAGACCGGAGAGAGAGAGGAAAACTCCGGTCCAGTGAAAAACACCCATAATGATGAGCCGGAGTTCATTATCAATATTAGTATAAATAAATAACTTCGGACCTCACTAATATTTCTTTGACCAGAAAACATAATTTTTAATTTTTCTTCTTCTCCAATTATATTATGATGCTGACAAGGGCATTTTGCTGGCCAAGGGGAGAAAGCAGGCCTTCACGTCTGGACGGTCACAACGGCCAGGGCTATGGAGTAGAGAGATCCTCACATTCCGGTCCAATTTATAATTCGATTCGTTTTTTTTTTTAATATATGAATGGAAAGCTTCTCAGAAAAAGGGCTTACATATATAATTGCAATAGGATTATAATTTAATCGGAATAGAGTAATAGCGCGACATCGCCTAGAGTAGAGTTGACAAACCAATTTCCAATCGTAGGATAATCAATATGACCTCGTTATTACGTATTTTACGCGGCTTTTTTTGGCTTGCAGATATGATGATGGCACTTGTGGTTTGGTATGTAAATTTTGAGTTTATTATGTTATTTAGCCGTTGTCTTCCATTTGGTAATGTAAGGAGTGTCTTGTAGAGATCGAGTCAAACTTGAGCATGAAAGAACCGTGTTGAACTCAAACCGGTATCCGGTTTCTATTCTAATCTGAGTTTAACTGAGCACTTGCAGATATAATCTCTAGGAAGTCCAAAAAATTCATGCATTATAATGCATAACTTACTAAGCATCACCATCGCCCTATGCACAAATGTTATATTATCCAAGATTATCGAAATGAATGCGATTTAATATTCAACTATGCCGTAGAAAACACGCAAAAGCGACAAACGTTTTTACAAAGATAAATAGCTTGGCGTAATGGGTATTCTCATGACACCAACCTCTAATCTAACATCGATTCTCATATAATACACGTGAGCAGGTAGAGACTCGCGCGCTAGATCTATTTGCCGGAACAAGGCGGCATGCATAATTATTGTCCTAATCAGAAGCATTAGAGGAAACATAAAAGAAAACTAAATTCTCCGTTTGACCATAATCCTGAACGCATGTGGCGATTAACAGCACCCCAAAACATCATTTCATGTTTAAGTACCTTGCGGCAATTGGGATTGAGGTCAAAACTGCTGCCAAGATTGCTGATGAGAGGGCTGGAGCCCTAGGCGGAGCCCATGATGGTGCTTTCTAATTTTGCTAATCTTAGTTCCTCAATAATTAAATTATGAGCATCGAATATAATTCCTTCGAATAAGATTGGCAATTATCAGACCTTGTTTTCTTTTGCATTTGCCATCTCTGAGTGAGAGAGACGGCATCTTTCTTTCATTCTCCTCTCTCCTCTTTCCCCTTTTTGGCCCGTTTGAGTTTGACCTGTTCTTCACGCATTCCTGGATTCTAGTCCTCTTCTTCACTGGCGTTGAACGAGTACCAAACCAGAAGACTCCCAAGGTAATGTAAACAGCATGCCCCTGGAACCGTATATGACCTAGGATGCACCTAAGTTAAATGGAAGCATGAATAACCCATTCACGCCGGGTACACATGGATTCAGACGACGTAACATCAATATTAACAGAATTCAACCACAGTGCCGCCACCCATATTACCTCCATAACCACCCTTGCCAATGCCGATAACTGTCACCACCTATATCTTCAATATCCTTTCCATTTACGCATGATTACTGTTTTCTATTAATGAAAAGAAAAATGGAAGTACAAGCACAGATTTTGCCGACATAGTTGGTCCCCTCCTCCTGTTGTCCGAAAAACAAAACCAACGACAACATTTCATGACGAAGCTAATGTGACTGAGACTGATAAAGGAAATCATATTTCGTGACATTGCTCATCTGTCCCAGTCAGACCAACAACTAAGAAGCGGATAATTCAGACACCGAGCCAAACATGGCGCGAAAGTACCATAAATAGATCAATGTCTTCAACTTTCAGAGGGAGATGAGATACAGATCAACTCAATGATGCCACGCTACGCCCTGCACTGAACTGACCGGTTGCTGTATTTAACCCTTGAATCATTATAAGAAGCCATCTCAACTGGCACCCGCATTACAAATGAAACAAGGACCAAAAATTGAAAGGGTAAACTTAACGAACCTCTATTCTTTTAATCAGTGAAACATCACAATAACATTAACATCCAAGAACGAGCCATCCTAAGTTAGTGCAATTTTGTCAGTTACAAAATATATAAAGTGAACTGATCAAACTCTGCACAACAGCCTCAAAAGTTCTCTTCATCATCTTGCGCGTCATCTGAACTTGCAAGATGATTAAGCCTGACCTTCGCCTTTTTGGGTTGAGAGGCTTCCCTGATTTCCTCGTCATCACCCTTTCTCTTCGCGTTTCCATCCTCCTCTTCAGAATTCCCGGATGATTCATGATTATTCTCGGATTTCTCATGAGAAGATAACTTTGTACTAGAGGCTTTTTCGGATTTCTCATGAGAAGATAACTTTGTACTAGAGGCTTCAGCTTGCTTCCCAGGATCAGGATGTTCGCCTTTTTTAGATTGTTCTTCAGATTCTACCAAAAAGGAGCGAATTTCTTCACTGCTTGCAAGATCAACAGGGGTTTTCCCAGCTTTAGTCTTGGTACTCAGGCTAGCACCTTTCTTTACCAAGTACTTCACGAGCTCCAAATGGGACCCTTGAACCGCATAGTGTAGTGGAGTGAAGCCCTTGCGATTGGAAGCTTTAATGGACACACCAGATGAAAGAAGCGTGCGTACAACTTCCAAATGCCCCTTTTGGGCAGCAAAGTGAATTGCCCCCATATCATCCATGGCAGCAGCCCCGACATCAGCCTTGTTCTGGCAGAGGTAAGCGACCACTTGTGCCTGACCAGACCATGCTGCTAGGTGGAGTCTAACAGATTATGTCAGGTCAAGGAAAAAATGGCAGTATAAACAACCCCAAAAACAGAAAGTAATCACAGTTTGAAAAAGAAATGGAAGGCAATAGCAGGCAATATAAATAACATTCCTATGCTGGAGGCTCGAAGTCGGTATCTAGATTAACATTGTAGATTAAGTGAATATAGCATAATCTCCATTGAATGACCGATTAAAGACGTTGATATCTAAACTTAGTCATAGCTGAAGCTTGTGAAAGAGTATTAACAAGGAAAACGTTAGTATGATACAAGATGGAAGAGGGAATGTACAGGATTTGCAAAGATTGCCCTTCTCAAAAAGGCAATTGTTATAAAATAATCATTTACAGTAATCTTTCTGATGCAGATGCTCATCTGTATAGCAGAAAAAGATTTACCAATGCCAAAGAATACCATAGCTCAATGGACTCCCTCGTTACTAGTGGAAAAGATTTAACATGTAAACCTTAGCTTCATAGGAACCACACCAGGGAAAACTGGTAGTTAGGAACGAGACTAAAGCAACAAGAAAAGCGACAGCTGAAGATGGCCTTTGGGCTTCGGGACCATTTAATCCTTATCATGGCTTGTTTTAGAGACAACATTCCAGATAAATTCTCTAAGTTGTTCATAATCCATCAAGATCATCTTCAACATCGAGTGACTTGGAATCAGCAATCAAGTATTTCACAAGCATGGCAGCAGCAACCTAACTAAGAACTGCCCAGACGGCAGACAACACCTAGTCTCATGCGGTTCATGTCTCTCTCCTCACGAATTCATATTTTCAGTTCATTGAATGGAATTTTTCACCCTCAATGAGAAGATAGTGTCACCACTAAGTACAGAAAAAAAGGACAAGGAGTTGTTTTTGTTAAGCAAGTCACAGAGCATGCCAGTCGACACAAATGCACCGACACCGTGGAACCTCATATAATCTCCCACACACAAGCATTCACAGCAGAGTACTGTTTAACTCGATCAACACCCCTTCTCATCAAGTACTTACTTTCGCACAAACTCCAGCGTCAGCAGCCTCTCTCCCCCTCCCCACATATTGCGTAACAGTCAAGAAGCGGAAGATGCCAATTTACCAAGTCAATCGCGGGTTCTCCACGCCAATCCGGCGATGCCGATTCCAATCATCAACGGGTATCAAGCAATCGTGCAAAGTTTCACCAGTTCAAAAGGAAATAAACAGACATGGCAGAAATATAACCAATAAACCGCGCGAAAAGAAAGAAAAAAAAATATGGAACGTGATATTCAAGTAAGCTCGAGCTATTCGCAGTATTCCCGAAGGATAGGAATATTTTCTATTCACTCGCATCGATCAGAAACTGTGTGAAGCAGAAGCAGAAGAGGGCGCGATCAATTAAGGGGAGGATACGGAGTCCTGGAGTGCTTATCTCTGGAATTGACGGCCAGAGGGTTCGCGGCAAGCATCGACTGGACGGCCCTCAGGTCGCCGGATCTCGCCGCCGCGTGGAGGTCCTCGCCGGAGCGTGCAGCAGCTGAACTCCGAGGCGGCTTCCCCATTATTCTTCTTCTTCTTCTTCTTCTTCTGGTCGTTAGGTTGTATCCAATCCGACCGGAAAATGGCTTCGATCTCACCCTACCCACTCCGAGGTTTTACAGCAGAAGATGAAGGGGAACAGGAAGATGACGAAAATGCTGCTAGCATTGAGGGCCCAGGCCCATTGAAAATCTTCTCGGCCCAACATTCACAGCCCATGTTTTCCAGGCCTGGACTCTTACAGATCCGGCCCGAATTGATTCGGTCGGGTTCGATTCGGAACTTCGTCTTCCTCACTCTTTCACTTTCAAAGAGCAAATTTTGGGTGAAGAAAAACGAAAACCCTAGTAGAGAGGGAGAAGCTAGAAATGAGTTCGTTCTCTTCGGTGAATCGCCATGCCCGTTCCTTGATCTCCAAAATCTTGGATTCGAACCAGAGGCTCGCGTCCCCTTCGTCTTCTCTTCTTCAACCTAGCCATGGTCTCGCCGCGAGATCGCATTCCTCAGGCGAGTGGCCTTTTCTTCCTCTCCCCTTTTTCTTTTTCACTTATTTTTGGGTTCCGCCGTGGTGCTTGATTTGCGAGAATCGCTAGGTGCATTGGTTTGCCTCGTTCAAAGTTGTTTCTTGACACTTGCAATTTGGATTTTCGGATTGGCATGTCGTCATAGCGCATCTGCCGGCGATTAGGAACTATCGTGGGACGTCAAGGATGATCGGATGCTTGGCGGTGTATGTTAGATTTTTCATCGCGCTGCTTCATGCTTTTCGTGCTCGTTTTGCTGAATTCGCCATCAACTGTTCGTTGTTTATTGGGATTTTTAGATTTGCGTCTCCGTTTCTTCATTGTGCTCTGATCATTTGGAGAAAAATTGCTGAATGTTGTTTGCAACTAGATATTTCGATGAACAAATTTATGTTTGGAGGCCATGGTTATTGGGCAAGGAATGATGGACTGATTCATTTTAGCAGGATCTACCGCGACAGGTGAAGTCATATCTCCCCATGTGAATGATGTTTCGGTGATGAGAATGTTTGGAAATTTATGTCGAGCTTCCAAAGTTACGCATATGGTTAATCTTTCCCGTTTGAGCTTGACGAGATTTATCCACTCTTCAACTCAAAAGGATGCTGAGAACAGCAGTAGCCCCAGGTCCATGGATTATGTTAGGGGAATCATAGAGGAAGAAGGGAAAGCCCTTGGCGGTTTTCAATTTCCTCGCTACAACAACATGGAGCAAGATGTTGATTTCGTCCACATAAAGCTTATGCGCAACAATACTTTTGTTACCGTGACTGATTCTAAAGGAAACAAGAAGATTGGCGCATCCGCTGGGTGTCTGCCGGAAATGAAGGGAGGCCCGAAGCTATCTAGATATGCTGCTGAGGCGACTGCTGAACACGTGGGGCGACAGTCTAGGAGTTTGGGGTTGAAGTCTGTCGTGATGAAAGTGAAAGGGTTTACCTTTTTCAAGAAGAAACGGCAAGCAATCATGAGCTGGAGAGAGGGCTTTACAAATGCTCGAGGGAACCAGAACCCGATCGTGTACATTGAGGACTCAACTCGTCGTCCCCATAATGGTTGCCGACTTCCTAAGAGGCGTCGTGTATAAGCCGTACTCATAATGTTGTTAGAGTGTTAGATTGTCTAAATGTCAAAGAGGAAACCATACACTTCTTGGTCTTGGGACGGGCTAAGTGGTGTTCATTTTGGAAAATAATCTGGAGCTGTTGATTTACGGATTTTAAAGTATTGGTTGAGTACAATGACATTAATTTTCTGTGCATTGTTCTGATAATTTTGAGGGCTTTATGGTGTAGTTTGTTGACCATTCGCGTCTTGTGGACATACTGCATTCCTTTGTTTTTCCAGTTTACATTATAATTATAAGTTAATATTGTCATTTGTCTGAATGAATATATTCTTTAGATTTCGGCTGAGTCGAGGAGGGGCATGAGCATTTGCTCTTAGTTCTGATTGCGCACATATCCTGCCTTGATGGTGATAGTCATGGGATGGCAGCAGAGTTATAAATTAAGTTTGAAAGCGCTCTATTTTCGTTCTTTAAATGTGTGCGGAGATTGCAATGCAACGTGAGGGTGGGGGGAGATGGAAGCAACCAGCGGAGGAGAGAGAGAGCAGAGGAGGGGGAAGACGCACAACGCCGACTCCCCTCCACCTCTGCCTCCGCCTCCATTTCCGCCGCCTATGCCTCGGCACCCGACGCCGTCGTCGATGCCCTTTCGCCTCCCTCTCACGACCTTCTCTCTGCTCTCTCCCTCTTTCCTCTGCGGAGCGTCGCCAACCCGCCAACGAGCCCTTGCTCGCGTTTTGGCCTCCCTTTTCACGAACGAAGGTCATTTTGCTCGCTCTCTCTCTCTCTCTCCTCCGCGAAGCGCCCCCTGCTCCTGAACGCTGACGCCATTGCCTCTCACCGTCGCCTTCCCAAGCCCCACCAATGGGCACCCCATTGGCAAGTCCTGTACGTCCAAAGGTTTGTATTTTTTTTTTTTTTTTATTCCACTTAGTAGAATTCAGTGCGATGTTAATGTTTAAGTTTATAGATACATCTGCAGTAGGGGAAAACAAACAAAAAGAATTTCCCTAACATATGACTTTGGAGCTCTCTTTTAACTTGGAAGTTCCACAGCTCTTTTACAGATCAACTTCAAGGGAGGTAAGAAGGCTGGACAGCGTTGCTCGTCCTCCTACCTATGCATCTTTCTCTGAGACTCTTGATGGATCATCAACTATACGTGCATTCAAGTCTCAGGTAGACATTGGATGTTCTCATCAGATCCTTTTTATAGCAGAGTATCTCTATCTTCAGAAGACACGCATGATTTATTACAGTATTGCTACTTTAAGGATATTACTAGTTGCAGACCGTGACTTGACTGTTCTTTGATGACTTATGGTAAATTAAGGTAATTAAGAAACTAGTTGAGCAGTTTGAGCATTGTAGAAGAGACAGGTATCTTTGATTGAGTAGCTCAGTATCAACCTAAAGTGCATACAAAGAACCAAGTCTTACTATGGTAAAGAAAATCATTGAATCTCTCTGAAATCGGCTGCCTACAATGTAACTAGGACTTCATCGTCCATGAGAAAATGTCCTTAACTATTTATTTGTGTGGTTACTTTGCTTGTGCTATTTATAGTCTTTGACCTATATCCACGTCATTCTGGTTGTTGGACAGAATTTCTTTTTCACCAGATTCACTAGACAATTGTCAAAATGGCTATTGTTTTATCTCTTGTACGTACGTCTGCATATACAATTGTCGAAATGCAACTTTATGTGCTTTGCAAGTAACAATTGTCGAAATGCCTGAAAGCTTTGTCTCTCTCCCTCTCTCTTATGGATGCTCAGGACCACGAGAGCACTATGAGGCAGACATTAAAAGATTTTGCTTCAATCAATGTTAAATCAGGCCAGAGCCACCACCGTTTCCTGGGGGCGCTGCACATGCACCCTCCAGTAAAATCATTGGCCAGTTACCTGCTTTTTTTGCATAGGTAGGAACCTCCTGTGTTGTTGACTGAATATGTTCTGTTGTCTTATGCTGATGATTATCTTTTCTTGACTGAATCTGTTTTTTTTTTTTTTTTTTTTTTGGTAAAGTTTTCTCAACTGAATCTGTTTTTCTTCTCTTTTTCCCCTTTTTCTTTATGTTTGATTTTTTCCTAACAGGCAGAGGCCAAGTTCTGCACCACAGTGACCACAGGACACTGTAATGATGGGAGGTCATTGTGAATCTGCAACATTGAATTGTGTTTTCTGAATTGACAGATTGTTTTAGCGTGGAGCAGGTATCAGCCTTGCTTTCTGAATTGACAGATTATTACTCTTTTGTCTACTCGTGGAGTCAAGGATCGTATTTTTGAAAGGAAGCAAAGAGAGGCGCTATGCCAAGTGGATGCTATTTTAACGGATCCTCTGGTGGCACAGCATGCACCGGAGCTTATGTCTCCTGGAGAGAATACGAAGGTTATGAGCCAGATGTGGAACCCTTTCTATCAATGATGCTTTGAACATTCTGTGCATTGAAGTTGCTTGACTTGCATACCAAAGCAAGGATCTTTGTGCCAAATGGAAGATCAATGATGGGATGTTTGGATGAAACGAGGACTTTGGAATATGGTCAGGTGTTTGTACAACTCTCTAGGGTCGGAAATTTGCAGATTGGAAGCAATACCATGCTAAAGTCGAGCAGAAGTGAGTCACCGCTCGACACCTTTATCTTTCAGGGGGAGTTGGTGGTTGCGAAAAACCCTTGCTCGCGTCCTGGAGATGTCCGTGTCTTAAAGGCTGTTGATGTTCCATCTCTGCACTATATGGTTGATTGCATTGTTTTTCCTCATAAAGAGGTATTATTTCCTTTTACTGTTGCCTGCTGGTACTCATTTTTTGACTATGTCAGTTCTTCTCATTCCCACCGAGTAACAATCTAGGCAGTTGAGTTTGGACGCATTTCTCTCTGTTTTTTTCTTTTTCAATATTTATTGTCTGAAACCTCCGGTCTCTGCCAACCGTTGCGCCCCCCAAAAAAAAATAAAAGGAGAAAAAACCTAGTGGGTTTGTTTGGTAATTGTGATTATTTTATAAAAAGGTGGAGGGTACACTAGTTTGTTCATAAAGATACCAAGGCGGTGTTGACAATGTGCAAAATTTTTTATGAGAAATATTCTTTCAAGGCTATCAAGGACAGAGTATTAAGCATGTGAATGAACTGAATGACGTATCAGCATTTTCTTTGTTTGGTCATGTATTTATTTATATAGATAGAAACATTCATGTAAATGGGGTGTGCAAAAGATATTGTATGAACAAACCCATGTCGTCCATCCTAGAAAACCATCTGTAAGCCAATAAAATCATGATCACATTACTTCTCAACTCCATGTGTAAAGCATACCAGCATAGTGTAATTGAAGTTCCAATAATGACGTTTCTATTGGGTCACTCCATCTACTATCCATAAGAGACGAATAGAAAGCAGACGTTGCATGTAATACAGCATGTGGATGAAGTGCAATATCAATCTCTACTATGTGTTGCCTGACATTTCAATCACTTATGTAACAAACACATTTGATGTACTACTATTTGCTGAATTTACAGCACCTTTGGAATATAGGCCAACAATTTCTTCCAAAACCTTTTAGGCAACAGGCTTTACCTTGTTGCTGGTAACTTTTTGGGTATTTGAAGAAAATCCGACTTGTTTTGGTCATACTTCATTCATGAAAGATGTGAATTTGGTTGTTATTTGTAACTTGTGTTTATATTTGCTAAGAATGACGATGAAATGCACTTCGCATGCATTCTCTGGTAGTCCATCTTATACCTAGATGGAGTTGTCATGCATCTATACCGAATGGATTTTTGCGGTGGTAAAGATGATCAGGAAAGTGTGGAGATTGATGAAAGTAAGTCAGGTGAATCGTGGGTTCGTGGACTTACTGAAGGGGAATATTCTCATCTCAGTGTTGAGGAGCGTCTGAATGCTCTTGTTGCTTTAATTGGTATTGCGAATGAGGGGAACTCAATTTGTGCTGTTCTTGAGGTAGTCGGCCTTTTGCATTTTACTGAAGAGTTTTGCTTTGAAAAAAAAAAGGAATTCTCTCCTAAAACTGTCTAATTTTTTGCAGGACCGGCTGGAAGCAGCAAGTGCTCTGAAAAAGCAAATGTGGGTAGAGGCACAGATGGATAAGTCTCGCCTGAAGGATGAGTTTGCTGCTAAGGCAGGATACTTGTCAAGCTACATGACAATTCTAGGAGGCTTTTAGATATGGAAGAGGTTGGTGTATGCAATTAGATATTTTATCTAGGGGTGAGCATGGTCCGGGTTGGGCCGGTCCACCCCCTAACCCTAGGACCAACCCGCACAGTGTTGGTCCTCAATTTTTGGGACCGAGGACCGACCCTATTGAGCTTGGGACCGAGGACCGGACCGACCCAATGGGTTCGGTCCGGTCCCAAGGTCAACCCGAGACCAACCGATAATTTTTTATTTTATTTTTGTACTCCTTAAAAATCGATTGAGGACCGAATTGACCCAATGGGTTCGGTCCAATTACAAGGTCAACTCAGAACTAACTAATAATTTTTTATTTCATTTTTTGTACTCTTTGAAATGGCAACCGAGAGCCGTACCAACCAAATAAGTTCGATGATGAGCAAGGTCGATTAAGAAAGGCAAACGGTGAGGGCTAAGTGAGGTAAGCATCAAACATAATGAGTATCAAATATCGAGTAGAGACGAGTATCGAACAGCGAGCGGCACAAGTGATCCAAAACGAGCAAGGCAAGTGTTGATTGGTGAGCGGAAAAGTTGTTTTTTTTTTTCGATTTTAGCAAATTGAAGACTAAGAGAACAAATACCAAAAGAGGATGCCATAAGGTGCATTTTTGGACGCTACGAGGACTCTTCACAAAAATATTTTTCTCCTTCATAAATTATGACCATTTATGCCGTAAAAGACATTAAAAACCTAAGTTATTAACTAATAATGTAAAATTACTTAAATTCCTCACTAAAGAGTTATTTAATATTATTGACATCGTTTATTTTAAGGTTTTCTCTATATAAAAAAATCATAAATAATATTTTATATATATATAGTCGGGGTTGGTCCGGGTTGGACCGACCCGGAACTTTCAAGACCAAGACCGACCGCACAGTCTTGGGGTCCCGGAATTCTAGGACCAAGGACCAACCCGGTTTCCACGGGAACCGGACCGGGGACCGGCCGGGGATGGGCCGGTCCAGGGTTGGTCCAGGGTCGACCCTATACCGATGCTCACCCCTAATTTTATCACTCATCTTTAAGAACGTATATGTCCTTAATTATGACATTTTGCATATGAAATGAGAGGAAGAGGAAAAGGTAAACACAAGCTCGGGGTGGCCTGGTTAATAGTTGGCTCAACTGGCCATCGGTTATGTTATCCAAACTGGACAAAATCATGTTTTTGACTTTTTAGCAAGTTAAACTGATTATTAATGCTTTTGTGAGTCATAGAACAGAATTACTGGAGCCAAAAGCTCCGAAAGCCACATTAGGAGTGTACCATAAAACCAAGATCATTTTAGTATGTATGCGAGTGTTCTTCTTGCAAATAAAGAAAAATGCAGTAATATAGCTGAAGGTATGCTCCTGAGGGTAATCATGTCACCTTCACTTTTTCAAAAATGCGGCCATATGATTTTAAAAGTAATGATTAAGGAACATTTTGTCCGTCATATATGACTTTTGGTTAACATTATCGTTACCTTATTCAGAGAATAAGGTGTTTGTTAGGTTTTTCAGATTGTGTATTTAATATCATTGTTCTATCCTTTTTCTTTTACTTTTTTGCGGGCTTTTAATGCTCTTTTGATGTCCTTAGATACAGGTGGGATAAGGGAATCCCATTTGCATCTAATGCTGCTGGAAGTGGATCCCCTATTCAAGGAGAATGTTACAAGGAACTTGCAGTTTGCGAAAGTCTTCTCAGGGGGTGGACTCCCTGTTAAAAACGAAGCAAGCAGAAACGGATTCTAGTCCTAATTTTCCTGATGATTTTGACAGTCCTAATAGTACTGTCTGTGATATATGTCAATCTGTAATAAGTTTGGTATCGTTGTGTATTACTTTTATGTGTGTGATAAGTTTGGTACTGTTGTGATTTACTTTCATGACGCAACCAAACCATGTCCCACACGAAAAAACACTTGGGCGCTTCTCGCCGAATACCATTTCCAATCCAGACGAGCTCAAACTCCAAGAATCCCCATCACAAACAGCTCACAGCACGCCGACAATTCCAGCCGCCTAAAACCCGAAGTGGGACTAGCGAATCTAGCCAACTCCCAAAAAAGGCAACACCCATCATTCGAAATCTTGACATTCGCTCGCATTAACAGGGGCATTAACTTGATAGGACGCCAATATGAATCGCGACTGGGAGAGGGAGAGGAACTCACATTGCCCATGAATTTCTGGAGATTCTTGGAGTTGTTGGCAAAGACGTACATGGGAACGATGGGGACCGTCACATAGACGCCGAACTTGGCGATCTCCCAGATGCCCTTCGACGTTCCGAAGGACGACATTTTCTCGCCGGGATGCTAGTCTATTCAATGAAAACAACATGCATGTTTCAATATTTTTTCAAGTAAACGTTCTCTGTCCCCCTTTTGGATTTGTTTACAAGAATTCTTGAGACATTCATTGTTCATTTCTTTAGTTTCTCTCTAGAACTGCATAATGGGGTTTGAATCTCTAGTGAAGCATCCCTAAGGCACTCATGGACTCAACAAACGATTGATATTGAAATGGAAATACTGACACTGAAATCACCACGAAAGGACACTTAATTTAGATATAACAGAGTAATTTAGGTACTGGCGATTTTATTCTAGTTAATCGAATTTTAGGGTAGTAGAGTCCCCTCCTTGTAGCTCGATTCCAGTAGATGGCCGAAATCCTAAGTCTTTTCCACAAGACGTCAAAAGAGTTCATCGATGATCTTCCTTCCAAAATTTTTACTGATGATCCCCTCCAAGCCCGCTCCTGAAGTTTCACAATATCCTGTGCATGGACTCCACCGTCATACCTCGTTTGGGTGTTGAGCAGCTCCATCTTCTCTATGTGAAAACTACCGTCCATTTTGACTAGCCGTGCAATCTTCACCGAAGACGTAGGATACAGTGGTATGTTGAAGCAATCCACTTGCTCTTCACTTATGATTCCCTGCAGTGAAAAGCTCGCCCATTTGTGGCTTTCCATCAACTGAATTAAGTTAAAAGTTCATGCAGTCTAATGTTGATCTGTCTGATAGATGACTATCATGGGCGAAAATTTTAGTGGCCCAACAGATAAGCTGCCAAAAAAGCACGTACTTTATGAGGCTTCATCTAGGCTATTTATGTTGCGACCGTGCATTATCTATGCTTTCAGAGGGGCCTCCAGATTCATTCATCCGAATATGTTGAGAAGAGTTTGATGACCCCTGTACAAGAAAATGACAAATATATTAATATTTAACTAAATAATATGTTTAGATAAATAAGTCAAATAAACCCACATCAATAAAAAGTAAATTGTACCTGACTCAAAACGGTTTCATGAGATCTATTATGGTACTCCAATATCTATCCAAAATAAACTACTAATGGTAAATATTACAATTGTAACAAAATGTTGAAATAATACTAACAAATAAAATGATTCATAATAAAGACCTGACTAGTGAATGGAGAAAATCCATTCAAATTGCTTGGCGGCATGATATATGATGATTGCATCTACGTTAAAAAAAAAAAAAATGATCCCATTACCATAATGCAATTAAATTATCATAATGATTTTAACTTTTGAGAAAGTGTTTTCTACCGTTATAAAGAGCCATAGTAACTTGTAAAATATACAAACTGCTTGATCACCAATCAAACTATTTATATACAGCTATTCAATACCTGATTAGGAAATTGGCAAAATCCGTTCATAATCCCCGATGGCATGATGTATGGTGGTCGCTGCATCTATACAAATTTTTTTACCAAATTAGTAAAATGTAAATAGAGGTGGAAAGCTAAGAGCAACATACCTGATTATGAAAATTTATGGTAGGACCACCAATGTTGCTGGGATAAAAGATACTTTGAAACTGATTTGAATTACTCAAATAATTTGGAAAATGAGTTTCACTATGTGTTGCTTGAACAACTAACTCTACATTAGAAAGCAACAAATATTTTAATTAGCATCATGAAACATAAACAGAAAATTTAATTGATCATATTAACCAAAAATAATGTTACCTCGATTGTCTATTTGCATTGGGGGTGTTCCTTTAACAGATTTTTTCTTCTTTTTCTCACTTGAACCTTTTAGTCTTCCATAACTTATTCCCTTTCCTTTCCTTCGAAGGGGGTCTAATACCGAGATATCGCACAAAGAAGCCTCATTGTCACTATCATCACCATCATCACTATCATCACCGGCATCATCAGTCACAATCATACTTGATTTGTATGATGAAATTTGACCCTTCGCTATTTTCATACTCTCCCTCAGTATCTGCATAGTATTTACATCTTCGGCTCCCAAATTCATCAGCTCAAAAGATTCTTGCATTAACGTGGAAAATCGATTAAGTATGGACGGACTAGGTGGCAAAAATTCATTATTCACACTCCCTCCTTTGGCACCCTTAGTCCATCTTTTCAAAATATAGGAAGATGGAATGCTCTTTACCACCGATTTATTCTCATTCAACACGTACAATGCATGGCGACACAACCACCCTTTTGATTCAAATAATTTGCATCCACAAGAAATTGATAACTCTACAGGGTTAAATTTGACAAGGTGTTCACGTCGATTTCCCGTACACCTTACAGTATATAAATAAACCGATCCATCAAATGTAGTACCTGAAATATCTTCAGAGAGACATTCCAAAAATTCTTCATTAAACTTCTGAAAAATAGTACGGGTATAGACTGAAGCAGCATGTGTCAAAATTCCATTATATGAAACCTGCAATTTGGGCTTCCCACGAGAATTGTAATCATCCTGAATTTCAGTTTCTCTCATCTGTTTCAATTGCTCTTCATAATAGTGGACAAACTGTACAAGGGAGGATGTCTTCTTTGAAATATGCTGGAAGATATTAGTACTCTCACTCCTTTGGCTTGACATTATACCACATGAAAAAATATCACAACCAAAAGCTAAACTCCATTTATGCCTGAGGCCATATAATCTCTGAAGCCAATTGTTGTTCTGAGTACCACACTTCTCTTCCATTTCCATCCAAGTAGATTCAAATTCATCTTCTGATTTGCATCTATACATAAGCCTTAAAAAATACTTGTCTCTAAAATCCGGCTTATGGTAAAGCTCTGGAATGTTTTTATTGGCATTTTTTATGATGTGCCAGGTGCACAAACGATGTTGTGTATTCGGAAACACCATTCTAATGGCTTTTGCCATGGCTTGATCTTGATCAGTGAATATGGTTTTAGGAGCCTTATTTCCCATAGACTCCAAAAACACATTAAATAACCAAATGAATGATTCCGCCGTCTTGTCCAACAAAAATGCACAACCAAACAGAGTATTTTTCCAATGGTGATTAACCCCAACAAAAGGTGCACAAATCAAATTATATCTATTAATTTGATACGTGGAATCAAACACCAGCACATCACCAAAACAATCGTAATCAAATTTGGACAAACTATCTCTCCAAAATAAATTTGTCAATCTACCATCTTGATCTACTTGTAGAGCGTAGAAAAACATTGGGTTTTGCATTTGCATGCAATGGAAATGATTCAAGAGATTTTGCCAATCTCCCCCATCTATACTCTTATTGCTTTCTGTCTGTAAAAATTTTTGACAATCACGTAGAATGAAACCCAAGTTTTTACTTCCACCTGCTTCATTTGCTAAGAACTTATATGCTGTAGTCCCACCAATGCCTGCTTTAATCATGTCACCTAGAACACCTTTAGAAGTATCATATATCATCCTTCCGCATCTAATCAGATGCTTTTGATCTTCCGGTATAAATGCATGATTATGCTCAGAAACATACTCTATAACCTCATAGACACCACTATCAACTTTAAATTTGATATGAGCAAGACACCCACATCTAACTTCAAGCCTCTCAAATTTCTTTTCTTGATCAGATGGGGTGACAGAATAGCCCTCACAATTGCACAAAAAAGTTCGTCGGGTTGTTTCTCCTTTTCTATTTTTAACCGTATGACCCTTCCTCACTCCAAATCCTTTGCCAATAGCATAAGCCACATACTTATGATATGCTTCAAGTTCATTAGAAAAAACCATCCCGATGGCAAACTCAAAATCATTTTCCATATCATGCATTACACGTGCAAGATGGGAAGTTTCATGCTGCAACCAAATGAACAATAAGTAAGAAATAAGAAAAATAACATCAAAAGAAAACAAAATATATTTCACATTGTATGACAAAATATATTTCATATTGTATGAGTAAAGAATTACCTCTGATTCAGCCATTCGATAACTTTACACGTGCAAATTAACTGAGGTGATGTCTTCAAAATATAAATAATTCTTCAAGAGTTCCCTTCTAATAAAATACAAAACAAACATTTTGAGAACATAATCACTTACACTTGTACATATCAACCAATCAATTCTAGGTTATGTTTGAACCTTGAATGCATATGTCATATTAACCAATTTTAGAATATGTGATCAAAGATTTTTTTTCTTTTTAGACACTCACTTATGCAATTCTTGTTTTTTTTGGTAAAGGTAAGTAATATATTGATTTTGCAAAGAAAAAACAAAAGGGAGGCCTGGCATCAATTCTTCTTGTTGTTTTACAGCATGACGAAAAGAAAAAAAAAAAAAAAAAGATATTTATTTAAAAGCATCCAAAAGAACTCAGATAGTTTTGCATGACCTAAATGTGTATCAATGTGTAACTCTCATAAGAATGCACCTTTGTGATTTATAAGAAAATTTTTAATTTGTATAAGTTGATAATTATGGTAAAGTTAAACTTGCTTCCATCTATAACAACTTGCAAAATCATGAAAAACCAATTAATCTTCATCTCAAATGCTCCTTTCTCTATCCTCACTAAGAAAAAAGCCAAATATACGTAGTCAATCGCATACATGCTGCGAGGTTATACCTACCGGCAATACCAAATGGTTGGCTATGAATCTAGTATATTGAAGCTTAGGTACAGATACAACATCACTGGGCTACAATAGAAATCTGGAAAATGTAGGTAGGTGGTCTTTGTCATTGATCATCGGCATATAAACGATAAAAAAAGATAATCGAGTACCACCACATAATATGATCAATATTCATCCAACAATTTTAAAGTTCTCTCTAATGCTTGTTAAGCAGTCATTTCGATGCTCCGGACAATACCCATAGCAGTAACATAAACTTGGTAAATATGGATATGTTACCTGCCAAAGCATATCAAGAGAAGGATCCACACAAATGCACTAAGCCAACTTGATTCCTTATAGGCAACCCAAACCTGAAAGACCATGAGATCGAAATAGAAAGGAGTTACACAGGGTAAAACAAGACAAATGTCTCATCCCCAAACTGTAGCCATCAAACAAGAACTCCTAATTGTAGGCGTCTAAATCCAAAGGTGCTGCTCTCAAATCTAATAGGCATGATTGTAAGCAATGGTTCCATGAGCTTATGAAGGATAAACTCTAAAGTTGATGAAACCATATGATATCGCTTCACAATCGTCCTATCCATTTCTAATAGACACATAGTCCTTTTTATGCATGTCCTTTGCTTTTTATGCATGTCCTTTGTTCTATCAGATGAGTCAAAAAAATTGCATGCACCAAAGTTAGCCAATAGAAGCATTAGAGACATACAGAAAGAGCAACGATGTTGATGTAGAAGTAAATTTAGCGTCGCTGTCATCCACCTGCAAATTGATAGCACCATTCAGTACATTCATAGGACAGAGACTAATATGCTTACATGTTAAAAAACTGACTCAGATGCATACCTCTAGCACCATTGTAAACATACAGATTAAACCCATCCAGCTTATATTAGCTTCCAATTTTTGAGCAACTAATCATATATTAAAATGCAGCATGACACATGCTGTATCTAGAAAATCATCACCAAGTACCTAGTCTCATGCACATTCTAATCACAAAACAGAGTGCATCTACAACAGCATGAACATTTTCCTTTATACAGTTATTGCGATTGGACAAGTCTGCATGTCCTGTTCTGGACCGAATCCGGCCGGTTGATCCGAGAAGAATGGACATGGTTGTTGATTACATAGAACATGCTTTGGAAAAATTGGGTCGTCGAAAAATTGCTGTTACCTATCGGTGGGGGTTGGGGAGGCGACGGGGTCGATGGCGTCCGCGTTCAGGAGGAGGGACGTTTCGCGGAGGAAAGAGAGAGAGAGCAGAGCGAGTCGTCTAAAAATTGCTGTTACCTATCGGTGGGGCTTGGGAGGCGACGGCGTCGATGGCGTCCGCGTTCAGGAGGAGGGACGTTTCGCGGAGGAAAAAGAGAGAGACCAGAGCGACCTTCGCTCGTGGAGAGGGAGGCCAAAACGCGAGTAGGAGGTCGTCGGCGTCGGGATGGCCAGCAGGGGCGCTCCGCAGAGGAAAGAGATAGTTGACCAAGAGCCTCTACGATCAAATCTGCAGCGGAAATGCCATTAACATTCACAGCGGGTAGGCAAACAACGGTTATTCTCGATGCAGTAGGAACAGTAAGAGCGACAAGGGTTATTACCCACACTGGGTATTCAATAGCCAGGGATGACAGCTTCTTCCCCCAAAAGCAAGAGCGGGAGTACTCAAGCAGCGGTAGCATTCACAGTAGATGAAATAAAAAGAACCATGGAGCAGAGGTCGCGAGAGGGAGGCGAAGGGGCGTCGGCGTCGGCGTCGGCGTCAGGGGCGAAGGCGGAGGCGTCGGAGTCGGGGGCGACGGAGGCAACCGGCGGAGGGCCGTCGGCGTCGCAGTTCACTGGAAGAGAGGTGCGACTTCGAGGAGGTAAGAGGGAGTGAGCGGAGCGGAGGACGCGAGAGAGAGGCAAAAGGGCGTCGGCGACGGCGTCGGGGGCGGAGGCGGAGGCGGAGGCGGCGTCGGCGTCAGGGTGGGGGAGATGGAAGCAACCAGCGGAGGAGAGAGAGCAGAGGAGGGGCAAAGAGCATATGGAAGCAGATCTGCGATGGAACGGAGAACGGAGAGCGAGAGAGAGAGAGAGAGAGAGGAGGGAGACGGTCTGCACTGCAGAGGGGAGCAGAGGAGAGAGAGCGTCGGAGTATGCAGAGAGGTGGGCCAGGTCTACAGTAGAGAGAGCAGAGAGGAGGGTACGTAGCTTCACGTGTCGACTTCTGAATGGCGCCTATATAAAGTGAAAAATCTACCCAATATTTTCTCGATTCCAGTGCCCTAATCTAACATTTGTAGAGAAAGTACATTGCTATCGCATTTGTCCTATGATTTGAATGTCTAGATATGCCCTCGCATCCAAAGGGATTTGACAGACATTTACTTTTGTTACTTTCGCTTGGAACATGCTGTCCTGGCTAATCTGGGCTAATCTGGGCTAATCTGGGCTGATTAGTTGCTGATCTATCTGGTTTCACAAAGCTTTATCCATAGTGAAATGCAGCGTCTGTGGTTCTCGGTGGTATTCTTGATGACACCAAAATGAATTTTCAACAGTTCATAGCCTAGAGCTCCTCAATTATTATAATTATTATTCATTCTCCTCGTTTGACTAACAATAAATGTTCGTCCATGACTGGCCCTATCTCGAACTTCGCCGTTCTCTTGTCACCATCTTCTTCGAAAGGATTATAGATGGATCAACTTGCCAAATCCTCCATCGGACTTCTTGTTAATGAAGGAATGAGGCGACAAGGAACTTCCTCACGAGACGATCCTTTACGTAGTTCCGAAATGGCAAACCATTTAGATTATGGAGCCTCGAAGGTTGGCGTCTGCATTTCAAATTAGACCAGATGATTCTTCCTAGGTTCTGGTTACTCTTATTTTGCCTCGAAGGGCTGCTCCCTCGGCATGTGACATCACCAGACCAAGAGCATGCAAACTCTTGTTTTGGTTGTTGGTTTAGATTGGGCTTGGGCAAAACTATCATTGCTTCACTTCAATGAGTATTTGCACTGGAAAACCATCACAAGTGGCGTAAGCTGAACACACCCCACCATGATGATCTCTACATGATATTTATAAAACTATATCAATAATTCTCAAATATTTCTTCTGATGCTGCATTGAGATGGATTCTTAGGCTACAAAATTACAAATACAAACTAAACAAGCTTAGCCTATTCTTCTTTTGGCAACCAATTTTTTCCCCATCTATCATCACTCTAAAACTCAAGCGATAAAACAGATTCTGCCACGGCTGGCAGAGCTTTGCCATGCAAAGCCAGTTTGAGAAAAAAGAGCTTTTGAGCATGTTTGCTTTCCATCGATATTTTCTCCAAATGCATGAACTCGCAAGAGAAGCATTTAGATCGCAGTGTCTTTCCGTCAGACTGATGAAACAGCCTTGTTGGACTTTCGCATATGATGAAAAATGATGACCAGTGATCTAATCCACCAACGAAACGGTGCTCTCCCGACTAGTGTCATTATTGAGATCTGTAAGATTGGAAGTGACTGAGAATTTCAACCATCTCTTCTTCTCTACGAACTTGAGAGCTGGTTCCATTATGAAACCAATTACCACAGCCACGAGGCTCACAATTGCAACCTTGAGGGTAGAAAGAGCAAGAACGATGCCTATTAGTATAGTTGGAGGTATGCACATAGCGATTGCTCCAATTGTCCCGCCCGGTATCTTGTAAGGCCTAGATGCGTTAGGATACTTAATCCTCAACTTCACAAATGCTATGAATTCCAAGATCATCCCGAAACAGTACAAGAAGTTCTCCGCAGCAACGATCTCTTGGAAACTCAGCCATGAAAGCAGAATCACGCCAGAAGCTGAGAACAGAATTCCAATCAAAGGGGTTCCGTGTTTAGACCTCTTTGCGAAAAATTCAGGCAACATGCCCCGCTCAGCCATGCCCAATAGCTGGAAAGAGTCGCTGCTCATCTCAGCGACAAACATTCCCATATTGGCCATGGCAGCAGCTGCTTGGACCCACCACCTCAACCAAACACCCCCAATGATTTTGGCAATATCAGAGAAGTACCCATCTGTCCAAAGCTCACGGTCAAGTGGAACAGCACCAGTTCCAATTAAAAGTGGAAAAAAGTATCCGAGAACAACCAAGATCAGAGCATAGAAGAGAGCCCTTGGAAGAGTTTTCTTCGGGTTGTCGACCTCTCCAGCCAGGGTGCTTATCGAATCCCAGTAGTTTAGATTCCAAAACAGAGTGTTCAAGTACAAATTCCAGTCCACATCATGTAGATTGACCACCAACCATCTAGACGGCTCCAACTTGGGTATCGACAGAAGCCCCATAACCACAAAGGGGAGAAGTGAGAAAACCCCTAGTGTAACCGCAACCCATCCGACAATGGTCAGACCCCTATAATTCATGTATGTAAGAAGCACCGTCAAAGCTAATGCCGCAACTACCCGAGGCCACCCACCACCCAA
The DNA here is from genome assembly GCA_014182555.1 of Eucalyptus erythrocorys. NCBI lineage: Eukaryota > Viridiplantae > Streptophyta > Magnoliopsida > Myrtales > Myrtaceae > Eucalyptus > Eucalyptus erythrocorys. The sequence continues at coordinate 35,901,497 of CM024600.1, read as the reverse complement.
AGCAGGGATCCCTGATTTCAAGTAGTCAAGGAATAGCACTGGGTACAAGGCGTTATCTATGACCCCACTAAGCCACTTCATCCAGCCCTGCTGAAATCCCCAGAAGGGACCGAGCGCAGATGAAACCCATACCACGTAACCGCCATTCTCAGGGAACATGGTGCCCATTTCAGCAGTGATTAACGCCTCAGGGACACTCCATATGAACGGAAAGACCAAGAATCCCAGAAGAGCCAAGAGAGGACCAGCAGCCCCAACGCTATCCTCAACCCCAAACGGACCACCGGAGACCTCATAAAAGATGAGGAAAATAAGAGGAAGGACCGATACCTTTCGAAAGTTGTCCACCCTAGGCGAAGATGGCACTTCTTGGATGGTCACATAAGTTGCGCCATTGGACTCCCCCATAGGAACAGAAGCTTGCCTACCAGCTGAATTCCTCAATTTCTGCATTCCAATGAGCACCCCAAAAAAAAGAAGAAAAAATTATTCTTTTCTCATTGCCAAAACAATTCCCGATTAAAGACGACAGACGTAAGGACATGCAGGAAATTCCCTCCCTATAAGCAGAGCAGAACATCGAGAATCGACACGCCCCAAATTGCAACCACCCGTCCAAGCAAGAGCTGCATGCGAATTCCGACAATTGAAGAAGCAATTCGACTCCAAACTAGCGAACAGATTACAGGAGGTCACATCTCACCCACCCCACAGAGAAACAGAATCTGACGGCAAACAACTCAAATCGACAGTAAAGTTAACCCCACGAGGCCGACGATATCCCCAATCCCGCAGCCAAACTAAGGACCCCAGAAACGACCCAATACTCCTGTAAAACAACAGCGCCATGGCAGAGATCTGAAACACCGGCCGGCGGCGTATTCGTGAGCGAAATCTCTCGAACCCAGACAGGAGCAACAACGGTAACGCCCGAACCGGATTACCCAGAAACGAAAGCCCAACGAACGAAAGGCAAAACCAGCAATAAGCAAAAGGAAGAACAAAAAGGGGAAATCAGAGAGAGAGAGAGAGAGAGAGGGACAGAGTGTATGAAAACGAACCATGAGAGGAAGGAGAATCGAAGAGGCGGGATCGAGGACGAAGAGATGATGAGTCCCGCCATCGCAAAGCCGCAGCGATGAAGCTCCCTCATCCCCGACTCCGTCCCCCGCCCTCTCTCTCCCTCCTTCCCCGCGCCCTCTTCCGCTCTCTCTCTCTCTCCCTGAACTTTTCTCAATCTGCGACCCTCAAGTTTTGTTCTGTTCGTTGTTGTTCTTCTCCTTCTTCTGTTTGTCCTTTCGTTTTCGGGGGAAGCCTTTTTCTTTTTTCCTTTTCTGAGATTTTCGTTGGATGCGGAATTTTTAGTTGCCAGTTTAAGAATATTTAGATTCTCTTTCGCTTTCCTTTTCACGGTCACGCGTTTCATTTATTTACTTATTTTGTAAATTCGCGATGTTTAATACTTTGATGAGACTCAAACGACATGTAAATTACCCATATAAAATTTCGATGATTTTTTTAAGATTTGAATAACTTTTCAAATGCTGACAAAAAAAAAAAAAAAGCATATATTTTTACTTTTATATAAATACAAATAAATATCACAACTTTATATCCTTTAGTCAGCTTGGTTTTCTCTCTTTTCTTTTAATGATTTAGTGATATTTATATATGTTTTTCACGCACCTTAACTTGTCTTGACAAACAATCTTAAGAGCGCATTTCCCAATATTAACCTAATGCAGTCCAAAGATTAATCCCGAAATGCTTTCGAGACTTGAAACTAAGCCTAGATGGATCGAGATATGCCGTGGTTGAGAGGATGAAGGTTTCCTACTAAGGTCCATAATTTTAATCAATTGTTTCCTTAAAGCAATGCATTCTATAGTAAGCTAGATAGAATCCCTAAGATAATATTAAAATAAAAGTGTAATTTATTTCACTAAAACAAGTCATCTAAGTTAAATAAAAAATAGATTCCGTGTAAATCCACACAAAATCCATATAATAATGCATTACTAGGACCAAAAATTCATCCCCCAATCCAACCATAATCCAAGATCACGAAGGAGAAACAAATTTCATTACCATATAAGTTAACACCTTATTAATAGCCAGCTCTCTTTTCCTCATTTGTCGCATTAACTTTTATGATTAATTTGAAGGCAAGAATGATGCAATAATATCAATTATTTTTGCGAGCATTTAAATATACGAGTCATGTCTAAGCACGCAAGACATTTTTATCTGTTTATTTTATGAATTTTACCTATCCATCTTTTCTCTCCATCGGCTCTTGTCTCGACACACTTTGTATAAAACGAGGCGAGCTAAGCTGGCGAGGCCTCATCTAAAAGATAAGGCGTAGAATTAAGACCGGAATTATGGGCGTCAGCTCGACTCTGCTTTCGAGTTTGGTCGTCTCTCCAATTTTCAACTCTCGAAAGAAGCATCAAATCCAACGTCGCACGATCCTCCTTTCAAATAATCAATCGTCACCTCCATCGCGTGGTCCAATAAAATAACTCAAAGGTCAGGCCAGAAAGGCCAACGACCCAAAAAAATCAAAGCTGCAAAACGTGAGTTTGAATGTGGACTTTTCCTTTTGGTAGGTTAGTGTAGTATCGAAATACCGACTCCTCTAAGTTTGACTATTTTGGCATTTAGATTCCGAGTTCTACATCAAGCTCAGGGGCACTGAACATGACCTGATAACTACAATTTAGATACCATTTCGGAGCGAAGATGGTATCCAATTTGATAATTTTAATTCTAAGAACTCTTATAGCTCTAAGTAGATCATTCGGACCAAGAACCACAACCAAACATGTCTATTCTAAATTTCCCATTAAATAAAAAAGGGGAAGTTTAGATATCGAAGAATGTTAAAGAAATTTTATGGTTATGTTATTTCCATATCTTTGAATGGTTTGGGAATATTCTGCCTTAAATGATGGTGTGATCTCGTGATCTGGAACTTGGCCTGTGCAGTACATTCAGGATATACTTTTCTGGGCATTGATGACTGTTTTTTCTATTGCGAATCAAAAAAGTTTGACCCCATGTTACGCACGAGCGATATTTATGTCAAGACCATGTGCGAGATTTAATGTAATGCGGGCCAGTCAAATTTGCCCGAAAAGTCTTCCTGATGAATCTGCATCTCTAAACCAGCCGGCCCTTCCCCATCCCTTTCTCCTATCTCTTTCAATGTAACAGCATAAAACTGGAAATGATGAACACACATCATGAAGACGCAAATGAAAACTCATCACCGTCACCATCATCATCATCCCTTCTGCGTTTGCACTTGCCTATGCTCGATAGATGGATATATGGAGACGCGGTTATGTCATGAAGCTGTAAAAGAGATCGAAAGGCTCGGGTGATGCCATTACCTCGATGTCTTGATCGGTGTTGCCGTTCGGGGCGGCTCCAGCTGGACGAGGCGGCGACGAGCGCCGAACGGCCTCGGTGGCGGCGGCGGCAGTATTGGTGCTCTGCCGTGATTCGGCTGCTTCTTGTGGGCCCGAACCCGAAGCTTCTGCATCTGCCTTCATCTCCTGTACTTACTCCCGGGACTCGGTGATGGGTCGTGTTCTTCTTCGCCGTTCGGTTCCTTCTCACCGTATCAGGAAGGGAAGAAGGCCAGATGAAGCAAACCCAACAAAGGCCATCTTCACTCCACACGCATGCCCAGAAAGAGAGAGAAAAACAGACAGATTTTACTTTAGGAGGATAAGGATAGTGAGGGAGGGAGGGAGGGATATATGTTTATTTTTTATGCATATGTCTCTATGATGCATATGTGCATCTGTTCATGACAAAACAAGTCAGAAAATAGTTTTGACCTCTAATATTTAACAATAAACTTCCTGAAAGCTGGTGCACGATATCAATGAGAATCATTATTGTATCATGTCATATTAGAAATAAAGTGGTCATTCAAAAGAAGATAACTTGACAATTATATAATTTTGTCAACCTCTATCATTTTTATAAGTTTTTAGATTATAATAATTTCATCGTATGGGTTTCTACACATATCAAATATTTTGAAATATCTATTTTTTGTTGCCACGAGGGGTTTTATTCACCTTTTTCTTTTCATATGTAATGCGTATTTTTTCCCCTCGTGTACATGGAGGGGAGTTTCGTTGAAATTTCGAGTGCACGATGAAATAGAAAGAAAACGATCACACGATTTGACATTTCGTATTGGATGTGCTAAGCACCCGAGTTGGTCGGTGATTGGTGCATAAAGATTTCTAGGGATCACTCTTTAGAATCCCACAAATTATGCAGAAATTATCAGACATCGGGGCCACTCATTCATGCCAAAAGTATGTTCTTAACCAATTCATATGGTTAGTAGCGTGATTCACAGGAATCTAAGCAGTTGGATCTCTTTGCCCGAGCTCGAATTTAAAAAATAAAACAGGCCAAAAATCGTCGCCGCTCCACTCCAAAACCCTTTCACCATTCTCTGCTATTGAAAACATCGAGTTGCATCTTATCATTTCAACTGCAATTCCAAACCAACCGATCGATGGTATTTTTTTAATCATTTTGCCATCCGTTTCTGCTCATAACTCTCTCGTTCCTCTCATCAAATTACGTCCGTTTGCATTTCTCTTTCTCATGAAGTCGTCGATCGCCAGCGCTTGGTGGCCCCAGCGCACCCCATTGTGCTGGATTGCCATGGCAGGAGCTTGAATGTGATGGTCGGTTTTTGGTTTACTTGGCAGGCTTTGATGTGCAGCAGACGCGGATGCAGTGTGATAAGCATTGGCACAGTTTTGACTGCTGATTTTGGAAATGGCGATTTTCTTAATCGGATTCCTCCATTTAGATAAGCAAATTCATCATGCCAAGTAGGAACAGTTGATAGTAGCTTCTCACCAACCCTTCGATCTTTGTGTTAATATAAGTGGCCATTATTGAATAGAGTCCAGCGCAACTTTTGCATTATTCTCTGGATGTTTTGTTTGTACGCTTGATACTGATCGAATATTTCCAAACTCCATCGCCTTCGACAACCAACCATAACACTTCTTTTACCAAGTAGCTCCCTAGATGTTGTTGTGAAAATCGCAGTCATTTATGGAATTTTACTATATCAGATACCCTTGTCTAGTCTGATCTAGTCATCCTTGTGTTGAAAATCACTTAAATTTACTTAAATATGCTATTTCCATCTAAAAACTCTCCTTTTTTTCTTTTCTTATCGTCTCGAAGATAAGTCACGCCCATCAATAGATTATTGACATGGGAAAGAATTCGATTACACAATTCATCGGTGGGCAGCTACGTTGATTAAGAGTCAAGGTCGAGAATTCGAAACCCGTAATTGTTAGTATTGTAATTTGGGAGCCATGGTAATGGGATTCTATACTAATCTCCTCCGAAATACTGACATTGGTCCAAATGTGCTACTTTACCTTATTAGAGTTGTATGAGATTCTGTTAGCTTCGACGGATCCTTTGTTATAAAAAAAAAAAAAAAAAAAATCGATTAGCCAGCGAAGTTCGAGCACACGTGAATGGATAATGATATGGGCCAGTCGAACTGATCTGACCTCATTAAATGATGGGAGAAGCCAATAAATGAAGTTTTAACACAGCCATAGCTCAGTTTCTCTCTCACCCAGCGAGCCTCTCTGGAATAATCTTAAAGTCGATTGGAAATAATGAAAGTCAACATATACACTTGTATGAATCCCAAGATCCAACGGCTAGTGCATGCGACAAATTTTCCAGTGTCTATTGTCGGCCATTGGATCTGGGCATTTTAATTGTCAGCCACTCGACTGGTGTCTATTGTCAGTCGTCTGATCAAATATTCGTCAGCATCAACCGTTGGATTAAGTATGACGAAATTGTTGTCACCAAGGTGTCTTAAGTAGACACGTCTTACTATGAAACTCTCTTTATAATGAGGATACGTGGATCACAAGTTTTAAAAAAATAATACCCAGTTTGCAATCAAGTCCCGAACTTTAACGAATTATCATACATTTCTATAACTTATAAAAATAGAACAATCAAGTACCTCAATTAAGTTTCATTTGTTTAATTAATGGAAATCAAATGTTGTTTTAAAGATAATTTCTCTCTTCTACTTAACGCTTTTGAGAACACTTATTGCTCTTCCAGCTTCAATTAGGCGACACATCAATAAGATAAACGATATTCACTAGTGCCTCTCCGAAAAACCTTGACGAACTTGGCCCTCCTTACCTATCGTACCGCATCTTCCTCCGTTCATTAATCTTCGCCATTGCTTGGTAGCGCCTTTAGCTGCTACCCTTCCATCATCCTCTCGTCATTGCTCTCTCGCCTTCAACATTGTGCAAGTCGAGTCCAGGAATCGCCACAAGCATTCAATCCAACCCCATTTCAATCCTTAAACACTGCTGCTTTCTCCGACCGAAAAAACACTGCTGCTTCTATCTTCTACTATTTTCAATCTTTTTTTAAGAAAAATAACCGGAAAGAAGACGATCCCGTTTTGGCAGATTTCATAACTTCTCGAAAAGGAGAGTTGAACTTTCACTTAACTAAGAAGACTAGGTGAAATTAAGTAGAGAGTAGAGGCCTCGACACCTGGCAGTTGGAATAAGTACACATTGCTCGTATGCCAATTCAAACCTAACTTTTTATTGTGCTAATTTAATCATAAACATTTTCACAATTTATCAATTGAGTTATTTTGACCAACCCTAGTTGGAAATCATGAATATAAATATCAACCAACCTATGTGGCACGACTAATGAACTAACCTATATTGGTCGAGTGCTTGCGTTGGTTGACTTGAGCAATTTTTATAATTCTTTATCATTTTCCTTTCATTTCGGCTAGTGAGGATTGTAGTCTTCGCCAAATTAACCAATTCGCAAAATGTGAAAAGGTTCAGAACCAAACTAACATAATTGAAAGATTTATGACATAATTAAGACAAATACAATGATTTTATAACTCTTTTAGTACATTTTCGCTAACAGCTCGACTGCTAGATGAAATGTGAATTGATGGAGGAAATGATCATGTCAAAGGATAGAGAGGATCCTCGTGCAAATGATATATAGTCTTTGGCCTCGTGTGAATAAATTAGGGGACGCTCATAATGATGGTTGGTTTTGTAACTATATCCTATATTCGATCCGACGGTCCAAGTTTGCTATAGTCAATGAACCCATATTGTACCACGTCTCAGGGTCGATAGGCCGACACCCAGCACTAAGCGGTCGCATGTTACAGAATTTGGGTTGACATGAAGCCCACTACACACCCACCAGTCTTCACCGATCAATATATACTTGAGAAATCTTTGGGCCGAACACCTCCTGTTAGAAATACAAAAAATTATAAAAAGGAGCCTTTACCCAAAAAAAAAAAATTATAAAAAAGAGACAACCTTACTTGTTCATTATAAGTGATAAATAAAAAAACGCAACAGTCGCTAAATCAAAATACGCTATTGATGATGTTGATTAACATGTGAAGCTTGTCTTATCTTTCCCTTCGGTCCTTTTAAGCTGTGTTTTCCTCTCTGGGATTTTTCTCGAGTCTAAAACGAGTTGCATAATTTCAGCACCAACTCAATAGATTACTTAGACTCTATATCTAATAATAAACATTCTTCTCTCTTAGGATTGACCTCCTCTTTTCCACTGAATTCATTACGTGAAGTTTTGAAGCATTCATCGCCGAGAGTGCTTTTCTTACCACGTTAGTTGAAAACATGAAATAGGATACAAGTTTACGGGGAAAGTAACAAAAAAGTCATAAACCTATTATATTATATTAATTCAGTTTTAAATATTTTTAATTTAGTTAATTTAGTCATAAATCTTTTGATGATTCACCGATATAGTTCATCTGACCAATTTCAACCAAAAATTGTTAACATTAATATCAAGTGTTTTATGTGATATAATTGGCATTGATGTAAATAAATTTTAATTTTTCTACATTTTCACTTTTTTCTTTACTTTCCTTTCCCTTTTTTCACCTCAAGTGTGGGCTAGTGAGGTCATTGACCATAGACCCTCATTGGCCAACAATGGCGAGGGTGGCGATGCCCTTGCTTGGTTTGGGTGAGAGTCACGATGCCCTTATTGGCTATAGGTGAGGGCGTCGCCTAGCAATGGTCCACCGGCAAGAAGGTTGTAAGAAAAACAAAGAAAGAAAAGAAAAGGAGGAAAAACATTAAAAAACTTAGAAAGTTCTTATTTAATGGGTACATCATATGATGGTCATAATGTGGTACAAACCGACCTATAGCCAATGAATATCATTTTAATTAGCGTCATGTATCTGCACATTTCATTTTTGATTGATCGATTACATCACATGTCACTGTCATGTGATGTACACGTCACGTTCTTAAAAATATATTTTCCTTATTACAACCATCGCTATATAGTCACGCGGCATTAATATATCATGCACATCGATGGAATACAAAATTAGACAAAGCATTGCCCAAAGTTATGTTTGTCAAACCCAAGATTTAGATGAGGGAAGCCGAAGCGATGATTGTTAAAACCTACCAGTCGGTGAAGTCCGACTCTGAAAAGAAAATCGACAAAATGGGCTACTGAAAGATCCGGGCTAACCCAAATTGGTGGGGCCACATTGGATGCCCAACTAGAGAGAGCGACCCGGCCCGGCCCATATTAAAAAGCGGGGACATTTCGGTAATTCGGCACACTCTCGAGGACTAGGGTTTCGGTACATAATGGAGTGCTGCTGCGGGGAGGCGGCCGAGTCCAGACATAGAGCCAGCTCTTCCTTTCGACCTGCGCCTCCGTCTCCTCTCAGGTAAGCTTCCCGGGCGCCTCCGCCGCGGCCAGATTCCTGTTCTTGCGTTCCTTCGTTTATTCGCTCGTCGTCGTCTTCGAATGCCTGACCATGCCCAGTATGCTCTTGTGTTTTTTCCTTTTTGGGGGGGCGTTTCGACGCGCGTTATCGGATCACGGGTGAATGCGCGTGGTTTGTTGTGGGTATAGATTAAGCTCGTGGGTTTGTACATTTGTGCTAGGAATTACGGTGGCTCGCTTTGTTTTCTTTTTCCGAGTCGTGGGTGTTGAATCTGGCGATTTGAAAGTTTGTAAGTTATGGGAAAATCCGTTCGACTCGGGCTGTTATTCGCATGGCGAGCGCTGGACGGTGACGTGTTGATGCTGCTTGGGTTTTGGTGACTGACCGAGAAATGGTGTGATGGGTGTGGCCTGTTATGTGTCTCGGTCTTATCTACTTAATATGTAAAAGGTTCGATCTTTTGGGTACGAGAGGTGTGTTGTGTCATCCTCATTGGGTCACTTTGCTTGAGGTGCGAGCTGTTCATAGGCTCGGTGTGGTTTCTAAAGTTTTTCTTTTGTTCATCAAGAGGCATGTCTGACTCGATCTGGGGTTGCGCCGATGTTTTATTTTTCTCTTGAGAAAGTGTCGTGTGGACGTTTGAGCTCGCCTACTATTGATCCCCTGTGAAATACTCAATCCTCTTGAGGTTCACATATTCCTCATAGATATTTGGGCGTCTTTTACCCTTTATATTTTTCTCGCTGAATACCATTTTCATGTGATTTTTTGTTTTGCAGGTAAGCCATCATGAAGCATAACAACGTTGTGCCAAGTGGGCACTTCAGGAAGCACTGGCAGAACTATGTCAAGACCTGGTTCAACCAGCCTGCAAGGAAATCGAGGAGACGCCAAGGTAAATTAGTTGCTGAGATGTTGATTGGAAACCTGGCTTTAGTTCTTAGCATTTAATCTCTCTGGTGGATCTTTTTCTGCCTTTATAATTTACATAGTTTGTTATTATCTGCAGCGAGGCAACAGAAGGCTGTGAAGATTTTCCCAAGGCCTACAGCTGGACCTCTTAGACCTGTTGTTCATGGTCAAACTCTGAAGTACAACATGAAAGTTAGGGCTGGAAAAGGGTTCTCTTTGGAAGAACTGAAGGTCGAGTTTATTGTCTTGTCATGGATTCCATTTGTTTGTTGAGTTTTTATATGTTTATCCTTTATCCTGTGCTAATTTGTTGTGGAGGAAGCTTTTCTTTTCTACTACTCATTTTATGCTGCAAAGTTGGTAGTTACATAGGGATGCAATTGAAAGTTAATTTTTTTTTGGTGAAAGTCAGAGGAGGAGCAATCTTGTATTTTGATTTTATGATCCATGTTGATGGAATATTGTTGAGTCGCGACCACCTGGAAAAGTCGGGCATGTTAAAGCAAAGCAAACATCTTGTTGATTTGTTTTCTTGACTGATCTTTGTCAGTCTTGGGGCTCTGCATGTGCATTTTTTGGGTGATTGAATGCTTATTACATTAAATATTTGAGCTGGTTTAGCCGAGACTCTATCTATTTATGTGCGTTTGTGGAACAAATCCGAATACTTTTTGCTTTTACTTACACAGGAACTTCTTTGGTATTTCAGGCAGCAGGTATCCCCAAGAAATTGGCTCCAACCATCGGAATTGCTGTGGATCACCGAAGGAAGAACCGATCTCTAGAAGGCCTTCAAGCTAATGTGCAGAGGCTGAAGACCTACAAGGCTAAGTTGGTTGTCTTCCCAAGAAGAGCTCGCAAATTCAAGGTAAACCTGGTCTACCAATTACTTTCATCAAATCATTATAGTACTTTGTCGAGTCCAACCTCTATGGTTGCTGAATACTAATTTGCCATTTTTTTCTACAGGCTGGTGACTCCACTGCAGAAGAGTTGGCATCTGCAACTCAAGTCCAAGGTAGTTACATGCCGATTGTGAGGGAGAAGCCAGCAGTTGAGCTTGTCAAGGTCACCGAGGAGATGAAATCCTTCAATGCTTATGCCAAGCTCCGTGTGGAGCGGATGAACACACGCCACGTCGGTGCGAGGATGAAGAAGGCGGCCGAAGCTGAGAAGGAAGATAAGAAGTAGAGCGTTTTGTCAGTATACCAGCTCGCTGATAGAAAGGTGGTTAGAATATCCTACTTTGGAGAATTTTTATTTTGCTGTCGTTTTCCGAGGCGTGTTTTGTTTCGTTACATTGGAAAGACCTGATTGAATCTGGAATTTTGAGCGTATCTATTTTAGACTCTCGAATGGAATGATGCAATATGCCTACACTTTCATTTTTTAATCGCTCAAACCGTAGCTGGTGACTTACGTTTTTGATGCATGCATCCCTTATTCAACACTTTGGCTATGGCCTAGCTCTTTCAGTTGTCAAAATTTCATGTAATTTTGTGGGGCTCTAGTGCTGCTGGATGAAAATAGTATTCAGAGAGATGGTATGGTCTGCTATAGCTGTTAGATCCGCCCTAGCAATTATGGACGACTCATGGTAACTGGATCTCATGGGAGTAGGGAAGAATTATTCTAGGGGAACTGTTTTCCTCAAAAGATCGGTACCTGTTCAAAGTTTATGAGCTTCATGCTTTAATATGGCAGATTGACCTGATGCAAACCGTAATGTGATTTTAATGTCATGAAGTGTGTTTTGTAAAACTTAGCCAGGATCGGCCTCTATATTCTGTAAAACTTAGCCTTATTGGCCTTTATACGCATACTTACGACTCTTACAAATATATATCGAAGACCGGAAACATAAGAAAGCGGAGATGGCGAAGCTCTTGCGGTTAAAGGCATTCATGCCGCTAAACTGCGAACTCAACATAGTTTGACAAGATCATTGCTCCCTCCATACTCTTTCGCTCATCATCCTTAATCCCAAGCATCAACTTACTGGCTTGGTGGCGGAGGGTAGAGGTCCGAGGATGTTCCTTCAAGCAATCATTCGCAACTATCCTTGCTGTTAACATCTTCGTGCAGCCATGGATGCATCGAAGGCTTCCTCAAACCCTCCAATTCAGTCGCGACTTCCTTCGTCGTCGGCCTCTCCGCACTTCTCGAGCTGACGCACTTCTTTATTATCTCGGCAAACCCCATTATCTGATCCGAAGTCGACTCTACCAATTGAGGGTCGAGGACATCACTTAGCCGGTCTTCCTCCATGTTGAGAACAAAGTACGTGCCCAAGTTCCTTGCTTCCTGCGGTCTCTGCAGATCCACGACCTTCTTGCTCATCAAGAGCTCTGTGGGGACCACCCCAAAGTTGTAGACATCCCTCTTCTCCATGAAGTGACCGCTCTCAAGGTACTCTGGATCCATATGAGCATGACCCCTTCGTTGATGATTGCTCTATGTTCGACCTATTGACACCGGCCGTTCTGGATTTCTTGATGGCAACCACGCGATTGCCGGGCAAGATTCCTTTATACACCGTACCGAAACCGCCTTAGCCAAGAATCCTCTCTTCGACGTAGTTGTTGGTCGCAGAGATGAGCTCTTCAGCTGAGAAAACTCTGGTTGAATTCACATCACCCTCGATTGTGGCAAGCCGTTGCTTCGGTAGCATTCCTCCATTTTGTTGGAAATATCTTTCCCTCATTTTGAGGATGTTCCTCTTCTTCATGCAAAGATCCAGCCATGCTGCACCGACTATCAAGGACAAGAAGCCAAAGCCCGTCCCCGAAAAGTTAACTCGTGAATTTTAGATCGAGCACAAGGCAAGAGGACCTATTCAATGAGAAATTTGGACAACAGTTTTTGACCAATTCTGAGAATAACGGTTTATTCTCGAAGGTAAATTTTAATTCAAAAGGAAAGGAAAAAGCACCCGGCTAATCTCATTTTTCAACTTTGGAAAGAATAAATAGACTCAAATTAGGTGGTGATGTGCCATGAGTAGAGAGAGAGAGAGAGAGAGAGAGAATTAATTTAGTGAGAGAACTCGATGCTAGAAAAACTATCCTAAAAATCTTATATGGATTGAACAACGGTTATTTAATTCTAAAATTTTAAATTTGATTAATTTAGTTCTAAATATTTTATTATTTTTTAATATTGTCCATATAGCTAATTTAGACCAAAAATCAACGGCATGGATATTAACTAACTTACATGGCATATGCAGTGTTGATATAAAAGATTTTTTCAAGTTTCTAAGTTTTTGAAATTTTTCTATTTTTCTTTTCTTTTCTTTATTTGCTTTTTTTTTTTTTTTTTTTCTATTTATTGTTCATCTTCTTCCTCTGTCAGCTATAGCTGAGCCCAATGATCGGTAGAGGAAGAAGATGAACAATAAAATAGGGAAAAAAAAAAAGAAAATAGAAAGAAACAAAAAAAAAAAGGGATAATTTTTTAATTTAAAAAAATAAAAATCCACGTAAGTGATTTTTAACCTAAATTGCCTTGATGTTCCACATTCAAATATTGTAAAAAAAATTAAAATTAAATTGACGAAAAAAAAAATAGTATTGAATTAATCACAATATAATAAATTTAAAACTCTTCATGCAATTCTCATTGTCCTTGTCACCTACTTTCCAATATAATTGCATCAATTAAAAATTTCTTTGAAATAGCAAGTCCAATGAAAAAGTGTCAACCTCCCTAAAGTATTGATAAGTGGAGTCACATACTTTTTGGATAATTGTTAAAAAAGTATCAATTCAATTATAAAAATTTACCAGGTGCCACCCTTCCAACATGGATTGGGGAGGTGGGGGTTCAAACCCCCACATTCTCGAGGAGGATGGGGTGGGGACGCGTAAGTTTCGGGAGTGGGTTTCGACTCCTACGCCCGCAAGAGGCGGGACAAAAGTCTAAGGGTGAGTGTAGAATAGGTATAGAGTAGGACTGACAAAAAAAAATTATAAATATTTAAATTGTGACCGTTGAGTTCTAAATTTTTCACTTTATTAGCCCATCCGATCAATTTTGATTCAAAATCACTATCATAGTATTGGCCATCCTATGTGGCACAACCAATACCGACGTGGATAATTTTAAATAATATTTTATTTTTATTTTTATTTTTCTTCTCATTTCCTTTTTTACCTTTTTTTTTTTACTTTACTTCACTATTTTATTTTTTAAAAAATATTTTTTAAATTATCCATATTAACACCGATCGTGTTAGATAGGATGATTAATGTTCGCGTTATCAATTTTCCATCAAAATTGATTGGATAAATTTAATTAGTAAAACATGAAAATGTTTAAAACTTAATTGACACAATTAAAAAGTTTTGGTTATAAATTTGGCAATAATATTGAGAATTTTAGAACCCCATACTCTTTAGTATAATTCCTAACCCGATGAAAAATTAACATTGTGGATCTTCAGTGGTGGTTAAGTTGTAACTCACCACGACGCGAGAACCCTAAAGCTTCATAAGAGGCCACCCCGTCTATCAAGTAACTCTTCAGGACCCCGTCTATCAAGTAACTCTTCAGGACTAACATGATTACGTTCTCTATTTTAACGTGTTAGTGCCTCCATGCCTCAATCTTCCAATTGAGGAGAATTATTTTTCTTTTCTTCTCTCCCCCATCAAACGTGGCCTTTTAAGAAACGGTCCAAACTAGTTTCATATATATGAGCGTTGTTTTCACATTAGAAAAAAGTTTGCTCACCTAGAGCGACTTTGATAACAGGGAATTCAGAATTTTAGCAATGCAGTCACGCCCATCTTTCCTTCCATCGCCGGAAAATCCTTCAAGGCAGGAGCAGTTGTAACTTCCAATCGTCTTTGGGCATACCCCCTCGCATGGATTGTTGTCGGGATCCGCGCATTCGTCGACATCTGAAACACAAACTTCACAGAAATTAACCTACTCTGCATATCAATATCCAACATAAGCAAAGTCCCAAGACCCTAAATTCTCTTATCTTTCCTATTAATAATAAGAAAACTCAAAACTTTTGACTCGATTAACATGTGCATTAGATAAAAATTCACTCGTATGCATGATGGCGGGTGTAGTCCCTAAGACTAATTTGAGCGGAAGGCGTGATTATTTAAACATCATATCTGAATTACTCACTGACTTATCATGCTCACACTACTCACATGCATGCATTCATTCATTCATACATACATACAATGCAAGCATGTTTATATGCTTTAGAATGTTTGGAAGCGGACCTTGGCAGCCGAGACTCAGATAGGGATATCCATTAAAACCTTGATTGCATTGGCATCTGTATCTAGGGCCATTTTCTGAATCATAACAATTACTATTCTCCTTCCACGCATATGTGCTCAAATCTTTTCGAGCCTCGATGCAAGTTTGATTTCCGATGACCCAATCGAGCATGACGGGCACGGAACAGGCAGTCCGATTGATGAACGTCAGGTCCGAAAAATAGGATGTCCTGTGGAAATGAAATTGCTCTTGTTCACCCAAGAAGGCATAGCTCCGTGGATTGAAGGACCAAACATTTGTGTGATTGTTAAGGCTTGAAGGGCTTGCGTAGAAGTACTTTAAACCTTTAGGAATGGAGGTTGACAACAACCGATTCCCAAACAATCGCCCCCCGTCACAGTCTCCTTTCTCGAACATAGAACCGTACGTCCACTAGTGAAATTAAGGGCATCGGAGCCTAGAATTAAGGCGAAGTCGTCGCATCCGATGACGGTCAACTTATTGGCGACGTTGAAGAATGTGTAAGGAGAATCGGCTAATTGATACCACGTCGATTTCTAGCGACGAGGGAACCTTAATTTAGAATAACAGTTAAATGCGATGAAGTTCTTAATACGCACCTGGGTATCAGATATGTCGACCACCTCCAAATTACTCGTGCTTATGAATGCTTTGGACGGTCACATAACGCGGTGCAGCTAATATCGTAATAAGAGCCTAATGAGCAACCCGTTCCAATGCCGATGCCAAAAGGGTACGAAACAGCTGGGTTCCCCATTGGCTCTGACATCTGGGCTTTGTGGTCGCCGTGGCTGTCGTCGTTGTGGTCACAATTGAACGAAACAAAAGCCATGAAAGAAAGGGGAGAGCAAAGTGGATGGGAGAGATTGTATGCCTAAAACCAAGACAGCAAAAGAGCTTGAAGTTAGATGTGACAAAATGTGGAAGGATGGATGCGCTTTTGTATTGGTCACTTGTCCTGCCAGGTCAACTTGTTAACAAATGGTGGGTCAATTGCAAGTTGGGAACTTATTTTGGATTTTCTGAACTTTCCATTAGGGCAATTTGCTGTTCGTATCATTTGGCTTTCTCCACCAACCTTTAAAATGCTGGGGTCATTCTTTGGCGAGTTCCTCTCTCGTTGTGTACAATTGTTGTCCCACTGTCTGTCGAGTCATCGCTCGTGTCAAAAGAAATTTAAAACTCCTTTATCCTCATTGTTCTCCTTTTTTGTGTCGATAAAGTATCCATAACTCATGAGATACCGACTTACCGTTATAAAGTGTGGTAGTCTCTCCCTCCAAACAATCTAAATAATTACTGGAGACATATAGGTTTGCACTCTTGCCAGTGAAAAAGAATATTTGAATTCAGATGTTGAGCAAGATAGATAAAGACGCTTATTACTAAGCAACTTTTTTGTAAACTCCTTTATCTTATAATCAAGTTAGCCTGTTACAATTCGTGCCTATTTTATGTTATTCCACCACTCACCATAAACTAAGCTCTAAAACGAGTTAGTCTCTGACTTGTCAAAACAAATGCATCTGTTTTCCGTTTTTGGTTTGCAAATTTCTTCAGGGTAAGTAATTTATTAAATAAAGTTAGTAATTAATTTGTATTTCGCTAAGTAATAATTATACATTCTCTCATACCCACGATGTCATTTTTGGAACTACTTAGTCAAGGTGCTTTTGGGTTTTACCATAACCAATGAACAATTTTAAAAATTTAAACATTGTTTAATAGTTAGATATTCATAATTTGCGGTAATAAAAGTTATTCTCTTCCCGACTTCTATTGCCTTTTCAACCTTTCTTGTAACATCTCTCTAATATGTGATTATACAATCACTAGCACCTAACAGGACAATGGCATTTATGATCGTTCACTACCTCAAAAAACACATATTGGATAAATAAGTTCGAACGAATGAATTACTCTGCTAAGCTCGTGAGTCACACAATAGCTAAAGTTCAAATAGATGGCTCAAACGAAAAAATACTTTAGATAATCATTCCCCTATTTCTGACTTTCGCCTTTGGTTAATGGTCGGTATGTAAGAATAAAATGTGTATCAATATCTAATTTTTCTAATAAAGCAACTAAAAAAAAAGAACAATTTCCAAACACAACCAATCATCATGAACAGAAATAACAATGATCGAAGCCGTCTAGGCATCAGTAGCGACCCACTTGTAACCTTTCTGGTCAAATTATAATAAAGTTGACTTGAGATTTCCCAATTTGTTTGATTGGCTCAAACCATTATACCAAGCTGAAGACAAATCGACCGACCGACATACAAATAACTTAGAAATGACTCCAGGAGAACTTATCGATGACATCTTTTGAAAAAAGGCTTGCTTTTAGAGGGGTACTTCATTCATCAGGGATTCCGCCACCTTAGGTGGAGTTCCTGATATGGAGTATTAGGGAAAACAAAAAAACGGACAAAAGCATTATGCACCTCTTTTCATATCTTAAAATTATTTTGGGCATAATATCTCATCGCTAAAATACTCAAATATGTCATATATACATATAGTCTCCATTCAATAGATAGTTCAAGTTTTTTTGTTAGACTAATTTAGTGTCATAGTACAAGTCGAGAGTTTAGATTCTATCATGGATTCTAACAACTGGCTCACACAAAGTATAAGAGCATGCGCCGTGCCAAGCCCTCAACAGGAGCCACTTGTCCATGCTCGAGCACCTAAAAGTTGCGGTGGCCAAGTTGCGCCGACAGTCATTTCCCAGCACACCTGAATTGAACACTCAACCCAAGATTTCGTTTGGTTCGGTATGCATGGAAAGAACAACGCAATGTGGTATTTATCAGGGGCGTTATGGATTCGATTAGAATGATGAGAAAGCTAGAAGCTTTGGTTACTTGTTTGTCTCACCATATAGATTCAAGGAGTCGTAAATCTTGTGATTCGACTTGGTACACTCTCGACGTGTCGAAGGTGGATGAAATATATCGCCATCTTTGGCCGTAGCTCACACAGACAAACCATATCACTCAATGTGTATTCTAGTTTTGCTGTTGCTCTTCCATCTTACAAGAACAGCAATGGATGAGTATAGTCAATCGGGTAAACTCTTGAAGCTAGCTCCCGAGGAATTAGAGAGGACGGATTTTGAATCGAGAATGAAAGAAAAATCTGCATGAAACCCGAGCTAAGCCGAAGGTTAAATTCACAAAAGACGTTAGCTCCAGGTTCTATTGCGGTTGATGCTATACAAAAACAAAAACAGAGATCGAGCTTGATATTAAGCTAAAGGAACGATTAATTACGCTGAAAAGAAACAAAAAAATAAGACAGAAAACGCATACAAAATGCTCTAATCTTTTATACTGACCAGGAGCTGAATTGACTGATAAATGCTCAATGCTCGGGATATTTCACAGCCTTCACTTACTGTTTAAGACACTTCAATCTCTGGGCTCTCCAGTGGATCTTCATCACTACATTTCATGCTCATGTCGGCTTGCATTCAACAGAGCCAAGACTTAGAGTTAAAACTCTGTTTTCACTATCCAATCCTTTTGGTAACTACTGTTTTAATTACACAAGTCAGTTAATTCTGATGGTACCAAAAAAATTCATGTACAGCTTCCGGTTCAGCGCCTTGCAGCCTAGGATCGCCACTTCATGGTTTCGGATCAGATTACCAAAAATTCACAACCGTTTCCCAGGATTAGAGCTTCATACGGCATTAGAGATTCTACTGCACAAAAGGATATCTAGCAGCATAATATTCTCTCATGCGAGACGTCCCGTCTCTGGCAAGAATCCCCTTCAAGTCCCCGATTATTCGAGCCAACCATATCTCCAGGTTTCTTTGGAGTTCCTTTAAGTTGTTCCTTATTGAGTCAATGGACCGTCTTGTGGTCACCCTGGCATGGCCCCCGAGCTCCTCTTCGTAAAAGCTTTTCCCTACTTCAGCATGCAGTGCCGTCAGTTTTTGTCCTGTCTCGGATGCACGCTGTTGGAGCCGGAATGCTTCTAGCAAGAACTCGGTCTGCCTTTGAGTCCTAAACTCCGAGCTCAATGTCAGTTCACAGGGATCGCTAGCTTGCTGTGGCATATGAACAAAAGGGTATCTACTTCAGCAAACTACTTCCACATTGTACAGTGTTTTTTTTTTTCCCAATTAAGAGAACGGGGAAAATAGCTATTTAACTGCAGTGTCCATTAGTCATGGTAAATTATACATTCTATTGAAGTCGGTAACTCACCATCAAGAGTTAGGTTTGGTGTCTCAAACAAACCAGGTTAGGGTTCGTGAAAATGTTTGTTTTTAAAGGCCTAAATGTAGATTTTGAAAATACTCAGGCCTCCTAGGAATAATTACACTCGGATGGTTGTCATGCGATCAACCTAACAACTAGCAGAGGAATGTCGGACTACAATCATAAAATAGACTTGAAATGCTTAATATGACCTTTCGCTATGTCTACTAGAGCTACTACTCTGTCAGCATATATGAGCATGACACAGAAGGTAAGTAGATCAGATTCAACCTGACAAGGTACCCAACATCAGCTCAAGTAGGTTATATAGATCACCCTAGTGGAATAAGATCCAACATAAAGTCTTGAATTAAGCACAATCTAGACCTAGCATTTTATTAATATCTGTGTATTAGGTTCATTCTTATTTCTCCATACATAAGTCATCAACTGTACATGAGCTGTTGCTTCACTTATGCTGACAAGAAACTCTAATCAGCTTATTGGTGCCTCATGTGCAACAAAACTAGAATATATCATGCATCTCCAAATAGCAAGCAGCTCAAAAAGACTTGTAAGCAACAAAATTAACTTAAATTGCCAATACCATCTTTCTGCACAGATCGTCAATCTTTCCTGCTAGAGCTTGATATCGTTTAGCCTGCTTCCTCATTAGTGAAGGAACCTTCGATGGATCACCATCCCCAACTTTTTCCAAATTCAACAATTCTTGTTCAAGTAACTTCAACTTAGAAGAGACGCCAACCCCTTCACCATTCAGTTTCCAAGGGGACTCCCTTCTGAGCAGGAAACAAATTGCCTCCAATCAATTGAAGGAAAATAGCATTATGAAAATGGTCAAAGGAAGCATATAAACCATCTGCCCATACCTTGTCACATAATGCTTTGAATGATGTAATGACTCGAGGGATTCATACTGTACATCCTGCTTATAAATAAGACAGGTAAGGTATTAAAATCATCACATTAGGAATTCCAGTGTTTATAACGCCATCTGAGAAACAAGAACAACAAATTCGTTGATGAAACATTCATATAACACTAAGAAATTGTTTCGATCTAATCACTACATGTTTTCAGTCTTCTTCCCCCTGTAAAAGTATCATTTATCTGCTGTTAGCGCACCTAACGAACATTTCGATCTTCTGTGTAAACTCATAATCTGAGCAAAGCTAAATGAACCTCAGAGTTGGGTTTGTTTAAGAGACCATCAAAATGACAGCTATAGTCCACTGGACCATGAATTCCAAGCTATATGCCAGTATTTAGCAATTGCATACTCCATCAAGTTTCAAATTTCAACAAAAAAAGAATTTTTGAATGGAAATTAGTGTCAATAAGTGAGATTGTTAAATATAAGTTTTCTAATCTCACTTTCTCATATCTTTGGAGAAGAAAGTTTTCACCAGAAATACCAGCTCACCCCATTTGCGACATGTAAATAAGTAATCTCCCACCCAACAGTTATCTCAGAAGCTTCATTCCACAGTAGAAGTATAATAAGCTTCACATTTACCAGAAGTTTAATGAGCTCAGGAAGCACATTATTAGAGCTATAAATTACATCAAGTTTGATCTTACTTTAGACATGGATTAGGTATCCTACCACTCAAATCAAGTATCAATACAAACAACCAATATTACAATATCTAACTTTCAAGATCTGATGAACCATCAAAAGTTGTCCCTGTAGATTTTATTTTACACAACTGGCTGGAAGAATCGATATGTTTGCTCTGCTTTCACAGCAAATTGGTTGCCCACACTAGGGACACGACATATGGGCATCTCTTCACACAATTGCATCCTTCTGACCTTTTCCTTTCAATCATTGGCTTTATGGCTCTAAGCTGATATCAGCGAACACTAATCGCTAAAGGAGCTCACGTTCCTTTGGAATACATGTTTGGCTTGACCACTACATACATCCTGTGGATGTTGATTGATGATCTTCTCATACATCCTTATCTATGTGGTAAGGATGGTCCCTGGCCAAATAAAGAAAATGCCACTGGGAATGGAGAACAAGGAAATGGGCCAAACTATCCAGGGAAATTAACCAGACAAACTAACCCAGAACATAAAAATATTTATTTGGATGAATAAAACAAAATGCCGGAGGGTGAAAGGAAAAAGAATTTAACAAGCCAGAAAAGGTGGATAAACTCCATGACAAAGATATTCATCCACCAGACTTAATGAGAACTGCGTCATTTGTTTTTAGCATTTGAACTCATGCTACTCAAACTTTTCACTAGTATTTGCAGAATAAAAGCATTATCTAATAGGTATAGACATGAAACCAAAAGAATCTGGGGAACCCAATTATTAACTTTTCCCTGTTTGCATTAATTATGAAGATTTCTGGGTAAAGGTACAGAAATTTGGCTGAACAGTGTAAATCCGTACACAATGCAGAGATGCTTGCCACACACAGAGACCTCACATTGTTTTTTCAGGAAAAAAGATGAAGACTCCAGTACAATACACAGAGATCCCGGAGCAAAAGTGAGAGAGAGAAGCGAACGCCACTCGAACAATAGCCATCAGAAAGTGGTTCACTTTCTTCTTGAAACTCAAGAAAATATTAATCATGGAAAAAAAGGCAAAACGAAGAAATGTCAAGAAAAGTTATGATAAGAAACAAAGCCCAGAAACCGCGACTTCCCCCGAAGTTCCCCCGTCATCATAATTACTCAAAACCCACGAAAAACCACAATCTTTTCATTCTAAAGATCGAAATCAGCACACGTGTTCTCAGTATAAGTATGTGCATAAAATTTGTGGGCATTAGTGAAACAAAACTGCAAAAACAAACCCAAAAAAAAAAAAAAAAAGGCAGAAGAAAAAAAGCAAAAAACCATACCTGCCAAACACTGGCTTTCTCAGCCCAGAACTTGGAAGCAGACCCCAAATACTCAAAACCAAACCCATTCCCAGTCTGCTCCTCTTGCTGCCGATTCAAGTACTGATACTGATGACGGTGATGATGTTGTTGCTGACCATAATCATACTCACTCGCTTCCTCCACATCACCATGACCACCGCTCCTATCACTCTCTTCTCCAAACTCACCCCTCCTCGACATGAACCCAATCATGTCATCCCTCTCCCCAACCTCCCTCTCCAGGTCCTCAACCCTAGCCTTGTACTCCGCCTCGACCCGCTCGCTCTCCTCCACTCTCGCCCTCAAGTGAGCCATCTCCTCGTTGGCCTCGTCCAGCTGCTGCAGCAGCCTCCTCTCGTCCTGCTGCCACGCGTTCCGGTGGCTGGCGAAGATCTCCACTACCCTGGCGTTGGCCTTGGCGTCCTCCTTCCGCCTCGATCTCATCTGCCTCAGCTGCTCCTCGGCCTGGAGGAGCCTAAAGGAGAGGTCTTTGACCTGGGTCCGGAGGCCGGGCAAAAGGGTCAGCGAGTTCTTGGGCAAATGCGCCAAGAACAAGGAGAAGCTGAGGCCCAAGTAGGTGGACAGAGACAGGCTCCCGTTCCCGCTCCCGTTCTCGTCCCTGTCGTCTGGCCCTTGCTCTGGCGGGTGTTCTTGGTCCTCTTCCTCTTGTTCCTGTTCGCGTGTTGCCATTACTGGGACATGAAACTGGGAATGAGTGTGGGTCTGGGAGTATGTGGGCGCTTTGAGTTTTGGAAAGAGCGAGCGATGCTGGTTCTTTTGTTGGGTACTTCTCTTCTTCTGAAGAGCTACCTTGTTTCGATGTATCAATAATGTTGCAGAAGCAAGCTTTTTCATTTCTTTTTTCTTTTTTTGGAGATTTGTCAAAAAAAATATATATGTATATATATTTTTTTTTTCACAAAAGATTGGGTCTCGTGCATTGTGGATTTACTTGGACATGAACGCAGCAACAACGGTCCTTTTCAGACATTATGGATCCGGACAGCGAGCCGGTGAAGATCTTAAAAACAAGTGATAACTGTATATTTTTTGGCTCGTAAATTTCAGGATTTTCATTATTTCTGTCGGCCCGTTGACTTCATTATTATCATCTTGCGCTTTGCAAATTTCTTCTTGCAAGCGCCGATCTGGTGTGATTTTAGGTCCCGTCTCGTTTGGCTGGGATCCGCACAATGACACAAGGATCCTTTTCTTTTCATACTAGGGAATGAATCGGGATTTTGCATCTCAATTTTTGGAGGTAAATACTAAGACAAAATGCACGATCTTTGTATCTTTTAATGCACATTTGACAAGATCTGTCTAATGTATCAGGAAAATGCACAGTATTTTACTAGTATGAAAAATTTAATACAATCTTTCAAACTCATGAAAAGAATTACTTAGCGTTTAGTCCCTACAACAAAAATAGCATCTTTCAGTACAAACCTTTAACCATAGGGTCCTATTTGGAAGCATATTTTTAAGTGCTTGGGTTTAGGAAGCGAACACAATTTTGGTGCTTGTCTAGAAAACAATAATGCGATTCCAATGTTGAGTAGAGACTTTGAAATTGAATTAATATGAAATTATTTGGGGTTGAGGATGTGCCGATACTAGTCATTACATGCATCGACCCAAAGAAAGTTTGGTGGACCAGAAAATATTAAATAAACTTTTTTAATTTATATAGCCCATAGTTTTGGCCATAAATTGAATCCATTTCCAGATCACTGTAGAACCACCGGTCTTCCAAATAAAATAAAATAAATTTTAAAAAAACCTCGTGGGTTTTGCAGGTCCTAGGCTTTTTCATACGAAAAGCCAGTTAAGACAATTTCTGCGTCTCTATGTTCTGCTCTCATCAAATACACTAAAGAAAAGAAAGAGAGAAAGAAACTGACACAGCGACAGTTGCTCACTTAGCAGCAGCAGTAGTTATAGAATGACTAAAACCATGGAAAGGAGACGGCATTTCTGTGAACATTTTAGACCGAAATCATTGCAATGCCTCTTTTTAAACTATGCTTCTTTCTGGCAACTTCTTGCCCAGAAACTTTTTGCCCTTTTCAGGCCACAGTGAAAATCTTTGAAGGCCGAGCCTTTTTGGCTCAGATAATGACAGAGGAAAGTTAAACAGAAAAAATAAAAATAAAAATCATGGCACTGAAAAGAGAAGGAAAAGGAGCAATTCGAGAACAGCACGGATACCGCCAAGCGTAAAAACAGGCTGGGGAAAAGCGAAAGGACCATCTCAAATCCCAAAGAGAGCTTGAAATAGGCAGCGGTCTTTCTCATCTTCACATGATTTTGTAAGGACCACCGTGGGTCGATACGCAAGAATAGACTGCACTTTTTGCCACCACGGCAGGCTGCGAGAGAGTGAGGGCCGAAGACCTGTCTCGAGCCACTTCATGATGGGCCAGTTCAATCACGATTATACGCTATCCAGTTCCGTCAGTCTCACGTTGTGATTGCACTCGATTTATGACTCCGAGTCCAGATAAGTTTCTTTTATTTTTATTTTTTTGGAGAGAAGTCGCCGAGGATGCATCGAAGCCAATGCAAGAATTTCTTGAAGGGATGGTGTTGATTAGACTCTCGAAATTACATGGTAATACATTATTTGAGCATCAAACTCGATAAGAATTCATTGGTAGTCTGGCTCAGGCTTTTGAGCCTGCCTATTTGTTTTTGCGAATTTTCTGTATGCCCCTGCTAATCACGGAAGGGGAACATGGGCAGAGTAGCTCCCTACTTGTTGCCCTTTTGCCTTTGTTGTTTGATGGCAAGTGATGACGGATCGAGGAGGCTGACGATGGCCGCCGTCCTTCTTGACTTTTCAGTGCACTCTACAGCGAATACACGCTACATGACCTATAAACATATTACATATTATGGTGCTCGTATCATGAGCTATGCACTGTAAGTCTCTTTAATCTCGTTTGCTACTAATTTAAGGATTACGAAGTCTTGGACCTTCGTTAAAAATTTGTATTATTGGAAGGAAAGGTTGGTACCGTGATAAAGAAAAAAAATTTGCCATAGACTATCCACTCCATCAAAAATATGATGGATTGGACTGTTTTTCTTTTTCAATATTGTGACGTGGTTCTTTTAATTATACCTCGATTATTTGAATCTTTCCCATTGCCAATATGTCAAAGAAACAAGGACGCCAGCCAGAGATGTCCTTCTTTGGACCCCCTTCGTGCATCGTAGTCCCTCTTTCTTTCTTTTGTCAACATTATGAATTATTAGTTCAGTGAAGAAAATATTGGATAGAAGAAACAAATTTGCAATTAACACTTCGCGTGATTCACGAGAAGTGGGCCTATTTGAGTCAGATCATTTTTGACCTAACTTATACCGAACCCAACTGATCTTGCATGACAGAATTATAATATCCTCTAAATATTATCGAGATCAATTAGTGAGACACCTTATAAACTCTAACAAAGCTACAACGAGATCATCAAGTGTTTTAGTAATATCAGGAGCATGATTTGCATAGGCATATCGTCATCGTGTTCTTACTTTTGCATCAACCCATGTCGCTATTCAAAATGGCATGACTTTTCATCAATGAGCAAAACACTTGCTCGCGACATACGAGTCGAGCATAAGCCACTATCTTGCTCTCCTCTTTGTGAAGATTCAGAATCTATAACATAACTTGTAAATGAAGAAGTTTTATATTCTGCAAATGCTGATCAATCAGCTGTAAAAAATCTGTAGTACAATCTTCTTCAATACCATGCTAGATCATTCGTACAGGGCTTCTCTATATGAGATAGAAGAAATTACAGAGAGAACTTTAGAGGAAGAACAGAGGATTTATCAGAACAGAGTAGTTCGAGCTTCTTAGAAAAAATGAAAGCCACTCCACTCAGTTTCCTTCTTCCACTCTATTTATACTCAGACTTCTAACTACTTTGACTTTACTTAACAGAATTAACAATCTACTAACAGACTTTGAGAACAGAAAGATTAGTCTTGATATGTGCAGCTTCTTGAGCAATCTTCTGTTCCTTCTACTTTGGATTGCCAGCTCAGCCTTTTTATGAATTGTTAGTAGACTCTTTGTCTCTTCGCCTCTTTTTTATAGCAATCTTACTTATCTTCGAGTTTGCTTTGTTTTGTTTGCAGCTTCCGGTTCACTGATTGCCTTTCTTCGCCTTGTGGCTACTTCAACCGAGCTATTGAACTTCTAACTATCTTCAGCTTTGCTCAGCTGCAGCTTCTGGTTTTCTTCAGGTATCTTCACTTGCTTAGCTTGATCAGCTTCTTCGAGCTTGTTAGCTGATATGTGCATCTTTGTCTCTTCAACACTCTTTACATCTCGTGTCTCGCCCTACCTCGTGTTCCGGCCAACATCGTCAGCCATTCCACGGGGACGGGATTGGAGAGAGAGAGAGAGAGAGAGAAGCTCCGGCAGATGGGCTGGGCTTGGGCCAAGAGGCCTCGAATTGGGCCAAGTGGGGGCCCAAGACGGCCATGCCCAGGCCCACTCCAACGGGCAGCAAAGATCGCTCCAAACTCCAAACACCGTGAAAAGCGAGTGTGTGGCTTTCACGGCGTTTTTCTCTCCTATGCCCGCCCGATAAAAAGGATCCGCCAATCTCGCCCATAGAAAAATTCAGGCGCTGCTTCTTCTTTCTTCTTTCTTCTTTCTTCTTCTTACTTCTTCCCCAAATTCAAAGTTTCAAAATGTCAGAGCAGTAAAGTTCAGAAGCCTCCCGGTCGCTGCGGCTCTCTTGTCTTCACTCGCTCGTCGTCCCCGAATTAGGAACTTCCTCACTTCAGGTTCGTCCCGAGCCAGAATTTCTGGGTTATCCTCAAAATGGCAACTTGGGTTCGTTTGGCGCTTTTCCTGTTCGAGCGTTTCCGGCAATGCGCGTCGTCGTCGTCCAGGGTGGGCCGTTCGGCGTCGCGTTAGGGCTTTCCTAGGTTGGGAGCTTGGAATTCTGAGCTCGCCCTTTGTCTTTTTTTTTTTTTCTTTCTTGATTGCCGGTGTTTGTTGGCCGTGGCGGCGGATGAATTTCGATCGTTGTTGATTTTCTTCTTGTCCATTAAAGAAGTTCTTCTCTTGCGTTGTGTGTGAAATGGCAGGTGGGTTTCTGAATGTGATTGAATTGGTAGACGGAAATGTCCCTCCTCAGTAGATTCTTCTACAAAAGACCACCGGATGGGTTGCTTGAATTTGTCGACCGGGTTTATGGTAACACCTCTCATTGCCTAACTTTAGTTCTCAATGCGTGAGGCTATTTGAATTACTAAATGTTTGTGCAGTTTTCGATTCCTGCTTTTCGACGGAGGTATTGCCGGAGGAAATGTACCAAGTCTATCTGCATGAGATCTTGGGTGAGTTACATGAAGAGTTCCCGGACTCGGCATTTCTCGCGTTCAATTTCCGCGAAGGTGAGAAACGCAGCCAATTCGCCGAAATCCTGTGCGACTGTGACATCACCGTCATGGATTATCCGCGCCAGTATGAGGGTTGTCCCCTCTTACCTTTGTCATTGGTTCAACATTTTCTGCGAGTCTGCGAGAGCTGGCTTTTGGTTGGGAATCAGCAGAACGTCGTTCTGCTGCACTGCGAGAGAGGAGGCTGGCCACTCTTGGCATTCCTATTGGCAGCTTTCTTGATTTTCAGAAAATTGTACAGCGGAGAACGGAAGACACTTGACATTGTTCACCGAGAGGCTCCCAAAGGATTTTTGCAGCTCCTCTCGCCATTGAATCCACTGCCATCTCAGCTTCGGTACCTTCAATATATTGCAAGGAGGAATATGTCTCCTGAGTGGCCTCCTCCAGAGCGAGCACTTTCTTTGGATTGTATAATCTTGAGAGGCATTCCTAGCTTTGATTCACAGAATGGTTGCAGGCCACTTGTCCGTATATTCGGCAGGAATCTCCTCAGTAGAGGGGGCCTTTCAACGCAGATGCTTTTTTCCATGTCCAAGACAAAAAAGGCCCTTCGACATTATCGACAGGCAAGATTTCTTCTGTCTTCATTTTTCAATTCCCTATTCAATTGTCTCGGAAGTAAAACACTTTCCATTAATCATTTTCTTGTGTACCAACCCATATGATTACATCCTATGGAAATTTTCACTTCATGTGTTTCCTGAAATTAAACAGGGAAATATCTTAACATATATGTTGTCCATAATCGGCTTGTTTTTAGAGACAGATATAGAAGATTTATCTGAAGAATAGCTAGTTTAGCGAGCTAAGTCCCCTTTTATCTTTCCTACCCACGTCTTTAAATGAGGAAAAATGTCCTTAGAGTGTCTGCAAGAGGTTTTTGACAAGGAGACTGGGTGCTAATAGATGACCTGTTGCAGGGGGACTGTGATGTCATTAAAATCGACATTCAATGTCTGGTTCAAGGAGATGTTGTTCTGGAGTGCGTTCACTTGGACTTGGACTCAGAAAGGGAAGTTATGATGTTCCGGATAATGTTCAATACTGCATTCATCAGATCAAACATACTGATGCTGAACTCTGAGAACTTGGACATTCTTTGGGATTCAAAGGAGCGGTATCCAAAAGGATTTCGTGCAGAGGTGAGTATTTCTATGAGCAACCCCTTGCTAGAATGGTAAAAGTGAAGTGTAGTGTTAGAGGAGGCTAAAGAATAAGATTTTCTATGACCAGACAAATTGCTGATTTCCCTTTAGTAGATTGATTTGTTATAGTATTGTGCCTATGTTCTTTTGATAATCTCTCCAACCTTTGAATTGACTTTTCACATCAGGTATTGTTTGGGGATGTTGAGAGTGTCTCTCCACCGAGAGCTCCGATCACTGTTTTGAATGGAGAGGAAAAAGGCGGATTGCCTTTAGAAGCTTTCTCCAGGGTTCAGGAACTTTTCAATGGTGTTGAATGGGTCGACAACAGTGATGATGCTGCACTTTGGTTGCTTAAACAACTTTCAGTCTTGACTGATGTGAAAGAACTGTCTAGGTTACAAAACAAAGCAAATTTGTACACTTCACCTGCTGATTCCGAGGATGAAAATAATACTTCCAGTGCAGCAGATAGTTCGGATGAAGCATTCGAATTTTTCCAAAAGCGGTCAACAGATTCAACAAATTCTGGGATGGAAACAAATTTTGATAACAATAATGTGTCTGATGCCAAATTTACTTCAGAACCCATGGATCAAGAATCAGATACACTGGACCCGGACCCTCCACCTGTTGATCAGCAATCATGCCTCGCAGACAGAACAGCTCAAACTCACTCGCTGGAGTTAACGTCATCTATGCCACCTTCTGTCTCTGATTGTCTACCCCAACCACCACTATCACTAGCAAAACCGCCGCCGCCACCACCTCCTCCTCTTGTACGATCTTCCCATCAACCTCCAGCTCCCCCTTCGCTTCCCTCTGGCAATGCCTCTAAGGTGCCACCTCCGCCGCCGCCACCTCCTCCACCTCTTTTGCCAACTTTTCGTCCACCACCACCCCCACCTCCCCTAAACGCCTCCAACATCTAAACTCCCTTCACCAGGTCCTCCACCTCCCCCACCACCTCCACCATTTGCATCAAGATCAAGTCAACTATCTGTGATGGCGCCGCCTCCACCTCCGCCACTGCCACCTCCACCATTCCAATCTGTTTCATCTGAAGGATCTCCCCTTCCTCCACCTCCTCCTCTGCCTCCCTCCTTTCACATCATTCCCAAGTCAATCATCCCTGCCTAATCCAATGCAATCACCACCGTTGCCACCACCGCCTCCTCCACCTCCAACCTTTGGTTCTAAAGGTCCTTCTCTCACTTCACCACAGTCCTCTGCACATAGCCAAACATATTTAGGGCTGTCACCTTCATTTCCAGACTCTGGAACTTTTAAGTTACAGGGACCACCGCCACCACCACCTCCTCCACCTCCTCCAGCATTATCGAATTTAATGTCTGCCGCAAGAGGTGCTGTTCCTGGAGAATCCCCTTCACCTTCCGTAGCACATATTAGTCCCATGGTAAACCTTCCCAAGCCACCTCCGCCGCCGCCGCCGCCGCCTCCTTCAGGCCTTGGATGGCCAGGTTTATCCCCATCACCAGCAGCTCCAAAGCCTCCTGGTGCACCTCCTCCACCGCCACCGCCACCTCCTTCAGGCCTTGGACGGCCAGGTTTATCCCCATCACCAGCAGCTCCAAAGCCTCCTGGTGCACCTCCTCCACCACCGCCACCACCTCCTTCAGGCCCTGGACGGCCAGGTTTATCCCCATCACCAGCAGCTCCAAAGCCTCCTGGTGCACCTCCTCCACCGCCACCACCAGCTCCTTCAGGTCCTGGACGGCCAGGTCAGTCCCCATCACCACCGGCGCGAAATCCTCCTTCTGCACCACCTCCACCGCCAGCTCCTAAGCCTCCCGGTGCACCACCTCCACCGCCGGCTCCAAAGCCTCCTGGTCCACCTCCATTTCCAGGAGCTAAGGGGACAAATGTAGTACCACCACCTCTGCCATCTAGTGGAAGGGGAAGAACTCTAGGGTCAATTAATCAAGGGAGGGGTCGATCTGCTGGTGGGACTTCTATCCCACCTAAAAAATCCTCTCTGAAACCTCTGCATTGGGTAAAAGTAACACGTGCAATGCAAGGAAGTTTATGGGCTGATTCTCAGAAGCAGGAAGATCAATCAAGGTTTGTTGATACTCCATATAGGAGATATTGCTATATTGTCACCATCTAAGCTTCTTTTAGATGTTACCACTACTTTCTGCACTTCATGTTATTTGAGAAGTAGTAAAGTTTATTAATAATAGGCTTCCTGTCACAATTAATACTTGACAGGGCCCCTGAAATAGACATATCAGAACTTGAGAGCCTCTTCTCGGCAGCTACTTCAGATGGAAGTGGGAACAGAGCTGGTGCCCGGCGTTCTAACATCAATAAACCTGAGAAAGTGCAATTGGTGAGATATACACTTTCTTTTCTACTTGTATTTCACTATTCTTAGCCATAGTCCTTGGAACAGAATCTGTAAGTGATTTGTGATGGTAGCAGTAGCTGGTAGGATATTAATAATGCTACAAGCATGTTATCTGGGTAAAGTATTAGTCTGGGAGTCAGATGAGGTATTCTTACCAAATAAGTGAATTTTGAAGAACCTCAAGAAGCTGTAAAACCGTTTCATTTGAAATAGCCTGGAGAAATTGTCTTCTGGATTACCTTTCTCATCACACTAAAAGAAAGCCACTTATTGTTATGTCTTTCTTAAGTGTATATGGTAAGGAAATCATCGGTGCCTTCCATATATTATCGGTGGTAATATATTTATCAAGGATCAGATGGCAATTTTTTTCTTTTTTTCAAATTTTTTGTGTCAAGAATAATTTGTTTTACTTCCAAATGCAGGTTGACTTGCGTAGAGCATATAATTGTGAAATAATGCTTTCAAAGATAAAAATTCCTCTGCCGGATATGATGGTAAGTTGTCTTTATTCCAGTTGCTTATCTATTAAATTTTTCCTGTTTTAATTTGTTCTGCAAACAAGTTGTTATTGCTTCTCAAATACCAAGAAGAATCTGGATGTCCCATTGGGTTTGACTTTCTGCAGCCACCGCACTTTAATGCTTCTTTTGTACTTTTTTCTTTTTGCTCTCTTTTTGTCATGTGGTTCAATTCTGTGGCCTTTGTTCAATTTTAAAGAGGATGGGGTACAGTATATTTTCCCCTAAGTGCACTGTGATGAGGATGTGGCTTTGTTTTGGATTGTTTAATTCAAGTAGACTAGGGAAATCACTGGGCATGAATCCATGTTATCAAACAATCGCAATGAAAGTAATTATGTTTTCAAGTTAGTTTATGGGTATACTTAACTAAGATAGTGCACATTAATGCTACCTTTTTGTACTATATTAGCTACATAGATCAAATAGGTTCTAGGCCAGGGAGTTGGGATCTTGTTGTCTTTTGCAGTTTTGCCAAAGCATGGGCAATCTTTGAAAAATATACCTCTTTTCATGTGAAAGTGAGATAAGAAGGTTTCGAGAGCAATTTACTAATTTCCTATCTTCTGGATGCTTCAATTACTGCATGTTGTTTCCGAACTAAACTCCTTTGCTCTGTACTATATGATTATATCATCTTCTTTATTTACAGTTTAATTTGTTATCATTATGAAGTACAAGAAACATTTTAGGTTTTTTCCACCCCTTAGTTTGACACGACTGAATATTCACTGATATCTACATATTTTGATTCCCAAGAATTGATGTGATCTATTGTTACTAGTTGGTGCATGACCATCTCTACCAAGAAATTGAGCTATTTGTAAATTGATCTGCTAATAAATATCAGACATATTATTTAGCATTAGTTAACTGGATGGGTATAGGTATTGTATCATGGCCGTGAGCTCTCTTTGTCCAGTGCTATGCATAGTACTAACTTTCCCATTAGACTATTTGAAGAGTTTGTGGGAAAAAATGTGTTTTCCCAGAGACTGCAACAATTTCTTGCTGATACCTGCATTAATCTCAGACTTTTTATTACATTGTTGAGGATAATATATATATATATATGCACCGAAAGTGGCAAAAAAAGTGACTTTACTGATGGTGGACTGAAACATATCATCTGCTTTCTTGCCTTTTCTTCTTTAGGATGGTAGGACAATTGTGTTGGTTGATTAAAGCAGTTCCCGCAGTTTAAAATTTTACGGGTTTGTTAACGTAATCCTGCTAGATTCAATTTTGGTCGAATTATATCTAGCTAAGCTTTTGATAGATTAAGTGTGATAAATAATCACTTTTATGCAGTATAATATAGAGAAGAAGGGACATTTCTGTTAATCAAGTAACATCCATTCATGATTATTTTTAAGCCTGCATGGAGATGCAAACAGGCATGTTTACCCTTCTGCATCACACACTGTCCTATATTTATTTTAAAAAAGAAAAAAAGAAAAAAAGAAAAAACATGCGGACAGCAATAACCGGTGTCATTTCCACTGTTTTTATGGCTCATGATTCGTATTGTCCTATTATCTACCTTCATCTATGTCAAAGGCAGATTGTCTTTGAAAAGTAAGTTGACTCGTTAGTGTTGGTCCCAGTAATCAGTACCATTTTTTCCCAGAATGCAGTTCTGGCTTTGGATTCTTCAGCTTTGGACATTGATCAGGTTGAAAATCTCATCAAATTCTGTCCCACCAAGGAAGAAATGGAGACTTTGAAGGTATGTACTTTCTCTCTTTATCTTCTTCTCTCTCACACACTTATGCACACACATGAACCCCCTTACATGCATTCACATATGTGCCTGTGTGCAGCAATCACAAATCAAGTTGTGCTCATGCTATCTCCTTGCTTGGCATGCTCTTTTTGTATATCTCCTTTCTTGTGAAGAGTGCTTCCGTGCTTGAAATGTCATTGATGGTATAAGGAATTGTCTGAATTTTTACTACTTGTACCTTGCCAGCAGTACATATTTTCTTCTATCTTTTTTTCTTCTGTTGATAATGATTCTTCAATAACAAGATGTAATAGGTCCCTTTGATCAATAGCCTGGAAGCTTTTCTTGAGAACATTGATACGGTAAAATGTTCCTTTTTTTGTTTCTTTGGACTAGTAAAGTGAAAAACATCTATCGGTAAATTCTTTTAGCTTGTGCACAAGAGTGGTGTCATCAACAGGTAAGAGTTGTGTATTATGTGCTGATACCTGCAAGTGCAAATTTTATCTGAATGACAGTTATATGAAAGGTTTCTTTAGAAATGGAATGGAAATTTTTTTGGCTATGCTAGATATCAGAGGGGACAGTAGGTTACTGTACCTGCCAAATCTTATTATTCTGATTTCATCTATCCTCAGATGCTATTATAACATTGCACTCTCTTTCTTTAGAAATCTATCTAGAAAGTCAAGGTACCTTGAGGTTTTCTTTTTTATCATTTTGGAAGGAGCTTGCGAATGTATTATTGCTTCGGATTATCTTTAAAACAGAGGAAAAATACTGGTTAACCAATAGATCTTTTTGTGCAAGATTGAAGAGGAGTATGTGAATCACCTACGTTTATGCTGGAATAGAAAGATTTGGACTACAGTTTTTGCAATTTTAGGAGTAAATTGGGTGACTTCAGGCATGGTGCGACACGAAATTTGGGCTTGGGGAGGGATTATCTGCTCGTGTGTTAGAAGGAAGCAAATTACTACGATGATTCCTCTCCTTGTTTTTTGGCCCGTTTGGGGAGAGAGGAACAAGAGGGCATTTCAAGGAGTTGGATCCTCTGGGGATTCTTTTAGGGGATCCAACTGGGGATTCTTTTAGGGATAGTTGGTTTTACAGTCTTCACTTTTGGTATAGCAGGAGAGTTCAATCTGATACATTTTGTTTGTTGGAAATGCTAGAAATAATAGTCCTTTGTGCATAATTGTATAGATGGGTAGCTTACATCTGAGGCTGTATAGGGGCAGTACCTTCTTGGACCCTTCTTAGTTGAATTTTATTTGTAGTTTTAAAAAAAAAGAAAAAAGTTAGTGCCATTGATATAAAGGCGTCTTGCATCTTCTGAGTGTCCTTGCCCAATTATCCTTGGACTGATCACACAAGATTATTTTTGGAGCTTTCCTTTGAAATCATCTACCTAAGGTACTGTCTTCTGCTGATTAGATTCGAAATAATGACTCTTCTAGAGAAGGAAATTGAGATGTTCCTGGGTTGAAGTGATAAAGTGATGTTCCTACTTGGTGCTGGTGAGTGGTACCCCAATGGCATCTGTACAAGATCCTTGATGCATTCAGTGCAATGTACAGTAGCTCGGTGTTGTCCTTTTTGATCACGCCAATATATCTTATTGTGTGTTTGGTAGTAAACTTCTATTTCCTGTTAAAAGTTTATAATTGTTGAAATTGTATTTTCTTGTCGGCTGTTATGCCTTTCTTTTACTAAAGCACTCTGCATTGCCCCTCCTTTTCCAGAATTATGCTGGTGAGAAGGGATCGCTAGGGAGGTGTGAACAGGTTTCTTTCAAACCCCATGTCGAAAAGCTATATTCTCTTCGGTAGTTCAATTTTGATTGATGAAATTGGCTGTTGATGTTTCAGTTTTTCTTGGAACTGATGAAGGTTCCCCGCATAGAATCCAAGTTACGAGTGTTTGCTTTCAGAATTACCTTTTCAAGTCAGGTGTGTGTCCCATGCTTTAGCTGTCCATGTTAATTTCTAGTTCCCTCTCCTATTATTCCGAAAGATATCAGTGTTCACATGCTTTTTCTGCTTCTAGGTGAATGACCTAAGGGCTAACCTCAGTACTATTAATGATGCAGCTCAAGAGGTACCATCTATATCAAGCATTATTCATTGCAATGAAAAACTGAATACGCTTAGCATCCACTCTTATATGTCAACATAGGTGAAAGAGTCAGTCAAACTACGTCAGATAATGCAAACCATTCTCACTCTGGGCAATGCATTGAACCAAGGAACAGCACGAGGTGACATTCCTTACTTTTTGACATATTTAATTACTGCATGTCATAGTTGACTTATATTGGTTCTCATACCACAGGTTCTGCTATTGGCTTCAAATTGGACAGCCTCCTTAAATTGTCTGATACTCGTGCGAGAAACAACAAGATGACTTTGATGCATTACCTATGCAAGGTAAAATATTGTGAACTTTTGCCAAGATTTCAAGATATTAACAGACTAGGTGGCTGTTACACATTCTAACCACTGGGAGGAGGGAAATTGGGCATGATTAAGACTGATATGAAAATAGGTACCCTTTGTACATCGAGTTCTAGTGTTGGAGGAGCGTTGATGAGTCCCTTTTGCTATTGTGTACATGCAAAGCTTCACGAGTGAGGAAAGAAATGTGCAAAGCAAGAAGTAAATGACTGCCACTTAAAAAAGTATTGGGACAAAAAGAAAATTACATCAAAGTAAATCTTTGTAATCTCCTGATAAAAAAATAATTCGATCAGAAAATCAATCTTTGCTCTCTCTCTCTCTCTCTCTCTCTCTCTCTCTCTCTCTCTCTCTCTCTCTCTCTGCTTATTGGTCAATCATTACGTGGTACAATAAGTATGGAGATTGATTTGCTAATGTAATATATGATGTTTGCATTCAAATATGCTAACTTATCAGACCTCATAGCACATTGCAATGAATGTCATAATTATTTCTTCGTGCAATGTCTTAAATTGCAAACTATTGTCCAAATACTTTAGATTCAGTTAGTAAATAGTAGTTGTGGGGGGATTCCCACTGACAAGCCGTCTGCTATAAGGAATGGGCCGTCATTGATAAAGAAAGATGAACGTGAGTTTTACGAGATGTGAAACTGGAGAAATTTCTTTCTTGATCTCACTTGCAAGAGATAAGTTGTCTTAATCTTATTGAAGATTGGATGCCAATTGAAATCATTATCGGCGTCCTCATGCACATGAGTAGAGGCCTAAGGGAACAAACTGTTGTGGATACTTCCATTTTCCAATTAGCCTATTTTCCAATTTATATTGTGAAACTGGATGATCTTCGTTTATTAGATATTAACAAGAGCTCCGAATGAAATGGTTGGTTACTATTTTTTATTTAATTTAACCGCACTTTACATTTTTTTTTTTATGACACATTTTGTATACAGTCTTTATGTCACTGCTTGTTTAATGCTTACATCACCAATCTTCTGAACTTCTTTGTCTTCAATATAAAAGATTTGGCAATGCTATTGAATCAAAGTTTTTTTTATTAGGATTATCTGGAGTATAATCATTGATGGAACTATCCTTATAGTATTAAGAATCAATAAATTATCCTTGAAAGTTTCCAGCTCTGTCATTGGTTAATTTTGATTTTCTAGCTCTTTACTTATCCTGCAGTTGGTTCGTTTCTTGAGCATGTATTCATATGGGAGTCTGATGTGATGTGAATTCTATGAACTTCCTCTTTTCTTCTCCAGCTTCTTGCTGAAAAATTGCCGGAATTGCTGGATTTTGGCAAGGATCTTGTTCATTTAGAAGCTGCTTCTAAGGTATAAAGATACTACTTTGGTTTTGCTCCTGCCTATCATCCCTTGTTACTAACCCTACTTTACCTCATGTACTTACACTGTTGCCTTTTCAATCTACTTCTTAACCATATGGCCAGATCCAATTGAAATCTTTGGCGGAAGAAATGCAAGCTGTGAGCAGAGGTCTTGAAAAGGTCGAGCAAGAACTTGCTGCTTCTGAAAATGATGGTGCCATCTCTTCTGGCTTCCAAAGAGTGAGTACTGCTTTGTAACTTTTTAACTCGTAAATGGATTTACTCCAATACCTTCTTTTCCCTTTGCAGATGATTGGACAATCTCAAATTCTTATTTGCCTTCTCACCCAAAAAGAAAATTGTTATTTGCCTTTTAACCTCTTCCTTTGTTTTTCCTCATCATGAGATTTTTGTCCATGTCCTACTTTTAACGCTAATGTGCAAGTATTCAAAGAATCTGTTGAGATACTTGTGTGAGTTATGTTAAACGAGTCCCACATCGGAGAATTGGTGTGGTGTGGAATAGTCAATATATCAAAGTTGGCCCCTTACTCATTGGCTTGAGCTTTTGAGTGAGGTGGGTCCAACCTGGGTATGTTAACGGGCTTGGACTAAGGCTCCTTGGTGATCTCCTTGAGTGAAGCTATCGGGCTTATGCCGCGCCCTTCCAACAGAAATGAGCACTGAAAAGATAGTGATGAAAAGGATGAATTATGTAGAGCTGCTAATTGATGATGTAGTTTTCTGAATAAATGGGGAATGTCTACTTTGGTTGACCAAGTACAGTGACTGACATCACTGTTGGGCTCATGCTGGTCTTGACAGAATTATTGCAGGCTGTATTGGCATTTCTCCAATTCTTAGCTTCAGTGGGATCAAATTTTTTTGTTCAATTATTACAAGGAAGGATGGTAATACTGTCACCAATGAGTTTGTTTTTCTTCAAGCCTTTTTTGCTCAAGTTCTGGAATTTCAAGAGGTCCTCTTTTGTTCTGTGATTTTGTCTGTCTGTTTGTATGCCAATCTTAAATAGCTTCACTGGTTTAGTTCCTGTAATCACCTTTTCCCATGGGATGTTTCTTGTTTCAGGTGCTGAAGAGTTTTCTTGACACTGCTGAAGCTGAAGTGAGGTCACTCATTTCTTTGTACTCTGAAGTGGTGAGTTCTCCTTGGGGGTTCGACTGAACTTCAACATATGATATCTCTGTTTTTACATGAATCCACTACCTTGCAGGGCCGCAATGCTGATTCTCTGTGTCAATATTTTGGAGAGGATCCAGCTCGCTGTCCCTTTGAACAAGGTACAATTTATTTTAACTATGTACTTGTCGACATATTCAATTCATCATGGCCTGGTCAAATTACTTATTTGACCATTTACTTGCTTGTATACACCACCTGACATCCTGGTGAGACTACATGTATCACTTGCTATGAGTAATTTCATTTTTCATCAATCATGTTGGTGTAAATATATTTGTTTGTAGTCATATTAGCACTGTCACTTGAAGATCCATCATTCATCAAATTCCATTTGCAAGAAGTTAAATTGTCTGTTGGTCGATTAACTAGTGTTCCCTATCTGGGGTGTTCCATGCCGACTGACTCTTTCCTCCATTCTGTGTATGGTATTAGTGAGTTTTTTCTCTGCTTGTGTTTGCAGTGACTCAAATATTGGCCGTCTTTGTGAAGATGTTCAATAAATCACGCGAGGAAAATGAAAGGCAGGCTGATGCGGAGAAAAAGAAACTAGAGAAAGAAGCTATGAAAGAAAAGACTGCTGCTAATACGACTGCGAGAAGATAAAGGGCTTGTCCAAACCAAAAGAAGCAATATTACAAATGTCTCCAAACAACCTCCTGATTTGACATGGCATATGAAACTACGAAGCACATGCAAAAGGTGGATTCGGGGTATAACTCAATTATTGCATGCCCAAGATGATCGGGCTTTATTGAACAATCAATTTTGATTGATTGGTACGTCCCTTGGGCTCCACTGCTGCATCAAGGCAAACATCTGCAGATGGAAATGACTTTTAAGAGGCAGAAAACTTTTACAAAAATGTACTTTACTTAGGCGGGATGCAGCATTTTAATCCTGCTATCATGTCCGCTCTTCATCTTTAGTATGATGCTAACTGGCATCATGCTGAAGGTCCTGTATAGCTCGTCGAATTTCAATTTTGTAGGCGATGAATTTGACTGGCAATACGCGATATTAATGCTGCGCCAGAGGCAGAAGCTAGAAATCCATCTTGAATTCCCAAAACAAATGCAAATAATTGCAGTTATTCTGATATTTTGAGTTTCTCGTGCGCATTCTATCAGTGTTATCATACTAGCGTTTACCGAAGGAGGGAATCACATCAATGGTCTCTGAGAGCTTTACCCACTTTCATAATTCTATCTCTAGAGGTTGAAGGTCGTCCTTAAGTCTTAGGAAATGTTTGCTGTTTACACTAGTGGACCCTTATGTCCAACAGGCCAATCATGGTAATCTTCTAGTCGTGATGCATTAGACTGTCGGCAGTACAATTGTCATTTGCGTTCTTCAAATCTTTGATGCAATTTTTCCCTTGTAAAAGCTGCCGCTTGGGCTAATCATGTATAGCTCTCCTCTCTTGTCCTTTGATAACATGGGAAAAACAGAGCTTCTTCATCAATTGAACGGCATTACCAGCTTTTGTTGTGGTCCGTATCAAATCAGCTAGGACAAAATTTTCCAGAGAAATTTCCCTTCCCAAAACTAGTGCTCACGGTAAGGCGGTAGGCTTTGATTGTAATTTACTTTAATGGGGGAAAAAATAGAACAGCCAAAAGAAAATGGACAGATCGAAACACATTGAGTAAACAATAAACCAAGGCGTTTTATATGTTTCATACGGTTCATACACCCATTTCCGTGAGTGTCGAGGACGATTTTCGTGACTTAAAATGCGTTGGAAAATAAGAAGGTAGTCCTTTTGTCCTAGCTTAAAAAATTTAATGTGAATACGGCTGTATATTTTCAGGCGATCCCCGTGATTTCCAACATTTTTTAGACTCTGTTTTTGATTGAACGAACCTATTTACGCCAAAAAAAAAAAAAAAAAAAAAAAAAAAAAAAAAAAAAAACCTTTTTCGAGTATTTTCATGCTGCCGTAATTAATCTATTTCCTTCTCTGAGACCAAATGAACCAAAGACTACATAAATCACCTCGACCGTCCTCATGTAACCAACTCCTCTTATTGAAATTTTGACAATTTGTTGAGCATCCCGAAAACTTCCGACTTGATATTTTCTTCTATTGGAGGAATAGACAGGGCAGGTAAATTACTCATTCGTAGTCCACACCAAACATAACAAGGAAATTAAAGGCAATCTCAGTTCCCGGTCCCAACTCCTGATGAAATGAGAACAAAGTTGACACTTTATTACAAGATATCATCCTTATAATGGTTCTCAAGTACATAAGAAAGTCATCGACTTCAAATACACCAGAGTACTATGTTTAACTTCAAACATCAGAACAAAGACT
The DNA here is from genome assembly GCA_014182555.1 of Eucalyptus erythrocorys. NCBI lineage: Eukaryota > Viridiplantae > Streptophyta > Magnoliopsida > Myrtales > Myrtaceae > Eucalyptus > Eucalyptus erythrocorys. The sequence continues at coordinate 35,860,856 of CM024600.1, read as the reverse complement.
ACAAGATGAAGACACGACCGTGAGATAGAGAGGCTTATGAGACTACAAGTTGACACTTTATTACAAGATATCATCCTTATGATGGCATGTTTCACTAGCAATGCGATCCTCATTCTATGGTGACCATGTTAGCTCATAAGAGAGGCTTCTGAGTCCCGAGTGTGTAGGAAGACTCATCATAAGCTTTCTGAGCTATAGGAGGAGCCGTCACCAGCAGATGAGCTCTCCTGCTGAAGACGCTTCATCTCCTCGTAAGCCCATTCAAGGCCAGGGCAGTAATGCAGCGGTGGATTGAATCTGCAATCATTTATGTCATCAGGCAGGAAGGCTCCATTCTCTATCAAGTATTTGACTGCTTCCCGTTTTCTTTCTTTGGCCGCACTATGGAGAGGTGTCCCTGGATCACGCATTGGATCAATATCAGTGAACCACATAGGATACAAGAGCAATTAAATGCAAAGTTATGCATCCCTCAGTTTCCCAAGGAGTATTTATTTCAATAAAGAGAAGGATTTTAACCAAAACCCATGAGTAAGGAAGGCTTTTGTTGTCATTATGAAGAGATATTTTGTTGAGAGATATGTTAACAAGTGCCTTATAAAACTAGATAAGCATACTTGACAGAGAGGGTTTCAATTTCCAAAGCACTAATTATACACATCAGAAGAAAGTCAAACTAGAAAGTTGCAATCTTCCCTTGTTTGATTACTTTCAAAAGTTCCCTATGTTCAAGCAAGAAAGAAAGTGCATCAAGGATACACTCATTAACCAAATTCCTTTGCCAAAAGAACAAACATCAACAAAGGTACATTAAGATTTATTCTGCCTTCTGTTAAGAAGATCAGAAATTAAGTAGGTTCAGGGTAAGCATGGGGACATAGGAGAAAGGCACTCACAGCCACAGGCTCCTTTTGTTCTAGCTTCAATATTTGCACCTCGCTCGAGCAGTTCATCCATGACTTCCACGTGGCCACCCTCAGCAGCAAGGTGGAGTGGTGTTACCCCTTTTGATTTGGGGCCCCAAGCAGCCACATTCACATCCATTCCTTCATCAAGAAGGTGCCTCACCTGTTCCCCAAAAAAAAGCTTAATCAAACTTCTTTCATGAAAAAAAGAATTCAATTAGATAAGAAATATACTCCCAAAACCATCAGACAGGACATTGCATTAGGAAAAGACAAACAAAACACAATTCAATTTCATTGACAAATTTCTCAAAAACGGGGACGAAGTGAAAATCAAAGGACAAGTATGGAAATAAAATATATGATATATGTGAAAAATGAAACCATGCACTGCAAAAGACAAGCAGTTCCAGCATTACATAAATTGTTGTCAACAAGTTGCTCTGATTGAAAACAACACAATAAGTACAACCTCCTTGCATTTGTGAATCGAGCATCATAGTCTTTAAAATTAATTACTACTAGGTTCAATCTGCTTATTTGTAATAGCCATGTATTATACTGCATATTGTTGCAATGCTACTCATCTTCAAGGGACAGCTCTATACTTGTGAAGAAAACAGTTTGTTCTAAGTTGATATTGAATCTCTTACGACCAGATTCTCCAGGAACATGCAGAAAGGAATTAAGAAAAATCAGATTAGCTCTCTAATTGCTCAAACTAACTGCACCAACCTTGGTAATCCCCACAGCCTTACATAAGCAGACATTCGATCATCTTCTTTTTTGTCCACTTTACTTGTATGAAGCATCACTACTCAAAATTATGAACATCGCCAGAAAGAAAGGGCAATAAGCCCGCTAATCAAACATGTCCAGAAGGGACTAAGCTCACTACCCAATATTCAGACAGTGTAAGACAAGCCAGGGAACATTTGCAACATTTCGGCGGTAGGGGTCATCCACAGCACAACCCTCATCAAAAATCGCTAGTCAAGGTCTCAGAATCTTCATTGTTTACATAAGAAATAGGCAGGCAGAACACAAGGCTTTGGGTAGATTCAGCAGGAACCAATCATGCATGAACTTTCAGATACCCCAGCTGTACCTCACCGAGTTCAACACTTGATATGGGGTATAGCTAACTTGATTTATATTCTGTGAAAACCTTGTCAAAAGTTGCATTTATTATAATCATATTTTTAAACTACCAGGACAAGGGCAATAAATTCCCAATATTCTTCAAGTTGTGTTGCATAGACATCAACACAACTCTTTAATAACCAATGTTTTATTCTTTCCTTTAGCTAATTGCTTCCCCAGAGATGAAAAACAACTCAACTAAGACCATTTATAGATAAAAGCATCTCCCAACATAAATTTTTCCTCTTTTCCCTCACTAGTATAGTACAGACAGAGGCAAGCAAGAGGCATGTTTTCCCGAAGAAAATGTTCACGCTAGACTCCTTACACTACAATCCAATAGCCTTTCGTCCTATGACATATTGTAGCATGATCTTCTATCGGGAACAAAAACAAAATAACCAAATACGATCAGTATAAACACCCAAAACAACAGGAACAGCATTTAAAAAGGTTATCAGGTCACCGACCTGCCTGAGATCGCCTTTCCGAGCACCGATGTGGAGCAGGGTCCAACCCCTGTCATCCCCATCGACCCTGCTCCTGAACGAGCGCCTCCTCGTCAGCGACAGGTTCCTCCGAATCGAACCCACCTCCCCTTGAGGCATGATCCTCCAGACACTTAACCGCCGAAACAGGTTACCAAGCACCGGTATTATCAATCACCACAGAACCCCAAAGCAAAAGACTCGATTTTGCTCCGCCAAGCGCGAGCAGATACCGGAAAGCTCCCGGCGGCGAGGGAAAGGAAAGAGACAGAGAGGCTCAGAACACACTCAACGAAAGACCGCGAATGTACATTATTCGGGGGCAGAAAGCAAGACGCTTCAAAAGAAAAAAAAAACAAAGAGGAGGGAGGAGGAGGGAGGCGGCGAGCGAATTTAGCGGGAGAGGGAGTGATGGGCGACGCAGTAGGGGGCGAACGGATTCAAGCCGGGGCCGAACGCGCGGAGGCTCACATAGGTCGCGATGGAGGGGACGCGACGGGAGGGCGGTGATATGTACATCATTCGATGCAGAGACCGCCGGCACCCTAGGTGCTTGGTTCGAGGAGGACGGAGAGATCAGCGTCGAACGAAGCCTGGTGCGATTGGGAGGGCAATCGAGGAGGACGCGAAAGGAAAGAGGACGTGATCAGAGAAGAAGAAGAAGAATAATAAGACGACGGCGGCGGCGGGAGGAGATGTCGCCGACGCTGCTGCGGTGACCAGACCAAACCCTAGACGTCGGACTCGATTTCGCCCCCACGACAGAAGGAGAGAGAGAGAGAGAGAGAGAGAGAGAGAGATTTCTGTTTGTTCACGCGACGGGGTTGCCTCGGCCAGGAATTAAAAAAGGGACGCAAAAAAGGAGAGGAAATTTCCTGTCGGTTAACAAACGCTTTTAATCACTGGATTCGCCTCAATTGCCACCCTTCCAACATGGAAGGGGGAGGTGAGGTTCAAACCTCACCTTCTGGGAGGGATGGGTGGGGACGCGCAAGTTTCGGGAGTGAGTTTCGATACTTACGCCCGCAAGCGGGCAAAAGTACGAGTGAGTGTAGAATAGGTATAAAGTAGGAGACCGACAAAAAAAAAAAATAAACGCTTTTATTTTCCACCAAAAAAAAAAAAAAAACGCTTTAATTTTTCCTCTCCACTTATTTTTTTAAATAGAAAACCTCTGATGAACTAAACTCAAAAAACAATTTGAAAGCCTAAGAAGTAACGATTCTATTTCCGATAATAATTTCTAATAAAAAATAATTTTTTTAATTCTATTCCCTAGAATAATTTTCAAGCATTTTAAACTTGTTTGATAACTATCCAAAATTTCTGATTTTTAAATAGAATTATGTTTGATATCATACTCAAAATTTATACTCAAAATCATTTTTTGTTAAATTTTAAATAATTTTTTTACTTTCTTTTTCTTTTTCTCTCCTATTCTTCTTCTTCAAAGTTGGCGAAGCTAGCCCTCGTTAGCCCAAATTGTCGATGGTCGGGCTTGCCTATAGCGAGCTTGTCAGACCTTGCCTTGGCCTGGCTAGCCTCCAGCAAGATCGCTAGACTGGTTGCCCATGACCCGCGGCGATGGGCGGCAAACGACAAAAGCGGTAATGGCGGTAGATGAAAAAGAAGAAAATGGATGAATAAGAGAATATATGCTTCATTGTTATATTTGCTCCCAGGGACAATAATCAACTTTTTTTTTAATTTTTGATCCTGTTCCAAATTTACTTCTGGAAACAAAAAAATAAAAATTTGTTCTCAAAAACAAAAATTTTATCAAATATGATTATGTTCCAAAATTACTCTTGGGAACAAAAAAAATAAAATCCAGCACTATTTGAATGGTTACCAAATAGGTGCTTAGTTTGTTTTGCATGAAATCATTAATTTCGGATACGCTTTTCCTTGAGATAATTTGCTTATATTATTTTAAATAATAACAATTCATGTTAAATATTTTTATAAACAATATATGTGATCATTTTTAAAAAAAAAAATATGATATAAATTTTTTATTTTTTATGAACAAATGTAATCATTATTCACGTTTTCAACCATTGCAGCAAATTCTGCATATAGTCAATTATACACGTATTTAGGGAAGCTAATGTAGCAACTGCCCTTGATAGTGTCAGACATCTCTTTTTTACAGGCATGGCTAAACAGTGATCACTCCTCCTTTTCAACTGGAGATGTAACCTGAAAAACTTTACCTTTCGTTGTCCTTGATAATATATTTCTTTGGTTTAGAGAAAAAGGAGGTACAATTCAAACTTGAAAATTTCCTTAAATCCAATTGGTTCTTACTGGATTCTCATGCGAATAGTTATAAAATAAACCAGGATATTATGCACACTTTTGCATTTTGTTAATTACTAAAACACTAAACAACAGGATAATCATTAGAATAGAGTTTGATTGCGATTAATTTAATTATGGCTACCCAAATTATCTTCTTAAGCAAATTTTGCAAAAAGCAAAAAGGAGGCATAAGTACCGCTGTAAATTATGAATTCATTCTAATCAAGACAATATTAATGGATATTCCTCCCGATATTTTATTAACGATTGATTCATGGGCATTTGCTAATCAAATACTTACGAAAAATTGATGGTTTTTAATGCATTACATCTTTTGTGATGTGTGTATTCACTATTATAATAATTGCAATAGTCCTACTTAAGGATGAGTGCAAGCAAAATTCCAAATAATGACCTAAAATGTATTTAAATTTTCAAATAATGATATGAAATGGACATTGTCTTAAATAAAAGCCGAAAGTGCTATTGTTTTCTTAAATAAGACTCTAAAGTAAACTTTATTTCAAATAAAGGCATGAATTCATCAAACGTGAAGAGCAGTTCCGTCTTTTTTAACTTTTAAAAATTTTCTTTCATTCTTCCTAATTTTTCTTTTCAAAAAATTAAAAAAACCTTCAAAAAAGATCCATCGCCGGTGAGGCAATGGTGAAGGCCAACGAGGTTGTCGATACCTAAGGAAGGGTAGACGACCCTAGCAAACTAAAGACGAGGGCTAGGCCTTTATTAGAGACAGGAGAGGGTACCCAGTGTCTAGGCAAGGGTTGCCACCCTCACCCAAATCAAGCGAGGGTTGCTAGTCGTTGCACAAGCCTAGTGGCCCTTTCTTAGCGCCTAATTTGCATTCTCTCTCTCTCTCTCTCTCTTTTTATTTATTTTTTTTCAATTTATAATCTAATTTAATTTAATCTAAATTGAATATGGACAAAAAGTGCAATTAAGTTATAAAAACTTGTCATGAAAGTTCAATCAAATTCTAAAACTTTCAAAATGTTTAATAGAATCCTAAAACTTATCTTGAAAGTACAATCGATGCCTAAATCTTTCAAAAAGTGCAATCAAATATTAAAATTTATCGATTCAATCTAAATCATTAACTTATCAAAGTAGTTCAATCTAAGTCATTTTATTGATTGTATTTTTTTGAAAATTTTAAGACTTAATTACACTTTATAATAAATTTTAAGACTTAATTACATTTTAAAATTATAAAATTTAATTGCATTTCCATTATAAATTTTAGAACTTCCAATCAACTCCTCACTTTAATATAAAAAGGGAACACCAGGGCTAAACAAAGTGATCAGGAGAAAAAACATAAGGATCAGGGAAGAAAACTCCTTGCCCCGGTTCTCTTCCCTATCTCCAAGAACCCCGACGTCTGTTCATCTTCTTCTACTCAGCGAGCGCTTCCCACAACGAGCGCAGCAAGCTGCTCTGCTGCTCGGCCCAGTACATTGCGGAATCGCCCTGAAGGTTGAAGGAAGCGGTTCTCGTTTCGCTTCGCGCAGGTTGTCCGATATACGTTTCTTCAGCCCAGAATCTATATATCGACGTTCTTTTCTTGACGATGTAGCGCTTGCACGCTGCGCATAAAAGCTATCAATTCATGGCCTTCCATTGCAATCTTGGTTCTTCGACCCTCCCCTTTCGCGCATTTCGCAAACCCAATTCGAATAAACCCAAAAACTCGTCTTTAATCCCCGCTCGCCCTCCAATTCGTTGCCGGATTCGTGCCTCGGAAAATGGGAACGAGGGGCACGATCCTGAGGACGAAACGAAGAGACCCCAGTTCAATTTCCTCTCAATCCCTGCAACTTTGACCATCATCTACGCCTCCCTCCCGCAGCCCGCCGCGGCGGCTACCAAGGTTTCGGAGAAGAAGAGGTCAGCCAAGAAAGCCCCCGAAGCATTGACCCCGGAGCAGCTGAAATCTTGGTCCAAAGGGCTTCCTTTAGTTACTGATAGAATTCCCTATACTGACATTGTAGAACTAAAGAAACAGGGCAATCTTAAGCATATCATAAAGCCACCCGGGATTAGTTTAAGGCAGAGGGTAGAGCCTGTTCTGGTAGTTTTGGAGGATTCTAGAGTGTTGAGGACTGTGTTGCCTTCTATAGATGGGAATAGGAAATTTTGGGATATGTGGGATCAGTTGAGTATTGATTCTGCATGTGTTAATGCGTACACACCTCCGGTTAAGAAGCCGGATGTGCCTGCACCATATTTGGGGTTCATGTGGAGTGTGCCGGGATTTATGTTGAAGCTGATGAATCCCAAGAAGGAGTCGAAGCGGGCGATGGAGTTGAGGCGGATGAGGGAGGAATTCAAGAGGCAGAAGAAGGAGGAGTTGGCTCGGATGAGGGTGGAGAGAGAGATGATCGAGAAGGCAATGAAAAAGCAGAAGAAAGAGGAGGAGAGGCGAAGGAAGAGTGAGATTAGGAAGAGGAAGTACGAGGAGTCTTTGCGCGAAGCTAGGAAGAATTATCAGCACATGGCAATTGTGTGGTCGAATTTGGCACATGACTCAAATGTAGCAACCGTACTTGGTCTGGTGTTTTTCGTGATATTCTATCAAACCGTGGTGTTAAGCTATAGGAGGCAAAAGAAGGATTATGAGGACAGATTGAAGATTGAGAAGGCAGAGGCAGAGGAGAGGAAGAAAATGAGGGAGTTGGAGAGAGAATTGGAAGGAATAGAGGATGGTGATGAGGAGATTGAGGGAGGACCAGGAGGAGAACAGAATCCTTATATGAAGATGGCAAAGCAGTTCATGAAGTCAGGTGCCAGAGTTAGGAGGGCACGTAATAGAAGACTCCCCCAGTATCTGGAGAGAGGCGTGGATGTAAAGTTTACTGATGTTGCAGGTCTTGGGAAGATAAGGCTTGAGCTTGAGGAGATTGTTAAGTTTTTCACACATGGTGAGATGTATCGGAGAAGAGGAGTGAAAATACCAGGTTTGTTTCTCAAATATCTCCAATGACACAGCATTGTTAGTAACTAGTAGGGGCAGGTGTATCGATGTCTTACTACTTGCAAACTTTTTGCTCTAGTCATGTTAATGATATGCATCATAAAAGAAAGTGTCGCTACATTGGTTGTGTTGGGCCTGTTGGCTTACTAATGGCATTATCATTTCTACCCTTTCATTCTCCCGGTTTGTCTCTCATGACTTTTTCCCTTTTTTTTCCACTCAGTAATTTGTTCTTCTCAATCATTGTCTTCTTTTAATAACTAGGTGGTATACTTCTTGTGGTCCCCCTGGTGTTGGGAAGACTTTGCTAGCCAAAGCTGTGGCTAGTGAGGCTGGCGTAAACTTCTTCTCCATTTCCGCTTCTCAATTTGTGGAAATATATGTTGGTGTTGGTGCTTCTCGTGTCCGTGCCCTTTACCAGGAAGCGAGAGAAAATGTAACTTTCATCTATAGCTGTTCCGCTACACTTATTGTCCATGGTGCTTTTCTGTTAATAATCATCTTATCCGCCCATTTGTTGCTTGTTTCATTTTATCATCGTAACTCATTTGTGTTTTGGCTGATCTTTACTTCTTTAAAGCAGAGTATGATTATACTTCATTTCAGGATACTGTGATCTTCATATCTTGATATTTGGTTCAGTTTCTTCTGTGAGCTGTTAGTTTTGTTGCTGATTAGGCAGAGTAGTTTAAAACGTCAATCTTTGTAGGCTCCATCTGTTGTCTTCATTGATGAGCTGGATGCCGTTGGAAGGGAACGTGGATTGATCAAGGGATCTGGTGGACAAGAACGTGATGCTACTCTAAATCAGGTCAGTTGTGATATTGAGTTATGCCGCTGTTGCAAAACATCCATGAATCTCTAGATATAATAAGTCCTATCTGAGAATTAATGCTTGTTGCTGATTACCACGTATGCGCTTCAGCTCCTTATATGCTTAGATGGGTTTGAAGGAAGAGGGGAAGTTATTACAATTGCCTCTACAAATAGGCCTGACATACTTGATCCTGCACTAGTGAGACCTGGAAGGTTCGATCGGAAGATCTATATCCCAAAACCTGGCTTGATAGGTCGTGTGGAAATTCTTAAGGTGATTTTTTACACCTGGCAACTTTGTTGAATGAAGATGAGTTATTATTAACTTTTGTGTCATCTGAAGTCCTTTTCTTTTCGACTCTTTATCTCATCGGCTAATACTAATTTTTGGACCGTTGAATGGTCTCAATGTAGGTCCATGCTCGGAAAAAGCCGATGGCTGAGGATGTGGACTATCTTGCTGTTGCTAGCATGACTGATGGAATGGTTGGTGCAGAGCTAGCTAACATTGTGGAGGTTGCTGCTATTAATATGATGCGTGATGGAAGAACTGAGGTAATGCTTCAACTGAAGTGAAACTTTTCTTATATTGTCTTGATTGTGGTTCTAGCTCCCTTGTGGAATGAATAGTGAAAATTATTACGAATAAAAATTATTACAAATAAAAACTGTCTGATGAATCGCCTTTTTGAGCAAGAGGAATGGATTTTGAGACAGCATCCAAGATCGGAATGCAAACTCCATTTAGGTATGCAACAAGTTCCAGAAGCAGTTAATCAGTGGAGAGTGCTTAGGGAAATTTCTTTTGGGCAAAATGATCGAACCCATTGAAATTGTTGAGTAGTTGAGTTCATTTGAGGCTAAAAAATGAGACAGTCCTATGATGATAGTGCTTTTTTTGTGAGAGATGAAGTCGTCATCTAAGCCCAAAAAGGTTCTGCATCTGATTGATAATTATTAAAACCGCTTGAAGTTATTCTGCTCGTTATTCTTGGATGAAGGATAAAAATTGTCACTTAGTACTCAAGAGATAATACTTAGCTTAGCTTAATGGAACATTGACATGGATACAGAAATAACTTCCTTCATTGGTACTAGCAAGAGTTCACGTTCTTTCAGAAATCTCTTATTGTATCCAAAAAACGGAAGTTGCTTATCTCTTAGTCACCGTCCATGCCTATATTTTCCTTGGCCTACCCATAACTTCCTTGTGCCTTCTCTGGGGAAAAATCTAGAGTTTTTGAATGTGCATCTTGTCAATGTTTTGGTCAAAGAACTCTTCTGATATTGGTTTCCTGATAGTTTCTAATAGAACTCCATATTGGCACTTTAGTCTTGATCACTGAGGAAATTAAGATTACTCACTCAGCAAACTATTTTTGATGAAGTTGTGTAACATTTTCTTTTCCAAGTTCAACATGTGAGTGGGCATATAGTTTCTCTTGTTATTAATGCTAGACGGTACTTTCTGCCCTGATGCTAGAAATTGCTGCTTCTGTGCTAGTTTTCTGGATTCTTTCATTGATATGTCGTCTGGGATTATTTTTGCTTTCAAGCAGATCACTACTGATGACTTGCTACAAGCTGCACAAATTGAAGAAAGAGGGATGTTAGACAGGAGAGAGAGGAGCCCTGAGACATGGAAGCAAGTGGCTATTAATGAAGCGGCTATGGCTGTCGTGGCAGTCAACTTCCCTGATCTAAGAAACATCGAGTTTGTATGGTTCTTGAGCACCTTTCTTCTCCATTAATATCTGCGCAGATCCCTGAGCAATTTAAACTTGTCCTGTCTTTATTTCCCTTGTCACTGGTGTTCTATTATTTTTTTCTTGCCTCCCTTGTGTGTTTGATATCCCAATTCCAACTTTATAACCAGAGCTTTTTCTTGGTGTCATGTCCACTGCATATGACAATGGCAACAGAACAGAAATGGCCTTTTGAAACACATTTTTCTCCTTGTGGGCCAAATAGAAAGCCAGTTGAAATTTGGAATTTCGCTGCCCTTTGTTAAGAATTATCTTGACCTTCCTTTCAAATTATGTAGTCATATGCAATGCGATACTGGACACTGCTGTATTGTGCTTGAGTCACTGCATAGGACTTTAGAAAACTTATTTGAACAAGAGTCCCAGACTCCCAAGCTAATAGGAGAAGTGTATTTGTGTGCATAAGGTATGTGGAGTACTAAATGGGTACGGACATTGGGATTTACACTAAGTTATAGTGTCTTATTAAGAAGTGGTTTCTAGGTGATTATCCTCCTGTTATCTGTATGTTGCTGTACATATCGAACCGATTTTATGTTTTTGGCCGTGCTACCTTCGTTTTTTCTTCAAAATTGAGTTGGATATGATTTCTGTGGAGCTTCTCTTGTCTGTTCATTCACTGCTTTGCCATATATCTATTGTGAAATTGGGAAAGGTTATATAACACTTTATTGTTCTGAGCAGGTCACTATCGCTCCTAGAGCTGGTAGGGAGTTGGGTTATGTGAGGATGAAAATGGATCATATGAAGTTTAAAGAAGGAATGCTGAGGTATGAATTCTTTTAGTTCCAAGTTCTGACTTGCCATGCTTTTATGAATTGTTATAACAGCATTAAAGCTTATCTAGCTTAGAAGCCATTGTGATTCAAACTGTTAACTGTGGAGTATGTGCACTTTTTTAATCCAATTCTGTTCCAATTATCATGCAGTCGGCAGTCACTTCTAGATCATATCACTGTTCAACTAGCTCCACGTGCTGCTGATGAACTTTGGTTTGGCGAGGGTCAGGTTAGAAAAGCTTCTGTGCTATATGACTTATAGTTTAATAATGTATCACGCTAAAATTATCTCCATCTGTGCAAATTTTTTTGTTCATTTAATAATCAACTACTATTTTAAAGCTGGGAAGCGCATCCACTTTCCATGATAAAGTATGTTATCTGTGGGGTTCATTGTTTAGCTTGCAGTAAGTGGAAGTGACGATAGAAACTCCTATGATCTCCTTGTATAAATCATTTGGAATATATTTTTGTTTGAATTTTGAATTTTGTTATTTTGTCAGAAAAAGAAATAACCTTAGCAATTGAAAATAACTGAAAAATGCAATGGAAGTTGCAAATAGAGTGCAGCACATCAAAAGCTAGAAAGTTACGATCATAATTGCTCTGCACCTTGAATTGGCTTTGAAAATATAAATGGGTTAGTCATTTGTTGACGTGTACGGCATGTATAAAATCAGTTGACATTTGCTGCATGTATGGTGCTGCTGTACTAGTTCTTTGTGAGTCATATTTATCTGTATTGTAGCCTTCATCTCCATTGAGCTATCTCAGCCGATTAATTGATAAGCTTCTCGATTAAATTGTCCAGTTGAGCACCATATGGGCAGAAACCGCGGATAATGCTAGGTCAGCAGCAAGGACTTATGTTCTTGGTGGTCTCTCTGAGAAACATTATGGAGTCTCCAATTTGTGGGTTGCAGATCATATTAACGTAAGCACAGCTATTTTATTCTTTATAGTTTAGTTGATAATTTGGGTATCGCGATTTTTGGGCTGCAGACTGTATGAGTGCATGCAATAAGTATCGTATTGGACATCACACAACCTTATAGAGTAGATACACCAGGCAAAATCATGTAAGCTCGTGTAGCCAATTTTTTTTTCTTTTAACTTATGGGAGTTTGCTACATAATGTTTGAAATCTGGTGCGTGGTTTGAAAACTCCTGTTAGAGAGATTCAACTTTTTGTGCTTTGAATTATGGAGTTACATCTTAAATATAGCCGAAGACTACATTTTAGTGGAACTCTTCCTTTTGAAACATCCCTCAGCCTGTTCGCTTTGTGTGCTACCTGTCGCTATAATATGACTTCTGAGAGCGACTTAAAACTGTCATAACCACTGGTCCAAGCAGATTAAGTCAGATAAGTCATCCAGTCGATGTTACAATTCTTGCTGTTTGCCCATCGATGTGCATTATGATAAGCAAATTATGAAATTTCAGGAAATTGATCTGGAGGCTCTACGGATCGTGAATGAATGTTACAATCGTGCAAAGGAGGTAACATACCATTTTGATGAAATGTTCTGTTCCCCACTTTGCTCTGTCCTTATCCTGTTAACAATTTCTCTGCGTTATCAGATCCTTCAGCTGAATCGGAAGCTTATGGATGCTGTGGTTGACGAACTGGTTCGGAAGAAAAGCTTAACAAAACAAGAGTTTTTCCAACTAGTCGAGCTGCATGGCTCGCTCAAACCAATGCCACCTAGCATACTCGACATCAGGGCTGCTAAACGAGAGAAGTTTCAGGAGATGATGATGACGATGAATCAGAAGGAAGCTGTTGTGGGAAAGCATGTGTGAGCAACATGGCGTGGTTTTGTTGTTGATACAGAACCATTCACATCCCTAACAGAATGGCTCGCTGGACACCATAGTGGGCTCGACCATAGCACAGAATGGTCAAATTAGTCACAGCAGCCATCACCATCAACTAATGAATTGGAAGGACCGCTTCGGCTCATTGGCAGGTTTTAATACCGAGTCCATTTCCATCGCCATTTGAATGAACTGATGGGGGAACGTTTTGAGCTTCTCCGGTGTAGGCCAATTTGTCTGTCGTACAGCTTGGGAAGAACAACGGCATACTCCTTTTATCTCGTCGTCCATCCTTTTTCCTCCGTAGGGTTTTGTAGTCGGTGACATGGAATTGCCTCTCGAATTCGCTCTGTTCTCTCTTATCAGCTAATTGTAATGGAATGGCATGATGACAGGAACGGGTTTTGGCGATCACGTTTCTGTTCCTCCATTTGTTGATGAATAAGATGATTGGTATCTACTTCAAACTGGCGAGATTCATGCAGTCCCAGGATGCATCTCTATTTCCCTCCATGGCCTCTTCAGTCTATAATGCAACAAAAACCGACCACCGGGCCCTCCCCCAACCGTGCCTCTCTTTGGCAGCGGCTTGTGTCCGGCGCAGCCACCTGCGTGCCAAGTATGGCGCCTCGCTTCGGCTTTAGATAGGCACGCACCCCTTGAGGCGGAGCCGCTCGAAGTCACTTGCATCATCCTCAGCAAGTGATGCACAATCACTAGCACCACAGCTTACATTCCTCTGAGGCGGCTGCGTCGCCACAATCTCCGTCTCGACTAATGCCGGATGGTTCATCGAGTTCATCTAGATCCGATGGTAGCGGTTTAACATGAGTGCATCTTAGGATGGAGTTCATCTAGATCGATAGTAGCGGTGTGCATCCTAGGATTTTCACTGCACTTGGTCATGGTGGAGGCCAGGCCCCGATGGCCCGACCCGGGCCCCCCCTAATTGATCATCTCTAGACTTATGTAATGCTTGCATAGAGAGAGACAGAGGGTACATGACAGGCTGTCGATGTGAAGTGGGGGGGTGGGGTCGGCCGCCTCGGCTCCGGAACAACGGATAAAACACATTAGTCAATTTTACAAGAAAAATCAATTCATATAAAATGAATTTCCAGCAAAAGGAGAAGGAAAAAAAAAAAAAAAAAAAAGAAAATTGGGGGGAATTATCAATAAGAGCGTCGGTTGCACGTACCAGAGGTCTGCGTCCCACGTGCGACGCCACTCGGCTCCCATTGGCTGCTCCGACGTCCACTTTGAAATTCCAAAGCATCTATTCCCCCACACCCCCCCAAACCCATCATCCACACACACACAACACTCTCTCTCTTCACTCTCTCTACTCTCTCTCTCTCTCTCTCTCTCGCCTCGCAATCGGACCGAATCTCGGCGGAGGCCGACGGTTTCTCCGCCGCCCGTCGCCGCCCCCGCCCCGCATTTCCGGCGCGTTTCCTCCGGCGTCGCCCGGATCGGGCCCGAGGTGCGCTCCGGCGTTCTCTGATTCCTACCCCGCTGCTCGATTTCCCGTCGCGATTGCCCGAGAGCCGAGCTCGATTCCGGGTCGGGCGTCGGTAGTCGTTCGGCTTTTTTTTTTTTTTTTTTTCTTTTTGGGTTTCGGCTCGATTAGTCGTCTGCTTCGATTGCGCGGTCGAGCGGCATGCGTCTGGGAGCTAGCTAGTGCTTGGGGAACATTTTGAGTAAGAATCAGCTGGGTTGGGTTGATGACGGCGGTTCTTAGTGCCGGTTGCTCGTTTCGAAGTTCTTGGTGCTGAATTGGGGGAAATGTAGGTGCTGTGATCATGATGCTATTGTTGGGATTCTGGTGTTGTGGCTGATCCTGTAACCGCTTCACTCGTGATTTGTCTGAAGCTCTTCTACTCTTGGGAATTGATTAGATACTGTGCATGTCATGAACTTGGTCCCCTAGGCGTGTCTTTGCAGTATAATTCTGTTTAGTGAATAACGCTAAAATTGGCAACTTCTGGAAACGAGAAGAAAGCTGTGAAACTCCATCTTCATGGCTTGCTTTTTCCTGGTTCTGCCATGCCCTGAGAGCATCAAAAGCATTTCAATGTACTCGTGCATATTGAATTATCAATCTTGATTCCAATTTTTAGTGCTAGGTACTTACTATTGTAGTTACTGAAATTCTATGCGGACATTTTGAAAATGTCGAAGCAATTTTGTATCTTTGTCTTCAGCATGGATCTGAAGGAAGGAATTAGCGTTGTTATCCAGGCACTCATATCATGATGGGATTACCAATAGGAATTTACATTGTTCCCCTTGCTTTTTGCTACATTATAGTCAGTGATTGAAGGGTTTATTGGTTGTCCCGTCGTTTATTTTGTAGCAATGTAACTGCTTTACTTGTTTAGGACAGTCGATGTTTTCTGCGCTGAGTAATTTGCACATCAGTTTAATATAAACTTATTAAACTAGATGACTAATGAAGTTTCTAAATGCTTTTCGTTAATTCCTTCTTTTTTCTGTTGTTCAGGATTTTATCGTATTTCTTTTCTTCAGGATGGCATCTTTGCAGTTCTAGCTATATGTGCAATTCAATTATTCTAGAGCTTGGCACATCAGATGATTTGGAGTAGCTTTATTATGCTTGACCAGTGCCATGATGGGCACTTGTCAAATGAATCGCCTAGGAGTATGGTTGCTTTGCCTTTTGCTGCTTTATGGTTCAATCAACAAAAGTACAGCTCTCAGCCCTGATGGTATGGTGACCTTTTGGTTTTATCTTCACTTATCGAAATTTTGAATACTAATGTAAAATCTCTACTCAAAGTGTTGTCATTAAAGTATCATTGTTTTTGCCCTATGCTTGTAACTTGTACCCATTAGGATATTGTTTTCATCAGATATAGTATCATTCAATTATGTTATAGTTAAACTACTATTCCTATGGATCAGATCTCTCGTAGACTCGTAGTTGTACATTTGTTATCAGCGCGAATTTGTGAAAGTTGAAACTTTATTCTTTGGCATTCGGGCTAACTTCCATTCTTTGCCATTTAGGCTACATGAATAAAAATGAAAATAGAAAAGTGTCTTTTAGGATTAATGTGCTCATGTTTCTTGAGAGTGGGAGTATTTAATAGACACTGTCTTGGATCTACATGAGCATTTTTACTAAGACATCTTACTCATACATTCATAGGTGAGGCGCTCTTGAACTTTAGATCTGCAGTTGTTGGTTCAGATAACATCCTTTCTCACTGGAGACCGGAGGATCCTGATCCTTGTGGATGGAAAGGAGTGACTTGTGATGCTTCGAAGAGTGTAATATATTTGTAAGCTCTAAACCTATCTGGAGAACTTTTCATTGATCCTCTTGCACATGGCTTCCTATTATTTCTGTAATTATTCTTTTGGGAATAGAGCGGACTACAAGCTCTTCTAGACATGTGACCTGACTATTCTGTGTTAAGTTTAGTTTGGTTCACGAAACTTCTGACCGATTCACTTTCTATCTGGTTGAAAAGGTTGTGTCAAGCAGATACTATGTTAGCACTATGAGCTCAAACCTCAATTGACATACTCGTGCGTTGAAGATCTTGTGTGTGAAATTTAGGGAACTTTGTCAAAGTTGTTATCTTCAGTGCTTAGCTATGTTGCCTTAAGAAAATCTTATGCTCCCATAATGTCTCTTACCCTTCGATTTTTCCATGGGTAAGATGAGTGCTTGGGAGGATAGTGAGGCCATGGGGAAATACTAGCAAGAGATTTTAAAATCTAATGCAAGATTGCAGGTTTTCTTTGAAGAACTTTGAGCTTTCCCAAATGAAAAGAACATCCTAACTTGGAGTTTTTTATAATGTACTTAGCTATCTCAAATTTCAGTCGAAGAAGCAACTACGAGATTCCACCGCCTATACACACTGCTCAGAAATGATGGAGGATTACCTACGACTCTGTATATTGTTAAAATATGCTGTGAGTTTAGCAGTTGGCATGCTATAGTTTGGGTGAAAACCCCCAATAGATCCTCTTATAACCCTTGATAGCCCGGTGCACTCCTAAGTGTCGAGCAGAACAACAAAATGGAGATTTTTTATTAATGCAATGCAGATAAAGTCAATTAACCTCAAAAACATACACGGGACAATGTTATCCTGAATAGTTTTTAGGAGCTTGTTTAATGCAAGAGTAAAGAGAAAAGGACTTGAAACTGATCGTTGATCTAGCCTGAAAATGGTAGACAAATGTTAGTGTCTCTACTAGCCTTGCAACCGTGTCATAACCCAAAAAGGTTTTTTATATCTTATATACGCAAGGCCAGTTGAGACCTTAATTGGGTGTTTAAGGAGATTATGAGAAAACATTTTCACTGTCTGGATCTCATTAAAGACGAGTGAAATAGAAAGAGGATCTATGTTCCTGATGCCAATCGGTGTAGCACTTGGCAGTTGTAGTCTTTCGTGTTTATGGAATATTGCTTGGTAATGTGATGCACAGCTTGCAGGTGATCATTTTGAGGTTCTTTTCACTAATAAGGAGGTTTACGGTGGTTTGAACAGTTTTGCTTTTAGGGCGCTGCCATAACCAGAAAAAGGTTTACAATTTAGGCGGAGCTTTGTTTAACTAGAATTTGCCAGTAATCGTTAAGTTAAACATGATTCCTCTGCATGCATATCTTGCGTAGATGACGGGATTCTGGGTATGCATTCAGTCACATGGTTTGATCTCCCGTGAATGCCATCCCAAAGAAATGAAACCTGCCTTATTTTTCCATTGGATTCCCCTAGACTGGTCCTTAAGATTCATTAGTGTGTCAATGGTATAATAAATGGTCCTATTCTTTTCTCCCTCCTTTCTTTGATACATTAAAATTTTTAAAATGTTTGCTTCAAAAAGATTGAAACACGCAAAAGTAAATTCCCTTATATTGATTTGAACTAAAAACTTCCTCTATTTTGAATCCAGGACTCTTTCTTATCTCAGATTGAGTGGATCCATCTCACCGGATCTTGGGAAGCTTGAGCACTTGAGAATTCTGTATGTATCATCAATTTCCTTCTGCTGTTTCCTCTCTTCTTCTTCCCTCTATATCTAATCTTTTATATGTGTATTTTGCTAAAGATCTCTTCATGACAACAACTTTTATGGGGCAATTCCTTCTGAGTTGGGGAACTGCACAGAGCTGCAGGGAATGTAAGTTCTAACTTGGATTCTCTATTGATTGAAATAGCTCTTCACTTGCAGGATGGCTGTGATTGTTGTTCCTGTTTGCCTTTATAGAATTTGGATATTCTTTTTCTTTTTTATTTTGATTCTTATACGGAGATTGGACTTCTTTTCAAGCTGCTGTTGGCACATTGCAGAATTGTGTTAAATGAAATTCTTAGTCATCACGCATATGGGAAGGGGGGTTAGGTTTCCGTTTTGGAAATTTTATTGGAGTACCATCCTGTTTATTTCTAGTTGATGTTCAAGCAAGCTTGTTTTCTTGGCAGTTATTTGCAGGGTAACTACTTAAGTGGTCTGATACCCAGTGAGCTTGGAAATCTTTCCAATCTACGAAATCTGTGAGTTATTTGTTCTCCTTATTTAGGATCTTGTAGGTGAATTCTACTAGCAATGGGCCTCAGCTCTGTGCAACCGTCCTTGTACTCACCCCCATAGAGAGGGAGAGAGTGCGCGAGTCATCTAAAAGGGCCAATAGTTCTTTTCTCTTGAATTATTTACTTTTGTCTGACTTTTCAGGGATATCTCAGGCAACTCTCTAAGTGGCTCAATCCCTCCTTCTCTTGGAAAGTTGAATAAACTTGTTACCTTGTGAGTTTGTTGTTGACGTTAGACAATAGAAGTTTGATTATAATTTATTGGAAAATGTCACTCTTAACGTTCTCATTATGATTTGATTGTGTGTGAAGCAACGTGTCTGCTAATTTTCTTGCTGGAGCAATTCCATCTGATGGTGTACTCAACAACTTTCCAGATAGCTCGTAAGTACCTACCTCTGCAGTTAAATGATCTTTCTTATTTGTTCCTATTTCTTTTAATGCATTATGATCTACAGCATTCTGCTTCATTTTACTGGTTGACGAGAATATCTGTTGCAGCTTTACTGGTAACAAGGGTCTGTGTGGAAAACAGATCAATGCTGCTTGTAATGGAGGACCTTCTACGAATCCCCTGTCTCCTGCATCAGGTATTGCTGGATGTGCTGATTGGAACTTCTAAAATTTGAATGTGTATTACTTCTTACCTCATGATGTTATTATGTCTTTCAGCCCAAAGTCAAGGTGTAAAGAAGAACTCTGGCCGACTGCTTATAAGTGCATCTGCCACTGTGGGTGCATTGCTTTTGGTGGCCCTGATGTGTTTCTGGGGTTGTTTTCTGTACAAGAAATTTGGCAAAAATGATGCCAAGGGTTTTGCTATAAATATCAATGGCGGTGTGTACTGTTGCAAAAAATTCAAGATATTTGTTGAGCATCTTTTATATTGCTATTCCTATCACGTAAGTTTGTTGACTTTTGTAATCTCAAACATAATCCTGCTGCTTCAGGTGCATCAGTTGTCATGTTTCACGGAGACTTGCCTTATTCATCGAAAGATATTATAAGAAAATTGGAGACACTGAACGAGGAACACATAATAGGTTGTGGGGGTTTTGGAACTGTGTACAGGCTTGCAATGGATGATGGTAATGTTTTTGCATTGAAAAGAATTGTCAAAATTAATGAAGGATTTGACCGCTTCTTCGAAAGGGAGCTCGAGATTCTTGGAAGCATAAAACATCGGCATTTGGTGAATTTGAGGGGATATTGTAATTCTCCTACGGCGAAGTTACTGATTTATGACTTCTTATCTGGTGGTAGCCTTGATGAAGCACTGCACGGTGAGTGTTTATCTCTGTACATTCTCTTTTACAGAAAGCTGCAGTGCAGCACATTCACAAATTTACTTCTGCCGTTTGTGTACTAGCAGCACCCAATTTCTGTGCATGATATCATTGTTTCTGACATAAACGACACTATTTGTTTTGCCATTTATATTAGTCTGATAGGCAGGAAATGGTTATTGATGACATGATGTGCCTTGACGTGCTGAATATGGTGTGACCTTCTAAATAAGGCAGGAAGCTGATCAGTAGCATCTCTGCTTTTTATTAGTTGTAGTATAGGAAGAGATGGGAAGAACAGGGTGAGTGAGGGGCATCTATTTTAGGCCAGAGATAGTATCTCAGTTATTGGTGCGTTGGCATACTCTAGGTCTAACATTGTTCTATGACTGCTAAATAGGTCCATTTGATGTAGATACAGGGGGGAATAATCCACCAGATCCTGATTGGTGAAGATTACTGGCACAAATAAAGATTTTTTTGGTAATGGAATGGAACAAGCTTGTGGAAATTTACTTTGTGGTCCATGAATTATGTAAATACCTTGCAGAAGTTGTCTTTTATACCTCTGTTGATTGAAGGATAATCATGACTACATCAATTGAACATCATTTTAATTTGGGAGAGGTGCTACCCTTGTGTGGTGATATAACCCATCAGACTGTTTGTTGTGTCATTCTTATTTTTGTATGGCAATAGAAGGAGCTGTTGTAATATTATCTGTTAAATGGACAACATTAGCCTCATTATTGTCTAGTAAACTATAGTTTAGTTTAATATAAGCATCTTGTAGCACTGCTCAGTAATTGGGTAAATTGGACTGTTCAATAACTTGATGTGCTTATGAACCCCGCCCTTTTTCCCCCAAAAAAAAAGAAAAAAGAAAAAGAAATAACTCGATGTGCTTGCTCATGCAGAAAGATCTGAGCAATTAGACTGGGAGACACGTTGTAATATCATTGTAGGAGCCGCTAAAGGACTTGCTTATCTGCACCATGATTGCTCCCCAAGAATCATTCACCGTGACATAAAGTCGAGCAATATTTTGCTTGATGGTAATTTCGAGGCACGAGTATCTGACTTTGGGCTTGCTAAATTATTGGAGGATGAGGAGTCTCACATTACAACCATTGTTGCTGGAACATTTGGTTACCTAGCACCAGGTGAGAATGTAACATCTAACCATGAATAGCTATATTAAAGGACGTTCTGCTTGCCATAATCTTAAATTGTTTAGCTGTAAGATACCTTGACTTTGCTTTTTGAAGGACACGGTCCTTTCATTTGGTGCTACTACTTTAAGCAAAATCCTCTCTTTGCTGCTCAAAGCATGTCATTCTTGGACAGTGATCATGCAGTTGCCTTAAAATGAGGGAATTGACCTATATCTAAACAATTTTTTAGACAACCAAAATAGTCCATCAAGAAAGCATTCAGGGCATTGGCATTTTTTTAATTATTAAGTTCTCTTGGATTTTTGGCATGAAAGCAAATCGACAAAGTGAATAGAAGTAGTTAACATTAGGAGATTGACTAAATGGACCTTGATGGTAGCTCTCACTGGAAGTCATTGTGGTCGGACAAGGCTTTATGGCTTTAGAAGTTCACTTAACGTTTCAGCAAAATGGTATGTTAATTAGTTTTGTCTGACATTGTGATATTTCACCCATACGCTGTTGGTTTTTTGGCCTTTATAAGTCCTTTCCAATAAGTACATGAAATCCATTTAATGAGGCAGTGAGAGTGCAACCTGTAACATAATGAATTACAAGGGAATGATTCAGCCAGCTGTAAGACAATAAATATAGTTACAATATCATTCAGTAGGAATTATATTCCCAATTAGTCCTTGACGTGCATGCCTTGCTAGGTTAGTCCACACTCCTGTTGTTTCCATTTTCATCCTGTCATACTTTTTGAGTGTGATTGGACCACTGATGGTCTCCAACTTTGTGAAAGTTTAACTATATGTCAAGTGACAAAACTGCAAGGATCAGAAAGGAACCGGCATCAGAGTAGATGGACCAGAGATTTCTTTACTCGCAGTTTTATATTTTGTCGTACTTCTCATGATAACATCCAGTAAGTTATGGACCATGTGTTGTTAATTTTTGTTTAGTTGTAGTCTGTAGGTTAACTCTCTCGAGGGAATCTTTCTGGTCTGGCTTATTTCTTTCACTAAGGTTACAAACTTTGACAATTCCTGAATTCCTTGACTACTATATATGCAGAATACATGCAAAGTGGTAGAGCAACTGAAAAGAGTGATGTTTACAGTTTTGGAGTCCTGGTGCTCGAAGTACTGAGTGGAAAGCGACCGACTGATGCTACGCTAATAGAGAAAGGCCTTAACATTGTTGGCTGGGTACGTATGAACTGATGGTCATTCTGCTGGCTCTTATTATCTTGAATTATTGGAATTGCATAAGATTCTAGTTGAGACGTGGGCAATTAAATTGAAATGAGTTACTGAAATTTTTCTAAAAATTAGTTGAAGGATATGTTACTGATCACAGGAAGTTAACTCCCTGTTGATCTCTTGTTCTTTCTAAGAATAACGCAAGAATGTTCTCTGAGTGTGCTTTTGAGTGTATAGAACTTTTAAGGTTTAGCAAATAGCTTTTTGTCTGTCACACGCATATGGTCCATGAACCATGGAAAACCATGATTCCTTTACTTAATCGAATTGGAAAGCAAAGGCTATGTGGTGTACGTCTCAGGAAATTCAAATGGGATATGAAACTCTGTAGTAGTCTACACATCTCTTTCAATTGCATTTGATGCTCTCTCTGCTGAGTGTATAAAATGTTTGCTTCACTTCTCCTGAGAATAACAAGATTTTGAGTGTGGAAACTGTAAATGCAGAGGAATGCTGCAAAGAACCTTTTGCCTGCTATGGTAGCTTTACTGGAATTTTGTAGCTTATTGGTACTATTAGAATTTGTTACCTGATCTGGTTTCTCATTAAGACCTGAATTGCTGTCTATTCTGCAGAGAAGAATCAACTTTATCTAGATGTCTAGCTTTCTTCTTTCCTCCTCAAAACTTTCAGGATCCTCTAGTACCAAGTATTAAATAAGTGAAAGCTGGATGCCCTTTTCTTATAATATCTCGTTGGAGTGTACTTCTTGTCTGAAATCTAAAGTCCCTCAGGTCTTTGTGTAATTAATTCCACTGCTTCCAGAAACCACCCAGATTAATGCCAATGCATGTGCTTGTGTTCTACGTGCATGCATGTGCGCGTGTGTGATTGTGATTGAGTATAGGCATAGTACTCATCCATTTTCCTTGGCAGTTAAACTTCCTCCTCTCAGTAAATAGGCAACGAGAGATTATCGATCCACAGTGTGAGGGTGTGCAGACGGAAAGTCTTGATGCTCTGCTTAGTATCGCAATTCAGTGCGTCTCCTCTAGCCCAGAGGATAGGCCAACCATGCACAGGGTGCTCCAGTTACTTGAGTCTGAGGTCATGACCCCTTGCCCAAGTGATTTATATGATTCCAACTCCGATTGAATTTTCTGATGAGAAGACGGATATGTTGAGATTCACATCCATAAATGTAAAGTTGGTGAACAAATGGAGTGAGAGGGAACTCAGGCATCCAAGCGGTTCTCTTCTCCAAATTGGCTTCATTCTTTAAAATGGATATGTGGGCAATCAGAAACACGCTGCCACTGAGCTCCCTCGACTTCTGAGCATTAGGTCGAGCATCAGCAAGACTTGCGGCGTCATTATTTTGCACAGATGCGGTCCAAAATTTGTTTCTCCACGGCAACAAGACTTCCACTTGTGGCAAGTCATATATTCAACCCCCTGTTTTCTCTTTCATTATTATTTTTTTTCTTTTTTGTGATTCCCTCGGGCATTTATTTTGTCAAATTAAAATGTATATGACATTGTAAAAGTTAAATTTGTGTACCTGCGAGAAGGAATCTTGTTCTTCATGCCATTTTTGTAAAATATATCATGATTAACTACAGTAGTCGATTTGTTGGATATGCGTCGACAGCATCTCTTTTTCTGCAATGGCTTATTATTATTTATCCTTTCCAATGACGAATTCTGCCTTTCTTTATCCCCCTTTTTGGTAGAGAAACAGGAATGCGATAAGCATCAAATCAGGAATTTTCTGTGCTGTCACCAAATAAGAGAACTCTCGAGCAAAACTATTCTGGTACCGTGGCTGGCACACCGCAAAATTCCTTGAACCTGCTAGCTTTCTTGGTTTTGTCTCCAACTTGTTGATTTTGTGCTAAGTCTTAATGGCTCGTATGGAGCACCGATCAATTTGTAGTAGATGTTATATCTGTCGCACTGCGTGAAGAATTCGTGATCTAATAACAATTGTCAAGTGCACGAGGATTTGGACATGATAGAACAAGCACCATATCTCTCCGTTCTTCTGTCAAGCGAGCTAATTTTGGAAGCTATCGGCAGGAGGAGATCATTCACTAAACGCCAGGTAAGATCTTCTAGCCCCTAACCTCTCCATAAACCAATAGATTCCACATCCATTGGTGGAATGAAGAGATATTCGTTGTTCCGTCAAGCCAAGTATCAGTGTAAATTGGGGTTTCGGGGCTGCGAGTACGGAGCCAAGAACATCCCTGTTTTGATAATATTCAAAAACTCAGCCAAATTGTTTCTGGATGAAATAAGCAGGATGTCCCTCGTAGGGACATTGGTGACGCACGCAAACGGAGCCCCGCGTACTGTGCAAAGGGGAGAGTACCGGCCGAGAGTCTTCTAAGTCATGCCTAATGTCTCTCAATTTGTACAGATCTAATGTAAAAGGAGCAATGTAATGATTCATACGGTAAAACCATTTCTCCTTTATTCAAGCGCAGTAAAGATTCGCTTCAAAGGAATAACCCCGTGAACATTTCCCCACCATGTCATCCGAGTTCCTCCACATGACTCCGCTTCAGGTTTGGCGACGGGCCATCCGGCAAGGTTTGGACTCCCGAACCAAACAAAAGCGACGCTAAGAATGCCATTAGTAAGATCAGACACAACAAGGCTGGATCAATCTTGAGCCAATCGAGTTCACTGAAGTGACTTCAAGAGCTCCATTCTAGCACTGGTGGTGCCTAGCGGATTCTTGCACTGACGGTTCATATCAAGTGACTTCAAGAGCTCCATTCTAGCTGCTACGAGAAGATCTGCCACCATGGAATGAAACTTTGGTTTACCTGCCTTGTATTCGCAATGGAAAAAATTGAGTGAAAGTTGTATTCTCCAAATTCTACAAATTTTAGAAAACAAGGAGGTAAAAGTTGCATTCTACAAAATAATGGAAAATCAAATCCCATTGTATATGCTTTAAAGAACAACCGAGTCACTTGATTTTCTTTTATTTTAAAACTATGAAAATTTTAAACGCTATACATTATTCTATTAACATTTTTATTGCACATGGCTAAAAATATAAAAAATGGAATGTTAAAACCCTACTGAACGATGAAAAATTAAACCATTAAATACACTTTAACAAGCCACCTAATTTCCTCGATTTTCTTTTACGATTTTCTTTTACTTCAAAACTATGTATGTAATTTTACCATCAGAAAGTAATTCAATGCCTCGATCAACACTTTCCATTAATGTTGGATAAAAGATGATTGTTTCAGTTCCAAGACCATCACCCCACAATAATGGATGTACTCGCAAAAACACTCTAATATTTTCTTTTTGTCCTTGAAGTAAGTAAAGCTTAGTAGTTAATAAGATCATATACGTGCCATTGGACAAGATGTTTACCATAATCTTAGTTCATAACTAAGTAAAATTGTAAATAACACCATCATTTTGGTAACGTCTTTTCCAATGGCACATACATAACATATACGATCTTATTACCTACTAAGTTTTACTTAATTTAGGAACTAAAAAGGAAATATAAGAGTGTATTCCGAGCAGGTCCATTGTTGCCTGGTGATGGTCTTGGAATTGAAACGATCATCTCTAAGCCATCGTCAATGGGAACCCTTGATCAAGGCATTGAATTACTTCAAAGTTTTAAAAAATACTTCATGCGAGTTAAAGAAAAGGCTGAGTATCACGAAAAATCTCAAGCTGTTACATCTGTAACAAATTTATTTTAAATTAATTTTTTAACCATGAAAAATTCCAAACTAGTATATCTGTGATAAATTTACCTCAAATGACTACAAAAAACCCCAAACCGGTACATTTATAATAAATTTATCATAAACTAATTTTTTGATTGTCAAAAACCCAAAATTGGTACGTTTGTGATAAATATATTATTCGTTAAATTGGACTAATACTACAAAAAATCATAAAACCGGTACAATTACCAAAAACGAAAAGTAAAATCCCAAATTTGTACACTATATTATTCAACTTAGTAATTTGACAGTAAAATTTAACGGAAACTAATATAAAATAAAATTATCAAAAGTGTATCATTGTGGAATTTTTGTTTATCAAAAAATTAATTTGGGATAAATTATCACAAGTATATTAATTTAGAGTTTTTTTGTGGTATTAATCCTAAAGAAAATCTCGCCAAAACCATATTCGTCTTTATGAACCAAATAAATTTTCATGTTGTACTTGCCTCCCAGCCATAGATATTAGTTTGACCTGAAGTAGAACATAACTGTCCGAGAACAAAAGTATCCATTTGGGTTTGACGGCTTCCGGTAAGACGTTTTTGTTAAGTTAGCGCCCTTCATGGCTATAAGGTGATACGTTTCTTTGATTATGCAAAATTACAATTGAATTGCAAATATGTAAAATATGACCAAATACTAGACGAGGTTAATTTTTTCAACATTTGAGCTTTTAAGGGAACTTTTCCTACCATGTAGAATTTACCATAACTAGACAGTTATGCCCTATAGTTGCTTTCTTTTGTTTGATTTCTTGCAATGAAAATAAAATAAATTTCTCCTATCCTAGGAGTGGAAGTGCATTTAGAGAATCTCACTTACCAGATACTTAGCAGGTTTGTATACTTGCCTATAAACAAAAAGCTTCGAGGAAAACCTTTACCATGTTGGGCAAAGCTAATGCTCCGAAATAGAAAGGGTTGATGCCACTCTCTAGCAAATATATCATACTAGTCAAACCCTCTTGGGCCAAGGGCGAAGGACAAATTGCGGTTAAATTTCTATTATATATATTTATATATTTGTTTTTTATCTTCATTTGCACAATGCTAATATGGAGGCGCAATTCAGGCTTCAACGTTGGAGGTATATAAGGAAACAATTCGTGATTTACTGTTTACCAAATTGGAAGACAATACAAATGGAAATGCCTTTTGTACCTGACCTTACCATAGTTAATGTATGTAGTATCAAAGAAATCACCTTGCATTTGGAGCAGGCTGCACAAAGCAGGTGTATAGACAACTTCTTATCTGTTCTTGTTAATTTAGTCGTCAATGATGGTCTTAGGCGCCTAGCAAAAGATTTGCTACATTCCATGACATTAGAATTATCATTTTTTTTCTTTTAATTTTAATGTGGTTCAACGAGCCTGGAAGCTCATTCATGTTGCCTACTTATTTCTTTGTTTTATTAGGTCTGTGGGCAAGACAATGAATAAGCAATCATGAAGAAGTCACTTTTTTTTTTCACATTGTGAATATTTGTGATAACTAATGTAGAAACATTTTTGTTACTATTTTGTTCTATTCATCTGTGTGTTACTATTATGTCTACTGCTTCAGCAGTTCCTCCAATTTTTCTTTTTTAAATTATGCACTTGTCTCTGGAGCACTGAACAACAAGAGTTCAACATTCTCAGATTAAGTAGTTGATTACTTCTGCCGACTCTCATTTGAGTTAGTAAACAACGTTTATATGGTTGGTTTCAATTTCGCTTTTTTTTATTATTGGATTATTTGAACGAAAGTAAAGTTGGTAAGTCACCAAATAGAGAACCGTGATAAATCAGTAGAGTATTGGACATTTCAATTTGTTATAAAAAAAAAGCACCCAAATGGACTGCATCCTTGCTTTTGTTAACAGCGGCAGAGTGCCAACTATACTCAGAACTAGGTTGTCCCATCTCACCCTCTCTCAGGACTCCTAAACAAAATTTAATGATCTATTCATACAGTCAATGCTGATTGAGGTAAGCACGTAGTCGAAATCTAAATTAAACTGTAATCGACTTTCCTATCGATTTCAATTGCATTATTGCCCTAGATCCAGTTGACTCGAGATGATCCGATTGTGTTCGAACCGATCGTAAGCAGGTCGGGTTCTCAAGAACAATAGCAAACTACAGGCTAATCCCACAACCGAAAAGCATCCCCACCACACAAACGTTAGGAAATAGCAGTCCTTCCCCATGCACACCATTGAGTCGGTGACCATGCTTATGCCGTAGCCAGAGCTCGTGTTTGCATCGTAGACAATGGCCGCGAGGAGTCCATAGAACAGCGACCCGAGGGGTATGTTGGTGATGAGGATGTTGTGGTTCACCCCAACGCTGTTAGGGCCGAACAGTTCGGACGTGATCGAGACTGCCACTGCAAAGATGAACCCCGAGCTAAGCCCAATCAAGGCGGTGCTCACGTGCAATGCTGCACTGCTGCTCGACGCGGCTAGCAGGAAGAAAGCGACCGGAGTGGGCAAGAGAGCGAGCGTCAACCACCCGGTCCTTGCGAAATAGAACTTCCTGCAAAAGGACAAAATTCGGGTTAGAGGCAAACCCTCGATTAGATTGGTTAGCGAGTTAACGCTATTACATACAATATAAGTTCTCCTTTTACATGTAACTGGAAACGTCAGAATTGAAATGGAGTGCAATGACCTTAGCGTACTTACGTGCGAATGTAGTCGGGAGCAGCGGAGAGCAAGCGGCCGAAGAAGGAGAAGGATGAATAGAGCGTGACGAGCGCCGTGGTGTTGGAACTCTGTCCTAGGGATTGAGCAATCTGGCCTAGGTTGTTGCTGTACACTAGGCCAATGGTCCCTCCGCAGAAGTACGCAATGTAGTACAACCAGAAATCCAACCTCCTCACAAGCAACTTCGCAGGATGTTCTTCACCGAGCATTGCCAATTGATGACTCCCCACGATGCTCTCGCAGCACCCCTCGGCCTTGTGTCTCGTCAGCCCGCACGACGACCCGTTATTGCTGATCAGGTGCGTCAGCCCGTTCTCGTGAATGCTCGCCTCGCGGTTTATCAGCTCTTTATGCAACTCTAGGCCATCATCGTCGACCAGGATGAACGATGAGCCCTCGATGCGGAAGCTAGAGTGGATCGCCTGGCGGAACCAGCCCCGAGCGTACACGATTCCAGGGATGATCAGCGGGAAGATCAGCAGAAACAGTGCTCCACCGAGGAGGAGGCGGGCCGAGGTGGCGTCAGACGAGGATGAGCCTATGAGGAGGAGGTAGACGCCTGTGATGACAGCGAGGATGTTGAGGATGAGGAAGATAAGGGAGTCGCGGCCGACCGCATCGGGCGGGAGGGGGTCGAGGGAGGGCTGCCGGAGGATCGGGACGAGAGACATTAAGGAAATGATGAGGGGGACGACGGCATTGAGGAAGAGGTAGAGAGCACTGGAGGACGGGTTGATTGCGTTGGCGATCAGTGTGTACAGGGCGGCGCTCACGCCGTTGAAGCTGATCGTGAGGGACAGCGCGAGCGCCCGGTTGGCCGGGAAGTTGCGGATGCACAGGACGAAGCACACGGTGTTGAACCAGCAGATGCTGCAACCAGCCAACAAGCACAGCAGAAAGACCTGCCAGTTCACATTGGTCATCAGCCCTAATATTTAAAATTGAAAAAGAATAGTCAATAATAATTCATCAATTCATCGCCCAATATAAATTCGTCAGATATATGATTTTATTATATTAAACATTTATCTACACCGTTATAATTTATGTATGCTTATAATTAAAAGTTAAGCACGTGGCCTGTGGTTGTATTAAAATAAAAGCAACATCTGCAGTGGTTAACGCTTTAATTGCTAATATTGAGTGTAATACCCGATATGTACCATCGAGGTAGTACACTTTAATATATAAATTATATCGAAACTTTAAAATTCAGTACATAATAGTGCTATATACTTATTAATTTACGAGTAAAAAAATATTATTCATCACATTATTGATAGTATGTTTTTTTTTTTTTAATAAAAAGATGAGCATTGACTAATATAATTAGCGATTACCATAGTCATTATACTAAGAATTATACAAATCATAATTATAATTAATAATCAAACGTTGGGAGAGTTCATGGGGAGAAGAAAGACAGATATTTCGGGAATAGCTATTATGCCCAGGCTATATTAGCTAATCGAGAAAGTCTCGGCTTTTCTCCAGCTTCTTCGTTCGGAACAAGAAGCATTAAAGGACATATACATAACTTCTGCTAATCAACAAGGAAAAAAAAGTCCGACCCAAAAAAAAGGACCAAAAAGAGCTTGCCTTGATAAAAATAACTCGTATGCAAATCCTAACTTGTGGTAGATCCTTCATTCAGTAGTTGTTCCGTCGCATCAGATTAAAGCATAAGACATTCAAGGGAAATGTGTCCCATCTCTCTCAGTGTTGTCATGGCTAGGCTATGTGGTGTACCCATGAGCTAACTCATTTAATAAAGTGCACAGCACGGGAATCTCACTTTCGCATTAAATGGCATCATGATGGATTTTGTACCTACTAGTGAGTAATTGAGTTTTTCCAAAGGGTGTATCTAGTCTCCCTCAAAAGTAATTCGAGTAACTAAAGATAGTAATCAAAGCACACCAAAATATGCTACATATATATAAGCAGATTTATAAAGATGAATCGGTTCAATAGTCGCATAACACCATAAAAATGATTGTTTATTTTAGAGAGAGAGAGAGAGCGATGTTTGAAATGTTTTTTCTCGATTGTCTTTTTGAGATGATATAAATAATCTCAAAAATGATTTCTAAAATATCTATACTTCTCTGTCAAATAAGCACCCCGAAATTGCATGTGTAATTCTTTGATTGGTACAGGAGAGGTGGGGAGAAATTGATGTAAAAGATTGTTTTGGAAGGGGACGAAAAAATCCATGTGGTAGGTGTGATCGTGCCACCAACCTCACGGGTGGTAGATGTCTTAAAATGTAACACTGAATGGATTGTACATGAGGCGCAAAAAAAAAAAAAAAAAAAACAAAAAACAAAAAGAAAAAGAAAGAAAGAAAGAAAAATGCGGAAATAAAAGGTTAGAGTCACATTCACTGAATTGGCCTCTATATCGAGTAAGCTCACAAAATATGCCCATTTTGTGAAAGCAAACACTAACCACTACTTAAAAGATAGAAACATGACTTCATTGCAAGCATAACATCCGGATGACGACGACAACAATGAATTCAAGGGTTGATAGGATTTAGATTATCACATATTATCTCTTAAACTATATGTTTCATCTAACTATGTAGAAACTTCAAATTATCTCTTAAACAACCTGTTCCATATTATCTCTTTAAGTTTATTTAGGTTCCGAATTGACCTAAGAAAACATGGCTTGTATGAATTTTATTGGAGTACCCATGTCAAGTGAGAAGCTCATTGCTTTTTTCTCTAGAATTATAGATGCATGCCGTTGGGATCAAACATGGTGCATGTGAAAATTGAACAATAATATTTGTTTCTTTCTATATTGACGTATTTTAGCCAAAACACCGTTTTGTGTCACTTTTAGATTTCCTATTAAATTACTCTTCCAATACCACATATCTTCCATAAGCACCTACTTCATAAAGTACATACTCACATCTATATCTGCATTATAGAGGGGATAGTTGTATAACTTATGTTTGTCTCACTTCTTTGGGTATTCCATGATTATCCTTACATCAGTATACATAGAGTACCAATAGTCACTTTTGAACCCTCTACTTTATAAAATATCAGTTATCATCGTCTAACAAAATCTCATTGCTAAAGGACCAAATCGCCCATTTTTAGAATTTGCGGTCCCCCAAGTTACCCACAAACCCTAACCTCAATCATCCACAAACCCTCGCCTCTTGCATCGGCTATAACCATCCAACGCCATTGTGACGGTGGGCACAGCGTCGGAAGGCTTCAGCGGCGGGCCGGTGGCGCAATCAAGTTTAGGGTTCAGCAGTTACTTTTTCAGTTTAGTTTTGGTGTTCGGTGCGGTAGGAGACTTAGGACTTGGGCTCGGCAATTTCGGAAAGAAAATGACGTTTTTGTAAGTAAGATACTTGTGTGGAGCCATAAGTAGTCTCTAATGGCAAAATGTATGTGCCAATCGGAGGTTTTCAAAGTAGAGGAGGGTAAGTGGTGAAGAGAGAAACTATCGATATGATTTTATGTGTTTTCCCAAAATAAAGCCATGACTCCTTCCTTCTTCACCAGATAATCACCCAGCTGACAGACATGTAATAACTAGGGACTACATTAATTTAATTAGATAACAACCCAACTTTGAAGAAAAAAGGATCTCTCTCTCTCTCTCTCTCTATCCATACCCTCGCAGGCAGATACGTGCCTCAAATCGAAAAGATAAAATTCAGAAGCAAAGAGCAACTCCACTGCAAAGAGACAAGAAGAAGCGACAAAGAAAATTTATATCGCAATTGAATACTCGGATGGATCTCTGGCAGCCACGACAGACGTCCCACCACACGAAACACATAGAAAAGAGAAAAGAAATTGGGAAGCGCGAATCCCTGTTTTTGGAAAGGGAAAACAGAAGCAAAGGAAAAGAAAAGAAGGGATCGAAACCCGAAAAGTAAAATAAATTATTGTCATCGTGGGGTCCAACTGCCACTCAAAATGACAAACTGCAATAAATCCCATGAAGAAATTGCATTAGCTGGGGAATTTTCTGACGCATGACGTGCCAGCTTTCGATTGCCCGCCGAAGGATTCTCGATGGCGAAACTACTTGCCAAAACCCTAATTTTGTTTTTTTCTCTAAGCTCCTAAATTTGGAAACGAAAAGTGTCGTGGCCAATAAAAAATGAATAAGACAGTTTCACGCAAAGAGATTGGGGTGCGAAATCTTTTTTTTTTTTTATATTATACATTTACAAAGACAATTTAAAAAAATAATAAAAATAAGATTTCCACTAGACGCACATTCATCAAGCGATCTACATTGATTATTACTATGTTGTCCTGTCGATTGTGTATTTAATATTTTACAATTTTAGCTGGACTTGTAAAAATAAACCTTGGAGTGCCCACTTTTTTGCAGCCATAGAAAAATAATACCTGGACAACCAGAGGATATATGCAAGCGAAGGAAGCAAAATTCACCTCTTAAAATGCAGTCAACTTACAAGATGAAGATCTAAAAAGACGTGGCTATGATTTATTGAAAAAGAAAGAACAGACAGAGAGAGAAGAAGAAAGAAAACTGAACCAATCATTTGTGACTAAGGAAGAGGTCAAAATCTATAGATGGACGTCTAGAACGGCAAATCTGGAGCTCTCTCAGAACATTTCTATTTTTCAGGAACTCAACAGAACCTAATCAAGAGTAGGATATTAAGAACATTGCCGGGTGAAATTTTCGCACGAGCCCGAGCACAACGACGCAAGAGAAACGTGCAACGTGACTCAATCAGTAAATTTTCGATCAACGACGTTTTTCTTGGGCATATGATTAGGGCAAGTGATGACGAGACAATAGTGCCATCTCATTTTCCGCTGTCTGATTGGACGTGCGGTGCCACTGTAGTTATGACGACCTTAGAGTCAAAACAAGGATTGTTTTTAATCAAAGAGACGATTAAGAAAAGCAGCATCAGCATAGAGAGAAGAGAAAAAGGGCACCCAATCTTCATCACTCCCATTTAGTGGACCAGATGATCCAAAAAAGCGAGACCCCCAAAAACAAATAAATAAGAACACTCAGATCCTCCCAGATTCTTGCGATCACACCACGATTTCAATCGCCCAAATCATCTGTTACCCTTTTTGTTGCGAGAGGGAGACGGAGAGAGATCAAGATACATACCAGGATATAAGGAAGGGTTATGATTTCCCTGATGACGAGCCACTGGATGCCATAGCCAATGAACCCCATGAAGGCCGACATGAAGAGCACCACCCACAGGGGCAGATACATCAAGGCCAGTCCCGACGACCACCCGAAGACCTTCCCGAGGTCGGAGGCGACGGCGAGGTAGTTGAGCTGCACCTGCGAGACCCCCAGCACCGACTTGAGGCTCGACGAGTAGGCCGAGAAATCGAAGTTGGTCCCCGTGAACGCCTGGATCCAGATCGTCGCCACCAGGATCATCCACTTCCGCGACTGCCCCGCCATGGCGGAGACGGCGGCGAGGAGAGTGAACGGCCTCCCGGGAGGGTGGAGGAGGAGTTTCCGGTGGCAGTGCCGCGGTGGGGCTCGGCCTTGTTGGTGAGCCTCCGCCTCTCTATCGGGCTCTGTACGTGGCCGCTCACAAATATATATATGGTCACGAGAGAGTTTGCCTTTCGCTTTGGAGATGGGACCGGCCATCAATATTCTTTTTTTTTTCTGGGGCAAGAGGCATCGATATACGTTGAGTTGCTTTTTCTTTTTCTTTCGCACTTTTTTTTTTATGAATACTGTGTTACGTATGCCCGAGTGTTTTTTCGGTATTTTAGGATTGTCATTGCGTGCTTTTAGGGTTTGTTGGAAGTTAAATTTTCCATAAGTGGTGATCAGACAGACATTTTTCATTATTGCGGCATGCGGGTCTAGTAAATTAAGATATAGATACTTAGAGAAATTGACTTTTTTTAAGGATTAATACGAAGAAAAATCCAAAATTGATATTTGATAAATTTACCTTGAATTATATTCCGAATTATTAAAAACCTTAAATTGATATATTTATAAAAAATTACACCAAACTAACTTTTTAATTATATTTATCATCCGTTAACTTCCATCAATTGACATAGTAAATTCAAATAGAAATTTATATTAGTTTAATATGAATTTATCACAGATATAATAGATAATAAGTTTAACTAAACTTTTCATAAGTGTATTAATTTATAATTTTAATTGATTAAAAATTAATTTAAGATTAATTTATATTATAATTTTTTTTTGTTTGAAATTAATCCTTCTTTTTTGTTACTAGGTGAATGGAAATCATTTTTTATTGTTACAGATTGATGTGACGAGAATCCGCCAAGGACAGAGATGCCTACGTCCGCCATTCACGTGGCGCACCCATGTGGAAGCGAGAGCGCACAGAACTGAAGCCGATCTGGTCATATGGGAAGTCTAGGCCAGTATTTCTCTCTCTCTTTTTCTTTCTTTTATACGTATAAAATTCAAATTCTGAGACAAATTCGTTATTTTAGTATCAATATACAAGAGTGTAATAAAAAAGAAAAAAAAAGATTTGGAACAAATATTTCCTCCATGTGACAGCATTTTGTGGGAAGGTGAGGAGGGGATTCAACTACACGTCAGCTATAGAGCTGGCAGGCACGTCTATCAAGAATGTTAGAGTCCGGCGTTGATGGATTATGCCATGCTTTGCTATATAAAACCAACTAATTAAGCGCACAGTAACATCTTGATTAGGCCCATTGGATGCCAGGAGGAGTTTGTTTAGCAATTTCTCTCTGGTCCTTTTCCTGGATATTTATCATTATCTATAAGATCAAATTAGTTGTATGTATAATCTCGAGAGTCTCGTTCGTCGATAATTTTAGAATTCACTCGATTCTAACTTTCGAGTCACACATATACTTTTTTGAAATTTTCTATCATATTTTGTATATTTGGTATAATCAATAGATATTCTTACAAACAATTTAATTTACTTATTCTATTCCGTTACTATTATATGTGATGCATAAGATGATATAGATAAATGTCCATACGATATTTTCAAACTCTTCGTAGCTGTCTTTATCTTAGATAATCAAACCTTGCACCATAACCTAGTTATCATCTTGTAATTTCATTTGCCACTCCTTAAAGAACAAGGCGGGTTTTACATTTTTTCATTAGATAAAGTCTTATTCATGTTTTTCGAGTATCACGAGTTTATTAAACTCATCTAAATGCTGTTTGATAAATGTACTTATAACTAATCGGAATTGAAATATCGCTTTTAGCATATATAGAAACGATTTTTCAAATAAAGTGTCTAAGCTTTGTCCAATTATCAATGTAATTGAAAAGAAACAAGAGATCATTTTTTCCCTATTCGAGGAAACATTGAAAAACTTGCTCGACCTTCTCAAATTTTTTATACGAATTGTTGTTGAGATGAGATCAATCAATCTTCTAGATGGTACCACCCACCCAGGTGGTGTGCAAGCTTGGCTTTTCCTCCCCCTCACGAAGGGGAGGGTTTCGAAACCCCGCGTCGCAGTCGCGCGACTGGCCCTGGCACGTGTGTGGTGACCCACGTGTCGCTCCAGGTGGTTTACTCCCGCATCCGGGCGTGCGGGTTCCTTGGGTCATCAAAAAAAAAAAAAAAATCTTCTAGATGGTTACTATTTTTGGGTCGAGTGACGGGCCTTGGACCTTCTCAATGTATTGCTCTTGACTGACCAAGTTTCCTAAGCCGATCAAATCATTTCCTCTTATGATCAACGACGTGAGTACCGACTACTTAAAAATCTCTTGCAAAATTAGCACAAGGGTACACGGAATATGTGTGCCTGTCTGTGGTCGGACATGAACTGGGAAGATATTGAATGAAATCAAAATGAATCAAGATGCGATTTGTACACAGCACACGGAAACGGAACTGCAATGACCCTGGATTTGTTGAAGTCGCCAAATCGAGAAATTGGAAAAATGGTTGAATTCAAATTTGATTTCGTTCCTACTTCAACCAACTGATCAACCGGGGGAGGCTACTTTTGTTTGCGCGGGATGAGGATTTGCACTAATCTTTTTTGGTTGACATGCCCTAAATTTTGACTTGGACACTAACTAATTAAATGAATCAAACTACGATGACGGCGATGCTCTAGGGTTTCCAAAACATGTTACATTGTGAACATAAAAGAGTAAGTGGTCCTAAAGGGGGAGTTGGTGCAAAAGCTCCTATATTTCCAAAATACGAAAGTTCAGGAGCTTTTAGCCATTGTTCTTCTAAAGAAAAAATAATAAAGTCAACTGCGGATCATTAAAAGGAAATTTAATTCGCAATATAAAAATTAAGTTTACCCAATGCCTTTAATTTGACACTTAACAATCATCAACCTGTTCTAAAACCTTAAGTTATTAGATTAAAGTATGATTTATTATTTAAATAAAGATTTGAACTCCTAAATTATCCTATTTCTCATCTTGTAACTTCTTTTGCCACTCTTTGCAAAGCTTCATTGACTTTTTCAAGTCCGTCGTGAATTTATTAAACCTATCTAAATGATCTCTTATAAATGTACCTACAACTACTCAAAATTAGATGAATTAAACTATAATGACAGTGATGCTCTAGGTTTTCTAAAATATATTACGTTAAGATGCGATTTGTAAACAGCACATGGAATTGGACCTGTAATGGCCATCAATTTATTAAAGTCGCCAAATTGAGAAATTGGAAAAGGGTTGAATTCAAATTTGATTTCGTTCCGACTTTAACCAGCTGATCAACCTGGGGGAGCTGCTTTTGTTTGCACGTGATGAGGATTTGCCCTAATCTTTTTTGGTTGGTTTGCCCTAAATTTTGACTTGGACACTAACAAATTAAATGAATTAAACTATAATGACAGCGATGCTCTAGGTTTTCTAAAATATATTACATTGTGAACATAAGAAGAGTTAGTGGTCCTAAACAAGTAGTTGGTGCAAAAGCTCCACATATTTCCGAAGTACGAAAGTTCGTGAGCATTTAGCCAGCTTTCTTTTGAACAAAAATATTACAGTCAACATTCTTACCTGTTACCAAAATATATATATATATATATATATATTACAGTCAACTCGGGTGATAAATAGGAATTTTCATTTGTAATATAAAAATCAGGTTTATTCAATACCTTTAATTTAACACGGTGAGATTTTATAAGATCACTCTAGATCTTCTAAAAATTTTAGCTATTAAGTGAAGATATGATTTATTATTTAAATAAATATTTGAACTCAACACCTTCAATTTTGATACTGAAATTTTTGAGGAATTATTAGTGATTATTCTAAAAATTAAACTTTTGAATGAAAATATAATTTATTATTTAAATATTTTAAAAGAGACTTCTCTTTTTTTCCATTCCTTTTTGTTGCCAAAACCAGCTAGTCTTTCATTTAGAAGAATATACAACGTCGTTTTGTTCAAGAGCCTTTCCATACACGTTACGTTAGTACCATCAGTTACATCAAATGGCACATCATTTTGCACAAACGGACACTTGAGCGGTGTGCATGTTCATTCCTTAGGCCGTAAGTTTCCATTGGATTGTTTGAAAACCGTGAATATTTTTGTCTTCATGCATATCTTCTTCCGCGGGGATTTTGCCGAATCCAAACATCCCGACCTTAAAAGAACATGCTATCAATCAGAAAAGACGTCAGATCAAACCAAGCGATCCCTAAGTTGGGAAAATTATTTAAAAAGTAAGTTCGTTCTCCATAATGGTCAATTTAATCTTTCACTGTTTAATTGTACTAATTTAATTTAAAACATCTAGATAACTTATCAATTTAATCATAAATCTCCACAGAATTTTGAGGGTTTACCAATTTAATTATAAATCTTTTGACAATCTGTCAGTTTGATTGTTCTTATTTATTATTGTTCAGAAATCGTTAACGTAGATGTTGAGTATCCTATATGACATGATCAATATTAACGTAAACAATTTTTACTTTTTTCCTTTCTTTTTCTTTTTTCATTTTCTTTCCTTTTGGTTATGACATATACTCAGCCATGGCTAGTGACTAGCCTCAGGTGAGAGTTGTCGTTGCAGACCATGGCTGAGCATCAGGTTTAGACCAAAGGGAAGAAATGAAAAAAGAAAATAAGAAAATAAGAGGAAAAAAAGGAATTTAAAAAATGCAAAAATTATTCATATCAACGTTGGTCCATGTAGGATAGTCAACGCAACTAGCAAATGTTCAAGTTAGCCATTTCCAGCCCAAAATTGATCGGAATGAGTAAATTGACAAGTTGTTAGATGGTCTACGACTAAATAGATAAATTTTCAAAATGTTTTGATTAAATTGACACAAATGAAATGTTAATAACTAAATTGGCAAATTGTCAAAATGTTTAGAATTAAACTAGTATAATTGAAAAGTTACTGAATTAGCTGTCGTATAATAAATTTATGATTGAATTGATACAGTTGAAAGGTTCAACATTAAATTGGTCATCATTTAATAGATTTGAGAACTTTTTGAACAATTTTCGTAAAGCTCACTAGTTGGCTCACTATTCTGGCCCTATGCATGGGTTGTTAAGCAGGCTATGTCGTTTTAACTCGAGGGTCAAGGTACATAGGTCCGATTGAGGCCATTTTGGTGCGACCCTTGTTATAGCATATGGTAGTGTTTGGCACAAATAGTCAGGGGTGAGTATAGTTTAAGTTGGGCCAGTCTAGCACCTAGTTGAGGGAATAATCCGCTCAATGTTGGTTCCCAATTTTTAAAACAGAGGACCGACCCTATGGGTCTGGTTCACTTCCAAGGTCAGCTTGGAACTAACATATTATTTTTTTTTGTTTCATTTTTTGTACTCTTTAAAAGGATAGATGTACTATTGCAAATTATATATCTTAAATTATGAACACCGCTATATATCAAACATAAATATAAAATAATGTAACAATATAAATTTCACACTTACTAAAAGCAACAAACCATAAAAACCAAATATGTGAAGTGAGATGAGCGAACAAAGACGAATGGGAAGGTGAGTGAACAAAGGGTGAACAGGCAAGTGAGGCCAAGGCGAGCGAAAAAGGGTTTTTATTTATTATTTTGGTTGAATTAGGGTTTGATTTCTTCTACTTTCTAATTTACACAACAAACTAAATTATGAATAGAAAACTGAAGGAAGTGTTATGTTTTAGAGTAGACAAAAGCATATGATATATAATATATACAAGATTATTCAAATCTAAACCAACTTTAAAATTTCAGAACTAGGGACCAATTCACATAGTGTAAGGTCCAGGAGTCTCGGGACCAATGACCAATCCAATTCCCTTGAGAACCGAAATATGATCGATTAGGTTGAGTTAATTCATGATTGGCTTAAGATTGACTCTGGATCGATGCTCAGCCCTACAACTAGTGGCATGTGGAGTTGGGTTGTGCTACAAGAATCTAGCCCATTTGCCTTCGATACCTTAGATTATAAATGCTAGAGTCTATTTTCTATTTTTTTTTTTTTTTTTTATTTATCAGTGGAGTTATGTTTAGGTTAGTTTTCGCATATAGTCTATCCCCTAGGGTCTTTAGGGGGTATAATTGGAATTTGAACTCATCTAGAGCTAATAGGAAGATCTGAATCCAAAATAAAAAACATAAAATAAACTGTTTTGCCATTTAAATAAACAACTTATTGACGTTACATTTCGTTCTACTCGTGATCTAGATTGTGACCAATCTTTTTATAACAAAAAAAAAAAACTCAAGACAAAAAGTACATACGTGGGCCCAAATCGCATCGGGCAGAGAATACGTACGTACATTTCCACAAAAGGCAATCGAATTTTTGTTTTTTTTTTATATGATTACACCCGCAACATTAAAATAAAGGTACGTATCTGCCTAATCTTCTAAGCTAACCAACCGTCAACGCATTAAGACCTCCCGTTAGTGACAAACTCAACTACCGCTGCACCAAATACGAAACAAGAAAACGATTCATGTCCACATTACATTGTGTTCCTCGCAGTTGTCAAGCACGTCACCCGATTGAATTCCACATTTCATCATGTTACGACAATCTATTGAAGTTCATTTTTCTCAAAAATAGATCAAAGGGCGCTACTGACATATTTGCCTTTCTTTCGAGGGCAACGTATGTATTGTTTTTTGCAGATAACAGGAACGGAAAGAGAAGTATGAACCGAGCAAACTACCGAGTGCTGAAAGTTCAATCACGTGAACTCCACATCCATCGAAAGTGCATCGGTCCGGATGTGTTTTTTTTTTTTTGTTTTGTTTTTGTTTTTAGGGGGTGTGTGGACCGCATGCCAGGACAAGACAATGGCCCTTTGATTCGGACAAACAGCCGACTCATGTCATGAGTCATCCCATGTATTTTTCTACCTGTGCGTACGATGGGGGAAGATTGATACTCCACATCTATTGAAATGGCAACAGCGAGAAACTAAGGCAAAACCATGTGCCTTCACTGCACTCAGCTCAATCACCGCCATGCTGTCTCTTTCCACACTAATTTAATTTTGCAGACCAAGACGTGGACGACAGCATCAATGGGATTGCAGGAGGTTTATTTGACTGATTTATACGACTTCCGGTGCATTAGAGGTGTCCTTCGTTGGATCTGTCAAATGATTTCCAAAAAAGAGTTTGTCTTAAGTCCCGAAATCCATCGTGTGTACGAGCGCGCTTCCGCCTATACGCCCATTACATGCGAAAGCCATCCATTATAATACAGTGCTCCATATATATGCAAATATTTTAGTGAATAGTAAAATGATTCAAATTTATCTTGAGATCATAGGACATAATTGAGAGATAACTGAGGCTGCTACGATTGGTATAAACCGGTGGACCCTCTTTTATTTAATGTTTCGTGATTTTTTTTCCTAGAGTATCCTAGTATTCTAGTCTTCACGAGTGATGTTGACGAATACTAGGTTCCATTCCATGTCAAACTTACCTAACAGCAGTCGTAAAACTTCTGATGCTAGACAGCTAATACCTTCTGTGGGGGAAAATAACTTTATGTTTACGAATCTACGAGTTTCGTTAATAAATATTAGAGATATGGAAATTGTTAAAAATTTGAAACCATGATTAATTAAACATGTGGCAAGTAAGTTATTACTTGTTGACACCAAAAAGTGATCTTCGTGGGCCGTAACAAATCAGTAAGGTTCACCAAGCTCCATTGAATTTTTTTTTTTGTCAGCCCTACACTATTCCTACTCTAATACTCACTCTCGGACCTTTGTTTTTTGCGGGCGTGGGAGTTGAAACCCGCTCCCGAAACTTACTCGTCTCCACTCCCATCCCCCGAAAATGTGAGAATTTGAACCCCTCACTTTCCCTTATCTGTTGGAAGGGTGGCCACTGGGGCGAATCCCAGTGGTTAAGCTCCATTGGATGATCGCCCACGGACTTGAAGAGAATTCGCAAATAATGGTTGTGGTTACCGACAGGTCGGCATCGGCCACGACGTGGGAAGCAGCAAGATAAGGGATAGACGAGTTATTAAGGTAGCACATGGCAACGCTTCTGGCCTTGGGAGTAGTTTTTTTAGAAATGCTTCTTTTCTATTTCTATTCTGGGACAATTTCGTGTAAAAAACCCGTTTGGTAACTACACAAAATTTCTACTCTAGAAATAGAAAAAGAATAGAAATGCGTTTGGTAAAAAAAACAGCTTTCATTTTTATATTTATTTGTTTTTTATTTTTGTTGGCCGATCGCCGCCGGACGCCCGCCGCCGCCGCCCGCCCTCCGCATGTCCCCGCCGGCCGACCGCAGGCCCGTTGTCGCCATCGGCCGCACGGCCCAGCGCGGCCGCCGACCGCTCGGCCACCGGCCGCCGGAGGCCGATGGGCCGTGGCGGGGCGGCGGCGGTGGCCGACGGCCGACGGCGGCCGATGGGCCGTGCGCCGGCGGCGGCGGGTGGTGGTCGGTCGGCGGCGGCGGTCGGCCGGGACATGCGGAGGTGGGCGGTGGTCGGCCGGTGGCGACATGCGGCGTCCGGCGGCGATCGGCCGGGCGGCGGCGACCGGCCGGCGGCGGCAGGGCGGGGCGGCGTCGGGGGGCGATCGAGCGGTAGCGGGCGGCCGGCCGGGCGGCGGGCGGCGTGCGGCGGCGAGTGGCGGTCAACGGCGGTCAATGGGCCGTGTGCAAGAGAAGAATAAAAAAAAAAAAATTTTCACTTATTTCTTAAACTTGTTCCCTGAACCGGAAGCAACTTTTTTACTTCGGTTTTTGTTCCAAAACTATTCCCTGGGCTAACTTTTTGTTCCCTGAATAAAAAAACAACTCGACGTTACCAAACGGATTTCGCTCTTTTTTTATTCCGGGGAACAAAAAAACAGAAATTGGGAGAAGGAGAAATGTTACCATGCAAAGACCTAAGGCACCCGTTGATACCCAGGTTCAACGGCCTTGTAGATAACGTGGTGCAGTTATTAGGAAATATTCCGAATGTCCTAGGAATAGTTTAAATTTGAGATAATAACCACTATATTGGTTATCTATTCAATTTGGCTATAAATGGCCGCATTGTTGTAATAATGATGCACAGATCAATGAAAACAACGTATGTTTGTTCTCACAAGTTATTTCCTTATTCGCGTTATAATTGCCCTTTACTAGTTTGGTCGTTTAAGTTCGTTTGCATTTGTCGTCTCTTTTATCAGTGGTTACTGCGATGAGGGTTTTTTCATCCTTTGCGAACTGACACAGAACCCAATACAGATTAAAAAGAAGCCAAGATCCAATCTTCAGTGAAAGGTATTTGGTTGGATACTAATTTCCGCGAAGCATACTCTCAAATCGAAGATTTTCTTCTTCATTAAATCAGTAAACAAAGTGTGCTTACGAGCACTCATTAGACGAATTCCAATAATTAACGCGGCCAGTTTGATTTTCGTTTACACAATTATTAGATTCAGATCAACACAAATGTCCTCATTTTCATGCTAATTAACAACCGTTTTTTGATTATATACATGTCTGTATCTCAAAATTATTT
This sequence comes from Eucalyptus erythrocorys, assembly GCA_014182555.1. Lineage (NCBI taxonomy): Eukaryota > Viridiplantae > Streptophyta > Magnoliopsida > Myrtales > Myrtaceae > Eucalyptus > Eucalyptus erythrocorys. The sequence goes on along the minus strand of CM024600.1, from coordinate 35,817,148 downwards.
GTACGAAATCCCCTATTACAAAACACGAACCTTTCTCCTTCGGTTATCGGCTTTAACTCATAATTTTATTGATAGCATGTGATTTTTTGCAGCGAGAGTACATCGATCAGAATAGTGCTCTCGCTGTGAAGCTTTTTTTTTCTTTTTTTCCGCCTCTTTTTTTGCTTAAATTAATCGAAGACATAAACAAAATCTTCTTTAATTAAGGATAACCTTTTTTTTAATACTTAATCAAAGCAAAATCCCAAGATCTGCCGTTCCTAGCGAGATCTCCATTTTACGTTATACTCATCCTTAATGCATGTCCATTTTTGAGATCCCCATCGTATCATACACTTAGCTCATGCTCTTTATGCATGTGCATTGCTAACTAATGCTCTTTATGCATGTGCACTTGGGTTTGTCTACACACGCACATACAAATTTGGAAAATCATCAAAAATCCTAAACCTATTACATTAAATCTTTCGATTTTGTCAATTAAATCATTCAAATTTTCATATTTGCCAATTATGTTCATCTAGCCAAATTTAATTGGAAATCACTGATGTGGATGACAACCATCCTATGTGACACAACTAACACTAATACGAACAATTTTTAATAATATTAGTTTTAAATAATTTTTTAATTTTTTAAATTTTAAATTTTTTTTTTTTGCTAGTGGCTGGGTCACAAGCAATAGCCAGGCAGGCTATCCTCGCCTACGCAGGGGCCGACCATGGCTTAGCTTTTTTTAAGGCTCGATGAGTTGCTCGTGCAAACTAATTGGAGGAAGAGTTGCCAAGCTCGCCGAGATCTGGAAGCTTGGCCATAGCCATTGAGCTCATTGAGACATCAATTGCCACGAGGTCAACAAGCATGGAAGAGGAGGGTTGAGATCATGAGAGGGGGCTGTGACGGTGGCGACATGACGGTATCGTTTGGTGGAGGTTGCGACCGAGAGTGCATGGGTCTTGCTCCAAGCTAGGGCGACCTTGCCCAGGACAAATCTGGCAAGGTCGAGCGTGGTGGCCTCATTTGGGCAAGGGTGAGCATCAACGAGGCTCCCCTCACTAGATCTAAGGAGGTTGACCCTCGCCTTTGCTAGGGTGGCCTTGCTGGGTGTTGCCTGGGCGAGGGCGAGGCTCAACAAGGTTTGGACAATTTTCCCTATACAAACAGTTAATGGCATATGGAAAGAAGTATCTTTCAAGTACTAAAACTTGACACAAGTGGAAACATAAGTGCTAAAACTTTTACAAAGTACACTTGTATTATTATTATTATTATTATTATTATTATTATTATTATTATTTTGAATCAGACATTTAAGTGCCAACTCTGGCGAAACCGGCTAGAAATCCAACGTGGTGTTCTGGTTGAGGTGGCTCGCCAAAGTGTCCACTCAGTAATACTTGTCCCAAAATGAAATCCCCTAAATTTTGATTTTTAATATAAATATTAATTAAATAAAATAAAAATTAAATTTAAATTTAAAAAAGAAGAAAAGGATAGCAAATTGGCAAGGGCCTCTATAGCCCTCATCACTACCGTCCCACCATCGCTGGAAAGGGCCAATGATGATCGGGTGAAGGTGTCGCCGGGCCTTAGCTAGTGGCCGGGCTAGTCGACTGCAAGCAAAGGCCTGTAGGCTCTCAGCCATATTGGGCCAAGAGTCGCCGTTGGCTGGGGCACCACCACTAGTGGCAACCCCGCCCAATCTAGGTGAGGGCCGATGACCCTCGCCCTAGATTCAGACGAGGGCCCACGCTCTTCCCTATGGTCGGCCAGGGTTGCTAGTCATTGGCCCTGGTCTCGACAACCTCAGGCCCGACCCTTGACCTACCATTGTTGGCCCTCTCCAATGATGGTGGGGTGGCGGCAACCCTCACCAATTTGCTGCCCTTCTTCTTCTTCTTCTTCTTCTTCTTCTTTTAAAAATTATTATTTTAACTTTATTTTTTAAATTTTAAATAATATTTATATTCAAAAAAATTAAATTTTGGATCAAAACAACGTCATTTTGGGTTTATCTAGCCACATTAGCACCGCGTGGACAATTACTTTTAAAAATAATTGCCACAATGTCAGCATGTTGGGTGGAAATTATTGTTGTTGGCAGTGAAGTGTTTCTTATTTTTCTTTAATTTTGGTATTTAAGTGTATTTTTTTGGAAGTTTTGATGCTTATATGTTCATTTGTGTCAAGTTTTGGCACTTGGAGTATTTGGCACTCATGACATGTGTGTATTCATGAACCGATATTATCATTGAGAGTTAGTGATATTCCCATCTTATGATGAATTATGTGGTTAACAATTCTAAAAAAGGATGATATGTAAATAAATAAATTTACAATCTTCGATCTTGTATTTCCAAAAATTCTTCCTAATTTTATACACACAATTGAATGGGCCGACTTCATTTATCTTCGAACATATGGTTAGGCGATGACAACAAAAAGCTCCGTCGATATTTCATGTCATGCTTGCACATAGGTTCTCGTAAGAAGAGAGCAGCTGTCAAAAAGTCTCATTCAACTATTTATTTAGTGCTCTTTCCCAAAGTGAGAGTTAGAGCACCCAGGATTTGATCACTCTTTGTTCCAATAAGGGATATTGGGATCACGGCGAAGGAGGAATCAGACAACGAGTTACGTAGAATTCAGCCAAAATCAAACAAGAGTATCATATACACTTCGGGAGGATTTATTGGATTTTGCTCGTCTCCTTGTTCAAGGGAAAGCAATCAATTCTCACAACCATGCGTTTTGTCTTGTATCTTAATTCATAAGTTCGTTTCCGAGAGGAGAATGAATATGCGTTCCCTTTTATTTCTTTTATATAATTCTATGCAAGAGAATTCAAATGAATGAATAAGGGTGCGCATGGCAACGCTTTCGGGCTGGCTTTGGGAGTAGTTTTTTTGAGAAATGCTTCTTTTCTATTTCTATTCTGGGGACAATTTCTGGGTAAAAAACCCGTTTGGTAACTACACAAAATTTCTACTCTAGAAATAGAAAAAGAATAGAAATGCGTTTGGTAAAAAAAAGTTTCTTTTTTATATTTATTTGTTTTTTTATTTTTGTTGGCCGATCGCCGCCGGACGTCGCCGTCGCCCGCCTGCCGCACCGCCCATCGGCCGCCACCTCCGCGGCCGATGGCCGACGGCCGACGGCGGCCGATGGGCGGCGCGGCCGGGCCAGGCGGCGGTCGGTCGACGGCGGCGGTCGGCCGGAGGCGACATGCGGCGGGGGCGGCGGCCGGCGGCGGCGGCGGGGCGGCGGTCGGCCGACGGCCGATCGACCTCCGACGGCCGGCGGCGACATGCGGCGGCGGGGCGGCGGTCGGCCGGCGGCGGCGGGGCGGTCGGTCGGCGGTCGATCGACCTCCGTGGCCGGGGCGGCGGTGGTAATCGATCGGCGGCATCCGGCGGCGGCGGCGATGCGATCGGTCGGCGGTCGGCCGGCCGGCCGGCGCGGCGGCGGTCGGCGGCGGCCGGCGGGCGGCGGTCGCGGCGCCGGCCGACCGCCGGCGGCGGCGGTCGGGCGGCGGCAATCACGGGCGGCGGCGGCGGCGGTCGGGCGGCGGCGGCGGCGGCGTGCGGCGGCGAGTGGCGGTCAATGGGCCGTGTGCAAGAGAAGAATAAAAAAAAAAAATTTCACTTATTTCTTAAACTTGTTCCCTGAACCGAAGCAACTTTTTTTACTTCGGTTTTTGTTCCAAAACTATTCCCTAGCTAACTTTTTGTTCCCTAGGAATAAAAACAACTCGACGTTACTAAACGGATTTTACTTTTTTTTTATTCCTGGGAACAAAAACAGAAATTGGGAGAAGTAGAAACGTTACCATGCGCACCCTAAATGAACTGAAAATTTGGAGAAAAAAGAATCATATAATATTAACAAAAATCACTTTCAAAAGAAAAGGGACAGAAAGTTTTTCCCAACTTTTGGTTCGGCGTTAATCTATGTAAATGTGACACCGCGAAGGAATTAGACGCAGACGTCACACCTTGAAAATGTGAGGTGCAGAATGGCCGATGATATCCTAGAGATTGAAAATTAATTTCCACTGTATTACCCCGCTTGTTATATAATGCATCATAAATTACGATGACTTGTTTTTGCTAACTCTTAATATATCTAGTTGCCACTTGCCCGTGTTTACATTTCAAACTTCTCTGCAAGATTTACCACGTGTGTCATTTATAAATCTATTCGGTGAAAACTAAGTTCTAAATGAACAAATTCTATGCGGAAGAACCCAGTTACATTTTTGTCATGATTGGTTTTTATCTTTTATTTATTCTAAATTTTGTGACTCGTACACTTCTAACTTTTCTACATATGAAACTTCCAAAACTTTCATCTCACTCAAATGGGTTGACGTGGCTTACATATTATTACATATTATTAGTAAAGAGGGTGGAGAGAGGCGTTCAGGGCTAATAAACTCGCCGAGGTATCATCATAAGGATTCCATCCCCACGACTTCTGTTGATAACACTCGGACAAGCCCAGTTTCAATGTTTGCGTCAGAATCGAGACCTAGGGTGGGCTTTAAGAAAACCCCTCAGACCTTGTTGGTCCAAGCCCGTCCACATTCGATGTAGGAGTGGAAAAGGGCAGTCGCCAGGACCTATGGAGGGGATTCGGGGCACCGCCACCCCCCTTTGCCCGAAAAATTTCAAAAATCTGTCTCAATCCCTCTCGAACATCAAATCCTAGGACCGCCAGACCAATGAATTCTTGGTCCGCTGGACCATTGGAAAAGGCAAAATTACATCCAACCTCAAATTCTTGGACCGCCAGACCATCGGAAAGGGTAAAGATGCATGGAGACATGAACTTTCCCTTTTCTGGGTGGGACCTGTTCGTGGGGCATCATATTGCAATTGACATGATTTGGTCTTTTGTCGCCGAAAGGAAAACGACTTGTGTATGAATATTCCAGATTCTACCCGATTACCAGAAGAAAATTCTAGTAAATTGTCGAAGTAGTGCTAGGTTTACGAGGGATTTACCAATTGGTTATGTAAAGATCTGGAGGCTACAACTTTATAATATCATCCGCTTTAGACCTTTAGCTCTCATTACTTTAAAACGCATTTCACACAAGTTTCCGCTGTGCTGAGAACAAAGTCTCGAGGGAGGCCATTATCTAGGATGGTGGTGCATTTGTGCTAGTGCGGGAGGCCCAAAGAGGATAATATTGGGTTTGATGAGGGATGGCAATGTGACTATGCCTCTACCCTAGATAATGCGTTGTAAAGCTGTGAAAGCCGTAGACCCAAAGTGAACAATATTATACGGTGGTAGCCTCTGAGTTCATATAGGTTGTTACTTCCATTATTGTTGTGGCATTAATAGGGAAGCATTCTTGGTTATGAAGGGAGGATTTATTTGGTTAATCTTAAAATATAGGGTTTCAACTTTCTAGATGGAAATGAAGGAAGAAATATAGGGTTTCAACATTAGTGCCGCGTGGACAATTTCTTTTAAAAATAATTGCCACAATGTTAGCATTTTGGGTGGAAATTCTTGTTGTTGGCAGTGAAGTGTTTCTTTTTTTCCTTAATTTTGGTATTTAAGTGTATTTTTTTGGAAGTTTTGATACTTATATGTTCATTTGTATCAAGTTTTGGCACTTGGAGTATTTGGCACTCGTGACATGTGTGTATTCATGAACCAATATTATCATTGAGAGTTAGTGATATTCCCATCTTATAATGAATTATGTGGTTAACAATTCTAAAAAAGGATGATATATACATAAATAAATTTACAATCTTCGAGCTTGTATTTTCAAAAATTCTTCCTAATTTTATACACACCATTGAATGGGCCGACTTCATTTATCTTCGAACATATGGTTGGGCGATGACAACAAAAAGCTCCGTCGATATTTCATGTCACGCTTGCACATAGGTTCTCGTAAGAAGAGAGCAGCTGTCAAAAAGTCTCATTCAACTATTTATATAGTGCTCTTTCCCAAAGTGAGAGTTAGAGCACCCAGGATTTGATCACTCTTTGTTCCAATAAGGGATATTGGAATCACGGCGAAGGAGGAATCGGACAACGAGTTACGTAGAATTCAGCCAAAATCAAACAAGAGCATCATATACACTTTGGGAGGATTTATTGGATTTTGCTTGTCTCCTTGTTCAAGGGAAAGCAAATAATTCTCACAACCATGCGTTTTGTCTTGTATCTTATTTCATAAGTTCATTTCTGAGAGGAGAATGAATATGCGTTCCCTTTTATTTCTTTTATATAATTATATGCAAGAGAATTCAAATGAATGAACAAATAAACAAAAAATCACTGGGATTCGCCTCAGTGGCCATCCTTCCAACATGGAAGGGAGAGGTGAGGGGTTCAAACCCCCCACATTCTCAGGGAGGGATGAGGTGGGGACGCGCAAGTTTCGGGAGTGGGTTTCGGCTCTCACGCCCGCAAGAGGCGGCGCAGGTCCGAGTGAGTGTAGAGTAGGCGTAGAGTAGGGACCGATAAAAAAAAAAGAATAAATAAACGGACTAAAAATTTGGAGAAAGAATCATATAACATTAACAAAAATCACTTTCAAAAGAAAAGGGACAGAATGTTTTTCCCAACTTTTGGTTCGGCGTTAATCTATGTAAATGTGACCTTGCGAAGGAATTAGACGCAGACGTCACACCTTGAAAATGTGAGGTGCAGAATGGCCGATGATATCCTAGAGATTGAAAATTAATTTCCATTGTATTACCCCGCTTGTTATATAATGCATCATAAATTGTGATGACTTGTTTTTGCTAACTCTTAATATATCTAGTTGCCACTTGCCCGTGTTTACATTTCAAACTTCTCTGCAAGATTTACCACGTGTGTCATTTATAAATCTACTCGGTGAAAACTAAGTTCTAAATGAACAAATTATATGCGGAAGAACCCAGTTACATTTTTGTCATGATTGGTTTTTATCTTTTATTTATTTTAAATTTTGTGACTCGTACACTTCTAACTTTTCTACATATGAAACTTCCAAAACTTTCATCTCACTCAAATGGGTTGACGTGGCTTACATATTATTACATATTATTAGTAAAGAGGGTGGAGAGAGGCGTTCAGGGCTAATAAACTCGCCGAGGTATCATCATAAGGATTCCATCCCCACGACTTCTGTTGATAACACTCGGACAAGCCCAGTTTCAATGTTTGCGTCAGAATCGAGACCTAGGGTGGGCTTTAAGAAAACCCCTCAGACCTTGTTGGTCCAAGCCCGTCCACATTCGATGTAGGAGTGGAAAAGGGCAGTCGCCAGGACCTATCGAGGGGATTGGGGGCACCGCCACCCCACTTTGCCCGAAAAATTTCAAAAATCTGTCTCAATCCCTCTCGAACATCAAATCCTAGGACCGCCAGACCAATGGATTCTTGGTCCGCTGGACCATTGGAAAAGGCAAAATTACATCCAACCTCAAATTCGTGGACCGCCAGACCATCGGAAAGGGTAAAGATGCATGGAGACATGAACTTTCCCTTTTCTGGGTGGGACCTGTTTGTGGGGCATTACAATTGACATGATTTGGTCTTTTGTCACCAAAAGGAAAACGACTTGTGTATGAATATTCCAGATTTTGCCCGATTACCAGAAGAAAATTCTAGTAAATTGTCGAAGTAGTGCTAGGTTTACGAGAGATTTACCAATTGGTTATGTAAAGATATGGAGGCTACAACTTTATAATATTATCCGCTTTAGCTCTCATGGCTTTAAAACGCATTTCACACAAGCTTCCGCTGTGCTGAGAACAAAGCCTCGAGGGAGGCCAGTATCTAGGATGGTGGTGCATTTGTGCTAGTGCGGGAGGCCCAGAGAGCATAATATTGGGCTTGATGAGAGATGGCAATGTGGCTATGCCTCTACCCTAGATAATGCGTTTTAAAACTGTGAAAGCCGTAGGCCCAAAGTGAAAATTATTATACAGTGGTAGCCTCTGAGTTCTTATAAGTTGTTACTTCCATAATTGTTGTGGCATTAATAGGGAAGCATTCTTGGTTATGAGGGGAGGATTTATTTGGTTAATCTTGAAGTATAGGGTTTCAACTTTCTAGATGGAAATGAAGGAAGAAATCACTATTGCCGACCCACTGCAACCAATCCATCAATAGTGTCCATCTATTATGAATCTCGTGGTGTCATCTATGTGCGTGGATATCACTTTTGATTGGTCAGTTATAAGTTGATTAACTGGATTTACTTAAAAATACTTAATTGGCGCTTCAAACGTATTTTTCCCTTTTATGTATTTTCAAAAGCTTAATTTGACATCCATATAGGATGATCATCAAATTGAAAAGATTAAGAATGACTAAGGAATAAAGAAAATCAATAAATTAAGAAATGCAATACCTCATTTTAGTATGTAAGGATGATCATTATATGGACTTTCAAAGAATAGACATGGCAAGAATAGGATTTCACAGTACCTTGATACTTACTTGACATGTTTTATATTGGACATCAGGTTCCGCCCTCACTATTATTTGAGTGCGGTTTGTACCGAAATTCTGAAAAGTCAAAATTGCTAAAACCCTAATGCAAGCAACTTACTTTCCATGATGAACGCACTTACGTCAGAAATATGTATGTGCATGCGTTCCTAATTATTGATCGTACTATGAACCCAAGTTAATACATTGACTCTGGACATTTTGTCCGACCTTTTCCACTGGTTCCAAGAAAGGTCGAGATATTTCGTGATGTGACCATGCGGTTTAACAAGGTAGAGAATCTCCAAAACTTTTGCACCGGGGAAGAACTAATATCTTAGAGAGGTATCGCATGTAACATTGAAAATGACAATACAAGTCCGCCATTCAAGTCTGGCCCTACACTTGACGTCCTCACGTACCATGACAGAAAAAGTTCACTGAATCCACCATCTCAAAAACCATGACCGACGAAGTTCATTGAATCCCCCGTCTCAAACACCATTCTCTTCTACCCCTATATAAACCCTCGAACGAGGTCCAACAGATTCCAACTTTCAAGAGATTTCTAGCGATAATAAAACATTAATAACGACACATAAAAGCCCTTCACTCTCCCATCTTCCATGGCCACTCAACTTGCCACTCTTGCCAACCTTCAAGAACCAAAATCGCCCTCATCATCTTGCTCGAACAAACCAACCAAGAGAAGTAAAGTTCGCCACTGCTCGGAGAAAGATGCAGGTCATCATTGCTACCGCGCCGAATGCATGGGATTGCATAGCAACACAGGATTCGGGCAGAAGAAGCGTTGGAGTTGGGTCCGTCGAGCTCGGGAACTCCCTCGGCTATCAGGGTTTCAGTACATGCGGAGGTCCATAAGGTACATCTTGATGGAGACCAAGGCTTTCTACAATGGGTTTGGCTCTGATGCCCTTGAGGACTCCTTGGTGGTGAAGAAGGACGGAGCTGTGTCTTTGGTTGATCCTTACTTCGCAATCCCAGCGAACCCTCCCCCATGCATGTGTCCCTAAATATTTAGGGGACATTGGCTTGCTGCACGGACTATGTAGTCCTTTAATTACACATGTTACGTTTAGCACCGTTGACTTTTGGAAAGAAAGTTAATTACTGTGGCGGCTATGTCAACGGTAATGGAGGTAACTTGTGTAAAAAATAAAAAATAAGTACACAATCCGTATAGCTAGAAGATACATATGTATATGTACCCCTCCCCCACTACTTTTGTTGATAAAACACGAAGTGCGCTACTTTGCAATGGTTGGGTCAAGAATTGAGACTTGGGTTGGGCTTTAAGAAAACTCCCACTTATTTGGTCGGTCCATGACTCACGAAGCATGGTCCAAGCCTGTCCACTAGTTAGAAAAAGTAAATGATTTAACACTTTAGTCCTTAAGTATTTACCACAGAAATATCGTTACAAAAATTTTGTGATATTACCGAGCATAGTTCTCTGATCCTTCGTAAAAAGACATGGAAAGATTATGTTAAAGATCATGCTTTTGTAACATCATAAAATGCTGATGATGAGATCTCCATGTCATATCTCTTATTTAAATGCAGTAAAAAATTGTCTTCTCCCTTCGGTCCGATGTCTCCGTTGTTGCTCCCGTGCACATGTTCTTGTAAATAATTCGAGGTTCCAAATCTTACAATTCACCTGATTCCCGTGGATACATTGCAAAAGTGCCCTCGTTCAAGTGCAATAGATAAAACTCTATCGGATGTGGCTCCCTAGGTCAATTTGTGTGAGTGTCTTTGTGATTTGCATACAGGATCTGTCGGATCGAATAAGAAGTTAATTCACAGCTAACCCTTTATAGCTTGTTGCACTCATGTACTTTAGAATTCCTGTTTTAGAGAAGATAGAGATGCATGAGCTATTCGATTATTACCTATGTTAACCACCATTTTTGTAATGTTAGAATAGATATGCTAAATAGCCAAGTAGAATTAGAGGCAAGCCTCCATGAGCTCATGGCCTGTGCTATCACAAAGAAGTCAATGAGACATCCCATCTCTCCATATCATCAGGTTCATACAATGATAGGGGCCTTCAACCTTATTAAGACGTTACTTTGCCAAAACGTCATTCATTCTTGTGAAAAGTCGCCCATCAACCAACGGCCCCTTTAACATGACATTTGGCGTTAGCAACAACGTAATGGAGGCAATCAATCAATATAGATGTATCTGAAATCTAATTGAAATCCAATATAGCACCTATGGTTTTATAGGAGATGCATGGAATCAGTTCTTTTTAATGGATAGATCCGATCGCAACTTCGAATATGGATTTCAAAGGGATCAAATAGGAAATGTCTTTTTTTAAATCGTTGAACGATAATGAAATTAATGCTTTAATATATTTATTTCATCTTGTCTTTGGTATTGATCTTCTCAAGAATAAAGATGTAAACCTTTTTAAACCTTGAATCCATCCCCAGAATGCACCTAATCGAAGTGGGGACGCAATACGGACGCGACATTGCAAAGAAACTTACCCATTCCCTAGCACCATCGGGCAAACCATAATGAAACCAACTGCGAACAGCTGGTCCTGACTTCATGTACTGGTAACCCTTCGAGGCATTCATGATGTTTGTCATTGTTGCCATTTCTGGGCGTTAGCCTCTCCTACCAAGACTTGCAGTTTTGGTCGTTACATCGGCTTTCAACTTTGCTATTGGGAAGTTCCACAAGTGACAGAGACGCACGAAACAATGTAATCCAAGAATGCCACATGATAGTGTCCCTCGAGAAGTTTCGTGGACTAACCACGCGATGAATTCAAGACATTGATTTGCAGTAGTGAAAACAGTTGGTTCCATACGTACCGGTGATCATCCAAATCATGATTCATGAATATATAATTAGGAATGTAATTAGATACGCCCGGCAAATATATTTATATTTGCCATCTTCTCGCATTTGATGTGGACTCCATTCCCTGAAATGGTCGTGCAGTTATGTGAGAGTAGGCAGAAAATATACCGAGCATATCTAAGATAAATAAGACCAGTTAGAATCATCTTGATGATCTCATTACTGACCTAAAAAAATTATTGTAATGGTAGCAGCATTGCATGAGGAAGTGGAAAAGGACAGTCGCCGACTTAAGGAGAGGCGTGGTGACACCGGCCTCAAAATTTCTTGCATTTTTGGATAAAGAATTTGAATTTGTGATATTTCAATTCAAAATTTGTCTCAGTCTCTCTCGGACCTCAAATTTTTCATCCGCCGGACCATAGGAAAAGGGCAAATTTGCATGAAGACACAATTATGACCCCTTTTTGGGCAGGACTTGATCGTGGGGTGTCAGATTGCAGTTGACATGATTGGTCTTTTATTGCCAAAAGGCCAACGACTGTCTTCTTTTACCCCTTCTGTATATGAATATTCTAGATTTCACCCGTTTACAAAGAATATCTATCACAAAATTGTTGAAGTAGTGCTAGGGTTCCTATTGGTCATTACTTCCATAACCGTTGTGGCAGTAACAGGGAAACCTTTTTGGTTATGACGGGAGGATTCTTTTGGCCAATATTGACATGCACTAAATTCTAACAACAATAAAAAGAGTAGGTTTCAACTTCCATACGATAATAAATAATTTTTTTAATAAAGCAAATGGATAATTTTAACAAATTTTGGTGAAACTAAAAGTTTGGTTATCATGTTACAATATGTAGCACCTTCTTGATTTGTTAGTAATTTTGTTAGATTTCTATTCAGTGCATTTAGGTGCCACTACACCGACTAATTAGCTTTTAGGTTGTGATTATGAGATGCTGAAATCACATTTAAAAGGCAGTCAGTCTTCCATGGGCGATAGTATTTTCAATGAAGAGCACACCATATGACAATATTGATAGATTGCGGCTGATCAATCCACATTGTACGCTTGCTATAAATCTCATCCTAATGTGTGCAATGAGTGGGCGTATCTTATTTTTTATTGATCATCTACCATATCAATTATTAAAAATTTCGTTGCCTTTTATGCTAGTGAAGTAATTGGGTTGACATAAAAGTACTTTACTTGTGCTGCCCTAGCCTTTTGTTTTCCTCTCTTTTATCTATTTTTCAGTAGCATAACTTTTATGTATGAAAAAGTTTAGAACTGAATTGGACAAATTGAAAAATTTAGGATTAAATTGGTACTAATGTAATAGGTTTAGGACTTTTTTGGTACTTTTCCCACACCCATACTAACTATTTATGTGATGGGATGATCATCAAATTGAAAAAGTATCAACGTGATGCAGAGATTAAAAAAATTCAATACCTAATTAGTATGTGAAGATGATCATTTTGAGGGCTTTTGAAAGATAGACGCGGTGAGAATAGAATTCATAGTACCCTGACACTTGATGTCTTCTATTTTAGATATTAGGTTTCCTTCACTATCATTTTGTGGTTTATACCACAATTTAAAAAAGCCAAAATTACTCAACTACACAGAATTTTACAATAGTAAAAGTAAACGGGGTCGTAGTTCATTATCATGATGAAATGTACTACCTAGAAATATAAATGTCTTTCTAATTATATGATCGTACCAAAATTGATGAATTGACCAGGAATTTTTTTTTTCCAATCTTTTTCGTTGATTCGATGAAGATTGAGATATTTACAATGTAACTTGGTCATGAAATACCCTGTCACTCGATTTAACAGAGATAGAAATTCTCCGAAATAGTTTTACCAATAGAAGGACTAGGCCCCAGCTAGGGATCACATATAATCATTGGGAAATGACAATACAAAATCCACCGTCAAGATCTGGCCCTACACTTCACGTGCTAAGGTAGCATGACAAAAAAAAAAAACAATCGAATACATCATCTCAAAATTCTCTCTCCCCCTATATAAACCCTAGGACAAGGTCCAGAATGTCCCAGGTTTCAAAAGTCCTCTGGCAACGATAAATCTTTAATAACATCACATAAAAGCACTTCACTCTCCATCTTCCATGGCCACTCAACTTTCCACTCTCGCCAAGCTCCACGGACCAAAATCACTCTCATCATGTGGCCAGAACAAACCCATCAAGCGAAGTAAAGTTCGCCACTGCTCGGAGAAGGACGCAGGTCATGATCATTACCGCATCGAATGCACGGAGTTGCATGGCGACACGGCTTTCGGGGAGAAGAAGTGTCAGAGCTGGCGCCGTCGAGCTCGGGAGCTCCCCAGGCTACTCGGGTTCTGGTACTTGGGGTCGTCCATAAGGTACATCTCGATGAAGGCCAAGGCTTTCTACAACGAGTTTTGCTGTGATGCCATTGAGGACTCCTTGGTGGTGAAGAATGATGGAGCTGTGTCTTTGGTTGATCCTTACTTCTCAGTCCCAGTGACCCCTCCCCCAAGTGTCTCTCCCTGAATATCTACGGGACCTTTACTGCTACACAGATTATTGTAGTCTTTACCGTTGATTTTGAAAGTTGGTTAATTCCTGGGACTGCCCGTATCAACAGTAATGGAGAATAGCTTGTGTTTAAAAAAGAGCTACACAACCCGTGTTGCTAAATAAAACACGTATGTATATGCGCAGTAAATCTTATCTGAAACAGTGATGCAGATGAAGAGTGAAAAACTTCGATTTTCATAGGTTATGAAGATTAGGCATCGCTACAAGTACTTAGAATGGATCATGAGATGTGTAAGATGTTGAGCAAGCTATAGTCTGCATGGATTGTGTTTATCTCACATGCACACGCCGTAATCTCCTTCATCTAAGTTTAGGGTACGGATCTTTCTATTCAAATTCATCATATCCAGTGATCTTGGCATCACCTGAACTTTTTTTGAGGTATTGGCTATTACAAGCAAAGTAGATCAAATTTTCGATAGCTTTTGCTTCTCATGTCCGTGTAACAGAAAGCATAACCTCCGCCCAATGCGAAGATTTGTAGAATAATAATGAAACGATAGTTGAAAATTACACGATACTTGTAGCAGTTAAGTTGCGACAGTGACTCGACATATGAAATGAGAGCTTGCACCTGAGTTGGAGCATTCTCGTCCCCGGTGACATGCACGCGAATGTCAGATCGACTTCACTAGGACGCTCGTACAAGTGCATGATTGGTACTGAGTAAGTTTCCGCCATACATAATACAAAACAGGAGGTTCATTTTTTCCACCTTGACAAGTCCACAACGCGTTGTGAATAGCATTGTTGTTGGGGAGAAACTAGAGCTTTCGTGATTGTTGATTGGACCTAAGTATGTCCTAAAATAGCTTCTTTTAGGACATAAAATTTAGGGGTATTCCTAGGGACAAATGAAGAAAAACTCTCTCTCCAATTAGGGAGATAGGGCATGTGGACACTGTTACGTTCCGGGCTAAACGCTAGGTTATCGGACTATCATTAAAAAGTCCTATCAGAAGCTCGCTTCCTACTAATTAGACATGTGTTTCGCACAATGTTTAGAATCGGCACGTCTTATCAGTACTCGGTTCTACACTTTGTGAAGGAAGGAACTAGAGCTTTTGTGACTGTTTTTATATTTTAATCAACTAATAAATTCAATTGAAGAATTAAGTATTTTTTCACCTCGAAATAAAAGGATATTAATCGTTTTTATGTTCATTTTATTGCAACTGAACTATCAAATATTTCGAACTGGGCTGGGCCACTTGGAAGCCCGAAGTTCTAGCCCGGCCTAAAACAGAGACATACAAAACCGCCCAATCCCATAGATGGAACGGGACATTTTCGGGCTGATTCAGGCCAGGCCGGTCCAAGTTTCGAGCTCTCAATTATTCATTTGCATCTCATGGGTGGGCCTAGGCTATGATTTTATCTTGATCCAAAGGTCCAACTTGGAACCGTGCACCTCTAATCATGAGAAGAAGTTTAAGCGAGAGATGAACATAAATTGAAATAAATAAATGGAACTAAATATGACGGTATAAAATTGGTTGAGTATAGGCATTTCACATTTTCATGACTTTAATGAAGCGAGGTTGATTTCTCAATCTCCTAAATTTTCTTAACCTCAGCTGCTTGAATACAATGGCACAATAATTGTAAATTGCAAAAGTTCACATGATCCCTTAATTACTTCAATTTGCTAGGATTAGTTTTAGATTATTATGAGGGTATAATAGTAAAGTAACAACAGAGACATTATAGATTCAAAAGATAATATAGATTGATGAAAAAAAAAAGATGCAAAAGCACTTGCATACACCTTGCGTGTGCGTGAGGGCTAATGAGTAATTATAAAGAATGATTAATATCACAAAAAAAATCCTAAACTAATACATGTATGACGTATTTACCTTTTTGTTTCTATCAAATTTTACCATGAGATTGCTAAGTTGAATAATACAAAATATTAACTTAGTTGATATGGCAATTCCATATGGTATTCCATGAGCGTTGAGAAGATGATCAAAAATAAAAGATTGCTTGGATTTGTTCCAATGTCTAATCACAAAAGCGAAGGTGATGATGGAGTGTGCTCGATGAAGACAAAGATGAAGAAGGATTAGAGTGCTCGGAGAGGGAGAGAGAATGATCCCTATTTGTTTTTAAGTGAAGGTTAATTGAAGTAAAAAAGATAGCGGGTTATGACTTTTCAAGTAAAGTTAACATATCTTACAGTTTAGCAATTTCACGATAAAGTTTGGCAAAAGTTAATAAAAGCAAATGTGTCGGTTTGAGATTTTTTTTTTTTTTTTTTTTATGATCCAAAATCAGTTTTGGCAAATTAGATGTATTAATTTGAGAATTTTTGGTGATTCACAAATCAATTTAGGATAATTTTATTACGAGTGTAACTGTGTGGGTATTTTAACTGATATATATATATATTTTGGGATATGTTCAACAGAAGTCCTAAAACTTGTCAAGAAAGTGCAATTGAGTCCTAAAATTTACAAAAAGTGCAATCAAGTCCTAAAACTTGTCAAGTTGGTTCAATCGAGTCCTAAGGCTAACGCCGTTAGGAAAATTAACGGAAATTGTTGACGTCGTGCTGACGTCATATTTTAAATGAATTTTTATTTAATATATGGCTTTTTAAAATCATTTTTATTCAAAATCTTAAAAATATATTAAAAACTAAAAAGAAAAAGCTAAATTTATTTAAAAAAAAACAAAACCTGTTAAAAAAAAAAAAGCCGCCGGGGGCTTCCGCAGCCGCCCATCCGCCCCCATCGCCGGAGGGGCCGACGACGGTCGCCGACCCTCGCTCGGGCGAGGCCTCGCCGCCCCCCGGTGAGGGCCACCCCCCCGCCAGCCTCGGACGAGGACGCCCGGATATGGGCGAGGCCTTGCCGCCCTCGCGGGGGCCGGCGACCATCGCCCCCGGGCGAGCGAGGCTTCGCCGCCCTTGCTCAGGGTCGGCGATGCTCGCCTGCATCCGGGCGAGCAGGCGTCGTCCGCCCGTCGGACGGTCCGAGGGGGAGGAGCCCAGAGATGGACGAGGCCGCGCCCGCTCCGCCCGCCTTGCCGACGAGGACGACGCCGCCCCGCCACCAATGACGACGCCAACGAGAATGGCGAGGCCGAGGAAGAGGAGGACCCGCCCGACGGGGCCTCGTCCGTCCGGCTCCTCGACGGACGCCGCCTCGCTCGCCTAGATCCGGGCGAGCATCGCCAACCCAAGCAAGGGCGGCGAGCATCGCCGACCCTGGGCGAGGCCTTGCCCGGGCGGGCGATGGTTGCCGCCCCCCGCGAGGGCCTGGCGTGCCCGGATCCGGGCGTGTCCTCGCTCGACCCGGTGGGGATGGCCGGCCCTCACCTGGGCGGCGAGTCCTCGCCGGCGAGGGCCGCCACCCCGCCCGGGGGCCGGCGACCGTCGCCGGCCCCACCGGCGATGGGCGGCGGCGGCGGAAGCTCCACCATGGCCCGTGACCCCTTTTTTTTTTTTTTTTAATTATTTCGAACAGTTTTTTTTAAATAAATTTAACTTTTCCTTTTTATTTTTAATTTAATTTTTAAAGATTTTGAATAAAAATACTTTAAAAATTCATATATAAAATTAAAAAATTCATTTAAAATATGACGTCGCACGACGTCGCAATTTCCGTTAATTTTCCTAACTGGCGTTAGCCTTAGGACTCGATTGAACCAACTCGACAAGTTTTAGGTGACTGATTGCACTTTTTGTAAGTTTTAGGACTTAATTGCACTTTCGATAAGTTTTAGACTTCGCCGAACATATCCTTTTTTTTTTTTTGTCCAAATTTTTAAGTGATATTGACCATAGAAAGAAGGGAAAATGTCACAAATGGTCCTTGAACTATTGATGAATGTCCGATTTAGTGGTATTGATAAATGTCCGATCTGAAAGAAACTAAATCGGACAATTTATCAATAGTTCGACCAAATCGGAACATTCATCAATAGTTCAAGGACCAAATCGAAAGCAAATTAAAAGTTCGGGACTAAATCGGACATTCATCAATAGTTCAAGGATCATTTGTCGGTAGTCCTCGTGAGGTGACCCGAACCGGGAGAAAGAATACCGGTTCGGTTCGGTTCAATTTATCACGACGGTTAGAGCTTTGAGCCG
This sequence comes from Eucalyptus erythrocorys, assembly GCA_014182555.1. Lineage (NCBI taxonomy): Eukaryota > Viridiplantae > Streptophyta > Magnoliopsida > Myrtales > Myrtaceae > Eucalyptus > Eucalyptus erythrocorys. The sequence continues at coordinate 35,799,143 of CM024600.1, read as the reverse complement.
ACGTTGGGTTGCGTCAGCCGCTGTCGACGCCTCAGCTTGCGACGCGCGAGCCCAGTATCGTCGCCGCCACTCCCCGATCCGGGAAAACCTCCGCCGGCATCGCCGCCGCCTTCGAGTACCCGCTCGATGCAGAGAATCGCCATCGCCGCGAATCCGCGTCTCTCTCTTCCCTCCGCGTTTGCCAGGTAAATCGTCATCTTCCGACACGCTCCTCCTCCTCCTCCTCCTTCAAGAGCGACCTTCGCTTTTCTGACGAATCCGGTGACGAGTCTCGCGTTTCGCGCCCGCAGAGTCCGCTCCCGCAAGATGAGCGCCAATCCTTCGCCGGTCTCTCCCAAGTTCGTGCCGGTCGATGGCGCCGATATTCACTCCAGGAGCAAACCCGACGGTGCGTATGCGTAGCTCGTGACTTTTGGCCATTTTGCTGCTGCTGCTGCTGCTGCTGCTTTGGTGTGAGAGGAGCGTGTAATTGGCGTCTTCTTGCTATTCGTGTTTCGAGCTGTGTTGAAGGCTGATTGAGTATTATGATGAACTGGCGATTTCCCCGTGAGGAGGGTTCTAAGTTGAAGTTTAGCGCGAGATTTTGTGCTCTGAGCTGGAATTTGAAGCTAGTTTGAGTAAAAGCATGAAAGATGGCGTGCGTGCTAGCTTATTATACTCCGTCGACGGGCATTTTTTTTTTTTTAAGCTTATTGCGGTTTAGTTTTTGCTGAAATTTGTTGACTTTTGAAAGGAATTGACGATGAAAATGATGGATGCTTATGTTTGTAACATATCAATATTGGAAGTTGGAAATTTACTCTCATCTCAGTTTCTGCCTTTTTCAGGTTCGAGGTTCCGCCTTGTATCGTATAATGTGTTGGCTCAGGTATGCTAAGCATCATTACTGTGTATGATGGTAACAACTGACTTCTTGTATAGTCTCAGTTAATCTTCCATTTTTACTTTAAGTTATAGCTGCATTCACTCTCACTTGGGTTATTTTGGCAACTCTTTCGAATGGGCTGCATTTAGAGGAAGCTCTTAATATGTATTCTCATGGTTTAGTATTTTGATGCATTCCTTGTTTAATCACTACGCTGAAAACCGTCTTTTATTAGTCCTTTAATGTAGGAGCAATTTGATTTCTTCTCATACTCCACCTTTTGCGGTTCAATTTTTGGCCTTAGGTGTATGTGAAAAGTTCTTATTTTCCACACTCTCCATCGCCTTGTCTCAGGTAATCTTTCTAAATGCGATTCTCTCTTTGTGGAAGTGTCATTTTTCAGTCATTGTGAAGGGATGGCTAGGTATTAGTGTTCTGGTTTTCTACCCCGGGAAGATTTGTTGTCAATCAGCATTAGGTTACAGCAGTAAATGAAACTATCGCTCCTTGATGCAGAAGCTTGTAAGTGTTGAGAATGTTTCTTTCTTCGCTAATATGACTCCACCTCGTACGATTCACAATCTGGAAGTAGTCACATCATTTACTCTGAACTTTTGTGTTAAGCACATTAGAAAGTTTGATACTTTGGATCACATTGCCTGGTTTAAATGTGTTGTAAAGGCTGCTGTAGTTTTCTGTCTCCCTGAAGTCTCCTTATGTGAATTTCAGTCATCTCCTCCCTTCCCATTCATTCTCGCCGCCTACCCTAAAATGAGAGAGGAGATCATGAAGTACTGGAAAAAGGGATATAGCTAAGTCTATTAGTTGCATATAGACATTATTAGCTCAAGTCATGTTCAGCTGAATGCCTTTGCAGGTGGAAAGCTCGTTCTAAGGCAATTTTAACTGTTCTTAAAAACCTTGGCGCTGACTTTCTTTGCCTACAGGTCTCGAAATTACTTTTCCTTCTAGTTGGTTATGCTATTTTCATGTTCTGCTGATATAGTCCTTTTACATTCGTTGTGCTCTCTTATGTGATTCTTACCTGATATTCTGTGGCATAGTTGACAATCGGGAAAAGGACACTAATGGTGCCATAAGTTGTGTACGGCGCTCACTTTGGTGCCAAAAGTTTCCGTCGGATCACTTAAGTGCCAAATCGGAAGAAAAACGATCACTTTGGTGCCACCGGCAAAAGATTCCGGCCAAAATCTGACGTGGCCTCAAACTCCGGTGAGCCACATCAGCGTACGGAATCAATAAAAAAACGCTACGTGGATTTCCGGCCGATCAGATTGGCGTTGGCACCAAAGTGAGCATTTTTCAAATTTTTTGGCACTTAAGTGATCCGATTGAAACTTTTGACACCAAGTGAGCGCCGTACACAACTTATGGCACCATTAGTGTACTTCCCCCGTTGACAATCCAATCTTCACCAGGAAGTGGATGAATACGATGGATTTTACAAAGGCAATATGGAAATTCTTGGTTACTCCAGTCTATATATTCAGAGAAGTGGACAGAAACGTGATGGCTCTGGTATTTTTTATAAGCAAGACAGGTAGTTTGGCTCTCATTTGTTTGTTCTAGTATATGATCATAGAATGGTGCATGCACAACAAATTTTTATTGCATACTTTAACAGTACAATTAGTTGGAAAATCTGAGTTTTTGTTAAATTAAATGGATGTTAAAATGATGCTCGATCAAATTCTCAGATGTTACTTGCATGGCTTGGCTAAGTGCATTCATGTTGTTTGACTTGGTCTTTGCTCTCAAAGTTTCTTTTCTGGTGCCACACCTTTAAAAAGTTCTGGTGGGAATGGAAAAGGGATCTTTGTTGTAATATTTATTTTTGCAAGAGAATGTATTCGTTAATAACATTATCCATTGGCATAACATGTAGCTGGTTTCTTATACAGTAGGGCAGCATTTTACTGAAAGTTATAGAAACCTTGCTTTATCTGAATCTTCAGTCCTGTAACCTATTTATTCTTCATTTTTCTCTTGACTATATATGTTGTCTGTGTTGGGAGTTGATTTTTTAGGGGCTGTATCATAGTTTACATTGAAGTGATTTTCTTCCTATTCAATTGTAAAATGAAAGTCCTTGAAGTGATGTTCCCGTTAAATGATTACTGTGAAATTGATGAGATGTTAAAGAGTTGACCCAATCTCTTGAATAATTCATTGAGGGTTTTTGGTTTTGTTTCACTCATCTTCTTTGTTGCTCAAACTCGTCTTATCCTTGTAATTTTATTGTATAAAGAACTAATAAAATTGTTTATTTACAAAAAGAAGGAAAAAGAAAAAGGCATCATGAAAGGATATGTCTCTGTGCAACTTTCCTGTGTAGGCCGTCACAAATATGTTTTTTTATTGCCATCTTTTCACTAATTGGATGGGGAGGTTATCTCAAGTGTTGAGTGATGATGGTGAATTGTCCTTTAGTCTAGATCTGAATCTGATCTCTCTTGGTTGCTATTTCATGAAGGGCCGAGTTAGTTTTGGAGGAGAAGATAGACTACAATGATCTTGTGAACTCAATTCAAGATAATGAGGATGGAAGTGCTTATAAGGATTCTTTTGAGCAATCTAAAGGAAATGGAAATATTCATACAAATCCTGGTAAACTATTTTGCCCCTTTTATTACGTTAGGTTGTTCATCTTCTTATGTTTTCATCATCAGCCAACTTTCTGGTAGCTAACTCCACAAGTCATTGGTTGGTAATGGACTCATATTGGAACAATCAAGCTGTTGCTGGGGTTATGAGAAGAAGCAATATTTGCCATTGCGTAGTATGCTTTAATAATTTCCTTAACAGAGCATATCAAAGTGAGCTTAAGGCTTATGGTACTTTTGAAGTCAATTGTGCAATGCTGATTCTAATGTATGGCCTAATAAGCCAGATGCATCCAACTAGGGATAGCTGATTGAGACATGATCGCTTGGATATACAGGAGTTAAAATCCAGAAGAGGAGATCAGCCATTCATGGATTATGAAGCAGCTTTGTCTTTTAATTTGTATGCCTTTTTTTAGTCCTAATTGGGACCTGTTTTATATTGAAAAGTTGTGATTTGTACCCATAAAGAATTAGTTTGTATTCAATACTAATATAAGGCTGTAAAACACGGTGTGGAATCTTTAATCCTATCCTCTTAAAAATGTGAGGTTCATTTTTGTGTTGGCCTTACAGACCAGAAGAGCTGGTTACAAGTAGTTTACAAAGTGCCTGAGAATGTATTTTGGCTTCTTTGGTCTTTTTGCTTCACAGGCAAAGCAGTCATTAAATTGTGAAATAACATGACGAACAATAAATTAAGGCAGCAGCATTATGGTGGCATAACATTACTTTCTCATGATGATTTTCTAAAGGGTGGTGACTTGATTTTCACTTTGGCCCTAGAAATCAGAAACTCATTTAAAAGCCATTAGTTAGGATTTCATTGGGGTTTGTGCAGCCATTTTTAAACATTTTTCTGCAGTAGGAAATACATTGTCCTTTAAAGAAAGAGGAGAAGGATAACTTATCCTTAAGCAATGGCATTTGGTGTGATCTTTAGGTACATTGGGCTGCTGTTTTTGAGAATTTTTTTTTGCATAAGAGTTCACCGGTTCCACTTGCTTTTTCTGGATGCATTTAACATTTATTCCATCAGCAGATAAAGGTGTTGCTGTTTGTACAGAACTTCCTTTGATTCAATGGCCTTAGGACTATCATATTCGTCATAGTTTTGTCTCTTCAAGCTAAGATCAGGGGCAATCGTGCATGCGTGCCATTTTGTATTTAGATGTTTTTCATTTCTTTGGTCTATGTAGCAATTTCCTATAACCTGAGCAATCTTTGTAGCCTGCTTTGAGAAGAAATTCTCACAAGAATCTTCTATTTATAAACTTACATCAGGTTTTTTCATTTCAGCTTCCACAAATGCTCCTGAGAACCGTGGAGATCCCAATGATCCTCGTGTAAGATTGAAACGTAATTGTGTTGGAATTTTAGCTGCATTTAGACTCAAGGATCCGTCTCGCCATCTTATTGTTGTGGCAAATACCCACATTTATTGGTAAACTATTATTCTGCTATCATCTATGGTATCCGTTTTTAATGACTAATTCAATTTGTAGAGAATACTGAGATTTGTGAGTTCAGGGATCATGAATGGGCTGATGTTAAGCTTGCTCAAGCCAATTATCTTTTATCGAGGCTAGCCCAATTCAAAGATCTGGTTTCAGAAAAGTTTGACTGCATTCCGTCTGTTATTGTGGCTGGTGACTTCAATTCAACTCCAGGAGACAAGGTTCATTTCTATTTTCTGGGTTGATTGTATCATTATCTTTCTCTTGTGACTTTTGGAGATAAATGTTCTTTGTGATGCATGTCTTGTGTTTATTTATTTGGTGGATGGATTTCCCTAGTTGAAGTCGATAACCTGCGAAGGTTGAGTGCATTTACTGTCCTTACCAATATTTTTAGTGGCTTCCACTAATTCAACAGTCCGAACCAAACCAATCCAAAATTCATCGTTTTCTTTTCCCTAGCGTTCTAGATAGAACGTACTTTTCTGTTTTTGACAATTCTACTAAACTCATTTTTAACTACTTCCAGCTCCAATAAGCCTTTTTAGGCTTACAATTCTTGTTACAAGAAGCCAAGCTACTCAGACTAGTCTACTAGTTTGTGTGCTCACCATTGCTTTTTTCCGATTCAGCGTGCATTGAGATTAACTTAAAATACTTTTTCGATGTGCTTTGTTCTTTCAGGTTTATCAGTGCCTTGTGTCAGGTGACCTTTCGTCAACAATACCAGAAATAGAATGTTCAGAGGAGCGTCCTATTCCTCTGCGAAGTGTTTATGCTTCTACTAGAGGAGAGTCATCATTCACCAATTGCACTCCCGACTTCACCGGTACCCTGGATTATATATTCTTTTGCCCTTCCTCAGACATCAAGCCCGTCGGTTTCCTGGAGCTTCCTGGATCAGACTCAGAGGAGGTGGTTGGCGGGCTGCCAAACTACTACCATCCGAGTGATCATTTGCCAATTGGTGCTGAATTTGAACTTGTTTGCGACAAAGTCTGTTGATCTCGCGATCAACCATTCGGATCACCCATGCTCGGTTGAGGGAAACTTTTGGTTCCAGGTAATTGAAAAGAAGCTTAGACAAGAGGTTGGCGAATACAATTTAATTGAAGAAATGAACTATCTTTTGTACACTCTCCTTGGTTTTCAGTTACCAAAATTTATGAATGACAGAGCTGGAACCAAATTTATGTGGAGAGAACCATGTTAAGGAGGCTCTATTCATCAAGAGACTAATCTATTTTAATGGATACCTCTCTTAATCATAGCTTCATTGACAATCACAGAACTTAGCATGCCTTGTGGTGACCCCCTTCGAAATCGAGAATGTGTGGAAAATGTTTTGGACCTTAGTTTTTGGAAAGTGCTTCCTCCTACGATAGTGTGTATACTGGCTGTAGACCCCAAGATTACATTGGGATTTGTTTATGGCAGGGTAATTTCGTGTATCTATCGACATGCTTTATGGTAATGTCTCGTAAGTGGCACGGAATTGATAATAATTACCTCAAACACAAATAGCCTTATCCTTGATTGTATCTTTAGCCAAGCTATGCTTCTCCTATGGTCAGCAAACCGAGGAAATCCTGGTTGGAGGGATTGCAAAAGACTATCCAATTCTGTAATCGCGGTGGCTTGGTGGAAGTGGATTTGTTAAATCATGCCTTAATCTATCATCTCAAATTTTAGTAGTACTCAACAATGATCTCACAAATTTCTTTCGATTTCTCCTGTGTTTCTCTTATACTTTCCACTCAAATGTGCATTGAAAGAGATTTATTTTTCATTACAAGACACAAGATCCAAGTGATTCTACCACTTGGAATTTATATGCATAATCTTTGATGACCTTAGCCTTTCATGGCACATTGGAACTTTACAGCTTAAAGCAATGCTCAACCCTACCTAACCTCGGCATGGATATGGTCATGACATTTCTAACAACGTCACAAGAGTTACATGCAAATTAATCAATGAACTCACATGCGATTTTTCATAACAGAAGTTGCTTGGAATATTTTCTTTATTTTTCCTTTCTACCGTGATGCCATTAATGCGGATTGAAATAGCCTACACTCTCATATGCTTATCGAGCTTCTAACTTTTCCATGGCCTGAAACTCTGTGAAACGTCGAACTTCTTTAGCTGCTAAAGGGAAGGAGCAACCTTCATAGGATAATTCTATTAATCAGGGGCAAATGTGATGCAATTACAAGAGGGAAACATTCGGGAGTTCTAATCACCTGCCATCATGTTGGAGCACCATCGCTGTCGATTCGTTAGGTTAGGAGATGGTGAGGTGGGTCTCGAATTTTGGGAATTAGGCTTTCGGGTGCGAACATCTCTTTCATACCAGCCAGGTCAGTGATGAGAAATTACTCAACTCAAAATAATGATGACAAGACTAAGGTGGGGGCTGCTCTTGTTAGCCAAAAAAGTCTCCTCTCATTACCAAATCATAATGACTTTTAGCTGTTCTTGGCGCTTTTGAGAAAGAAAAAGAAAAGGGATTGCTCATGCCGCTGGACCAGGTTTGGGTATTATTATTGTCTTGGCTCCCGCATTAATGCTGTAGCCGCGCTCTGGTTGGTGGTTCGTATAACACATAAAAACAATTATCATCCGCACACCACAAAACCCTAACCCCCTCTCTCTCTCTCTCTCAACCTTTTTGTGCCAAGATTCTTCCATCTCCCCCGTAGAGCTGCATTCATTGTATCGTCATAGCCACCACTGCTGCCGTTGCCGCCTCTGGATCAGCGCCGCCTCTACCATGGACGGGTCAAGATTTGATTTATTTTTGCATTAAAGCTATATCTACAAATTTAATAAAATTAACTTCACTTTAAAAACTTCTTCGTTTTCCCCCCAAGAGGAAACGATGATAGATGACAAGAGGGTTGACCCATCAATTCTTCTAATCCCTAAATGCTTGGTAACATTGAAAATTTTGTACAATGTATGGTATATCCTATTGATCTTAATATGAAATCTCTATGTTTTACCCTCTTAGAGTTTGGAATTGCAAATTTTCCTTTTCTTGCCCTCTAAGCTAGTAGTACCTATCCATGTTCACCGCTGTCGGCAAAATTTGCGCATTGCCACTAAGATCTGGCAATTACCATCGAGATCTTGACGGTGAATGCCAAGATCTGGGGGAGGCCCCTCCTCTGGAGCTCATCAGGCCTCTGGAGCTCATCATGTCAGTAGCAACGAGACAAAACTCGTCCTCAAAGCTAAAATGATGTACCTTTTTGTCTGTCTATGATCGATCAGTCCTCCAATGGCACAATCTAGCAAGAGATTCTAATACGTGGAGTTCCTTAACTTATGTATTATTAACTTAGAAATTCATCTTATCTTCAATGTAAGTTCAATAGACCGTTCAAACTCATCTAACTCATCTATTACATCACCAAGGCAACATCGCATCGACTTTATTTTTGGCAAGCCCACTACTCACGTGCGTCCAAGCTTCATGCAATTATGCCTTTGCTTATGTCCACATCGCAATCGCATTCCAATTAATCGATGGTGGTCTCAATTCGATCACGCTTTTCATTTATGAGCATTTAAATTGGTGGGCGCTTTGATTCCACCCAACTCTTATCATCGCAGAATACGGCGTGTGGCCAACAATTTTCGAAATCGCGACCTTTCATATATGCTTGTGATAAGAGGTAGCGTTCCTCATCTAATCCACCGCCGTGGAGGTTTACTAGCGGTCCGTCACGTGCACTTTTTTCGGTATAATTGGTCTAGATGGATCGCTTTTAACCATCACAAGTAGGTAAGTTTTTCTCCTGTAAAAATGTAGTTTTGCTTTGCTGAAAAATGTGTTGGGAGGAGCTGAATCGGACTTCTGTACAAATTGGAGAGGGAGGAACTTGAAGGATCGAGTCGCGATCACGCATGGTCAAAGGCCAGTTTTAAGTGCCATGAGAATGCCGAGAACATAATCTTCATGGAAGATTTCCTGAGTCCTTTCACAATATGTCTTTTGTCCCATGATTTTCATTTTTATGTGTGATGTAATGAATGGCTATAATCGGTTATGAAATCGAGGTGAGCAACAAGCCAGTTGAAATCGAGTCTAACTTGTTGGCTATAACTTTGGATTTGATTCAATATATCTGAATTGAGGCAGATCGAGCCTTATAGCTAAATGCCATGTCCATGCCTTCTTGAATTTATCTTTCGGCCCTGGTGGGGGCAGGCAAGTCTAGCCACCATTCTAGGCCGTCGAACTCATGATTTGTTCTGCCTTTAAAGTGCCAAAACAACACTCCAAATGTATTGTAAAACCTCCCATTTCTCGAACTAATAGGCCAAACTCAATGGACCATTTCATAATCATTGTCACTTTGTCAATTCAACTCCCGTGTAAGGAATGTATTCAATCCACGAGAACCTATTCTCTGTTTGGAACCTTGCTCTTTTGAGGACCAAGCATGATCATGAAATGATGTGGCTCAAGAGCGACGTGAGAAAACGAGATAAGCTTCATGTCATGTCCCTTCAACGCCGAGTCGTGAATAGCTGCTTTGAAATTTTGAGCTAAAAGCAGGTTCATGGTGATGGCTTTTTTGGCACCTTCCCCTTTGAAGATCAAGTTGATGACCATGCAAAAGTGTGGCTCAGAAGCCATACTAGATAAGCTTTCTCTTTATATATCGGATAATACTCGAGATAAGCCTCAAGTCATATTCCTCCAATTATGAGTCTTGACTCGAATTAAAGTAGACATTAACAGTAAGATTTATTAGTTTTTTTTTGTTTTTTTGGTTATACATATGAGCTTATCTTGTTGATTCTCCGAACTTGTTTCCAACATATCACTTATTAAAAAAAACATATGAAAAATCTTTTGAAAAGTGCATTTTGCAAGACCTATCTCAATCTAATTTGAATTTAGTGAAAAAAGAAAATGCCAACGAACTTTTACTTGCTTCTTGAAACCTGACTTTTGGCCATTTCAACTTTTAATTTGTTCAAAGTACATCAAATCCTCTATTGAAGCCAAAGCATAATTAATGGAAAAAATGCCAAAAAGTTTCTATACCTATTACATTTTTGCTAATTTAGGTTTAAATTTTTTAGTTGTGTTAATTTAATCCTAAAACATTTCATATTTTGTTAATTAGGGTCATTTGGTCAATTTAGATAAAAAATTATGGACATAGATGCCAACTGTCTTATATGGCGTGGTTAGCATGACTTGCATCGGCATTAACACTTTTTAAAATACTTTTAACTTTTTTTTTCTTTTTTTTTTCATATTTTGTTAATTATGGCCATTTAGTCAATTTAGCTAAAAAATTATGGACGTGGATGCCAACTATTTTTTAAATAATTTTAAGTAATTTTTTTTCCTCTTTTTTTTGTTAGTGGCCGGTCACTAGCCACTGGTGGCAAGCCATGGCCAGCGGCGGCTAACCTGTACTGGTGGGGGCCCCTCACTAGATTTGGTAATTCTACCGGTTGAATACCTTAGTGCACTTTGACTTTTCCATGTCCGCAACTATGACTATACGGCTACTTTTCCTAATATTTTCTCATAACATTTTCGATATTCCAGAAAAGTTTCGACGGTCATGATCACGACGACGTCCGATCATTGGCCCAGGTGCAAGTTCAGAATCCCTGTGCAGACAAACCTCTCTAGTCGAGTCCCGTGCCGAGCAGGGGCCAAAAGCAGCGCGTGAACCGACGAGATCCCGTCCTTCCCACGATACGGGTCGGGTCGAACCGATATCCCCCCCCGGTGACACGACCCGAAAGGGAACGAAAAACAAGTGTCGGTTCCAAATCCCCAAAACAGAAATAAAGAAGAAAGGAAAAAAAAAAAAACGTGAGATCGCGACGTAAATGAAGAAAACAACATTTGTTTTTCGCGGCACATACGAAAAAGGTGCTTTTTTCCGCATCAGCCTCCCTCCCATTTCGAGAATCTTTCTTTCGCCACCACTCCCCTCGCTTTTCGGCTCGGCTCCCTGTCCCCACCACCACCCACCCACCGATCACCAATCGCCGTTATAAAAAGGTCCGACCTTTACGTGCTCCTAGTGCTAGGAGCACAGTTAGGCCAACTGGGTCGAGCGTAGAACTCGCCATTTCCGTTCAGATATACTCAAGCTCGGTCCTTTTGTTGGGCACATACTTCATCCAGTTCTTCCCGGTTTAAGAGGTACGTCTCATTGCTCGTCTTGATTTCTCCAGCGCATTCCGTGCGCCGCGGGCCAGAGGGACGCCGACAAGCGGATCGCTGTCGTTAATTCTCTGTCAGAAACATTTATTGGGATTGAGTTTGTGGTTTTCCTTGCGCCTTTTCTTGGTTCATATGCATTGATGGGCTTCATAGGAAGCGAGAAAGCTGTCTTTTTAGCAACGTTTTGGGATTCGTTCGTCGCGGTTTGATTGGGGAATGTTGCGTGTCTTGAAGATTTCGGTTAGTGTGGTTAATGAGAGTTTAGTGGCTAGTAATGTAGTGCTACCAGTGGTACTCGCAATGTGATTTAACTTTTGGTCACCTGGTGCGGTTCTTCTCGACGATGTGCAGGATGGCTGCAACGAGATCGAGGCTGTGGCTGTGTTCTTTGCTATTTGTTGTGGCATTGCTCCAAGCACGAGGAGTTCCTGTAAGAATTACTTACGTCCAAAACAACGCCGTAGCCAGAGGAGCTGGTAAGGGATTGATTGTTTTGGGGCAAAAAATGAACGCCTCATTGCATATTCGAGGTCTTCACGTTTCTTTTTATGTGCTTGTATCGGGATTCTTGCGATGTAGTTTGTTTGGACGGGAGTCCGCCAGCTTATCATTTCGATAGGGGGTTCGGTACCGGCATCAACAATTGGTTGGTCCACATCGAGGTTTGTCCCCATTGTGCTTGAAATCGAAAATGCTCGATAGATGTGAAGTGATGATGAAAATGTTTTAAGTTTGTCCCGTCCCCTGTTTTTCGTGTTCGAACCTGATGTCTAGCAGAACTCACTTAATTCTTGCCTTAGTGACTAGGTCTGTTCCTTTCGTCATGTTATTCCGTCTTCTTTTGCTTACCCTTTTTTTCCGTTCATTAAAGGGTGGCGGATGGTGTAACAATGTCACAACCTGTCTCGCTCGCAAGAATACCCGGCTAGGTTCATCCAGGCAGATGGCCAAGGAAATACCATTCTCTGGGATACTCAGCAACAAACGAAGATACAATCCGGGTACCCCATCGTAGTTCCTCTTGGAAAGTTTGAGTCTTGAAGCAGTCTGCAAGAAATGCATTACCTCCGAGAATAACTGAAATCTGTTCCGATCCAGACTTTTACAATTGGAACAGAATCAAAGTCCGATACTGTGACGGGGCATCATTTACCGGAGATATTGAAGCTGTAAATCCAGTGAGTTTCAATATTTATGCATCTTTTCGAGTAAATAGGAAGCAGAACCAAACTTTCAGATCTCTTGTTCTTCAACTTTGATAGAACTTTTCCTTTGGGAGATCTCAATATGTGCCAACATTTGGTTAGGCAACAAACCTTCACTTCAGAGGAGCAAGGGTTTGGCTAGCTGTGATGGAGGATCTGCTATCTATAGGGATGGCAAAAGCGAAAAATGTATGCCGGCAATGATCTTGCAACTCATAATTTTTGTTGTCTTTTCTCATCATCATCATTTGTGAGGGTACCGGAAACTCTTTGACAGGCTATTCTTTCTGGCTGTTCAGCTGGTGGATTGACTACCATAATACACTGTGACGGCTTCCGAGCTCTCCTACCGATGGGAGCTAAAGTGAAGTGCCTCTCAGATGCTGGTTTTTTCATAAACGCGTAAGCTCATGCATATGCGTCCGATTGACTGGGCCTAACCAGATTATTTTTCAGGGCAGTTTATTACCATCACTGGATGATTTTCCAGGGCGGTTTATTACTGTCGCAAGAAATCTAAAAGGGGCTTCAATTTTGTCAGGAAGGATGTTTCTGGGGCGCTTCACATTGAATCCTACTACAATCAAGTTGTTGCAACACATGTACTCTCTCCACCATAACCCCGTTTTCTTGTTAATTTCTTGGTCAGTGCTTCCGTTTCTCACATACAATGGTTTGAGCAGGGATCGGCCAAGCATTTGCCGCGATCCTGCACTTCAATATTTAGCCCAGGATTGGTAAGCATCAGTTCACCTAATTTTTACCTCAATAAACGACGTCGATACTGACATAAAATAATTAACACTCCCGAACAAACATTGCAGTGCTTTTTCCCTCAGAACATGGCTCGACAGATGCGGACACCGCTATTCATTCTCAATGCAGCCTATGATTCTTGGCAGGTCAGTTAAGTTCTGATTTTGAAGGAAATTTATGGTGTTACCAAGAAAAATCTGCATGTGAAGCTTTCTTCTTCTTCCTCAAATTATTTTTGCACAACTTCAAATGAAGTGTGGTGTTATATTATAAAGAAATGGCAAGTTGGTGCAGAGAATAGATCCATGCAGATATCATCCTGAGACCAACACCAGAGACAAAAATAAGGAATTTCAAGTGTTAGCTTTTTATGACATCCGGAATTCATTGCGTATATATTTGGCTTAATCCAGATTAAGAATATTTTGGCACCCAGAGTGGCTGACCCGCAGGGGACCTGGCACGGCTGCGAGCTTGATATCAACAACTGCTCTCCTAATCAACTCAAAGTCATGCAAGGTAACTTGAGATCTGCTCTCTCTAATCGACTCAAAAGTCCTGCAACAGTACTTGTAAGCTTGTTATTAACAACTGCTCTCCATCCAACTCAAAGTCGATGCTGCATTTTCCCAGATTTTAGGTTGGAGTTCATGTATTCATTGGCCAGACTGGGTAGCTCCTCATCAAGAGGATTGTTCATAGACTCATGTTATGCGCACTGCCAATCTGAGACGCAAGAGACATGGTTGTGGGGCAACTCTCCTGTACTGGCGAAGACGGTAAGAAACCCTGCCGGGCACCCATTTTAGCCTGGGAACACTTCTAGGTTCTGGCGAAAGCCCTGAAAAACCCTAATAGAAAAAAAGCAGAGCCCTTAGGACAATCCCACATGCTTGTTCTTGTACCTTCGAAGACGTGAGACATTTACTTCACATTTTTCTTGTGGATCATCTAACTATGAGTACTAGCCAAAATAATAATAATAATAATAATAATAATAATAATAATATGACTATGAGCAGTGCACATCAGTTCACCATCGTTCCATAGAAAAAGTCTTTGAGTGCCGAACATTTGTAATGAGGGCAAAGCTCGAGTTCTGCAAATAGAAGGCATTCCCTTATAATCCTTCTTAACTAGCTTTAAGCTTGAAACTATTTTTCTAGCTTGATCAGTATATTTCTACTATGCATCTGTATATATAAGGATAATCATCAGCATGCATAATGTATTGTTCATTTTTGTCTTGTGCAGTCCATAGCAAGGGCAGTTGGAGACTGGTTTTTGACAGGAAACCCTTCCAGAAGATAGATTGCGCATATCCTTGCAACCCCACCTGCCACAACCGGGTCTTTGATCCCCAGGAACCCCCAAATCTATAGTCTCATCAGCCAATTAAACATGCATCTGTTATTCTTTTAAAGATTCATAGTCATTGATATTAGTTTTAATTTTGGGGGGGGTGGGTTGGGCTGAGAATCTGTTAAGTCATAAAATAACAAGGGTAGCCCACGGCACCCAAAATTGGTGCCGGGCCGATTCCCAATTATTAATTTTTATGTAAGCAATTGTTTCAACATGCAACTACAGGTACTCGGACCATATTGAATATGAATTTGAAAAGGATGAATAAACATACGTTACATTCTTATATTTTTTTGTTTCTGCATTTACGTCTACCGTATATATGTATGTATGGAGAAGAGTGTACGGAATAAATGCGATCTTTTTGCACAGAGATTAATTTTTAATGAGGTCGTTAGCATTATTCATAAAGATGAAATTGTGTGTGTATTCAAGCATTCGAAATGAAAAGGTGCAGGAAAGTTGATGTTAATACATGAGTGTCGCAACCTCCCTTTCGGGCACCATCTTATGCGCAGGAGCATGTGGAGGCTCATGGCTCGCTAAGTGTTAGGTTTAGCCCGGGTTCTCCCAAACTCACCAATTCATGACTTATGGTTCGAGTATTTAACTTGCAAGTCAATATGATTTAGGAGTTACCACTAATTGATTAGAAGTGGGTCGATTAGAAATCTAAGTGAAATATTAGGAGAAATACTTCACTCTTGCATAATCAGAAAAATTAGGATTGAGGACTTGATTATATTAGTTAAATACTAATACTCTTTCAGTACCTAATCTTATTTAAAGATCAAGTAAAACATTGGTGCAACATTTTATACAAATTATGAGTTTTAGGATTCAATTCCTAAAAAGAAATCCATGCATCCTGTGAGCATAATTGGAATAAGCTAATATCTGCCTTCAAGAATTTAAACATGATTTTTTTTAATTTTATTTTATGGATTTTCACACATTTTAAGGAAAAACACTCAGACCATATTTTGCTTTTTTTTTTTTTTTTTCTGATTTTTGGAATAAAAATATTTTTGGGATTTTTGGGATTTTTTCGTTTTTTTAATTAAGACATATTTTTTTTTATAAATATTATATTATGAGAAGGTGGGTCCAGGTCTAGACTAGCTGAGGTCGGATGACCCAAGTGACCCAAGTCTAAATCGGCTTGGGTCAGATGCCCTGAGTCAGTGGAACCTTAGCTGCGCTAGGCTTGATGTGCGGGCACAATTTAGTCTTCCCTTCCCAAAAAAATAGGCCCAATTGAGAAATTAAAAAAAAGCGGCTAGTAGCCCACAATTTAAACTAAACTCAATCCGGCCCATTACAACAAAACCTTAGCCTGATTAGCAACCTGTGTTCGACTCGGTTCTGCAGCCACTGACTTGACTCGGGCTGTTGCTCATCGCGGTTCAACGGATGGGATGGACATCGTCGCCCATCCGTGCCTAGCCACGTGACTCCGCAGGCGCTTCCTCAGCTAACCCTTCGCTAGGCTAGCCACTGCCGTTAGTCGAGATGTAGCTTGGCCTCTCCAATTTCTCCGTCTTTGCCCTTTATTTTCCACGACTTGGCTGGCTTAGATGGCGGCATCGCTTGCTTCGGCGAGTCTAGAGCCTATTCAAGCGTCATCTAGGCTTAGCCCAAGCCGCGGGCTTGATCCTTGGCTCGGCCGTCACTCCTTAGCCAGCGTTCTCGCCTCCAACGTCCCTAATTGCACAAGTTATGACAGCGACTACAAGACATCCATAATGAAGGATTAAAAGAGGAAGAGCAACCGTGAAGGAAAAAGAAGGAAAATGTGGCTAGTGGTGCCCCTCAACCTGGCATGGTGGCGACCAAAACATAATAGTTACCGGAGTTGTTCTCCGTTCTTCCCCCTCATGGATCTCTCTCGAGCTCCTTCTCACAAGCTCACTCTCTCTCTCTCTCGACGAACCCCCAGATCTACCTCTCTCCTTGGCCTTAGATCTCTCTCTCAAATTCATATCTCTCTTGGATTTGTTCACTCTCAGGCCTTGCTAGATGTCTCTCAAGAGAAGTCCTCCGAGCTCGCTCCTCCTTCTCTGTGTCTTTTCGTGTGTGTTTTGGCCTCCGCTTGATGCCCTATTTATAGGCCTAGGAGGTCGGTTGATGGAGGTGGTCCGGCTGCCAGTCCTCGGCGTCACGAACGGCCCCTTTCGGCTGAGTGGGCGTTCCATTAATTATTACTTTCGCTTGCTTTGCTCCTTCTTTTCCATAGCACGATGTCCTTGTTGTGTGGGAAGGGGAGAAGAATGAGAGAAGGGAGAGCCACCCACATGTGCTGCGGGGAAGGAAGGAGGAAGGATGAGGAGGAAATGGGGAAAGGGCCGGGCTAGTGGAGGGGATAGGTCGAATGGGTTTGGGCTCATGCGTGGGAAAAAAGAAAAAAACAAGGGGGGGCTGGGGTGAAAGCCCAGCTCCATGAGAAATTAATTGATTTTAACTTTTTTTATTTATCTGAATAAAATAAAAAATAAAATCTTAGTTGATGCAAATAGTATTGATACTTATGTGATGTGAAAATCATTTTTGTTAGGGTCAAATTGATTCCTAATTCTTTATGTAATTTAATTCTAAATATTTAACCAAAATTTAGATATTAATAGCTGCCCATTTTTGTAAGTAAGTTTGCAAATGTTGCATTTAAAGATAAATTAATACCTAAATTTTGTCTATGCATATGAAATAGATAATATCTTATTTGGGACCAAATGTCCTATGCAAAAAAAAAAAAAAAATGGCAATATTGTATAATATATACTAAAATGGATAAGAAGATATTTATAATTATTTATCGGGAAGGAGTGATATGGGGCACGAACCCCGAATTAGGCAAGTATTAGGGTATCATCTTACTTGATGACTTGGGAAAGCTACTTTTTCAAGATTCAAACCTTTCTTTGGTTACTTGTTAGAATAACAAATTGTTTGTCTAGGAATTGAATCTGTCTTTGATCGCCTTCATGGAAGATTACTTTTCCAAGACTGGAACCTTTCTTCAATTGCTTTGATAGAAAATTGCATTTCTAGTATCCGAACCATTCCTCGGTTGTTTGTTGGAGCAACAAGTTATTTATTTAGGACTCGAACATTTCTTCAGTCGCCTTGACAAGAAATTACTTTTCCAAGACCCGAACTATTCTTCGGTCACTTCTTGGAGTAATAAGTTGTTTATTTAGGATCTGAATCTTTCTTCGTTTGCCTTGACAGAAAATTGCTTTTTCAGGACCCAAACCATTTTTCAATTGCCTGTTGAAGCAATAAATTATTTACTTGACTTCGAGCTATAGAAGCACACCACGTCAGTGAAGAAGGATTCCGGACTCGAATATTTGTGAAGGTTTACCACCTCTTGGTAAAAAAAATTGGAATATCGAGAACATAATTTGAATATTTGTGAAAGTCTCCCACCTCCTAGTAATTGGAATATTGAGAACACTCCTCGGATATTCATGAAGGTCTTCCATTTTCTGGTAATTGGAATATCGAGGATGTACCTAAGATATTTATGAAGGTCTCCTACCTTCAAATAGTGAAGGTCTCCTACCTTCTGGTGATTGAAATATCGAGGACACCCTTAGATATTCATGAAGGTCTCCCACCTCTTGGCAGTGAAGTCTCTCACCTCTTTGTGATTGGTGAAGGTTTCCCACCTCCTAGTAAATGGAATATTGAGGACGCATCTCATATATTCGTAAAGGTCTCCCACGTCTTGATAGTGAAGGTCTCCCATATCCTAGTATAAGAAATTTTGAATGTAGCATGAGACTTATCTAAGAAACCACATGCATACAAAGTAGTGGAATACTAGGATAGCTATAGGTATCCAAAGATGCAATTTGGGGATAACTCTGATAGGCCGAGTATCATAGTGATAAAAGAGCATAACTAGATAATTGCAGGCACACAAAGCAGTGGAATACTTAGATAACAAAAAATATGCAAAGATGCATTTTGGGGATAACTCGGGTAGGTTGAGTGTTAGTGGAAATGAGTACTAGTATAGTGGTAGGTATGGAGACAATGGGATACTCGGACAATCATCAGTATTCATATCCCTAGGATAACTCAAACATGTCAAGTGTCGATAAGAGAGCGTACCTAGATAATGGCAAGTACTCGAAGACAATAGAATACTTGGGCAACCGTAAGTATCCATATTTTAAGGATAACTTGAGCAGATCGAGTGTCTATAAGAGAGAGTACTTGAACAGTTGCAGATACTCAAAGATAATGGAATACTTGGATAATCACAAGTATCCACACTCTGATGACAACTCAAACGGATCGAGTGTCAATAAGACAAATCATTTAGATAGTGGCAAATACTCAAAGGTAATGAAACACTTGGTCAAACATAAGGTTTTTTTTTTTTTTTTTTTTTTGGAAATAATGGCAAAGATATGCTTACTTGGTGATGTCTCTAATTCTAAAAGTATGTCTCCTGTTAGACAACATGTAATACGCATACATGATTTTACATGTTATAAATTCATAAGTTCAAATAGGGTTCATGTATGACAATTTTGTCAATTTTGTATCACCAAAATTCTACTGAGGAGAATTTAGAAGAATAATCTTCATTCAGAATATGGACATCTTAAACATGTCAAATAAGGGACTTTCAGTTTGAAAGGGCTTTCTACTTACTTTCATTGAAAACACTATTTTATCCCAACTATTAATGCAAGATTAAAAAGAAGTACACTCTCTCACTATCATCATGTTGGCAAGAGTTTGAATATTCTCGCAAGTGGTATGACGTTATCAATCTAAGAGGTCTTTGTCGAGATCGTAAGTCAGCGGCTTAACAAAGAGGACCATCAAGGTCAAGGCTTATGAAAGAAGGCCTCGTTTGGTTAGACTTTCCCAAGGACCCCTTGGGGAAAATTTTCAGTGTTTGGCAAAGTTTTTGAAAGCTCATTTGCCCAAATATGAGCATTCCGAATTCCGAATGCAGAAAACTGGAGAGGGGCTGCATTGGGCATTGGGCAATTGGGAAATGTCACCGTGTACCGTTCATCTTCTCATCCCCCCTTCATCTTCTTCATCATCATCTTCTTCTTCTTCTTCCCACCAGTCTTCTTTTTCCCGGCCATCGAGCTTCTCCGGCAGTCGCTATCGCCGCCTAAGGGTCGCGCATCCCCGGTGACCACTGCCTGGGGGTGGCACGACCCGCGACCAAAGCGACACCATCTGGCGATTCGGAGGCTAGATTTGGCTATCGGATGGCTAGATATGGCCTCTGTGACTTTAGGCGCCTGAGGTTGCACCTCCAGGCGGTGACGGCGTCGCCTAAGGTCGCACCGCCTGGGTCTGCATGACCTCAGGCTGCCAGATTTGGCCTCTACGCCTCCAGGCAGCGACGGCGTCGCTTGAGGTCGCGACCTCAGGTGGCCAGATCTAGCCGTTCGGCACAGCTGGCTGTTGGATTTGATTTTTAGATTTAAAAATAAATAATAAAAGCAAAAGCCCATTTGTAATGTAAGTTTTGCCAAATGGTATTTTGCTAAAGTTGCCTTTCAATGATATTTGAGACTATAATTTACCAAACAGTGTAATAGTTCGGAAAACCTCTTTACCTCAAAGGCATTTGTACTCTCCCAAGGGCATTTCCTGAAAGCCTAACCAAATGGGCCCAAAATGCCGTATGATCATATTCGAGTTTACAAGCCAAGAACCCTATAGAAATAAGATAGAAATAATTTCACTCATACTTCTCCAAACGATATTTATAAACATATGAATTTCTACATTAATTCAAATGCCCTAGTCTAAAGAGACTTTTACACAGAGACGCAACGTAGGCATGGCTCATGGGTTGAGAAACAAAGAGATTCAAAAATGTGTAAAAGGATGAGGGTAAGTGATTATCTTGACATTGTCACTGTCTTTCTTCTCCTCGTTGGAGATTATCTTCGTAGAGGCTCCATTAATCATATCACCACAACAGCTTTGCTTGGAGTTTGGGACACCTGGAATGCCATAACTTGGCACGGAGGGACACTTAAGTGCCATAACTTTAAAATGATACACTTAAGTGCTAATATTGGAGTTAAATGGAACACTTACGTGCCATTCCGGCGAAAATGCGGTCAAACGGCTGACGTGGCAATTTTCCGGCGATGGAGGTCCAAAACGGCGTCGTTTTGCACGCCGATGTGGCGAAAAAATACAAAAACGACGCCGTTTCGCGTCGACGTGTAAAAATAATAAAAATTAATAAATTAAATTAAAACTTAATTTTAATTAAAATATTCTAAAAATTAAAAATTAAAAATTTAAAAAAAAGGGGGCGAAAGGGGGAGGCGGGCGAGGGTTGAGCCCTCCCCGCCGTCGCCGAGAAGGGCCGGCGACGGAGGGGGAGGGTCGGCCGGGGTCACCGGCCCTCGGCCGACCGGCGGCGAGGGCCGCGAGCCCTCGCCGAATCGTGGCGAGGGCCCGCGAGCCCTCGCCAGATCCGGGGCGAGGGTCGCGGCCCTCGCCCGATCCGGCGAGGGCTGCAGCCCTCGCCGCCTCCCCGCCGTCGCCGGCAAGGCGGCGAGGGCTCGCCCTCGCCCGCCCGCCCCCCTTCGCCCCCTTTTTTAAAATTTTTTTAATTTTTAGAATATTTTAATTAAAATTAAATTTTAATTAATTTTTTTATTATGCAGACGACGTCGTTTCTGGTGAGTCGGGGCGACTCGGCTCTCCGATGAGCCATACAAGCAATAAAAAATAATAAAATAGTGCCATGTAGGATTTCCGGCAAGGGTCGCCGGAGGCGGCACTTAAGTGTCCCACTAAAAAAAAAAGTGGCACTTAAGTGTACCATTTTGAAGTTATGGCACTTAAGTATCCTCCCGTGCCAAGTTATGGCACTCCAGGTGTTCTTTACTCGCTTTGCTTGGGAATAAATGCTAAAATTCACTTTTTTGTTTGAGGACTCCAGCCTTACTTTTATTAGGCACATTACTTTTTCATGTCCCTAGTTTTTAATCCAATTTTCATATTTATAGGCAATGTGCCTGGTAACACCAGCCTTACTTTTACCAGACACATTGCCTTTTCATGTCCCTAGTTTTTCACGTCCCTAGTTTTTCACTTTTGTTTGTTGTTTTAGGACTAGCCTAGACAATTTAAACAAAACACCGTTATTAGACTTTTGGGTCTTCATCTTCAATAAGCGCTTTGGATCATATTTTTTGAACAGTAGTGACTCTTGCTTTGCCTCAGTGTGGGGTGAAATTACAAATTTAATTGGGCTTTACAACGAATATAAGTGCGTAGGATAGAGATAGAATCATTCATTGTCATTCTAGGACATTAAAATTATTGTGACTATTCATATATAATAAAGATACCCAAAGATTGATACAAGTGTGAGTAAGAAAATTTCAATCCATTTTCTCACCTTACGATGCCGCCCTATCTCCGATCTGCCCTAGTGTGGGTTGGTTCAGTGATGATGTGAAAGAAACTTCACAAGTGTATGGGGCTCAAATGGGATAAGTAATGGATAACCTATAGTGTTTAGGGTAAATAAATGAAATGCCTTTCATCACTTTGGTTATCGTATCATTTGTGAGAAAATCCTTTACCCTACAGACAGGGAATTTCCTATGTTTACTCCACAAGTATATAAATAAGGGATTACATATGGGATATGGCTTGCCTTTCATTATTCTGATGCACCTCATTTAGCATGCTCTATCAATCCGACATTGTTCATTTAGCTATCTTATTTTGATAATCCTTAGTAGAATCAATGACTTAGACAAACAAAATCATCATGCAAAATTCATTTTGAAAAGGCGTGGAGTGTTTTAAGTATGAGAGAGTTTGTAATCTTAGCACAAACAATTTATTACACTCAAAAACTTTATCAACGACATTGTAAGTATTTAATGAAATTGTCCCTACAAATATATTAAATTTTGAACAGTATGGGGTTATTCACAAATAAGTGTTCATGAATTGCCCCTATCCAATGGGGAAAGGACACATGAATAATTAGTTGGGGTTAGAAATCTGATCCTTAATTTGATGGGCGCGTCTATTTTTGGCTCCGTATAAGAGAAGATGCAGAAATTGATCGATAAATAGGGCCAAAAGCAAAAATGCAAATTGAGGCTTGAAAGCTTCTTGGGATCAGCTTTGTCAATACTTAAGGCACCATTTTAGAGTTTGGCATTCCTAGTTTTTGTTTGTCATCCGTACCTTTGGTGATCAGGTGATCCTACAACGTATAGGAGCGAATGTGTCATTCATGAACTCTCTTAGCAGTTGAAAAAATTGGGAATTATACAATATTACCATTCATTGGTTTGCAAATTGATTAAATGGACTTGTGGTATTAAAGCTTGAGGAGGGTATGAAGTCTTGTAAAATTTTTTATTAGTTTTTTATTTATATATTACATATGACAACATTGTTGCTGTTTTCGGGTATCGAACCCTAGTCATTCTTGGATCATTTCATCCCCCATATCACCATGTTAATGCACTGGTAATGTCCATGGGTTGCTTCTTTTTTTATTTAATTAAATTAGCTCTGGGATGACATGTCTTTTCACACTAAATTACGTGAATTGGATATGGGTCATTTCCATGTGCTTGTTTGACCAATATTGATTTGCTCAAATTAATCCACTAAGTTTGCTCCTCAAATTATGATGCTTCCTATCAAACAAGGAAACTATGTCAAAAGTGAAGTTAGAGGAGAGGTATTGGAAACAATAATGAGTTACCCTACCCCAAAATTTGTATTCGATGACTTCTTAGAATATCTCAAATATTGACGACAATCATTTTGTCTTGTCACGGTTTTGTGTTCTTTTGGATTGGCCCTTCTCATTCGTGGCCGTGTATGCGCGACCAATGGTCGTTGATTCATATTCAATGCCTTCCTTCTATGGATTTTTTTTTCTTTTTTTGCCTTTGACCATATTAGTAGCATTGGGCAAAGTCATGTACATCGGATTTCCATAGAATCTGAGATGAATAGTTAAAGCCTTCAGTTTTCTGATGGCAATTATTTCTTGGCAGAGCATGCATCTGGAATAGGAAGTGAGGTTTGTAGATTCAAAAGTCATCATCTGGAATAGGGGGCTAGAGATCACCTTGACTATTTGGATTTTCTCTCTATTAATAGTAGTAATTCAAAGGAAGGGAATAAATTTTTTCTTTGTGCTTCTTAGCTTGCTGAAGCTAAACGTCCCAACAATGAAATTGCAATTTCTGGCCTTTTGGGGTATGTCATACAAAGAAGACACTGCTCAGGCTTGAGGTAGAGCTCCACGGATGACTCATAGAGATAACTTAAAAAATGGGGGAAAGTAGCATGGAGAAAGATAACTAGGTTGCTTGCCCCTGCTTTCTTGAAAGAGTGTTTTCGAATCTGATGAGTCCATATAATGCGCTAGTTTCAAATGCCCTTTTTCACGCTAAGTCAAGGGGGTGATGCTTTGAGACATGAAGTAAGTAAATTAGAAAAACAAATAGCGTTGAATCTAATACATGCTTTGAAAAAAGTCTTTGGTAGTGAAATATTTTTGTTTTCAAAATGATTTTTTTTAGGGAGGAAGTATGAGGAAGCCTAGCCCTCAAAATTCTTTTTGGATGATATTGTTTTATGATTGTTAGATATCATTACAAGGCCAATTTGGGGTACCCCATCATGCCCTCATTTAACATTACGCGGATTTACATTTTGGAAGGGAAATTTCAAAACTCAATTTTTCAAATAGAAATGATGTTCAAAAAATAAGAAAAGATAAATAAGCCGGACTAAAAATAGATGGATAGTTTCCCACATAGGGGAATATGCAAGGAAATAAAAAAAGGGTTCTACTCAAGTGAGCTTACATCCATTCCCCCCAATGGTCCTTCATTGGTAGCACCCACAAAGAAATCTCCGAACCAGTCGCTGGTCACACCCTTTTGTGCTTCTTGGTTCGTGAATTTTGGATCATCCATGCTTTCTCATCCGTCGGGGATGATGCCCTGATGATTGTTATAGAAATTCTAGGGGATTGAGTAGTTAACATAGTAGTTGAAATTATCACTTGGATGACCCAAGGTGTCAATGATTGCCTTTTTCTCCATGTGTCTTTTTAGCATGTTCAGGGAACATGGTACGGGTGTTAAGTACCATGAAGAGGTTATCTCTACCATAATATAGCCATGGAGAGCGAAATGTTAATACTCTAGCATCCAAGAGATCATGGACTTTGTCTTTCAGAACTGTACGGTTGTCTAGTGAGTGCCCAACTCCCCCGAATGGTAAACACAATACTTGGATGGATCATAGTCAAGGAAGTACTTAGGGGTAGGGCGTCTCAATTCCCTTGAGGTCATTTCGTATTTTAGGAGGATGGAAAAGATAGTGGCCATTGATTTAGGAAGTGGCGAAATGGTTGTGTGTTACCTGGGGACTGGGTTAGCCAAGCTCCCTACCATGTCGTGTCAATAAGGTCTTATTCATTTGTTTCAACAGCTGACTCCCTCTTGTGATGAGAGAGGAATGTATCATGCAGTTCATCAACTTGATGTTGAAGCTGCTCGAACGAAAAGTTATCGTCTGTTCCTTCTAGCGAAATGGTTGTGTGTTGCCCGGGGAATGGGTTAGTCGAGCTCCCTACCATGTCGTGTCAATAAGGTCTTCTTCATTTGTTTCAACAGCTAACTCCCTCTTGTGATGAGAGAGGAATACATCAGTGGCTTGAGCGAAATTCTTTGTCATTCTGGCATATCATCTCATGCAGTTCATCAACTTGATGTTGAAGCTGCTCGAACGAAATGGTTGTGTGTTACCTGGGGACTGGGTTAGCCGAGCTCTCTACGATTAGTGGCGACTCCATTTTAAAAATTAATTTACAGGTTAAAAACTTAGACTATTAAAGTCGTGAATTGGTGGACTTGGAAGAGTCCGGGCTTAATAAATTTAGCCATACCATTAGCCTCTGCCGACGCTTGCACCTAATTGCGGGCATCGAAAAAAGAGGTCGCGACATCACTAAGTCACTCCTTAATGTTTTTCTCTCTTTTGAATACACGTATGAGCACTCTTGATGAAGAACAAGTGATTTGAGAAACTTTAGACTTTGGAATTCTAGCTTTCATGCTCTCCATCGAATGACTTGAAAAACCTCCTTAAATTCTCCTCCATGCCATTATGACTGTTGGCACTTTCGGAGGAATTCTTCAAATCAACTCGTTGGACAAAATCAGTCAAGGAAATCTTGAGTTGTTTGAAGATTGAGATGAAAGTCCGATGATCCTGGTCGCCCATACAATCAGGATCTTGGTTTCTATAAGTAAATTCTTTCCAAATAAACTTGTCTTCCAAATTGATTTTACCATTTCGTGATTGATATCCAAAAAGGTAAGTGAAACTTACAACCAGAAAGCCAGATATATCTTGTTCGTACTGAATTCGTGAAGGAAGAATAATAATTGTGAGTCTGATTATATCTTCAATCTTCACTTAAGTTCAGTTTGGGTCTTCGTCAGAGTAGGGCAGATTTCTGATGTAAAATAAACTTTGATAGAAATTCACAGAAGTCTGGTATTCCTTAGAATGAGAATAAAAATAGAAAAAATTTGTCAACATCAAAATCTAATAGGAGTTTTCTCAACAGCAGCAACCAAGGCAATTGAAGTTAGAGAAGACAAATTTAAATAAGGGCTTTATCTCAAAGATCTACAACGAGCACAAGAAGCAGCCGAAGTTAAGGAGTATCAAAGGTTGAAGGAAGAAGTTGATAAGATAGCTAAAGAGTTCAAAGAAACAATGTAACATGATGGCTACATCCACATTGAGAGAAGAATAGCTGATGAAGGAGAGTATTGAAGAATTACACCTCCTCTTTTCTCTTAAGAATTCTCAATTTTTTCAAATTATCTAAATATTTAGATATTTCGTTGAAAGATTTTTTAAGAAACGTGTAGAAATATTTGAGGATATGTTTTTCTAGAAAGATCTAGAAAGAGATAGAAAAATTTAGGAAGATATATCTCTAGGGATATTCTTCTAGTTAGAAATATCTAGGATACTTCTCTATGTTCTAGAAAGATATTTATCTAGAACTAGCTAGCTATTTTAGGAGGTACCCCCTGACCACAAGGGAACCAGAAAACTGAACATGTTTACACCAACTTACAAGTACCAGACTGCTGCCCAAGGTTTGCCATGTCCCAAACCTATGGAACTTATGTGCGAGTAACATTAGGATTAGGATGAAAAGTAACATCTTGCAATCTTTAGATTTAAGGAACTGGGAACAACCTTAAGTGATGAGTGTGTTCCGTTGGCAGATTTCTTATTCCATATCACCTTGTAGTCACTAGAGTAAAGTAACATCTTGCAATCATTCAAAGAAGAAAGTCATCAGATTTCTCATTTCATGTTATTTTGGCAGTTTTGCAATCTTGATGCCACTGCTGGCTTCTTTACTTTTACTTCTCTCTTGAATGTTTCATGCCATTTCAAGTAGTATGCTCCCCTATTGCAAGATGCTCAAGGACCTTGCATATTCCTCTGCATATGCGTATCATACTTAATAGACAATCCATTGGTAAGTACTGGAAACTGGTCTCTGAGTACAAGGAGGCATTAGTTAGTATTCCGAGATTGTTTATGCAACTCTGAAAGCTCCAAAATTTTGACATTGAACATTTGGGAAATAATTCAATGTTTTCTATTTAGAGAATTTTTCTTTCCCCCATTTTCTCTCTTACACTCCTATCCTGCTTCCTGTTGTAAAATTTTCACCTGTGTCATTTCCTTTTTTAGTTGTTTTGTTTGGATGGATTTACTCTCTTGACATCAATCATGTCATGTCTGCATAGTATTTGAAGCAGCAATCTTGTCCAGTCTGGAATCTCAAGTTCATCTTAGTAAACATATTTACAAGTAACAAGAAGCAGTAGCGATGCACCTGAAAACTAACCACGAGTTAGCTCCTGTGTAGGCAGTCGCATTCATCTCGTAATTCCCCTAACAAGAAACGCCTCAGGGAGTTCATTCAGGGCCTGTTTGGGAACCATCCCAATAGTGCCAGATTCTGATTTTTTGTTCCCAGAATCAGTTTGGAACGAGAATCGTGTTTGGTAAAATTTTCGTTCCCGGGAACAAATACGTTCCTAGAATCAGTTTGTGACAAGATTTGAGAATAAAAAAAAAGTTGATTCTACGTCCGAGAATCAAAAAAAGAATCAACACAATAAAATTCTTATACTAATTATTATACTATAATAATAATATAATAGTAATTATATTAGTATACTAATAATAATATTATATTAGTATACTAATTATTAGTATATATAATATTACTAATTATTACTATAATATAATTATTATATACTAATACAATAATTATAATTATATAATTAGTATATTAGTATAATTATTAATACAAGTATACTATAATATAATTATAATTATATAGTATAATATTATAATAAATATTAATTATAATTAATAATATACTAAAAATAATTAATAATTAATAGTTAGTAATATTATATAATTATATTAATATACTATGTATACTAATATTATTAATAATATTACTAATTATTAATATAATACAATAATATAAAATATTATTAATAGTAATTATTAATATTATAATAATAGTTAATAATTAATATACTAATTATTATAATATTATTATAGTATACTAATAATAATATAATATATTAGTATACCAATTATTAGTATAGTAATATTATATAGTATTATAGTATACTATTACTAATAAGTATATTACTAATAAGTAATAATGTTAATAGTATAATTACTAGGAGAAAAAGGGTAAAAAAAAAAAAAAAGGGAAAAAAGGAAAAAAAAAAGAAAAAAAGTAAAAAGTAAAAAAATTATTTAAAAATTAAAAGAAATTAATTTGGAACAGAATCAATGAACACGTTATCAAACGCAATTCTATTCCAGAATCAGAAATTTTGGACAATTACCAAACGCGTTCTTTTACTCATAATCAGTTTCCGAAACAGAATCGAAAATAATCATTTCTTGTCAGAATCAGTTCCCAGGAACAGAATCGTTACCAAACGCGCCCTCAATACCCAGTAAACATAAAATTCTCTCGACAGCAGTGAATAGAACCATAAAAAATGTCATAAACGATATACTGCTCCGATTTCTTCATAAAGAAGGATAGCAACTTTCTTCAGCTGTAGATTGCACAGGGACTTGGGTGGGTAAAACTGTAAAAGTATAATTCTGATTAAGGATATAATGGTGCACCTGTCACCTTCCATAGAACAAGTCAATACTCAGTAATATTGTCCCAAAGTTTATCTTTCTTATCATCATCTATTTTAATTTTTGGTTGTTTTCCTTCTGTAAACCAAACTATGGATCATATTATTGACGGATATACTTGCCACGCGAGAAACATTTGTCTTCAGGAATGTGATGTCGTATTAGTATTTCTCTTTACGTGTTATCTAATTTGCAACTTGATTAAATTATAAGCTGACTGCAGCAATATTAGATTAGACTACTCCTAGGAGACTTGGAATATGCAGCAATATCAGAGTAGACTACTCCTAGGAGACTTGGAAAATTCAGCAATATCAGATTAGACTATTCCTTGGAGACTCAGAAAAAGTTCCTACGTTCTTTCTCCCTATCCTAGTCTGCCCCCATCATTCAAGTTTCTTTGCCCGGCAAATGATTTTTGTGGGGAAAAGTGCCAAAAAAATCCTAAACTTTTTGCCTTTATGCTGATTTAGTCCTAAACCTTTTTTTGGTGCCATTAAGTCCTAAACATTTTTACGTTGTGCCAATTCAGTTCTTTCCGGCTAATTTTGGCCGGAATTTTGGACGCCGGCCGACGGACGTGGCCTTATCCGCGTTGACGTGGACAACTTTTAATAATATTCAATTTTTTTTTTTTTTTTTGTCTTTTTCCTCCGGTCGGTCGCCGGTTCGGCGACCGCCGCAGGCGGCGATGGGCGGGAGGGCGAGCGGACCTCGCCGGCCACCTCGCCGGATCTGGGAGGCTCGCCCTCGCCGGCCATGGGCGAGGCTCGCCCTCGCCGGATTTGGTGAGGTCGAGCCTTGCCGGCCATGGGCGGGGCTCGACCTCGCCGGATCCGATGAGGGCGAGCCTTGCCGGATCCGGTGAGGTCGGCCTCGCTCTCGCCGGCCGTCGCCTCGCGCCGCGATCCCGGCAATCGGTTAGAGGAAAAAGACAAAAACAAAAATAAAAATAAAAATAAAATATTAAAATATTAAAATATTAAAACATTATTAAAAGTTGTCTACGTCGCGCCGATAAAGCCACGTTAGCCGGCCGGCGTCTAGTCAGTAAAATTTGGCCAAAATTGGCCGAAAAAGACTGAATTGATACAACGTAAAAATATTTAGGACTGAATCGGCACCAAAAAAAAGTTTAAGATTAAATCGGCACAAAGGCAAAATGTTTAGGACTTTTTTGGCACTTTTCCTGATTTTTGTGCATTGGATCAGTCTTCCACCATAGGCTATGTTAATTTTCCTGCTCAGAATTTGATGTACGTCTTCATTCACTGTTCACCATATAAGCTGCTGAAGAAAGGATAAGTACTAATAATAAACAACAACACAACAGGGGAAAAAAAAAGCCAGACATGAGATTACCAGACATGAGATTATGTTACCTTTTAGATCATGGCAACATTAACGGGAACATATTTATGCACACGGCCATGTGAAATTGTCTGTAGAGACAGTAAATAAAAGTGCATCAATATTTTACTGGGCAAAGAAAAGGTGCATTTGCTGTTAGGAACAGAAACGTAAAAGAGAAAAAGTCAAGTCAGAGGATTGACAAATTTTTACGGGAAAACCTCTTCAAAATCAGATGGCGAAAAAACGACGGTGCCGCACTAAACAATCGTTTCACTATTAGTATCAGGTTACAAATACAAGAGAGATCACCTATGTACATAACAGGAGTCTGGCACATACAAAGCTACAGCGAAAACTAATTATCTATTTATTTAGAACTATTTATAGAAATGCACCTTGGGGGTAGTTGACCCGCCCCCCCCCAAAAAAAAAAAAAAAAAAAAAAAAACAAAATGAGGGGTGCTGCAGAGTTGGAGCAACGAGTTTTCACAGTACTTTCCTCTATTAGACTCGACAATACCTTGAATTGGTGCCTTGGTGCTTTCGATCAAATTTCGAAGGTCAATCAACTGCATAATTACATCGTATTGATTTTGTCCTGATAAGAGGCGCCGCCCTTCTCGAATCAAGACTAAGTTGATCAAAGCTTGTCTCAGGTAAATCTGCAGCATTCCTTGTGCGCTAGTGTGATGCATTTCAGATTATTCTATCGGTGATCTCTGCCACTTGATCGGGATTAGATTGATCTGAAACAAATGCAAGCCCTCGATCTTGCAGACTGAACATCTTGCCTTAGCCTTTAGTGCTCTTACCTAATAATACTTACCTACAATTCTTCGATGTGCAGCACCCATTTTCAAAATGGAAAGTCCAACCTACAATTCGTAAGTGTATGTTCTAGGACCTTTTCCTGCAAGGGGAACTTATTCATTACTCCATAGAGTTTGTGAACGTGCAACAAAGTAATAAAATAATGTCCACCAGAGTACCAGTCGGGCCAATAACTTTAGGTTGATATGCGCTGACACGCTTAAAAGTTTGAATATGAGGAATGGAGGACTTATAAATACCCATTCCTTATCCACCAACTGGTAACTTTAGAACTTTACATGATCTCTTTAGCCTCAAATCATTAGCTTGATCCTTATAAAGCATTTTGTCTCTCTCTTGCTCCTCACCTCTTCCCTTCTCTTGATTAGACAGCCTCACTTAGTGTAATGGAAGAAACAAGCATACCCCTTCGACCTCCCACTTATGGAAACCTAGTTACAATTCTCAGCATTGATGGTGGAGGGATAAGAGGGATTGTTCCCGCTACTATTCTAAGTTTCCTAGAGTCTGAACTTCAAGTATTGAGCTAATGCTAAAGCTGCGTGCATAGTTGGTATCTGTTTTGCATGTCATTCTAATTTAACAATATGCCTGAATCCATTTTGTAGAAGCTGGATGGTAAAGATGCAAGACTTGTGGATTATTTCGACGTGATAGCAGGAACAAGCACAGGGGGTCTTCTGACTGCCATGCTGACCAGCCCTAATGAAAACAATCGTCCCATGTTCGCTGCCAAAGACATCGAGGACTTCTACCTTGAAAATGGCCCTAAAATCTTCCCTCAAGACAGGTTTGAATTTAGTTTCTCTCTCTTCTTGTCCTCATCATCATGTCAGAAGCTTCCTCTATATGACTAATACATCTTGGGGGACTCAAGATTCTAACTTCTCCTTTCAATTCTTAATCGACTGCTTTGCAGTTGTCCATTAGCTCCTTTCACAAAGATGATGAAGACGCTCACAAGACCAAGGTATGATGGCAAATACCTTCATAGCCTTGTGAGGGAAAAACTAGGGGACACAAGGTTGCACCAGACATTAACCCATGTTGTGATCCCAACTTTTGACATCAAGCGTCTCCAGTCAACCATATTTTCTACCTACCAGGTGTGCATCCTGGCACTACGTTATAGCGCACACCCTCACCAATTATATTTACTCGATCGCCTTATTGTATATTTGACTTTTTTTTATCATCATCTGACAAATGATGCTCTCGTATCAATTGTTTTGGACAGGTGAAGAACAAACCATCCATAGATGCCTTGCTCTCCGATATATGCATCGCGACTTCGGCTGCACCAACTTATCTCCCTCCCCATTATTTCAAAACCATTGATCACTCAGGAGCAGTGAGAGAGTTCAATCTTATAGATGGTGGGGTGGCTGCAAATAATCCGGTGAGTACAAAAAAGAAAAAATGTAACTCCACTGTGCCGATAAATAGATTGTGCAGGCAGCAACTTGAATGTAATATATGTGATGACTAGGAAAACTTACTGTTATTGCTGTGAATGATATGCAGACTTTAGTTGCAATAAGTGAAGTGACGGAAGACATAAGCAGGAGGAGACCAGACTTCTTTCCTATAAAGCCGATGGACTACGGGCGTTTTCTGGTGATATCTTTGGGAACCGGTTCACCAAAATCTGAAGAGGGGTACACTGCACATGAAGCAGAAAACTGGGGAATCATTGGTTGGTTAACGAGCGGAGGGTCCACGCCTCTGGTTAACGTTTTCACCCAAGCAAGTGCAGATATGGTTGATCTCCATCTTTCTGTTGTTTTCCAAGCTCTTCATTCCGGAAATAGCTATCTCCGCATCCAGGTATATGAATACTAGTATAAATAGGGCATATATATGTAGGAACATGCACATGTGCATATGTTTACCCCTTACTGTTCTTTTGCCGATATAAGATGTTGATCTCTATTTTCAATTATTTTTGTAGGATGATAGGTTGAGTGGACTTGTATCTTCGGTGGATATAGCCACAAAGAAGAACATGGATGATCTGATCAAAGTAGGGGAAAGACTACTGAAGAAGCCGGTGTCTAGGGTTAATCTGGACACCGGAAACTTGGAGGCGCTGAATCGAGAGACTAATGAAGAAGCTCTCATAAGGTTCGCCAAGCTACTTTCCGAAGAGAAGAAGCTTCGCCTTGCTGAGTCTCCTCACGAACGTGCTCGCTTTGCGAACCCTCCCGCTTCATCACCTGCAGGATCTTGACGTCTCGAGCTTTCTAAGCTCTAATAGCACCAAACTAGTACAATGACATATACCAGTCAAAGTTGGAAAATAGTGGATCAGACTCCATTATTCTTTATTATTCTTGTGTATATCAATAAAAATCCCAACGGAATGGTGTGGCAGATAAAATTTTTTTTGTATAATAAGGAGAGGGAAAATGCCCTCGATATTCTTTTTAGCCGTAGATAGATGTTCTCATGATGTTTTGCATGGTTGAATAAAAAGTCGTCCCTGCATGACGGCCAGTCAAGTCTACAATACTGTAATGGAACGAAACTTCAAAAAGTCGTCCCTGCATGACGGCCAGTCAAGTCTACAATACTGTAATGGAACGAAACTTCGAAGTTATGTTGTTTCTTTCTGGTCTCCCCTTGATTTTGGTATTATTGATTAGTTTAAACCTGATCCGCATGTAGACATTCTCATTCTGCTAAATGAACCTTTGATGCTAGGTCCACTTTTTTCTTTCTTTTGCAAACAATGCTTATTTCTTTCTTTCACCTATGTGCAGACAAATGATTGATCCGCACGACATTAAATGGGCTCATATATTTATAATCAAGTATGTAAACCATGGAGAAACAAAAAATCCTAAAATATCAAAGATAATGCTACATTTTCTTGTATCCAACGTTACCATTTACCCTTGAGAAAATAAAAATTGCAGACGTAAGCTCCTCATTCATTTAATTAGTAAGTAAATATCAAACTCTCACGGGAACATCAAAATAAATACATAATCTTATTTATATCAAACACTCAGTTATACCATGAAGTTAAGTTAAAACAAACACAATGTTGCAATACTTATATTTACGTATTTTACAAGAAAAAACACATCTCTAATTGTAAAACATGTAGAAGGAAATATATAAAGTTATTTAAAGATATGCTATTCAAAATTTCAATTAAAAATATATTTTTGTTAGTGTAGAGTAGAAATCATAAAAGATAAAAGTTAAAGATTTATATAGTTTTACAAAATTATACTCTAAACCATAATAAAATTATTTTCAAGCCCGTGGAATGCACAGGATATCAATTAGAGCTAAATAATATTAGAAATATGAGTGCGCGTGCAAATGGGCTTTATTTAGCTCCAACAAAAACACGTCACCCGACTTCATAAACTAATTTTACAAGCTGATTTTTGTATACATAATATTATCCGTGAAATATATGTTTGTGCATCTAATCCTTTACCAATCAGTTCAATCGGCAATACGACGTCCACTCTTTCTTAATTTCTTTTATTTTGGAAGCGGATTGCTATGGGGAGAAAAACTTTGGATAGAGTATATTTATGAATGTCGGGTGATGGATGACATCAATTATAACGCATGAATTGTGTGGGCACTTGTATTTTCTGTTAGACCTAGTGTGATTAATTATTTCAAGTGATTCACATAGCCTAGTGAACTATTTAAGATATACATCATAAATTTTCATTTCCAGCATTTGCAAAGTTCATAGTCAAAATCAACCATAAAACTGAGGGAAAATCCTACTAAGTATCCCAATCATTTTTTCCATTGGACACTAATACTCCAAATATTTTTTGCCTCACCAATAGCACCAAACTTCTATCAGTAACTCAAAAATATATTTCGTCACGGTTTTGTTCATAATATGCCGCATAAAATTTGATGTGGTAACACGTGTGAACAACACTAGGCAAAAAATTTGACGTAATTATACACATCTCTTTAATCTCTCCAAAATAACAACGCAGAGCTCTCTATATATTATATGGGATTTATTTAAGGTCTTTGTTCCATGGAAAGGGGAAAACTGTCTCCTTGCCAAATCCGTGCATGAGGACTAAGATTTTATCGAAAGAAAGGCTCCGATTAAATGATTTTTTGGTTACAAGGTTCACATTGTTCTATTTACCGATTAGTCAACATTTTGGGGTTTTTACTGGCAATGACGAAATGTAGGTGTTTATCTATGGAAAATAACGGCGTTGACGACCTACTCAACATCTAATTTACTAGTAAGCCTACTTAGACTGTGTGGTTCAGTATTTAGAAAAGGCCACTAAGCAGATGTAAAAACCTATAGCGTAAGAAGGTTTTCGTGAAAAGGAAAAACTGTTTGATACTGTAATTGAAAAGCAACTTTAAGAGGAAGACCATTTGGTGGAAACATAGTTCAAAAGTCCTTCAATTGACCAACTAATAATTCTTTTTTTTTTTAACTTGCAAAAAAAAATTGCCGCGACTTTTATATTTAATTCGTGTTGAGTATAATGTAAAAGAGATGTATTGACAGTTTTTATAAATTAAAAAGGTCACGTTTCTTCTTTGGCTAAAAAAAATCAGATGGAAAACAATCACATCAAAGTTGACTCTTTCTCAATTTTAAAGAAAGGCTAATTTCATTATAACAAACATGGCCACAATGCCTCAAGGAAAGAAATACACCATCCTTAGATATTTTCTAAATTTAAGGCTATTTGATCACATAAATTTGCCATGTTAGGATATGCATCATGGCACTGGCTCCCTAATTTTATGATATGTTATTTGATTAGCATCTTCACTCGTCAATTTTCATAATCATGCTATTCTGTACATGCAACGTTTTTGGTGAATGTATCATGCTTGATAAGCATCTATAGCTTGAGCAACTGAAATAAATTGCCAAAATTCATCTTCCTTTTCTTTCATGGTTTTCCTTTTCAAAAGAATAATTCATAACTGGTTAAAGTAACAAAATATAGAGTAAGAGTAAGAGAGGTAATGAATAAGCTTGACCATGTATTGAGAGAACAATTATCAACTATCATATATATGCAAACTCCCATAAAAAAAAAAAAAAAAAAAAAAAAAAAAAAAAAGAGGATACCAATTAAAAATAGGTCTCGCATTAGAGCACAAATAAAAATAGAGTTCACAAGTAAGGCAAATAGAATATGAATAAGTAGTTGAAATAAATCTCACATTTATACAATGTAGAATATCAAAGAGTTCAAATGAGTTGCTCAATGTGACTAACCTCTTCAAACCCATACTCGAGTCACTCGACTCTTACATCATCACCAATCAAATTCATGAATATTTACCTATTGTTTTTCTTTTCTACAAAATGAGAGAATGCAAAAAAGAAGAAATATATATAACTTTAGACTTGCAAAATCTCAAGTATGGCATTTAAGGTCTCTACAATTTACACAAATGGGTTGCTTAGGGTGGATTTAGTAACATTTATATTTCCTGAAATAATTTTTATTTAGAAATAATTTTCTCTATTTCTATTTTCTAGATGAGTTTATGAGTATAAAAATGCATTTGATAACCGCATAAAATATTTATTCTTGAAATAAAAAAAAGAATAGAAATGTATTTGGTATAACCCTAAAAATTTCTATTCCCAATATTTTAAATTTAATTATAAAAATGTTAGTGAAGACTTAACATTTCATGTTTGAATAAAATTGGACTTTTGTAATGATTTAATTGATCAAGATATTCTAAGATAGCCTAAGAAAATTCAACGTAATAGTTAGTTAATGAATAGTTGGAAAATGGTAGCAAAGAGTCACACTAGTTTATAACCCGCAATATGATAAGTTTGATAGAAAATCTTTGGTCAATGATAATAAATGGTTACATAGACCTTTTGAGCATTTTTAGTTATAAGAAGAAGAGCAAACACTCCTTGGAGTCGCTATGCTTTTGCGACCTAGTCTTATCTCTAGAAGAAAACAATATTAAAAAAAATCCATATATTAAACCTCTAAAAGCTTATTCAATTTTCATCGAGATCTCCTTTGGTAGACTAAATCTAAACTAGATAGTACTAAAATCTCGCAAAATTGCTCAAAATCTAATTTCTTATTTTTTTCCTAAAGTTTTGAAAATTTTTTATTCCAAAGAATGGGGACTTGGATTGGGTTAGGCGATCGGACTTTGTATATAAAGGCGAGCATTGCTACATTGAGTTTGTTTTTTAAAATGGCACTATTTCCCTTTTTGTTCTCAAGAACTAAAAGGTAAGTTTTTTTCAACTTCTTACTCTTATTTCAAATCTATTTCTTGGTCATTAATTTGTTTCAGGGAATGAAAAAATTGACTAATGTTATCAAATGTATTACTGTTTTTTTTTTTTTAGAGAAAAAAGAACAGAAAGATGGAGGAAGAAAAAGGTTACTAAAACAAGGCCTTATAACAGGGTTCTAGGCGATTTGCAGAAGTGCCGTTGGTTCCGTTCAGGAGGTACGGTAAAATGCACTCGAAGGGGAAAAAAAAAGAGAGAGAGAGAAAGAAGGAAAGAAAAAGAAGCCGCATATCTTTCTCACCAGTCATCCGCTGCTTGGTCTCGGACCCGCACGGGTCACCACAAAACAAGACACGAAAAATTTGAATCCTGAAAAACAGGCCCAGAAAACGCCCTGTCTTGTTCTCCCCCCTCCTTGTCTTCTCTTCTCCCCAGAAAAAAAAAACTAAACCATCTCTCTCTCTCTCTCTCTCTCTCTCTCCCTCTCGCCGCAGTCGCTGTTCCCCAGAGAGAGTGAGTGCACTCTACTCTTCACCTCTCTCTCTCTCTCTCTCTCTCTCTCTCTCTGCAAGTTAATTTGTCTCATTCTTCATCTAATTCCACCCCCTCACCACCACCATCATTACCACCATCTCGAATCCACTCTCCCTTTCTCCCTCTCTTTTCACGCCCCGTGAATTTCAGCGCTTTTTCCTACCACCCCCCTCCCCGACCCGAACTCGCCCTTAAAGAAAGGCATCGTTTCGATGAATGCTTTTGCTTTGTTCCCGTCGCGTGCGCTCGTCCAGATCTGCGACCGGAATGGACCCGGGTTTTCTCGCTTTCTTGATTCTTGATTCTTGATCCTGCACAGGTTTCGGCGTCGAGAATGCGGACGTAGGGTTGCGAACTTGCTCCGTCTCTTTTCTTTTCTTTTCTTTTTTGGCCCTTTTCTTGGAGCCGTTTTTGTGATCGCATTGGTTGGAATTCGCCGGATGGGATCGGGCGCTAGCAAGGCGTCCCCGAGCCGGCCTGGGAGGGATCGATCCAAAGGGAAAGGTAGGGTTTTCCAGTCGTCCTGCCTCGGGACCCCCTCTGGATCTCACGACAATGACGACGGCGATCAGGTGGGTGTTCCCATTTCTTTCTTTAGCTAATCGAGCCGGCGTTTCGATCGTTATGGGTTGCGTCGCTTGCATTTCCGGTTGGCGGCTTAGTTTCGGGGTTCGATTTTGCGTGTGTTTTTCGTTGGGCAAAGGATCTGTATTGGCTACATTGCTTGCATTTCTTGAAAATCGGTGATTTTGATTAGGACACGTGGTCCATTGGGCTAGTTTCTATTCGTTTTTATGCTTCGGTTTCGATTCTTGCATTTCGAGGGCCAATTTAATCAGAAGCAGGTGGACTATATTGGCCCTGTGGAGCATGATATCTTTAGCTCTCTTCTTTGTGTGGTGAGACCGGAGCGCAGAGTCTTATGGGAGAGCGTGATCTTTTGTCCTCTTTCAGGTTTTCGAACATCATGACAAAGATGTTGACTTCGGTTCTTGTACTAACCGGAATGGAACAGTGAGGGATGAGGTTAAGGTCGAATGTCACAGGAAAGCTGAAGTTGATTCCTCAGCTGATATGTCTTGTATGTCCTCTGATAATGAGTTTCAAGAATGGAACGAACCTAGTGGGGCCGGTCCTGTTGCTAGCACTGGAAGCAGCTCTATCCAAGCTTCTTCAACTCAGTCCTTGAATCCTACCAATCGCTTCCTTTCTCGCTTTAGTTTTTTTCCTGGCAACATGAGCTTCAGACTGAGCAGAGCAACCAGCTTACGATCTTCAAGGGATTATAATATCTCTCCACCAAATCTTACAGTAGAGGACAATGAAGAGGACTTTCATTTGCCTGGATCACCTCCCAGTGGGTTGGTGAATTTGAATGGATCTCAACAAGGTAGTTACTTCGGTCCTATGTTTTTTATGACTAGCAGTGACACAAAATGCAATGCACACACTGCCGATTAAGAGGTCGAATCCTGTCATCCGATTGTTCGAATGATTACTTAGCCAAATTTTCCAATCTTTTGCGCACATTACTTAGTGATGTTAGCAATGCCAAAATTGGGGTTGACCCACCAAACTCAATGTTCTGCGTCAACATTTATTGAACCAGGGAATGTAGAAAGTGGACTTCCTGAAAGACGAGCCGGAGCTCGCGAACCTGTTGAAAGGAATGTCCGTTTCAGTAGAACCCTCAGTGTGGGAAGGCTTCGTGATAGAGTTCTCCGTCGATCATCATTATCTGAATTGTCATTTGGCCCAGTGCAGCTTGGAGAGGTGAGAAATGATACTGAAGGTAGTGAAAGACAGCTCTTGAGTGTTGAGTCGACAGATTCAGCCCCTGCTGATATTTCAGCACCATCTGCATCGACATCAGGATACTCTCCTTCTGGCCTGTCTCACACCTTATTTAACAACCAAGATCATGACATAGAGGCAACGCAATCAAGGGAGGCTAGGTACCGTGATTTATTGGAACATCGGACAGATTTCCTTGAACGTCGGAGGCGAATACGTTCTCAGGTGAGTAAAATTTCTTCTTTCTTCTCTTGATATTTGTGTATTCTTACTATTCAACAGTACATAATTTTTACAGTGACAGGGGAGCATTTATCATCTATATATGGTACTGCAAAGTCCATTCATGTCATCTTGATTCTCATTATGAAAGGAAGAGTAATGAAAGGTTTGGGAATGACATAAGGCATGAAAGTAATCCAAGTATCTGTAATATTGCAAGAGGACTTTGATGATATCAAAGTCCTTATGCATTGAATTGTGAAATTCTTTTAATCCAAAATCTTGCATTATGGGTATTTCATGCTTTTTTTGTATGTGCGTCATTCATTTCTCCATTGTAGTTCATTTGTCATTGTCATTCTTAGTCACTCTAGTTGAGTTGAACGAAGCCACATAAAGTGTGGTCAAATGACTAGTTTCACTTTCACATCCATAGTTACCTCTGAAATGCGATCTACAAATCTTCCTTGTCCTGAAATTTTCTAGTCACATTTGTAGGGAAGCACAAGTTAAAGTCTACCGGTTCGAATTAGGTAATATGCAATGCTTGAATTAGGGGAACCATGTACAGCATCTGCTTGTATGTTACCCGAACACCATCACGTGGTCAGGCTATTTTTTGAATTTGCTGGATAGTTGTTGATCTTAGGCCATGATATCCTTCTCCATTGTCTTCTTACCTAGCTGAAATTAGATTAAAATCCCCTGGGACATCTTTAATATTGTAGGTTCGCGCTCTACAGAGATTAGGAAGCCGTTTTGAGAACCTGTCTGGCCATGAGAGATCTTGCATTCTATCTGGTCAGCATAGGACAGGTCGCTGCACGTGTCGTAGCAGTACTCGTGATGCCACTTCAAATGATGATGCTAATGCTAGGGCTAGCATATCAAGAATCGTAATGCTGGCTGAAGCTTTATTTGAGGTACTTAAGTTTGATTACCATTTCATGGTACTTTTTATGAATTTATTGTTATCTGTTTAAGTTGAATATTTTCATACTTAATTTACTTAGGTTCTGGATGAAATTCACCAGCAATCCGTTGTTTTATCCTCCCGGCCTTCAGTGTCTTCAATTGGATCTGTTCCTGCACCAAATGAAGTTGTGGATTCTTTGCCAATCAGATTGTACAAAAAGTTGCAAAAGAATCAGAATGAAGAGGCTGCACAGTATGTCTTGTTTATTCTACTCATGAGCCTTAGCCTACATTTCTAGTCTTTTGTGGATAAAACATTGGTTTGCCCATTCTGTATGTTAAGTCATGGTTTCCCCTTCCAAAAGCATATTCTTCTAGATATTAATATATCTAATAATGTGTTACCATCTTATTATGATTTAGTATTTAGTGCAATCTAGAGTCCTAGCTTCTAATTAAATTTGGTATATTGCTGTTGAATCATATAATTTTTTTTAGAGAATGACCTGTTTTGACTATATGTTTGGGTGGATGGACATCGTTTGTAGTCATGCGTGTATCTATGTATATATCTGCGCATCTGCCTCTTGCCTGCATCTGTGCGTGCACATGCTTGTGTGCACTTCTTCCTATCAATAAGTATTACTGGTGAATTTGCTCGATTTTGCAGGTCTTCTCTTTTCTTTGAGTTGAGTGTTTTCTTGATAAATTTGTGTTTTTGAAGTTCTTAAGTTTAAAGCATGCCATGATGTTTTGCTGGCACTAACATCTGATTTGTATTCAAGTTTCTGGAGTCTCACCCTCATAATGCCTTTGTCATGCAAAATGTGACAGATGTTACATATGCCTTGTGGAGTATGAAGATGGTGACAGTATGCGAATACTTCCATGCAATCATGAGTTTCACAGGACATGCGTAGACAAATGGCTTAAGGAGATTCACAGGTACGTTTCTGGCTAGGGTAGTAACGGTGTACGAATTAAGCACTTCTGCAGTCAGTGTGCTACCAAAAGGGACAGTTTATCTTCTCCAGCCTACCCCATTTATTAGTTTTTTAATTAGTTGCCATAGCTGGCTAAATAATATTGATGGGTACATGTTCCACAGGGTATGTCCACTTTGTCGTGGGGATATATGCCGGTCTGATTCATTTTCTGCTGAAGATGAAGCGAATCAGTTAGCTATCTGATTATGAAAGATTATAGCCTTTTTCTGCACTTGACGGTGGAAGGCTATGCAGACTCCCGAGGATCGACAGTAAAGCGCGACTCATTGTTAAGTTCAGTCATTTTCCACCAGTATGCAGTTGGCTTTCGATTTATTGAGAAATCCACTACTGGTAGGAATGGACTGAACTACTAGCCATCTGCAGATCTCCTTGTGGAGAGAGAGAGAGAGAGAGGGTTTCCTCTTTTATATTCTTCTGCTACATCATTCCCTCGATGAAGATGCTGGCTTTTTGGGTTGTTGACATGATTGTAAAGGAAATTGCCGGCGTCTAATCATGAAGGACCGGCAGAATTCTTTACCCTTTTTACATTGATACCGGAGATTAAAATAGGGAATCCACAATGTTTGCATAGTGTTC
Source organism: Eucalyptus erythrocorys (assembly GCA_014182555.1). Classification (NCBI taxonomy): domain Eukaryota; kingdom Viridiplantae; phylum Streptophyta; class Magnoliopsida; order Myrtales; family Myrtaceae; genus Eucalyptus; species Eucalyptus erythrocorys. The sequence goes on along the minus strand of CM024600.1, from coordinate 35,756,883 downwards.
ACATGCAAGTTCAGTGCTCAAGATGGATCTCTTTATTCAGCTTCAATTCACTTTCGGCTCCAGCATAGTAGCGGTCATCAAGCGACTCGACGCTTGAAGCCGAATGTGTTTGCTATCCCTGTATCATGCGCGATCCCTTGATGCCTTCTTGTTTGGGGAGTATTTCACGAAATGAACGAGACAGTACTGGATCAAACATGTGAACTCTCTCTGCTTTATGACTAATTTCTTCGGTATTTTCTCTTTTGATCCGTTAATTTCTTCCTAATTTTCGATTTTTCCAATTAAAGGCGTAAGCTCGTAGGATCGGATGAGGGACTTGCCGACTCTCTACCATTAGTGGTAATTTTTAAGTGTTTTGATTCTCCATGTCTGTTATTAAGTTATGTAAATAAATATTACCCAAGGGTGCCTTCACGAAATTATTATTGAAAATAATGAAAACTACCATGGTTGCGATTCATCCTATTAGTAATGGATATGATCCATTCAAGAATCTTTCACTTTGTAATAGCATTTTCGGGATGATAATGGAGATCAAATCAGATGTTTGAGTGATTATATGATTGAAACATTTAAATCAAGCATAATCGACACTACGTTTGGTTGGATGTTTGGTTGGATTTTTGGGAAAAGCCATTGGGAAAATGCAAAGTACTTTGAATTAAAAAGGCTTTTCATAATGCAAATAGTGTTTGGAAAAACTATATTTACAAAGGACTTTTTGTGATAAAAAATATTATCAAAAGAAAAATAAAGAAAATTGGTCGACAAGGACAGTGGCCACTGTCGATCGAAATTTGTTGCTGGCAGCTAATATCTGACTTAGGCAGCCCCGGAGATGACTAGGGAGGGTTGCTCGGGATCAAGTGACCCCCGAAGACCACCGACAAAGGCTACCCAAGGTCCGACAAAGGTTGCCTAAGGTCAGGCGACCTTTGGCGACCTAGAACTAGGTGGTGAGGTCGCGAGAGGACCTTGCCGCCCCTTGATCTGGGTCGCAGCGAGGCAAGAGGACCTTGCCGCCCTTGAATCTGGGTGGCAAGGTCGCGCGACACCGCCACAACCTTTGGCAACCCCGTTGCAACCTAGATTTAGGGCGGCAAGGTCCTCCTACAACCCCGTTGCCCCGTTTGGGTTGCGGCGAGGTCGATGACCCGGACCTCGCCGCGACCTAGATGGCGTGGCGGTCATGCCACCCCTCGGCGACAGTCGCGCCTCCCCTCGATGGCGATTGTCTGGGTGATTGTTGCCGTGCAATTACCTGCCCATCGTTGGCTACCCCTCATGGAGAAGAAGAAGATGATGAATAGTGAGGATAAAATCGAAAAAATGAAAAATCAATGAAGATAATTTGAGAATAAAATTTTTCATTTTACTCCCTCAACTCAGCATGCCGGGAAGGTTGAAAGCCCAAGGTAGCTCCTAATCTACCTTGGGCTTTCAGCCTTCATAAGGTTGGCATTCTTCAAATTGGGGTTAAAAAATTTTAACCAAACACCCTACATTGATCCCAAGATCTTTAGGGGCTCAAAAAGTGGCTTCTCAAGGCCACTCACAAACTCTATTTTCCCAACAATCCTCTTCTCATTTAGCTTGTTGATAATACAATTTAATGGGTTCCAAATCATTTGTTCTTTCGAATTGGAAAAAAAAAAAAATTTATTTCAAAATAGCCCTGAAATAAAAATCGAAACCGAAACGGTTCAACCATTTAAACCGGTTCACATACAAAAAAAAAAAAAAAAAAAAAATTTAAACCGGTTTAGAGACCAGAGAATCCCCGACAGACACCTCCTCTTCTCAGCAACAATCGAAGCGAAAAATTTGCAGAGAAAAAGGTAAGATAGCGGAGAGCTGATCGGAGCTTCCGTTCGAGGAGAGAAGAGACGATGAACTCGAACGCCGGCAGCTTCTCCGACGACCTCATCAACAACCCCCAAAGCGACCACCCTCCCGACGTCCTCCTCCCCCACCCTCACCTCCCCCAACCTCCCCCTCCCCAGCAGCAGCAGCAACAGCAGCAGCAGCAGCGCCGCCCTCGCGGGTTCGCTGCCACCGCCGCGGCCGCCGCGACGGCGGGCCCCGGCAAGGGGAAGAGGGAGAGGGAGAAGGAGAAGGAGCGCACCAAGCTCCGGGAGCGCCACCGCCGCGCCATCACCAGCCGGATGCTCGCCGGGCTCCGCCAGTACGGCAACTTCCCCCTCCCCGCCCGCGCGGACATGAACGACGTCCTCGCCGCCCTCGCCCGCGAGGCCGGCTGGACGGTCGAGGCCGACGGCACCACGTACCGGCAGTCCCCGCCGCCTTCTCAGCTGGTACGGTCCTCACCAATTTTTGCCTTCTTCGTTGCTCGATACATCGCGTCCGCGCAATGTCTTGACAAGAATTGAGGTGGAATTACGGGAGAAAGTGGAGAGATCGAAAGAGATTGCTTTAGCTTCTGATGCGATGGTGGTGGTTGTGTGACCACAGGCGACATTTTCTGCTAGGTCTATGGACAGCCCTGCGTCTGCGGCTTCTTTGAAGAGTTATGGTGTTAAGACGACTTTGGATTCCCAGCCTTCTGCTGTTATGAGGATGGACGAGAGCTTGTCGCCGGCTTCTCTTGATTCCGTTGTGATTGCTGAGAAGGATCCGAAGAGTGTGAAATATGGCAACGCTAGTCCTATCAATTCGGTCATCGAATGCTTGGATGCTGAGCAGGTATCATCCTTTTACTGCAATCATGGGGCTCGTATCCTTCATCACGTTGATGATAATTTGTCGAAGAATGAAAACAGTTCGGTTGAGCAAGCGAACAACAGCTGATATCAAATTGGAAGAGAATCTCACAAACCAATCTTTTTTTACTAAAAGCGCTCTTTTTTTTCGTTGTTGAGTTAGCTGATCCACAACTCAAGAATGGGTTGTTGCTGTCTAACTTGAATATGATTACTTTTTTATCAAATTGCCAGATTGAAAATAATTTTTTTTTCTTCAGTAAGCAGTTGATTTCATTCTTGGTCCAATAAGAAAATAACATATCTAATAGGGTATTTAATATGTGCAGCTAATTCATGATGTCAGTTCTGTGGACCGACAAAATGTGTTTACAGACACAGAGTTTGTTCCAGTTTATGTGAAACTAGTAAGTACATTTCCTACTTCAGCCTATAATGTATTAATATTCACAAGAGAAATTTTTGATTTTTTTTTTTTTGTCTGTCTGTTTGCTATTTTAATATTTTTCTCTTCCAAAAAGATATATCTTTTTATTTATAATCTGAGATTACTCTATGTATTCATACCAAGACACTTGAGCTCCTGTGACAGGACGGTACCATCAACAATTACTGTCAGCTGGTTGATGTGGAGGTCATGAGACAAGAGCTAAATCATATAAAGTCATTAAATGCAGATGGTGTTGTTGTGGATTGTTGGTGGGCTATTGTTGAAGGCTGGAATCCTCAGAGATATGTCTGGTCTGGTTATAGAGAATTATTCCACATCATCAGGGAATTCAAGCTGAAACTGCAGGTAAGTTGTAAGCCTCTATCTATCAAATGATAATTTTGATCTTTTGTGTTTATTTAAATTTTCATTTTATGTGTCTTTTGTTGATATCAGTTTAAAGTTCCAATTCATAATTGTCTTTATTATTTTGGATGGTAAAATTCTATCTTTCCGTTTTTCAAGAATGTTGCTCTAGAGAAGTTTTTGTTTGAGTAAGAGTAGGAATCATGTTTTTTTTTTCTGTTTTGTATCTCAAGTTGGGTTTGGCTCCATGTCAGGTCTTTAAAGGATTTGCCACCTTTTATATATTTACAGAGATTAATACTTTTTATCCTTGTATTTCAGATCCAATATATAGTTGTTTATCTGCATTTATGTGTCAAAATATGTTTCTCTGATGGAGTGAATGTATTTTGATATGTTTTCCCAATCTTGGAGGTTGTGTTGGCATTTCATGAGTATGGAGGAAATGATTCAGGTGATTTTTCAGTCTCTCTCCCTCAGTGGGTTCTGGAGATTGGAAAGGAAAACGAGGATATATTCTTTGCAGACCGTGAAGGAAGGAGAAACACTGAATGCTTGAGTTGGGGCATTGACAAAGAACGAGTGCTTAAGGGAAGGACTGCTATTGAGGTATGTAATACTTCAATTTCCTCTCAATACTTACCATTTGTTCATCTTTCATTTATATTCATATAGATATTTCCTTGCAAGAAAATTATTTGTAAACTAAGAGTTTTTTCTGTTGCAAACCTGCTGTGCATAAGTTATGGAGGTACAGATAATATACCTGACAGTTCTTTATGGATTGAGTAATACATGCAGGTATATTTTGATTTAATGAGAAGCTTCCGAACAGAGTTTGATGACTTGTTCTGTGAGGGTCTCATTACTGCGGTTGAAATTGGATTGGGACCAAATGGAGAACTTAGGTATCCTTCTTTTCCAGAGAGGATGGGATGGAGGTACCCTGGTGTTGGTGAATTTCAGGTATTGGTTGCACAGTGTGCATTTCCTTCTTTTTCAATTGGCGTATTGTTGGAAGCTCTTAGGCTGTGTCTGGGAAATACATCTAGGATGAATGACTATTGTCATAGTGGAATCTCCTAATGTTCCATGTTTTAGTTTTAAGTACAATTAATACCCCATAGATTGAATGACCATCAGTCTGGATCTCTATTATCATACATCCTCAGTTTGGTGTTGTTTAATTGCCTTCTGCTCTCACATTGGTTAGTAGAACAGTGCATGTTGCACGGATGTCATGATGGGTACAATCATTCTGCATTTCCTTCTCTTTTGTGATTTTGACAAATATTGAGAGCTTTTAGCTAGGGCATACTGTTGAGGTCAAATTTCGATGCTTGTTATAAGCTGGCTACAACATTACTATATAAGAAAAACATGCATTTCTGCAGCAGTCCTTCACTCATGAATCCTTACATTGGAAAATCCAGATGAACTAGTGTATCTATGAAAGTTAAGCTGATCAAAACTTGGATTAGGAAGTGAATCAGTTCATTCTTTTGTGCATTATCTTTTGAATAGACCTGAAATTTGTAGCCTAGTGCCATAACTAATTACAATCACTTCTAAGTTAAAAAAAGAGAGAAAAAAAAAGAAAAAAAAAAAGAAAAAGAAAAGAGAAGAGATGAGGATATAATGGTTATTACTAGGTGGAAAGTGTAGCCAGGTCATTGCTACTGGCAAAGGTCACTTTCATTTTGTGGAGACTGGCTCACTTGAAGCCTCTACCCTTGAGAGTGGTTCGAGGTGATAGGGTCTCTAACCAATATTGTTTTAGTGACTCATGTAAGTGAAAGATTTGTTGTGGTATACTCATAACCATCACGAAGTGACCACACGTTGTGCTGCTCATGGTAACAAAGCTCCTGATAGAGAAAATAAGAAAAACAAGCCACAGGAACAGTAACAAACTTGGTTTGCAACTATAAAATCTAAGTTGAACTCCACCTTCAAAGTCCTTTTGCAAGCCATGATAATTCTTCATAAAATGCTTCTTATCCTGTGGGCAATTGCTTTATTTATTTCTTAGAGCGGCTGCTGGGCTTCATTTCTTTCAGTCCTATTAGCACTAAGCCTCTTCATTTTTATTAACATAAACTTCAATGTGAATCTGTGATGTAGTGTTATGATAAGTATTTACAGCAAAATTTGCGGAAAGCAGCTAAAATGCGTGGGCATTCCTTTTGGGCCAGGGGGCCTGACAATGCTGGTCAATATAATTCTAGGCCTCATGAGACAGGGTTTTTCTGTGAACGAGGGGATTATGATAGCTATTATGGGCGTTTCTTCCTCCACTGGTATGCACAGACTCTGATGGACCATGCTGATAGCGTTCTGTCTCTTGCTAATCTTGCATTCGAGGAGGCCAATATCATTGTAAAGGTAGACTCAATATGTTCTTTCCTTTAAATATTTAGCTACATTCCCATTGATTGGTAAGTCTATGGTTCTATAGCAGTGTTGTTGTTAACCTTTCTGATATCATAAGCTAGACTTGTATCCTACGCATTATGGAATCCTAGTGCAACCCATAGTTTTGTTCAGTGCTGCACATAGGGTGAACAGGGTTCAATTTAGTTCAGCTTGGATGCTCCAAATCCTATTAAAGAGATTTGATTTGGGAAATTTGGAAACCAAATTCAACTGAATGAGGAAGTGAAACCGAACTCAAATTGGCACTTTTGTTTGGTTCCAAACATCACCCAACTGAATTATCATTTCTCTTTCACTTCATTGACCACAAATGTTAGAAATTTGGATTATTCAATTTTAAAATATTAAAAGTAGGCCTCTAGAACAAGAACAACAATGATGAAACATTAAACATGCGAAAGGTGCTAAACAGATCAACAAATAGATGAATTTCATAAAAGTGGATGGCTAAAGGTTAGAACAATATATTTTGGGACCAAAGCATCACAGGCTCGCCTGCTTTAACCACTCTAGAAACCCTTCAACAACAACCTCCACATCAGAGATAATTAAAAAGAGAAAAAAGAAAAATTCTTTGTTTGACGGTTGGGAGTTTTCATTTCTTTGAGAAAAATTTTGACCAACCTCCAAATTTGCAATTCCTAGCGGCCACCTACTACTTCACAGCTGCCAGTTTTTGCGAGTTATGCCTAAAATTGCCTGTGCTCATTTCACCCTTCAATGTACATGAAGATCTCCGTTACCTGTAGTTTGTACTATTACGGTCCCTATTAGGGTCTTGCATGCCTTATGGGTTCTAAGAGGTTCTAGGCAGTTGATGAATCTTCCTTTTCAGATTACGAATGAGCAAATTTATCGCAATTGCTTACATATTAAATTTTATCAGGAAGTTTCTTGCTGCCAAGTCCTGGCATAAGGGATATTGGTTTGTCTCGCCCTGGTGTCATCAGTCATATTTGTAAAAGAGTATAATAAAAGTCGAGAACCTTGTGCCATCAATTGTTTAGCCTTTCAATTGGTGTGATCAAGTTCTAACCTTTTCAGAAAACTGCAGTCAAGTCTCGACCAGCATGTTTTCGATTTTTATCTGTGGCTGCCTCAGAAGTTGTCGTGTAAGCCATTTCCACCTGGCAGACAGGCAATTTTTGTGAGGTCTTGATTGCATTTTTACAAAGGATTGAAAACTAAAGAGTAATTTTCGAAGAGAAAGTTGAACTTGATTGCATCAATAGAAATGCCTAGGATTCAATTGCACAATAAGATTTTAGGCTTCCAATAAACTTTTCTGCTGAATTTGCATGATACTCATCAATATAGTTTTTTTGAACCCTGAGCCTATCTGAACCTATACTTGAAGTTCAAACGGATGGATGCATCTCATTTCTTTCTTTGTGTTCTGTTTTTCTATGCATTAAGTGCAAGAAGTATAATGCAAAGATGAATTATGAGCAAGTTATAATGTGGAAAAACAATGCAATTTGCAGGTTCCTGCAGTTTATTGGTGGTACAAGACAGCTAGTCATGCAGCAGAGTTAACAGCGGGATACTATAACCCTACGAATCAGGATGGCTATTCTCCTGTTTTTGAAGTTCTTAAGAGACATTCTGTGACACTGAAGTTTGTTTGCTCGGGTTTACATAGTCAGGAAATTAATGAAAGTTCTGCAGATCCGGAAGGTTTAAATTGGCAGGTGTTGATCTTATTTGTTTTTTGTCCTGAAAAATTGCTATCTTACCATGTGTTTATAGTTATTTTCTAACTCTATTGAATTGCCTTTATGGATTGCCTCTACATATGCAGGTTTTAAATTCTGCATGGGATCGAGGTTTAGCAGTAGCAGGCGAGAATGCACCATCATGTTATGATAGAGATGGGTTCATGAGAATAGTTGAAATGGCAAAGCCAAGAAATGATCCTGATCGCCACCATTTCTCATTCTTCACGTATCATCAGCCATCTTCTCTAGTTCAAAGCACAATGGGCTTCTCAGAGCTGGACTTTGTCATCAAATGCATGCATGGTAAGAATATTGAAAGGAATTTTTTCCGGCTCTCAGACGAATAGAAGTACACTTTAAGGATATTGAGTTATAGAAATGAGGATTAGTTTTCTATTTTTTTCATTCAATGAACATTTCATTTTAAATTTTGGAGACCGAGAATCGATGTTAGTGGGTCACTTGGGAGTTAGTAAATAGGACATCGCCAATTAAGAAAATGGCAACCATGCTTGGAATGATATCAAGTTCAGTATCTATCTAAGGAAAGCTTTCCTCGTGTTCGAGATCAGGATGGAGTCCCTCGAGATATTATCCATTTGTAACATGCTTTCTTTTCTGATCCACAGGAGGAATTCTGGAAGATCTACTACAATGTTGAAGCATTGACTACGCCACATTGTATTCTCGCGAATAGGCGAATACCCCTTAGAAAGATGTATTACCATGTTAATGCATGGAACAGGGCACTACCTTCTTCCCCATTTCTTTGGAAGTTTGATTCATATCCACATCGGTTCCAGCTGTCGGGACCAATGAGCAGCCATCTGGGGAGAAGCAAGAGTAAAATATTAGCAGAAGTAGCCGAGTCTTCTGACCTCAAGTTACGTCTTTGATCGTAGCTAAGTTTAATCTCAACCTCAAGAGGGAGCTTGGACAGATGCTGGAAGGAAATGTTTTCTTTGTTTAGGCAGCGTAATGGAAGTACGAAACAGAGGGAACTCGCTAGGATTTTGAGGGGCGCTAATCCTCTTCGGGTCAGATAAATTCGGAAAACCTCCTTCATTTAATTTGGCGCAGAGAGATAAATTTGGAAAAATGTTTTAATTTTGGTACTTTGGCCTCGTGCTCTAAAATAATAAAATCCTGCCGAGTCAGCATTTTCAATACTAAAATTAGATTAGCTTATTAGAATTCAATTACACTTTTATAACAAATTTTGATACTTTTTGATACGCTTATCCTTCTAAAAATCTAACAAAGCAATGTAATATTTTCTCAAGAAGAAAGCGAAAAGAAACGAGTCAGTTGGAACAGATGCCCCCGCAAAGATGCTCACACGCCGTCCCCGAGGAGTCTTAACGCATTTGATACTAATAAGGTTAGCGTATTTATTGCGGTCATGGTCTAGGAAATCATAACTTGAACAGATGAAGACTGGCAAAGAAAACTTTCGGTCGGAAAGGAACCATCGAGGGAATTCATCGATCATGTCTGCTCATGCGATATGCATTTTAAATCAAAAGTTAATGCTTAAATTCAAAGACCATCCGCCCTTCCGGCCACGTCTTTCTCCTGGGGTCGTGTGTTTGGAGAATTCCCCGACGTGGCTAGCATGAAAAAGACTTAAGAGGAAAAGAATCTCGCCATATGAAACGAAGCAGTGGCTAGCATCCTAAGATCGACCACCTGGAGAACGTGGAACCTTTCTTTTCTCGACCGTGCGTGCCGTCTTTGCTTACCTCCCCTTTCTGCAAAATGTAGCATCTAAACTTTTGGCCGCCCATGGAAAACAAAAGCCTCTAAAGAGGCTGTGCAGACACTGTCTCGCAGTCAGTATTAACGCCAACTTTACTATTCAGAGATACAAATTTGTTAACATTCTCATTCTAAATGAAGGATATTCATCACTGAATTGCATAAAATATATATTTTCCAATCAGTTCGCTACATCAAAAATAAGATGGAATCACAAACAGGGGAAGGGTGGTATTGAATGGTCGGAAAAATCCGTCATCCTCAACGTAAAGATACAGGAAATACCAAAGAGCTCAATCACTTCATTTGCAACCTAATGGGACAGCAGATCTTGTTGGCTCCTCCTATCTCAAATCCCAACCTTACAAGTAGAAAAGAACTGAGGCAAAATAATTACTCGATCTCATCTTTTCCACGTCCTCAATTAGTCTTGATTTGATAAAACCATGTACTATCTTTGAAAGAGCAATGTAGCCCACCAGAGTGTCACAGCGAGTCCCTGCTACTTGGCAATACCATCATCCCAGCTACAAACTTCTACATCGGGCCTTTGATGACATGAATTAACCCATGAACACCTTTCTACGCCGGAATGTGGGTAATGGTTAAGCAGTCGGAGCGAGCAGCCATGCACCTCCAAATCTCGAGAAGCGGACACCTCAATGGAAGGAATCAGCACTAATTGCTTTCAAGTTTCAATGTATTGTTTAGGGTCCTGGATATTATGACATGCTGATTTGTAAGGACAAAAGCAGCCTTACTAGTATTAGAAGTGTGTATTCAGAAGAAAAATCCCAGTATCAGCAGTCCATTAGTCAGCTTAACCTTTCTCACTAGAAGAGAATGGCGACTGATAAAAGAAGAACCAGAGAAGGAAAAAAAATGACTACAGCATACCTGAATTTGCTTTTGAGCGGCTCGCTTTGCCTCAAAAGGCAAGAGGAGAACTGAAGTTTTAGAAAATGAGCTAAGAGGCGACAAGCTTTTTTTAGTTTCTGTTTCAACTGGCAGCTGAGTGTCAAACAAGGTGAGAATTAGGCCTTCGTGAAAGGCAAAAAGATAAGAGGTGAGTACTGACTATGGATGCAGGAACATGGATGAGAAGAGCACCATATCAGCTCATGGCACACAATACTACAAGAGTCTCAAAATACATCAAGCCAAGAAGGGAAGAACTAAGAGAAATACCACTCCAATTAGGAAATGGGAACAAAAAGGACAGATTACATACATAACGCCCTGCTTGGTAAGAATATTCATTCTAAGCAGCAAACAACTCAAATAGGTAATTTACATGAATTTTGCAGAAAAGACAATAGGTAATCTCCATGCGATTAGCATAAAAGCAGAAAAAGAAAACAAAATAAATTGTGCTCCTGACAAGAAAATGTGGGGACTAGAAGAGAACCATTTGCACATGAGCAACTGTAGCATAAGAATCACATTCCAGAGAAGAGCCTTGCTTTACCCACTAATAACAGGAATGCCATAAGATGAAAAATGCGTTCAAGAAAAAACAAGAGAAAAAAGAGGAGAAGATTACACTTAGCTAGAATGATTGTACAGAACTCTTCTACCCCGAACACAAGAAGTGCCTGAAGTTATGGACAAGACAAATATACAGTTGCCATAAAATAGAACCACTGCCATTTCTCTTCTACAAATTGGGAGTCAAGCTTACTATCAATCATATTTCCTAACTTCTTCAAATATTCTGGACAACCTTTGTAGAGATGGAAGATAACAGAGAAAATATAAGAAGTTTAGCACTCTAGAAGGCCCTATCAGGGAGGGTATAGCATGGTGCCGAGTAAGGTGCCTATTTGTCAATGCTGTTCTTAAGCTCAAAGAATCAACATAATCTTTTACATGGAAAATGCTGAGACGAGACACACTCATATGCACTTATTGATATTGCGAAACCTTAAGACATTTGTTCCCATCGAGGTTCTCCAACTGAACTCATTCTCAGTTCTTTCAATGTAAATGTGCCACTATCATGAATCGGAAGTTAATTATCACATACGCCAGATACTAATAAATGTTGGCGCCAATCATGTAAGAAATTATATACAAGAGGCAAAGAAGCTGAGAGGAGTGTAGATGCGTACCAAAATGAAGGAGCTACAAGAGGAATACCAACAAAGAACGACCATTTTTTGCATATACGGCTCCATTCAATCCACAAGTTTATTTCATTCTCCAAAATGAGAAATGTATTTCACAATTACAATTACTTCGCCGTCTTTTAGGACAAATCTGGAATGTAATTCCAGACAGTGTTCTGCCTAATCAATTAGCAATAACTTCTAGAGAGGGATTGCTCCTTAACACTCTTTGAGAATTTCCTTATCATCCCTAGACCATAGATGTGAAGTGCGTAAGTATACGTGATGATGATTATATGAGACTTTCGCATTGGACGTGGCTAAAACAGGAAATACCATCCGAGCACAAATGCAACTCAACCACGCGCATGAAAGAACAAGTCGATTCATCATATAACAGGAAGCTAAATGCAGAATAACCCGAAAAACCATTCCGAGATAAAAGCGAGAATATTCCTCTGCACTATTCTGGTAAGCCGAACAACCAGCATCATCCATCGGCAGAGAAAAAGGAAAAAGTGCACTCCTTTCCCATAGACAAAAAGGAAAAAAAAAAATCGCATCCAAACATCAGAATAAGCTAGAAAAAGAAGCGAGCTCAACAAGGAAAATGAGAGAATAAAATGAAACCGCGCCTGTTGAAATGTCCACGTTCTATTCCTAACTTTCACACTCACACCTACCAAGCAGCTCCCCCTTTCCTTTCTCTTTCTTTAATGACCAGGCCCTGCGACCTCCAACTCAATCCAGCTAATTCGTCGGCTCAAACATTAAATTCACGTATCCAATCTCTCATCTCCTTCAACAAAATACGCAAAACCCGAGATTTCCACAGAAAACCGCCGAGCAATGATCCGCACAGATCTACTTCCTAACCGAAACTAGATCAGGCACCGAACTCCGACGCGAAAATTACCCCTTCGAGCTAAACGCCGATCGAAGTTAGCCGGAAACCTCCACCAAACCGAACAAAAAAGAAGCACCAACCAGAGAGAAAGAGAGAGAGAGAGAGAGAGAGAAAGAATAGAGAGAGAGAGATCGCCGAGCTCGAGATCTGAAGCCGCGGGAAAGAAGAAGACCTTCATTCACCTCGGCCTCCGATTCAGTTGATGCAAGGCGGGATCCAATTCGGCCCACTGAGCCCCGTCGGAAGCTCCCCCGCGGCCCGAAGCGGTCCTCGAATCGGGGATTGGATCGAGAAGTGGGGGGAGGAATCACCGACGGCGGGCGGAACCAGGTCCCGACCTGCACCAAGCGAATTAGAGACCGCCGGTGAGCACCCGAAAGAAATGACCGGCCCGGGCGGAAGCGGCCATTGACGAGGCCTTCCGAGCTCCCGCCTCATCTTCCCTCCCTCTTCAACCGGAAGAAGAAGCTGCTCGCGCTGTCGAGCATGCACGGGCTCGGACCTGGATTCGAAAAATCTTAGCCAGGCTCGCCTAGAGAGAGAAAATGAAGAGGGAGGAAGAGCGAGGTGAGAGAAAGAGAGAAAGACACACAGAGCATTAAAACCCTATGTAGACGATGGAGAGAGGGGGGGTTAGGCGCGGCCCCCGGGTTATTTATAGGCACGACAGACCAATCGGACGGCGACACGTACCCAAGGGCCCCGCCCCCCGACCGAACTCTCGGGAATTGGGGGAAGAAAAATGAGCAGGTGCAACCGTCACCAAAAAAGAGGCTAATAAAAGGGCTGTGGGGCGCAACCGGTGGTTGGTTTTCATTAGTTTGGCATTCGATGCCGCGGAAAAATTACCTGTGGAAGAGGAAATTTTCCAAATTTGAAAAAATTACTCTCAGCTTCGATAACTAATTTTTTTAACCTTAAATAGAAATATTCATAACAAATTCATTTTTCATTAATTTTTATTAAATCTTATTAAAAAATATTTACTTAGATAAAATGTGAGGATAGACAAACACATCGATTTATAATTTTATCGTCATGAATCAGTTGTGATTTTTTATAATATTGATTTAAATTAACAGAAATTAATATTTAGTAAATTCGTTATAAATATATTAATTTAATATTTTTTGTGTTATCATATTTATGTAATTTGAAATTTTTCATGATGTACATCTCCGACGTGCCGATACATCACTAGGAGAGGCGACAGGCCGCGTCCCGTTTCCTATGTTTTCGACGCTCCGAGAAGCAGAGATTTCCTAAGACCGCTGTCGCGCTCAGCTCGCGCGTGACGGAGTAGAAGGGCCCCTCGATTTGATGGAATTCACGAAACTGCCATTATTGGGGGGGGAGAGATGCCAAGTTTTTTTTGACAGCGTGGAAGCTACAGTGCGCGCACGTGCTCTCGAAACGGGAACTGGCCAGCCCGTACAGATTCGCTCCAACAGTGGGACCCGCTGGGAATTTATTTTATAATTTTTAGATTCGCCCGACATTTATTTTTGATTTTATTTTTAATTATTTCCCGCCCCCAGTCGTCCGAATTATCCTCCAATAAGCCTATATATTAATAGGCCTCGCTGTCATGTCCGCCGTGAAATTTAGAGGACATCGTATTCTGATTTTCTTCTCTCTTTATCAGAGCCATAAGCCGGGCTGTTTTTGGAGCCCCGCATATCTTCATAAGCATATGCCAAGATTTGAACTTTCTTCATTTATCTTTTTTTCGACCATTCTTTTCGTGGGAAAAAATTATTAAGAGTTTTCAGTGTAATGGATTATTGTTTTAATTGAAAAGACAGCTCGATGATTATGATTTTTAAATCGTAATGTGATTTTTTATGATCTACAAAAAGTAGATCTTTCGGATTGCTAAATCTTCTTTAAGTTTACCTTTGTCCTATGGTGGCTTGAGCATCTTTAGAGTTCTCCTTTTTTGACTTAAATCTGGATAAATTCTTTTTCCTATGGTCAAAAGGGTGTCTCTAGTTAGGTTAGCCAAATTGCTTGGCCAATTGAAGAAAAAAGGGGTTTTAGTTTGATCGACTAAGTTTCTCATTATGTATTTAAAATTATGTAAGCAAAAGAAATCACTTGATGTTAAAAAAAAAGTAAATATATTGAGTTGTTTATGATTCCATTTGTTTCACGAAAAATAAATAATTCGAAAAATATTTTTTAAAAATAATTATTTGTACTATTTGAAATAATTGGCCAATAAAAAACATTTCATGATTGAAAATAATTTATGTATAAATATAATCATGAACAATAATTTTTTTCGTTTGTTTATTTTTATAAATGATTAATAAAAAATAATTTCAAATTATTTATTTTTCGTGAAAAAGTTGCACCATAAATGTAGGGTATCTTGTGCCCTAATTACGGAACTAGATCACCTTTGACTCGGAATAAAGCGTCCCAAATGATGTGTGAGAGAGAGAGAGAGAGAGAGAGAGAGAGAGAGAGAGAGCATTTCAACATAACAAGCCTTCGGAAAATTCGTGATGCTATTTTTTCCGCATATGCTGCCTTTCTAGGCGTCAATTTGTTCATCTTTCGACTTGATGGTCCGATCCACTATTGATGAACCCACATTAATGTTCCATTTATTTTATAAAAATAAGTAATTTAAAAAATATTTTTCTAAAAATGATTGCTCGTATCACTTACAGAAATTTTTTCATCATTCACAAAAATATTTAAATATATATATTTTCAACAATGAAAATATTTTTTATTGACTAATTACTTCAAATGATTTTAAAAAATTATTATAATCCGCAAAATAAAAGGATTATAGGTACGATCTCACCTTCCCAATCATATCAGGTAATTACATAGTCACTTGGATTTGTAAATTTAGAAGTCGCCCCAAAACAATTAGTGACAAAAGGGTCTTAACTTCATATTTCTTGCTTCTTAAAATGAAGGGTTAATACTCGAAAAACTCCAAACTAGTACACCCGTGACAAATTTACCCCGATTGACCATAAAAAATACTAAATCGGTACATTTATGACAAATTTACCCCAAACTAATTTATTCGACTTAAAAAACTCCAAATTTATCAAATATACCCTTTGTTAAATTGGATTAATACCACAAAAAAATCACAAAAATTGTAAACTATGACAAACGGAGCGTAAAATCCCAAATTGGTATACCAGTCAATTGTCACGTATTATTTAACTTAATAATTTGATTGTAAAAATTTAATGAAAATTAACATAGGGTAAATTTGTCACAAGTGTATCGGTTTGGGATAAATTTGTCAAAAATATACAAGTTTGGGGTTTTTGGTGGTCAAAAATAGTTTGGGATAAATTTATCACAAATGTATCGTTTGGAGTTTTTCGGGTATTAACCCTAAAATAAAAGTTCCAAACACTTAATCGTCCACCAATACTAAAGGATTGGAAAATGGTCACACTTAAATCAATTTGCCAAACGTTATTAACAACTGCGTGGTAGAGTGAAAATAACATATAAAAAGAATCAGTCACGTCAGCATTTTCCTTCAACTAAATTAGATGGACTTGACAGGTTTTAAAGCATGATCGCACAATATCAATAACACTTTCGGTGCACCATCCCTAAAAGAAAATCACATCAGACTTTTCCGTTATGTCCAAAGCTAATGAAAATATTTGATTGCACTTCTAAAATAAATTGTAGGATTGAATTGCACTTTTAGAAAATTTTAGGAATTCAATTACATTTTCATTACAAACTATAAAACTTTTGGTTTCCAAAATAAAAAATAGAAGGTTAGGCGTGGCTTGAGACACGCTACCCTTGAGACACGCTAAATATTTTATTTCCTCTTTTGACAACTTTAGTAAAGGACCGAGAAAGGAAACATTCAAAAAGTAGAGAGTTTTAAATTTTTAATAATGGCGAACAAGCGTTATAAATAATATTTGCCTCTTTTGGTTGCTGATGCTTAGGGAAAAAAAAAAAAAAAAAGTTAAGGTCGGAAAGCGATGGTGGGAATTTCGTGCTATAAAAAATTTATTTAATTATGAATGGCGAAATAAAGTATCTCCTTTTATGCCGAAAAACAACCTCATTCATCAATATTCTAATCTAACCCTAGAAATGAAATCGAGATGGTGTCCCGCCCAACTTCGCGGCGGCTAAGAATGGATGCCAAAAAGTGGAGTGCTTTACCAACTTTTTACAGAGTATTTGGCAAACCCTATGTAAGTCATAGTTATCGGACGTTGCAACTCCTTTAGTGCTGTCGCCTCCAACTTCAAGTTGTCGCGGCCTTGTAACGTACGTAGCCAGATGCATAAGTTACAACACATGATTGTTACTTCAGGATTGATTAAAGTATCACCGCCGGTAGCGTCGGCTACTATATTGCTCTCAACCTCTTAAGGTCTCATCTTCAATCGCTTTGGCAAAGGAAATTAAAAGAAAGAAGGTATAATAGACCATTCTCGACTACTACATATATGGAGCTGGAGCCTCAGTTTATTTTACAAGTGAGGCAAATTCTAGAAAAGGGCCTAAACCGTCAACGGCCAGTAGTTTATATATCCATGAGATAATCATAAAAAAAAAAAAAAATCATGAGTTTATTATTCGGCAACCAATATAGTCATAAACTTTCAGATTTGGGAAAAAATATCCACGACCACCTCATCGATTTTCGATTCAAAATTGGCAAAACATCAAGAGATTTATATTAAATTGAAGTGTATCACCGAATTGATCACTATACAATAAGTTTAGGATCTTTTAGATAACTTTTTTCCTAAATTAGCGAACGCCAAAATATCACCGATTTCTGGGCCCAAAATTGACATCATATTAAAAAATTTACACTGAATTGACTAAATCGGAAAGTTTCCAATTAAATCGGCTATAATATAATAAGTTCAAGATTTTTTAAATAATTTTTTCCCGATATCAGCACGTGAACGGACACTTTCCATTTGAAGGAACCGCTCGCTTTGCACGCCTTGCGCAGTGACAATTTGGCATGGACATTTGCAGATACAAAACGTAGGAGATGCGACGCACCCTCTCTTCAGGTTGGCAACGAATACAGAAATGGCCATGCAGATGACGGTCTCTCTCCGTTCTCTCTCTCTCTCGTGCCGATATGTACTTGAAATCACGTCCTCGGTTTGCGCGAGCGCGCGTGGCTCGGGCGACGCACGCACCGCCATTTTGGTCAAAGACCATGATGCTGAGGGGCCACGTTTCCTTTGACCAGCGCCTCTGTTTCGGTGCAACCAGTCGTCGGAAGGGCCGGCCCTATAATAGTTTACCGTCGGCAGAGATTCTTCTCTTCTCTGTTTTATTCTTAAAACCCTAGTTTGGTTTTTGACCAGTATGACATGTGGGGTGCACGTCCCATCGCTTTCGTCTTGCATTTAAATAAGACCGGCAAGGAATTATCCTAGATTCCAACCCCCGGATAGAGTGATTACCCAGTCAGAGCTCGTGGATCGCATAGGACATCTTCCCTAAAACTCGGATGAGTTGGAAGTTGGAACACCAAATTATTTACGCTATGGCAAAATGACCAGTCGAGGTCGTGCCTCATGCTGAAATCACACGTTAGAGTGTGTTTAAGTATGCGAGTCCGTGGCATTTGAGCCGGCGATAATTTGAGAAAAGTTCCCCCTTTTGATTTTGTATTATCGCGCTTTGTCTAATTAATACCGTGTACTTTCGATTTGGCTGATCAAATCCCCCCCTCACATATTTTCTAATCAAGTCTCTCTCTCTCTCTCTCTCTCATAAATATTTTCCAATCAAGTCCCTCTGACATCAAAGTTGGCCCCGTTAATTAAATTTTAAACACATCATACTCTAACGTCGTCTACGATGGCTGGATTTGTCCACACACGTTCCCATGGGCGTCCCAACGTATTTGAGCCGCATCATACTTTGTTGGCGTTCGACGGCTGTGTCAACAAGATTTTTATCAAATTTGCCATCGGAGGGACTTGACAAAAGATTTTGCAAAGATAGAAATAATTAAAAGTGCCGGGATTTGTTTAGAAAATGTGTGAAAGTACCAACTAGAACCCGTTCATAATGTTGTAGTTGTTAAATCCTATTCAATCACAGCTTGTAATTAAATCAGCGACTTAGTTTTTTTTTTTTTTTTTTTTTTTTTTTTTTTTTTTTTTTCGGTCCTACTTTATTCATATTCTAACTCTCACTCTCAGACTTTTGCCTTGTCTTCTTATAGGGCGTGGGAGTCGAAATCCACACTTAAAACTAATTCGTCCCCACCCCACCCTCCTGAGAAGGTGAGGATTCGAACCCTCTATCTCCCCATTCCATGTTGGAATGGTGGCTATTGGGGCAAATCCCGTTAATCAGCGACTAGTTGGCTAGATCATCATTCATCACATATAGATCCCATTGTTGCTAACTCAATTGATAATGACCTAAACGTTAAACCATGCGGAACTTATGTTTCATCTTCAAACACGAGTAATTGAGAACTATTTGACAAGTTTAAACCGCATAACCAACCTGTTTTGCAAGTGTTTCGGCGGAATTTGTTCCACCACGAAATGTCTTTTATCGAAAATTATTCTTCGATTTTATTTGGAGAGACAAATTTTGTGATGATTCCAGATAGAAAATATCATAGGTAGACAAAAAACAACGATAACTTCACTTCATATAGAACTATATAAATGCAAATTGCGTCGGAATTTAATCGACTACAAATCCTGAAATATACAACCACTTTAATGGAACTAACAAACTATGATGGAATTTAATCAACAACAAAGCTTAATACTATAAAGATGTTGTGCCGAAATTTAATTGATGACATGAATTTAGAAACTACAGCTAAGAAACACATTGGAATTTAATTAACGGCACGAGTCTAAAAATTGAAAGTACAATGCAGGAAAGTAAAGGCAACTAATAGATAGTAAATTTATTTGTTTATGTGTGGGATTCCAGTGGATGAACAATGGTATTTGTTTATTCGTGGGATTCCAATAGACAAATAATGGTATTTATAGTGATTGTGTAATCACCGTCTCTAAGCAGTTTTCTTGCGGTTATAACCGTGTTCCCTCTTCTCCAAAAGTTTTGTACCCGTACTTTCACAATACCATGATAATGTTTTCAAACGGTTGTTCTTTTAAAATCGAGTGTTAGTTGCTCCATCACCTACGTCACTCTGTTCTCTAGTGACTTCAATCTTGTAACTGCATCCCGATACCCTTTATGCATTCAACTTCCTCCCAATGTCTTAATTGATACTCCGATCTATTCCTTTCTATAGTTAATCATTCTTCATCGTCTGTCAACTACCGGTCAGCAATGTTCATCGATGTGTGATAATATCAATAATATTGTGATTGTCGACAACGGGTCACGTGTTTAACACTTTATGCTCTACTCACGTGCTAATATATCAACGTGCCGACCAATTTTTGGTGCCAACGGTAGGAATTTTATAACCCACATCGCCAAAGGGCAATTCTAATGTTGAAATCGAGTACAGATGAGAAGCCCCTCTTGGGAATTCAAATTCGCAGATAGAATTATTTGTGAGCAGAGATTCTCGTTTGCAGTGGGGCAAAAGGAGACCCACGTTTCAAACAGTTGGATGTCCTGTGTTACATGTGTACATGAGGAAATGGATATCGGCAATGAATACTAAGTTTGGCATTTTATGGACTTTTCCGAGCCTTATTGTTCTCATGCCACCGGCGCATGCGGTCCGGCTTTGCTTTTGCATGATTAATGCCTTAGTCAAACTGAGTGGGGAAATAGAGACTTATGCCGAAGGATCAGCAAAAATGTGACCGACAAGAAGAAGTGCATTACGTGGACAAATACTCGCCTGACTTGTTTGCGAAGGATTGAATCGATCGCAGCCATTGATAATTTCATGAGTAGGGTCGCACACGGAGAACGGTCTAGACCAGTATTTTTGAATTGTATGATAGCATGTAAATGGAATGCCCAAGAAAAAGTTCTGTTAGGACGGTATTTTACAAGAGATGAAGCTCCAAATTTGAGAAGGTAAACCATAACATAATCCAGTTTTTTCCATAGCAAACCTCACTAGTGGACCGCCAATTGGGACTTCGATTTGCATTTTATCCTGATCCATAAGGTTAGTAGCGTATTTCAAAAAGTTGGTAGCCAGGGCAACTCCAATCTCCTCTATATTTGTCCGGGCCGAGGGTCCAAACCCCTCGTGACGATGTTGCGAGCACAACGTCAGAAGGACTAGCTGAACGTACTAGCCTCGACAGCATAGAATTTTGGCACAGGAAGAAGCATGTGCCAGTGGCACGAGAGCGACAAAACATATAGCGAACTCAATAGCAGCACTTTCATGTTCACGAATCGAATTCCACATGACGTGAAATTCATGTCCAGTGCAAAGTACACGCATTCCGGTCCATCGCACAAAAGCTCCTCCTCATTGGAAACTCAAGCCTTGCTTTTTCCCTCCCCCTTCTTCGATTATAAAAACCCTCCATGGAAAGGTGCGGATCCCTTATTTACTTCACCAGGAAGCACGCAATAAAGCGAGCGTCTTTATCGGGGGAAGTGGCGGAATGCGTCCCCTTCCTCCCGAAGAAAAATCCCAAACCTTATCCAACTCGCAAGGCCACCACCATTTTGCAGGAATCGAAGCAAAACCACCGATCCCTTCCCCCATCAGCTGAAAGGGACCTGCGCCAAAGTGGAGTGACCTCCTCTAAAACGCACAAAATAGAGGGAGATAGAGCAGAGAAAAAGGGGGCGGGAGCAAAAGGCGAAAGACGATCTAAATAAGATTGAATTTGGATGGACTATACTTTCGACGCACCACCCACCGATGGTCCCCCCCGAAAGAAATACGAGAGGGTGCAATGAAAAGGAGCCAGAATTGATTGGGGCCGAGAGAAAACGAAAGCATCGATTGTCTCCGACGTTGTTAGGTGATGAGGACCCGCCGCCCTGATCGAGTCGCGACGCGGGCTCTTATCTGTAGGGACTTTTGTATGGCTTGGGAAATTCTTGCGGGATGCTCCCGTTGTAGGAGCAGGCATGTTCCGCGCTGAAGAAGTTACTACATGAGCTTAACTTAGAGATGGATCAACATCATTATAACCGGTAGTCATGCGGGTCCTGCCCACATGATCAACGATTATAATGAAGTTTATTTATATAGAGTAAGGTTTTGTTTGTTTTTAAAATGTAACATTTTTAAAAATGTTTTCGAGGAAGCTATTTTATGGGATAATGATAATATTTTCCATGTGTTTGGTCAGAACTTGAAAATGAATTAGAAATTTTTTTTCGTCATTTGGTATCTAATTTGGTTTTCTAGGGAAAATGACCAAAAAAATTTAAATTTTATATAATTATTTTTCTTCTCTTTTCTTTCTTTTTCTTTTTGCTTCTTCCTCGGCCGATTGTTGGCCATAGTGACGGCAGGCGACTAGCCACAAGCGAGCTTGAGCCTTGTGTGGCTCACCAGATCTGACGGAACCTGAGCGCAGGCGAAAGACGATCTAAATAAGATTGAATTTGGATGGACTATACTTTTGACGCACCACCCACTGATGGTCCCCCTCGAAAGAAATACAAGAGGGTGCAATGAAAAGGAGCCAGAATTGATTGGGGGCCGAGAGAAAATGAAAGCATCGTCTGTCACCGACGCTGTTGGGTGATGAGGACCCGCCGCCCTGATCGAGCCGCGACGCGGGCTCTTCCGCGTTGAAGAAGTTACTACATGAGCTTAACTTATAGATTGATCAACATCATTATAACCGGGTCCTGCCCACATGATCAATGATTGTAATGAAGTTTATTTATGTAGAGTAAGGCTTCGTTTGTTTCGTAAAAAATATAATATTTTTTGAAAATGTTTTTTAGGAAGTTATTTTATAGGATAATGATAATATTTTCCGTGTGTTTGGCCGGAATTTGAAAATGAACTAGAAAATTTTTTCTATCATTTGGTATCTAATTTGGTTTCATGGGGGAAATGACCAAAAAATTTAAATTTTATATAATTATTTTTCTTCTCTTTTTTTTCTTTTTCTTTTTGCTTCTTCCTCGGCCGATTGTTGGCCATAGTGACGGCAAGCCAATCAGACCAGCCACAAGCGAGCCTGAGCCTTGTGTGGCTCACCAGATCTGGCGGAACCCGAGTGCAGGCGAAAGAAAGAGGATGAGAAAAAGCGAAAAATATTTTCCCCAATTTTGAAGGTGTTTTTTTTTTCATTGGTGGAAAGTGTTTTCTTTGACTATTTTATTTTCCATGAACTGAACACTGAAAATTTCAAAAAATATATTTTTGAAAGTTTTTTTTTTTTTTTTTTGTGAAACAAACGGAGCTTAAGTTTAAACAATCCTTTTTTCACCTAATCGGGTATCAAGTCACGAGTCAAACA
Organism: Eucalyptus erythrocorys; assembly: GCA_014182555.1. NCBI lineage: Eukaryota > Viridiplantae > Streptophyta > Magnoliopsida > Myrtales > Myrtaceae > Eucalyptus > Eucalyptus erythrocorys. The sequence goes on along the minus strand of CM024600.1, from coordinate 35,734,037 downwards.
GTGAGAAAACGTGGAAAGATCATTAGTGTCTTGCGAATCGAGGTTAGCTGCTCGAGGACTGCTCCATGAGGAGGTAGCTGGTACATGACTTGTGGAGTGCGAAACACATGAATGGTAAACTTCTAAATGAACTGAGCAGATCTTGTGTAGTTTGGAGCTGAATTGGCGAATTCAAGAAATAGCCACATGGGCAAACGTTAACTAGATCTACTCAAAGACATCTCGATTAAAATGATAAAAAAAAAAATGAGGACAGAATTGGTTGTGAATTTAAAAAATAGTCACCAAAGTCATGTTTTCTGTGAAACGAACGGAAAGTTCATACAATATTTTTTTCACCTAATTGGTGTCGGGTCAGACAGTGAACAAACGTGAAAAGATCATTAGTCTCTTGGGAATCAATGTTAGCTGCACGAGGACTGCTACATTGGGAGGCAGCTGGTGCATAACCGTTGTGTAGTGTGCAACACATGAATGGTAAAATTCTAAATGAACTTGTATAGCTTCGAGACGAATTGGCAAATTTAAGAAGTAGCCACATGGGCCACGTTTACTAGATCTACTCCAAAGACATTTCGACCAAAATCTGGAAAAATGAGGACAGAATTGATTGCGAATGTTGCGGAAGCGGGCTACATTTTAGCGGGGTTGATAGGCAAGAGCAACGTGCATGCTACGTAATCTATGATGAGACTAGTCACGACGAGTTTCTTCTTTCAGAATTAGTGAAAAGAAAAAAAAAAAAGCAGAAAATTTGTAAAAGAAGGCAGTGAAAAAACATGTTCTTGTTCTGAAATACCAGACTATACAATTAGTAAAGTTTCATTTGTAATATTTCTCGGGATGGCCAAGCTAATTTTCTGAATTTCTATTCACCCGGTTTACAATTTAAAAATCATCTAGCCTTTCAGAGAGGTTTGATGGTGTAGAATGCACTTGGTTGTGTGGAATCGAACTTGTGCCGACGTTGCGCATCAGAATGGAAATCCAAATGCACATGCGATTTGATTCGCCACCAAGCCCACCATCGCATTTCGCCAAAAGTCAGGAGAATATATAGGGTCCTCAACCGAGAAATTGCAGGTCATCCGGGGGGAAAGTTTCTGAACAAGGTCAGAGAAAAAAATACAGATGGGTTTGGCTCAGATGCATTGCCTGGAATGGCCTCCATGTGCGTACAAAGTTTTGAGTTTCTCTCTGCAGCCATCCTTCAAATCCAGTCGAGGTCCATGTCATCTCCAATCACGAACGTAACAATCAAGGCTAAAAGACACTTCGGCCCCGGATTTTGAAAGTTTCGGACTCGCTGGTTAAACTAAACATGTGAATGTTCCGCTAAATGTGTGGGAACCCGAGGAAAGATGAGATTGGAAATAGAGTTTGCTTCCTGCCACGCCGATCAAAGATAAAGTTGGAGAAACGATTATGAGATGGAGCGTCGGGTTAAGGGTAGAAAGACACCCCTAAATGATTTCGAAAGAGACTGCAGAAGGATGTGGAGTTTTTAGATCTTTCAGAAACTTCATACAGAATCGAGAATAACGGCGTTAACGAATAAAGGACTGATTTTGTAGAGCCGAAAAGAGAGATGTTATTATTCTAACATGACCAACTGACCGCATTTACAGATACTAAATGAACTAAAGTACGCATAAAATGCTGAAAACCTATATCTTTAATCGTTGCAAAGATCATTTCGTATATGGCGACTATCAAGGGAAGCAAACTGGAGCAAAAGTAAAGCTTCTGCAACTCGCACAAAATACTCTTGAAAACACGTACTTCAGCTATTGGGAAGAAGCACCGAGCCACCTTATTGTCCGGTCCAACATGCTCACGATTGCGGGGACTAAAATTCGAGCAACCCTTGGAAGAGTCGGATAAGAAAGCGTGCCGAGGATGAACCAGTTCAAGCTCAAGAGAGCAACAGCATCGGAAGCAGGCTTGTTTTTTATGGTGGAGAAAAACTGAACCACACTCACCAGTGACATGCCGACGACAATGAAGAGCGCCATCACCAGCGGCATGCACGGGTCCTCAGCTTCCCAAATTGTCATGCCGACCATAAAAGATAACACCGAACTGAAGAGACTCCGCTTCAATGCAACTTCCCTCTGCTGGGCAAGAGCCCTGTTCATTTCTGTATCGGGCGAAATAAAGCTGCCAGGACTCTTACTGTTTAGGACGTTGCGCAGCGAGTCTATGCTTTGCCTGTCCCCTTCCCATGAATCTTGGTGCATCAAAAGCTCCCGAAAGAATGCACTGCTTCCACTGTAGCTGGATATTGATGGCAGGCTACCGTGAGGAGCACCATAGTTGTCACCTCTGCTGCTGTTTCGGCCATTTCCAGATTCCGCCTGAGCTCTAAAGTTCCAAGGTTCCTTGCCCTGAATTTCCTTCAACCTAAGATTTTCGGTTTTCAGACGCGGAAGCTGTTGAAGAGAAACCCTGATTAAAATTGTCCAGAAGCATATCTTGAAATATGAGCTGTAGTAAAGAGGACTAATAGAAATGATTTACAGGAAGAGTATATCTCTTCCAAGAAAGAAGAAAGCTATCTGTTAGCACCATTCAACCAGTTCCAAAAACGAAATTCTTGCACAACTGCATGGAATCTGGTAAAATTCACACAAAACCAATCAACCAGTTCTGGAAACAATATTCTTATACAAAGCATAGAATCTGGTAAACACTAGGACAAAACCGTGGTCCCAGAAAATATTTCAAACCTAACAACTTCTTTATTTTAAATAACATAGGCTTGACCAATCCTCTCAGATGCAATGCAAATCGCCCAATCCACATGCACCATCCTATCATTTGGACACAGCAAATCTCATTATATTTCACAAATTCTGAGAAACCGCTCTTGGCATAAGAGACAGATTCTACTAGGATTCTTAGGTAGACGACCTCGAAACGGTACCCTTATGGTCCCCTATGAACTGTCAGACATGCATTCCCCACCCTCCGCCTGCGCTCCTTCCCCTTCTTCTCCTAAGTGATTAGGCATGTGTAGAAGATTCATACAAGTACATGCGCAACCAGTATGCTGCCACTTCCCATAGCTCATGCATTAATGGTACAACCAGTGATTGAGAACTTACAAAAGAAGTCAAAGCCAGATAACAAGATTTATTATAGAAGAGCAATCAGGCCAATTGCTTCAACATTTAGAAGGAAACGAACCTCGTCCTCTAACACTTCAAGTCTTGCCATGGTCTTCTCATGCTTGTCTTCAAGTTCAGATAAAATGAATTCCAACATTTTCCGCTCTTTGACAGCTTTACGGTAACGCTCCTCAAGTTCTTTCCTCTCCCACACAAGATTTTCCAACTCCATCTGCATTGCTAGTGAATTGACTTCCAGCTGCAGAACAGAATAACTATCATCTTGAAAGGACAAGAAAGGAGAAGATAGATTTGTACATGAAGAACTGGATGAAGAAGCAATCTTTTAACACAGCATACAGAAGGAAATGAACAATATTTGTTCAAGATAGAGAAGATAAAGGCACAAGGATAGGAAGAAACTGATCATCTAACAAACAAATATAGTAAGGGAATATTATGATTATAAATATGTTGGATCTCTCCAAATTACTTAAAATATCTTAGAGAGGAGGAAAAATGACTCTTTTTGATCATGTTCTTTTAAACCAGGAGTGTATTCAACTCAAAATGAGTCCAGACATAATGAGAGTGTAGCTGTATAGGAGGTCATTCTCCTACTTTCAACCCATCTTTGAATCTAAGCATCTTATTCAACTGATTAACATGACTGCTGGTGGCTACACGAATTGCACCTGCCCAAGTTTAAGTTTGATTATCTAATCAGTGATCTATTATCGTGAACAATTAGAGGAGAAGTCAAAGTCCAAGTAAAATTTGACAATAGGAATGATATGACAAACAAAAAAGTTGCACACTTCTTCATTACCAAAAAATTAATATCAACAGTGAGAAACTGCTAAAGAAATCCTGCCCTCTCTCTGTTTTTCTTTTTAGTTTGTGTGTGTATAAATGGAGTTTATACTCTGTTCCTGTTCTTTCTCATTCTTCCTTCCTCCTTACCCATATTTTCAGGTCATAATGTGGCACTAAGTGCATGATTCCCATAGCAGTCCAACTAAATGCACCTGGTTTCCTATTCCCTTTTTATATTTCATTCTACACTCAGCTGGAACTTCATGAATTCGTGGCAGTGCTTCATGGAAAATGCAAGACGCAAGAAATTAGTATGTGCACGCAATGATAATGAAGCAAATTTAACAAGGGTATGCTTGAATAAACATACCTGCCTTTCCCTCTGAATTGCAGTCAAAATCCGAAATGGAAGAGTTATAAGAGCAACCATCCATAGAATCACTTTCCAATATAGGTTCACATGCAACGAGATTGCAGCCATTGCTAGCTCCATCCAGGTCTGAAGGATAATCAAGGTAGTCTTCACTCCAAACACACATATTAGCTTGAGCAGGGAGAAAGGCTTTGTCACCAAGATTATTGTAGTGTTGACTAGCTCCGAAGCTGATGCCATTGGACTATAAATATTATTCACCACCACTCTCAACACCCCTGCAAATAGAACGTTGCTCTGTTCCTGAGTGGCCTTTTGAATTTTCCAAGAGTAATCTAGGTATCCCAAGACTGATACAAAAGAATGGTTTACGAACTTATGTGGCAAACTATGAGTGCATATTTTCGTGGGTTTTTAAACAAGTATGCCATATGCAACACCCAAAAAGAGGTGAAGAGAAAGAACGGCTCACCAAATTCACCTTACTAACGTCAGATCCAAATGTAAACTTTCCAAAAATATTTTAGGTCCAAATGATTGTTTTCTCAAGCTGGACCCCTTATGCTAGGTTAATAGCACCAGCCCCATGATGGCAGAAAGCTTCTCCCACAAGCTAAAACATAAGCACTTAACTTAGTACCTCCACATGTTAATTGGAACAGCAGCACTCTTTGTTTTATTTTATCTCATCAATCAGTCCTCCACCAGTCAGTCTAGTCCATTAACCCTTTCTCAAATTTGTGCAGGAGAGTTGAAGCATCCGTGTACACGAAATATTATCTGCCCCAGCAAACAAAGTCGGCAAATTTAACCAGGAGTAGACGTCCTAGACTAGCCATGGTGGAGCACTCATGTCTGCGAGGACATTTGCATGTTTGAGTTCATAATTTCCACGCTAATTAGTGGAATAACAAACATTTCATGTATGAGGATTGCTAGAAAACAATGGGAACTCTCTTCCTTGCACTTGCTTTTCTAATTACAAAAGCTATCAACGATCTATCTTTACCAGTTAGTTTACAAGTACTTACCACACTCTGGAACCGAACATAACCGATGAATCATCTGTCTCTTGCTTGTGAGAACTAACAACAATTCTATACTCGACCAGCAAACAGATTAATCACAACTTTCTCAAGCATGCTGCAAGACCGCAATCATTATTCCAATTAAAACACTCAAAGCTTGATCAGCTGGATAACTATACATAAAGATCAGCATCAACCCAGTAACATTGAATGTGAGCCCCCGCACGTTCAACGTGGAATGCATGATAAACTCCCAAATAGGAGGCCCACTAAAGAATCTGCATCAAAACAGAGCGTGCGCACTTTCACGCCATAGTTTCTTCACACGGGAGAGCTAGACAGTTTAGTATCTAAGATTAGCCGAAGAGAAGCACCCAGAAACGAGGACTGCGAAAGAAACATAAAAGCACAGGCACAGAATGAATTCGAGCAACCCGATGATGGGTGCAGAAAGGAAGTTGAAACACTCACAAGGGTAAAGGCAAAAACAGCAAAGGCAGGTTATCGACTCTGAGAGAGAGAGAGAGAGAGAGGTGAGGAGTGAGCAAAGTGCAGCAGCGGCAGCGGTCGTGGCGACACAAAGCATCTGCATGAACGCCACGTCAAAGAAGGGGAGGCAGGAAATTTGGATGAACCTTTCTCTTCTGCATTTATCCTCATGTTTCTTTTCTTCTTCTTCTTTCTTCTTTTTTTTTTTTTTTTTTTCAATTATTATGTCCACATTAACATTCGTAATTCTATATTATTTTATAATTCAATCCATTTGGATTAACTTATACTTTTTTATATTTTGCTTCATCTAACTCGCGCGATTAGCGTTCTTTAAACTTTTTTTATAAAAGGGCGAGTCTACACGCCCAGGAAAATTTCTAAGGTGCTTCTTGGAAAACCGTTTACGAAAATTCATTGTAAAGCCATAAGTTTGATCTACAAGATCATGACGTTTTTGTATATAATTACGACGACAAATCGAAATATCGCAGAGTGCACAAAGTCATTACAAGTGCTCGTTACATGGTATTAGTGGCTGCTGGCACAGCTTTGCTGATTGAAAGGACAAAAATACCCTCTTCGAGCAAGGGTTTGGCCGTTCATGACGAGGCAGTTGTCAACCTATTCTGTCGTGAATTCAGAGCTCGACTTACCCTAGAAGGAATATACTTAAGATGGTGACCAGTTCGAGGCGGTTTGCATTAGACTTGACGAGGTTCAACCCATTTCTATAGGTTATCGGGTATATTATTTATTATTTTATATGAGCCCATTCTAATTAAATATATTATGAGTAATATATTTGTGATATCCAATTAGACATATAAACTCCATATCTTAAACTTGGATAAAAGGTTGAGATTTGACAATTCTAGAATTGGTCATATCACTCCCTCCATATAAAATCTCTCTTTGTTTGAGAATGCTAAAATCCTATCATCGCGCTTCCATTATTTCCGTAAAATTATTGAGAGAAAAACACACTCATTACAATCATATAAAGGAGAATGGTGAAGATTCATTTCCACAGTTAAACACCTTCTTTCTTATTAGATCAATAATGGCTTCCCTTAATTCAGGTTTGTCATATTTATCAATTTGATCTCATGTTTACATGATTGAAAGATCCTATTAATACAAGTAAACTTTGCTAAAAACTTGTCCGCCTTATATAAAACTACTTTTGTCAATGATAAATCTTTTGAAAATTAGGGTGTAATTAATTCAAGTTGACATAATCAACCAATCTTCATATATCAATCTCCAAATTGGCTCGAAGAGGTGTTCGAAGCTTGACTAGACCAAATCAACCTAAAAAGACCCCACCTTTGAGTATAACTTTAGCTCCGCCTCTTATTTGAGTGTTAAAAACATAATAAGAATAAGAAAAACAATATATGATATATATTCCAGTTAGTAATTTCTAGTGGATAAGTAGTTTAGTATGAAGAAGGCAGATTCTCATTCAAATTTCAAGACGTCCTTTTGAGTAACAAAGTAATATTAAGAGTCACATTTGAAAGTACTAATATGAATATCTAGAGGAGGTGAATAGGTGTTTAAAATAAATATTGGCAAATAAATGCAGAATAAAATAAGTTTTGAGCAAAATCTGAATAAGGATCAGAGTCTGATAAGCGAGCCACCAAACTTCTGGTAAATGTTCAGAATCTGTTATGCGATGAAACAGACTTTTAAAATAACATGTAAGTATGCAACAAACTTAAATAAGAAGAGTTAAGAGAAGAGAATGTTGCACACGAAATTTATAGTGGTTCGGCTTAGATCAAGCCTACATCCACTCTCCCACGCTAATAACCTTCTGGCTGGATTCTACTATGCAATCAACAAGAGATTAGGACTTTGAGTGCAAATACTTAGCGGTAAATCACACTGTCTCACTAAGTTACTCTTTTGGTATCTCCCACGATCACAAACGTTTAAGTTCATGAGAGACAAGTGTATGATTGAAGGTCGCTCGGACTTTGGAATTATAAATTCTACGTCCCGTCTCTTACTTGCTCATCGGTCCTTAATCTCCTTAAATACTCCTCCACTTCCAAACTAACCGTTGGACAATATCTAGAGAATTATCTTCCAATCTACCCATATGATAGATTTGTGTCTAGAAGATTTGGTAGCCATTGAGTGACAAAAGTAAAATCCCAAATTGATTCTGATTGCTTATACAAACGGAATCTTGGTTTCCATAAATAGAGTTTTTTCGTTTAGAAAGCTTTTGTCTTCAAGATCCAATTGTCAATCAATTAGATTGAATCAATCAAATCTATCTTAATGTAGAATCCATACCAGATCACTAGCTGTTATATATTTGGGGATTGTGTTGCGTTCTGTCAAATTGTTTCTTTTGGAACATGCTTCGTTCTGAATCTATTACGTTCTAAACTTGTGTCTCGTTCTGGACCTTATCACGTTCTGTATGTAAAGTCTGAGAGTATTCTGTCGGAAGTATAGTTTGAGTGTCTTCCGTTTGAAGTAGAGTCTGAGTGTCTTGTCTGGAGTAAACTTTACAATATGGACGTAAGTCTGAACATATTCTACTTCTGAACAGATTTACCCTTAAGGTCTAGACATAGTTTAGCTTTAGCATAGAGTCTGTCTTCTAGTTCTTCCAAATATAAATCTTGATAATATCATTTACACATTCTATCATCTGCATAGTCTGTTATTCAACCATTAAACACATTGGTAACCTTTGATTTATTTTGTCATCTTCAAAACATCATAAGGGATTTCCCTAACAATTTTCTCCTTTTTGATAATGACAAAACAATCTCTGAATATGTAGATGTGTAATCACACTTTCTAAAATATTAATAAATCAAGGCAATCTTAAAGAATAATAATTCAAATTAAAAGATAGCAGAAGATAGCAAATAGATTGAGTATAACAATATATAGAAAAATAATCGCAGCTCAATATCAACACATATGCATATTTATATTCTCTCCCCCTTTTTGTCATAATCAAAAAGCAATAATAATGGAAATAATATCACGTAAAGAATATAAAGCGATAACAAATATATCTTACACAATAAAATAAAATAAAAAATCAGCTTTTACAAAGTAAGTCAAATATTAAAGATATGCAATATAGCTCACTTCGATAAGCAAATATTCAATAAAAATCACGAGTGCATTATAAAATTCACTTACCATTTTTGTCATAATAAAATGATAATATCAATAAGAGATTTGTTATTGACAAAGGGTAATAAAAGATGCACTAGCTGGATCTTGTAGAACTTAACAAATTTTGTCACATTTACCTTTTCATTCCTTCCATAATAATCAAGATTATGATCGATTCAAAAAGATTTTTCCATAATTGATCAATGCCCCCCTCAATTTGTTGCCTTTTTTGAGTTGATCACGATTATTTCTCTTTCTTTTGGATTTACTTTCTCCCCCTATCATCATAACAATATTTGCGAAAACTTTGCTACCTGCAAATTCAATCTTCGCAGGAGATACTTTTCTGATTGTACCAAAATCTACGTAGATTCACGATCATTCTTCTTCTATAGAATTTCCTGCAATGAACTCATTTTCTTTTTGGTATGGAAAAATGTCAAAAATGGTCCCTAAACTTTTATCTAATGTTTAATTTTATCCATGAGTTTTCGATTTATTCAATTTAATCCTTGAACTTTCATCTAATGTTCAATTTTATCCTTGAGCTTTTGATTTGCTCAATTTGGTTCCTGAACTTTCATCTAATTTCCATCTAGTTCCTAACTATTTGAAATTTGACCAATTTCCCTTTTTTTAATACCAAACTGTTTTTTTCATAAATAAAAAAAAAAAAAAATACCAAACTGGGTTTTTTTTTCTTTTTGTAAAAAAAAACCACATTTATGCAAAGTAATAAAGGTTAATATTTATTTCCTTTCTCCATATTAAAAACAAATGGAAAAAGGGACAATAATAATAAACAAAAATGAATCTTGCATTTTCATTTCTTTTTTGTATATGCAAATTACTTGAATAATGTACCAAACCCCATCAATCGATTTTTCCCTTTTTGGTGAAGTCCATAAAAAAATTCTATTGATGGGCTTTTGTACATTATTCGAGTAATTTGCATATACAAAAAGGAAATCAAAATGCAATATTCACTTTTGTTTATTATGACTGTCCCTTTTCCATTTGTTTTTAATATGGAGAAAGGAAAGAAATATTGACCTTTATTACTTTGTATAAATGTGGTTTTTTTTTTACCATAAAAAACCTAGTTTGGTATTTTTTTATTTATAAAAAAATAGTTTGGTACTAAAAAAAGGGTTAATACCTTGAAAAATCCCAAATTGGTACACTTGTGACAAATTTACCCCAAACTATTTTTTTGACCATGAAAAACCTCAAACTGGTACACCCGTGACAAATTTACCCCGACTAACTATAAAAAACCCTAAACTGGTACATTTATGACAAATTTACCCCAAACTAATTTATTCTATCACAAAAAACCCCAAACTGATAAATTTGTGACTAATATACCCCCCGCTAAATTAGATTAATACCACAAAAAAATCACAAAAATTGTAAACTGTGACAAATAGAGTATAAAATCCCAAATTGATATACCGGTTAATTGTTACGTGTCATTTAACTTTATAATTTAACAAGAAAATTTAACTAAAACTAACATAGGGTAAATTTGTCATAAGTGTACCAGTTTAGGGTAAATTTGTCAAAGGTATATAAGTTTAGGGTTTTTGGTGGTCAAAAAAATAGTTTGAGGGTAGATTTGTCACAGGTGTACCAGTTTGGGGTTTTTCATGGTATTAACCCTAAAAAAAAAAGGGAAAGGAAATTGGTCAATTTTCAAATAGTTAGGGACTAGATGGAACATTAGATCAAAGTTCAGGGACCAAATTGAGTAAATCGAAAGTTCATGCATGAAATTGAACATTAGATGAAAGTTCAGAGATCAAATTGAGCAAATCAAAAGCTCAGGGATGAAATTGAACATTCGATTAAAGTTCAGGGACCATTTATGACATTTTCCCTTTTGGTGTCAATGAATTTGGATCCTTCTATTTCGCTAGAGCATAATATAAAATCTCCAAGATAATCAAATATTCTTGCTTAATTCATCATAACAAAATATTTAAGGGAGAATAAATTAATATCACGTAGAACAGATTTTCACTTTGCAAAATATGACAAAATCTGAGAGCATAAAATCAATCTAAATAAATTCATTTGTCTCTAAGCAAGATATAAAAAATAATCACATGTATTAAATCAAATCTCAACTCATGAATCATAAAAACAAATCACATGATTTTTCCTTCAATAAAACAAATCATAAAATATAGTCATAATAAAATTCGAATCAACTGAGGCATAAAGAGGATCTATCAAATATCAAGTATAATGAGAATTATGTGCCCAAATGAAATTGATAAATATACATTCCTTACCAAATTCTCTTTCTTATTTTCTTGAAAAAACAACTCATATTTTCTTTGGTACCCATATTTTCTTAGGTCCATAAGAGTTAGTAAAGTACGTTGTTTTTATCCAATCTTTCTTAATAGGTTTCTAGATTTTAGGACATTTTTTCTCAAAGTGTTCAGAGTCTCCACAATTTGAATACTTGAGGGCAATTCGACCAACATGTTTTGTAAAAATTCTTTGAAAATACTTCTTGTATGCAAGTTTAGGAGGTCTGTGTCTAAGTCTCTTCTTGACTTTAGGAAAATCTATTAGAGAATCACTTTCCATATTGAAGCCAAGTCCCGATTTATTATAGTAAAGTACTTGTATGGAAATGATATACTTTAATGTTTTTGAACTCTTTGAAAATTTTGTCGAAATATTTGAAAATTCCTTTTTTAAAGAATCATTTTCTTTGACAAGTAAATCTTGACTTTCTTTTGTTTGTAGAATTTTTTTTTTTTTTTTTGCAAAATTTCAAACATTTCTTTTCGAGAAAAATCCTGTTGCCTAAGCCATGAATTCTCTTTTTTTAGTTCGAAGATCTTTTTAAGAGAAAATTTGAGATTTAAGCAAATCTCATTTATATACTTTAAAACTTTGATAGGAATTTTTGAATGGCTTACCTCGATTTCCTCATTGGATTTTGAATTCGTGTCTGAGTTAGACTTTGATTTCGAGTTTGATTCTGATTCCAAACTTGAGTCTGAGTTTGAATGTGCCATCAAGCATATATTTTATTGCTTGTCATCTTCTTTTATTGTTCTTTTTTGCCCATTATGCTTGTATTGTCTTCTTCCACTGAATTTCCTTCCTTTTCTACTTAGCTTTTTGAATTTCTCGATCATAAAAGCAAATTCTTCGTCTTCCATGTCATTTTATGAGTCTGTATCATTAGAATTAGCGTTAGATTTTAAAGCGATGGACTTCTTACTCTCTGGATCTTAATCATTGATTTGTTCCACTCCGTAGGATTGAAGAGTGCTAATCAATTCATCAACGGAGAGTGGCATAATCCTATGAGTCTCTGGATTGAGGTCTTAACATGGTTCCAATCTTTTGAGAGACCTTGCAGAAGTTTGTTGACCTTTATTGGAGCAAAAGTTGATTGACTTAATATGCCAATCCATTGACAATTTTTGTAAAACGGCTAAACATATCTCCAATTGACTCTCCTAGCTTCATCTTGAAGAATTCATATTGGCCAAGTGGGAAGTTTATTTTTATCTCATTTACATGATCAGTCCATTCATAAGTGACATGAAGTCTATTCCAGACTTCCTTAACTATTTCACATGAAGAAATTCTATTATATTCAGTAGGAGACAATGCGCAATATAAAGAATAAATGGTTTTTGCATCAAGCGCTTCTCTTTTGGATATCTTCGTCTGAGGCATAGGAGCGGGGGTTTTGGTTTCTTTGTCTTTGTCAATCTTATTTGATATAGACGCAGCAGTGGGATTGATTCATTTTTCTACAATATCCCATTGTAAGAAATCTTTGGATCTTAGGAATGCCTTCATTTTGTTTTTTCAAACATTATATTTATTTTTATCGAAATAGGGTGGCCTGGTGTTGCTTTGCCCTTCCATAAGTCCTGATACCAAGATACTAGCCATAGAAGATCTTTAGCTCAAAAGTAAAAATACTTTAATAAAACGAGCACTTGGCTTTGATACCAATTGAAAGTGCTAGTACGAATACCTAGAGGGGGGTGAATAGGTGTTCAAAATAAATCTTGGCAAATAAATGCAGAATAAAATAAGTTTCGAACAAAGTCTGAATAAGGATCAGAGTCTGATAGGCGAGCCACTAGACATTGGTAGATGTTCAGAATCTGTTATGCAATGAAACAGACTTTTGAAATAACTTGTAAGTATGCAACAAACTTAAATAAGAAGGGTTAAGAGAAGAGAATGTTGTACACAAAATTTATAGTGGTTCGGCTTAGATCAAGCCTACGTCCATTCTCACACGCTAATGGCCTTCTAGCTGGATTCCACTTTGTAATCAATAAGAAATTACAATTTTGAGTGTAAACACTTAATGGTAAATCACACTATAAACACTTAATGGTAGATCACACTATCTCACCAAGTCAATCTTTTGGTATTTCTCTCATGATCACAAATGTTTAAGCTTACGAGAGACAAGTGTATGATCGAAGGTCGCTTGGACTTTGGAATTATAAATTCTACACTTCGTCTCTTATTTGCTCATCGGTCCTTGATCTCCTTAAATACTCCTCAATTTCCAAATTAGCCGTTGGACAGTATCTAGAGAATCATCTTCCAATCTATCTATTGGACATTGGACAGATCTGTATCTAGAAGATATAGTAGTCGTTGAGTGACAAAAGTAAAATCCTAAATTGATTCTGATCGCCCATACAAACAGAATCTTGGTTTCCATAAGTAAAGCTTCTCTATTTAGAAAATTCTTGTTTTTAAGATCTAATTGTCAATCAATTATATTGAGTCAATCAAATCTATCTTGGTGTAAAATTTAAACCTGATAACTAGCCGTTATATATTTGAGGCTTGTGTTATGTTCAGTCAAATTGTTTCGCATACTTCGTTATGAACTTGTGTCTCATTCTGGACCTTGTCACGTTCTATATGTAAAATCTGAGAGTGTTTTGTTGGAAGTAAAGTCTGAGTGTTTTTCATTTGAAGTAGAGTTTGAGTGTCTTCCGTCTGAAGAAGAGTTTGAGTGTCCTTACAATCTGGATGTAAGTCTGAACATATTCTGCTTCTGAACAGATTTACTCTTAAGGTCTGGACACAGTTTAGTTTCAGCATAGAGTCTGTCTTCTGCTTCTTCTAAATATAAACCTTGATAATATCATTTACACATTTTATCATCTGTATAGTCTGTTACTCAACCATTAATTATGTTAGTAACTTTTGATTTATTTTGTCGTCTTCAAAACATCATAAGGGATTTCCCTAACAACATTCGCCACCTCATTTATGGAGCATGATCTTATAGATGTTGATAGAGTGGTGTATGTGCATCAACAAGAACTAATTGAGTTGAATTATGGTACGTACCGATCATTTCGCTCGTGACTTATAATCTATCCAATTAGAGCATTTTCTAGCCTAAATTGGTGCGAGACGAGCTACCCTAATCTGACCCGACATCGGGGCCACGTTCCAACTATGGCTTACAAGTGGAATCGACTTGGAATGTACCCCTACATTGCACCTATTCTGACGTTGACCGGTGCGTGAACCTCCGCGGCGAAGTGGAAAGCGTACCGTGTCCCGTCCCGGAAGGGAAGGAGTGGTGGCTCCAATGTCCACGGACGACGCCTCCTGTCGCGCCAGACCACGTCCGTCCATAGTCATCCGAAGACGGTGATCCGACGATGCAGATGTCGCGTCGCTTCCACCGAGGCCCGGTCCTTCCGTCACGTGCCCCTGAGAAACTGCCAAACGAGGACGATAATATCTCTGCGATGCCCCACACGAAAGATTTACCCAAGTGGAATTTTCCCCAGCGAAAATCTTTCCTATTTTAGTTTATATAATTCAACTCATGAGGCCATCGAAATGACAGCGTTCCTTGGGCTTATCAGCTTCCTTTTCTTCTTATTTGTGCCATTTTTCCTCTTCCTCCTTCGCAACAAATTTCGAAATCCTAGAATCATCACGTAAATTAATTAATGGTATGTCACTTGTCGTCGATCGATTTAAATTGGTATTTACATAAGTCGTCCATGTGTATTGACTCATTCTAATTCACGCAACATAGTCATCATGTTTCATGAATATTATCAGAGGTTGGAAAAATGGAAAATCGTAAGCTGATTTTCTTCTACTACCGTAATATTCCTCGAATAATTTCGAAGGACGAATCTTATTTTAATTGATAAGATTTATGTTTTGGTGAAAATATTGAAAATCGAGATATTTTATTTTTCTGTTCTTTCGAAAGTAGAAGTGGCAGAAGGAGAGTGATAAGCGAGCGGTCTCCTCTCCTCCCGAGCACTCCATTTCCGGCCCGGGCAACGTTCCAGAGATCGAGCGAGGCCGATCATCCTCCGCCGCGCCGTTTCGCTCGCCGTCGGCGCGCCGGCCGCCATCCTTCCTCCTCTTCGCGAGCGTTGATGCCGGACCGTTGATCCTCCCCGTCGTCACGATCCTCCTCCCTCCCCTCCGGCCATGAATCCGCTGCGGCCTTCGCTTCCGAGGCAGTCGAGGATTGGCCCGCATTCGACCCTTCCCTCGCCGCTCCGGCGCCCGAGCTCGGGCTCGGGCTCGGGCTCCCGCTGCGAGACGGCGCCCCTCTCCCGGCCCTCCCGCGCCCGGTTCCCCGCCGTGGGGGACGTCGCATCGAGGGCCCGGCGGGGCGGCAGCGTTGGCGGCGGCGCTTCGTCGTCGGCGGCCTCCGCGGTGCGGCCGTCGTCGTCGCCTACGCCGGCGATCGCCCCCGACGTCGACGTCGGCGCCGGCTCCAGATTCTTCCGCGGCTCCCCCGACAAGTGTGAAGTGTGGGAGGAGAACATTGAGAGGGTGATCATTTTATTGAGCTGCCGTCTTTCGCTTATTTCGTGCATCTCTGTGTGTGTGTGTGTGGAGGCTGCAGCACTTGACTTGAGAGTGATGAGCGCCTCGCGATTGGCTTTAAACTGCTTCATTAGATTGCGCGCTGTTGCGTGAGGAAGAAAAATGAAAACTTGGTCCTCAATTTAGGAATCGCAATTCCAAACATTTTGTTTGAGATTGGTTACGACACTTTTGACGCGATTAGAGCGTGACGAATTTTGCACTGTCCTGATGGGATTTTGTTTTTTCACTCGTGAATGTGTAGGTGATATATAGATGCCGGTTCATGACGCTTCTCGGAGTTTCAGGCTCTTTGGTAGGATCATTACTGTGCTTTATCAAGGTATGCAATTTCAAATCAAGGAGATTGCAATTTTACATTCCCCTCAAGGTCGCATTTCTAGTTTCGTTTTCACATCTGGAATTTCGGATATTTTCTCTTACTGTTTGCTGTTCTCATTGCCTTTTGAGAATTAGTGTCCTCTGGGGGAAAGGAGAGAGGAGGACAATTACGAGAGGTTTTGGAGGAGTATATCTTCATTCGTATATAACCCTTCCCCATGCATACCAATAGTAGTTCTTTATGTATGCCAGACGATGGGAAAAAAATGTTACATCATTTGGATTGGCTAGAGCATAAGTCTTTAGATAAATGCAGATATTATAGCCAACGATCTCAAAGCTGGATAACCTGGTGGACCAGGTTCAACCGGTTCAACCAGAACTCCTGACAAGCTCTCTTGAATTCTTTCAACCATAGCAGTTTGGGGTTAAAGATTGAACTGTGTTGTGGATTAATCTGATCTTATCTATTCTAAGATGGCTCCACAAGAGCCATGTCACCTTCACCATCTTAGATATGTAAGACCCCATGGCTTGGTCATAAATTGTATCCTTTAGCTCTACTAGATGAATTAAATTTATTAAATGAGCGAAATAGATGGTGCAGAATGGTTTTTATGCTCTTCTACGTAATATTTTGCTAGAATAATGGTAGAAGAGAAGGAACAGGGGAGATTGGCTCATATGCATGCACGTCCATGGCCAGCCTGCCACCCCTGCCGGGTACTATGATATTGCTGAAAGTTCAATGATTATCTATTTATTAAAAGGCACTTGGCTTCACTTTGCGGGTCAGGAGGCAAAAGGGCCAAAACTTCTGCTTGTAAAAGGAAAAAACATATGTTTAAATTCTAACTAAAGCCTTGGTGATCGAAGAGGACAGATTAAACGGTACCCATCCATCCCTAGTTCTTTCTTCATATTAGTTCTAGAATATTTGGTAAAAGGAAATGGAGCACTAGCTTATACATAATGAAAGCAGGAGGCTTTCGTATCGTGAGATTTTGTGGTACCACTACTAACTGTTCTAAAAGTTTAAACTGTTAGACGAATGCATGATCTATTTGGGGAGGCAATAAAGCCTGGTAAAATTTGAACTCGGGATCTCCAACTCTGATATCATGTGAGATTTTGTAGAACTACTACTAACTGTTCTAAAAGCTTAGGCTGTTAAATGAAGTGTTATATGAAGGCGTGAATTATCATTTAAATATTCTAACATGTACTACTTTTTTGTTTGACTAGGAGGAAAAATAAAACCACTTCAAATAATTGAGAGACGTGTATGATGTAATGCTAAGTGTAATGATCTTGCTTTCAATGCTACAGATAATAGGTCTTTCTTGTCAAGTTGCAGCTGACTAAGTCTTGAGAGTTTTCTTTTTTTATGGAATTTGAAGTAGCTACTCCATTTATCTGAAACATGGATGGCTTATATATAGGTTTCAGGGAAGCTCAGATGCTGAAATACATTATAATATTTACAAGCCGTGTGTTTGTTAATAAAGTCTTAATGTGGTCTACAGAGATGAGCACTGGCATATATCTATTGGCAACATCTTTGATAATAGAATTTGAGCAGTTAGACAGGTCAGTCAGTGTATTTACTCCAGTGAAAGTGCTTATATTTTAGACATCTTCGTCCATTTCGCAGCATGCGTCGGAGAAAATGAAAATTAGTTAGCGGAAGGTCAACTAATATTCATGCTACTTTCAATTGGCTGCAATTTAGTAATCCCAAATTTCTTGCTATTGATGATTCATTTTTTGAATGTCCCATCTGCCTGGCTTTTTTTACACATATTAGTGACATGTGCAGGGATGTAATTATGTGACCCAGTCTTTTATGGAATACTTTGTGAATCGCAGCAAAGTGATCTTCTTGCTTGTTGAGGCTATTGGTGAGTGAAAAGTATTTGTACATACTAGTTGTCGCTAATTTTATGTTGCTGTTATGGTACACTCTCAATGGTGCAGATGTGCTTAACGTATTTTGTTTTGTCAGAGTTTTTCTTTTTTCTTAATCTGTGTTCTTTTCCTCATATTTGTCCCCTCTCTTAAAATAGACTAGTGAAAAACTTGGACTTTGTAGCAGGTGTCGTTTTTTCTTAAGTTTTTATGGATATTCTCTAAATTTTGCTGTAATGATCCCCTCACCCCATTTTTTCATACATTTTTAGTTGTATGTAGATGTTTAGAATAGCTATTGTGTCAATCAAATATCGTGATATTGAATCACATAAGTGAATTATTTCTGATTAAATCAAGAACTAGGAAAGTTTATTTCCCTTTATTGTACGGACTGCTCTTGGTTGGTAGGATTGATCTCTCGCCTCATGAACCTATGAAGCTGCCCCAAAGGTTTACCAAATAATGAGATGAGATGAACAGCAGTGATATATACTTAGCTAAATAGTTGTCTTCATGCTTAAAATTATGCATTGTATATGAAAGTGTCCAAATAAAGCATGTCATTTCCTTCAAATAGTGGAAACTTGTCTAGCAATTTATGGCAGGGAAATATAATTCAATCTGGAGAAGAAAGATGTTTGTCAACAAAAGAGAAGGGAATGAAAAAAGCGAAGGAAAGAGAATAAGAATATTCAACACCACACATTTTTAAAACCCTCTTTTCTATTATAGCAATGCCTTGAGTGTGACGGAAAAATAACAGCTAAAAAGAAAATCCTGTCTATTTGCATGTTCGTTAAATGAAAATCCAGACTTAGGTGGATATTGGACAACACTCTTTGGGATCGAAGTCCTTGTCTGACCACTTTTAGCTAATGATGATCCCTGAGTTTTCTAACTTTATATGTCTCTTGTTCAATTTGACGTACATGTGAAGAAACTGAAGGTGAGACCGTGTTTTTAAATTTAATGTTGGTGTTTTTTTGGTAAGACAGTTAATGTTGGTATTTGTGTTGCATAGTGTTAAGAAAACAGTGATTTCATTTTAGGAATATGCTGAGTATATTAGGAATATGCTGTGAGTATATGGTTGAGTAAACTTTTTTAAAGATGATGGTTAAAACAAGCCAGCATGGAATAACATAAAAAGAAACTCCTCCAAGAAAAGCAAGAAGGCACGATTTATTTTAAATGGATAAAAAAGAAAATTCTATTTTATCGTTTGGATAAGAATTTGAGTTGTTTGGCCGATGGTGTAATAATGTGACATGAATTATCAAATAAGATGGATGAAACAGCTTGTGATTGCCATCCTGTAGCATTTACCACTATAGTTTAAAGGTTGATACTGGATCACCTTTAACTTTCAACTTTCTTGTAATTCATGTTGAAGGCACATGATTTAGTTGACAAAACTATTTGCGTCTATAAAATTCAATTTCGGGGCTATATGCGAAAATTGTTATGGATTAAATTATAAGAAACTTTTGAAGTTACTTCATCTAATGTGATAAAACCTGCGTAGTTGGCTGAAGTAGATTTTCGAACTGACCATCTACTCTGGTCAAGTTACATGGTTTATGCAAATTTGATTTCTTTTTGTTTACTGTTGCTGTTATGGCTACTTCATGTAATGTGACATGCAATTCTTTTTGGCAATGTCAGATGTATATCTTTTAGGAACAGTGATGCTTGTATTTGGAATGGGTCTCTATGAGCTCTTTGTCAGCAATCTTGACATTGCGAAGTCAGTGTCAGGGGAAGGAAACCAACAGACGTCAAGTCTTTTTGGTTTATTCACTTTAAAGGTCAGTATTGTTTTACATATTGGAATTGTTATTTTCTTTTTTAGTTTGATGACCCAGGTTCCTTTCACACTGTCTCAGTTTGTGGGAAAAAAATTTAAAATTTTATAGGGCTAAAGTGAATTTGTGCTATAAATTGCTACCTTTCTCCTATCAGTTATCAAGAACTAGAAGTAAAGAGGGAAGTGATATGTTGCTACCTTTTCCTTGGACATATGGTCATAGCTATTCTTTGATCATGTCTGAATAGCGTTTACTTTGCAGGAGCGACCAAAATGGTTGGAAATAAAATCTGTCAACGAACTGAAAACCAAGCTTGGCCATGTCATAGTGATGCTTCTTTTGATCGGCTTGTTTGACAAGAGCAAGAAGGCAGCTATACATACTCCAGTCGATCTGCTTTGTTTCTCTGCATCTGTCCTTCTATCGTCTGGCTGCCTCTATCTGCTTTCCATGCTCAACGGTTCTAAGTGAGAGTTCTTGTGCATGGTTCAGCAACAGCTAGCTAGCAGAGTACTTTTATGAGAAAGATGATGTAATATTGTGGAATAGGGAACGATACTTGATGGACATGCTTGTATCATACTACCTGTTTATTCGGGGGTATCGTTCCGCAGATATGTAATGCTCTTTGCCATGTTGTTGCTGTTCTCGAGCTGTAATTTGTGTCAATTCCTCCTAGAGAGTGGTGCTATCGGAGCTAACATGCAAAGCGAAACCGAGGTGAAGCATCTGGAGTTTAGGTCCAAATACGTATAAGATGATAACACAGAGCGGTCCATCGTCTGGTTATGTTGAATCTGGGTCGTTTCCTTTGAAAGCTCTGGACGTTTCCATATTTGAGTTTTCAAATCACTTCGTTAATTCGATTAGTTTTGCAAGTTCCAAGCAGTTACGCACAAAAAAAATACAAGAAAGAAAAAGCCTCTTATGGTCTAAGAAGAGTGCTGAGCATCGGTTGTTTTGATTAGCAATATGGAAAGGGGAGATCCCTGATGCTTAGGCCAAAAAAGGTGTTATTATGAGCAAAAATAAGTACATTAAAAGTAAGGGTATGCAAAAGAATTAGGAATCATCCAGATCACCTGAAATCGGATAGAATTGGCCTAGAACCAGCAGTTCTAATGGGGACGAGTCCGGTTCCCGGCTTCAAGTGTGGAGCCATCCAACTGTCCACTCTGGCTTCAAGTGTGGAACCATCCAACTGTCCACTCAAACCGAACCGGTATAAATGTATTTTTTGTTTTTGAATTTCCTTCACTCTACCGGAGAAGCTCCCCGCCCTGTTTAATAAACAGAACAAAGCGCATCCATGACAGCAGCCTTGCCGACTCATCGAAATACATTGTTTTGTGTCGCTCAACGCGTTTTACCGTCCTCATGCTGTGCCGAAGCTCCTGCATTCGACGGCAGCTTTGCGAACTCATTCTAACACCACAGCAACAGTCCCCAGGCGGTTTCCAGTGATTCTAGTCGTCATCCGAGCTCTACCTGATATTACCCCATTTGATATCACATCATCAGATATGTTTGTGTTTTTGGTTCCAACCATATCAGAGAGTGCGTGCTAGGAGTGATATTTGTACTTGGACTTTTGTACTTTTGTTCCAATAAAATGCTCTTGACGTTGAATGAAACCACAGATTACTGGACCACAAGGCCAATGGGTGTTAGACGCGCCTTAAATTTATCTACCTATGAGAAATTCTCATAATACAAATTTGGTCTGATCGTGTGAAGCTTGGTGGAATCGGTTCCATAAACCCACTCGGGAATCGGATCGGATTGGCAGTCTAGTTCCCAGGCTAGTCTATACAACTAACGGGCAGTTCCCAGTTCCAAATTTTCGAATCTAGTTTTTAGTGGACAGTTCCAATTTCAAGGTAAGAACTGTCCACTTGGACCATACTTTTCCCTAATTAAAAGTCCTAAAAGTTGTCATAAAAGTGAAATTAAATTATAAAACTTTCAAAAAATATAATCATGTCTTAAAACTCATTACAAAAATGCAATGGAATGTCAAAATTTTCAAAAAGTGCACTTAAATCTTAAAATTTGTCAAGTTAATGTAAAGAAATCCTAATAGTTAACATTTTTTTTTTTCCTGTTTGTCAAGTTGGATGGAATTAATGAAATTGCTTGATTGCACTAGCTTGACAAATTTTAGTATTAAATTGTACTTTTGAAAGTTCTAGGACTCAATTGTATTTTTGTGATAAGTTTTAAGACTTTATTATATTTTTTGATGATAAGTTTTAAGATTTTTATGGTACGTTTTGTAATATTTACGTTTCCAAGAACAATTTTTATTCTCTGGAAGAGTTTTTAAGTAGAAGAACGCGTTTGGTAATCGAAAAAATTTCTATTCTTAGAATAAAAAAAATAGGAACATATTTGGTATGACCCAACATTTCTTTGTGATGTAGGATTTCTTTTAATTTTTAAATAATTTTTTGTGTTTTTCTTTTTTTCCCTCTCTTCTTCTTCCTCCTCTAATTGGTCGTTAGGCTTTGGCAATGATCGGTGACCTACTAGAGACAAGAGCTAGCAAGGCTCTACCTTACAGTGTTTGGGTGAGGTCAAGCCTTGTCAGCCCTTGTCTTTTGGCTGGTCGCTAGCAATTGCCAAGGCTCGTTGATGGGTTAGAGAAGGAAGAAGAAGAAAAGGAAAAAAAAAAAAAAAGAAAAGGAAAAAAAAAAGAAAAGGAAAAAGAAAAGAAAAATAACTTGATTCAGAAATTATTTTTAGGAACAAAGAAATAGGTTTTTCTTTTTTTTTTTTTTTACTTTTTGTTTCTGTTCTAAATCAATACCATGACTATGGATCTATTCCGGGTAATAGAAAAATTAGTTGACGTTACTAAATTAATTAATTAATTGATTAATTAATTTTTCTATTCTAGAGAACAAAGACCAGAAAAATAGAGGAATAGAATGATTATCAAATGTTAGTGCACTTATCTCGTACAAGATGGGAAGAAGTGCACGAGGAAGTTTCAAAAGACAAATGATGCGCTTAAGACTTCACAAGCACTAAGATAGAGATGAAATTAAAAAATTATGCTTCATTTGGCCAATAACAACACCGAGAAAAAATTTCCAAATCATTGCCCGAAATCAATTGCCTTGTAAAACTTACAAATCAAATCATTTCTCCCAATATGCTCAGCCCAAAAGCACCGCCCCGAGGGTTTTTTAGTTTTTTTTTTTTTTTTTTCTTCCTGGGTTTATTAAAAGATAAGATATTGCACCAAATAATGTCCAATGGAAAGGAGATCTAGTTCGCATTTTTGGAAAAATTGCGCATCAGCTTCCTGAAAATTACGTAGCTTTGGGCTGTGGTATGTACATTAGTCATCATGATCAGATGGATGATGGCGTGAGTGATTTCTAAATTTTTCTTCAACGTTCAATGAGGTGTCTGGACTTTTTGTCCGTTCAATTTACTCTTTGAATTATCAAATAATCACTTAATGTAATCCTTCTGTAAAAAATTCTCATTGTTAGCTAACGTGATTATGTTTTCTATCAACTCGACATTGATTTGCCACGCTGACATCCACATAACTTACATGTGGCTACGTCCCCAAAAAAAAAAAGTAAAAAATAGAACAGAAAAAAGGATTTGCAGACTTGGAAAATCAATGTAATAGCCCACATTATATTTTGGTCCAAAAAATACCGACATGACAGTCAACATAAAAAAAAAAAAATGTCCATGTGGCGATCCACTTGACGGAAATAGTACAATGGATGAAAATGTGAAAGCTCAAGAATTATATTGAATAAGAAAAATTAATTGATCATATTTTTATAACATTGAAGAAAAATTTATGGATTATTTATATTATTATTTTTTTTTAAATTTGAATTTTATAAATTATGCTAGACATTGCTCTTAGTTGTGGTGTGGCTGCTGCCTGTGTTACTTTACTGAGCCCTGCCCGTAAGAAAAAGGTTGCCATGCTCCTTTGACATCTATCTACATGTTTCCAAATTATCATAATTATTTCTATGTCGACTCATTGAAATGTTTATGTCACGACTGAAATCGATGCATCTTGATTGATCACTATAAGTGACTTTTATTTGAGCCAATCATTATTCAAACATTAGTTTGATTGAGTTTTTGCTATCGCATCCAAAAGATAAAATCCCGCAATTTTTTTTTGGCCGATAAAAACATTTCATAATATTAATCATAGTGTTTAGAAACAAGAAACTAAACTTTAGAACATAGATATCCACTAGGGGCTGGGGCAGGCTAAGAAGCCAATTAGAAGGAAGGGTTTTTTTTTTTTTTTTTTTTTTAAACAATACATCTTGACAATCCAGTCAGCTAGCTGATTAGTTTCACAAGGACAATCGGTTACTTGAATAAACCCGAGTTGGGTTATACGCATTCTGCAGTCCTCGATCACATCCCGTAGGTCCCATGGGCTCTTATCCGTGCCCTTGAGGAAAAGAAATAGTTATTGGTCATCAGTTTCCATAGTCACCATTAAATCGCCTCTCACGCGCAGATCATTCTTTCGTTCTAAGGGCAAATTAGCTTCCACGAAAGCTAGGGTTTCGACCGCAAGAGGGGACGAAGCTTTGACCAATTTTGAAAACCCGTTCACGAGGTTTTCAGTGGAATCACTGCACGCGCAATTGCGCCTCCGGAAGCTCCAATTAGTAGTGATCTATCGATGTTAAACTTCGGACCTCCTTGTCCAGTGGGAACCATTTTATAGGTTGGCAGCATTTCTTTTTCACTTTACTTGATGTTTTTGGGTCCCATCTCAGCAAATTTGTATGCGTCACAAGTGCTATGGTGATGATTCAGGTTGAACCTGGTGGTCGGTGTTGGAAGATGAAAGTGTTGCGAGCTCTCCAAAGGTGCCATAACACTCCAGCAACCTTCGCCCTCAGCGGTAAGTCGGTCTTTGCTTAAAAAATTTGCAAAGACCTGTCCATTTTGGCGATATTCTGGGGGCGAGAACTGGATCTTCAATCTTAGGTCTGACCAAAGTGCTATAGGAGTGGGTGTAGCCTGGCAGTGTAATCTAGCGGCTTTGAGTAAAAGTAGCGCCCACTACAATTGTAATAACTAGAGTTATTGATGAAATCTAGCCCTGCTGGCGACTGTTAATCTGAAATCTAGCCCTTCTGGTGACTACTAATGTGTGAGAGTGGATGAAAACTTGATCCAAGTCGAACCATTATAAATTTATATATTTCTATCTCTATATCTCTACTTGTTGCTTAAACTGTTTAATGGAAGCATCACACTCAATACAAGCAGTTTATGCTTGCATACGTCAATCTATTGTTACTTATATTAACTGACTCAATTTATTTTTGCGATAAACTTATTAGATTTCAATGTACAACCTATTCACCCCCTCTAAATTAGATCATCAACTATATCAATTGGTATCAAAGCGAGTTGCTCATATTCTTAAAGTGATGCATTTCAAGAGCACAAAAATCTTTTATGGCTGGTCATATTGGTGTAGGAGTTTGAGAGGGTCAAATAAACTCGAGACCTCCATTTTGTGATGAAACAAATTATAGCTATTGGCAATGAAAGATGAAGGCAACGAATCAATGGATCCGGCAATATGGGAAGTTGTTGACAATGGTGTATCCGTCCTTCAACGGTCACAATAACAATCTCATCTGCATCCTTTGGTATTGGTGAAAACGCAGGTGAAACAAGAGCAGTGCAAGTAATTATATTTGCCGATCAATTAGCAAGTTGAGAAGCTCCTGATGTGAAAGCTCTATATTCCCTTTAATAGGCCTTATCACTACGTAAGTTTCATCATATTTCTCTGTGTAGTTTAGCTAGTAGAAATTTGGGACAAGGTGCAGGTCATTTTTTAAGGAACTGATAGAGTTAAGGAAATCAAGATGAACATAGGAATTGATAGAATTAAGGAAATCAAGATGAATATACTCTTGGGAAAATATGAAACCTTCAAAATGAAGTCTGAGGAAACTATCACTCTGTACATAGAGATAATAAATGGTCTTGCCTACCAAGGAAATACATTCACAAATTTGGAAAATGTGAACAAAATTCCTAAAGGCATTACCAAATGTGTGGAATCATGTGAAGACTTCAATTTGAAAGAGAACTGAGAATTATGCCTTGGATGAACTCATGGGAATACGAATGACATATGAAGCTGAAAATCTGATGAAGGAGAGCACAAAGACAAGAAGTCAATTGTTCATATTAATTGACTCTATTTATTCCATGAAAAATTTATCATATTTCAATACATAAGCTATTCATTGCCATCACCCACCGACCATCTGACTTCTTTAGAGATACTATAGTTAATATACTTTGCCAACCCCAAGAGGGATGAGAACCCTTACTAGTATTCCAGAAATCCCACATAGGAAAATAGATTCCTTTTAACAATTGACTCCATAGAGCTAATGGGGATTGTCATTGTCGCTATGCCTGCTCTCTTAAGATAGCCTTATTAAAGGTGATAAGAGTCTAGACCACCATTTTCTTTCTTGGTTTTAAGTACCTCCTATTTCTTCTAATTTATGCCTTATTCCAAATTCTTTTTGTTTCCACCAAAAGTATTTCATTTTTTGCTCAATGGCCCTACGGATTGAGATGAGGATCTTAAATATAGACACTGCATAATGAGGAAGAGCCTGCACCACAATCTTAATTAGAAATTCTTTACTTGCTCTCGACACCAACTTTTCTTTCCATTGTCCAATTTCATATTTACCCTTGCTAGAATCTAGACAAACACTTCAAACTTCAATTGGCTCCAATCTAAAGGGATACCCAGATATTTTCCCATTTTCTTAATTTATGGCACTCCTCATTCTAATCGAAACTTAGGTCGCCTTAAAAGAATCCTCATTTTCACTCTAGTCCCAAATTTGTTCACGCGTAAAAAAATTCCTATCAATTTCTTCAAGATTATCAACATTAGAAGGTTGTTGTTGCTCCATATGAAAATGAGGGGATTGATGAAAATGTGGGTTTTGATAATGAATTTCTAACTGATTTTAATATTGATAATTTTGAAGAAATTAGTTGTGATTTTTGGATGTGAGGTAAAATTGGGATTGGCCTTAAAGTAGGGTTTACTTTAGGAAAATAAACCAAAAAAAAGGTATAATGATATTATATGGGGTAAAAGCCACCAAAATTCTTAAACTTTGCCAATTGTGACATATTTACTCCAAACTTTGTTTTATGGCACTAAAAACCACAAATTTGTGCCTATGTGATACATTTAGCCTTTTTTTTTGTGATACTAAATATCCCAAACTTGATATTACGTGACACATTTACCCTAAAAATTTGATGTCACAAAAAAAAAAAATTTAGTGTTTTTGGTGTCACAAAAAAAGTTTGAGGTATATATGTTACATAAAATAAGTTTGGGATTTTTGATGTCACATAAAAAAGTTTGAGGTAAGGGTGTCACGGTTGGCAAAGTTTAGAATTTTTTTGTGGCTTTTTCCCTACTCTAAGAACAAGCAAATCCACGACTCCCAATATAAGCTCTCCAAATCTTTGCTTTAAGATTTGTCATCCATACAATTGCCACAACTTCAGAAATCGTCTAACCTAAAAAATAAGAAATGGGGGGGGGAATTGCAATTTCAATCCTAAATATATTGTATAGATTTGAATTCAGTTCTAAACTTGATAATTGATTCCATGTATTCCTAAATCTTTGAGTGAATATGCAATCAAGTGCTCTCGGCCATGTCTTGCTTAACATTGTTGACATCAGGATCCAATTGTTGCCAATTATTCCATGTGTCATGGTTAGCCATTAGGGGTGAGCTGATCTAAATTCCTTACAAGTTCTATTTAGAACTTGAAACCTACTCATCAGTATAGGTTTCTCATTTTTTTTTGGAATCTAGAACCTATTCGTCAAACCTAGAATCTATCTTATCACAAGTTCTAGGATCAGTTTCATGGCATAACATGTTCTTTTTTAATCAAAACAAAAGTGAACACAACAACATTAAAAGCTTCTCATTTGTCAATAGCAACAATCCATAAAAGATGATTATGTAAAATAAAATAAATAATAAAATGTTCAAAACACGTAACATAAAACCTAAATTATAGAACTTTAGCCCTCAATCATCATAAAAAAATATTTCAAATTCCAACCACTTGAAATAAAAAGAAACAACAATCATAGTTAATCACTTAATAATAGTTTTAAATTTCAAATTACTATTAACTAAACTAAAATAATTATTAGAAAGCCTCATCAATATATTCACTCCACTTAAACTAGTAAACTTTATTTACCGATGATTAAATATATTCATTAAGACAATCCATATCTAAAAAAGAAGAGATTAAATAAAATATTCACTCATAAATATATAAAATAAATTACAATAAATAAAAATATAAACATCACTTTAGGTTGTGGAATGAGGGATTTTACATAACATTCTTGTTCCGGTTCTGATTCTTGATTCCCGGTCTTGCTTTCGGTTCAATTCCTATGGGAACCAGTGGTTTCTATAAAAGTGGAATTTGGAATTGATCCATCTCTCCCTAGAACGTAGGATCGGATTGGTTCTTCGGTTCCCTAGAACCATGCTTACCCATACTAGCCATATGACGTGGAAATTTTACTCATAACAATGCCGTGTTGCTTAACTCTCTGAATTGTTTACTCTCTTCTTCCTTATTACTCCGTTTTTTTTTTTTTTTTTTTTTAATCTTTTCTTTCCCCATTTAACTTCTTCCCATTTCACCTCCCACCAAACTTGTTTTGTGTTGCAGCATAAACAAATGGTGGAGCACGACCAACCTAAAGAAACTTAAAAATTGAGTCGATGAAGCGTATATATTCATTGATATATTGTACAATATATATAGAAATATCACCACCTATAATTATGGTGAAAAGTAAAGATAAAAGATAACAATTTTATCTATAATGAAAATAAATCACAAAGAATCTCCAAATGATTAACTTGTTGATATTTTATTTGATTTATTATCTTCGTATTGATTTGTAAAAGATTCCGCGCTATAAATATTTTGATTTTTTTCTTTCCGATTTGCTAATTCAATGCAACCCACTCCTAGTCACAACCTAAGTCTCACGCCACTGGCACGTCGCCGCTGATGGACCCCTCTCAGTGAGCTCAACACTCTTCCTCCATGCCCGTCGAGCTTATTGCCACCAAGTGCTGGAAGGCCATGCACCGAGCCTCCAGATCTCGGATAGCTTGACGACTTCCCTATGGCCATCGAGCTTGTGGCTGTCGAGATCTCGGCGAACTCGACGTCCATGGGTCGGCCCTCCCAGATATGGATGGTTACGGAGCCGTCTCATCCAGGTCTGGCTTTCTTGAGCCGAGAGCGAGAGCGAGAGCAAGATGTGCCTCGTTGCAAAGGATGTTGTCCCACTCGCTGTGCGTTGTAGATGAGTTCCAGAAGGCGAGAGTTTATGGGTTCTCAAGGCCATTCTTGAAACTAACCATAACATGGACGGTCGGGGAACAATTAAATTGTCCATGTCGGTAACCAAAGGTTGAAGACTAATAGTAATCAGAAGGAAAGAAAAGAAAATGGAAAGAAGAGGAAAAAAATGAAATTAAGAAGAAAAAAAAATCAGAAATATAAGCAAAGCTGCATCGTTTTGTCTAAAATTGCTCATGTCAAGTCATCTGCTGTGACACGGCATGATGGTTGATGATGGATGGACTACACTGTGAACAATTTCGAGCGAGATTTGGTCCGTAAAATTTGATCACAATTTTCTTAAAGGTTCAAGACTACATTGAATCAATTAAAATGTTTATGGCCGAATACAAACGCGCACAATGGATTTAAGATTGAAATTGCAGTTTTCTATGAACAAGTAAGCAGCCACTAGCTTAGTAAATAAATTCTCAAGATCTGGAATAGGAGAATCTTCTCTTACCTTATAATATCAAAGAAACAAAAATTCATTCCAATATATCAGGCACTTAAATAGGCATAGCTCTGCTTAGCTTCCATTCGATTATAACAATAACTCGTAAATCATTGATTAATGTCACTTCATTTCGATCCACATAATATAGACATTGAACAGCCTCATGTCAATGATGGAAAAATCGAACGAAAACATGGAACCTGTATCATATGAATGCAATTCATGGACAACATAGTGGCCCATCCAATATACCCAAATGGAGTCTAACAATTGACTTTTCTGTCGCCAGATATTTTTTCCTGAAGAGGGGCATCACCCAAAAAAATGATAAATACAATTTTTTCATTCGTAGGTAATTTGATATGCCATCACTCACAAACATTTATGCCAATGAAGTGATTATGCCAATGAAATGTCATACGACAAAATCATATTGTTCCATCCATTTCATTTTAGTTCTATTTCGATATTCCACTTGTACACGCAATGCTTTCGATATCTTAATAAGATCATCCACTTAATAGTTTTTGACTAAAATAAAGTTATATATAAGAATGTTAAAGAAAAAGACATTAGAAGTGTCATAACTTTTGTACAGCATTCACTTTAGTGCCGAAATCTTTCAAGTAATTATTTGAATGCCACTTTTGTAAAAAACAAAAAAAAATCACTTAAGTGTCATTGCCTATTCGTATGGCCAAAAACCTGATGTGGCAATTTTTTAAGATTATCTGTCCAACATGGCTAGCCAGCAAAGTGAGTTGGCCTAAATTAACCTAAAACGATGTCGTTTAATACATGTCTGCTCCCAATTAACGAATTGGGGGCAAAATCAAATATGTTCTTCAAACCCTCACCCTAGCAAATGGTTCTCGTGAAGGGGCTTGGTGGGATTCATGAAGATGCCTCCATGAAGATGCCTCTGCTTGTGCAAGCAAGAGAAAAGGGAGCCTTGGTTTCTGCAAGCAAGAAGATGCCCATTTAGCGTCTCAGTTTGACGATGTGGGCTATTGAAGAAGAAGAGAGAGAGAGAATACGACGTAGGTGGGAGTTAATGATTGGAGAGGGCGAGAAGTTGTGGAACCGAGGCCACCGCACTAGACGAGGAGTCCTGCCAGATCATGGATTGGTTCAGCAACCTAGGGTTGCCGTTGGTCAAGGCGGCGTGACCGGGGCCTGCCAATGCGAGTCACAGTGGCGGGCAAGACGTCTTCTCAAGGCTATAGTGGTGTAACCACTGGTAGCAGTAGGAGCTCCAGTAAAAATGAAGAGTAAATTGAATGGATCGAGGAGAGAAAAAAAGAGTCGGGTCGTTTGTTCCTTTCTCCACACACTGCAAGCACCAAGAGTGCGCGTGCACTGCAGATGAAGCTTCCACGAGGATGAACTCAAAAGCAAAAAGAGGTCTCACTGTAGATCATTATCCGCAAATTTCGTACTTTTGCATATTCTTCATTTTGAGAAAGCTATTGTGATTATTTTCCATCGATTATAGAAAAGATTGATAGTTGGTTTATAAGCGTGACCGAAAATCTCATCATTTGAATTAATTTTTAGGGTGAAAGAGGCCTAAGAACGTAATAACTCTAATCCAAGCTTCACGTGTGAGGGGGAACATTATTGAGATTGTCCAATATTAATTTCTTTTTAAGAAAGCCACGGAAGATTTAAAATTTCGTTAAGAAAAAAAGCTGTGTAGAACTTTTAGCCAGAATTTATCACTGGAGTATTTAGTTGATCTTTTTTCTTTGATTTGATACTTAAGGGATTCAATAAAAAGTTTTGACAATAAAATAAAATGAATAACTTATGAGAGTTATAATATTTTTAGTATCTTTTTCGAGAATGATTACGGTTGATTTCTTTTAATAATTGTAGGCCGAGTCAGCGACGACACCTTCACTTAAGATTTTGACTTGGTGTCAGACCGTAATGCAATCGGTATTGAGATACAACGTGGGACACACACAACACTTCTTAAGAGTTCCCATTACTTTGCAAGCCATATTTTGATTTTGATCATCAAGATCAGATTCTGGACAAAGCAGCTTATCCACGAGATATTGTTTTCGGGAAAACCTAACGTCAATGAAAAGGACATGTTGCACAAGAGCAACATCAACCAATAAAAAAACTGGAAACAAAAATAATTGTTTTTTGGGGGTTTTATTGTGTGCATGCTCTTAGTCGTTCCAATACAAAACGAGGGTATGCATAATTTTTTTTTTTTTTTTGGGCTACTTATAAGCTATGTATATGGTATGTGGATGAT
Organism: Eucalyptus erythrocorys; assembly: GCA_014182555.1. Classification (NCBI taxonomy): domain Eukaryota; kingdom Viridiplantae; phylum Streptophyta; class Magnoliopsida; order Myrtales; family Myrtaceae; genus Eucalyptus; species Eucalyptus erythrocorys. The sequence continues at coordinate 35,701,931 of CM024600.1, read as the reverse complement.
GTTACACACCCGCAATTCACTAGTACATTAAGAAAGTTATTAGAAAAATTAGGAAGTTTATCAACTCAATTTAGAAATCAATGTTACTGTTAAGAAAATATACTGATCAGGGAAAATGTTGACGTGGCCAATTTTGGTCGGAAAATGCTGACGTGGACGCCGGCGGTGCCACGTAGGACTGCTGGCGCTGATATGGACAATTTTTAATAATATTTTCATATTTTTAAAATTTTTAAAAATTTTTAAAATTTTTTTAATATTTTTTTCCTTTTTTTTTTTTTTTTTTTTTTTTTTTTTTTTGGCTTTTCCTTAGTCTTTTCCGGTGGCTGGCCACCGGCCACGAGCGACGGCCGGCCACCGCCCACGGTCTGCCGGCTAGCCTCGCCCGCCACGGGCGAGGCCCGGCGGACGAGGCCGGCCCGGCCCGGCGAGGGCCGGCCTCGCTAGATCGGCGAGGGGAGCCCTCGCCGGGCTCGCCCTCTCCTAGGCGGCGTCGGCCTCGCCAAATCTGGCGAGGCCGGCCCTCGCCGGGGCCTAGGGTGGCCTTGCCCGGCCGCCATGCCCGGCCGCCATGCCGAGCGAGGCCACCCCCGGGCCCGGCGAGGGCCGGCCTCCCAGATCCGGCGAGGCCGATGCTCGCCCGGGCGAGGGCGAGCCCCGGCGAGGGCTCCCCTCTCCCGAGTCTGGCGGGCTGGCCCTCGCCGGGACCCGGGCCCTCGCCCGGCGTCGCCGTCGCCGGCCGGAGCCTCGCTTGTGGCGGGCGAGGCCAGCCGGCGGGCTGTGGCCGGTGGCCGGCCGTCGCCTGTGGCCGGTGGCCGGCCACCGGAAAAGACTAAGGAAAAGCCAAAAAAAAAGAAAAAAAAAAAAGAAGAAAAAAAAAAAAAATATTAAAAAAATAAAAAAAAATTAAATTTTTTTAAAATTTAAAAAATATTAAAATATTATTAAAAATTGTCCACGTTAGCGCCGACAGTCCTACGTGGCACCGTCAGCGTCCATGTCAGCATTTTCGGTCAAAATTGGCCGGATGGACTCAATTGGCAAATTAACAAAAGGTTTAGGACTCAATCGGCAATGTTGAAAGGTTTATGAATAAATTGGCAAAACTGCAATAGGTTTATGACTTTTTAGACAATTTTCCCCAGGGATTAAAATTACATGATTTAGGTAGACACACTCTAGGAGAAGTGAAACGCAATGGTTATTTTCTTGAATTTAAGATATGTACAAAGCCAAGAACTTAAAAAAAAAAAAAAAAAAAAAGAGGAATATATACTTGGACGATCTACTCTTCCATTTGACTATGACCCCTAAAACCGGCAACAAGCTAACTTCTTGGAGCGAATATTGCATAAATCAAGCAATACCAAGTCAATCTTTTGGCCCACAAGCTTATTAAATATAATCTTCTAACAAAAAAAAAAAAAAAAAAAAAAACCTAATCAATGAATGTTTTTAGAATCTATGACCACCTTAGTAGGTCGCACTGAAGACACGAGTTATTATACTATTTGTGCAATCTAATAGATTCTATCCATGAGATCGTCTACTTGATATTATAAGTTTATATGATATTTTTGTTTGACGTCATCTAATAAATTTACAAGCTATAGAGCCATACAAGTTTTGTGGCTTGTCGTATCTCTCACATATAATGACGTCCGATGTCATGGTCAAGATTCTAAAGAAGTAGGAGAAATCTTGTCATGTATAGAGAAAAGAAACATTAAAGACCAAATACAAGGGAAAACAATTCAAATCGGGAACAAATGCTAAACAAAATTCAATTTACACAGCAAACTATGCACCGTGCACGTCACCACTCCTTCCCAGTTGCATATATGATATTGGAAGAAGGCGAGCTACTTGAAAACCCTAACTCACTCAACAATACAGGAGGCCCAAGGAAAGCAACAAAAGAAAGAGGAAGATAACAAATAATCCCTTTCTTGGAAAATTTCTCTTATTCTCCTCCATCACATACACAATAGCTATATATTGAACAACAGTGGGCTTTGAGCCACACCGCATCATGCACCGATTTGTCGAGACCAATTTCTTCATGGAGCACCCGGTGGCTTGTGGTGGCCAACTTCTTCATGCAGCGCCCGGTGGCTCGTCATGGCCAACGCCAGGGCTGTGTCCGGGACTTGTTGGCCTAAAGGCCTCAGTCTCCGTCTTCTTGTAACGGTTTATCACGTACCTACCAATGGAAGGCGGCCTAGGCTTCATCAAGTCGGACTTCCCAGGAATAACTCCCGGTGGATGAAATATTTCGAGAGGCCTTGATGCTTGTGTCTTGTCAAGATTTTTGTGTAGAAGGAGGAGAACAAGAAGAAACCATGATTTTATTGTGAAGGTTTTGCGTGCCATGGAAGTTTGAGAAGACAATGAAGAAGAGGAGCGAGGAAAATATGAAAAAGACTAAATTTTTTTCAATCTTCCTCACTCATTTGCAACCTATGCCGAAAATGCTGGTTGCAGTTTGTAGCTTGGTAGAGATTGAGCTCTATTTATGATGATCTCGACACGGACCCACGTGAGGCACTGTTAAGTCTTTCAACATGTTCATTAAAAAGAAGAAAAGGAAAAAAGAAAGAAAGAAAAGATGGGTTTGCATTGTGTCTGTGTCAGGTTTTAATGAATTCTTGAGGAGGAGAGAGAATCAAGCATAGGAATATTTCCGGTTTTGGCAACGGAGAGCAATCTTAACATATTTCCAATTTTGAACGAGCTTTCTCACAGCCATTCATTGAAATACCCATTTCATTTTTTTAAGGAGCAACCGTGGATTTCGACATGACTACACCCAAATCACTTTGCTTTCTCATTTAATATTTTTTTGTTTGAGAGAGAGAGAGAGAGAGAGAGAGAGAGAGAGAGAGAGAGAGAGACCAATGTCCGCAACAGTTAGCATACTAAGGTTTTATAAAGGAAATGCTTCTTCCACTAAGCCTAATACGAATTTGTTAAAGCAAATGATTTTGTTCTTTAACGGGGCAGGGTATGCACATTTTAACGTTTGCCGGTCTTGATATCTTCACACGATGCGTGAATATCACTACGACAAGCAAAACTTAGAATCCATTTCATAATCTCGTTTAAACAATGAAATTCAATTTTCAACACTTAATACAGTTTTCACAGTTAAGTTCTACTAAGTTTGTAATATTCTCCTATATAAGGAAATGTGGGATAAAGATCCTCTCCCACGATATGTCTTCTCATTACCTATCCCATGTACTCGATATTGTCATATGTTCATCTTCTCTAGCCTCTGTCACACAGAATATGGAACTCTTATCCAACAAAACGACCACTGCGTGTGTGCTTGTGCAAGTATGACCATGATCGGATCTGCTGGCTGAGGTCCACTGTTGTGACGGCATGGTGCCAACATCACGATGTTGCTCGCTCCTCGTTGTGCCCATTTTTTGCTAGTTAAGCAAGGGTGTTATTCCAAATATATATAGACGACCGGAAGGATTAGACTTGGCACAAATCCTTACAAGCTATGACCCCATATGAAACTTCTTGTAGTGAAGCTCTCCTACATACCTACGAAACTCACAATACCAATTTCCGTTTCCACCTAGCCTCAAAATGTCGTCATCTATACGAACTCCTGCTCGTAAGATCATGTATTCTCTACAACACATCAATATGTATGGCAGCGCACCAGATAATATTGACAATGAGAGCTTAAATAGCTTTCCCCTTCATGGGCTAAGCTACCCGTCTTCTATTACATCTGCTACTTTAGCATGCAATGCCAATCCAAAACCATGTATCAGTCTCTAAGGAAAACGCTCCAATAAAATGCCATGGAGATGCCAATGATATATAGTCACAAGAAGTATTCTTCCTCTCTCCAAATATAATTTTTATATGAAACTTCATGTCTCTCCTCACATGAAGGACCGCACGTGAATTTGCTCAAGGTCGAGACCTCTAGGGTCGTGACCGCCCCGTGAGCTCCCCCTTTGACCAATTTGGGTTTAGGGTTTAGGGGGGATGGAGGGAGGAGAGGTGTTCAAGGGTTTAGGTCTTTGGGATATATTTCCATTAAAGTTCAAAGTTCAGGAGTATTTTGCTCAAGTGAGCTCATTTTTGACCAATTTAAAAGGATCCCAGACTGACTAATATCATAACATGCACATTGAAATACGTCGTTATATGAAATAATCTAAAAAGTGCGGAAGAATTTTTAGATATTAGGCCAAGTCTAAGCCTACGAGTGTCAAAATATTTGAATTTTAAATTACATTTTTATTAGTTTAAAATTTTAAAATAATTGGTGACAATGATAGTGTGAGCAAATTTTCCTTTTATTTCATACATCCAATCTCCATTTTGCTTCGTGCAAGCGAGCTCATTTTCCTGTATAGTTGACTTTTGTCACATATTACGATTAACTACTGTCATGAACACTCGCAGACTATTATATTATTACTTAAATCCACTTGTTGATTAATAAATTTATCAGTTAAAATCATGATAATTTGGGTCATTTTTCACGATCTGTCGAAGTCTCGGTGGCCTAGAACCCATGCGCATTCTCATTTTTTCCCCTTCTTACTTTATGATACTTTATATCTAGTATTTATAGCCACAAGGCTATTACCTCTGAGTTATGATGATTTCTCCGTCCTGCTGCAATTAAGTAATTACAAGAATAGTAAACTCATAAGAGGTAGGCCTAATTTTTTTTTTAAATAATTTTGTTGAAACTCAAATGCACGAATATATGTCTGTTAAAGCACGATTAATTAATCTCGAATGTCGACTGAGGTGTCATAGGTTGCTTGTCTGCGAGAACTTTTCTATGACTGAAAAGATTCGTGCGGTTTGCTTAACTTTATGCACTTTTGTCGCAACAAATGAAAAAGAAATCGTGACAGACTTCTTTGTGGTGCAATATGCAAAGCTTCCTCGTAAAACAATCTCCACTTGACTTATCACCATCACTATCTGTAGCCGTCGCTTTCCCAACGTCAGTTTAAGGAAACCCAAACCCCGGAGTTGGGAAGAGTAAAGACAAGTCCTAAATATATGACTTCCATTCCATAAAATCCTTCAATATCGATTTCATAAACTACTGAATAAGATTTGAGTCAAAATTTAAATGAATGACTTGAAATTTTATAATTATTTGCATGAAATGAAAAATCCCACATGTATATATATATATAATGAACACCTAATTTATGTACATATACATAAGCCAAATTTATGACTTATAGTCCTTGTCATAAGCTGAAGTCTTCAGGTGGTTCCAACTTTGGTTGTTGTGCTCGATTCAACTTGCGATCTGATTACAGGTTATATAGATTAACTGTTATGCCACGTCCAAGGCCTGCCGTAAGTTGGTGAAAATGGGTAAGTGGAAACATAGCCTGAAGGAATGTAATGTGCAATATCTCCTCCAATCATTAGCACAAATTCATCAACTTGGGTCATATAGATTGATTTGCATAATACAGTACGTTTTTTTTTTTTTATATAAGAAATCACCTGAATGACGCTGCATCACGAAAAAATGAAAACCAAGCATTTAACTATAGAATATTGTTTCTATTTTTTGAAAGTAAGAACGTAAGACTAAGCTTATCAAAGTTGAAGGATAGAGATGAAGGCTAATAAAAATCTTTTTAGTCTTTAGGCAATTTTCTTTTCTGAGAAACCAGAATTATAGAACACTGCAATTGTATACAACGATCCGGTCTTCTCATATTATTGGGTTGGCTGTCGTGCTACCACAAAGTACATTTCGTTCTCCTAAATTAATGAGCAAAAAAAAAGGAAAAGAACCCCACTAGGATTTCTAGGACAGGGAATCAACTTGCTTGTAGCCCACCAAGTATCTGAAACTTGTACTTTACAACAAGGCATTGGATTCTCCGCGGTGAAAAGAAAATCAATTAGTTTTTAAACTGGAGAGCATGCTAACGATTCAACATACTTTTTTTTTTTTTTTTCTTTTTTTTATATTTTATCTTAAATTGGAGTTTAACTTTTGATGTGGCTTTTAATCGAACTTTGGGAAAGGTCTATAGTATACAACAGTCACATCAGCCAAAATAATGAGCTGATTAAATAAAAGATTACGGACATTGGAGCTAAGTTACTTCCTGAGAGATTCTGCAACTGCTCACCTATTGAATAATTCCTGTAGGGAAATGCTCGATAGTCACCCGCGCTGCTCTTCTTCCATATAGTCAGAGTTCTTTAGCCAGCTCTTCGGGCTTCCTATTGCTGTAGTCTCCATAATAAGTGAGAAGATGCACTTATATAGGTGGAGGTTTGTCGCCTCGAGTGCTAGTGTCGATGGTGATCGAGCTTGGCAGTGGATGGTGATGGCTTTCGGCTGTGGCAGTTTGAAGGCAATAGCAGGCAGTGGCATCGAGGCTTAAAGGTGGATGATGTACTGTCCTTTAAGTTTGAAAGACTTTTTAAATGAAGGTAAATGTTGTGTGTTGAGAAAGAAGATGAACATGTGGTTGCGCATGGAAAGGAAATGCATTGCATCGATTTTGAAAAGCACATAGACTACATTGAACATCATATTCAGGGGCCCATCATTCCCCTCTTGGTCTCAAGAGGCATTGTAAGTTTGAAGGTCACACTTATCACTTTAGCAATGGATCCGTCCAGTTCATGTACATTAATAAATATCAGTTGAATTGTATTAAGAAACTCGAGCCAATTGTCTGTGCACCTTAAGAATAGCGATATGCACAGTTATCGTACTATAAAAATCTAATCTGATCACCACCTCTTTTAGACTGAAAATGTGTACGAAACTTCAGAAGTCATAACTATGTGCGGGATATTTTCAAGTTGAACTTTTTCAGTTTTGGAAACAAGCCCCAAAGAAAAGAGCACTTGGTGCATTGCAATTTGATGTGATCAGGCACGCCGATTTCGCTGAATCCAGCCAGGAGCCAAGAACTTTCTCCAAAACACGTTTCTTCTAATGGGCATGGCCCTACCATGGCCATTTCGTATGATTAACAAATTAGCGCCTCAATGCTCGAGATACCCTATATTCCTTTGACCGATTCACATGGTCGGCTCGGGCTGTTCCTGCAACTTGATCGGCATATTATAAGCCACCCCAGAAGAGTGGAGTTCCGATTCAAAGCTTTAGGCTTACTTGGATGGCGTCCATCGAATGAAACGAGGTCTTTTCTCTGTTCATCCACGTCAAAAGCTGTCTCTTTTCTCTTTCGTATCCACAAGTCTCATGGGGTTTGGCCCCAATGATCATTGAGCGCATCTAATCAGATCAATTAATCGGCGAAAGCCATCGACCGTCCGACCCATCCTCATTAGTGGAAACAATTCCCTTTAAAGACAAAACATAGGGGCTTAATTAATCAAACTTAAGCAAATTGTTGCTTTTAAATTTAAGATATTATCTTAATGCCATTGCGCTGCAAACACCCTGATCTCTGATGCCGAAATTCAGCAATTGTGCTTTTACGATTCAGCCTCGCATGGTCACTCTGAGACCTCAATCGGCATTTCTGGACTCGCTATGCAATGTGAACATCTTATCTACTTTCTTCAACCGGGGGAAAGCGCCTCAGCCCAGAGAGCGGGCTTGCGCTGCATGTGATCCCCCGTCGAACGTGAGCCAAGAAGTGACACTGCTCTCACTCTATAGATAGACCATCACCCTCTTATTCAGCATGGGAGTGAAGGCGATCGGTTCATGATGGTTCGAGCGGGGTAATCCAACCATTTGATCGGGTGTCTGCTTAAACTACTTTTGGTTTTAACGTGATCAAAATTCTAATGCTGGAGAGTAGCACACTACATGAACTGATGACTCAGCGTTTGGTTAAGTGCGTTTAAAGATAGAAGAGAAATTATACATGTTAAGACTGATATAAAAGGTCGGTATATTTAGTGATTGGGTGAATCGTTTATTGAGTTTTGACTACAGATCACTTATTCAAATGACTACTTATAATCCATCACATCACTTAGTATGTCGAGTTTGCAAACCAATCTTAATAAATCTAAATTCCTACTCCCTAGAGTCAAGGTGAGGCTTTCTAGACTTATTGTAGCCTAAAAGGCACTCCAATCCTCATTGATTCTGACCCCTTTGATTGAGTGGAATTAGTGGACAGCTTTCTATGTGGAGTAAGAAACTATGGGTTTGTTTGATCAACAATTTGCTAGTCAATAGAAGGATTTTCATATTCGACAGCATTTTGGTTGAAGATGGTTAGAAAATGAGTCTCTAGCAAGACTAGTTAGAAAACGAGCATCTAGCAAGACATTGGGGGGAAATCTATTATTTCATAACCTGCATTGATTGATTGAGAGTTAGATACCTCTAAAGAAGGTTTCGCTTTACTTACTACTTTGAATTCCTAGGAAGGAATGATCAACTTTGCACTCTTGGATGACATAGCATACCTTAAAAGTTACATGGACTGAATTGTAATTTAGCAAATAATTTTTAGTAAAGCTCTTAGTGTGTGCAACATTACTCAAAGTACAAAACTGCTACAAGCTATCAATTGGGGCCGTAGCAAAAATCCAGCACCTTCACTTTAAGAGAGTTCAAATCTAAACCCAACGGAAATTATCCAGATAGACCCCATTCACTTCAAAGTTTAAAACAATGGTTATGAGCCAACCAGGAATTAACTGCTCTTACCTTGCTTATTACATTTCCGATGTGGGGTTTCTTTTGCCTAACACCATCACATGTGAGCCTCCTGTATTATGCCTACTTCCCCTTACTCCATCTTTCCTATTGCACCACCACTATCTTAATGTCAATCTTGGCTCGATTCAGAGTCAACCTCAATCATATTGGTCCAACCATATTTAAAAAGAATGCTGTACCTTAGCCACGTTGATTAGAAAGTCAAATTCGAAATTTCTTTCTTGAGATAATCACTAGGATCCACATTAAAAGTGAGCTACGTATCAACCAGTGACAGTTTCATTTGAGAAAATCATCAAAAAAGAGCTCAAGATTGAGCTCATCAACATATTCATAGGGATTCATATTTATCCAATGAGTTATGGTTCAGATAACATAAACTAATTGCTCACCTTACAGCACATTTCCTGTGTAAGAATTCTTTGGCCCTAACACCCTTAGTAAGTGCCCGGAAACACTATCCTTTGATGACGTTCAATATGGCTTTCTCGTGTTTGTCCGTGTGTTCCATCCCACTAGCTTTTATCTATGGTCGTGCCTGCAGGCATTTGCGGGCCGTCACGCACTGACTGGCGATTCTGTCGCTGCTCATACTTTTTTATGTTTGACGCTGAGTTGTGGTGAGCTAGGTATAAACCCATAAATTAAGAATCAACAACTAGTCCAAGAATATCTTACCAGATGCTCTTTTATTCTGCTTGTCTTCTCTAATTGAAAAAGTGTGGACTTTAATAAGGTTCCAAAATCGATACCGTCTTTGAAACTTTTAGCAAGACGACAAAGTTAAAACAGGCGAGTTCAACCAGAGCTTAGCGATTACTAGCTTTTCATTTTATTTTATTTTATTTTCATTCTCCCTCTGCGTGTTCTTTGTTTAATATTTCGTGGCCAGCGAAAAATCTCATGATGGTTTTCCACCTCTCATTGCACGGGATCTCATTTTGACTTGAGCATCGGAATCCCATGCTGTTGTCTGCTCGAGAAAGTTGGCCATCCTTGAATGCTCGACCTCTTTCTCTACAAATGTCAGGCAAATCTGGCAGGGAAGATATCCCTATTTCCACGTTCGTCCATGCATATGTTGGCGGCATGATGAAAGGCTTGATGCGTATAATCTCGATATGTTCTTGTGGAAGTATTTGTGGCAACTCAAAAATGCATATAAACGGTTGAAATGTGAGTACCGGGAATTGAACTCGAGACCTATTGATAGTGTGGGGGTTGATTATTCATGGAAAATGGCATCACTAGCATGTAATGGGTGATTTCCTTATGGTGAGATTAGCGAGGTAAAAATTGCTGTGGAATTAAAGATAATTTTGTGTCAATATAACTTATCTGGATTGATTATGAGGATTCAATTGTAAAAGAGATGCAAAGTCCTTCAAGTATTAGACATTAGGATCTGATTTCGTTATTTGGGTGTCACATTGTGGGTGTAGGACTGAGTCATTTCTTGTAACACTTAAAATTGACATTTTCGAGTTTAGAAAAAATGCATATTACAATGACGCAAAACCAATGATCCTGAGTTTACATAATTCCTCAACAAATAAAAATCATAGTCTCGTATCACCGATCTCTCTCAATCCCTACTCAGCGAATTACATATCTCCCTCACTTGGGCATCACATAGAGCAGGGTTGTTGGCGGCTAGTTAATTAGTCATATTTACAATTTAAACTTTTGGGTTAGATTTTTTGACAAAGAGAGAGAAATCATCACTTTGTGGTGGGATTTTTGTCAGTGGCTAGTTAATTAGTCATATTTTTCTTTTAGGACATTTGTTAGATTGTAAAATATATTTACGATGTCCACGAGTTATAAGCTCTATATTAATAAATCGTTACTTGCTAAAACCAAATTTTAGATTTTATGCTCACTTTCCCTATGATCAAGACCTCCTTATCTCATCTTAACATATAAAAAGTAATAAAAACGTTATATATAATTAGTTACTAAAGTTCGATATCTAATGGAGTAACATAATAATTCTCCTATTTTCATGAGCAAATATTCTCTGCTTTAAAATTCACATATGTGTTCTCTGCTAAAAATCGTTTGAATTCAGTTTTGGATAGGATACAGCCTATAGTACGTCCGAAGAAACTGAATAGATTCAAATGTCAATGTTCTCTCTTAAATCAGCATACCGGCCTTTTATAAGGTGTTAGATGAATGGTCTGAATTGTATTCTTTTTGAAGGGATCATGGGATTGTCTCTCTCGTTTCAATAAATTGTCTTACCTCATCGTTGCAAATGCATTACAAATTCTTCAGCTCTCCATGTGTCACAAATATAGGAACTTTCACTCTATATAATTAATGTCGTAAGGATAATTATTCTCCGGAGTGAACGGTTGAGTCATTTCCAACAAAAAATTTAGAGAACCATCGAAAAATGAGAGCAAAAGGAAAAGATAGCATCTCAACATTACCAAATACTCGCCCGCCGGTAAACTAAACCTTATTCGCTCGATGCTGCATCAAGCATTTTTTAGTCATTCTTTCTCTACCAACAGTCTTCTTGGCAACCTTAAAAAAGGGTTTATTCTCCTTTCCTCGTTATCCTTGTCCTTTCTCATCACCACATAAAATGTTGAGATAACCACTTTTAAAAATCGTAAGAAAATCATATAAGATCAAATGTCAAGCATATGTTACACGGTGATGGGTCGAATTTCCGAATCCTAAAATTAGGACAAAAAGTGTTAAAGGATAAAGTCATTTCAAAAACCCATTTATTCGAGGCTTGTCAAAGTATGAGTGGCTCAAATTATTCCGGAGATCATTATTAGGAAGGTGATCGCTGATTTGGTATGATTACATAGGGAAAAGGAGTCAAGTTTGGTTTACGGTTCCGCTAAAGCTTGTAGCTATCTGTCTATGCTCGAAGAATATTTAGTTTCTAATTTTGTTAGATCATCTTACTTTATTTAGGCTCTACAAGAGCACGCCTAAAACCTCACACTGTCCTCCCCCCACCCCCACCTATATTATTGTCCCGTTATTTTCAAAAGGCAAATGAGGTGTTTTTGACGCTTTATAAAGTATTTTGTTGTTAAGTGATGGAGATAAGCGAGGTTTCGTCAATTGGGCCATCGACGGATTTTTAAGGGCCGTGTCCTCTCCCGTTGGCCTCCATTTGCGTCTTGATCACCTGTCTCACCCGTCAACTATTGACTCATGTTTTGTCTCGTTCGGAGCTAGCTCATCGCACCCAGCCAAATCTCGAGACCCTAACACAATCCAACATCCCCAGGGAGAGACGAACGGCTAGCTTTGAATCAACTAGTGTGGTTCTCTAGAGCCTTCTAGCACGACCACAAACACTATGCATGTCGTCTTATATTTTTGTTCTATCATAGGATGGCTGTTAGAATAAAATTCTTGATATAATAAGAATTTATTGGTTCAATAAAATGTTTTTATCTACGGTGATGAAAACGTGAATCCATGTGCATGGTATGTACTACTGTTCGATCTTCACGAGTGTATAGGTAGCTGGTGACATTTCATGTCACCTTTGCTGAGCAAAATGATGACTTTTTTGGTAGATAGTTTAAGTTTAGGGCTGTCTGAATCGTCAAGCGAAGAATCCTAGTGGGGCACTCCTCTTTATACTTTTGCGTTTCAACCATCTTCTCCAATGTTTAATGTGGGTAACAAGGGAAGTACTCGGATGGTCCCGTTGGTTGAACTTCTACGTGACCTCGGAACGAGACATTTGCACCTAAGTGCCCTGTCCAAGCCAAAGGCTGTACTCTTTTACATTTATTGATAGAGAGGATCTCGGTTGCATTTGCCGTCAATTTGAAAAGTAGAACCGTTTCACCTACGCATGGCATAAGATCGATCAGCACCACTGTCACCGCCATGACACCGTTTGTGAAATCGATCTCTTCTCGCCCTTGGTGGGAGAAGTGATTGCCTGTGGGCTAGATGGTGGCGTCTCCAACGAAAATGAACTGTTAGATTTGCTCTAGGACTAAGTCCAATGTAGGAAAACTTGCTAAGGGTGAGAGACCCCAGTTGGGCTAGAGCCAAGGTGAAGAGACTCGAAAAATATCTCTTCCCCCATAGGGTATCCCGGCCAATCCCCTACGGGAAAAGGGACCCTCCCTAGATCCCCCGCGATGCCCTTATCCTAGTAGACTAGGTTGGGTACAGGGAAATGAAAGGACCTGCTAGAGGTTGGAAACAACCTATTCAGAGGAGCCCCCACCACAGATGGATAAAATCACCACGTCATCTCTCTCTCTCATATCATAAGTAGTTAATAGGGTTCCTCATCTCTTTGAAGCCAAGAGGTCTTGAGCATGATCTGCAATTGTTCGACGGAGGAGACCGAAGATCTACAATTAGACTTATTCAAGTGGCTGTTCATAACATGCATCGACTATTGCGACTCATCGGGATCAGTTCACGAATCATTTTCCTAAGACTTGGCAAGATCTATCTCTTCGGATCGCCAACAATCGAGACTTACCATTTAAAGAAAAGGGAAAAAAATTTCTCAATCGTATACGGAGAAATAAATTCCCAACCGAAAGGAAGTCCTGATTTTTGAAGGATCAGATCAAAAACTCCACCTGCCACCCAACAATGGGGCCTCTCTAGAGCGAAAATGAGAGTAGTCTTAGTCTCGGAGTAATTATAGTTCACATCATAGGTCCAATTTTGTATTGTTTGACATTATAGAATACCGTCAGCTATTCTAGAAAAAAATGAAATATTTGACACCATGTGTGGTTTAATATTTACATATCATATCACTGAGTATGGAAATATATGATAAGGGAGATAACAAGAGTTCTAAAATATTTATATGTTGTGCCTCATAACATTATACCATTTGAGATTTTGTGAGATAACTATCATTTTTTTAAAGCTTTAATCCATCGAACGAAAATATAATTTAATATTAGATATCGTAAAATGTAGTTCCACAACTTTTGCTTTAGAAATGCATTCAACGTGATATCTTCAATATTAGGTGACGTGCTCTTTTTTTTTTTTTTTTTTTTTTTTTTTAAATTGACAAGGACTACCACATATAAATGAAGGGACCCATTTTTTTTTTCTATAGCCTAACACAACGTTTTTCTTTTTTTGTCAATTCAAGTGAGCATATATATATAATTTTTAAAATTTTTCCTTATTTTTCCCTCTTTCTTTTCATTGATTTTTCTCCATTACCGCCTACGTCAGCCTTCACTACCACTCTTTCCATTGCGATTGACTGGCCATCCATCACCACCACTTTGTGCAATGGGAGAAGGGGGGTTGTTGTGGCATTGCAGTTGGGCCTTTCAACCACCTAAATTTAATCCGAGCGGTGTATTTGGTGCGATGTTGTGCCACTGAAAGAGAAGTTTCAAAACAGATACTATGATCCCCTGAAATAGCACAGTTCAGATCCTAGAGCGTTAGATCTCGCCATTTGCAAAATATTCTCTGGGCATGAAGTCTAAATAATAGGAGTGAACGATTCCAGATTTTGTTTAGATTCTATTTGAAATTTAGAACTTACCCGTCGAAACAAATCCCTTAATTTTTGGAATCTAGAACCTACCTTATCGTAGGATTCAGGATCCACAAGTTCTAGGATCGGTTCGAGAATCTATCAATGTTCCACCTTGTACTTTTAATTAAACGATTATAGTAAATCATCATCTTTAATAATTATCATTTGCCACAATTCACTTATCACAATTGATATTTAGACACGCGAAATTATGAAATATTAATAAAGTAAAATTCTTAGTTATGGATGTTGTAGAAAATTGAAGCTTACACTAATGATTTTGGGTTGCATACTTATAATTGGATACCATGGAATGCTGCGAGATCGCACGTAGACATAAAGCAAGAAAATACAAAGACTTGTTTTAGGTTCCAGATTCCAAGTTTTAAGTTTCCCAATTTTTAGAACTTAAAATCTATTTTGTATATCTTAGACATGGGTCGGGTTCCCAAATTCCTGATTTTACTTTAGAACCATGCTCATCTCTACTAAATAATGTGGCCAATGATGTCATGTACATGCAAGTCAATTCGAGAGCCGCAACACTAGGTCGCATCTTTGATTGTCTATAACCGAAGGGCCATTTCAACTTCAAATTTTAATAAAGAATTTAACCGAATACGTCTTTGTGAATTGTATCTAAAAGCCAAGATCCAACGATGTATTATTGACTTTGTATATTAGGGAAACAAATGTGCCGACCATTGTCCATTAGAAGACCTATTCATGCAGAAATATCGTCGAATCCGTCATGTCATTAGGCGTTGAAAATTGCGGAACTTAAGATTGACTTCTATCCCTAGAAATTATAAATTGATATTGATTGACAGTTGCCATTTGCCAAGGTCACTCTCAAAGCTAGCCCTCTGTTACTTTATGGCCTCCAACCGCCAACAATCGTTGAGCGATTTCTCTTGTTTATTAGGAACAAAATGAATTACTTAAACAATTACAAAATGAGTCGGCATTCTGTCCATTTATATATATATAGTCATGCTAGCATAAGTTTTTGAGCAATTGTTAGAATGACAATATATTGTGGGTTACAAATTCTTGAAAGAATGAATTATACAGTAATTTCTAATTATTTATTACTTATTTTTTTATGATTCCAAATAAAATGTTATTATCATAGTAAATTAAAAACTGTCACGTAATTATTCCTTTAAGTACATATATTGCTATTAGTTAAAACTTTCTTTCTCATGTGAATCAATCCTTACACGGGCAACATATAAAAGACACAAATCCTCTCTTTTTAATAATATTTTTGCTGCTAGAACCACCACTGTCTCCAGTTCAAAGTAAACGGGTAAACCCATATTTAATCTCGAACAAGTTGAGCAAAAAGAGGGCCTGAGAAGTGACAGCAGCTTTGGTTCCACGACCAATCGCGCCGAAGTCCATTCACTAATCCTCCCCTGTCATGTCCAAGTTGGACGAATTTAAGCTTTAAGATGACGCAAGTGAATGAAAAAATTAAGGCAGGAAATATCAATTTGCACGATTAAAGTAGCAATTTGGTTGACTCAAGGTTCAGCTGTAGCAGCAAAGACTAGCCTAGTGATCAACACCCCCAACTTGCCTCTACAATAACTAATAGGGCCACGCGGCGTTCCCGCACGCAGATTCTGGAATGAGGAGATTCGGCTATAGTGAGTCAATTTAATGAGGGGCAGCTGCAATGAATTATGAAGTAGCAGTTGGGGCCTGCCTCCTAAAAATTATTTCTACATTTTTGTGGGTTTTTCGCAAATTTAATTTAAGTTACCATTTCCGACAGCGACTCAAGCTAGAGTACGAATTATCATGTAATTCGTGTTAAGATAGATTGTGGTCGTGTTACATAGACAAAACAAATGAAGTAGTATGACCGTTTCAATTGGCTGCTTCATCGTCTTAACCGGCCGGTCATTCTGAAATAATGAATTTTTCCTGTTTTAATATAATTAAGCATGCTTATATACATAAACACAGAATTGTTATTTCCCTAAACTTGTCATAGCAACAAAGAATCTACATTTGAGGTTACACAATCGGAACTGCAAAGACGACACGCTACATCCTTCCAAGTCATTATTTCTATAGTGTGGATCTGAAAGGATACCAATTTGGCTTGAGTTGCCTCAAACTCATGATTCAATCTCGCTCGGTTTCGTTTTTCTTGAAATTGTATTCTTGCATTACGATCTGAGCAGGTATCCAGACCGAGCCGGATCACGTCTTACTCGTCCCTCGTATCTATTAAAGGTGGGCTTTCTGGTCGACGCAAAAATGCGACATGATTTGACGAAGCAAGCGCGCTTCCAAATTAGATTTGCTCAGGAGCTGCACCTAGTTTGGACGGTCACAGAAATGATAATTAAATGAAGGGATGAATTGGGATGACGCATATGCTAGGAGTTCGTCAGGTCTCTTCCATTTGGTACCTGCCTCAGTTCACGCCCTCATTTCTGTTGGCGCAGCTAGGCTGTGATCCACAGTTCTGGTTAGTCATCTTCTCCACGCCACTCCCACCCCCCACCCCAACTCCCAAGTGGAACACTAACGCCCAACAGCTGTCTACTTGGCTGATGAACGGGGCTTTGTGAAGCAAAGACACGACCCTTTTTTGTCTTTATTATTTTCTCTCCATTTAATGCGGTGCCTGCTTCTATAAATTGACGACCCGGTTCGCCATTTCTTCTCACAAGCTTCTGCTACGGGGGAGAGAGAGAGAGAGAGAGAGAGAGAGAGAGAGAGAATGGGGCGGGTCGAGAAGGGAGACGCGAAAGTCCGAGGCGATCATGACCACCACAATGTGGCAATCGAGCTCGGCGACGACGAAAAGCTCGTCGGGTCAGTAGGAGGAGGAGGAGAGAGACGGCGAGTCAGTTATGTGAACTCCCTCTCTCCTCGTCAAATGGACACTCTAACCGCTCTCTGCGACACTTTCGTGCCCTCCATTGCTCATCCTCATCATCCTTCGCACACCGACTCCGGTGGTGACGGCGACTGCGACGAGGAGGTTGCTAAGTTCTATCGAACTTCAGCTTCCATGGCCGGAACGCCGGAGAAGGTGACTTGACTTTTTTATTTAGATTTTGCTTTTCTTGTAGGTAAACGGTTGGCCAATGTTGCATCGCAGTTACTTAAGTACCATACCAGACAGTTTGTCTGTAGTCTAACAAGATTAGACATTTGTTTGGTTGAGAATGAATGGGGTTTAGGACAAGCACTTTCCTTGCACCTCCCAAATGAGGCACCCGTGTTAGTAAATCTTTCATTCAAGGCTGTGGCCTTTCTTTGGAATTAAATATTAATCCAATTTCTTTGAAAATCTTGGGGTATTGATAACAATGTGTATCAAATGCACGCTCATTACTATCTCTGCTTTAGTTTCCTCTTCCTTCAGGCCAAAACACAGCATCCTTTCATTCCATTCTCCTAAATTGTGTTAAGAGCCCATTTGCTTCGCTTCATCATAGCCTAAACAAGATGCAGAACAAGACCCAAATGAATACACAGATTCGTACTTTAGCCCGTATTCTTTCTCGGGCGATGCTTACCTTCATCCTGGGTAGATGGTCGGAGGAAACTGTCTCCCTCCGGCCATTCTTCTGATCGGCGTGTTGCCTCTATGGTTTCCTCCGACTAGGAATGCATGACAAAATAGGCCTATTCGCGCTAATTGTTTATAAGCAAAACAAAGTAATACCCAAACAACGATCGGCTTTGCTTATCCTTTGTGCTGTTCTTGCAGCTAGGGGGGCTCATCAGCGAGAGGATGAAACACCCAAAGCTCTGGCTGCTCCATCTCACCTTGTGGTTCCTCTCGACATGCATCGGGACCTTCATATTGTGCGGCCGAAAATGCTTCTCAAGCCACTTCCCGTATGTGCAGAGGTTTTCCGAGATCCCGCAGCGGCGAAGGGAAGAGATCGTGAGGCGGTGGTCTCGCAGCGTCTTCCCAGTGCTCCGGATGTTCGCACGAACCGTCAAGCTTCTCATCTTCCTAGTCTTCTTCACTCAGGTCCGTACACTTTCTGAATCCACGTCCTTTTTACCTTGCAATGGAGGAAAATATTCCAAGACCGGGCAGAACACTTAAAATGCATCGAGCCGTATCGTACTGTATGAAAATAAGGGAACAGGAGATGAGTTGGTTCGCTGACGGGCCTGTCCTCGTCGCGAATGTTAGAACCCTGGATACGATTGAGAAACCGACCTATCAAACGCAATTACAAAGTGAAAACTCAATCGAAAGTTGTAGTAAGGTTTACCGATTTAATACGCGACACGAAGATATTTTAATTGATTAATGCTTGGCGACTTGTATGGCGAATTAAATGAGCATCTTGAACTCGACGACAACAAAAGATTTTCTTCTTAAGGTGTGACCACGAGAGTAGCTAGTTGTCACCCTCATCACCACGCTGAGCTGCATGCATGCACGCACGCCACGTGCAGTTTGATTATATATATTTGTCGGAACTACTATTATTGATGACCAAAAAGGTTAACGAAATAAAATAAAAAAAAAAAAAGGTGTAATCGATTCTGATAGGTATGACATAGCCCCCGTTACAATGTCGACAAGTGGCTGGAGAGTATTATAAAGTACTCCAAGTGTTTCGAGAGTATTATAAAGTACTCATTACTTCTGAGAAAAAGTTATTTATGAGAGTAAAATACCTTAGGTTATTTCAACAAGGGCTTTTTGCGAGAATTTTTTGCACAATCTACTCAAAATTTAGATCACGAGGAATTGATAAGTTGCTACGGAAAACGTCGCTTCGGAAGCACGAGTTACGTTATTCCTTGTGCGATAAGAGCTGAATATATTCTTCCCATTGACAATGCTGGGAACGTCAAAATGAATTTATAAAGCTAATATGCTAAGTGATATGACATATTTGTTCTTGTTAAGTCTCGAATGTGACTGATATATTGATCTTAGCATTGCTCTTTTCCAATTCAATCATTTTCTTTCCCTTTTTTCGGCCGTTTTTACGTATAGAATGTGGCAAAAACACAAAAAAAAAAGAAATATATAGCTATATTTTGAACTCATTAAATAATTTAAAAAATGATGACATTGATAGTTCCATTTTCACCTACTAGAAACCCTTCCGGAAAATATCTCGAATTGTTAAATCTAATAAACAAATGACTGAACTGAGTTTAACTTGCAATTTAATCAATTATGTTCCCGTGAAAAAGTGGAAGAGAAATCATCCTTCTACTGATCATTTAACTATCAATCAAGCAAGGAGTAAAGTTCATGAGTCAAATCGACTGTCTTAGCAGGAGATTATAGGGGAATGGCAAGATAAGGATTAGGTCGATTCCAATTAAGAAGGTGGGCTCTATAGTTTGAAAATAGAACAGGTGATGCAGTTGGTCAACAAATACGTAACACTTTAGGAGGTGGTACTATGACTAGGTCAGAGATTCAAAAAAGAAAAATACCGCAATGCATATTAAAACTGCAATCAATAATGTTATCTTACATGTTCCCAGAGTATGTAACAAAAGCATTAAAATCGATAGAGACTACATAACAAAATCGATAGAACTAGGAGATGTGGCGTGAAAGCATCTTTTTCCAAGTCGTGGGTGTCCACTTCACCAATAAACATTGAACCATAACACATCATAATCAGAATACTTGATCTATATAGTACATGTTCCATATGTGTAGATGGCTATGAGAAATTGTTTGAGTCCTCCACCGCTTAATCTAAAAGGTCACATCTTTAGTGAATGCTCGATTTGATATATCAACCGTTTTGAAATTTTGAGCTTTAGTGAATGAGGTGTCCACACAATTAATGCCTCATCTAGAGAAGATCATTGAAAGAGAAAGAGACCCTTTGATAAATTGGAAATTTAAAATCGAAATTCTAGATAACTCAAGACAGCAAATTGTGCGTTTTGTCCCTTTTTATCTCAACAAATTTACCTTCCCACATGCGAATGTTTGAAATTAGGAGTACTAACACTTACAAAACTGTCTTTACCAAAAAAAAAAAAAAAAAACACTTACAAAACTGTGAAATTATTATTATACACACACATATATATATAGTGATTTTATAATGGTCTTTTAATTTGATATGATGAACATAATCAATTATAATAGCAGGAAAATGCAGTGGCATGGGAGCAAATGTTAATTTCTAGTGATGATACAAACTGGGGGGAGACCCCATTTTCCTCCCACTCATAAGTGATTTGATCCGGTACAATAAATTAGCTGTAAAATAGGAAGATGGGTGTGTTTGTCCCTCCTCTTGAATGAACAATGTAAAGATTTCTTTTTCGGTGCTAACCATTCTTTCTAATCAGGGGGAATGAGATTCTACGAGAATGATGAGTTTCAATTTGTTTTCAGGTGGACGAGAAGGATCACAACCTTTCCTGGAAAGCGATCGGCTATGCCGGACCAGATCCAGAGTTCGAATACTCCAAGAAATTAAAGCGTACGTCTTGCCAAATCTCAGCAGATGAACAGCAAGGCAAAGAACAGGCGACAGCCAAGAATGGTTATGAAGATGAAGCCTTCTTTGGACCTCTTCATCAAGGTCTAATCCACATGGTGCACCCACGAGACATCGTCGTGAAAAGTCTCCGGCATTTTGGGTTCCCTGTCCTCATCTGTCCCTCAAACCATAATGTACGAAAGCCTCGTTTCCCATCTTTGAGCATCCGGTGCGATGCAGTGGTGATCGGTTCCGGGGCGGGCGGGGGAGTTGTTGCCGGTGTGCTTGCAAAGGCGGGCTACAAGGTGCTTGTCCTGGAAAAGGGAAGCTACTGTGCCAGGAGCAATCTCTCCCTGCTCGAAGGGCCTACTATAGATCAAATGTACCTCTCCGGCGGTCTTGTGGCGACCGAAGATATGAGCACACTGGTACTTGCGGGGTCCACCGTTGGAGGGGCTCCACGATCAACTGGTCCGCCTCCCTCAGGACACCGCAGCATGTGATGAACGAGTGGTCGAACAAATATGATCTAGAGCTGTTCGACAGCAAGTTGTACCGGGAGGCGCTGGATGTCGTCTGCAAGAGAATGGGAGTTCAGTCGGCAATCAGCGAAGAAGGGTTCAACAATGCAGTGCTGCGAAAAGGGTGTCAGGAATTGGGCTATCCTGTGAGCAACATTCCTAGGAACTCTCCGCGGATCACTATTGCGGTTGGTGTTGCTTGGGCTGCAAGGATGGGAAGAAAAAGGGCACTGCGGAGACATGGCTGGTGGACTTAGTAGAATCCGGGAATGGGGCGATCCTCCCTGGATGCGAAGCCATTGAGGTCCTGCACACAAGGCGGAGCAGAAGAGGGAGGGATACTGCGACCGGGGTCACATTCGAGTTCGAGCATAACGGGGTCAAGGAGGTCTGCATCATTGAGTCCAAGGTTACCATCGTGGCGTGCGGGGCTCTTAGTACACCAGCTTTGCTAAAGAGAAGCGGCCTAAAAAATCCCAATATAGGGAAGAACTTGCATCTCCATCCGGTAACGATGGCGTGGGGCTATTTCCCAGACACTGAGACGGCAGATCTGTGGCCAGAGAAGGAGAAGAAGAGCTACGAAGGAGGCATTATGACGGCAATGTCCCCAGTTGTTGGGAATTTCAACAAGTCCGGGTATGGTGCGGTGATCCAGACCCCGGCTTTGCACCCCGGCATGTTTTCGGTACTAATGCCCTGGACGTCCGGCCTAGACATGAAAGAAAGGATGACAAAGTTCTCGAGGACAGCCCACCTATTCTCGCTCGCTAGGGATAAAGGGTCAGGGACGATCACATCACCGTCCTCTATAAGTTACAAGATGGATGATGCAGACGAGCAGAATCTGCAGAAGGGGCTCGAGAAGGTGCTGAGGATACTGGCAGCAGCCGGGGCTGAAGAGATTGGGTCGCACCATGGTGAAGGGAAAACACTGAAGGTGAAGCAAGTGAGCTACCATGAGTTCGAGCAGTTCGTGAAGGAAGAGAGCGCGAGGTCGATAAAGGGCCTGTCGACACCAATATGCTCTGCCCACCAGATGGGGAGCTGTCGGATGGGGCCCGACCCGAGAAGCTCAGCAGTGAACCCGATGGGTGAGACGTGGGAAGTAGAAGGGCTGTATGTGGCTGATACCAGCGTTTTTCCGACGGCACTGGGTGTGAATCCAATGGTCACCGTCCAGGCAATCGCCTACTGCACCGCGCAATCAGTCCTTGAAGCTCTCAGGAGAAAGAGCAGAGAGTGATCGTCACGTACATAAAATCGCATTCTTCTTTTCGTTCTCTTGCTTTTCAGTTTCACCTCCCATTGCGATAAAGCTTTTGGCGTGCAGTGCGCGCAACAGCAAATGAATTCCGAAAGATTGCCTTGCTTTCTTGCCGTATTTTCTGCTTCTTCAACCAACCAAACTCCCTGTAATCTGTCTGCCTAAATTGATCAAATCTAGCAAGGTAACCTCCCGGCATCGTTGTGGATCGATTCCTAAAGCAAAAGGATGCAATTGACCTGTCGTTTAGGATGAAAAAGTCAGAGCACCGAAAGACGCGAGCATAAATTTGATCCACAATTAGAAGGAAGCAGAAAAGAAACTCCCCATCTTCTCTGCACCTAATTTGATCGGAGGTTTTTCCACTTATTCAGATTACTGTCATTTACAGTTTTACGGGCATGAGATCGAGACATCACGGAGGTTTAAAGGGACCTCAGCCAGGCTGGTACTAGTAAACGAAGGCTTGCTGCATATCCAGAGCTGCAGTCTCTGCGATGCGGACATTGCCGTCATCAGAATCCTGATAAAGATTTCCATCACTCCAGTTATTAGAAGTTCAGCCATTCTCAGATATCAGCAAAACAATAAACCTCAAAAAATAAAAATAAAAAATAAAAAATTTACAGTTAAGTCAATCTGAGATCAAACATAAAATCAAGCAGCCTCATTTTCTGAGTTACGCATCCAAAAATGTGCATATAGACTGTAAACTCAACGGCTAGAACTTGTTCACTTCTGAGACCATCCATGGACAGCAGTGTCCAATTTACTTGCTGTGCCTTGTCTGTTTAGATTCTTTGCTTAGCCAAAAAAGTAAAAAAGGCAAAGTCTTATAAGTTTGTGCATTTTACCCAAATCGGTGTACTCGTCAAATTTGATCTGGGAGTTGTGCTCTCCCAATCTAGTTCTAAATTTGAGAGTTTGAACTCTCCTACCCTAGATCTAAATTTGGGACTTCTTTTCTTCTTATTTAGATTTGGGAGTTTAATAATGTTTTTGCGGCTTCGATAACCTTGTGCTCTGTCCATATACAGATCATTTGCCTCCAATTTCAATGATGATTGCAGAAGTTCTAGCATTTCACTAAACTATGAAAATTTGTTTTTCCAAAAATTAGATATGTATTTATTCAACCTATTTTGCTGGTCTCTATACGGTATGATATAGATGAAGTTGAACCTAGGCGTGCACCGCCAATTGATAATGTCGTAACTATTGAAGGAGAAGAATTTCTATCAAATGCTCATCATTGACGATGATACGAAATCCAATAATGAGTCATCAATTATTTTGTTTGATAGAACGTGTGTATGCTTTATCCTACCACTACTTTGTTGATTCTCTTTGTTTTTTTGGATTTGACTTTGTTTTGTAGTATTTTGACTTTTACTTTGCGGATTTACTTCACCATCAAAGTCTATGTATTTTTCATATTCCCTTTTAAGTCACGAATACAATTTTTTTTTTAACCAAATGTAGAACTTATCATGTGTCTAAAATCTTGCAATTTAATACTAAATTTTAATAAAAATTAATGTGAAATTTGTCACCGAAATTTTTTTTTTGGTCATATTTGTCACTGATATATTGATTTTGAGTTTTTAGTAGTTAAAATATTAATTCAAAGTAAACTTGTCACGTATGTGATAATTTGAAGCTTCTCATGATATTCACCTTCTTGTTTGTAGATATGATGAATTCTAGGATCATCGTAAGAGGGAAATAAATGTTGGGGGGGTGGGTGAAAACAGAAACTGCCAGCGAGCATGGTTCATGGGTCGCTGGAGCTTGTTCCCAAAATCGTTCCTTTCGAAGGTTCTCGCTCGTTCTGCTCGAGCGCGACAGTCCAAGCGCATCTGCTTGCTACCCATCTTAAAGTCTCCAACTTTCGTCCGTGTGAAGCGAAGGCGGTGCTCATTGAAGCAGAGGGCTGCTACTTGGCTAACTCGTCTTTGAGACTTGGGCGCTCGTTTCCTGAAAATGTTAATCTCGTCCGCAGATATGAATTGCCACCCGGACCCCGTGCTTCTCTCATGCTTAAATCTCAGCGTGCGTTGCTGCAATCTGTCGGTTTCTCCTCCGTCTGTGACATGTTCGACGAAATGGCTGACCGAGAATGGCGTTCGCGAGATGGCCGCTTTCACCGATTTCCTGGTTTCGTCAAGACATCCACCATGAGAGGTGACAAAGAAGGTGTCTCAATTGCCCATTGTTCGGCCCTCAAGATTGGGGCTCTCGCTCACTTGCCCACTGCAACCTCTCTGCTCATGGCCTACTCAGGAGCTGCGGACCTGACTGCTTCACGAGCTTTGTTTGATGAAATTCCCGATAAGGATGTGATTACTTGGAACGCGATGATCACTTCCTTGGCTGATAACCAGTGTTCTGGTCAAGCCCTGGATCTATTTGCCAAGATGATGGAAGATAGTCTTGTCAATATTCATGCTTACAAATCAGTTGATTCAGGGTCGTATTGTTCACAGCATAAGCATGAAGTCAGGGATGCGGTCCAATTATTCGCTATGTAATGCACTTATGGATATGTATGCAAAATGTGGTGATCTAAGCTCATCAGAGAGCATTTTCGCTGGTGTCAGTTATAGGGATGATATTGCTTGGAATTCGTTACTCAGTGGATGTCTTCATAACAACAATCATAGAAGGTGCCTATACTACTTTAGATAGAGAGAGAACACTGTATGATAAAATGGGGGACGGTACACGTCTCTCGTGTGCTATTTCAGCTGCACCTTCATTGGGAGAAC
Organism: Eucalyptus erythrocorys; assembly: GCA_014182555.1. Taxonomy (NCBI): domain Eukaryota; kingdom Viridiplantae; phylum Streptophyta; class Magnoliopsida; order Myrtales; family Myrtaceae; genus Eucalyptus; species Eucalyptus erythrocorys. The sequence continues at coordinate 35,676,695 of CM024600.1, read as the reverse complement.
TAAGTTGTGGCAGCACTTTGTACAGTTTTGTTGGTTGGGTTCACTTCCATGTAAAGGAAGCCTAATGAATAGCAAGCTCAAAAGGGCTTAAGCCCATATGATAAGTCATTTGAAGAAATATAGTTTCTCACTATTTTTTAAGTAGTAGCTGCAAAGAAGTTAATAGAGACGCAATAACAATAAAAAAAGAGAAAGCAGAAAATCTAGGGTTTGAAGATCAGTCTGATTTACATCAAGCTGGCATCGGAGGCTGATTTGTGGTCCAATTGATTTGAAATTTTGTCAGTGTGTTTGTGGCATGCTCTTCTTGAATTTAAACGGTTTGATTTTTGTTTGAATTTTCCTAGGTTAATCAAAACTAGCGTTTTTGGTTAGATTTATTCTTGATCTCTTGTGAAATTTATGTGTATTGCCGAAAATGATGTTTTTGAGACCTTTGTTACTATGTACCTTTGGTATTTACTAGAGAAGAAATTTGTTGCCCTGATTTTGTTGATATTGAAGATTTTTGGATGGGCTCCGGTCTCGTGGTTTTTTGTCTCCTCACACTGATGAGGTTTTTCATGTAAAAAATCGCATTGTGTTTGCGTGCTTGATATTTATTTTGCTCTACTATGTTGGTTTCTATTAGATTTACACAAAGAGGAGAGATTATTCTATTCTGCTGCGTTAATCCGATATTGTTTAGGTTGTTTCTGTTTTTCCATCAGGTTTGGCAATCAAAATTGGTTATGACAAAAAGCCCCTACATTTCAGTTGCCAACTCCCTTATCGCATTCTTTTTTCAGTGTGGACACAGTGAGGATGCTGAGGCTATTTTTATTGGAGCAATGACTCTCCATGATGTCATTTCTTGGAACACAATTATTGATGGTTATGCCTCAATGGAATGATTCTGGAAGTTTTTGATATTCTGCATGAAATGCAGTTAACAGTGTCCGTCCAGCCTAATTCAGTGACTCTTCTCACTCTAATTTCGATTTGTGCAGATGCGATGCTACCAACAGAGGGAAAAACACTTTATGGCTACAATACTCATGGAGGGATGGGACTTGATCCTCGGGTGACTAACAGTCTTATGGATATGCATATGAGATGCGGTGCTGTGAGGAAAGCTGAGATTTTGCTTGATTCCACTGCAGAGAGAGACTTGATCTCATAAAACACAATGATTTCTGGGTATTCCCAGAATGACCTATCTGAGAAAGCCTAAAGTTTATTCAAAGAAATGCTGCTATTGTGCTCAGGATGCAGCTTACCTACTCTACTAGCCATTCTTCCTTCCTGTAATTCCCCTGAATACCTCAGATTTGGTGAATCAATCCCCCATCTGCAGTTGAAACCTGGATTTTCACACAGCATTTTTGCTGTAAATTCAGTCTTGTACATGTATGTTGTTATTGGAGATATTAAAGCAGCATGCAAGTTATTGACAACACATTCAGTTCACGAAGATCTCACTTGTTGGAACAAGTGCAGGCTGCTCAAAAAGTGGCTTCTTTTGGGAAGCTTTAGAAGCATCTAATAGAATGAGGGATAAACATCAGGTCTCTTTTGATTCCATCACACTTATCAATGTTTTATCTGCTTGTAGAAATGCAATTATTACTATGTATGGACGATGCACAGATGTTGCCAGAGCAAGATTAGTCTTCAGTTCCATTAGTAATAGCAATCTGTGTTCATGGAATTGTCTGATTTCAGCCTTCTGTCAGAACAAGGCTGCTAAGGAAGCAGTTGAACTCTTTGGACATCTTGGATTTGAATATGATGAGATCACCGTTGTCAACATTCTCTCAGCCTGTACACAGCTTGGCATCATGCAGCTCGGAACAAGAATTCGTTCTCGGGTTTTCAGACTAGGGTTTCATGAATATTCTTTTATATCCGCAGCTCTTGTTGATACATACAGCAACTGTGGGAGATTGGATGTTGCTCTTCAAGTATTCAGAAACTCACCTAAAAAGTCCATTGCAGCTTGGAATTTCATGATTTCTGCCCATGGGTACCATGGTGATGGTAAGAAAGTGCTGAAACTTTTTTAGAAAATACGCGAATCTGGGATGAGAGCGACTAAAATCACTTTTGTAAGCGCTCTATCAGCTTGCTAAAGAAGGTCTTATGAGCATAGGGAGGACAAATATGGAGTTTAACCTGTTACAGGGCATCATCTTTGTGTGGTATACATGCTTGGCCGTTCAGGAAAGCTTTTTGAGGCATATGAACTTATCAAAAAGATGAAAACTCGGCCCAAGCTGGGCATTTGGGACTCTTTGCTAAGTTCCTGCAACTACCACGGCAATGTAGAAATAGGAAGAGAAGTTGCAGAGCTGCTCTTTGATTTGGAACCTGAAAATTCAGGGTATTACATTGTGCTATCAAATATGTATACTGCTGCAGGTGGATGGATTGACACTGTGACGTTGCACAAATTGATTCAAGAGAAAGGATTAAGGAAGCCGATGGAGAAATTTTGTGCGAAGTTTGAAGTTGAATGTCAAAACCAAAGTGAGGATGTAAACAAGCTTTCCAGAGGAATATTACTATAGACTGCGCTAGAGCAACAGTATAGGAACGAAGTAATCGTCGTCACGAGTCTTTTCATGCCATTCCTATCCAGCATTCTGCAAGTATTAGGTACTCTTACATGCTTCCATTATCTTCTCATTCCACTTCGAAGTACTCCAAAGCCTGTTTTGACCCAAGTTGTTGACTAATCACATCTCCTCGCTAGAGCATCCAAACACCATTATATCTGACTAAACCATCTCAAATGAGTCTCTCTAGTTGATTCATTTCATACGTAATCATTACTTATGTGCCAAAGGTGCAAAGAAGCATTCACTTATCGGATACACGTAGTTTGTGCATAATGCTTAAATGGTCAGACATTTAGGGTCCGTTCGTTTCAAGGAAAATAAGCATTTAGTGTCATTTTCAGCAAAATGACAATATTTTCTGGTAGACTTATGGAACTCATATTGAATCGAATTTTCCATGAAGCTTAAAGTAATATCGATCAGATTTCTAAGAAAGAAGAAGATAGGAAACAAATAAAAGGTCTTATTTAATTCAAATTAAAAAAGACTAAAAAATAATTCCCATTTGTGATCAAGAAGATTGCTTTCTTGGAAAACATTTTCCCCTACTTTAGAAAGCTTTTTTCCTTGGATGGAAAACATTCCATAAATGGGTTTGATGTCCAAAATTGCTAGACTTCCATATTGAATTAGTTCATCTACTTATTTCAATCGTTGTTTTCCCATAAATGCATCATTGTAAAATTAGGGCTTCATTGGTAACATATCAAATAATGCCTGATTTTATTCTTTTATTCTTCGGAACAAAAAAAGAATATAAAATCATTTGATAACTTTTTTTGTTTTTGGGAATAGATTTAAAACGGAATCAAGAAATTAAAAAAAAAAATAAAAATTACTTCTTTATTTCCAAAAACAACTCTAGAATCAAGTATTTTCTTTTTTTTTTCTCTTTTTCTCTTGTTTCTTTTCTTCTTTTTTATTCTTTCTTTAGCTGGTCATTAGCCTTGGTCATGGCCGATGATCGGCCAAACAGGATCGGTGACCTTCGGAGCATCATTGACCCCGATCCGTTGCCAATCCCGGCCAGGCTACGCCTCACCTAGACATGAGATGATGACACCAACCTCGCGATGGCCCGATGACACTTTCGCAAGGTCATTAGCCCTCGTCCGGCCAATCGCTAGCCATGGCTAAGGTCGAGGGCTTGACTAGCTATAAAAAGAAGAAAAAGGAAAAAAGAAATAAGAAAGAAGAAAAATGTAATAAAATAATTAAAAAATTAAAAGAAATTCTTAGTCATAAAAAAAAATTTAAGAGTTATATTAAACGCATTTCTATTCCCAAAGTACAAATTTTTAGAAACTTGTACAAGGAACATAATCAGAAAAAAATAATTTTTGAGCAAATATTATTCCTGAAAATAAAGTAGTTACCAAATGTATCCTTTATTATAACTAGATTCTTATTAGAAATATCTTTCTGCAAGCAAACATGATCTAATTGACTGTTTACTGCATACACTCTATATCATCCCTAACAATATAAACATGTGCCCATAAGGATTGAGAGCAGACGCAATGCAAAACGGTGCCTGCAAAAACCACTAAAATCAATTTGTGCAACGTCAGAACCTTGGGGATACAAAAACCATTTGAATATCAAGTTATAGCAAAAACCACTTGTGAGATAGTATGGATACAAGACTTACTTTAGGACCTGGGAATACAAATAAAGGGCCAACCAAGTTGTTTTATGGCAATGACTTATCTATCAAGTTTGCGCCAAATCCTATAGTACACGGAAGAACAAAGCATATAGAAGTAGATTGCTATTTCACCCAAGAGAAGATTCAAGAGGGGGTAATCAAGATGAGGAATTGAGACAATAGAACAACTTAAGGATGTTTTTACCAAACCTATTTCTTAGAGATAGCACGCATATTTATAAGCAAGCTAGGTGTCTTAAATATTTATAAGCCACCGGCTTGTTAAAAGATATGCGCGAGTTGTTCGATATCCATTGAGATGGAGATTTATATACTAGATCAATAGAGATCAGTTGATTCATAGGATGCATTATTTCCTTTCCTTGTACACATCTAGTACTATAATTGCAGAGCTTTGTACACTAAATCAATATGGAAAAGAAATACATAATTCATTCCCATAAACTATCTCATTCTTTTCCTTCTCTTCTTTGATTTCTTTCAATTGACTCGTGTTTTGTCTCGTTTGGAGCTAGCTTATTGCACCCAGTCAAATTTTGAGACCCTAACACGATCCAACGTCCACGGAGAGAGACGAATGGCTAATTTGAATCAATTGGAGATTGCAAGTACAATAGTGTCGTATTTCAAAAGCATTCTAGCATGACCACAAACACTATGCATGTTGTCTTATATCTTTATGTTCTATCACACCATGACTATTAGAATGAAAATTTTCGACATGATATGAAATTATTGATTTGTTAAAATGCTTTTGTCTATGATGATGAAAATGTGAATTCGTGCTCACAACATGTACTACCGTTCGATCTTCACGGTGTGTAAGTAGCCGGTGACATTTCACATCATCTTTAATAAGCAAATTGCTAATATTTTCAGTAGATAAATTAAGTTTAGGGCTATTTGAATCATCAAGCGAAAATTCCAAGTGGAGCACTCCTCTCTTTATACTTTTGCGCTTCAACCATCAGCTCCAATGTTTAATGTGGGTAACGAGGGAACTACTCTCGTGGCAAACTTCTACGTGACCTCCGAGCTAAACATTTGCATTTAAATGCCCTGTCCAAGCCAAAGGGCGTGCTCCCTGTGACTCGATTGTTATAAAGCGGCTTACTCTTAACATTTATTGATAGAGAGGATCTCAGTTGGAATTTGCCGTCAATTTGAAAAGCAGAACCGTTTTCACTTTACGCAAGGCATAAGATCGATCAGCACCACTGTCACTCGTGAAATCGATCTCTTCCCGCCTTGGTGTGAGAAATGATTGCCCGCGGTCTAGATCGTGGCGTCTTTAACGAGATGAACCGTTAGATTTTCTCTAGGACTAGTCAAACGGATTTGGCTCGTACGCAGAAAAATCTTTCATAAAGGTCTCCTCGGATGGGCTAACTATTCAGAGGAGCTCCCACCACAGATGGATAAAATCACCACGTCATCTCTCTCTCTCTCTCTCTCTCTCTCTCTCTCACTCATACCATAAATAGTTCAATGGGTTCCTCATCTCTTTGAAGCTAAGAGGTCTTGAGCATGATCCGCTCTCGAAAGTTTTTTGGCGGAGGAGGCCGAAGATCCACGGTTAGACTCTCGCGTCTTCAAGCGGCTGTTCGTGACATGCATCGATAACTACGACTCGTCGGGATCAGTTCACTAATCATTTTCCTAAGACTCGGCAAGATTTATCTCTTCTGATACGCAACGGTTGCGATTTGCCATTTAAAGGAAAAACACCAATTTCCCATTCGTATCCGGAGATATAAATTGCCAACCGAAAGCAAGTGCCGATTTTTGAAGGATCAAATCAAAACCCTACCTGCCACCCAAACGATGGGCCCTCTCTAGGGCAAAAGTGAGAGTAGTCCCGGTCTTGGAGTAATTGTAGTTCACATCATAGGCCCAATCTTGTATCGTTAAACATTATAAGAATTTGTAGAATTATTGTCAACTGTTATAATAAAAAAAATAAAATATTTGATAGAATGTGTGGTTTAATATTTATATAGCATATCACTACTCCTCACGTGTAAGTCAAGATTTGGCTAACCATTGAGATTCGCCCCAGTGGCCATCCTTCCAATATGGAAAGCGGAGGTGAGAGATTTAAATTCCCATCTTCTCAGGGAGGGGATGGGGTGGGGACGCGTAAGTTTCAAGAGTGGGTTTCAACTCCCACTCCCTACAAGAGGCAGAGCAAAAAAATTGAGAGTGAATGTAGAATAAGAATAGAATAAGACTGACAAAAAAAAAGTCAAGATTTAGCTAAAGCTAAAAACGTGGAAATATATGAAAAGGGAGATAAAAAGGGTTTTGAAATATTTAAACTTTGTACCTCATACCTTAATACCATCTAAAAATTTTTGAGATATCTATCAACTATTTTAAAATTTTAAACTATTAAATAAAAATATGAGTATATATGAGATATCATAAAATGTAGTTCCACGCCTTTTAGGCTGCGCATGGCAACGCTTCTTGGTCGGGGAACAATTTTTTTTCAAAAATGGTTCTTTTTTATTTCTATTCTGGGGACAATTTCTGTGTAAAAAAACCCGTTTTGTAACTACACAAAATTTCTACTCTAGAAATAGAAAAAGAATAGAAATGCGTTTGGTAAAAACCCGTTTCTTTTTATATTTATTTGTTTTTTATTTTTGTTGGCCGATCGCCGCGGGCGCCGCCATCGTCGCCGTCGGTCGACCTCCGCCCACCGTCGCATGTCGCCGCCGGCCGACCGCCGATCGCCGATCGACCGTCGCCACCGCCGGTCGCACGGCCCATCGGCCACCACCTCCCGTGGCCACCTGGCCGCCTCCGCCGGCCATCGGGAGGTGGCGGCCGATGGGCCGTGCGGCCGACGGCGGTGGCGGTTGGTCGGCAGCCGGCGGTCAGCCAACGGCGACATGCGACGGCGGGCAACGACGAGTGGCGGTCAATGGTGATCAATGGGCCGTGCGCAAGAGAAAAATAAAAGAAAAAAAAAATTCACTTATTTTTTAAACTTTTCCCAGGAACCAGAAACGCAACTTTTTTACTTTTCATTTCTATTCCCGAGCTAACTTTTTATTCCCGAAAACAAAAAACTAACTTGCGGTTATCATGTAGGTTTCTATTCTTTTTTTGTTCCCGGAACCAAAGAATAGAAATTTCTCTTCCCGGGAATGTTGTCATGCAGCCCTTAATTTCTGGGAATGAGGTAGCTAAACCTTTAGAAGAGCATTCAATGTGATGTCTTTGTCAAGTCCAATGGTAGGTGATGCGCTTTTTCATCTAATTGATGGGGACCACCACATATAAATGAAGGGACCCAAAAAACAAAAAAAATCAGCATACCCCAACATTTTTTCGATTGAAGTGAGCAAATATATTATTTTTCCTTATTTTTCCCTCTTTCTTTTCATTGATTTTTCTCCATTACCGCTTGTGTCGTCCTTCACTGACACTTTCTCCATTGCGGTCGACTGGCCATCAATCCCCACCACTTCGTGCGATGAGAGAAGGTGGGACTGTTGTGGCAGTGCAATCGGGCCTCGGGATCTTTAAAAGAAAAGGGTTCAACTACATAAATTTAATCCGAGCGGTATTTTTGGTACGATGTAATGCCACCGAAAGGGAAGTTTCAAAACAAATTCCATGATTCCCCTAAAATATCACAACGTATATTCTAGAGCGTTAGATCTTGTCATTTTTAAGTCTGGGTATGAAGTCCAAATAATAGGAGTGAGTAGTTCTAAACTTTATCTAAATTCTATTTGGAATCTAGAATCCACTCATCAAAACATAATCCTTAATTTTTGGAATTTAGAGCCTACTTTGCATATTTGGGAGCTTGGAACCTACCTCATCACGGGTTCTATATGAAACTGGTTCTAAAATCTCCCCAAGTTCCATATAGAGTGAATGATTATCTCTAATAACCATAATTTGCCACAATCCATTAATCATGACTCAAATTTAGATACACAGAGATTATAAAATATTAACAAAATGAAAATTTTAATTATGGATATCATAGAAAATGGAAACTTAGACTAGTAGTTTTAGATGACACTCTCATTATTGGACACCATGGAATACTGTTGCATTGCGTAAAAACATAAAACAAGAAAAATACAAAAACTTGTTTTAGGTTTCAGATTCTAATTTCAAAGTTCCCCAATTTTTAAAACCTAAAACCTATTTTGCATATCCTAGAATATGGGTAGGATTACGGGGTTTTCAATCCTACCCTAGAACCATGCTTGCCTCTACTAAATAATGTAGCAAATCATGTCAAGTACATGCAAGTCAATTTGTGAGCCGCAACATTAAGTCGCATCTTCGATTGTCTATAATCGAAAGGCCTTATTTAACTTCAAATTATAATAAAGAATTTTACTGAATCACCTATTTGTGAATTGTATATAAAAGACAAGATCGAACGATGTATTATTGACTTTATATATTAGGCAAACAAATGTGCCGACCATTGTCCATTGGAAGATTCCTCCCCGCAGAAATATCGCCGAATCCGTTATGTCATTAGGCATAAAAAAAAATTGCGGAACTCAAGCGTGACTTCATTTACTAAATTCTAAATTGATATTGATTGATAGTCGCCATTTGCCAAGGTCACTCTCAAAGCAAGCCCTCTATACTTTATGGCCTCCTACTGCCGACAATCGTTGAGGGATTTCTCTTGCTTATTAGGAAAAAAAATTAAATAGCTAAACGATCACAAAACAAGTCGATATTCCCTATATATATAGCCCTCAGGATCTGAGATTCTATACAAAAGAAAAGAAATGAACGTAGAGTAATTTTAATATATAGAAAATAATTAACTGATTAGTGATTTAATTTAAACTTCCATTTTTTTTTTGATCTATTTATTATGTGAAAGAACTCTAGAGATTCTATATCTCTAAAGTAATCGTAGAACTCTGAGAGTTCTGTGAAAGTTGATGATATGAAGTATATTAATTCAAGAGTTAAGGTGATTATATCTTAAAAAGGAACTCCCATTGATATGAGTGAGAAGTAATTAACAAAGTGGTTTCACGAAAGGGCAATAATCTGCACTTGAATAGAGATCTCATCGATATGCATTAAAAGAAAATTTGACCTTCTACAAGGGTGGTAGTCCACGCTCAAGTAGAGATCCCACTTAAAGTAAAAGTAAAAGAGAGCTAAGAATGTTAAGTAATAATACCAACTAAAACTTGGTGAGTTATATTATTGAGTTATAGGAAAACTTACTGACAATTAATACAAGTGATTAAAGATGAGTACACGTGATCGGAGATATCTTGAAAAAGTGATTACAAATGATCAGGGAGTGATTATAAGTGATTGGAAAGTGATTACAAGAGGGAACGAGTGATTAAAGAATGAAAATGAAAGGGTTGTGATCAAAGGAAGCTTTAGAACGCGACTGAGCAAAAGCACAAGAGCGCAAGAGAGTTGAATGCTAAGTGGTTTGCTTCTCTTCTTCTCCTCCTCCTTTTATAGGCAAAATGCAGCAAGTTCAGACGAAGTGAACAATAAATTTTATTTTATTTTGTTTTTAGCATTGGCTGAATCTTTAGGTGAGCAACAGCTGCAACATCTTTAGGGCAACAACATCTTCAGGTTTTCTTCTTCAAAAGGAGTATAATGATATTCTTGAAGATCAAATCTTTTTTGTCATTTTCAGCCTTTGTCTCCTTTTGGAAATTAGTGATTGGTAATTGGTAATTTTCTCTACTCATTTCCATCCTTATCTGATAGATTGATGCCATAGCAATCATCTTTATTGTATTACCACTATGATGGGATTCATTATCATTAGAGGAACTTGGAGATTTTGGAGGTGGTTTGGTAATTGGTAATTCTGACATGATTTTTGCCAATACATGGTGATATCCTTCTGGTGATTGAATGGCAGCCAAATGGGCTTGAGCTAGTGATTTTTGTTGAAGAAATTCAGTAATTTTGTCATCAGGTTATTGATGATTTCGCCGGTTTAACGAACTTATAACTGATTCCTAGGAAAAGTTATCTATGAATTTAAAATTGTCCCACCACTTAATTTTGAATTTTCTAAGTAGGTGTTGGACATGTGAAGAGTGAGAGAGTTGATGATAATCGAATTCCCAGGCAATTACCTAGGAGACTCGGAAATTAACAAAAAAGTGCATGAGATTAGAAAACTTTGATTCATGATTGATTGGTTTGAAATGGTTGTGAAAGATTTTTAAGCTAGTTTTAAACTGTAAAGGTAATATTTCAATGACATTCCACCAAACTTTTTGATAATCCCAATAAGTGAAGGTTAAAGATATGGTAAATTGGTGATTAATCTGGTTTCGAACCATAATTAGGTATGACGATTGAGTTTCTACGTTTCTAGTGGTATGACTTGAAGGATTGTGATTGTTGAATGAATGATATTATATGGGTTTTCTGATAATGTAAAATGTTTATATGTGATAGACTTGGTTTCAACACAGACTTGTTCATAATAGGTTTCGGATTTTGACAAATCAATTAATGGGTAATGCCAATTTTTTGGAAAAACATGTTTTGCATAGATTTTTGGATTTTCATGATGAAATTCTCTTTCAACTGTCATGAGGTCTTGATATTGGCTTTTAGTGATGAACCGTGATTTGACTGAAGACTATGATGTTATTATAGAGGTAGTAGGGGTAGAGGGTTTTGCTATCATATAGAAAGAAGGTGGTTTTATGTCAATTTCACTAGTTATTCTTTTAAGTGATTGTCTTTCGGATTGTGAGAGGCCAATGATGATGGGTTTAAAGTAATTTTAATTTGCTTTGATGGATTTTTTTTAGCAATGTCTGCCCACATTTTGATTTGAATAGATAATGATAGTGATTTTTTAATTTGTGATCTAGTTTGAGGCTTGTCTGGTTGTGACGAAGCGGTTTCTAGTTTTGCTTATGTAAGTAATGGATATAGATATGGGTTAAAATTAGGGGATATTTATTGCGATAATGGTGTTTGTTGGGCTTTAATTATATCTAACTATATTTGCAATTGCTGAGGTGATTGTGATGATGGTAGTAGTGGTGATGATTGTTAAGCTTTCATTATATCTAATTAAGCTTAGAAATGATCTATTGTTGGTGATTAGGATTGTGATTCCGAAGTTTCAACAATAGTTTTGCCTTTGTCTTTTTTTAATATATCCTTTTGTAATACTTCTTTTGCCTATTTGCAATTAATACGTAAAAAGATCTTTTGATTTAACAAATCACTTTAGAATTTGGATATTGCTAAAACAATGGCTAATATTTGGTAGAGTAATTTTGTTGGGTTTGCTTCTAATGTTTACAAACATATTATACTATTTGTTCTTTATTATTTTTCACTTGTTTAAAGAGGTGCGGACCCCTAGAGTGCCATAACTTGGCAGAAAGGGACACTTAAGTGCCATAACTTTCGAAATGTACACTTAAGTGCCAAAATCGAAGTAAAATGGATTACTTGAGTGTCATTCCGGCAAAAATCCAACCAAAACGCTAACGTGTCATTTTTCTGGCGAAGTTAGCCCAAAACAACGCCGTTTTGCACGCTGATGTGATCAAATAATGCAAAAACGGCGTCGTTTTGGGCTGACGTGGTAAAATATATATTAATTAAATTAAATTTAGTTAAAATATTTAAAAATAATAATTTTAAAAAAAAAAAAAAAAAAAAAAAAAAAAAAAAAAAAAAAGAGGAAAAGGTGGGGAGGCGGCTAAAGGCTCAACGTCGTCACCAAGAAGGGTCAACAATGGGAGTCAAGGGTCGGCCGGGGTCACCAGCCTACCAACGGCCCTCGCCCCAGATTGGGGAGAGGGTCACGGCCCTCGCCATCGCCACAAATCCGAGCGAGGGCCGCGACCCCGGCGACCCTCCATCCACCGTCGCCGGCCCTTCTTGGCGACAATGGGAAGGCGACGACGGCAGCTAAGGGCTAAGCCCTCGGTCGCCTTCACCCCCCCTTTTTAATTTTTTAATATTAAAATTATTACTTTTAAATATTTTAACTAAATTTAATTCAATTAATTTGTATTTTTTATCACGTCAGCCCAAAATGACACCGTTTTTACATTATTTGGCCACGTCAACGTGCAAAACGGCGTCGTTTTGGGCTCGCTTCGCCGGAAAATTGACATGTCAGCGTTTTGGCCGGACTTTGGCCGGAGTGGCACTTAAGTGATCCGTTTTTTTTCGAATGTGGCACTTAAGTGTATCTTTCGAAAGTTATGGCACTTAAGTGTCCCTTTGTACCAAGTTATAGCACTTGAAACGTTCTTATGCCCTTGTTTAAGAATACCTCTATAACCTATATCTAAAGTGTCTATTTTTACGATTTTGAAAGTAGAAGGATCAAGTAGATAGAAGCAAAGTTTTTTTTTTTTTTTTTTTTTAAAGCTATTTTATATCTATCTAATTCATTTATTTAAATTTGCCAAAATCCTAACTTCATATGATATCTAATCCATTTTAAGGCTTTGTTCAAGGATTTATAATTAATAACTAGCTTAGGTACTCTCCTTTCTAGTTCAGCATTTTTATTGACATAGAAAGTAGAGCAACTCCATGATTATTGACTTTTTCTAATTAGTTTTTCATCTAATAAATCTTAAATTTCCTTTTGACAAAACTGTAAGCTTTCTCGATTCATTTGAGTTGGTCGAGCTCTTGTAGGGATTTGTTTTGTTGAAAAGTCAGGTTCATATAGTGAGCTCACAATATGTTTCTTTCTTTCCCAAAAAGCATTAGGCAAGGTTGAACATATATTTTTTGTCCAATGTGATTTTAAAGAGAAGCAATTTTTTCTTTTATTTTTGGTTCAAGTAATTTTTGTTCTAAACTCTAAATCATCTTTTAAATATTGAAGTTGATCCTCTTTATTTTTTATAAGAAAATTGAATTCCAGCAATTGAATGTTCTTGTAATATGTTTAAATTTCTTATATGTGGTTTACTGATGAATTCAAAATTAATCTTTTTATTCGAAGTGTGTATTTCAATTCCCTTGCTGGTGATAGAAAAGGGTTGGATTAATTGAATAAAAGATGTTCCCAATATCACATTTTGTCTCATATCTTTAACTAGAAGAAAAGATATTTTATAAGATATTTGATTTTTTATTACTAAAACTTTAGGCAACTTGTAACTTATCCTAAGTTTGTCTCCCAAGGCCGACTTTAATGATTCTATGGTTTTGTGAAAATATTTCATTAATACTAACCATTTTCTTAGGCAATTAAGATCAGCTAGTGCTATGATATTAATAGTGAATTTATCATTGATTTTTATTATTATATCTATTATCCATTTTCTCTAGGATCGAGTTATCGGTTGGATTTTCTCCTTCTTTTTCTTTTCCTTTCTCCATTTTAGATTTTATTGCCAAAATTTATCTTTGTATTTAGGCTTGGGTATCTTTAAGAGCTTTTATTTCTAATTTTTGTTGATTTATTTCATTATTAAGGTCATTTGTATTAATAGGTCTAGATTGAATTTTCTAATTCCTATTAAGAATATCTTTAAGATTATAAGTTGTATCAGAATTAGTTGGCATTTTCATAGAAGAATGAAGTCTATCTAAATATTTGTGAGTCTAATATTGTATCAGCAGTTTCTAACCAAAATTCTTCTTGTTTTGTTAAGACATTGATTTCAGGAGTTGATTCTTCCGAGGAGAATCATTTTTCAAATTTTGATGAAGTTTTTGTTCCAATTCAGTCCATCCGACCAAAATTGGCCGGCCGGCGCTAACGTGGACGCCGGCCGGGGATAGCCGGCCGGCGAATGCGGCGTGGCAATTTTTAAAATATTTTTAAATATTTTTCGATTTTTAAAAATTTTTTTGAATTTTTATTTCTTTTTTATTTTTTTCTACAAGGCATCTCCTTCCTCCGGCCGACGAGGGCAGCCTTGCCGGCCACGGCGAGGCTCGCCCCCGCCGGCCAAAGGCGAGGGCCGGCGGGGCGAGCCTCGCCGGCCACTAGCGAGGGCGAGCCCCACCGGATCGGGCGAGCTCGGCCCTCGCCCGATCCGGCGGGGGCGAGTCGGGGGGGGAGGGAGGGCTTGCGGAGGGCGGGCGGATGGCGTTCTTTGGACCGGACGATGGAGGCGGGGTTGGCGCTGCTAGGGTTCTCGTCATCGACGGAGGAAGGCGGCGCAGGTGCTGCTGCGAGATCGAACGCCACCCGCCCAACATCTCTCCCTCTCTCTCCTCTCTCTCTCTCTAGGGGCACGGGCGCTGCTCTGCGAGATCGAACGCCACCCGCCCGCCCTCCACAAGCCCTCCCTCGTCCCCCAAACTCGCCCTGCTAGGGCGAGGCCCTGCCGGATCTGGCGAGGGCCGAGCTCACCGGATCCGGCGGGGCCTCGGCCTCGCCCTCGCCGGTGGGCGGCGAGGCCTCACCCTCGCTGGCCCTCGCCTTCGGCCGGCGAGGCTGCCCTCGCCTCGGCGGCGCCGGCCGGCCGAGGAAGGAGATGCCTTGGAGAAAAAAATAAAAAAAGAAATAAAAAATTCAAAAATGTTTAAAAAATATTTAAAAAATCGAAAAATATTTTAAAATATTTTAAAAATTGCCACGTCAAAGTTCGCCGCCGGCTGTCCCCGGCCGGCGTCCACATCAGCGCCGGCCGGCCAATTTTGGCCGGATGGACTGAACTGAACAAAAACAAAAGATTTATGACTAAATTGGCCAAAAAAAGTTTAGGACTGAATTGGAATAATTGCAATAGGTTTAGGACTTTTTAGGTAATTTTCCCCTTCTTCAAGAAAGTCTTTTAAAGAAGAATCATCAACCGTAGTTGCCATAATATTATTAAGTTGACAAAGTGTCTCCCCATCTATTGAGAGCATTTAACATTTTAGTAATATAATAGTATTTTGAAATATATCCGCTTTTCCCACAATTGTAAAATTTAATATCTTTGGTAATTTTCCTTATAGGTTTTTGTTTGGATTTATCTTGTTCGTTGGTTTGTGATTTATTTTTGTAACGATATTTAGATTTTCTTATATATATATAATGTATATGAATCATGTTGGCATAATAATCTTTAAGCAATTATGAGAATAACAACATCTTGTGGGCTATAAATTTTTCAAGAAATGGACCCCATAATAATTACTAATTATTTATTTTTTTGTTCAAAACAGACTATTATTATCACAATAAATTAATGACCGTCACTTAATTATTTTGCTCTATATATATATATATATATATATATATATATATATTAGTTTATATTTTGTTTCTCGTGTAAACCGATCCTTACACTAGCAACATGTAAAAGACCCGAATCCTCTCCTATTAATAATATCTTTGCTGCTAGAACCACCACTTATCTCCAGTTCAAAGTAAACCTATATTTTAATTTCAAACAAGTTGAGCAACGAGAGGACCTGAGAAGTGACGGCAGTTTTGGTTCCACAACCCAATCACGCCGAAGTTCCTTCACCAATCCTCCTCTATCATCCCCAAGATGGACGAATTTAAGCTCCAAGATGATGCGAGGGACTGAATAAATTAAAGCGTGAATTATCAACTTGTAAGATTATAAAAAGAGAAATGATTGTGTGACAATCTTTAATGTAGTGTAAAAATAATTGTCAATGTTGGACCACAAAAAATTAACTACAAATGATAATAAATTATTGTAAGACCAACATTTTCAACAATTTGTGGCTCATAATTAATTATTATTTTCACAATATTCCAAAAATTATCATGATAACAAAGTCTTTATAAAAATTACATTTTGGTTGACTCAAGGTTCAGCCGGAGCAGCAAAGGCTAGTGATCATCGCCCCCGACTTGCCTCTGCAACAACCAATAAGGCACACGGCGTTCTCGCACACAGATTTTGGAGTGAGGAGAGTATTGCGAGTCAATTTAATGAGCGGCAACTGCGATGAGTTATGAAGTAGCAGTTGGGGGCTGCCTCCTATAAATTATTTTAGATTTTCATGGGTTTTTTGCTAATTTAATTTAAGTGACCATTTCGGACAACGACTCAAGCTAGAGTACGAATAGTCAAGTGGATTGGTGTTAAGATAGATTGTCGTCGTGTTACATAGAAAAAACCAATGAAGTACGACCGTTTCAATTTCCTGCTTCATCATTTTAATCGGGTAGACATTCTGAAATAATGAATTTTCCCCATATTTATATAATTAATCATACTTATATACACAAACACAGAAAATTATTTGCCTAAACTTGGTATAGCAACAAAGAATCTATATTTGAGGTTACACGATTGAAACTGCGAAGATTATGCCCTACATCCTTTATTGGGGTTATTACTATAGTGTGGATCAATTCAAAGATGAAAAGATATTGATTTGGCTCAAGCTGGCTCAAACTTGTGATTCAATCTCGTTCAATTTTGTTTTTCTTGGAATTGTATTCTTGCGTTTCGATCTGAGCTAATATCCAAACCGAGCTTGATCACATCTTACTCCTCCCTCGTATCTATTAGAGGTGGGCTTTCTGGTCAATGCAAAAACGCAAAATGATTTAAGGAAGTGAGTGTGCTTTCTAATTAGATTTGCTCTAGAGCTGCACTTAGTTGGACGGTCACAGAAATGAAAATTAAATGAGGGGGTGAATTGGGATCACGCATATGCTAGAAGTTCGTCAGGCCTCTTCGATATGGTACCTGCCTCAGTTCACACCCTCATTTCCGTTGGTGCAGCTAGGCTAGGATCCACAGCTCTGGTTCGTCATCTTCTCCCCGCCTCTCTGTCTCTGTCTCTGTCTCCGTCTCTCTCTCTCCCTCCAAGTGCAACACTTGATGCCCGCCAACTGTCTACTTGGCGTATGAACGGGGCTTTGAGAAGCAAAGATACGACCATTTTTGTTTTTGTTCTTTTCTCTCCATTGTTGGCTGGGTCCACCTTCATGTTGGCCCAGCTAACATTAAATAAATTACAAAAGAAAAAAAAAAAGAAAGTGGATAGTTTTTTTTTTTTTTTTTGTCAGTCCTATTCTATTCCTACTCTAATACTCACTCTCAGACTTTTACCCTGCCGCTTGCAGGGCGTGAGTGTCGAAACCCACTCCTGAAACTTACTCGTTCCCACCTTATCCCCCCCTAAGAAAGTGAGGATTCGAACCCTTCACCTCCCCTTTCCATGTTGAAAGGATGGTCACTGAGGCGAATCCCAACGGACAGTTATGTGCCCAAAAAGTGAGGAGAGAGAAAAAAAGAAACCACCTAAACAAGGGAAAATAGAAGGAAATAAGAGGACGACAACTCTGTGGTCTCGATTTGAATGCCAAAGGTTGATGGAATCGGCTCAAATTGGAATATGTTGTTCGTGAAACCGAATATTACGAGTTGATAGTTTTCGTTCATGGAGAACCACCTCCAAATTCTTCAGTTGCTATTAGAGTTTTCTTGCTCTAAATTTGTTTATCCACTTATATGATAATGAAATGAGATTGTAATGTTGATATTGAGCCTCTAGTGTATGGCTAGAGAAAAATATTATGTGTATTTTGCTATTCTTGGTAATTAGTGTATATTTTTTGGGCGGTCCATTGTTTTTCCCATAATCAATTTTCCACGTTAAATTCTTGGTGTTGTTATTTGCTTTGTCTACTTATCATTTCGCATATCGTGAGGTTATATATTGCTAGTTGTTGCTGGGGTTAAGAGAATTTCGATTAATTTTGTTTCGGAGGAGAAATTAATCCTAGATTTCATTTAATTTTGTAGTGAATTTTACCCTCGAGTTCTCCCCAACAAAGTGGTATCAAAGCTAGGTTGAAATTCTAGTGTTAAATGGAAGAAACTAGCGGCACAATGTTTAAATTAAATGCCTTGAATTATTCTATTTGGAAGTCTCAAATGGAAGACGTGTTATATTGCAAAGACTTGTTTGATCTGATTGATGGTGATGAAGCCAAAAGAGATAAGGAATACAGAGAACGGGAGAGAATGAATCGAAAAACAGCCGAGTTTAACAGACAATAAATTGATGATAGTATGTCTCATCATGTTGCTAAAAAAACGAAGGCAAACACTTTGTGAAAGAAATTACAAGATCTCTATGAGAGAAAAACTTCACAAAATAAAGCTCTTCTGATTAAGTGACCTATGAACTTGAGATATAAGGAGGGAAGTAGCATGGCAGAACACTTGAGTTAATATTAAGACATTGTAAATCAATTGACAAATCTTGAGATTAATCTTAGTTATGAATTGCAAGAATACTTATTACTTGGTACTCTTCCGATAGTTGGGACACCTTGTTTGTGGCGTTAAACAACTCAGCTACTTTTAGCGTGCTTTCTATGAGCATGGTTAAAGAAAATTTGTTCAATGAAGAAACAAGAAGAAAATGCTTGAATTATACTTTTATATCGAATGCTCTTATTATGAAAACAGAGCGAGAAGTCAATCAAGAATGTTTCAAAGAAATGATACTGGGGCAAATCAAGAGGAAGGTCGAAATCAAGACCGAGTAGGAGTGTAAAGTGTTATAATTGTGGCAATATGGGACTTTATGCAAAAAAGTGTTGGTTGCCAAAAAGAGATAAATCCCATGATAAAAATGGAGACTGAAAGAAAGAAGAGAAACAAGCTACGACAGCGGTTGCATCCGATGGCAATATTGTGTTTGTATGTGATGACAGATATGTGAACCTTACATGCTAAGACTCTTCATTGGGTTGTTGATTCCGCGACTTCTTTTCGTGTTACCTCATGGTGTGACTACTTTGCTTCTTATGATGGCGGTGACTTTAGTTATGTTAGAATGGAAAATAGTGATGTTTCCAAGGTTACTGGCGTAGGAGATGTTTATTTGGAAATTGATGTCAAATGTAATTTGCTTTAGAAAATTGTGAGACATATTCCGAATATTCAACTTCACTTGATCTTCGTGAGTGCTTTAGATGACGATGGTTATTGCAATTCCTTATTTAATGGAAAATGGAATTGATTAAAGGTTCCATGATAGTGGCAAAGGGTAAGAAGATAGGTTTTCTCTACACCATACAAGCTAACTTGATTAAACAAGATGTAAATGCAATGGATGATTCCTTGATTGATTTTTGGCATATGAAGCTGGGTCATATTAGCAACAAAGGGCTTGAAACTCCTACTAAAAAGAACTTTATACCTTTGAAGGAGAAAAATTTAAAGAAATGTATTCATTGCCTTATAGGTTAGCAGCATAAATCCTCATTTCATAATTCTTTTCCTCAAATAAAATCAAATGTACTTGATTTAGTTCACAGTGATGTTTGTTGCATATATACTAGAACCCTTGGAGGTACATCATATTTTGTGACATTTATTGATAACTATTCTAGCAAAGTGTGGGTTATTACTTTGAAATTTAAAGATCAAGTGCTTGCGGTTTTCAAGCAATTTCATGTCAACGTGGAAAGAGAAACCAAGAATAAACTTAAATGTGTTCAAGTTCACAGTGATGTTTGTTGCACATATACTAGAACCCTTGGAGGTACATTATATTTTGTGACATTTATTGATAACTATTCTAGAAAAGTGTGGGTTATTACTTTGAAATGTAAAAATCAAGTGCTTGCGGTTTTCAAGCAATTTTATGTCAATGTGGAAAGAGAAACCAAGAAGAAACTTAAATGTGTGTAAGCTGACAACGGTGGTGAATATAGAAGCCCGTTTGAACACTATTACAGGGATTGTGGTATCAAGCTTAAGACGATTGTTCCTAAGACATCACAACAAAATAGAGTAGTGGAGAGAATGAACCAAATAATAAATGATCAGATTTGGTATATGCTCTCTCATGCGAGGTTGCCTAAGCCATTTTGGGGTGAAGCGATGGGATTGGTAGTAGATTTGATAAATCTTTCTCCATTAATTCCTCTTAAAAGGGATGTTTCACAAAGAGTTTGGAGTGGCAAAGATGTTTCCTATGATCATCTAATAGTGTTTAGTTGTCAAGCATTTATATATATTCCAAGGGATGAAAGATTTAAGCTTGACGACAAGACTAAATAGTGTATCTTCTTGAATTATGGACATTAAAAGTTTTTTTTTTTTTTGGTCGGTGGACATGAAAAGTTTAGTCATAGATTATTAGATCTAGTTGCAAAGAAAGTAATTAGAAGATGAGAGTGGTATTATGTAAGAATCAAACTATTGAAGACATCTTAGGTTAAGAGATGTGTAACTCAACATTCGGTTAGTTTCAACCGAAATCCCCCTACTATGGATAGAAATCATGGGGGAGAAGTGTATGGAAATCATGAAGATAGTGAATCCTGACATAATGTTGATTCTTCAGTTGAAACATGTGAAATAGCTGAGTAAGATCAACATATCCTACCTCAAATTAGAGGATCTAAAAAGAGAACATAGACCTTCTCAAAATTATTTGCTACATAAGTATGTAATACTCAATGATGTAGGAGAGTCAAAAACTTATGAAGAGGCTATGTCATATGAACGAAGGAATAAATGGCATGAAGTCATGGAAGAGGAGCTTAAATCATTATATGAGAACCACATATTTGAATTGGTGAAATTGCCTGAGGGTAAGAGAACACTTACAAATAAGTGGGTATACAAGTTGAAAATGGAAGAAAACAATTTACAACTACAATACAAGACTATGCTTGTTGTGAAGGGCTTTCATCAAAAGAAGGTCATACACTCTGAAGAGATTTTTCACTAGTTGTAAAGATGTCTTTTATTCAAGTTGTTCTTGGGTTGGCCGCCAGTTTGAATTTAGAAATTGAATGACTTGATGTAACGATGGGTTTTTTTCATGGAGACCTAGAAGAAGAAATATATATGGAGCAATTGGAGGATTTGAAAGTTGAAAGCAAAGAGTACCTTGTATGTAGATTGAGGAACAACTTATATGATTTCAAGCAAGTGCCAAGGCAATGGTATATGAAGTTTGAATCATTCATGGAAGAACAATGATATGATAGGAGAAACTCCAATTCTTGTGTCTTTATAAAAAGACTTTCAAATAAAGATTTTCTTACCCTCCTACTTTATGTAAATAACATATTAATTGTTGGACATGATGTTAAGAAAATCAAGAGTTTGAAAAATGAATTGAGTAAAGCTTTTGCAATGAAGGACCTAAGCTCGGCTAAGAAAATCCTAGGTATGAGAATTACTTGTGATAGGAAGAAGAAGAAACTTTGGCTATCTCGAGAAAGGTACATTGAAAAAGTGCTTGAAAGAGTCAACATGTCATTTCAAGTTGAGTGGTAATGAATGTCCTTCAAGTGAGAAAGAGAAAGAAGAGACGATGAAAATTTCTTATGCATCGGCCATGGATAGTTTGATGTATACCATGGTTTGTACAAGACCTAATATTGCTTATATAGTTGGTATTGTGAGTAAATTTTTCTCTAATCCAGGTAAAAAGTATTGGACTGTTGTTAAATGGATTTTGAGATATCTTAGAGCCACTTCTATACTTTACTTGTGTTATGGAAATGTGAAGCCTGATTTAAGTGGCTACTCGGATGCGAACTATGTCGATGATGTTAATTCTCGAAAATTCACATCAAGTTACATAATGATCTTTGCAAGGAGAGCTGTTTCATAGCAATCAAGATTACAAAAATGTATTACTTTGTCTACAACTAAAGCGAAGTATATCGCTACTATTGAAGGAGGTAAAGAACTCTTCTGAGTGCAGAAATTACTAAAAGAGTTTGATTTGAAGCAAGATAAGTTTCTTCTATATTGCGATAGGAAATCCAGTGTTGCATTCAAAATCAAAGTATGTTAATGTGAAGTATCATTGGATTCGAGGGAAGTTATGAGAGAAGCTCTTCCTCTTTGAGAAAGTCCACACTGATAACAATAGATTCGACATGATGACCAAGGCACTACCCATGATGAAACTTGACGCTTGTAGAAGAAAATTAGGCATGACAAACCTTCTCACATGAGGTGGAGGGGGAGATTTGTTGACTAAGTCCACTTTCATGAAGGGCCCAGCTAGCATCAAATAAATTCAAAAAAGAAAAAAAGAAAAGAAAAGAACAAAAAGAAAGTGGGTTGGCTTCGTGTAGTTGTGCCCAAAAAGTGAGGAGAGAGAGAGAGAAAAGGAAGAAGAAAGAAACCATTGAAACAAGGGAAAAAAGAATGAAAGAAGAGGGCTATAATTTTGTAATCCCAATTCGAAACCCAATGTTGACAGAATTAGCTCAAATTTGAGTATATTGTTTGCGAGACCGAGGATTACGAGTTGATAGTTTTCGTTCATCGAGAATTGCCTCCAAATTCTCTAATTGTAGTTAAGATTTTCTTACTCTAAATTTATTTATCCATTTATATTGTGATGAAATTGTAATATTGATGTTAAGCCTTTACTATATGACTAGAGAAAAATATTTTGTATATCTCGCTATTCTTAATTATTAGTGGATTTTTTTTAGTGGTCCGTAATTTTTCTTGTATTGTGTTTTCCACTAATATTATTATTTGCTTTGTTCACATATCATTTCTCATATTGTGAGGCTATATATTACTGGTTGTTCTTGAAGGTTAAGAGAATTTCGATTGATTTAGTTTCGGGAGAAAAATTGATCCATTTAATTTTGTGATGAATTGTGTCCCCCGGTTGTCCTCAACATCCATTTAATGCAGTGCCTGCTACGATAAATTGAGGACCCAGTTAGCCATTTCTTCTCACAAGCTTCTGCCACGGAGAGAGAGAGAGAGAGAGAGAGAGAGAGAATGGGGAAGGGAGACGCAAAACTGCGAGGCAGTCATGATCACTACAATGTGGCAATCGAGCTTGGCCATGACGAAAAGTTTGGAGGAGGAGGAGGAGAGAGACGGCGAGTCAGCTATGTGAACTCCCTCTCTCCTCGTCAGATGGACACTCTGACCTCTCTCTGCGACACTTTCTTGCCCTCCATTGCTCACCCTCATCATCCTTCGCACACCGAAGGGGACGACGATGAGGAGGTTGCTGAGTTCTATCACACTTCAGCTTCCATGGCCGGAACTCCGGAGAAGGTAACTTGATTGTTTATGTAAATGTTGCTTTTCTTGTAGGCAAATGGTTGGCCAATGTTGCATCGCAGTACTTAAGTACCGTTCCAGACAGCTTGTGTCGGTAGTCTAACAAGATTAGACTTTTGTTTGGCTTTTTCCCCCCATCAAGGAGGCATTATGGTTGAGAATGAATGGGGGTTTGGACTAACAATGTTCGTACACCTCCCTAATAGGCATACGTGCTAGTACATCTTTCAATCACGGCTGGGGCCTTTCTTTGGAATTAAATTATTAATCCAATTTCTGTGAAAATCTTGGGGGCTTGATAGCGATGCGTTTTAAATGCACGCTTGCTTATTATTATCTCTGCTTTTGTTTCCTCTTCTTTCAGGCAGCATCCTTCATTCTCTTCTCCTAAATTGTGTTAAGAGCCCATTTGCTTCGCTTCATCATAGACTAAATAAGACGCAGAGCAAGACCCGAATGAATACGCAGATTCGTACTTTAATCCGTCTTCTTTCTCGGGCCATGCTTAGTTTCACTCCGCTCGAAGGTTGGGGGAAATTTTCTCCCTCCGACCGTTCTTCTGAGCGGTGTGTTGCCTGTACGGTTTCCTCCGACTAGGAATGCATGACGTGATAGGCCTTTGTATTCACGTTAATTGTTTATAAGCAAAACAAAATAAAACCCAAACAACCGTCGGCTTTGATATCCTAGCCCTAATTCTCGGGTTTGCTTATCCTTCGTGCTGCTCGTGCAGCTAGGGGGGCTCATCAGCGAGAGGATGAAACACCCAAAGCTCTGGCTGCTCCATCTCACCTTGTGGTTCCTCTCGACATGCATCGGGACCTTCATATTGTGCGGCCGAAAATGCTTCTCAAGCCACTTCCCGTACGTACAGAGGTTTTCCGAGATCCGGCAGCGGCGAAGGGAAGAGATCGTGAGGCGGTGGTCTCGCAGCGTCTTCCCAGTGCGCCGGATGTTCGCACGAACCGTCAAGCTTCTCACCTTCCTAGTCTTCTTCACTCAGGTCCGTACACTTTCTGAATCCACGTCCTTTTTACGTTGCAATGGAGGAAAATATTCCAAGACCGGGCAGAACACTTAAATGCATCGAGCCGCATCGTACTGTATGAAAAATAAGGAAAGTGGGTGAGCGTTGGTTCGCCGACGGGCCTGTCCTCGTCATGAATATTAAAACGCTAGATATGTTTTTTTTTTTTTTTGGTTAATTCTCGAACATAACCGATAAATTAATCTTAGCATTGCTCTTTTCCAATTCAATCCATTTTATCCCCCTTTTTCTGTGCCGTTGTTTTCTTATTTATTTCTGTAGCCCCACCTGTGTTCTGGAAATTACTTTTTGACCAACTAACTATAGTTGTATACGTATAGAATGTGGCGAAGACACAAAAAGGAAATACGTAGCTATATTTTGAACTCATTAAATATTTACAAAAATGATGACATTGATAGTTACATTTTCACTTACTAGAACACCTTCTGGAAAATATCTCGAATTGTTTAATTTCCATAAACAAACGACCAAACCTAGTTTAACTTTTACTTTAGTCAATTATTGTTTCCGTGAAAAAATGGAATAGAACTTGTCCTTCCACTCATCATTTAACTACTAATCAAGCAAGGAGTAAAGTAAAGTTCATGAGCTAAATCGACTGTCTCGGCAGGAGATTATAGGGGAATGGCAAGATAAGGATTAGGTCCATTCCAACTGATAAGGTGGGCTCTGTAGTTTTATATAGAATACGTGATGCAGTTGGTCAACAAGAGTACTTAACACTTTAGGAGGTGGAATTATGGCTATATGGTCAGAGATTCAAAAAAGAAAATTAATGCAGCGCATATTAAAACTGCAATCGATAATGTTATCTTACATGTCCCCAGAATTGGTAACAAAAGCATTAAAATCGACAGAGACTACATAGAAAAAAAATAATCAATTAAAAAAAGGAGTAGAACTAGGAGACAGGTGACGTGAGAGCATCTTTTTCCAGTCGAGGGTGTCCAAACCCATCAGCATCCCCAATAAATGCTAAAAAAATGTAGATAAGATAGATACTTGCTTCATCATGAGTCGTGCGTCTATAAACTGCTCATCGAATTTAGGAGAAAAACAGGGCTGTGCATCGTTTAAACATGTGGTACGTTTGAAGTCGTACCATCCTACATGTGTAGATGGTAATGAGAAATTATATGAATCCACCTCCACTTGAATGTTCAGTTTGATATATCAACTGTTCTGAAATTTTGAGGGGTTCAAATTAAGTGTCCACACAATTTATGTCTCGTCTAGAGGAGATAGCTAAAAGAGAAAGAGAAGAGACCCTTTCATAAATTGGGAATTTGAAATTGAAATTCAAGATAGCTCGAAATACTAAACTATTCAGATCCATCATCTAAATATTCTGTAGAATTTTTATCCCTCTCGGAACAAAAACTTAATGATTTACCATGAATGTTTCGGCTGCAATCTGCAAGACAGAGATAAGACTCACTCTCAGTAAATTCATTAAAAAGAGAGAGAGAGAGAGAGAGAGAGAGAGGAAAAAAATTATTTGAGTTGTATGGTTTTGTGTTTTAAGCACATGTCCATTATGAAAGTCCCTGCTGCTGTTATAACTTGGTCCCATCGGTTTAATGCCCCCTTATGCCATATTCCTAGGCTTTAAGGCGGAATCTGCCAAGGCCAAATCTATTAAATTTACCTTCCCACATGCTCGATCTAAACCCATGCTTTTTGTACTTTCTGTCTCAACAAATCGAATGTTTGAAATTAAGAGTACTAACACTTACAAAACCGTCGTTACCAAAAAAAAAAAAAACACTTACAAAACCGTGAAATTATTATTATTATTATTATTATTATTATTATTATTATTATTATTATATATAGCGATTTTATAATGGTCTTTTAATTTGATATGATGAACGTAACCAATTATAATAGCAGGAAAATGCAGTGGCATGGGAGCAAATGTCAATTTCTAGTGATGATACGAATTGGGGGAGACCCATTTTCCTCTCACTCATAAGTGATTTGATCCGGTACAATAAATTAGCTGTAAAATAGGAAGATGGGTGTGTTTGTCCCTCCTTTTGAATGAACAATGTAAAGATTTCTTTTTCGGTGCTAACCATTCTTTCTAATCAGGGTGAATCAGATTCTACGAGAATGATGAGTTTCGATTTGTTTTCAGGTGGACGAGAAGGATCACAACCTGACCTGGAAAGCGATCGGCTATGCCGGACCGGACCCAGAGTTTGAAAACTCCAAGGAATTAAAGCGTATATCTCGCGAAATCTCAGCAGATGAACAGCAAGGCAAAGAACAGGCGACAGCCAAGAATGGTTATGAAGATGAAGCCTTCTTTGGACCTCTTCATCAAGGTCTAATCCACATGGTGCACCCACGAGACATCGTCGCGGAAAGTCTCCAGCAGTTCGGGTTCCCTGTCCTCATCTGTCCCTCAAACCATGATGCACGGAAGCCTCGTTTCCCATCTTTGAGCATCCAGTGCGATGCAGTGGTGATCGGTTCTGGTGCGGGCGGGGGAGTTGTTGCTGGCGTGCTTGCAAAGGCAGGCCACAAGGTGCTTGTCCTGGAAGAGGGAAGCTACTGTGCCAGGAGCAATCTCTCCCTGCTCGAAGGGCCTACTATGGATCAAATGTACCTCTCCGGCGGTCTCGTGGCGACCGAAGATATGAGCACACTGGTACTTGCGGGGTCCACCGTTGGAGGGGGCTCCACGATCAACTGGTCCGCCTCCCTCAGGACACCGCAGCATGTGA
The DNA here is from genome assembly GCA_014182555.1 of Eucalyptus erythrocorys. Classification (NCBI taxonomy): domain Eukaryota; kingdom Viridiplantae; phylum Streptophyta; class Magnoliopsida; order Myrtales; family Myrtaceae; genus Eucalyptus; species Eucalyptus erythrocorys. The sequence continues at coordinate 35,649,651 of CM024600.1, read as the reverse complement.
TGAACGAGTGGTCGAACAAATATGATCTAGAGCTGTTCGACAGCAAGTTGTACCGGGAGGCACTGGATGTCGTCTGCAAGAGAATGGGAGTTCAGTCAGCAATCAGCGAAGAAGGGTTCAACAATGCAGTGCTCCGAAAAGGGTGTCAGGAATTGGGCTATCCTGTGAGCAACATTCCTAGGAACTCTCCCGCGGATCACTATTGCGGTTGGTGTTGCTTGGGCTGCAAGGATGGGAAGAAAAAGGGCACCGCGGAGACATGGTTGGTGGACTTAGTGGAATCTGGGAATGGGGCGATCCTCCCCGGATGCGAAGCCATTGAGGTCCTGCACACAAGGCGGAGCGGAAGAGGGAGGGACACTGTGACCGGGGTCGCATTCGAGTTTGAGCATAATGGGTTCAAGGAGGTGTGCATGGTCGAGTCCAATGTCACCATCGTGGCGTGTGGGGCTCTTGGTACACCAACTTTGCTAAAGAGAAGCGGCCTCAAAAATCCTAATATCGGGAAGAACTTGCATCTCCATCCGGTGGCAATGGCGTGGGGCTACTTCCCAGACACTAAGACAGTGGATCTGTGGCCAGAGAAGGAGAAGAAGAGCTACGAAGGAGGCATAAGAAGAGCTACGAAGGAGGCATAATGACGGCAATGTCCCCAGTTGTAGGGAATTTCGACAAGTCTGGGTATGGCGCGGTGATTCAGACCCCGGCTTTGCACCCGGGCATGTTTTCGGTACTAATGCCCTGGACGTCCGGCCTTGACATGAAAGAAAGGATGACCAAGTTCTCGAGGACAGCCCATCTATTTGCGCTTGCTAGGGATAAAGGGTCAGGGACGATCGCATCACCGACATCTATTAGTTACAAGATGGATGACATGGACGAGCAGAATCTGCAGAAAGGGCTCGAGAAGGTGCTGAGGATACTGGCAGCAGCCGGGGCCGAAGAGATTGGGACGCACCACAACGAAGGGAAAACACTGAAAGTGAAGCAAGTGAGCTACCACGAGTTCGAGCGGTTCGTGAAGGAAGAGAGCGCCAGGCCGATAAAGGGCCTGTCAACACCAATATGCTCTGCCCACCAGATGGGGAGCTGTCGGATGGGCCCCAACCCGAGAAGCTCGGTAGTGAACCCGATGGGCGAGACGTGGGAAGTGGAAGGGCTGTATGTGGCCGATACCAGCGTTTTTCAACAGCACTGGGCGTGAATCCAATGGTCACCGTCCAGGCAATCGCATACTGCACCGCACAATCGGTCCTTGAAGCTCTCTGGAGGAAGAAGAGCAGACATTGATCGTCATGTACACAATCGCATACTTCTTTTCGTTCTCTTGCTTTTCAGTTTCACCTCTCATTGCAAAAAAGCTTTTGGTGCGCAACAGCGAAAGAATTGCAAAAGATTGCCTTGCTTTCTTGCCGTATTTTCTGCTTCTTCAGCCAACCAAACTCCCTGTAATTTGTCTGCCTAAAGTGATCAAATCTAGCAAGGTAACCTCCCGGCATCGTCGCGGATCAATTCCTAAAACAAAAGGATGCAATCAACCTGTCGTTTAGGATAACAAAGTCAAGAGTACCAAAAGACACGCAGGCATAATTTTGATCCTCAATGAAAAGGAAGCAGAAGAGAAACTCCCCATCTTTTGTGCTCCTAATCGGAGGTTTTTCCACTTTCTCAGATAACTGTCATTTACAATTTTACAGGCATGAGATCGGAACGTCACAGAGGTTTAAAGGGACCTCGGTTAGGCTGGTGTGAGTAAACAAAGGCTTGTGGCGTATACAGAATTGCAGCCTGTGCCATGCGCACATTGCCATAACACGAGTCCTGATAAAGATTCCTATCCGTTTCAGATATCAGAGGTTCGGCCGTTCTCAGATATCAGCAAAACAAGGAGCCTCAAACCAAAACTCTACAGTAAAGTCAACCGGAGATCAAACATAAAATCAAGCAGCTTCATTTTCTGAGTTACACATCCAAAAATGTGCATATTTTGGACCATAAACTCAACGGCTAGTAACTTGTTCAGTTCTTCTGAGACCACCCATTGATGAAGGTGTCTAATTTACTCACCGTGCCTTGTCTCGTGAGCTTCTTTGCTTAGCCAAAGAAAAGAAAAAAAAAAAAAAAAAGAGAGAGAGAGAGAGCAAATCCTGGCAAGTGCATGCATTTTACTCCAAATTAATATATTCATTAACTGTCATCCAACTCCACAAATTAATAGTAAAATTTAAGGGAAATTAACGAAAAATAAGTTAGGTGCACCTGAGAAGCGCCCTTACCTTTAGGTAGGATAAGATATGATTTATCTTCTCTTACATTTGGTGCTCACTTAGAACGAGATAAAATCGGATATAAAGGGAATATAGGTAGGATAAAATTATCCCACGGGGGAAGTGAGATAAAGTTGGATAAGATTTCTAATGTCCATAATAAAAAGTTATTTTTCTCGAATAACAAACTTATTAAATTAACAAAATTGAAATTATATTTCAATATAAATAATATTTGAATTCTAATTTAAGAAATTAAAAATAAAAAATAAATTTATTTTTAATTAATCTTATTTCAATTTATATATTCAACTTTAATTCTATCTTATAATACACATTCAATCTATAAGTTAAATATTTTATTTAGGTATTTTTGTGTTTTAGGTACGTTAGTACAGTTTACTATTTGATAAAATCTTATTAAAGAATGATGAAAGGGGAAAAAATAAATAATAAAGAAAATAATATAAAAAAGAGGGAAAATAAAATAAAAATAAATTAAGGAATAGTGTTACGAGAGAATTTCACCATCTCCGTTTATGAATATTTAAATTCATTTATAATGATATGTCGTTTATATATATATATATATATATATATATACATAATATGATATGAATATATCCGACTTAAATATTATAATTAATTAAATAATGAACGGATATAAAAGAATCTCAAAATTTGATATCTTATCCTATCCAATCATATCCCAATTAGAAATCGAGACGCACAAACGTGTAGACTTAGGCCCTATTTGGCAACCTTTCCAAGCGATCTGGATTCTAATTTTTTGTTCCTAGAATCAATTTGGGACGAGAATTGTGTTTGGTAAAATTTTTGTTCTCGGGACAAATACGTTCCCGGAATCGGTTTGAGACGAGATTTAAGAATAAAAAAAAGTTGATTCTCGCGTCCGAGAATCAAAAAAAAGAATCAACACGTTAAAACTCTCTTCTTCCCTTTCGGCATCCGCGACCGGCGGCGGGCGGCGTCCGCCGCCGCCGCCGCCGCCCGCCGCCGGTCGCCGGTCGCCGGCCGCCGGTCCGACAAGCTCGCCGGAGGCGAGCCCATACCCGGCGAGCTTGCCGAGGTGATCCCAACCACCGGCGAGGCCGAGCCTTGCCCCTCCCGGCCCGGCGGCGAGGCTCGGCCGCCGACGCCCGGCCTCGACGAGGGCCGGCGACACTCCGGTGAGGTCGCCGGTCGGAAGAAGAAGAGTAATAGGAGAAAAGGGGAAAAAAAAAAAAAAAAAAAAGGAAAAAGAAAAGAAAAAGAGTAAAAAAGTAAAAAAAAATTATTTAAAAATTAAAAGAAATTAATTTAGAACAGTAATCAATCTACACGTTATCAAACGCATTACATTTCGAATCGAAATTTTGAATAGTTACCAAACACGTTTTTTTACTCGAATCAATTAAAGAACGAATCAAAATAATCAATTTTGTCGAATCGGTTCAGGAACAAAATCGTTGCCAAACGCGCCCTCACAAGTGTTGGACAGTTTCGGCTCCCAACTTCAATGGCGCGCATTTCCGTTGTTTGCTGACCTAGGAGGAAAAGCAGGAGGAGCCATTATGCTTTTCCGACAGTTTTCCCAAGTGGGTTCTCGTGCGCACGTTTCTTGTTTCGCGGTATCTATCATCTCCCACGCTCTCTGTGAACTCCCCTGCATTTAGTCGAACAACCCATCTCTGTTGAACTCAATGACCAGTGAGTATGGTTCATGGGTCGCTGGAGCTTGTTCCCAAAATCGTTCCTTTCGAATGTTCTCGTTCGTTCTGCTCGAGCGCGACCGTCCAAGCGCATCTGCTTGCTACCCGATCTTAAAGTCTCCAACTTTCGTCCGTGTGAAGCGAAGGTGGTGCTCATTGAAGCAGAGAATACGGCTGCTAGGAAAACATTGGCAAACTCGTCTCTGAGGATTACACTTGTGCGCTCGTTTCCTGAAAATGTTAATCTCGTCCGCAGATATGAGTTGCCACCCGGACCCCGTGCTTCTCTCATGCTTAAATCTCAGCGTGCGTTGTTGCAATCTGTCGGTTTCGCCTCCGCCTGTGACATGTTCGACGAAATGGCTGACCGAGAATGGCGTTCGCGAGATGGCCGCTTTCACCGAGTTCTTGGTTTCGTCAAGACGTCCACCATGAGAGGTGACAAAGAAAGTGTCTCAATTGCCCATTGTTCTGCCCTCAAGATTGGGGCTCTCGCTCACTTGCCCATTGCAACCTCTCTGCTCATGGCCTACTCAGGAGCTGCAGACCTGACTGCTTCACGAGCTTTGTTTGATGAAATTCCCGATAAGGATGTGATTACTTGGAACGCGATGATCACTTCCTTGGCTGATAACCAGTGTTCTGGTCAGGCCCTGGAACTATTTGTCGAGATGATGGAAGGTGGAAGTGGTTTTGAGTCCACTACTCTTTTAATAGTTTCGTCAATATGCACACGCACAATTCAGTTGATTCAGGGTCGTATCATTCACAGCTTAAGCATGAAGTCAGGGATGCTCTCCGATAATTCGCTGTGTAATGCACTTATCAATATGTATGCAAAATGTGGTGATCTAAGCTCATCAGAGAGCATTTTCGCCGGTGTTGGTTGTAGGGATGATATTGCTTGGAATTCAATACTCAGTGGATGTCTTCACAACAGCAATCCTAAAAGGTGCCTACACTACTTTAGAGAGAGAGCACTGTGTGATAAAATGGGGGACAGTATAAGTCTCTCGTCTGCTATTTCAGCTGCAGCTTCATTGGAAGAACTAAGTTGTGGGAGTACTTTGCATGGTTTAGCGATCAAAATTGGTTACGACAAAAGCCCCTGCATTTCAGTTGCCAACTCTCTTATCGCATTCTATTTTCAGTGTGGCCACATTGAGGATGCCGAGGCTATTTTTAGAGGAGCAATGACTCTCCACGATGTCATTTCTTGGAACACAATGATTGATGGTTATGCCTCAAATGGAATGATTGTGGAAGCTTTTGATCTTCTGCATGAAATGCAGTTAACAGTGTCCATCCAGCCTGATTCAGTGACTCTTCTTACTCTAATTTCAGTTTGTGCAGATGCAATGCTACTGACAGAGGGAAAAACACTTCATGGCTCCATTATTCACAGAGGGATGGGACTTGATCCACGGGTGACGAACAGTCTTATGGATATGTATATGAGATGTGGTGCTGTGAGGAAAGCCGAAATTTTGTTTGACTCCACTGCAGAGAGAGACTTGATCTCATGGAACACTATGATCTCTGGTTATTCCCAGAATGGCCTATCTGAGAAAGCTCAAAGTCTATTCAAAGAAATGCTGCTATGGTGCTCAGGATGCAGCATACCTACTCTACTAGCCATTCTTCCTTCCTGTAATGCCCCTGAATACCTCAGATTTGGTGAATCAATCCACTGTCTGCAGTTGAAACTTGGATTTTCACATCAAGTTTTTGCTTTAAATTCTGTCATGTACATGTATGTTGTTGGTGGAGATATTAGAGCAGCATGGAAGTTATTGACAACACATTCCTTTCATGAAGATCTCACTTGTTGGAACACTTTCATTGCGGGCTGCTCAAAGAGTGGCTTCTTTTGGGAAGCTTTAGAAGCATTTAATAGAATGAGGGATAAACATAACGTCTCTTTTGATTCCATCACAATTGTCAATGTTTTGTCAGCTTGTGGAAATCTTGAGCTGTTTCTTGAGGGGAGATTGATCCATGGGCTTGCTCTCAAAACTCCTATAGGATCAGACACCCGTGTGTGTAATGCGCTTATTACTATGTATGGACGATGCACAGATATTGCCAGTGCAAAACTTGTCTTCAGTGCCATTAGTAATAGCAATTTATGTTCATGGAATTGTCTGATTTCTGCATTGTGTCAGAACAGGGCTGCTAAGGAAGCAGTTGAACTCTTTGGACATCTTGGATTTGAATATGATGAGATCACTGTCGTCAACATTCTCTCAGCCTGTACACAGCTTGGCATCATGCGGCTAGGAACACAAATTCATTCTCGAGTTTTCAGATTAGGGTTTCATGAGAATTCTTTTATATCTGCAGCTCTTGTTGATATGTACAGCAACTGTGGGAGATTGGATGTCGCTCTTCAAGTATTCAGAAACTCGCCTGAGCAGTCCATTGCAGCTTGGAATTCCATGATTTCTGCCCATGGGTACCACGGTGATGGTAAGAAAGCACTGAAACTTTTTGAGAAAATGTGCGAATCCGGGATAAGAGCAACTAAAACCACTTTTGTAAGCCTTCTATCAGCTTGCACTCATGCTGGATTAGTTAAAGAAGGTCTTTGGTATTATGAGCATATGGAGGACAAATATGGAGTTGAACCTGTTACGGAGCATCATCTTTGTGTGGTTGACATGCTTGGCCGTTCGGGAAAGCTTTTTGAGGCTTATGAACTTATCAAGAAGATGAAAACTCAGCCCAAGCCAGGCATTTGGGGCGCTTTACTAAGTGCCTGCAACTACCACAGCAATATAGAGATGGGAAGAGAAGTTGCAGAGCTGCTCTTTGAATTGGAACCCGAAAATTCCGGGTATTACATTGCACTGTCAAATATGTATACTGCTGCAGGGGAATGGATTGATGCTGTGAAGTTGCGCAAATTGATTCAAGAGAAAGGATTAAGGAAGTCGATTGGGTACAGCCTTGTGGAAATTGACTAGTGAGGATGGTTGAAGATCCACCAAGCATGATGGAACCTTAGGGATGCAGGCACCGTTTTGCATTGCATCATGTTCGCTCCCGGTTATTATGGGCACATGTTATATTGTTAGGGATGACAACAGTGTGTGCCGTAAACAGTAGATAGATCATGTTCGCTCACAGAAAGATATTTCTAATAAGAATCTGTTTGTAATGCACCTAATTTTACAATGATGCAGCAGCATTGAAGTAGTAGAATTAAGGGGAAAGAACATGAAGCTAATTTGTGGAACCAGGGAACACGAAAAAAGCAACCTTTTGATCACAAATGGGAGAAAAGAAGAGTGCAGAAATCCGATCGATGTTACTTAAGCTTCGGGGAGAATTTGATTCCACATGAGTTATATAAGGCTAGCAATTTTTCTATGGCACTAAATGTCTGACCGTTTAAGCATTATGCACAAAGTACGGGCATCTGATATCTGAATGCTTTATTGCCTTTGGCACATAAGTAATGACTACGGATGAAATGAATCCATTTGAAATGAGTATACGGGACTGACTGAGGATAAGATAAGAGAGACTCATTTGAGATAGTTTGGATGCTGTAGCAAGATGTGATTAGTCAAAAACCTGGATTGAACCAGGCTTTGGAGTACTTAGACGTTGAACGAGAAGATGAAGGAAAAAGAGTACCTAATACTTATAAAATGCTGGCAGCAATGGCATGAAAAGACTCATGACGAGATTTACTTCATTCCTATACCGTTGCTCTGGCCCAGTCTATTGTAATATTCATTTGGAAATTTGGTTACATCCTCGGTTAGGTTTCGACATTCAGCTTCAGACTTTGTAGAAAATTTCTCCACCGTTGAGTAAATCTTCGGGCCGCTGATCTCTAGATCACGCCCGGTCATTAAACGATGGGAAAAAGACTGCAAGCCCTCCGAACTGTTGTATATTTTACCATCAAATATCGAAATTCTCTTCTTTCACTTTTTTTCAATGAAGTACTTTTTTTTTTTTGGTCGAAACAATGACGTACTTCGACTTCATAAATTTACTGACCTTTGAATTAAGCGTCGTGCCATATGAATCTTGCTAATGCGACTTGATTACTTAGCAAAATTTAAACCTAATTAGTAACTTAATTTGCATAATTAACTATCGAGTGATAAGAGGAGAGTACCGATTTAAGCCGTCTTATTTCTTTTAGCCAATGTTACATCACCTCAAATGAACACATTAGACGCCTATGGGTGTAAATAATAAATGGTTATTTAATAGTTTCAATGTTTAAATTCTTGCATCCGCAAGTATAATAAAAATCTCATAATTGACCAACATTTGAAAAGTTCATATACTTGATTGAATGAAAAGTTCATATACTTGATTGAATGAAAAGAATTAAGAACTCAGGGTCCGTTCTCCCGAAAATATTTTTCCATAAGTCATTTTCCAAAAAAATGATAATATTTTCTGATATTCGGCTAAAATCTAAAAGTGTTCTTAAAAATATTTTTTAGTGTTCGGTAGAGAAAATATTTTCCGCTCGCCAAATTTGATGAGCGCAAGTGCCAAGCTCGAGGCTCGCCAAATTGACGAATGCGAGTTTAAAATTGATGAGTTTGAAGTTCACCCGATTTGACGACTAGCCAAGAAAGAAGAAGATAGGAAACAAATAAAAGAAAAAAAAAGAAAAAAAAGGAAATTAAAAATAATTCAAATTAAAAAGAAGAAAACTAAAAATTAATTTGAACAAAAAAAAAAAAGAGGAACAAATGAAGAGAAAGTGAAGATTTGTAGAGGTGTGAGGTAAGAGAGATCAAGTAAAGAAAATATTTTTCACTTTTCAAAAATAAAAACATTTTCCTTTATTTTAGAAGACACTTTTCCTTGGATGGAAAATATTTTCCCCAATAAAATTACTTTCCATGAAACGAACACCGGAAAATTCGGAAAAAGTTTTCCTGAAATTATTTTTTGCGAAACGAACGGTGCCTCAGTTTGTTGTGTCATCATCCCAAACGATGTCCCTAACATCTCTTCACAGCTAAACCCTGTGCCACACTCATCAAAACAAAAGAAAAACGAAACCGGAGTCCAACATTTAAAAATGCAAAATCTCATAACGTTACCAACTCATGCATACCGGCAAGCAATCTGGCTAGTACATAGAAAAAATGACTTCTTCAGAAGCTACGAGACCAAAAAATATATAGGTGCGCTTTATTTCTCTAGCGAGAATGGGTGCTCTTGGGTGTCAACCAAGTACTGCAAAGTAGAAGCACTTGCAAAACAAAAGGCACGTACCCTCTATACTCAGATTCACATCTTTCCCTGTTCCTCTACAAATTTCAAACACCAAGCAAATCATTTAATGCAACAAGTAGTGATAAAACCAAGTTGCCTTTTTTTTTTAAGCTATATCATCAGACAACAGAAACAAAAATGGCGGACGGAGAAGGCATATTAAAGGGTCAACTGTATTGAAGCAGCGTCCTTGAAGGGGCCCACAAGCTGTTCAAGAAAAAGAGCATCAACTCTGGATGGCACTGTGGTTTCCATCGTTGGTCCTGCACTGCCACATTGCCTTCATGTGCCCTTCAAAAGCTTCAAACAACCCAGAACTGCAAATGCAGAACCACCAACCAAAATTTAAGTTTGCCAGTGAAGGACTATCTGATGTTTGAGCACGATTGAATTGGACAAACCTGCAAACAAGGATCTTAATCATCCAAATAATAGTAGGATCCCGCTGATTTCTGCTCCCTATCCTTGGTAGAGTCTACTTTATTGATCCTTGGACGATAATTAGTTGGGTCCCGCCTGAAAGTGATGTCCAAATGCTGCAAGTGCATAGAGAAAACATGAACAAGAGCAAATCAGCACATTCCCTGACTTTTTCTCATCCCATTTAGGGGAGAGTGGAAAGCAGGTAGAAAATATAATCTTTGAAAGAAGTATCAACCAAAATCGGAAATGTCAAAAAGGAGTAGACACAAAAAATTGAAAAGTAACCATATTGAGATTCTGCCACTAAACTACAACCTTCCTTTTCTACCATATTCAGTACAAAATAACATATTGATGACTGTAAATAATAATAATAACATCTTTCCTATTTTCTCTTATCCTCCTCTAAAGATTTTGGCGGCGATTTTCACAGTTAACATCAGGCATAGCATGAAAAGGTGGTTGGGAATACTTACTGATAAGAAAAGATTCATCCCAGTCAACAATGACTGAGGAGAATTGGCAATACAATCCACCGAAGGCCTCCCCTCGTACACTATCACTCTATCAGCCAAATAAGTTGCCATAATAAAATCGTGCTCAACCACGAAAGCAGTCTTCTTCGCATGGAGGATAAATCTCTTGATAACTTTCGAAGCAACAATACGCTGCTCAGAGTCAAGATATGCACTTGGCTCATCTATTAGGTAAATGTCTGCCGGCTGCATAAATCAAACAAGAGAAAGTATTACACCATTCTGCATCTACATTCCCATGGTTACATTATACACTCTGTATTGACAAGATGCACAGGAACTCCCAATATTCTCTAAAATAATCACTCATTTTTAGGTGTGCATCAAAGCTTTCATATTAAGAAGGGGTTCGGAGAACCAAAATTATAAATATCCGAAACACCGGCACGTGCGCCTTAATGAGTATGAGGCAGCCAGAACAGACTAAACTACATCTACCACTTGCAATACAGCAGCCACATACAACAGTTTAGTCAAGATGATACAAATTTCAAGCTGGTATCCAGATGAAACAACTTAATCTCTGCCACTACCCACCAGATGTCCAGATGTGAGTCATTAACATTCTCAGGTCCCCACAGATACACCACAGATCAGTAATAGCTAAGGCTTTTCGGAGCTTTCAAAAAATGAGCAAAAAATCTGAATGAAAAAACTGCAAAAGCAATAATATTCTCAGGACTCATTGCTAATGCTTCGTGGGCACAAAGCATAACATTGTTACTTAGTTAAGTGACAAGCTTTACAATGCTTGAGTGCTACCAGAAAATGTCAAATGACGTATGTCAGATAGGGTGGAAACTACAAACTTTCATGCCACAATTCAAAATAGGTATGATGCAATGGTGCACAAACCATCTACACTTCTCCAGACCCCAAAAGGAAAGAAATGAGATAAAATCTGAGAGAGGATCAAGTGAAAGGAAAACAATGCAAAGGAAGATGTCCAGAAACTCAATGCAAGAACTTTTCAAAATTACAAGCAAATAGTAAGTTGATTCCAATGTCCACATTCAGGAACATGCTATACATATGCTCACTGCAATCAAACATTTCCTTCAAGAAAAAACATGGCACTACCTTTGACAACTCAAAAGTTGCATTTTTGTAGGATTTTGTCCAAAATAAACCCCATAAAAGACCCACCAATTAGATTCCATCACAACTAAGATGATTTACCTTTCCAAGACAGAGACATAATGCAACTCTTTGCAACTCTCCACCAGACAGATTCACGACTTCTTGATCCATCAGTTGTTCAATGAGAAGAGGCTTCATTACATCTGATACAAATTGAGGATGCATATAAGAATCCCGTATTTTCTGGTGCAGCAAATGTCTAACAGAAGCTGGAAATTTGGGACTGATCTTCTGAGGCTTGTAAGAGACATTAAATTCAGGTATCTCCACATCATCGCCTTCAACGCTGTCAGGTTTCAGCAAACCAGCCTACAAACCATAACTGTTTGCATGATTATCCGGTGAACAGTATGTAATTGATATGTTAGAAGCGACAGAAGCGGAGGATGCGACTAAAACAAGAACTATTCATTACCAGCATTCTAATAAATGTGGTCTTTCCAGTACCATTCTCCCCCAGCATTACTATAATCTGCGAATCAGTAAATTCACCCTCCACGACCTTTAGCCTGAAGTTTCCCTGAGTTTTCGTCATAGTGGGGTATTTGTACCGTGCATAAGTCTCGACATCCTCAGTGACTTCCTGTGGAGTCTCAGCAACCTAGGAAGAAAAGCAACAACCGGAATTATATAATGTCTGCCACACCAGAATGAACAATATCCATGTGAAGTGATAGAATCAACACCTTGAAAGTAAGAGACTCATCACGGAACCGCAGATTCTCAGTGGGGACAAATCCAGCTAGGAAGATATTTATTCCTTCTCTAACGGAGAAGGGAAGGGTTACAACTCCATATGCACCAGGTTTCCCATACAGGCAGCAAATAAAGTCTGATAAGTAATCCAGGACGCTAAGGTCATGCTCCACGACAATTACATAGCTGAGAAGCATCAACAGAATATCACACATCAAAATGCAGATGAAAAATTTAGGAAGCAAACAAAACAGGTTTTGAAACAAAGAGAAACCTGTTAGGCCTAAGCAAGGATCTCACAACTTGGGCCGCTTTGAGCCTCTGTTTCACATCAAGATAACTTGAAGGTTCATCGAACATATATATTTCAGCATTTTGTATTGCAACAACAGCGATGGCAAATCTCTGGAGCTCTCCACCTGATAAATCACCAACATTTCGATCTTTAACCTGATTCAATTCAAGGTCAACACAGAGTTCCTCTTTCATATCCCTTTCATCTTTTTGCTCAAGCACCTGTCCCACATTGCCTTGAACAGCCTTTGGAATATGATCAACATATTGGGGCTTTATAATAGCCTGTTTATAGAGATTACACATTAGCAGGAGGAAAAAGCGATACGCGGTGCTAAGATCAAGACAAAGAAATGACACGCTCGGGATAATCCCCAGCATAAAATATTTGGAATGACAAGGAACAGGCCAGTAGTTCAAGTACAACCCGATCTATGAATCTTAGGGGAAACAACTAAATGACAGGCGGCAGATTAGTACACCCAATTATATAATTTCCCATGAATAGCTGCAACTAGAACCCACCCCAGATAAACTTTTTAAGGGACATACACAGTTTACTATGACAAGTTCTATAACCTTAACATTATTTTTCTAGCTGTATTCTATTAAAATATGCATCACTATAATGTGTCATGGACATAGAAGAAAACAGTCAGAATCAAGTCCATCCGCACCTTCAAATTATCCTCCAAAATCCGGGTGAAATAATTCTGCAACTCAGACCCACGAAAGTATGTCAAGATTTCCTGCCAATCGGGAGGATTCTGCAACAGGAAGGGTCCAGGACATCAGATAACCAAAAGGAACCCAGAAGCAGCAGGAACATGTACATTTAAAGACAACACACATCAAAACGACCCAAGTTTGGCTTCAGTTTTCCAGCCAAGATTTTGAGGGCAGTAGACTTTCCAATTCCATTTGTTCCAACCAAACCGAGAACCTGACCTGGCCTGGGGACTGGCAACCTGTAATAAGAAATCCTGTGACTTCACCATACACAATAGCAGAGAATCCAACCCATGAGGCAACTAAACCACAATTTCAAACCAATTGCAATTGGTGGCTACCTGTGCAACTTAAATGTGTTTGGTCCATATCGATGAGTAGTATCTTTATCCAAATCTTTTGGCAAGTTTATGATCTGAATTGCCTCAAAGGGGCATTTCTGTAAAATAAAATCACAGTTCAGTGAAGTTGACCACAAGTAAAACGAATCTAGCATCAAACACGAGACCATGGCACACCTTGACACATATACCACATCCTATGCACAATTCTTCAGAAATGAATGCAATCCTTGACTGAGTAGTAACCTCAATACACAGTTTACCTGCAAATGAACAAGCACCATACGAGTTAAATACTATGTTAATCCACCACAAAGAGCCACGATATGTTCAAAGTCATCACCAAAACTACACGTCTCTACGTGCCTGATGTTGAGAAATCATAGAGACAGCAAGCCAAGAATTCTCATACAGTTTGTTCCCTAGAACTATATTGGCAAGCCATAAGCCTAGGGGCTGGCAGTAAGTCCCTCAAATGTTATAGACATGGTTGGAATCATCAAATACTTCCAGAAAGAAAAAACAATTGATGGTGAGACTTTTTCCAGCCAATATATTCCAATAGAGAAAATTATTTTCTCAGGAATAGATCAGAAAGGGGCATTTGTTAGGGGTTATAAATGGCAAAACTGCAATTTTTTGCTTTCCTGCTAAAATCTAAATAATGGTTCAAACGTTAAAAATTCACGAAAAATTCTACATGAACCCATGATTCAACAATTGTAAATTTATAAATGCTTCAGGTGTCATTGAATTTAAATCAAAATTGACGCACAACACATTTTTCAATAAAAGCAATGTTATCATTATCTCATTATAAAAATTCATCATAGACTCGGTATAACTCATTCCTCAAAACATTGGTGTGAAGTAGATGAACCCAGAATCAGTGAATTTCATGCTAGAAATTTTTCAAGTTCAGAATGTCCTAGAGTTGCACGAATTACAATGGCTCGTAAGATCTAATCTTTGACAAATCATGATCTGCATCACTCTGCTCTTATACTAATTTGATTCATCCATGACTGCAGGAAATGACAAAGGCGTGGGTCATAGTATGGGCACACTTCATCTCCAAGTCGTTCATGCCCTGCTCAGGGCTTGTTAAAAGAAACTAGAATTCAGACCATTTACAGCAATAGGGATACTAAAGATATCGTTGCAGCCTTACTTCTTACTGTCATATCCACCATCTACCATTAAACTATACCTCCCAAAACAAATACTAAAAAATTAAATAGATAAGAGTTGCAACTCTAGCAAGTACAGACTTCCAGCAGCTAAAGTGACAATTTTTCCTCCAAAATGGACCATAGACAGGCCAAAAACAGAATTCCATATGCTTAAACCGATCGAAATGAACAGTCCAAAGCCACAACTCCTCCAACACAAACTCGCTCAAAAAACCAGAACTCAAGACCTCCACCAATCGATAACCAATCAAAGCATACAAGAGACTCCAACCAAAACCCCTCGCTTCAAAATAACATCCGGAACTCGCGTCACCGGTCCGAAACCGATCGATCGATCGATCAATCGGCAATTTCCGCAGTTCGTGCAGGGGAAAGAAAGAGAGAGAGAGAGAGAGAGAGAGCGAGAGAGAGAGAGAGAGAGAGAGAGAGAGAGAGAGAGAGAGAGAGAGAAGGTAACCGGTTTTGACGACGGGGCAGCTCTTCTTGCACTCCTGGCGGCACTTCTTGGGCTTGCACCTGTCGGAGCTCACTATAGCGATACGCGTGAGCCGATCCGCCATCTCTCTCGCACGGCAGCAGTCCCCCCCTCCCGAGGCGCTATCTGATGAATCGGCCACCCGATCGGACCGTCAGAGAGCGGGAAAAACCCAGACGAGAAGATCAAAGGGACGAGGACAAGGAGGACGAGGAGGCGAGATTACCAGCGAGACTGCGAGGGAGATGGAGCGAGGGAGAAGCGGCGATCGACGAAGGAGACGCGCGTGTGCTGGGAACGTTCCTCTGGCGTGGTGCCAAAGCTGAGAGGAGAGGGAGAAGAGAGATGCGCTACGGCTCCGCCTAGGGTTTTCTCCCCTGCTGGGTCCGACCCGTTCCTTCCCGACCCGCTCCGGTGATGTGCCGACCTTGTGGCCTCCAATATTATCTTTCGTGGCTTTCTTTTTTGCCAGGAATTGTCATTTATATACATATATATGTATATGTATGTGTATGTATGTATTTTTTTCTTTTTTGGTCAAGAACATTTATATTTGAGTGCTTGGGTATTGATTTTTTTTCCCCACAATAGATCGCACTAGGAAAATAAATCCCAACATAGATATCTATCAAAATTAATTTTCCATACTAGACTTTCCATTGCTACATCATGCCTCAAGGTCCCCAAACTAGACTTTTCATAATTTTATGTATAGATAAGTTCTATGTAATGTAAAATAGGATACAGACTTTTCCTTTTTTCAACTTCTAATCCGTTCAATCTTTCAATTGAGTGGAGAACTATAATGTTATGTTTAAAGTTACATAGAGTACATATTTTTATTTTAAATTTTTAATTCTACTTCTAACTTGCAATTAAATAGAGTTACATGAATTTACTTTCAATAGATCTTCTTTATAAAGTCCCTTTCATCCTTAGAACCATTCAAAGTTCATCTCATAAAGCAACCCGAAATCAAAGTTTGACCCAAACTCTACGTGATTTTTGTTATTCAATCACTTTTTTTTTATGACCTAGGAACCGCCGTACAGCCGACAATATAAACCCAAGGGCACTAGCATGGGGACCTATCTCCCACGGCACCCCACTTAAGTCTCGTAATGGAGGTGAGAAATTTCAAATCTCTCCCCTTCCGAATGAGGGGGCAAGACTCGAACCAACTCGTCCACCGCGGGTGGATTTTGTTATTCAATCATTCAACCCTTCTTAATTGATAAAATTTTAAACCATCCTATTATTTTACCCATTATTGTTTGAAAAGCAAAAATCTTAAATTTTATTGTTGAATCATAGAATAAGACATATAAAATCCATCACTTACTTTCTCTATTTATCCAATGCCATCTCTTGACATTGTAATATTTATCCAATGCCATCTCTTGACATTGTAATGCAAACAGTGGCATAAGATCCATTTGTTTTTTTTTTTTTTAATAAAAACTATTTGCAGGAAATAAGTTCCCACTTTTCCAATGCATAGATAATGAAAAACCAATCGATTTATGGGAAACATTTTCCATAAATTGAAAACAATAAATTCATATTGAGAGAGAACAAATTCCCTATTGGTAGGAAAGAAATTGCTCTCCTTAAACCATCAAGCAAAATGAAAACTAATTATTTTTATTATTTTTTAAAATCATAGAGTTTTTAGACATGGTACTCTCGAAAATAGAGAGGGACATAGTAAAATACGAAGTCTTGACCTTTCTGAGGTGTATTGATATTAAGGATTCAATAGCAAAAGCATACAAATCATATCTAAGGGTAAGTGTTTGCCAAATGATAATATCAATCGATTGCTTTTACCTTCATTTTCATGTTGTAAAACATCCATACGTCATGTATATCCACACTACTTGCGCATTTTCTGATACAACACAATACCGTATCATCACGATGTATGCTTGCTTGTTTGATCACATGGGGCTCCGCAAGAAATAAGAACAAGTGCATTTTTTGTCTATTGACATGCTCTGTCAACAAATAATTAGAGCTCTTTTGAAAGGATCATCTCCAAAGCTTTCGTGTTCGTGAAACCACTCTTATGCGAACGCCTTTTCATGGAAAAGATCTCAGAAACCTGTATTTTCTCCTTTGATGCATAGTGTGTTTCAACCTTTGCAGAGCTCTCCTGGACTCTCTTGAGATCTAGCCCGAAATGCCAATGGAGGAACTTAGACAATCGGCTCTTTTTTAACTCGTACATGAGCACA
This sequence comes from Eucalyptus erythrocorys, assembly GCA_014182555.1. Classification (NCBI taxonomy): domain Eukaryota; kingdom Viridiplantae; phylum Streptophyta; class Magnoliopsida; order Myrtales; family Myrtaceae; genus Eucalyptus; species Eucalyptus erythrocorys. The sequence goes on along the minus strand of CM024600.1, from coordinate 35,632,349 downwards.
ATCATCTCAAGACAGACTCGTCGGTTGTCTTCTCCCTGTACCTCGACCGCTTAACTAGGACAATTGAGTTACAATTTATCTCTGAACTGACTTTTACGTGGTGCATAGACTGAGATTGACTTGTACATTGCATCACATATTCACCAAAAAACCTGAAATCACCTCAATCTCGATCTCTATTGATGCTTTCTGATCTCTCTCGACCCTCTTTATTGGCTGGATGGTGACGGGCAATACCAGCGCCATCTGTCAGCCATTCCTGGTTATCTTTGCTTTTGTTTGTTTGAATTTCTCCCTACCGCAATGACTAACCGACATTTTTTTATTTCCAACTTTTAGATTTTGTAATACGCGCCTAGGGGCCATGTTGCTGCGATACAGATATCCATTGTGGGAGCGAAAGGTCACATCCACACTGGTTGATTGATCCAGCAGGACGACCACGACAAGCACTATCGAAAGATTCGCACCCCTAAGAATCTCCCTTTCGAACCCATGGAAAGAAAACTCCCAGCACACTATATTTCACTCTGTTCGTTGAAAAAGAATGATCGGAATGTACTCTCAATATGGAGTCCAGTCCCGCGACCCTCCCAAAGACGGTCGCACAATCGCCCTGTTCTCGGCCTCGTTTCCATAGCTTGGACCTCTCGTGCCCACTAAGGCCAAGGCCTCGCTTTCCTCGATAGATCGGGAGGTCGATGCGATCGCGCAAGCATTTGCCATTAAAACAAAGGGGAAAAGCAGCTTCATTTGGGAAGAACCGCGTGATCCACCGCCAGGCAACCAGCTCTTGTTAGAAAAAGAATGGTACATGTACAGGTCAAGCACGAGAAGGTAAAAGAAAAAACCGTCTACACATCCAATGTAAAGATCAATATCCATGTTTGAAATGCATAGTTTATTCAAAAGAAACCACCATAGTCATCAGTTAAGCATAAGATCGGAGGACAACATTAACTCCCAACTTCATCACACGGCTAATCACTTCCACTTCTTGAACTTCCCTCCAAACATCCCGTGCTTGCCGTGCTTGCCAAATTTCCCATGCTTGCCGAATTTCCCGTGCTTGAACTTCCCGTGGCCATGGCCATGGCCATAGCCGAACCCACCGTAGGGGGCGCCATGTGAAACGTGATGAGCGCCATGAGACATCTGGTGGGCACCGTAAGCGGCTGCAGCGGCGGCAGCTCCTCCAGCTAAAAGAGTCCCCATACCTCCGTGCCCTACATTAAAATGAGATGAGAAAAACCCCATTATATCGACTATCTCCATGCATTGCCAAACATTAACATTTCTATTCCAATCAAACTCACAACTTCAAGACTCGAAGAATCAAACGGGACATCAATATGAAATATCGTTGTACGCCTAGAGCTACCAAATGAACAAGTCAAGCTATTCCAATTAGCAGCAAACTCTCAAGGGCCATCCAATATCGATTTCAGGTAAATCTAGAAAGTGTCGCTACCGTAAAAGTGCTCCCTACAGCAGAAAACCCAAGGCTAGAAACATATATGACGACATAAACATGTCAAACTGAGAAAGCAAGCATTACTGTGGTTTAGCAAATATGAGAAGTAACCGAGTAAGATAAAAACTATACCTGAATGGCCAGCGGAATGGCCAGAATGGCCTGCAGGGGGATATCCTTGCGGGGGATATCCTGAGGGTGGATATCCTTGCGGTGGATAACCTGCTTGCGGGGGATATCCTTGCGGTGGATAACCTCCTTGCGGGGGATAACCTCCTTGGGGAGGATATCCTTGAGGAGGATAACCTCCTTGCGGGGGATAACCTTGAGGAGGATATGCGCCAGGTGGAGGGGGGTACTGACCAGGAGGATATCCATGACCATGCCCTAGGTGGCTGAACAGCCCTTTGTCAGATTCGTCGTGCTTGTCCTTTCCGCCTCCCATTGTTCAAGAAAAAACAAGGTTTGCTTCACTGCCAGGAGAGTAAAAACATAATCTCTTAAGAGAAAGTAGAAATTACAAACACGAAAAATACCACCTCAGCAGAACATTGGCAAACCATTGGCAGTTTAACAATCGAAATCCCCCAATAGATTACTTTAGCACTAGCAGAGATTAAAAGATAAAGCAGACGAGATATAATATGAAACAATTACATAGCTGGGCCATCCACAAAAGCTGAGTACTGATGTAATGCTACTAAAATCAATGATCAATGACCCACAACAACATCCACAATATGGTCGGTGCATATTATCATGTGATCAGCCAGACACAACTTCATCGAAAAATTAACGGAAAATCAACCAAATAATATGCCGACCCAAACTCAGAACGGCTCGTAGACAAAGGCTAACCTATTCCAGCACGACCAATACACTCAAAAAAGAGAGAACTTCACACAGCTAGCCTCTATTTCACAGATCGGAAAATCTACCTCAATCACCGGCCCCTTTTCATAAAAGAACATACCAGACATTCTCATGTAAAACACCCGTCCTCTCACTCCCCAATTCGTAAGAACAATACCACAATTCCATTAAAACTGGACTCAGTCGATAACCCGCAATGATCTGCGAAACTCCAACCAGTCGAAAAGAAAACCGAAATCACATAACAGGCAATTCGCCACCACACCAGGTCAACTCTATATTGCTACCCAGCATCCCTCTTTCATACACCTACATAAACTCAAGGAATGCGGAATGCCCCCCATACAGGGCAGATCAGATCTGATCTCTCTCTCTCTCTCTCTCTCTCTCTCCCCAACCACGGATCTAATCTTCAAGATCCGCACGGTGAGCCCAAAGACGCGTCCTTTTTCACAAATCCCATCGCTAAAACGGGGTGCCCGACTCAAACATGCAAGAATCTCTCAAATCCCAACCACTCTCTACCCGATCGCCGATCGCGCGATCAACCGTGGAACCACAACAAGACGCAGAATTTCGCTCAAAACACCGCCCGGAGAGGCACAAACAGAGGCACCGACCGAAGCGGGTGGCGACGCAAAACCTCCCCCAAAGAAACCCAAAAGCAATCACATCCACATAAAAGGAAAACGACCCAGATGACCAAAAGAACCCGAGGCCGCCATGAACAGAGAAAGGAGAATTTTTTTGCACCCTCGGTTCGTACCTTTCGGAATTGGCAGAACCCGAATTGGCGGAATCGCGATGGCGAGGATGATGATGATGATGATGATGATGATGAGGACAGAGGAGATGAAATACCGGGGGCGATATACAATATATATATAGTTTATTCCGTTTCTGTGGCCTACGGGCATAACGCGTCCGGAACAATACGCGTAAACGACGCGTCTCCGTGGAGAAGTCTCCGTGCGTTCTTTGCATGTCCCGGGGGCACGTGTGCACGCCACGTGGACGGTCGGGTTTCGCGGAAACGGAAGATGTTAGCTTTTAAGAAATTGGTTTGACCGTTTGATTAATTATCGCCGAGATTCGCTCCCCATTTTGGGAGTCGGAATCTTCTTTTTCCGTCTTTAGTGCTGTGGCAGCAACAAAATGCGAAAAAGCATAATGTTAAATGGCGATTTCGTTGAGAAAACGTACACATTTTGCATGCGAGAAAAGGTGGTAAAAATAATTACGTCGAGCAAAAAAGCGAATATTTAAAGATTTGCTACCTTTAAGAATCATATCATAAGAGAATTTTGAAATTTTAGATAACGAAAGAGAATCGAGGAACGGCCTCAATCACTATGTTTTTTGCCTTTGGATATTCACTTTGTCCCTAGTCACTATTATATAACTAGAGCATTGGTCATCCGAATAATTGCAGTCCTAAAACTCGTTACTAAAATACAATCATATTCTAAAAAATTTTCAATCTGTAAAAGTAAATTCGAGTAGACCCGAAAAAAATACAAAGCAAATCAAGTTCGAATACTTATCAGTTTGTGGTAATCAAAGTACTTTTGTTAGCTCCATTCAATTTTAGACAACTAGCCCCGAAAATGGATGGTGCTGAAGCGTGCAACCTATACTCAGCCATCAAGGCAAGTGCCAGGCGTTATCTTTTAAGCGATGTGCCGCCCCAACCAAACTCCCACCTAATAATGTCTTCCATCTAAATCGATTCGTATGCGCGGACCTTAGTTCTTAAAGAAGGGGCATTGCCCCACCTTCGTTTTATGGAATAAGTAAAATAATGTTAAAAGTAGTGGTAGGAAAAAATCAATGTGACTTTTTGTAATGTTTTAGAGATTATGTGATGCTAATTTAGCACCAAAGTGATGCCATGTCAGCAAAAATCCAAAAAAATAAATAAAATAAGGCAAAGTTATCCCAAGAAAAATAAAAACACAAAGAGAGACAAATCATTGATCTTTCAATGGATTACACATCGTTGGTCTTTCAACAGAGCTTGCAGGCCTTTGCCTGTTTGCCAAGGATGCTACGGGGCCCTGCTCGTGGTTAAGAAAGGTAGGGAGATGATGCCACCTAGGTCAAGCAACCTCGGCCGCCATCAAAGACCCCCAAGCGATCATCTCTCTTTAGTTTTTGGTCAATGCTATGTGTCATAAATAAATAACATTAAAAGGGACATGTTTATATATTTCATCACTCAAATTGGATGGTGTTAACGAATGTACCTAATTGCACAAAGTGAACAAATTTTATGGATCAAATAAGTTTAAGGATTTAATTGTCCAAACTGAACATTTTTAGGATTAAATCGCAATGTTCGTGACAATTTTCCCTTACTTCAATGAAACTTAGCCCTATAGTATATGGAAGATTCCAAGAGATGTACCGATGGGAATTTGATTCTAAAATCATCATTGAATTTGTCTTATGGTATGGATAGCCCGAAGGATTAAAGTGGTCAATGCATCAATTGGGACATAGTCAAAATCAAACCTTCCTCGAGAAGCCCTCTTCAAATTAAGTTCTTAATGTGAAAAGAACGATAATGTCTGAATAGATAGATGTTGTTGACTTTTGAAAGTTTCCCACTTGAAAGAAAAATAAAAGGGGGAGATATTCACTTTATCTTGCAGGAGCAAACAACCGCACGTTGCAGATTCTCAGAAATCTCAACACCTGCTTTCTCTGAAAAATTCCGAGTCGGGTAGGCACGAGCCCCACAATGTAGTGGACACGATTGCAAACTACATTCATGGTCAAAGTCTTTGCTGGTTAAAAAATTGGACATCTTGTCAATTCCATCCCAGGTAGAAAATGTTTCTCTGTTGTAGATGTTGTGTTATTTTACCATAGTCGTGTTTGGCAGTAGAATTTTTTTATTCCTCCTCGCTACGCTCAAGCAAGCCATTGGCATATTAAAAAAGAAGTGGAACGAATATGCCAAGTCACCCATATAAAAAGTAAGTTCAAATTGTCATAGCGTTAATAACTTTGCAAAATTATATACAAAAGATTTTGTGACCAATATGGATTCTAAAGGAGCAAATTTGGATCTCAATTAGAGATATTTAGTTGAACATGATGCTTTAAATGAGGGTGTGAACGCTTCGAATGACAATGTATACCTTGATATGACACATTTATGTGATTAAATAGTCATGATTTAAGAAATAATTAAGGAGGTTTTAAATATTTAAATATAACATATTTCTTTCCTTGAAACATATGTGACTAAATTTATTATAATGAAATTCTCTCTTTAATTTAGAAAGATCCACTCTAATATGATTTTTTTTTTTATAAATTAGTATGCAAAAATATAACATTACGGTCAATTTTTTTTCAATTTTAAACAAATTATAGTTTGAAAACTTAAATTAGTCAAACCAGAAGACTTTCCAAACATATGTTTACCAAACAATACTTCCTCAAAGCTACTTCCCAATACACTTTTCAATTACATATTACCAAATATTTTTTGTATTTTACCAAACCCTTTTAGGTTAATAGGCCTTTGCTTTTTTTTTTTTTTCAAAAAATTTTCCCAAAAACCGAAGCCAACGCACCCAAAGGGAGGGGATACAAAGCGATTGTTATCCCCTATTGTTCAAGTTTGCAATTCACCTCATATAAACTCGAATTAGTCAGAAGTGCCGCATATTGTCTTTTGTCGACATTGGACTTCAATTTTTTCAAAAAGAGCCGCGCAGGACTCTGTCAAATTATGCCTGATTATGTCTTCAGAGGCAATTCATCAATGTAACAATTAAGTGATTTTTTGAATAATTTTGGCACCGAAAATAACGTATGAAAATTATGACACTTCTAATATTTATTCCCTAATTTCTACAAAGAGTTGGCAAATTTAATAAGTCACTAAGCAAGACAAATAAAAGCCAGTAAATTAATAATATAAAGTTGGTATTTTTTTCAAAAAAATTACATTTTTATAGGCAACTAAACTAAAACGAGCTGATAATCTAATGTGATTGTAACTCATATGAGTAAAGATTAGTAAATTCACATAAGAGTTGATGAATTTGAGGTGCTTGTAAGAAAGACAGAAAAACTTGGTAAACATAACAAATATTTGACAAGTTAAAAGGAAAAAAAAAAAACCAATATGAGTTGCCAAGTAACTAACATGAGAATCGATAATTAAAAAAAAAGTGGGTAATTTTGATTGGAAAAAGTTATAAATCTATGGTGTTGGTAAGAAAAACAAATAAAAGTTGGTAGAAGTTTAATAAGAAACATGGTATCTAAAAATGTTTGTAATTCCATAAAAGCACAAGTTACAAAAGATTATCACGAAATTAAGTGACCAGTAACTTTTTCTACCAAATTGTTTTAAAATACTTACCAATTTCTTCAAGAATTTATCAGCACACAAAAAAAAAAAAAAAAAAAAAAAAAAAAAAACACGAGGAAGAAAAGAATCGTCCTTTTTTTCAGACACAAAAAAAAAGTAATCACAAAAAAACCATGATGTACTGTTCACGGAACTTTCTCCTTTCATGCGTTTTCTACATTGTTCACGGTCTGGCGTGAAGCTCGTTCTCGGTGATTTGGGCGGCTGTTTTGGCTGATTTTCAGAGGAGAGGCTTTTCTAACCCGCTTCTACATTCCTACTGAGCGGTTTCGTTAGATCCTTCCTACTTTTCGAGATCCAGCTTGCCCTAGGCGGGCTAGTGCAGCGGGTCCACGAACTGGATCGAGCTTGGTGTGGTGCCTCCGCTGTTCGTTTGGACCCGAGCTATGGAAGGATAGGTCGTCCTTCACCCCCCTAGCTTTTGTCCAAGTGCCTCCTCATCCATCAATCTGTAAGCTCTTCTCTCATTTGATTGACGAAGCTCTTATGTGGCTGCGATTTTGGCTGCGTTTGTGCTGGTGGGTGGGCTGTCCTTGCATAAGCTTGGGCTCCTCTTTGGTCCATTTTGTTCTTCTGATTGTTGGCTGGGTTCGTACTTACTCAAATGGGCTTTCTCGGATAAGTGCTTCGCCTGCCCACCAAGTGTTCGACAAATGGCCACATCCACCCTGGCTACGATTGGCCAGCCTCGATTTGTCATGCCCCAAGCCTCAAGCACGCCAACATCCCACCATGGTCATTAAAATGTGACATTCCCAGGTTAAGTCGCTGATCCATTCTGTTCTTTAATGTACATACGTAAGCATATTATAAAACCCCTGACAATAAAATACGGGATAGCGCAGCAGGAAGTAAATTCACATCATTACATTTTCATAAAACAATGAAATTTACAACAAAGCTCTACCCGGCCAAAAGTCTACAAAAGACCGGCCCTTAAACAGGGACCATCCTACGACCTACAAGTCGAATACAAATTTCAATCTTTCAAACTTCACCTCTGCAACTCCACCAGGCCAACCAAGCGAATTGGTCGCTTCGTCCACACGGGACCTGAAAATGTTGGCCCACAACGGGGTGAGACATTGTCTCAGAAAGTTCAACCCCCTAAACCCCTATTAGAAAGAAAATACACCCCAGCGTGACCTAGCCACAACATCAAGAAGACTTACCTCACATTATCCTTTATCTGCAGGTTAGCACAATTTATATAAATCAACCACGTACGATTTTGATAACCAAATAGTTAAGACACAATCACACCATCAAAGCAATTCAATCACTTGGATCGTCTCAGCGACCAATTGGCTCGGCCGATTACATGTCATTCTATCAAATCAATCAATGCTCCCAACTACGACCCTAAGGGTAGACTTAATCATCGGTGGTAATCACGGCCCCACTCGGCATGACCTTTAATAAGGTGGTTAATCAACTAGTGGCATCACGGCCCCACTCGGCACGACCTTAAAAAAGGTGGTTCAATCAACTAGTGGCATCACGGCCCCACTCGGCACGACCTTCGAAAAGGTGGTTCAATCAACTAGTGGCATCACGGCCCCACTCGGCACGACTTTCGAAAAGGTGGTTCAACCAACTAGTGGCATTACGGCCCCACTCGGCACGACTTTCGAAAATATGGTTCAACCAACTAGTGGCATCACGGCCCCACTCGGCACGACCTCTAATAGGTGGTTCAATCAACTAGTGGCATCACGGCCCCACTCGGCACGACCTTCAAAAAGGTGGTTCAACCAACTAGTGGCATCACGGCCCCACTCGGCACGACCTCTAATAGGTGGTTCAATCAACTAGTGGCATCACGGCCCCACTCGGCATGACATTCAAAAGGTGGTTCAACCAACTAGTGGCATCACGGCCCTACTCGGCATGACCTCTAATAGGTGGTTCAATCAACTAGTGGTATCATGACCCTACTTGGCACGACCTTCAAAAAGGTGGTTCAATTACGGCCAAATCTCCATCAATCTCCACACTTAGAATTTTTACACATAACCCCCATTTAATCGCAATCACACTCAATTTGCCACAATAAAGATCGAATTTAAATTCTAACAAAGACACGGCGGCGATTAGCACGAAATTCGAGCAACCTAGGGGCTAAAAATAAATTTTTCCATTTTTTTATTTAATTAATTTCGGAATATAATATAATATTTTAATCCTCCAAATTTCGAAATAATTAAATAATTGAAAATTAAAATCCATTAAGTCCCATCAAATCTTAACATTTAATAATCCTTTCTTAGCCTTAATTAAACACAATTTAAATTAAATAAATCACTTAATCTAAAATATAATTAAACACACTCAACTAACCACCTAAATATGCTTAATTTACACTAAACACACTTAAAGCATAATTAACCCTCTAATCAAAGTTTAGTGAGTTAAACTCACCAATTAACAAACCGAATGGACCAAAACGACGAGGACGACGAGGGGATCGATTTTCTCCAAAGCGGGCATAGCATCCGGGGTCGGGAAGCAGGCCAAAACGGCCCACGAAGGGGCTGCCATACCCATGTTTTTTTCCAGAGCTGGTTTGTTGCTGTCCAATGCGGTTTGAGGCCGGAAATGGGCTCGGTTTGAGGCACAACAAGAAAGGAAGACCGGCGGGGCTTGGACGAGCTAAAGGGGGAGGCCGACGGCGGTTCACGGTGGCGAGGAGGAGCTCTGGAAGCTCTTACACGAGCTGAAAAACCTGCTGGAACGGTGGGCGGGCAAGAGGGAGGCCGAGGCAAGCGCGACCTTGAGTGGGGACAACGGCAACGAGTGGGGGCTTCTCCGGCGATGGCTGCGACGGTGGACGGAGAGAGGTGAAGCTAGGCGTGCGAAAAAGAAGAAGAAGAAGAAGAAGAAAAAGAAGAAGAAGAAGAAGAAGATGGGGGAGGCCGACGGAAGAGAGGAGAGGGAGGAGAGAGGAGAGAGAAGGAAGAGGGGACCACTCATTTTCTTTCCCTTTTCTTTAATCCAATAAAGTGGCCCACCATGACATCACTTTGATGTCATGGTCCACTATCTCCCACAACCTCTTCAATGGGTGCACTCATATTTTCCGCTGGAATCCAAATCTTGTACAATAAATTCTCCAATTCCACTCGATTCTCTCCCAATTGAATTAAATTGAAGCCCATAAAATTAATCTAATGTCACCATACCTCAATTCACACCCTCACTTGTCCATAGAATCTTCTTGAGTCCCAAAAGCACGACAAAAGCGGGCCTACTAATTTCTCGAACCAAATTAGCCATTCTCTGATTTAATTCGCTGAAAAACTCTGTTTGCATGAAAAATCTTCCGAAGATGAGTTAATGATCCTAAAATGATTTGTGACACACCATGACTTCCAATTTTTGAATTCCATCTCAATTTTCATGGTTAAATTCAATCTGGTGTGATTCCAGCGCGCCTAATCCACTAAGTAACTTTCAGGGAAATTTTCTTGCATCCGACCCGAGGGTGATCAGTCCCCAAGTCTGACGCATCAAAATCCCTTAATTGCTTCGCCCAATAGACTAGTTCCCTCGTGAGTGGCCGACTCAGAGAGACGAACTATATGCACAGATGAATTGCCCGACTCAATTGACTGAAAATAAAATTATTGAAAATCGGGATGTCACACGATTGGTATAGTATGATGTTGGCATATCTAGGGGACGTGATCCCTCTTCCCATCCTCATGATAGTCCTCTTGAGGATCCTCTTAACCAAGCCGACCAAGCTGCCCCTCTCGCACAAGCTCCTGCGAAGCGCCGTGATAGAAGTAGGGCCAGGTCCGCTTCGAAGAGACCACAAAGGAGAGACCAACAAAGAAGGGAGTCTAGACCCCCTCAGCCTCGTTCTTGGGCCAGTGTGGCCAAAATAGCCACCAAAGGCTTCGACTTGGAGTTCATCCCACCTACCATCATCAACAACAGACCTGTTGTTGAGCTCTCCGATGTGATTTTGGATGCTGTTGATCCCAAGTTCTTTGAATGTCTAGTAGGGTATTTTGTCGGAAGGAAGCTTTCGTTTAAGCTGGTGGATTCATCCATCAAGAATGCTTGGGGTCCCAAAGTGCTGGAGGTAATGTCAAACGGCCAGGGATGCTACTTCTTTCAGGATCCTAATGCAGACTATCGTAGGAAGATGCTTGAAGGTGGGCCTATCACGATAGCGAGAGTTCCCCTGATCTTGCAATAGTGGAAGCCGTCCTCGGAGATCAAAGAGGAAGACCAGTCGGTAATCCCTGTGTGGATCCGCTTAAAGAAGCTCCCTGCTGTGTTTTGGTCGACCTAGGGCATAAGTGCAGTGGCCAGTGCCGTGGGTAAGTCACTTTATGTTGATATGAGAACAGAGGAGAAAAACATGCTGCTTTTTGCTCGTTTATGTGTCGAAATCTCAGCAAAGCGGTCTTGTTGTGAAGCTGTGGAGGTTTCAGCTCGTAGGAAAACGAGCTTTGTCAAAGTCCAATATGAATGGAGGCCTAGTGCCTGCCCTGCTTGTGGCACTTTTGGCCACACTTGTTTAGACCCCCCAGCCCAGGAGTCGTTTGAAGCGGTTCAACAGGTTCGTGCTCCACCTGCTGCTACATCCGGTAATCCCCAAGCGGTTACCCTTGTTCCGAACCAACTTCTAGGTGGGAAGAGTGATCCTCCTTAGCCTCCTTCATGGCCTGGGAGTGATAGTTCAGTCGATGGACGAGAATAGGCATCTCATATGATTGTAACGGAACCCCCTGCAGTTGTTCCTACTCCAGAACCTTCAGTTTCCCAGCCTCTTGCGGGTGTGGATTCGGGATGGAAACAGGTTAAGGGGAAGAAGGAAAAGGCCATTCCATCTAAGAATGCTGCTGGTCTACCTCCACCAAGCGATGGTACTCAAGCCTTGAAGCTAAAAAATCCAGTATCAGTGAAGGTCCCACCTCCCGCTCATTCCGCCAAGCCTCAGGCCTTAGCCCCTGTGAAAGCTCTTCCTCCTGATTCTTCAGGGAAGACTCACCAATCGGTGACTGCTCCAAAAATGAGCAGTGGTCGTCCTCTTGTTGACACCTAAATTTTTGGGGTTAATTTTTGCTAAAAAATAAAATATAAAAAAATCACATGGCATATAGTTTAGGCAGATTTTATTGATTTTGTCTTATTTGTTGAGATTTTTATGGGCTTAGGAAATATACACTGGAATATGTATCTTTGCGCAAGAGGGGAAATTTTTTGATCAAATATGCAAAGAATATTGTGCGGGGTAAAATGTTATATTCAATTGAATTTTACGCGAGTAAAATTGACAATGAAATATGCCACGGAGATACATTTCTCTGGTGTATAAAAAGGGGTATTTCCATCGAGTAAAGGGAGGCCACATAATTGAAAACATACGGCCATAATTCCGAGACGAGCAGAGAATGGAGAGAGAGCGGACATTCTACACATGAAGGAGAAATTGTGAAGAATGAGACCGGCCCCTGGCCAATTGAAGATCCCGTTGCCCACTAAGTCTTCAAAGTCAAATTCTTTTTGCTACTGTGGAGATTCACACCCATTCTCCATCAACATCTCACTTTCATCTCCTTTCTCTCTCAAGGAATTCATGCACAAGTCCTCGATCGCATATATTTTGCTGCCGTTTTGCTTCGGCGACGAGTTAATGTTCAAGATCTCTACAGGCATCCTCGACCCAAGCCGCATCCGTGTGGCCTATTAGGCCATCTGCGGAATCCCCAGCAACGACGAATACTGGTCTTTCTTTGCAGGTCTCGTGGAACACAATAGAAAAACACGTTCGAAATAAAAGGTTCATAAAGCAAGGAGAGCGTCCAGCAAAGTGTGTCCCTTGGGGGGGCCGTCGTTCATGTCCATTGAAGTCTGATCATCACCGCCATGCATCTCAGCACTACTCACTCGTACTCGGAGCTTGACACTCTTCACCGACAACTCTGCTCCATCGACGATTCTTGATCGATCCATTGTCGACCACCAACCTTCTAGCCCAGCCGCGGCAATTGATTACCGCAAGCGGCCACCGAGGAACCCCTATCACGAGCGAAGACCTACCGCCCAGAAGAGCCGAACCACCAGTGGCTACCCTCATCGATGACCCCGGCCTCGACAACTCGCTACTCAGATTGTGCCATTGAATTTCTTTGTTTTGCAGGCTGACTTGTGCGCCGGTGACTAGGTGGCCATGTCCCTATGATTCCTGAGTATATCGTCCGTGAAGAAATTCACTCGTGTTCGCACTTCGGCGTCCATCAAGTGATGACACTACCGATTGAAATCGAAAAAAAAAAAAAATACGAGAATTCTCGATGGAATATTTGAATTCACGGCCACTCATGAAGTTCACCCGAAAAGTTATAGCCAAAGGTCAAACACGTGGGAAAGAATTGGCCTTTGTGGGAGACGGGGGTTAGATAAAAAAATAGAAATATAAGGGTGCATGGGCAGCAGGGGAAATGCCGGCAGTAAGGAGATTTGAGGGTTTGGGGTCTAATTCTTTAACCCTATGTATTGCGTTGGTCCTTGCCGCGCATTTTTTTGATTTTGTAGTCAACCGGGCACCACACCGTGAATTACCAGCTCGAGCATCCCAAGCTGACATGCCTCGCCAGCTTACTCTGAAGCACAGTTGGTCATCACAAGTTGGCCGCCGTTCGAAGACCAAATTTGGAAGCCAATATTCGGATAAGGTAAAAATTTTGTATATTTTGATCTCCGAAAATTCTGTTTCTTTATTTGATATATTCATTGGTGCACATGATGGAAATTCCTGATATGCCATGATATTTGCAACTCGAGTAGCCTCCTAAATTAGAAAATCTTCCTAATTTCACAATGTGCACATGATTGATGGTCTGATTTCATGCTCGAAATACGACTCGCAATCGCACGGAAAAATCACCAATCCGATCTCACACTCGAGATACGATTTGTGATTTTATTTCAAAATTGGCCAATCCGATTTGATGCGCGAGATACGATTCGTCAATTTGTTTCCCAAAATTAAATGGACATGAATGATATCTTGCTGGATTTGATGCCGTGCTTTCTTGATGCCTCTATTTGATTGCTCCCGTAAAGGAAAAAACCCAAACAATATTTGAATTAGATTAAGTTCATGTTAGAATATTGCATGTTCTAGGATTATTTTGCATGTTTAGAATAGGACATTTATTTATTTCGAATTTCTTAAATAAAAATACCAAAAAATTGATTTATGGTGTTAGTTTTTGTTTGTTAATTTAAATTGCACATTGAATTATTTGACAATTTTAATTTCGAATTTCATAAAAAATTAGACTCAGGGCATTCTTCGCACATCATTGCATAGATCGCATGCTTATTAGGAAAAGAAAAACCATGTGCACGTCATATAGAATTAGGTTCATACAATGCACGTCGTTTAGTGATTTTGTTAGGTTCATTTAATTAGAAATTGTCAGTTATTAGAATTAGATCATTTAGATTGCATTTAATTATTGCATGTCTTTATGAATTACTTTAGTCATGTCATATAGTTTAGGTCATGTTGCCATGTCGCATGCATCACATGATTCTCATTGAATAAAGTGAAAACAAAAAAGAAATTGCGTGTTAATTAGAAATTATATCTAGGACTGTTGATGTGAATTCTAATCTAACAACACAGATGCTTTCATTGTTACAAGGTAAGTCTCCTAACTTTATTCATCGATTTATTGGGTGTTAAATTGGTGGTTTGCGCACCCGCATGATCACCTCACATGTTAGGGAGATAAATTAAAATCAATTCAAGCCGCTTGCTAAACATTTTTTCAAAAATAAAAAGAAAAGGTACCAAAAGGCGTTAGATAAATCTAGCGTAACCAAGTCCCCGTATCTAGAATCTCTGGTTCGTAAAAGTAAAGTAAAACTCCAATTACTTTACTTGGGTTTCTAATCGACCTACCGAAAATAGATTAGTGGCGACTCCTAATTGAAAATGAATTGCATGCTGAGAACTTGAATTTAAAGTCGCGAATTGGTATGGGCTTGGGAGAGCCCGAGCTAAGTTTAGGCTTAGCAATCCATTAGCTAAATCTTAGGTGATTCACCCGAAAAATTGGTCGCGACACCTCTTCAAATTGCGAGTAGGTCAGAACCTCCTGGTTCTTCTTCTGCTCGGCTGAGACAAGGGGACTTAGCTGGTGGCTTGGAGAGTGTTGAGTACAGCTCATCCGGAGAGGACGACCTCCTGTCCTGCCCCTCTTCTTTGACCGCCCCACTTGACCCTTCAAAGCCTATTTTCATTCAGGACAAGCTGCTGTCTTCTTGCTCGGACCCCCCTTCTACTGTGCCCGCATCGGCTCCTAATCGGCGTGGGCCGAGTAAGAAGAGGTAAGTTCTCCCTCCCGGTTTTTTGGATGTATGTTGGTTTTTGGAATATTCGGGGACTTATGGGTCCCCTAAGGAGGGCCCAAATAAGGAATTGGGTGTCTTCCAATAATCTCTGTTTTGTTGGCATCATTGAGACAAAAGTCCGAGAGCCCCTCTTCCAGTCCATTTTTGGAAACCTTTTGATTGACTGGAGTTGGGTGTTGAATTATGATTATGCTCCTTGTGGTAGGGTCTGGGTTGGATGGAATCCTACCTTGGTTAATTTTGATTTGACCTCGACTAATGCTCAAGCAATCCATGGTCGCCTTACTTCGTTATCTATGAATGTGAACTGCTTTATTTCTACTATATATGGCGAGCACACCTTTTTGAGCCGTGTGACCCCTTTGGTCGGACCTTGTCCAGATGAATAATATTTTGCAGGACTCGCCTTGGCTAGTGGCGGGAGATTTTAATGCCATCAAAGATCCGACTAACCTGATGGGCGGCACCGATACTTGGATTCCTTACTTTGATGAGTTTTGGGATTGCTTAGCCCAGACGGAGTTGGAGGATCTCAGATACGTTGGCCTTTGATATACTTGGTCCACCTTAGCTGGGCCGAATCGGAAGCAAAGGAAAATTGATTAAGTCTTGGTGAACTCAAGATGGACACTAGACTTTTCTTACTCTAAAGCTTCTTTCTTGAATCTGGGTATTTCCGATCACACCCTAATGGTGGTCAGAGTATTACAACCGGCCCATACAAAGAAGCCTTTCAAGTTCTTCCACTTTTGGATGAAGCATTCGGATTTTGATTCATTGATTAAGCAAGTTTGGGACTCCCTTGAAGTCGGCGTCCCTATGTTCAGACTTGTCAGCAAGTTAAAGGCCTTGGAAAGCCGTCTTAAGCAACTTAACAGAAAGTCTTTCTCGAATATCTCAGTGAGAATGAATGAAGCAAGAATTATTTTGAAGACTACTCAGCTTGCCCTCCAACAAGACCCGACTAGTATTAATATAGCTGAGCTCGAGAAAGAACAATGTCAATGTTTTGTTGATCTGCGAAGTCAAGAGGAGTCTTTCTACAAACAAAAATCCAGGATTCGTTGGCTTCAGGAAGGGGACAAGAACACAAAGTTCTTCCACCACTCTATTACTAGAAGACAGCTACGGAATAGAATTTTATCCGTTAAGGACCCATCCGGTTTACTAGTCTCCGATCCGGCTGGTGTGCAACAAGTGTTTGTTTCTTACTTCACTGATCTTCTCTCACCTCAGACCGTCCTTGTGAAGCCTTCGTTGCTAGAGCTTTAGGCTCTCATAAGGCGTCCTCTTACTGATGTCCAGGTTAGTGTTCTGTCTCGGCCAGTACTCAATTATGAGATTCGTGACACTCTTTTTTCTCTCCCGAGCGGCAAGGCTCCTGGCTCTAACGGCTTTTCTGTTGAGTTCTTTAAAAATTCTTGGGAGATTGTAGGCCTGTCAGTAGTTGATGCAGTTAAGATTTCTTTTGTTCAGGAAAACTGTTGCGTGAGGTGAAGAACATTATCCTTGCTTTGGTGCCCAAAGTTCTTAATGCTTGTGTAGTATCCGACTTTAGGCCCATAGCCTGCTGCAATACTTTATATAAAGTCATTACTAAGATCCTTGCCAACCGGCTGGCTACTGTGCTTCGGGACTTGATTAGCCCCTCCCAAAATGCATCTGTGAAGGGTAGGAGGATAAATGATAATATTCTATTGGCCCAAGAGCTCTTCGCAGGTTTCCACCGCGACCCTCATTTGCCTAAGTGTGCGATAAAGGTTGATTTCCAAAAAGCATATGACACGGTGGATTAGGATTTTCTTGAGCTAACACTGTCATCTTTTGGTTTTCCTCCCTGGATGATTCGACTTATTATGATATGTGTGCGGATGCCTAAGTACTCCATCTCCATTAATGGAGAACTTCACGGTTTCTTCTCTGGTGGTCAGGGCCTACGACAGGGGGACCCTATGTCACCTTATCTCTTCACATTGATGATGGAGGTTTTTTCTGGGATCCTCAACTCCCGCGCCTCTCAACCTGATTTCAAGTATTACTGGAGGTGCAAAACTCCAAAACTATCCCATCTATTTTTCGCAGATGAAGTCTTCTTATTTTGTTAGGCAGACAGGCGCTCTATTGCCTTACTTAAAATGGGCCTTGACATTTTTTCCTCTTGGAGCGGGTTGCGACCCAATACAAGCAAAAGTGAAGTTTTCTTTGCTGGCGAATCCTCCTCTATTCGGAATTATATCCTTATGGCTTTTGGTTTTCAGGAAGGAAAACTTCCGGTGAGGTACTTAGGGGTACCAATCATTACGTCAAGTTTTGCCAAGACGGATTGTGTCACGCTTGTGAACCGTATCACGGCCAGGATCCAGTCTTGGGCCCATCGGTTTCTTTCCTTTGCTGGTAGACTACAACTTATAAGGTCAGTCCTTCATTCCATCCAAAGTTATTGGGCCGGTGTGTTTATCCTCCCGTGTTCGGTGCTCGATCACATTGAACAAATTTTGAGGCAATTTCTTTGGAAAGGTTCCTCTCTTGGCCAAGGGGGGCAAAAGTTTCTTGGGAGGAAGTATGTCTCCCTAAGGTAGAGGGAGGCTTGGGTATCCGCAAGCTGCGTGATTGCAACAAAGCTGCGATGCTCAAGTATATTTGGATTCTTTTCACAGATAAGGAATTGCTGTGGTGTATGTGGATTCATTCCACTTTCTTAAAGAAGGATAATTTTTGGATCTCCCGCACTCCTTCTGTTTGTTCCTGGGCCTGGAAGAAGATCACGCAGTTGAGGCGGGAATTTCGGCTTTCTTTCTTATGGGAGGTTGGAGATGGTTTCTCTATGTCTTTATAGTTCAATAGTTGGCACTCGAGAGGCCCCATAAACTTATTCCTTCTGGACTCCTTCATTGACAGTTCGGGTTTTTCCAGGCATGCAACCCTTGCGGATTTATATGCCCCCCATGGTGGTGCGCTCAGGACTTTATTGGAAGATGTTGATTATTCTCTTCCGGTCCTCTCTCATTCCCTAGATAGGTTTACCTGGCGTGGGAGCTCTCCCGGTGCCTTTACGGTAGCTTCAGCGTGGGATTTTATTAGGAGGAAGAAGAATCGTGTTCCTTGGGCTTCACTCATATGGAATAATTCCATTGCTCCAAGGTTCCAATTCATACTATGGCTTATTATTCGGAACCGCTTACCCACCCAAGTTCTCCTCTTATCTTATGGTAGAATAAACAGTGGGCTTTGTGCTTTTTGTAATGATAGACCGGATTCTGTTGATCACCTATTCTTTGATTGCCGCATCTCGGCTAGTCTTGCATTTTTTTGGGTTGCAAGATGTAATTTCTCGTGGAGAAACGGATCCTGGTCTGACAACCTCACTTGGGCCCTGAAGTTTCTTCTTGGCAAGGATTTTGTTCACTGCTTAGCTCGGTTTTCTTTTGATGCCACGTGCCACATCATATGGAAGAAGCGCAATAGCATCATCTTTCGGGGGGAGACCTTGGAGTTGCCGGCTTTGAAGAATCATCTCATCAAAGTGGTCAAGGACAAGACGCTCACCTTCAGCAATGTTGCAGACAACCCTAGGAATAGGAGGTTCCAGCGATGTTGGGGTCTTCACTCCTCCATTTTCGGGTCTCCTGTGTAGCGCACTTGTGCCCCTCTAGCCTTGTTTGTCTGCTTTTGCTCTTGTTTTATTTGTCGTGCTTCCTGTTTTTGTTTGTCTGCTTTTGCTCTTGTTTTATTTGTCGTGCTTCCCGTTTTCTTCTTCGGGTGTTTTCTTTTCTTCGGCTCCCCTCCACTCATTTTGACTTGTTGTCATTTTGAGTGGTTATGTTTGGCGCCGTTTCTTTGTACATTTGGTTCTTGGTTTTTCATTTATATACTTACCTTCACCCAAAAAAAAAAAATAATAATAATCACTATTTCCTGTCCGGATCATTTGATAACGGGAACCAATAAAGCGACGGTAATGCCAATTCTATATTACCCTCTTACGAGCCTTTGGCGTTACGCCTGGGGGCGCGCACGTGTTTACAAAGGCTTAGCAAATGAATATTAGTATTGCCATGACCAGAGCAACCGAACTCAAAATGCTTAGATTAGCAACAAGCTAGTAAATGAAGCTGTATAACCCCCAGAAAAGATGCAATTCAACCCCCTTTTCATATCTTAAGCTGTCTACAAAGAAATAATCACATTGACCAGACATCTACTTAGAACCACCTAACCAGGCCAAGGAAGCAATCATTGCGCTCTGACAGGTTGCGACGATAGCAGTTTAACAATCTCCGAGATACCCACCCTGTCTTTCCCTTCCAAGATGCTCTTTAACTTCTCTTCGCAAAGAACGTCCTTCTTGATTCCAGGATTCTGCAGGTAACATGACAGCGTCAAGCTGAACAAATAAGAACTCCAAAAATCTAAGGGACCAGAATGGAAGGTAAGCCGAAGAGGTAGCGTATTTATATAGTCTCATCACTATTGTAATCATGTGAAGGAGAGTGAAGAGTTTGTGGTGACACTAATGCAGTTCCAAGTACTTGTCAGGTGTTGGGGTGAAGTATCATTGCGACATCTGTGGCAGAAAACTTGCTTGTTACTTACAACCTATAATCCGCACAAGGAATCCCACGTAAGCAAAGGAGAAAACCCATTTCGACAGAACTGAAGTTACCCTGAGGTTTTCGCTCGACATGATTTTTCTGCACAGGAAAAGTCTCAAGGACATGATGATCCAATGAAACTAGACTCACATTCACCAGACAAAGTCTGGTGACTAAAGCACCTCTGATGCTGACCAGAGTAATTCAATGAATCCCAACAAAAAACAATGAGAAAGGAATACAAGCCAACTCCACGTGCCACAATTAGTGAACAAGATGAATGGAAAAATTCCATCAGCCAAGCAATTTATACCAAGGGTCACACAAATAGAGGAACCAATTCTTAGTCTCTAATGCTTAAAACCATCAACCTAGGACTTCAAAAAAACCATCAGTGTAGGACTTCACAAACATATTGACAACATCGTCTGGCTCTGCACCATCATTTCAGCTCCAAGGAGGAAAATCTGGCTTCTTTTCACAAGACCGATCAAGAATCAGCATAAGCACCGCACGATTATCACGGACCACTCGGTGTAACATTTTGATCAATAGAATAGTTTCTTTCTGATAGCCAACGAAAAGAAATCTTTTTTTTTTTTTTTTCCTTCTTTCTCAACAATTCCTTTCTGTATCTGCGCTCATCACATTCTCAAAGTTAATTCATCGAACGCCTGGAGTGCTTAATGAACACGGGACCGAATTAACTTCACAGAGAGACAGAGAGAGAGAGAGAGAGGGAGAGGACCTGGCGGGTGTGGAGCTTAATGAACCTGGAGACTAAGACGGCAGTTTCGGACCGAGAAACCTCGGGGATGCCCATGAACTTGCCCAGCTCCGAGGAAGCCGATGGTTGCTCCGCTTCCTTCCCTTTTGACAGAGCTTTGGCCTGTGCCAATGCCCCGGCGGCGGGACGGAATTTGGCGCCGCCCCCCTTCGCCGCCGACGCCAACATCCTCGCGACCGCCATGTTTGCTCTGCTTTGGATAGCGCTCCGAGCTTCTTTCTTCCGTTTCCAACCCGGCCGTGCGATTTGCAATCAAGCCTATATCTCCCGGTCCTACTAGAGGTGATTAGGAATGCTTTGCCTCCTTGTTAGTCACTAATTAAGAAAAGATTACAATTTTTAATGCATCACAAAAAATCGAAGACTAATTTTTTCAACTGAGAATGTTAAACAGTAGCCCTACCTTGGGACACTTGTTAATCTTTTCAAACATGCTCTAAATTTTGCATTTGAAGTAATTGGCTTCCTCAAAACGTGTACTTCTTCAATTTCCAAAGCTTCTCAAAAAGAGGAATTGATTCGAGTAAACTTAATTAGTGTCTACGAGTACTTAATTAACAAAATCTTCTTTCAATATGAGGATTGCCAATAAACCAAACTGGACGGCGAGCTCGTCAAGAAGAACAGTGTCAACAATTTCGATCAATTTGGTTTGACAGTCTAAACTTCGAACAATTTCTGCAAGGCTTTCTAGTACTAAAAATGTTGGGGAGAATAACGGAATCGATTTTTCACGTTCACAAAGAATCCCGTAATCAAGGATGGCACAACTTTTATACTTCATCTCACATTTCTAACAGAATTTCCATAGACCTCCTCAGCATTTCTTCAACTACAACAGAGCCTAGATGGAGACTTCCCTACTCACAGAATGATCACTACAAGAAGACTTCTAAATGGGTAAAGCGAATCGGATACATAGTAAGATGGCAGTGATACAACTCGATCTATTTGCTCAAAGCCCACGCCGCGCAGAAACCATAAGCCGGACAGCTTTGCAAGGCCCTTGTGTTTGGAAGCAGCTATTCATTATACAAGAGTACTGACTTCGCCTTTCCTTACTTCATCAATGATCCACAAGGCTTCCCGACTAGTGTCTTGTCTCATATCCAGTCGTCCCTTGGGAAGCAGTTGACCCTCATGAAATTTGACTGTCAAGTGTTCTGAGTTCAGAGAGCGACCGCACTAACGGTGACGGTGTCTACTTCTCTGGCGGCTAACAGAATCAAAATCCCCAGATGGATATGGAGGAGAGTGGTCCCGCGCCCGCCTGCTCCTTTCATGTCTATGGCGTTTATCAACTTCTTTATTTTCAGAATCCCTTGAGCGCGGCTGCTTATTTTTGCTCCTTTTACTTCTGTGATGCCTATCAATATCGGAATCCGCAGATGAATATTGATGCTTGTGCCTGCTCCTTTTGCGATGCTTCTTATCAGCTTCTGAATTATCAGAAGAACTTGATTCAGAGTGATTGCGCTTCTTTTTATGCTTGTTCTTTTCCTTCTTGGACCTTCTCTCCTCATAATCAGAAGATGAAGAGGATCCATCTTCATCAAAGTCCTCTCTACTATCAGGAGATGACTGCCTTTTGTGCCTTCGCCTCTTTGAGGATTTTTGTTTCTTTGGTTTGCTTGCAGGGAAGTTGGTCAGCAGATCCGGAATATTATTGGCGCCAAGAAAACCTATCCATTTGAAGATGACCACAATTAGCATGACATTACATTACAGTCTACCACTGTTTTGTTCGTGGGAAATTTGTACCTCCATACTCGTCGAATATGTCCTCAGCAACTATTTGCTGGTTTGGATCATCAGGATTAAAACCTCCACGTGGGGGGCTCATACCAGGTTTCTGTTTCAGTTCCCATTTCAGAGGCTGCAAAGCCAAAGGGTGATATTATTCATAAGAAAAAAACATAACCCGCTCCATATACAGTGAAGGTTGAGCATGTGCACAGAAACCATGAATACTCAAATTAAAATAACAAAGGCATTTCATCAGCTAGTAAGAACAAAAAAACTCACGATGACAGGCCAAAAACTGAGATTAATTAAGATGATTTAATAAACATATTTCACTGAAATTAGAAATTATTTTACAGAATATCAGTCTAGTTAGTGAGAAGGGCCAGAAAAAGATAAATGAAGCAGAAGCAAAAGCATCTCACAATATTGATAAGTGTGACAATATTCCTGGCAAGACGAGAATTGGAAAGCTGATAACCAAGAAAGGAAATAGTCCACGAATTTCGGACAATGCCAACACAACCTATAAAGTTTATCCTAACCTCGGTTGGATCTGTGTGGGCCAGGATGGCAGTCAATGGATCATCTCTTTTTAGTCGACTCTCTTCATTTGGCATCATGGCATCCTTCAATGGACATTCACGATCACCACTTTGGTGACCAAAGTTCCCACATCTCAAACATTTAACATTTCGTATTTCAATCCCAAATGGCTTCACCCTGGCAGGAGCACCCGTTTCCAGCCTGTAAAATACAATTGGAAATTAATATGCATATGAAACTGGTCCAGATGATAAATTAACTTTTTTTGCATGAATAAATGCAAGAATAATCACGGCACAACATGCTATAGAAGATAAAGCTCAGAGTACTTGACATCAAATGTGCAAAATAAGTAAAATCAATAATGGCACATCCAGCCTCCACCTAATGATTAGAGTCAGAAACATGGAGCCTCCTGTGCACCTATAACCCATATAATATGAGATCTTACGTGAGAATTGTAAGACTCAGTCTCATACACTCAAGAACCTTCATTTGGTTATAATGAATTTCTTACTAGTATTCCAAGAGGCATTAAGATCTCAGCATAAACTGAGGAGATCGGCTTACTTCAAAAGCTCCAACTGTGCAAAAAGTCCATGTCTAAGACAAATGAAACTCTTTCCATGGCTGTGGGAAATGAATTGTGCAATAATCAACACCGGCTCAGAGCCATGCCAAAGGATACACGTTGAGGAATTAGAAAGCTTTATGCATATGCTCCACAAGTACAGTTGCTGATGATGTACATTTAAGCATAGCTCCAGGGAGAAAGAAACATAAAATCAGGCTAGAAATGACAATGCAACCAGTATGTTCAGCTTGAATTATCTGTTTTTTCCTCCCAAAACTTCAGCTTTCTGGAACAGTGTTGTTCAATTGCGATCTGAATCATGAATCGCAAACCCTATTTACTGAATCGTGAATCAAATTGAATCATCAATCATAATGTTCAGTAAAAAGCCGTAAAAAACTCCAGCCAATAAGCATTTCATACCAAAACAAGCCATTACTTGCCAAAAAACACATAAAAGCATTTAACATCAATATTGTTGAGAGAATTAAACCTAAAACTGACATTGCTCTATACCCATTCTAGCTTCTAACTTCTGAAGGTTACAGAGGTAAAATGAAAAAGTCCTAAAACACTCAAAAGACACCTAAAAATCAGCACACACAAAAATATAAAAACTCCATTTTGGTCTGTTGAAGCCAGCTAAAAAGGCGAGACTAATCTTAAATACTCAAGTGTGACTGTTGTCCGAGGCATGCAATTGGCACAAGCTAAATGGAGGGTCAGAAGCTTGGGAAGGCTGGTGTCGTTGCCAGAGGTGGCAGCGGCTGGTGTGTGACCCAGTGATGGCTGGTCAGGAGCCGACAATGAGCAGTGTAGCAGCTCTACAGGTTCCTTTGCTAGCCTGAGGCCTGAGAGAGCCGAGGTCTGCTAGCATGTTTCCACATTTTTCTTTCCCCATTTTCCTTATAGCTGCTTTTTTCAATTTTCAGCTCATTTTTTCTCTTTAGAACCCAATACTTTTGAGCCCAACCTCTATTACAAAGCATAATGGTGCAAAGTGTCGTTTTTCTCCTAAACCATATAGTATTGTACGATTTGTATAGGGTTGTGCAGATCCCTTAAGATTCATGCACTCTGATGATTCATGAGTATGGGACGAATTGATCGAAGGTTGAACAGAACCCAATTGTGTGATTCAGATCGTGTATCCGACGATTTTTACAACACTACTGGAAAACTGACCCATAATGCATATCACACATTTGATCAATTATTCACCCTTGGCTGGACGCCAAACCTTACATAAGGCACAAATGATGTGAAAGTTATTACAGTAAATGACATACACAAGGAAGTGCCAAGACTCAAAGCCTTAACCTGAAGTTTGAGGATCATGTCTATTTAACCGTTTTTCTCAACAATTTATGGTCAGGAAGCACAGCATGAACATGATTACAAATCATCTAAACCAATTTTGTTAAAATCTTAGTACTAGTGGATACAACGTGCTACATCCAGCGACACTTTGACCTGACCATTGCAAAGACTACAAAAAACAATATGAACCAGGTCAATTCAGCATTCTAGCATCAAACATGGGGTAAGAGTCCTCTTATCGAGAACGAGAATGCTGCTTAAAACTCTCTCACGGTGTTTTATACGAATGTGCAAAATCATTACCTAAAGCAGTGCCATCAAATGGAAAAAGGAGACACTCCCTTCAGGAAACTTGCTACCCTACTATCATGGCAAGACATTGCAATTGGGCTGAAATAAAGCAAGCATCAAAAGGTACCGTGGAGCATTTTTAAGGATCTCAAACTCTTCTTCTGTTGGCAATGGACGCCCAAAAACATCTTTTGGCCTAGGTTTTTTCTTTTCTTCAGCAGGGTGATCTCTTTGCTCAGGAGGCCTGCCAGTCATAAAATGGAACTGGTAACAAACATAATAAAGGCATGTGCTGGTCCTCACCAGTAACAAAAACATAAAGAAGTCACCAAGAAGAGTATGCAAATGCTTAGTAGTTAGTACATTGAACTGGATGCTCCACTGATGAGTGGGTCCTGAGTCGGGTTACTCTGCGCCTGCCTCTTCCGCTCATCCTCAATTTCTGCAGCTTTGGCGCTTTCGGGATTGAAACCTGGCGGTCTAACATACATGAAGCTAACAGCCTTCATAACCTCCACCTACGTTATTTAAAAAAGAAGAAGATAATTTTAGACCCCGAAAACAGCAGGATATGCATAAGGTCACACATTTCTAATCCTCATCAAGATAAAATTAGCATTGTAGTAACCATCTCATTAAATATTGGCCAGCAGACATTGCAAAGCAGGTGTCGTTCTCACTGTCTGTCAAGTGTCCCTTGGAAGTAATGGATGGCTAGCATTGCTACATTCATGTCTCTCGAGTGTCAATAAATTCCCTTTCAGCCTCTTTGGGAATCCCAATCAAGACCAAGGTGAAACCCCCAATTTCGATGGGATTGTCCCGAATCGGAACAAGAAACTAAAGGTGTGCCCAAAGGATAGAAGAAAACACAGCTCGTGCAACAAAACAAGCCTAAAAACCGGAGCCGCATAGTGTTGCAACAATCTACAGCAGCGATAACGGGGGACAGCAATGGCAATTGGAAGCCATCACAAAATAATACGAAGCGAAAAGAGCCAAAACCGTACCTTCTCCTTCTCCTTCTTGGAGATGAGAGCAGTCTGGCGAAAGAAGTCCTGCTCTTGAGCATACTGCAGAACCCAACCAACCAACCAAACAATCGATCAAAATCACACGGAAACCAAATCGGAAAAAGCACGAGGCGAACAGGGAGGGGGAGAGAGAGAGAGAGAGAGAGAGAGAGAGACCTCGCGAGCGACTTCGTCGGCGCGGCGCTCGCGCTCGGCGTGAAGCTGCTCGGCGATCCACTTGCGGCGCTGGTTAGGGTAGGAGAGGGGGTGCCAGGGCTTCTGGTTGAGGTAGGAGTGGCTCCACGCCGTGCCGGCCTTGGTCTTGTAGTCCACTTCCCCTCCTCCGCCGCCGGCGCCGGCGATCGCTTTGTCGGAGAACCTCTTGCTCAGCCGCGGCCCCTCCCCTTCTTCTCCTTCCATCTTCGGCGTCCCCTTGCCCTCGTCTCCACCGCGATCGGGTCGTTAGTGAGCGCCGGACGGACAATCCATTCGCTTTCCGTCCGATCCAGTCGGGCCAACCCGCTTTCAGAACGGTTCCCTAGACCGCACCGACCCGCAAATACTTGATGATAGTATAGGGGGTGAAGGGCACTAGAAATCGTCAAAAATTGTCGACCGCTATAAGTTTACTGTCCAAAGATTTTTCTTTAAAAAAAGAGTAATTAAGAGCCAACTTTGATCTGGGTATTAATTTTTCAATCCTACATAACTCTGATGTGTCTATTTAACATATAACCCCTAAACGATATTGTATAATTGATTAAAAAGTAATCAATTCAATGCCAATTGTAGTTAAAGAGTTATTACTTCGGTGCCAAAAAAATGCTATCTCGGATAAATTTTTGATTATAAAAATCACGTAATTTCTCTAGTTAGAATTTTTTCTACCATAGGCACTTAAGTGATCTATTAACCTTCTGCCAAAATTGCCCTTTAGTGATTTTGCAGTCAATTTTCGATCTCTCTCACTTAGGAATGTTCCATCTCTCGTAGTCGAAGAGCTCGTACTCGGGATGCAGAAACCATTCATGGTTGTGAGTTTTTTATTTCTCGATTGTCAACAGAAAATTTTGGACAGAGGGTTGATGGGGATGGATTTGTGATACAAGTAAAAGTTTGTGGCTTTTTATAAGACTATAAAAATTTTGGGGTAAAATTGTAATTAAATGGTAAAATTGGACAAGACCTAAAGGTGAGGGTTTTTCATAGGATGAAAAAATGTTTATGATAGAAATGGGATAGGGACATAAAGTTGAGGATTTTCTATGGGATAACAAAGTTTATGGTAGGAATTATGACTGGACCTAAAGTTGGAGGCTTTTTATAAAATAGAAGGTAAACTTGGGACAAAATCTAAAGTTGGAATTTTTTAGGGTATAAGACTGGATATCAAGGAAAATTTCAAATGGGAGGTATTTTCTCAAAAGAGAAGTCCAAATGAACACCATCTCAAATAATTGCTTGAAGTGATAAACTCAATCTCAAATGAGAATCTAAAATTGACAAATTTCGTCTTAAATAATACCTCAAGAATATTGACCAATCAAATCTTAATATGACCGAGGGGCATTTTTGTCCGATAACCTTTTTCTTTTTGAAATGTTATCAAAAAATGAAGCAAGCAATTCAACTGCCTCAAATTGTGATTTCGATTTCCATTGCATCTTCTAAACATTAGGCTGATGTATAAGTTACGAAGGCTAAAAATGCTGATACCACTACCGACGCCACCAACGCCAATGCTATTGATTGTTGCAATGATACTTGTTATGGCCTAACCCACCAATTTCCCACAAGCGATTGTAGTATCATGTTTCTTCAACTTTGTTCCCACAAGCTTGTGCACAATTTTCTTATTTCTTGTCTCCAATTCCTTATCATTTGTTTCATTCATTGACTTTGTTCTTTGTTTCTTCTTTCAACTAACTTGCTGGGGCACATTTGGTGAGAGGAGTACGTCCCCAGTAGGTCGTCCTTAGAATCTCAACATGCACAACATGCCTATAATTTTGCTTGTATGTTTCTTTACTGAAACTTGTATGAATCCATCTTTAGGCTCTCTTCCTTACCATATATAAGAGCCACCATAACATGACAATATAGGATTCCACTAATATCCCATCTTCTACAGTTACAAGATTTATGTTTAATAATAAGAACTCCCTTGTCTCCATATGGTCCACTCAAATCAAATTCATCCTCCCCTTTCCACGTGGAATCCAAGATGCTACAAACTATTTTTAAAGATATAATTTTTTTTAGATATTAGGATAAATCACACAAGTGTACTTAGCCATCCCATCCCTTTGCTTATGAATCGTCTTCATGAATTGTACCCTTATAACTTCGAGCATTGTGATGATAGATTTGTCCCTACCATCGATGATCCTTTTATTGTAACTTTCACACTTGTTATTCGAGGAAATGTCAAATTTTGAGCTTATCATGAAGTAGAACTTGCTCCATTGCACTTAGGGCCTCTAGGACAATCAATCATAAGCTTTGGCATCTATTGCCTTTAGCTCTTCTATTGCCAAGACAAAATCACATACGCTAGTTTTCATGGCACTCTTCCAAAGAAGTTTTTTTAAGTTTTACTCTTTTGTGATACTATTTGAAGTTTTCATAATGATGCTTAAAGCAAAATCTATGTTTTGCTTCAAGCATTAAATTTGCGAGTGTTTGCCCCAATCTTTCTGTTTGTCATGTATGGAAGTCTTCTAATTTGATTTTTCAGGGTCTATAATCCTTATATGTAATCAAACTATTAACCAATCTCATTTCTTGTATGTTTCTTGTCTGACGACTATCAATGCAAAGTGAATATCTGATTGTTGCCATATATGCCTATTTTTGCTAGAAGTATACCTTTCTAGCATGATGACAAGTGGCAATCATCAAATCCCACAAAACACCTACATACTTCTACAAAACCACTCCTTACTGCATCCAAACAAATGCCAACTCCCTAAAGTTGAATTGGTCTAGATATCACTCGGTCTTGATTATACATGTGGATCCTAAGTTGGCATCAAGACTTGGCAATAGCTCCTATGCATTCAAAATTGCTCCTCCTCAATCATTGTGGTCATACACGTTGTTGTTGCCCTAACTCTATAAATCATTATCCTAAACAAATTCAAAGAAGTCTTAGGCTCCATTGTTTTTCTTTTTTTAATTGAAGCACCTAGTTATGCAAAATTGTTTCTCAACCTCTCACAGTAATTGATTGCTAGCCATTTAGTGCCATTTAGAGCTCTATTACATGTATGCATGTAATTGAAGGTTTTGATTTGTAAAGTATGCTTTCTTCGCACTTTGAAAATATATATGAGCCAATCACAACCCTCAGAAAACATTGCTTTCAACTTGTTAGGTGTATTCTTAACAAACCTCACCTTTCTCCCATTTTTTGTCACATGGTTTCTAATAGCCTCTCTAAACTCCTAAGCATTACTAAGGCCCATTTCTAATTAGAAGACAGGATTTTTCACATCAATCTCAACATTGAATTCAAGATGCGTATATTCATTTTCACTATTCATATTCAAAAAATCTAATTGTTAACCAACACATGTATATGCAGACTGATGTGTACCATCATCATCAACACATCGTACATTTCTTATGTATTATCCACCAAGATCAATAAAGGCAAATATATGTTCTTCAGCACCCTCGGAAGCCTTATCATGCCTACTATCATACATGGAGTGATTCACTTCTTCACATTCCTCAATTGGTGCAAAATGGAAGGAAAAATAAAAAAGACAATATATTTATATGAAAAATGCATATCGATAAAAACACAAAACAAAAATAGTAAATAATTGCAATACATTTGTATCACACTGTGATTAACGAACAAAAACTGGTTACATTATGGCTACATGCCATTTTTATTGGATACCATTTATCACCAAAAAAAAAAAAAAAGTGGATTATGAACTTAAAATGTGTTTTATGTGTGTTAGTTGTTTGGTAATATACATTCGAACTCGTGTGGGCACAAAAGTGCTATTGCTATAGTGACGGACCTTACACTTGGTTTGGTCAATAAGCTCGGTGATTAATTTTATTAGGCATTTACCGTGAATTTCTATAAGTGATAATGGTTAGAAACTATAACCAAGTGATAAATGCTCCATTGCGTGAGTACCTTGATACTGTAGAATAATGTAGGTGTCATTCATGATTTGAAATCACGATGAATTTTCTTTTCAACTTTAAAAAAGTCGATTTGATTCCTTGAAGAGCACAACAAAACCCACAATATCTTTAAATTCTAACACTCGATATTGTCGAAGACTCTTTAGACATTGAATTATCAAATAAGAATTCGAAGGTAGATGCTACAATTTTTTAGAAAGAAGCCAAGGTAGAGGTTAATCCTCTTAGGCAAACACAAAAGCAAAATAAAGAAAAACCTCGGCCTCCTGACGAGGAGGGAAAAAGAAAAAGCAAAGCGAGTACGCAGATATGGTGTCCCTTTCGAAATTATTTGGGGGGATCTATTGTCCTTTGATTTATCCGATGTGGAAGTGCACTAAGTCCTGCTTCTCCTAATACTTAGTAGTAGTAGGGATGATGTAGGAATTGACATTGGATTTTCTTGGGTGTCAAATCTTGGCTTGCATTCCGGGCTCTAACTAATCCTCCCACATTCCCACGCCACGCCGATGTGGGCCTCCTTTCTCTCCTGCCCCTGTCTTACTCTCCTCTCTCCTGAAAACCAACCCCCACCACTAAAACCCGATGGATATCATTATCAAATGCCCATCAACGGTTTGTCACATCGTTTTCACATATCCATTACATAAAATCCCGTCTCATCAACCGTGGGTCGCTTGAATGGTCCAAGACTTGATATGGAAACCGAAACCACGTGTTTGATTATTTTGTATATGATTGATCTCATGAAAACTTTGATCTAAATTTGCGAAGGACGAGCCTTAGGCTGTGTTTCGCCGGTCTTGGACTTCTCACTTGCATCGTGAAGAGCCAAGGGCGATGGCCTCGCTTAATGAACAGTGATGCACGGGTTAAATCTGCAGCCTTCGGAACATTCTAATGTGGGGTGATCTATAGTTTGCCGACACGGAATACCCTTTTGACTAGTGAGGAAAAAAAATAGCCCCATCTTGGTATCCCATCATTATTCCCAAGAAAGAAAAGGGAATCCAATTGCTTATGGCGAGACTATTTGCGATTGTCCTTTGCTTCCCTCTTTCTTGGTTCCGGAACCAGATGCCTTTGCCTTTGCCCCTCATCTTTCTTTGCTCTTTTCCTCACTATCCAATGCGGAATAAGTGAAGATGCCTCTCTTTCCATCAAGAATCGGAGTTAGTTTGATCCTTCTTTTGGAACTCATTATCGGTCTAATCCAGGGACTTTTGCTTAAATTTATCTCACATTGTGTCAAGTCCATCAATAATTGGAATGAGAATAATGCAAGGATTGCGAGCTGCCTGTTCAACTTACACTAAAAGGTCAGGACACTTTTTTGACCATTGTGACGAAGCACTATCAAACTCACTAATCTTGTCATCTTTTCTTTAATTAATTTAAGGGATTAGATGATAGCCACCCATCCACTCTCTTGTGGATCTTATATTATGTGGGTCACTATCATGCATTCCTTTCACTTGATCACCTGATCGTAGTGCTCTCTTCATCTGCCAATGCACTTGCGACTGGAAAACAAAGTGGTCTTCGGAATCTGGTGGCTCTCTATCTAATCATGATATGATCCTAGAAATTGTCGTCGCATATTCAAATTATACAGAATAATATTATTAAGATAATTCGAAGATGGGATTTTTTTCAAGTATCGTCTAACCTACCACCAAAAGAAGGGGTGATCCATCAAATTCATGAGGAGGGACTCGTCAAAATTTGCATGCGCAATCGACAATTTCATCGAGAACATTATTTCCCCGGATCAAGAAGGTCGAAAAACTCTCCAGAGGCTGTTTCTTGAGCAAGGCGAAGCGAGCCTCTCCGGCATTCCGTATTACCTCAAGACCCTGTGCAGCGCCACATAAGCGATGAGTCGGTAACCGACCAGCATGGAGGCCATGATGAACACGTCCAACCACAAATTGTTGAGCCCCACGGCTTTGACTGCCGGAAAATCTCCGACCCGGCAAAGCTCCCCTTTCGCGCACTCGTAGACGTCGTCGTTGCTGTACTGAACCCCGAGAAGGAGCCTGTAACAGTAGTAGCTGTAGCTCAAGTACTTTAGCCACTCTATGAAAGGGGGTATCTGCTGAATGTAGTATCCGCCAGCGATCAAGAACACCATAGTCGTCACCGAGGCCAACGTCGTGGCCTGCTTTACGTCCATGAGGATTGCACCGAAGGCCAATCCAAGGGACTGCGACACCAGGACGCTGTAGAGGACGATGAGCAGGGAGAGGATAAAAGTGGCTGGGTTGGGATTGAGCCCACCCATCCAGTAGATGATGAAGACGAATGCGGTAGGGAGGGCAAGCTCGAGAGGCAGGTCGCCAATGGTCCGGGCGAGGAAGTAGGATGAGAGCCGGTACATTCCTGACGACCGTTCTTTCAAGAGCATTCTTCTTTCTTGAGGGAATGTGAAGACTGCATTGTAGAGTGGATAGAAGCCCCAGAATACAGAGAAGAAGAAGAGCAAGGCAATCTGCAGCCATCAAAGAAAAACCATTTTAGCAACTATCTGAGATTGCAATTGCTTTTCTTTTGTTAGTTTTAGTTCAAACTGAAAAATCAAATTGAACCCAATAACGCGAATTTACTTTTAAAATGATATATTTAACTATAAATAACGATCATATAAGAATTTTGTTTTATATGTACTGCGGTGGACAAATACAGACATGAAATACTGAACTATTTTGCTTTGTTCTGTTTTGTTTGAAAGTCTTACTTGACTCAATTTAGCCTGGGAGAAATCATACTGTATTTTTCAATTCAGTTTCTTATCCTCCGAATTGAATCAAGCTGATCTGACTTTTTCTTAGTCCTCCAGGCATTATTTTTATCATCTGGCTTGACGAACTCGTGATGGTACGTTGGTCAGGAAAGTGCTTTTGGAAAAGGACATAGGAGTTAGGACTGAGCGTCGAAATGAAGCAGAATGTCCAAGGCTTATTAGCAGCCAGCATAAAAGGTCAATGGATTTTTCACTTTCTTTCGGTGATATCCCGAGTTTAAAGATGTGCAAGGTCATGTAGTTGTCATGAACTACTGGGATAGACTCGACATTGGGGAAAAGAAAAATTCTTACGCGGTCCGCGATATGAGATGCTGGGGTGTGCCACCAGAGGAGTCCACCAAGCACGGCAACGCTTATCACTTGGAAGATTCTCAGCCTATTGAAGGATTCAAATCTCCTTTCTCTCAGCCCCCTCTGAAGTAGCACTTTGAACTGATGCCACCAGCTGTTGCACCATTGCTCTGTCTTCTTCTCATGTCCTGCAAGATTTCATCATCATAAGGGATCGATGAGAGACATGGTACAGAAAACAAAGCAATTTGATCAAATGGGTGTCGCTTTCTGTTGAACTTGGGCTGATAACTACGAGGCATCAACATGTTGTGATGTGCAAATGCAGGTGAAAATGTTAGGACATAGGATATACAAAGAGTGGAGTTCAATTCAACTCACCTTTTGTGAAAGCGTTGTAATTAATGTCCACAGAACACAGCTCTGACTTTAACCTCGCGGATATATTATTGTCATAAGCAGAAATGAGAGCTTCCCTCACAGATTTCTTCTCTTGCTCTATGTTCTCGCCTTGCTCGGTTGTGTGCTTGGAGTCAGGAGCAATTCCTGCAAATTTTCCGATCAACCGTTCAATTTCATAACTATAAAATAATAATAATAACAATAATTGAAAAACAAAGAAATCTTGATCCGTTTCTTTGATATTCTCAGGATGAAAGGCCTGAGTAATATGCTAGTCTCTATAAAGATTCAATTGACACATGACATGATCATGATGTGCGAAAGCTACTTAAGTGTACTTGTGCATGCGGTGTATGTGCATATGTAAGAGCGGTTACGGACACACGTGATCATAATTAACACTACAACCCCGGATTAAGGTCGCATTTCACTGTTGGCCCTTTCCACCTGGTGGAAAGGTTGGGGGGCAATTTTTGACCGCTTTTGTTCAATGAGGAGCTTAAAGAACGAAAACTTTTGCAAATAGCACAAAGGAAAGTTTTTAAAGGTAGGGTCACATTTCCTCTCATTTGCACAAAGTGACGCTTTTGAGCACCAAGAGTCCCAGCAGCATCATCTCTGTCAATTTTTTCTATGAATATGAAGAGAGACTGATAATAAGCATATAAAATACCAACTCATGAACATAAAAGTAAACTGACTTAGTTTAGTTCTGATCAATTTCTAATTCTTGTCTCAATGGTAGAAAGAGAATATAAATCACCAAATGTTGATGTAATTACCGTTGGCAAGATCAAGCAAGTGATCAGCTGGATTCACAGTCAAGGATGTGGTGAACCCAACGGATGAAAAATAGTCCAAGGCTGCAGATGCCGGTCCATAGTAAATGGGGCTTCCTTCAGAGAGCAGCACTACCTTGTCGAACATGTGGTAGAGTCGGCTTGACGGCTGGTGGATGGTGGTGACCACTGTTCTGCCGCCACCGGCCAGCCGCTTCACTGTAGTCAGGATCTTCTGTGCCGTGGTTGAGTCCAACCCTGATGTCGGCTCATCCAGCAGCAGCAGACTGGGATTGATCAGCATCTCTTGGCCTATGCTCACCCTCTTCTTCTCCCCACCAGATATCCCCCTGAACAGTGGCCCGCCTATCATGCTGTGCCGGCACCGGGTCAGCCCAAGCTCAGTGATGACGCTCTCAACGTGGCGGAGCTTCTCCGCCAGCGCCAGGGTGTTCGGGAGCCGTAGGAGCGCAGTGAAGAGGAGTGTCTCGGTCACGGTGAGGTGAGGGTAGAGAACATCGTCTTGAGCCACGAACCCTGTCCTCCGTTTCACAGCACCGGAGAAAGGCTGGCCGTTGTACGTGATCTTGCCAGACATCTTGCCGAGGCGGCCACCAAGGGCTGTAAGGAGGGTGGTCTTGCCACTGCCGGAGGGCCCCAGCATAGCGAGTATCTCCCCGGGGCAGACCACACCGCTCACGCCGTTGAGGATGGTCTTCTCTCTGGCGCTGCTGGTCCATGTGCCACCCCAGCAGGATTGCTTTTGTTCCAATTTAACCTTGTAAACCACCTCCTCAAACTGCAAATATGTTTTCTTAATTTTATTTCCAACGCAAGAATCATAAGGAAGATGTATCGTACGTTCAATAAATCATGTAGTTAATCATACAAGGAAACCAAAATTGGAGCTAGTTCAATTGGAACTTAAAATAGTGACCATGCTCAACAACAGCCAGACTAGGTGGCGTGGCTGATGGTCGTCGGCAGAATAAAAACTTTCCAAATAATAGCAGTTGGGAAGGGAGAGAGAGACCTTTAAAGTTATGGGATACAAGGTAACTTGTATAAGGGACTGAGAACTGGCTTGAACTGGGTAAGCAAGGACTGCTTCGTTGCTGTTGCAAGGCAGCCGAGACATTTCCATCTGACCTCGTGTCGCCGCCGCCGCCTCTGCTGTGGTGGCGTCGCAATAAGCTGGCTCTGGAGGCGTGCCGGGGAGGGGCATTAGCGAAAGGGGAGAAGCGGTGGGATTCTAGTTGAGATCTTGGTAATGATAAACGAGTTGGGGTGATGTGTGCCTCCTGTTGCAAGGGAAGTGAAGGGAGAGAGAAAGTTAAGGAGTTACTTTTCGTGGAATGGTGTTTGTGGGAGGGTGTGGTGTATTTTTTTGGGTGTGCTTTGTGTTGTCACTTCCCCAAAGTGAATTGGAGGGCATGATGTGGATATATAGTAGTGAGGGAGACGAGGAATTCTCCTGTGCGCGTGCGCGTGCGCGTGTGGTGAAGCCAGTCCTTGGTGGGCTCCCACGTTATTGTATTGGGTGTGCCCTTAAAAGTTATTCTCCTTCCACACACCAAGTATTTACTATAGCTTATACTCTTTCATCTCACGAAAAAAGCAATTTATACTCACCTTATCTTGATACTAACAACTTTTCCATTTCGGTGTTACAACTCTCTCTCTCTCTCTCTCTCTCCGTGTTGCAACTGCCGAGAGTGCAATGGCTCGACGGTTTATATTCCGTGTCGACATCATATTGGGGGGTTGACTATATTCTAACTTGAGTTGCCATATTGAACTCGAGTTCAAATCCTCCAAAGCTTGACCCATGACTTTTTGGAGGGACTGGATACTCGTATATATGATGGTGCTATAGACTGTGCAAGCATGTGAAATAAGTGACGACATGTCGCTCGATGGTTTCTACTAAATGTTAATCCTGAAAGGGTTAGCTGAGTACTTCAATACTTTGTTTGGATTTAACATATTATGTGTTTAAATCACAGTGTTACCCGCTTATATTAATCTTTGGGGTCACACTCGCCATCTTGTTGATAGAACCTTACCCAATGTATGTGGACATGGTAGTGTATGTTATTTGTGTGGATTAGTCAGGCCATAAAATCTGGATATCCATTTATTAAAATGTAAAAATAAAAACAGGTTGAAACTTTCAAAGTCGATGGAGTGAATTTACATCTTAAATTTAGGAAGAAGTAACTACTGGGATTCGCCCAGTGGCCACCCTTCCAACATGGAAGGGAGAGGTGAGGGTTCAAATCCCTACCTTCTTAGAGGGATGGGGTGGGGACACGTAAGTTTTAGGAGTGAGTTTTGACTCTCACGCCCTGCAAGAGGCAGAGCAAAAGTCTGAGAGTGAGTGTAGAGTAGGAATAGAGTAGGACTGACAAAAAAAAAATTAGGAAGAAGTACACCATAAGTGCTAAAACTTGGCACGAAGAGACACTTAAATACTAAAAATTAGGAAAGTGACACTTACGTGCCATCTTCGGTGAACCTGCCAAAAATCCTACATAGCAATTTTTTATTATTTTTCTTGCCTACGTGGCTCGCTAGAGAACTAACTCAGCAAAGAAATACAAAAACGACGTCATTTTTGTGCGAATTCAAATTTTAATATAAAAATTAATTAATTAAATTATAAAAATATATAAATAAATAACCAAAAAAAAAGGAAGAAGAAGAAGAGGAGGGAGGAAGAAGGCGGCTAAGGGCTGAGCCCTCGCCGTCGCCGCTTCCTTGTCGTTGTCGAGAAGGGCCAGCAAAGGTGGGAGGAGGTTCGGCTGGGGTCACCGGGCCCTAACCAAGGGTCGGCGACCCCGGCCGATCGACAGCGAGGGCCAAAGGCCACCGCCTCAGCTGCCCCCCACCGTCGCCGGCCCTTCCCGGCGACGGTGGGGAGGCAGCGACGGCCAATGCTCAACCCTCAACCACATGCCTCCCCCTCCCCCACTTTTTATTTAAATTTTAAATGTTTTTAAATAAATTTAGTTTTAAATATAATTTAATTAATTTTTATATAATTATTTATCACGTCAAAGACAAAACAACGTTGTTTTTGCATTTGTATAGCCACGTTAGCATGCAAAACAACGTTATTTTGTATTTACCTCGTCGGAAAATCGCCACGTCAGCATTTTGATAAGATTTTCTTGCCATTGGCACTTAAGTGATCCATTTTGCTCCGATATTGACACTTAAGTGTTACTTTCCTAATTTTTTACACTTAAGTATCATTCCATGCCAAGTTTTGGCACTCCAGGTGTCCGGCACTTCTTAAATTTAGTCTTATGATAGGAGAGACAATAGTGCATTGAATTTCAAAAGTACGCTGGTTTGAAAGGTGCTTCTCTATTTAAGAGAGAGAGTGCACGCACAAGAAATAAAATGGATCATTAGCAAGCTTAGCCGAGCCTTAAAGCTAATCCTAAACTTTTTCCCAAACTCGTACATGGTATAATTTTGTTTATACAAATTTTCGTGTCGAGTTAGGCTTTCACACGAAATACCTTTATCCAAGCCTACCAAAAAAAATTCTTTAGGCTTTATGTCTTGGGCCAAGCCCATGGGCCAACATGTCTGTAATCAAGTCTCACGTACATGCGTGTGTGTAGAGAGTGGGGGGACGAATGACAAATGCAAGGTGGTGGAGGTGGTAATCAAGTGCAGTGATAGCAAGGCACGGTTAACGTGCTAGGGAGGGAGAGAGAGAGAGAGAGAGAGAGAGAGAGAGAGAGAGAGAGAGAGAGATGGGTGACAAATGCAAGGTGGTGAAGGGGATAATTGAGCAATGAGCAACGGTGGTAGCAACCATAGTTGAGGTGTATGTGTGTGGTGGTAGCAATGCACGGTAGAGGGTTGTGTGTGTGTATGTGACAAATGCAAGGTGGTAAAGGTAGTAATTGAGTAACGGTGTTAGCAATGTGGGGTTGAGGTGAGGTTGAGGGGTGTATGTGAGAGAGAGAGAGAGAGAGAGAGAGAGAGAGAGATGGGTGATAAATGCAAGAGAGTAGAGTTGGTAATCGAGTGATGGTGGTAGGAAGACAACTCTAATGTGCAAATTAGAGAGAGAAAAGAGAGAAAAGTGATTTTGGATTAGTAGTTTGTTAGAATAGTTAAATATTAAATTATACATTTATATAACGGTTTAATCATTTAGAACAGTTAGTGGTGGTTTCACAATACTCAAATGTCATCAAAGCCAATGGCTGATTGATGGCCATTCTTAATGAGTGTATTGATGTTTGGGAAATATCTCAATGAAGGAATTTTGTAATCAACGCTATTTTCGAGCAGCCTTCATGATTTTGTATGGAAAAAGAGACCAAAGTTGAAGGTGGGCACGGTGGTGTGACAATAAGGTCCCTATGGTAGCATTCGATCCAGAGAATGATGAGTGTTATTGTTGCAATCCTTACATGCAACACAATGGAGATTCTATTTGAGATGGTTTGATGAAAAAGAATGCTTGAATTAAGGGAAAGCAAGCCTAACACTGAGCTTATAAGTAAAGAGAAAATTACCGAGCTAGTGTGAGTTGCATTAGAAGTCCCACAACAAGGAATTGATATAATGTGAAACAATTAATATATTATAATTGATTTATAATCCATTAACTTAAACTTTTAAGTAAAGGTTGATCAACTAAATATGTTGATGAGCTCAAACATAGGCTCCTCATTTGTGATCTCCTCAAGTGAAGATATTAAGCTTTTATTGCGTACTTCCAACAAATAATATGAGAGTGAGAAATCATGAGTTCAAATCTTTCTAAGCCCCTAATTGCATTTCCAATTACATATTTCCTAGTTTTAAGCTAAGGCCCAAAGTCTAGCTAATGGGTGAGTGGGAGTATTAGAATATTTAAATATCAAACTACATGTTCATCTAAAGGTTTAAGTATTTAAAACAGTCATTAGTATGCCTATAAAATCATAAATGACATCAAAGCCTATAGTTGATCGGTGGCCATTCTTAATGAGTGTAGTGATATATAGTAAATATCTCAAAGAGTGATTCTCATAGCCAACACGATTTCCAAGTAGCCTTCATCGTTTGATCTAGAGAGAGACTAGGGTTAAAGATGGGCATTGTGGTGGAGCAACAAGGTCCCAATGACAGAGTTCAGAGTTTAGTCCAAAGAAAAGCTAATGATAAATGTCAGTATTAGTATTGTTGTGGTCCTTACACCCAACAAAGTGGATATTGAGATAGGTTAATACAAAAGGCCGAATCAAGGGAAACATGCTTAATAATGAGCTCACATATGAAGGGAAAATTAACGAGAGTTGTGTTGGAATCTCTTATCAAGGAGTTATTGTAGTATGGAGGAGTTAATATATGATAATTCATCCATAATTCATTGGCTTAAGTTTTTGAATTAAAGTAGATCTAATTGGACATATTAATGGTCTTGAATTGGGAATCATTCTAATCGATCTTCTCAAACAAAGGTATTTGGCTTTTACTATGTGCTCTCAGCAAATGATACCAAAGTAAGAGGTTCTAAGTTTAAATCTTTCCAAACTCATATGTACCTCTCTAATTACATATTTCCAAGTTTTAGATTGAGGACAAAACCTAGCATGTCAGAAGGAGTGCTAGAATATTTAAATATTAAATAATGTACTAATTTAATAGGTAAACATTTAGAATTCGGGGTGTAAATGGGTCTAGGTTGTAATCGGTTTCCAAATGAACTATCCAAAGGAATCAATCTGGTTTCAGGTTTCCATAGTTACGGTCTACGAATCAAGAATCGATGAATCGCGGTTACATGTTTTGAACTTTTTATTATCTATTTTATGTGTCCATCAAGAAGAAGAAGAAGAAGAAGAAGAAGAAGAAGAAGAAGAAAAGAAATAGAAAGAAAAGAAAATGATCGATAGAAGAAGAAAAAGAAAGAAATAGAAAGAAAAGAAATTGGTCGATTTTCAAGTAGAACTTGGAACCGATTGATAGGGTAGGTTTTATTTTTCAGGTATGTGGGGGGTAAATTCTAGGTTCAAAAAGCTAAGGAATCAGTTTTAGCTGGGTAGCTTTTAAGTGGTACTAGAACAGACCTCGGAAACACTCTTTTACAAAATAGTTGACAATGGTTCATAAAATCTCAAATGGTATTAGAGTCAATGGTTAACTAATAGCATTCTCAATGAGTGTAGCAATGTTTGGTGAATATCTCAAAGAAGAAATCTTGTAACTAACGGATTTTCAAGTAGCCTTAATGATTTGGTTTGGACAAAAAGACTAGGGTTGAAGAAAGGCGTTATGGTGTAGCAACGAGATCTTGATGGTAACATTCGTGGTTTGATCCAAAGAAAGAGCAGTGCAAAGGTCGGTAATTTTATTGTTGCTATCCTTACTCACAACAAAGTGGAGATTTAATTTGAGATAAATTGATATAAAAGAATACCTAAATTAAGGGAGAATAAGCTTAACATTGAGCTTATATGTGAAGAGAAAATTGTTGAGTCGGTTTGAGTTGTGTTGTAAGTCCTACATCAAGGAATTGATGTAGTGTTGAGTAGTTTATATATTACAGCCGACTTATAACTCATTAACTTAAACATTTGAACAAAGATGGGTGCAACTGCATATGTTGACCAGCTTGGGCTTAGGCTCTCTTTGGCGATCTTCTAAGTGAATGTATTAAACATTTGCTCCGCATGCCTAATAAATGGTATTAGGGAAGGAAGCCTTAAGTTCAAATCTTTCCAAACTCTCATTTGTCTCCTCATTTACATATTTTCACCTTTTAGGTTAACACAAAAGTTTAGCTTTAACTTGAGGGAGAGGATTAAAGCATTTGATTATCAAACCACACATTTATTCAACAAGTAAAGTTGTTAGAATGGTTGACAATGATCCTATAGAATCTCTAATGGTATTGGAGTCGATAGTTTATTGGTAGCACTCTTAATGAGTGCAATAATGTTTGGTGACTATCTCAAGAAAGGAATCTCATAATCAACACGATTTTCAGGCAACCTTCGTGGTTTGATCTAGAGAAGGATACAAGTGGTGAAGTTGAGCATTTAGTGTAACAATGTGGTCTTGATGACAGCGCTTTGGGGTTGGTCCAAAGAAAGAGCAGTGATGAAGGTCAATATTGCTATTATTGCAGTCCCCACACGCAACAAAGTGAATATTCAATTTGAGACAAATTGATGTAAAAGATCACCTAAATTAAGGGGGAGAAGACCTAACGTTGAGTTCACATGTGAAGCGAAACTCGTTGACTTGGTATGACTTATGCTAGGAAGTCTCACATCAAGAAATTTATGTAGTATGGAGCGGCTAATATATCAAAGTTGGCTCATAATCCATTGATTTGAGGGAAAATTACTAAAAAAGTCCTAAACCTATTGCAATTTTTCGAGTAAAGAACAGCGGGAGTGCCATAACTTGGCACGGGGGACACTTAAGTGCCATAACTTCAAAATAGTACACTTGAGTGCCAGTTTCGAAATTAAATGGGACACTTAAGTGCCACTCCGGCGAAAATCCGATCAAACGGCTGACGTGGCGATTTTCCGGCGACGAATGTCCAAAACGGCGTCATTTTGCACGCTGACGTGGCGAGAAAATGCAAAAACGATGCCGTTTTGTCGCCGACATGTAAAAAATAATATAAAAATTAATTAAATTAAATTAAAACTTAATTTTATTTAAAATATTCTTAAAAATTAAAAAAAAAAATTTAAAAACTAAAAATTAAAAAATTTAGAAAAAGAAAAAAAAAAAAGGGGGAGGCCGAAGGGGCGGCCGAGAGCCGAGCCCTTGCTGCCGCCGCCTCCCGCCGTCGCCGGAAGAGCGGGTGACGGAGGGGGAGGGTCGGCCGGGTCGCCCCGGCCGACCAACGGCGAGGGCCACGAGCCCTCGCCGGATCGTGGCGAGGGCCCGCGAGCCCTCGCCCAGATCTGCGCGAGGGTCGCGAGCCCTCGCCGCGATCCGGCGAGGGCTCGCGGCCCTCGTCGCCGGTCGGCCGAGGGCCGGCGACCCCGGCCGACCGTCCCCCTCCGTCGCCGGCCCTTCCCGGCGACGGCGGGGAGGCAGCGAGGGCCCGCAACTCTCGCCGGTTGCGGCGAGGGCTCGCGGCCCTCGCCGCCGGTTGGTCGGGGTCGGCGACCCCGGCCGACCCTCCCCCTCCATCGCCGGCCCTTCCCGGCGACGGCGGGAGGCGGTGGCGGCAAGGTTTCAGCCCTCGGCCGCCCCTTCGGCCTCCCTCCTTTTTTTTTTTTTTCCTAAATTTTTTAATTTTTTAGTTTTTTAATTTTTTTAATTTTTAAGAATATTTTAAATAAAATTAAGTTTTAATTTAATTTAATTAATTTTTATATTATTTTTTACACGTCGCCGACAAAACGGCGTCGTTTTTGCATTTTCTCGCCACGCGCCGTGCAAAACGACGCCGTTTTGGACCTCCGTCGGAAAATCGCCACGCGCTCATTTGGCCGGATTTTCGCCGGAGTGGCACTTAAGTGTCTCATTTAATTTCGAAACTAGCACTTAAGTGTACCGTTTTGAAGTTTTGGCACTTAAGTGTCTCCCCGTGCTGCTATGGCACTCCACAGTTTTTTACTTTCGCAATTTTTTCAATTCGGTCCTAAACTTTTTTTGACCAATTAAGTTCTAAACCTTTTATAATTATTCCAGATCGGTACATCCGGCCAAAATTGGCCGGACCAAGACGACGTGGCAGCTAGCCGGTGCCGGCGAGCGTTTTTTTAATATTTTTTAATATTTTTTTATTTTTTATTAATTTTTTTTCCTTTTTCTTTTTTTTTTTTCCCCTCCTCTTCCTCTTCCTCCCTCCTCCCTTCTCCTTCCTTACGCTCCGCGACCGGCCAGCCGGCCGGTCACCGGACCGAGGCAATCCGGCGGGGCGAGCCCCCGCCGTAGGGGAGACCTCGCCGATGCGACGGCCTCCCCGCCGGATCCGGTGAGGGCTCCTCGCCAAATCCGGCCGGGGGGGCTCACCCGTCGCGTCGGCGAGGCCTCCCCTCCGACGGGGGCTCGCCCCGCCGGATCGCCTCGGTCCGCAACCGGCCAGGTCGGCGGATCACCTCGGCCGGCCCGGCCAGGGCCGATCGCCTCGCAGAAGGAAGGAGAAGGGAGGAGGGAGGAAGAGGGAGGAGGGGGAAAAAAAGAAAAAAGGAAAAAAATTAATAAAAAATTTTAAAAAATAAAAATATTAAAAAAAACGCTCACCGGCACCGACTGCTGCCACGTCGCCACGCCATCCGGCCAATTTTGGCCGAATGGACTGATCTGGAATAATTATAAAAGGTTTAGGACTTAATTGGTC
Organism: Eucalyptus erythrocorys; assembly: GCA_014182555.1. Taxonomy (NCBI): domain Eukaryota; kingdom Viridiplantae; phylum Streptophyta; class Magnoliopsida; order Myrtales; family Myrtaceae; genus Eucalyptus; species Eucalyptus erythrocorys. Next base: position 35,588,585 of record CM024600.1, on the reverse strand, counting down.
AAAAAAATAAGTTTATGACTAAATTGGAAAAATTGCAATAGGTTTAGGACTTTTTTGGTAATTTTCCCATTGATTTGAACTTCCGAGTGAAGGTTGGTTCAACCGGATATGTTGACAGGCTCGAATTGGGTTGACCCTTGGTGATCTCCCGAGTAAATGTATTGAGCATTTACTTTATGCTTCTAACAAATAGTATCAAAGCAAGAGTTCATGAATTCATATCTTTCCAGACCCTTATTTGGCTCCCAAAATACATATTTTTACTTTTTAGGCTAAGGTTATAGTCTAGAAGATGCATAAGAGGGAGTGTTAAAATATTTGAATATTAAAACATGCATTTATTTAACAGTTTAAGTTTTTAGAATAATTGATAGTGGTTTCAAAAAATCTCTAATGGTATTAGAACTGATGATTGATTGATGGTCACTCTCAACAAGTGAAGTGAAATTTGGTGAACATCTTAAGGAAGAAATTTCATAACCAATGCAATTTCTGAGCAGGCTTCCTTGTTTAGTCTAGAGAAAGAGACAAAGGTGAAGGTGGGCATTGTGGTATAGTAACATGGTCCCAATAGTAGTGTTCGAGATTGGTCCAAAGAAAGAGCGGTAATGAAGGTTAACATTGTTATTGTTGCTGTCCTCACACACGAAAAAAGTGAGGTTCCAATTTGAAATAAGTTCATATAAAAGAATACCTGAATTAAGGAGGGCATTTCCAACACCGAACTAATACATGAAGGGGAAATTGTAAAGTTGTTGTGAGTTATTTAGGACGTCCCACGTTAAGGAATTGATGTATTATAGAAAAGTTAGGGGATTCACAAATTATTATGGTGAACCGCGATGAAATAGGGATTTAATTGCAAAAGTCGGTTGACACAGTTGTTCCGGATAGAAAATCTCATTTCGATTCCAAGGGTAGTCTTCAATGCACGAAGTACACTCACTCACAATAACCGCTGTCAATCAAACTTTGCACCGACGTTGTTTTCTTGCATTGTGGAACTTGTTGATATCTTTCATGACCGTAGTAGATCCGTGCAACTTTTTGTTTCCTCTAACCCAAGTGTGGTGAATGGGAGGTCCTCCCCTTTCACTTGGAGAAAGCGTGCGAGCAAAATCAATATGGATCGAATGTCTCGGCGACAGATAATAGCTTCTCCTCATTTTAGTACCCCCTTTTGGGGGGGGGGTACGAAAATGCCCCGTTTGTTTACATGCTCACGTCCCTGAGATTCGCGTAGATACGCAAACCAGGTGATTTTCTGCGTTCTTCATTTACGGTTGTTCTGAACTCGGCGCTTTCCACCATGCAATGATGTCTCGAACTGTTCCAAGCAATTAAGTGCCGTGCTCATGATTACAAGACATGGTCAGGACGATTGGGTGAATACAGCACGCATCAACATATGCACGTATCCCTCTTTCATTATGCTGAAATCATGACTGAATCCAGTAGATCAAGAAAAAGCCCAGTTGATCAAAAGTTGAGGGGCATTTCCCCGGGGACTGAAGCCGTTGGTTCGAGAGCTCGGTGCAAGGAGATGGCGACATCCAATAACGAAGTGTTCCGAGAGCCTCAAAAGTGGAGAAACCACGTTTGTTCCTTCGCCATACTAGGTGCATCCAAGCTTTCTTTGTTTCTTTAAGCCATGTTATATGTTTGATCCCGTGGGTGCATTATAAATGTTTAGGCACATCATTGGGAGAAAATTAGTGTCGTTTGGGTACTGCCTTAGACGACAATGATGATGCTTCCCACCCATCTCCATGGAGCAAGTGGGCAGGTCCTCCAAAATGCTAGTTTAAGTCTTGTTTAAGTCATTAAACATTGCTTTGCGTGTCCCTTAGATTTTCCTTCTAATTCATGAGTTCTATTTCGTGTAAAAACAACGAACAAATAAATTTTACACACAAATTTTTTCGAGTTATGATAGGTGTGCATTATTCGATTTTTAGTATTGAACATTCATTCTATTAGTAGAATGGATACTCAATTTTTTTCCTCTTCAAGATTAATTAAGTCGGTAGTTTATCACACTAGTTTAATCTTGACATAAGTACATTGCATGCGATCGTAACCTAAGGTGTTGTGTGCACATGGAAAAGGAACATGGCTTTTAATATGGTTTGGGTCGCCGCCTGAGAAAATTATAATGGTGCTTCCCACTGTTTCAACACAAAAGCTTAAATTAAAGAATAAATGCTTATCTTTCAAATCTCTTTCTGCAAATGCCCACGGCAATTTGCGGCACTTGATGGGCGACCGTCAGCTTTCCATTTCTTTCTGTTCAATATTGAGGTTTGACACTTAAGGTGGGGCGATGACGCTTAGATACGACAACTTAATTATACAATCGAACTCGATAATCCAAAGATAGCTCACTCTATTCTTTTCTTTTTAAATCAGTGGCAGAGCGTGCCCAATTAAAAAAAAAAAATGGATTTAGTCTATTTTTTCGCTAAGACGTACGTGCTAAAGTACTTGAATGCTAAATTGCTTGTTTAATGTCAATTTCAATTTTTTATATCGATGATAATAAGTAACGCCATCTGATCTGACATAGTACCGGAGAAGTGGTTGTGTCTATCAATCTTTTTCTCATTTTACATGGAAAAATTGTCCAAAAACCCTTAAATTTATTGTAACAGCGACAAATTCAATCATAAACCTTTCAATCTTACTAATTTAATCACAAACCTTTTAACAACCTACTAATTTACTCTTAAACATTTTGATGATTTATCAGTTTAATTTAAACTTTTCAACAATTTACCAATTTAGTCATTTTAATCACTTTTAACCAGAAATCATTAATGTTGCAGTTTAGTCTAAGCCGACCGTTCTATTTAGCATTGCCAGTGTTGATGTGGAAAATTTTTATAATTTTTTTAAAATTTTATGAAATCTTTTCTTTTTCTTTTTCTTTTTTCTTTTTTCTTTTTCCCTATCTACCTCCATCATCAGTCATTGGCAGCCTTGCTAGCCTAAGCAAAGGCAACCTTCGTTGGTCTAGGCGTGGGCGTCCCTCACTTGAGGCTAGCAAGGGCAGCCCTTACCTAAGGCCGATGATCCACTAGTCATCAATGAGGCCCAGCGATGGTCGGGAGTGGGAAAAATGAGAAAAAAAATCATAAAATCATAAAATTTTAAAAAAAAAAATTATAAAAATTATCCACGTTAGCGCCGGTCGTGCCATAAAAGATGCTCGACACTAACTAATTGCCATGTTAGTGATTTTCGAGCAAAATTGGTTAGAAAAATTGAATTGACAAACTATCAAAAGGTTTAGCTTTAATTGGCGTAATTAAAATGTTTATAACTAGATTGACAAGTTAGCAAAAACTTAAGGACTACATTGGCAAAATTGAAAAATTTAAAACTAAAATGCTATACAATAAATTGAGGACTTTTTGGACAATTTCACCCATTTTAGACAAAGGCTTCATGTAAGAATCTATAAAAGCAACACAAAAGGTTCTTGAATAGATTTCACCGTGGAACACTATGATTGTCAATCTATATGCCCTAATACGAGAATAACAACTAGCCATATGGCTACCTAAACCCACTACCACCACTCGTTGCTTATTTTAGGACTCGTTGATCCACCAACACCTCTGCCGCTTCCTCGAATAATCAATTGCCTCCCCCTCATCACAGGGTCAAGCCCCACTCAATCCTCACCAATACCATAGTTGATGGGGGAAAATTGTCCAAATAGTCTTAAATCTATCACACTTTTGTCAATTCAGTCTTAAACTTTTTAATTTTATCAAGTTTGTCCTAAACCTTTTTAATTTTTGCTAATTCAATTATAAACATTTTCATTTTTTGCTAATTAAGTCTATATAACCAATTTTAACTGAAAATTGCTGACATAAATAGCCGTCATTGATGTAGCACTTTTTAATAATATTTTATTTTGTATTTTTTCTTTTACTTTTTTGGCTTTGTTTTCTGGGTTTCAGATCTAGCCAACAAGGGTTAGTGGCCAACCCTCGTTGGCTTTGGGCGAAGGTGCATGAGCCCTTGCCTAGAAATGGCAAGGGCCGCAGTGCCCTCGCCTAGGGTTGGCAAGGGTTAGCCAACCCTCACCTGTGGCTGGCGAGGGTTGGCTAGTAACCCTTACTGGCAAAATCCAAATCGCCCCCTCCCCCAAAAAAGCAAAAAAGTTTTAAAAAAGGAAGAAAAACCATAAAAATTGAAAATATTATTAAAAAAGTGTCACGTCAGCCCCGGCCGTTCACATTATCAATTTTCAGCCAAAATTAGCTAGATGGACTAAATTAACAAGAAGTGAAAATGTTTATGATTGATTTAACAAAATTGAAATGTTTATGACTGAATTGATAAAAGTGTAATAGATTTAGGACTTTTTAAACAATGTTCCCATAGTTGTTTGTGTTCTTCACCATTGTCGCTATTCAACTTCATTGTTACCATTCGTATTACTACACATAGCACTAACACCACTGTACTTATGAACTCCACCTTGGATAACTTACCCAGCCGCGATCACGATATTTTGCCGCCACTAGAATACCACCCAAAAAGGATTGAATATAATATTTCATGGTGGTTGGGATCACTATGTTATGAAATCCAAAGATTAATTAATGGAAAGGCGAAGACATAAATAGGATAAAAATATTTTCCATCATTGGGAGACACAAACCTACTTTTATGAGAGAGGGTAACATCAATTTCACTTAGAAATCAACATGAGATTGGAATATGCAACTCTAAAAAATATTTCTCGCTCGATCCATCCAATCGTATATGTGAGTTAGATTCACATACATCACGATAATGGGGCCAATTCATATCTCAAAGCCTTAGGCCTTATGGGGATTGAAAAGTTGAGTTAAGGGAGGCAAGAAAACATTTTTAGTAAGAGAAATGATTGCATGAAAGTCTTTAATAATAATAGTTTATTCTAGATTATAAAAAATTAAATCGTAAATAATTATAAATTATTATGGGACCCACTTTTAAAAAATTTGTGACTTACAGTAGACTGTTTTTTTTCACAATACTCTAGAAATTGTTATGTTAATAAAGCTCTTTAATAAATACCACATCTTTATTGTTCTTGGAATTTTTTCTTATCTAAAGAGTATAAGAAAGTTTTGGAACTAGGGGAGGGGGGCTGCCACTAGCCCCTTTTAGGTAAGAAACATACCATCGTACTTATTTCGTAGGATTAAGCTATCCAAATCTGAGGGGCAACCCACCAAATCCCCGGTCGGGGCTATAAATCAAGGCATAATCAACACATTCGAAATCAAACTCTTAATAATTCGATTTCGGGAGGATCGAATTCAAACTCGATGGAGAATTCTGTTCCCTTTTTCTTTTATGGGAAAAGCAACACTTTGATGATAGACCCCGAAGTAACCACCCACAATCGGATTAAAGTTATCGTCCAGAATCTTCTTAAAAATAAAGCTGGTGATGGCTTTTTCAGTGGGGTGAGGAAGAAAAAGTAGAAGATAACTCGCATTATTATACTTGTGCAGCATCGACCTTCACAAAAGGTTAGAACCAGAACAAAAAAATGGAGTCATCAATTATTCTCTCCATGCAAAGCAACACCCCGCACATATCATCATCCAACACAACACAATTTTATAAAGATGCTCTCTTAACTTCGATTTCGTCCGACACTGTTCGTAATTACTCGTGGACTTTTATTTATGTTTGCGCCAAAGCTGGTCGAACATATGTCACGCATGTAACTGGGGCAAATAGAAGTTCGAAGTCGCAGGGGAAAGGAGATTCCATTGACATAACTCGAGTGGAGTTGCGAACTACGATAAAGGAGCGATAATGATGCTGCTTCTTTGTTTATACAATGATTAAAGTTGGCCAATATTATAATTAACTCTGACCGGCCTTAGCCTCAGCAAAAGGCGAGGATCGATTGTGGTGTTGCATAGGATGGCTAAGTGGCGATGACCCAAGGTGGATGCGTTTCCTCTTTTTTATAGCTCATTTAGGCTTGGGACGAACATTGCACATGTGGGTTCTTCTGTAATCATTCATCGGGAACAGAAAAGAGAAATCTATGACCTAGTATCTTTGGAGTGTAAAGAAGTTGAACGTACACATCTTTTGATGAGATTATATTAGATAATCTCCAAAGGTTTCGCTTTTGAGCTATACATGTCTCCCATCGAGAAAAAGTATAACGGGACATGTCCTATTCGCATAAGATCAATGGTCAGATTGCTTGCTTAATTTTTGAAACTTTGCAAATAATTTGTTCCGACATTTATATATTTTCAATGGTCAGATTCCACTAATTGTGTGTGTGTGTGTGTGTTTTTTTTTTTTTTTTTTTTTTTTTTGTGAGAGATTTGGGTAGTGAAACCACGTGAATGTACGGCTAGGGTATGGAAAACACCTTTTATCTTTTTTGAATTAATTTAGCCAGAGTACGTGCAACAATGAGAAAAAGTAAAAGAGGGACAATGAGACAATTAGTTTTCTTCAAGGGTGGCATTACTAGTCTTTCGGTTTTTACTTGTTATTTAATGTCACCTTTGAATTTTAATTTCATCCGGTGTGATTCCTGACTTTTGAAATTTGATGTGGTAGTGTAGTCTTTCGGCTACTAGGGCCCCTCCTCTAAGGAATTGATATTGCATTTTATAACTTATGAGTACTAAGATAGGAAAACTGAAAAAAAATAAAAATAGTGTGACGTTGCAAAGTTTAGGTATTCGATTCACTTTCCCTCAGAGGAGGTTTGAAAAGAATGGAGAACATTTGAAAAGTAAAACCGTCATTACTTGTGTTTAAAAGTTAAGACCAATTAGGACACACTTAATTATTACATTATACCACGTTGACCTGTCACATAACATAATGCGTTGGTTATACACAAGAATATCTAGTTGGCATGGGGTTTTTCTTCGAATGGCTGACGCAAAATAGCGTCAGAATTGAAATTCTTGAAAAGGTTAAGAAAATTACCAAAAAAAATTACAAAAAGCGAAAGAAAAGTTTCCTTTTTCCTATAAAAAGCCAGGCGATTCTTATATTCCCTACCCAACAGTTTTCAAAAGACGTCGATTAATACCACAACTGCAAGTTTTCAACATTCGTATCACCGAAATTCGATATGACATTGCATCAGTTCTTATCACGTTATATCTCTTAATATTCACTTAAAAGGTGGCCGGGACTAAGGCAGATGCTATGCAAAAGTCTCCACGCCCCTCCATATTCTCCTCCTCTCTTTTCCTTACCTCTAGTTTAAATATATAGTATTCTCGTAAAAAAGAAAATAGTTATTAAAGGCGAGAAATGATTAAAGGAACAACCCATCAATCTGGGATTCCGAAATTCCTGTCCATAAAAAATTTATACTTTTTGCAGAGCATCGAGACAAGAGTTCATGGGGTCTCGGATGGAGGCAGGCTTTACTTTGTCTTCGAGAATTGCGATATTTATTATTATTGTTTAATAAAAGCTAGAGCGGCGTATATTTTAGAGTACGATCCCCTAATTTCTTTCGGCAAGAATAAAAACAAACCATTTGGTGTAATATTCTATGACCCACGCCTTGATTTTTTTGACTAATTTTTACGGCTAAAACTTAGTGCTGCGAGATCACCCTTCCTTAGTGGCAAAAACATTGGGGTGGTTCGAGCTTTATGTTGAGAAATCAACACATGGCGATGTGCAGTATATTCCACTTGGTAGAATTCAAGTGCCTTGCCTCCACCAAACGCTAGACTACCTATCACCTCTCTCTCCCTCACTCTCCTAACCGGTCATTGCGCCTTGGAGCTGCCAGAGCGCCACCTTTATCCCCTTGCCACCATGGTGGCTCCACCGAAAGTTGCCATTGCTCTCTCTGAAAGAGATACCACTTTAGATCTTGTGGCCCAGCCGTCGTAACGCCATCAGATCACTCCAAAAAGATTTGTAAGGCACTACTCTTGATGAAACGACACATTGTCTAATAGAATATCTAAATATTAAATTACATAATCATCTATTGGCTTAAGTTTTTCGAATAGATGGTGGTGATTCACTAAATCCAATACTGTTAATAAGGGTAGTCAATAACAAGATGACATCCAAATTGAGTGAGAAAGAGAGAGGTCATTGATCTTGTTTGGACTTTGAGATGGTGGCTCTTTTTGGGGGTGGTGAGGTAGTCACAGCCCCTAGCCATGAGATATAATGGTTGTTGATTGGTGGTAAGCGTCTCTGAGGATGGTAGAGAATGTGGCTGAGACGCAGCACAAGCTGGAAAAGAGAGAGAGAGAGAGATGATTCTTCGCATAGTTATTTCATGACCTAGTAATTCGCCCCATGATATAGTAACTAACTATAAATGGTAATCTAGTATTCTAATACCCTAAGGAAAAGCCATTAAAAAACTATTAGAATATTTAAATAATAAATCATGCATTCATTAAAAAGCTTATACTTTTAGAATAGTTGGTAATGGTCCCAAAAAATTTCATATACCATCAAGGCTGGAAAAGTCTTGAGTTCAAATCTTTCTAGACCCCATTTATCTCCCTAATTAAATTTTCACGCTTAGTACTAGGTAAAATCCCAAACTAAATGTGAGGGGAAGTGTTAGAATATTTAAATAATAAATTACGCAATCATCTAACAGTTTAAATTTTTAGAACAATTGGCAATGATCCCATATAATCACACAAAAATGATGAAAATTTATTTTACCATTTTGAAAGATTGTATAAATTGAATAGAACAGGAAAAAAAGCACATTGGAGTATGGACCTTTTTATTTATGCATCAAGATCTCTAATCAGAGGGTTAAAAGTTCATGGCTTTCACAATCCCCCGGTTAAACTCATAGAGAGAGAGAGAGAGAGAGAGAGAGAGAGAGAGAGAATCTAATCATGACAGAGTCAGTTTATAAGCAGATTTTCCATGTGATTAACCAGAAAGTAGCCTATTCTAGGTAAAGCAAGTCTAAATTAGTAAAAGGGTGAAGCTTTAATGGCCAAAGGTGAGAGAATAACCCAGGGGTAGCTTTCTCAAAAGCAATCATCTCCTAACTGTTTCAGAAGTGGTCCAAAGTTCATAACCAACCGAAAGCCACACCACTGCAATTAGATTGCAGTTCATCCCATTTGCTTTCATGTCAACATACTTCATTTTCCGACACCGTGCTGCCGCCTGCTTCTGCTTTTGCCGGGTCTCCAATGCCACCGCCAACTTGGCTCCCCCGGGCCCCAACTCAACCACCGTCGCCGCCACTTGCAAACCCTAAAACTAGGCCACCACAATCAATAGATTTCAGTGACCATCACCTGACTCGTCCACCAACACTACTAGCACCTCTAGTGTCGTCCCAATACCACCACCATTAGCACCGCCAAACTCGATGCTACCACCACCGACGACGCCACATGCATGAATAGATTGCCACGGCTGAAGGAGGAAGAAAGGGAAAAAGAAAATGGATCAGTTGGCAAAGCCCAAATCCCCCTGTCCGAAAATGGAGTAATAGATCCTCTACTGACTTGTAATGCTCGAATAATGCTTTGATCCTTGTAATTATATTTTACCCTGGCATTTGTTGAATTGGCATTTCGTGTCAAAGAAAAAAAAAACATAATGCAACTTGGCGATGCAACAAGTTGAAGAATTATTTTGATAGTTGATTTTAAAAAAATTGAAGGATTAGATTAAGAAACATAGATTCAGGAATAAGAATGAACAATAAGGAAAAGGTCAAGAACTAGTGATATACATCTAATAGAGATTCTAGTATATGGACTATCATAGCACATTTATGAGGCAGCTGTGCTTTAATCAAATATCAAATATGCGGACGTACAATTTCCTTCTGATTAAGGATAGGATTTGAATAGAGATGACAAAATGGGTCTTAGACCCATATTTTTTGAGTCACTTAAATGGGTCATATATGAGTCACTTATTTTTTGACAAAAAGTAGTTAAATGGGTTTAACAATTAAAGATTTTGATAGGTGGGTCTTAAGTATGTCTTAAATGGCTTGGATTTAGAATCCATTTTCAATCAAAACCTTACAATCTTTCTCTTCCCTCTTTAACTTTACAAAAATATTTTTGTATAAAAACCAAAATAATAATTATTTTTATTTTTATTTTCTTTCTTTCTTCTTCCTTCGGTGGCTGGCACTACGATGGCTAGCGACCACCAAGCAAGCCTCGAGCTCGGCCTCACTAGATTCGGCGAGGTCCGGCGAGGGGCAAGCTCGAGCTCGCCGACGTCGGTGAGCTCGAGGCTTGCCTATGGCCAACTCGCCGGCAAGAACAAAAAAAAAAAAAAAAAAAAGGAAATTAAAAATTATATATTTAAAAATAAAAATAATTAAAAATTTAATTTTAAAAAATAATTAAAATTCTATTTTTTAAAATAATTATTTTAAAAATTATAAAAATTGTCCATTAAATTTGTGTTGTATAAAACTATTTTAGCAATACCATTTAAAAAAAAATTATATATATATATAAGCTTTCTTAAGTTTAGTTAAATAGATCGTATGGATCGAGTATAAGTCAGGCCAGGTACAGGTCAAAGATTTTGTATTGTAATAAATGGGTCATAAACGAGTTAAATGGATCGATTTGAGTTGGACCATTTATGATTTGACCAAAACCTGACTCGACCCACCCATTTAATGGGTCTATATTTTAACATGGAAATCTGAAATTTGCTTCACAGAATGAGTCAAATGAGAGGTCTCCAGATTCATAACATCGCTTGTATTGTATCATCGATGCTAATTCAACCTAAGGCAAATATGACGAATGAAAAACAAACAAAAACTCATTCTCTAGCTCTAGTTCAACCACAAAGCGATCAAACTTCCCACAAAACAAGCTTTTCAAAGATAGATCGATTAAGCATGTTAAAAGGGAGCGCCGGCTCCTAGGAGCAAAGAGCGAAATGAAGATTGCTAATCGTGTAAGACGCAAATTGCGCAACCCCAAGATCTCCATAACTAGAACAAGAACACACATCCAAGAGATTAGCGCACCTGTTTTAGGATCTCGTTCTTGAAAGTGGAAGCAGAAAGGGATTGTTCACACTCAAGGGGTTTATCCACGCATCAAATCCTTCTCTTCTATTGCCCTCTAAGTCACTGGCTCGATGAGGCGGCCCCTCACGATTGACGTTAGAATAACGTCCCTTAGGTGAAGATATGTGAGATCAGGGTTAGAGGAGAGACTTGAGCACTATTTATAGAGTTTCCAGCCAGTCCCCCTCATTACGGGTTAGACTCAACTCGGCCCACACTAGCCAGCCCTATATTAGACTAATTAAGAAACCTTCTATCTCACCTTAGACCAAACCCCATAAAATGGTAAACGTTAAACGGTAAATAACAATATCAATTAATTTAGTCCACATATTAGAGGAAAACTCAAACATTCTCCCACTTAGACTATATTAATTGAAATTGTATTGTATGTTGCCACATTAGTCCAGAGATAATTCTTAATAGTCAATCATATCCCATAAAGCCTCCAACACTGAATCATGGTGGTAACTGCATGTATACACACATAGCCTTCCATGGTCACAAGTGTTTTTAACTTTATTGATATGGATTAAATATGGTAGTGTGGCAAATGGCTAACATCTCTCATAGAGAGATCCATTTGTCAGTCACCATTCTCTTACTTAGGCGACACAAAAGTTTGTGCCACAAGAGAATGAAGTTATGGTTCTAATGAACCCACATATGATTCTCTTACTTAGGCGACACAAAAGTTTGTGCCACAAGAGAATGAAATCATGGTTCTAATGAACTCACATATGTCTTGTCCTTATGGTTAACCTTTTACAAGAACATATACACAAGGCTAATAACCGGATGCCCCTAGCCTTCACTCAAGGTAATATCTTGAGACTTTATTAATATGTATTCAACACGATAATAACACATTCAAAATTATTTTATTGAATGCAAAAGTTGATAAATATCAAACCGTTACTAAATGTAACGAACCATAGATGTGAACTTTATTAGAGTAAAGCCAAAATAGCTCCCATTAAACAACAGTATCCGAAGATACTCCTAGGCCCATGCTAATGACATGTCACTCAAATATACATGGGTGTAGGTTTTTAGTTAGTGGATCTGCAACCACATCATCTGTGAAAATATGTTAACGTCACCTTTCTGTACCGTTTCTTTATGGTAAAATATATTTGACCGCCATATATTTAGACCCCTTGAGACATTTGTTATTAATAAAAATACAACAAATTTATTGTCTTAACTTAACCGTATAGGTCTATCCATAAAGTCAAAACGGTCAACTCCTTCATAAGGTTCCGAAGCATAATAGCCCAAGTAACAGCCTATAAGGAAGTTACAAACTCTACTTACATAGTAGACATAGAACTTTATTTACTGCACCGCACTTCCTGCTAACATAAATATGTATCATGTACATAGAGTATGAGGAAAAATAAATTTTCTCCCACTGACCTTGCAGTATATTGAATTACTTTGTTCCTAATTGAACAAAATAACAACACTATGAAACTTTATTAATATTGTCTAGAAACTTGCATAAAACTGTTAATAAGACTTTTCAGTCTACACACAAGTTTACTTAAATTTGTTGCAAAATCCTCCAGTTGCACTATATAGATTTTGTATCTATTTGGCGTAACTCCATATAAAATAAATAAACTATTAATGCCACATTCACTCTGAAGGTATTACCTTGAGTAAAGGCTAGGGGCATCCGGTTATTAGCCTTGTGCATATGTTCTTGTAAAAATACAACAAATTTATTGTCTCAACTTAACCGTATGGGTCTATCCATAAAGTCAAAATGGTCAACTCCTTCATAAGGTTTCGAAGCATAATAGCCCAAGTAACAGCTTACAAGAAAGTTACAAACTTTACTTACATAGTAAATATAGAACTTTATTTACTGCACTACACTTCCTGCTAACATCAATATGTATCATGTACATAAAGTATGAGGAACAATAAATTTCCTCCCACTGACCTTGCAGTATATTGAATTACTTTGTTCCTAATTGAACAAAATAACAACACTATGAAACTTTATTAATATTGTCTGGAAATTTGCATAAAACTGTTAATAAGACTTTTCAGTCTACACACAAGTTTACTTAAATCTGTTACAAAATCCTCCAATTGCACTATATAGATTTTGTATCTATTTGGCATAACTCCATATAAAATAAATAAACTATTAATGCCACATTCACTCTGAAAGAATCTTTTAAAGAAATAAATAATTATTTCTTCACTATTAACTATCTACCCCTCTTTCAGAGTGAAAACTTTAACTACAAGTTTAACTTTAAACTCCACAATCTTTCTTTGAAATCCTTTTAGTTTTGTATGTCAATTTGCAACTAAAGAACTTGTGATCTTTAGACAAGTTAATAAGTTTCCAAACATGTTTCATAGATTGCATATTGCCTTTTATGGCATCTAATCACACACTCGATTAAGGATAAGAAACACTTTACGTGTGTGAAAAGGATATTTTCAAAATATCATCCCATAAAAAAAAAAAACCGAATAAATTAGTCTTACTAATTATACTCATCACTATGTACATTTATGGTGCAATTATGCCTTTTGGCCAAATCTTTTGTCAGGACTTACGGGTATAGTAATTAAGTTACCACCCCAAAATCTACCAAGTATTCGACAAATGACCCTTTAAGTTATTTCGTATTGTCATACTTGCCAAAATACTCACGGCCACTATTAAACCTGACAACCTTTTGAACATATACGAGATGTATATGTCATTAAAACTTAAACATAATCTTTATAGATATGTCCTAATTTCGGTATTAGACAAGACATAATTTCAAGCCACTAAGGCTTCCATCATCTCTTAGCAGTGTAGTTAGTAGGCAAGCAATAAATCACAATGGAGTTATTAATTACAGAAAAGGTGACTGAAAAACAAGCAATGTACATAATTAGCATCATGTGAGCACCGTGTAACTTGAGGTACAAGTACACATCCAGAGAGTTACACACATAATCATATAATCACATTTGGGTAGAATACATGACATGCAGTTGTACACTCCCCACATGATAGCGATTATGAGAATATGTTCCAATATTCGTGAATTCATCACCTTTGGGCAGATGAACCACTAGGACTGATCACTCATCCACCACACCATCATGTATCCCTCCATGAACTATTACACAATCACCTCCTTTGGGAGTATGACCATGCATTAGACCAGGAGACATCCCAATCAGTGTGCGAGATCGAAATTTCTTAAACCTAATCAAGCGTGCCACTTTGGCGGTCACTACTCAATTGAATCATTGAAACTCTCTCATACCAGGGATATATTTATACCTCACATAAACCATATACATGTGATTTGAACTTCAGTGATAGGGTTACATATCACTCAAATCACATATCATGCTAATTACATTGACTTATTCATTAATTAATCATACATATATATATATATATATATATATATAATATAGAATCTGAAAGATAGATTTCAATGAGATCACTAATCACAGCAACACAGGAAACTTCTCTTGTGCACCAAAATTACATATTCCAATGATTCTTTTAATGTTGATCTAGAGAATCTATCACCAATTAACATCAATAGCAATACATGGTATACTAGATCGAGAAGCGTGACAGCTGATCCATTATAGCTCATGAGTTTCATAAGGCAAAACATGACTCCAAGGCCAACAACTAATTTATTAGTCAATTTTAAGTAACAAATATCATTACTTCAACTAGTGGCCTATAAATTGAGTCAAATCACAAAACCAAATATCTAAACTATAACAGTAAATACTATTGCTCTGCATAAATATTGCCATACTCTTTAACCATAAAAATATTCAATTTGATGGATATTAACTGGTGACTAGATGATTTTCTATAGTACAATGCACAATGACTTAACTGACATGCATTATCCACATTCGGCAGATGTGTAAATTAGTACAATCAATTTGGTCACAGATTCTTAAGACGTCCAACATCAAAGGTTACTAACGTGTAAAGGAGTATGCATAAGCAATAAATTTATTTTTTTTATCTCATTAAGCCAGCTTCTCATAGGATTCTGTTTCCTATCTTAAACGATTTTATCCAAAACATATTTCTATATATTTTAAACAAAATCCAAGTCCTAGTGAAAGTTGAACTTTCCTATTTTAGCGGTCAGACTCTCCAATGCAGATTCAAATTTTGAGGATTTGATCTTCGGATCTTCTTTGCTCGATTTCAAACGTCCGCAACATATCCACAAAATCAAAAACCGATAACTCCCTAATGAGGTTTCTCTCGATGCAATCAATTGACATCAATTGAAGATCCAAGAAGCAAAATCAATAATCACCGCAAAGATATCGAATCTAACAAGCTTGAGCTTGCACACAAAGCCCGTGCCCGCACACACGGACGCGCAAGCATGCCCCCGGCACGCACATGCAACTACACAAATCACCCCCGTCTTGTCTCGCCCAGTCCAAATTTGTGATTTAATTTTATTTTTTATTGAATAAAAAATTTCGAAAATCACAAATTAGGGCAAGATACGTACTAATTAAGGCTAATCCATACAATTTAGGGCAAAATCAATTAGGGTTCAAGTTCTAGAGTTATAGAGGCTCTAAAACCACATGTAGGACGCAAATTGTGCAACCCCAAGATCTCCATAACTAGAACAAGAACACACACCCAAGAGTAGAAGATTAGCGCACCTATTTTAGGATCTCGTTCTTGAAAGCGGAAGCAGAAAGGGATTGCCCACACTCAAGGGGTTTATCCATGCATCAAATCATTCTCATCTATTGCCCTCTTAGTCACTGGCTCAATGAGGCGGCCTCTCACGATTGACGTTAGAATAACGTCCCTTAGGTGAGGATATGTGAGATCGAGGTTAGAGGAGAGACTTGAGCACTATTTATAGAGTTTCCAGCCAGTCCCCCTCATTACGGGCCAGGCTCAACTCGGCCCACACTAACCAGCCCCATATTAGACTAATTAAGAAACCCTCTATCTCACCTTAGACTAAACTCCGTAAAACGGGAAACGTTAAACGGTAAATAACAATGTCAATTAATTTAGTCCACATATTAGAGGAAAACTCTAACATTTCGTTCTAAATGACTAGAGAGGTGAATTGCTTGAAAAGTAAAAAAGTACAAGAACTTGAAAGCTAGGAAATTAAAGGAACAATGCTTTGAAGGAAATTAACGCTTAAAATATGAAAATAAGAGGGAAATTGAAGCACAAACCCTATAAGATGAGCTGATTTAGCACCATAACTATTCCTGCTCTTCCTTTAATTCAAATGGGCTGAACTCCCCATTTATGCAATAATAAGGCAATAATTATCTTTTCTTCTAAAAGATTGTAATTATGATATTTTGTAAAATTACTATCAATCATTCTAAAAGCTTAAACTGTTAGATGAAAATGTAATTCAATATCTAAATATTCTTACACTCCCCCTCCTACTTGGTCTAATCTTTTTATCAAGTACTAAGTATGGAAATATTTCATTTGGTTTTTGTTTAGTAGTAAGCGTAAAATATTTTATTGAGGAGGCAAATGGGATTCTGAGAAAATTCAAAATTAGAATCTATTGCTCTAATACTATATTAGATTTTGTGAGATTATTGTCAATTATTTTAAAATTTTAAATCATTATATGAAAGTGTGGTTTAATTTTTATATATTCTATTGGCGACTACTTGTCATGTACTTTAGTTAGATATCATCCTTAATTGTTATTTTTTCTTATAAAAATCATAATGAACTCACCCGAGAGAGAGAGAGAGAGAGAGAGAGAGAGAGAGAGAGAGAGAGAGCACTTCAATCTTATCTCCATTACAATGCATTTTGTTTTATCAGGCTCTTCTTTCTCTGGAGTAAATGAATAGAAAAGAAGTAAGCAACTTTCTTATAGAATATTCTTAGGTTTTCTTTGGCACACGAGGAGTAGATCCACGATGTGATTGGCACGCACAGTGAATGCTCATCTCCTCCATTATAAAACTCTTACAGAGAATAAACTATGTGGGAAGATCTATCATCGCCCGTTCAATAACCCTACAATCACATCGCAAAAGCGAACGACTACCAACACTTAAAAAGACAGATGCTCCACGTTTAGTTTTACATAAATTTTCAATATTTTGAAATAGTTTTATACCTATTATACGAGGTAGATATCACATGACATACTAAATAAATATCATCAATCAGTCAAATTTGCTTATTACCTATTTAGTTCAATTGGTACTATAATTTGTAGATCCAAAATATAATTCTATGAATAAGAACATTACGTTCTCATGTCACATGATATTATCCTGCTTGGCTGGAGGATGGATTTGCTCCGTGGGCTCGTGCACGTTGTCGTTTAGAGAGTTTGGAAGAGCAGTTAGGAGGTCGACATGTGGCGAGCACTCCCGGCTTCTAGTGCGATCTTGGGTGTCGTTTTCCTTGCGTGCTCCGACCGATTACGTTTACACACCCCATTTCACCAAATCATTTGGGTGGGAGTGTGATGTGATGGGTCCTGTCCCCACTCATTGCCTTCCTCATTTATTTGGTTTACGACTTCTCTAGCAATTATAATTTAAAAATTCATTTTTTTTCCTTTCATGGTTTACTGAATGATAGTGAATATTCGTCGTGGAAACGGAAAAGAAAAAAAATTCCATTTATTTATCGATATTATGGTAATTTATGATATGATATAGATATCATATGGTAATCTTTTCCTCCGAAATGATGGGATTTTATATTGATCTGGTTGTCTCTTCATGGTGTTGCAGATTCTGCTTTTTAACAAGTCCTCGTTTTATTAGCCTTTCTATCTCTTATTTCACATCAAATAATTGTCTCTTAACTATTAATTGCATTCACAAGAAAATTAGAGTGCAATTATTGCTGAAGTGATTGAACTTGCTTTGGTAGCATCTGAGTCACTCAGTGCTATCACCCAAAAAAAGAAAACTTGCCCCTTTTTCTTTTTAGCGTTACAGTTCTTAATCATAAAGGGGGTGTTGCTTTCATTGAAGAAATGGAAATAATCAACGCGTGGATAGAAATTTCATAATTCGATACCTCTTGTCATAAAAGTGTGTGGAGCGAAGTGTTCTTGCCAAACCAATCTCTTGCAATTAGCTCTTCCTCTTTATCCGATTATTTAGATATTGGATCGTGTCTTGATCTCACCCCTTAATCTTTTTTAACATTGATTATGATCCCATGAGGCCTTGCTTGCTTGATTTTTTTAAAAGAGATTATGAATTCAAATCTTTCTAAATCTCTTATTTATTTCATTATATATAGCTATATAAAAATATGTATGTATGTGCGTAAATATCGATGATCTTTTATGTGAAGAAGAGTGTTCGAACACTTAATATTAAATATTGTCATCTCTTAACATTTAACTTTTTAGAATAGTTAATTGTGATATCATAAAATACAATGTCTATTCAGTGCATTTTTCTCTCTTCTAGACATAATCAAATCTCGCGAAAATGGTGTACTATCTCTATAAATTGAGAGAAAATTATAAGCTAAATCCTTTTATATTTGTCATAGTATATAATCTATACCCTTTTCTATATTAATGGAACACCTAACGCCCTAACAGTCTTAATTAAGTGAAGGATGCAAATTGATCATTTTCGAAATTAAAGGTTGGCAAGTGAGAAACGTTGATTGAATGTATTTATAGTATATATCTGTGTGTTTTCCTCCGTCCCCTGACTGAAGGAACTAAATCCAGTTATGCCCCCAGATTGAAGGAACTAAATCCAGTTATGCCTCTTATTGACGTGTTGGAAATCATAGACATCATACGTTTGCAAACTTAGATAAATTATTAATGTGTGTTATGTTCTTTTTTTTAAATCACCAATCAGAAAATTATTTGTAAATAATTTCCTTCAATCAAAATTAAGAGTCACATAAATGTATGTATTAGTTCTCTGTTGGACACACGTAAATGTGATGATTTTTGGTGATCAACAGAGAGAGAAAAGGGAAAAAGAACAGGAGATTGAAATTCCACTTGCTCAATCTCTTTGCAGACGCGCATGAAAGAGTGAAACTGGGGAGGTTGTCATCCACTTGATGGGTGTCGAAGAATATAGTGTGATGTTGGAAGGCCACTTTGTTGGATGGAGACCCTCTCTCTGGGCCATTTCGATTGCCCTAATAACTTGCATATTCTACATTATCTCCTAGCTACATTATATGGTGGAGAAGTCAATCCAGAATCATTATATAATGATGACGAGGGTCATGGAAAATAGTTGGAAAATATCTCGATTTTTAATCACAGTGACGCACGTTAACTCGGGTGCTTACACAGTTACAGGAAATATAGGTATGGGGATCCTCAAAATGCTTAGAACTTTATCTATAAGTTGATTAAGACATAACTTTTCGTACTTCCGTCCTATTAAATTAAATCAGTCACATCTTAAATTAGTAATAAAACCCGAATTGGTCTCACAGAAGCAAGAGGATGTTTTTCCACACCATTTTGGTACAACTTTTTAGCTCTAGCTATTGGAAAACACCTCACATCTTTATCGCTGCAGCAACATCCTGTAGCAGCATTTAGGAAGTTGCCCCTACTTAGCTTCAAGTGGACAACTTCAAGGTGCTATAAAATTAATAAATTTATTACAAACTACCTCAAGATTTGTCACTTTGCAATACACTTACTAATATAAGACTCCCACAACAATCTCAAATATACCAAACTGACTCTTAGTTTTTTAAAATGGAAGTTCGACTAAGCTATCAATTGCGAGGCTTAGGTTCGGATGCCATCTCTGATGTATACTACTACGAGGAGTCGTCACAAACCATTTAGGTAGTTGGTTGAATTTGATAAAACTTATTCCCATCTGTTTTGAAGTCTCCTTTGCACAAAAATTCGACCAAGATTCGACCAAGGTGCTCGTCATCCTTAGGAAATCCTTATTCACTTGTGGTGTAGGTGCGACTTGTCTGCCCAGCGCAAGATAATTCCAACTTTGCATCCGGTGTTGCGGTGGTTATAGACTTGCTCAAAATGGGCAGTACTAATGACTCAAACTTTTCGATTGTGGATATAGAATTCCTATAAATAATGCTCGGGGGTTGCTCGCCCTAATTGACCCATTTGAAACCCCCTTTTTTTCCTCTATATATATCTATCTGTACTGAGGAGTTACCTTATAACCACAACCGCCACCATTACGTGCTATATGTACATTGACAAGTTATGCGGTTCTCATAGGAGCTATGTCATCACTACGTGATTGACTAGTGAGAATTCAAAGCCTACGCTTGTAGATAAAATTTGTAGATTAAGAATACATGTAAGTGATAAGTAACCTAGGCAAGAGTTGCCCAATAAGGACTGTAGCTGTATATTGTGCTAGAACATTACACAATTACTAAAGGTGCATATGGTAATGTTTTTGTTCCTGTGAACAAATTCTATTCAAATATAATTTTTTCTTTTACTATTCCTCGAACAAGTTTGTAAGCAGAAGAACGTGTTGGTAACTGTGTAAAATTTCTATTTCCAAAATAAAAATGCGTTTGGTATGACTCTCGAATTCTTTTGTAACTTATAATTTCTTTTAATTTTTTAAATAATTTTATTACATTTTTCTCTTTTTTCTTTTCTACTTCTTCCTCTAGTTGGCCAACGATTGGTTAGACCAAAGCCAACGAGGTTGCCTTGAGCCTCACCATGGCTGGGCAAGGCTCGATCTTGCCCAAATCTAGCCAGGCCAAGCCGAGGTCGATAACTAGCTAGGGGAAGAAGAGGAGGAAGAGAACAAGAGAGAGAGAGAGAGAGAGAAGAAGAAAAGGTTTAGGCTTGACTCTTGAGTTGTTCACGGAATAAATAAATAATTTTTTTCTACTTATTGATTTTATTTCAAATCTATTTCCTAGAACAAATTTGTTCTCAATGGAACAAAAGCATACACAAGTGGATGTTCTGTTCTATTTTTGTTCTAAAAAATAAAAAGATAGAAAAACAAAAGTGTTATCAAAGGCATCCTAAATGAAGTTAATCCCTAGAGTTGTGCTCTATGGATCTTTTTTATTTGTCAGAAATCCGGAGTTTGTTCTTTTACCAGGCCATTGAATTGATCTGGTCATATGAGAATGATAAGAAATCGAAGTTGGAACTATTTCTGGGCAAATCCAGCGAATGTGTCATCCGATTTGATCTCCCGATGTACGTGGTGCTGGAAACACTTTTAGGATTTTATCTGTCATATATTATTTCGCTTGTATATTTTGTATCTCAGCATGCTCAGGGTATCGACCATGACAAAGTGTTGATACCTCGGCTACGTCATTTATAACTAACAAAAGATTTACAATATCTCATAATACAAAAACAAATTACCTTATTTCTGGTAAAACACAACCGCTCACTTCGGAATTGATTGGCTTGCTTCACGAACTTTCCTCATCCCACGACGATCATGTAAATAACCGTGAATTTAATCAGGTTCCTACCAAAATCTAGCATGAATTCCATATTGGCCGGTCTCGAGACAAAAGGGGCATCGTATTCTTGTTTTTTTCCCCTCTTTTTTCCCTGTGGGTCGCAAGAATATGTATTAATGATTTCATCATGAGGGACACACCACCTGAGTGAAGAAAAGGGAGATCTTGTAAAGGCGATTCGAATGATGCCCAATTTTTCTCTCCCATAGGGGCTAGAGAAAAGTTGAGCCTTTCAATGAAAACCCTACACATTTGAGTGCACACAAAAACCTCTCTCTCTCTCTCTCTCTCTCTCTCTCTCTCATATAGCTAGCTTCATGCGTAAGGGCATTGTACAGAGGCTTGATCAGCGTCCCTTTAGTGTGATACACTCCCATGTGATAGATACCAAACCTTGCCCACCATCTGTGTGCGCGAGAGAGAGAGATCGATCTTTGAAAGTGGGGTGATGTGGAAGAGTGACATGTAAGCAAAACACAAAGGGCCTAGTAGTTCGTATTGAGATCTCCCGTCCACTAGACAAGAAGAACCCACAGATCCACGCGTGTGCCTAAATGTTTTCATTCCTTTTTGCTTTTCTAGTTGTATTCCCACTCGGAATATTAAACTATTAGATTATATAGCCACAAAGATATCGAGCCTTCTCGTCATTTTTAACTAGTGACTCGCAAGCAAAGTGATACAAGAACTTCGTGTGTCAATTAAGAGATGGGTCGAAATCGGGAAATGCGTCATGCAGAGACTAAAACCCTAGCAACATGATGTCGGGATTAGTCCCTTGTCACTATGCAAATATCGAGTGGCTCAACTGATCAGCTGTGATGGTTGAGATCATGCAATTAGTGAGACATATTAAACTGTGGCTATTTTCAATGGATGTTGATGGGTTGATGTTTATTAATATATGTGAGAGAGAGAGAGAGAGAGAGAGAGAGAGAGAGAGAGAGAGAATCCAGCTCTCTTATATTGTTGTGAGTGGAGGTACTATGATAATTGGAATGATTGTGTGGATGGAAAGATCTATTGAATCTTTTATACGCTTAGGGAGCGCATGCGCACAATCAAGGCCCCCAAAGTTCTCATTCTAGCGTAAGCATGAGCACTGAATATGCATTTCCGTCCTAGCTTTTGTTTGTGTTGACTACTAAACGCTAGAGTCTCAATGCATTATTCATTTCTTTATCAGCTTTTGACAAAGCCTTTATCTAACCCCAACAATTTCGCTTCCTACTAAACTTTGAGGAAAAAGTATCGTATGCATCAGTTAACGCATATATTTTAGGAGCATGCGTGATATCACTCGACAGCGGACATGATTTCATCGATGTCAATATGGTACTACTCATCTTGTCATTGCTTGCGAAATGGATATACTCTTCCTTCATTATCTTTGGACATTTTCCACGCTATCGTCAAAGGATCAACACAAGGATAGCATAGCGTGCAAACTTCTTGCATCTCATTAGTTTGAAAATGAGATTTTTTTTTTCTTGCACTTTGGAAGCCAAGTAGTCTATGCATTGGTGTCTCAAGTACCACGAGCTTTAGGATAATGGGAGTAATGCAATAAACTTGTAAAAAATAGAGAAAGTACTTTGGGTATCAATTTCACTATTGACTGTTGAGGTGGGGGCAACGAGTTACTCATGACATTCAAGTAATTATGAATCTCAACTGACTTTACTTTTGAATTTTAAAATTATAATTGGTTTGTTTTCTTTCACCGGTCAATTTTTATGTGGTATGACTAGTGAATGAAATACTGTCTCTTAAAATTGACCGTAAGCAACTAAATAACTGCTTGTTTGGATAATATATGCATTTTCATTAATCAATCGAAGGATGGCCCAAATATTCAAGCTAAAAAAAGGTCTACTATTTCAAAGATTTGAGGTTGCGCCAGTCTTTTCACAAATTGCTTATCTAATTGGCTTGCTAAAGCTGAATTGTGAAATTGTCAAAAAACCTTAGACTTGTTGTATGATGACCAATTGCTAGCATCCATGTTAGCGATTTCTGACCAAAATTGATTGATAAGACTACATTGAAAAACACCGACCAAAAAAAAAAAAAAAAAAAGGACTTCATTAAAAAACTGTGAAAAAGTCAAAAACTTTAGAATTGAATTGGCTGTCGGTAGGACTTTTTGGACAATTATCCGGTCAAATTTTTTATGTTTTGTAGATTGGAAAAATTATCAAAAAGTCTTAAATTTATTGTACAGATATCAATCCAGTTCTTAATTTTTTAGTTGTACTAATTTAATCATAAATATTTTGATAGCATAATCATTCTAGCCAATTTTAGCCGAAATTCGTTAACGTGGATGTTGGTTGTCTTACATAGTACTTGTTGGATTGGGTGGGGCTTGCTTGCCATCACCTCAAATTAGCCACTAGCCAAAAGGAAAAGAAAAGAAAAACCTCATATATATGGACATTGGCTCGAGAGGATTTGGTCGGGGCACAAGTCAAACTTAGGGTGAAGTTTGGGACGGAAGAGTTTTTATTCCATGGATTCCAATACATGAACTTAGCCATTAAAATCAACTCTTCCAATCTTGGAACAACTTTTGCTTTTGTTCAAAGACATCTTCTTGGCGATATTATAGTGGGCCGACTTATATTTCTTCTGACCCCTTCATTCATTCAATGGAATAAAGGTTAGGCTACAATACTCATTTACATAGAATAATTCCATCATCGTCATCGTCAAGATCTCTTTCTCGTCATCTTTGAATATCGAGTCCAAGCTAAGAGATTAGATGCTTTACGTAAAATGCATGAATAGGCTGTTGTTAGTTCTTCTTTATTCCAAGTCGTGTTCCTTGGATCGATCGGAAAAGATCGGTTGCTGATGATCGACCAACCAACTTGTTGTTGCATGAGTCATGCGTTATCTTCTCTCCTGCCTTTGTCGATCATCCGGACTTTGGGAGAAATTCTATGTTGGTGTCTTTTCTTTGTACGAAACGCGAGGCCAAAAGATCGTGAATCTCTGCTATTTAAGAACATGCATTTTTGTGGTCTTCACAGTGAAATTGATTGGAAAAAATCTTTAAAGATATCTTCAACATCACTTGAAAGAAAAAGTCGTCTCGAAGTTCAATCATTTTTTTATAAAATCTCGTCTTATAAATGATAAATTCAATACCGAAATCTGTAAATTCATCTAGGTTCTTTGTATATATCGCACTAAGATTGACAATAGTTTTAATTTTCTCCTTTTTATCCTTTTCTTTAAATATCTACGTGATGTGATTTATTTGGCGCGCTTTCCTTACTATTTAACTAGTAAGATGAAAATGCGTGTCTTTCGTTTGTTTTAACTAATTGATATCAATTTTCAATTTACAGCTTAGGAGAGAAAGGTATTATCGGACAATTTATAAAATAAAAAAGTATAACCAGCAATTAGATATGACAAACATTGTTTTACAAATTGGTGTCGAATAGACATTTCTTGTAAGGCCTAACCAAACTTTACTTTTCATTAAGAAGCGTTCAAATAAACTAAAACAAGTCAAAATTATTTTATTATTTATAAATAAAAACTTAAATAAACATCTCATAACGGGACCTTTGGTAGATGTTATAATAAAAAATGACATAAATGATTCTTAAACTTTAATCAAATGTTCAACATCATTCCTAAACTATTTCATCCTTGAACCTTTAATTTGTTCAATATAATTCATGAACTTTTAGATTTATTCAATGTAATATCTAAACTTTTGATAATGTTCAATTAATTCCCGAACTACATAAAAATGTTCAATATAATCAGTGAACTTGAATAAAGTTTAAGGACCGCATTGTATAAATTTAAAAGTTAACGGACAATATGAATTCAATGATTATTTGTGTGATTTTTCATGTCAGAAAGGTTGATCAAATACTTAAAAAGGTTGTGCATGTGCGGAGTTTATAGACATTTGGCGCTTGATGATGACATTTTCTTGCTTTCGTGGTTTCTTGAATTGATTACCCTCCAATTTCGAGGCCCATGAGCTCCATCTTCATAGCCTTTTTGACGTAGGGGAAATCATTGTTTACGTCCATCCAACCCGACTTGCATAGAGATTTGTCCCTATAGTGCACCAATATTCTGATTTCACGTACTTCCCATCATCCACATGGTGTTTGTTCGCATCATTAGATTCTCTCGATCTCGACACACGCAATGGGAGCTCGCGCGAACCTATTACTAGCTGGCCACGGAAGCTTGCAGAATGCAGATCCCCATGAAGATCTCACGTCTCATCTTGGGCTTGTCGCCATTGACGTTGTGTTTGTGATGTGAATGAGTTTTGCTTTCATGGGTCAAGCATGAAAGTCGAGGAATCGAACTGACGAAAACGACGTTTTCCAATTCAAACAATAGAGACTGTCGACTTAATTATAATCGCAGAAGCCTTGTCGTCTCTTTTCCTGTATGTCGTGCAATGCGCCAATGTGGGTGTCAATCCAGCTTTCTTACCTTCGACAAGAAATGTCTATCCTAGTATTGAGCAATATGCTTTTGCCTTTTTTTCTTCTTTCTTTCTGTACCGGATCCTATATTCATATTTGATTGGAGGCCTAACCACACAAATCCTAATTTTTCTCTCTGTCTCTTACTTCTACCTCCCATGCCTAATCTTGTAGTTGAAACTTATCAAGTATGTCCTAAATTCTATTTTAGGTATTTCACCCAAATTTAGTTTTAATATCCGAATCGAAATTTGTGGCGATCTGACTTAAGAAAAATATTTGAAGGTTTTATATGGTAGCAAAGGGGCTTGGGCTTGCCGAAGCCCTGCTACCCCATACTGGAGCAACATGTATATTATTTTTCTCAAGTTATTAGGTTAAGAGAAGTATAAACAGAAAGAGTTTTACGGTTTTTTAGCCACCTTTTTAAATTCTTGAATTTTTATAGTGGATTTTGCCTATTCTCTTCTCATGATTTTTCCGATTAGGATTTTCCATTTAATCTGTGTGTTCTTTTTATTTTTCTCGGTTTTAATTTGGTCATAAGTTTTGCATTGGTTATAACAATTTGGTATTAGAGCCATAGGATTTTTCAATCTTTTTGTTATGACTTCAAGTTTAGCAATAAAATTTGATACTAATAAGTTTGATGGGAGTGACAATTTCAACCTACGCACGTTCATATGTTTGTTCATATGTAGGGGTTTGAAGAAAACTTGATTTGGGAAAGGGAGGAAACCATTAGCACATCGAATAGAACCTATGAAGAATTAGATGAAAAGGCTACCCCTATTAGCCAATTGTGTCTCATGAATGAAGCTCTGTAGGAGGTACTAGATCAAAAAGCAACTATAGGTTTATGGACGAAATTGGAGAGTATTTTTTGACAAATCCTTCACCAGCTAGTTGATGCTCAAACAACAACTTTTCACTCTTCGTATTGGTTGAAGGTGATTCTCTTAAGTCTCATATTTCTAAGTTCAATGTCATTATCTACTAAATAAGGTGTATTGAGGTTAAGATTGAATATAAGAATCAAGTATTTTTATTGTTAGTTTCATGACCTCTCTCTTATAAGAATTTTAAAGAAATTTTGATTGTTAGTAGAGAAACTGATGATCTTGAAGATGTCAAGGCTAAGCTTCTAAATAAGTAAAATCTCGATACATACTTGATTTATGAATGTTGTACTTGTAATGATCACAAGGCTAGTTTAGTTGCGAGGGAAAGGTTTGTCAAGAGGAGGATAGTTTAGTTGCTAGGAAAAGGTTTGTTGAGAGGAGCAATAATAGTAGGAGCATGTCAAATCGAAGTACAAGGATCTAACCTGCAACTACTGTAAGTCTAAGGGGCATATTATAATAATTGTCTAAAATTGAAGGTAAAGTAATAAATAAAAATAAAATAAATCAACAGAATCATGGGAATGCAAATTAACAGAACAATCAAAACTACCATAGAATACAAAATTAGGGAAATGAAAATCTTGCTCAAGCTAATGTTGCTAAGGAAGAAAATGAGAATTGGTTAGTAGTTGCAAAAATAAATATAAATTTAGTAATAATTAATTTCTTAATTTAGGTTGTTCGTACCATATGTATCCTAATCATAATTCGTTCTCCACATACAAGGGATATAAAGGTGAAGGTACTTTAATGGGAAACAATACTAAAATGCAAAGCCATTGGGATTGGAAACTATTAGCATTAAGATGCACAACAACATGATGAAAACCTTGAAAAATGTCAGACACGATCCTAATTTGAAGAAGAACCTCTATTTGGGTATACTTAATGTGAATGGTTGTAGATTTATGGCTGAAGATGAAATTATGAGGATTATGATAAGTTCACTTTTGTTGATGAAATATCTGACAAATGGCACTTTCAATCAACTACAAGGCACTACAGTTACTAGTTCAATTATAGTCTCATTCACTATGATAGAATTAGACAATTCTAAATAGTAGCATATGAGATTAGGCTATATGAGTATTAGAGGGATGGAGGAGCTGAGTAAGTCTTATGTGTGCTGGAATTCTACAAGCATTATGTTTTTGGGAAAAAGAAAATGGTCAAAACAAAAATTTACAAAATAAATGGCACTTTGGATTATATTCATTCTAATCTTTTGGGGCTTGCAAAAGTTTATTTGAAAGGCATTGATTCAAGGTATCTACTCACTTTCATTGGTGATTTTTAAAGGAAGATTTCATTCTATTATTTAAAGCAGAAGAGTGATGTTTTTGTTACATTTGAGCAGTGGAAAACATTTATAAGCAGACTAGTAAGAAGATCAAGTGGTCGAAAATAGACAATGGGCTTGAACCTTGTGGAGGCAAGTTTAATGAGTTCTGCGAAAATGAAGGCGTTGTCAGGCATCACACTATAGTAATTATGCCAAAGTAGAATGGTGTTGTGTTGTAGACAAAATTCTTAGGTCTATCGCCTTAGGTCATACCTAGTTTTGTAGCCTTAAGTCAAACTTAAGCAACATAATTCCTTTTTTTTATTATTTTTTATAATTGAGGATTCTACCATGGGCTCCGTGCCTAAAAGGCTCTTGAGGGCCGGGTCCCTATACCTCGAGAGAGACTAGCCCAGTAACCCACCGCCAGGGCCCCCCACTTAAATCACTAGCAATTGCGGATTTTGAACTCTCAATTTCAACGATGAGAAAGGGATTCTCAACCAACGTAGCTACTCATGGATGGATAACATAATTCCTTCTTTGTTGTCATTAATATCGTAAAAAGGTTCTATGCCTACGAACATGCAATGTTGGCACCTTAGCTTATACCTGAAGCGACAAAAACATGATTTGGTCGCCTTCGATCATCCCTAAAGCGGAAAGACATGGTTGCCTTTGATCGACCCTAAGGCGACAAACATCGACTATTAAAAAGGGATACTCAAAAAAGCTTCAAAAAGAAAGAATTTCGACATGTTAGATGCTGTCCCAGTCTTTAATTTGAAGTTTGACAAATCACTCCGAATTAGTTCCTTCCCTACCTTGTACTAAGCCCATTGGACTCAACATTGGGTTTATTCATGGGCCTATATCGATTGAGCTGGGAGGGCTTAAAACTTGAGCACTCGAGATCATTTTGATCCAACAAATTTGACATCATCAATACTCACCTTGCTTGATATTCGAGCCCAAGCTTTCAATCACTGAATTTCGATTTCCCCGAATAACTGCAGTGAACCTTTTATCGGTAAGAGTGATGTAACATTGCCAATCTCCCGTCGGTGTTCCGACAAGAGTCCGACACCATGTCTTTCGAATGTCCGAGGCTATCACGCGAGCTTTCTTTAACCAGAAAAAAGTTGGTTCGGAGAACGTTCAAAGCGCATCGGTTGCTAATGAACTAGAAGTAGGGCCAGTTTGATTGGGCTCTTAGGGAATACATTTGTAAAAATATAATTATCTTTGAGGTGAAGGGGTTTTTCGAAATGCAAATAGCGTTTGGTGAATTATAATTCTAAAGTGTATTGAGAAACACTTTTGACCCAAAATACTATTTGGTAAAATTTGCATTTGTAAATGACTTTTATTAAATTAAAAAAAACATTTGTAATTTTTTTTTTTTGAAGTCTGGCTGACGGTCACCGGGGTCGAGCAACCCTTAGGCAACGGTCGCCGGCACATGTGACCCCTTGCCCGGCGATTGTCGGCCTCCGGTTGGCTTTTTAATGTGGTGGTGTGCGGTGGTCTTGGAGAAGATGAACAGTAACTGAACTTGAATTCCGAAATGTAAGTTCCCAAAGGACTTCCAAATCTATTTTGGACTAGGGATCCTTAGGGTGCGTTTGGAAACACTTTTGGGGGAAGTCTTTAGGAAAATGTAAACACCTTTGAGTTAAAGGTGTTTTCTAAAATGCAAACCGTATTTGGTAAATTGTACTTTGAAAGCCCTTTGTGAAGTATTTTGAGCAAAATACTTTTGTTTGGGAAATTTTATTTATAAATGAGCTTTGTGGTAAAAATTCTAATTTTAATAGTGTACATATACAATAGATATATTTAGATATATATATATATATATATATATTTAGTTTTTTAATATGGTAAAAAAAAAAAAAAAAAAGCACATCCACAACACCATGGGTCTCCTTCCCGGCTTCGAAGTGGGCGGTCGTGGGTCCCCGACGACCTCATCCCGCCGATCTCCCTCCCCTCCCCACCACGCTCTCCCCGAACACACCCTAGCTCCGTCGTCGACACCGGCTCGCCTCTCCCAATGTTACCTCTCCGCCGTCGCCTCCTCCGACTTCGTCTTCGTCCTCCACAACACCACGCCCTTCTCCTTCTCCGCCGCCCACCGCTCCTCCGGCGACGTCCTCTTCGACACCTCCGCCTCCGACTCCTCGGCCTTCCTCGGCTTCGGCGACCTCGGCGACCCCGGATCGGGGCGGCGAGGTCGCGCGACGCCGCCTCGACCTCGGCGACCTAGATCCGGGCGTCGAGGTCGCGGGAGGACCTCGCGCCCGGATCTAGGTCGTGCGACCTCGCGCGACGCCGCCGCGACCTAGATCCGGGGGCGGCGAGGTCGCGCGACTTAGATCCGGTCGCCGCCGAGCCTCCGGCTCCGTTTGGTCGCAACCCGGACCTACGACCGGATGGGTCGCGTGGCCCCGACGAGCTCCGTTCGGAGGTCGCGGTGCGGCGGCGATGGTCGCCAGCAACGCCGTGACTCACGGAGGTCGCCTGACTCTCCGACGACAATCGCTAGGTTGTCGCGACCACGCCGGCCACCCTCGACGGAGAAGACGGAGAAGATGAACAGTGCCTCACAAGGGCAAAAAACGGAAAAAAAAAAAATGTTCGTAAGGACAATTTCGGGAAAAAAGAAAAAATGAACAGTACCCACTTGGCATGCCGAAAAAGCCGAAAAGCCCAAGACAGGTGAGGACTTGCCTTGGGCTTTCAGCTTCACAAAGCCTGGCATTTCGGGAATGCGGGCTTGCCAAACGGGCTGGCATTTGTCCAAGGACCTTTAAGCCTCCAAAGGGCTTTGAGAAGTCCTTCCCAAACGCAGCCTTAGAGTCTTTTGGAGATGCAATTGCATCTTGTCAAAGTCGTCCAAAAAATTGAACTAAACGTGTTTGCATTTGGCTAAAGGACTTTAGAGCCCCAAAGCCCATTCCCAAAACCGAACCAAATGGGGCTGTAGATTCGATGAACGGAGTAACTAGCGCCGGCGGTCGGCCCATGAACGTGGCCCACTTTTTCCAGTACGCCAGAGAGGCCCGGGCCCAGCCCAAAACACGCCATAGCGTCACGGCCCAACATCAACTCGGAATCACGGCCCATTTCAGAGCGCGAGAGAGAGAGAAGGAGGGGGAATGAAGGAGGAGAGAAGGTGACGCAGAAGCAGAAGCAGATCGACTGAATCGTGCCGTCGCGTGGACTTGATCGGCGACGACGGCGGCGGCGGCGGGGCGGGGATCAAGATCGTGCTCGTCGGAGAGGGGGCGCGGCGGAAATGGCGACGCTAGCTCCGGGGCTCTCGAGGAAGCTGAAGAAGGTGCTGGAGTCGCGCACGGACACGCCCGACGTCCTCGGGTCCCTCAACACCCTCTCCACTTTCTACGCCGACAACACGCCCCAGGCCCGCCGCAACCTCAGATCCGCCATCGAGAAGCGCGGCCTCGACATCAATCGGGAGTTCCTGCAGGCCTCGGATAACGCGCAACGGGTGCGTGTTCTCTCGCCTCTTTTGCTGTGTGCCGGGTGAGGCTTTTTCGCCGCGTCGGAGCGTGTGGTGGATGGATTGGAGTTATGACGTGATTGCGCTTTTTGGCCTCAGGCATTGGATCGCGTGGAGGAAGAGGTCAATGCGCTCGCCGAGTGCTGCGATAGGTGAGTCAGTGGTGAAGCTGCCTGCGGAGATTGTGCTGTCTGAGTATGTCGGAATTGATTGTCGTCTGCAGATGTGTTGCTTGTGGTTGTTAGATTTGGACCTCGTAATGTGTTTTTAAATTGTTGAGATAAGCGGAGCGTGTTGCTTTTTCGCAATCTGCTAGATGAGGGTGAATCGAGTTCATTTCTGCTCTGGATCTTAAGTTTGCATTCTGTAATCCGATCGATCTAGCTAGAATGCAACATAATTGATTAGGTTTATAAGAGGACATGTGCTGGAATTTGTATATGGGTTTCACAGCGGGAGTCTTAAGTGAAGAGGGAAAGAAATTATTTGAAGGAGATAAATGCTGTATGAAGGAGATAAATGTAGTTACTGGCTACTTGGGAATTGAAAGTGCTTTCACATTTTTGCATAAAGGTCGAGAGAAGATGATGAGTCAGCCTGATTTATATCAAATGAATGAATTTAGATTTTTGCTGTTGCGTTGATAACTTGATTTCTCATGTAATAAGAAATATAATTGATGGTACAGTGAAGATATGCTACGATAGTTTGGCCTTAGATTGAATTTGCTAGGACTGTTCTCTTTTCCAGTTTAAGATGAGAAAATGGTTAGTCTGAACATGAATTTCACTAGGACTGATATGTCTTCACAGAATAGCAAAAGCATTGGGCAGTTGCACTGCTAGCACAGGGGACATCATCAGTACCACAGAGAGGCTCAAACAAGAACTAGAGATGACTACACAGCGGCAGGAGATTGTGTCATGCTTCCTACGTGACTATCAGCTCTCTAATGAAGAGGTTGACCCTGAATTTAACATCTGGCTACTTGATTTAGGCCCTTTATTACTGCTTGGCTCCACATGATGCATTTCATATGCATTGAAGTTGGTTGCTGTGTTACTAGATAAATGCACTGAGGGGTGAAGATCTTAACGAAGAATTCTTCAAGGCCCTTTCCCATGTTCAAGAAATTCATGCTAACTGCAAGATACTTCTTCGGACACATCACCAGGTAAATCCTCTCTTCTATAAAGACATTCAGGATACTACAGGCAATGATAAGCATTATATATATGAAAATAGTGTACTTTATCTGTCTCTCTAAGGGTGGCTTTATCCGTACTTCAGTTTTGATGGAGAATTAGGCACCTTAAGAAATAAAGCTCATCGCTATCTGAGAGAGAACATTTTCAAAATGTAAGGCTTGGTTGGGACAGTTGATCTTTTCTTTCCCTTCTTTCTTCCTTCTCTTATAACGGGCAAAGTTTCACAACTGGTGCTACTGCAGATGTCAGACATGTCCACCCAGTCTCCTTTTTGTGTCTTATTAGTTCTCGTGACAGTAATCCTTGGTGACATACTTTCTTTGAGGTGCAGTCGAGCCAATTATTTTGATGGAAACAATTATTCCATCTATATTCATCTTGTTATGTATTGTGTAAGGAGAACAATAGTAAACCTTGAACAGAACATACCTATCTTTGTTGTTAAGTTAATGGTTTCTTCATTCAGGAGAGAAAAAAAAATTTCAAAATTCATCAAGAACTAATGGAGTTTATACTTGGTTTGTCTCTCAAATTCAGCATCCTATTGCACTTGTCTTCACCAAGTCACCACACACCACAAAAAGTTGCATAAAGAATATACAGACAAAAGAAAAAGAAAGATCTAAAAGGAATGGGTCCTTAGGAGGTTTCTGTGGATCCTTCTGTTTCGCCTTATGTCCTAAAAATATCACCTTTCTTTCCCCTTCTTTTGATGGGTTGCATTATTAAATCAGCTCGCGTTGCCAAAGGAGGTTGTGGCTCAAAAGAAAATTGAGTGGACTCGAGACACAAAACAAGATTGCTTATCTGCTTAGAAGCATGAGGCTTAGGCACGCTGCATGTTTTCCAGTATTGTTCTCTTTCATTGTTTAATTGCCCTTTTTGCTTCTCTTTTTTCCTTGCTGAGCTTTACATGCTCCTCTTACACTTCTGGCGATGCATCATAGCTTTCAGTAGTTGCGATTTGCTGTATCATGAGCTGGAAAAACCTGTAAAAAAATTTGACTTAGATGAAGGCTAAGTGTGTGATACTTTCTCATTTTCATTGCTTCACAGCGTGCAGGCTTGGAACTTATGGATATGATGGCTGTGTATCAAGAAGGGGCCTATGAGCGCTTGTGCAGGTCAGCCGTCTTAAAAGGCTTCATTTACTATGGGTTTGTTCTGCATGGTTTTGTGGCTACCTGGCTTGGTCTTTCCAAATTTTAAGATGTGGTTTTAGGGGCAAGAGAATAATGCATTTTAATCTGCAGAAGCTGATATGTGGTCTTGCTTTAATCTGCAATAATTATATAAAGAGCAACTTTATAAAAATCATTACATGTAGGATAGTTTTCACACTGTCCCATCTTATCGTCACTGATTCTTAGATTTTCTTGTTGTACTGTTCTCAGAATTACCATTTTAAGAAACTTTTAGCCTCCGGTATCTCTAGATGATGTGATTTTTATGGTTTTAATCTTAGGTGAGAAAGACCGGCACTTAATGATGGTGGTCTCTTAGCTGGCACAATGTTCCAACCCCTCCAGTTAATTAGTGTCTTCTCCTGGAATGAAATTTCATAGTTACTGAGTAGATGAAACACAAAGTTCATGATCTAAGATCTCTTTTGAATTAGTTCTTCAGATACAAATATCTGTGTGCATGATTGATGTGATTGTGTCCCTGACTTTGTTAATGGCTTGAACTTTGTCATTGCATGAGGTGACATCTTCATAACTTTTCATTTCTAAATTGGTCTTATGTCTTGAGCCTTCTTCCTTATCTTTAAAAAAATTGATGTCTTTATCTCTGTTTTCCTGTTGGTACTATGGTTGATGGTCCTTCTTACTTCTCATTTAGGTGGGTTCAGGCAGAGTGCAGAAAATTGGGTGACACTGATAATCCTGAAGTCAGTGAGCTATTGAGAACGGCTGTTCGTTGCCTGAAAGAGAGGCCCGTGCTTTTCAAATATTGTGCAGAGGAGGTACTCTACTTTATTTGCAGTAGAGTTCGATAAGTGCTTATCTTTCCTATTTAACTAATATTATTAACTCTTTCCCTGTATAGGTTGCCAATTTGAGGCACAATGCATTGTTTAGAAGGTTTATTAGTGCTCTTACACGAGGTGGACCTGGTGGAATGCCTAGACCCATTGAAGTACATGCTCATGATCCTCTGCGATATGTAGGCGACATGCTGGGATGGCTACATCAGGTGTGTTGTGATAACTATCATCTGATTTTTGTTTTTGTTCTACTGCTACTTGTGGACTCATAGTTCCCATGACGGCTATTTAAAATTTTTCAATATTGTGAGAATGCAAATGTTTGGTGGTCAAACATGATTTTTAAAAGACAATCGTGTATAATATTAATGATGTATGTTGCTTTCTTGCAGTCCTTAGCATCTGAGAGAGAGCTTGTTCTGGCATTACTTGATCCAGATGCAGTGGTGGATACTGGGCCAACTGCTACTCGTTTCTCGAACAACTTAGAAAATGGTTCTGGGAAAGCAGAATCTGACATGACATTTGTTCTGGATAGAATTTTTGAAGGAGTATGTCGGCCATTCAAAGTGAGAGTTGAACAAGCATTGCAATCTCAACCCAGCCTTATAGTGTCTTATAAACTTAGCAACACCCTTGAGTTTTACAGCTACACGGTCAGTTGAACTCTTTTCTTCTTGTATGCATTCTTTCTAATCCCACACCTTTTTCACTGGTTATGACTGTTTAGTGCAGATATCAGATCTGCTTGGGCGAGACACAGCTCTCTGTAACACAATTTGGGCCCTAAAGGATGCAGCTCAGAGGACATTTTTTGAAATTTTGAGAAGCAGAGGAGAAAAGCTATTGCGGTATCCTCCACTTGTTGCTGTTGATCTGTCTCCTCCATCAGCAGTTAGGGATGGAGTCTCAGTGTTGCTTGAAATAATTGAGACCCACAATAGCACTATGGTACCTGCGTCCACTAAGAAACCTGACTTTGATCCAGTGATTTCGGCCATGCTCGATCCTATTATTCAGGTTTGTGCGTGGATGTACTGAACTTTTCTATTGCTTGATGTAAAAAGAAGACAATATAACTGCAGAATGTATCCTGTTACGGAAGTTTACACAGACCCAGTCAAGTCACTAGAGTCCTCCAGAATCTTAGTAAAGATAAGGATTGTCCCAGCTGACATACTCCCTGCAGAATTGATTGCTGATATGGTTGATAAAACTGTCATGAGAAGCATGATGAAAAACTTGTTATTCTATTATTGA
This sequence comes from Eucalyptus erythrocorys, assembly GCA_014182555.1. Taxonomy (NCBI): domain Eukaryota; kingdom Viridiplantae; phylum Streptophyta; class Magnoliopsida; order Myrtales; family Myrtaceae; genus Eucalyptus; species Eucalyptus erythrocorys. The sequence continues at coordinate 35,552,394 of CM024600.1, read as the reverse complement.
ATGCAGATGTGTGAGCAAGCGGCAGAAGCACACAAATCAAAAGGATCTAGTCATTCATCAAGAAGGAGAATAAGTTCTGACTCGAGCCAGATTAGTAAATCATCTGTTGATGCCATCTTGTCAAATGGAAGCCCTGCTCCCTCAATTCAGGTTATTAGTTCTTTTCTATGATACTTCCTTCCAGCCACATTTTTTTCCAGCTTTTTTCATTTCATTTTTTCCAGCCAAAAGGGTTCCATATATTGAAGTCGATCCAGTAGCTAGTTCGCAAAATTCAGATGACATCTTTTGCACCTTTTTCAACTGCCTGTCATTCAACTAATGTCGAAAGAAAAAATAAATGGATTCCAGCTAGCTAGTTTGCAAAAGGTTTCCACTTCTTCTTCTTCTTCTTCTTCTTTTTTAACCAGCTTTTTCTTTTCATTTGTCCAGCCAAAAGGATTCCATATGTTGAAGTCAATCCACTAGGTAGTTTGCAAAATTCTGATGACATCTTTTGCACCTTTTTCAACTGGCTGTCGTTCAACTAATGATGAAAGAAAAAATAAATGGATTGCAAATTTTTTTGGGGTGGTGGGGGAGAGGAGGCTGTTGTTTAATTATAAAGATAAGCAAGGATGGTTATACTGGGGGAATTCATAAGTTGCTTTTGCTCCGAAGTCCAATTCACTTTGTTTTTTCCTTTTAAGCCAATCATCATGCATGATAAAAGATTTGGATGAGTAGAGCACAGTTGTGCACATTGTACTGCAGAACACTCATTCTGCAAAATACAGCAGTTGCAATTTTATTCAAAGGAACATTCCGATTCTTCAAGTGCATCCGAATACTGGAAATGAAATTGGTACAGGAATATGCTATACATGTCAAACCCTTTCCAGTCTACCAAACGACTCCCTTTATGTCAGGAAACGATGTGGTTACTGTCCTAGTTCAACTTAGTAGAATGTCATAGTTCACAGGGGGTGTCAATTTAGGCCCACGTAGTTGAGTGTTGTTAATTGAGGGTTTGATGGTCACAAGCGTGAATGGGCCACGGTATAAGACATGGAAATTTGAAATCCTGCTCAAGCTCAATAGGTTACTTTTTTCTGTATTTGAGCTAGGTCTTGGAATATATTTGAAATGCTTTATAATCAATATTGACTCCACCCGACTCCATATTCTTCGAGGGTTGTGCTGAAACTGAGCTCAACTCTTTTGCTTATTCTTGTATTCAGTCAAATTCAATTAGCAGAGTGTTTCAAAGTAATTGAACTGCAAGAAAATTTCTTTGGGAGGACTATGATATTTGGCTTACATATTTCGCACTTTGGGAAGACAACAATTTTTGAAGTCACAAACGTGAATTGGCCATGGTCTAGTTGACATCATATTTAACTTACATCTTTCTTGTTGTCTATTGGTTTTCAGCCCACTTCTGAATCCTGAAACCAAAATTTTCTTTTCTATGCAGAATAGCGAGCGGCCATCCAAGATATTCCTCATCAACTGCTTATGTGCCATTCAACAGCCATTGCTAGGGCACGCAGTAGCTGCTGAATATGTGAAGAACTTGGGATCCTTGATAGAAAAACACTTGCATGTTCTGGTGGAGAAAGAAGTCGATGCCATTCTTAGGAGATGCAATTTATCCGATAAGATGCCTCTCTTTCGGGATGCACTTAACAAGGAGACGAGTGGCTCAACCAGCAGAGTCCGTTTGGCCGATTCTGAAGAGACATCTCCATCTGCTCTGTCAGATTGTTTGAAGGCCTTCTTTGGCCTTATTTTGGGAAGTGAGAGTTCTCTTCCTGAATTCGAGCAGATGCAAGTCCCAAAGTTGAGGTCCGAAGCTTGTGTTGAGGTGGCTAAGTCCCTGGCAGAAGCATATGATATCATCTATAACGCGATTATGGATCCAAGTAACGGATACTCAGATCCCAGATCATTGGCAAGGCATCCCCCAGATCAGATAAGAACTATCTTAGGAATATGAATACTTGGAGAAGTGAAATGCTTTTGTTTATTTTGGACTTTAGGTATATCGATGTACTTGATAGTAAAATTTGATTCGATTCATGAATAAGCTTTCTCGTCAATACATGGTGTTGCAATATAAGTTACCGTTCGTGGTTTCGTTGTGAGATATTCATCTGTATTCGCTATGATGAGATTTTCCGAGTTTTATGCCACTGATTTCTGCAGTTCTTTCGATTTTTCTTTCTTTGGCGTGAAGTTTTCTGTGGGGGCCATTCGTGTTGGATTTGAAAAGAATTCCACAAAAAGCCAAAACACAGAGACTTTAGACGGTCAACAAATTCCTCATTTGGCAAACAACAGTAACCAAATTCAGATGGGTTCAAAGTCCTCAAATCAAAACAACTAGTTTGGTAAAGGTTAGCATCTTCTAATAGTTCATTCCAAATGATGTCGATCTTGCGTGCGCAATTCGCACAGAAGTCAATGTTGTGTATTGCAAGTTCTATCTAGTAAGTGTAATACCTAACTCCCTTTGAACCAACCGCGGAGCACGCCGCGGAGCACGCCATTTAGATAAAGGACAGAAACATTCCCTTCTCATTTGAACTTTATAATTGTCAGTAAAGTAAAAAATTCATAAATGAATTTCTGATTTTTATTGGTACAATTGGTAAGCAACTCAGTTTGTAGATAAAAATCGATACTCTTCCTCCATGTTTGTATTCATAATTATAAAAAAGAAAAGAAAAGATCACTTACAAGTATGCAAAAACACCCTTCAAATGATTTTTCTAAGAACTTTATTATATGCATTTTGCGGATATAAGAAGGCAACATCTATATTATATATGTCTGTCTCTATATCTTTCCATAATTTCATTGTCTCTTCCATATTCTATCTCTTAGACATCAAGCTAGGCCGACTTGAATCGACATGTGCGTATAGTAAGGAAAATATGTCCATCTTTATATCTATCTCAAACCCTTTTTAAGTGAATATTAAATATATTATATTTCACTCTAATCCACAGAAATATAATTCTCATTTTCACAAACTCTCACAAAGTAAAAAGTTTATTTTCAAGGGCTTGATAATCCTTATGTGCAAAGATTACAACAAAGCAATTGGTTGTATTTATGAAATATACTAATGTGATTCATGTGCTTAATTCTGTTCGACTTAACTCTCTTTTAAATTGTGATCCAAAAAGAAAGACTCGCTTTCGAATGCTATGATAATAGCATATTCTTTAACATTTTGAATTATTTGCATCTCAATATTTTTTCTTAAATTTAATTATAAATGTCACATTCAAACAAAAGTAAGATAAGAATACTATTTGATGATCTAGAATTAACCAATTGGGGGATAATTAACAAATGAGTTATCTTGATTAAAAAAAAAATCTTATCCTAGGTAACTCAATTTCAAATTTGAGGGTGATTATCATCATCATTATCATCGTGATTATTACCATTATTTCGGTGAGAGAATCGTTATTTGTTATCTAACGCGGCAAAAACAAAGTGGATAAACATCAGACCAAAATTCAAGAACAACTTCAAAAGACAAAAAACATGACATAAACAAAAACAAAAAGAATATGACGTTTGAAGCTTTATTGAAGGCACCTGCGCTTACGCCGCTGAGTAAATACGTGCGGGAATCGCCGAGACAAAATCCAACAGCTCCTCCGCGTGAAAAATCTTTCCCTGCCTCTTCTCCGTCTCCTCTCGATTCGATTTCGCAGTCGCTGGATCTGCAGAAATTCCTAAGAAAAGCTCGACCAGGAGCAGGAGGAGGTGAACAAGAATCGGCAAGAATCGGCAAAGAATCGGCAGTGGCTTCCCTCCATTCGCCTTCCGCCCCGTCGCCAGGTACCTCCGATTCTCTCTCCGTCGTCACCCACCTGCATTGGGCTTCCCGGATTCGATCGCCGCCCCTGTCGATCCGTACTGTAATGGGGGGGCGCTGGATTGCTGTGCGCAATTAGGAAGGCGGCTCTTTTTAAGCGAAAAAGTTTGTTCCTTTCTGCGAAATCTGATTCCTTTTGCGATCTCCGTGAGTCTGTTCCGTTTCGACGGGTTCTGATCGATCGCTGATTGGTCAGGAAGCTTTGCTGCGTTCGCCTGCTGAATAGCGGCTTCGCACTCCGCAGGATCGAGTGCAATGCCGAGAAAGCTGGCGTTTTTCTGTTTCCGGGCGCTGGAGTTTTGGGATGTTTCGGCGACGGAAAGGCCGTGAGGTTGTTTTCATGTAGTTGACTGCGGATGAGTGCTTTTGAGATGGTGGACTGACTGTGAGAGCGGGCCTCCCGTGTTCCGGTCTTGATAAGGAGAGGAAGATGGTGCTTAGTAAAATCGCGGATCTCTTTTCGGCGGTGAAGGGCCGGGGTTCGGGTCTACATGCCTCCGGCGTTCGGTATATGATGCCATCCGGATTGCCTCCCCATGGGGGTTCTTCTGCTTATACTTCTGGCTTCACAAACGCTGGGCATAAGAACAATTTGCGGCATTCGTCGTCTCTCCAAGATTTACCATCACATCACGGGCTTGTTTTCGATGATGGCAATCTCAATGGAATGCACTCTAAACCTCCTCACCCTTTGTGGAGAGATAATGTCGTGTCTAGCTTTTCGAAGGAGAAGTCTTTGCCAGGAGGAAGTGCATTTCCACGGAGGAAATGGTTACGGACGATCTTGGTTCTTTTATGCCTCCTTTTGTTTTTTCTATTAATATACATGGTGGCAATGTATGCCTATGCATATTGGTCTCAAGGAGCATCCAAATTTTATGTCGTTTTAGATTGTGGGAGCACAGGAACTAGAGTTTATGTATATCAAGCATCTCTTAATTACAAGAAAGATGGAAGCCTTCCTCTTGTGATCAAGTCCTTCAATGAAGGTGTAAAGAAGAAACCCCAATCTCAGAGTGGACGTGCATATGATCGCATGGAGACTGAACCTGGATTCGACAAGTTGGTCCATAACGTATCTGGCTTGACTGCTGCAATAAATCCACTTGTTCGGTGGGCAAAGAAACAAATTCCCAAGCAGTCTCACAAGACTACATCTCTCTTTCTCTATGCCACGGCTGGGGTCCGGAGACTACCGGAAGCAGATTCAAGGTGGCTTCTTGACAATGCATTGTCCATATTGAAAACTTCACCTTTCTTGTGTAAGAAAGAGTGGGTTAAGATCATTTCTGGAGTGGAGGAGGCTTACTATGGATGGGCAGCTCTTAACTATCGAACACACATGTTAGGTTTTACGCCAAAGAAAGCAACATTTGGTGCACTTGATCTTGGCGGCTCTTCCTTGCAGATTACATTTGAGAGCAAGGAAAATATGCGTAACAGTTCCAGCTTAAAGCTTAGAATAGGTGCTAGTGACCATCATCTCAACGCTTATTCTCTCTCTGGATATGGTCTGAATGATGCGTTTGACAAGTCTGTTGCTCGTCTTGTCAAGACCCTTCTTGAAAGCAACAATACAGATATAGCAAATGGCAATGTAGAGCTTGAACATCCTTGCTTGCATTCCGGATACAAGGAGCGATATATCTGTTCTCAATGTGCTTCTGATTTTAAAGAAGGTGGAAGCCCTGTGGTTCAGAGAAGAAAGTTAGGTAAAGGTGGGAAACCTGGAATCTCCCTGCATCTCATTGGTGCCCCAAAATGGGAGAAATGCAGTGCACTTGCAAAGGTTGCTGTGAATATTTCTGAGTGGTCACGTCTAAGCCCAGGAATTGACTGTGACTTGCAACCATGTGCTCTACCGGACAATCTGGCTCGTCCTCATGGCCATTTTTATGCCATGTCTGGTTTTTTTGTGGTTTATCGGTTTTTCAACCTGACTGCTGATGCCACACTTGATGATGTGTTGGAGAAGGGACGAGAGTTCTGTGAAAAAACTTGGGAAGCTGCAAAGAAAAGCGTGGCCTCACAGCCCTTTATTGAACAATACTGCTTCAGGGCACCCTACATAGCTTTGTTGTTGCGAGAGGGATTGCACATTACGGATAACCAAATTACTATTGGATCTGGAGGTATCACTTGGACACTTGGAGTTGCACTTTTGGAATCAGGAAAAGCATTTCCAATGCGAATGGGCTTGCACAGTTACGAAGTCCTCCAAATGAGGGTAAATCCGCTACTTCTTATGGCAATTTTGCTGGCATCCTTGTCTGTCCTGCTTTGTGCACTGTCACGCGTTTACAATTGGATGCCGAGATTTTTCAGGAGGTCATATCTCCCACTTTTCAAGCATAATAGTGCTTCTGCAGCATCTGTTTTGAATGTTCCTTCTCCTTTTAGATTCCAGCGGTGGAGTCCCATCAATTCAGGTAAGCATCTTTACAGACTAGTTTAATTCGTAGTCCCAATGTATGCCAATTTGTGGTTTAATACTGCATCAAGGTTGATACTAGCATTTAAATTGAGGCAGTCTCTTGATTTCTTTTTTTCTGTACTTGAAGAGACATGTAGGATGCCATGTGATAATCTATTCAATATTCAAGTCTTGTCTTACATGTGTCGGAGGCTCCTTTAAGTCTGCTCTTCCATTCTTTCCTTCTTCAGGTTTAGCTTATCTATTGGACTGTTAACCATAAAACTTTTGCTAACTGCTTGACTCAGTGTCTAGTATAACATTAGTCAGTATAAGATGGGTACCATTAAAGTTACTGCTTGGCCATTACTGATCTTGTTGGCTTGTCATATGAATATCGTCAAATTCCCTTTGTTTCTAGATCTTGTGATTCTTTTTCTCCAATCAGGTGGGTGGCTTTATTGGTTCCATGGAATATGATAAGTGTTACATAAGGAGTGTTGTTATCTTCATTAATCTCTGTAAAACTAGTTTTCTTTTACTAGTTTCTTTTGCTGTCCTTTAGCTGTTTGTTTATCCTGATGTAATCACTTTCCTATAAGTTATTTTTTAACCTTGAAGGCATATAAATTATGGTCTCAGGGGATCAAAGGGTGAAGATGCCTTTGAGTCCAACAATTGGCGATTCTCAGCGAGGACCTTTTGGATTTGGACATGGTCTTGGTGGTAGTGGCATCCAGCTAACAGAATCATCTCTATATCCATCAACTAGCAGTGTTTCTCATAGTTTTTCTTCTAGTAGCTTGGGGCAGATGCAATATGATGCTAGTGGCATGAGTTCTTTCTGGTCTCCTGGCAGAAGTCAGATGCGACTACAGAGTAGGAGATCACAATCTCGAGAAGATCTAAACTCTTCTTTGGCTGAGGCACACATGGCGAAAGTTTAGAGCATTCTTCCCCTGAAATTTTGGGTACGGCTCTCATCTACCCATCTCCTTTGTACCATAAAGAACCCAATTTCAACTGACAGGATACAATACATTTGCAAATCTTGATTTTTCTTTTGCATCTATTGGTTTCTTTTTTCTTTTTTGTTTAATAAGGTCAATCACCATTTCAAAAATCCAGGAAAAAAAAGGATGACAACTTCTGCATAGTTTTTGCTGAGACAGAGCTTGTTCAAAGCAGTTTATCTTCTCATAATAGGCACAAGCCAATTGAATCAATTTCATTGTTCTCCTAGAGACATTACTGTTAGTATATTCCTTATTGATTAATCTCTTTGTATTCCCTTTTTCACTGATTGTTTCCCAAGTTAATTGAGCATGCTGCGGCAGAGTTTGTTCAGAGCAGTTTATCTTTTCATTATAGGCAGCAGCCAATTGAATCAATTGCATTGTCCCACAGACATTACTCCTAGCAATCAAATTATATTTCTTATAGATAAATCTCTCTGTATTCCTTTTCTATTAATTGTCACCAACGTTAATTGAGCACGGGCTACCTTGACTTTATATAAGATGTCAAGCATACTAGTGTGATTCCTCTATCACTTTTCTCAGTCATGTTGCTGATGAGCTGGTTTGATTGATATCTGGCAGATACTACCAAGCTGGGGTTTATCTTCTGCTTAGTAACATTTTTCTCAAATTGCCGGCTGAATCGATATTGCTTATCTTGAGCTTAAAAGTCACAGTTATGTCTTCCAATGATTGGGGTTTGTACGCCTAAAACCTTGACCAGAGACTGCGAAAAGAATGGATGCTTATCAGGTCCCTTGTTTTTGTATTCCTGAGAACTACGGTTCTGTTGACCTGAGGAGAATGTCTTATGAGGAAGGAAGCAAGTGATGGGGGTAAATGCCAGGGGTTTTGGATGGCTGAGCTGGAGAGAACAAGAAGAGTGTGACAGGCCTGTCAACACATACGTTAAATGAACAGAGTGTCCATATAATTCTCGAGTTTAATAAATTAACCTCTTAATGTTCTATGTAGTTCCTTTTGACCTAAGCAGATTAGATACAGAAACTGTGACTGGGAGGGAAATAAATGTAAAGCACACTAAAATGGAAGCATTGGCTTTGAAGCTTTCAGAAACTCTTACACTATCGCATGAAATTGCACCTCTGCAGGATGACACTTCTTATACCCTCTCTAAGAAAAGTTATTGCTGTCATTTTTGGGTGAAAATGAAATGATTGGTGAAATTCTGGTAATTATTCTTTTTAGTTAGCTTTGTCCATTGATGAATTAATCTCATAGGTTACTTTTTCCGTGGGGTTTAAGATTAGTTCTCCATTTGTTGTTGATTTTTCCAATTGGGAAAGATCATATGTCCTTGTGGATCGATCAGATGTATAGCCTTTGCTATCTCTTTTCTTGGTACTATGGGTATTGCAGAAGGGGAGATCTCAATTTCATTTATACTTCGCTGCTGCTTGAATCTAAGGTTCGGACAATAAAACATGCGAATGTGGGGGATGAAAAGGGAAAAAGCAGGAGTTGCTTGTGTGCTTATTTGTATGGAAGTCAACACATGCTCATTGCTTGCTCGGACACAAGCATTATTATCATCGTTGTAATTGTAATTTGAACCATTTCTGGGTTGCGTATCAGACATTCTTGTCCGATAGTTTTTTGTCCCGTATGATTTTGACTTCAGTTACTCCTTCAGCAATTTCTTAATGTGGTTGCCAAATTATTTATGTGCTATGGAAGCTAGCTTCATAACATAGATTTGGAGTTCATCTCTCAAGGGTTGGCCTTCCATCTCTCCAAATTATATCCATCAAGGTCTCAATAGTCATTAGTCACTAGCATGAGATATGGAATGAATAAGTATGAATGACAATGAATAGGTACTAGCAGGAAAAGAAAAGGAAAAATAATAATAAAAAAAGCATATGCGCAAAAGTTACATCTTTGTTTGGTTCACTAAAATTTCACAAGGGAAAGATTGAGAAATGACATCAGAAGCCCTCAAGTCATATTTGGGCTTTGTTGTTCATAAAAAAAAAAATTGATATATTTTTAAAAAGGGAAAAAACCACCAAAAACCCTAAACTATGCACAAAGTGATAAAAATACCCTAAACTTTTTTTTGCATCACCAAAAACCTCAAACTTTGTCACCCGTGACACATTTACCCCAAACTATTTTTTGTGACACCAAAAACCCCGAACTTTCATTTCTGTGACACATTTACCCTAAATCTTAGGGGCATTTTGGTCATTTTGCTTTTAAAAACATTTTTCTCTTTTTTTTCCTTTTTTTTTTTTTTTTTTTCTTTTCTCTTCCCTCCGCCGGAGCCGGCGGAGGGAAGCCGGCGTCCGACGAGGGCTGCCCGTCGGCGTCGGCGAGGCCGACGCCGATCCTAGCCGGCGCCGACGAGGGCCGCCCTCGCTGCGTCGGGTGAGGGCGGCCCTCGCCGGATCGGCGAGGGTCCCTCGCCGGCGTCGGGCGAGGGCGGCCCTTGCCCGCGTCTCGGCGGGGCGGCCCTCGTCCGACGCAAGCGAGGGAGGCCCTCGGCGGCGTCGGCGTCGGGCGAGGTGCCCTCGCCAAATCCGGCGAGGCGGCCTCGCGCACAGGCTAACGCCGGCGGGGCGGCCCTCACCTAGGCCGACGCCGGCGAGGGCAGCCCTCGTCGGACGCCGGCGGAGGGAAGAGAAAAGAAAAAAAAAGAAAAAACAAATAAAAAGACGAAAATACCCTCGATGGGGTAAATGTGTCACAGATGGCAAACTTGGGGGGTTTTTGGTGGTGTAAAAAAAAGTTTGGGGTATTTTTGTCACTTTGTGCATAGTTTAGGGTTTTTGGTGGTTTTTTCCCTTTTAAAAATGATTGTTTGTATCATTTGAAATAATTAGTTATGGGAAAATTACCTAAAAAGTCCTAAACCTATTGCGATTATTCCAATTTAGTCATAATTTTTTTTTGGCTAATTTAGTCCTAAACCTTTTATAATTGTGTCAATTTAGTCCCTCCGGTCAAAATTGGCCGGCTGGAGCCGACGTGGACGTAGGTCGGGGACAATTGGCCGGCGAGCAATTTTTTAATTTCTTTTTTCGATTTTTTTTTTAATTTTTTTGAATTTTTTTGAAATTTTTTTCCCCATATTCTTCTTCGTCTGGCCGGCTTTGGTGCCGGCTGGCCAGAGGCGAGGGCTGGCAAGGTTAGCCTTACCGGCCACTAATAAGGCTTGCCCCCGCCGGCCACTGGCGAAGGCAAGCCTCGCCCAGCGACGGCGAGGCCGCCGTCGCCCAGTCAAGGCGAGGCTCGGCCTTGCCCAGCCATGGCGAGGTTGAGCCTTGCTAGATCTGGTGACGGTGGCCTCGTCATTGCCTAGCCGGGCGAGGCTTGCCTTCGCCAATGGCCGGCGGGCGAGCCTCGCCCGGCCGATCGCGAGGCCGTCGTCGCCTAGCCCAAGCAGGCTTGGCCTCGCCCGGCCATGGCGAGGTTGAGACTCGCTAGGTCCGGCCACGGCATCACCACCCAGTTGAGGTGAGGTCGAGCCTCGCCGAGATCGGCAATGGCGGTCTCGCCGGCCCGGTCGGCTTGGGCAAGCCTCACCCGCCCGGCGGCGAGGGTCAACCTCGCCGGTGGGCCGGCGAGGTCGCCGTTGCCGGATCTCGGCGAGGCTCGACCTCGCCATGGCCGGGCGAGGCCGAGCCTTGCCTCGGGTTGGGTGACGGCGGCCTCGTTGTCGCCGAGCAAGGCTCGCCCCCACCGGCCACTAGCAAGGTGAGCCTCGCCTCGGGCCGGGCGACGGCGAGGCCGTTGTCGCCGTCGCCGAGGCTCCGGCAGGCCGAGCCTTGCCTTGGTTGGGCAACGACGGCCTCGCCTTTGCCGGTGGTCGATGGGGGCGAGCCTCGACAGGTGGCCGGCGAGGCCGACCTTGCCGACCCTCACCTTTGGCCGGCGGCGCTGGAGCCGGCTAGAGGAAGAAGAAGATGGAAAAAAATTCTAAAAAAATTCTAAAAATTTAAAAATTCAAAAGAAATATTAAAAAATTGCTCACCGGCCCTGTCCTCGGCATGCGTCCACGTCGCCTCCGCCGGCTAATTTTGGTCGGATGGACTGAATTGACACAATTGTAAAATGTTTAGGACTAAATTGACAAAAAAAGTTTATGATTGAATTGGAATAATTGTAATAGGTTTAGGACTTTTTAGGTAATTTTCCCAATTAGTTACTTGAAGTATATATCCATTATTGATAATGATCATGTCTAAACATTTTTATGTACAAGATATAAGCAATCATTCTAGAAAAATATTTTTTAAATTATTTATTTTCTGTGGAAAAAATTTATTTTCAAAAAACAGAGGCTTATACCGTTGTCATCGTGCTATTAGCTTGACTTGTAAAGACCAAGAACCGTGAATAAGATTGTCATTTACATTGAGGAATGCCACCTGCTTTATCTACAAATATAAATATGTATTGATAGTTATTTGCAATAGCCTATAGATTATGAAAAATAAATTTAATTTAACTTAAAAAATGGCTATTTATGTATATATAATTATCTACTGCTTGATTGTTAATTCTGGTTAAATTGATTTGGTTATTATGCTATTATGTGTAGTTGTGGTACATTGTGTACTAATATCCTACCTCATCTATGAAATGACAAAATTCAAAGGGAAAATGATACAAATAGTCCTTAAATTTCGGTCAATGTCGTCTTTGAATGTTTAATTTGTTTAATATGGTTCATAAAATTTTGATACATGTTCAATCTAAGCATTGAATTATATGAAAATGTTCATTATTGTCATTGAAATAGTTAATGGATTAACATGAACATGTACCAAAAGTCTAAAGATCAAATTGCAAAATTAAAAGTCCATGGATGATATTGTACATTGAGCTAAAGTTGATAGACCACATTGAACAAGTTAAAAACTTAAGAACCACATTACACATTAAAACAAAGTTCAAAGACTCTTAGTATCATTATCCCAAATTCAAAGTACCATTACTTGCATGAAATAGTTGTTCAAGTGCTGATTTTTGAACTTTTGTTTAATGTGCGATGATATTAGTAAACTTCCAATTCACCCAATTAGGTTTTTGAACTTTTATTCAATTTGTAATGCCAAATCTAAACTTTTAATCATTCCAATTTTGCCTTTGAACTGTATTAAAATGTCAAATGTCATAATTACATTTAAAACAAATTTCCAAATGAGGACAAAATCACCTCATTCATACGAATAATAGATAAATTACATTTAAAACAAATTTCCAAATGAGGACAAAATCACCTCATTCATACGAATAATAGATCTTCTCCTTGAGTCTGGAATCAAGGTTGAGTGCAATGAGTGAAAGATGGATGATTATTCCCCATTTCTCGAAAGAGAACACAACTAAGTTCTTTCTATACCTTTTGCGGGATAATTGTTTCATAAATTCTAAATTTATCTTCCAACGGCTAATTTAGTGATAAATTTTTTAATATTGCTAATTTAGTAATAAGTAATAAATTTTTTGACAATTTGTCAATATAGTCATTCTAACCAAAATTAGTCAAAATCGTTGACATGGCTATTGACCGTCTTACTAACACGACCATCATTGACATTGACAATTTTTAAAATTCTCTAAATTTTTTATTTTCTTTGTATTTTTTTATCAAGTCGGACTAGGGTGGCAACTAACTGACTTATGTGACGTTGCTAGCATTCACGTTAGTGATTTTTGGCAAAATTTGTTGGAATGATTAAACTATCAACTCATCAAAAAATTTGAGGTTAAATCGACTAAATTAACTAAATTGACAAAACTACCATAGCTTTATGACTATTTTAATAATTTTCTGGTTTTGTCTCAATTTGCTCTTGTATCTGTCCTGGTCCTGCCTATTTGATTCTTGTCTGCCGGGATGCTTATAATGACCCTCCTTTAATCATTAAGCACATCGTGCGAGAATGGAATGACAGCTTTTCCATGTTCGCCTGCTTCTGTTCAATACTTATAGACTATAGTCAATTTTGTTTCTTTCGCAAAAAATTAATAATTTAAATAATATTTTCCTAAACATGATTATATGTATTATTTAGAAAAATTAGATAATATAAAATATTTTTATTATCGATAATAATTTATATCTAAATATTTTTGTGGACAATGACAATATTTTTCATTCATTCATTTTTAAGAAAATATTTTTAAAATTTTTCATTATAGGTGAAACAAATGAAATTGTCATGATATTTTATGCTTATTTTCTCAAGATTATGTGGATGAGACGAATAACAATGCTTTCAATTTATGGTTCTAAACAAATTGATTCCACTTAACCACAATTTCTACTCCCTTTCTTCGTTAATCACAAAAATTTCCAGCACATTAACTAAAAATTCCCTCAAGAAGCTTTTTTTTTTTTTTTTTTTTTTTTTTTTTATAGAATAAGGCGAGACGACAATTGCTAAAATTTCGATCAATGAGAATCATTCGAATTTCTTCTTTTTGGTAAAACATGCCGATCTATATAATCATAATTAAGTTGAAGCATATTATTTCTAAAAATAGCAAAGCGCATTTTTCAGTTTTTTCTTTTTTTTTTTTTCACCTGCACTCTCTGCATCGTGGATTATGCTGGTATTCTTTCCTTTCGTCGTCAAAGTATCGACATAAAGGCAAAGCGTTGCATGAACAATTCATTCATGTTTGATTTCTAAGTAAGTAATGTTCCCTTATTGAATACTTAATCCAATTATTATTGAATCCCATTATTTTTCTTTTTTGTTCTGTAAACAAGGGAGTATCCTTGAGAATCTAAATTTCAAAAAATTTCCTAATTTAAAATCGATCTAATGTGCAAGAACACTTTTAAATCCCTAGTTTGATTCTCTATTATATCTATGATACCATTAATTAGTGAGACCAAGAAAAACACATCGATTGTCCATTATCATATAACTATCTTATTCGCTTATGATATTATGACTTCTAATAATTAGCATAATACCATGTGAAACTAAATCCTCCAAATTAGCAAAAACCCTAGAGCTTATTTAGGTCACTATTCCTAGCGAAAATTCCATGGAAGCCGTAAGGAATGCGCTGGGGTAGCTTCACTAATGCCACGACATCGAGATTTGGCGACTTGGCAGCCGTCACCAAGAACCTCGACTCGTTAAATTTCTCAACGTGGACATAGGACATACTGTACTCATCGTCCTCCTTGGCCACTAAATATTTGAGATCCCTTGCCACAAAGAACGGCTCGCCCTCGTAGCAACCTGGCCCATAATTCCGATTAGCCGCCACACATTCGCCAATACCCTCTCATTTCGCCAGTTCTAACTTTACGACCCTGGACATTTTCGGCATTGGATCAGCAATGCCTGCATATACATATCTTATATATTTCCCGATAAATGCAGGATTCATCACCGGAAGATCCAAATTCATGGCCGAAATCAGTCGCCTCGACAGCCTTCTGTCCTTGAGGTCGATCGTAATCCTCTCCATTAAGCCATGGACAAGGTCCATCCTCTCCAAAAAATGTTGAACTGACATTATGTTTGGTGCCGCCATCACCACCGCATCATTGCCATCATCATCTTCTTCATCCCACGCGTTCACAATGTGCATGATATCGCAGCCCGGCACATCGAACCACCTCATCTTGGAACCGCTTTCCGCGTCTCAGCGGATGATCCCGATCCTCGGCACTTTCCTCGGGTTCTGGCCCACTATACATCCTCCCAACACTGCTCCCTTGGGGTTCACTCCCATCTGGGTCTCGGGGAACACTGTTGGATTGTTATGCCTCAGCGCAGCTGGTTTTTACTGATGTTCCTCTGTTTTATTTTTTAGCTAAAGTTTGTTATATTGTGCAGCTAGTATTTTTGTTGTTTTAGAGTGTGAATTAGCACGTTTAAGTGCAGTTATATGCTGCACGTGTTGTAAGCAGTTACTGCTTATATATAGGTCTTGTACTCGACAGTTTCTTTGAGGAAGAACTGATGTATGCAAGTTTTGTGTTCTGTTTTCTGCTGTGCTATCTTCCTCTGTCGAAGACCATAGCCTCTGGTTTCTGTTTTGTTTATTGTTTTGATCAGTCACAACAAACACAGCATACTTCCTGGTGATGGCGAAGTCGTGGAGGAATGGTGGGCAGGAGAGGGTGAGGACTGGCATGTCGGGTTGTTTCGCTCCATCCTGGTCGAGCTTGAAGGTCGGATATGGAGGGAAGAACGGGTTATACTTGTAAGCATAGGCTTCGCCAGTTTCCCGGTCTACCTTGGGATGGGCAGTGATGCTCATGGAAAGCATGCCCTCAAAGTTGTGCCGGCCGAGCGTCTCGATGTCGCCATCCAGCGTCAGGCGAATAGAATAAGGGAGGTCGGGCTCACCGAGTGCGTAGAGGCCATCACCGAAGAACGCCAAGTTGGTGTTTGATTGACCAATGCCATTGAAGGGATTGAATTGACCTGCAAAATTGTTTAGGCAAGAGTCATTCAGAACAAGCATAGAACCACGCACATAGTAAGGCTATCTTTTTGGAATAACCTGTAAACACTCTTATCTATGATTATAATGCTGACAAAACATGTCAAGGCGCACGTAAAGTGGGGTATATATCCATTGAGCGAGGTCTTCCGCGTGGTTTTCTTCTGTTCATGAACCTTTATTAGCTTCATAGACCATAGTTTTCTTCAGTTCATGAACCTTTATTAGCTTCATAGACCATATTCAATCTTGACCAATATATACCTCTTTATTTTTTATGGGTGCAAGCGCTTTTGGCCACGTGTGTTTTCTATTTTACTTTTTTTGTCACAGCTGAAAACAAATAAAAAAGAACATGATATGAACGCTATAAGGAATGTATGAAGTAAATGACGATAAGGCATAGTCTTAATGAGTGCACGAGTTAAGTGACTAGTAATATTTGGCTTATTGTATGCTGTGAAGGAGCTTCCACCCAAATTTTCTCGTAGTCTTAAAGGTTACCTCTACCAAAAAGGACCCATTTGTCTCAATCAACGTGTTCTCTAGTTGGAGAGAAATATCTTCATGAAGTTTACTTTAAACGATCCCCATCATCTTACAACAAAAAATCAATTCACATTTTTCACTTTGAAAACCCCCATCTTGCATCTTTGACGAAGCTCCATAACCAGACCGGTTTACATTCTTTACTTTCATAACCCTACCATTTTGCATCAAGCTCCATGACAGAAATGGTCAAATTATCCTCCCTAGAGAAAACGGAAAAAAAAAAAAAAAAAAAAAAAAACAATCCTAGTACCGAAATATCGTGAAACCTAAGTACCAGTGACCAATTCCTAACTTATGGAGAGAGCGAGAGAGATAAAGAGAAATATGTAAGTGGCATGTGAAACATAGTGTGGTGTGGTTTCCTATGGGAGAAAAAAAAAGTGAAAATTGCTAGTGTAGACATACACATGATGTTCAAAAGAAGTAGACCAATAGACCTTTAGGCTTCACCATAGTTCTCTCCATCTTGATGAGTAAAAGCCAACTTCAAATATCTTTAGGCTTCACCATAGTTTTTGGGAAAAGGAAATATCTTTAATATTGGCTTCACCATAGTTCTCATCCATCTTGATTTTTTTAGTAAAATTGATTTTTTATTAATTTTTTTCTTTTTTCTTTTATTTTTCTTTTTCCTTTTATGTCTTCTTCTTCTCTGGCTCTCTCTCTCCCTCGCTCGGCCTCTCCCGGAGCCGCCGGCGAGGCCGCTTCTGCCGGATGAGGCCAGCCTCGCCCGTGGCCGGCGAGGCTAGGGCGAAGGCAAGGGCCGCGAGAAGTAGACCGATACCAATCAACTTCACCTTGGGAAATATCTTTAGGTGGCCTCGCCGGCCACGGCGGGCGGCCTCGCCCGGAAGAAGAGGGGCGGGCGAGGCCGTGACCCTTGTCGGCGGCGGGCGAGGGCTTGCGGCCCTCGCCCGGTGGCCGGCGAGCCTTCAGGAAAAAAGGAAAAGAAAGAAAGAAAAAAAATAATAAAAAAATCATAAAAATTGCCATGTTAGTTTTCCATCTTGATGAGTAAAAGCTCCCAATGCAATCCTTGATGAGTAAAAGCTCCTTCCCTCTCTCCCTCTCTCTCTCTCTCTAAGTAAAGAAATCAAAAGGGTTGAAGTTACTTATGAAGAGAGCTAGACAGACAAAGAGAAATATGTAAGTGGCATGTGAAACATAGCATGGTGCAGTTTCCTATTAGAGAAAAAAACGGTGAAACTTGCTAGTGTAGACATACACATGATGTTCAAAAGAAGTAGACTGATACCAACCAACTTCACCTCGGGAAATATCTTTAGGCTTTACTGTAGTTCTCTCCATCTTGATGAGTAAAAGCTCTCTCACTCTTTATGTTATAAAGAAGTAGACTGATACCAACCAACTTCACCTTGGGAAATATCTTTAGGCTTCACCGTAGTTCTCTCCATCTTGATGAGTAAAAGCTCTCTCTCTCTCTCTCTCTCTCTCTCTCTCTCTCTCTCTCTCTCGTCATTTCTCTATTTGCGGAGAAAAAATTCAAACTAGAATGTCGACGCCAAAGATACTCCTTTAATTTGTGAAATCGAATATGGTTAAAAGATTATCCAGTTTTATACCTAAAACAAGCTGTGTCATAGATTAAATTTCAGTATAATTTGAGTTTGAAGTGCAAACTATCCAGCTACTAGTATTCAGATTGCATCATTGATTAGATGCTAGTGTAATTTGTGTCTAGAAGTAGTTAGTCTTTGAACCATCCAAGTATAATTGTCAAGATTGTATATACAAGTTGATAAATAAAATTTCCCCTTTGACCTTTTCTGTCCAAACTCAACATAAAACCTGAATCTCCTATAACAAGACCAAAACGTAGCATTTGGTGAAAGATTTTCACGGAAATCAAAATTGATGAAACATGTCTAGTGCTTTAAACATCAATGCCGGCAACCAGAGACTCTCTCCCTCCTTGCTTGCTAATGATGCCAAAAGAGACATAGAGGCCATCACTGGCTCCAAAATCGATGTTGGTGAAAGCATACGAGACTTTGAGGATTTCGGTTTTCCTCTAATTGTGATGGAGGAAACCGCAGTGACATGAGGACGAGACGGCAACAACAGCGTTGGTAGTAATTTCAAGAATAACATGGGCAATTTCTTGGTGATCAACTGACGTTTTGGAATCTCTCCCGGGAAGGAAGAAGGCAAACCATCCATTTTAATGAAGTTGAGAACCAAGAACAAAGAATTCAGAAAGGTTGAAGTTTACTTATGGGGAGGGAGGGGGAGGGAGGGAGAGAACATAAGTGGCAGGTAAAACATAATGTCTTGCGGTTCCATTGGAGAAGAAAGCAAGAAACTTGCTAGTAGAGTCATATGTGGTGCAGTTCCGTTGGAAAAGAAGTAGATTGACGCCAATCAGCTTCAACTTTCACTGTGCGTAAACAATAGTTTTCTCTATCTCGAGGAAAAAGTTCTCTCTCTCTCTTGCGGTCATTATTTCTTTGTCTATCTAGAAAACAATGGAATTAGATGTTGACTTGACATTAAAGATAATAAGTTCAATTTGAGAAATCGAACAATATCAAAAGATGCCATTTCACCGCATGTAAGCAATAGTTCTTTCCATTTCGATGAGTAAAAAGCTCCCATGATCATTATTTCACTGTTTGTCGAGAGAACAATGAAACTAAATGTCTACTTGACATCAAAGACAACTGGTTCAATTTTGGAAATCGAATAATATCAAAAGATGCCATCAAACTTTTTGATTAAGTATTCGGTATCTCCTAACCGCACAATGACATTCAAAGAAGTAGACCGACATCAATCAACTTCACCTTTCACCATGCGTAAGCAATAGTTCGAGAAAATGACATTCAAAGAAGTAGACCAACATCAATCAACTTCACCTTTCACCATGCGTAAGCAATAATTCTCTCGATTTTGATTAGTAAAAGCTCTCTCTCTCTCTCTCGTGGTCACTATTTTCTCTGTTTGCCAAGAAAATTTCAATTTGGGAAATCGAATAATATCAAAAGACACCATCAAACTTTTTGATTAAGTATTTGGTATCTTTTAACCATGAAATGACATTCAAAGAAAGCCCATAGACAAAGGATGGAATTGACAAGCCTCGGATTAGATGGATGGGATTGCAAGGAACACGGCCAAGTGTTTGGAAAAATGACTTAAATGGTTCCTTTGGCATGATCTATAAATATCATCTTTAGACATTGATTCATTCAATATAATCTCTTAATTATTTCTATATGTTCGATCTAATTTCTAAATTTTTAATTTGTTCAATCTAATCCCTCATCTTTTTGTAATAAAGTTAAATAAGCCATTTGGTACAATGGGGGTTTAGAGAAAGAACAAAATTTTTTTGGCCCCAAACATATCATGGAGTTAAAATAATTTAGGGGCAAGAAAAATCAAATAACAGCATGTGATCATATGTTGATTTTAAATGTATCTACCTGACGTCAAATGGTATTCTCTTTTCGTAATCTTAATCCAGTACGTTTACAATGGTAAATCGATGTACATCGGCCGATGAACCGCTTTGTGATTTTTCTTTCACCAACACAATCGTGGAAGGATAAACATATCCATAGCCGATTCATGACACAAGTTAAATTCATTGATATACCTCGGATGATCCCTATTTGCCACACAAGAAAAAATAAAAGTAAGAGAGGGACAAGAAAAGCAATATTCATTGCACCTGAGCTACCCTGATGACTAGATTAATTATGCTCCATCTACAAATGGAGCTCCATCTACAAATGGAGGTTCACTTGAAAGCGCAATTCCTAAAGCATTTAAAATATCACATAATTCTATCTTCAGGGCCAATTGACAGGAAAGATACAAGTAAGAGAGGGACATGGAAAGAAATATTCATTGCATCCGAGCTACCCTAATTACTAGATTAATTATGCTCCATCTACAAATGGAGGTTCACCTGAAAGCGCAATTCCTAAAGCATTTAAAATATCACATAATTCTATCTTTAGGGCCAATTGATAGGAAAAGATACAAGAGAGTGACATGGAAAGAAATATTCATTGCATCCGAGCTACCCTAATTCATTTAAAATATCATATGATTCTTTTTCCAGGGCCATATGACAGGTCATCTACCGTGACTTCTTCTAGCTTATTTGGACAATTCTTTTTCTTTTCCAGTGTCGGCCATTGGAATCTTTTTTACTTTCTAAATGAACGTTGGTGTTTTGGGGGGGGTGGGAGGGGTTTGGGTTGGAGAAATTGTCCGTTTCCCGTACTCTCTTGAGAGCTTTCGATACTTTGTTGAAAATCTTCAAGGACCCAGACCAGTGATGTGAACCTGCTGCAACCCAGATACTGATAAATTAAATGAACACAATGTCCATGTAATTCTGGAATTTACTAAATTAACCTCTTGCTGTTCTATGTAGTTACTTTTGACCGAAGCAGATTAGATGCAGAAACTGTGACTGGAGGGAATTAAATGTGAAGCACACTAAAATGGAAGCATTGGCTTTGAAGCTATCAAACTCTTACACTATCGCATGAAATTGCACCTCTGCAGAGTTACGCTTCTTATTCGCTTTCTAAGAAAATATATTGGTGTCACTTTTGGGCGAAAATAAAATGATTGGTGAAATTCAGGGAATTATTCTTTCTAGTTAGCTTTGTCCATTGTTGAATTGATCCCATAGATTTCTTTTCCTGAGGGGTTTAAGACTAGTTCTCCATTTGTTGTTGATTTTCCCAATTGGGAAAGACCATGTGTCCTCGTGGATCGATAAGATGTACAGCCTTTTCTATTTATTTTCTCTGGTACTATGGGTATTGCAGAAGGGAAGATCTCACTTTCATTTATAGTTCGTTGCTGCTTGAAACGAAGGTTAGGACAATAAAACATGCACGAGAGGGGAAGGAGGGGGGTGGTTGAAAGGGGTAAAAGCAGGAGTTGCTTGTGTGCTTACTTATTTGGATGGAAGTCATATATGCTCGTTGCGTGCTCAGACGCCAGCATTATTGTTATCGTTGTAATTGTGATTAGAACCATTTATGGGTTGCGTAGTAGATATTCTTGTCCAATAGTTTTTTGTCCCGTGTGTCTTTGACGAAGTTACTCCTTCAGGAATTTCTTAATATGGTTGCCAAATTATTTATGTGCTATAGAAGCTAGCTTCATAACATAGATTGGGAGTTCATCTCTCACGGGTTGTCCTTCCATCTCTCCAAATTATATCCATCAAGGTCTCAATAGTCATTAGTCACTAGCCATACATTGGGTTTGCAAAATGAGATATGGAATGAATAAGTATGAATGACAATGAAAAGATACTAGCAGCAAAAGAGGAGGAAAAAAAAAAAAAAAAGTAGATGCGTAAAAGTTACGTCTTTGTTTGGTTCACTAAAATTTCACAAGGGAAAGATTGAGAAATGACATCAGAAGCCCTCAAATCATATTTGGGCTCCGTTTGTCTAGTAAAAAATGAATGATTTGGAAAATAAATTTTTAAAAATTAATTACCTGTGTCACTTAAAATAATTAGTTAATGATATATATATATATATATATATATATATTCATTATTGACAATCATTATGCCTAAACATTTTTATGTACAAGATATAACCGATCATTCTAGAAAAATATTTTTCAAATAATTCATTTTCTACAAAATAAACGGAAGCTTAATTCAAATTTCTTCTATCATTGTCATCATGCTATTTAGCTTGATTTAGCTTGACTTGTAAAGATCACAAACCGTGAACAAGGTTGTCATTTGCATTTAGGAATTCCAATTTTTTTATCACAAATATAAATATGTATTGATAGTTATTTACAATAGCTTGTGGATTATGATGATAAAAAATAAATTTATTTAAACTTAAAACAAAATGGCTATATGTATAATTGTTCTATTGCTTGATTGTTAATTCTGGTTAAATTGATTTGATTATTATGCTATTATGTGTGGTTGCAACTACATCTCCATACATTATGTACTAATTTCCAACCTCATCTATGAAATGACAAAATTCAAAGGGAAAATGATACAAATAGTCCCTAAATTTTAGCCAGTGTGGTCAATGTTGTCATCGAATTTTTAATTTGTTTAACGTGGTCTATAAGCTTTTAGTACATGTTCAATCTAATTACTGAATTATTTGAAAATGTTTCTTATTGTCCTTGAACTTGAATTAATGAAATGATAATATCAAACATTTTAATATAGTCAATGGACTAACCTGAATATATACCAAAAGTCTAAAGACCAAATTATAAAAATTAAAAATTCAAGAACGATATTGTATATTAGATTAAAGTTTAGAGACCACGTTGAACAAATTGAAAGCTCAAGAACTACATTGGACATGAAGACAAAGTTCGAGGACTATTTGTGTTATTATCCTGAATTCGAAGTACTATCACTTGCATGAAGTAGTTGTTCAAGTGCCGACTTGTGGTTTCCGCAGCTTGACGGAGTTGCAGAGGTCCTGACTTGTGGCTGGCATCCGACGAGTTAAGACGAGTCGAGGGAGACGATCCGGGTGACAGGCAACGATGTGCGCGACTGGCTGAGCTGAGGCATCACCGGCCGTCGAACTTGGGAGGCGGCGATGGCTTTTGTCTCAAACGGCGAAGAATGCAGAGAGAGAGAGAGAGAGAGAGGGAGAGAGAGAGAGAGACAATTGCGTGGGGACAGAGAGGGTATAGAGTCGCGAGCGAAGAAGCAGAAGTGAGAAGCTCCTCTGGCCTTTATATGCAGTAGCCAATGCTCCTCTTCACTGCTCGAGCGGTCGTTATGCACGAGGAGGAGCAACATGTTGGCTGATGGCTTGGATCGAGTGGCGACGGCTGTGCATGAGGTGTCATCGTGCGGAGAGGGCAGGTGGCCGTGTGGTGTATTGCTCGAAGGTGGCGGAGGCGTTCGGTGGAGCCGTTGTGGCTGACGCGATGCTGAGTTGGCGTCGCTGTGATGCGTTGGCATCGCGAATGAGACTGAGGTGGCTCGATGATGACGGGGACGAGCTGAAGGGGCTGTCCTTGTGGTAGTGCCATGAGGCATGGTAACTGGGGCAAGATCTAATGAGTTTGATGACGTGGCATGGATAGTTAAGCATTCAAGGATCGCTATTCCGTCAAGCGATAATCTGGATATCACGTTATTTTCCCAAGATTATATGGACGAAATGAGTAACAATGCTTTCAATTTTTGTTTCTAAACAAATTGATTCCACTTAACCACAATTTCAACTCCCTTTCTTCGTTAATCACAAAATTTCCAGCTAAAAAATTCCTTAAAAGCCAATTTCTTTTTTTAGAATAAGGCAAAACGAGGATAATTGCTAAAATTTCAATAAATGAGAATCATTCGAATCTCTCCTTTTGGTAAAACATGTTGATCGATGTAATCATAATTAATTTGAAAGCATATTATTTCAAAAAAAAAATCTGAAAGAAATAGCTTATTTCTAAAAATAGCACAGCACAATTTTCAATTTTTTTTTTTTTTTTTTTTACCTGCACCTTCTGCATCTTGGATTATGCTTATCCTTTTTTACTTTCATCGCCAAAGTATCGACATAAAGGCAAGGCCTTGCATGGACATTTCATTCATGTTTGATTTCTAAGTAACTAATATTCCTTTATTGAATACTTAATCCAATTATTATTGAATCCCATTAATTTTATTTTTTGTTCTCTAAATCCTTGAGAATCTAAATTTCAAAAAATTTCCTAATTTAAAACGATCTAATGTGCAAGAGCACTTTTAAATCCCTAGTTTAATTCTATATTATATCTACGATACCATTAAGTGGTGAGACCAATAAGGAAACATCAATTGTCACATGATCATGTAACTATATTATTCGCCCCTGATATTATGTTATGACTTCTAATAATTAGCTTAATACCATGAGGAACCAAATCCTTCAACTTAAGAAATATGCTAGAGCTTATTTAGGTCATTATTCCTAACGAAAATTCCATGGAAGCCGTAAGGAACGCGCTGAGGTAGCTTCACTACTGCCACGACATCGAGATCCGGCGACTTGGCATCCATCACCAAGAACCCCGACTCGTTAACTTTCTCGTCTTGGACATAGGACATGATGTACCCATCGTCCTCCTCGGCCTCCGGATATTCGAGATCCCTCGCCACGAAGAATGGCTCGCCTCCGTAGCAACCTGGCCCATAATTCCGACTAGCCACCACGCATTCGCCAGTACCCTCTCGTTTCGCCAGATCTAGCTTTACCACCCCGGACATTTTCGGCATTGGATCAGCAACGCCTGCATATACATATCTATTACATTTCCCAATACATGCAGAATTCATCACCGGAAGATCCAAATTCATGGCCGAAATCGGTCGCCTCGACACCCTTCCGTCCTTGAGGTCGATCGTAATCTTCTCCATTAAGCCATGGACAAGGTCCATCCTCTCCAAAAAATGTTCGGCTGACACCATGTTTGGTGCCACCATCACCACCGCATCATTGCCATCATCATCTTCTTCATCCCACGCGTTCACAATGTGCATGATATTGCAGCCCGGCACATCGAACCACCTCATCTCGGAACCGCTTTCCACGTCTCGGCGGATGATCCCGATCCTCGGCACTTTCCTCGGGTTCAGGCCCACTATGGATCCTCCCAACACTGCTCCCTTGGGGTTCACTCCCATCTGGGTCTCGGGGAACACAGCATATTTCCTGGTGATGGCGAAGTCATGGAGGAACGGCGGGCAGGAGAGGGAAAGGATCGGCATGTCGGGTTGTTTCCCTCCGTCCCGGTCAAACTTGAAGAAGGTCAGATATGGAGGAAAGAACGGGTTATACTTGTAAGCATAGGCTTCGCCAGTTTCCCGGTCTACCTTGGGGTGGGCAGTCATGCTCATGGAAAGCAGGCCCTCGAAGTTGTGCCGGCCGAGCGTCTTGATGTCACCATCCGGCGTCAAGCGAATAGAATAAGGGAGGTCAGACTCACCAAGCGCGTAGAGGCCATTGCCGAAGAAGGCCAAGCTGGTGTTTGCTTGACCAATGCCATTGAAGGGATTGAATTGACCTGCAGAAGTGTTTAGGCAAGGGTCAATCAGAACAAGCATAGAACCATATAAATAGTAACCTCGACTTCAGGCAATTAGGGATATGCGTTTAACATCAATGATGTTTCACTCACCGGTGAGCACTCTTGCTAAAAAGAGAGTTGTACGAGCCACCGAGGCCATTGCACCGCTGTAGCCCGAGAAGATATTGGGGAACACAGGAGATCCCAGTTTGTGCTCGACGGTGTACTTGTTCGTCTTGACATAGCGGCTGCAGAACGTGGCTCGACCTCGAGAGATCCGAATGGAGTGAAGCATGCCATCGCCGTTGAAGAGATGATAGGCCCCACGGGGAACGAACTGTGGGTTCGGGCCATTGCGGATGTACGCGCCATCAAGACACTGCGGTAGTGAGCCCTCCAACACTTCGCACTCAGTTGGAGGGAGCTCGTCGACCGGTGCAAAGTTTCCATAGAGCACAGTTCTCGGGTCGAGGGACGGCTTGACAGGAGGGTCCAGGAAGTCTATTATAATATCGTCTAGTGCTTTAAACATCAATGTCGACGACGAGAGACTCTCTCCCTTCTTGCTCGCCAGTGATGCCAAAAGAGACTCAGTGGCCATCATTGGTTCTAAAATTGATGTTGGTGAAAGCATACGAGACTTTGAGGATTTCGGTTTTCCTCTGGTTGTGATGGAGGAAACCACGGTGACATGAGGACTAGACCGCGGCAGCGGCGCTGGCGGTAATCTCACGAACGACATGGGTGATTTCTTGGTGATCAACTGATATTTTGGAATATCTCGTAGGCAGGAGGAAGGCAAACCATCCATTTTAACGAAGTTGAGAACCAAGAACAAGAGAGAGCTAAATTCAGAAGGCTGAAGTTTACTTTTGGAGAGAGAGACTACTTGAGAGAGAGAGAGAGAGAGAGAGAGAGAGAGAGAGACTGCTTCAGTGGCGTGTGAAACGTGGCATAGTGCGGTTTTCCATTGGAGAAGAAAGCGGGAAGCTCGCTAGTCGAGACATACACGTGATGTCACCGGCGAACCAAGAAACTTGCTAGTGGCCGGACTTGGTTACAAAAAAAAGTGGACCCACGCCAATCAACTTCACCTTTCACCGTGGTCACTATTCTGTCTGCTGAGAATACAATGAAACTAGACGTCGGCTCGACAACAAAGATAAGTTCAATTTGGGAAATCGAACAATTTCAAAATATGTCATCAAACTTTTTGATGAAGTATCCGGTATTTCCTAACCGCGAAATGACATTCAAAGAAGTAGCCGATGCCAATCAGTTTCACCTTTCACCGTAAGTAAGCAACAGTTCTCTCCATCTTGATGAGTAAAAGCTCTCTCTCGAGGTCAAACAATGAAACTAGATGTTGACTTGACATTAAAAATAATATTTAATTTGGCAAAATCGAATAATATCAAAAGATGCCATCAAACTTTTTGATTGATTATTTGGTATCTCCTAACTGTGAAATGACATTCAAAGAAGTAGACTAACACCGATTAGCTTCACCTTTCACCATACATAAGCAATAGTTCTCTCCATCCCAAATTGAACTTATCTTGGAGTTAAAATGATTCAAGGACAAGAAAAATAATATAACAGTAGGTGATTATAAGTTGATTTTAAATGTATCTACCTGAAGTCAAACGGTATTCTCTTTTCCTAATCTTAATTTACTACATTTACAATGGTAAATCGATGTGCTTTACACCGACTGAAGAACCGCTTTGCTCTTTCCTTTCACTAACACATTCATGGAAGAATAAACATATCCATGACCGATTCATGACACAAGGTGTAGTTCATTGATGTACCTTGGACGATCCATCTTTGCCACCGGGAAAAATAAAAGAGAGGGACATGAAAAGCAATATTCATTGCATCCAAGTTACCCTGATTACTAGATTAATTATGCTCCATCTACAAATAGAAGTTCACCTGAAAGATCAATTCTAAAGCATTTAAAATATCACACAATTCTATCTCCAAGGCCAATTGACAGGTCATCTACCGTGACTTCGTTCTTCCAGCTTAACTAGACTATTCTTTATCTTATCCAGTGTTGGCTATTGGAATCATTCTTCCTTTCTAAACAAACAGGGTGGGCAGATTACAGCCACAACAAATTGTCTGTTTCACGTACTCTCTGAGAGCTTTCGATACTTTGCAGAGAATCTGCAAGGATCCAGACCAGTAATGTGAACCTACTGAAATCCAAATACTGATAATTATAAACCTGGATTGTACAAGAGCAAGCATAACACTATAAAATCGAAGAAAATATTACCCCTGAACTACAATTACGCAAGAATCTTGTAGCATCACGAGTTTGGAAGACCAACGATGATTAACAATGCCTCCAAAAAAACATGTGATGCTAAAGATTGCCTCAAACATGAAATAGGCTAGTGAATCAACCTAGAGGGGGGTGAATAGGTTGTTACGCAATTCTTTTGGAATCTTTCGCGGTGGAATACGTTGATATCAAAGATATATCAATAATAAACAGATTACATATTCATAAAGTAAATATAGTAGAGTAAGAGAGAATTGACACAAGGATTATAGTGGTTCGGCTTAGACCAAACCTACGTCCACTCTCCACACTAGCAGCCAACTGGCTGTAATCACTATGTAGCAAAAGAGTGCCGTTACAGTAGATGGATTAGACTTTTTCAATTGATAGTCTCTCCTACAGCCTTCTGCTGCTTTCGCACTATATCTCACTCTCTTTGATACACAATTTGAATATGAAAGATTTTAGAGAACAAGTGATTTTGGAGATTCTAACATCAAGATTTTTCTACTAGTCTCTCTTTGTTTCCAAGCAACGTCGATCCACCTTAAATAGTCTCCGTGCCTTCATACCCGTTGGCACTTACCAAAACATTCATCCAATCAACCCGTTGGACTGAATCAATTTAAGTGATCTCCCTGTCCCGAAAACGTAAGTAGACAGCAGCTCATCAATCCTGTTCGCCCATACAATCAGGATCTTGAGTTCCCAAAATTAGATTCTTCCAAAAATAATCTTGATCTTCAACGGATAAAATCCGACGAATCAAATCTTCCAAGCTCTTGATCACAGCCCGAGATATTCCATGGTTAAGATTAGGAAATACGAAATCCAATATCTTACTTTCCTTAGCCATAAGAATAACTCGTGGCCGATCTGTAAAAATCGTGAACTGTCTTCGACTTAGATTTGGGTCTTGAGGGTCATCGATGGCCGAGTCTTGAGGGTCTTCGACGGAAACGAGTCTTGACCCGACTTCGGACGGAAAAACTTCGGACCGAAATTCAGGGTCCGACTGTCTTTGAAAACCTTTAGACCTTGACAACTTCGGACGTAGCCGATCGAGTCTTGGAGTCCTTAGACCGTACTTTGAGGCTGTTTTGTCAACTTCAAAACTCCAAGAGATTTTTCTTCAACAAAACAAAGTCAAGTTACATGAGTATGCTGCTCAGACAATTCTAAATAAGAATTACCTTATAATTATCGAGAATTAACCCCGCCAGCGCTATGCCAGCCGGTGTCCCATTTTGGAATGCAAATCTGAACGTTATAATTGAGTCAGCCTCAGAACTGAGTAGTCTATGTAGACGGATTTTGAGATAATTTTGTCATAGTGGCATACTTTGTACTTAGTACCCCAATCAGGTTAGGTGTCGGCATTTTGTTTGTAGTGCATCTGCTCATCTTTCGGCATATTTGGCTTGACAAGTTCTACAATGGACTACCACAAGTACTTCGCTCTGAAAACCCGACAAATCAGGTTAGGCGTCGGCATTTTGTGTGGATCTTTGTAGCAATGCCATTGCCAATCACGATTTTCTTAGAACTTACCGTCAGTATTCCATATAAATTAAAGTTTCTACTAAACTATCCACCATTTGTGAAAGTTTAGCAAATGATTTTGATGCAAGTTCTGTGTTAAAAATATTTTTGTGTTGTGTGTGCGCTGCAGAAGCATGGTTTTAGTATTGGTTATAATTTTTTTTGGCTAGTGATGTATGCAAGTGTATGGTATAGTTTGTAGAGGATGGACAAGGGATGAGATGGGATAGTTGGAAGATATAGGACACGAGATATGGGGGAAAGTAGTTTCATTAGTTTATGAAAATAATTTTACAATAGTTGAGGGAAGTGTTGGTGAGGGAGCATGATGTGGTTTTTATGCTTAGCTCCCACACCAAAACATGGAGCACTTGCTCCTTTATATAGGCTGCCAAAGTAGGCGGAGGAAGTCTCTAGACTTCTCTACAAATAGCTACCAACATAAGATGGAGAATTCTAGAACACACAAGAGATGGCAGCTTGTAGACTCTTCTAGAGTTTTTCTTGAATTTTCTAACTCAAATCTATCTTGAAGTTTTTAGAATTGGATCACAAATTCCAACACTCCCCCTTGATCCAATTTTGGGATACTTCGGACTTGTGTTATAAAGCCTCGGACGTACCTTGAAATTTCTCTTGTAATTTGTCCCATGCCTTTTATTGCGTCTTCATTACACGATCCCTTGCATTCTCTTGTCGAACCACTTGCACTTGCCTTTGAATGTGCATGTTTTTTCTTCAACGATGTCCATATGTCTCAGGGCATCAAAATATTCTTAGTTGTAGTTGTTAGCTCGGGTTCTGGCTTTGGCTCTCGTAGGCTTTGGCTCTGGCTCCGGCTTTGGTTCTGGCTCTGGCTCCGGTTCTGGCTCTGTTGGCTCTCGCTCGGGCTCTGGCCTTTGATTCTGGCTTTGGCTCCGGCTCTGGCTCTGTTGGCTCTTGCTCGGGCTCTAGCCTTTTTAGTTGAGGATGGTGAGGACAAACGCCCATAACCATCCGATATGTCTGGCTCTGATACCATGTTAAAAATATTTTTGTGTTGTGTATGCGCTTGTAGAAGCATGGTTTTAGTATTGGTTATAATTTTTTTTGGTTAGTGATGTATGCAAGTGTATGGTATAGTTTGTAGAGGATGGACAAGGGATGAGATGGGATAGTTGGAAGATATAGGACACGGGACATGGGGGAAAGTAGTTTCATTAGTTTATGAAAATAATTTTACAATAGTTGAGGGAAGTGTTGGCGAGGGAGCATGATGTGGTTTTTATGCTTAGCTCCCACACCAAAACATGGAGCACTTGCTCCTTTATATAGGTTGCCAAAGTAAGCAGAGGAAGTCTCTAGACTTCTCTACGAATAGCTACTAACATAATATGGAGAATTCTAGAACACACAAGAGATGGCAGCTTGTAGACTCTTCTAGAGTTTTTCTTGAATTTTCTAACTCAAATCTATCTTGAAGTCTCTAGAATTGGATCACAAATTCCAACATTCTGCTTCTCCATACTCGTTTGTTTACTTGCATATTTGGAAATGATAAAACTTCATGTTTGATTCAGTTCATAGTTGAATGTTGCAAAAAATGAAAACTTACTGAGTTGATGAATTGTTTGGAGAGCTTTGAGGCTGACTTGGTTGCAGTTTCAGATTGTGACGTTCATGAGCAAGCAAAATTGGTATCAGAGTCATGGCAGTACTGTGATGGATACCAGTATATGCTGGCTGATTCTAGTTAATTGTTTGATTGCTTTATGGTACTAGCATCTTGAAGCGTAATCTCTAGTAATATTTCAGGTTCAAGGACATTTGAGGATTTTGCTGGTGGTAATATTATAGAGGTTTGTAGCTATTGGTTTCTGAATATTTTTCTTTTGGTTCACATCTCAAGTCCAAGGCCGATGACTCAATTTTTTCTAGTTGTAGGGATCAAGCATTTAGTTTGAGACCAATAATCCTAACCAAATAACAAATCTGAGAAATTTTAGATGGAGAGAAATCGTAATTCTCATTCATATTTTCTGGTGCTTTACAATGTTGTATTTATAGGCAGCAAACAAAAAATAAAGGAAAGAAAGCCTAAAAAAGGAGAAAAAACTAAAATCCCACGATTTGTGGGTTAACAACTATAATCCCATGATTTGTGGGATTTAATCAAAATAAAATCAGAATCAAAAAAACCTCCTAAAAGATTCTATATATTTACAACTCAATAACTAAAAGATTCTATATATTTATAGCTTAACACTCCCCCTCAAGCTGGTGAATAGATATCTTCCATTCCCAGCTTGGAAATAAGCTCATGAAAACTTCCACCATTAAGCCCTTTAGTTAAGACATACATCCGCCACCTGCTGTCCTAAAGGAACATAAGACAGACAAATCAATCCTTCTTCAAGTTTCTCCTTAATGAAGTGTCTATCGATCTCAATATGTTTCGTCTTGTCATGCTGCACAGGATTATGAGCAATATTAATTGCAGACTTATTGTCACAGAATAGCTTCATAGGACTTTGCCACTCAATCTTCAAGTCATCAAGAATGATCTTGATCCATAATAACTCACATATTCCTTGAGCCGCTACCCTAAACTCAGATTCTGCAGGTAAAAAACACCTGGAGTGCCATAACTTGGCACGAGGGGACACTTAAGTGTCATAACTTTTTTTCGGTACACTTAAGTGCCACTTTTTTTACAAATGGAATACTTAAGTGCTAATATCGGAGTAAAATGGAACACTTAAGTGCCACTCCGGTGAAAATCCGGCCAAACGGCCGACGTGGCAATTTTCCGGCGATGGAGGTCCAAAACGGCATCGTTTGTGCATGCCGACGTGGCAAAAAAATGCAAAAACGACCCCATTTCGCGTCTGACGTGTAAAAATAATAAAAAATTAATTAAATTAAATTAAAACTTAATTTTAATTAAAAATACTCTAAAAATTTTTAAAAAAAAAAGGGCTGGGGGACAAAGGGGCGGGCGGGCGAGGGCTAAGCCCTCGCCGCCGTCGCCGGGAAGGACCGGCGACGGAGGGGGAGGGTCGGCCGGGGTCGCCGGCCCCGAGCCGATCGGCGGCGAGGGCCGCGAGCCCTCGCCGCCGTCGCCGGGAAGGACCGGCGACGGAGGGGGGGTTGGCCGGGGTCGCCGGCCCCCGACCGATCGGCGACGAGGGCCGCGAGCCCTCGCCCGGATCTAGCGAGGGCCGCGAGCCCTCGCCGCGATCCGACGAGGGCTACGGCCCTCGCCGCCTCCCCCGCCGTCATCGGGAAGGGCCGGCGACGGACGGGGAGGGTCGGCCGAGGTCGCCGGCCCCCAGCCAACCGGCGGCAAGGGCTCGCAACCCGCGCCACCGATCGTCCGGGGCCGGCAACCCCGGCCGACCCTCCCCCTCCGTCGCCGGCCCTTCCCGGCGACGGCGGGGAGGCGGTGGCGGCGAGGCTCAGCCCTTAGCCACCCGCCCCTTCGTCCCCCCTTTTTTTTTTTTTTTTTTAATTTAGAGTATTTTTAATTAAAATTAAGTTTTAATTTAATTAATTTTTTATTATGTAAACGGCGTCGTTCGCCGAGTCGGCGTCGACTCGGCTCTTCGGCGAGCCACGCAAGTATTAAAAAATAATAAACACGTGCCACGTAGGATTTCCGGCAAGGTCGCCGGAGGTGACACTTAAGTGTCCCATTTAAAAAAAAAAAAAGTGGCACTTAAGTGTACCGAAAAAAAAGTTATGGCACTTAAGTGTCCCCCGTGCCAAGTTATGGCACTCCAGTGTCCCAAACTCCAGATTCTGCACTTGATCTTGCCACCACATTTTGTTTTTTACTCCTCCAAGTTACCAAATTACCCCAAAGGAAGGTACAATAACCAGTTGTAGACCTCCTATCAATCATTGAGCCTGCACAGTCCGCATCTGTATAAGCCTTAAGCTTGAGATCTGGGCTTCTTTTGAAAAGTATCCCCTTTCCTGGACTACCTTTTAAGTAGTGTAGGACTTGATGAACAGCCTGTAAATGTGATTCCTTTGGATTATGCATGAATTGACTAATTAAGCTAACGGCATAGGAGATATCCGGTCGGGTGTGAGTAAGGTAAATTAACTTTCCCACCAATCGCTGATACATTTCTCGATCCACTACTGCCTCCTCTTTTGCTCCTATTAGCCTATAGTTTGGCTCAATTGGAGTCAGCTACTGGTTTGCAACCAAGTTTTTCAGTTTCTTCCAAAAGATCTGTCACGTACTTTTGTTGTGAAATAAAGACCCCTTGCATAGAGTATGAAACCTCAATTCCCAAAAAATAACGTAGCTTGCCTAACTCCTTTATTTCAAATTCCTTAATCAAGCACTGTTTCAGTCGCTGTTTCTCCCTTTCATCATTGTCTGTGACTATCATGTCATCAGCATACACCACCAATGCTGTAATTCCTCCTATGTCTGAGTGTTTTATGTGAAATAGGCTAGTGAATCAACCTAGAGGGGGTGAATAGGTTGTTGCGGAATTCTTTTGGAATCTTTTGCGGTAGAATACGTTGATATCAAAGATATATCAAAAATAAATAAAGCACGTATTCATAAAGTAAATAGGGTAGGGTAAGAGAAAATTGACACAAGGATTATAGTGGTTCGGCTTAGTCCAAGCCTACGTCCACTCTCCACGCTGGCAGCCAACTAGCTGTAATCACTATGTAGCAAACGAGAGCTATTACAGTATACGGACTAGACTTCTTCAGTAGACAGTCTCTCCTACAGTTTCCTGCTGCTTTCGCACTATATCTCACTCTCTTCGATACACAATTCAAACATGAAAGATTTTAGAGAACAAGTGATTTTGGAGATTCTAACATCGAGATTTTTCTACCTAGTCTCTCCTTATTTCCAAGCAACATCGATCCACCTTAAATAGCCTCCGTGCCTTTATACCCGTTGGCACTTACCAAAAATTCATCCAATCAACCCGTTGGACTGAATCAATTTAAGTGATCTCCTTGTCGCCGAAAACGTAAGTAGACAGTAGCTCGTCAATCCTATTCGCCCATACAATCAGGATCTTGAGTTCCCAAAATTAGATTATTTCAAGAATAAACTTGATTTTCAACGGATAAAATCCGAAGAGTAAATCTTCCAAGCTCTCGATCATAGCTAGAGATATTCCATGGTTAAGATTAGGAAATATGAAATCCAATATCTTACTTTCCTTAGCCATAAGAATAACCTGTGGCCAACCTGTAAAAATCGCGAACTGTCTTCAGACTTAGATTTGGGTCTTGAAGGTCGTTAGACTGAAACTGAGTCTTGAAGTCTTTAGACCGTACTGATAAGGCTGTTTTGTCAATTTCAAAACTCCAAGGGATTCTTCTTCAACAATCTCCCCCTTTTTGATGATGACAAAACCCTCGACAAATTTGCGAATTTAAAAACCTGCAAGGAAAAACTCATATATATTTTGAGGATTATATCTCGCAAAACAGTGTTAGTCCAATAACAATTATCCTCACAAATATAATAACCCTACAATCAAATTCACAAGTCTAGATCCAAATCATCAAATCAGCATAAAGTCATAAAAGTTCAAGTAAACAACCTAATCGAAATCCAAAACGAAAACGGTCTAAGCAATCAAATAAAAATAAACTTCAAAAACTTCAAAATAAAAACTCTCAAAGCTTTCTCAAAGCTTCAAAAAACTTCAAATCTTCAAAACCTGCAATCAAATCTGCGCAACTCTCCCCCTTTTTGTCCCATCAAAGAGGTAGAGTGAATGTGATAAAGTTTTGAAAAGATTTAGGGGCCTGCAGGGAAATGAATAAGTTGAAACTTGCTAAGCTCCTGGACTGACTTCTCGAGTTTGGCAAGGTTTTTCTTCACTGAAGCTAATTCTGCACTGGTCTGATTCAATTCCATTTGTGCTCTCAGTGCATTGATCTATTCCTACATGTTCACCAAGTACTCGGCGAGCGCCTTTTTCAAATCTCTCATCTCGAAGTCCATCCCAAAAACCTGCTTTTTCAAGTCCAGCATAAAAGGCTGTGGAATTGGCATTGCTTCCACTTGGACCAGCAGAATGAGTTTGGAAACTAGGAGCTTCCCTTTTAGCCCTTTCCTTCTCGACAGGTGAGGATTCTTTAGGGTTAGATTGAATCTAGCACATATGCAAGCACTAAACAAAATGTCGGGTCTAGAAGCTGTAAGGTAAAGAAGTGACCCGATTATACTTCTGTATAGTTTTTGGTCTATACTATTTCCTTCTTCATCTTTATCCAGCTTTGATAAGCTTGACATAGGAGTTTCTGTTTTCTTGCAATTCTCCATTCCAAACTTCTTGAAAAGGTCTTTTGCATACTTCTCTTGATGGATGAAGGTTCCTTCACTTGATTGTTTGACTTAAAGTCCCAAAAAGAAATTTAGTTCTCCCATCATGCTCATCTCAAATTCATTCTGCATACACTTTGAAAAATTCTTGCAAAGTTTCTCGTTAAAAGAACAAAAATAATGTCATCAACATAAATTTGAACAAGTATGAAATCCTTGCCTTCTCTTTTATAAATAAGGTAGTATCTACTTTACCTTTAAAAACCATTTTGAATTAAAAGTTGCTTAACCTTTTATACCATGCTTGGGGTGCTTGTTTTAAACCATATAAGGCTTTCTTCAGCTTGAATATAAGGTTTGATCTTTTAGGATCTTCAAATCCTGTGGTTGTTCCACATAGACTTCTTCTTGAATAATTCCATTTAGGAATGCACTTTTGACGTCCATTTGGAATAACCTGAAATTTTTAAAGCAAGCAAAAGCAAGAAGTAATCTTATAGCTTTTAACCTTGCCACCGGAGCATAGGTTTCATCATAGTTGATGCCTTCTTCTTGTGTATAGCCTTTTGCCACAAGTCTTGCTTTATTCCTTACCACTTTTCCTTGTTGATCAAGCTTGTTCCTGAAAACCCATTTAGTACCAATGATTGATTTACCTTTTGGTTTAGGAACTAGCTCCCAAACGTTGTTGATTTTGAATTGATTCAATTCTTCTTGCATTGCTTCGATCCAGCTTTCATCTTTCAATGCATCTTCTATGTTTTTCGGTTCGATCTCAGAAATGAGTGCAAGAGCACTAGAAGCTTCACATCTTTTAAATCTTGTAGGAACTCCTTCATCAATATTGCCAATAATGAGGTCTGGAGGATGACTTGACTTTTGCTTCCAGCTTGTAGTTGGTTTGTCAGTTTGGTGAAGCTCTTCTTCAGTTGGAATTTCTGAATTTGTTTGAGGCTCAGTGTCTAGGGCTTAATTTTCTTCAAGAGAATTTGTAGACACTTGGCCGACTCAAAATCTTCAGGTTGAGTCGATTTTGAACTGAGTCTTCAAACTTCACATTCATGGATTCTTCCACGGTTTGAGTGCGTTTGTTGAAGACTCAAGGCTTTGCTTGTCATGGAGTAGCCAAGGAAAATTCCTTCATCTGATTTTTCTTCAAACTTACTAATTCGATCACTAGAATTCTTTAGGATAAAACATTTGCAACCGAATACATGAAAATATGAAACAAATGGTTTCTTACCTTTGAGCAGTTCATAAGGTGTCTTTTCCAATATAGGTCTTAGAAAAATTCTATTTATAATATAACAAGCAGTAAAAGTAGCTTCAGCCCAAAAATGAGGTGAAATATTACTTTCGATTAAAAGTTCTTGCCATTTCTTGCAAAGAACGATTTTTCCTTTCTACAACTCCATTTTTTGTGGAGTGTATGGGGATGAAAAATTATGTTGAATACCATTGTCATCAAGTATTTGGCAAAATCATGATTTTCAAATTCTCCACCATGGTCATTTTTAATACTTGAAATGGCATATCCTTTTTCAATTTGAATTTTCTTTGCAAACTTAGTAAAATGAATCAATGCATCAGATTTATTTACAAGAAAGAAAACCCACGTAAAACGAGAATAATCATCAACTATAACTAAGCAATATCTTTTACCTCTAATACTTTGAACTCTTGTTGGCCCGAATAAATCCATGTGTAATAGCTGCAAAACACGATTAGTGGATACTTGATTTATAGATTTAAATGAATTTCTAACCTGTTTTCCAAGTATATAGGGAGTGCATAATTCATGCTTTTGATACTTGAGGTTAGTAAGTCCTCGAACAAGCTTTTTGGATGACACTTTTGCGATTTGCTTCAGGTTGACATGTCCAAGCTTCCTATGCCAGAGAATGACTTCATCTTGAATCAATATCAAGCATTGAGGACTGTCAGACCTTACGTCTAGCAAATAAATATTTCCAAGTCTTCGTCCAGTAAAGGATTGTGAGAGATCCTTATTTGTTCCAGAACATGTATCTTCTTGAAAGTTGATTTTGTATCCAGAATCGCATAATTGACTAATACTCAATAGATTATAGTTCAATCCTTCAACAAGAGAGACATTGTTGATTGTGAGATTTTCAATCATCACAGTTCCTTGACCAACAATCTTTCCCTTTTTGTTACCACCAAAAGAAACATTTCCTCCTTTTATATGAGAGAGTTTTGTAAAACAACTCGAGTCTCCTATAATGTG
This sequence comes from Eucalyptus erythrocorys, assembly GCA_014182555.1. Lineage (NCBI taxonomy): Eukaryota > Viridiplantae > Streptophyta > Magnoliopsida > Myrtales > Myrtaceae > Eucalyptus > Eucalyptus erythrocorys. The sequence goes on along the minus strand of CM024600.1, from coordinate 35,514,653 downwards.
TCTTAAACATCCACTATCCAAATACCACTTGACTTTCTTCTTGAAGGTAACCTACATTTAAAAGAAAGACTCATGTCTTCTTTGGTACCCGATCTTTTGGGTCCATCATTGTTAGTAGTATAAACAGTCTTTGCCCGGCTCTTCTTAACAGTCTCCAAACTTTGGGACATTCCTTTTCAAAATGATCTACACTTTTACATTTTGAACAAGTAAGAGCATTTTTACCAACATGCTTTACAAAAACCTTTTGGAAATGATTTTTATAAAAAGTTTTTGTTGGCCTATTCATAATTCTTTCCTTTACCTTTGGGAAATCGATCAAAGGAATGGTTTCTTGTGTCATTCCTAGACTGGATTTATTAAAGTAAGGTCTTTGAATAGAAAGAATTTTATCCAACTTTTCAGAACCTATTAAAAATTTCTTTGAGACTTTCAATAAGTCTTCTTTCAAGCAAGTATTCTCTTTTGAAAGTTCATTCTCATTTTCTTTCGAAACAGCAAGAGACTTGTCTAGACTTTCAACTTTTTCAAGTAAAATCTTTTCTTGTTGTTTCAGTTTGGAATTCTCCCTTTTCAGTTCAGAAATCCTTTTAAGAGAGCCTTTAAGACTGAGACAAAGTTCATCAATGCATTTTGATACTTTGGTAGGAATTTTTAAATTTCTAACCTTGATACCACTTTGTTTGAGTCTCGAGTCCGAATCCGAGTCCGAGTCCGAGTTTGCCATAAGACATATGTTTGCATATTCTTCATCACTCTCCTCACATTCGGTGTCACTCCACGTCTTAGCTTTGAATGCTTTCTTGAACTTCTCGGGTTTCCTTTCTTTTTCTTCAATAAGGGACAGTTGGGTCTCGATGTGTCCCTTTTTCTTGCATTCAAAGCAAACAACTTCTTTGCTGGTATCTTTTTCTTCATTTGATCTCATTTGAAATCTTTGATTGTTTTGTTTCTTTCCATTGAACCTTCTACCTTTTCTATTCAACCTTCTGAATTTTCTAATAAGAAATGCCAATTCTTCATCATCCAAGTCTTCTTCTGAATCTATAACATCAGAATCATCATTAGATTTTAAAGCAATTGACTTCTTACCTTTTGTGTCAAATTCCTCATTGAATTGCTCGACTTCATAGGATTGAAGTGTGCCGACCAATTCATCTACTGAAAGAGGCATGATCCTTTGTGTTTCTCTTATAGATGTTTTGATATGATTCCAATCTTTTGAGAGCCCTCTCAATAATTTATTGACCTTCATAGGTCTTGAGATTGGCTGTCCTTGGTATGCCAAGCCGTTTACAATTTCTGTAAATCGACTGAACATATCCGTGATGGTTTCTTCTGGCTTTATTTTGAAGGCTTCATATTGACCAAGAAGGATATTGATCTTGGTTTCTTTGACTCGATCTGTTCCTTCATAGGTGACGTGCAATCTATCCCAAACTTCTTTGGCTGTTTTACAAGATGAAATTCTATTATATTCAGTAGGAGATAATGCACAACATAGAGAGTAGATAACCTTTACATCAAGGGCTTGTCTCTTTGAGACATCCGTGTGCTTTGTTCCCACTCCATCAGGTCATTCTTTCCTTGTAATAGATACAGCTTTAGGAGTAATTCCATTCCCTACTACATCCCACTCCATAGGATCCTTGGATCTTAGGAATGTCTTCATCTTGTTTTTCCATACGTTGTAATCATTGCCATCAAAGTAGGGAGGTCTGGTATTGCTTTGCCCTTCAATTAATCCTGGAGCCAAAACACTAGCCATAGATCTTTAACTTCAGAAGTAATAACACTTTTAATGAATAAGGAACCTGCTCGATACCAATTGAAATAGGCTAGTGAATCAACCTAGAGGGGGTGAATAGGTTGTTGCGGAATTCTTTTGGAATCTTTTGCGGTAGAATACGTTGATATCAAAGATATATCAAAAATAAATAAAGCACGTATTCATAAAGTAAATAGAGTAGGGTAAGAGAAAATTGACACAAGGATTATAGTGGTTCGGCTTAGTCCAAGCCTACGTCCACTCTCCACACTGACAGCCAACTGGCTGTGATCACTATGTAGCAAACAAGAGTTGTTACGGTATACGGACTAGACTTCTTCGGTAGAGATGAGTCTCTCCTACGGCTTCCCCGCTACTTTCGCACTATATCTCACTCTCTTCGATACACAATTTAAACATGAAAGATTTTAGAGAACAAGTGATTTTGGAGATTCTAACATCAAGATTTTTCTACCCAGTTTCTCCTTATTTCCAAGCAACATCGATCCACCTTAAATAGCCTCCGTGCCTTCATACCCGTTGACACTTACCAAAAATTCATCCAATCAACCCGTTGGACTGAATCAATTTAAATGATCTCCTTGTCGCCAAAAACGTAAGTAGACAGTAGCTCGTCAATCTTGTTCGCCTATACAATCAAGATCTTGAGTTCCCAAAATTAGATTATTTCAAGAATAAACTTGATTTTCAACGGATAAAATATGAAGAGTAAATCTTCCAAGCTTTCGATCACAGCCAGAGATATTCCATGGTTAAGATTAGGAAATATGAAATCCAATATCTTACTTTCCTTAGCCATAAGAATAACCTGTGGCCAGCCTATGAAAATCGCGAACTGTCTTCAGACTTAGATTTGGGTCTTGAAGGTCGTTAGACTGAAACTGAGTCTTGAAGTCTTTAGACCGTACTGTTGAGGCTGTTTTGTCAACTTCAAAACTCCAAGGGATTTTTCTTCAACATTATGAACATTGTATGATCTCCCTGACTTTGTTTATACCCAAATGCCTTCATGACTCTAGCAAACAGTCCAAACCAGGCTCTAGGTGATTGCTTGAGCCCGTATAATGCTTTCTTAAGTCTACAAACCTTTTCCGTTGTTTACTTACCTTCAAAACCAGGTGGGATGCTCATTTTGATTTCATCTTCTAAATCTTTGTGTAAAAATGCATTCTTTACATCATACTGTTGAAATTCCCAATCAAAATGAGTAGCTAAAGACAATAAAATTCTTACAGTATTCATTGTGCAAATGTCTCTTGGTAATCCACTTCATATGTTTGAGTGTAACCCTTCGCAATCAATCTCGCCTTGTACCTCTCCAGAGAGCCATTTGCCTTGTACTTTACAGTGAATACCCACTTGCAACCAACTAGAATTTTCCCCCTTGGCCTGTCAACAATTTCCCATGTTTTATTTTTTTTTTTGAGTGCTTCCATCTCTTCTTTCATGGCATTCCTCCATTCCTCTTTTGATAGTGCTTCAAACAAGGTGTTAAGGACAGCAATTGTGTTTAAACTCACAATAAAGTTTCTGCATGATGATGATAACCTATTAAGGGACACATAATTTGATAATGGATATACCGGTTTCTTGGTGCACTCTCTAGTCCATTTTCTAACAGCAATAGGTAAATCAAGATCACTCTCGGGTGTATCACTAAGTTGTTCATCCAAAGGAGATTCAGAACTTACTATGTTTTCATTGACAATACTCGGAATGGTATTTTGAATCTGCTCTTGTATTGGAACGGGTGTCCTCCTTGAGTACACCTGAGAAAATCTCTTAGAATCATGAATATGAGTTGGACTAGTGGAAATAGAAAAAAGACAGGTTAGGGTGTGGGAGATTGTGGTGGACAAGAGACAGGATTCAAGATAGGTTTATGAGCAACAATGGATGAGCTTTGGTTGATAGAGACATTGGACGATAAATTTAAGTTATCAATGACACCAAGGTCCTTATCTTCCATGACTGAAAAATTCCCTTGAAGATAAGATTGCGAAAAATAGGGTTTATTTTCAACAAAAGTGACATCTCGGAGGGATAGAATTTTTAGAAGGAGGATGGTAACATTTATAGCATTTTTGTGTTTGTGAGTAACCAAGAAACACACATTTGATTGCACGAGGATCTAACTTTCCTCTTCGATGATGATGAATGTGGACATAGGAAGTGCAACCAAAGATTCGAGGTGTAAGACCATTAGATGTACGAAAGTGAGGATAGAACTAAGAAAGAACTTCCATCGGGGTCTTATGGTCTAATGTACGTGAGGGTAGTCTATTGATCATGTGTGTAGCTGTAAGAACAGCTTCCCCCCAATACGCTTTAGGAACTTGTCCGTGAAACAACAAGGCACAAGTTGTGTTAAGGAGATGGCCATTTTTCCTTTCAGCAATCTCGTTTTGTTGTGGTGTATTCACACAAGATGACTCATGGATAATGCCTTCCGTTTGAAAATAAGGGAACAATACTTGATTAAAGTATTCTCTACCATTGTCCGACCTAAAGACCTTAATCTTGACCCCAAATTGAGTTTGAATCATGGAATGAAACAAAGGAATAATGCTACTCACATCAGATTTATGTTTGAGTAAGAAAGTCCATGTGATCCTAGAGCAATCATCAATTAGAGTGACAAACTAGCAAGCTCCAGAGATGTTTGCAATCGTGGAAGGTCCCCAAATGTCACTGTGGATTAAGTCAGAAGGATTAGAACTACGGTGATTGCTAATATGAAATGGTACGCGATTATGCTTGGCTAATTCACAAACATCACAATGGAAATCTTTAATATTCAGATCTTTAAACAAGGATGGAAACATAATACTCAAGACTTGAAAGGACGGATGACCAAAACGAAAATGATGAAGCCAAATGGCTTCTTTATTTGAAGTACTAAGAAACGACATAGATAGATTTTTCATGATCCTTCTTGTAGTAAGAGGTGTCTCAAGGTAGTATAACCCATTTTGTTTCTTAGCAAGTCTAATCCTCCTCTCCGAGTCTCGATCTTGAAAAACACAGTAAGATGGGTAAAAAACAGCTTGACAATGAAGATCTTTTGTGAGTTTCTGTATTGAGATAAGATTGGCAGATAGTTTAGGGACATGAAGAACATCTTTAAGGACAAGATTGGGTGTGATAGGAATATTTTCAACCCCTGCAACAGTAGCAAGAGATCCATTTGCCACAATAATCTTCTTATTGCTAGGACAAGGTGTATAAGTGCTAAAATGGGATGAGGTGTGAGTCATGTGGTCGGTAGACCCTGAATCAATAAGCCAAGAATTACCTGAGAGTGCTAGTGAGCATGCACTAGAGGGTTTATTAAGAGTCCCTAACAAACCTCTTAATTTCTCAATTTCTTCACTGTTGAAGGTTGCTTTCTCCTGAACTTTTTCTTGACCAGCTTTTTTAGTTAGGTGGACCTGAGGCCTTGGCTGTGTTGCCCGATTCACCCACTCTCGGCCTAAAGTAGTTGGTCTGCCATTCAATTTCCAGCATTGTTCTTTTGTATGTCTAGGCTTCTTGCAGTAGACACACCACAAGTTGTCCCAGTTGTCTTTCCTTGACAAGTCGCCCTTTTCATCAACCTTTCTAGTTGTCAAGGTTGACCCTTCTATAACCTGCGATTCTAGCATGACGGATCGACGGCTTTCTTCCTCCCGAATCAAGGAAATTGTTTCCTCCAATGATGGCACTTCCTCCTTGCCAAGTATTTGAATTCTGACTTGGTCAAATTCAGAATTAAGCCTGGCTAAGAAATCATAGACTCGATCATTTTCAATAAAACTCTTTAGAATGGCCGCATCATTTGGACACCGCATTTGAAATACTCGATAATGATCGAGTTCTTGCCATAAGTTCTGCAGAGAATTAGCATACTCAATAACAGTCTTACCTCCTTGCTTTGTCCCACTGGTTTTCACCTTAATTTGATACACCTGGGCTGCATCACGAGCCTTTGAGTACGTCCGTCGAATGGAATCCCGGATCTCCTTTGCGGTTGGTAGAAACATACAAGTGTCGCTTATGGCTGGTTCCATGGAATTCCATAGCCATGACATGATCATGGAATCAGCCTCATCCCACGCATCAAAATCAGGATCTCCTATCTTGGGTCCCGTCCCAAGTAAATGGTTGAGTTTTCCTTTCCCCTTCAAATATGTCTTGACAAATTGTGACCACTTGAGGTAGTTCTTCTCATTCAATCTGTAGGTTGGCCTAATATTCTGAAGATCACCTGTCATGTGTGTTGAGGCGACCTCCTCAGATTGGTTCATGGTAGGATCTATAGCTTTGGATGTGATTTCAGATGTGGCCATTTTGGAGAGTGAATGTTAAGAAGAGAACAAGAGCAATAGTGCAGCAATGAAGGCTGCAATTGAAATCCAGAGATCTAATTCTAGAGAATAATAGACAGCAACGAAGGCTGAAAAAAACACAGTAATGAAGACTACGATTTTAAATTGAGGAATCTAGCCTAGAGCTCTAATACCATGAGAAATTTTAGATGGAGAGAAATCGTAATTCTCATTCATATTTTCTGGTGCTTCACAATGTTGTATTTATAGGCAAAGAAACAAAAAATAAAGGAAAGAAAGCCTAAAAAGGAGAAAAAACTAAAATCCCACGATTTGGGGGTTAACAACTATAATCCCATGATTTGTGGGATTTAATCAAAAAAAAATTAGAATTAAAAAAAAACCTCCTAAAAGATTCTATATATTTACAACTCAACAACTAAAAGATTCTATATATTTACAGTTCAACAAAATCATTCTTCCAAACTTTATAAAAAAATTCACAAATATATGTAAGAAAGCATCACAAATAAGCAATATTTGAATCAAAAGTATAGAGAATGCGATTATACGAAGGAAACAGTGACCATAATCCTATCACCACACAAATTCATATAGGATGGGAGAAAATTGTCCAAAAAGTCTTAAATATATTGCATGCTTCCCAATTCAATCATAAATATTTCAATTTTGTCAATTGAGTCATAAACATTCATTTTTTGCCAATTAAGCCCATCTAGCCAATTTTGATCGAAATTCGTTAACTTAAACGCTAACTATCCTATGTGGCACAGTCAGTACTAATGTAGACAAAATTTATTATTTGTAAATTTTTTGTTGAATTTTTTTGATTTTTGATTTTTGATTTTACCTTTCTTTTTTCTTCCTCTTTGCCAATCCCAGCCTCCAACGGCTGGCCAGAGAGTACAATCGACGAGGGTTCACCTCATTGACCTCAGGCAAGGTTGCCCTCGCTAGAGGCCAACGAGGGTCAGCCTTGCCGACCTCACGCGAGATCTCCCTTGCCGGGATCTAGTGAGGAGGCTGACCCTCGCCCTCACTCGAAGCATGTGAGGGTCGGCCTTGCCAGTCACAAGCCTCACCCAAGGCCCACGAGGTCATCCCTTGCCAAATCCCGACGAGGGCAACTTTGCGTGAGACCAACGAGGCCCCTTCTTGCCAGTTGCTAATGAAGGCGACCTTGCCGGTTGCCGACAAGGCCGACCCTCACCGATCACATCCAAATAATTACGGAGAGATAATAGGAGATTTTCCAACACTCCTCCTCAAGTTAGTGAGTGAATATCTTCCATGCCCAGCTTGCTGATAATCTTCTAAAATCTTGACACTAGTAGGCCTTTGGTCTGTACATATGCTAGTTGATTTTTGCTATGAGTGTAGGGAATACTGATCAAATTAGATTCAAGCTTCTCCTTTATAAAATGCATGTCTACCTCAATATGCTTCGTTTGATCATGCTGAACCGGATTATGAGCAATGTTGATTACTGATTTATCATCACAATAGAGTCTCATAGTCGTGTTGCACTTTGAGATCTTCAATGACAATCCTAAGTCACAAAAGTTCACAATCACATTCACCACTGCCCTCAATTCAGCTTCAGCACTAGATTTAGTAACCACATTTTGTTTTTTACTCCTCCAAGTGACAAAATTTCCCTCTAGAAAAATGCAATAGCTAGATGTAGACATTCTATCTATTGGTGACCCAGCATAATTTGCATTAGTATAGACTTCAAGATTCAGCTTATCACCATTTTTAAACAAAATATTTTTTCCAAGAGTAGCTTTGAGGTAATGAAATATCTGGTAGACAGCTTGAATATGTTCTTTTTTAGGATCATGCATGAACTAACTTACAACTCCCACAACATAGGCTATGCCAAGCCTAGTATGAGATGGATAGATAAGCATTCCCATTAACATTTGACATCTCCCTTTATCAAGTATGCCACTCTCTCCCTGTCCATCCATTTTATGGTTTGGATCAATAGAAGTGATCACCGCCTTACTATTGAGACATCGTGTTTCCTTAAAAAAATCAAGTACATACTTCCTTTGGGATAAAAAAAAAAAAAAAAAAAATACCTTTCCTAGAGTAGGTCACCTCAACACCAAAGAAGTATCTCAACATTCCAAGGCCTTTGATCTTGAACTATTAAGCAAGATTGCTCTTGAGAGACTTTTGTTCATCTTCATCATTACCAATCACAACTATTTCATCTGCATACACAAGTAGAGCTATGAACATACCTTCATTTAAATGTTTGAAGAATAGGGCGTAATCCCCTCTACTCTACTCGTAACCCATCTTAAGTATTGCCTTTGTGAACCTTCCAAACCAAACTCTTGGGGACTGTTTGAGATCATATAGAGGATTTTTAAGCAGACACACCTGATTATTTCCAAAATCTTGTAAAAACCTAGTGGAGGCTCCATAAAGACTTCCTCTTGCAAATCTCCATATAAAAACGCATTCTTCACATCAAATTGCTACAAAGACCAACCAAAAATTAGCTGCAAGAGAAAGTAGCACTTGTACTTAGCTGCAAGAGAAAGTAGCACCTGTACTATGTTCATCTTTGCTACTAGTGCAAAAGTCTCTTGATAATCCACCCCATAGGTTTGGTATACCTCTTTGCAACCAACCTTACTTTATACCTCTCCAAGGTCTCATTAGCTTTGAACTTAAGGGTATAAACCCATTTACATCCCACCGATTGCTTGCCTTTGAGTAAAGTTTTAACTTCCCATGTATCATTCTTCTTCAATGCATCCATTTCCTTCATCATTACTTATATCCAATTCCCATCCTCCAAAACTTCATATACCGAGTTAGGAATAGTAATTGAATCAAGAGTAGTAATAAAGGCTTTGTATTGAGTAGATAGTCTATAGTATGACACAAATTGGGAGTAGGGTGTTGGGTACATTCCTAATAGCTTCTCTCAAGGTAATTGGTAAATCCAAAATCACTTAATTTAGGTTCATTAGAAGAAGGGTGAATGATTTCATTACTTGATAATGGTTCGGATAATGGGACTTGATCCAGTTTTGAATTGAGCTTCGCCCTTCTTGAGTAAACTTACAGTTTGGTTGGTTCACTCTTAAGAGGACTAGTGGGACTAGGATTGGACAAAAGACTCTATGAACTTGATGAAGGACTAGGTGGACTAAGAGGGCTAGGATTGGACAAAGATGGGTAAAGAGACGAAGTTAGATTGGACGAAAGCAGAATTGGGTGACGCACTAGGTAGTGGAGGCATTGGTTCAAACTCACTATCTTCATCAGGAGGCTCCCCCTGAAGATAGTGGTGGGAAGAAAAAACAACTGGTTTTCAGTAAAAATGACAACCGGTTTTCAGTAAAAACTCAATGTGTTAGAGCATTGTAGCATTTATAACCTTTTTGAGTATTAGAGTACCCAATAAAAACAAACTTTAGAGCACGAGAACTAAGTTTGTTTCGATTTTGATTATGAATAAGCACTAATGCAACACAGCCAAAGACCCAATGGGAAAGATAATATTTATGGGAAACATTAGGATAAAAGGTAGACAAGAGTTGTAAGGGACTTTTATTTCCGAAGGTTTTGGAAGAAACCCAATTAATAATATATACATAAGTTAAAACAATTTCTCCCCAAAAATGCTTTGGAATTGACATTTGAAAGAGGAGAACCCAAGTAACATTTAGGAGGTGCCTATTTTCCCTTTCGGCTACTCCATTTTGTTGAAGGGTATCAACATGGGAAGACTTATGAATAATACCCTAAGTTTGGAAAAAATGATCAAGATACTGATTGACATATTCCTTCCCATTATTAGACCTAAGTCTCCTAATTAACACCCTAAATTGATTAACTACCATTTTATGAAAGTTTTGAAAGATAGATTGAACAGTAGATTTATCTTTCATAAGATATAGTCATGTAGTACGAGTACAATCATCAACAAAAGAGACAAACCATCTAGCTCCTGCAAAATTAGCAATAACCCCACACATCATATGGATTAAAAAGAATGGTGTTGAAACTCTAGCATTATTATTCGAAGGAAATGAAACACAATGATGTTTTGCAAGTTCACAAACTTCACAATGAAGATTTCCAACATTTTTAAAAATGGAAGGAAACATACTCATAAGAAGACTAACTGTTAGATGTCCTAACCAAAAATGATGAAACCAAATCTAAGATGATTGAATAGGGTTACAAGAGTTGTAAGAGGTACCATGATCCACAAGAGACCAACCACTTCTGCTCGAATCCTCAAGGTAGTAGAGCCTATTCCATTTCTTAGCAAAACCAATCGTCCTCATTTTCAGGTCTTGCAAAATACAATGATTAATAGAGAAAATCACTTTACTATTTAGATTTTTGGTAAGTTGATTAATGGAAAGGAGATTAGTGGACGGCTTAGGAATATGAAGGATATTGTCAAGTTTAAGTGAGGGATTTAGAGTTATGCTTTCTTGGCCAGCTACGATAATAGGAGATCCATCTGCTGCAGTAATGCTCTTATTTCCTGGTGATGGCTAATAAGTTTCAAATTGAGTAGGATCATGTATCATATGATTGGTTGCTCCTTAATTAAGAACCCATGAATTAAAGTACCGAGAAGCTGTTGAGTTTTCAGAATTTAGACACGCATTTGACTGGACTAATGAACACATCAAAAAAACTTAGATAGAGACTTAGAGAGCCCTGATTTTGCCAACTTCTTCTCTTTTAAATATCTCCTCATTGATAGGTTTTTATTGGTCCATAAGGATAGCTTCACCTTTGTTGGTCATGCACACTTGTGGCTGTCTTTCTTTGCTGAGCACTTGCATTCTTCCATGAAGGTTGAAGCAATTTTCTCTTGTATGGTGTGGTTTTTTGTAGAAACTGCACCATAAACCTTCACTGCTCGTTGTCTTAATAAGATCTAGTCTCCTGTTTTTGTTAGGATTTGTTTCTCCTTAATTGCTTTCATGGCAGATCCTTCGGTGTGTTGTTCTTCACACATTAGGGTCCCTCAACTTTCTTCTCCTCTTACAGCAGAAAAAACTCCATTCAATAATGTCAGCCACTTTTTTCCGAGAATCTGAACTCAAAGTTGATCAAAGTTTGCATCCAGACTTGCCAAAAACTCAAAAATCTTATCTCTCTCCATATGGTTTCAGAGAGTATTAGTGTCTTCAACACACCTCATCCGTATATTCAGATTGTGATTTATTTCAAGCCAGAGATCTCTCATGACATTGTAGTATTATGTAACAGAACGAGTATCTTGTTTTGTTGTTAAAGCCTTCGTATTGAGTTCATATATTAATGCTGCATCTTGAACTTTTGAATAAGACTGACAAATAGCCTCCCATATGTCCTTGGCAGTAGGGAGAAACATGTAGTTAAACTGATTTCAAGTTGCATTGAGCTCCACAACCATGACATAACTGAGGAATCCTCGTCATCCCATGTTTGAAACTTGGGATCACCTCATTTCGGACCAATGCCTTCTAGATGACTGAGCTTCCCTTCTCCTTTAAGAAACGTCCTCACAATTTGTGCCCACTGAAGATAGTTTTTTCCATCCAATCGATACTCCTTCATGTTGGGAAAATCTCCAATTGATCAATTGGATAGATCCTGAAGAGAGGACCCGGCTTGGATGGAGATAGCCTTCCTTGAATCTTCCATTCGGCAACTTGAAAGGACAAATTATGGTAGGACTCTAAGAAGGGACCGAGTAACAAGGGTGGTTATCACACAATTAAAGACCAGCAATAAGGCTGGTTAAGTTAGCAATAAGGCTGAAACAAAAAGTAGCAATAAGACTCAAAAAACGGTTGCAATGAAGCAGCAGTAGTGGGAAAAGAAACAAAGGCAGGAAATTCAAATAAAAAAACTAGGTTCTAATACCATGTAGAAAAGAATCTGTGTTTTTCTTATTATCATTGAGTAATTACAATGTGTATATATACAAGAACAGAGGACCTAAATTAGGTAAGAGACCTATATAAGTATAGATCCTAATTAGCTCCTATCAGTAGCTAATTTACAACTAACAAAATCAAATCACATAATATTCCAAATAATTAGTGAGAGATTATAGGAGATTTTCCAACAAGTACATACATTACAAATTCTGAACTATCATTCTGGCAAAGTCCAGCTCTATGCTAGAACCACCAAACAAGCTCCAGGTTACAACTGGGGGAAGAGTAAAATGTTTCCTGCACATCCAGAGGACAAATATTACAATAATTAAGACTAGTTGTTCTAGGAAGCAAGATCCAGCAGAATCTAACACATGATAGGTTGTGTGCAGTTCCTCGTCCATTTGTGAATAATATTATGCTTGTGTACTTAATGCACAAAAAAAGTGAACTTGAGTTACCCAGTCAATAAAGAATATCAAGATTTGGTGCTCAGATAATTTGGAATAGCTTCAGTACCATTATTTACATCGCCTTAAGAGCTTGTGACATCTATACTATAGAATTTTTTTTTCCCAATGAATGGATTCAGGGAAAAAGTAAAAGATTCATCTCTGGCACCTTAACATTCATTACAGAAGAAACGCTGCAATCTTAAGGAGCTTCATAAAAATGTCTGTAGAGTGAACACGACGAAGTACATGATTTTGGAGAGGAAAGATGTCACGAATCAATATACTGCTGTGACTGGATCTGAATGGAGGAAAACTTAATGTTGCCCTAAGAACAATACAAAGCATTGTGGATTCAATCTTTCAGCATCATTAGAAAACACATATCTCCAGTACTACAAAAAGAGCCCTTTACCACTTCATGAACATAGAAGCTTAGCAAGTACCTGAAGAAGGGCAAAAAGATCTGGTCTCAAAAGCTCCAACTTTAACACAGCTGCATTTCTACCCAAAAGACAAAAAACTTGCAGGTGCATTGAACCATTTAATAAGAGCAAGGCAGTCTCCTTCTGCCACATAGTTGAGTCTTAAGTATAGTATGATACGTCAAAACGTACCATGCAATTTGGTTCAGTACCACCCACGAGAACAGCAGAATCAACAAGCTAAACCCGTGTCTTGGTTCCATGACCTGTCCTGCACACCACCTTAAGATGGAAGAGTATACGAGCGATAAGTAATGCCAAATACTTATCAACACAAATTGTCCCATACAGAAATCCACAATTTCTGACTAGGAGGAAAAGAATTCCTTTAAGGTCCTTTTATAATTCAACTTCCAGAAGCAATGCGCACTTCATCAAGGAGATCTTCTCGCAATGTCAACCCTATTTCTTTCATCTGATATAGAAGTTTAATGGCTTCAATTGAGAGCCCATGCCTTATGTAACCCTTGATCATGGCATTCCAAAATACAATGCCCTTCTTGTTTCCAACCATGTCAAAAACTGTCCTTGCGTCTCTCAATAAACCCAATTGTGCATACATGTCAAGCAACCCACTCTGCACAAACGCATCTGACTCCACTCCAAATTTAATAGCTTTAGCATGAACCTGCCGACCACATTGCCCATCATCCTTAACTCTGCCACATGCCTTAAGAACACTCAAAAACATGGATCTACTCTTCTGAATCCCCTCCCTCTCAATTTCCCTGAAGTTACTAAAGACCGTATCATACTGATGTCCACTGTAGTCATACGCAAGTTTGGCCGTCCAGATAGCGGAATTGTGGCTAGACAATTGCTGAAAGATAATGTTAGCACATTCCAGGCACTTGAATTTCCCATAGAAATCGATCAACGACCTAGGCAGGGGATTCTCACCCCCACTACCCTGCTTCAATAACCAACCATGAAGTTGCTCACCAAGATCCTTATTCGCACAATGTACACAAGCCTTCAATATACACACAACTGTCCACAAAGGAACTTCACTCACATTGATACAGCAAAGCATCCTCACAAACAGTCTCATAGCTTCCTCATACTCACCCTCTTCCATATAACCGACAATCAAGATAGCCCAAGAACTGACGTCCCTCTGGAGCATACCCTCAAACAGTTTGCGGGCACTAACCAAGCAACCGCAGGACACGAACATTAGCAAGGAGCGGTTAAGCAAATGCAAACCGGGTCTCAACCCGCTACGCCTGATGTGTTTATGGAGCTCCAATGCGCCGGCCGAGTCGCCGTTTTCCGTGCACTCCTTGATCAAGGAAACGTAGATATCGGGCGAAACAGCCACGCCGAGGCCATCCAGCAAGCGCAAAACGTCCGTGGCCGCACCGGAGGCCCTGTTTTTCTTCTTCTGGGTCGGAACCTTACGACCTTCGGGGGCGGGACGAGTGTGAATTGTGGAAGCATCCGTTCGTGGGTCGGAGCTTGGCGTCCGAGAGGGCGAGTGCGTAGCTTTCTGGGGCTGCGAAGGGGTAGATGGATAGAAGCGAGGGTCGACGTTGGCTGAGCTTCGGTGGTGCTGGTTTTGGCGACCGTCAAGGCGCGATTTTTAGCCGTGCGCAGGTGAAGCGAAGTTAGAGGCGGCGGTTTTGGAAATGGCGGTGACGATGACGGCGATGCCATCTTCGATTTCGTGCGAAGATCGCTTCAGGGGAGCGAACGACAGAGCCCGGACAACTCTAGAAGTACTCCGCGGTGTACGGGAAAGAGAAAGGGCGCATCAGCCTTTTTATTCAACAACCCAACTGTTTCTTGATCTTTGCTTGTCTTCCGCTTCCCATTTTATCTTCAATTAGGATTTCACAGCTCACACGGTTTGCCATTTTCAAAATTTGATCTAGTTGAAACTTTTGGAGAATGCAAAAGTTGAGGTACGAATATGCAAATGAATTTTTGAATTTATGAAAAGTGAAATCATATTCTAAAATTTGTCAAATTTGTATAATTGAGTTATTTTATTAATTCTGTCTAACTTAATTAACTGAAAATATTGACGTGGCTTTTTTAAATATTGTTTTTTCTATCCCACATGGTGACATTGTAGCTTTTAAAATAAAACTTGCATTAAAAATCAACTTTGAATTAATATGACGTCATTTTAGTCATATCATCACCATGCAAGAGAAAGAATGTTTTAAAAAGCCTAGTTAACATTTTTGTCGGCCCACTTGAACAAACTTAACAAAAATACTCAATCACATCATTTCGACAAGTTTTAGCATTTCATTGAATTTTTTTTCAAGTTTTATGAATCAATTGCATTTTTATGATTAGTTTAAGAACTTACACTCTTATCCCTTTTATTTACATTTGATGGCTTTTCGAATTTTTTAGGGAATATTTTTTTTTAAAAAAGCAAATGCTTTAAAAAAAATAATACAAATGGTCCCTTAAAATTTTACTTCTCTTTTCAAGATATAGCCATTTCCCTATAGGCTACTATTGTTAGTTTTTGACTAATGTTCCCGTTCAAGTTATTTTCTTTATAATTTTTAACTCATGAATTTAATTTATGAATGTAAAGGGTCTTCCTAATTTAATTAAATTGTATTGATTAGTTTCATCAATCACAAGTGATTTTTTACTTTTTATTGCTTTGCTATGTACAAGATATATAAAGTTATGAGTTATACATTAATTCACAACTTGAATATGGATAGTTGCCATGATAATCTCTAAAAATGAGGAAAAAGAATTAGGAGATACATGAGGTTGATATATATTTTTTCATAATATTATTTTCCATGTTTTGCTTTTTTATATTAAGTGCATTTTCGTAAGCTTACTTAGTTATATCAATAACTTATTCTAATCGCATTATGTGAGCTTTAATCACATGGCTATAACAATCAACACGGAAGCATAATAGGTCATCTTGTAATAGTTCATTTTATAAAGTCCTTAGAGAATTTAGTGAAAATCTATCATCATGAATTTCTCCAAATCACTCACCTATCGGAGGCATCTTGCTCTGATACCATTTCTCACGAGCTAATAGATCTTCGTCCGCAAAATAGCTTGTGTGACACTTGCTAAGCTGAGAACATCAAGTCAGTTTTTCTTCTTAAGTTATTCATGAGAGCAATATGGCGAATATCATCCTCATATCATATTGTACCATGCTCAATTTAGTTTGGACATTCAGTCTCTCAAGCGAGACACACGGAATACTTGGACACAATAACTGGTTTCAACCTACCACAGCCATATCAAGAGAGGAACAACAACTCATGATCAATTTTTGCACAGGAGACCAACCATATATTCAAAGCTCCATAGAGATATAATCATTCTATCCTAAAACTCCTAGCACAAACACCGTGACACCACTCCCATGAACCCAATTATATAATCCATTTTGCAGCACTCACTTTTCATCGCGACGCCACTAGCTCCACTCATAAGAGTACGTTAGTATGGGAGAATTCTTGTATCGCTCCAGTCTATGACACATGCATTTCTCAAGGAAAGATGCTCATTCTTTTGCCAATAGAAGAAAACATTCGTCGTCAAATGCTCAATGAAAACACTCCGGATCGTAAATGACAGATTTTTATACACGAATTGGCATTCGTCGTTGATTGAAAGACATCTGTCATCAGTACCCAATGCTTCCATCAGAGTGCAATTGAATGAAGAAGGCATAGTTGTGAAACGATGCAAAGTGAAAATTATTCTTACAGATGATATGCTACTTCAAATAAGATGCCAAGGACAGCTTTTTCAGCTTGTCAAAGATTTGATTCTCTAGGAACATAAACAATTATGATCCTTCTTCCTACTGTTACATGAGGAGCAATACTTCCTGGAGAAACTATTTCACGAGGAACAGAAACAGAAATTGAAAAATAAAATGCTTTCAGTCAATGTATCGCTTTGAAGAGAACCGTGTCAATAAAACAATCAGTGGCCATGCATTGCTCTAGACAGGGACCGCACGAAACTCCTGGAGGACATGGCAGTGACTCGACAACTTGATTGGAAGCTTCTGGTTCCCAAAAGCTTTCACCTTGTTAATCTTTAGCTCCAACCCACCAACATAGCAGTAGTATGTTATCGCACTCAAATGACTGGTCACATAAGTACCTGACTCTCCTAGTCATGCTGGGTAACTGCAGTCACATTCGGTTGAATTTGCCAATATGTACAAGTCACCTGTGCAGTTGCTAATGACAATAAAGAAGAAAACTGTGCCCAAAGTCCCAAGTCCTGGACCCTGTGAAGATCTTTTCTCTCTCCAACTCTTGAGGCATCACTAAAAGCCATGCAAGGGATGGGCTCAGGTCAAATCAGCATCTTTAGATCAGACCGCACCTGAAGATAGCATGTGACCTGGACGAATCCTAGTAGGTAAAGGCCTGGCAATGAGTCCATTACTTATCCAGCCCACCATCTCTGCATCATCTTTGACATGCTTAAATTCCCTCTGCACATACTCCAATGATACACGTAACCTTCCACTGGCTCCGCAGTCACGAGTGACACTTGTGGCCATAATTCCAGCGTTTCTCTCCAACCAGTACAGATAATTGACATGGAACAATGACTTAAGCATGTCTTGTTGTGAAGAGTTCTCCTTCAGCACAACCTAATTCACACCAATATACTTAATTGTCAATAGAATTTAATGGACATAAGGATAGTCCTAAACCAACATGGTCCTTCTACCCATTACAAATGAAGCACAAAGGCTTAATATTACATGAAGAGTGTCCATTTTCAATTAACCAAATCTCCAACTTATTCTGGTAACTTTTGTACTTTCACAAAGTCCTTTGGATTGGTCAACCTGACTACAAGGTACCCCTTCATCAATAAGCAATTGATGGAGATCAGGAATTTAGAGGATGTGCTGGATGACAGAGAACGATAAAGCTAGATATGATATAAGGGAAGGAAAAGTGAATCATCCGCTCTGGGGCAATAATATACAAACTTTACTTACACAAAATTTGCCAAGGTACTCTGTCAGAATGTAGCCTTCGTTTCTGAATAAATCAAATAGTGCCACGACATCCTCCTTTTGGCTGATAAGATCGCTGAGATTGGAACCAAGCTGCAGCCGGCGCTCTATTTGAGCAGCTGCTTCCTTCGCTTCCAGAGATAGTGCACTGGATTGTGCCTACGGTGAAAATTATTGATGAGATTCCAACAACTCAATTATTTAAATCCCTGTTTTTTATGGTTTTCGCTATTCTTTAATAGATACCAAAGTCTCTGACCCAAAAAAAAAAAAAAAATGCTAACATCATTTGAGAATTTGATCAAAGAATAGGTCATTTAAGAGGCTGCAACAGACACTGTCGAATCCTGACTTGGAAATTTATCATCAATGCATATTCAGATTGGGGACAAGTGACCAAGTAATTAATAAGCAGCTATGGCATAGCTACCTCAGCATAGATGGAAACTCGAAAATGCACACAAAAACATCAACAACAAATTCAGGCTACAAAGAATTGAGAGTGTTGAAGTCCTAGAGACCAAAGCTACAAGCATCTGAGACAAAATGATCTCAAGGAAAACTAGCTCTAACATCCAAGCCAATATGAGATACAAGCACAACACTCTTGTATGCATAACTGAAACCTAGAATAAGAGAAAGTGATCAGTCATGATTTTTCTAATCATTCAACAAAGCTCTTCAACCTTAAAACATTCAAATGCTTGGAAATCTGAAATATCATTAGAAGTGGCTAACTAGAAGAAAGATACAACTCTCACCTTTTTGAATGTTCCATCGAGATAGGGCAGAGCTGGGAAAAGTGGTTCTTCATCATTGACCTCTTTAACTGAAGGTGCTTGACCACGCAGTAGGTACTCACTGAAAACCAAACCTGATCCAGAATTTACAGAACACCAAATGCCACCTTTAGTATAAATTGTGAGCTAGGATATTATCAAAACACGTTCTGTCTACTTTTATTTTGAGTAGATTCAATAATCCCTCATCACTCAATTTTACCAGCTACCAACTTGGACAAGAACTGTACTTAAGAAGTATGGGCTGGAAAGCACTCCCAAGAATCTAAATATGTCGTCATCATATATGTCATCATCACCTTAAGGTCTACGATCAAATGAGAAAGGCATAATCCAGTTCTTAGTAGACAAATGAAAACATTTCAAAGTGATTTCTTTTATGATTAAGGCATAACAACTATTTGCAAGTTAATCAAGTCAACTTGACTTTCAGCTTCATAGGAATAATCCAGTTCAAGTCATCCAAATTGAGAGTGAGGTCAAAGTTGCATATTGATACTAGTTGGTTTGCAAGCCTGTTGGAGCATCGTACTTTGTGCCTCATATTTTATTTTAGATTTTTTTTTTTTTTTTTTTTTAAATACAAGAGTGAAGGAGCACCCTGGACAACCAGTGACGTTGTAACACAAGGAATGCTTTACGGTCAAAGACCAACATCTTTAGATAATGAGTATTGCAGGAAAAGTGACTGTGAGCACCTCAAGTCAAGGACAAGATGGATAAATCTCGTACAAAGTGGTTTGCAGCATTGAAAGATGGCCTTTGGATGCTTCCATTAGAAATTGGGGTTATTGGGGAGGTGCATATAGCAAGAGGCAAAATAAGACCTAAGACAAGGAGATATAAACAGGTTCTTATAAAGTATAGAAAAAAGGCCTAGTGGTGACAAAGAATTGCACTTGGTCAACTCCACTTAGGGAAATGAGCTTAGTTGTTGTAATTAATACTCAAGCTCCTGGCTCAGAGTGAGCTTGATTCTTACACAATAGAATCAAGCAAACTTCAGTAAATTAAACATCTAAAAAAAAAAAAATCATTGATTCCAAGTGATGCAAGAAACTCCATCTGCATACGGTCAATACTAGTAATTTAACGTGCAACAAGACTTGTCCTGAGGCAATTGCTGTTTTTGATTGTCTTAGGCAATTCCTTTGACTTGGGAAAGTATATTGAAGGTTTATGATTGTGGCAAAATTTATTGACCTTACTCCAACCACAATGGCAAAATCTATCATTCAAACTGACAAACCGCTATGAAATTTATTTGTAATAGAACATGCTCTATAACTGTCTTGGGGCCAACATGACTGGGCATTGTACCCGAAGAACTCAGACCAACACTTGCCTCTTCATTGTGACAATGACATAGTGGAAGACAAACAAAAACTAGTTATTTTTCTAAGGATCCACAAGCTATAATCCGAATCAAGTACACAATTCTATACATCGTCAATATTTTAAGGTCTCCAAAGATACCTATCTACCTAAACTTCTGAACGACTAGATCATGTAAGGGCCTAATCAACAGAGGAGGACAGATTCTTTTTTTCATTGAAGCAAATTTCATGATAATTCACATATACAAACAAAAGGATAAGGACTTACTTCCACGATAAGGATTTAAAGTCCTCAGATGAATCGATTGGTATGACTTAAGATTGCAGAACATGTGGACCCAAGTCACCACAGTAAAAGAAGCAAGTGCAAGAGGCGTAGAGGAGCCTATGGCATTTGCCAATGCTATACCGAGCGCGATACCAATAGACTTGCTCACCATTCCCTGTGCCTCACCCTTGGCAATTACCTACAGTCAACACTAATATTCAGAACTGAACACGACTCATTAGCAGTAATGCACAATGATGTCAGCACACAAATACAGGTCAAAGGGTATAAATTAAGGATGCACATCCTCTTGAAGCAGATATTTTTACCAAGATAACAATAAAAGAGACAAAGCCAATAGAAAATGCACTCACCTCAGCGAAGTTCCTCTGTGCAGCAAAGCCAGCATAAAAGCAGCTCCTAGTGGACGCCTGAGAAGGAACAAATTCAAACTTTCAGTAACTGTGACATTATATTATCTCAGTATGAAAATACATAAAAAATGCAAGACAAACTAAGTAGAAAGAATATAACCACCCCTTATTACCCATGCTCCAGCACTTGTGCGTTGCAATTAGGTTACCCTTAAAAAAGGGAGAATACTTATTAATGATTACATATCAGTCAGGAAAGGCAGACAAAGAAGCAAGTGATCCAAAAACAAAAGAGACACACAATAATAACTCATCAGAAAAGTTATGAATAAATTGAGAGAAAAAAATCTCAGGAGAGGAATCCAATTATGGTGGAGATAACAGGTTGTAATTAAAGTAGCCCATATACATTCCCAAAGGGCTCAGTCTCAGCAAAAATGCTGCTAGCAAAGCAAATAATGTAAGAGCAAGTGATTCTAACTTCCAAAGAAACAAAGCAAACGAGCACAATGTTCAAACATGGGACAAAAAGGTTAATGGAGATGTTCATTGTTATATCGAACAGAATAGCCAATATTGTAGAAGGTCCATCAATTTATTTCTGCAAGACACAGACAAGGATTTTATTGCATCAATTGAGATGGTAGGGAGCATTAAAAAACACAAATGTATCTGACTATTTGACTGAGTGAATGGTCACAACTCAGAATTCCAGGATTCTTCTTAAAGTAATTTCACTTCCTTCAAGACTGGATAAGCAAGATCAATCTAAGAACAGGAAGCTTAATCTTCTATAGTGATTGTCTGACATGTTAGAAACAACCCTCTTTCGAAATAGCATAAGAAAGAAACATAGAGGCTGATAAATATCAATTTGCAACAAACGCGCAACTTGATAACCACCTGAATGAGAGCAGCTGCTGAGCGTCCTGCTCCTGCAATAGCACCGATGAAAACAAAAAGATGTGGGAAGGCAGGAGTCAACATTTCCATTCCGAAGGCCGCATTTTCCAACAAATCAGCACAAAGCCTCCACCCCTTAGGATGGACATCAAAATGCCGTCCAAATTTTGAGAGGAAAATCTTGCTGAGGTATCCAATCCCATCCTTCAGCACCCAATTCACAGCAGCAGCTGTAGGAATAGCTCCTTTTCCTAAACCAACAGCATAAAGCAAGGCCTACACAAATAACATATCATACGTACATAACCACAAGGCACCCAACAATTGCAACAAAAAAACTTTTGTCATGTTGCTGAGTAAATGCTGTAGAGGATGAATTTAGGAAAATATATATTATATTTCACGTAGTAAGTGAAATAGACTTGCAACTTTCAAAAATCTACACTTTATATGTTTCAGTTCTGTTCTTCAGCTCTTCTGGTTTGTTGTTAGTCGATTTGTCCTTTAAGAGCCTTGCTTGCTTGCATTGCCAGTAAATCTCTTGGATCACCAGCAATAATGGGGGCAAATTACATCACTCAAAATCAGTCTCAATGGAGGATTAGCGATTACCAATTACTCTCCTCTTCCTTTCTCTCCTTCATTTCGGACCCAACTGAAAGTTGAAGCTCCATCCCACAGCTATAAATTGTTTTTCAGAATAAATGAGCTTTTTTTTTTTTTCATCTTGGAGTAAATGAGATGGCCAAACCAACCAAAATTCCTAAAGCGATAGTTATGAGGGATATCTCCATAAACAGTTCCACTTTGTTTCAAGAAGCAATTACAACCACTCATAATGTTAGCAATTACCCCAGTAGGATGCAAAAGTATACTCTTTCCTGCATTAAACAGGCGCTCTAAAAGCATCATTAACAAGTTACAAAGTAACATGCGGCTTTAGAGCTATATCAAGAAAACACGTGCCCTACCTGAGTGGCAAGAACACCACTGATTTGACTCGCAATGCCTTGAACTCCTCTCCAAAGAGAATAGTCCAAATAATCACTGGTGACGCTGTCGGGAAATCCTTCAGGAAGCATCAACCGCATGACCAAGCCCCTGCACTGCAACCACAGGTTGGGGAGAACACCGGGAGTAAACAACTTATCATCTCCGAAACCGAAGCCGCCTGGCGAAGCAACCACGAAAGCGTCCTCGTTGCGAGGATCGCGGACAAGCTTCTTCCACTTGCCTCCCTGCACTTCCCAAATGACACCTTCCTCTTCCTCCTCCTCATCCTGGAGAGCAGCTCTCGCCAGCGCCGAAGCGGGTATCCGAAACGCGCGGAAATGAGAAACGACCGAAACGATGATGAACAAAGCCGACTTGTTCGCGAAGCTGCTCCTGCCGGTCAGCGCGCGGGAAAAGAGAAAGAGAACGAGAAGTCGACCGACCGGAGAGCCTCCGCCGCCGCCGCCGCCGCCGCCGCCGCCGTCGTGATTCCACCACCCGTAGAATCCATCGGAGCCGCCGAAATCGCCGCCTCCGCCTCCGCCGCCGCCGCAGTTGACTTTTCCGCCGCCGGGGATAGAGGGCTCGGGGCTCCCGGGGGAAGCGAGCGCGAAGAATCGGGCGTTCAAGGGAGTTGACTTCGATGGCTTGAGAGGGAATGGCGGGAACGAGAGGGAGCGCCTCGGCGCCGGTGCGAGGACGAGGTCGCCTCGGCGGGCACGCTGCGGGGGGAGAGGCGGAGAGAGGCGGAGGAAGGGGAGCCTGCAGGCGCAGGCCATTGTCTCGCCGCCGCCGCAGCCGACCCTGATTCCGACGCCTTTCCGCCTTGGCTACCGAAGACCGCGGCTCGTTTTCTTCCCCGTTCGAATGCGATTCGTGTTCTACTTACCTACCTTTCGAATAAGCATACAAACCTCTGGATTAAATTGCATTTTCGGTCCATGTACTTTTCCAAGTGTCCGATTTTAGCCCCTGTACTTTCTCTTTGGAGTGATTCTACTTCCCGTCCCATCAGTTGCCTAGACTCTAGGTACCATTGCTCGTGTTTCCATGAACTTGACTTTATTTGTTTAGTAAAACATATATTTTTTTTTTATTTTTATATTTAAATAACTTAAGAAAATGATTCAATCAAAAATATATACTTTAAATTTAAGAAAATGATTTCCTCTTTAAAAAATTTATATAACATTTTTTTTTTAAATACGATTGAGTATTAGCACTTTGGACCCAAGACTCTATACTTTGGTACGAGACTAAGGCTTTATCGATATGATAAGACTTTAGTGCTAATTTGGCAAAATCGAGATCCTATTAGAAAAATCATATTTTCTATATCAAATAATATAAAATATTTTCTAGCTCATTTTAAAGTATAAGTCAAACACCGGAAAGTATTATTATTTTCATAGAAAATATTTTTCAAATATTTTCTAAAAACGTCATATTTTTCACGAAACAAATACAGCTTAAGTTTTGTTGTAACATAATGTAGGGGTTAATTTTATCCCTCGAAGAAAGTTTATGGACTTAACGATGTAAGTAACCAAGACAAATAAAAGTAAAGATGGTAAGTCCTTAGAAAAGCTATCAACTTAAAAATAAGTAAACATTATCAAGTAAATCGAGTGAGACTTGTTAGCTCGAAACTAATTGGTAATGTTAATTAGAAATAAGTTATCAAGTCACTTAAATAGTGATTGATCCATCCATATAAAAGTTGGTAAAAGCAAGACAATGGTAAGAAAGACAAATGAAAATTGATTAAAAAAAAAAAATCAGTAATTTGCATGGTGAAACAAAGATTCTGTACTTGCATGAAAATGTCGGTAAGTTGTTATTGTGAATCAAATGATCAGCAACCTTTTTCCTCCTCTAATTTTTTTCACATTTACCAACTCCTTCAAAAATTTAAGAGCACGGAAGGAAACGGCAAAATCATCCTAATTAGAGACATAAAATGACCATTCAACGGGATGTCAGCACATAGTGGTCCGCGCTCGTCCGCCGTTGTCTTTTGTCCGGTAAGAAATGTATGAGTTTGGAGTACGTGGCCCACATCATGAAGACATGAACTAGGGAAAATTACCAATTTTTTTTTCAATTTAGTCTAATTTTTTTTTTTTAAACCAAGCCAATATTAAACTTTTTGTAATTGTGTCAATTCATCCATTCGATCAATTTTGACTAGCCAATGTTAATGCAAATGTTGTCAAGCCGCCGTTGACGTGGATAATTTTTTAACAAATATTTTTTTTTCTTACTCTTTACTTCTCTCTCTCTCTCTCTCTCTCTTTTCTTTTTTTAAATCCTTCTTCCTCCTTCCTTTGGCTGACCAGCCAAAGGCGAGTGCTAGTAAGGTCAACCTCGTCGGCCAATGCCAAGGCTCGCCCCCATTGGTCATTGGCAAAGGCAAGCCTTGCCCAGTGACAGCAAGGCCACCTTTGTTATGGCTAAGTAAGGCCTCCTTAAATCTGGCGAGGCTACAACTTGCCCATGGTCGATAAGGCATGCCTAGGCCAAAGGCCACGCGAGGTTGGGCCCTTCGACCTCACGGCCATTAGCAAGGCACAATGTCACCGGATCTAGCGAGGTCAAGCATTGCCATGGTCCACGAGGGCGAGCCTCGCCTGGCCAAAGGCAGCCATTGCCTAAAGCGAAGTGAGGTCAAGCCTCGCCCATGGTCGGTAAGGCTTAACTCTCACTAGATCTGATGAGGGTGAGCCTTGTCCAGCCACTAGCAACTCTCACCAAAGGTCGTGTGAGGTCGAGCCTCGCCCATGTCCAGCGAGGCCTAATCTTTGCTAGCCTATTGGGGGGCCCTAGTGAGGTTGCCTATCCATGGCTAGGCTTCCCTGAGGTTGAGGAGGTCCCTTGCCAGCCTTGCCTCTAGCCAATCACTATTGGCAACCGACTCGAGAAAGGAGAAGGAAGTGAAGAAAAAAATTTAAAAAAGTATTTATATATATATATATTAAAAATTATCTATGTCAACATCGGTTAGCCAAAAATGACTAAATAATCTAGATTAGTATAATTACAAAATTTTTAGGATTAAATTGGTCAAAAAAAGTTTAAAATTGAAATAAAAAAATTGTAATAGATTTATGATTGTTATGGTAAATTTTTCCATGGATTAGCGTTGAAGGCATTGAATCGTCGGAATGGGCTCTTCTACACGAATTTTGCTTCAAGCCTAATTGCCTAATGATAGGTAGACAAGGATAACTTAGCATCCCACCAATAACATAGATAAATATTCGCCATAGGCCATTTTTAGCGGATTTGGGATGTGATAATGGTCAATAATTTAACTTTTGATTTGCTTAAGATATGAAATATTATATCAAGATAAAATTGCGGATGAGGAGGGGCCTAGCAATAGGGTTAATTTGAGCTAGCTCGATAATTAGGATTTCTCTCATTTGTGTGTGTAATAGATCATAACAAAATTGAAAATAAATTAAAATTGATAATCTTAAAAGAAAATTTTCGGAATTAAATGGAGTAAATCAATTAAATAAATATGTTAGAATATACAATTTCACCATAACTACTAGATATGAATTTTAGATTTTTTTTTGCATAAAAGAAGGATATTAAATATGTGATAGTGGAATTTCCTAATCTATTTACTATTCTATTTACTATTCTATTTATAGATATAGTAAAACTATTCAGTTTATCAATCCACCACATTTCTATATGAATTAAAATAAATATAAGTGCATTAAAATATGTGAACATTCTTGATTGACAATGAATCTTTTGGATCACCTTATTATCGAAAACTATACAAATAATATAGTGTGTCCATATCCACATTTAATTCATAGTTCTATATTATAAGAAACAATTGCATGTTATCACTTCTCAATCTCAAGCATACATATCAGATCATTCAAATGGTGGTTAGTTACGTAAAAGTATTAAGCACAATAATATATAACTCATATAAATGAAATCAATTGCAAAATATAAAAATCATGAAATTCATATTATCATAATTAAGTTACATCGTAATCTAACAAAAGAAAATTAGAACATAATAGAAGATGAAATAAAATTATGAATTAAACCCAATATCTTGAATCAAAGAACAAGAATTCTATCATCACTTTTGTCTTCTCTTAATACTTGAAAAACTCCCAATAGCAATGAAAATCGATCTAAAAGTAAAAGTTTAACTGTCTCTCCAAAGCTTTCAATGTTCTCCTATTATAGGATACATCCAAGGCTCCTATTATAATTTATAAGGCAGTTGCTTATTTTTCACACAAAATTAGGAAATAAATGAAAGAATCCTTGATTTGATAACTACATTACAGTGCTTTTTGATTTGAATTCCTAAGTCACAAAATTATTCATTTTCTTCTTTTTGCCATTCTTTTTCTTATTTTCTCCATACCTTATTGTGCTACATGAACAAGGAGAATTTGAATAAATAGAAGGAAATCCAAATATTTTCTCACATATATTACATTATTTATTGTCTGAAATAAGTCAAATAACTCTATTTTATAGAGTTATCACTATGCATACATAACAATGTTGTTGCGCATGAGACATTTGTCCAAATTTTCCCATCTTACAGTACAATATTTGATAATGGGAAAATTCTAAATAGAGCCTAAAATGTTCTTATTTTCTCAAATAAGGACCTAAAGTAGATTTTATTTCAAATAATGGTATAAAGTGCTAGCCATCGGAGAAGGCTGGGCAAGGGTCATCGAGCCCTTGTTGAAAAGAAAAACAAAAGAACAAAAAAAAGAGAAAAAAGAATAGAAAAAATAAAAACTATAATTTTAAATTAGTTGACAAAAAAATGCCCCTTTATTAGTTGGAATATCTAGTCGACCTGTGACTAGTGAGGTCAATACATTATTTGAAACTAATACGGTCACTTCAGACTCTTATTTGAGACTAATATGGTCACTTCAAGTCATTATCTGAAATAACGTCTACTTCAAGCCCTTACTTAATAAAATGAGGGTACTTGAGGCCCTTATTTAGAATTTTCCCTTTTATAAAGTCTAGAGAATTAACAAAGAGAAAACGCACAGCTAAGGGACCGAGGTGAAGAATTATATATAATCCAGCACTATGGTTCTGAAATAGTACTTAGGTGACGTAGAACTTCGGCCGGCCCGACTTTTTTTCTTATGAAATAACTGCCTTGTTATATTGACTTAAGTTAAAAAAATTTTGGCGTCTAACTTGGGCCAAAAAAAAAAAAAATTGGCCATCTACCCCACATGCGTTGACTTTCCAAGATAAGTCATCCTCCATCGCAGGACTGAGCAATTAACATTTACTTGCCTTATTATTCTATTTAGGGAAGAGGAAATGATTTATTAAAAAAAAGAATCCGTTAAAAAATCTTATTTATTCTAACCTAATCTAATCTAATTGCAATATAAAACTCGAAATGATTGCGCATGTTGGTCTCGAAAGATGCTTCTTGATTCAAGCACATGGTGATGTTTCTCATATATAATTTTCTTCTTTTATGCTGAGAATATTCGTGCTCTTTTTTTCTATAATAATTAATTAACGATACGTAACCGCTGATGAAGATAATTAGACTACAGTAATCAGACCATAAAACAATGTATAATTGTTAATTAGCATTTACTGCTGATTTTAATTTGTCTTTTTTCTTTTTCAGAGGCATTATTAATCTGTCTTAAAAATTTAAAAATTTCCCGAAAATTGAAAACCAGATGCAATGGTCAAAACAGACTGGAGTCAGAAGAAAACTGAACTTACACAACCGGTATTGAGACAAAGGGAGAAAAAGAAGTGAAAAATGTATCGTGTTTTTGTAGCGAGGATGTTGAAAACACAGCACCGAGCACGTTTCTTAGCGAGGCAAAATAATTGTGCATGAAAACCATTTCGCAAGAATTGAATCCGGCACCGCCAAATGTGGTAAAGCTGTATCCAAAACCGAACGTACTCAACAGATCACGGGAAGGGCAATGTCTCCAAGCAAGACAATGATGGAGTGAGAATCAAGAAAGCCATTGCTTCGGAGTTCTTGATCTATACTATCGTTGTATCGCATCTTATACACATACAACAGCTGGGGACAGATTTGATTAGCTACTCTGGCCTTGAGATTATACAGCCTCGGATTGTTTCGACACTACGAAAAATGCCATTCAGAGAGAGAGAGAGAGAGAGAGGAGGGAGGGGGAGGGGGGGATGTTAAAGGCGGAGCACAACCTGTTAAGGGCAGAGTACAACCTAAGGGAACTGTCAAATGATTATGCTCCATGGACTTCCACGAAGCTTCCAGCCGCAGCAAATGCAGTTTCTCGACAAATGGTTCCAAAATCTCCGCCTCTTCTTCCGGTGCAAATGCCATACAAATGCTAAGTTCTTGAACTGCCTCCCCGTAGTCCCTGGAATTACAAGGGTAAGAAGGTCATCGACATGAAGGGAATATAGTCTTTATCGAGGAAAATAGGTAGTGGTTCATACTTGTTGTAGTACAACATCATCCCGTGGTCCCTCCTCAGAGCCCAGTTATGCGGCTGCAGAATTAATAATCTTTCGGAAGCCATAATAGCCAACCTGTCAAGTTTCAATTCAAACGCCATGATGAAGTTACTTGACAGAGACGTAAGGCAAAAATAATAGACTTGAGAAAAAGTCAAGTGAAGGTGACCAATGAAAATGTACATTGACAGAAGAAAGCTTGTTGTTTAATCCATTAACGCCAAATTATGAGAGCAAATATTTGCTATGAAATAAACAGATGACTGATAAGCATACATAGAGTAAAAGACTACTTGGTCTATCTTGAATTGCAGTATAAAGGATGAATAATGAAAGCAACTGCATATAAATCAATACGCCCTCAGGGGACCAACAGGGACAAGTTACCAATACTAACTCATATTAATTCTTTGGCAGCTACAGACCTTCATAGTTATTGTGAAGAAAATCTGAGATTACAATATCGAGAACCATGTGTCTAGTAGCATTTTATTGCATAGCAGAGACTTTGAGTTTATTACCATCACATAACTGCACGTCAAAAACTGTGACATCTGCTCAAGACTATAGATATGAAAAATAGAAATGCATTTCCAAAACTGAGGGGATAGAACTAAATGAAAACAAAGCTAAGAGGAGAAGGAGACATGCCAATTACCAAGTTAGTACAACTTTGCATTGAGGCCAGTAATTTACAAGTAAAGGCACGCAGATGGTAAATAATCAAGTTGAGCGCAGAGTTAGCATTGATGTGAAGCCAAACCCTTTTAAACAAGAACTTAACAAAGCAAAAAGACCATCATGATCTATTGCATGACTCATATGCCAGCAGCAAAAGCGTATTATAAAACAATATTTTGGTTGGTGTAGTTAGAAAAATAGAATACAGTACAGAAACTCCTCCGGTGCGAAGATGGGAATTTGAAAGAAGCCCATGTGCTTGATGTACTTTCAGATTTATGTACTCTATACAACTCATGTTTTCATTATATTCAAGACATGACAAAAAAGCCCCTGTTTATTTAAAGATTATTTATAATTCGTATTCTTATTGGGGTTGCGTGACAAATTTTGACGCGTGATTGTGAAACTAATTTCAATAAGCATATGATCTGTCTCTTGTCAACCGCATCTCTATTTCATAAAGGAAAAGAAAAAAACAAGAAACATCTACAGGTGCACAAATTTTGAGTGTCACTCAACAACCAGTCTTATCAGAAAGCAAGGCAAGACTTGCAACATTAAAACAACTCAATTGGTTTATATTGTTGCTTATAGAAACTACTATCTATTGATACTTATTCAAGCATGTTGTACTTGGCATTAAACATAAAAGTCAAAACCAAATTAAAATTGTGGAGAGATCGTAAACTACTGCAGATGCTTCATGATTATAGTTCTGCACAACGAAAATTTGGTTGTCTCAGATGACAAGTCTCATTTTCCATAACAAATGCAACTAAATGTACAGATAGCACACTTTTCATGCACTTTCATATTTTCGATTTTCACAAGGAACTAATGAGCAATGTCAAAACAAAATGTGTCATGGGAAAAAGCTAAAGACTGAGTCACAATCATACAAAAGAAACAAAGTATTACCTAAGAAGCTAAAGACTGAGTCACAATCATACAAAAGAAACAAAGTATTACCTAAGATCTTGGGGCCTCAGCACACAGGCATTTGAATTATCAAACTTGTTGGATTTTTCAGAAGCATAGTCAACAAGCCTAAGAGGGGTAGTCAACATCAGCCCATGATTCAGCCTCGAAGCACGTTTCCAATGAAGCCTCTGCAATTTTTTCAGGCATAAACCATGAAGTTAGTAGACGGACACTATGAAATGATAAGACAGGAATGTAATGAGGAAATCAAAATCAAGTAACAAATGCAGGCTGTTGCAAAACTCACGATCAAGTTTGCCAAAGCAATCCCAATGATATCCCGGTTTGAAGCTATCTCAAGTCCTAAAAGTGAATTGCTAGTTAAGTCTGATGCCCTAGATTTAGGGTCATCAACACACCTTCCATTGACAATAGCAAACAAGCTCTTTCCATTAGTTACCTTGAAAAGCTCCTGCAGTCAGAATACAATACATAAATACATAATCAGTCATAAGATATAAAGATCCATCACATTGCAATTAAATCAGTAGTCAACACACCTCTGGGTTCCCAGTTTGGGGCCATATCAAAAAATCTTCCCCGACACGAGATCCCACAATGGTCAGACCAAGTCTTCGACAAACCTCAATGTAAATAATGCTAAGCAAAATCGCTGTCAACAAGGGAAGTATGAAGTGAACAGTCAGCCATCAGTTCTAATCAGATTCAAAGGAAAGGCATATCTCATGACCTATTATATCCAAATTCAAAGAAATGGGATATGAGGTGCACGAGATATGCAGAAAAAGGTAGCTACATCTGCATTACGCGGATCAGAACATTACCACTGCCACATCTAGAACTCAGCACAGAGTGCAAGTATGAACATTTGGAATCTACAGGAACAGGTGTCCGCTTGAAGCCTTTCAATCCAAAAAAAACTACATTAACTGCTTCTAAAACCTCAACCAAATGGCAGCCTATATCTCTTGAAATTAGTTCCGCCTCAACTTCTTTAGCAATAGAAGCCAGCTCACTCAGCCACTGAGATATTGTCCTTCCGGACAAAGGCATATTGTCTAAAGAATCACACTGTTGGGCATCAGATGAAACAGAAGCTGATCTTCTTTCTTTTGAAAGGAACTCTGCATCCAATTCTCTGTTGAGAGCCAGAAATGCCTCATCTTCAGCTGCCACATACAGCAAAACCTACACAATTGCATCAAGAAGGAGAATACATTAACAAGGTGTGTCATGGGTCAAAACAGATTAAGAATAGCTCTTAATCCACAGACTTAAAAGATCTTGAAGATGAAATATTCTGGTTAAGGGGACTGGAACATCAATTGAGATGGATCATGTTCCACTATAATGTACTGCGTAAGAATGAGCTTCATGCAAAACAAACCATAAAGTAGCACCGATACAACAAATTTATGCAGCATCGCTTAGCGAATCGACAGCAGAATACAGAGACACTTCAATAAAACTCATACTTTTGCAAGAGAGATGTCTTTGTCCTTGGACTGGAAAGAAATTTCTTGAGTGAACCTCTCCCTGGCAGCTTTAAGAACCTGGCAAACAAATAAGCACGATGCGATGAATATTCGGAAGAAGGTGAAGGACATCAATATTACAAGGCAAAAGCGAAAAATCATGTAATGATCTGCAAAAGCTCAAGTGAAATAAGACCGAAAACATGAGAAGGTGCAATCATATGAGATAAAGATCAAGATATCGCAATGCGACATAGTTTTTAAGCACAACGGAAGGACCGATTTGGAATTAACCTCCAGGTAGACTTGGGAACGAGACAATTCCTTTGTCTTGTGATTGGTAGAAAGAGGGGAGGCCGAGGCCGAAACCGAAGCAATTCTTGAGAAAGAGCTCTGCTTGGTTCTACTTCTCAGTTCGTTCCCCTTCTCATTCCAAAAGCAACAAGGGCCATAATCACACCTGATGATCGGAAATAACAAATGGGATATTCCAGAATCCTTTGTACCACCTCAAAATTCTCAAAAGCGCAAGATAAAAACAGGACTGAATAACATCAAACACCATTAACACACATCCCCTCATCGGACTAAAGACACGAGCTTGGAAAGCAGAACACAGACACTTCCCAATGCTTCACAACAGAAAGAGTACAACTCCGAACACTCGACTGAAATAAGTGATTACCTGATGCCTGTCGCAGTAGCAACGGCAGCCATCGCCGGAGATGCCAACATATTCCAACACTCGAGGATTTGGAATCACTATCTCCGAGGGAAAATGGGGAAGAAAGAAAGGGAAGAAGGTGGTGGGAGCGGTTTGCTGATGTGATGAAAAGGGTAGCGAGAGCAACAACAGCCAGCAAAGACCAAGGAAAAAAAAAATCTCAGCGGGAAAAATTCATCAAAGATCAAGCACTCAAGCGTCTCCGAAGGAACCGAAACCGGCGGAAACGAACGCGGGGGCAATCTCGAATTCGGGGTTCACGGGAGCGGCGGGGCTCGTGACGGGCAGCGGGCGTTCGTGTTCGCGGGTCAAGAAGAAGGAGACAAGGGGGGGTGGTGATCTGGAGCAAGAATCGGGACCATGGGAGGGCGCTTTCGGGTGATTCAAGAAGATGCTGCCACTGCTGCTTCCGGAACTGCCAAGATCCATTTATATATACGTGTCCCGGGAACGAAGATAAGACGAAGAAGAAGGGGCGAAGAGATGGGAGAAAGGGAGGGGAGAGAGCAAGAAGAAGAAGGGAGAGCAAGAAGATCAAGAAGATCAAGAATCTCTCTCTCTCTCTCTCTCTCTCTCTCTCTCTGTCTTTTTTTCCCTTTCCCTTTTTGTTTTATTTGGAAAGGTTGCGCAGCATTAGGAAATAAAGCCTCCTTTATGGCGCGTGCGGGGGAGAGTTTCGCGCGGCCCCGGGAGCGGCCGAAGCAGCGTTCTTCCTCCCCTCCCCTCCTCCTCCCCTCCTGCTCCTCCCCCCCATTGCTGTCCCTCTCCCAAGGTGGGGAAAGACTGGTTCTTTATGGGGGTGGTCGCAATCTTTGGCAATGGAGTGAATGGAAAATGCAATTGGGGGGGGGAAGAAGAGATCCAGGGAGGGATTCCTTTTTCCTTCTTTTTATTTTTGCCATTCTATTTTGGCCAAAGGTTGATATAAATGATAGTGTTAAGGGTGAGAGGATTGCCCAAGAAAGATTATCATTACTGAAAATGAAAGGGCAGAAAAATAATAATAATAATATTCTTTTCCCTTTCTCTTTTTTTTTTGGGGGGGTCAAATTTTCTCTTTCTTGAGATGGCACCATTTTTCTTTATTATCTTGCCTCCCATCTAGTAATGAAAATCTCACATTATACATACATGACTATAGAAAAGCCATGTTTGATCATACTAGTTTTTTTTTTTTTTTTTTTGACGAGATGATCATACTAGTTTGGAAAGTAATCATTGATGGGATGGAATAAGCAAAGAATATTCTTTTTTTAAAGAATATTCTTTTCACTTGCTTAAAATGGCATAACTTTTTTATTTATTTATTTTATTTCCATCTTGTAATAGGGTTTTTACATTACAAAAATACATCAAGTACAAAACTCATGGTTGAACGTACATTTTCGATCAAGAGAGTTATTCTTCTCTCATATGTATTGGTCTTCCTCTCAATAGGATACGATTTTTAATAGTGCGCATTCTAATTTTTTTATTATTTTCTCTACTTAAAAAAAATTAGCATAACTAGGTGTAGGTGTAAGGAACTTACTGGTTTAGCAATCAAAGGGTGCTCCGCGATTACCTAAATTTTATCTTATAATTATGCACATGAACATGCATAAAATGGAATTTCAATGGATGCAATGACCAGGATTAATTTTTTTTTTTTTTTTTTTTAAAGAAAGACCTAGGCAATACTTTACCATTATGAGCTTGACTCCATATCTCCCAAAGTTGTCTCTTGCTGACATGGGACGCGGTGAGACAGGAACACGGCATCATCATCCACGCTAGATGGAGATGAATATTTTAATGACATTATGATATAATACTATATCATTATATCATAAAGTCCTTTTCTTTTAAAATTTCTTGAGGGAGGTGACAGAAGTTATTGTAGCCCACTTGCATTAAAGTTTGACGGAGTCAGTGGTGACAATTACGGTACGATCATTGTATTTGGCCACGCTTTTAGACCAGTCATTTAGGCGAATTAAGCTTAAGCAAATGTGATGCACGCACCAATAGAGCCTTGGAAAATGACTATGATCATCATATGATCCCATGGCCGGACAAGTAGAAAATTGAGTATCTTCTTTAGATAGATTCTGTAGTCGGACAGCTACAAATTTCCTGGATTTTTTCTTTACAGGAATCTTATCTTTCCATTTTTTTTTTTTATCAAAGTCAAGGTTTAAAATATATATAGGAAACTTGGGTGGACAACACTGATCGCACTATGCATTACGAATTTAGAATTTAGGATGTATTTATTTCGAGGGAAAAATTACCAAAAAAATTAGAAGTGAGTATGTTGGACTGCCCAAATTGAGACCACTCAAACTGGATCGGATAGACTGGTTTGGTTTGGTTCTCGAAGGGATCAATCCAATTCCTGGTTCCATTAGTGTTTGTCGATCTAGTTCCCGGTTTCGATGGTGAACCGTATCGACTCTTTTTATTTTTTAAAGAAAAATTAAAGATATATATTTTAATTTCTAAAAAAGCAATAAAATGTAAAAATACTAATAATTCTTGTGTTTTTCTTAATTTTTTAATTTTTTTTTTTTTGCTAAGTAATCGGTTCTATGGGACCAAATCGAATCAGTTGGTCTGGTCTAGTTCCCGTGGTCCGATCTGATTCTCAACCCTAAGATCATTCAGTCCGATCCTTGGTCCCAAAAATTGGGAATCGGTTTTGCCGATCCGATTCTCTATTCCTAGGTAGAATTGGACCAAACTAGGAACCGATCACCCCTAAAGAAAATCATGAACATATTGCACTTGTGACAAGTTAATCCTAAATCTTTCAATCGTGTTAATCTAGTCCTATACCTTTTTACGTTTTGCCAATTGAGTCCATCCAACTAATTTTAGTAGGAAATTACTAACGTAGATGTCAGCCGTTTTACGTGGCACCATCAGCATTAACATTAATAACTTTTAAACTTTAAAAAAATTATGAATTTTTCATTATTTTCTTTTCTTTTCCTTCCAAACTCGTGAGAGTTGGCCAGCAATTCTCACTAGCCATTAGGTGAGGGTGTGAAGCCCTTGCTACCTACAAGCCTAGGTCACAACCCTCGCCTTGTGGCCGTTTGAGAGAGGGCTATGACACTCACCACGACTACGGCCCTCACTTGCTAGCGATGAAGGCTTCATAGCCCTCATCTTGTGGCCGGCCGGCTAGCTGAGCTTTGCTAGCCTTGCTAGAAAAGAAAAGGAAAAGAATATATATATATATATATATATATATATAAATAAAATTATAAAAAAAATTATTCATGTTAGCGTCGATTGTCTTTCGTGACACTATTGATGTCCACGTTAGTGATTTTTATTAAAATTGATTGGATGGACTCTATTGACAAAACATAAAAAAATGTTTAAGACTTAATTGATACAATTGAAAGATTCATGATTTAATTAACATTTTTTGGTAATTTATCATTTTTTTTAGAAAAAACTTCATGATAAAGGGAAATGCTTTCCATGGAAATCATTTTAAAAGAAAATATTTTTCCCTTTTAAATTAGAGAATTCATTTTCCTTATAATAAACATGAATATTTATTCAACCAATGAATGATTTCCCATTGACTAACCATTCTTAGCAAACCAAATGCATGAAAGGTCAGAGAATCACTTCACGGGAAAATTCTTCCATCCAAAGAAATACATCCTTAATATCGGTCTCGGATGTAATCAACCTGGCCCGCCTAAAGCAAGTCCGATTCATTAACTTTCTGGCGACAAGGGGCGGATAAGATCGAATGATGGTAGCAAAAAAGATGGAAGACGAAGGGCGGTGTTCCCTTTCTCTATTCCTGCCCCTCCCCCACTTGAAAATCGACCGTCTTATCATGAAGAGTGGAGGATGATGCAATTCAATTCGACCATGATTGGCCCAACACGTTCGAGGGGGGGCACGACAACCCCACATTGACGTTTGCAGGCCGATGGTGAACATCGCGTGTAACCCACTTGCAAGGAAAAGAATAATTTAAGCGAACAGATTAATTGACTTTCATGCTGAATTAAACTCGATTTCTTAAAAGCGCCCCCCGTATCTCCTTTGGATCCCAACGAGTATCTTCTCCTGCTTTGGACGCCAGGTCTCTCGATTTTGTACTTTGTTTAAGGGGTAAATTCCGGCATCTATCGCTATTGCACCATCCTTGATTGAAGTTTTGTCTTCTCCTATCTCTCTCTCTCTCGCCAATCAGGAAGATTGAACGTGTATATGTTGGTTCGACGAGGGATGATTCCAGGACTTGAGTCGAAATTGTCATCGTCGTGTCTTTTGAGGGATCATTCCTTGTCCCATTCCTTATCCGCCCGCAACTTCGTGTAGCTCTCCTTGGATAAGGTCTCGAAAGGTGCCGTATGAATACGAATATCCCCCAATTCGTCCGATTTCGGACATTGGATCCGGTCCTTTTATTGGGGGGGAAGCTACCGTTGGTTTTGGAGTCTGTATCTGTTGTGTTCATTTGTCGAAATCCACATCTTTGATGCCGATGGACGGAAGTGAAGCTCGCAATTTCTCATGATTTTCGCTTAAGGGTTTTCCATTTTGTCCACTCCCCGATGGAAAATGCATAGCTTCTGCGAGCGATGTTAAGGATGTGGACACTTTCCGAACGGTGATAATGAAGAGGTTTATCCGGCTCCAAAGTATCCATAACTGTACTATATAATATGAGTTATAAGACATAGCTAGGTCCAAGAGAACCGCCAAGATTTGAAGTTGAGATTCTCCGGGATATTTTGTGAATGTCGATTTCAATGCTCTAGGCAGCATCATATCATCTATTGTCATGGTTCACTTACAATTTAATAACTCTAAAACAGATTGAATTAGTTTGAGATGACGCGAGATTTATCTACTAACTCGATAGTCTCGATATAGATTAGAGCGAATCAAAAGATGTCTAATCCAGCACACGAGGCCACATGAATTTGGATTATTGAGAACACTCTTTTGTTTCTTTTGGTGTTGGATGATTGAGACTCCACCTAAAAGACACAGGGTCATTTGGGATGACGGATGGGCTATGTTATGAGTTATGATGTCCCTTTCCTCGTCCTCAACATCGATCAGTGATTTGAGGACTATTTAAATAATTATTGCAGTGCACCTCCTTTGCAAATTCTTGTTCATTCATGGACGTATTTATTAGCGAGAGACTTTCTTACAGTAACTCTGTTTTACAGCAAAACAAGATGGGAAGAAACCCTATTGACCAACAAAAAAAAAAAAAAAGATGTCAAGAAACTTGGCATACGTAAAAAGTTATGGGTTAATCAAATTTCAACCGTACAACGACAGTGTAAATAAAGTAGGTAATTACAAATTCTGAATCAAGAAAGATGAGAACTTTCTTCTTGGACCAGCCATGTGCAGGGTTTTGAAAATTGAAGCACATCTTTATCGGATGGCTTTAATCTTGTGGTGCAGTTAACAGTAAACAGTGATCGCTAGGCAGACACGAAAAGAGTCATTTAGGTCAAGCTTAACTTTGTTGCCCGCGTAAGCCGGCCTGGACAGTCTGAGGGCTGCCATGCTAGTGGTAATGTATTCCCAAAAATCTCAATGATATAAAGTAGACAATTTTATATTGGGTTCTACGACCAATTATTCCTGCCTGCGCGCGAAGAAGAGTTTTGCGACAGTTCATCAACTTGTTCAATTCCTTCTATTATATAATAGATCATCCAATATGTAAGAATCCATAGAAAAGGCAAATCTGGGAATTTGCGTTCCAGGATCCTTGATCAGTCCATTTCATGGAGAACGGGCCCTCTTTTTACCTTTTGCGCTTGGTTTCAGATGAAATCGATTACTTAGGCTACACTTTGACATTGCCAATCAATGTTTTCAGTAGTTGTAGTGATCACGGGATGTGTTTGTATTCCCGTGTTGAACACTGACTCTCCTTTATACATCATCGATTTTCACACGAGCAAACTGCTCCAAGACCTTAGCTTGGATGTGAACCACATTCACAGGAGTTTGTTGGAGTAGTTTAACCAAAAAGGCGTCCATCCCTTCCTTTTCGATCTCATGGTCTTCATCCCGTCCTTCCGGGTTTCATAATCTTCCTGTCACGTTCCTCGCTCGAGTGATGTTAGGGATAAAAGAAGGTAGTTCACAAAATCAATTTACGTGACAAAATTGCACGCAAGTACTTAAATAGGTCGATCATCTTACTTCTGTGAATTCGTTTGATAGGGTGCCGTTTGCATCTCTCACCTCATTCCTATCCAAAGAAGGGACCTCGTCCATTACTGGCGACAAGAGAGAATGCTTGAGCTTATCTGTAAAACCTCGTTGTCGTCCATTAGAGTTTATGACATGTCCTGGTCGAAGGGAATGATTATGGACGGAACCATCGTGCGAATTTTCATTTCCTTCGCATTTGTTTGGTATTGCTTGCTTGCTTATAGAATCAGCCATGGACCAGAGTGGGGGCGACCAACCCTTGACCTAATCGTGCAGCTACTAGAGATGCCCCTAGTAAACGCTTCACGCCCCGCGCCATGCACATGAAGCTTGTATATCCCCGTGCCCAATTGCCCACCACACTGGACATGATTTGAAATGTTAGTCGCAAAAGCGTAATTTCATGGTCTCCATAATTAGAAATAAGAATACATATAATTGAGTGAAAATATTAACGCACCCATTTTTTAATCCATCGTTCTTAATGTGAAAAAGCGACGATCCAAAGCGCAAGCACTTCTTTTCTATTAACTTCTGTATTACCGGCTCAATGAGATAACCCTTCATTCTTAGAGTCTAGTAAATGCTCCTTATGTGAAGATAATTCGGTGTATCAAAGTTAAATGAGAGACTCAAGTACTATTTATAAAATTTCCAGCCTTGTTCTCAGCCGGGCCTACACGACTTAACTTTATGTTATAATAATTAAGAAACCTTATATTTCACCTTATTAAATCAATATCGTAAAACGGTAAATTATTATATCAGTTATCAGTTAATGTAGCTTATATATATATATATATATATATATATATATATACATTCTCCCACTTAGGCTATATTAATTAAAATTATACTGTATGTGTACAC
Organism: Eucalyptus erythrocorys; assembly: GCA_014182555.1. Taxonomy (NCBI): domain Eukaryota; kingdom Viridiplantae; phylum Streptophyta; class Magnoliopsida; order Myrtales; family Myrtaceae; genus Eucalyptus; species Eucalyptus erythrocorys. The sequence continues at coordinate 35,474,604 of CM024600.1, read as the reverse complement.
CTTAATCTAGAGATAATTCTTAATAGTCAATCATTATCATAAAATCTCAAATATCGAATCATGACAGTAATTGCATATATATACACAAAATATTTCATGATCATAAGTGTTTTTCACTTTATTGATATGTATTCAATATGAAGTGCGGCAAATGAATAACATGTCTCATGGAAAGTAATACCTTATGTGTCATCCCCTTTGTCAATCAATATTCTCTTACTTTTAGTGTCACCGAAATCTATGCCACTAGAGAATATTTTTGTGATCCTAATGAACTCATATATGTCTTATCCTTTTGATTAATATTTTTTTTTATGTGTAACAAGACATATGCTCAAGATTAATAATCGGATGCGCTTAGTCTTCACTAAAGGTTTATACAATACCCTGAGATTTCATCAATATGCATTCAATATAATAACAACATATTCATAAATACTCTAAAAAAATGCAAAAGTCGATATATATATCAATATGTTATTAGATGTGACAAATATAGATATAAACTTTATTAGAGTAAAAATAAAATCAACTTCCACTAAATAACAACATCCCATGATACTTACTAAGCATTTGCTAATGACATGTTGTTCAAATATACAAGAACATAGGCCTTTAATTAATGAATTTGCAACCATATCATCTATGCAAACATACTTTACTATAAAGTCACCATTCCATATTATCTCATTTATGGTCAAAAACTTGACCACCATGTGCTTAGACCCCATTGGGACCATTGTTATTCTTAATAAACAACACTATAAAATTATGGGAAAAAATCACGAAAAACCCCGAATTTTACCCTGAGTGACACATTTACCCCGAACTTTTTTTTGCGCTGTGAAAAACCCCAAACTTTCAATCGTGACACATTTACCCCATAAGGGCATTTTTGTCTTTTTAGTTTTTCTTTTTCTTTTTCTTTTTTTTTTTTTCCTTCTTTTTCTTCCCTTTGCCGGCCATGGCGGAGCCGGCGGAGGGAAGCCGGCGCCCGCGAGGGTCGCCCTCGCCGGCGTGGGGCGAGGGCGGCCCTCGCCGACGTCGGCGACCCTCCCCGCGTCGGGCGAGGGCCCCCTCGGCGACGCCGGCGAGGGCCGCCCGACGCCGGATCCGGCAAGGGGTGCCCTCGCCGACGTCGAGCGGCCCCCGCCGGCGTCGGCGAGGGTGGCCCTTGCCGACGCCGGCGAGGGCCGCCCTCGCCCCATGCCGGCGAGGGCGAGCCTCGCCGGAGTCGGCTTCCCTCCGCCGGCTCCGCCATGGCCGGCGGAGGGAAGAAGGAAAAAAAAAAAAAAAAAAAAAAAAACTTTTAAATGAAAAGACCAAAATGCCGTTCAATTTTGGGGTAGATGTGTCATACTTGAAAGTTTAGGGTTTTTGGTGTCGCAAAAAAAAAGTTTAGGTAAATGTGTCACGGTTTGAAAGTTTGGGGTTTTTCACGGCGCAAAAAAAAGTTCGGGGTAAATGTGTCACTCGGGGCAAAGTTTGGGGTTTTTCGTGGTTTTTTCCCTAAAATTATTGTCACAATACAACTATATGAACCTATCCACAAAATCAAAAACGGCTAATTCTACAATGAAATTTTGGAGCCAAATAGCTTGAGTAGTAGTGGAAAAGCATGCTACAAACTCCACTTGCATAATTGAAGATGATATAGATTTCTATTTCTCGTTCTTCCATGACACTGCACTTCTTGCTAACATAAAAATTAACTATGTTGTGAACTTCATATCATCCTTGATAACCAATAAAGTCTGCATCCGAATACCTTACTAATTGTAGGTCCAAAACATGTCTATAAATTAGCATCTAGTCTCTTCTCCTCTTTAAGTACGTTAAAACCTTCTTGGCAGTGATCTAGTGATCGTGTCTTGGATTTGATCGATATCTACCTAGAAATATTGTCACAAAAGCGATGTCTGATCTAGTATAAACATGAACATATATGATACTTCCAAGTACATTAGCATAAGGTACATAATTCATTTGGGCTTTATGAAAATTTGAATGAGGATATTGTGAAAGACTCAACTTGTCATTCTCTGAATGAGGATATTGTGAAAGACTAAACTTGTCATTCTTAATGATAGAAGCAATTCCTGACTTGTAGTGCTGCATATTAAATTTTTCTAAAATATGATCAACATTTGTCCTTTCAGGCAGACCTATTATATGGCGAGAACGATCCATATAGATCTTAATGTTAAAAACAAAAGATGCATCACCAAGTTCTTTCATGTCAAAATTCTTTGACAACATCTCTTTTATCTCATGTAGTAATCCAATATCATTACTTGTAAGCAAGATATCATCAATATAAAATATGAAAAAAAATAGTTTTTATCCACTAATCTTGTAGTATATACTAATCTACTTTATTATCAATAAATTTGAATGAAGTGATAACACTATGAAACTTGAAGTACCATAGTCCAAAAGCTTGCTTGAGGTCATAAGTAGACATTTTCAATTCACATAGAAGCTTATCTCAATCATTTGTTGCAGAATCTTCGAGTTGCATCATATAGGCCTCCTTATTAAGGTCTTCATTTAAAAAAGCAATTTTAACATCCATATGGTTAAAATGAGCTACTAATACTATAATCACTCTAAAAGAATCTTTAGAAGAGACTAGAGAAAAAGTTACTTTATAATCTATTCATTTTCTTTGAGTAAAACCCTTAGCTATTAGTTTGGCTTTAAACTTCTTAATCTTTCATTTGGAATCCGTTTAAATCTTATACACCAATTTGCAATCAATGGCCTTGTAATCTTTGGGCAATTCAACAAGCTCTCAAGCACAACTGTGTTTCATATTTGTCTTTCATTGCTAATTACAAATCTGATTGATGATAAGAAACAACATTTGCATAAGTTACTGGATCAACAACGCAGTCAATATCGTAATTATGCTCTCCTAAACAGACTACACAGTCTAATGGTATGGCTGAATGTCTTTCTCTAATTAATCTTTTGATTGGAGTTACTACAATCTCATTCCGAACCTAAAGGGTTTGAAGAGCTTCATTAGGAACCGCCTCAATAATAGAATCCTAAGCCACAATAAGCTCAATTTGTTACATAAGAGGCTCCACAATCATTTGCATAGGAAGAGGCAAAGATCCAATAATCCCCATTATACTGTTATTTTTAATAGTTCTTAAGCAATTACCCTTTTCGGCTACATCAAACTCTAAAAAATTTTTTGTCTGCGATTCCATAATTCTTGTACCTCCATTAGAGTCATAAAATAAATACCTCTTTGAATAATCTAGGTAAGATACAAAGTAATACCGAGTAATTTTGGAATTCAACTTACTTAATATTGGATCATATAACTTCACTTATGATTTAAGTTAGGTCTATGTCCAGTCCCCATTTCAAAAGGAGTTAATGGAACCGTTTTGGTAGGAACACAATTTAAAATGTAAAGCGTTGTTTTCAAAACTTCACCTCACAAAAAATCATGTAAATTTGTCCTGTTAATTATACTCCTCATAATATCCATAAGAATGTGATTACGTATTTCGATCACGCCATTTTGATCAGAACTCTTAGGCATAGTAAATTAAGCTACTATCCCAAAATCCTCAAAGTATTTGGTAAGTAGACATTTGAGTTATCTAACATCACTACATCTATCAAAATACTTACCACCACGATCAAATCTAACAATCTTTATGTCTTTTCCAAAGTGTTTGTCTACTTTAGTTCGAAAAATCTTGAATTTGTCAAGAAACTCAGACTTTTCTTTAATTAAGTAAAGGTATCCATATTGAGCGTAGTCGTTAATAAATGTGATGAAGTAAAAATTTCTACACATGGTTATTGTATATAGTCTACTACTGTTAGTGTGATTGACCTCCAATATATTTGAACTTCGAACTACGATTTTGTTCTTTATCTTAGTCATTTTACCTCTACAATAATTTACGCAAGTCTTTAGATCACTTTTAAGAGTAGGCAAGATGTTAGCTTTTATCAACCTTTCTACTTGTTCTCTAGAATTATGACCAAGACGTTTATGTCACAATGCATAATACTATTCCTTAGGTAGAGACTTTTTGGAATTTTCAGTTGGACAAGCGACGTATATGACATTGGGAGACAAACATAATTGGTACAATCAATTTGATAAATTGCAGCACCTAATCTTATTTGAATTAAAAATATAGAAATATTATTGTTCTTTATCTTAAAGGAGTAGCCATACATATCCAAACAAGGCAATGGAGACTAAGTTCCATCTAAAAGAAGACATGTAAAAAGTGTTTCTTAATATCAAATAAAACAAGAATTTAGAATTATAATGACATCTTTCACAAACTTGACATCGACTTTAATGTTGTTTCCCATAAATGAATTTTGATTTATCTTGATTTGGCTTTCTTCGATTTATGAATCCCTTTAGGCTCACTTTTGATTCTCTTGGACAATCAAGTTTTATATTTATCACAACGTTTCTTTACATGTTATCTTTTCCTATAAAAGTAGTAAAAAACACCATCCTTCTTAAAGGGTGCTTTCGTAGGATTCTAACTAATATTTATCAAGTCTAATCAAGCGTGCTATTTTGGTGGTCACAACTCGATTGAGTCATCGAAATTCTCTCATACCGGCTATATTAACTTTATTATTCACATACACCATATACATGATTTTAAACTTAATGATATGAGTAATTTATCATTAAAATTACATATTATGCTAATTATATTGCTTTAATCATTGATACATATTAAACTTTATACATATTATCAATGAATCATGCTTTATGTATTATTTATGTGAAGGGAATCGGCATCTGCAAATCCAAAATTATAGAAAAACATAGGAGAATATGTGAAAATACCCAAAAAATACATGTATTTAGAGTTTCGTATGTATTTTTACATTCATAAAATTGTTAAGCATGTAAAATAAATTTATCACAGTGTAGAAAATCACCATATGAGCACATGGCTGTCAACCACATGCCAATTGGAGGCTCCATGTGCTCGCACACACCACCTAAGTGCGCAACGCGTGGAGCACACACAAGGGTTGCTCCCGACCCTATTCTTCAATCTGACCGGTTCTTGGTTTGATCGTACGATCAAACCGGTTAACTAATTTGATCAATGGTAAAATTGGTTCGGGCGTGTCAACGGGTCGAATCTTGGGTTGAACATTGAGTCAACTGAGCTAGGTCATTGAATCGAGTCGAGTCACCGGGTCGCACGTTTGCCAACATTATGATGATGTCAGCCCTAGCGCGTGCAATGCATATGTCAGCGTCGCCCATGCATGAGGGCACGTGGGGAGCGTGCTCGACGCATGCTGCCGCCCAACAGCGTATGGCCGTGTGTGGAGGCACATGTGGCATCCCCCAGATGTGCATCACCCACGATTGTAGTCGTCTTAACAAGCTCTTTCCATTTATATAATTAAAATCGATTATTGTTGCATAAAAAATCACGAAAAAGCGCAAAACTATACGTTCAAGTTCTAGTTTATGGAGGCTCTGATACCACATGTTAATCGTGAAAAGCGCAATCCCACAATCTTCATACCGAGAAATAAGAACACATATAATCGAATAGAAATATTAACGTACTTGTTTAGAAATTCATCGTTCTTGATACAGAAAGGTGACGATCCAAAGCATATATGCTTCCCCTTTATTGCCCTCTGTATTACTAGCTTAATGAGATGGCCCAACTCCTAGCATCTAGTAAACACTCATCATGTGAGGGTAATTGTGTGTGTGAAGAGTAGATGAGAGATTTAAGTATTATTTATAGAGTTTTCAACTAGGCTTCTCATTATAGGCCGGGCTCAACTTGGCTACATTAGCTAGCCCCATATTATACTAACTAAAAAACTTTTTATCTCATCTTATTAGACTAATCTTGTAAAACAGTAAATTATAATATCAATTAATATAGCTTACATTAAAAAAAACTCTTACATATAATCCCACCCTATATGCGCCACCTCTTAATGATCTCATTTCCTGCTCGGAACTTATCAAATGTTAGCATTGTCTCAACTTTTAATTCTCCAAGAAAGATAAATTAATTGTCTGATTAGTAGGCCCCCACCTCTCTCTCTCTCTCTCTCTCTCTCTCTCTCTCTCGCGTCTTTCGTTCTCCTCTTCTTACGGTCCATGTCATCAGCACCGAATGGGCTTTGGGAAAGCCTTTATCCAAGCGATAAGTGCCATGCGCCGAATGGCTTTTTTAATGCTCTGAGACGTCCATGGATTGATCCATCATCACCGAATGGGCTTTGGGGAAGCCTTTGTCCAAGCGATAAGTCCCATGCGCCGAAGGGCTTTTTGGATGCTCTGAGACTGGTCATCTTCACAATCCATATACAACCTATCGATGCATTAGCTTATATAACCAGGCCAAAATGTAGCAAGGCATCCGGCCTAGTAACAAAAAGATCACAAGTTTGATGGGCTCTAATTCTTCGGTCCCCAGCAACTAATGGCCTAATTACCTACCCATTACCCTTAATAGGCTACCTATCAAGATTAGCGAATTGTCTTGGAAAAGAATAAGGCTTTTCTAGATCAAACAACTTCCAATTATCGGTCGACTAGTGTCCACATTAGTCTTGATGGAGTACGTGCATGCATCACTCACCATTCTCCTTACCGTTGGGAATCCATGGTCGAGCTTAGGAGAAGATGTTCTGTCAATTTAGCGAATTCGTTCTTTCAAACGCAAAGTTGGTCAAAGTGCATATCATGAAGGCAATGCAACGCATGTGATTCCGCATCGGCCTTGTGACGAAAACATAAGATGCCTTTGTGAATCCTAGAGCAAAGTGAAAGCGGCAGGGTCCTAAACGAGTTACTCGTTACAGAAGTCTTATGAAAGTCCAAAATACTCTTGATTAGGTTTCTCAATTTTTTTCTCCTTCGAAATCACATGTTATTGTCCATTTTCATCTTAATAACGTGTCATCTTTACTTCATTGATCGATTCTCTCTACGCGATTGAGGATTTTTAATATGATACAAACCGGATTTGACCCCTTTTCTTTTTAAGTAAGGTTTGGATTGATGTTTTGAGGTATACTAAAGTTTAATCTAGCGAGTGGTAGGTCTATACTTGAAAGGCACATATATTATTTTGATAGGGAAATAAATGACAAAACACTATGAGAAAAAAAAAAAAAAAAAAAAAAAAAAAAAAAAAAAAAAAAAAAGGTCTCAACAATAATTCCTCGTCGTTTCGATGGGTCGCATCCGTGTGAAAGCGATATTCCCTAGTGTATCTTTTTGACATCTTCTTTAACACGATCCGATCGAACGGACGAAGAAAATGCTAACGCAATTGACCGAACGAAGAATGTAATCCAAGCACTTCAGCATGAAAACACAGATTAGATCCAACAACTATCAAGAGATTTAGATATCAGCGCTTGATCTGTAACCCTGAAACCATCAATCAGTAAGAAGGAAATCGAACAGAACTGCCACATGCTACACACAAAGCCCCACACGTCCGTGCGACTGCACTTTCTTATTATTTATCGACAGTGACCAACGTTCACAAACACGACACGACTGCAACAGGGGAAGAGCCAAAGACACCAGAGCTCTCGGTAGAAGACAAAACACGCTGAAACAAAAGCACACGTTGAATCCGAGTCAGTGACTCAGTGATTCCAATGGGGGGTCACTCACGTCAGGATCGCATTACGGCGCCCACCACCTTATTCAAGCCCAAACGTTACTAAACTATAGAGCCTGGACTTTCGGTCGCATCCTTTCCATGCTCTCAAACTTTACATTATTCTTCCACACAACTTTATCACACACGTCGTTTCTTCCCTCGCCCGCCGAGATACCCATGATGGTGAATAGAACAGTCTCGAAGGAAGAGGCGGACGGGAAACAAGAGAGCGCTACTCTCTAGCGCCGGAAGCTCCGGACCGAGCGGGGCGGGTCGGTCTCATCGTCGCGGAGCTTGACGACCGTGTAGGCTCCAGCTCCAGCCAGAGCCCCGAGTGTTGGGGCCAACAGGTATATCCACAGGGCTCTGTAATTCCCGGCTGCCACAGCCGGGCCGAGGGTGCGCACCGGGTTCATCGAACCGCCGCTAGATGGCCTGCATGGAAGCAATGCGATGATAATTAAGTGGCTGGATGCAGTAATGTCGATTTAGAGGTTCAGATCTCGGTTGTTGATGAATTGCATTTATTCTATTACTCGGTTGTCAAATCGAGCGGATCCCACAAACTGTTCAGTCTATTGACACTACTTGTCAAATAATTAAACCCCAACAAGAATTAAAAAAAGCAAACGAATGCTAAAGAATTATTAGATCTTTGCCAGAGAGAATCCTTAATAATGCCAGTTGAAGATGCAGACCGGTTGGCCTGACAGCAAAAAGGATCACCTTCTTTCCACTGAAACGGGTAATGTAAGAGCGAGGCGTGACCGACCAAACCCTACTTGGTTGTAAGTAGATTTTGACTCAATGGAACGCACGCTCTAGGTTGGCTCTTGTCATTTTCAATAATTCCAAGTTCCATTCATTTCGACTTTGCCACCGTCCAGACAACGAAACGAAACAACCACAACGTACCGTTAGATGTGAGCGCGCACATATACAGATATATAATTATTCGTATATTCTCATGCAACTAGGGTTTAGAAAAACATATAGGGAGCAATCCCTCGTCTCTAGGTAGAATCATGTGGAGGAAACAGATGGAGTCGCTCTAGTTAGCTGTTCTTTCATTTGGGTTCGTTCTGTTTGTCTCGGAATCGTTTTAAGGGTCAAAAAGCTTGTAGACAAATGCATACAAGATCAAACCAATCACAACATAGGAAAGAAGGCATGAATGCGAAGAGTGCAAAGATTACATACCCCGCAACAAGAATGTTAAGCATAACCGTGGCTCCAACAGCTATTCCTGCCAACTCTCCAACCTATTACACAAAACCGCAAGAAGATTAACATTAGGCATATTAATATTTGCTATAGAGAGTAATATAACAGGCTCTTATACGGTGTTGAATATGTCTGCCACTATGTAAATCCCCACTTAAGATAAGCCATATTATTTGCAAATTAAATAGATTTTAGTATATGCACCTAGCACTCCTTAGCCCAAAAAAACAACAGCCATAAGACAATTTTCCTCCATTTCAAGAATTGAATACACGTATACATACCGCGCGAGTGTCGGTGGCGACAGCAGTGACGACGAACAAGAGGTTGAAAGTGATAAGAAACTCGAGTGCGAAGGCCTGGCCATGGCTAACAGTAGGAAGAGTGACACCACCCGACATGTAAGGGTGGAAGACGCCCTTGAGAGCAAATGAAGCGCAGATTGAGGCCGAGACCTGGGCGGCGATGTAGGCAGGGACCTGGGTCCAGGGGAAGTGGCGGAGGGCTGCGAAGGCAATGGTGAGGGAGGGGTTCAGGTGAGCTCCCGAAATGTGGCCAGTCGACAGGATGATGATCATCACTGCGAGCCCCGCGCACGCTGCATTGCCGATCAGTGTCTCTGAGTTGGTGTACTTCTGGTTCACAATTGGTCCCGCGGTTGCTGCGAATATCAGGATAAAGGTCCCCACAAATTCAGCTCCAAGCTGCATCAGCAATGCGCACTTATGAGCTTTTTTATCTTTTAATGATCAAAGCAAATTAGAGATCCTGATGATAGTGGAATTGCACAGTTCAATCCATCATACGGAAGGCTAGATGCACGAATTTTCTTAAGGGTTTAATTTCACGACTCGTTACGATAATAAGAGCAAGAACTCACAAAATGGAACCATCATCACAGCACAGTGAATGAGAGTAAGACCTCCCATTCTTTGCAGACAACCAGAATTGGAGAAAAAAGCAAAAAGCGAAAAGGAAACGAAAGCTGTTCATCTAACTCGAAACATGAAAGAATTAATGACTTTATACGAGTGAATTGACATCGAGCACTTTAGATATTGATATGATGTGACGGTCCAAAGATCCAAAATCTTCCAATGAAATTGATTTTTGAGAATCCAAACCCCTGTAATAGAGTTGACCAAGTAAGTGGGTGATGACGTGTGAGCCCCAATGCACGAATAGCAACAGTGTTTGACATGGTGAATAGGCCGGTGGATAGCAATTTAATACCAAATCATTGACGCAAAGAATCGCCAATAATTTTAGAAAAATAGGTCTCCATGACTTTCGTTTACAAATTTTCTACCATTCGATAAATCGTCCGTATGTCCATTTCCTACAAATAGCAACGTTTCTATTCACGTTGCGCATGCGTGAGCAAAAGTTTCGATTAAGATGGCCTCAATTTAAAAAAGTTAAATTGACATTATCATTATTCCAATGACAACTCATTGATAAAGGTGTCTCGAGAACAAAATAATTAAAACTTGAAAGGAAAAAAGATGCATAAAGACTTAGCATTAATTCGACGTATGTGCACCAAAGTGGTTTCACAAATCACGCACGAGATCCACCAGGTCAAGATGTCTACGTCTATTGATGCATGTATACTGAGTATATACGCAGACAAATGCAAGTTACTACTTGATGAGGCAGTTTCATTTGATGGTATACCATTTAGTAGCCCATAGATTAGGTCTACTTGAGAATAATTTGAGTGGGTGTGTGTTGTCTTTGATATAATATAGTACACTTCGAGCTCTTACACTACGCCAACACATAAGTATAGCTAAACTGAGTACGTCGAAACTAAGCAAGATGTCATGTACTCTATAATTTATATATTTGTTTCAATATAATTATGAAGCAAACTAAGTACATCCAAAATGCATCTGCTCCACCATTGGTCAGTGTAGCAATTTTGGCGTTTGGTGTCTTGTGAGCAAAGATAGGCACAAGCAAGCCATGCCCCACCAGTAGTTGATGAAATAACAATTGCTCTCTTATCTCTCCCAATATTTTAATACGGTACTTCTGCTTTGATATGCCAGGAAACTCACCAAATCGAAATTATAGTCTGACCAAATTATTCACTAAACTAATAAAAAGAATCGAGATTTAATTAGCTAGGAGTCGCCGTTGTACAGCCCTGCGTCAGCTCTAACCTAATATCATGTACTTTATGCATATTTTTTTTCTCCCTGACTGAACTAATTAAATCATTCAATATCTAGTTTGACCTTTCTCCTTATTTAATGCTGTAACTTATCTGATTTGTGTATCCAGACGACCCCACCCATGCTTGTCTGTCCAATGAGGGATCGCTTTCATACCAATTATACGATAATATATAATTATGCAAATCAAAAATACCCAACGACTTCCACACATTTTAAAAGAGGTGTATAAAGAGAACAACGTTAAATGCTCTGAGGAAATCATGAAAAAGCGAATATAGATGCACGCTATTGCAAAGTCAAAATACATCTTTCGGACTCCTTTTTGTTTCTTTTTCAGTGTTCATTTGTAGATCTCTTTTTAGTGCGAAATCCATTAAATTGTGCGAGGTACTTAAGCAAACTAAATTAAGTCAATTGCTCCATCACATCATAAATTATCTTTTTCTTTAGCACTCATGGGGTACCAAGGACAGAATTTCTCAAAACAAGAAGAAGGCTTCGGACAACAAGACAAAGGTTCCACATTTTGTCAGAAAGAGCAGTTTCACTTTGTGTCTCCCCCTTCGTGAAAGTCAAAAGTACAGTAAAAAAAGGAAGTACCCAATAATGCGTTTTTTCCGGAGAGCACGACGCCCATGATTCAGAAAACACCTCCGCGTGTGGAGAAAACGATCTATGTGGGTGCGGACGACACTTCACAGCATTCAACATTGACAAATCGTGTCAATTTAACTGCTCGAGATCACGGCACGTTAGTCTCATGACGAGCTAATGATCAAATTGTGACGTAATTTATGCTAAAAGAGGACAACTCGCGTCGTTCCTCAAGAGAGAGAGAGTAAATGAGTCGAGCGGACTAAGAGACGAAGCCTTAAAGAATAGGAGAAGTCCTTGTCTAGAACCGTCCATTACGGATCGGGTGAAGTGGGTGGAAAGAGGGGTGATTATCCGATGCATGGTGAATCACTGAGTGCTAAGAATCGCCAGCAATTCAACTCCAAACCTCAATCAGCACACGAAGCAATGATCACAAATCACAGAAGAGAGAGAGAGAGAGAGAGAGAGAGAGAGAGAGAGAGAGAGAGAGAGAGAGAGTTACCTTGCGGGTGAGGGAGATGTCAGGAGCGGCGAAATCGGTGAAGCACGAGTGGGGCTCGCCCCACGTGGGAGCGGTCACCGGGAGGCACTTGCACCGCGGCATTGACTTCCTGTCGTAAGACAGCGAGTCCACCCTCATCCCCGGGAACAGCGGCGCCGGCGTCCCCGGTGTAGGCGGCGCTGATGCTGCAGTTGGCGATTCTGGCATTTCTTTACCCTCTTTTTTTTTTTTTTTTTTTTTTTTGGTTTTTCCTTTTTTCTGAGAACTTCACTAAATTACCCGGCTAAAGATAGGAAAAGTAAGATAATTTTTTTTTTGGTTTTTTTTTTTTGGGAGGGGGTTTGAGGGAGGATAAGCTTGGAACAAGATAGAGAGAGACAGAAGCGACTGTTACATGATTCGCAGGCTTTTATGATGTTGTCCTCACACTTTCGTCCCGATCTTTGCCAGGATTCTCACCACACTAAGATGGTGGACGCCAAGACTATGCACGGATCATGAGTAGGGTAATGATAATAACTATGATCTTTTTTTTTTTTTGGAATTTTTTTTTTTTGGGGTTCCTGGAGTGAGAGGTGAAAAGGGCTGATATTACATGCTGTGCAGGTTTTTCTAAATGTGTCTCTAAGGAATTATTGGAGAAACGAAACGAGCCACTTTAAACTATGAACAAACAGATAGATAGCTCCCCTGTAGCATGAACAGGAAGTGCTGAAATTCTTTTTTTTGGGTTTTTTTTTTTTTTTTAAAGATTTGGGTTGGAGAACCCTGGGGAAGATGGACGAACTCTTACATGATCTGGAGGCTTTTGTGGAGTTGATCTCAAGGAACTGAGGAAACCGTCGGACCCAGCTTCGACAGGATAGGACTAAGTACGAGGGCCCAGAGATCTTATGGCTGTGCAGCTGAGGAAGAAAGAAGATGGGCGAGGGAGATGGTGTTCCTGGAGACAGAAAATGGGGGAGAAAATATAATAGGAGCTGAAAGAGTCTGTACCAGAGAGAGAGAGAGAGAGAGAGAGAGATGAGTTCAGTTTGTGCATAAATGCATGTATATATAACACAAAACGAGGAGCGGCCAATGAACATGAGCGACCCGGGATGATAAAAGCGAAAAAGTCAATGCGCCATTCCCATCATCGTCACAGCTAATTCAGCCTCGTGCTTCGTTGCTCGAGCGACAAGGAAAAACAACATTCGATTCTCACGGTCGTCTCTCCACCGTCGGATACAAGGGAAGCATCCAAAGATCGTCCAATCCACGAGCTCTCTGCCATATCAGTGAGGCGTCTGGGGTGGCTCGGGCTGTGATGCGCCCGCTTTCCTTTTTCTTTAATAATCCCACCTCCCACCCAATAATGTAAACAACAAGCATACGCTTTCATGACCTTTATGAAACCCTAAAATAATGAATTATTTTCAGGGAGCTTCCTACTGGTGTATCTGGTCTGCATTTCTTCAAAATACGACTACGCCCCTCCTCATCGCGTGCCCTTGGCTCCCCCAATAAATAATCATTTTTGACGGGATAGTTCCTAATTTAGCAAAATTTACAGCCTCACAAGAACCCTACTACGTAAAGTTCTTCTATATTTTACATGTTCCTTTTCACTTTTATATTTCTCCACTGATTTTTTAATTTTATTGCCTTCTCGTCTTGTCTTATTCATCGAACGTTCCTTAAGCTGACGTGGCAGGTGAGTTTAAAAACAAAATTAGTTACTGAAAGTACCGTACTCAATTCGTAGCCATAAATTGACTACTTAAGAAAAAAGATCGAGAGGAAGAAAGACCTCTAATTAAACGAGTCAGTGTCATCTTAATTATCTTAATTATTTGATTCTGATTAAGAAATCTGTCCCTACGAGACTTTGATGTTGAAATTGAACCTAGGATTATGTTAAAAATTGCATGGGAAGTTCCGAATTTTGTAAATTCACTGGCCTAACGCCTCAACAAACCTCAATGCCATCTGAAAAAGATAATGAACTCTGACCAATTTTTCGCAATAAATGGTGATTAAATGCTACTCATTTCCGAAATATATGGTTGTGGATCATCCAATGTGAATCTTTATTTTCTGATCAAACATTGGAACCAATTTACTATTCTGTCGACAAAGTTACAAAGTCAACCTTGGAAGAAGCACGCATGCATGTTAGGAGCGTGGGCATGTTAAAGTTCTTAGACTTCTCTTTTCGTAGCCATTGAAAGGAAAACGATTCTAATTCGTTCATACGTATTTTCTGGAAAAATAAGCGTCAAAAGGAGATTCTATCTTGCATGCAATCATAGAGCCCCTAGGATAAGTTCAAGGGCATAGTAGAGCCTATAATGTCGGTTCCCTAATATTCTTTCAGAAATCCGCCTTCACAAAATACAAGATAGCTAGGGCCCAAGTGTTCTTTCCCTAAAGTTACCTTACATAAAGAACTAGCAAACATGTTTTTTTTTCACATTGTGATTTTGTTTCCTAACAACCAATTATGTTTTAAAAATGGCTTTTCACGAGATATAGCACATGCCATGAGTTTGAATCTCGAAACTCTCTTATATTTTATAAGTTACTCTTTCTAGTCCATCTGTTATTTTATAACAAGGGATATTCAAGCAACTATAGACACATCTCCATGTTCATGTGCGCCAAGGGAGGTTGCACTAATAGATGGAAAGTGTGACATCTAGTTAAGATTAAATATGAGGGAGAAGCTATGATTTGAACATTGGATGTGTTGCATATTACCAAGTGCTAAGCTATTCAGTGAACCCTTTGAAGGTCTAGTCTGTCCATTTTCCTACATTCAGTTGTTTGTCTCCTGTCACTCGTCCATATTTTGCGTGCAAATGGAAGGTTCGCTTACATGTGAGAAGATGGTTATATTTTCCTCCATCCCCGTTTTCCTTCGATTATGCACTTGCTTGATAGTTACAGATAATGGACATTACCGACATGCTATATTAACTAAAAATCAAATGTGTGTGATGTCCATGTCTGTAACTCATAAACCAAAGGATTGGTCGAAAGTTACTTCCATTGAGTGATGGAGGAAAGCTCGTGAGAAATATGCTAGCTATAATATAATATTAAAAAAAAAAAAAAAAAACCCACTTTTTCTACCATGACCTTTGTTCATTCCAATAGTTCAATTTGTTTTGTTTTCTTGGATAAACATTCTCTCGAAATACAGCCTAATTTGGTTATAGGAGTAGGTGCATCTTTTTGTTCCTAAGTAAGAAAAGAAAGGGAGAAAAAGAAAAAAGGAATCAAGGAGGTTAGTGGGGTTCATGCAATTGTTAGACGTGTCTAATTGTTGATCATTGAGAATCGAAAGAACATTATACACATCTAACAAATGCATAAACCCCACTACCTAATCTCCTTGATTCCTTTTACCTTTTGTCCCCTTTCTTTTCATTAGTTTAGAACGGGGGACATAATTAGCAAAGAGTGGCTATAACTAGCGTAAGGCCCCGCTCTCTCGCTGGCTATACCTTCTCCATGCTTTAGAAAGAGAGAAAAATCATTGGTCCTCCAAGGAAAATTAATGATCTTTTCGTCTGTCAAAGGGGTATGGAATGCTAATTGTATATATGGACAACAACCCCCCACAATTGCTAGAGAATTAGATGCTTCTTAGGGTTTCTTTTTCTTTTTTCCATTAAGGTTGTTCTCTAAATCCAAGCTGATCAGGGGCAGTTAATCAGCCCTTTGATTTCGTTATAATTGGTTGGCAATGCACATCCCTCTCGTGGTTGTACATTAATCTAACGTCATCAATTTATTGCATAATGAAAAGCTCAAGGAATATGCCTGGGTCAGAAAAGGACAATCGATTTTAAGAAAATGGTTTGGAGGGCTTTAGTTGAATGAGGGCCCGGCTGAAAGCACGATTTGTTCAATGGTGAATAAAAAAGGTATATTTGGGCTAAGATCCTTGCTCTAGGATAATCTTGATGTCGAAAGATTCTGCTCTACTGCCAAATAATGCAGTGTGGAAACTTGTAAAAAAAGTATAAATCATGTCAGCCTTCGGTATCTTTTGAAAATGATGGATAACTTGTATAGCTAGGGGTAGCTGAATCTTACCCCAAATTTACTATCAGAATATCATCACATTCTATACAAATTTACACAAAGGTGGCAATGGCATGCTGCAGTTGGTAATGACAAGACAGTGATTGCTTAGGAAGAAGGGAGAACAGGGAAAAAGGAACGATAAAGAAGAATGTAAAGAAAAAAATGAAGACATTTCAAACCCATTTATATAAAGTTGGCTAACGTGTCGTCCATCTAAGAGGGTTAAACTTTCGAAGGGTCAATTTACTCTCTAATTTACGGAATCCCAAATTTTTTGAAAATAGAGTTTTGGAAACATATACATCAAGCATTGAATCACAATCAAGTTACACCATTTTTTTTTTTTGGTCGAACAAGTTACACCAAATTAGGGGAAAAGTGCCAAAAAAGTTCTAAACATTTTGCCTTTGTGCCAATTTAGTCCTAAACCTTTTTTTGGTACCAATTCAGTCCTAAACCTTTTTACGTTGTGCCAATTCAGTCCTTTTCGGCCAAAATTAGCTGGATTTTGCTGACTGGACGCCGACCGGCTGACGTGGCCTTATCGGAGCGACGTGGACAACTTTTAATAATATTTTAATATTTTTAATATTTTAATATTTTTATTATTTTTTTTTTTTTTTTTTCTTTTTCCTCCAGCCGGTCGCCGGTCCGGCGACCGCCGACCATCTCGTCGGATCGGCGAGGCGAGCCTCACCCATGGCCGCGAGGCTCGACCTCGCTAGATTCGGCCATGGGCGAGGCTTGCCCTCGCCGAATCCGGGCGAGGTCGAGCCTCGCCGGCCATGGGCGAGGCTTGCCTCGCCGGATCCGGGAGGACGAGCCTCGCCGGCCATGGGTGAGGCTTGTCCTCACCGGATCTGCCGAGGCGAGCCTCGCCCATGGCCGGCGAGGTCGGCCTCGCCCTCGTCGGCCGTCGCCTCGGCCGGTCACCGGACCGGCGACCGGCTGGAGGAAAAAAGAAAAAAAAAAAAATAAAAAAACAAAAATAAATAATAAATAATAAAATAATAAAAAATATTAAAATATTATTAAAAGTTGTCCACGCGCCGCCCATAAGGCCATGTCGGCCTAGCCCGGCCGGCCAAGAAAATCCGGCCAATTTTGCCGGAAAGGACTAAATTGGCACAACGTAAAAAGGTTTAGGACTGAATCAGTATCAAAAAAAGGTCTAGGATTAAATCGGCACAAAGGTAAAAGGTTTAGGACTTTTTTGGCACTTTTCCCACCAAATTAGCATATAGCATAATTGACAGTTTTGAGCTTCTCAAGATACCCCTCCCTCATCTCTTTAGTCAGACCTATTTATATTTTTGGGATAAGTACACTAAAAATTTAAATTTTGTCATGAATGTGCAATTAAGTTCTAAATTTGCCACATATTATAGAAAGAATAATTAACAAAAATGTCATGTTAACATTTTCTTTTGCTAAATTGGACGGAATAAACAAAAGGACTTAATTGCACACATTCGACAAATATTAGAACTTAATTGCACTTCTTGAAATTTTTATAACTCAATTGCACTATTGCAATTATATTTAGGATTTTTTAGTCCACTTATCCCTATTTTATTAGATGTTGCACGCCCCATATAGCCACGAATTATGAGCAACATGAAAAGGCTAATTATCAAAAGAAGTATATATGGTGGATTCCATCTTGTGTCACGAATCGGAGAACGTGGTAACAAGATAGACATGAATTACACGTGATACAAAAAATAAAGCGAATCATAAATGACTAAAACCCGACAACAAAAACATCAAAGTTAACCTAATAAATGGAATAAGACTCTAAGAAAGTCAAGATGCATCACAGCTATATACTTAAGTAATGTGTGATGTAATTTAATAGATGCCGCTTTAATTGTAAGTCGGTTGGATGAGCGGGGCAATTAATCGATCCTCATTTAAGGAAATCTTTTCTTAGAAGATAAAAGTTTTGCAAATATGTGGCATTAACTATTATACATGTCTATTTTAGTTCGTCCGATATTATGCTTGGGTCATTAACGGGAAAAAAAACACTATAGGAGATGAGGTTACTACGAAATATTAGGGTTTAGAATATGATATCATGTGTCCATCACGGCACTATTATTGCACGTTTGTCAATAATGCATCTTAGATTCGCTTATCCTCCACTTGTTGCCTCCCTATTTTGGCGTAACTTTGCTGTCTACAAATTTCCAATTGCATAGGTACTCACGGGCCTGCAACTTGTCACATTTTTATGGGATGAACATTGACATTTTAGCCTTATTTAGGAATTCCTTTTACTTCAGAATAATCAATCGTACTAGAATTTTTCTGTCTTGAAAGATAGGTAGTCTTTTTCGAGCATCTGACTTATACGGACGAGTGTGATGGGTCCCATCTCATGCATACTAAAGAGCTTCTGAAGTATATTTACTCTTGCGCACGCACACCAATAAATATAATAATGATTCGACTTCATAAATTTTGAGCGACCGAGAGGAATTTAATTTGCCACTTTAGCAACTCCTTCGGTTAATTTATATTTCAACATTCGACACTCTGGCCATACTTCTAAATTCCATTTATTATTAAGTTTTTTTTTTCTAATAATGAGTTGTCAAGGATGTTGAGAGAGTTTGATTTATTCTAGTGTGTTACGATCTCGCTTTGTGTATACTAAGATTTATCAAATCGATAGATTTGTGTTTCCAAAGACATTACTAAAAAAATGTGTAGATATAGTGACACGATCTCAATTTAATGACTAAAATTCGCATGCCATCTTAGGGTGTGTTTGTTTCACGGAAAACGCAACATTTTTGGAAAATGTTTTCCGGGAAATCATTTTCCAGGAAAATAGTTACTTTTCCTTTGTTTGGTGATATGTAATTGAAAGTATTTTTTGGTATTTGGATCACATTTGAAAAATGATTGAATGACATTTGACCTAACAATTGACAATAGTGTGCCTCTTACTTCCAAATTAATTTGTTGAGTCCATGACCTTTTTTAACTTTATAAATATATTTTTTTATAAAAATCGAAATTATAATTATTTTTCCATTTCAACTTTTTTTCTTTTTTCTTTCTTTTTATTCCTTCCTTAGCCGGTGGGCGGCGGGGTGACGGCCGCCGCCCGCGATGATAGGCCAAGAGAGATCAAGGCTCACCCGATGCCGACGAGCTCAAGCCTCGCTAGATCCAAAGTGAGGCTCGACCTCGTCGACGACCGGTGAAGCTCGAGCTTGCCGGCGTCAAGCGGGGCCTTAGCCTCGCCGGATCGGGAGATTGAGCCCCGCCCGACATTGACGAGCTCGATCTCGCCTGTGGCCGGTTGCCGGCCATCGTCGTGGCCGCCGACCGGCCAAAGAAGAAGAAAAAGAAAAGAGAAAAAGAAAAATAATGATTATAAATTAAAAAATATATTTTCTAAAAATAAATAAAAATTATATTAAAAAATTAAAAATTCGATTTTTTTAAAAATATTTTAAAAAGAATTATAAAAATTTAAAAATATATCTTTATAAGAATAATTGTTTGTAAACCAAGCATTAAATCTAGGTTTTGGTAGATTCGGAAAACGTTTTCCGGTTTTTTCAAAAGGAAAATCATTTTCCTGAATTTAAACTTTGTTAGGAAAACGTTTTCCGTTGACTAGGAAAACGTTTTCCGTTGATTCATTTTCCTGAGTGAACCAAACGTCAGAAAATGAGGAAAATGTTTTCCCCGAAAATGTATTTCGCGAAACAAACACACCATTAGTAATTAGTTTTTTTCAGCAACTCTCTCATTAATCATACATGATATGTCCTTGACATAGTTGCAGTTATGTTGTGATGTGCCTTTGTAGCGTTGTAAATAGGAGCAAATGGTTCTACAATAGATCAGTTAACGGTTTAAGACCGACCATGTAACCCCGGTTCCACATGATTGGAATCATAAATCATGCCAGTTAGTTCTATAATCGCTAGTTTTTGGTTCTACCGAGGAACTAGGTCATTCCTATAAAAGTTGCACCATGTTATTACAAAAGCATTTTTCAGTCAAGTGTTCATGTGTTTATTTGAGAACCAATCTGGTTGGACTGATTCTTGTGTAGAAGTGAAAGTTTTGTCGGGAATGAAACCGGTTCTCCACAAAACCAGCTTAGAACTAAATTGACCGAGTCAGTTATGGCCGTTCCCCAAGTTGAGCTAAACTTAATGCTCAGCCCCCATTTTTTTTTTTCTTTGTCATATGAGTTTGACTTCAACACGTTAGAGCTAGATGTGATTATATTCTAAAAGCTGCCGCTATTTTAAAGGTATTACAATTAGGGACAACTCGCCGGATACCTTAAAAAAATTTCTAACCACAAGTAAATATTCAGAGGTTTGTTCTCACAATGTCATTAGTTAATGTGGTGAGCATTTTTTTTACTCATATACGCTAATGTGAAATTAAATACAAAAATTAAAAACTTCATTTCTCTCTCTTCTTCAACCATGACAGCCACTGCCCGACTGCCCGAGGGCGATCATCGCCAGCGCTCCTCCGCTTCAACCTCCATCCTCAAGCTCTCTTCGTCATTGTGGCCGTCGAACCCAATGGCGAGTTCATTGTCGTAGATTTGCTCTGTTTGACCAAATCTGGAACCATGGTGAAGGCGGGAAGACAGAGGCGACCAAATCTAAATAAGAGCAATGTTGGTCCATGGCTGGCGAGGCGGCTCGCCCATGGCCACTACGAGCAGAATTGGGCGTTGCGACGATATGAGTGCAAAAACAAAAATACAGGAAGATGAATTGTCGAAGACTAAGTTGAAGACGAACGGTGCACAGAGGAAGGAGAAGTCAAAGACGAATCCAGGAAGACGAAGCTAAGGACCAGATATGAAGCCATGTTGATGGTGGGAAGACGAAGTGACCAGATCTAGTCGATGGCTGAAGACTAATGGACCATTCTGTCAAGGCTCACGGCCACAGATGAGCTATAAATTGGGAAGTTCGCAGTCTTTGTGCTCATCTCCGTCAAGGGGATTTGTCACGGCTCCACAATCCGTTGCGGCCAAGACTCTAGATGGGGATGCATCCAGGGCTGCGGACCTAGTTTAGAGGAAGACAAAGACGACCACAAAGATTACGGAGGGAGTGGCTCAATTTGAACGCCTACTAGTGTTGGCCTAGACACGGTGCCAGTCACGGCCTCAAGGTCAAAGGTGGCATGGAAGGAGGGGAAGAGAGAGAAATTAGGTGATTTGAGTAGATTTTTCTTTTTTTAATCATTTGATTTCGTGTCAATAAATATGTGTCAAATGGTAATTAGAATGGAGCACACAAATACTTGCCGCGTCAACCGATGACACGGCAAGAACATACCACTAAATAGTTTCTTATAAAACATCCTTTCCAGCTAGAGTTTCTTCTATGAGAAGGCCGTACGGACCCTGCACTGGTTGAAGTGAACCGTCGACCCCCACTTTCGTAAAATTAGTACCACTATTATGGTTTATGTACTTGCAATGATAACCTCCCCAATTTGGAAGAATGTCCAGGGAAAAAAAGTTTATAGTGTCAGAGTACTTGTTCGGCCGACATTCCACATCTTTGTGCACCGTGAGCATAATTAACGGGAACACCAATTAATTAAGAGTGCTTGTTGCTAAGAAAAAGAAAAAAGAAGAAGAAGAAATTAAACTCAAATCTGGTATGAGATTATGATGCTCTAGTTGTTTAGTTCGGTGTACTTTGGCACGCGAGCCGAAGTATAATAAGTGCGGTTCATTTACTCGTGTGAAAATCTGTGTGAATGGGGAAATCTTTCTAAGTTTTGGGCTGCATTTCAATAAATCTTAAGTGCGTTTCATTGGTCAAAAAGGAAAATCTTGAAAGTTCATCGATAAATCCTTTGACAGCTGCATTTCATCGTTTGGGCTTCTCTGTGTAGGAATACGATAAGAGAGAATTTGTCGGGCATGCAAAAGGACGGGAAGAGATGGCGGTAATATAGAATCAATCCTTTTGTAATTAATCGATAGATCCTTTGATAACTTCATTTCATCGATTGGGCTTCTCTCTCCAATAAACTCTCTTTCCCGTATCCTTACTTTCGTAAATAATCACTTATAAAAGCATCTCTAGAAAAAAAAAAAAATTATTCTTTGCCAAAGTAACATCAACTTTCGAGGAGTTTGACATTAGACGCAAGAGGGGTGACATGTTACTTCAACAAGCGGTGGATACCTGCTACGAAATCCTTAAGGAATCAAATTTAAAAAGGAAAATAATCCCGACCCTGTTTAAGTGGCTGCTGTGCTTAGCTTTTTCTGTAACCTTTTGTCATTGTTGTAAATTTTCCACGTGTAGCACCTAACTTCCATGTCATAATTGTACTATGATTTATATGGTAAATAGATCTAAACCTAGAGAGATATGAGAGGATTTTGAATCCTCACACGTTAGTTAGCTCATCGTTCCATTTTGATGGGGTTAGGAGCCCCCCAGGTGATAACATCAGTTGGTAAACTTGACACACACACTTCGCTGCCCTAATTAGACTCCTCTTTTTGGAATCGATGAGCTGTTGGGAAAACAGAAAATCGTCAAAAGGAAGAAAAGAAACATCAGTGACTGAAAAATCGGCAAAGCAAATGCCATCTCACATGATTAGTGATGACCTCCCTATTGCAATTTTCGAAAGCTAAGGTTTGAGTGTTCACAAAGAAACCAAGCGATGGTGACGCCAAAGAAGGAGAGCCTGAGCATATGGAGCTGCACGTTCCGAGATTGGGTTCCGTATTTGTTTAAGCAGACGAATTGCGAATTCCGAGACGTGGTAGTTCGTGATTCTTTTTTCATTTTCATACGCTTGGGTGGTCTTCCTTCAAACCCATGTTGCTGGAAGATGATGGTACTATGATAGGATGCTCAGAATCATCTCTCTTTTCAGTTCATTATCTTCAAAATAATTCTCATATGTATTCTTGAGTTGACTACCCAAATTCTCAATATATATATGTGTGTGTATTGTGACCAAAAAGGGGCGAAAGAGCTAGTGAATGATGAGCACTACATTCATTCATTCTCTGCATTAATACTTTATGGGATGTGCGTGATGCCTGAGATCAGGGTTGGTGAAATTTCCTTTTCTATTATTCATATGAAGGAAAGAGTTGGGGGGCATACTAGATGCATTAGTTTGGCACATTTCACGCACATAATTATGATGTCTCCTTCCACTATTCTTGTCCCGGATTACAAACCACTAACTTTCGTGTTTTCATGAATAGCTCATTTGCATTTATTAACAAGGCAACCTATGTTTTCTTTCCAAAAGTGCTTGATCAAATGCCTTACTTAATTAAGGCAAAAAAAAAAAAAAAAAAAAAAAAAGGCACTATATTGAAACAAATGGGAGGGCATGACTATAACCTTGACTCTGCGACATTGTGCTCATTAGATTCTAATTCGTTGCCCCAAATTAAATAATCTAACTTATATTCCTCCATTAGACAAAGGGTACTATATTATATTCCAAACATCGCAAGATTAGCCGAGCATAATGACAGTGGAATACTTGGTCACCAAGTCCATATACACAAACCCCTTTCTTGATTAGAGAGACTAAGTCATTGTTAACAGAGAAATCTTCTTTTAATGTTCTTCCTTTTTCTTTTTCTTTCCTTTTTGCGTTATCTTCTTTAGTGGTCGCTAGGGTTTAAGCTCGTGCTAGTGTCCACTCTTTTCTGGTGAATGTCGCGTGCCTGTTTACTTGGGGGGATCAAATAGGTATATTTGGTGAGGTGCATCAGCGCAGGCAAATGTCCATTCACTCAACAATGATTTTGCCAAAATTATAGCACTTTACGAAGCACCCGAATGAAAGTTTTACTCGATTGAAATTAGGAACAGACAAATCGTGACACGAACACTAGAAGACAAGACTTTAGTGGAGATGATCTCTCTCTCTATGGGAGACTTCAATGATGGCAGTCCATTTTTTTCTTTTTTTCTTTTTTATGTAGTGATGGAAGTTGAACATTTTCTAGAGTGTAGTAAAAGTTTGGAACTCTCCTTTCCCCAATTCTCCGTCCCCCACCGCTGTAAATATGCATGATATGAGAAAACCCAACCAAATCCAATAAAGCAACTCGCAAAATCAAAGGAATGTTGTCCTGATAGGTGTGGAATCCCCACATATTCTTTAGCTTAATCTCCACTTAATTAGAAAAAGGATAAAGCAATGAGCTCCACGCCATAATTTCGTCGCATGAATCATAGATGACATTTGATGTGCGAGGAAGTGCAAAGTGCGCCTTTTCCTTGTGCTGATGAAGAGTCATGATTGCATGTGAGGAAAAAAGAAGATGCAGTGGTTTGACTATCACAGACATACATTCTCTCTCTCACTCTCTTAGAGAATTTGTAGAGAGAATGTGTGGCATGAACCGAACGAGGGACGTCAAGTTCCTATTAAGCCAAGAGCAGAAAAGATGCTGCAAAATGATTTCAAAAGACAAAGGTAACATCAATTTATTCTATTGTGTGCAGCCCCTACTTTTCCTCACCTCCATTCTTTTTGAGAAAGAGTGGAGTGAGAGAGGGCCCAGCCAAAACTTTATTTGACGCAAATGCCAGGCTTGCCAAGAGACAACGAAGACAGCAATCACCCAGTAACTCCCCAGAAGCTTCTTGCCTTGCATCTGATCCAGACAGTGAAGCGAGTCGAAATGATTAGTTTATTTGTGGTTGAGAGCTTTTGAAGAGATGTCAGTCGGAGCAAAAAGAATAGATCGGGCGGGGTTCTCCTTGATTGATTAAATCTCTTTTCAAAAGTCTAAAGACACTTTCACAGACTAGTCTTTGAGTAGGAATTAAGATTACTGAAGATTGTTGGGTCATTGATGAGGTAGCCCTTTTTAATTTCTCTTTTCCCTCCCTTTTTCTTTGATTATTGATTGACGGAACCCATTCATACACGATTCGTATTCAGGCGCATCAAGTTAAGATGGGCCTGTTAATTCGTTTTATTAATATATCAACCCATTAATGTTAAATAAAGAAGCATGTTGCGTACGGATTCACCTTTTCGATACTTTTGAGCACGCTAAGGTGTGCTTTATCAGTGGATCGGTTTTTTATTTGTGCTAATATAAGACTCACTCGTACAAGCTCGTGTTAATATAAGACTTATAAACCTGTCATACCATCCTATTAATTCGACATGTCATGTTTGAGTTTCAAGAGTAATAAGTTGTCGTGTTCAATTA
Source organism: Eucalyptus erythrocorys (assembly GCA_014182555.1). Lineage (NCBI taxonomy): Eukaryota > Viridiplantae > Streptophyta > Magnoliopsida > Myrtales > Myrtaceae > Eucalyptus > Eucalyptus erythrocorys. The sequence goes on along the minus strand of CM024600.1, from coordinate 35,449,122 downwards.
GACAAATTTTTGTGATCTCCATAATATGGCACGGCACGGTTATGGCATGGAAAAGGAAATTGCTCCCCGCCATAGTTTCACCCTTTACTACACGTTCCTCTAGGGAGGCAAAGAGAAATGCCAATCACCATTGCTGATACTAATCTTTGTTCTCTACTTTGAGTTTTCCTTCATTTGAAAAACTTCATATGCTTCCACATTTCTGTTTTTGGAGCTTCACAACTACAAATCACAAGACCTTTGATCAAGAAGTTGAAGGTTTTGAGTGTTTACGATGAGCTCGAGTATCAGTACCATCAATTAGCTAAAACTTAGAATTAACCTTACTGAAAAATCAGACCTAATTTGATCCTAAACCCAAAAAGTAATCAGAAAGAGAGACATTATGATTATGCGAATATCTACAAAGACCAGTCCTAACAAAATGCTCATGAAGGAAAAATGCTCTTAAAAAACCAGAGACAGGAATAGGAGTTTGAATACTCAGACATCAAATTTGCTCGGACAAATTAGAGGGAGAATAGAGAGCAAAAGTGCAGGTAAAGAGCTAAACCAATTTATTTCCACCAGGAAATTGAACTGAACCGTGTTCACTTTTTTGCCCCTCGATTGCATGTGCAACTTCACGTCCTACACCTCAATGTTGACTTTGAGAAGGTCGAGATAACCAGTAGATCCCACAACAGCTCAGATAAACTTTTCAAAATCTCTTTAGCGCAGACATCACCAAAATGGGTCAAAAGTCAATTCTCAGAGTCCATACATTACCATTGTCTGGATAGTGCAACCACTTCCAATGTCGGCAGCCTTTAAACAATAATTGAAGACACCATTTGAAGGAAGGGTCTGAATTGAGATGGACTGCTCAATGATTTTCCTTTCCTTTTCTTTATTCTTTTTTCTTTTTTTGGTTTCATATGTTCAGTGAAAGATCTCACAATTATTTCATGTGGAGCGACAACCATAGCGAGCGGTAGAACATTCTCACAAACCTTTATCAGAGCAAGAGAGCGGGCATTTCATCGGTCAGATGCTATCTTGCAAATAAGCAGATAAGAAAACTGCCAATGCGAGGACTGAGAGACCTAATAGAGGACCTGATGGGGTCAGTTTTTGTGTAGCCACCAAGCGTATACCTGATACAGCAAAAGAACAAGGTCAAATTACAGCACCAAAAGGGCAAGTAGGAAATGAGGAGCCTCAGCCTTCAACATAAGTCTGTATATTACAACCAACTAGCCAGATAACTACATGAGCCAAATGCAAAATCAAAATGCGGGGTGAGGGAAACAAAGTTATTTGGAGCTTACCAAACACAGATGAGAAAAGCAACGCAGCGCCAAATCCAAGTGCATAACCAATTGATTTTGTCTCTGGTGCTTGCATAAGATAGTAGGCCTGCATGAGAAACAATATAAGATGCATTGTTTTAATTAGTCACATCAGTTAGTGATTATAAAGGACTTAGATGCAGATTTTTGGAAAACAATATTAATCAGATTTTCTATTCCCGCTCATTCAGACCTCAAGAAGGTATTTGAATGACAGGCTATCAGTGTCGCTATCGACCTTTTAGTTATTCCACTCATGCATGTGAAGCAAGGGAACTGCACATTTAAGTATATGTGATGTGAACAATAAAAGAAAAAAAGGTACGTGTGACGTGTATCTAGTTTCTCTGAGAAGGTTTTCTTAAGTAGTAAAGCTTTAGGACAAGGTCTTTGCTGGGACAATGGTTTGAACAAGGGGAAGTCACAACAGAATTAGCGTAGCATTGGAGAAACTTCAGAGTTCACCAGATATCCTTAATTTCTGCAGAAATATAAAGAGACAATGCAATGCAGTTTTACTAATTCTACTCCTGAGACAAGTACATATCAGACGGTGCGCTGCCAAGAAAACATTGTAGCTTAAGCCTTATTGAGCTATTCTCTTGGTGAAATCGGAATAGATAACCTTGCCCCATGAATAATAACATAATTTAACAGAAAGAAATTAAAAGAGGCACTGCTTAGGGGACTTTCCTCAAAACCCTTTCTTCAGGCTAAAAACTTGCAAAAGTTATGCCTCAATTTGCAGCTCAGCCATTTAACTCATTTAAACAATGAAAAATTTCTGACAAGTATAAAATGAAAAAGGATGAGAATGGCTACCTTTTCCTTCTCCATAATACTCAAATTGTTCTGAGTGAGTCCTCATATAAAAGAGGTAAAAAATTTGAATGTTGTAAAAGCTGTAAAGAAGAATTCCTATTATTTGTTCTCCATAGCATTAAGATGCGACCTTTCACTTCACCTCCAAACTACAACCTAAGTAAACCAGTTCTGCAGAATGCTTCAGAATCTCAGAGTGAACTCTGTAGCATTTAAAACTATTTAAAGGCAAGGTTAACAAGATAACTACAGAAGAACTAAAAAGTACTCTTCCGGAAAGCAGTCAATCGTGTAATCATTGTTGACGCTATCTCATTGACCGCCAAGTTCATCACAAAGGAATTGTGTGTGGGTGTGTTTTTAAAACCATAAGAGTGTGACCAACCTAGTTTATTTGACTTGCAAACTTACCTCTATTGCCAGTGAATTAGACAGAAGTACATACACAAACTAAACAAAGGACATTGGTAACCATATTAAACGTGAACAGAATCTCATCTGAAGTAAATGGAGACGGATTGAATGCCTGAAAATCATGAAGCACAGTGTTTGATCATTCGATGCATGCAGCCAGTAGACTCTTCCAGTGAAAGCTAATGGCCAAAAATCAATTTTTCCAGAATAAGCACATGGTACAGGATATGATTTTTGTTTTATGACAGAAGATTTGCATGGAAGTTGGTACAGCAACTTTTGTCCCTCACTAAATTTAAAAGCAGTTGATCACTCTCTCCTCCAAAGAAGCACTGAGTCTCCTCCAAACTCAATTCTTCTTCATACTCATGTTACTATTAAAAATCAGAGCTAGATTCTCTATTGGTTCTCTACACCTTGATTTTCTACAGGGAAAGCACATCCACTTGTTTCCGTGGAGGTCTCATGCTACCCAGAGGTAAGTTTGACGCCATGCGAAATTCACTCCTAATATATCTGCTAGGCAATAATAATCCATCATAAAAGATGTGAACATGGGAATAACTTAGATTTTGAGATTGGACAGATAAAAAAAAGTGGGTGAAAATAGCACCTGCATGAGAAAATTTTTGAAGGGATCGAGCAGCTAATGCTTGCTGCATAACAAGGTCAATGGACCAGAAAAGTTCAAAGGGGAAAAGCAGCTGACACTGATTCAATGCTAGGTCAATCAACAAGACTGCACTCCTTCAAAGTTCACCCAAATGTTTCAGCACACTGGTGGACTTTGCAGGCTGGGGTAGGGCATAGACAAACACCAGGCGCTCGATAAATTGCAATTTCACCCAACAAATGTTCAGGAATTTCCCGTAATGACCCCCATTCCCGTCCCTAAATTCCATCCCCACCATCGTCTCCCTATATGTTGATAACAGACACCCGCAATTCCTCCTATGAACAAAACTATGCGAACAGGATCAACCAATCCAACTAGTCTTCTTTTGCAGGATTCCCTTAACCAAGTCCCACTTTCTACTCTAGAATGATACCAAGAAGCCCCAGAGAAGCACCAAAATCTCTTCTTTTACTTTCACGGCAGGACATTTGGTCCATTGTGTCTTTTAAGTAGCTAAAGATCACAAATTTTATCCAGAACGGAGGAAAGAATTCGACAATCAAGGAAACAGTCAAATCAGAGGTGAATTCCACTCACAGTCGCCATCAGAACTGCTCCAGTGCACCCTCCAGCAAGTGAGCCCTTGCTTCCCGACCTGCTAACTGCACCCACAAATTCTCCCAAACTTCACTTCTCTCATCTCTAACATGTCATTACTAATATCAACATCTTTTAAATTACCCATAAAAAGGTGCATATTGCAATCAATGTAAAATGAGAAATTGCCAAAGAAGAGAACAAATGAGTACAGGCAAAGAGCCCGCCGCCGAGGAGGAGAGACCCATAAACCGCGGAGGTGACGGGCGCGAGGTCACCCAGCTGGGCTTCGCACCGGAAGCGACGTCGCTTGCGGCCGGACCATTCGCGCGAGTTCAGCCCCGAGCCGACGCCGAACCTCCGCGGCCTCAGCGAAGCCGCGGCGCCACCGTCGAGATGGCGAGCCGCGGGGTGTTCGGGGCGACGGTTGTCCGAGCGGTGGGAGCGCAGGGGCGCGGGCGGTTTGAGTGGGAATGCAGGCGACAGCGAGAACGACATCTCCTGCTTCGGACACTGCTGAGGAGGGAGGGGCGAAAGGAGGATGCTGATGAAGATAAACGGTGCGTGATCGGAGGATAACGGGGAAAATTCCGAAAATGCACACGTTTGTCGCCCGGCAATAATTTTAATCGACGATGAGGTCAGAGTTTTTGAGCCAAAGTGATCAAGTTGATGAGACATTTTGAGGACAGACAAATTAGGGAGGAATCTCGAGAGTGGAGTCCCTCTTTTAAGGGGATTTTCACAATTATCCTCTATTAATATGATGTCCATAGTCAATCAGAATCTAGAAAATCTATTTTTTTTTGTCAGTCCTCTTATACCTCACCACACTCACTCACTCTCGGACCTTTTTACCTCTTTGCGGGCGTGGGCGTCAAACCCACTCCCGAAACTTACGTGTCCCCACCCCATTCCTTCCCCGAGAAGGTGGGGGTTTGAACTCCTCACCTCCCCATTCCATGTTAGAAGGGTGGCCACTGAGACGAATCCCAGTGGTTTAGAAATCTAATTTGAAATGGTTCAATATGTAAGATATTATTTCCAGAATTTCTTTGATTGATTTCTTAACTACTAACTTGTGCTTGTGAGATACTCGTTTGTTAAAGATGTATTTCTCATTAGCACGTCACATGGTGCACGAGAGGTATTGCTTCATAGCAATTGCATGACTTGTAAAGATGTAGCATAGGCCAGTAAAGAAGCTAATCAATAAAAGACCGAGAGTTTCTAAATCCAAAAGTGAAAGTTGATTTTAATGCATATCACGTGGACAATGTGATTGAGCGATTACCATATTTAGCCACGCAATTTATGTTTTGACTGTTCTTTCTTCATAATCTCAATACTTGCACCCTTAACCTTCAGCATAGTAACAATTTATATGTCATCATCTAGTGCATGTCATATATTGGTGCATCAGAGATAAGATCTCTGATAACAAGAACTTATGTTCAATTTTATTTTAGCAAGACTTAGTGGATATCATTATATCTATTTAACATATGATTTATTGGTTACTAGAATGAATCTAGGTGATTAACTTGTCGATGCTAACATTCCAAGTAGAAATTACAGTGCAAAATTTTGTTATGTTGTTCCTTGTTGAAAGTTATTTTCATAATCGAGATTAGAATCAGTTAGAAACCTATTGGAAGGAATTAGATCCTCTATCTAGGTAGGTCTTACAAAGACAAAATCTCATTGACTATGTAGCACTTTATTTAGGAATTACTGCAATCTTGTATGATATTCAAATTGCTAACAAGGCACCATGGAGGTGGTTTTTAGCCTAGTGGTAAGGGACTTAGCCATTTTTTTACGAAATCATGAGTTTAATTCAAGTTGTAAATGAGTTTTTGGACAACACGTACTCCATTGCCTGGATATACCTTGTGTGGAAAGATTTTCTAATTGCTAACAATTTGGTTGGAGTACAAGGATGGACTTGCCAACTTCAAACCTTTAGGTCACAGGTGTTGTGAAACCGAACATTATGTAGAGGCCATGTGTTCCTTAAGAAAATGGTCATAGTGATTCATTAACATTGGATAACTCTTTCTACCCATTTTACTTATCACAAATTGCTGACTTTATATCCATTTTAATTGAACACGTAGTATTAGAAAAATACAATGTTATTTAAAACTACATTCTCATTCCTTTTTCTAGGGAAAATTATTAAAATAGTCATAAATCTATTGTATATGTACTAATTTAGTTTTAAACATTTTCATTTTGTCAATTAAATCCTAAATATTTTGACAATTTACCAATGTAATCAATTTGGCTAATTTTTACCAGAAAATGTTGACGAGATCTATGTTAAGAATCGGGGAAAATCTAGTCAGTAGTAGCAAATATGCTATCCAACAATAGGCGAATCATTTTTTCAAACCCTTCAAGGACTGCCTTTTAGCTACAAACTATTCAAAGATTTAGTTTAGAGCATAAAGATGCTCAAGAATGTTGAGATGGTAACATTTTTAACTAACCGATCCTATCAAGTTGGAGAAGAAGTGTTTAGAGAGACATGAGAGATTTTTCACAAGCACGCACTTTACTTCAAGGGATTCTGCCCCCAAAATATTATATCATTTTTGCCTTTATAGGCTTCAAGAGATCACATAAAACAAATACCATGCTCACGGGTCTTGAACCAAACACAGGCTCCGAGAATCCTAGTTGGGAATTATTCTAAGCAATGTGAGAAGTAATTTTCCTAGCCTATTGCTATAGTGACTTGTGCTATAGTAATTTGCTATAGTCCTATCTCTCATCTCGAGAGTTGCAGTCATAATCTGAACTATTGGAGCTGTGACGCGCAAACTATTCTTCCATGTAGCATTGTTCAAGAAGACCAATGTTAGGAATAAGAGGATTGTCTAGGCTGCAAGCAAATCTTCTTTGCGATATCAAAGTGTCGTACATACCTAGACCACTTGAAAAAGTTCTTTCTTCACAAGTCTTCAAGGGTCCTAAAGTGTCGATATGCATTCTTTCAAGTATGATTGGTTGAGGCTAGTTGGATGTTTTGACATAATGAGAAGTGGCATTGGGGTCTACCCAAAAGATAAAGAGTAAAGTTCTCGATCATAGGGGTCTTGAAAGAGAGGTCCCTCCCATTGGGCATATGATTCTTGAGAAGACTATGTAGGATCATCAACATATGTCATTTTTTGTTCTTGTGATTGAGTTGCTCTTGCCTTATTTTGGGCCTAATTAAAGTCTTTGATTGCTCTTCTGGCTTCAGGGGCAAGTTTAAAGTGGTCCCATGGGATAGGTGTTGCATAATTCCATACTTCTTTAGGAATAGTCCGGTCTTCTTGATATAGAACTCTCTAGAGTTCTCTGTAGTTGTTTTCAATAGATTTGACACAATCAGGAAATGATTTGTAAATACGAGCTTCTTGAAGATATAGTTGAGGTTTGTATATTATGGTTCCTACCCTTTTTGGAGCACTAGTGAGGGTGCCATTATTTTGCACAAAAGTCCATGGTCAACTAAAAAATAAAATGGTGTGTGTTTGTAGCTCTACTCAAGTAATTTTGAGTTCTTCTAAGAAGACGCGTTTTCCATTAGTTGGAGGATGAAACCAATTGAGCATAGTCATGAGATTTCTGTCACTTTCATTTTCATTGTTATGACCAAGGGTAATCAGCCTGGTTAAGTACCATAATAGCCATTGAAATTTTTCTAGAAAAATCATCTTCCTTCAAGAATAATGGATGTATGAATGCTAACCTAGGGTTTAATCTAAATGGCTGAAGAATTGAGTCTCCATGGAATCTAAAGAGATCTGTATGACACTGACAAATAAGATTATCAAGATTTTTAGTGAGACTGTCATTTTGAATTTGCCCAATGATCTCCTGAGGGTATTCCAGACTTGGTCATTCCTGCATTCTCTCAATCTTGTATTTTTTTTTTTTTTTTGGCTGGGAAAAAAAAAGCCTTAGGATGTATATATTAATCTCCACTGGTGCCTTTAGCCTAGAGAGAAAGTCAGCAAGCACATTTTCTTTTGCCTACAATGTGTTTGGTTTCAAAATAGTATTTTGAGAATCATTTAGTTCATCTAAACAATTGAGAATGAGAAATCTACTTCTACTTGAGTTTGGTCATCTAGGGAAGGGATACCATAACTAATTCTACTAGAAAATGATGGCTAATAACATGGAATTCAAACTTTTTTTTTTATTTCATTATAACTGCCAATATTACTTTGAAAGTAGAATGATAATATATTTTAGCCTAGAAAGACTTTATACTTTTATAGGCGCAAAGATATCTCTTACCAACCCACCGGTTGGTGGCGCAACTAGCTTAAGTCACTCTTGCCTTAGTCAAGCTCTAGGTTCAATTCCTCCAGCGAGCGCAACGCGAAGTGTCCAGTATAAGTGGGGGGTCATGATGGTAGGGTCCTGTGTTAGTCCTCCTCCAAGTATAGTTGGTGGTCTCCGCGGGGCTAACGCCCGATGGCGGCCGTGAGCACTCATAAGGTGTGCCAAGCCGATTCCTAGATATCAAAAAAAAAAAAAAAAAAAAAGATCTCTTACCATTGATTCCTAAAAAAATATGGCTGCCTAGTATTTATAATTAGCATTAGTTTGGAGAACTCTCTTCCCAGTAGATGGTACCATTGGTACCTGCACCGGAGGAAGAGTTTGCATAACTTCTTTTAGTTCTAGTAGTGCTCTAGTTTGAGTCTTATCCCCAAGGTGGGGGATTTTTCTTTAACATTAATTACAATGGAATCAGTAGTTTTGTAATGTTAGGAATAAAATCTCTAAGATTATTGATTATATCAAGAAATTACTAAACTTGCTTTGTCATGAAATTCTCTTCTAGAAATTTCAATAATTCCTTAGTAATGTGTGGCCTTAAATAATATGTACATTTGTTGAGATGCATACCTAGAAATTTAATTTTCGTCTAGACAATGTTCATCTTTCTTTGAGGGAACATGATTCCATATTTATTTACAATGTCTTTAAACTACTTGAGAAGTCAGCAGTGAGATTCTTTATTAGGATTGTAAAGTAATATGTCATGAATAAACTACTACATTAAGCAAGATTGACTCAAAGATACGATACATGGCCTTTTGAAATAAGGAAGGGGATACTTTGAGGCTAAGAGAGAGAATCTTCCATTGAAAATACTAGTTTAAAATAAAGAATCCTGTATTTGTCTTCAGGATGAATGCCTAGTTGCCAAAATCTTGCTTTGAGGTCAAATTTGGAATAGATTTAAGCTTTCGTTAGTTCAGCAAAAGGGAATTTCGAGAAGGTAATGGAAATTTATTATCTTGGAGGAAAATATTGAGGGATTGTTAAGGGCGTGTATGAAAACCATTATGTTCCAGAAATAGTTTCCAGAACAGAAATAGATTTTTTTTATTTCTATTTCTAGAAGAGTTTCTAAGCAAAAATAACCATTTGATAACGACACAAAATTTCTACTTTAAAAATAGAAATTCGTTTGATAACGACACAAAATTTTTTTCCTTTTGGACGGCGGCGATTCTTGCCGGTTGCCGCCGTTGGTCGCCGGCCGCGATCGCCACCACCGGTCGCTGCCGGTCGCCGCCAGCTGCAAAAATTTTTATTTCTCATTTCTGTTCCAGAAATATAAAAGTAGAAATTTTTTACTTCTGATTTCTACTCCAAACCTATTTCTAGAATAGAAATTTTTTTTTTATCATGCGCCCCCTAATTTGTTACCAGTTGCACCTTTCCTCTATTTTGCTTATGATGTGGACATCAAGCCATAACGAGGAGGAAGTGCTAGAGACCCATTGTCTATTCCTACTAGTTCAATTACTCGAGTGCGGGCTAGGCAATTCAGGCAAGCTGTTGGCGCATGGTTCGTGATCTTTGGCGTGGAGATGACCTTGGATCAAATCTTGAAGAATCTTGGAAATCTTGGCGTAATCTTTGGCGTGGAGATGACATTAGATCAAATTTTGAATCTTGGAAATCTTGGCGTAATTTGATTATCTGGTCATCAAATATTTGATCAAGTCAACTACATTATCTTTTATTTAGATATATTCTAGAATATAACATATTAGATTTCTAGGGTTGGTTTTAGGATTTGTGTGGCAACTAGAAGGCCTATATTAAGGATTGGCCGACTTTTTTTGGAGACATTTATTTTACTTTGAGAAAAATTGAGAGAATTCTCTTCTACTGTTCTTTTGAGGACTTGACCTTATCAAGGTTCCTTGTGACGGTTGATTAGACTTATCGAGCGAGACAACGAATTCTTTTGCTCATGGTGTCTATAACATTGGTTGGTTGACACGCGTTCGTCAACAGGTCACGTTCATACCGAGGTTGCCAATCACAGGTTTGATTGGAAGTCGAGGTTTTGCAATTTGCACCATCTGTGCCTTCGTAGAACGATCTTTCCGCAACGATTCACATCAGCTTAGCTCGCTTATTAATATAAAAGGTTTTGCGAACCCATTGGGAGTCTGAAATTTCAATAAGGCCTTATTGTAGTAGCTCTGAGCATTCATTCTTAATAGAAGCAAGATGCTTTGGGTTCATTCTCATATAACTCACCTTGGAAGGATTTATATCTTTATTCTTTTTGAAAGTGAGATGGACAAAAAACTTTGAATTCTCTTGTAAAAGATGGAAACATTTTTTAGAGAAGTCAAAGTGAGATTTTGGATAGGATTCTAACAATTTTTGTATGATTGGATCCAACAAATTCATTTGAATAGAGAAGAACCTTTAGATATTGACAAATTCAGAGAATTGATATTTATACTTAAACCCTTTTGCAGGAACGATTTGAAGTTGAGAAATTTGGGTCATGTTATCCCAACCATTGATCAAATCTTTATTACGAAGGTTAGATCCAATGACTTTAGTGATTATAGAACACAGAGGAAAAAGCTAGATGGTTACTAGCGTAGTACATATATTTGCAGAAAAAGTATCTCCTAAGACAAACTTGAAGTACTAGACACAAGAAGTTCAATATTTTTCAAGAAGAACTTTAATATCTAAAATTGAAGAGTTAGCACCAGTATTTATAAGAGCAATGATTAAGATCGGATTAGCAAATTGTGAAGTGAAAATTTTCACAAGGAAATGAGGGTAATGAACTTGGCTAAAATATATAGTGGGGTCTAGATCTACAGATGTCAAGGATAGGTGAAAAAGCTCTTCAGACTCTTAATAATAATTGGTTTCCTAGGGGTTTGATAACAAAGGAAAACACAAAAAGTTTGTTCTGATGAATTTTCATCAATAAAAAACAATGATTCAAGATCATCATTTTCAAGGGAAACACCAATTTCAATTTCAATGTGGTGTACTAAGTGGTTTTGATATTTTTTTTTTTGTTCGCTTGAGAGCAATTTTTGACGAAATGACCTTAATTTTGCAGATGAAGTATTGAGTTGATTTCTTGCGGTTCGTACGGTCTTTCCTTCTTTGCAAGAATTGCCAATTTTTTTCTTTTTTTGAAAATGATTAGATCCATGCTCGGATCTTCCCATCTTGTATTTCTTGAAGAGGTTCTTCTTTTTGAAATATTTTTCACAAGAGCCATCCTAATATTTTTTAGAATATATGATCTTAAGATGCTAGCGCGAACAAGCGCCATCAAGCTCTCGATTGTCTCGATGTAAGTTTTCATCATTCGATGTCTGAGACATAGATCACAAAGACAAAGATGGATTTCTTACTGTATTTCTCCGAAAAGAATATCCACAATTCTTCTCTATTTGTTGAGAAAGAACCTTTCAACTTTCTAGGATAGCTCTCTTAGAATAAAGGCTAAAAAGACTTGCTTCAAGTTTACATCAGCTCCAATGCCATAAAAGAGTTTGAGTATTTCTCAATAATGTCGATCAAGATGTTTTTTTTTTTTTTTTTTTTTTTTTTAGAGAACAACATTTTCTTTCAAAATATTCTCTTCTTTTGAGCTTAACTAGATTAGTAGGTTTACCAATGAAAAAGTGATAAATGAATCCAATGGCTTGAGCAAAGCATGCGAGGAGCAAAATTGCATTTAGTCTACTTCTGAAATTGATTACCACCAATGTTTGAGAGTACCAGTGAATTTTATGACAAATTCAAGGAGGATATCGTATTTGCTTTCTACAATAAGAGCTTGAATGTTTAGTTAAGAGTGGAATTCTTCGAATTTTTCTGGCCATTTGGAATATGGGATAACGTTAATGGAGAAAAATTGTTTAGAAGAGGAAGTAGGGATCTGAGATGAGTCACTTGGTTAAATAATCTCTGGTTCGGAAGGATTTGATTTCATTTCTTGTTATGGTGGATCAATCGTAGAAATTGAAGGTATGGCTAGTGTAATGGGAAAAAGGATTCAACAACAGGAATTGAAAAAGAAGAAGAGGATCAAAGGGATACTGAGTCTATGTCTAAGCTGAGTTTGGGTATGAGACAATTGGAAGGATTGAATTTGGAAATAAATTTGGAAAAGATGGAATATGATCTTTCAAATCAATAGAATTAGGCTATCTATCTTCTTGATTACTTAGGTCTCTTAGAAATGATTTCGATAGATTGGATAACATCATCTGGCCTAAATCCTCCTTGGTAGATTTGGAGGAATTTTCAAGAATCTTCTCTTTTTCTTTTTCCTTCCTTAGCTTGTCCATTTCTCGGAGGCGATTTCTCATTTCTGCCACATCAATTCTATCTCATATGGTAGAAGTTTCTGCAAAGGCAGCAAAGACTGAAGTGCTTTATATTAGTGGAAAAGAATACTCAGTTTTGGGCAAAGTAGGAAATGGATAAGAGGGCTTGAACTTTCCTTCTTCAAGGAGTTGAATTTGCCTTTTGAACTTCTTTAGTTCAACCTTTGGACTCTGAAGATGATGCTATCCAAAATGTCGTCCTAAATCCAGGGTATAAAACCTTTTCCGGAAATCTGAAAGCATTTTTTTGGCAGATTCATTATATCTTTTAAGATCATTTTGCATAGTAATGATTTTGGAGTCAATCTTCTTCAAAGCATTGTTGTGTGCCACGAGAGGTTTTTTTTTTGCCTTTCATGTTCATCTACATCAGTTGGAGCAATAATTTTTGGAATATAATGATATTTCCCTTGTGGATCAATAAATTTTTTAATGATGGGAAAAGAAAGCCTAAAACATTCTCAAGCAAGAGAGGAAGAATCTACCTCTTGAAACATACATATAGAAGGGTTTACCTTCTTCTAGCTTTCTTGGCTAGGCGATGTTTCATTTGGAAGTTCAAGCGGGTATGAATTATTTTTTGCCCACTTAAGGATTGGCTTGTAAATGGGGAAACAATTGGTTTTTTATGAAAAGGTGAGGGAGGAGGCAAAGGCATGAGGTTGACGATGATAATAGTGATTATGTATATGAGGGTGATAGAGATAATGGAGTCGGCAGTTTGAGGTACTCCAATGAGCTAGATTTGAACATTCGAGAAAGTAAGCAATTAAAGGACACGCGGACCCCTAAAGTGCTATAAGTTGGCACAAAGGAATACTTAAATGTCAAAAGTTACGAAAGCAACACTTAAATGTCAATATCGGAGCAAAATGGATCACTTGAGTGCCAATCCGGCCAAAACGCTGATATGGCGATTTTCCAACGAGGCAAAGGCAAAACGACATCGTTTTATGTTGACGTGGAAAAAAATAATATAAGCATTAATTAAACTAAATTTAAAATTAAATTTATTTAAAACATTTAAAAATAACAATTTTTAATATTAAAAAATTAAAAAGAAGGGGGGGGGCTCGGCCCTTACCCACCGCTGCCGCCTCCCCAAATGGCGGTGCCACGGCTAGGGGAGGGTTGACCGGTGGCGAGGGCCCGCGAGCCCTCGTCGGATCTGGGCAAGGGCTGCAACCCTCGCCCAATCGGCGCCCTCATCGCCGGTCGGCCGAGGTCGCCAGCCCCGGCCGGGGCCCGATGACCTCTGCCGACCCTTCCCCTTGGCGAGGGCACTGCCGAGGAGGCGACGGCGAAGACGGCTGAGGGCCCCCCTCTTTTTTTTTTTAATTTAATTTTTAAATTTTTTAATATTTGTATTTGTATTTTTAAATATTTTAAGTAAATTTAGTTTTAAATTAAATTTAATTAATTTTCACATTAATTTATTGCCACATCAATGCAAAAATGACGTTTTTTTTTTTTTATTTGGCCACGTCAGCGTACAAAACGGCGTCGTTTTGCACTTATTTCGCTAGAAATTGTACACGTCAGCACTTTGGTGTGATTTTGGCCGGAGTGGCACTTAAGTGATCCATTTCTTTTCGAATGTGGCACTTAAGCGCCACTTTCATAACTTTAGGCACTTAAGTGTCCATTTGTGCTAACTTATGGTACATGAAGTGTTCTTCTGTCGCAATTAAAGGTTTGAAAGAGCAATATTGAAGTTCGGATATAAAGTTACAGAGGCTGCCTTAGCATTTGGACAATGCCAATGCAAGCATACTGGTATTCTAAGAACCGAGTGTCCAATGGGGCCATTCCGGTCACAACTGGTAAGCTTTCTTGACCATGAAAAGTGAGTGCAAAACATACAACTTTATAATGGATATGCGAATATTCATGTTGAGTCCACTATTTTGGAAATTCTGGGGGAATCTAGAGAGTTAACAAAATACTCATTTTTAGTGGCTAAAATAGGGTGTTGGTCAAACTTTTAGTGGCTCAAATGGGGTGTTGGTCAAACTTGGAAGATTGAACATACTTTTTTACCTCTTTGGGAGTATGATGGATAAGGTGTCATATAGAGTGGATGGGAGAAAACAAAGAAGATGGTTTAGCAAAAGCTTAATAGGGGTTTATAAGAGGAACTGGTTTCAGGGATTTTAGTATCATCACTAAGAGAGACTTTATAAAGATAGTTGATTATACAAATATTTGACACTCAAAACTCAGATAAAGAGGAAGAAGATAAAGACAGAGTAAAAGTAACAAGAGCATTGAAAGTTATTAGAGTATTATCTGAATTAGTCATGATAACAGAAAATCTTCCCAGCATTGGATTCACCATCTAAGCGCACGAAACATACTAGGTTACACATGAAACCATGGCTTTGATATCAATGAGGGGATCTATGCTAAGAACCAGAGAAAATCAGGTCAGTTGCAGTAGATATGCTAGTCATAACAAGTGAACCTCTTGTTTAAATCCTTTAGGGGCGACTTTTTTAGCTCAGACTACCTAAAAGTTTAGTTAAGAACATAAAGACACTCAAGAATGCTAAGATGGAAACATTTTTAATTAGCTGAGTTGCATTTACCCATGCTAATCTAGACAATTTTTAAACATTTTTTCAATTTTTTTCCCTTTTTTTCTATCCTTTTCACGGGTGGTCGACTATTGGCAATGCTCGAAGACAATTAGGCAAAGCGACACTCACCTTACTCAAGCAAGGCCATTCCTTGCCTATGGGCGGTAAGGATGGTTCTCATTGGATCGAGCAAGGGCCCATCTCTCTTTGAGCATCACCGATGGCTATTTATCACTTAAGCCAGGCAAAAATGAAAGAAGAAAATAAAAAGAAAAAAAAAGAAAGAAATAATTTAAAAAATTAAAATAATTAATAAAAAATTCTTGTCAACATTAGTACACCACATACAATGGTCAACACTGACTGGATTGGAGTAAGGGATACCTAGAGTGCCATAACTTGGCACGGGAGGACACTTAAATGCCATAACTTTAAAATGGTACACTTAAGTGCCGGTTTCAAAGTTAAATGGAATACTTAAGTGCCACTCCGGCGAAAATCCGGCCAAACGGCTGACGTGTCAATTTTTCGGCGAGTTTAGTCCAAAACGGCGTCGTTTTGCACGCGACGTGGCGAGAAAATGCAAAAACGACACCGTTTCATATCTGATGTGTAAATAATATTATAAAAATTAATTAAATTAAATTAAAATTTAATTTTAATTAAAATATTCTTTAAAAAAAAAAAAAAAAGTGGGGAAGGCCGAAGGGGCGGCTAAGGGCTGAGCCCTCGCCGCCGCCGCCTCCCGCCATCGCCGGGAAGGGTCGGCCAGGGAGGGGGGAGGGTCGGCCAGGGTCGCCGGCCCTCGGCCCGAGCCCTCGGCCAGATCTAGGGCGAGGGTCGTGGCCCTCGCCGCCGGTCGGCCGGGGGCTGGCAAAATAGAACATTGGAAATATAGAACATTGGAAATATAGCCCTAACATTTATACGGCTCAATCTTTATATCTCCTTCCTCGTAAAGGTAAACACTGGATTAAGCATTTCCTTTCTACTAACCCTACTGAATATAGACAGCATTGGGGAAAACAATATTTTAAAGGTAAATTGGTGTCATCCAAGAACCAAATTAGATGTTTTGGTTATAGTATTAGATTGGACTTGATGTATGAAATATTTTTATTTGGAACCTAAGTTATTCATGTGCATATTCAACTATGCGCTCATCGTATCCATAGGCTATTCGCTTGGGGTGCAAACGGACCACACGCGGCATGCCAATAGGAATTCTTTCGGCCCAATTCCATCAGATTAGGCTTGATTTCTCTGTGTCCGGTTCGAAAGTCTTGCCCGACTGAAAAGAGAAAAAGGGCCCTGAACGGAATTGCTCACTTCGGTCCATGTACGCTAAGCTAAGCGAAAGTGCATCAAGTTTGCTTATTGTGGAATCCCTTAGACTCTCACATGCCCATGCATATACATGGCCCATGTGGAATTCAAAGAAGTCACGGAAGTGGGTGGATGAGCGTGATAAGTTTTGGATCTGATTCAATCCAGCCCAGGAATCTGGAATTGGATCGGGAGGAGCGGTTCCCAGTTTCCAAGACTAACGAATAGACCGACCGGCATTGGGACCAAAAAACGGACCAAACAGACGGTCGGTTGGTCCGATCGCTTAGCAATGATTGGATGACCAAGCAATGTGACAAGCATTGGTACTCCTCTTCCTCAAGGGTGCAAAGAGAATAAGGAATGCCTGCAACAAAAGGCTCTGCTAAAGAAGGGAACGTGAATAAAAAATCCAGCACATGCTCTTCATATGTACAAACAAACATATGGCCACCTTCGCACTCAAAGCTGAACCGCTAAATTCTTGGCATCATTCAACAAGGGTTCAATTGGAGCAATACCAAAGAGTGAAGAGCGAGACCGTGAGAGTGAAATAGGCTGCCAGAAGAGTGAGAACCGAGAGACCGAAGAGTGAAGAGCGAAATAAGAAGCTTGAAACAGGTAGAGAAATTGGGCTTTTCTTGATGATGTCTCTTCGTTAGAGGGAGCGGCAATTTGAGGCTAAGGAGTAGAGGCCAAGCAGTTGATGAGCAACATCTGAGAGTCGAGCAAGAGCTGAGAGACCAAAGAGTGGAGTAAGGCGCGAGGGAAAAACTAGAGTGAAGAGCGGGGCGTTGCGAGAGGAAAAGACTGAAGACCGATTAGGGTTTATTTATTTTCTTTAAGAAATTAAAATAATTAAAAAAATATATATAGCTGACCCGATCTAATTCCCAATCTGGAATCAAGAAATGGATTGAACATCATCAGTTTCATTTTATGGAACTGAGAACCAAATTGACATTCTCTGAAATTACCTAAAACCGGTCAATTTGGTCCAATCTAGATGATTTTCAATTTGGACGATTCATCTTGCTCACCCTGGCGGGATGCATCAGCACAAGCTGCGGGTCATCTTTTTGACCAGCGACAGGGAACATCAGTGGAGGAAAGTTGCGAAACCCTACAGCAGTCGTCGTCGCAAAACCCCAGATAATGTCCCCAGCGATATCTCAGCCACCCCCAAAAGGCAACAAAAGAAACGTGGCTTTTACAACTCGCTCAAGTTATCACTCCATGATAGCTACCAGTTGAAGAATGTGGAGGACAGTTGCGGGGTCGCCATCACTCGCTAGATGATGCAACCCTCAAATGAAGCCAACCAATCGAAATGTGTGATAAAGATTAAGAAGAAAGAACCCGGCCAGCGCAGAAAGTGAGCTTGAACGGAAAGCCACAAGACATCATGAGCAACTTCTTGAAGCCTCCGTCAGTGTCCAATGGGGTGTGTGATGTACAAGGGACCATTTTAACATGTAGAAAGAATGGCTTTCAAGTTTCAACGAACCCAGCTACTACTTGGCTATCTACCAAAAAAAAAAAGGAACTAAATGATTGTACAAACGAAATAACAAAATGATACAGTCCCTACATCAGAAACAACCATCTATACACATCTAATCAAGCACCTAACCTATTCTTTTTGTCCTAAACCATCAGGTTCTCAAACGCTTCTTCTCTGGCACCGGCAAAAATTGATTTGGATGTGTATTACACGGATAATGTGATCGAGCTATTATCATAGTTAGCCACACAATTTATGCTATGGTTGATAATCTCAATACTTGTACCCTTAACCTCCAGCATAATAACAATTTGTACGTCATCATCTGGTGCATGTGTCATAGATTGGTACATCAGAGATAAGATCTCCAACAAAAAGAACTTATGTTAATTTTTATTTTCATAGGACTTAGTGGTTATCATAATATTTATTAACATACGGTTTATTGTTTAATAGAATAAGTCTAGGTGATGAACTTGTCTATGCTAACATTCCAAGTGAAAATTATAGTGTAAAATTTTGTTATGCCTCTCCTTGTTGGAAGAGTAACTTTCACATACGAGATCATAATCAGTTAGAAACCTATTGAAATGGCGACTAGATCCTCTATCTAGTCAGGTCTTACTAAGACGAAATCTCATTGACTTTATAGCAATTCATTTAGGAATAACCGGAATCTAATATGATATTTAAATTGCAAACATGGCATTGCGAAGGTGATTGTTGGCTTAGTGGTAAAGGAGTTAACCGTTTTTCAAGAAATCATGAATTCAATTCAAGTTGTGAGTGAGATTATAGGCGGCGTGTGCTTCATTGCCTAGCTATACATCATGTGAGAAGACTTCATAATTACTAACAATTATGTTGGATTGCGGTGATGGATTTGTCAACTTTGAACGTCCGATTCATGTGCATTGCAAAATATATATAACTCAAACTGAACATTATATAGAGGCCATGGGTTCCTTATGAAAATAGTCAGAGGGATCCACTGACAGTGAACAATTGTTCCACCCTCCTTACTTATCACAAAGTGCCAGCATTACATTAAAATATCCATCATAATTGAACATGCAATATTAGAAAAATAAAATGTTATTTATAACTACATTCTCATTCCTTTTCTTTAAGGAAAATTACTAAAAAGTCCTAAACCTATTGTATTTGTGCTAATTCAATCTTAAACCTTTTTAATTTTGCCAATTTTTTATTAGATTTTTTTTGCTAATTCAATTATAAACATTTTGATAATTTGCGAATGTGATTCTTCTAGGTAATTTTTACTGAAAAATGTTAATGTGGTGGTCGATTTAGTGCTGGCCATCTTATATGGCGTATCGGCATTAACATGAATAATTTTTTTTTTAAATTTTCTTATTTTTTTAAATTTTATTATTATTATCTCTTCTTTCCTTTTCGTCGATGGCCAGTCTTAGGCGATGGCCAGCCATAAGTGAAAAGGAAAGGAAAAAAAAATAAAAGGAAAAAAGAAATAAAAAGAGGGGGAAAATTGGAAAAAGATTTAAATTTAAAAAAATATCCATATCAGTATCAGTACACCACATGGGATGGTCGGCATTGACTGGACTATAATATTTAGAATTAAATTGATATACTTGAAATGTTGAACACTAAATTGGCATGAGTACAATTGGTTTATGATTTTTTTTTTTTGGCAGCTTTCCTCCTCCTTTTTTTTTTTGGTGCTGGAGGAACCGCTTTAGCCGACAGCCGCCACGTAAATCCCTAGGTGTCGCTAGTGGGGAAACTACCACCCTGGCCCCACGCGTAAGTCACCACACAGCGCTTCAGCCTCCCTGCTTCGTAGGGCTTCGAACCTGGGCCTCCGCGGTGGAGGACAAAGGATCTACCCTCTACGCTGCAACGGTCGGTGGTGGCAATTTTCCTCCCTTTTCTAGTTAGCATCTAAATAAAATTCAAAAAAATATAGCGCTGACATTAATATGGCTCAATCTTTATGACTCCTTACTCGTCTTTTATCCACGTGAGCATTTGAGTCCATTCTTTTCCTTTCTACTCTTCCTCTTGAATATAGATAGCATCGGGGAAAACAATATGATAAAGGTCAACTGGCGTCCCCCAAGACCCAAATGCGATGTTTTCTGGCTATAGCATTAGATTAGACGCGTATAATATTTTGATTTGGTTCCTAAGTTATTCACGTGCTTGTTTAACCATGCGCCTATCGTTCCACAGGCCGAACGAGTATTCACTAGGGGTGCAAACGGACCAGACGCGCCATTGCCAAGAGGAATTCCTTCGACCCGATCCCATCAGATTAGGGTTGATTTCTCTCTGCCCGATTCGTAGGTCTTGCCTGACTGAAGAATAGAAAAAGAGCGCTGGACGGAATAACTCAGTTCGGTCAATGGACGCTAGGCAAGTGAAAGGGAAAGCGCATCGAGTTTGTTTATTGCGGCATCCTGTACAGTCTCATATGCACATTCATATACATAGCTGCATATAATCTTTTTGGACCAGTGACTGAGAACATCAATGGAGAAAACTACATCAGTCGCCATCGCAAGACCCCAGATAATGTCCCTAGCGATAGCGAGATATCACAGCCAGCCCCAAAAGGAAAATTAAAGAGGCGTGGCTTTTGCAACTCGCTGAAGTTGATCACTCCATGATAGCTACCAGTTAAAGAATCTAGAGGAAAGTTGCGTGGTCGCCATCGTCCGCTACACGATGCAACCCCCAAAACGAAGCCAACCAATTCGGAATGTGAGATAAAGTTTCAGCGGAAAAAGCACAGCCAAAGCAGAAAGTAAGTAGGGAGGGGAGGGGCTTGAGCTGAAAGCCAAAAGAAATCATGAGCAACTTCTCGAAGCCTTTATCAGTATCCAAAGGGGTGCATGATGTACAAGGGACCATTTAACATGTACAAAGAATGGCTTCCAAGTTTCGACAAGCACGACTACTACCTGGCCATCAACTACAAACGTCCAAAAGCCAAAAAAAAAAAGAAAGAAAAAATTGAGCTACATGATTGTACAAACGAGATGACAAAATGATAAGAGTCTCTACACCAGAAACAACCATCTAAGCACATCTAATCAAGCACCTAACGTATTCTTTTTTTGTCCTAAACCATCAGGCTCTCAAACGCTTCTTCTCTGGCGCCGGCTTCACTGCCACCGACGGGATCCTCTCCCTGAAAAACTCCAAGATGTGCGTCGCTGAGGGCCGGAGCGTGTGCGACTGCTGCATACACAACCTCGCCACATCCACCATGGCCTTGACCTCCTCTATCTGGAATTTCCCGCTCAACCGCGGATCCACCATCTCCGCCGCTCTTGCCGTGTCAAGCTCGCCTTCTTCCTGAAGCAAAGTCGTGGCAATCGACGTCAGCAATAGCCCTCTCTCCTCGCAGAAGGCTTCGATTCCCGTGACGAGCTCGAGGACTATGACCCCATAGCTATAGATGTCGTTCTTCTTCGATGCGATCCCCGTCCTGAGGTAGTGAGGGTCCGTGTACCCGGGGGACCCCATCAAGATCTGCTTTGCTCGTGGGGACGAGGTGGAGGAAGGCGGCAAGACCAAAGATGAGAACCCCATCTTTGCGGACCCGAAGTCGCAGAGCTTGCAATTGAGGTCATCATCAAGCAACACGTTGGACGATTTAACATCACCGTGAACAATTTGGAGCGCGCATTTCTCGTGCAGGTACTCGATCGCCTGCGCTAGCTGGAAGGCGATCGATACCCGGTGGCTCCACGGGAGGACGGTGCCCCACTGTAGATGGTTGCCATGAAGCTTCTCTTGGAGATTTCCATTGGGGACGTATTCAAACACTAGTGCTCCTTCATCTTGGGGGGAAAAATAGTAGATAAGCGAAATTAGTAAACTATTCCAAGAGCAAAATGATTTGCATTTACTCTTCCTCGTACACCCTAGTATCAAAAGCTGAGCACAGCATCATGAACAGTGCAGGTTAAAACAAACAAACATGGATCATCAGCAATGAAAGCATACCAAATAGAAATGGCAAAATTTATGAGGCCAAAGCCGCTTCTTTTTTTTGGGTCCACCTACCTATGCATCCCTGAGCATTTTAAATGCTTCCCAAACAACCACATGCACTGAATAGCTCAGCTCTTTACACAAAATTCCATATAACTCAATTTAATTTGCTAATTACCAATAAAAAAAGAACCTCAATTTGCCAGCTCTGGCAGAAAGTAAAAACTCAATATGCTGATACCACTGTACTTTCACACAAAAACTAAATGATAATTTCCAGATTACTGGAAAACAGAAACAAGGAAACGTACACAGTGCAAAGAAAAGAATAGCCTATAAAAAAGAAAATTTTCATCCGAAAATTGGAATACTGTAAAAAATAGATTTTTCTATTAAAGAACAGTTAATTTCGAGCTTGTTTCTTGTTTCAAGAAAATGCAGATTCTTAAATGAGTTGATCTCTTTCCCCTCCGAAGCAAGACGATGGCGAGAAATGAAGAGAAGAGAAGCTTCACGCTCACCTCTGTCGTCGCAGTACCCGAGAAGCTTCACGATGTTGTCGTGGCGCACGCGGAGTAGAATCTCCAGCTCCTGCTTGAACGCCAAGCTCAGCCGCTCCCCACCGCCGCACTGGACCTTGACCGCCGCGAGGCCAGGCACGGAGGAGGAGTCCAACGCGGCCAGGTAGACGGTGCTGAACCCGCCGGATCCGATCGCCCGCGAGAACTCCGTCGTCATCCCCTGCAGCTCCTCCCACCTGTACTTCCTCGCGCAGCACCCGTCGCCGCCGCCGTCGCTTTTGTTAGCCCCGCTCTTCCCAACGACACCGTCCTGGGTTCCGTAGTTCCCAACCTCGCCGCGTTCTTGATCCTCAGCACCGGCGACGACGGCTCCGTTGGATCTGCGGCGGAGCCAGAGATGTAGGAGCCTGAGCATGCCCATCGCGAGGCCCAGACCGAGGAGAGAGAAGACGGCGATGAGCGGGCCGGCGACTCGCGCGTCGAAGTGGGCTTTCTTCCTCGCCGGCGCCTCGGGGGTGTCGGCGCCGAAGATGGTGGTGGGCTGAAGAGAGAGGAGGAATAAGAAAATGGCGGAGGAGGTGGGCCAGGGGGAGCAGGAACGACCGCTGAGGAAGAGACCCGGTCTTGGTGAAGACGGGTCCTGCTCAGCGATCGCCGCCTCCTCGTTCTGGCCGGCGGCGGCGGCGGCGGCGGAGAGAGCCATGGAGGAGGCAGAATCAGACCCCGACGGGAAGCGTCTGTTCTGACTCTGCTCCTGTGGAGAGAGAGGGTGGAAGGTCAAGCTTCCATGGCTTTTGCTTCCAGAGAGAGAGAGAGAGAGAGAGAGAGAGAGATTTATATAAGCCTTTCTAAAAAAATGGATAAACGAATGATGCATACGAAGGAAGGTTAGTATGATAGTATGGGGAAGTAAATTTAATTGAGGGGGTCTTAATCCATAACAACAATGAATGAATTACTTATTATTTGATGGATATGTTAGGTATGCATTGGCTCTGATTTCATTGGAGACTGAATTGAACCCATCTAGTCAATTCTAGGTGTTTTTAAGGGAGTTAGTTCAATTCTTAATCCCAAAAATATGACACTAAGAAAAATCAATCTAACTAGACTGGCCAAGATCTCTTCATTTTTTTTAATATTTATTTCGAAGCAAATCTACTTAGTAAATTACCTTTTTCTTTTATGGTTGGGAAACACCCACTTCTATGAAATAGAAGAAACAAAACAAATAAATAAATAAACAAATAAGAAATCAATGATTTTAGGACCAACTTTGGAATCGAATCGAGTAGGTTGGTGAGCTAGTTCTCAATTCCACAAATTGAGAACAAACTTTTTCCATATTTGATTTCAAGTTTTAGAATAAAAATAAATCCATCATAGAACCGATCATATTTACGAGATATGTAATATATTTTAAACAGATCCATCATAGAACCGATCATATCTACGAGATATGTAATTTATTTGGAAGGCTTGTGAAATAATATTATTATCGTTATGGAATAAAAAGTCTTAGATATCAACAATAGGGCGAAGTTATTATCGCTAGTTCGAAGACGAATTCGACCCTTTTGGGAACTACCTTCTCTTGTTATTTTGGTAGTGTTCAAAAGTATTTCATCTCAATACTTCTCCCTTTCAGAGAGAATTTAATAAAAGCATAAGGGCTTTGTTATGATCGCAATACTGACGCAACGATTCGAATTGAGATATCGTTGGACCCACACCTAATCACAACCCCAATTGGCATTGTTACTTGAGATTAAGGGAAGGAAGGAAAAAAAGAAAAGGGGGGGGACAAAAGCGAAATGTGAATGTGAATGATGCCTTCGCAAGTGAACCCCGGAACGAAAGGGCACAAAAGAGGGGTGACCCGAAATGACAATAATCAATGGAGGAGCGGGAGGGGATTTAATGGGAAATAAATGCGAGGGAGGGCGAGCGCGAGATCTGAATGGGATCGAGCGTTTGGCAAAATGTACACGGCAACCGCTCGCCAGAGCGAGCGCTCATTATTCTAATGGGGGCAGCTCGAGTGGGGGGAATTGACTCTGTGCTGAACGCGATCATCGGGAGTCGGACCAGTTAAGGTTTCCGCACCTCGCTGTTCGAGCCCAATCTAAACCCCAAAAGTAAAAAGAGAAGAAATTCGCTGTTCGAAAAGTCCCACTAGGTCAAGAAAACGTGGCCTCCTGCTCTGGCCCACGTGGGACCCTTGAGTCCCCAAAGTCAAGTCCTCCTCCTCCTATTTTATTAATAGAATACGGAATCCACTTTGGAATCTTTGGGGTCATGCGATTGGGGGGAAATCCTGAACAAGTCTTCAAATCAGAGAGAGGAAGGGGGATTCAATGCTTGGTCGGTTCGCACAAATGGGTCGGAGGGCCACTTTAGAGGGGGTGGCGGTTGCTCCGCCAGATTTAAATGCCGGGTTAAAGACGGGACGGGGACTCGAACCGCCGGAGTGGGTGGACCCAGTGCCCTGGGACGGCCGCAGCATTTAAGGTTTATTGGGCTCCATCGGGAATGGGCACGAGACGGTGTGCGGGGTTTCGTCCCAAGTTGGGGTCGGATTCGAGAGTTGGGACAACGGTATTGTGAGAGCTCCGGTCGTGCCGGACCTCGGAAGTAGGGCCGATCCGAACCGTGAGAGGTCGCTCAAAGCAATGGGTGTGCTTGCTCAAGCTTTCATGCTCTTTTGATGTTCACATAAAAAAGCATGGACCCCAATGTTCTGGTCACTGCCATAAGAGCGTGCGTGCATGGGACCGTGCGGCTCCTAGATTGACAAGAGTCTAGCTAGTCATCAGTTGATTTATGTCGATTCCAATTGTAAGAAAAAGAATGTTGATTTGCGTCTATGCCTCCCAAAAGTGAGATTTCACATCCCTTTCTCGTTCTAGATGCTATATCTTGAATTAGGTTACAAAACAACAATTTCTCCGGTCTTTCATTGTTGTTACGGAGATGACATGCTTTCGTTCAAATAAGGAGGGTGAAAATCCACTTTGATGTAAATGCAATTGGAGATACCATACAATCACAACATAAAAAGGGGTTATATAGACAAGTCCCTCGCTAACATATTCCTACTACTCGAAACTTCAATTACTAACAGATATTTAATCATTTGGAAATTAGGCACTTTCACCTTTTTTCTTTTTTTCTTTTTTTTTGTTTCCCAATAAATGATTGAAGCTTTTTCATCAACACTCCATGTCACATGAGCATGTAAATTTAGACAAATGAGCTTTCTTTTTTCCCGCTATGTCATAACCATGGTTGCTTGATCATTTGGAAAAAGAAGAACAGGAGAAAAGCCGCCTGCCCATCGAATAATCAAGCGCGATGACAAATGCTTCTCCAAGTTGGGTTAATCTAATGCGGTCACTAGACCAACGGACGTGCACAAAACTCCAGGATGACATACGCGGGAATGTCAACACGTTTGATTTCTTCCACTTCGGACAGTCATCCACAGCAATACGCAATAATAAAAAGAAAAAAGCAGCGGTTGGCAGCAGGCCAATGCTGTCCAGCAATGTGAACAGGAGGCACGCACACCAGTGAAAAACGGTCCGCGGAATGCAGCCGGGCATGCCGTCGCAATCGCAGCGGTCATGGGGCAGGTTCATGTGGGGCTCGTTTCGCTGCCGGCATAATTAGTATATCCCACTCTCGATTCGGTCAGACGAAACCGTGTTCATGCTCCTTCGACCTCTGTTATTTTCTAATGTTGGACGTGGTTGAATTTGGGTATGCTGCGCATGTAGAGGCTCTGCGATGGGGTGGATGGTGCTGCGTCGCTCTCCCGTGGACCTTGTGGGGCTGGCACGCTGTCATCTTTTATTAATGATGACACAACATGCCAATAATGATACGATTATCATTACAAACACGTGGTAGTACTCCTTTCCTTGTTAGCGTATGTGAGACCTTCTCCTGATTATTAAATCGTATATTTAGAAGATTGATATGAGCATGAGACTGCGTCCATGGGTGCCGAATGATTACGCCATCCCTTTCGATTGCAAACAATGATAGCAACATTGACTTCTTATTATAAGAAAGGATGAGTGTATCAAAAGTTTTTAAACTTTAAAAAATTAAATTAAATTCTACAACTTGCAAAAAATGTAATTAAATCCTAAAATTTATTAAGTCGGTGCCGAAAGATTATGAATTTGATTTTGATCACACACTTCTCGGTGTAAAGATTTGTATTATATTAATACTATGTACATGAATGGGAAAATCACAATTGAAAAGATTTTACAAAAGATAAGAATCTACAACATTATCATAGATGGCAGAAGATTTATTCTATCAATCGAATTGCACAACTCGTGGAAGATTGACTCTATCAATGGGATTGACGCAAATTATGGAAGATGCTCTCTCTTGAGAAATTTCCTCACAAATCATGGAAAATTGACTCTATCAACGGGATTGACGCAGATTGTGGAAGATGCTCCATTTTGGGAGATTTGCTCTATCACACTCCCTCAAGTGAAACAGTGGCGGAGTTACTGTGAGCTTCTCACGTAAAATAAGAAATTGGGATTTGGATAAAGGCTTTGTCATGACATCAGTCGTTTGTGCCCATATAAAAATAAATTGAGCTTCCAATTGCTTCTTGTCAATTAAATCACAAACAAAATGATAGTCAATTTCCACGTGCTTGGTCCATGCATGGAAGATGGGATTTGCAGCCAGATAGATTGCTCCTATATTATCACAAAGAACAAGTGGTGATCGGTGGAGAGTGTATCAAATATCTTCAAGGAGTTGTAATAGCCATAGTAATTCAGAGGCCGCATTAGCCACCCCTTTGTATTCTAATTCAATGCTAGACTGAGCAATGGTAGGTTGCTTTTTAGAACTCCACGAAACCAAGTTGGGACCAAAATAAATGCAATAGCCACTAGTAGACTCCGGTCATCAAGGCAATCAGTCCAGTCATTCGTAAACACAGTGAAGGTCAGTTGGCATTTGGCCACACAGTAATCTCATGATGAATAGTAGCTTTGAGATAGCGCAAAATCCGTTTGACGGCTGACCAATGATCCATGGTTGGACAATGCACAAATTGGGACACTTTATTGACAATAAAGGATAGATCTAGCATGGTAAAAGTGAGGTATTGTAGTGCTCCAACTGTACTCCGATATGTGGAGGCATCGGTCAATGGTTCACCACTTTGCTTCGACAACTTGGAAGTCGAGGGAGCATAGGCGATGATCAAGGTTTTGCATCAGCTAAGAAGAGTAGTGGCATACTTGGATTGAGAGGGGGACAACTTGGTAGAAGATCTATGGGCCTTGTTGCCAAGAAACTAAGATAGATTTCCTAAATTAGTAATTGAAAACTCAGTGCCAAGTTGAGTGATTAATTCGATGATGGGGGAGATAGAACTCTTGGTAATAATAATATCGTCAACATAAATGAGAAGAAGTAGGATGCGATTAGATCTGCAATTAATGAATAATGAAGAGCCAGCAGTGGAGGCCACAAACCCAACATATAGTAGGTTTGAACTTAGCCGAGAAGACCAAGTTCTTGGAGCTTGATTTAGCCCATATAGAGCTTTCTGAAGACGACATACATGGCCAAGATAATGTGAATCAACAAATCTTTGTGGTTGCTTCATGTATATTTCTTCTTTAATGGCTCAATGGAGAAATGCATTCTTGATGTTTAATTGACATAGAGACCAGTTATATGTAACAACTAAGGAAAGAACAACTCGAATCAGTGTTAGTTTGTTAACTGGACCGAAAATTTCATCATGGTCTAAGCCAACTTGTTGAGTAAAGCCCTTTGCAACGATACGTGCTTTGTATTTATCAATAGAGTCATTAGCCTTGGTTTTTAGTCGATAATTCCACTTGCTATTGACCACATTTATGGAAGGATGACGAGGAATCAATTCCCAAGTGCCATTTTGAATGAGAGCATTAGATTCTTTGGCTATAGCTTGTTGCCAATTAGGGCCTTTCTTTGTAATGGAAAAACAGGTTGGTTCACTTGGTGTCAAGCTTGAGTGAAAACAAGAACACGTGGGGTGCTTAGAGGAGAGAAAAACCTTTAGTTTACGAATGTTATTTTTTTACACAAGTGACCAGTAGATGGGTAGAGTTGGCAGTTGAGGTTGAAAAGATAATAAGGGTGGAGCTTTTGGATAAGAAGAACCACATGGAATTGTGGAAGTAAAAGGATTGTTGAAGTAGTGGTGAGGAATTGCCCATGATATTAGATGGATGTAATGAAATTGATGTAGTATTGGACACCACCTGAAGCTATGGGGACACCACTTGGTGACGGTGATGACAATTGACCGGATTGTAGTTTAGCAAATGGGAACAAGTGCTCATGGAAAATCACATGGCAAGAGACATATACTCAACCTGTGATGCGATGTGGACAACGATAGCCACGGTGATGAGGAGAATAACCAATGAAGATACATTGCATTATTCTATCATCAAAGTGTAAGGGTGCAGTTAAGGGTAACAAGCACATAAAAAACACACAACTGTTAATAATTGGGTTTCTAGCCAAATAATTTCTAATAAGGAGCACTTTACTCAACATCGTTGTAAGCATGCGGTTAATCAGAAAGACCATGGTGAGGAAAGCATTAGTCCAATATAGACAAGGAACAAAAGCTCAAATAAGCAATGTGATACTAGTTTCCACAATGTGACAATGCTTGCGCTCAGCTCGACCATTTTGTTCCCATGTGTGTGGGCATGAAAGAGTACGTAGGATGCCATGAAGATGGAGATAAAGATCAAATTTCTTATACTCACCAACTCCATCAGTTTAAAGGGCTTTAATCTTGCAATTGAAATATTTTTCCACTTGGGGTTTAAATTGCACAAAAATAGAAAGAGCATCAGAATTTCACAATAAGTGGAAAAAGCCATGTGTATCTACCATAAGCATCAATAAAAATGATGTAATAACAAAAATCATTCACTGAAGTTGTGGGAGATGGTCCTCATAGATCTTAAAAAAGTATTTCTAAAGGAGCATTATGATTTGTTGATGATCTAGTGAATGGAAGATGATGCGACTTGCCCATATGACATGATTTACAGAAACTAAATGAGGAAGAATGAGATATTGACATATCATGCTTTGAATTGACTGAAAAAGGAATGTGAGCAGTCGGATGACTGAAGCGCTCATGCTAAATAGAAGCATACACTTCTTCACCGATAAAGCAAGATTGAGCTAGAGGTGATTCATTTGACTACAGAGGGACCTTATTGGTGGTACGTGCATTATTAAGATAATAGAGTCCGTTCTGATACTAGCCTTTGAGAAGGAGGTTCCTCAAGGATCGATCCTTAACATAACAAAAAGTATGATGAAATTCAAATACCACATCATTGTCTTTGGTAAATTGAGAAACAAATAACATATTATTCTTGATAGGAACATGATTAACATTTCGTAGTTTAAAAGAATGGGTAGGAGAATGCAGAATTGAAGAACCAATATGTGATATTTGCAAACCTAACCCATTTGCAGTACGGATTTGAACTGTGTAGGATAGTCGATTTGAATGTTCAAATTTGCCATGTCAATTGTGAGATGATGAGTCGTACTAGAGTTTGAGTACCAACATGGGTTAAATGATTCACCAGTTGAAAAGGTATACATTGTAGATAGAGAGTTGGTAATAGCTTTAGAGCCAAGAATAAATCGTTAATAGCATTGGAGAGTTGAGTGATCTGCATGATCACAAACCTAACATATAATTTGAAAAGGAGAGTAAGTTCCATCATAAAAATTGCGACCATAGCCTCGGCCGCGTCCTCGTGCTCGATCACGTCCTTTACCATTGAAGGAAGTATATAGGGCATCAAATTATTTGACTACTGCATTCACACTTGGAGAAGACTCTATTGGAGATTTAGTGGTGCGGCTTTGAAGAATAACTTCTCGATTGTAAAGAAGGCCCAAGAAGTTATCAAGAGGTAATGGATCAAGACGAGATGTGACTAAGGCAATGAATGCATCATACTCCGAATCCAGGCCACTAAGGATGCTGAAAACTAATTGGGAATTGGAGAAGGAATGAGCAATTGCAAAAGTTGATCCATAATGTTCTTGGCTTTTTAAACAAATTCTTCCATGCAAAGAGAGCCATTCTTTATAGAGCGAAGCTAATACTCTAACTGCATTATGCAAGCTTGAGATTGACAAGCATAAAGTTTCTCAAGTGAAGTCTAGACATCATGAGAAGTCTCAAAACTGACAATGTGTGAGAAAACTTATTTAGCAAGAGTGGAGAAGATGCAGTAGAGGATGAGTCCATCTTGATAATGCCATGCAGTATGATCTGGGTTGTCCATCACAGTATTATCGACAGTAATGATAGTGGGCATTGGACAAGGATACGAGTCATCCACAAACGGAAGATACCCATGAATATGAAATAAATGAAGAAATTATGCTCACCACGGAAGGTAATTATTGTGATCTAGCTTGATTTGAAGAACATGGGATATATTGCCGAGAGCAAAGGGGAGTTGGACGGGGGCCAACAAGAATGGAGAGTTAGTAGCGGTGGTGGAAGATATGGTGTTGGAGGCAATAACGGTGTTGGAGGTTGGGGAAGAAGACATTATAATGGAGAAGAGAAAGAAATTGAGAAGCTTTGATATCATAAAAGATTACGAATTTGAGTTTGATTGCACAATCATTAGTGTGGAGATTTGTATTATATTCATAGTATGTACATGAGAGGGAAAATCACAATTAAAAATATTTTACCAAATATAAGACTACAATATTATCATAGAAAATTTACTCTATCAATGGGATTGGTACAGACTATGAAGATGCTCTATCTTTGGAGATTTGCTCTATCAAGTACAAGAAAGCCCATCCAATAACTTTGTCCAATTAGGTTAATGGAAAATGCTGATGTGGCTTATTTTATTCATTTCTCACTTATGTGGCAAAAAAATTTAAGTCGATATTCAACGTGTCCAAAATGGCGTCGTTCAACTCTTGCCCCATATTCAAAGTGTCTAAAATGGTGTCGTTCAACTCTTGCCCCATATTCAATCCAAAAAAAAAAAAAAACTCTTGCCCCATATCTTCCTCTCGTTCTTTCTTATTCTCCCTTCTTGAGGTGTTGCTCGGAGTTTTTTCTTTTTACCCAAATCCCAAATTCTGAGCCCTCAATCTAAATCAAGTCCGGGCAAATTTTCCAGGGCGGAACGAGTCCGTGCAAGTCGTCCCTTGTCCATTTTCATTTCGTGGTTTCGCGGTGGCAATTTGAAGGTCCATATCAAATCCCTTGTCATTGTGTGTAAGTCATCCCACAGGAGCGGTGTCGATGACAGACGAACGACGACTGTCTCCTCTTCGCAAATTTCGCTTTTATCCCTTTTAATTTGAATCATTCCACAATACTGCTTGCTTAAGATTAGGAGTAACGATGTTCGCAGCAGATGATTTCATTGCAAGGCCAATTTTAAAGACTATAAGAACTTAGAACCTTGATTTAAAACCTACCATACTAGTTTAAAGACGATTTCAAGATTGAAATTATAACTTTCGGTTTTAAGGAGAGGCTTCTAAGTTGCTCAATTTTTACTATAGGTTCATTAAGTTACATCTGAGTCTGTTATGCAAAAAGAAATCTGCAAATGTTGATGAGATTTCAATCTACAGACTGAACGACATACCTGGCGATTTGGAAAGCATACCTGCAATCCTCCTTGGCCATACACATATTTTGGAATTTTAGATGTTGACCGCGAATATATGGGAGCCGAGATGGGCATGGCTCGATTGGGATTTGGGCATAGTTGAAGTTCATTGGTCATGGTATCGGCCTTATTTAACGGATACATTGGTCTTTCTGCCGCACAAGGACACTTCTGCATAATCTTCGCCCCCTCTCGATGATAACCTCGGATGTTCTTACTGACTAATTTAGCTCACTAGCTGCATCGTCAAGTCTCTCAGATGTTCTGGAGGGATACCGATGTTCAGCTGGAAAGAACAAGAATAGTCTTAGTACCAACCAGAAACAGGAATCATAAAACTATAAATTATTCAGAGAATCTGCATCTTATGCAAACTTCATTATAAATATGCCTTCTGTTCTACATATACTTGAATTGGAGCATGAAGCTCAAATTAAAGTAGGATGGACCAATGCTCGTAGAAGCTTTTCTAGGAAGGAAATTCTGTAACTGCTCTCATTCGCTACAGTATCCTCACAAACTTACCTCGAGCACGAGATTGGTCAGGACTTTACCATTTAACGCGGTGGTGCGGGCATCAACCACAGTAAATTGCCAGCAAGTTCATCCTCCCCATCATTCTAGAAAGCCATCCTCGCTTTTTCAACAGTGACACCTTGACCAGAAATTCTCGTTTCCCAATTTGGTTCACCTTCCCATGCGACTGAAAACATTAATTCCACAAAGTCAAGGCACGATATCAAAGTGACACTTAGTCCACATTTTATGAGGAACTATGAGATGACAGTTGAGCTACAAGCTTGACTTTGTTCACCTCTGTGTCCGTCTTTGGGTCAAGACGAGAAGACTCTGGGCTATCGCGTTGTCTGGCCAAGCTTTTGCCAAGTTCCTCCTTGAGGTTTCTCACCTCCATTTGTAAATCCTCAATGGAATCAACAGCGTCCCCAGGGATTGAAGTCATGACAAGGAATAATCAGATGGATATACAGTCTTCAAGTAAAATAACAAGCAATATGACTATGAAATAATTTGTTACTGTATGTGTTTCTTAAAACATGACAATCTTCGAATGCGTGCGTTCCTTGATATAACTTTATGCTTGTGTCAAATAGAAATTGTTGTTGACTAGAGTAATCCCTCAATATTGCAACACACAGTGAAGGACCGCATCGAAGAAAACTACTTTGAACGCCAAACGAAATGGATTACTTTTTCTAGAGTAGAGCGAGAAAAGCACAATGGACCTTGGATGTCTTTCGGTACAAGTGGACGGAGAGTATGGAGCTTGTCTCCAGTCGCAGCTGTCTTCTTCTTCTCTATGATCAGTTTCTTTGAGTGGCAATCACCTGCTTTCTGTTTGCAAATGGCTTTACCCTTCGCAGCCACAACACAACCTGAGAAATTTGGCTGTTTTGATGAACTTTTCGAATCTTCAGACCTCGTGGATTTGATAAGAGACTGCTTCATCACACCAGCTTAAGAAATATATCCCGATGATCCTTCAGGATTGTTGTTACTTCATGTTCCTATCGGAAGTTGTAGTCTAGAGTCCAAACTTGAAAGGTGGGGTGGGAAAAGATAGGACTTCAGGTACTATCGGATCAGCAATTCATTGATGTTTATGTCGCAGAGCCCGAGATTACTGGCATCTTTGAAGAAGTGACCCCAATTCATGATCATTTCAATCATGTGGGGTTCTTTTGGTATCTGACGAATTTGGAAGCAAATTGTCATATTTGGAACTTTTGAGCAAACAAGAAGAATATCATGCAAAAGCCAATGCTACTTTGGAAGTGCATCTTACAAGCTTTGTGCTGAAGAGCTCAACAATGCCTCTACTAAAGAAGACCAAAAGGATTGGGGAGAAGTACACTATCAGTGCCATAAGTTATGTACGGCGCTCACTTTGATGCTAAAAGTTTTTGTCGGATCACTTAAGTGCCAAATCGGAGGAAAAATGATCACTTTGGTGCCACCGGCGAAAGATTCCGGCCAAAATGATTACGTGGCTTTAAAAAAAAAAAAATCAACAAAGCCTTTAAACGACGTCGTTTAAAGGTTCTCCTTAAAAAAACAATGTCGTTGGATGGCCTCACAAAAACGACGCCGTTTAACTCATTTTGGGATTTTTTATTTATTTATTTGGAGATTGAAATTAGGGTTTTTCCGACCTAGCTCGCTCAAATGTCGTCGCTCGGCCTCCACCATTGCTAGGCTGCCGTCTCTCACTCAGCCGCCATTGCTCGACGCTGTTCGGATGCCCTTGACGGCACATGAGGGAGCACCAGCCCTAGTTGCCAGAGCCTAGGTACTGGAAGACACAAGCCAGACACTCGTTTGGGAGATCGGAGAGTATGGAGCTTGTCTCCAATCGCAGCTGTCTTCTTCTTCTCTATGATTAGTTTCTTTGAGTGGCAATCACCTACTTTCTGTTTGCAAATGGCTTTACCCTTCGCAGCCACAACACAACCTGAGAAATTTGGCTGTTTTGATGAACTTTTCGAATCTTCGGACCTCGTGGATTTGATAACAGACTGCTTCATCACACCAGCTTAATAAATATATCCCGATGATCCTTCAGGATTGTTGTTACTTCACGTTCCTATCGGAAGTTGTTGTAGTCTAGAGTCCAAACTTGAAAGGTGGAGTGGGAAAAGATAGGACTTCAGGTACCATTGGATCAGCAATTCATTGATGTTTATATCGCAGAGCCCGAGATTACTGGCATCTTTGAAGAAGTGACCCCAATTCATGATCATTTCAATCATGTGGGTTTCTTTTGGTATCTGACGAATTTGGAAGCAAATTGTCATATTTGGAACTTTCGAGCAAACAAGAAGAATATCATGCAGAAGCCAATGCTACTTTGGAAGTGCATCTTACAAGTTTTGCGCTGAAGAGCTCAACAATGCCTCTACTTAAGGAAACCAAAAGGATTAGGGAGAAGTACACTATTAGTGCTATAAGTTGTGTACAGTGCTCACTTTGATGCCAAAAGTTTCTATCGGATCATTTAAGTGCCAAATTGAAGGAAAAACGATCAATTTGGTGCCACCGGCAAAAGATTTCGGCCAAAATAATTATGTGGCTTAAAAAAAAAAAAATCAACAAGGCCTTTAAACGACATCGTTTTGCCATCCTATATGGATGGCCTCACAAAAACGACGTCGTTTAACTAATTTAAGGATTTTTTTATTTTATTTGGGGATTGAAATTAGGGTTTTTCTGACCTAGCTCGCTCGGCCTTCGTCACTCGGCCTCTGCCGTTGCTAGGCTGCCGTCACTCACTCAGCCGTCATTGCTCGGCTTTGTTCAGATGCCCTCGACGGCACACGAAGGAGCACCAGCCCCAGTCGCCGGAGCCTATGTACTAGAAGACGCAAGTCAGGCACTCGTCGAGGGAGATTGGAGATGGAGAGGGAGATATCAATGGTGGCGCACTCGTTGACGGCCTCCTCGAGCACCGGCTAGATCACAGCCTTCGACTTGGCCACTAAAAGGCCGTCATCGGGGTTGGGGTCGGGGTCGGGGCCTGAGTCGCGACCGCCTAGTGGCCATCATCGAGGTCAGGGTCGAAGCGCGGCCACTGAGCACGGGGGCCGTCGAGGATGGCGACTGGCCAGAGATTTAGGGTTTTGAATTGGGGGAGATACCAAACGGCGTCGATTTGGTGTTAGGATACTGATTGTACTCTCCGACAAGCCACATCAGTTTCAAAAATTAATAAAAAAAAGTTTCACATCGGATTTCCAGCCAACCAGATCGAAGTTGGCATCAAAGTGAGCGTTTTTCAAACTTTTTGGCACTTAAGTGATCCAACGGAAACTTTCGGCATCAAAGTGAGTGCCGTACACAACTTATGGCACTGATAGGATACTTATCCCAAAGGATTGTGTCACACCTAATTCCTACCAAAGTGGGGAAGTGATATGGCCATCCTCCCATCCGAAAAACGTAACATCAAACCATACTCAAAATCTAACCTTCAAAAGTCCCTACAATAGCGTCCTCACTCTATTGGCCACCAACTAAGAAACCTAAAACGACTAGGAAGGAAAGGGTGAGCAACCACAACTTAGTGAGTAGTACGTATTTCTTCTAAACAGATCAAGCACTCACTATACACTTTACAAAATAATATCAAAATTTATTTATCTCAATTCCAGTGTATAATACATATACAAGATATAATGTGTTATATCGTTATAACATAACCACATACATATCGATTTTTAATAAATATCAATAATCCAATCCACTGATCAATCTCAATACAAATGTCAATAGCCTATTCCAATGACCAATGTTGAGCTCAAATATCAATCATGATCACTCATAGCATCCTATGACATGGCTACCAAGCGCCACCCCCCCCAAAACAACCTAAGGTCTCCATCTATATTAGCGGTGGCTGCCCTACAAGGATATTCTAAAGTAGTATGCATATTCACAAACTTTTCAATGGGCTCATAAAGATATTGAGCATTAGCACTAACCCGGGATAAGTACACTATTAGTGCTATAAGTTGTGTACGGTGCTCACTTTGGTGCCAAAAATTTCTATCGGATCACTCAAGTGCCAAAAAGTTTAAAAAATGCTCACTTTGGTGCTAACTCCGATCTGGTTGGCCGGAAATCCGACATAACACTTTTTATTAATTTTTGAAGTCGACGTGGCTCATCGGAGAGTTGAGTTAGCATCCAAACATCAAAACGATGCTGTTTGGCATCTTTCCCCCAACTTAGAAACCCTAATCCCCACATTGAGAGAGAGGAAAGGCTCGTCTTCGTCTTCTTCTTCCTCGAAGACCCACACCAGCAAAGGCACCAACACGGCACCAGCAGCAGCACTAGCAGTGCACCAGCAGCGACCAGCAACGCACCAGCAGCAGCAGCGCACCAGCGGCACCTTCGACCTATCTTTTTCCTCCTCCTCCTCCATCCTCGCCTCCGATTTTTCCTACCACTTATTGCTTGAGCAAAAATCTCAGTCTCTCTTGGCTCACTTGGTCGAGCAACTACAATAGTGGCCGAGCGACAGTGGCCGAGCGATAGCGGGCGAACGACGGTGGCCGAGCGGCAAAAATCCTAATTTCAATCTCCATATGAGCTATACGGCGTCGTTTCCATGAGGGTGTCCACGTATAAAGGCAAAATGACGTCATTTCTTAAGAAGGATGGAAAACGGCGTTGTTTTAAAGCCACCGTAATTTTTTTTAAAATATAAAAGCCACGTAATTAATCTGGCCGGAATTTCTTGTCGGTGGCACCAAAGTGATTGTTTTTTCTCCAATTTGGCAATTAAGTGATCCAACAGAAACTTTTGGCAATAAAGTGAGTACCATACACAAGTTTTAGCGCTGATAATGTACTTATCACACTAACCCACAACAACATACTTCACAATTCATAAAGCTAAATCCATAATCATGTCATAAATCAATCTACAAAACAAATCATGTAATATTTCACAGCTCAACTAATCCAGTAGAATACCTTTTCTCATTTCATTACATGAATACCTCTTGAACGATTTCAAATAACAAATATGGTAGTAAATACTTGATCCGCTTTTTCACGCAACAACAATGTCATTTTGTATCTCATACCATACATAATTCATTATCACTTTTGAAATATGAGTTTTACAAACTAAAAGAAGAGATCACCTAACTTACTCAAACGACAAAGATTATATGGATCCTCGAACTCATAATCCTATTAAATAAGCAAGAAACGATGTTAAAAACAAGGAAAACGCTACGTCAATTACGATTCGGTTAAGCTAAGTTTAAATGCTAACAAAATGATTCAAATGCGCTCACAAATTACTTGTGCAAAGCGATTATTTAAAGCCAATGCAGAGTTTAAGCGTGAAACTTGGTCATGTTATAACTCTCTCCACCAAACCCCATTTCAGACGAACTTACAATCAAAGTGAAGACCTTTCTGAGTACTAGAGGACACACAATCTTGACCAACTCAAAATCAAGCCGAAAATTGTTGAAATGTGGCCCGAAAGCAGCTGGTCAAGCACTGTTCATCAGTCGAGCCAACTTCAAAATTTGTTTTCGAGCAAACCGTAAATCTAAATTGAGTTATGTGATATTCTAATGCTCCACAACATCCTAAAATCATTTTTATATATAGTCGCAGCTCAATACTCCTTAATAAAATGTTATAGTTCGAAATCCACAAAGCAATTGTGTATAATTTCCACTTCCTCAGTACAAATGCAATTCCGGATTTGACAAAATCACTGAAATTTAATCTATTTACACACTCGCAAGATTAACATCTTTGAGGCCTCATTAAAAATTTAATTATTGTTCTTACATACGCCAAAGTATCCCTAGACATTTGTCATTAGAGACAAGGCAATGAAAATGTCGAAAAATAAAATCACTCTTTGAATTTAATTTAAATTTTAGGCTTTTCATTTAAGGTGATCACGATATGTTTAAATAATTTTGAACTAACAATCCATTTTGACAAATCTAACGCAAAGCGAGATATCGAAATAGGATGAGAGTGAAAACCCGGAGCGGAGGCAACCGCAAAACTTCCATCTGACCACGTAGTCCCATCCCATTGAGTTGGAACCATTTTTGAAGAGCACCTCACGGTGTACCTCGGAGCTTTTGTTCTTTTGCTTTGTAAGTTAGCGGATCAGTAGATGTTTTTTTTTTTTTTTCGGTCGAAGGAATAGCCGATGGTTGGACTGGCAATTTATAATCGATTTTTTTTTTTTTTTTTTATGGTTTTTGTTTTTTTTCCCCCATTTTTTCTTTTGAAGATATTGTACAAACGAGAATCAGAGCTGACACAATCGAAGGGTAGTTAGACACCTCAAGAATATCATGGGACTCTTGCAAGAACAGAAGTTTCTCTTTATTAGACCAGGGTGACTCTTTTAGGCTTTTGTCATGGTCTAAGAGATTTGATACAATCTAAGAAAATTATGGCAATCGACACATAATTAGTAGGGATGTTTATTAATTTAGTCCAATCTGGAAATCGAACCAGATTAGACCGACTAATTTTATATGGTTCTTAGAAGACTAGTCTAGACCTGGCTTCAAAAATTTGAAATTGCGAATAATCAATCCGATTTTCGATTTCACGTAAGGAATGAAACCAATGAATTGGCCCATTTTTAATTTTTTTTTTAATTTATTTTGAAGCAAAGCAAACCCTAGTTTCTAAATAAGGTTTCAATTTTGAAAAAAAAAAGGTCAATATCACCAAAAACTCTAAATTGGTACATCCGCAATAAATTTACTTTAAACTATTTTACCCCAAATGACCACAAAAAACCTTGGACTTGTATATTTGTGATAAATTTATCTATTTTTTTTTACTATCAAAAATCCGAAACTAGTACATTTATAACAAATATATCCTCTATTAAACTGGATTATTGCTACAAAAAATCACAAAACTAGTATAACTGTAATAAATAGAGAGTAAAATCTAAAACTGGTATACCAGTCAATTATCAGCTATTATCTAATTCAATAATTTGATAATAAAATTTAACGAAAACTAATATAAGGTAAATTTATCATTTATATACCAATTTAATATAAAATTTGTTCAGGTATTACTAGTTTAGGATTTTTTATGGTCAAAAAATTAGTTTGAGGTAAATTTATCATAATTGTACCAGTTTGGGGTTTTTTATAATATTACTCAAAAAAAAAAAACTCAAAAAGGGTTTATTTGCTTCATTAAAAAAAAAAAAAAAAAAAAAAAAAAAGGACCTGATTACGCACATGGGCCGATTCATCGATTTGCTTTACCCCCGAGTAATTAGGACCTGATTACACACATTTCAGAACATTCGGGCTTAACGGTAAAATTTTGAAATATCTAGACCCTGCACAAGTTTTCGGAACTTGTAATCTTCCTTATCAAGAAAGACGCCCCCCACTTCTCCCTCCCTTTCGTCAGTCTCACTTCCGCGCCTTCTTGAACTCAAGGTCCTCTCTCTTCTTTCCCTCTCACCACGTCACCGTCGACTACCGGCTGCTGTTGCTGAAGCTCAAGGAGTGCGTCTCTCCCTTTCTCCCCGTGTGTTTTGTCATCCGTGCGTGCGTGGCGCCCCCTCACCCCTCTGTTTTGGTCTGATTGAGCATTGTTGAGTCCAATTCGGTTGTCAAGTTTTAGTTGCATTTGTTATTCGCAATAATCTTTGCCCTCTGGAAGGTATATAATTTACAGCCCATCCCTAGTTGGCTTTCTTGTTTGAGCAAGCTTCAGTGCGGTTTCTTCGCAATTACTTTTACTTTGTTGATTCGAAGAGGAGGCAGAATATGTAAGATCGTATTTGCTTAATTCCCCTGCTGCTGTCCTTACCTGCAAACCTCTCTTAAGAGGATTTCCTTTTATCGCTGGTGAGCGTGCCGCAAATTTAGATGCTGTTCTCACCCTTTATGTCGAGTGGCCAGCTTCTGTTGGCTATAGGAGGTTGTAGTGTGTCTGAAGTTGAGCCGTCAATAGTTTTCGGATAGATATACTACATCCTCAACAACCGGCCATAGCGTCTGGTGCTTTAAGTTTGAGGGTGTATCATTTTTTTTTAGCATTGTTGAATTTTTTACATCAATTGGAAGTAATCTGAAACTATATGACAGGAACTGAGTAACAGTTTACTGGTTCTTCTGTGGGCAGTGATGGGCTCTGATGGAAGTAAAAGATCAGTGGCTCCTCGAACTCTCAGTGTCAGCAAGTTTGCAGAATCTAGAGCTGCTGAGATGGAGAATCTACACTCCATCGTAGCTGACAAATCGAGCAATAACTTTTGCTCTTGAAGGGATAAGAGGAGGAGAACCACTGCCCATGACAACCAACTAGCCAATAGAAGGCATAGGAAGAGGCGAAAGGATTCACAGGTGGCTGGTGCTGATCGCAATCCTGCAGCTCCAGGCAAAGTTCCTCAACAGGTATGGTGCAGAAATGAGCTGAAACAAAATCCCAAGAGTGGTTTCTTTACATCCAGGGATGGAACTAGGAGACTCAGAACTCATGTTTGGCATGCAAAGCAGTTTACTATGACCAAGTTGTGGGGTTTTTACCTTCCTCTCGGTTTTCAGGGCAGGTGATTAAGCTGTCTTTTCACAATGTTATCATGACTTGATACACTGTTTTTAACAGATTAGAGCAATCGACCGGGTATGTTAAGCTTGGTGTTTTTCTCCCCCAGAGGGTTATGTCGATAGAAACTTGTCTTTTGCCCGCTTCTTAAACTTGTTTATCATTGGATGTGACTGGAATTTGAATCCATAGAAAGACATATGCATTTAGACTTTTCACCATATTCATTTTTATTTTTCTGTGTTGTAGAGGGAGGGGTTCAAGAGCACTCTTGAAGTGGTATAAGCAAGGAGTAGTCATTCATGATGCTAGTTACCATTTTGTTGTCCAGTTGGAGGGTCCGGAGGTGGCATGTTATGTCTTTGAACTTGCATAATCGGTGTCATTATGTATATGTGAGCACATTTGTTTTCATTGTTACTTCTGTTAAGCTTTTTGCCTTGAAGCTTTAGCGGCTTAAGCAAACTGATTATCATTTTAGCTTAGAACTGTACAGTCTCCTCTTTTGTTCAGTAATATTGTAATCAAACTAGTAATTACTTTCTATGGTTGCAGGATTCTTTGATTTCAGTGTTAGATAGAGTGCTAGTTCCATCTCCATCTGCTCATGCAATGGACATGTCTCATTCAATTCTTTCTGGTGTTACATATGGAAGGGCTATGGTAAACAATTCAATGGACTTCAAGGTAAACGAATGATGAATTTTAAATCCAACAGTTGTAACTTCTTAACTCATGTATTGCAGTTTCATCATGCTGGGATACCTCTTTCCAAGCCAATTGCTCCAGTTATGTATATGTGGAGACATTTGGACCAGCATAATACTGGTAAAGTTCAGCAAGATTGCACTTTAAATGGGGAAGGTGTACCTGAGAATATTGATGGCTCTGTTGCATTTCGTCGTCTATGGGTCTGGATACATGCATCAGCCTTTACTGAAGGATATGATGCTCTAAAGTGTGCATGTCAAAAGGAGGTATTGCTTTCTTATAGTTCTTTCACTCAATTTATCAATAGAATACATTAGGACTATGACATAAGTGGTAGCAAAATTGTATATCCACTTTTACCAGAGCCAAAGTCAAGCTTATAGGTCGTAGCAGATTTCTGTTTACAATTGTTGCTGTGATTATGGAAATGCCTACCTCCCTTCTACCGAGAGAAAGAGGGATATAAAAAGGAAAAGGCTTAAGAAAATCACACCATTTTTGGCTTTATATTTAGTGTGTTGCATTAACTGCATAATCCGCTTGACTGGATTTCCTGCTCATTCTGTTAAATGAAGAATTTCAAGGTTGATCATTAAATCACCTAAATATTGGGCTCCTAGCAATCTATAATGGCTGGCATGGCAATGATTCTCTACATCTTCATCATTTCCTTTCTCTCACATCAGATGGATGAATTGGGTAGTCTCATGCTTCGCTCTTCGCTTGAGAGTTATCTTACAAAGTTGGAAGTTATGGGACCAGGTGCCTTTAAGCTTCTTCAGAAGATTTTACATCCAATAAAAGAGTGAGTTATCAAGGGGCATGACAATTCCAATTTTTCCTAGTTATATATTTGAAATTGGCTAAATGGTTCTGGTTGGTTGTGCAGATTTTAAAAATACCTTTTCAGTTGAAGAAGCATTCTTCTGTCGAGGCTGGTATAGACAAAAAGAAGATGGAATGTGACTTGCTTCACAATGAGGATGATTTTCATTTGCATGCAATTCTCTCTCTCATGGTCAAGGACCCTTGGGAATACAAGGACGAAGAAGCTGTTAATGATTCAAAAATGATAGCTCTTAGCACAGTTGACTAGGTTTTATCACATGCAACTGAAAAGCAGCCATCTACAACACAACCTTTGGACAAAGCAGGAGGTTTACTCCTATTGTCACAGTCACATCATGGTTTGTGGGATGCTGCTTTAGGAATAAGAACCCCAATTGAAGAGAATGTTCTTCATGTAGAGAGGCACAAGAAGCGTATGGATTTCTTGTACTTGGATAATCTTTACTCTGGGATGTCAAATTATTTAGATAGGTCACAGTCTTCAAGATCCTGCCCTACAATGCTTCTGAGAAATGGGAGCACAGATGACTGTCTTAAAGGGTAAATAAATTTATCTGTTGATGCCATGATAAGTTTCTGGGTTGTTGCTTTATAAGACATCTCAATATAGGGGAAGCATAGCTACAGAGATTGTTTACACAAAGGCTTGCGATAGTTTTTTATTTTTTTACTTGTATATTTACTTATTTCTTCTTTGAGGAATCTGGACATCCTTTGCTTGGTAAAAAGTACGTGATGCCTATCTGGGCAGCTGTAATATAGAGTTGGGGTGACAAGTTACCTTAAGTATTTGTAGTTCATGCAAGGAATTAGGTCAGTGTCCTAGTTAAGTTCTCAGTAGTAAATGCAAAAATGCAGGAGGAAAGAAGATTCTCTACCTTTGTATTCATCATTGGAGAGATTTTCTTGGAGAATTTATTTATCTTTTAGTCTGAATTGGAAAAGATCTTGACCTTGTGCTTGGCTTATCTGATAATCATTCAATTAAAGAAATTATTAATAATTTGTGCTGGAGCTGCTCTTTAGCTATTTGTCATTTGCGACCTGTTAGTCTTCTTCTTTCCTTTAATTGTGTCCTCAGCAGTATTGGTTATTTATATTCATTCCTGATTACGGCTTTGGATGTCAAGTTGTTTTATGCGTTGGTTAGTCTGTGCAGTAACATGAGGGGGTAATGAGCCTTATCTGAATATCCAAGTTCAAGGACCTCCTTAGGAGGTTGCAATGGGCTGTCTGTATGTGCATGTGATGATTATTAGCCCCTTCCATTTTTCTCCAACCCCATTTAGAATACTCATCATATGAAAAATGAATTCATAATTGTCGTTTTCCTTTTAGATGGTCAATCATACTCCCCTTGAGTTGGGTCAAGGCCTTCTGGATTCCTCTTATTTCCAAGGGGGTTCATGCGATAGGCTTGAGGTAGAAGCACGGATTGCAAAAAATGTAAGTTTTGAAGCATGAATATGTGATCTACTATGGTTGGTTGTTAAAAGTAGCATGCAATTCTCATTTGGCAGGCTTACCTGCCCCACTTTCCATGGGATTATCCTGATTGCAATGCGTATACATCCCTTAGGGCAATTGAAGCTGCTGCTTCTCATTCAAAAGCAGATCACCATCCTCCTGCAGTCAGAGCTCCTAAAGTTCCCATTTCACCACCATGGAGTACTATTTGCCCTTTTGACAAAGCATATACTACTGGGGTAGATACTCTGATCTCCAGTGAAAGAAGCACAAGCAACAGCAGTTCTCCATCAAGCTTGACAAATAGTAGCTCAGGAATGACACCATTGTGACCCCAAGATCATATGTGTGGTTTTAGGGGTTCTGTGTTCAGGACAAACAAGGAGCTGACCTGCTTCCTTGAAGATAACTATGGTGGTCATTCATTTTTTGTTTCCTCGCAAAATGGTGAATGATAGGAGTTTCTTGAAGGCTTTGAAGGACGAGAGCAATGTTGGCGGGTTGGCAAATGGGATCTCTCAAATCATGGCTTGTCATGACTAATGTTTCGTAAGGGTGATGCTGCATGCTT
Organism: Eucalyptus erythrocorys; assembly: GCA_014182555.1. NCBI lineage: Eukaryota > Viridiplantae > Streptophyta > Magnoliopsida > Myrtales > Myrtaceae > Eucalyptus > Eucalyptus erythrocorys. The sequence continues at coordinate 35,404,301 of CM024600.1, read as the reverse complement.
TAAAGGAAGGTTTCTTTGAAGGAGGAGCAATTGTATGTGCACCTCATTTCACTGATATATCATCATGGGCTCCGAGTTCACTACTTTTCTCCATTTATTATTATTATGATATGATGTTCTTTTAGTTTTTTTTTCTAAATTTTCTCTCATCATTATTTGATGTATCCATTCTGGTTGGCTTAATCACCCGCCTGGGCCATGTTATCAATGTGTTTTTAGAGAATATAAATTATGAAGGATATGATGTTTGCACCTGTCCAGTTTGATGGGCGCAAATAAATCTTTCTCATGTTGTGAGTATGGGAAAATATTGAAATGCGGTTCTATATTTTAGTGTCTTTTGATTAAAAATTTTGTTGTTTGGTAACATTCTTTAGAAACTCTTGACCCCAAAACCTACGTTTCAGGCCCACAGTCCAAAGCAGCCACCTGCTTTCACTAAATCACTTTGAGACGCCAAAGCTGCTTTTTGAAATTTTCAAAAGCTCACCTAGAGGGTTCAATTTGTTTTTTTTTTTTTCCTGACTAATGAGGGTATAAGTGAAAGTGTCAACTTTGCAAGGTGAAACATCAATGAAAGCATTTCTTTTTTGTTGTCTTATCTGCTCAATTTAAAGCTTTGGACTTACTTTTGAAAGCACTTCTTTTTTATCGTCTTATCTCAATTTAAAGCTTTGGACTTACTTTATTGGCTTTGTACTGTTCTAGCTTATTCATCTGAAATAAGCTTCTGCTTGCCATGCTATTAATTTGCCTTCTTGGGTCTGTCCTTAGGATCTCTCTCTCTCTCTCTCTCTCTCATATGATTCAGATTTGTATGCTGCGCTCGGTGCAGGCTAGAAAACAATGAAATTGGTCTACGAATGCCACAATCAGCTGCGGCTTCATACTTCAAAGAGGTTTGTCCTGGGGAATGGGAAATCCAAGTGCCAGAAGACCAAGTTGCTATGGAGAGTCACTGTTGGTCTATTGGATTTGTAAAACGGGATTCCTTCGGGGCAGTTTGGAGAACATCCTTCCTGAACAACTGTTATCAATTTAATACATCAAAATATTTGTGCATATAGTGCACATGCTTCCAAACTACTGTCATACTGCATGCAATAATGTTTGTTTGTTTTATTATTATTATTATTATTATTACTTATTCAGCGAGAAGCCGACAGCAGAAGCTTTCTGTGAGGTAAACTATCTAGCTCATCTTAGAGAGGAGCAGTGGACTGAGATGTCCGTGGAGTGGAGGAAAAAGGAGATATATGTTCTAGGGAGGAATATGAGGTCTTCAGCATATAGACTTGCTCTAGCCACTATTGTCCTGGAGCAACAGTCAGATGATTTGGAATTCATGTAAGATGGTGCTCTTTGTTTTTCCCTGATGACACTGGATGAGCTGGTAAGTGTAAGACAATTTTGAGTTTGCAGTCAGTATATTGTGCAGCATTGCTCCATGAGTTTTTGGAGTCAATTAGTTATGAGGACAAAGCGCTAGTGCTCAATATGGAAGCCTGGTTCTTTTGAGTTTCTCTGATACCTGCTTCTCCTGAAGTTGTCACAAAATTTTAAAGTTGCGTCAAAGCTAAAGGATAATTTTAGAAGTGAGGAGAAAGCAGCAACAGTTTTGTTAGAGTGTCTATCTTTTTTGTTAATTTTCTTTTTTGGTTGAACTCTTCTTTGTTAAATTAAATGACTTGCTATGGAGTCATGGAAGAGGCAAAAAAAAAAAAAAAATGTAAATAATGTGAGGTTTTATTGAAGAATGCCGAGAGGGCATCTGTACAGCTCCAGAATCCAGAGGATTGTAAAACCCAGTTGAAGCTCTCAAATATCACCTCAATCATTAATTGATTAGGTTGTACTCTTAGATCACAAATATGGACGCCACCGTAACATGCTTCACTATGTCTAGAGCGATTAGCCAAGCCTTATGGCCGCCATTCATAGATTTAAGACAAATTTTATCTGAGTCCTCAGCTGACTATATTTAGCAGACAACGAGGTTGACACTGAGCTCAATGGTCTAAGTGATTGTCAAGGTCCCAAATCGAATTATAATTGAAGCCTTCGCTAATGCCTGATGGAGTGAGAGACGTGGATGTGGTGTTACTTTTTTAGTCAAAACTAAAAGTTGGTAGATAAAATTTGCCTCGTGCCCCAGTCAATAGTTTTTTTATAAGTCTGTTCCAGAAAAAGAAAAGACCCAACATAATCATATAATGATGTTCCACATGTTATTGCCATGATTGTTATTCTGAATTTTGCTCAATTAAACATTTCTGGGATATAAAAATCACAGAACTATTGATTGATTTCCAATGGTTGTTGCTGCAACTGTCTGCCATTTTATGTCATGTTAATTCCATCTATCTGCCGATTTGAACTACAACACTGTACAAAGCACTAATCAATATCTCCTAGTGCCATGTTTAGCACATCTCTCCTCAGGCTGCATTAGTCATGTTGTTGCCAGATCATCGGCCTTGCCATGACCACTGGATAACTTCTTGTCATCTCCCTACAAGTTCATGCTTGGCCGAGCCATCAATGAAGCGGAGCAGCTTGGTGCCTCTCATTGCCGACGTGGCAGATGTTGCTCCAAATCAGCCCAGTCCCTGTACAGTTCCAGCCGCTATCACGTGATGTCTCTGAGGTATGTTCTATGCACAACGCATTCGCTACTGCTATTTGGAGATTGGGTCTCTCAAGGGTGGTTGATAAATAATTTGGGGGGATTCAAGTGTACTTATTGATTGTTTGATAACACTATGGCATCTTTTTTTTGCTTAAACAAAATAAATCAGCAAAAAACTGGTCTTCTTTGCCTTTTCTTCTGCTATTTAGACCTATGTAATTGTGAAATAATTGACATTTTCATGTCCATTCACCCATCATCGAGACAGATTGTTGCCAGACCGATATGGTGTTGGATGAGGCAGCAAAGGTTGCCTTTTGTGATCTGCTGCTGCTAAATGTCCCTCAAAATCCCGATTGGAATGTTTTTCCTCCAAGAACTCACTTCTCAGCTCCGTATGCAAGTTTCTGAAGTCGGTCCATAAATTACTAACTGCTCAGCTGATCGAGGTTAAATATTTCAGTGGATGTTATGCTGCAAACAGGAGTAAGTTTCTTAACTAGCGTGCATTACGCAACCAACTTTCCCCTCTCCACATCGGGTCCATCTGAGGCCTTCACTGGCTGGCAAGTACGAAAATCTCAGCAGCGCTTGCTCTAAGGCACCTCCACCATCTGAAGGTAAACCTAGCGCTCCAGGCATCTGTTCTCATGTTTGTATCAAGCATGCGTACTTTCCAATTGTCTGTCGAAAGATGTACTTGTTGGAAACGCTTCAGCGCCCTGTCCCGATACTCATGGAGGTTTTCTGATCGTCATATATGGGCTGGGCTTAAACTATTAAAACCCTCGAGAAGTTCAAGGACCATTCCGTCTAGCAATCTTGCAATCGCCTACTAATGTGAAAAAGTTGCTGCTTCTGCAGTTGTTTGACTTGCCTTATTTGGTACCTTATGGAAAGGTCAATAGACGAGTCTGATCCGAATTTTTGGAGTCGACTCTTTCCTAAGTAGTGTGACCTCATGCCTCAGTTTTCGATGGTTCATTTCCGTATGAAGTACGTTAGTTTTATGAGATCGCCACAAGGTCATTAGTCAACTGGTCATAGATGGTGTTCTGCTCTGTGAAGTTCGTGAGCGTGCAGTCTTCTAATCAACGAGCAAGCGATAAACACAACCCACTTGGGCAATTTTAAGGATTCAATACGAACCAAGTCTGTCTACCGATCCACTTCCCCTCCTCGTATGGTCCGTGTCGGCCCATGAACTTGCCATGTTCCTGATAATCAGCGTTGTTCTTGCGAGTTATTATTATTATTAATATTATTATTTTGGAGAAGTGCCGATAGATGATTCAATGGACAAACCTCTTTATCTTCAACAAATAGATGGATAATGAAATGTAACACCACGTGCATGGGGAAATTAGAAATATCTTAAACTTATTGCATTTGTGTCAATTTAGTCTTAACCACTTCAATATGGCCGATTTATTTCTAAACCTTTTGGTAATCAATGTAATTCTTTTGACCAATTTTAGAATTAAATCTTTGACGCAGATATTAGCTATTTTATATGGAACAATCCATGTTGGCAAAGACATTTTTTTAATATAATTTTTATGAATTATTTATTTATTATTTAGTTTTTCTTTTCTTTTTCAATGTGATTGTTGAGGGCCACAAATCCTTGGCCCATGACAATGAAAAAAAGGAAAGGAATTATTAAAATTCAGAAAAATTTTAAAAGTTTGAAGAAATTTCAAAGTCAATGATTTTTGTTCAAAATTGACCAAAATGACTAACTTGGTAATTTATTAAAAAATTTATGACTAAAATGTCTATATTGAAAAGTTTATAATTGAACTGACTCAAGTGCAATAGATTTAAGGATTTATTTAGTAATTTCCTCCATGTGGAGGTTCGGCGACAATTTCAATGAGTTACTAGTGATCAATCAAATTGTAGCATTTCATAAGATACATATTTAAATTTTCTCTCCCACATTTCAATTTATAGACATTATAAAAAAAAAATGCCTAGAATAGTAATATAACAAAAATGAGGATTGGGGTTCTTCTTAATATAGTGTAAGTTTTCGTCAAAGTTTACCTCCAAATAATTGAGATATCAACTCTCGATTTCGACGAATGAGACCAGTCCTCCATTGCGTGACTTTTATTACAAACATTAAAGGCAAATATTTATTTATTTCGAATTTGCCTTTAGTTATAAATATATCTAGAGGTGGGAATACCCAAGAAAATAAATTTATTTGCCTCTAAATTTCTTATCAAGGGCGAAATGATGACTTGAAGTGCCAAATACTTGACTTTTTTTTTTTTTGGGGGGGGGGGAGGGGGTCGGTCCAAATACTTGACTTGGAATGTGTTACTTTCTCGTGGCACTCACTCTGTCTTTCTAGATTAACGGATTCAAGTGAGTCGGTTTTCCTTGATATATAAAATATAAATGATTTTGTATGCGAAAAATCAATGATTGAGTAGAAATTTATCTTAAACATTTATATCTCTTGGAAAAATAAGTCAAATCAAAATATTTTCATTATCAAGAAAAATGTTTAGATATAAATTATTATTGATAATGAATTCATTCTTTCGTTGCAACTCATTGGAAATTTTTTTCTCAAAATAGTGATTTTTGCTCGATGATTAATTCCGCCCAATCCTAGCAAAGAACGCCCGAATTTAAGATTGCCGATTGCGTGCGGTTTCCGCGTGCGAACATTGACGTGATGATCGGGGCTTGTTGAACTCGTGGGCTCTTTCTACCCACGTTTGCTGATGTCCACTCGTGAGGGACCAATGCGAATCGAGCTTTGTCGGACGATTAAGGATCGAGATTTCCTTTTCCTGAATTAAGCCAATGATGTTTCTCCCCCCCCCCCAAATAATAGCTAACGAGGCATCAGATTTGACACCCGAGTTTTACTTTTATGTATAGTTTGGAGGACCGATTGATCACCAAACGATTGATATGCATGCAATAATTTTCGTATACGTCTCCTACTAAAATCAATTTTTCGGTAAACCTTTTTCGTTTTGAAGTTGAAGTTTTATCCGACGTACGTAAATAAGATGGGATCGTTTATATGTATCACGGAGATATTCAAACGAAAAGATTGGATATTCATACTAGCGTCTAACTGCGATGCGCTTTTCCTCTCTTCTTCTCCTTTTTTGTCAACTACTCCTGTCTCGTCATTAGATATTTATGCAATGAAATGGTCATGTGAGATCTTCAATCGTAAGTGGGTCATTAAAGTGGTGGAGTGTTGATTGATGGATGGCCAAGGTCCTTTTGATTTATATTGATTTTTACGGGGGAAATTACCTAGAAAGTAATAAATTTATTATATATCAATCAATTTAATTATCAACTTTTTAATTTGGCTAATCTAGTCCTAAATATTTTGATGATTTGACGGTTTGAAAGGATTTCACTAGCAAATCATCAAAATGTTTAATACTAAATTTAAAATTTTATGACTAAATTGATCGTTATTCAATATGTTTAAGATTTTTTAGACTTTTTTTCTCCATTTTTGCATGTCGTTTTACTTGTGTCAGTTGAGAAAATGGTTAGGGTGAATGAAAAGAACCAAAAAAAAAAAAAAAAAACTATGTAGATGGGGCAATAATTAAGCTTTGAATTAACTTTTATATGGTAATTACATTACATAAATTTATTAATCTACCCATACCTATTGTAACTTTTTTTTGGGGACAGTAATACCTATTGTAACTTACAATCATGCTAGTTATGCTATAAAAAGATTATGTTGTGATTTCAAGATGTCATCAAGCACAATAATTTGAAGATAAATCGCGATTTCAATTCCTTTATTTTTATGTCAATAAAACTCCTTTAATTTTGTTCTATTGTCTTCTCCTTGTCAGCCACATGAGAGTTTTGCTTTTGCTTCATTTTGGATATAAGTCTCGATGATGTCCTTCTCATTGAAAGTACATCGTGACAAAGATTTTTTATTTTCAAAATAGTTGTTTTTCTAAAAATAATTTTCAAAATAGATTTCTCTCTAACCATTCACCAAAATAAACTTCATAATCACCTTTACCTTTCTATGTTTTAGATAGAGAGGCAACACCGAATTAAAATCCAGTGGTTAGACGCACGCAAAATTATACTCAGACTTTAGTTATTTATGATAAATCGATTCAAGAAGAAAGTACAGATCATGGAAAGTCTTAGAAAGTGATTTTAATAATTTAAGAGAGAGGGGGGTAAAGATGACTGAGATCAAGCGTGTGATGATTAGGCAATCTGGCCAAGTGATGTGACATTGGGAAGTCCGTTTTGACATATAGTTTAGGGAAATATCTTTATTGGGTATTATTTTTAAAAAAAAATGTAGCAGTCTTCAAGAGCCGTGCCGTGTGGTAGTGAGAAGTCTAGTTTGACATATGATTTGGGGAGAGATCTATTTTGGGAACTATTTTTTGAAAGAGATCTAATTTGCGGGGAAAATCCGTGACAACACTTATAATTTTATTTCGAAAAGGAATTTTCATTAAATCCATTGTCGGCGTAAAATATAAGCTACACTATCATTATTAAGTGATCGATATTATGGAAGAATTCGGTTGGAAAACCAACGATACACATATGTATAAATCATCTAACGGTGGATATGTAGACATTTTTCTACATTAATTGAGGGCCAAATAAATATCTAAAGAGGAAAATTGACTTTGACGCTTTCATGTCTATCTTTCTTTCCACAGAGTCATCAAAGCCGATGTGACTCATTTGTCACATCATCAACTTAACAGAATACATTATTGACTAGCATAATGTTTGATTGGGAGCACCTTATTTTGAATATGGATATTTATATATATTGACTTTCGTTAATCAAAGGTTATTCTAAAATTTGATCAAAGCGGCACAGTGCGTAAGTATCTTTTTGAAAAGTCCACTTTAGAACGAATTCCCAGTAAGCTTGATAAAGTACCATTGACGTACCGGCCTTAGTAGTTGGTCGAGGGTCAAAACTCGATTTGCAAAAGTCGCAAGTTTGATTTTCCCCTCCTCCTGTTCCTAGCTCAGAAAAAATCCCAGTAGTTCGGCAATGGACAAGTTTGAGCTTTGGCATATTAGCCGTCGCGACGTTCTCGGAAGCATCTTGCGGAGCCGCGATGAGGAGCTCGGCCGACAGCCCCGAATCCCGGGCCTTCTTTCTCTCTCTCTCTCTTCTCTCTTCTCTCAATAAAGAAGTGAGACTGAGCATTCTCCTGCCTGTCAAATATAATTCATGTCCTGAGCTTTGTCCGTTGATTGAGGTGAGGCTATATATGACAATGCAATCAGAAAGGGCGTGGCAATAGTGACTTTGGTTAATTTGGTAGGGAATTCCCACGTTCTCCCAAGCAACTAAACCCATATGTATGACAACTGTTGGTTCGTTAATGGATTCCCTCGCAAATCATAATGATGCCTTGAGCAAGAATAAGAATTGAGTAGTACAACTAAGAATCTCGAAAGGTTAGTTGCAGCTTCACAAAGGAAGAAGTCATTGGCCCCGCTGAAAAAGAGAGGGGAAATAAAAAATAAAAAAAGAACACTGCCGAATACACGAGGACATGATACCCACCCGACACATTTGGTATTTCTCCTTTTATAGGACGGTGGGTGTTATGACCTCCAGATTCCTCCGATTATGAAATTTCGTTGTTTAAACATGAAATCTATCTTGTAACAAAACACGATATCCGTCCTTAAATGGGCTCGACGCGATTTACTTCGTTGTTTGAACATTAATTTTACCTTGATGTGTTTGGATCGAAGCGAAGGACAAATTAATGCAACCAGTTTTGTGCAGCTTTTTAAGTCCCTCCTAGTCCATCTAATAATGGACGGATTCGTGCAACTAATGAAGAAAAAAATTGCTTTTTTTCCGCACTTACCTCTATTTTATCTCAGGATTTAATAACATAAAAGTATATTTAGGTCGCCTTTGTCTCCATTTTCATTCTGTTCCTTTCTTATCTCCTTTCTTTTCTTTTCCTTCTAAATTATTCGAATCTCTTCTTAACTGGAGCACTTAATCGCCAAACGAATGCGACCAGACTCCCCCGCGCCGGAGCCAAGAAAGGTAAAACACATGAAGCACACTTAAAAGTCTCAGCGCTCACTATTACATCTAAAATCAGGTTTAACTCTTCAATGAATAAGGACATTCAAGGAACCGAACAAAAGAAAGAAGACTCGCGGCCGAACCGCTCCCTATCGAACGCCCTCGACGGAACCGAGAGATATTCTGGCGCTTCCAGAGCACGGACGACTCTATGACCTCATTGATCGCAGGATAAGCATATAAGATGATCATCGCGATCCTCACCTCCTCCTCCTTCGGCAAGAGATTAGGTGGAGTTCGCAATCAACAATCACAGCTCACGCACAGCATCGTAATGTACGAAACGAGGGATTAAGTAAAGTGCATAAAAACTAGGAACACGAATCGTGGGAGGGCGGGCGTGCGTGCATGTGAGGTGCGCCGATCAGGGGCGGGATGGCAAATTGGGAGTTGGGGGGGGACGGGACGGGCGATGAGGGGGGAATTTTCATTTTCACGAATTAGGACAAAAGGCCACGCACGTTCTCTCTTATCCCTCTCCCTCAATCCACAAACCACACACTACAACACTACCCTCTTAAATTGGTGGGGCCCACCTCCCCCCAACGCCCCTCCACCCCTCCCAGCTGTACCAATGGGTTGTTGTCTGCCCCCTCATCTCTACTTTGTGGGGCCCACCTTTCTCCACCCCCGTCTCGTCAGCTTCGGGTGAGGCTCGCGCTTACTAGAGACTCATGAGGGCCGGCCTCGCCAGCTTCAGGCGAGGCTCGATCTTGCTAGAAGATCAGGTGAGGGGCACTCGCCTGAAGCTGGTAAGGGCAACCCTAGCCAGTCGTCACTTGTGCCTGATCGTCGGTCATTATCAAAGCACAATAATCAATTAAGGAAGAAGGAAAAGAAAATAATAGAAAAATATTATAATAAAAAACTATAGGAATTGTTCACACCAGAGTCAATTATGTCACGTAGTACTCCAGCATTCACATCAATAATTTTCAACCAAAATTAACTGGGTAGATTATATTTGTAAATTGTCAAAAAAATTATGACCAAATCGAAAAGTTTAGGACCGAGTTATCGTAAATACAAGTTTCTTCTACATTTCACCTTGTTTCAAGGAGTTATAACTCTCTCTCTCTCTCACAGATTGAGAAGTTACATGATCTATGGATCATGTATATCATTGATCGAGTGTGATATATCATGAGATCCACATGATCAATAATGTTTCTGATTCATGTGGTCCATGGACCATACAATCTCTCTCCCAAATCGTCTTCTTGAAGCTAAAAAGAATTGCCGGGAGGATGTTGTTACTTCCTCGAATGAGATAGTTGCATGAGGCTCTTACATGTCCTACCTAAACCTAAGGATTAGTTCCCAAGGAGAAACGTTAACAAAACTTAACAGTGTCGGGACCAAGGCACTGTCAAGGACTCAGCTATATAAGCTGTATCGACGACTTCTTTTCCCGAAAAGGAAAAAAGTTTAAACCTAAACACGAGGGACGAGGGACCCGTTACATTAAATGTAAGGATGAAAGAATTGGGTGCAAACTAACTCAATCATGAACGAAAATTAGCCACGTCATCAACCTAACCCCTCTTTATATTTATGCTCCACATAAAATGTGGGGAAAATCTTGAATGAAAGTCTAAAGTGTGTTCAATTTTTCAAAAAAGGATTAAAAGTAAATATTATTTCAAATAAGAGTCTGAAATAATTATGTCAGTTTCATTTAATATTCTAACATCGCTAGCCGACCAAATCTTTCAACTAGTGAAAGGTATTTTCGTTCAAAGATAATTTTTGTAAGTTTTTCTTCCTTTTCTTCCTTGTTGTATCTTCTTCTTCGTCATGACCTCGTCATGACATTGCCAGCCGCTGAATCCGAGACCGTAATCATCCTCGACCCAATTGGAGAAAGTGAGAGCTGAGGCATAATTCGATTGGCATCTCAATAAAATCCGCAAGATTTCGTCATTACACGGATGGGAAAGGAGCGATTTTAGGTCATTACGTAAGAGCGCAAGATGGGGACTTGAGTTCTTGAGAGATGAGCAAATGAGGTCGACCAATTTGCTAGGATTTTGGGTCTTGAGAAGCAAATCATAAAGGGGACTCAAAGTTGTTAATTGGCCGCTTTTACCCACAACTGGCAAAGTCATGGCAATAGAGCGCTTGCCACAATGGCCTCTCCAAATCTAGGCAAGGCTAGGTGAGGGGTGCGACTCTCATTGGCGATAGACAGGGCTTTGTGGCCCTCACCCACGGCTTGCACCACAAGTGTCACTTCAATACTAAGGTTGGTTATTCTTGCATATGGCTCTAGTTGCTAAGGTTGTTGCTTTGGCCACTCTTCCTTGTTCATCTTGCTAGACGAAAATGAAGATGTATAGGGAAGAAAAGACAGAAATAAGGAAAAAAAAAAAAAAAAAAAGTTTGTCTTTAGATGAAAATGCCTTGGACTGGCCAGAATATTTCGTTAGTCAATGAGATTAGACCCTTTTTTAGAATTGCTATGATTACTTTAGACCTTTATTTGAAATAATATTCACTATATGCTCTCTTTTGAAAAAATAAGGGTAATTCGAGCCATTATTTGAAGTTTTCCCTAAAATGTCGTTTGATCTCCAATAGTATAATTTTTTTAGCAACATCCTTTATTAAATGAGTTCTAAACTTTTCAATTTTACCAATTTACTCGTCATCTTTGCATGCCATTTCAATGTAATCCTTTATGAAATTTTGTCAAAAATGGCTTGTGTGACGATTCAATCATCATTAGTCGTCCTATGTAGCACGTCTACATGTTAGCAATTTTCAGCAATAATAATCAAAATGATTCAACATAATTATATCCACGTCGAGCTGTTTGTGAGACTCGACTTAGATGGAAAGGGGGAGCGTTAATATATATGTTTGATATCCTATCCGATGTGTGTTTTTTCAACAGTTTAGGTCTTTTAAATAAAGACTGTTCGACAATAGCAAATTCATTTCTCCAGAAAAGAAAAGATAAAAAGATAAAATGCACGGAACAAAAATGAAAATGTTTAAACAAGTCCCACGTTTGATTGGAGTTTAAATGTTTATACATTGCTACAAAGTTTGCACGTTTGGTTCGGACGGATGAGTAGGAACAGAATCACAACTGCAAGGGTCAATCCCTTTTTCCCATGTTTGGATCAAATTGCGATCATGGAATCCTCAATTCCGAAAGAATGTTGATTCCACCAACTTGATGGAGTTGTTCTTCCACTACTTAAGCCATGGAATCGACTTCCTTTTCAAAGCTAAAGCTATTTAGGACAACATAATTCATTCGATTATAAATAGCGGCAAATCATACTACTAAACAAAATCAATAAAATATTGATAATTAAGATTGATTATTATACTTTATATTTTACTCTTCATAATCATCTTAGGCATTAGATTCTTAGAGGGTATGCATAAGATTAGTTGATTTACTAACTATTATTAGATAACATTAGATCAATTATTCATTTTCAATTATAGCTATTGCATACTACATTAAGTTTCCATTTTAAAAATTCTCAAATCTATTCTAAATCCAAAATTAAATTTATGGTCATCTTTCTTTTTATTCCTTTCCCACCATGCTTTTCGTACGACAAAAACAAATGAACCTTTATCCCATCTCATCGTCATGTTAGTCCTTTACCAAATTCCAACTATTCCTTCTTGTTGGAGTTTTTTCTTTTTTTTTTTTTTTTTTTCATTCATGATGTGGTAAATTAAGACAATCGAGACGTAGAGAGCATTCTCAGCGCATCCCTTGTGGATATTTTTTGAGATTATCAAATTATTTTCTTCTTTTTTTGGATTAAACTACTCTAACATCCGTCAAGTTGTGATGAAATTGCTCTACATACCCCGTGTCTCGAAAAAGAAAGAAAGCTAATCAAACACCGCGTTTGGATACACCGGGTCCAAAACAAGGAGTACAAAGAGCATTGATGAGGCAAGAAAGTTTGATATGATGAACACTTGTAGAAAGACCCTAATGCGACTTTCTTTTTTCTGGCCGCCCGGGGAGACTTAAATACAAGTCAAATGAAAGAAGACTATGCCCAAAAAAAAAAAAAAAAAAAAAAAGGTCAAAGAAATAGTTTTTTCTTGTACCAAATTGAACAAGAGAGCACATGAATTTCTCTGAAAACCATTATAGCAGAATCATTCTCGTAAGCCATGATACAGTGACGCTATGATTAGGTTGCCGTTGGGACCAAATGAAATGTGGGTACATCAACACAGACACCTCTATGTATGTGTAAAGTGTCAATTAATTGACCTCGCTATGCCGGTTTCCAATCACATGCAGTCTTATCAAGCCATAGTCATGTGCCACCGACACCTTCCCTTCTCGACAGCTACATACCATCGTTTACTCCAACCAAGAAAAAATAGCGATTCTTATTGCCTCTGCGCTACATTATTAAATCAAGTCTGTAGCTAGAAATATTGAGGATTCCCAGGGTAAATGACGGGGGAAGTTTCTGAAGTTTTGCCAATATTCAATACGGTCCTTTATAGGAGGGCTCCATCTTGTAAACTCAAGTTGAGATTCTCTCTCTCGATCTGATCTGGAAGTCATTTGTTATTTTCATTGATTTTTTTTGGTTTTTTTTTTTTTTTTTTTTTTACGGGCTGCTGATGCTCTCTCTCGCTTGTTGGACATATTTTTCTTTTCCATCGTTAGCAATTAATTCGTTACTTTAGATAATCCAAATCAATAAATCCAATAGGATCAAGGATGAATAAGTTTCTTGCTGCACTAGGAACAAATATACAACTTCTTCAAGCTATGGAAGCTCTTAACTTCCAATAAAATGAGAGCTCTTCTATCCCGATTTAGATTTGGGTGTTCCTTAAAGATGTTTCTATGCTTGTCCAACTTTTTCTAATCTAGACTTAGATTTGGAAGCGTTTTCAACCTATTTTTAAGTGTCTCTATACAGTGATGATAGACACTAAGCCTAGGTATGCACCATCCACTAGGTAAGAAGTAACTTTTGAAAAAAGGAGATTATGGTGTGTGCTTATCAATTATGACGATGTGAGATTTGGCAATCAATCGTTGTTCATTTTGTTTTGATATTGAGATAGATTCGTTCTTATGAGATGAGAGTGTGCTCATCACAATAGTTTGTGTTTTGTTGCTCTATTTTGCTGTTTGAGATTTGTTTTGTTTTGAAACTCTCATTTATTTTCTTGAAATTTGAAGGAAATATTTGCTTTCAATAATATATATATATATATATATATATATATATATATATGATCATTTATGGATTTTCATTCAATATAATCTCTAAATTTTTCAGAAGCAATTAAATACAATTTTTACAACTATAATAATTCTAATATTGTATCAGCAAAAGATCGATATTTTGCTTTTATACTAGAGCAAGCAATAGTAGTCTATTTGTTGTTATGCCATAGGATCAATGCGTCAACCAAAAAAAATAGTAGCCTATAATGGAGTGGCGATCTTAAGATCACCAATCTAATCAGCTTCAAAATAAATTGTCAACTCCAATGTAAGATGAGCATAAAAGTGAAAACCACGAAATAACACACCTTTGATGTAGCAAAGAATTTGAATTACTCCAATAGAATGAGTCATATGGTTGCAATCATGTATTGACTAGTCATATGAGCAGCATAGGCAATGCCAAGTCATATAATAGTGAGATATACAAGACTATAGACCATATGTCGATAGAGTGTATGATTCAAAAGAGCAATTCATTGATGTCACATAGATTTGGGCAAGTGCTTAAGCTGGTATAAGGGAAAAATGGAGGTGGATTGATGTATTTAAGAATTCGAAAGGCTACAACAAAATGAGCTATACATGATGCGTACTGACTAATAATGTGAGTAGCACAGGCGATATCGGGTCAAGTAATAGTGAGATATACAAGATTGTGAATCAATTGTCGATAGAGTATAAAATTTGAAAGAGGAATTTACTTTCGTGCTGTGGGCTTGGGCAGGTGCTCAAGCCAGCATAAGGGAAAAACACAGGTGCATTGAGCCCTCTTATTGGATATTTTTTTTATTTGTTTGTTTCCGCTAAAAAGTTATATAATTATAAAAATGAATGCTGGATCATTTTAGGGCTTTGTATTAGTATGTTTGCTACTTTATCAATGAGTCTTATAGTACCTTGCACCATACATTAGAAATTTCGGATCATTTTATCAAAATAGTGCTCATAAATTCCAAATGTCAAAGTGAAATTATTAATAAAATATAATTTATTAACTTTGTGAATGAGCATTTGAGTAGGGTGGAGCCTCGAGGACCTTGTCTAGCCTTGGAATTTTTTGCCCATGCTCACCCCGCGGGCCTAAGGCATTTCACCCAAGCTCGCCCATTTTTATCTAATGGTCGCCTACTTGTTGATCAACTCGGCAGATGTGACGACAGTCAAGATTGGCGAGGAGGGTTTGTACTAATGACAAGATGGCGAGTAATTCTCGTCCAATTTGGTGGCAATAATTGCGACTGAGTCTAAGGGCGTCGATTGACCATTCTACATGGATTAGTACGAGAGTAAACCTCTCTTCATCTCTCTCGTGTTCTTGAACACCCAAGCATAATACATTATCATCGTAAGATCGGTTTTCCTGACAAACGCCCTCATTCACTCTTGATTTGATGATTAATAAGAGAATCGATAGTTAAAATTCTCAAATCAAGAGCCTATGACGCGGACAATGTCTCCTGTACTCACCCAAATTTAAAAATTTTCCAAATCCCAGTTGCAAAGTAGATCTCCACAGGGGGGAGGCAGAAACCACGACCTAACCCTGGTTAAGTCTACTACACATGGAGGGGTAGATGTTCTGATTCCCCTGTATTTCAAATGTCAAGCTTGTTCCAGCTCAAAATGGCTTATTTATAAAGTCCACCTCTCAGAGAAAAAAGAGAGAGAAATTAAATGAAACTAATGTGAATGATTAGCAGTCAGGTCTCAGGTTAAAAAAATACGTACGTACATATGAAAATAATTATTATTATTATTGATTTTTGGTGGGGTTCCTGGAGATAAATAAAGAAAGAAAGAAAGAAAGAAAGAAAGAAAGGGGGATAAACAGAATCTGCTGCGGTTCTGTGCGGGGCAAAACACTTGGGTGGTGTCAGATTTGAAAAAGTTAAAGCAAAGCCCAATAATGGAAGGCCACGTCACCCCAGATTGGAGCGTCTGTTAGGTTTCTTATTATATTTGATATATATATATATATGATATATATATTGTATAAATAAAATAATTGGTCGAGCCTCTTGAAACAGTAATGGGTCACAGCCATCATGGGTGGCACTGCTTCCATTTCCATTTCTTTCCTTTCCTCTCCTTTTCTTTTCTTTCCTTTTTCTTTTTCTCTTTATTTTCCTTTTTATGTATTCTATTGAGGATTAAGGAAAAATAAAAAAGAAAAAAGAAGAAGGGATAAAGTACAATACGCTCGTCATGGCCGTTTGCTACGACTTCTACGCATACGTTTACAGCTGTGAAAAGCACGCTAAAGCCTCTCTCTCTCTCTCTCTCTTCGGAATTATTCATAAATATTTTATATACATATTATACATCAAGCGACACGTCATGTCAACAATAATAATAGGCAGGACTATGAATTTTCCTCGATCCATAATTGGCTCATAATAAATGGTGGGATTACAAATAAGGGACACGCGCACATTTCAAACTCAATTGAATAAGAAAAATCGGACGGTATCTAGAACCGGATGTGTTCCCGTCCATCCCCTGATCAGAGAGAATCATCCGGGTCCCGTGCAAAAAATATTCTCGAAAATTTTGAGGAAAAAGATTAAGCTACCTCGCACCTTAAAAGAAAAACAGGGGGCGGGGTGACAGTGATAATGAATTTTCCGATCTTGAAATTCTATATTTTTGTCAAAGGAGAGTTGAATGGAATTTGCCACGGGGGGAGCAGAAGGAGCCCATGAATGTCCTTTTAGGCGGCGTACTTGAAATGGTGAAATTGGGGTTTGCCGATCTCATTTGAATTTTCTTTTATTGTAATTACTATTGTTATTTTTTTAATTTATTTTTTTGGGAGGGGGATTAGAGGAATAATAATAAAAAAAAGGGGGGAAAAAGGGGGTGGATTTTTTTAAGGGCTGGTGAAATGGGGGTTCTAACAATTATTAGCAGCAAAGTGAAGTCGCTGACAACACAGCATCTCCTTTGTTTTATCACATTTCCATTCATTCATTCATTCATTCACTCATTCACACCCATCTCTCTCTCTCTCTCTCTCTCTCTCTCTCTCTCTCTCAATCATCATCATCCTCATAATCGTAGTCCCTATCTCTCTCTCTCTCCATCACTTTCTCTCTCTACAACCCATCTCTTTCTTTTTACTCTGTCCATTTTTTTTAATTTTTTTATTTTTTCTCAAATATTTCATTTTTTTATGCTTGTTGTGTGTGCTACAGTGCAGAGTTGATGATTATGCTCCCTTCTCCTTCTCTCTCTCTCTCTCTCTCTCTCTCTTTTCTTTACTGCAACCCCTCTCTCCCCTTCCCTCCCTCTCAACTCTCTCTCTCTCTCTCTCTTTCTTTTCCGAACTGAAAAGAACACAAAACCAAAATCTGAACCCCCTTCTCCCTCCCTCCCTCCCTCTTCTTGCACTAACTCGTAGGAATTCTCTCTCTCTCTCTCCCTCTCTGTCTGCCCCTCCCCTTTAAACATCAACCTCAAATCTCTCGACCCACTTCTCCCTCTCCCTCTCCCTCTTCCTCCCTCGCTTTCTCTCTCTAGGCGAAGCTGCTGATCAAAGTGACCATCTTGTTTTGGAGCAGCAGGAGAGAGGAAGAGAGGAAGCGAGGAATCAAGATCTGCATCTGCATGTCATTCTTGCAGCCCCCCTCCGCCCTTTCTTGAACCCAATTCAGCTTCAGGAGGGTGGAGGAGATTAACCTCCGGAGCGATGCAGCAAGGAGGAGGGTCCCACTCCCACTACGGCGGCCCGCCTCCCCCGCCGAGCCCACCGCCGCCGCAGCCACCGCCGCTCCCCCGCCCCCCTCCACGGCCGCTCCCCACCAGCACCAGCACCAGCAGCACCACCACATGGTGGTTGAGGAGGCCTCCCCGATAAGCAGCCGCCCGCCCGCGCCCTCCGGCCTGGACGAAATCCTGCCGCTCTCGGGCGGCGACATGGACGCCCTCGCCGCGGCGGCCGCGGCGGATGTGGGCGGGAGCAGCGGGGGTGGCGGCGGGAACCGGTGGCCGCGGCAGGAGACGCTGGCGCTGCTCAGGATCAGGTCCGAGATGGACGCAGCGTTCAAGGACGCCACGCTCAAGGGTCCACTCTGGGAAGATGTCTCCAGGTTAGAATTCACATTACTACTTCCCAAAAGTGATGAAATTGAATCTTACTTTCGACTTAATTGCTGAAATCATGTGAACCCCCCATTGCTCTAATAACCATCATCATCATCATCATCATCATCATCATAACATCATTATCGAAACATGTTTATCTCATTTCGATCTTTAAACGGAACCCAACTCCTTCAATCTTCCTCAGATGATTATCTCACTGCCAGGCGATTCAACCTGTCCTTGTACCCAGATGGGTTCTCTCTTCTTCTTCTTCTTCTGCTGTGGGTAGCACATGGTTTCCTCTCTTTCTCTCTCTCTTTCCAACGCGACTCACGAGCTGTCGAGCAGGCATCTGGGCATCTTCTCATGTTTTCCCTTCTCTCGAATTCGAGAGATTTTTATTTGTTTTGGGTGGGTTAAGCTTTCTCCAAATTTAGAAATAGGCCAAATCAAGTGCATGAGCTCTGGACCAATCCTCTCGCCTCCTCACTCTCTCTCCTCTTTTTCGAGAATTTTTATTTTACATGTGGATGCGAAAAGCATCTTGATCTGTACCGCTCCTCCTCCCTCCCTCCCTTCCCTTACTTCGAAAAATACTGAAAATCCCGAGAACAATTCTCCCCCCCGAAAATTCATCATTTTTTTTTCCCTTCTCTTCACAACTTTTTTCCCCCTCTCTAGGTTCTTTGTTTAGTACTGCACTTTCCAATTATACAATAATAATAGCGACACTCAAGTTTTTTTTGTTAATGGTTTCAGCAGTGGGCTTAAGTTGCCATCAAGTTGGGTCACTATTTTGCATTTGGACGTGTCTCATCTCATATCTCTTTCTCTCCCTCTCTCTCTCGGCTTTTCTTATCTTCTTCCTTTTTTTTTTTTTTTTTTTTTTTTTTTTTTTCGGGTTCGTATGATCTCCTAGTTGTCTGCTACTTGACAAGACGGAGATTACAAGCCTTGATCTGGGATTTTGATCTCATGCATGACATCAATCTCCGTTGAGAGAGAGAGAGAGAGAGAGAGAGAGATTCACTAAGCAACTTATTTTTTTAATGTTTGTTTATGGGACTGTTGTTGCAGAAAGCTAGGTGAACTTGGATTCAGAAGAAGTGCCAAGAAATGCAAGGAGAAGTTCGAGAACGTCCACAAGTACTATAAGAGGACCAAGGAAGGCCGTGCTGGTCGTCAAGACGGCAAGACCTACAAGTTCTTCTCCGAGCTCGAAGCCCTCCACAACGCCGCTGCCGGCACCGCCGTCGGAATGTCAGCAGCTTCAAGTGGTGGTGGTGGTGCTGCTTCTAGCACTGCAGCCCTGGGCGGTCTCTCGGTATCCCCAGTTTCGACGGGGATATCGTTCGCCAACCCCGTCCCAATCTCCACTGTCCGCAGCCAGCCTCCTGTCTTGGCGCATCTGCCGACCCATACCCACCACATATTTGCACCCACAACAGCACCCGGTCTGGCTACCAGGCCGGCAGCCACAGCAGCGATGTCAGCTAGCCCGATGGGAATGATCTTCTCGTCAAACAGTTCATCCTCGTCTGGGAGATCGGAGGAGGACGATGATGACGAGGAGGATGAAGAGGAAGGCGAGCCATCCACCACGGGCAATAGCCGCAAGCGGAAGAGGGGGCCAGGAGAGACGAGTGGCAGCGGTGGGAGAAGCCGCCGTAAGATGATGGAGCTATTTGAGGGACTGATGAGGCAGGTGATGCAGAAGCAGGAGGAGATGCAGAAGAGGTTCTTTGAGGCCATAGAGAAGAGGGAACAGGATAGGTTGATTAGAGAGGAGGCGTGGCGGCGGCAGGAGATGAATAGGCTGGCCCGGGAGAATGAGATCGCGGCTAAGGAGCGTGCCGCCTCCGCCTCAAGGGATGCAGCCATTGTCTCATTCTTGCAGAAGATCACAGGCCAGACGATCCATCTGCCGACCATGCCAGCTACCATGCCGGCAGCAGTGATGACTAGTGTTCCGCCTCTCTCTCAGACCCCACTGCCCAAAACACAGGTTCAACCAACCCATGCTGCTCCTCATCCACAACCGCCGATGCCACCACCTCCAACGTATCAAGAGCAACCGCAGCAGCAGCGACAGAACATCGAGGTTGTCATGCACCCGCTGCCCACTTCGACTGAAATAATCATGGCCGTCCCGGAGCAGCAAGTACCACCGCAGTCTCAAGAACTCATCCTTAGTGGCGGAAGTGGAGGGGAGCCGTCATCCTCTTCGAGGTGGCCTAAAGTGGAAGTGATTGCGCTGATAAAGCTGCGAAGTGGGCTTGAGTCGAGGTATCAAGAGGCTGGCCCTAAGGGGCCGCTCTGGGAGGAAATCTCTGCCGGCATGGCGAAACAAGGGTACAAGAGGAGCGCCAAGAGGTGCAAGGAGAAGTGGGAGAACATCAACAAGTACTTCAAGAAAGTGAAGGAAAGCAACAAGAAGCGGCCCGAGGATGCCAAGACCTGCCCGTACTTCCACGAGCTCGATGCCCTTTATAGGAAAAAGGAACTTGGCGGTGGCGGCACAACCAGCGGCGCAGCTGCCACCTCCGGGTCCACGGGGTTTAGGGCCGAGCAGTCTCCGAGTATGGCGAACTTGGAAGCTCGCCCGGCAATTGCTCAGGATCAGCCACCGCCGCCGCCGCCGCAGCCACTGGCGGCAGCACAGGTGGGTGAGCCCGAACGTAAAGATGGAGGCGGTAATTCAGGGGCACAAGAGAGGACGGTTGAGGAAGGAAATGGAGGATCGCTTAAGAAGGTAAATTTTTCTTGTAAAAAAAGTGAGAAATGTCCATCTCTAATTCCATAATTTGGTAAAAAAATTTACGTTCGTGGTTGATTCAATCCATGTTCAGTTTGAGGGCTGATTATTTTTTTGGGATTTGAAGCCAGAAGACACCGTGAAAGAGCTCATAGGGCAAGGGCAGCAACAAAATCAACACTTGGACTCGGATCTACAGCAGTTAAGGGTAAATAGCAGTAATTACAATGAAAAAAGATGGAGGAAGGCGACAGCGATAATATAGAAGATCAGGAGGAAAATGAATTGGAAGAGGATGATGAAGAAAACGACGAGGATGAAGAATTGGAGGAGGAGAGGAAAATGGCCTATAAAATCGAATTCCAGAGGCCGAACGCATCAGCGCCCCCGAATGGCGGAGGGAATGGGGCGCCGCCGTTTTTAGCCATGGTTCAATAGGGCCTCCACCGGTGCGACGGCAGTTGGTGGTGGTGGTGGTGGTGGCAGTGGCAGTGGCGGCGGCGGAATCCACCACCCTGCAAGATTGTACCATATACACACATGTATCTGCTTCAAAAAGCTCTTTTAAACATACCTTGAAATTATTTTTAAGCTCAAAGCCTAATAAATTTAACATTATTGTTCCTTTTTTTTTTTTTTTTAATCATTTCCCCCCTTCTTAATTTCCATCCTTTCTTATTCTTCCCTCCAAAACACCCCAATCCTTCTTCATCATCTGTCTTCTTTGGTAGAAAGTCGAGGAGGAATTTTTCACCGGCGGAGTTCTTCCAAGGCACCATAAAGAGTTTCTATCGCGACCGCCCCGCCCCTCTCTCCAATTCGTTTAATTCATTTGGTGAATAAGATGCAGCAACTTGGGAGGCAAAGTGGAAGGAAAAATGGGCATCGAGAAAGGAAGAGAATAAAGCTTTTAGTGAAGAGGAAAGCAGCATTTCATTCTTGAAGAGGTGAGAGAGAGAGAGAGGAATTCAGAGGAAGCCACTTGAAAGGAGAGGCACATGGAAGGAAGGAAGGAAGAAGAAGAAGGAGTTGATCTCCTTTGTTCGTTTCTGCTCGATATAATTGCTTAGCTTTGGATTCTCTCTCTCATCTTCTTCGGTTGTATGAGCTCAAAAGCAGCTGGGTCTTTTGTTGTTTCTTCATCTCACTTTTGATTTATTGCAATTGTATAATAACTCTCATTGTCCATGTTAATTAATTTAACCCTTTCCTTCAACAATTTTTCCATCAACTTCGGTTGTCTCCATCTTTTGAGTTCCCGCATTTGTTTATTCACCTGATGAAAGGAGTGATTAGGTTGATTTAATGTGAGGAGGATCTTATGTTATGTCAAAGTGGTGCCATCTGCCTTTGTTATAATAATATGCGGCAGATCACGAGCAAGAGCGGTCGTCATTTGATAGCTTTGTTATTTTCGTTTTTGGCCAAAGATGATTCCAAGGGTTAGAATTTAAACTCGTGACGGGCCAATTGGAATTTTCGGGTTAGAGACACGACCGGTATCTGATGAAATTCCCGCGAATTATTCGCCATGTGATTAGGTACTTTCCCGACTACATCATGCAGATGACATGGATTTCGATTCTTCTTTTGATTAACATGAAAAAAAGCAAACGCTGCCCTTCCCTGTCTTCCACGAAATGTTCTCTGGGTTTTGAGAGAGTTTAATGTGATGATCCGGCCATGTTTTAATCCTGGTTTTTCGGGCAGAAAGTGTCGGCGTTTTCCTATGTCTTGTACGTAACAAGATCATAACAGAAACGATGGCAATTGTTAAGTTTGCCGATTAGTACCATGATTCGGTTAATTGTCTGTCCGGTGTTGGACGGATTCTCTCTCAAATCGGGCGATCCCATCGGATGAATTTTAGTTCTCGGTAGCTTTCAGATGCGCATGAGCTGCGGTTGCGCCAGTGGAAGTATCAAAGCTTTTATTTATTCGTCCAACTCAAAATTTGAGTTCCTATATTTTGTCAGTCGTCGGTGAAAAGAAAGGAAGAATATCTCCAGGTGGCTGGCGCTCTGATGCAAGAATCGGATCGTCGTTCCGTTGATAGGCGAGATGCTTATAGCCTTACACAAATCCAATATGCTGGAACTGTACTGCGAAACTTAATTTGCACGTCAGTAACTTAGTAGGGGATTGAATGAAATATATGATTTTTGTGAAGATATATTCTAGAAAGGATAATAGTCAGGTGCAATTCGATAGAAAATATTATCATTTCGAAACTAGAAAAAAAAAAATAACTATAACGAGGAAAAAAAAGGAGGATACACAACTAATCGAAATTTCATCAAAAGTCAAACATAATTGATCTCCAATTAAATGATGGTTTTTGCATTGATCAAATCTAGCAGAGCAACCGGTTCTATGAACTCAAATTAATCGGGGCCACATTGATTCACATGCATCGAGTGTGGACAAAACTTGACTCACGGTTGGTATTTCAGTCAGTTTTAAAAATTAGCTTGGCAAATCTTACCAACTATAAAAATGTATTATTTTCTTAAATAACATATTCTTCTTCTTTCTTTTTTTTTAAATAAAAAAATCTCCCATGAACATCATTTCCAACTGGCAAAACAACATCAACTGTGCCAACTAGGCCAAAAAAGATGGGGGGGTTTTCCCATCTGCACAGTACTCACCAGCAAGAACCTCAAACCTATCAATTCCAAGGAGATGCCCTACCATGTGCCTCTCTCTCTCTCTCTACCCCCTCCTCCCACAAACTCATTCTGCCTTTCTCTCACTTTTGTTCCCTTCTTTAATCTCACACAAGAGGGTGTGAATGACATCTAACCTCTCACGCCCCTTCCTTTCTATCTTCCTTTTTTTCTGTGGGTACTTCATGGAAATTTACATATATTCCTTTAATTATGCACATGAAGCCATCCCCCCCATGTGGACCTTGTCATAATTTCTGACCTTAGGTTAGTTCCCACTTCTTTTTCTCTTTCTTTTTCCCCCCCTTTTTTTAAATTGACTTATACACGTATAAGATGTCCGGAGCACATGGGGGGTAGAGCAAAATGGTTGGTATTTAAAAAAAAAAAATTGTGTAGGTACGGTCCCAGGCTGTACACTTTTGATCTACTACTGATTAGTTTAATTTTGATGACTTGCTTTGTTATAATAATGCTGTTTTAGCAGTAAGGAGGAAGGGATGGTAATGGTGGGTACACATGACACCTCCTGATCTCCCACAGCCAAAAAATAAAAAAAAATAAGATTTATGCTTAACTTGAAGATTCAGGAACAGGTGGTGAATTGGAGTATAAATGTGTACCACCCCTTTTGCTTGTCCCACTACACAAGATACATCAAAAAGTTAGGGGGCAAACAAGAAAGAAAGAAAGAAATTAATTACAGCATGATCACGAAGGCCATGTGAGTATATATCATAAACTAAACCCTTCCTTGTTTTGGTGTAAACCGCAGCGTTTGTCATGATGGGGTTGGGTTTGAAGAAGCCACGTGATGATGACGAGCTCCCCGTTTTTCGCATCTCGGGAACCTTTCTCCTCTCGGTAGTAGATTAGACATTGTTAAGAGATATCATATGGTATGGAAACATAGAGAGAATCGACATAATCATCGTAATCATTTCCGTCATAGGAAGATATTCCCCAGAAAATCCTAAATATCTTTAATAGATATACCGCTAGCGTGATGGACTAGGTGTATGAATGCGAATTTGGGGATTTCATCTTACTTGTTTATCGTGGCATTCAATGTGGGTTTTTGCGGTTTCTTGAATTGTGGGTGCAGCCCGCGAGCTGAAAATTCGGGAGGCGATCACGGTATTTGGCATTGTCGTGGAGATTTTGGGTAGGAGATGCGTGCTTCAGATCGATCATTACCCTTTTCGATCGAATTAAAGTTGTGCCGACTAATTAAGTTGCTAGTCCATTTCATGCGTGAATCCGAGTGGGGATCGGATTGTAATCGACTTGCATTACGTTTTTTGCGTGAGATGATGGGGAGGATGAGTGGAGAAGTAACGAAATAGAAAATGAAACGTGACGACGGGAGTTTTTACTATTGTGGAGGTATTTAGAAGTTATTCCGATTAGCTTTGCCTAAACACGTCTCCTCTATCCAGCTGAGCTAATCAAGCAAAAGATAAAACTATGTCGAGCTCCTAGGGAATCTTTCTCCTCTTTCCACATCTTCGCAATTAAACAATTTTCATGTTTAGGGCAAAATCCGAAACCAGAACCATGTCTACGTGATCGAGTGCAATGGCGTGCATTTCACAAGGCTGGCCAAAATTAGTCATTGACTTAAAATCTTAAGGAAAAGTATGAAAAAAAAAGTTTTAAACTTATTACATTAGTATTAAGGAAATGTTTGGTAATGTGTCAAATAGTACATGATCATATTCTTTTTTTCTCAAAATCAAAAAAGAACATAAATCCTTATGGTAACATTTTTGTTCCTGCAAATAAATTTGGAACAAAATCAATAAATTAAAAAAAATATATTACTTTTTTGTTCTCGGGAACAACTTCAAAATCAAACCCAAACTTATTTCCTCTTCTTCTTTTTTTCCTATTTTCTTTTCTTCTTTTCTTTTCTTTTCTTTTTCTCTCCTTTTCTTCTTCCTCTAGTTAGTCGTTAGCCACATCATTGGCCAACGATTGGCTAGATGAGGTCTAGTGAGGCTCCCCCAAGGCCAGTGACCTCACTTGCTCTCATTCAGTGATGGCCGATATTGGCTAAAGGAAGAACAAGAAAAGCAAAAAGAAAAAATGTAATAAAATTATTTCAAAAGTTAAATAAATTCTTTGTTACAAAACAATTTAAAAGTTGTACCAAACGCATTTCTATTCTAGGAATAGAAATTTTGAACAATTATCAAACTCATTTAAATACTCGAAACTCGTTTAAGGAACATAATTATAATAAACTACTTTTGAGCAGAAGTTGCTCTTAAAAATAGAATAGTTACCAATTGCACCATAATTTAACATAACATTTTGATTGGACTTCACATTAGTACCAATTTAGTCCATCTAGGCCATAAATTGTTGACATGGACATTGCGCGCTAGTGTTGGTATTTTTTAATGATATTTTGAGTTTTTATCTTTTTCTATTTATTATATTATTATTTTTGCCTTCATTTTGGCCAGTGAGGCAACCCCTACCCAGATCTAGCAAGAGACTTCGCATCCTCACCTATGGCTGATGAGGCCATCGTTGCCTTGTTGATCGCAAGTAAAGGCGTGAAGTCCCTTCCCAAATCTACATGAGGGCAGCTTTGCCCATGGCTGGTGCGGCTGCAAAGCCCTAGGGCAACGGCCTTCGCAACTCTGATGGCTCTAAATTTGTCAAGGACCTAGGTGAGCTTGCCATTCCTTGCTAGCCAAGATGAAGGGAAACAAAGATATAAAAAAGAAAAGTAAAAATTATCAGTATCGATTGTGCCACAATAGGACAGCTAATGTCCACATTAACGATCTCCCACCTAAATTGGTCAAATGGATTAAATCGATATCGACATAAAAATTTTTAGAACTAAATTAGTTCAATTCAAAAATTTATAACTAAATCGATAAAAACGTAATAAGTTTATGATTTTCTTGATATTTTTTCCAAAATCTTAGCGTGGTAATTTTGGCCTTTTCTTCCTTCTGCGTGTTTTTACTGACACGATTTGGAGGTGATAATAGATGTAACAAGAGAATCATCACACCCTATAGTTCGATCATAGGCTAATAATGTCGCATCGGCTTCCCTCGGTCACTTAACATGCACAGGAATGCGTGCACATGCAGATGTCCCTCGTTCTTATTATAATCAACCTAGCAGGAGAATAGAAAAAGATGAAAATAGATGAGAGAACAAGTATGGCGACGCGTTTTTGTAGGGCGAAAGATACCGTTCGGTGCGAGCAAACATTAAATATTCGGATCATGTCGCCAACACAACAATGGAGAAGCAGAAGATCGTATCATCAGATTCCTTTGGGGCTGATTTGAGATGAGAATTGGACATTTTAAGTTGTTGGCAGCGTCAAATTATTGTCCCTTGCCGGCGAGAAAATTAAGAGGGAAAATAAATTGGGAAGGGGCCCAAACCATCTACCCACCTTGGGTAGGGAAAGGGGGTTTCCAAAATTGCAAATTGCAAAATCTTTTCACCGTGTGACAAAAGGAAGAGAAATGACTTGGTGTGACCCTCACGCCGTCTTTAATTACCAACCCAATAGTCATCATTGAATCTTCCAAAGTACTACGTTGCATCCGGAAGTTGCTTTGGACTGAAGGGATCAGACTATAAAGCAGAAGCCAGAAACATATCTATTATATTTACATTCTCACCTTTGAATAATCAACCCGTGACATAAATTATTTCTAAGACTAATGGCGAAAGCTAAAATAGTTTTTTACACTGTCGGCGCACCTGATGATAGTCACCGAGAAAGTAAGGCTAGCTTGCCTTGGGAAGTGGAACATTGACGCCCATCAGATTTGCTCTCAAAAGGCAATTATTATCTAATCATCAAAATCGAGAGAGGAGGAATCCAAACCCACTAATCATGGCGAGGTATCGTGCCCACATGTTACCTTAGGTCCCTGGTTTTATCAACTGTGCAATTATACTTCCACGGTGGTATGGCAATTAAGAAGCCTGCCCAATCAGGCAAGAGTCTCAGATCCTGATCAAACTCATCGAAACTAAGTACTTTTTATCTGGAAAAAAAGGTACACGAAAAGAACACGTAATGTGGTTGTGGATAAAGAAACATTTAGAGGATGGACCTATTTCCAAGGCCTTGCATTAGCATCGACAGTCATCACACAAGCAAAACAGGAAAAAGGAAAAAATTGTGGGGCGGGCACAAATGGGTATCTAGAAGCAGAAGAAAGAGACTAAAAAATGAGAGCTATGGAACTTCTAACATAAAGAGATTCATAATCTAAGCTATAGCTAGGAGTTAGGGATGTGCCTAATCCAAGCACTGCTTGCTCTTTGTTCTTTTCATCTTTGCCTTAAACCTCGACTTCGTCATGAGTGTCTGTACTGTATTCACAAAGTTGCCGACTGCCATTATGACCAAGAGCATTCCACAGAATATGACCTGCCAAAACCAGGTTTCATGTGCTTGATTTCTACAAAAGTTGCCCGTCTATTCCAAAAAGGTTGTGATTGAATGAAGGAAAAGATACCAATCATTACAAGCATCAAATGCATCACGCACCTGCCATTCGGAAGCCATGCCGACAAAAGCAGTTCTGAGCAGCAAAAATCCAACGTATGCCTCAAAACCCTGAAGTACAGTTCAGAAGAAGCATGAGTCATTTATTAACAAAAGAATCAGTCCAGTGCACAAGTTCTACTCTTCAACATGATAGTATCATAGTCTCGAGATAATCATCTTAAGCATACATCCACCATTTCAGAGAAGGCCAAATGTTCAAGTCAAAATGCTTTTGTGTGAAAGGTGAGCACGCACACGAGAGAGAGAGAGAGAGAGAGAGAGAGAGAGAGAGAGAGAGAGAGAGAGAGAGTTGTTGTGGCTATCTGGGATCCATATCGTAATCGCCAACATAGCCCTAGGATAGATCATCCTATCAGTACAGAACTTTCGGGTTCTTAAGCTTGTTTTCCTCCACGCAGGAAGAGTTTCAACATGAAATTCCATTCTCAGCTAAATAAACAAATACAGGCTTATAGGTTGTTTAACAATTTATAGCTTTATTGAAATGAACAAAGAGCTGCTATTTGCAAAGTCCTTTGCTTATCAGATGCATGTCTGACCTGCAAAATGAAAAGTATGGGACACAGAAGCCACAACTGGCCTTCCACACCTGCTGTTTCTCCCCAAACAACGTCCATTCTCTTGGCCTGAATCAATTGTTAAAAAATTAGCTTTGGTCCTCAAGATAAAAATTATGGACAAGCAAGTGAAAAATCAAAACACAAAATACTTTGAACAAACAAAATATGATGCTATAGTATACAACCACATAAAGATTATGTTTGTATCTAAGCACCTTTCCCAATGCAATACGAGTATATAGTCTCTGACGTTGGTATCTATTCTGTAGAAGCATTGCCACTCCTTGCAGTATGGCCCATTGCAGGAAAAGTTGCACTCCTCTCTGCAATAAATTCGAACTGATCATCCAAAACTCAGAGACCGAATTTGAAGCATTTTATAACGAAACAAAATTAACCTGCTTTTGAGAACAATTTGGTTGTCCTTTAATTTCCCATGTCAAGCTGACAAGTGCCATTATCATGGCAAAATAGTGATGGTATATCCACCTGCCAAATAATCTTTCTTAGCCATGCAAAAGGCACACCATTACTAAGCTTATTACACACATGCCAAGGTTATCCATGCAGCCATCACACCACCATCGAAAGGGGAAAAAGAAAGAGAGCACACCAACACAACTGTGCATGGAAAAGCACATTAGCAGTTACAGAGAAGCTAATAGAGAAGCAATGGGACCAAGCAAAGATTAGACCAAACTATATGTAAGGATACTTCCACTCAATAAAAGAAATAAAAAAATCAGTATAAGGGTGAGGAAACAAAGTAGAAAATGTCATGTTCCGAGTTGAAACTCACAGCAATAAAGAAATTAATCAAGTGATCATGCTTTCTCCTACTAAGTGGGCTAAAAGTTCGTGATCCTTTCGCACCACCACATTCTATTTCGAACAAATTATCCATAAAATTTACATACTCAAGATCAATCCCAAAAATTCCATCCATGTATTATTAGGCTTCCCCCCACCCATCCTGCATTTTAAAGATGAATGTGAGATCCCACCTCTATTATGAGTTTATGTACTTAAGCTTGTCCAGCTATGGTACTCAACATCCTCCAGCATGCATGTTTGACAAAGTCAATGTGGCTCTTCAAAGCCTTGTTATCATTCTTGAACACTTATCGGCATGATCCCGTAAAGGGCATAATACAGACTAGAAAGATAACATAGAAGACTCCTTTGACTACTTGTCCCTTATGACAGATTAGCATTTTTTAATACAACAGAAATTACAGGTTTTTTCAAGTAGTGCAATATATGGCCAAAAGAAATGGGTGGTGCAAATGGCGGCACAAGACAAGAAAATCGCAAACCAGTATAAGAGGATGAACAAAGTTCTTAAAGAAATCGGATCTGACTAGATCTCACAACCAAGGAAGAGCAAATGCAAGATTGACTAAGCAAATGAGATCAAGTCGAACATAGCAGTCAAGGGCTTCAAAGATGTGACTGAATATATGGAGGAGGGATTTCAAAAACCACGAGCAACACTAGGGATTTCGCTAAAAGGTACTTATGAACTCGCATTTCCGGATATTTGGAAGAATGCTCCATGTCCAGCAGTAAATTTAATGCAAGAAAAAGGTTGTGACTCAGATTGTGTACAATTTCTTTAGCTCAAAAAAGGAATGAATTCACAATCTTGGATATAGCTGGCAATTACACTTCACATCTAGATGAATATGCTTGGCCTTCCCCCAACCTTTTCCCTTGTATTAGCGAAACTCTTAAAAGCTTATCTACCATTAAAGTAGTGGAACATGTTTCTACATATACTTCAGTGTATGTCTACACCATGAAAAGTCGATGAAACTAAGAAATGAAATCTTATTTCCGGATAACTTCACAAAATCTCTTAAGTTGTGTATTTTAGCATAGATGCGTGCAGTGACAGTGCATGAGAAAAGATATAAACCAATGACCTCCATTCAGAGACTTTGGGGGGAAAAAAGGTCCAACTCAGATACTACAAATTGATATACCAACAAAGGTTGCGTTTGCTTCACAGAAAACTCAAGATTTGGAAAACATTTTCTGAGGAATATCACTTAAAAAAATTTAGTCAACAGTAAAAAATTTTCATTATCAATAACAATTCCTGCCTAATTATTTTCGTGTATGATGATAATATTTTTCATTCATTCATTCATTTTTGTGAAAAATATAGCCAAATATTTTTTTGGAAAATGTTTTTCAAATCTTAAATTTTCCATGAAATAAACGCACCCAAAGTTTCAGATGCTTTCGCCAAACCATATCAAAGGTTCAAGCAAGCACACTGGGTGCTGTGCCTGTGGTATGATTTCATGGCACAGAATTTCAAAAGCTACTAATTTGTTATGGTATCTAAACTTAACACTCTTAACATTAAGTGTCAGGATTCACTAGCTCCGTTGAACGTATCTTCTTGAAGGTGGTTTGGGGAGAAAATTCACATTGAGATCCATGATGTAGGTAGAGCCAGATGACTTTCTTAATTTTCTTGGGATCACACATGCATTCTAATAAGTCAGGTTTCATATGTCAGTCATTATTCTACTTCCGATTCAGCATAAAAACCGATTCATGGTTGAAGGTGTTGGTGTGTCCAAATTCTACACAAAATGCAAAATAACTTGCATACTTTCACACATAGTGACTTATGCATATACTACATACCAGCTTCCTCGCATTCTTTTCACCCCAGTAATCTTAGTTGTAGTTCAAATTCTTGCATATAGAGTACTGGTGCATCTACTTACTCATGAGCGAGAGAAGAACCTCCAAAAAGACGAATTTGACTTTTAATGTCTGGAGGTAGTCACATAATAAATGAATAGTGAAGATCTTTACAAGCAAATGAAAATATTCTAAATTTCACTTTAATCTGAGATTTACTTGTAAAATTACTTTCAATTTAGCCAGAGACTGTATGCATAGTTTAGAGAACACTAATTCTCAGGGTCCAACAATAATTTAATTGAGCAGCGGGATCTCATTAACTGCCCAAGCAAAGAGAAGTTCGAGAACCAACTTAAGTTGATTTCAAACAAAACTGATTCCTCCACTTCTTCAAGTTCCAGATACAGCTAGACATATGAAGATCTCCAATTGCTCAGTAACAGTACAAACTCAGAGACAAACTAAATATGACTGATCATGAAATTTACTCAATTGTTTAAACTATGCCACTGGATTGTTGGATCTTAGAGAATTAGACTAGTGCCTACCAGCTCAAGTTAGTGAAAACCAACCACATAAGCCGACTAAATTTTGTAGAGGACATCAGGCTTATGAATACAGGTCAGCATAGTGTGCACATGAATTTACTTACCATGGACGAATATCGCTTCCATTCACTCGCAGTATGTTTTCCCTGAATGCCAAACCAGTGTACAGGACCAAAAGCCATGCCTAAGTCATATGCTCAAGTTAAAAGTAAATACAAATATTCTGCTGCTACAGACATCGACAGAAAAATCATATCAGCATGGAAATGCTACCAAGGGATACCTGGTATAACTGAACTGGAAATGCTGGAAGGCAGCCATCCCAAATCCAAGATCTCAATACGAGTAGGATGGTTGGGAACAGAAGAAAAAGGAGGGCAGTTCTATCCTGCTCCAAGGAAACAGTATAAGTTCTGGTTCCAAATATGAGTTCCTTCACATTCGCTTCAGATGTAATTCATATACACTATGTGAGGACCATATACCCGCGCAGTAGGATAAAGCTTAGCATGTCGTTGTATAAGAGGATTTTATAGGCACAACCCCAATGAAGGATAGACCTTACAAGATTTTCAAGATAACGCTGTTTTAGTGAGCTTTCCAAGAAACGTAATAGATTTTACAGGGAAAAGGAATCTGGGAACGTAGAGTGCATCATGATTTTAGAATCTTACCTACACAACAAAAGAATTACGTATATTTTATGGTTGACATTACCTCAGTCATCATGGGATGAAAATTACAAAGGAGTCCAATTCTTGCCATCTAAAGTATGGCATTACATCCGTAGGAAATAATGATAAGAAACAAAATATGATTAATTGATATAGAAATCCATCTTGGTCAAATGAGCTGCACGCACATAGCCTTGAACAACATTGACATAATGAGAAGGACAAGAAACGGGGAAAATTGTGATTTCACCAAATGTGAGGAATCCATTAAGTACCTAGTAGCAGCTTCAAGCTAGAAATTTGATTCGCATACCCAACGTTACTTTGGTAATGTAAATGGCATCACCACCACTGTTGGTACAAGTCAATCATTTCAGCTTCTAAGTTGTGTTGCTAGGGGAAACTTTAAGGGGAAAAAATCCTTGACAAATGTACAGAATGGCATTTCAAGTTTGTTCTTTGCAAGTCAGGAGGAATTCCAATGCAGCCGCATCTAGCTATAAAGCAGGTAAAACTACCTGCAGCCATGTAAGCTGAAATGGCCGTTTGCAAAAAAAATAAAATAAAACCAGCAGGACACCATTAGCGGCTTGTTGTTCACAAGACAGGGATTGTTTTATACCTAGAACTATTCAAAAGGCCAAAAAAGTGTGCATGCACCACAGCAGGGCTACGAAGACAAGAGAAGGGAGGACACATCATATGTGTAGTCTCATCAATTGCCCAACTGGAGAACAAATTCATAAGAGTCGATAATCGACTCTATCAAGAAGCATCCTAACGAAGCAGCCCACCGAATCACAAGAATTCCCAATCGGTAAACAGGCACATACTCTGTAACCGTTGTACTCCTCCTTAACCTTCAGCTGCACATCTTTCTTAGAGGCACGCACGTTGATTGGCCCCAGGAACATCCGCAGAAACCTCCCTGCGCACCATTATCAACCATAACCACCTTCGCCGACGGCGGCACATGATGTGCGATAGCGTATACCAACACAAGCAGGCCTTCAAGCTTCAAAAACTTAATTTTTGTTTTGCCCCCGAAAAGGGGACATTAAGGTCGTAGAAGAGCAGACTCACCTTGAGGCTTAGGAGGAAAGAAAGAAGAGGCGTCTCCATCAACCATAATACACCTCGCTCTCTGCAACTCCTCTTCTAGCTGCATGCAACACTTTTTTCCGATCACAACTCCCTCACATACGACGACAGTACTCGCCATAATCAACCGAGAGCGCACAATAACGATTGCACAGAAAGAGAGAGAGAGAGAGAGAGAGGAGATGCCTTTTCGGC
Source organism: Eucalyptus erythrocorys (assembly GCA_014182555.1). Lineage (NCBI taxonomy): Eukaryota > Viridiplantae > Streptophyta > Magnoliopsida > Myrtales > Myrtaceae > Eucalyptus > Eucalyptus erythrocorys. Next base: position 35,370,502 of record CM024600.1, on the reverse strand, counting down.
GAGCTTAGGATCCAAGAGCTTGAGATTGAGTTGAGAATCGATAGAGGAGCGGAGGCGGCGGATGGTGGAATCGAGCGCGACGGCGCGCTGCCCGATGAGCTGCTCCTCGCCGGAGGTCCGGGCGTTGAGGGCGGAGGCCATGTCCTGGAGCTCCTTGGCCTGCTCGACGGCGCGGCGCACCTCGTCCTCGATCATCCTCTCCGCCGCCGGCGCCGGTTCCGCTCCGTCCGCCATCGCTAATCCGTCCGGCCGATCGGATCGGATCGATGGATGGAATCGCCGCCGACCGAGCCGAGAGGAGCGAGGGGTTTAGGCTTGGGAAGAGGATGGAGCAGGTGGCGAGGAGAGCGTGATGGTTTTTGGGGGTGTGGGGAGCTGGGATGCGAGGAGGAGGAGCTGTGTTTATTTGGGTGGCGAAGGCAGCTAACGAAGGAAGCGGACGCGACTTTTTGGTAACCCCGACGCTACGTTCGCTTTTTGGGTTCGGGGTTTGGAAGATGAAATTGAATCTACTCTTCTCTCTCTCTCTGCCCAGTGCCCCCAAGGAAGAATCAGCACGCCTTCCTGCGCGAGACGCCACACGGAGAAAGGGCACCTCTCGTGGTCTACGATTTCCTCAATTTTTATTTTATTTTATTTTATTTTATTTTATTTATCTTTCATATAAAAAAAAAAAAAAAAAAAAAAAAAACATAGGCATTAGAAATCCTCAAAACTTGTAACAAAATATAATTAAGTTCTGAAATTTACCCAAAATACAATCAAATTTTAAAACATGTCAAATTGATTATCGTTAAATTTACTAACAAAAAATTGCTGATGTGACACTTTAATTGAATTTATTTTTTCCACGTGACTTTTTTAAATTATTTTTTATTTTTCATGTGGCTTTTCAAATTATTTTTATTCTTTTTAATTAGATTTTAAAACTAAAAAGGAAAAGTTAAAATTTATTTAAAAACAAAACTGTTCCCAAAATAAAAACAAAAAACAAAAAATGGCACTAGTGGAGCTTCCGCCTCCGTCGCCGCCATCACCCATCGTTGAAGGGGTCGGCCACAATTGCTCTTTGACCCTAGTTTTGCTTCATCTGTCGTAAATTCATGTCTTTCGTATAACCTTTTTTGGCCCTATGCAAGGGTGGTCGCCCCTCGCCTTGGCCTAGCGAGGCCTTATCAACCTCAAGTGAGGGCCGACCACCCCCACACATTGGCCCTCAAGAGGGTTGGCGACCATCGCCCGCCTTGGCCAAGGCTTGTCGACTCGCCGACCTTGGGTGAGGCCTCATCGGCCCTCACTTAGGGTTAGCGAAGACTTGCCCAGATCTAGGCAAAGGGGTGAGGCTCAATGGTTGTTGGCCTCCCATGAGCACCAACGAGGCCTCGCTTAGGACAAGCGATGGTCATCGCCTCCCGTGAAGGTCAACGTGCCCAGATCTAGGATGCCCTCGCCCAAGCCTAGGGAGGGTCACCACCTGGGGCTGGTGAGGGCCAGCCACCCCCGCCCAAGGCCGCCAATCATCGCCCCTTGGCAATTGGCGGCGCGACAATGGATATTCTGCTGGTGCCATTTTCTTTATTTCTTAACAATTTTGTTTTTTAATTAAATTTTAGCTTTTCTTTTTTAGTTTTTAAATCTAATTTTTAAAAATTTTGAATAAAAAATAATTTAAAAAGCCATGTGGAAAATAAAATTTCTTTTAAAATGCCACATCATCACCATGTTAGCATTTTCTGTTAGTGAGTTTGACGGTATTAACTTTATTATTCAATTTGATCAATTTGATAAATTTTAAGACTTAATTGCACTTTTTGGAAATTTTAGAATTCAATTGCACTTTCTTAACAAGATTTTAAGATTTTTATTGCACATATCCCTAAATAAAAGAAGAAGAAGAATTATTTATTTATTTAACTATTTCTAATTTTCACTTTCCCTCACTAGACCATGACGAAATGGGTCATAGACTCATTTGTTTAACTTGTATTAATGGGTTGAGTTATTATAATGATTGGTCATATTTAGAATTTGAGTCATGAATGGGTTTAGAATGTTAAATTTACTTAGACCCAAATCACATCTATGATCCTCTTTTTACTTTGGCTCTCACTTGATCTCACGCTCATTCAATCTGCTCTCCGACTTAAGTTTGCGTATGAGTTTTCCTAAATTAGGTTATATATGAAAGTGCTTTAGTGATATGAGTCGAATCAAATATGAGTTGCTAAATTTGTATCAAATGAAAATGGGTCAAGACAGATTAAATGGGCTAAACTGGACCGAACCATTTTTTACCTATCTCAAACTTGATCCGATCTGGTATGATCCACCTATTCTGATGGGACTATTCCCACCAAAACCTAAAATACTAGTTGAAATTTAAAAAATAATTATTACTGTTTGTAAGGGTTTTCGTACGAAAAATTGGGCCACTTAATCTAAGATGACATTTCACGTCATGAAATGTTTGCTGCTTATATTGATAGGGGCCAGACTGAATCTTAAGGTTGCCCCAGAAAATGACAAAGCAACGTCCATGTTTCTAAGATCGTTGGACTACATCGATTCCATGGCATTCAATTTGGCCGTTTTTCTGAAGTCCGAATACTTTGGAGTCAATCGCAACAGATCTCATTGGATGCTAATAAAGAAAGAATTGGTATTTGACCGCCATCTGAAAATAAAGAAAAGTGAAGAAGAAAAATCAATACACGGAGAGACGAGGAAATAAATGCGCCGACTAACCTCGTAAAACTTCATTTCTCCTAACAACATAGTGTGGGGATAAATAAATGATGGGTCAGTCATCGACAGGACACAACAATTTAATTACAACATTATGTGAATTAACCGAATTATTTTAGAATTTATATTAATTGGATGGTCAAATTACAATATTTTTATAATGTGCGAGGACAGAGGATATCTAAGCACGTTTTTAAAAGGTTTCGTCTAAATTTTGAGATACAAAACTTCGGAGGTATTCCCTCCTAAATAGGGAAGAAAATATATTTTATTTAAGAAATTAAGAGCCATCGGAGGGAGGAGGGAAAGTAGATTTCCCGTCACTTCTCTAAAAGTGGCTATCGTGGAATATACAAATGTAATTGGCTTTTGCTTCTAGGATGAGGTGGTGGGACACTCGGTGTCCCTGTTAGATCGGCTCGTGTTTCGCTTGATGTCTAGTACCTACATGTCGACCTAAGACCCCCAGCTACAAGACATTGATTGATAAGGGATGATTGTGTATTGTGTGGCCAATATTAACAACATAAAGAACAAATGAAAGAACTTAATTCCTGCCCTGCGCTACAAGAAGCTAACTAGACAGCCGCCAATATTTTTTCAGGGAGGGCGTCCTTGAATTTCTGGATTCGTGCAATGTTAGTTGCTCTGTCATATGTTCGGATATAAATGCTGATTTGACGGTCCAATGGCCATCAAGTGCTTACATAGCGATTTATGTTAGATGCGCATAAGCAGTATCGCCTCAAATAAGAAAAAAATTAACAATAAAAAAGGGAAATTAGAAGGGGAGAGGGGCAAAGGGTCCAGCAACCCCCATTGGCAATTGGGCATTGCATCATTAATGGGCGCACACGCTTGGACTAAGAGAGGGTTTGACAGAGATGATCGGGTCAGTTTGGAGTAACTTTTGGTTGTCATATTCGTTCTCTACAAAGGGGGCGAGGGTGGTTGAACCTCGCCCAGAATTGAATGAGGGTTTCCCAGATTTATATAGAGTGACTACGGTCGATCGTGTCTTCGCACGAGAGTGGAAGAGAGAGTGATAATTTTTGGATTAACTTGTTCTGGGTATTGTTCTCTTTATCTTGTCCCATACCAAATCTGACGATTAGCTTTTGTTTTTTAAGTGTACAAGTAGTCATTTTCTCTAAATGTCGCATATGGCGGTAGTATTATAACCTGAGCACACATAAATATTGGAGTTTTAATGCTCAACATTAATTGTGTTTCAAAAAGTGCTTCTTGTGAGTTAATTTATGAGCGCTCCCCCTTATTTGGCACAAAATACAATCCACTCCCTTCTTTATCCTAAATGCCTATCCGAAGCTGCTCGTGGTGCGTTTAGTAACCATTATATTATTCGAAAATAATTTTTATTCAGAAATATCTTTTTCAATTTTGCTTTCCGAATGAATTTTTAAGCATTTGAATGTATTTAGTAACTGTCTAAAATTTTAATGCGTTTGGTATGACCTTCAAATTTTTAATGACTTCGAGCTCCCTTTTTGCCATTTTAGAAGCCAGTTGGAAAGCCACTCATTGATTAGGTCTTCTCACTTTAACAATCACTCTACCCTCGTCAAGCAAGGCAATTGCAACCCTTGCTGACCTCACCACTAGGCAACAAGTGTCGAACCTCCCCATAGGTTTGGTGAGATTCGCAGCCCTCGCTAGATTTGAAATTGTAGATTTGGTGAGAGGGTTGTGACTCTCGTTCAGATTTGAGGGGAGGCCATGGCGCTTGATGACCCTAAAGACTAGACTGGCCAGTAAGGGTTTGTGGTCCCAACACCCCGTCCTCCACAAATTCCGCCATGTACACCATTGCCGACTATTGAAGTTTCTTTTTAAATTTTTTTTTAAAGAAAATATTAACTTCATATATCTTTTAATTTTTAAAAAAATTTGTAAAAGCCACATAGACAACACGTGGCTGTCAGGTGATGCAAGCACTTAAAGCCATTTGACTGCAACTATTCAAGCATTGGGCAGAAGGATTTATATTTTTCAAAAAGGTTCAAGGTTCCAATTAAATAAAAAAAAAAAAAAAAAAAAAAAAAAAATGTCTAGTGACAATGTTGCACAAATCGAAAAAGTTCGAAACCCTTAGTGTTATCATCCCTTATATGTACCACACTTTATGCCGATGGTGAAAAAACAAAACCAGGCGAGCTATGTTTATAAAAAGTGCATGAAAGATGGGATGAAATATTTTTTTGAGACTAACTCTTCAAGAAAGTGAATCCAAAATAATGTCTTGAGCTAAAATAAGCCTACAAAATAAACCAATTTAATCATGAATTTTAATTTTGACCAGAAGAAAGCTATAAACTTTAATCTCGTCGTCATCATAATAAGACTTACTCGGATTTGGCATCTTTAGAATAGGACTAGGGATCGGAAGAGATTTTAGCATTTACTCAAAGGGAGTTTTATCATTAGTTTGACCGTATTTTTGGCTTTTCTTTGCTAGGAATTTGTTGACCTCGTCGGCAGCTACCTTAGTTTTGTCTTTCTCCTATCTGAAAAAAAAAAAGAAGAAGAAAGTTTATACCCCAAGGGGATCATGATGCCCCCAAACGTTGATCAATTTTTAAGAAAATATAATATAATAATTGATAATGCTAAAACAGAGATTAAAAAGTTTGAATGATGGGAGGAGCACTAATTCTACACTGAGTCGTAACAGCCCTCACCCAACTCGAGTAGCTTGGATTGCTTGTCTAGCAGAAGCAAGACAGTGCAATTTTAGGCCTACCAAATGAGATAGGCGTAAAGGGTTGTGTTTGTGATTTGTGTAGATTCGTGTCGTTCTGGAGTATCTTGATTTCAATTTTAAATGTCAAATAACTGAATTGCAATGAGAACGTGTTAATTTATTTGATTCGTCTTAACATATAAAATTTGATGTGTCGGTCGGCTCGGTCTAATTTAGGTTTCTTTCTTCATACGTCACGTATAACTCCTATCGTATTCTGTCCAGCAAATTGGTCGCTCAGTCTAATTTAGGTTTCTTTCTTCATACGTCACGTATAACTCCTATCGTATTCTATCCGGCAAACTGAAATTTAAGATAAGATAATGAGGAAAAACAAGAGAAAAGAAATTTAAGGTTTTTGTTAGTCTTATTATAATTGTGGCCTGCCAGATGTTGAGAGTATCTTAGGATCATTGCAAAGGACATTCTGCCGGCCCCACAAAGTCATCTATGTTTTATCAAATTAAAGATTTGCTCTAATTAAAAATATTCAAGATCGAGTTGGTTGAAGACAAAGTCATACATAGAATTTTAGTTAAATGAATATAGGTCAGGATTTCCAGGTAGCCCACATTTCTCTGGTAGCAATAGATGGAATTTTTCGAGAGGCTATTCTTTGCCGGCAATAAATCAAAAAAGGTCAGAACAAAATAATTAGGATCCTTTTATTTCTTATCGGGAAATAGAATTAAACGAGGAACATGTGTGTACATTTTCAGGCCAATTAGCAGAAAAATATCAAAAATTTTGAAACATATTCCATTAATATCAATTCATTCCTAAACCATTTAATTTGACAAATTTAATTATAACTCTTTTTACATTAGTTCTAATGGAGTCCATTTAGCTAATTTTGGCTAAAAATTTTTAATATGAATATTAACTGTTCTATATGATATAGTTAGTGCTAACGTGATTCTTTTTTTTTCCTAAAATTTTAATTTTTTATTTTCTTCTCTTTTCCTCCTTTTCTTTTTCCTCCAATTACGATCAATGAGAGCTGCCGGAGCTGGTCGGCCACTAGACAAGGCGCTAGTGGTCGTGGGCGAAGGAGGCTTGCTTGTGGCTAATGAGGCAATAGTCACCTTCTCCCAAGGCCGGTAAGACAGACTTCGTCGGCAGCCGCCGGACCATCAAATAGTCAAAACGAATGGCAGAAATGAAACACTTCGACGAAACTGCCACGATCAGCAAAGAGAACAAAGAGACAAAAAAGAAAAAGAGAAAATGGAAAGCGAAGGGGAAAAGACGGTACCTAAGTTGCAATGGATAGGGTTGAGAACCACACGATGCTCGGGCTTTGACTCCGAGACGTCGCCATGTCTCATTCGCTTGAGGCTTAGCTCGATTTCATCTCCTTTGGAAGGTTCGCGTTTCAGAGAAGCCATTTGCCCCCGCCAGACCTTTGCATGCGGCTGCGGCGAAGGTGGCCATGACCTCACCCATGGCCACCGGAGAGGGTCGCAGCCCTTGCTTAGTGGTTGGCCATGGATTTCCAAGTCTCGTCTAGTGGCAAGCAAGCTCCGAAGATTCTTGCCGGCTACAGTGAATGAAAAAAGAGATAGAGAATGAAATGAGATGAAAATAATTTAATAATTTTTTTTTTATAAATTTTGAAAAAATATTTATTTAAAAAAGTCTACATCAGTGCAAATCGTGCCATATAGGATGGCCAATATATACATATCAACAATTTCCAACTAAAATTGGCTAGATGAACTTAATTAGTACTAATATGAAAAAATTTAAAACTAAATTGGTCAAATTAAAAGATTTATAGACTAAATTGGTACAAATGCATTAGATTTAAGATTTTTTTAATACTTCTCCCCATCTTTAACCATTGTTGCAAAATCAACAAAATATTTCAAAAGTCTAAAGAGAGTACATATCATCATTGTGAATTTAACACAAATTTTTGAACATTTCAAAGATTAATATACACAAGATCTTATGATCGTTATGAATTTAATATCTGTTACTATTCTATCTATTTTCACCTTATCTCTTCCACATGTTAGGCATGAATTTGACACGCATAAGTTTTTTAATATATTTAACATATATAGTAATTTGTCAATGACACAATTTGTCATGATTACAAACTTAAAAATAAATGACATGAACACGAATTACAAATCCTTAAATGTGTTTTCAAAAAAGGAGGGTAACTTTAAGTCACAATGGCCTTGATACCTCCATCAGCCCCAAACCTTTTCTTTTTCTCTCTCTCATTTTCACACAATTTTTTCTTCAACCTTCATGGGGGAGAAGGTTTAAGCTAGACCTCTCCCTCCCCTCCCTTTTTCTTTTCTTTGATTAATTTGGTTCTTTGTTTTTATTTTCTTACTTTCCTCCCGTTTTGAAGAGCTTTTCTCTCCTTAGAAGTTTCTCTCTTCTATTTCAAGGTTTCTATATTAATCTAGTCTAGATTTAGGATTTTTTTGCTTGTATGATTTTGGGGTCTTACTTCCCTCGGTTTCATTAGTGTAAAAGTTTAATTCAAAGGGAAACATAAGAGTTTCTTGAATGTTTCACTCTCATAGGTGTCAGATTCATACGCATTCAACCTTGTTTCTCTAAATGCGACGGTGTGGGAGACGCCGAATTTAAGCGCCCATTGTCACCGCCAAAAGGTAAAATCGTAGTAACAAATAGATATCTTGATCTGTATTCATTATTGAAGATAGATTTGGTAATCAATCACCGATTTTGGTTTGAAGAAGCCATAGATATGCTCTTTAAGCGTGTGATGCCTAACCTTATTCTAATGATTCATCTTCTTATCTGAGTGCTAGTCTTCCTTAGCCCTAATTTCTAATTAATTTTGCTGGAAATGAGTTGCATGGTATCATTTCGAAGGGGTAACATATTGATGTACCCGTCAGCACAACAACAGCCATTGTCTTACACATGGAAAAGATGACAAGAAAATGAACGGAATATTAGTGGATACTAAATTTGCAACAATAGTAAAATGTGCTTTTTTGTTTTTTAAGAAATTAAAGTCCGCGTTAAGTTTACAAAAGGAAAAAGGTTGCATATTTTATAAAACGTTTTAAAGTCCGTACTAATTTCGCAACAAGGTTAAAGGTTAGTACACTCTTTTTGCTAGTTGGCTGTGGATGTTCTCGTTTTTATTGGACTAGGATCTTTTATTGGGAAGTATGAATGCTTTTTTCAATTATGGATAATTGTACTAAGCTTTCTGACATGGGAGAGAAGAAAACCTCAGTGTTTGGTTTGACAGGATCACATAGAGATCACATCAAGTCAGACCAAACCCAGACCAACCCAGAGGCGTTGTTTGGAGATTCAATCCATTGACATTGTCAGTGTCACTTGAGAAACAATACCATTAAGATGTACCAAATGAACATTTAGATGTGCCTTTAAGAGAGGTTGAGTACATGCCTCGACAAACCTTGCCCAAACAGTGTCGCCAAAGATTATCCTTACAAATCATAGCCTCGAAGTTCAATTTAAGGTCGAGTTTAGTTGATAATCAAGTTCTCCTCAAAAGGGGATAATTTGATGATAGAGCTTGCTCAAGGATAGGCCTTTCACCCTCTAATTTATGACGAGTAGTGGTTGGTGATCAGTTGGATGGCTTTACTTTACATTTGAGTGCCATCTTTTGGTCAACCAAACTACATTTTCTAGCTCCCGTAAGCCTACGAGTAACAAGTAGAGCTCATTGGGTAACTCAAGTTTTTCTTGTTCTTGAAGACATAGGGTAACTTAATTTGAAATACTAGGATTCAGATCATTTCAGGCGGTAGGTTGTAAGGTACCGTGGGGTTGAGAGGTCACGGTTGAAATTCATACTGAGTCCTATCTTCCTTGGAAACCAAGATCGCTCCCGCTTGGAGTTAGATGAGAAAGTTCATCAATTATCTTTCCATTTGTCTAAATACTTCTTTTTCCACTTGTGGATGTGAGGTTCCAACTGCTGTTCTGTGAGGCAATTTACCAAGAATCAGTTCTCTGTTTGAATTTTCTTTTAGATGGGAAAGGCTTGCTTTACTAGAGAATGCAATTCTAAGCATTGAATCCTACGAAGTGGGCATCTATTCTGTGGAAGTAGATGTCCTCCCCAACAAAGAAATTGGGCAGTTAAAGTAGTACTTTTTTGGGGGTATCTGGGCAAAGAATTTGATCTTTAGAGAGAGCAAGAGACGGGACCATATGATGTCCTTTTGTATTGCTATTTGAGGAAGAAGAAACCAAAAAAAAGGTCCATGTTTTTGCCTCGTCGAAAGAAATAATACGTGGGGACAGGAAAGCTCACAATTCGGTGAGGCTCTCAAGTTCGAAAGAGAATGATGTTAGATCCCCCTCAAAAGTTACCAACCAGCAGTGAGGAAATTGACTGCACGAGTGTTGATTAGGTAGGGAGAGATGGATAGGGTGGTTGGCTTGAAGTGGGTCATCTGCAAGTATGCAGAATTTGTTGTCCACCAGTGTAGGAATTCGCGAGATTTGCCTGTCTTCCTGTGGTTTCCCTCCCAAAGCAGGAGCGATTCGGCTTCGCCAAAGCCCTTCAAGGCCTTAAAAGGCCCTTCAACATATACAAATGAGGTCGGGCAAATTTTTTTTTTTTTGAAGGGTTTGGGGAAATGTAATTACATTTCAAAAGTTCCTAGGCCTTTGGCTCAAGGCAAATTTGGTGGTGCTTTGAAATGCTGCATTTTCCGAAAAGTAAATAATTTTTTTCTTTTTGATTTTACATTTGATATACTTCCATAATTATGAAAATGCTCTTAAAAATCGTAAAGTTGCCGGGAGCCACCGCAAGCCTCGCGATTGCTTCGGGTCACAACCTCAAGCAAGGTTAAGTTGATTCGGCCCGCGATGGTTCAATTTCATCGAAAAAGTTTGGATTTTTCTTTTAAACAAAAGAATTAGTAAAAATCTTTTACAAATTATAGTTTTTTCTAAACACCATTTAAATCAAAGTTACTTCTAAACGGCATTTAAATTAAAATTACTTCCCTATGATATGCATTTTGACAAATCCATTTTATCTAAAATCCTTTGTATTTTTCCAAAGATTTTCCTCCAAAATTGAACAAAACGCATCCTAACTGTATCATCAATGTTGCACTTGATTTCCTCTAAAGGTAGAAAGATTGCCGAAAAGTGAAATCGCGAATTAGGTAAGAGCTAAGGGCATAAAGATATTGTACCCATTCGACTCATTTGTTCTTCAAAGTCGCACAACACATTCACAGTCACGCCATATTAGCAAGTACGACCTGAAATGGGATTGCTCACCACTCACATGATCAACTACCTTATATTAGGTTATCAACTTACCCAAACTCTGACACCGAAACTGATGAAGTGCCGATGCCCTATGTTTACCTCAATTTGGTAGCCATTTGCCAACTTCTGGCGGTAACCATAGAACGATACCTGCATTCTATCTTGATAGACGGCGATAGTTCCTAGGTCGATACTTTCCTATCCTACCATCACTTAGCATGTGCTCAAATTGGCCAGCACCTCACACAGCTCTCTCTTGACTACAGAGGAAAAATTCTCTGCATCTCGACAACAGTGAGCTGGGGGAAGGCGTTAGATCATACAAAATATAGATTCACCAAATATGCCACGAGAAAACTTCTTAAAATATGCCATTTCATAGCTTTTACCAGGCAAGCTTGATTGACTGTGTTTGGACACTAACAAATACAAGGCTTAAGAACTTCACTATGCTAGAAACGCTGATTTAAAGTATGCTACAATTTACATTATCTGGCAATTGAATGAGGTATGAGAAAGCTAGAGAAATGGCAAAATTTAAACGCAACATGTGGGAAGAAAAACTGAGATTTCTCGGGCCATACATGCTACGTTATAAATACCCAGAGCAGCCATGCATTCAATATGAGGACCCCGTCATCAGACATCTGACCCTTGATCAATTAACATATGGGTCATGGGCCTCCTGGCATGCACAGTTCATCACAATCTTCAAAAGCACCCTTAACTAAGCAATTGCCTAGATTATCCCCTCCCTCCCAAGATGCGACAGCTACCGCGAGTGTTCCAGGCATCAAGCCCCATACAGTGCATGGCCATAATGACTAGAACCAAATCTTTGTGCTTATCTTAGTCATCAAACCATAACGCCCTTGTCAACATGAGATATTTTCACCATATCATCTCATGCAGCACCTTAAATTTCTCTGCTGTTGTGTGATGGTTTCCGCTTTCATACACCTCAACTAAGGATCTCAAGGCCTTGGATATAATCTCTTTCTTTTGGTTCTCAACTGAAATATCTTCAACCTCACAATGACTCCTTGTCTCCTTCAATGATGAGCATAGTGCCTTCAACCATTCCTCTAAGAAAGAGGCTTTCTAGAAACAGCAGAGTTTTCACATGAGAACAGATGTCAGAGAGGATTCCATCAAGGAAAAAAGGACTTCAAAAATGAATAATAGGACACTCACTTTCACTAGAAAATCTTTCAAAGGTTGGTGATCTGTACTCCAGACAAGGCTGATAACGTGTAGCATTGAGGAGGTCAACTGCAGAAGATAAAGGGACAATGAATAAGAATATGCAAAAAAATATACCATTAAAAAAAAAAAAAACCAAATGAACGTGCTATAAGTACTAGCCTACTGGAAAGTCCAGAAGATCTTATCAAATTTGCCAAAACCAATATTATGCACATGGTTAAAAATAAAGTGCAATGGCATAAGAAGATCCATGCAACAAACCCATACAGCAAGAATTGATCCATTTGTCATTGCCATTACTGCTATTGCTGCTGTAAATCAAATTTTATGCAAACTTCTAGGATCCTACTCTTGATCTTCTTACTTTTTAAACTAAGCTTACCACAGGTGCAACAATAAAAGATATTCAACCGAATAAAAGAGAGGTTCTCGCTTTTGCTCTGACATACTATTTCAAAAAATAAAATAAAAAAAAAGAAAAAAAAGAAAAAAAAAAGTTCAATAACCAAACTGCATAAGAGGCACAAGCTGGACTCCAGCTATCAAGTTGTGCTCTAGGTTTCAACTGAAAAGAAATATTAGAGATGCTAAAAAGTCGACATTTTACAGCAAGATAAGTATGGTTACATATGTTAGAACGTCAACCAAAAAACTTAACCCATAGGTGGATGGAGACCACATGTATATAAGGCACATTTGCATATTTAAGCTGTGTGGGATTATACTTCCACATCCCTCGCATGTAAGCAGCTTGTTTAGAGGTGCTCAGTTTGGCTTGGCTATTGTGGAATAGGCATGACCCCTATTTTACGCCAGCAAGTTATTGTGAATCTTTTACAAAGGATGAGTTTGAGAGGGAAGTGTTAGGGTCTGATACCATGTGAAAATTGATGGGATCGCAGCCAACTATTCTAAAAGTTTAAGCTTTTGAGTTGGAATTTCTAACATGGTATCAGAACCAGTGCTATCCCTTTCGCAAATGCGCATGATCAATTGATAACGTGTTCACTTGCTGCTCGTAATCGACAAATGTGCATGTGAGTGGCGTCTTGAAGTATTTTCTCATATCGCTTGACAACAAGTCCTAAATGCTCTATATATTCATGTGGTCTTCCTTGACCTATTAGCTTAGACTTTTAGAATAGTTAGTAGTGATCCCACAAAATATCATAACATAAACAACCCAAAATTTTGAAGTTATAATATGAAGGGTGGCTATATGTACATACGATACATTCTAAGTGATGTGCGATTCAACTTAACAGTATTGTACCCGTATCATCAGTCAAATACTTTCAGTGAAAGTCACAGAAGTAACATGTCAAAGGCATCTTCTTTTACAAAGTAAGGCACCAAAATGAGGAAATAACATGGAATGTTACCCAACCTGCTTCTCAAGTGCAACTCTATACTTGAAACTAGAGGGGTTTCCTACTTGATCTGAGCCAAGATTCTCAAGCACATGCTCCAACCCTTGGACCACATCTGAGAAGGATCTACCATAATCTGCATCAAGCAAAAGAGCGAACATGGTATTAGAAGAAATACAATATTGTGCAAAGCCTTTGATGTGCTTAAAATAAAGGGTTTCTTCCTCGTATTCTTCAAGTACAAAAAATAAGAAAATGGATTGGGCATTCTTGTGGACCCATGGAAAGTCAAGATGTTGGAAGGCCATGAAAAGCATGGATCAGAGAACTAATTTGATCCAGCACCAACTCATAGACACTAATTTCCGGCATGATTGGCTGATAACTCTCAGTTATTACTTGATATCAGATTGTATTTTTTATAGTTGGTCAGCAGGTTTTATTTTTTCAATGGCTATCAAGATCTCTTCCAAGATGCAAAGCCACATGGTAGCATCTCATGGTATACCTGCTTAAAAAGACAACAAGGATGATACCCTCAAACTGCTAGACAACTATCATCCTTTCTGTGCAAAACAGAAACTCTTAATCCTGACTAACCTATGCTATCACTTCGCATTTAAGTCTGAAAAATCCCAAATTAAGAATGGTTTAGCTAACTATCGAGTAAATTAGGTTTTCCATGCTGTTGCAATCAATCTGTACTAAATCAAATTCTCTTTTGTTTCATGTCTGGATCAGTTTTCGGCTCACATCTCTCTCCTCTTTTCCGTTTCACTTCATCTTATCCAGGACAGAAAGCACATTACTTGTAGAATAAGTAATAACAGATTAACAAGTTGCGCTAGAAGTGACCATACATAGACCACTTACTAAGTCCACCAAAACGATACTTTTAAATTGAACAAATAAACTGCACTGGTACTCACAATGTTTTGATGCTGGAACAGCTAGAGCAGCAGCAGCTTGTATCCTGATCTTGAAGTTAGAAGAATCACGTAGAAGTAACAAAAGAATACTGAAAACAGATGGAGCCCTGCAATAAAAATGAAGGTGAAGAACCTATTACATTGAGAATGTCCATACAATAGTAAGTATTGTCAGAGAGAGAGATACATACAGTGATGCACAATATATTAGCAACAGAAAATCAAGAGAAGAGGGGAGGGAACAATGAGTTGAGAAAAAACAGGAAACCATTAAATGCAAATAAGATTGTCAGGATAGAAAGCCATTGAACAATACGTGAGACTGAACGATGAAATGAAATGTGAGGCAAATTTAACAGGACATACCAATCCTCATCTCTCAGCTGCAGTGTCTCATTACGAAATAAATTACTCAACGCATGACAAACATTCCATTGGACCTGTTAAAGAACTTCAATTTAGACAATATTCAGGAGTCAACACTAACTACAAAAGAACGACTTGAGAGGTTATTCCCCATGCACCTTAACGTTCCCTGTCGTCACACAGGAAAGAAAAGCCTGGACCATCCTTCCTAACATATCAGAACCTCCACAAGAAGTTGCACTGGACAATCGTCTCTGATTCTGCAGATAGACGGTCATTGGATGTCCCTCAGAGCTGCTGGTCCTAGATGAACTTGTACCTTCTGCACGCCTCTCATGATCACCAGGTAAGCTTGTACACTTGACAAATCGGGAAAGACTCCCAAGAGCCCGTACAGCATTTGACTTTACCTAGAGAGGAAATCAGAGGACGAGAAAGAAAAGCCTCAAGTGAACAGAGTACCGGGCTAACAGGAGCTCCTCTGGGAAAATGAGAATTTTTTCAACCATAGAAACCTTTTTTACTTCAAAAGTTATACTTATCAGTTGCAAGTTGCTAGGCCTATATTAAGATGACATCACATAAAGCTAGCCAAACAACACACTTGAGCTCTAAAATTTGAAAATAGTATGAATGGGAAAATGCTTTGGGACGAATCCCTTATGCTTCCACAAGTCAAATAAAATCAACAATAAATGGACATGTAGTTGGACAAATATCGTTACCTAGTGTTAAAAAAAATATATACTCATCAAACCCGTTGATTCAAAGTCCAGTCAACTCTTACCATGTCTGCTTATAATCTTAATTGCCTTATAGACAATTAAAATCTTAGTTGGAGGAAGAATAGGTCATTCTTTAATGAACCAAAAACCAACATTCAAATTAGTCACCTTTCAGTATTTTAATCTAACCAATTCCAACATTCTCTTGGGTACAGTTCTTTCAGAAAGTATCATTGCATAGTATGACCACACCTGTTCATGGAATAATGATATCCTTTAAAATCCCAATCCTCGTGCACAATAATCTAATTGCCAAACCTAAATATATCATGTATACACAAGCCTATTATTGACAAATAGAGCCTTTCTCAGAGCCAAGCAGCATTTTGCAGTCATTATGCATTTTCTGAATTCATCTAATCGGATCCATAAGCAGCAAATCTTACCCTTGAATAAGATTGATACAAGCAAAAGCCAACATATTATGTCTTTATAATCTCATTACTGCTTAATTTCCCCCTCTCCTTTTTTGATGGGAGAAGAATAGCAAGAGTGCCATAACTTTTTTTTTGCTTACTCGAGTACCATATCTAAGTAAAATCGATCATTTAAGTGCCAAGTTCAGCAAATCATCCTACATAGATTCTTTTAATAACTTCTCACCCGACGTGGATTTTTTATTTTTACTTTAAATTTTGTTTTTGTTTTTGTTTTCGCTTTTTTTTTGGCCGGCGCCGGCCGCAAAACCCTCACCTAGTTGGGAGAGGGCCACCTCCCCCAACCGCGAAGGCCTTGGGCGAGGCTGCCTCACCTAGAGCTGGCAATTCGTGACGGCCTTGCCCAGAGCCTTCCCGATTGAAGGCAAGGCGACCCTTGCCCAATCTACGTGAGGGTTTCACAGCCGGCAATGGTCGCTAGTGACCCTCGCCAGCCACCCTCGCTAGCCTTAAAGAAAGGGAAAAAAAGGAAAAGAAAAAGGAAATATAAAAAATTCAAAAAATATTAAAAAAAATTGTCGACGTCAGCACTAATGAAGCCATGTAGGACGACTGATTGCCACGTTAGATTTTCTGGCTTAGCAAATCGCCGATAGCACACAAGTGATTAATTTTCAAATTTGTGGCACTCAAGTAAGCGAAGAAAAAGTTATAGCACTCCTATTATTCTTACCCCTTTTCTGACATATACATAGTACTAATTAGTTTCCTCCAAAACTAACAAGTTATAAATGGTGAGGTGGTGGAAGATCTTTTCCTTTCTAACAAACCAGTTCACCCCCAGACATGGTAAAGGAGTTGAAAAATCCACAGGTTCCTGCTTCTATAAATGACATAAAGCTGAAGGAACCCCCCTCCCCCAACCTGAACTTTCCTGATAATTAAGTGCACAGAATTATCATGTTTGTCATGTCTATCCTTTCTTTTCCTTTCCTCTTTCCTTCTGTTTGAGTGAGAGAGAGAGAGAGAGAGAGAGAGAGAGAGAGCACCTTCTAATTGATACATCATTCGGTTAGGACTTGTTTGGGGTTTTGAGGCAACTTATTTTAAGTCAATAAATAGATGGGTACATTCTTGCCAAAACATGAAAAATATAAATGAAACGGCTCAAAATTCTGAAAACTTTGTCAATGTGTACTGTATTTAGAGGAACTTAATAGTTCGCTGTTAAAACGAGTCAAAGCCAAAATTGTACAAGTAAAAAGTACAAGCAAAAAGCATTAGACGACTCCGAAAACATGCGATGCTGGCGAGAATATAGGACCCATATGCGACTACTATATCGAATAAACCCAAAAGCACACCATCATCGACCCAGCATACAGAGATTCATGTTCATGTACTTCATGATGGACCTAGAACAAAGTGCAAAAAGTCACTATCACACTTACCTTGTCTCCGTCATTGGTTAAACGCAAAGCACACTCAACTAAGAAGGCCAAACGTTGATCACATTTCTCCAATTCTACAGGACAAAAGATTAAAATAATTATAAATGGGTAAACACCATCCATTTAAGAAAAAAATTCTAATGCCTTTTAGATTAACCTAGAAGCTCCATTTGGTGCATGTCACCGAAACAGTGACGGAGAGAATCACATATGTTTGCCAAGGCCCAACAGGCTGTCACGTGCACCTGAAACATATACTCATCCTTAATCCCACCTCAAAAAATTCCTAAAACACCACAAGCGAAACAAAAGAGTACCGAAACTATGGAATCACGGGTGTTAACTTCCACAGCATGAATCAACTTGTCAACAATCTCTGCACTACAAAAATTAAACTTCTTAGTAGATATTATTTTATGCATGTTCTTCTTCAATACAACACTAACTACCGCCAGATTTTGATCCTTATTATACCCAGTTGTTTGACTACCTCTGAGAAACTTCTGGAAAACATGCAATCACACCAATGGCTCGACAAGCAGCAGACCTGACAGAAGGTACCACATCTTCCAAGGCAGCATTTATCTACAGTTTTCAAAGGTCAATCGACATTCAATAGGGAAAAACAATGCTGGTGTTCATGAGCAAACGAAGGGAAATGTTAGGCTTAAAAATTTGATTAGAGAACCTACTGTAGAAGACAGAATGAAATCCTGTTTGAGCTTTGGCAGCGAATTGAATGCCGAGGAAGTTACACCAGCAAAAGAAGTGACGGATGCTGTTCTCACCTAGCAGACCCAAAAACAAAAACAAGGAGAGAGAGAGAGAGCTTCAGTTAAGAAAATTGCATTCTAAATGTCAACAGCTTCTCCTAACTATTTAAAATGAGAGGGGATAAAAAAGATATAAGTTGTAAATAGAGAATCGGCTAAATGTGGCTTTTATGCCTAAAATGATGTCCAATTAACATCTTATCAGTAATTACTGCACTGATAGAAATCATTGTGTTTTGACAAAAAACTTAGTCAACTACAAACACATACATCTTGTCTTATATTAAGTAAGCAAGTCTTTTGGTACTGTGATGGGAGCTATTTAAGCAAATATTGTTATGTAGAGGAGCGTTTGCTTCCTTTCTCAACAAACAGTGATTCTGACGGACAAAGAAAAGCAGAAGGTACTTTTCAAAGGTTACTTATACTATGATCAATGTACATTTGGGGATAAGTAGTCAACCAACCAGTGAAGAAGTGTGCCACAAGGTCAGCAGCAAATATTTCTCAATTGCCTCACACCACTGCTCACTTCCTGTATGACTTGCTTCAGAATTGTCTCTGGAATTATCTGGGCTTTCAATAATATACGATGGGGCAGATGAGATCTTCTTCATCCTCACAAAGTCAGATGCAAAAGGGCTATCAATTAATCTATCATCACATAGATCTTCAGTTCCTCTAAATCCACAAATTGCTCGAAGACATTCATCCAAAACCTGACGATTGGATTATAAAGTTAACATTAAAAAAAAAGAAACAAACTCAAATTTGGTTTGACTTGAACACATGAAAAGTATTAACTATGCTGCTTGTCTATAGTAAGTGTCAATTTTACCTATATATTGCATCGCTTAAAATGGTTCTTTTAAGTTGAAAGATTATCAATGACAAGCAATATGGGATAATAATAAAGTTAAGAGAGCAAGAAAGGAAGCAAAATCTGGATACTAACGCGATCTACCAATCTACCCAGAGAAATAGTTGCATAATCTACAACAAAAATGTACGGCATTTTTTTCCGAGAGGAGATGAAAGGTTGAAATACCACACAAATAGAGCCTTAGAACACATTTTGATGTTATTTTTAAAAGGCAGTGTGAGATTCATCCCAGATAAGCCATGCACCAGATTCCTTGAACCCTTTGTGACAATAGTATACATGGGTCTTCAAGCAAGAATATTGCCAAAAAGAATTCGATTAAAGACTACCATAAGCATTATCTCCTATATACTTGGATAACCTTCCATTTTAAAGGTTCTCTGCGCTATTCAAAAAGGAACATGAAAAGAGTTAACTACAAAATACTTAATTGTATTAGTGGTCAACTGATTCAGACACAGTAAGACAGTCACTGGAAAAACCAAAAGTAACAAAACACCATTGGTTGGATCAAAGAGTATTGGTGCATGAAGTTCCTGCAATGTGTGGGGTCTGGGGAAGGGTCGGACCACTTTGGATCCATGAGTATTAACAGCAAAAAGACCACGACTGCAAGTGGTTATGCTATATAGCAGTAGTGCTGGTGCCGTTACTAGCACCAAAACAAACTACAGAATGTGGAAGGAGGGTAAAATATTTCACACCTTGACAGCCGCTGCAATGACTTTCTCCCCAAGGACCCCACATATATTTCCACTTTGTCCCCTGCATGCACTACTAGGGAACTCACCAACTCCGAGGTTAACACTAATGACTGAGAAAACTTGTTGCCAGCACCCTAGCATTATGCTCGGGTAATTGTGTGATACAGCTCTAATACCCTGCAGCAAAAGTAAATGTAGAAGATTCTTCAGAATGACTCAACATCATGATATTGAGACTTTCAGATCATTCAATCAGAATTACAGTAGGCAAGTATTTGAATGAGTACTTATAATTTCATTTTCTTTTTTTCATGAGTAATAGCAATTCAATATGAGGCACCAAGCAGGTGCCAAGCCATGTACAGAAGGAACTCAAAGCCAAAGGGAGCTTGTTTACAACTTTAATGTAAAGAATAAAATTATAAAGCAGATGTATGGGGCACTTGACCCCCAAAATAGGTTATTCAAAATGTCAAAAGCAACAGACAATTACTCCCTAAAGTCATGCTTGGATTCCCAAATGTGATATGGTGGGTTGGATTCTCTATAATGGTGTCAAAGCTAGGTTTCAATTTCATTGTCGCACTCCATTCCCTTAGTGTCTGGTTCTTATTCACCATATTCCCAGTAATTCATGTCCATTTGTGTTCTTCATGTGATTTCATCCAGGGTTGCACGTTGTGGGTGTTGACAGCTTCTCAGCTCATTTGCGTATGGGATTTGTGGCCTTATGAGCACATACTCTCCCTCCTCCTAATTGCTTAACTTTTGGCTCAGAATTTCTAACAGAATGGCTAAATTAGACAGGACAACGTGATATGCCAAGACCTTCAATTGGCACCTCTGCAACTGTATACATATTTTCACATTCACTATGTTCGTTGAAATATCAGATTTAACCATAATTAGACATGCTATAACTGCCTTGTCCCAGTTCCATCCTGATTTCTCAGAATACCTAAACTAAAACATGTCACTTACATATTTGAATATAAAAAACACATCACCTGGTCGTTTGTCTATTATATTGTCAAGCCTACTAAATTCCTCACAGTCACCATAATTAGTGTACCTGGAGAGCCTCAAATCTTGTTGTCAGGTTCATAGGTGGCTCGGAATGCTTAAATAATGTAGACAGAACACCTAAATTCTTCTGGTTCTTTGAGAAACCTGAAGAACAAGATTGAGAGCCTCTCATGGACTCATAAGTGAAGAAAACAAATAAAGTCTCCGAAGAAATAAAACAGATAAAAGTACATCTAGATTCCAAGTAATAGGCATGCTCAAATTCAGTGAATACCACTAACCCTGCGATATTTCTCCAGTGAGCATTTCTTGCACTCGCACTGAGGGGAACGAAGTTGACAGAGCCGCGGTCAAACAACTGATTGTAGCTGCCTGTCAAGAATAAAATTACAAAGGTTAAATATAAGCACATATTCTAAATTCATAATTCAAAATTTAGTATGCTAACCAGAAGACTAGTTTGATCCATTTTGGATGAGAAGTCTTCTTCTATTCTGGCTTGTAGAGATTTAATAACAGTCAGCAACAACTCAGGAGGCATTCTCATATATCTGTAGAACGAACACCATCAATAACCATAATTATGTATCAATGGAGTGAGAAACAACAGGAAAGTACACCTGGTCTAAAGCACTGGCCATGAGGAGATCATAGAATATTAATATCTTAAGTAGATTAAAGGAACATAGAACAATTTCCTAGCAAAGTGATCCTTACGGTGTGGATGATATCAAGAGCATAAGAATCTTGAACAAAGATCCCAGCAATCCACTATGAGTTTCACGCATGATTAGGTGGATGATTCCTGCCAATACAACGATAAACCACACTATTTAATGATGGCTGCGCCATTGTAGGTTGCATGCGCTACTTCAGCCTGATATAGCAATCTTCTACTCCCTCCAAGCTAAAGTACAATGAAAGCAAATTTCTCTAGAAAATCACTAAAAAACCCTCTTCAAGTACCTCTATGAAGTTGCATTAAAATCTCGCCAAGGGAACTTGATAAGGATGTAAAAGATCCAAGCTTAGAGGAATCCCTGTATTCTGCGATCTGCATAAAAGCAGATGAAGGACCATCCAACACAACAGCCAGAGTAGTTGCAGCTGCTATCCGCACCTAGACACAGGAAAAAATAGCTAAGAGCAACCACATGAAAGTTTTAATCATTACTGAACCAAAAATGGTAGAGACAATACAGAAAAATAATCCGAACAGTGGCTGATAACCTTAAGAAATGGTTCACCCATGTGACATAATACTAAAATAATTTCTCATAGAACATTCAGCAACTGATTGGATTACTATTTGGGTATCAATAAATCTGAAGTGGTCTGAAAGGAACTCATATAGAATTCTACAAGTACCTTCAAATAAGGATCGAACAACAAGCATGTCATCAGAGTAGGATCTAATTTCCTGTAGACAGAATAAGATCATGAAACAAGGACAAGGATACACAAGGTTCAATGACATGAGAAAATCAGTTCACTGTGAAGGAAAATGAATTGATCTCCTTACCTTGACTCTAGTGCATCACTGGTGGGTAGAATCATGGTCCACTGAGCTGTGAAAGATTTGTGATCAGCTTGACAAAGGTCCTTCTCACCAATTAGAGAAAAGAATCAATTAAAAAGGTTCTAATGAACACTCATATTTTTCAGTCTGCAAAGACAATGAATGTTAATTTTGATCGATTCATTTATAAGGCCATTCTTGAGGCATAGAAAATTGGAAAAGAAAAGAGAATTCCATTGCTACAAAATATTACCAAGCCTTAAGCGCATACAAACCCAAGGAAACAATAGAAATTTTACAGTAACAAACTCAACCAGAATATCGGCCATGATAAGCTCAAGCACAGAGGGATTTAATCTTTTCAGTCATATAGTCTAGCCAACCCTCTTGACCACATCAGGAAGAAGATGTCTCATCCAATCTTTAAGCCCAGAGACTAGACTGAACCAGACAGAGCCGGTTGCAACTCAAGTACCACATATGCCAGGAAGAAAGGTCCTAACAATTTGCAAAACTCATAACTAGAAGAAATTTAATTCAGTGTAAACTTGATAACTTGTTTATTTATGTCATAAATGGAGAGGTATTCTGTTGTAAATAAGAAATAATTCTAACGAATTACACTCATGTCTTAATAACTATCTATATATTTAATCCAGACCTGGTTTTTGTCTCACTTTCTAGATATCTCCACCGTTACACTTACATCAAAATAAATTTATCTATATATTTGATCCAGAGCTAATTATTGCCTCAACACAAGTTTCTCATAAGGCAAAGTAAGAAGGTGAAAAACCCTAGATAGCAAAGCTGTATGCCACAAGCATCAAAAGCCTCGCATGACACTTATCTTGTATTCAGCAAATTTGGAAGCAGAGAGTCATCTTGTTGTAAGATTACCTGGATGCAACGGATGGCGGCTATTCTGACCTTAGAGCTCTGGGTAACATTGCTTTCTCTTCCTAAGTTGTCACTATCGCTGTAATCTGAATCTGATGACATGAGCTCTATTGTGGAAGATTCATGATCTGATGAACTCTGTGAATCCAATTTTTTAATGTGCGTAGAGCGAGAACTGTCCTTTTTCCGTAAATGCGGAGGCCTATATGGTTTATGATCTGCTTTTTGTTGTTGACCTAATCTTGAACCTGAGCTCCCAGAACCAGCTTCCTTCTCCTCCCAGCTAACAATTGGGAAATCATTTTGCAGTCTGCTACTTGTGAGACCATATGTAAAAAATCCACGTAAAGCTGCTACAAAACCAGGTACCTGCAATGGATTTCTCAAGTTGAGCACATGCTGCATATGTATATGTAAACATACCTAGCATAGGAATTAGTAATTGGGTCCTAAAAGATCCACTTACATGGTCAGAAAGGGAACATTTTGGTTCCACAAGAACCAAATGCAAACACTGAAGCAGAGAAGCATAAAACCTGCACAGAAGAGGTGCCAAACTTTCCTTTGGTAAGTAATCCAGTCACTAAAAAACTGGCAATCCTCCAGATTGCATGAAAATGGTTATTCTCATTGAAGCACGTGTGCACATATGTGCATGAACGAGCGTGATGTGCTCGAATGAGAGAGAGAGAGAGAGAGAGAGAGAGAGAGAGAGAGAGAGAGAGAATAGTACTTGGACATGACATTGTCTTCCACAATCAGATTCATAGACGCCAAAGAATCCATCTCTTTCCGTATCACCTAATTAGTGACGAAAAAGAAAAAAAACTTAGGTGGGGCATGCTTTCACAAACATAATGACCACAAAAAATTGGTATGCAGAGCATACCTCGATGACTAATTGCCAGATTTCAGGAGGAAACAAGGGACCAACTCTGGAGAAAGCTTCTCCAAGCATAGTAAATGCAAGAGTCTGAACTTCCCATAAACTGCTAAATCTAGGCGTTCTCTTCTCAGCAAAAGCAGCATGTATCTTGTTGCCACTTCTATAAGATGAAGAGAGCAGTTTCACACGGGTGCGAGCGACATTGTGGCAAAGAAACTTCACTAGCTCCATATTCTCAGAAGAAGATGATTTTCTGTGGAAGGCACCAATAAGGCATCTGAAAGGAACCAATGAGAAAATTAGAGTCAAAATATTATCCAGCAGAATTCAACCTTCCCAAAGTGGAAGAATGCTTAGAGCATTCAGACAAGCTCTACTCATCCACTGACCTTAAAGTCTCTAAGCAGTCCATGATAGGCCTGATTCTAGCTGCATTGGCAAACTGCCCACCCTTCATTCCCTCTCCACGCACCAAAACTTCCATAGACTTATCAAAAGAGTTGAGGATTCTCATCCAAGAAGAGGGATTTATATCCAATGAAACACGTCGAGTAACATCATGAACCTGAAGGAATCAAATCAATTCAAAGAATTAGCCCATTCAGTGCCTCGGCAGTTTCCCATTCAATGGAGATGATTAGCTGGAGAACTGGTTTGCAGAAGAAAACCCATACCAAGTGACACAACTGAGTGTAGAAAGAGCCCCCATTTCCATGAACAAGATCCGCACTTGAAACCAATTCTATCAGAAATAGCACATCTGAGGTGACCTGACAGAAAAGTGAACAACAAAACAATCAACGCCCAAACTTAAATGATCACCAATCGAATTCAAAGCCGTCAACAATATATAATGCAAAAACTGAACGATGACACAAAGCAAGAACTCCAAAAGGAGCCTCCTGCAACAATGACGTATCAATTCCAACACGCTGAGCATAACGAAAGTTACAAAAGGCCAAAAGCAGAGCAACTCTCATCGCAGCACGTGAAAGGACCTCGTGAGGCGGGAGGTTAGGAGCGGCAGCGACGAGAGCGGAGGAATTGGAGAAGATGAGGCCGTGGAGGAGATCCGCGAGGGAAGTTCTCGGAGGGCTCGTAAGCGTCTCGTCTCTCAGGGTCAGGAACCCCGTCCTCCATGACCTGATCGCCGCCGTCGACGGCGCGGCGGCCGCGGACGCGGAGGTCCCCGCCATGCTTCAGCAGCCGCCGCCGCCGCCGCCGCCGCCGCGAACGAAACCTCGCATGCCGAGATTGTCAAACCCGACTTGTCGATTGATTTGGAACGATGGAGTTTGCGGCGACGATGCCGGAGGCGGGCGGTGGCGGGTGCGCGTCGCCGTCGAGTCGGAATTCTCCGTCGTCCGCCGTTGATCGTCGAAGCCTGTCCCCAGTGAAACGCAATGGGATCGCGGCTTGTCCTCTGGAATTTTAGGAGAATGTCACTTTGCCCCCATCTAGTTTTCAGTTTTTCCAGTTCGCACCACAATTTGACAATATTTCTTGATCCACCTTTTCCGGCTAAAAAGTCTAGATAAACTTTCATTTTTCTTTTTTAGTTAAGTTCCATTTGCGTTAGCGAAAAATGAATAATCTAAAAAATATTTTCATAAAAATTTTCGCTTGAAATAGTGATGATGAAATCAGGTCCAAGCACTAGAAACCTAGATGCAAGCGCCAAAGTTCAAACCTAACATCAATGGATTCAGACACAAACACTAAGATCCAGGGCCTATCCTCAATGTAAGGGCCTATCCTCAATATAAGGGTGTCGATTGTTCGATTTGGTTTGGAATTTTTAAGTAATCCGAGCCGATAAGGTAAGCAACTAATCAAACCAAATCATGATTTGAATTGCAATTTGATTTTTGCCTTGTTTATTAGAATAAGAGGTGAGAAAAAGGAGAGATTTTAAGTTGAGCGTTTTGTTTTTGTTAAGAGATAACTTGAACTGACAAAAAGTAACGATTATCTTTCCATTATCCGAATCGAAACAAAATCGAACTGAAAATGCATGAAATGTCAATTCAATTGGGTTTGGTTCAGTTCGGTTTTTCAATTCGGATCTGACATCCATACCTCAATGTACTCGAGTCTAGGCACTAGGGACCTAGTGCTGGGCACCAAGGTTCGAGGCCTAGCCTTAATAAACTCAGGCATGGCCGATTAGGGTCCTGACCATAGGCCAGGCCTCAATGGATATGGGCATGGGAGCTAGGGTCCTGACACAACCTCGATGGATTTGAGCTTGGGCATCAAGGGACCTAGTATTGAGATTAATTTTGTTCTAATTTTTTGTTCATCATTTGATGTCACTATTAAGTTAGATAATTGCATTGTGGGGGTATACTTGCTTGCCGCTGTTGTAATTCTCTCAACTAAACTTTTTAAAATATTCAATTTTCTTGCATTTATTTTTCTGGTTTTGATCCTAAGCCAAGGTGACTCTGTTGTGATTTCTCTAGCAACGACCGGTGTTTCTCAACCAAAAATATTTGGATGCTTAACCTGGAAACCTGAATAGCCATTTTTCTCACTAATATATGCTAATAATCTGGATTTTTTTTTTTTTTGGGTCTAAATTCTGAATTGATGAATAGGTGGAGTATTTGGCTGAAGATAGAATAGAAGCTTTTTTTGGGTGTGTTTGGGAATTTTCCAAATACCAATTAATTCTATTCTTTTATTCTCGAAAATAGATTTAAAACAAGAATTAATTCAGCAAATCTTTTGCTTCAGAAAATAGATTTGGAACATAATTAAGAAGTAAAAAAAAAAAAAATTGCTTCTTCATTCTTGAGAACGATTCCAGAATCAAGTTAAATCAAATTTCTTTTTTTCTTTTTTCTCTTCTTTTCTTCTTGTTCGTCTTTCTTCTCTCTTATTCTTCCATCGCCGTTGGTCACTAGTGACCAATTGACTGAGGTCCTACAAGCTCACTAGGCCAAGGCGAGGTCCGATGAGCTCGTCGAAGACTCGCCTAGCCATCGGTGATCCAATGAGGTTCAGCCAACCCTTGGTTGGGTAAGCTTGGCCAACTTAGGCGTTGCCTTACCGGGGATTGGTGACGCTCTGGCGAGATAATCAGCCCTTGTCTAGCAGATCGCCAGTCATCCCGAGGCCGATGATTGACCAACACTTGAAGAAGAAGAAGAGAAAGAAAATAAAAAAAAAAAAAAAAAAGTAATAAAATTATTAAGAAAATAATTTGGATTAGAAATTTTGAAAATGGTGCCAAACGCAATTCTATTTTAGGAAAATAAATTTTGTATGGTTAGTTAAACTTCTTCAAATACTTAAAAATTGTTCCTGAAAAAAGAATAAAAAATAATCATTTATAATAAGAAATTATTATCGAAAACAGAATGATCACCAAACACACTCTTTATGTAGGGAAAAAATCTCATGACTTGTGATCACATATAAATAACAAGATAAAAACTTTATTTCATCATAAAATTCTAGGAAAATTTGTCAGTACTCAATAAGTAAATTTAACATTTTTCGCAATTAATGTACTAATCAAGTCACAACTTAATACTGTGTAAGATCTGACTATAATATGAGTTTAGGTATGTAAAAGCTAAATTAATTTGTTACTCCACTATAATAGTTATCGAATACTGGCCAGCACGTTAGAAAAGTCTTGTAATTGAATAAGTCACTTTTTCCCCTGGTAGTGGGCCTCTTCTCTTTCGACCGCTTTGCATGAGAAAGGGTTCCAAAGCCAGATATCTTGAAGAGGGCATAAAGTCAGACAATTTGCGTTCTAGTTGCCATTTTTTTTTCCCTGAACGTGACCGAGGCTTATCATTTCATCTAAAAACAAGCCTATATAGTAAGAAGCATTAAAACACATAATCTCCCATAGAGGGGGTCATGGGTAAGAAACTTCATAACATGGAAGGGCCTTACATATGAAGGTCTTTACAACTCAATCTGCTAGTCTATTTGAATCTCGAGGACAGCAAGCCAACTCAAGACTCTCATAAAGGGCCAAGAAGCCTAAGCATTATGGAATAAGTGGCTCAACGTCCCAAGAGCAAAGAAAGGAATCTTGCAGGAGGCTTATCAAGATTGAGCTATATCAGTTTCCAGCACATATTTCTATCTAGATTGACTAGCAAAGTGACGAAGAGCATGGAGACAAGCAAGGGTTTTAAAATGAAGAGCAGAGGACACTCGAATTGGTTGTGCAGCTCCTTTGATCAATCTCCCTTCAGAATCGCCGCATACAAAAGCAAAATCCCCTCCCGTAGACCCCGCGAAATGCGATCCATCAATGTTGATCTTTAGCGTCCCTGGTTGTGGTGGTCTCCACCTTGGAGGTAAATGCTTCGATGCACACTCTCCCTCCTTGTTACTTTTGTTCCACTTCGCATAGTTGTAGTGCACGGCAAGAGATGAGTCTACTATGCTTCTAGGACTAGGATTTCGGTGTTGGAAGACAAAGGTATTATGCGCAAGCCAAATATTCCAAAGAGTTGCTGCGATGAGCTCAAAGGGTAGGTTCTTTAAAGTCAGATCTACAAAGTTCAACAACCCCTCCTCGGTTCTGGTCACTTGTTGGTGAGAGAACTGAAAAATGAATTCTAGACTAGACCAAACCTGTTTTGCCCCATCAAAGAGGAGGAAAAGATGTTCCGCCGTTTCGGGTTCCTTTTAGCACAAGGGGCAGTGAGACTCAAGTAAAAGCTTCCTTTTATACAAGTCAATCCTGGTTAGTAGAGCAATTTGGTAGACGCTCCACATGAATAATTTGACTTTGGGGAGTGTTTTTAGCTTCCAAATTTTGCTCCACAGAGAATTGGGAGTTTGGTAGGATGATGAAGCTTGCTTGTTGTCTTGGTCGGTTTCAGTCTTTCAAAGTTGATTATAACTGCTTTCAACAAAGTAGCACCCAAACTATTTTCTGACCAAACTAGCTTATCCTCTATTGAAATGACTGGTAGTGGAACTCTAGAATTTCATTGATGACTTGCTCATCAAAAAGGTTCCTCGATATTTGCTCTTTTCATTGTTGTTCTGTTAAGTCTATCAGTTCAGCAACCATTTTGGGATCTTGTTGGTTATATGGCACTCCTAGTACACCCCTTAACAACCATCTATCCTCTCTAATTCTAATTTTATGGCCATGACCCACTTTCCATCACACCTCCTTCAAAATGGCTTCTCTACCCATTAGTAGGCTTTGATTAATATTTCTTTTTCCACTTTGGAGATAAAATTCTCTTTCCGACCTTCCAACTTCATGTTTACTTTTGCTAGCATCCATGTGAACATCTGCTTTTTTGTTTGGCCCCAATGCAACAAAAGGCCCAAATATTTTCCCATTTTGTCAATCTCCAGAACGGCTCTCTTGGGCCTATGTTCCTTCTAAGTTGAGAAGGGCACCCTACACTAAAGAAGATAGCTGATTTGTTTAGGTTGATTTCTTGACTTGATGCGAAACAATATTGATGAAGGACAAATGTTAAGTTTTGGCATTCTCTGACCTTTCCATCCTCGAAGAAGTTGGAATCATTTGCAGACAGTAAATGGGAAAGCATGAGCCAGTACTTGTTTAGTCTAATTCCTTTGAATCTCCCTAAAACCTTGGCTCCCTAATTTGACAGTATCAGAATAAAGTGCCTTTATTTGCAATAGACATATACAAGACAATATTCTTGTGGTACAAGAAGTCCTTCACCAGTTAAAAATCCGGAAGAGAAAAAAGAGATTTCATGCCATTCTAAAGCTCTATATGAAGAAAGTTTATGATAGGGTCAAATGTGATTTCCTAGAAGCTTTAATGACAAAAATGGGTTTCAATGCAAGATGGGTTTCTTGGATTATGCAATGTGTCAAGTTTAATAAGGAATCCCTCCCTTTCTTTAAGTCCTCGAGAGGTCTTTGCTATGGGGGACCCTTTGTCCCCATACTTATTCATTATTGTGGCAAATGCACTTTCCTGCTTCTAGTTGCCATTGAATTGCTTGCAATTATTATCACAATGAAGAGGCTGAGCAGTGTTGAGATGAACCCCATTTCATGTAGGAGCCTTCGTATTTAATAAGGATTACTCAAACACGCACTTACCTATCAATAAAAGAAAAAAAAATTAAACTATTATTTTCTTAGATACAGTGTAAAAAGGGAGCGTTTGCTTTTTTTTACCAACGAAGGCATATAAAATAATGTAAGGTAGTCTTTTACTTGGTTGTCCTACTCGTGACTAAAAATTTACTTTCGTGGACTAGGTAAGTCGAAATAGTTGTTTCTCTCTTTGGTCTTTCCATAACTCAGATAGGATGAAGTATGGATTTGATTCAAGCCAGATTATCGGACTAGGTTAGAGTATTTTGCATAAGGATGAATGTTGCTGTATTTGCAATGGTCCAATAATTTGAAATGCCCCTACTGAAAATAGCCACAAAAGAAACTATTTTTCTTTTGGTTGTTGAATCTATTTTTTATTGATCAATATGTGATATTTCGAATTCTCATTGCTAAACGAATCAAAGGAAAATCTTTGGTACTCAACCATGCAAGAGTAGTACACTAGGCCTTGGATAAACCGATAGATGTCTCAGACCTCCTTCCATATGCCTTCCTTCTAATTTTGCACACGAGAGGTCCAGACTAGTGAGCAGCTTTCACATATACTAGGCCTTTAGAAAGGCAAGGCGATATAATATATATATACCTTGGGAACAGGGAAAATCCAAATTTTGCCTCCTTCAACTGCACAACCCAGTCTTCCGAAGTTGTAGTTTGGACGACGCTAATACAAAAGAAAATACCGCACTGCTCACCCATCTAGAAAACTTGAGCAAGTAGAAAAGAGGACCACGCAAGAAGGCCACGAAAACGTGCCTCCACCAGTGTCAAAAGCATCTGCTCTTTACGCAAAAGCCGAGGAAGAAGATGCTGCTGAAAAGCGAAGAAGACTTTACTCAGATATACCAAATTCGCATCAGGAGGGGCTTTCCCTGAAAATAAAAATAGATTCCTTCCAAGGGAATGACAATGGATATAATGGCACCTGTGATTTGTGGATTTGTTGATGTAATGATTGACAATAAAAAGTTTGCGAAAATCCAAGATGTTACAAAATCCCTTCCCTTGATGGCCTGGATTGGGTGAGGCCATCATTGCTCATGGAAAACCTGACTCGATCCGATCCAATTCAATCCAAGCCCGACAAATAAGATTTGGATGATGATTGCCCTTTCTTCAGAATATGAAGGAGGGAAGTTAAAGACATAAGCATGTTCACATTGAAGAAATATAGGATGTGATCTACATGGAGATTGATACATTTTCTTTATATTCATCTAAAGAGCACTCGGGTTCACCATGTCATTACATGCAGCGAACATTGAAAGAAATGGGACCAATTTCATGTCCCTTTTTGAGGTGCACAAACACAATGAGGACATAATTTCTTCATTTGGGTTTTGTCTTCGATGTATTTATTAAAAATATTATTTCATGATCCAATCAATTTCTTTGATTTATAAAGGCGTGTTTTTTAATGCTTTGAAGTTTAAAACTTTTAAGGAGCAGAGAGCACCTGGTTAAGCAATAGTAGGTGCATTTGGGAAGATTTTTGGAGAAAGTCTTTAGGAAAATGCAAAGATCTTTGAGTTAAATGTGTTTTTCAAAATGCAACTGTATTTGGTAAATTGTACTTTGAAAGCCCTTTGTGAATGAGTAAAATGGTGTTTGGGAAATTACATTTACAAAGGATCTTTGTGGTAAAAAAAAAATTATCAAAAGAAAAATTAAAAAAAAAATTGACCGACAAGGGCAGCGGCCATCGGCGACCTTCGGTGACCCCTGATCTGGGGCGGCGAGATTGTGCAACGCCATTGCGACCTCCGACAACCCTGGATCTAGGGCGGCGAGGTCACGTGACGCTGCCTCAACCTCCGACGACTTAGATCCGAGGCGTCGAGGTCATGGGAGGACCTCGTTGCCCCAGATCTGGGTCGCAGCGAGGTCACAGGAGGTCGCGCGACCCAGATCGAGGGCGGCAAGGTCCTCCCGCGACCCTGCCACCCCAGATCTGGGTCATGGCGGTCGTGCCACCCCCCGGCGTTGGTCACACCACCCCCCGACAAACGTCATCTGGGCGATGATCGTTGGCGACTGCCTGCCCTTTGCCGGTGACCGCTCATGGAAGAAGAAGATGCTCGTGGAAGAAGAAGAAGAAGAAGACGATGAACAGTGGGGGCAAAAAAACTGGACAAACGAAAAATCAATTAGGATAATTTGGAAAGAAAAAAATATTTTATCCCTCAAGCTTAGCATTTTCGGTAAGCCGAAAGCCCAAGGTGGCCCCCAATCTGCCTTGGACTTTCAGCCTTATGAAGCTGACATTTGGGGAATGCAAACCCAAAAAGAAATACCAAACACACTTGCATTTGCTCAAGGGGCTTTGGACCCCCAAAGGGCTTTAGGAAGTGGTTCCCAAACGTATTCAGTATAAATAATCTTAACAAGATTACGATGTCATTATGTTTGAATTCACATAAGGAGAGACATTATATTTAGACCAACTATGTTTGTAGCTTCTCATAATCGGTGTCAATTGCTCTCTCTCTTCATCGACCACCAATTCAAGGTTGATGCGATAGTCATGGAACCCTACGACACGAAAGTCAAATTGACATGCGCTTATGCGCCCCGGGTGGTGCAGAGACGACGGTGTGTTTATCTTTCTTGTTGAAGATGGCGAGTGATGGCATGGCTACTGCGGGTAACGTATTATTATGTCACCATTACAGTGAGAGAAGAGAGACGTGGACCAAGCAGTAGGGTGAGGAATCGGGCCAGATAGCATTTTCTTGCGTAAGTGCATTATGCGTGGGCGACCGAAAACTTTACGGATACAACGACGTCATGTTGGGGTTTGGGCAGATCGGGGATTCGATACACCGTCCTTGCTGCCATACCTAAACCATGTCGCACCTGTAGGATCTCAGCACACCCTTTATGATATTTAACTTGCCCAGCGAATCTTCTCGAAAAAATTTGGATGAGCGTGATGATACGTAGCCACATGGGGATCCGTGGATGCCGATTCATGGCGATATCGAGATCATCCGGGAAAATTATCAAAAAAAAAAAAAAAAAGAATAAAATCTTACATATGTAAATTTAATTCTAAACTTTTTAATTTGGGTAAGTTAATCATAAATATTCTCACAATTTGCTAATGTAGCCTTTTTTTTTTGGCCAATTTTAATAGGAAATCACTAATATGAATATCAACTATCCTACATTACCAATGCTAATGATGAACAATGTTTACATTTTACTATCCACCTGGGTGGCGTAGTTGATTTTGGGCCTCCTCCCCCTCGTGAGGGGGAGGGGTTCGAAACCCCAGCGTGTCGCAGGGTGATTTAGCTGGTGGCACGTGTGTGGTGGCTAGCACGCTGTTGACACCAAAAAAAAAAAATTTTAAAAAATTAAAAAAAATTAAAAATCGGAAAATATAAAAAGGATGCGATTAGGGTTTTCGAGGGGGCTCTCGATCGGTTTCTCTCTCCTCCTCTTCCCCCCGCTCGATCTCTCTTCTCTCTCTCTCTCTCTCGATCTCGGTCGCCCCCAATTCCACCCCGAGGAAACCCTAGATCGGAACTCCGATCTAGGGTGTTTCGCGGGGATTCTCTGCAAATCAAGCCTCCCGAAACCGATTGGATCCGTTCTCTCCATCCCTCTTTCGTGTTTTCTCTCTTGATTTCCTCTCTCTCGATCGAAATTCCTAAATCGAGGTTAGCCAAAACCCTAGGTCGGAGATTTTTGATCTCCAGCAAGTCGGCGTTGGTGAAGACAACGGCGACGATGACGACGGCGTCCGCGGCCCTGTTTCCATCGAGATCCCTAGGGCCTTCTAGCCGCCGAGATCCATCGATCAAATCCGGCGGTGGTGACAAAGATCTCGATCGCGAAAGTCAAACCGAAGGATTTCTCTCTTAGATTTTGGAATCGTTCCTCGGAGATTGGTGGTAGTCCAGGCCCGAATCGACAACCACGATCCCGATCCTTCCTCGGAAACCCTAGAAGACCGAATCAATGAGTTTTCTCTTCCTTTTTCTATTTGATTAGTTTTCTTTAAGGGATTTGATTTTCTTTTTCCCTCTTATTCAATTCCTCTGTCTCGAACATCATTTTTCTTCTTTCTCGTTTGTTTTTTTTTTGCTCGGTTTGTCACGGCCGAGACCGTTGATGGTTGGGTCTGACGCGATCGCGGCGAGTCGTATCCTCCCGGAGCTTGAAGACGCCATAGCCTTGTTTACAGCAGTTTTTTTTATTATTATTGAATTGCTCTGATTTTCTTCTTGTCTGTCATTTGCAGAATTCAGGTTTACTAGAGTGTTTCGGCGTTTGTTCTTTGTTTAAAAAAAGCTATCGAGTCGTCGCTGGTTTAATTAGGTAAGAACAGAATGTTTGCACTTGTATGAGGTTCAATAATGCGCAAGCTTTTGTGATAAATCCGAATAGGATTTTTTTATTCCTGCATATAAATCTCTTTGGCCGAAATACCCTGTATCTGTTTGACAAAATTTCTAGTCTAGATCAATGTGTTTTAATTCAAATTCTAACATAGGGCTTTCCATTGCTTAATCAATTCATTATATTGGTTGTATAAAATTTACTCTTGTTCTGTTTCCTCTCGTTTCAAATTTAGAAGTTATATGTTTGTGCATTTGTTTTCAGAATTCTCGGATTAAATGTAAATCCAAAGTGTGTACGCAAGATGAACCTGATGTCGATTATGTTAGAATTTGATCAAAGACCCCTTTAATGAAAATGAATCGATCGGTGCCTTTTATTTCTTATACTTCACTATGTTGTTTTGTTTAGTATGCCTAATTGTCGACATACTATGAAAAAATGTTGCTATTTAGCTTGCTGCACATGCTGAAATTGTAAATATATTAAGCCACTGTTCTGTTGTTTGTGCTTTATTTTTTTTGCTGTTCCTGCTTTACTGTCTTGCTGTTTCACCCTTGCTGTTTTATTCTTTTACTGTCTTTACATTGCTGTTTTATTCTTTTGCTGTCATTAAGCTGTTTTCTTGCTGCTGTCCACTGCTTCTTCTTCGTTGTTTTGTTGCTTCAGCTTGGTTATGCTGCTGTTTACTGTTTCTTATTTGCTGTTTTTACTTTTTCATTGTTTCTATATTACTGTTTTGCTATTCTACTGTCTTTATATCATTGTCTTGCTCTTTTTATATTGTCACTTTTGCTGCTTTGTCTTTAGGTAAGATTGTAATAGTCAATTGACGTGCGTTTTTACTTTTATCCGTATGTCCCTAGATTTAATTCCTTAGTTTAGACTTAGATTAGGATTTTGGAAGAAAGGATAAACGTGAAGATGGAGGAAGGGTCGATGTCCATTCCGACCGTTGCAATTGTAATTTTCCTTTCTTTTATTTTTCCCCGATATATGTTTCGGGCTCTTAAAGGTTGTATAAAACCCGACGAGTTGCGGGTCTTTTTCCTTTTCTTTTACCTTTTTCTTTACTATGTTTTTCTTTATTTTTTTAGGTTTATATGTTTAAATTTACTGCTCTATCTTGATTGCTACTTTTGTCTTTCAATTGTGTTTTGACTGGCTGTTTCCTTTCATATCCTCTTTTAGGATTGCATGCTTAGAGTTATCCTTTTCTTTAGATTGTTTGTTTACTTGTCTTTTAATGACATGTTTATTGATTGTTTCCTTTTCTTTTAGGAATAGAATAAAATGAAAACAATCTTTCACGCATGATCATTTAGTATAAAAATTGACGATCCTGAAAAATGTAAAAAAAAAAAAAAATGCATGGACACGATAAAAAAAACACAACATACCATTAGGTACCGAAAGGGCGTTAATAGAAATATTAACGTAATCCAGGTCCCCGAGCTTAGATCTCTGGTTGCGTAGGAATCGAAGGAATCTCCCAACCTTCGATTAGGTTTCTAGCTGACCTCCAAAATAAGCTAGTGGCGGCTCCTGTGTTGCTTAGGTTGTTAGATAATTCAATTGTATAAATTTTTTGCCGTGCTTAACGTTAGCTTGGGAGAGCTCGGGATTGCATGTTAAAAGTTAGGCGCGACAGCTCGGCGACTCCGCCGGGGAATTTAGTTAGCCTTAAGAGGACTCGAGGCCTGTTTAAATGGTTGTTGTGTGTTTTAAACTAACGTGTCTTGTGTAGGATCGTCTGCATGTCAAAGGCACGTGGAAAATAAGGTGAGTCGCTAATGACGTGTTAAATGTTGTTGTAGGGTTGGAGTGATAAGGGGAGGCGTCTATGTGAACCCTTTGTCTTGCAGGTGGTGTGAGGATGTATGTGTGTATGATTGGGTTATATTGAAGTGCTGGATGTTTAAATTAAATGCATGTTTACAAGCTTTAGCACTACACCGCACACACAACCGCGGTCTAAAACCCCGATCGCACAATTTAGGACCTTAGGAGGGTTTATGGGTGGAATCGTGAGTGGATGCTCATGGTAATCCACTTTTACATAAACCCGCTCATCCCAATTAATAAAGATTGCACTGACCAACGATAGTAGCGGTTGGTAAACTGTCTTTATCAATTGGGATGGGGACCTTGAGCCTTTAGAATCCCCACCTTAGGCGTCAAAACCTCACAGTTCCATGCGACTTGTGATATGTGATTGCCATGCGTATGATTGGTAAGGAATCGTTCCTTTTTTATCGGTTTCTCTTTGCTTTCCTTGTTTCAATTATGCGTTTTATTTTTTTTTTTTTTTTACGACGATATACTTTAATCATGGGCGCCCCTGTAGGTGTAGGTTTAGATGGGTAGGCCTAAAATTGAAATAATCCCGGTGCCGGAGAGCCTGAAGACGTTGTGGGAAAAGCTCGATCCAAAACACCAAGAATACGTGGAAAAGCGCATAGGCTTCCTTCCAGACTTATTAAAGATCAAGCCGTATGTTGCAATGGTCGAAGCGCTAGTTCACTTTTGGAATCCCGTGACTTCCACATTCGTGTTTGGTCGATACGAATTGACCCCTACAATTGAGGAATTCCAAAAGCCTTTGGGTTAGGCAAAGCTTCCCTAGGTTTCGTTTCTCCTCCTATTGGTCAAAATCCGAGCTCTCTTTTAGGTCAATTCCTCAATATTCCTAATGATGAAATTGAAGCAGTTCTTAAAGGAAACTCTCATGCCATGCCCTACAATTTTCTTGAAAGATATTTCCTTAATTTGAAACCAAAATCTGGAAATCTAATTCCTCGTGTCTTTCTCCTCATGTTTTTTGGTTTCGTGATACTTCCATATACTCGAAGAACAATGGATCCTTTAGTCACCCACATTGTAAATCAAGTATGCGCATTTCATTCCTTTACACACATAATTCTTGCTGAAACTTTCGTATCCCTTAATCGCTTCAAAGAAAATGGTCGAGGATCTCTTAGAGCTTCATTTGGACTTCTCCAAATTTGGCTTGTCTCACATATCAAAGAATTCGCTTATCATATGAAAATTATTGAAATCACAAAATATCATCATCCTATTCTTAGATTTTCCCAAAGAGACGAAATCTTCCCCACATGGTCTTTCGCCGTGTGGTTTCATTTCCTCAAAAACCTAAATCCTAGCTCAATTCAATGGCATGTTCGGTGGCTTGGGAATCACGAAGTGTGCATGTTTGGTGGAGATGACAACCCACTTCCCCTCGTGGGATTGACGGGTTTAACGTCGTACTACCCTTTAAGGGTGCTCCGCCAATATCGTGCGCTTCAAACGATCCCGCCAATCCTCAAGCTGGGGTTATATCGTATTGATTATCACGATAAAGTCATCAAGGGAATCAAAATGACCATATCAAAGCTGCGGTTGAAGCTGCCATTGGAATTTGGCACTCACTTTCCTCACGTCATGTGGTTGCGGTTGATGAAGATGATTTGGAAGGAGAAATGAAGATTCATCAAGCTACTGAGGATTACATACATCGTCAAATAGAACCCGAGCTCAATATTCAATTGCCTGATGTTCCTGAGCCTCAAGGGTTTATACGAACGCACATCGAGGGGCAAGAAGATGACGAGGAACGCTTGGCCCATGACAACAAGCATCTCCGTG
The DNA here is from genome assembly GCA_014182555.1 of Eucalyptus erythrocorys. NCBI lineage: Eukaryota > Viridiplantae > Streptophyta > Magnoliopsida > Myrtales > Myrtaceae > Eucalyptus > Eucalyptus erythrocorys. The sequence continues at coordinate 35,332,459 of CM024600.1, read as the reverse complement.
TGTTTCAACCTAGTTCTTAGGTTTTTATTTCATTTTCTTGTAAAGAATTTTTCTTGTATTTTCCTCCTTTTTATGGAGGTTTCTTTGTATTCATGCTCAAATCACATGTGAAATCGAACAATCTTGTAAGCTTCGAAAAAGCAAGTGTCTTTTCCTTGTAATTGTTCGATTGAAATCAATGAAATTCGAGAGCATTTTCATGTAATTTTTAGAAAAGGGGCACCCTGATTAAATTTGTTGTCGTCCCTTTTCAATTTTATAGTTTCTTTTGATGAAATCTTGATAAGAAGAAGTTATATGATACTGGGATCATATATGCTTCTTATCATTATTTCATCTCAAGAAAATATAAAATTGACTAGGGTTTGTACTTTAGTAATTCCTTTTGACTAGTATTAATCATAATCTTTTTCTTTTACAGGGAGGTTTTTCTTTTGAAGAGAGAAAACGGCTGAAGAGCGATTTATAATTCGCACCCATCATCGACAAAAATGGACAACGAGGACACTCGCACTCGAGTTCTTAATATGGAAAATCAAATGTCTCGAGATGATGGCACTACGGCGAGATCTTTCGACCCAAGTCAAGAACTTGACCTCCGTGGTTCCCGCCACATCGCCCGTAATTCCTCAAATGGCAGCTTCCGAGATGCCATCGGCTTCGGCAGTAGAGAATCTAAAGGGAGAGGGCAAGCCGAAGGAATACCTAATGCTATACCGATTGTCATAAGCTCGAATCTCGCCTCTAAAGAAACCCCGACGCCACATCTTGATGAGGAAAGCTCAAGGCGTTTGGCTAAGCTTGAAGAACGCCTTTGCGTCTTTGCAAGGCTATCAACCCCAAGGGTTTGATAAATTGTCGCCGTTCGCTAAAGTTACAAAGTGCCTGAATTTTACAAGGAGCCAGAATTCACAAGGAAATATGATGGCGTTGGGTGCCCCAAGACTCATTTAAAGTATTACTTGGGCAAAATGGCTCGTTATTCATATAACCCTCCACTCTTGATCAGCTCTTTCCAAGATAGTTTGATTGGGCCCGCTCTCACATGGTTTATAGAGCTGGATTTGGATAAGATTCAGACTTGGGAGGACCTTTGCCGACGAGTTCTTCCAACAATATAAATTCAACACTGAAATCGCCCCAACTCGAGAGGAGCTTGTCCGAGTCGAAAAGAAGAGAACTGAGACATTCAGGGCATATGCTCAAAGGTGGAGGGTTATGGCGTCTCAGGTGAAGCCGGCGTTGACCGAAAAGGAGTCCATGAAACTATTGCTTCAAGCCATGCCGAAAGATTTTTTCGAAAAAATGTACAACCATACATGCATCAATTTCGCTGCATTGGTTGAGTTGGGGGAACGTATTGAAGGCATTATGCGGGAGGGAAGACTATCTGAGACGACGAGCCGTCGGTTTGTACCCAGGAGAGAAAAAGAACCAGCTGTCGAAGTTGCATATGTTCAGAACTTGTCTTCCCAGAAGCCGTACAATCCTCAGGCCTATAGCCATCAGACTTATAAGCCTGCTATAGAGGTGACGGGCCCGCCGAGAAATTTTGAACGAAGGCCCAGACCTCCTCAGAGACAATATACCCCGTTGCCAAGGCCTATGTCCCAGCTGTTACCGATGCTAATTGAAAACCACTTGATAGCGAAGGAGATCCCAAGGGACAATCCCCCGAAATTCATTGGATTTGATTTGAATAAAACATGTGAATACCACATGGGGGAGAAAGGGCACCATGTGGATAATTGTCTAACGCTCCGTTACAAAATCCAAAATCTGCTGGACAAAAAGTTCTCACATTTAAGGATTCGACGCCCAACGTTCAACAAAACCCTCTTCCGGAGCATGCTGAAAACGTGAACATGATTGGCGGATGGGAAGAAGAGTTTGGAGATGGTCTTATAGCTATGATGGAGCCTGTGGTGATTAATCTGACAAGTGGAAAAACTGATCGTCAGGCTGGTATGACAAGCAAAGGTGCCGTTGGGTTCGATTCTCTAACTGACAATTTCGGGGCCATGAAAGTTACTGATGCGGGCGTTACACCCGTCGTGATCGAACTTGTCCCGAGAGATTGGAGAGTGCTCAAATACCAAAACCATTCCCACTTATGACTTCAAGGCTGTCCCTTGGAATTACCATACCAACGAGATTGATGTTGTCACTCGATCGGGTCGAGTTTATTCACCCCCCGAAGGCATTGAAAAGAAAGCTGTCACTAAAGAGGAAGCTGAAGCAACTCCTCAAGACGTTTAAAACGAGTGAGGCCGAAGTGATTGAACAATTGCGCAAAATACCCGCACTGATTTCTTTGCTGGAACTTTTTAAGACTTCTGAAAAGCACAGAAATGCACTCCTCAAAGTTTTGAACGAAGTGCATGTCCCTGAGACTATTGGAGAAGTGCAATTGGAGGAGTTTGTGGGTGCTATACTCCTGAGAGACCAGATCACTTTTTCTGAGAAAGACCTCCCTCCTGAGGGCCAAGAACACACTAAGGCGCTATATGTGACCGCTTAACATCTTGGGATGAGGATTTCGAAGGTCTTGATTGATAATGGCTCAGCTTTGAACATTTGCCCTTTATCCACCCTTCACAAGTTGGGGATAGGAATGGAAAACATGTCTCCTCCAAGTACTCTCTTGTTTGGGCTTTTGATGGCGTGCGAAAAGAAGCCATAGGAGAAATTGATTTGCCATTGACAATTGGCCCTATTATCGTGAATCAGAAGTTCCAAGTGCTGGATATTCCTAGCAATTTTAGTTTGTTATTGGGGCGGCCCTGGATCCACAAGGCGAGAATTATTCCTTCGAGTCTGCATCAGATGATGAAACTCCCCATTGATGGGAAAATTGTGACTATCCGACGTGAGAAGGATGTGGAGACATTCTATAATACTGCCATACCTTTTATTGAGCCTGAAGTTGAAGGAGATTCAGATTTTCACTCATTCGAAACGATATCAGTTACCCATGTGCCTGTTGGGGCAATTATCAAAAAGCCACACTTCTCGAAAGCTGCGTTGATGTCAAGTAAGGAATTGCTCAAGCATGGCTTTGCTGCTGGAAAGGGACTGGGAAAGTTTGCCCAAGGCATTTCAAATTTTATTGAACCTGTCAAGGTCAACAAGCGTGAAGGCTTGGGATACCAAAGAAAGCATAAAAATGGAAGCCCGGACATTAAAGGGAAGAGCTATCAACGTCTTTTACCCCGACCTTTGAAGGATTTCTTCCCTGGCCCACCAAAGCTCCTGCAAGAAGAGGAAGCTGATGTTTACTACTTTGCCGATCTATTTGAGGAGGACATGGTTTGCGCTATCATTGAAGATCTCACCTTCCCGATGTGTAAGGGGTGACTTTTTTTTTACGTATAGTTTTCAATTCCATTTGTTCATCTCATTCCCCGCGAGGGAATCCTTTTTTCTTGTCCCCGCGAGGGAATCCTGTTCATATTTGTAATAATTCGGATCGCGGACTTTAAAGATCCGAGACACTATACTTTGTGATGCAGTATTAGTATATTAATAAAATTCATGTCTTGTTAATAGATGTGTGGAGGGGTTGCCCAAATCAGTCCTATGATGATGCTATGAGGCCTGATCCTCCACACGATCTATAGTTTCAAAATGTTTTAATGGAACAAGGATGTCCAATGATATGAGGGCTAGTTCCGTGAACATTTTTCTTGAAAATTGGAATTCGAAAACAGTTTTTCATGACATTCATGTATACATTGCATTTGCTTATATGAATGTATACTAACCATTTTGCCGATTGCATCACAGGCATGACATTGCATATCATGATAGTCATTTGTATGGCTCGGATTCACACTCAATGGATATTGGTGAACTCGATTATTCTGATTCGAAAAAGGAAGATGATTCTAGAATTGTTGAAAAGGAATGGCTCAGACACGAAGAGTCCAAACCTCTTACTACCGAGCAACCGGTTACTGTAAATTTGGGGGATTCAGATGATCCTAGAGAAACCAAAATTGGAGCGGGTCTCTCTCAGATGGATGCTAGAAGATTGATTGAGCTTTTGAAAGAATACCAAGATGTTTTTGCTTGGTCTTATGCTGACATGCCAGGTTTAGACCCTGAGATTGTGGAGCATGCATTACCACTTGATCCCAATATTCCACCAAAAAAGCAAAAGCTCGGAGAACGAAACCCGAGTTGTCGAAGAAGATTGAAGAGGAAATTATGAAACTCTTAAATGTCGGGTTCATTGAAGTTACCCATTATGCCGACTGGATTGCTAATGTAGTCCCAATTATGAAGAAGGATGGGCGAGTCCGAGTGTGTGTTGATTATCGTGACTTGAATAAGGCAAGCCCCAAGGATGATTTTCCTTTACCCCATATTGATGTCTTAGTCGACAAGATCTTGCTGGATTTGAATTGTTCTCTTTTATGGATGGATTTTCTGGTTATAATCAAATCCGGATGAAAGAGGAAGACAAGACCAAAACATCTTTTATCACTCCATGGGGGACCTTTTGTTACAAAGTGATGCCCTTTGGCTTGAAGAATGCAGGGAGCAACATATCGAGAGCCATGATAACACTATTCCATGACATGATGCATAAAGAGATTGAAGTTTATGTGGATGATATGATCGCGAAGTCAAAGCAAGGTGAAGACCATGTTGAAGTCCTAAGAAAACTATTTGATCGATTGAGAAAATTCAAGCTGAGGCTTAACCCCGCAAAATGCATATTTGGGGCAAAGTCTCGGGAAGCTTCTTGGATTTATGGTTAGCAACAAGGGAATTGAGATAGATCCCTCTAAGGTGAAGGCTATATGTGATTTGAAACCTCCTTCCACCGTTAAAGAAGTCGAAGCTTATTGGGAAGGTTGAATTATGTTACAAGATTTATCTCTCAATTGTCGAAACGGCAAAGCCATTTTTCAAGCTGTTAAAGAAGAATGCCAAGGTCAATTGGGATGAAGATTGCCATAAATCATTTGAAGAGATAAAGCGATATCTCTCGCAATCCCCGTACTTGTACCGCCTATCCAAGGCATACCTTTGATTTTATATCTCACCATTCATGAAGAGTCTTTAGGAGCTATGTTGGCACAAAAAGGCCCGAGAGATGGAGCAGAGTGTGCTATATACTATCTCAGTAAGAAATTTACTGCCTCCGAGGCTCGATATACTAAAGTGGAAAAGACTTGTGTAGCCTTGATTTGGGTTTTACATCGATTGAGACAATACACTCTTCATCACCACATTTTTTTGGTGACTGAGAATGACCCAATCAAATATCTTTTGGAGAAACCAGCACTGGTTGGAAGGCTTGCTAAATGGCAAATATTGCTCTCTGAATTTGATATCCAAAGCTCATCACAAAAATCAGTCAAGGGGCGAGCCATAGCTGACATCTTGGCTGAAAATCCCGGAAATCTAATGATTGGAATGAAATTGATGAACGGGTTTATTTGGTCTCGCCCGACAAATGGACCATGTATTTCGATGGTGCGCTTAATCTTTCTCTGTTCGCACTTGGCAGGCGGTATTAATATCTCCAGAAGGCCAACATTATCCGGTAGCTGCAAAGTTGGTATTCCCTTGTACCAACAATATTTCTGAATACAAAGCATGTATCCTGGGCTTACAATTAGCGATTGAAATGAAGGTCAAAAAGCTCCGGTTTATGGTGACTCTACACTCATCATTTTTCAGACGGGAGGTGAATGGAAAACACACAATGAAAAATTGGTTCCTTATCACAAATATCTCGAAGGTTTGGTCGAAGAATTTGATGAAATCTCTTTTGATTATTTGCCAAGATCACAAAATCAATTTGCTGATGCCCTAGCCACCTTATCCTCAATGTTACAAGTAGCCGACGGCTTGAGCATTGATCCTTTGCAAATTGATGTCTTAAAGAAGCCCGCTCATTGTATGATGATTGAAGAAGAACGTGATGAACAACCTTGGTATTTTGACATAATGAATTATCTTCGAGAAGGAAAATTTCCTCAAGGGAGTCAAGCCAACGATCGAAAATACTTGATAAAATTGGCATCTAAATTCTTCCTCAGTGGTGGAGCATTATATAAAAGATCTTTTGATTCGGTTCTACTCAAGTGTGTAGATGCACAAGAAGCAAAACTCCTAATGAAAGAAATACATGAAGGGGAGTGTGGCCCTCATATGAATGGCCATCTTTTGGCTAGAAAAATCATGAGACTTGGTTATTATTGGTTGACCATGGAAGCCGATTGTGTTCAGCATGTAAGATGTTGCCATCAATGTCAAGTGTATGGAGATAAAATCAATGCTTCTCCTAATGAACTACACCAAATGTCCAAGTCATGGCCTTTTTCAATGTGGGGCATTGACATTATTGGACCCATTAATCCTAAAGCGTCGAATGGACATCGTTTTATCTTAGTAGCCATTGATTACTTCACCAAATGGATTGAAGCCAATTCTTATGCCCATGTTACTGCAAAAAGTGTGGCAAAATTCATCCGTCGTGATATCATTGCTCGATATGGAGTTCTGAAGCGATCATTACGATAATGGATCAAACTTGAACAACAAGGTGGTGGATGGTTTGCTTGGAGAATTCCACATTCGTCATTTGAATTCTTCTCCTTACCGCCCACAAATGAATGGAGCTGTGGAAGCAGCAAATAAGAATATTAAAAAGATTCTAGCCAAAACGGCGGAAAATTATCGTGATTGGCACGACCGATTGCCTTATGCCTTGTTTGCTTATCGGACTTCAATTCGTACCTCAACCGGGACAACGCCATTCTCATTGGTTTATGGGATGGAAGCGGTATTACCCGTGGAAGTGGAAATTCCTTCATTGAGGGTACTTTCTCAAACAACTCTCCGAGGATGAATGGGTACAACAAAGAGGTTTGAACAACTTAATATGATTGATGAGAAGCGAGTAAAAGCCTTATGCCATGGACAAGCTATCAAAAGAGAGTGGCTAAATCGTTCAACCGCAAAGTTAAGCCGAGACATTTCGAGGTTGATAATCTCATCCCGAGAAAAGTCCTGCCTATCATTCCAGACCCCCGCGGGAAGTTTGCTCCAAATTATGAGGGTCCTTATATTGTAAAGAAAGTGCTACCTGGTGGGGCATTGATTCTTGTAGAAATGGATGGTCAAGAATTGCCAAGACCTGTAAACGCTGATGCTGTCAAGAAGTATTATCCATGAATAAATTGAAAGGCCTTTGAGCCATTTTTGGATTGGATCTGAGCCATTTTAGGACGTTTGCATCATACATTGCACGCATACATATTGCATTTGCATGTTTGTTAATTTTGTAGGTATCTCGATGAAGATCCTACCTATTCGTGAGAAAGTTCGATCCCAAAAAAAAAAAAAAAAAAAAAATAAAAAAAAAAATAAAAAAAAATCAAAAACAATACCAAACAAACAAAGAATGAAAGGAAAAACTTGTTCTTTAGAATCCAGGAGTGATCCTTGTTCCTTGGAATGTCGAAAAGTCATTTAGAATTCTAGAAGTACAACTAGAACTCTAGAGATGAACTCCTGTTCTAATAAAGTCCTGTTCCTTCCACAAATTTTATCCTCTCTTTAAAAGTTCCTCTAATAAAGTCAAAGAAACATGTCTCTTCAAACAAAATTTCATTGCATTTTCATTTCCCAAGGAGTTGGATTTAACTAAAGTGGGTTTTGTAAAACCTAAAAAGGATTGTTAAATGTGCCAGGTGGTAGTGCCTAAGATGATGAGAGGCAACCTCCTTACCAAACACGTCCTTATACACTCCTTGGGAGAATTTAGTGGAAATAACCGTGTCTTAGGGCATAGGATTCGTTCACAGTGAGTACATAATTTGAAATGATAAAGGCATTTCATTTCTCAATCCCAAACACTATTGATATCCCTTGCAAGCCACTTTGAGCCAATAGGGAGCATTTCCAAAATAACCCTGTCAAGAACAACCCCACATTGGGGCAAAATAGGGGTCTTGGTTGAAAATTATGGAGCAAAAGATTAAGAAAGATTTTATTGCTCTCACTTGTATCAATCTTCTTGTGTTAGCTTCAGGTGATTTCTTGTCGAAACTCGAAGCATCCCGAAGTGAAGAAGAGCATTCCATTCACTACCACAAACACAATTACCCTTTGCTTAGCCAATTTGAGCCTTATACAATTCTTTCATAACCCCAGGTGATGATTATCTCCCCACACTGGGGCAAGGCACATGATTTACCAACAAAATTGAGAATATTAGTCATACCACTCGAGAATCCTAGATACTCAAAAGAGAATGAAAACTAGGGGGCATGAAAAAGCAGTGTGCCTGGTAAAAGCAAGGCCAATGCCCATGAAAAAAAAATGCAAATAAAAGCAAGAATGCAAAAAAGAGCAAAATCCATGATCATGCAAAAGATCATTTGTTGAAAAACAAAAGAAATGCATTGCAAGAAAAAAAAAACATGTATTGCAAGCAATATCATTAGAATGGAGAGCGAAGCTCTCATGCCTCAAGGCAAGTTACTCAAAGGACTCTCGAGATAGGTTAAATTTCTAGAGTCAAATTCTCAAATTCTCAAAAAAAAAAGCCATGTGATGGTAATGATGCCAAGATAATCACTCACTTTTTAACCCTTTGAAATTTGAAAATTTTTCAAGCCTTTTAAGCCTCACCCGAACCAACATTACAACCCTTATCCGAAGTCTCTTCTGATTGGGATGATTCGAGTTGAAATGAGAATATCACATAGAAGCTACCGCTAGAAGGAGTGGAAGCAATCCTATCTTATCTTATCTTCAAGGTTCTTGACTTGTAAACCCGATGGAGATATAGATTGAATATTCATTTCTTGGCCTCAAAGCACATACCCTTTGTATAAGCCCATGACCAAGCCATCATTACAGTCCCTGCAAGAGACCTTTTGATCAATGGATTGTACTCACTATGAACGTTCCCGAAAGCCTTAGACATAGGTTGAGTGAGACTTTTTTTAGTGAGATCTAAGCAAGTTTCTCATATCAATGGTTGGGAACAAGAGCCATTTTTGAGAGCTAGTGTGAAAGACCTCTTTTGATTAGGATATTTCCACTTGGCATATTTGATCTAACCCTTAGATGGTTAACCAAATCCCATTTTTGTTAAAATCCTCTTTGAAAGGATTTGACAATCAATATCATTTTGCAAGATTGATTCTTTTGCAATTTCGACAATTACATTTGGTCGAAATCCATTTTTACATGGTGAGACTTCTTTCTCCAAGTCAAAACCCGTTGTTACACGGTGAGACTTTCTTCCCTAGTCGGAACCCGTTGTTACACGGTGAGACTTCCTTCCCTAGTCGAAACCCGTTGTTACATGGTGAGACTTCCTTCCCTAGTCGAAACCCGTTGTTACACGGTGAGACTTCCTTCCCTAGTCGAAACCCGTTTTTACACGGTAAGACCTTCCTTTTAAATCATATGGTTCGTGGGTCTATCCTTAAACCACCCAGTTCTAGGTTATCTCTAAACCTTGTATTTAAGTTAGTGGTTATCCTTGAACTATTCCTTTCCCATTTAATAAGATCCTTGTCTTCATTCCATTCCACAACAGAGAGAGAGCATAAGACATAATGAATAAATCCCAGGGCATCGTCCCGGATGGATCTATGGTTGATTGTCTTTTCTTTTAAAAATTTTCAGGTGTCAATTTTTATCTTTGAGTGGAACCTCTTCGAACTCCCACTCAAAGAGGGGCAGCTGTTGACACCTGAAAAAAAAAATTAAAAAAAATTAAAAAAAAAATTAAAAATCGGAAAATATAAAAAGGATGCGATTAGGGTTTTCGAGGGGGGCTCTCGATCAGTTTCTCTCTCCTCCTCTTCCCCCCGCTCGATCTCTCTTCTCTCTCTCTCTCGATCTCGGTCGCCCCCAATTCCACCCCGAGGAAACCCTAGATCGGAACTCCGATCTAGGGTGTTTCGAGGGGATTCTCTGCAAATCAAGCCTCCCGAAACCGATTGGATTCGTTCTCTCCATCCCTCTTTCGTGTTTTCTCTCTTGATTTCCTCTCTCTCGATCGAAATTCCTAAATCGAGGTTAGCCAAAACCCTAGGTCGGAGATTTTTGATCTCCAGCAAGTCGGCGTTGGTGAAGACAACGGCGACGACGACGACGACGACGGTGGCAGCAGGTCCGGATTCTCCTGTGTCTTTGGCGAGAGAACAGCGAGGAACCCTAGGACTTCGGTAGATGACGACGGCGTCCGCGGCCCTGTTTCCATCGGATCTGGCCTTCTAGCTGCCAGATCTGATCAAATCCGGCGGTGGTGACAAAGATCTCGGTCGCGAAAGTCAAACCGAAGGATTTCTCTCTTAGATTTTGGAATCGTTCCTCGGAGATTGGTGGTAGTCCAGCCGAATCGACAACCACGATCCCGATCCTTCCTCGGAAACCCTAGAAGACCGAATCGGTGAGTTTTCTCTTCCTTTTTCTATTTGATTAGTTTTCTTTAAGGGATTTGATTTTCTTTTTCCCTCTTATTCAATTCCTCTGTCTCTCGAACATCATTTTTCTTCTTTCTCGTTTGTTTTTCTTTGCTCGGTTTGTCACGGCCGAGACGCCGATGGTTGGGTCCGACGCGATCGCGGCGAGTCGTATCCTCCCGGAGCTTGAAGACGCCATAGCCCCGTTTACAGCAGTTTTTTTATTATTATTGAATTGCTCTGATTTTCTTCTTGTTTGTCATTTGCAGAATTCAGGTTTACTAGAGTGTTTCGGCGTTTGTTCTTTGTTTAAAAAAAAAAGCTATCGATCGTCGCTGGTTTAATTAGGTAAGAACAGAATGTTTGCACTTGTATGAGGTTCAATAATGCGCAAGCTTTTGTGATAAATCCGAATAGGATTTTTTTATTCCTGCATATAAATCTCTTTGGCCGAAATACCCCGTATCTGTTTGACAAAATTTCTAGTCTAGATCAATGTGTTTTAATTCAGATTCTAACATAGGGCTTTCCATTGCTTAATCAATTCATTATATTGGTTGTATAAAATTTACTCTTGTTCTGTTTCCTCTCGTTTCAAATTTAGAAGTTATATGTTTGTGCATTTGTTTTCAGAATTCTCGGATTAAATGTAAATCCAGTGTGTACGCAAGATGAACCTGATGTCGATTATGTTAGAATTTGATCAAAGACCCCTTTAATGAAAATGAATCGATCCGTGCCTTTTATTTCTTATACTTCACTATGTTGTTTTGTTTAGTATGCCTAATTGTCGACATACTATGAAAAAATGTTGCTATTTAGCTTGCTGCACATGCTGAAATTGTAAATATATTAAGCCACTGTTCTGTTGTTTGTGCTTTATTTTTTTTTGCTGTTCCTGCTTTACTGTCTTGCTGTTTCACCCTTGCTGTTTTATTCTTTTACTGTCTTTACATTGCTGTTTTATTCTTTTGCTGTCATTAAGCTGTTTTCTTGCTGCTGTCCACTGCTTCTTCTTCGTTGTTTTGTTGCTTCAGCTTGGTTATGCTACTGTTTACTGTTTCTTATTTGCTGTTTTTACTTTTTCATTGTTTCTATATTACTGTTTTGCTATTCTACTGTCTTTATATCATTGTCTTGCTCTTTTTATATTGTCACTTTTGCTGCTTTGTCTTTAGGTGAGATTGTAATAGTCAATTGACGTGCGTTTTTACTTTTATCCGTATGTCCCTAGATTTAATTCCTTAGTTTAGACTTAGATTAGGATTTTGGAAGAAAGGATAAACGTGAAGATGGAGGAAGGGTCGATGTCCATTCCGACCGTTGCAATTGTAATTTTCCTTTCTTTTATTTTTCCCCGATATATGTTTCGGGCTCTTAAAGGTTGTATAAAACCCGACGAGTTGCGGGTCTTTTTCCTTTTCTTTTACCTTTTTCTTTACTATGTTTTTCTTTATTTTTTTTAGGTTTATATGTTTAAATTTACTACTCTATCTTGATTGCTACTTTTGTCTTTCAATTGTGTTTTGACTGGCTGTTTCCTTTCATATCCTCTTTTAGGATTGCATGCTTAGAGTTATCCTTTTCTTTAGATTGTTTGTTTACTTGTCTTTTAATGACATGTTTATTGATTGTTTCCTTTTCTTTTAGGAATAGAATAAAATGAAAACAATCTTTCACGCATGATCATTTAGTATAAAAATTGACGATCCTGAAAAATGTAAAAAAAAAAAAAAAAAAAATGCATGGACACGATAAAAAAAAACACAACATACCATTAGATACCGAAAGGGCGTTAATAGAAATATTAACGTAATCCAGTCCCCGAGCTTAGATCTCTGGTTGCGTAGGAATCGAAGGAATCTCACAACCTTCGATTAGGTTTCTAGCTGACCTCCAAAATAAGCTAGTGGCGGCTTCTGTGTTGCTTAGGTTGTTAGATAATTCAATTGTATAAATTTTTTGCCGTGCTTAACGTTAGCTTGGGAGAGCTCGGGATTGCACGTTAAAAGTTAGGCGCGACAAGCATGTGTCGCCCCTAGTGGTTTACTCCCGGCATCCGGCCGTGCGGGGTTTCTGGATCACAAAAAAAAATAAATAAATAAATAATGTTTACATTTTTTTGAATTACTTACTTTTCTTTTTTTTTTTCTCTCTCTCTCTCTCTCTCTCTCTCTCTCTCTCTCTCTCTCTCTCTCTCTCTCTCTCTCTCTCTTTTTTGTGGCCTACAAGGGTCACTAAGCCTCGGCGATAACTAACAATCCTCATCAACCACTAGGAGACGGCCACAAAGCTCTCGTTAGCTGTGAGCAAGGCAACCCTCGCCGTATGGTGAGGACCTAGACAAGGGCCACAACCCTCACCAACAGTTGGCAAGGGCTTGTAGGTCCTCTCGTAATGGCTGATGACAGTCGACAGCATCATTGACCACAATGGAAGAAAATTGAAAAGAAAGAAAATAAAAGAAATACAAATGATTAAAAATAAATAACTCGGCAAAATTACAAAAATCCTCTGTGTCAGCGCTAGCCGTCATTAACTATGTCACGTAGGTCTACTGATAGTGACATCAACAATTTTCGACCGAAAAGACTGTATTGACAAATTATTAAAAGGTTCAGAATTAAATTGACCAAATTGATATTCGTATAATAGGTTTAACATTTATTTGGCGAACATCCTAACATGAAGGTGCAATTATTCTTTTGAGGAAGCAGTTAACCCGTACGCAAATTGGCTTAAGAACCTCGAAATTTCCGTTTGAACATCCTTCTGGATCCTACTTGAGATTTGAGCTTATTGTTGCTGGGGACAAGGTAGGTACCCGTGCTAGTCGTCATTAATCTATAACCTGGCTTCGATACTGATGGAACGAGGCGGATTTAATGAGGAAATCCCACTCGCTCAGACCCAAACGGACACGAAGTCGTAGCGTGTTTGGGAAAGCGGAACGGGTTTGGGGCATGTCGCTAAAAAATCCATAGGGTTTGAGAACGGATAGGGGTTTTATAGTTAGCAAACTTGATTTCCGATCCGATATGGAATCTATCAAGATACGGTAAAGGCACTTGGGATTCTTTTAAAGTTTCCCTACTGTGTCAAAACTTAAAGGTTACTTCATTATAGACTTTTACAAATGTGAAGAACAGAATTTAGTATAATATAATATATTTCAACGGCGGCCATAAGTTCACACGTAACTTCTAATTATTGCAAGACATGATTGTTGGATCTTAAATTCTTCAAAGCTTATGTCTCGGATTTGTCTCAATTTCAATTAGAGATTACGACACACGAGTTGAATAAATATTTGAGTTTGCAAATTTGAGATAATTTATTATATATCAACAATGTAACTATCAATTGCAGTAAATTATTTTTGGAGGGCCGGGTGTTTTACTAAGTTAGGCGAGTTTGAGATATCATATCGAAACCTATAATCAGTTTGCGGCGGGTTTTGAGTGCAATAGGGATGATGTTAATGGAATGGCTTTGGAACGCCTCCTTTCCATATACCTTTCTTCAACCAAAAAGAATATAGAAAAGGAGAATAAAAAGTTATAAGTAGATACTCATTCAAAAGAAAGAAAGGACATCTTTGTGCAGGAGGCCGGTGGCCCATCCACGCCCGGCATCAATCGCCCCTTCCCTTCACCAAGAAAACACTCCAACTAGTGGTAGTGTACTAAATGTGAAAGGAATGGATGCCCCCCCAAGGATTCATTGTTCAGTTGCCCGCATCGTCGGGCAATAGTTAATGTTGCTGCAACACTACTCTCCCCCAATTTGCACACAGACAGACGGAGGGATGGCCCGGGTTTCTTCGGGGTTCGGCTTAAGTCGACTCGTGGGTCCAAAGCTCCCACAAGATGCCAAGCTTGTCCTCCATACGATCATGACGCTGCGACTTCAATCATTCTTCACCACAGAAAGCTGCATCTGGAGATGTCTCTCGTTGGCTCTCTCTCTCTCTCTCTCTTCTGGACGCGAGAGAGAGGTATGGGGACATTAGGGCTCTCTGGAAGTGTCTACATCTTGCGATTTATAGAAATCATTCAGTAGGGGAGTCGTTTGTTCGGTGGGATGTTGACGACCCTAGTCATGTCTTTGTATTTTAACTCTTCTCAGCTTATCCATCTCTTTCTCCCTCTCTCTCTCTCTCTCTCTCTCTCTTCTCTCTCATCTTCTGAGGTTTGTCACCTCCACGTTCCATCATCCGCACACAGTCATTTGCGCCCACTCGTTCCGGATTCAGCTTAGCACGATGCTGCTTGCTGAGGGCAACGATAGGTTTGCAAGCAAAAACCCATGCGCAGAACCTGAGCTGATGCTGATCCCAACGCTTTGTCGCTTGCTATAGCAATGCGGAGGTTCGCCATCCTATCAATCTTTGTAAACACATCCCGGTGCCATTCCAAACACAAAATCTGTCGGAAGCATGCGATTGATCTTCTTTCCCATGACTCCACGAGAAGCATGTTTAGTCCCCATCAGCTTGAAATCAAATGACTAAATTCTGCAAGTAAAAAATAGCTTTTTGGCATGGTCATTATTAATATTGAGAAATGATATAAGACTTGTATAAACTTTTATCATTTGGCTTTGATTTGAGATAACCTCATTTATTCAATATTTCTTGCCAAATACAACACCTCGCGTACAAATTAATAATCATGAATTCTTAGTTAGTATTGTCAAATGTAACTAAGTTGGTTAGATCTCGATACGAATTTAAAAATCTTAGCATACATCGTTATCTCACTACTATTGCGCTTTACGTATGAGAAATTTTGTATTCACGGCCATTAAAGCTACCTTCCAATTTACCTCTACTTTCTTAGGTCGGCGGAATCATACCTTCTTTTTTGCGAGATTCGAGGGAAAGCACATACCATCTTTATACAATTACACATCTCACATATATAAAACAAAAAATGAATCAGGCATCTTTCCCGAGAGAACTCAATGCAACCTCTTTCCAATAAAAAGTTATATATGCATCCGGGTCTTGTGAGCTCGTTCTATCTCAATCATCAGATCACACAAGTTCTGATGACCACATGGTAATTGACTTGTACATCCACAACATAATATCTTTAATCAAATTATTTATAGGGAAAAGTTAAAGAGATGTAATTCAAATACTTGCTAATCCTTCTTAAATGTCCTTTGGAGATTCAAAATTTACTACTTAAAAAATGACTTCACTAAGATATTTAGTTCTATCTATTTCCACTTTTACTTAACCGGTGATAATTATTAACAGCTTTGCTATCGCTATTGGAAAATTAACATTACTTTAATTTGGTAACACACGCAAAAAGCAGAACAAAAATCCACCGCAAAGAGTGAGGTTTGAACCATCATGACAAGGGACTATTTTCGTGTCAATCCTGTCGATCATAAAGCCAAAAAGATTAAAAACCAACCATTTCTTTTTGTAAAGTTCAAATAGTGCAAAATTGTCCTTATCGCCCTCTTCTAATTCTTTTCTTTCGTAAGGCTACAATCGACGCGCAAGCAATCAATCATACAGATTTTCGATTGGCGCCGGATAACCATCGAGATCCAAGCAAAACAAGTATGGTATTATGCCGGAGAGAATCCGTATAAGCATTTATTTTTCTTTTCTTCGTTCGAAAGGCTTCGCCCTCAATTGGGCCGTATGCATTTGTCGCTCCGAGAAATTATTACATAGACTCGGTCTAAATAGCCGTAGACCGGATTCCATGCGGTATGAATTCTTCCGGTTCTCTTTATATTAATCATCCCGGCCTTTGTTCCCACGCAATCTCTCTCCCCCTCAAACACCAAAACCAACTTCCTCGGCACACAGAGACGCTCGAGACCGGCAGAATGCGGCCAGCACCGGAGTCATCGGCCACCGCCCCGCCCGCGCCCCGAACTGCCCGCCACCTCGTGCCGCCGCAGCCCTCGCCGGCCATGACGTGCGATATCCCCAGCTGCCGATGGCACCCCTACTCCGCCTCGGGCGACTTCGAGGCCAACGCCGCCATGATCCTCATCGTCCTCCTCTGCGGCCTCATCTGCGCCCTCGCCCTCAACACCGCCATCCGCTGCTTCCTCGGCGGCGGCGGCAGTGGCCGTGGCCGTGGCCGGCCAGCTGCAGCCCACCGCCGGCGGCCCCAGCAGGGGCAGGATGAGCAGCAGCAGCAGCAGCCCGAGCCCAAGCTCGGGGACTCCGACCTGACGGCGGCCCCGGCGGTGACCTACGCGCCGGGCGTGACGAAGCTGGCGGGGACGGACGCGGAGTGCGCGATCTGCCTCACGGAGTTCGCGGAGGGGGACGGGATTAGAGTCCTGGCGACGTGCAGCCACGGGTTCCATGTGGAGTGCATCGAGAGGTGGCTGCGCTCGCACAAGTCGTGCCCGACCTGCCGGAGCAGCTTGGTCGTGGACCGCCCCGGGAGCTCCGAGTCCGAGGCCGCCGACCATTGCCGCGAGAGTGCCGATCGGAGGGCGGGTTCCGCCGGCGAGAGCCTGGCCGGAGGAGCCGCGAGCGTATGAAACTTTACTGGGGAAAAGGCTCTAGTCTGGCCAATTTTCTGAGTTTAAATTTGCGTAATTGATGTAAATATTTTTGAGTTACTCCGTGAATTGAAATTAGAGAAGTTCCTCAGTAATTCTATAGCAATTCTTGGACATTAATGCAAAATGTTTGAGCTAATTCTCGTCAAATCGACTATCAAAAAGAGCCCATAGAAAGATAAACGATAAAAAAAAAAAAAAATAGTTCGAAAGATTGAACAATGATTATTGTAATTATCAATTAATTCTAGACTCTACATTAAATAAAATCAATTGCCAATGACGTGTACAATTAATAATAATCATTATCCTGAGCGGCGATCTATCTCAATTATTTCTCTAACTGAATTGAATTGAAAATTTACTAATCTTGGACCAAAGTTATTGAAATGTCTTGCCCAGAAACTCATAGTGGTGAAATTTAATAAAAGTTAATTCACAATCTTATTGTGATTAGAATTTGTGGAAAATAAAATTTGATTTATTGATGGAATCAAATGCATAAAATTCAAAAGTAATCGGCTATTGGCGAGAAGTCTTGAAATTTGTGTTGAGCATCGAAGTTGATCTACAAATCCCATCATGATAGTAAAGTTATAGAAGTCATTGAAAGCGCCTAAAGTAGAAGTCAATCTCATTTATGATTACAGTGAGAATCAAGCATGGCGAAGCCGACATGAGTTACGAAATGCCATAATTCACTCTTTTCGCGAAGCGTGTAGGGAGATTAGCGCGTTGTAATTATTATTGTTATTATTATTTATTTTCTGATTCGACCTAACAAAATCGAGTTGATTCCCGACTACGACGACGTCGCTTGAGATGTCGCTGCGGGTCGCTATCGTGGTCCCCCCCAAGTTTCAATGCTGAGGATGCCTCGGGAAATTACACACTTGAGGGCAATTTGTTAGCAAAAATCGGGGGAAGGGCCGAAAAACGACAGGACGTACGACCGTTCGACGGTTATGGCGATGTCACGCCGAACGCGGCTGCGCGGGTTTTGTTTCTTTCCGGATGCGGGGAATTTCCATGTGCTTCCTAGGCTTTCTTTTTAGATGCTTTGGGTCTTTTCATTGATTTTGTTAAGGTCGGCACGACACGTGACGTGCTTGTTTTTTTTTCTTTTTTTTTTTTGTCAGTCCTATTCTATACCTGTTTCACACTCACTCTCAAACTTTTACCTTGGGTGAGAGTCGAAACCCACTCCTGAAACTTACACGTCCCCATCCCATTCTTCCCTTAGAAGATGAGGATTTGAATCCCTCACTTCCCATTCCATATTGGAAGGGTGGTCACTGGGATGAATCCCAGTGGTTGTGACGCGCTTGTTGAATAATGGAATATAATTAACAAGTATTTTTGGAGTCAATCTTTTCATGTCGATTTCCCGAATTCAAGCGCCCTCCGATGCCCTTTGTTATGTTTACATAAAACTGGATTTATTTGGTTCGTGAACCCGGCCATTATTTTAGTTTGCGGAAGGGAACGAGGCAGCAACAAATTAGATTGTTTGGCTTGGATAGAAGGGATCGATACAGATGCATAGTCATTTGGTAAGTAAATTTCGATTCGTTAGCAAGTGTCGTTATAGGTACTTGTTAAGCAATCGAATAAGGAGAATTTCTGATCTCTAATGCATTATATTTCTCGTGTTATAGTGTATGTAGTTCTCTGATCTAAGTTTTTTTTTTTTTTTGGGTTAAATATGATTGAGACACGCTTAACAAGAACATCGAGGCACTTACCAACAAAGTTGAGCGCGGTGCAGTTCGGAAACCACCGTCAAAATATGCTTCGACAATCAAACCATACCGAACCAGTTTTATTCATTGGAATCTTACCAAACCGAACCGCTACGAAAGAAATATATACATATTTTACGATTGAGATGATTAGCTAAGAATTGCGAAACCATTCCTAGAATAAGAAAGTCAAGCTTACTCCTATCAGCATGAAATAGGCACTTTTAAAGGTGGCCAAGGAATTTTGATTAGTGATTTGGTTGGGCATAAAGCCCGAAATTATAGGCGAGACTAAGCTCACAAGCTTAAGAATAGATTTATGGTATCAGCGACTGCTAGCCACCTATGGCGGCGACGGCGGCGGCAGCAGTGGCGGCGGCAGCAGTGGCTCTTAGCCCATTTGTTCAGCCGCAATTCTCCGTGTAATAGCACTAGTCGAGAAGGCAAAGAGAGGATGCAAGGCACCTGATCTTCACTCTTGAAAATACCATTAGAAGCTGAAGAATGCTGAACAGACTAGGAGTACAAACAAAGGATTGGAGAAGGGATTCTAGATGCAACCAGGAATTTGCCAATACAACTTATCATCGATAGTCCGATACATCATTCAAGCACATCTGATTATATATAAGCTCGTATTTACGAGTATGGCTTCATCCAAGCTCGAGATAAGGAAGACTATAGAGAGGGAAAGCCAAGCCAAACCAAACACAATAATTACCCAATCATCTGCAAATCCATCGTCATAAGACACGAGCAAAAACTGCAAGCCGGAGAATAGCGAAAGACGTATCTAGAAGCACTTCCGGTGAACAATCGATGGCCCGGATTCATCATACTCGGCCTTTGATATCCACATCTGCACAGAGCAAGTACCAGAAGAACACATCCAAATCATCATCTTCTTTTTTTCTTTACTAGGAGAAACTCATTAAGTCGCAAATAAGCAAAGCCATTAATGTCTGTCCTACTAGAAGCATTATTAAGTTGTGGATTAAACAAAGATGACGTTCACATCAAATAACAATTATATTTGAAATGAAAGAAGAAACGAATAGTCTAAGTCTGTGCAATGAAGTTACCTGTTGGAATGTGCTGAGGGAAGCTAATATTGAACCTCCAATCCAAACACTGTATTTTCTCTCTGGAGGAGCCACCACCTTGATTTTCATACTGCTGGGTGCTAGAGCAGTGATCTCCTTGCTCATGCGATCTGCAATGCCAGGAAACATGGTGGAGCCACCACTAAGCACAATGTTCCCATATAAGTCCTTCCTTATATCGACATCACACTTCATGATTGAATTATATGTGGTCTCGTGTATTCCAGGTGCTTCCATCCCGACGAGCGATGGTTGAAATAGAACCTCAGCACATCGGAAACGCTCTGCTCCAATTGTTATTACCTGGCCATCAGGTAACTCATAGCTTTTCTCAATTGATGAACTACTCTTAGCAGCTTCAAGCTCCTGCTCATAATCAAGAGCCACGTAGGCAAGCTTCTCCTTTATGTCACGGACAATTTCACGTTCAGCTGTTGTGGTGAATGTGTAACCTCTCTCTGTCAAAATCTTCATCAAAGCATTGGTTAAATCCCTTCCAGCAAGGTCAAGCCGAAGGATGGCATGGGGGAGTGCATAACCTTCATAAATGGGAACTGTGTGACTGACTCCGTCACCAGAATCCAGCACGATACCTGATCGGGAAAAAAAAATATTAATAAAGTGACTGCCACGAGGAGCTAAACTATGAAGGAGTAAGCAGGCAAGTGGATGATGATACATATAGCAATACCAAATTCACTTGCTGTTAATTGGATTATTTCTTGCTGCTGTGTTCAGTGTCAAGTAGTTACTCAATTGAGTAGCAATCTGAGAACCTCTTTTGATTTCCTCTCTTTTATATCTCAATTTTGTTTTATTTAAGATAGTTATTATATCATTCTTGAATGGTGTCATCAAATTCATCAGGCCATGACAAGTGGAAGAATGAACAACTTCCTTAACCAACAAAAACTTAAAAAGGTGAAAAGTTTGCAAGGTTATCAAACTACCAATCTGTTTAAGTATTCGATCATTAAGTGGAAAGATAAGATTCTAATTCAGGAACACACCTGTAGTTCGACCACTGGCATAAAGGGAGAGCACAGCTTGAATGGCAACATACATGGCGGGCACATTGAAAGTTTCAAACATGATCTGGGTCATCTTCTCCCTATTCGCCTTAGGATTGAGAGGTGCTTCGGTGAGGAGCACAGGATGCTCTTCAGGAGCCACGCGGAGCTCATTGTAGAAAGTGTGATGCCAAATTTTTTCCATATCATCCCAATTGCTAACAATACCATGTTCTATAGGATATTTCAGTGTAAGGATACCCCTTTTAGATTGAGCCTCATCCCCCACATAAGCATCCTTCTGTCCCATTCCTACCATGACACCGGTATGCCTTGGCCGACCTACAATGCTGGGGAAAACAGCCCTTGGTGCATCGTCTCCAGCGAAACCAGCCTAATTAAGTGCATAAGTTTGAGTTAGGAACATGACACCTTATGCAGATACTAAAATGGTTATGTGTGATGCAACTCGACTATCTCGTGCCTGACTCATTTAAACATGTAGAACTCACAGCACCAAGAACAGATCAGGTGCTTTAGTTTGTATGCAAAGCCATATTGCATACTATATTATATACTTGAGGAGTTTGACCATTTCTCTTCATGACTTATATTGACTGAGTTTCATGGCGAGGTACACTCTAATCATGAGATATTGAGACAGATCAGGTCATTCGACCTCTACACTTATGATTTGATAGGATAGTAGGAGTAACAACTAGTATTAGAGAAGATGCATGACTCTAAACAACATGGCATGCATATGCCCAACAACATGACAGAGCAAGGTTTGGGCATATTTGAATGGCCTGGAGCAAACAGTTAAGACATTACTTACACAACAATAAGACTTCTTACCTTAACCATCCCAGTCCCATTATCAACAACAAGGGGCTGAATGTCCTCTGTCTCTGCCATACTTTGGAAAAGCTCTACAAACAAACAAAAGTCCAGTCAGATTAACCAATTGACTAAACGTGCTTCAGTTCAAAGTTAAGTGATAGTGCAAACGCATACCAGGTAAGGGAGCCATCAGCCAAATTTTAAAAAGTGAATTCAATTTGGTTTTTTCCTTTTTTAAACTTTTAGAGGATGAATTATTTTTAGCGAAATTCAAATCTAAAATGACATCTTAAAAGCTTACTAGTCTAATGCATAGTTTAGACAGATTCAACACTTTTACCAAGTCCAACAACTACACACTCAAAATGCAACTACCTGTCATAAAAAAAAAGACCCAAAAAGATAGAAATCCTGTTAATAGCACCGTGGAAAAGTTAATATCACGTTTCCATCAGATTCTTGAACAACAAATCGGGAAGAAGCACTCTCTGAGGAGGTAGGTCAAGATGGTAGCCCAGGCTGAATCCACCATCGTGCTGGAATTCTTAAAGCAGCAAAGCAACATTCATTCATTTTAGAGTTTTCCATAATATAATTTGGGTTTTTTGGCCCAAACTTGATATAAGTGTTGCCAATATTCAAGTTATAAAAGTGATTGAGTAATCTTGATATTGAAGTGAAGTCAACATGCCATGCCTACATTACTATGAATAACTGTCCTATAAACTGTCAACCAACGAGCATTGACCAGACCTATGAAACGGCCAGGTCTACAAAGTGAATGAAACAACCACTTTCATCTTTATTATCTCATAAAAAATGAAGGGCGGCCAGGGAAGCCTAATTGTTAGGGTATGTATCCTGTGACCTAGATCTTGACAAAGAATGCATGCACCAGCTCTTGGTTCCTCTCTCATATTCTCATAGCTCAAAGAAAACTTAGCAAGCAGTTAAGGCAGTGGGAAGTAGCAATAAGGTACTAAATTAGTAACAATGTGCCGACTTTAGAAAAAGATGTATCATTGGCTACAGATGATTGACCTGGAAGCTTGATTTAGTAAGACCTTTCTGCATGAATCAATGAATGCAGCTTTAACACGTTCGGATCTAATAAAATGGCTACTAATCAACCGATCATGACTCGAACTCAAGTGGGCTGTATACCACATCATCACGGATTGATCGGGCTATATACCGCATCATCACGAATTGATGTCTGGTTCTAAACGACCGAGCACATCAAAAGGGATGCCCTTTCTCTCCTATCTTTTTGCTCGATCACATCGAGAAGCGAGTAATAGTTCATAAAGCAACCAAGGAGAAGAGCACAAAAACTCATCGAGAGATTGGATTACCTTCTGTCTCTCTTCTCTAGGAAACCTCCTCACTCTCCCACTTCTTAAGCAAAAGTGAGAGAGAACAGAGACCTGCTACAACCTGCAGAAAAGCCCAACCACCCAAGTCAACAGCAAATACCAATCGTCACCCGAAATTCGATTCCAACAAGCAAAGAAGATGGCAACCAAAGCCGGTAACAACAATGGGAAGGAAGGAACTTTGCTTCGGTTTTCGAGCTTTACCTGAGACCCAGAAGCAGAAGAAGGCGTGGGAATGGAATGAGGGAGATGGGTTTCGTAGAATTTGTGCAGAGAGTGGGAAAAAAGGAGGGGAAAAGACCACGAGTTACAGTTGGCAATGTGGGTGATTAGCCTTGCCTTTTTTCCTTTCGAAAAGAAAAGGGAATAAAAGAATCAGAGAGGAGAGAGAGAGGATGGAAGGAGAAAGGAAGAAGGAAGGCAAGGTGACCACACTGACAGAGGGAGGGAAGGGCATGGTGGTAGGCCTCATCGCCATGAAAGTGGGCGACACCTTTTGGAGCTGGAATCGAAATGTGCCTGATCCTTTCACTTTACTCTTCTCCTCCTTCCTTCCTTTCCTTCCTTTCTTGATTTTTATAATCTGCATACACACATACACACATTACACATCGACCTGTGTTCCCGGGAGATGTGATGATAAGAGAGAAAACACCCGCAAGAATATACCTCCCGTTCAGATGGGAAACGGTGAGTTCATGGTGCTACGGAAATCTTAGCTGCCGATATCATTTTGTAGGCATCGAAAAAATCATCAGCACAATTGGTCTGCATATGCAAAGACTACTTTATATCCTAAAACCGTCATTGAATATACGATACAAGGTCCGAACGGAAAGTCCGACTCAAAAGGCCTGGCTTTCACCTCGAAGAACTCCTCCTATAAGAGAAAAATGGAAACGCGAGGAAGGGTAATCATTTAAAACGATGCGGATTCTATTAATGAAGCTATAGACAGAGTAATTAATGTGGGTTGCAACTGTCTACGTCAGGAATATAATTCGAAGGGATTATGCTTTTAAAGAAGGTTGGTAAAACGATAACAGGAAAAAAAAGAGAGAAAAAACAGAAGACTTGTGTCACGGGCCGAAAGAGTGTCGACTCGAGAGGTTCCCCGCGCACGATCACGACTCGCCCGTGGACTTCCTGCTCTCGCTTGGATTTCCACCAAGTCTACTTCCCGAAGTTTCCAAGGGTGGGCGAAACCGTCATTCCACCTAATTCTAGAAGCCCCTCATTTATGTCGATGGTTGGTTGCTTCCGTTATTTATGTCGGTAGACGGTAGTTGATATTTATGTCGGTTGTTGAGGCGGTGCGATCTCGCCCGTCGGATGAAAAGTAGATCAACGGTTGTAAGCCGAGGCCCTCAACCATAAAAGGGGTGTCCTCCTCCATTTGTAATCATCCAACATTTCAAAGAATCCAAGTTCACTTTCCTTCCGAGCTCCTCTCTCTAAACTTTCTCTCTCTAAGATCCGGGTTGTGCGAGCGAGTTGTGCGATTGATCGAGTAAGGCTTGGCTTGGGTGATCCAAAGTTGCCCGAGTCGCCGCACGGTTCGATCCCAAATCGATCGGCCCGTGACAAGTGGTATCAGAGCAAAGGAGAGTTCCGTTTGGAGAAGGAGTGCCAACTGTTCGAAGGAATGTCGAGCCAAGAAGCTGTTATGGAGGGAGAGGCCACGCAAGTCAAAGAGACCCGTGGCCGAGCAAAGAAAAGAGACGCCTCGATGGAAGCCGTAGCTGCGTTCGATGAGAAGATCGCGAACGTCCGGAGTGCCGTGCTCGAACTCATGGAAGGTCTTGACGATGTGCGAGACCGAATCATGGAGGTTGAGACCTCGCTCCGTGAAGACTTCACGACCGGCCTCAATGAAGCTACCGCCCCTTTGCACGAGAAGGATGAAGCCCTTGAAGCATCGATCGATGTCTTGAAGGAGCATGTCCAAGTGATCGAGGAAGAAGATCCACGGAAGGACGAGGTCGAAGCCATGAAGGCGGAAATCCAAGAGCTCAAGACCGAGCTCGCCCTATGCAAGATGAGCATCGCCAATGGAGCGATGCCTACTCAAGCGGTGCCCAAGATCGAGGTGCCAAAACCCAAAGAATTCAAAGGCGAACGATCCGCCAAAGAGGTGGACAACTTCGTTTGGAGCATGGAGCAATACTTTGGCGCCGCCAACATCCACGACGAGTCGATCAAGGTACGAACCGCTTCCATGTTCCTTCCGATACCGCAATGCTTTGGTGGCGTAATAGGTGCGACGAGACTAGACGCGGTGCCAATCCCATGGAGACATGGGATGATTTCGTGAAAGAGTTCCGCGACTACTTTTTCCCCGAGTTTGCTCAACAAGAAGCCCGTAGCAAGCTCCATCGCCTCGAGCAAAGAGGTGCAATCCGAGAGTACGTGAAGGAGTTCATGGAGCTCAAACTCCAAATTCGCAACATAAGCGAAGAGGAGGCTCTCGAAGCGCTCATGGATGGGTTGAAGCCATGGGCACTTCTCGAGCTCAAGCGTCGGGACGTGAGTAGTCTTGCGCGAGCGCTAAGTGTAGCCGAGTCGCTCGTCAACCTCACCAAGACCGAACCAAGGAGTCGACCGTGGAGGTCGGATCGATCCGAGGACGAAGGAAGAAATACTCTCCGAGGCGCGCACGATTAAGGCGGCCGAGCCAAAGCATGGGGAGAAGGGTCTTCCAAGCCATCCTTCCAAAGGGGTCGACCGCAATCGGACTGCACGACGAGTAAGTTCGATCAACCCCGCCTTCTCCTTGCTTCATTTGCCAAGGTCCACATTGGACCCAAAAGTGCCCGAAGAAGGGCCGAATCAACGCCCTCCTTGCCATCGAGGAAGAAAAGGAGGATCCCAAAGAGGATAAGCGGCAGATCCGAATTGGAACTGTAAGGATGGTCAACTCGGTCCAAGCCCGATCGCCGTCAAAAGAAGAAGTTACACCAAACACGGACATGTTCTTCGTGGAAGTCGAAGTGGGCGGCCGAACGCTTTACGCCTTGGTCGACACCGGCGCATCGAACATATTCATGTCGACCGAAGTAGCCAAAGCCTTGGCACTTCGCGTGGAACCATCTGGGAAGTCGTACAAGCCCATCAATTCGGATGACTTCAATGGCATAGGAGCAACTCCCGACGTGGATGTCAAAATTGGCGGATGGAAAGGCAAGATGGCATTCGAGGTAATCCCTCTTGACGATTATGATCTCATCCTTGGTATGCAATTCTTTGAAAGCGTAGGAGCCATGATCGACATGAGGACCAAGTGTCTCATGATCCTCGACCAAAAATGCCCGTCGATGATCCCCATGGTCAAAGGGGTGGTTGACACCAAGACCATCGCGTCGATCCGACGCCTCGACAAGAGCTTGAAGGCCGTGATGCGCATCAACAAGCTGTCCGAGGTGAAGCCGAAGGTCAAGTTGGATCCTACTCCAACACACTCTATGCCGATCCAAGTGCTCTTCCCCGAGGTCGAGTGCTCACTGCATGCCACGCCAAAGCCGAAGGTGGTGCCGCATGCCAAACCCGAGCTGACCATAGATGGATGTGGCCCTTCGTTCGTGAGCATCCGAGCGAAGCGAAACAAGAATAAGAGAGCTCGTGCCAAAGCCCGTGCTCGTGCCAAGAAGGCCGACCGTCAAGTTGAGAGCGACGAGGACATCGCTCGATTGAGTGGGGGAGAATGTCACGGGCCGAAAGAGTGTCGACCCGAGAGGTTCCCCACACACGATCACGACTCGCCCGTGGACTTCCTGCTCTCGCTTGGATTTCCACCAAGTCTACTTCCCGAAGTTTCCAAGGGTGGGGCGAAACCGTCATTCCACATAATTCTAGAAGCCCCTCATTTATGTCGATGGTTGGTTGCTTCCGTTATTTATGTCGGTAGACGGTAGTTGATATTTATGTCGGTTGTTGAGGCGGTGCGATCTTGCCCGTCGGATGAAAAGTAGATCAACGGTTGTAAGCCGAGGCCCTCAACTATAAAAGGGGTGTCCTCCTCCATTTGTAATCATCCAACATTTTAGCAATCCAAGTTCACTTTCCTTCCAGAGCTCCTCTCTCTAAACTTTCTCTCTCTAAGATCCGGGTTGTGCGAGCGAGTTGTGCGATTGATCGAGTAAGGCTTGGCTTGGGTGATCCAAAGTTGCCCGAGTCGCCGCACGGTTCGATCCCAAATCGATCGGCCCGTGACACTTGCATACTGCCCTTTGTCATAGTTTTGTAGAATAGTAGGATTATGAGTAAAATTTGCTGAGGGGTGGAAAAGTTTTACAAGTTGCTAATTCGGAATTATAAAGAGAATGCGTAAAAGAGTCATCGACTCTGGTGATGATACAGGGAGGAGAAACTAGGGACTTCCGTACATCAGTAGGATGAGATCAAAGTTGGAAATTAAGCTCATGTGTTTTCACTTTGGTAATGGACAAGCTCATCATGACTTTCCTTTTAACATTTTTTTTTTCATTTTAATTGAACAAAAAGAATGACATAACTGCTTCGTCTGAATGCTAATGTAAGAAAGGTCTTGCTTATTGGTCTAGCGAATCTGATACCGCGTCGTCCTCACCAGATCAATGTGTGCTAGAGCTTTAGATTGACATTTGGGAAGGAATTCTTGATATAGGTTAGGTTGTTATTTTGAACAATTGAAGTGCCAACTAGAGACGAGCTCTTTAACTGCGGTTTGGCTCAAATTTAAATTTTCCAAATTCAAATCTCAAAATTTAGTCCACTCTCATATCTCCACCTCGCACCACTTATTTTTACTTTTCCATCTTTTGGCCTGACGTCATTTCAGATTCTAGTCTGTTAATCCAATTTTTTAATTTTTTTAATAAGCAAAATCCCATATTAAGGTGTCATGCCAGCGCCATTAGCCTCGTTTGCTGTCACGAAGAACGCTTTGATGGCTAAATTAGATGGAATTCTAGGGGAGGGTATTGCGAGGTTGGTTGGTACCTGTTGTAATTTATTAATACATCTATGATCGGGTGCAATTAAGACGCATCGTTTCGTCGTAATATATTATGATGGAGAGACAACCTTTGAAAGGACATGAATGAATCATATAAAAAAACTTTTGAAGATAACCATTGGGACGGTTGGTTAAAAAGAACGTTGAGAAAAAAATTGTTCTCTCTTCTTCTCCCCTTTCCATCAAAGAAGAAAATGTGTTACATTGTTCCTTTACGAAAACAATCGACATTTATGCTATGAAAATTGGATGCTTTCGATGTTTTCCTCGTGATTGCATTCAGACCATCATGTAATATTGTTCATCGTTCATCCGCAATTCAACGTTCATTCTGGAGTAAATTGTTCATTGCATATCAGAAAGAGGTTAGTCGTCTTTCACCGACTTTCTTCCAACATTTGTATCAGAGCTAGATTAAAATTTATGTCTTGTTTTTCCATCGAATTTTCTTGTTTATCATTTGATATCGGGATCAAGAGAATGAACTTTATATTATCTGGATGTTTATTGTTCGGAAATTGCAACATGAATTGTAGAAAACGAACTGAAGCGAAGAACAAGTTTGGAGGTCGCTTATATTCATACGGTTTTGGCCACTTTCCGAAATATTGTTTCGGTCAAAATAAATTTTTGAACATACAAGTGAATGTTCTCCTCGAGACAAGTCGAATAGCGGGTCGATTGTCACCAGAGGACGTCGAACGCACCCACACACGCAGCCAGAAGTTACGGCGTGTGGGCGCCACGTGCAAGACGTGCTGGGCATGCTCAGCACGTGAGAGCCACGCGCGCGTCGGCGAACCGATACGTGCTAACGTTATCCGTGACATCATCCATAACTACTAGATGACGTCATTGATAATGTCACCACCAGCCACAGTTGGCCGGCCGGAGACCGACCGACTGACCGATGATCCGACCCGACCCAAGACCCGACATAAGGCCCGATTGGAGACTGAATCGGTCAACCGGTTCGGTGGTCAAACCGGTCGTATAGGTCACCAATTGGACTGGTCAAACCGACCAGAAGCCTTAATGGCTCGCTGGCGCGTGCGTCACATGTGGGCGCGTGGGGGGTCCATTTGGCGTATGTTCGATGACATTTGGTCTGTATAGATGTGCTCTACATTGTGGTATATTATTTTATATTTTTCAGTTTTTTGAAGGTATAAAAATGTGTATGAAACCCTAAGTACGCATATTTTTGGAGTATATATACAATGTTTATTCTTTTTTAGCCTTTATTTTCTTATGATTTTGAAAATACATAAGCTAGCCTACATGAGCAATATTTGAGAGAACAAGTAAAACTGAAGAGAAAGAGTCTTCATGAGGATGATAGACGGTCAACTTTCCAGCAGAAATTGATGCTGACATCGGACAGTATACAGCTCTCTTCTTCTGCGGTTGAGGAACCAATGACACAGTTTTTCAACTTTGTATACAAAGATGTGATTCCCTTATCTACTTGACACTAGTCACTGAGATCTCCGGAGCATTACGATCGGCTACGCCTGTTTGGTTCTCTAGTTGTGCATCGTACAGGCTCTCCTTCCTTTTGCCCCAGAGCACACAGTACAGGCCCAGAACAATGATACAAGCTCCTATTAGGCTGAGGAAAATGCAGGGACAAAGTTGAACTCTATGGTCATGCTGCGTCAGCATCAATAGAAATATCAGATACCATTTTATGATCTGTTTTACCTGCCCAGATGAAACTGCTCTTTAAAGGCTACAGCCGAAAATATCCCCACGAACACGAGTTGTAACGGATTGAACATTGCTGCAAACACCGGCCCCTTATGACTTATGCACCATGTTTGTAGATAGTACACTAGCGCTGACATCACAATTCCCTGTGGAAGAATGGGCAAGATGAATCGATTTAATTGGATAGTTGAAATTAGACCCACTTCAGGTCAAAATTCGTATAAAAATTCTTGAATATTGGCTCGATGTCGGAATTGAGTTGTCAATCAAGAAGCAGAAATTGAAAAGAACAGCAAAAGTAGTAAATAAAAAGGAAGAGAAGCCCAACTCAGGTTGAATTTACAATGAATAATATGTGATGATGTAAAATAGTATTCACTAGACTAGCTTACAGAGTAGATGATGGTCCAGAGCTGCGCATTCAACTCCAGCTTCCACAGGCTTTGATTTCGCGCGAAAAACAAGGAAAGGACAGAAGATTGCAGCAATGCGAAGAAGCAAATCAAAGTAGTGAGGGACAATTGAGCTGGATAGGCTTTGTACATGACAGCCTACAATCACGTAACCCGCTAAATTTTTAATTGCATCTTCCTTCGTACTAACTAATCTGTATCACTAGAAGCTCTACAAAAGCAGAGTCACCTGGGTAATAAGCCATGCACTCCATATGACGTAACTGGTCAGGATAAGCAAAGAACCTTTGATCCAGTTTTCCTTTCCATGCGTCAAGACATCAGAACCTTTGCTGGTGTCATCAAGACTTATCAGTGGCCTCTTCAGAAGGCTTCTTATCAAGTACCCTCCCTTCCAGAAGGTAAATGTGAGAGACCCGCCGACGCAGATAAGCGTGCCAACAATTTTAGCTCGGCCGCCAGCATTCTCGATGCTGAGTTTCTCCATCCTGAATTAAGAACACAAGCCCAAGAGGTATATCTCAGTATCTAATACAAAAATGGGCAAATCGTGACCATTTCTTTGCATTGTGAAATATGGTGTTACTTGAGCATAACCGCAATGAGAAACGTTAAGCAAGGGATGACATTTCCCAAGGCGGTCACGACGGTTGCAGAAGTGTACGCCAAACCAGCATAGTACACGTTGAGAAAAACGGTGGTGCCGAGGGAGGAGAGCACGAAGATTTTGGCCATGACCTTGATCGAGAGCAGAGGGCGCTGCCCCCTAATTTGTCCAAGCACAGTTTACCATGTCAATAAAGTGCGAAAAACAGGAGATGTATCTAACAGGACTGCGGATTCTTTACCTTTCAAGCACATAAGCGAAAGGGCCTAATAATAACACGGCAATCAAATGGCGATAAACAATGAAGACAAGCTGATTGAGCCCTTTCTGAAGGGCGATCTTCATGAGAATGTTTGAGCCTCCGTAGGCCAAATGAACTAGCACCATTGCCACATAAGAAGCACCATTTGCCATGACAGGAACAAGAAGAAAGCACTTTCTTTTTGGCTTTTGGTTTCTGTTTATGGTTTGAGTTAAATAGCTTGTGGGAGGGGAGCTTTAGGTAGTACTTCCATGAGCAGGAATGTTAGTTTATAAAAGTGAAAATCACAATCAGTCTTCTTCTATGCTAGGGAACCAAAGCTTTACAAGCCCATTTTTTCTTCCCACCCGAAGGATCATATTCCAAATCAAAGCAGCATGACAGTTTTTTGAGATGCTGATGCGTCTTAGCGTGATGCGTGCTCTGAGCGCTGTCCTCATCGGACCCAATGTTTAAATAGTTTGTTATCAGGAAAAGATATGATTCTTGATCATAAAAAATGTGATTCTTGGTAATGGAAAAAAATAACTCAGGGCATAAATAAAGGTACCTCATGATTGTTGACATGAAAAGTGGTGATCATTCATCATGAAATGTGATGATGATGGGGAGAAGGTAACTATTTCCAAGAATTGTTTTGACCGGTTGTCTATAAATAGCACTTTTTTTTTTTGGTCAGTCCTACTCTATATACCTATTTTATACTCACTCTTAGACTTTTGCCCTACCTCTTGCAGGGCGTGGGAGTCGAAACCCACTCTTGAAACGTGCGCGTCCACACCCCATCCTTCCTTGAGAATGTGGTGTTTGGGACAATTGTTTAAGGAGTACAACTGTTCAAGAAAACGACTTCTTCTTCGTAAAGCTCTCCTCTTTTCATACACACAATTTTAATAACATATTCAAAGTGAAATTTCAAGAGAGAAATTAAGTAATTAATAAACCTATTTCTCTTCAAGTTTAGTGTATATCCTAAAGGTATATTCATTCTAAACCCCACAACAATAATTGGAACAAATAATACTTTAAGGACAGTTATTGTCATCACTCATTAAAACATCAAAGATTTATAAGTACTGCTCCATCTTCATCAACAATTAAATTTTTCCAACAATCTTAAGGTATTATTTTCACGGGGATTGCAATCTTCACAGATAAGTATTAATGAGACTTTCATTTTTACTTATATGCTCGAGTCATCTTCCTTGTGACACAGTAGACTATCTCACGTGGGTTATAATACTTTGAAATTTATAAATAAAAGTAGTATGATATTATGTGATAGTCTCGATAAGAAAAGGATGATGAAAAGAGGTGCCGAGAAAAAATTCTAAATGCTTTATCAGATTGTCAGTATGAAATCTTTTGATCTTGCACAAATCCTAGGAATATTTAGAATCCGTTGGAGACCAAATACAATATTGAGTAAACAAGGTATGGATCTTCTCAGGGAGGGATGGGGTGGAGATGCGCAAGTTTCAGGAGTGGGTTTCGACGCCCACGCCCGCAGGCGCAAAAAGTACGAGTGAATGTAGAATAGATATAGAGTATGGTGATAAAAAAAAAAAAAAAAAAAAGGTATGGATCTTCTTCTATTCCGAGGGGCCCAAGGCCCAACCCTTTCATTTTCTCTCCTCTGCCCTGGCCTTCCCTCCCTCCTTCTTCCTTCTTTCCTCCTTCCACCTTCCTTTTTCCCTCGCGTCGTGCCTCACGTGCAGAGGCCAACAACGCACGCACGGACAAGGACACCAGTGAGAGACCCGACTG
Source organism: Eucalyptus erythrocorys (assembly GCA_014182555.1). Classification (NCBI taxonomy): domain Eukaryota; kingdom Viridiplantae; phylum Streptophyta; class Magnoliopsida; order Myrtales; family Myrtaceae; genus Eucalyptus; species Eucalyptus erythrocorys. Next base: position 35,299,639 of record CM024600.1, on the reverse strand, counting down.
GATGGGACGCCCACTTCAATGCGCCGAGGAGCTCGAGGCAATAGGCTTGGTTTTCGCGAATTGAATGATTGATCGGACGCCGGTTCGATCGAGAGGAGGCCCGTCGACGCACCAAGGATTGGCGGCCGAACCACCTCCATCGACCGGGCTCCTCGTCTTTAAATAGGACGTCCACGAGCCCCTTGATTGGACCATGAGCTCAAATGTTTTCACTTTGGTAATGGACAAGCTCATCATGAATTGCCCTTTAACATTTTTTCTGTTTATTTATTTTAAATGAACAAAAAGAATGGCGTAACTGCTTTGTCTTGCTTATTGGTCTAGCGAATCTGATGTCGTCCTCCTCGCCAGATCAACGTGCGCTAGAGTTTTGGACTGACATTTGGGGAGGACTTCTTGACATGTGTTAGGTTGTTATTTTGAACAATCAAAGTGCTAACTAGATACGAGCTCTTTTGACTGCGGTTTGTCTCAAATTTAATTTTTCCAAATTCAAATCCCAAAATTTAGTCCACTCTCAATATCTCCACCTCACACCGCTTATATTCACTTTTCCATCTTTTGGCCTGACATCATTTCAGATTCTAGTTTCTTAATCCAATTTTTTTTTTTTAAAATTGTTAATAAGCAAAATCCATTTTAAGTTGTCATGCCAGCGCCATTAGCCACGTTTGCTCTCACGTAGAACGCTTTGATGGCTAAAATATGGATGGAATTCCAGCAGGGGGTATTGCGACGGTGGTTGGTACCACTTTGGCGGATATATTGTGGATCGAAAAATATTTTCAGATAAATGTGTTTTAGTGATTACAAATTTAGGATTTTCAACAATATTAATCTTTTTAAACTAGATCTCTCAATTGCACCAAACAATCAATGGAAAATAATAAAGTTATCTCTAATTTTATATTCGATTGTATCATAAAAAATACAAAAGAAAAGAAAAAAAAAAGCAATCATCTTTACTAGAATGGATTATACAAAATCTTTCTCACTAGAACAAGATTAAATATTTTTAAGTTCCGTACCTGTTCCACTTGAAATTTGAAACATATCCATTTTGTGAAACATGAAACTTATCATGTATATCCTAAAACTTTAGAATCTATCTTATTATAGATTTTAAGGTTTACATAGGTTTGACTTATATTATTAATTGAATGATTGTACATCATTTTGTTGTTATAATTCACTAATTATAATTTATATTTAGATACTTGAAAAAAAAAAAAAAAGAAACATTAACAAAGTAAAAGTTCAAACTCATGATTTTAGATAATATGCTTAACATTGAACACCATGGAATACATAGGGTCGCATGAAGACATAAGTCAGGAAAAATACAAAAACTTATTTCAAGTTCTAAATTTCAGATTTCACTCATATAAAATTTCAAACCTACCCATCTAAACAGGTTCTTCAATTTTATGAATCAAAACCTACTTTGAAATGATTTTACCAAAAAAAAAAAAAACCTACTTTGAAATGCATACTTTGGAAATGCTTCCATTCATAAGTTTTAGATTTTATTTTGAAACCATACTCCCTATTTTGTACCAGACATTTCTACAAATCTATTCTTTAAAATTCGTACCTTTTTATTTTTTATTTATTTATTTATTTTGTAAGAAATTATTTACCTGCTTTCATTCTTAATTTTACGGCTGACGATCCCTCCCGAGTAATTTCCAGGGGCTGATGACGCAGCATCACAATCCCATCCCACGTGCGTCGCACGTGCCCCTTGGGTGGGAGAGGGGATGGGGTTTTAGAAGCAGGGGGAAGGTAACCTCTCGAGTGACGGCGGCGAGATCTCTGCAAACGCCGAGAAGAAGTGCGACCGATCCGTTTCCGGCGGACGGCGGCGAGAAGACAGCGATCGAGGAGGGGCCTGGCTCGGGCCGAAGGAGAGATATGTGGTCGAGCGTTCGCGGCGGAGCCTCGAGAGCTGCGATGGGCAGCGGCGGCGGAGGCGGCGGCGTCTTCGTGCGGTACTTCTCCCGGCAGCGAGCGGAGAACGTGAGGAAGATAAACCCTAAGGTCCCGCCCCAGGAGGCCTACTCCATCGCCCGCTCCCTCCACGACGTCATCCGCCAACACGGTCCCCTCACCATCCCCAGCACTTGGACTCACGCCTTGGTACGCTTCCCCTCTTATGGGTTGCGATCTCCGTTGGTTGCATATGTTCTTTCCTTTTTCCCCCCCCTGGGTAGAATTTGGGTTTTCGCGCGTGATTTATTGGCTCACGGACGGCGCATTTCGCACTAGACTGTTCGATTGTGCGGACGGGCTGGGAAATGAATTTGCTGATATGCGTCGTTGGACGTTGCATTTTTTAAAGGGAGAGCTGGGTTTTTGCTGATGAAAGTTACTGCTTTTGAGTAGATTAAGCCAGTTAGCTAGCCTGGATCGTGTGAAGCTCGTAGCAGAGTTCCTGAGTGGAAAAGGAAACAAGAAGGCTTGGTTCATCTTTCACTCGTGTGATGCAGAAGGTCATGATTGATTGTGTATGTGTTTCAAGGCCGTTCGTGCGGCTCATGGATTCCTTTTCTTGTTTGCTTCAGCTCTTCTTTCGTGATACGGTCCCCAGGGATGTGGAAGTTTGAAACTCTTTATGTGTCTGTTCAGTGAAGGCAGGGTTATTCTTTGTCGACGTGATGGTGTCTGCTTTAGTCTGGCCTTGTCATTTCTGTGGGTGTGGGTACATGAACCGTGGGGTGTTCGTCGTGCTATATAGTTCATCAACTCGATGATCACTCGTCGAATTTTTTCATTCTACTGACAATGATGAGGGCAACATCTTTGTTGCACTTGGAATGGTTATCTGGGAAGGATATCAATCAAGATTTGAGGAATGATCAGCTATCTAAACCTTCTGTATGGTGTGTCATTGTCTGCTTGTGTTTGCTTTTCATCACAGGAAGCAGGCGTGAGCGGTTTGCAAAGCAAGACGCACATGAAATTGATGCTCAAGTGGATGAGGGGAAGGAAGATGCTGAAGCTGTTCTGCAACCAGGTCGGTTCCAGCAAGAAGTTTCTTCTCTCTACCTTACCTGAAGAACCTCAAGACGATCGATCAACAAGTACAGCGGGGTTGAACCTGCAAACTGAGAAGCCCTCCTTGCACTCAAAGGGAAAAAGGAAATCCCACTAAACGTGTCATGAGCTTGTGTGGACTAGGGAAGCATTCTCTTGGTATTTGTTTTTACCTCTGGCTATTTGCCTTCTTTTGCCATAGACGTCTTGATTCTAATTGGCTTCTGCGATTCGAAATGGAAATGCAGTGAACCTCGGTGAGTTTTAGGCCGAGTGGGACTTCCTCTTCGCTTTCTCTGGGGCCAGCCAAATACATAACTACTAATTGTACCTCTTGCTCTGTCCTCGTTTGCCAGACATCTAACTTCTCATTGGCTTCTGCACTTGAAATGGAATGGAATAATCCTGGCAAGTTTTAGGCCACTTGAGACTTCATCTTCATTTACTCTGGGGCCTGATAATCCGAATGCCATCCAATTTCACAATTAAAGTTTGCAAGTCTTTATCATCATAAGGAGTTTGTTTCTCATCTGATTGATGTCAGGTATTGAAGTTTAAAAGCGATTCATTGAACATAAAATGTGTAGAATTTTGTTTGTTCAGGCTGTTGTAGTTGAGCAGAAGCAACTGGTATGCTGCAGCTATGAGAATAGCCAGTTGAAGACTGAGAAGGAGATGCTGTTTCTACATACAATCAATTGACAACAGTTTCATTGAAACTGGTACTATTGTAGCCATTTAAAATTATAAGGAAGGTGCAATCTATAATAAATCTTCAAAAGGGTGTTAGCTGTCTAGGTTGCAGATTTGCATTTTGATAACTGACAACCAAAAAGGAAGAGATAAAGAAAACTCCATGAATTAAAACCATGTGAATTGTGCTCTGCAGTTGCTGCTTGTAGCTTTACAGATTTGTGATTCCCTTATCTACTCGACAGTAGTCACTGAGATCTCCTGTGTATTACGATCGCCTACACATTTTGGGTTCTCTAGCTGTGCATTGTATAGGCTCTCCTTCCTTTTGCCCCTGAGCACACAGTACAGCCCCAGAACAATGATAACGGTTCCTATCACACTGAGGAAAATGCAGAGACAAAAGTTGAATTCTTTGGTTTGACAGAATCAGCGTCGATGGATTTACGCGCCAGAGCTTGCTTGTGTGCCCACATCAAACATGCTACCAATATGAGATGACAGTTCAGTGTTCCGTCTTACCTGCTCAGATGAAACTTGCTCTCTAAACGCCACAGCCGAGAATATTCCCACGATCATGAGTAGCAACGGACTAAACATTGCTGCAAACACCGGCCCTTGCCGACTTATGCACCATGTTTGTAGATAGTACACTAACGATGATATCACGACCCCCTGAGGAAGAAGATGGACAAGATGATTCAATATTTATTGGATGGTTGAAATAAGTCCTCCCTCGAAATCCTATGATAATCCTTGAATTACGAGATGACTTTCATTGGCCCGTGATGTCAGGATTGTAGTTTATTTGTCGAGAACCAGAGTTCGAAGGGAACGGGAAAAGTAGTAAATGAAAAGAAAGAGGAGCCCAACTTAGATTGATTTTACTAGGAAGAGTACGCGGTGATGTAAAATTGTATTCACAAGACAAGCTTACGCAGTAGATGATGGTCCAGAGCTGCACGTTCACCTCCAACTTCCACAAGCTCCGATTTCGTGCGAAGAACAGAGAAAGGACCAAAAATTGCAGAGATGCGAAGAAGCAAATCAAAGCAGTGAGGGACAGTCGAGCTGGATAGGCTTTGTATACGACAGCCTAAAATTACGTAACACGCTAAAGTATTCAGTTTCGCGTTCCTTCAATGATTCATCTCTATCACTAGAACATCAGCAAAAGCACCTGGAGAATAAGCCATGCACTCCATGCAATATGAATGATCAGGATAAGTAAAGAACCTTTGATCCAATTTTCTTTTCCATGCGTCAAGACGTCAGAAGCTTGGCTGGTGTCATGAAGGCTTATGAGTGGCTTCTTCAGAAGGCTTCTTATCAGGTACCCTTCCTTGCAGAAGGTAAACGTGAGACCCGCCGACAATCTTAGCTCGGCCACTAGCATTCTTGATGCCGAGTTTCTCCATCCTGGATCAAGAACACAACCCAAAGGGGAAAATTTTGGTGATCTATTACAGAATCAGGAAATTGAAGACCGTTTCTCTGCACTTTGAAAAAAGGTGTTACCTGAGCATAACTGAAATGAGAAAAGTTAAGCAAGGGATGACATTACTCAAGGTACTCGCAACAGTCGCGGAAGTGTATGCTAAACCAGCATAGTACACATTGAGATGGATGGTGGTACCGAGGGAGGAGAGTACGAAGATTTTGGCCATGACTTTGAACGAAAGCGAAGGGCGCTGCTTCCTGCTTTGTCCATGCACGGTTTTCCATGTCGATAAAGTGCAGAAAAACAGGACGAAGGGGATTCTTTACCTTTCAAGCACATAAGCGAAAGGGCCTAACAACAGCACGGCGTAGATGGCGGTAAACAATGAAGACGAGCTGATCGAGCACTTTCTCAAGGGCGATCTTCATGAGAGTGGTCGAGCCTCCGCAGGCCAATTGAACCAGCATTATCGCCACGTAAGAAGCACCGTTTTCCATGACGGGAAAACGAAGCAAGTCCCTTTTCGTTTGCTTTTAGTTTCTGTGCATGGCTTGAATTGAATAGCTTGTGGAGGCGAAGCCATAGGGAGTCCTTGTATGAGTGGGAACAACTAGTTTTATGAACAGGGTAAGTGGAAATCACAGTCAGTCAACTTATATACTGGGGAAGCAAAGCATGATTAGCCCACCTGTTTTGCTTCCCATTCGAAAGAACATATTCCTTATAGAGGCAGCATGACAAAGCTATTTGAGATGCTTATGCTTCCTGTCGTATGAGACGTAACATCCTCTGATTGAGCTCCTCAGACACTCGATTCGACTATCTACCCTTCTCTCACTTTTTGGGCTCCTCTGTCGTTAAGTTCGTGGCGTACGGAATTAATTCGATACCGATCCATGTGTCTTCTCCTGCGGTAATGGTCCTTTCTCGCTCACTCTGATTTGATACCAATTCAATCTTTTTAGTTAATTTTGATTGAATTTTGTTGATTGGGCACCGATCGACTGACGTGGCATGGCCGGCCAGTGCTAACGTGAATAACTTTTACTAATATTTTAATATTTTTTTAATTTTTAATTTTATATTATTATTTTTCTTTTTCTTTTTGCTTTTTTTTTTTTTTTTTTTCTCTTTTTCTCCTTCTTCCTCCGGCCGGTCGCTAGACCTTGACGATCGGCTAGAGGTGATGGCCAACAAGATCAAGGTTGATCTCCCCAACCTTTGGCAAGCCTCATGGCCACTGGCAAGGCTCAAGCCCTTGCTAGAGGACGCGAGGGCGAGGGTTGCTTGCGCTTGGCGATAAGACTCGACCTTGTTGAATTTGGCGAGGTCAAGTCTCATTGAGGCTGCCTAGGCAACAAGGGCGGCCTCATGCTGGGTTGGGAGGCTCACCCTCGTCCAATCTCTAAAGAGGCCGCCCTCATAGCTTGGGCGGCCTTGAGCTAGCCTCTCCAAAGGCTAGGCGAGTTTTGACCCTTGCCATATTCGGCAAGGGCGAGCCTCGACTCAGCATGAGCAGCCCTTGTGGCCTTTGGTGAGGACTCGAGTCTCATCAATGTTGTGAGACTTGTCAAAGACTGGCAAGGTCAATCTTGACCTCACCGACCTCAGCGACTAGTTAGTGGAAGGAGGAGGAGAAAGGAAAAAGAAAAAGAGAAAATATAATAAAATCAAAAATCAAAAAATAAAAATATTATTAAAAGATATCTACATTAGCGCTGATCTTGCCATATTAGCCTATTGGCGCCAGTTAACAAAATCCAACTAAAATTAGTTAGAAAGAATTAAATTAGCATCAAGTGAAAATGTTTATGACTAAACCGACATTAAGGAAAAACATTTATAATTAAATTAGCACCAATAAAATCTTTAATACTAAATTGGTATAAATGTAAAAGGTTTAGGATTTTTTGATACTTTTCTAGCACATGACGCAGCTATGCTGGAATCAACTAAGATCGACCTAATAATTTTCATATGAAGAAGAGATCTTAGCTTGTCTGAAATAGAAAAGGCTAATAAGTTGGGAAATGAAGAAGCAGACCAGGTCAGTACCGGGCATTGATGCCTCTCCAGTTGACAAAGTTCGGAACTTTGCCAAGTGATCACTACTTGGGAGAATGATGCAATCAAATGATACTATCACGCTATTCTCCCTTGAGAGAGCTAGTGACATTAACTATTTGTGCTTTTTGCGGTTCTTTATTATTAACAATTAATCAATATTTTTAGGGTTTTTTTTTCCTCTTTTAGTTGGAATTATGAGAAGTCTATCGCCAGGCTATATGGAGGTTCCAAGAAAATGAAGAAAGAAACTAGCATAGAGCACGGAGAGAAATAATCGCAAAGTAGTTCCTAGCAAAGAGGATCATCAAATCTATAATTGAAATGAAATTTAGGATTAAAGTAAACAGCAAATCGTGAATATCTTTATGGGATGTCTTTGGTGCACGACTTGCGACATATGTTTTAAATTATTTGGGAAAAAAAGTGGTAATTTTACATTTTTGACTGACCCAAAAAAATTTTCTTTTTAATTTCCATTTAAAATTAGATGGAACTCGATGAATCTTCATTGTTGATCGACCATGGCATCGACATTTACTAGCCCTTAAATAGAAATCACACATTTATTTTTTTGCCCTCGTCCATTCATGGTTTATAATTCTTCTCCTTATATTTATTCTGAAATAATAATATGTATGTTCTTAAGTTATATCGTCGGGCTAATTAAAAAAAAAAGCATCAATTTTAGGTCAAGTGATAATCTTGGCCCGAACACTTTTTTTTTGTTTCGTAAAAAACACCAATTTTAGATTGAGTCACAATTCTGACCCTAATTTTTTTTTTTTTTTTTTTTTTTGTCTCATACAAATTATCGATTTTGGGTTGAGTACAATTTCGACCCCAACTTCTTTTCTCTCATAAAAATTCATAGACTTTCACCTTTATCCCAAATCTAGTCCTTGCACTATTAACTCTCCATCTAAAGTCAACCTTATTTCAGAAAAAGTTCTAGTCAAGAGGTTGGTTGATCTCATCTATGGTGCCTCTCGACAAGTGGTCTACAACTTCAAATTACAACAAAACGATGGAGTATTGCTAGAGAAAGTCAATCTAGTTTGACTTGCTGGTGAAGTGTATGAGGCGTTGAACATCTTCACTATTCTCCAAGTTGTGGCTTAGAGAAAAAAGATAATAAATAGTGCTTTAAATCCATGGATTTATTGCTTAGTACAATCAATAGTTTTAAGTTAAGGGGGCTAGATTTGGGATTTAAGTGAAAGTTTGTAATTTTTTTCGAGACAAAAAAGTTGCGGCCAAAATTGTCACTCGACTTAAAGTTAATAATTTTTTATGAAACACAAAAATTGAGACTAGAATTGTCACTCAACCTAAAGTTAATAATTATTTTTTTGGAATTAGGTATCAAGAAATGATGCGAGACTAGGTTTGCGACTAAGCCAATAAAAATGAATTTAAATTGAACATGGAGTATGAGACTAAACTCGTAATTTTTAACAAAAGAATTTTTTTGCGCATGGGTGTCACGTGTTAATAATTGTGTTTTTTTTTTTTTGGTCGATTGTTAATAATTGTGTTTAACTTGGCTATTTTTTGTTTAAAAATTTAATTGGAAAATCAATGGGATGAAATGAAGCATGGGACGAAAAAAAAGAAACGAGAAAAAGAAAATGACACAAATGGTTCATGAACTTTGCCCCATATGTAATGTGATTTATGAAATTCTAATTTGTTTAATGTGATATTTGAACTTTAGCTTAATGTGCAATGTCATCCATAAACTTTTTAATTTGTTCAATGTGCTCTGTAAACTTTTGGTATATGTCCAAACTAATCTCTAAATTATACGAAAATATCCAATGTTATCCATCCATTAATTTAGGTCTAGCGATAATATTAAAAAAATTATACTATTCTGGAGACTACTTTGAAAAGTTCAAGAATCACAATGAAATTATACATTAGATTGAAATTTAGGGATCATATTAAATAAATCAAAAATTTAGGAATCAAACCGCATATCAAGGGAAAGTTTAAGGGGCGATTTGAAGACTGCGAAGAAGATGCTGTTTCTACATACAATCAGTTGCCGATTTGCATGTTGATGACTGACAACCAACAAGGGAGAGACAAAGAAAACTCCATGAATTAAAACCATGGGAATTGTGCTCTGCAGTTTGTGCTTGTAGGTTTACAGTTTTGTGACAAATCCACAAGGTATTTAGTATCGTCTCGAATGAGTAAAATTTGAGAGAACAAGTGCAACTGAAGAGAGAGAAGTCATCCTGAGGATGATCTACGGTCAACTTTCAAGCAGAAATATTTTCTAACATCTGTCAGTATACAGCTCTCTTCATCTGCAGTCGAGGAACCTATGACACGGTTTTTTCAACTTTGTATACAAGGATGTGATTCCCTTTATCTACTCGACAGTAGTCACTGAGATCTCCTGCGTATTACAATCGGCTACGCCTTTTTGGTTCTCTAGTTGTGCATTGTCTAGGCTCTCCTTCCTTTTGCCCCAGAGCACACAGTACAGCCCCAGAACAATGATAACAGCTCCTATTAGGCTGAGATAAATGCAGAGACAGAAGTTGAATTCTTTGGTTAGATGGCATTGGCGTCAATTGAGCGTGCTTTTGTACATACATCAAACATGCTAGATGACATTTAATGATCCATTTAACCTGCCCAGATGAAACTGCTCCTTAAACGCCACAGCCGAGAATATTCCCACGATCACGAGTAGCAATGGACTAAACATTGCCGTGAACACCGGCCCTTTACGACTTATGCACCATGTTTGTAGATAGTACACTAGCGATGATATCACGACCCCCTGTGGAAGAAAATGGGCAAGATGATTCAATTTTATGGGATGGTTGAAATAAGTCCTCACTTCAGGTCGAAAATCCTATAAAAATCCTTGAATTATGAGACGACTTTGATTGGCTCGTGATGTCAAGATTGTGGGTTACCAGTGAAGAACCAGAGTTTGAAGGGAACGGGAAAAGTAGTAAATAAAAAAGAGAAAAGCACAACTTGGACTGATTTTACCGAGAAGATTACGTTGTGATTATGTAAATTTGTATTCACATGACAAGCTTACACAGTAGATGGTGGTCCAGAGCTGCACGTTTGCCTCCAGCTTCCACAAGCTCTGATTTCGCGCAAAGAACAGAGAAAGGACAGAAGATTGCAGTGATGCGAAGAAGCAAATCAAAGCAGTGAGTGACAGTCGAGCTGGATAGCTTTGCATATGACAGCCTACAATCACGTAATGTGCTAAATTATTCGATTCTTTCTTCCTTCATAATTCATCTTTATCACTAAAAGTTCACCATCGGCAAAATCACCTGGAGAATAAGCCATGCACTCCATGCAATATGACTGGTCAGGATAAGTAAAGAACCTTTGATCCAATCTTCTTTTCCATGCGTCAAGACATCAGAAGCTTGGCCGGTGTCATGAACGCTTATGAGTGGTTTCTTCAGAAGGCTTCTTATCAGATACCCACCCTTCCAGAAGGTAAACGTGAGAGACCCGCCAACACAGATAAGTGTGCCAGCAATCTTAGCTCGGCCGCTAGCATTATTGATGCTGAGTTTCTCCATCCTGAATCAAGAACACAACTCAAAGAGGAGTATTTCGGTGATCTAGTATGGTATCGGGAAAACAAAGACTGTTTCTTTGCACTGTGAAACAAGGTGTTACCCGAGCACAACTGCAATGAGAAACGTTAAGCAAGGGATGACATTACTTAAGGCACTCGCAACGGTCGCGGAAGTGTACACCAGACCAGCATAGTACACATTGAGATGGATGGTGGTGCCGAGGGAGGAGAGCACGAAGATTTTAGCCATGATTTTGAATGAGAGCGGAGGGCGCTGCTCCCTGCTTTGTCCATGCACGGTTTACCATGTCAGCAAAGTGCAGAAAAACAGGAGAAGCATATGACAGGGCGAAGGGACTCTTTACCTTTCAAGCATATAAGCCAAAGGACCTAATAACAACATGGCGATCAAATGGCGGTAAACAATGAAGACGAGCTGATTGAGCCCTTTCTCGAGGGCGATCTTCATGAGAATGTTCGAGCCTCCATAAGCCAATTGAACTAGCACCATTGCCACGTAAGAAGCGCCGTTTTCCATGACAGGAACACAGAGCAAGCCCTTTTTGGTTGTTTTTAGTATCTGCCCGTGGCTTGAACTGAATAGCTTGTGGAGAAGCCTCAGGGATTAATTATATGAGGGGTAAACAGGGTAAGTGGAAATGACAATCAGCCAACTCGTTTGGTAGGGAAGCAAAGCATTATAAGCCCCACCTTTTTGGATTCCCATCCAAAAGAACATATTTCTTATAGAGGCAGCATGACAAATGTCTTCGAGATGCTGGTTCTTCCTGTCGTATGAGATGTAACATCCTCTGATTATGCTCCTCGGAGAACTCGATTCGACTATCTACCATTCTCTCGCTTTTGGGGCCCCTCTGTCGCTAAATTCGTGGCATATGGAGTTTAATTCGACACCGATCCACGAGTCCTTCAGTAGTGGTGCTTTTTGGCTCGCTCTTAGCACTCCATTTGATGGCTTCGTTGTTGGAAGATATGCAGTATCAACCCAAGATTGTAGTTGATCGAATAAATCAATCTGGGATTGGATTTGATTCCTTAGATTAGTCTATAATATTTTCTTTCTATTTATTATTCATACTTTGCATTATACAAAGAGCTTTGTACATGTAATTGAAACAAGTCACAGAAATACTTGATTACTAATCATGTTTTGACAAGGAGATTGTCGGACCATTTGAAGGTATTTGTGGCCAATGTCTCCGCAATTCAAGTTCCTAGAAAGTACAAGAAGCCTTGAGGGATCCCAAGTGGGTTGAGGCAATGAAAGAGGAGATGGAAGCCTTGCAAAAAATTAAGACCTAGAGACTGGCAGAGTTGTTGAAGGGGAAGAAGGCAGTAGGGTGTAAGTGGGTCTTCACCATTAAATACAAAGTAGATGGGTTGGTTGAAAGGTACAATGCACGACTAGTAGCAAAGGAATATACCCAAACTTATGGTGTGGACTACCAAGAAATATTCTCTCCAATTGCGAAGCTGGATACCATATGGGTTTTGATGTCACTTGCAGTGAACCTGTACTAACATTTTTTTTTTTTTTTGATAAAGGGTAAGAATGAACCTGTACTAACCTTTGCATCAGTTTGATGTGAAGAGTACGTTTCTTCATGGAGATCTAGAGGAAGAAATATATATAGAAAGTCCCACTTGATATGCGTGTGCTGATCAATTAAATGTGGTGCAAATTTCAGCGGTCATTACAAGGGTTAAAGCAATCATCCCGCACGTGGTTTTGTCGGTTTAGCTCAGCAATGAAGAGCTATGGACACACTCAAAATAATTCTGATCATACATTATTTTTGAAGCATAGACAGGACAAAGTGACAACATGGATCATATAATGGATGATATGATCATCACAGGGAATGATCTAGAAGAAATTGCAGACCTTTAAGAGCGGCAAGCCAATGAGTTTGAGATAGAAAAATTTGGGAGGCCTAAAATATTTCTTGGGAATTGAAGTAGTCAGATCGAAGGAAGGTATTTTCTTGTCTCAGTGAAAGTATGTGTTATATTTATTAGCTGAGGTTGGCATGTTAAAGTGTAAGCTTGCTGACATTCTTATAGTTCAAAATCATAAACTTGGAGAGTTTCCCGATCAGGTGCCTACCAATGAAGACAGATATCAAAGGTTAGTAGGGAGACTAATATATTTGTCACACACTCGTCTTGATATGGCATATGTTGTAGGGTTGTGAGCCAATTTATGCATGCTTCGAGTGAAGAACATATGGATGTTGTGATTCAGATTCTGCACTGTTTGAAGTCAGCTCCAGGAAAGTGATCGCTCTTTGCAAAGAACGGTCACCTTGAGTAGAGGAATTTACAGATGCGGATTAGGTGGGTAGTATCTCTAATAAGAGGTCTACATCAGGCTATTTCACATTTGTTGGAGGAAACTTGGTAACATGGAGGAGCAAGAAGCAGAAGGTTATAGCCTTGTCAAGTGCTAAAGTAGAATTCCAAGGGGTAACTAAAGGTCCATGTGATCTACTATGGCTAAAAAGGTTGGTGACAAAAATTGGTTTCCCAAATGAGTCTGAGATGAGACTATTTTGTGATGATAAAGTTGCGATTGAAATTTTTCACAATCTAGTTCAACATAACTGTACTAAGCATGTTGAGGTGGATAGGCATTTTGTCAAGTAGAACTTGGATGCTAAGGTGATAAAGTTTCCATTTGTCAAGTCTGAAGATTAGTTGGTGGAGGTTCTTATAAAGCCTTTATTGAGTCTAGCTTTTCACAGCTCACTTGTCAGGTTGAGTATCAAAGACATCTTCTCACTAGCTTGAGGGGGAGTGTTGAAAGATATGTAATATTAGCCTAAGATTGCAGTTGATTGAATGAATATATTTGGGATTTGATTTGATTTCTTAGATTAGACTATGGAATTTTCTTTCTATTTATTATTCATATTTTGTATTATATAAAGAGCTTTGTACATATAATTGAAACTAGTCACAGAAATACAAAAAAAAAGCCTTTCTCCATTTCTTTGATTCTTCCTCCTCCTCCCTATTTTATGACATTCAGGTGCCTTTCTCTATCAGCGCACTGGGAAACTTCTATGATCCTTTGTTGAGATAGGGCGAGCGATCGAATAATAATATAGACGGAAGAAGAAAATAAATCGGACAAGGATTTACGTGGTTCAGTCGTAAAGACCTACGTCCACGGGGAGAGCAGCAGCGAATTTCACTATAGATCAAGCGATACAAGGAGATTACACACTAAAGTCACTCAAACACTCACTCGGTGTTTCCCAAGCCCCAATTACACCCAAAAACGCACACAGTGTTTAGCCCCAAAATTCCTCACAAAATAATCTCTCAATCTCACAAAGGAATTTACACACAAATCTTACCTCAAGATTTGTATCGGCTACAAACACTAAATCTTCTTGGATGTAATTGCATGAACAAGAACGACAAAGAAAATCCCTCCCAAGCACTCGACGACAAGACGGCGCTTCAAGACCAATTTTCATGATCAACGGCGGAACACCAAGCACTCACGCGGCGCTTCAAGACAATTTGTGATCCACACCTACCACCCACGTCCACGGGTCTATATATAAGTGAAACCTGCCAACTTCTCATGGGATTATGTTTCCTATTTTAAACAATTTTATTCAAAATATATCTCTACATATTTTAAACAAAATCCAAATCCAAGTCGAAGTTGGACTTTCCTATTTTAGACATCCGCCACATATCAATTCGGAATTTCTCATTGGACTCAAACTCGAGACATATTTCAACAATCTCCACCTTGGCTCGACGTTTGAGCCAAATTACAATCGCTTCGTGAAAATTCAAATTCTGCTGCTACTTTCCTATTGCCCCCAATGGGCTCAACCGCCACAGATATTATTCAAGTCCAAGCCTCGCTTGAACTTCGCCATAACCGAGGACCTCATCAGAATACCAACTCCACATGCACCTTTAACTACTCCATAAGGATTTTGCAACGCAACCTCCTTAACCGCAGATAAAGCAAAACCATTGTTGCATCCATATCTGTCAGGAGATCGAATACGTACCTTGTTAATTTCAGCAGTTACAACAACCATTGGCTCTATAGGCTCCACCTCGCTATGAGCACCATTTGTGTCGATTACTTTGCTAGTACTCGTACTCGCTACCTCAGGAGTTTCTAGTCGTAACTCCACCTCAAGCTGAACACCGTCCAGATCCGTATTAACACTGCCACATACACTCCTAGCCAAAAGTATCGGAGACTCATCAATGGTAACTTCTCTGCTGTCAATAGGTGAATTTATTTCCGGGCACCACAACTGATCACCCCGCTCACCTTGTGCATAGCCATGGAATATGCATCTTGCCCTCTCATCGAGCTTACCATCACTCACTCGAAAATAACATGGGCAACCAAACATTCTAAAAATAGAATAATCAGCAACGTTACTTGACCATACTTCTTCAGGAGTTCGCCATTCAATGGCAGTTGATGGAGATCTATTCACCAGGCAGCTTATCGTACTTAGCACATCAGTTAGGATTCTCCTAGCAACACCAGCACTAGAGATAATTTTTCGGGCCATCTCTAGTAATATTCTGCTCATCAATTCTGCAAATTGTTGTGATTTATTGGCACTAGTGCGGTGTTTCACTATGCCCTCTCTCATGCAGAATTTATTTGTCAACTCCGAGCAAAACTCCATGCTATTGTCACTCTGCACATGCTTGATCGACTTACCAGTCTCCGTCTCGATCAAAGCTCTTGACTGCATGATCCTGGCACCAGCATCAAACTTGTGTCTTGGCACAAACACCCGGTCTTCTTCGAGCGGTCCATAGACCCTCGAACGAGATGCATCCAACGTCTCGGAGCGAAACCCGTCATTGTCTCACCTTGAAGTTTATACGGGCCTCCATGCTTGATTCCTTTCATTATCACCAGGGCACCTCGAACAACCTTCAAAACTCCACCTTTTGAAGAATACCCGCAACCAGCTGAATCTAGGGCACCCAAGGAAATTAAGTTCTTTTTTAACTCTGGAACATGCCTCACTCCAGTCAATGTCCTCATGATACCATCATGCATTCTGATTTTAATATCACCAACACCTACAACATCGCACTCAGCGTTGTTCCCTAACTGAACTTTACCACTACCCATGCATTGATAAGTGATAAACCAGTTTTTATTTGGTGTGACATGAAAAGAACAACCAGAATCCATAATCCATCCATCAAGCGATGAATCATTAGTGACAGACAAGACATAATCGGCATTATCTACTATAGCTACAACATTATCTGCAGAATCAACTATAATTCCCTTACCCTTCTCATTCTTCAGCTTAAGGCAATCCCTTCTAAGATGCCCCCTCTTGCCACGCTCAACGAGACAACATTAGCGGTCCTAGACGACTACGCCCATTCATATTATTACTACTATTACCCACACGTGTTCTAGATCTTCCTCTATTTTCACCTACTAAAGCAGTAGATACAGATTCGCCAGATTCTCTTCTAAGAATGTTCTTGCTCAGAATCAAATCTCGAACCCCATCAAACGTCAAACTTGTTGACCCAGAGGAATTACTAACAGCAGTAACAGTAGTATTCCAACTATCAGGCAATGAGGATAATAGAATCAAAGCACGTACCTCATCTTCAAAGTCAATTTCAACTGAACTCAATTGACTAACAATCACATTGAATTCATTGATATGATCTGCAACTGACGCACCTTCGCTCATCTTCAAATTAAACAAACGTCGCATCAAATAGACCTTATTGATCACGAGGGGGCTTCTCGTACATATCCGAACGGGGCTTGCATCAAATCAGCGGTGGTCTTCTCCTTCGGGATGTTAAACGCGACGTTACGAGCCAACGTCAACCGAATAACACCCATAGCTCGTCTATCCAGCAAATCCCAATAAGCTTTCTTCATCGTCTCTGGTTTCTCCCCAAACAATGGCAAGTGCAGTTTTATCTGGTAAAGATAATCTTCAATCTGCATCTTCTAGAAACTAAAATCCTTCCCATCAAATTTTTCGATTCTCACTTTTACTTCTTACGTCGCCATCGATTCGCTTCAACTTAGCCAAGCACAGCTCACGATACCACTTGTTGAGATAGGGCGAGCGATCGAATAATAATATAGACGGAAGAAGAAAATAAATCGGACAAGGATTTACGTGGTTCGATCGTAAAGACCTACGTCCACGGGGAGAGCAGCAGCTAATTTCACTATAGATCAAGCGATACAAGGAGATTACACACTAAAGTCACTCAAACACTCACTCGGTGTTTCCCAAGCCCCAATTACACCCAAAAACGCACACAGTGTTTAGCCCCAAAATTCCTCACAAAATAATCTCTCAATCTCACAAAGGAATTTACACACAAATCTTACCTCAAGATTTGTATCGGCTACAAACACTAAATCTTCTTGGATGTAATTGCATGAACAAACGACAAAGAAAATCCCTCCCAAGCACTCGACGACAAGACGGCGCTTCAAGACCAATTCTTCATGATCAACGGCGAAACACCAAGCACTCACGCGGCGCTTCAAGACAATTTGTGATCCACACCTACCACCCACGTCCACAGGTCTATATATAAGTGAAACCTGCCAACTTCTCATGGGATTATGTTTCCTATTTTAAACGATTTTATTCAAAATATATCTCTATATATTTTAAACAAAATCCAAATCCAAGTCGAAGTTGGACTTTCCTATTTTAGACGTCCGCAACATATCAATTCGGAATTTCTCATTGGACTCAAACTCGAGACATATTTCAACACTAGACTTTGCCAGAATCAACTGAGGTTGATCTAATAATCTTCATATCGATGAGAGCTTAGCTTGTCTAGAAAAAGAAAAAGGCTACTGAGTTTGGAAGTGAAGAAGCAGACCTGCTGAACACCAGGTATTGATGCCTCTCCAATTGACAAAGTTCGGTTCTTGCGCCTGAACTTTGCCAAGTGATCACTACTTATGAGAATGATGCAATCAAAAGATACTATCACATTATTTTCCCTTGAAAGAGCTAGTGATATTAATTGAGCTATTTGCATATCTTTATTATCAGTGATTAATAAATCTTTTTGGTTTTTTGTTTTTCTATTTCAGTTGGAATTATGAAAAGTTTATTGTCAGGTTTTACGGAGGTTCCAAGGAAATGAAGAAAGAATCTAGTATAGAACAAGGAGAGAATTAATCTTAAGCCAGTCCCTTGCAAGGAAGATCATTGAATAAATGGGAATTATGGTTGCAATAATATCTAAGACTGAAGTGACAGCAAATTGTGAATATCTCTATCGAATGTCTCAAGTATATGAATTTCCACTTATGTTTTAGTTGAGTATGTCTTTAATCATGTTACGGATATTTGACTTGAATTTAATTTTGAAACTCAAATTGAAATTTGCGGTGACCCGACTTGGGAAAAATATATGAAGATTTAGTATTGGTAGCAAAAAACTTGAGAGGCTCACCCATAGCCTAACACTGAGGTTAGCATAAATATTGTTTGTTTCAAGTTATTAGATTAAAAAATTAATATAGAAAGAATCTTAATTTTCTTGAACCACCTATTGTAATCCTTAAATTTTCACAGTGGATTTTGATTCTCCCGTTTGGTGATTTTTCCTGTAAGGAATTTCCACATAAATCTACGTGGCCTTTTGTATTTCTCAATTTTAATTTCACTGTAATTTTCACGTTAGGACAGTTTTATATAGTTTGCGGGAAAAAGAAATCAAATGTCCTTTTTCAGCCTCGTACTTTTATGGCTGATGATTCTTTATCTTCTACTTATTCTAAGATAATATTACGTGCGCACTTAAAGGGAACAAAGGGTGCGGGGTCGTCTCAGCTCAACCGAGTGGGAAGGCTTCCCAGGAGTGCGTTTTCATTCTCTCTTTCTCAGTATCAACAGCGACCCTCCGATTCGAAATTACCCCTCGTCGTTCGACTGCATTATTTTCTGGTTAGCGCGTCCTCGTGTCCGAGTCTATAATCGTTCCTTCTGATCTGGTTTTTCTGCTTTTTTTTTTTTTTTTGGAAAGCCAATTTTCTGGGTTCGGAAGGTGGTTTTTTATTCTTTTTTTTTTGGGGGGTGGGTGTTGATGGATTTGCTTTGTGATGTTGGTTCTGAGAAGATGGCTGGTGCAGGAAGATAAAATTGCTTCGGCTTTGTGTTGGGTTCAATTTGATATTAACTGCGGTTCAGAGAAGATGGCTCGACCTGGAAAATGAAATTGGTTTCGACTCTGTCGTGATTGCCTGCTAGATGTTCGTGAAAATTTCTGTGAGAAATTCGACTTAAAAGGTTTGAAACTTTTGGCGTGTGTAGTTCGAGTCAGTTGCGTAAATCAGAATGTTCATAAAGCCTCCCTGTTTCAGTATCTATAATATATTTAATACTTAGCATTGTCCAGGATGCTGGTTAGTTCGGGCCCAAATACTTGCTCCTCTTATGCATGCAATTATATTCACATATGGAGCAATCTATGTTGCGGTTTTGTTTATCAGTAAGTTTGCTGCTTGGTTATCATTCTAGATGTTTGTAACAACTGTAGAAACTGCTCTATTTCAGTATTGGATAGCCCATCTGCTTCAGCTGGCTAGATGTCTGCAAAGGGAAGGAAAGTTTCGGGGACGAGGGAAACAGTGGCAGCAAATTATGCATTTGGCCCTCTCGAAGACGACGTAATGATAAAGCATAGACTACCCGCACCACAACAACAAGAGGTGAACCGTCATTGAAGAAACTTCCAAAGAAATTCGCCTCCTTCGTCGTCGAGGTTGAGAAGGACGAAGATAACTATGGTGAGTGTGAGAAATTGTCTAAAGCCTTCTTACAGGAACTTTCTACTTTTGAGATTCCTTTTCTCAAGAGCAAGGCGGTTATCAGTGCTAACATCGGAGAGAAGGATAACTTCAATGAGTTGAAAGACAAGATCAATGGACAGATTCTGCAGGCACAGGCTGATATAAAAGAGTTGAAGAAGCAACTTGAGGAGAGTAAGATTGAGAGGAAGCATAAAGAGGAGCGTGAGGCAATTAGAAAGTTGATTGCTAAGCAGCCACGGAGATCGGAGATTGGTTGCAGATGTTCTTTCTTTTTCCCCCCAGGTAGATTTGGGGTTTTAGTTCGTGATTTATCAGCCCAAAGATGGTGCATTTCGAGTGCGATTTTTGCCTTCTGCCAGACTAGACTCTTCGATTGTGCGGATGGGCTGAGAAATGAATTTGCTGATATGCATCGTTGGATTTTGAAAGGGATGGCTAGGTTTTTGCTGATAACTGTTACTCCTATTATGTTCGGCTTTTGAGTAGATTGAGCCAGTTGGGTAGCCTGGATCATGTGAAGCTCATAGCAGAGTCCCTGAGTGGAAAAGGAAAAAACGAAAGCTTGTTCATCTTTCTCTCATATGATGCAGGAGGTAATGATTGATCGTGTCGATGCTTCAAGACTGTTCGTGTGGCTCCTAGATTATGTTTCTTGTTTACTTAAGCTCTTTCATGATACGATCCCTGGGGATGTGGAAGTTTGAACCTTTTTTTGTGTATCTGTTCAGTGAAGGTGGGGTTAGTCTTTTTTGACGGAATGGAGTCTACTTTATGAACCATGGGTTGTTGGTCATGCTATGTAGATCGTAAACTCGATGATTGCCTGATGAATTTTTTCATTCTGTTGACAATGAGGAGTGCAAGATCTTTGTTCCACTGGGGAATGGTTACCTGGAAAGCATGTAACTCAAGATTTAAGGAATGATGCGCTATCTAAATCTTCTGTAATTGTATGGTGTGTCATTGTCTGCTTGTGTTCGATTTCATCACAGGAAGCTGGCGTGAGCGGTTTGCAAAGTGAGACGCACATGAAATTGATGCTCAAGTGCATGAGGGGAAGGAAGATGCTGAAGCTGTTCTGCAACCAGGTTGGTTCCAGCAAGAAGTTTCTTCTCTCTACCCTACCTGAAGGACCTCAAAATGATCGATCAACAAGTACAGTGGAGTTGAACCTGCAAACTGAGAAGCCCTCCTCGCACTCAACGTGGGGAAGGAAAACCCAATAAACGTTTCATGAGCTTAGGCGGACTAGGGAAGCATTCTCTCGGTATCTGTTTTTACCTCTGGCTATTTGCCTTCTTTTCCCATAGACGTCTTGGTTCTAATTGGCTTCTGTGATTTGAAATGGAAATGGAATAAATCTGGGTGAGTTTTAGGCCACTGGGGACTTCCTCTTCACTTTCTCTGGGGCCGCCGGATACAGAAGTAGTTCTTGTGCCTCTTGCTCTTCGTCTTCGTTTGCTGGACATCTAATTCTCATTGGCTTCTGCGATTGAAATGGAATGAATTAATCCTTGCAAGTTTTAGGCCACTTGGGACTTTGACTTCATTTACTTGGGGGCCTGATGATCAGAATGTGATCCGATCTCACAACCAAAGTTTGCAAGCCTTTAGCATCATAACCAGTTTGTTTCTCTTCCGACTAATGTTAGGTATCGAAATTTAAAAGCGATTCATTGAACATAAAATGTGTAGAATTTCGTTTGTTCAGGCTGTCCTACTTGAGAGAAAGAAACTGATATGCTGTGGAAATGAGAATAGCCATTTGAAGACTAAGAAGGTGATGCTGTTTCTACATACAATCAATTTACAACAGATTCATTGAAACTGGTACTGTTGTAGCCATTTAAAATTGAGTTAATATTCTAAAAAACCCCAAATTGGTATACTTGTGATAAGTTTATCCCAAATTAATTTTTTGATCATTAAAATCCTAAATTGGTGCACATTTAACAAATTTACCACAAACTAATATACTTGTGATAAATTTATCCTATGTTAGTTTCTATTAAATTTTATTGTCAAATTCTTAAATTGAATGATATGTGACAGTTAACTGATATACCAATTTGTAATTTTACTTTTCGTTCATCATAGTTATACAATTTTTGTGATTTTTTGTGGTATTAATTCAATTTAACGAAGTGTATATTTGTTACAAATGTATTAGTTTAAGTTTTTTTTTATGATTAATTAAATTAATTTTGGATAAATTTATCATAAGTATATCATTTGAGGTTTTTTATGGTCAGTTAGGGCAAATTTGTCATAAATATACCAGCTTGGGATTATGGTCAAAAAATTAATTTGATAAACGTGTGCCGATTTGGAGTTTTTCCAATAAATCAATTCTTTAAAATTAGAGGAAATGTGTAATCTATAATAACTGGGTAACCTTCGAAAGGGGGGCTAATTCCAAAAAGAAGCACCAACCCTAAGTCGAAGGACGAATCTAACCCAATTTTTTTTTTTTTTTTTTTTTGGTATCGTAAAAAAGCATCAACTTTAGGTGAGTAACAAATCTAGCCCAAATCTTTTTTTTCTTTTTTTGACATAAAAAAGCATTAACTTTAAGTTGAGTTGACAATTCCAACCCCAACTTTTTTTTGTCTCGAAAAAATCACCAATTTTCACTTAAGTCTTAAATATGGCCTTCCTTGACTTAGATCCATTAATTATCCTTAGCAATAAATTTATGTGCACTTGGTAGTTAGATTTAAAACACTATTCATTGTCTTCTTGTTGGAGTCACGGCTCAAAGAATGACGATGAAATTATTTATGATCTCCTACAATTTGTAGATTGAATTTCTCTAGCCAGACTTTGTTGTTTTGTCGTAATATGAAACTATAGACCATTGCTCATCGAGAGATTCCATGAATGAGATCCGCTAAGCTCATGACTAGAACCCTTTTTTTTCTAAAACAAGGTTAACTTCAAATAGGGAGTTAATGTTATGGGTCAAATTTGGGATAAGGGCAAAAGTTTGTGATTTTTTACGAGACACAAAAAAATTAGAACCATAATTATCACTCAATCTAAAATTGGTGTTTTTTTGTGAGACAAAAAAAAAAAAGGTTTGGGTCAAATTTGTCCCTCAATCTAAAATTTGTGTTTTTTTGTGAGACAAGAAGAACGTTTGGGCTAAATTTGTCCCTCCATCTAAAATTGGTGCTATTTTTTTGGAATTAGCCCTTCGAAAGGTGTTAGCTGTCTAGGTTGTAGGTTTGCATGTTGATAACTGACAACAAAGGAGGAAGAGACAAAGAAAACTCTTCGAATCAAAACCATGTGAATTGTGCTCTGCAGCTGCTGCTTGTACCTTTACAGTTTTGTGACAAATCAATGTGGCATTTAGTATTGTCTGGAATGAGCAATATTTGAGAGAACAAGTGCAACTGAAGAGAGAAGTCATCTGAGGATGATCAACGGTCGACTTTCTAGCAGAATTTTTTTCTAACATCTGTCAGTAACCAGCTCTCTTCATCTGCGGTCCAGGAACCTATGACACAGTTTTTCAACTTTGTATACAAATATTGATTCCCTTATCTACTCGACAGTAGTCACTGAGCTCTCCTGCGTATTACAATCGGCTACGCCTTTTTGGTTCTCTAGCTGTGCATTGTATAGGCTCTCCTTCCTTTTGCCCCAGAGCACACAGTACAGCCCCAGAACAATGATAACAGCTCCTAGCACACTGAGGAAAATGTAGAGACAAAAGTTGAATTCTTTGGTTAGGCAGAATCAGCGTCGACGGATTTACACGCCAGAGCGTGCTTGTGTACCTACATCAAACATGCTACAAATATGAGAATACAGTTCAATGATCCGTTTTACCTGCCCAGATGAAACTGCTCCTTAAACGCCACAGCCGAGAATATTCCCACGACCACGAGTAGCAACGGACTAAACATTGCTGCAAACACTGGCCCTTTACGACTTATGCACCATGTTTGTAAGTAGTACACTAACGATGATATCACGACCCCCTGTGGAAGAAAATGGGCAAGATGATTCAATTTTTATTAAATGGTTGAAATAAGTCCTCCCTTAAAATCCTATAAAAATCCTTGAATTACGAGATGACTTTAATTGGCTCGTGTCGTCGAGATTGTAGATTATCAGTCAAGAGCCAGATTTGAAGGGAACGGGAAAAGTAGTAAATGAAAAGAAAGAGGAGCCCAACTTAGATTGATTTACGAAGAGTACGGGACGATGTAAAATTGTATACACGAGACAAGCTTACGCAGTAGATGATGGTCCAGAGCTGCACGTCCACCTCCAACTTCCACAAGCTCCGATTTCGTGCGAAGAACAGAGAAAGGACCAAAGATTGCAGAGATGCGAAGAAGCAAATCAAAGCAGTGAGGGACAGTCGAGCTGGATAGGCTTTGTATACGACAGCCTACAATCACGTAACACGCTAAAGTATTCAGTTTCATCTTCCTTCAACGATTCATCTCTATCACTAGAAGTTGAACATCTGCAAAATCACCTGGAGAATAAGCCACGCGCTCCATGCAATTTGACTGATCAGGATAAGTAAAGAACCTTTGATCCAATTTTCTTTTCCATGCGTCAAGACATCAGAAGCGTGGCCGGTGTCATGAAGGCTTATGAGTGGCTTCTTCAGAAGGTTTCTTATCAGGTACCCTCCCTTCCAGAAGGTAAACGTGAGAGACCCACCGACGCAGATAAGCACGACAACAATCTTAGCTCAGCCGCTAGCGTTCTTGATGCTGAGTTTCTCCATCCTGAATCAATAACACAACCCAAAGGGGAAAATTTTGGTTATCTATTACAGAATCGGGAAATCGAAGACCGTTTCTTTGCACTTTGAAACAAGGTGTTACCCGAGAATAACTGCAATGAGAAACGTTAAGCAAGGGACGACATTACTCAAGTCACTCGCGACAGTCGCAGGAATGTACGCCAAACCAGCACAGTACACATTGAGATGGATGGTGGTGCCGAGGGAGGAGAGCAGGAAGATTTTGGCCATGACTTTGAACGAGAGCGAAGGGCGCTGCTTCCTGCTTTGTCCATGCACAGTTTACCATTGTCAGTAAAATGCAGAAAAACAGGAGAAGCAAATGACAGGACGAAGAGATTCTTTACCTTTCAAGCACATAAGCGAAGGGGCCTAACAACAGCACGGCGATCAGATGGCGGTAAACAATGAAGACGAGCTGATCAAGCCCTTTCTCAAGGGCAATCTTTATGAGAATGGTCGAGCCTCCGTAGGCCAATTGAACCAGCACCATCACCACGTAAGAAGCACCGTTTTCCATGACAGGAACACGAAGCAAGCCTTTTTTGTTTGCTTTTAGTTTCTGTGTATGGCTTGAACTGAATAGCTTGTGGAGGAGAAGCTATAGGGAGTTCTTGTATGAGTGGAAACAACCAGTTTTATAAACAGGTAAGTGGAAGTCACAGTCAGTCAACTTGTATAATGGAGTCAGTCAACCAGCAAAGCATGATAAGCCCACCTTTTTTGCTTCCCATCCAAAGAAGATCTCTCTTATAGAGGCAGCATCACAGATTCACAAGGCCCTTTGAGATCCCGGTGCTTCCTGTCGTATGAGACGTAACGTGCTCGGACTGTGCTCCTGGCAGACTCGATTCGACTATACACCCTTCTCTCGTTTTTTGGGCCCCTCTATCGCCAAGTTAGTGGCGTACGGAATTAATTCGACACTGATCCACGACTCCTGCGGTAATGGTCTTTCTTTTGCTCGCTCTTAGCACTCGATGTAACAACTTTATGTGCCTTTCTCTATCGGCATACAGCAAAACTTCTACGGTCCTAGGATCTTAGTGCAGTTTTTCAGTTGTGTACCGGAAAAGCACACTGCACGGCAGAGCTTAGCTTGTCTGAAAAAAGAAAGGCTAATGAGTTTGGAAATGAAGAAGCAGACCAGGTAAGTATATTGATGCCTCTCCAATTGGAAAAGTTCGGTTCTTGCGCCCGAACTTTGGCTAGTGATCGCCGCTTGGGAGGAGAATGATGCTATCAAATGATACTACTATATAATTCTCCCTTGAAAGAGCTGGTGATATTTTCTGTCTGCGCTTTTTGCGGTGCTTTATTATTGGTGATCGGTCAATCTTTTTGGTTTTTTCTTTTTCTCTTTTAGTTGGAATTATGAAAAGTTTACTGCCAGGTTATATGGAGGTGCCAAGGAAATGAAGAAAGAATCTAGTATAGAACAAGGAGAGAAATAATCTCAAGTTAGTTCCTAGCAAAGAGGATCATCAAAACTATAATTGCAATGAAATTTAAGGATCATCAAAACTATAATTGCTATGAAATTTAAGACTAACGTAACAACAAATTGCAAATGTCTTCCTCAGATATCTTCGGCACATGACTCGCCACATATGTTTTAAATAGTTTGGGAAAAAAGATGGGGTAATTTTGCTTTCTTAACTGGTCCTAATTTTTTTTTTTTAAATTTTCATGTAAAATTAGATGGAACTCGATGAATCGTTATTGAAGATTGACACGTGGCATCAACATTTACAAGCCCCTAAATATAAATCACATTTATTTTTTTTATCCTCCACCATTTATGGCTTATGATTCTTATCCTTATATTTATTCTAAATTAATAATATGTATGTACTTAACTTATGTTGTCAGGCTAATTCCGAAAAAAAAAAAAAAAAAAAAAAAAAACACCAATTTGAGGTTGAGTAACAATTTTGGCCCTAAATCAAGTGATAATTTTGGCCCTAACCTTTTCTTGTCTTGTAAAAAGCACCAATTTTGGGTCAAGTAACAGTTCTTTTTCCTCATAAAAATTCACAAACTTTTCACTCTTATCCCAAATTTAACCCTACTGTTAACTTTCTATCTGAAGTCAACCTTGTTTCAAGAAAAAAGGTTTTAATCGTGAGCTTGGCTAATCTTGTCTATGGTGTCTCTCGACAAGCAATGGTCTACAACTTCATATTACAACAAAATAATGAAGGCTCGCTAGAGAAATTCAATCCGGAGGTCTTTTTTACTTGTGGGTGAACTATAGGAAACGATGAATAGCTTCATTAAATTGTGGCTTAGAGAAGAAGACAATGAATAGTGCTTTAAATCCAGCCAACAAGTGCACATGGATTTATTATTGAGGACAATCAATGGTTCTAAGTTAAGGGGGCCTAGATTTGGCATTTAAGTGAAAGTTTGTGATTTTTTCAAGATAAAAAAATTGTAATCAGAATTATCACTCGACCTAAAGTTATTATTATTGTTATTATTATTTTCGGAATTAGGTCTCGAGAAATGATACATACTAGGTTTGGGACTAAGACAATAAAAATGAATTTAAATTGAACATCGGTATGAGACTAAACTTGTAAGAACAAGAGAAATTTTTTGCGCGTAGGTGCCATGTGTTAATAATTGTGTTTAACTTGGCCATTTTTTGTTTAAAAATTTAATTGGAAAATTGATGGGACGAAATGAAGCATGGGACAAAAATAACAAGAAATAGAAAATGATATAAATGATTCATGAACATTGGCTCCATGTGTGATGTGATTAATGAAATTCTAATTTATTCGATGTAATCCTTGAACTTTAACCCAATATGTAATATGATCCTTAAATTTTTAATTTGTTCAATATGCTCCTTAAACTTTTAGTAAATATATAAAATAGTCCTTGAACTATACGAAAATATTTAATGATATACGTCCATTAATTTAGGTCTAGACACAATATTTAAAAAATTTATACTATTCTGGAGATTAATTTGAATATGTACAAAAAGTTCAATAATCACAATGATATTACACATTAAATTAAGGTTGATGATCATATTAAATAAATTAAAAAAACTTAGGAATCAAATCGCATATCAAGCGAAAGTTTAGATTGCGCATTATAAAAATTCTGTTTCTCGATTCCCGGGAACAGGTTTGGAATAGAAATTCGTTTGGTAACACAATTTGATTTTTTTATTTCTGAAATAGAATTCTATTTCGAAATTGATTTTGGAGAAGAAATCAGAAATTAAAAATTTTAACTTCTCAATTTCTGTTTCAGAAATTTTATTATGTACTTCCTTAAGGCTATGCTGATTGTTTTCCCGGCCACGGGAAATGGACTTGTCCACCGCTGTCATAGATTGCTAACCAGTGTCGTAATCAGTAGGGGTGTAAACGGTTCGGTTCGGTTCGGTTTTTTTGAAAAACCGAACCGAACCGAACCGTTATAAAAATTCCCAAACCGAATAGAATAAGACTCGAACCGATTAACGGAACCGAAATTTCGGTTCGGTTCGGTTCGGTTCGATTCGATTTTTCGGTTTTCAACTTTTGTTTTTTGTTTTTTTTTTGTTTTGTTTTTTTTTTTTTTTTTTTGGGACGGCTTACCATAAATATAGATCATCTAGAAATCAATTAACTATTTCTTTAGCTTTCTTTTTATTGGGTTGTTAGCTAATCTCAAAGTCAACATCCTTACAATCTTTTACCATTTAATTGAAATATAACAAGTCTCGGGTGAGATCTAATCTCGATTGGAATGATTATAATTTTTCATTTTTCGATCCAATAGCCACGTCTTCCGTAACCCCTCATATCAAAAAGCAAAGAAACCCGGCAAATACAATTAGAGACAAAGCATCGGCTAGACATAACAACACAAGGAGAAGAACACAATTACAAACGCAAATGCAAGGTATCGCCATCGTCCATGGCAGACGCAAGCTAGAAATCTCCTAGCCACTCAAAATGCTCGATCACTGCCAGGCCAAAAAACAGCGTTGAATCAAAACCACTAGGATCCACATTTTTAATTCAGCCTTTTCCACATAATTCGACAAATCCTTCTGAGCCTCATCAACACGCGCTCAAACGCTCGCCGAATCGTCACTCAACGCGCAAATATACTCAAAATGCAGAGAAACGGGCTCTCTCGGCAAACATCCTAACGCGCAACCATAGGATTTTTCCCTTCCCCAGACGTGAGTCCGAGGAACCACCCGAACGTCACGATCGTCCGCTCCGATTCCGAAGCCACCCGATCTTTCTCTCGGCGAAGCAGCATTCCGAACGCGAAAAGAAAGAAAAAATAACAACAAATCCATACAAACTCCCCTCCCCGTCTATAAAAACCAGCACCGCATCGCACCGCACCGCACACGATCATTCGATCAGACGCGCAGGATTCGTCGCGGCGACGGAGGATGAGATTACTGGGACGCGGCGGCGGCGGCAGAGGAGACCGAGCGGGCCCTGAGTAGGAGGAGAGGCACGTGGGAGATCACCGGGCTCCGGAGCCTTCGAGCACGAGCGCCCCGAGAGAATCTAGTTCTTGGGCGAGGCGCTTTGTCCCTCAATCGGTCGCCATCGCCGTCGCCGTCGTAGTTGCCGTCCCTGCCGCCGCCGTCGTCGCAGTCGTCGTCGCTGTTGAGAGAACTCAGCCGGAAATCGATAAAAACCAAGAGACACGAGAGGCTCAGAGGACTGAGAGACGGGAGTCGGGAGAGAACTGAATTAGATTTGATTTTATCGGTTCGTGGTTCGGTTTTCGGTTCGGTTAACCGATAAAAACCGAACCGGTAAAAAATTTTCGGTTTTTGATGAAAAACTGAAAACCGAACCGATCGAAATTTTCGGTTCGGTTCGGTTCGCGGTTCGATTCAGTTTTCGGTTCGGGTCTTGACAGCCCTAGTAATCAGCGCACCGGTCTTCAACTCTTCAGTTTGTCTCTCTCCTGGGTTTTGTGCCCGGTCGTCTCGGCTCAGCTCGGCTCGGCTCAACCGAGCGGAAAGGCTTTTTAATTTCTTTACCTGTTGACGGAGAAACAGGGGAGGCACCTGGACTCTCACCTCAGGTTCTCTCTAGAGTACTTTCATCGACCAGTTTAAGGACATGCTCATGTCCAAGAAAAGACTTTACTGTGGTACGTCTTCATTCTCTCTTTTCTCAGCATCCACGGCAACCCTCCGATTCGAATTCTCCCCTCATCGTTCGACTGTCATTATCCGCTTGGTGAGCGTGTCGCCATGTCCCAGTCTCTTAAACCCTTGCGATGATGGTTGCTTCTGATTTTTACTCTTCCATTTTATTTTTATATTTTTGGTGATGATGGTCGCTTCTGAGTTGAATTTGAATCCATTCTCGACGTGGGTTTGTTTGTTTGGTTTTTTTTTTTTTTGAAGCCATTTTTCTGGTCGTGGAAGGTGGGTGGGTAGGGGGTTGGATTTGCTTTATGGTGTTGGTTCTGAGAAGATGGCTGGTGCAGGAAAATAAAATTGCTTCGGCTCTGTGTTGGGTTCGATTTGATTTTAACTGCAGTTCAGAGAAGTGGCTGGACCTGGAAAATGAAATTGGTTTCGACTTTGTGGTGATTGCCCGCTAGATGTTCGTGAAAATTTCTGTGAGAAATTTGACTTAAAAGGTTTGAAACTTTCGGCATGTGTAGTTCGAGTCAGTTGCGTAAATCAGAGTGTTCATAAAGCCTCCCTGTTTCAGTATCTATAATATGTTTGATACTTCGCGCTGTCCAAGATGCTGGTTAGTTTGGGTCCGATTACTTGCTCGTCTTATGCATGCAATTATATTCACATATGGAGCAATCTATGGTGTGGTGTGTTTATCAGTAAGATAAAGCATAGACTACCCGCACCACAACAACAAGAGGTGACCGCCATTGAAGAAACTTCCAAAGAAATTTGCCTCCTTCGTCATCGAAGTTGAGAAGGATGAAGATAACTATGGTGAGTGTGAGAAATTGTCTAAAGCCTTCTTACAGGAGCTTTCTACTTTTGAGATTCCTTTTCTCAAGAGCAAGGCGGTTATCAGTGCTAACATCGGAGAGAAGGATAATTTCAATGAGTTGAAAGACAACATCAATGGACAGATTCTGCAGGCACAGGCTGATATAAAAGAGCTGAAGAAGCAACTTGAGGAGAGTAAGATTGAGAGGAAGCATAAAGAGGAGCGTGAGGCAATTAGAAAGTTGATTGCTATGCAGACACCGAGATCGGAGATTGGTTGCAGATGTTCTTTCTTTTTCCCCCCGGGTAGATTTGGGGTTTTAGTGCGTGATTTATCAGCCCAAAGATGGTGCATTCCGAGTGCGATTTTTGCCTTCTGCCAGACTAGACTCTTCGATTGTGCGGATGGGCTGAGAAATGAATTTGCTGATATGCATCGTTGGACGTCGCATTTTTGAAAGGGATGGCTAGGTTTTTGCTGATAAATGTTACTCCTATCATGTTTGGCTTTTGAGTAGATTGAGCCAGTTAGCTAGCCTGGATCATGTGAAGCTGAGTCCCTGAGTGGAAAAGGAAAAAACGAAAGCTTCTTCATCTTTCGCTCATATGATGCAGGAGGTAATGATTGATCGTGTCAATGCTTCAAGACTGTTCGTGTGGCTCCTAGATTATGTTTCTTGTTTACTTAAGCTCTTCTTTCGTGATACGATCCCTGGGGATGTGGAAGTTTGAACCTTTTTTTGTGTATCTGTTCAGTGAAGGTGGGGTTAGTCTTTGTTGATGGAATGGAGTCTACTTTATGAACCATGGGTTGTTGGTCGTGCTATGTAGATCGTAAACTCAATGGTTGCCCAATGAATTTTTTCATTCTGTTGACAATGAGGAGTGCAAGATCTTTGTTACTGGGGATTGGTTACCTGGAAAGCATGTAACTCAAGATTTAAGGAACAATGCGCTATCTAAATCTTCTGTAATTGTATGGTGTGTCATTGTCTGCTTGTGTTCGATTTCATCACAGGAAGCTGGCGTGAGTGGTTTGCAAAGTGAGACGCGCATGAAATTGATGCTCAAGTGCATGAGGGAAAGGAAGATGCTGAAGCTGTTCTGCAACCAGGTTGGCTCCAGCAAGAAGTTTCTTCTCTCTACCCTACCTGAAGGACCTCAAAATGATCGATCAACAAGTACAGTGGAGTTGAACCTGCAAACTGAGAAGCCCTCGTCACACTCGAAGGGCGAAAGGAAAACCCAATAAACGTTTCATGAGCTTAGGCGGACTAGGGAAGCATTCTCTAGGTATCTATTTTTACCTCTGGCTATTTGCCTTCTTTTCCCTTAGAAGTCTTGGTTCTAATTGGCTTCTGTGGTTTGAAATGGAAATGGAATAAACCTAGGTGAGCTTTAGGCCACTGGGGACTTCCTCTTCACTTTCTCTGGGGCTGCCAGATACAGAAATAGTTCTCGTGCCTCTTGCTCTTCGTCTTCGTTTGCTAGACATCTAATTCTCATTGGCTTCTGCGGTTAAAATGGAATGAATTAATCCTTGCAAGTTTCAAGCCACTTGGGACTTCAACTTCATTTTCTTCGGGGCCTGATGATCAAAATGTGATCCGATCTCACAACTGAAGTTTGCAAGCTTTTAGCATCGTAACCAGTTTGATTCTCTTCCAACTAATGTTAGGTATCGAAATTTAAAAGCGATTCATTGAACATAAAATGTGTAGAATTTCGTTTGTTCAAGCTGTCCTACTTGAGAGGAAGAAACTGATGTGCTGTAGAAATGAGAATAGCCATTTGAAGACTGAGAAGGTGATGTTGTTTCTACATACAATCAATTTACAATAGATTCATCGAAACTAGTACTGTTGTAGCCATTTAAAATTGGGTTAATATCTTAAAAATCTGAAATCGGTATACTTGTGACAAATTTATTAAAAATTAATTTTTTGATCATCAAAAATCCTAAATTGGTACACATTTGACAAATTTATCACAAACTACCACAAACTAATACGCTTGTGATAAATTTATCCTATGTTAATTTCTATTAAATTTTACTGTCAAATTATTAAGTTGAATGACACGTAACAAATGACTAGTATACCAATTTGTGATTTTACTTTTCGTTCGTCATAGTTATATAATTTTTGTGATTTTTTGTGATACTAATTTAATTTAACGAACTGTGGGAAGGCATACCTACAAGAAAATTGATTATGGTCTCACTGGTTCTAAGCTTAGGTCCATTCTCTGGTATTAGAGCTAATGGTTCCGTTTCTAACAATATCCGTTCCATGCGCTTAGTAAGTGAATCCAGTGCTGAGAAGATCTCTTCACACTATGACAAATCCAGAAATAATTGAAGCACCTGTTATTCTCGCCCCATCCCCATCTTCTTCCACCCCTTTAGATTTTCGTGTTTCAAATGCTTCTAAGATAGACTATCTTTATGAAGTCTCTCTTAGTGATGAAACCAAGATCTCTGAAACTCAACTTCCTCTCATGAATCTTTATTTTGCTTTTGCCAAACCCACTTCATTCTTTTCTCCCATCCGTTCCATATGTTAGCTCATTCGCCAGACCCCAAAGGAGGTAAATGAATACGTTCAGTCCACCAAGTTTGACCAACATCCCATCCTTGTTATTGAAAATGAGTATTTTGTTACTTTTCAAATTCCTCCTGACTTTCCCAGACAATGGGCTCAACAAGGATACTCTTATGTTCAGTATGGAGCTGTTTGTCTTGCTTTTATTTTTTATGGCCGAAAATGTTTACTAGTTTTGGCAAGAATATCATTATTGGATACTCAATTTCTCGAGTACCAACATGCTTGTATTGGTACTATTCAGGAACAGTCTTCGTGACTTTATATCCAAATTTTAACATTGCTCTTTCAGACCTATAGTTGCTTTCTTTTCTAAAAGTCCAAGTCTAGCTTACAAGAGCATCTCAAACTGCTGATTCTGTTGCGGCTACATTCCATTATCATATGGTTTATCGAGTGCAAAATCATGTGCTTGATTTGAATTTTAACAATGAAAATGAAGATGCTTTATTCATCTCTATGCAGAATGATCAAACATCCTACATTCATGTTCCCAGACAAGCTCTAAAGGAAAAGTTGGTCACTCTTCTTCCGGAAACATGGATTACCAACTATGAAAAGCTTCATCAGAATAACAAGTCTTTTCAGTTTACGAACTTTGAATTTGTCAGAAAAAATGATAGAACTATTTCCATCAAATTTGGCAAGGAAAGGAAGAAAGCCCTTTTGTTTTCCAAACTTTCTTTATGATCGAATCGTGTGTTTTTGAGTCCATTTTCGAGCCAGATCCAAAAAAACTTGTCAAATATTTTAAAAGTGATGGACACCCTATCCATTATTACAAAGACAAGTATGATCATTGTTTTTGGGATCCTTTTTGTCAATGCTCTTATTGCTTAAATTCTCCAGATGAGATAAATTTATATGATAAACCTCGACGAAAACCTAAAAAGCCAAGGGACCCTCTAGACTAAAAGTTATCTTAATGGATATCCCTCCATTGATACTCTCGGTAAGTGATGTGGACATCGAGCCATATCAAGGAGGAGGTGTTAGGGATCCATTGTCTATTCCTACCGGTTCAATTACTCGAGCGCGGGCCAAACAATTTAGGGAAGCTGTTGGCATCATAGTTCGTGATTTTTAGCGTGGAAATGATCTTGGATCAAATCTTGAAGAATCTTGGAAATCTTGGCGTAATCTTCGGCGTGGAGATGACGTTGGATCAAATCTTGAATTTTGAAAATCTTTGCGCAATTTGATTATCTAGTCATCAAATATTTGACCAAGTCAAAAACATTATCTTTTATTTAGATATATTATAGAATATAACATATTAGATTTCTAGGGTTGGTTTTAGGGTTTGTGTGGCAACTAAAAGGCCTATATTAAGGATTGGCCAACTTTCTTTGGGGACAGATATATTTACTTTGAGAAAAATTGAGAGAATTCTCTTCTACTGTTCTTTTGAGAACTTGACTTTATCAAGGTTCCTTGTAACGGTCGATTCGACTTATCGAGCGAGATAGCGAATTCTTTCGCTCGTAGCGTCTATAACGTTGGTTGGTTGACACACGTTTGTCAATAGGTCACGTTCATAGCGAGGTTGCCAATCACAGGTTTGATTGGAAGTCAAGATTTTACAATTCGCACCACCTGGGCCTTCATAGAACGATTTTTTCGCAACGATTCACATTATTTGGTATCAGAGCTTGCTTCTACAAGGTTTATTTATCTTTAATTTTCTGTTTATATTCGGCAATTTGAGACTTATTGGGCTAGGGTTTCGGTTCTAGCCAATTTAGGGATCCGATTATTTTTGTGCTTCAATAAGTAGTTGTTTGCTGTTAGTTTTAATTTTTTTTCCCTAGCATCTTAAATTGTATCTAAGTTCGTAAAAAAAAAAAAAAAAAAAAAAAAAAAAGAAGAAGAAAGTCAGCCAATCCTTAATATAGGCCTTTTAGTTGCCACACGAACCTTAAAACCAACCCTAGAAATCTAATATGTTATATTTTAGAATATATCTAAATAAAAGATAATGTTTTTGACTTGGTCAAATATTTGATGAGCAGATAATCAAATTGCGCCAAGATTTCCAAGATTTTTCAAGATTTGATCTAAGGTCATCTCCACGCCAAAAATCACGAACCATGACACCAATAGCTTGCTTGAATTGCTTGGCCCGCGCTCGAGTAATTGAACCGGTAGGAATAGACAATGGGTCCCTAGCACCTCCTCCTCGATATGGCTCGATGTCCACATCATTCTATAGGCATGAAGCAAAGTGTTTAGGTTTTGAGTATATCAAGGGCTTATATATTGATGATGATGACTTTGGGAGAGTATATGAAGCATGTAAACACGTTGTATTTGATAAATTCTATAGGCATGAAGGTTATCTTTTTCGTGAAAACAAACTATGTTTGCCTAAGGGTTCTTTGCGTAAATTGTTGGTGCGAGAAGCGCATAGTGGTGGTTTAATGGGGCATTTTGGCATTGATAAGACTTATGAAGTGCTGCATGAACATTTTTATTGGCTACATATGAAGAGAGATGTCACACGCGTCTGTGAGAGATGCATTGCTTGTAAGCAATCTAAGTCTACAACTAAACCACATGGCTTGTATACACCATTACCTATTCCGACGCATCCTTGGACCGATATTTCTATGGATTTTGTGTTAGGATTGCCTAGGTCTAAGTATGGTAGAGGTTCTATTTATGTGGTTGTTGATCGGTTTTCAAAGATGGCCCATTTATTCCTTGTCATAAAACTGATGATGTATCTCATGTTGCTGAATTGTTCTTTAGGGAAGTTGTATGTTTGCATGGCATGTCTAGATCGATTGTTTCAGATCGAGATTCTAAATTTCTTAGCTACTTTTGGAAAACATTGTGGAAAAAACTAGGAACACGGTTGTTATTTTCTACTACTTGTCATCCACAAACTGATGGTCAAACCAAGGTAGTTAATAGAACTTTAGGGGTATTGTTGCGTGCTATTATTAAATTTACACCATTTGAGGTTGTCTATGGTTTTAATCGGTTAACTCCTTTAGATTTAATCCCTTTACCTATTAATGAGCGTGTGGATTTAGATGGAGCAAAGAAAGCCGAATTTGTCAAGGCATTGCATGAGAAGACGCGCATAAATATTGAGCGCAAGACTGAGCAATATGCAAAGCAAGCCAATAAAGGGCGCAAGAAAGTGGTGTTTGAACCCGGCGATTGGGTATGGGTTCATATGCGCAAAGAACGATTTTCTGAGCAGCGACATTCTAAGTTATTACCGTGAGGGGATGGACCATTCATGGTGTTAGAAAGAGTTAACAATAACGCTTACAAGCGTGATCTTCCAGGTAAGTATGACGTTAGTACTACATTTAATGTTTCTGACTTGACTCTTTTCGATGCCAGTGATGATTTGAGGGCAAATCCTTTGCATGGGGGAGGGAATGATGTGGACATTGAGCCATATTGAGGAGGAGGTGCTAGGGACCCATTGTCTATTCCTACTGGTTCAATTACTCGAGCGCGGGCCAAGCAATTCAGGCAAGCTATTGGCGTCACGGTTCGTGATTTTTGGCGTGGAGATGACCTTGGATCAAATCTTGAAGAATCTTGGAAATCTTGGCGTAATCTTTAGCATGGAGATGACGTTGGATCAAATCTTGAATCTTGGATGGCGCAATTTGATTATCTAGTCATCAAATATTTGACCAAGTCAAAAACATTATCTTTTATTTAGATATATTCTAGAATATAACATATTAGATTTCTAGGGTTGGTTTTAGGATTTGTGTGGCAACTAAGGCTGCGCATGATAATGCTTTTTAGCTGGGGAGTAATTTTTTTTTTTAGAAATGCTTCTTTTCTATTTTTAATATGGGGAATAATTTCTGTGTAAAAAAACATATTTGATAATTACACAAAATTTTTATTCTAGAAATAGAAAAAGAATAGAAATGCGTTTGGTGAAAAATAGTTCATTTTTTATATTTATTCGTTTTTATTTTTGCCGGCCGATCGCCGCCGGACGCTTCTTTACCGCCGCCCGTCGGCCAACCCGCTCGCCGCCGCATGTTGCCTTTTACGGCCGATGGGCCGTGGGGCGACGATTGCGGCGGCGGTCGGCGGCCGGCGGTCGGCCGGCAACGACATGCGGCGGCGGGCGGCGGTCGGCCGACGGTCGGCCGGCAACGACATGCGGCGGCGGGCGGCGGTCGGCCGGCGGCGGTCGGCTGGCGGCGGCGGCGGGGACATGCGGCGGCGGGTGGCGGTCGGTCGGTGGCAGCAAGAGATGAATAAAAAAAAAAAAAACTTCACTTATTTTTTAAACTTATTCCCGGGAATAAGAAGCAACTTTTTTTTACTTCTCATTTCTATTCCAAAACTATTCATGAGCTAACTTTTTATTCCCGGGA
This sequence comes from Eucalyptus erythrocorys, assembly GCA_014182555.1. Classification (NCBI taxonomy): domain Eukaryota; kingdom Viridiplantae; phylum Streptophyta; class Magnoliopsida; order Myrtales; family Myrtaceae; genus Eucalyptus; species Eucalyptus erythrocorys. The sequence goes on along the minus strand of CM024600.1, from coordinate 35,262,280 downwards.
ACAAAAAACCAACTTGCTGTTATTAAACAGGTTTCTATTCTTTTTTTGTTCCGAGGAAGAAAATAATAGAAATTCTTGAGCTGGTGAAGTTTACCATGCAGCACCTAAAAGGCCTATATTAAGAATTGGCCGACTTTCTTTAGGGATAGATATATTTACTTTGAGAAAAATTGATAGAATTCTCTTATATTGTTCTTTTGAGGACTTGACCTTATCAAGGTTCCTTATGACAGTCGATTCGACTTATCAAGTGAGATAGTGAATTCTTTCACTCGTGGCGTCTATAATGTTGGTTGGTTGACACGCGTTTGTCAACAGGTCACGTTTATACCGAGGTTGCCAATCACAGGTTTGATTGGAGGTCGAGGTTTTGCAATCCGCATCATCTAGGCCTTCGTAAAACGATTTTTCTACAATGATTCACATCAGTGAGTGTGACAAATTTCAGTTTATGGTCTCTTATGCACCAACCCACCCCCATAATTAGTAGTCCCATCTTCAAAAGCATCAATCTCTCCTTCATCACCTCCTCTGTCTCCTCCTCAAAAAAAGACAGCTCTTTCCCCATTTTACAAGCCAGTTCAAAAGTGGGCAAAAAAACATTCCCACCCACTCTTTACTCCACCCAAAGTTCCATCAACTTCTTCCATCACCATGTTTCATGAAACAGACTTTCCTCCTCTCACTTGAGAAAATTCCAAACTCTTGTTTCCTGTCCTAGAGAAATTTATTGATCCACAAGGTAGATATCAGCATGTTTTGAAAATACCTACCCCCACAGATGTGGATGAACATGGTAAACATAAAAAGATTCCAATGGCTGAAGCTGTCTTAAATTGGCAATCTGAGACTCTTTTAGCACATAACAATACCTTTAAAGCAATTGATTCCAAGCTTTGAAATGTACAGCAAAATCTTCGACGATATGATGAAACCACCAAGAAGATGCTTTCAGATTTCTAGAAGAGACTGCATGCCTTGGAATCTGGACAACATTTAGGGTATCATTATCTTGAAAGCTCTGATGTGGAAATACAAAAGCTTAAAAGGCAGATCCAGATCCTTCAAGAAGGGAGACTTAATCCATTTTCAATTACCCCATGAATAGAATACCCTTCTTTTCCGACATCTTAACCGTCCACACCCTAGACTTCTATCTTTGCTCCACCGCCTCAGACATTCATTTTTGCTGACATTACAGACGTCCCTGTCACACAAAACAAGACAAACGTGGTTGAAATGCGAAATCGTCTCAAAGAACTGGTTCGCATAAGGAAGGTAAAGGGAAATGAGAAGAGGCCTGCAGAATCCTCTCTTGTTATAAGAGAACTAGATTAAATGATGCTGTCAAACCCATTAGAATCTTTTTTAAAAGACTTGAGTAATCAGGAACAACACCTCAATCCTATTACTCAACAACCTAATCTTATCATTCTGACAGACCATATTCTATTCCCAGCATCACCTGCATTTCCAAATATTTTTTATACTGAATCAGATTCGGTATCTCTCTCGTCTTCATCATCGGTCTCAATACCATCCATTGATTCTTCTCCCATTAGGCTTGTGACTTCTCCAATTTTCATGGCCGATCCACCAGACTATTACATGGAATCAAATCTTTCTAAACCAGAAGTCGTCCAGTTAAATAATTCCTCCCAGAATATATCCACTTCATTAAAGCAGTTTTTCACTATTGATGATATTCCTTATTACAAATGGCCAGAAAGACTTGAAGAATTCAATACCTGGTTGAATACTCAAGCCATAACCAATCAGGACAAGTATGATACTCTCTTCAATTTTGTCACAAGGTTTATAGGTAGTCTTAAACTTTGGTGGGCATTTGTTTCAGAACAAGACCAACTTCACTTTTTACTCTCACCAAACTTTACGTATGCCATCACTCTTCTATACCATTTCTTCGTGGGAAAACTTGTTGACCTTATAAAACTCATAAGAGAATTTTTTGAGAGAAAATGATGCTCTTTTCAGAAAAAAGATCTTGATAAGCATTATCGAGAAATGCTTAAACTCTTCTACCAGGTTGGAGCTGATGCAAATCTAAAGTATGTCTTTCTAACCTCCATCCCCAAAGAATTATCTCAAATGGTAGAAAAAACCTTTCTAGCCAAACAAAGAAGGATCCAAGATGTTCCACTGGGAGAACTTTGTAAGAAATTCATTTGTACTCAGAAGAATTGTGTGTAAAGCATCAAATAATCCAAGCTTGTGTTCATGACAACAGAGGACTTAACACAGCTTGTTCTCGCCAAAAGCTAAAGATCAAATACTCTAAGCGAGATTGTGATGGTTCATGTGAAAAACCTTCCAGAAAAAAAGAAGCACTTCAAGACACTCTGGAAAAAGAATTCTAGACATGGATCTAAGGACTTTCGAAGAAAGAAGAAGTGGCGTTATCTACGCAACAGGAAATATCGTTCAGGTTACAAGAAATCAAATCGATGCTTCATCTGCAATCAAAAAGGATATTTTGCAAAAAATTGTCCTCAAACGAAAAAAAATGTCAAAATCATTTGATACATCATGTAGAGAATAAAACTGGTCTTTCTCTTGAAAATAATGATATCGAATCCTTATTTTCTGCGGATGAAGTAATATGAGCAAACTCTTTGTGTTATTCCTTATTACCAAACTCCTAGTGACATTGATTCGGATTCAGATCCTGAAGATTTTTTTCATTTATCTCCAATCTCTGCATAACAAAGCACTGATATATTTTCGAGTCAAATTCATTATCCCCATTTTCCTATGAAAATTTTCACTTCAAAGTTTGCAAAACCAATCACTGTCATTGCTCTCATAGATACTGGAGCAGCTTCAATTCTAGACACTAAAGTTCTTCCTGAATAATATTGGACTCCTTGTGTCTGATACTTCAATTCTGCCTCAAGAGATACTTTTTCTACAACTGTTAGAACTACTCCAGTAACCATTCATTTTTTCTCTCAGTGCTCCATAACCACAAAAATCTTTGGGTCCAGTCTCCCCCAACAAAGATTTGATCATTGGTTGGAACATCATAACTCAAATTCCTCAACTTTGCATCATTCCTGGAAAATGTCTTAAATATAAAGACTAATTATTTGAATTTGTCAATAAATAGAGGCTCTTTTCCATCCACATGAATCTGTTAGACCCAATCAAGTAAAAGTTGGAATTATGTTCAGAATCTCATTCTGAATTTGCCCAAAAATGTTCCCATTCTTTATGGACACATCCAGTTTGTTTGCTTTCCTTTCAAGAAAAATGAAGACATCAATCCCACCAAGATGAGTCACGTAGGATTGAAGCCAGAACACCTAGTTTTGGCTCAAAAGGAATGTTCCGAATTATTACAGCAAGGCCTCATTGAAATTTCTCATTCTAATGGGCTTGTGAAGCTTTCTATGTCAACAAACGTGCCGAGCAAGATAGAGGAAAGATGAGATTGGTAATTAATTACCAGCCCCTTAGTCTTTTCCTCTAGAATGACAAATTTCCTTTACCATCCAGGGATTCCCTCTTTGTTGGATTAACCAAGGCCCATATCTATTCCAAATTAGACTTCAAAGCCGGATTTTGGCAACTGGGCATTCACTTTGAAGATAGACCCAAAATAGGGTTCTGTATCCCAAACTAGCACTTTCAGTGGAAAGTTCTTCATTTTGGCTTAAAAGTAACTCCATATTTATTCTAGAAGGCCATGTGTCGAATTTTCCAACCAATATTGTCAAGTGCGGCAATATACATCGATGACATCCTGCTCTATAGTCCTGATGAGTAGTCGCACTACCGGCTTCTTGCACAGTTTGCAGAAATTGTGAAGAAACATGGAATCATGCTTTTTCAAAGAAAGATGAACGTTGCCCAAACAGAAATTGAATTTTTCGGTATGCATCTTAACAAAGGTACATATTATCCATTGCCACATATTGTTCAGGAATTGCTGAAATTTCCTGAAAAAAAAAATTCACAATAAAGCAAGTTCAGCAATTTCTTGAGATAATCAATTATTTTAGGAATTTTGTTTCGAATATTGCAAAGCTGCCCATTCCATTGTAGACAATGTTGAAAAAGAATCCCCCACCTTGGGGGAAATCTCATATTGAAGCAGTCGCTAAACTTAAGGAGATCATACAAACTCTTCCTCCACTTCAGATTCCATCAACAGGAAAAAAATTCTCTAAATTGACGCCAATGATGAATACTGGGCGGTCGTTTTGTTTGAAGAAATTGATGGTAAGAGGCATTTGTGTGCCTACAAAAGTCGAAAGTTTTCTTAAGCAAAGATGCATTATCATTCAACTTTCAAAGAAATCTTGGCGGTCAAAAATGGTATAAAAAAGTTTGAATTCTATCTTATTGGCCATCATTTCTTGGTTGAATTAGATATGGCATCATTTCCTCATATGACCAAGTTCAAATAGAAGTTAGGTTCCAAACTTTAAACTTCGTCGATGGGCTGAATGATTTTCAAAATATTCTTTTGAAACCAAACACTATGCTGGAAAAAAGAACGTGCTTGCTAATTTTTTGTTAAAACCAAAAGTATCGTAGAAATCGACATGTATATCATGAGGCGTGCTTTTCATACTTTCCATTAGAATGAGAAGTATAAGATTCAGAAGAACAAAGATTGGTCAAGTTAGAAATTCCCCCAGGAGATCATTGAGTACATCCAGAATGACAACCTCATTGAAAATCTGGACAAACTCATGTGGCAATGCCACATAGATCTATTCAGATTCCATGAGGTTCAATTTTTTATCCCTTTGGATTAAATACGGACTACCCATTCATCAATCCTTTGATTTGGAAGGAAGATGATTAGATGATTTTCCTAATCAACTTCAATGGTTATTATGATACTTAACCAATAAGTACTTGATAGCTATTGAAATTCCAATCAGAAGATTCATCGCCAATTTCACCAGGATATTTCAATTAGGCAGAGGTAAAAATCGAAAAGGAAAGCGATAAAAATCTCTTAGATTTCCTTAATTGATTTTATTCTCCCACTCACTGGAAATATATCCTGCAAAAAGAACTAACAACCACACAGCCAAATCTTGAAGTCCATACCAATCTGTTCTTTCATCGACATGGATTTTTGTCACCAATAATGGCAACATTACCAAAACTCCTCAAATTATAGGAACCACATCCTATAAACCCTGGCTACTCAATGTAGAAGCTTAAATTTACAAATCCTATCCAGGACCAATTGGATGTTGTGAACACTAGTACAGAAAACTTCAAAGGACTTTATGTCAAGAAAACAAGATTTTTACTCCGAATGCATGGAATTATAATGTACCCATTAAATGTGATCATTATGACCTAGCACAAGAAGTTAAGGAAGCACTCCAAAACTTCAAACATGCCACATTATCACAGGAGCACCAGTTGGCAGACATAAGTAATATTGCAGAGTCCTCTCAGGACCAGTCCACTCAAGACTCCTACGCCAGATGGAGAGGTCCTCTCTCTCAATACCCTTATGATCATGGACCCTTTTTCTTATCCCAAAGTGACACATCTTTCTATGCACAACCATCCAATTAGCCTCAGTCAAGCATCTCTGCTGACACTAAAGACACTAATAACACTACAGATTGGGCACAGGAGTTAGCATCAGCAACAACATCCTCATCACATCAGTTGAACCAGATTCTCTTACCAGAAGACCTTGAAGCACTTGAACAAAAATATGATAAACATGTTTTAGCAACAGTGCATAGCTCAGATGACTCAAACTATGATTACAATGCTCGTGATGAAAGAGACTGTTGAAAGTATAGGTTATTGTAGCACTAGGCTAGGGAAGTTACTGTTCATAGCTTGCAAATAATTCCCTACCAGGAATTTCGATATTTGCGTCTTTCCCGGCACCTTTGTTGGTTCGAGGTCTCGTGATTTTGTCTTTGCTTGTTTGTTGGTTTGTAACCTCTTTTGCTATATAAGACGAAGATGATGTATTGTGTTAGGAGAAGTCCCTTGAAGTAAAGTGAGTGTTTTGTTATATTCTCTCATGACTTTCTAAACTCCCTCTTCTTCTCCAGCCTGGTAGGATCCTCTAAGAAATGCAGTTCAGATAGTTAAAAATGTTTCCATTCATGGTTCCATTTGGGTGTCTCTAAGCTTTGAACTAAAGGTCCAAGTGGTTTTTCTACTAAAAGGCTGTCCCTGAAGGGCTTGAACGAAAGAGATGTTCGCTCACTGTGGAAAGGCATATCTGCAGAAAAATTGATTCTGGCCTCACTGGTTCTAAGCTTAGCTCCATTCTCTAGTGCATACCAAGAAATTCAATTTCTATCTAGGCAGTGTTCATCTTTCTTTGAGAAAGCATGATTCCATGTTTCTTCACAATTTCTGCGAATTGTGCAAGAAGCTGGCAGTGTGATTGCTCATCAGGACTATAAAGTTAGATGTCATCGATGTATATTGCCGCACTTGACAATATTGGTTGGAAAATTTGACACATAGCCTTCTGGAATAAAGATAATGTACCGGTTTAAAGTTTTTATGGTTGAATAAATTAGTTCGGGATGAATTTATTACAAGTATACCAGTTTTAAAGTTTTTTATGATTAGTTGGGGTAAATTTGCCACAGATGTACTAATTTGGAGTTATGGTCAAAAAATAATTTGTGATAAATTTATCATACGTGTACCGGTTTAGGGTTTTATAGGATATCAATCCTTTAAAATTAGAGGAAATGTGTGATCTATAATAATCGGGTAACCTTCAAAAGGGGGGCTAATTCCAAAATGAAGCACCAACCCTAGGTCGAAGGACAAATCTAACCCAAGTTTTTTTTTTTTTTTTGGTCTTGTAAAAAAAATCAATTTTAGGTCAAGTGATAAATCTAGCCCAAATCTTTTTTTTTTTTTTACATAAAAAAGCACTAAGTTTAAGTTGAGTTGACAATTCCAACCCCACCTTTTTTTTGTCTCGAAAAAATCACAAACTTTCACTTAAATCTTAAATATGGCCCCCCTTAACTTAGATCCATTAATTATCCTTAGCAATAAATCTATGTGCACTTGGTGGTTGGATTTAAAACACTATTCATTGTCTTCTTGTTGGAGTCACGGCTCAAAGAATGACGATGAAATTATTTATTATCTCCTACACTTCACTAGCAAATCAAAAAATTTACAAATTGAATTTCTCTATCCGGACTTTGTTGTTTTGTCGTAATATGAAACTATAGACCACTGCTCATCGAGAGATTCCATAAATGAGATCCGCTAAACTCATGGCTAGAACCCTTTTTTCTGAAACAAGGTTAACTTCAAATAGAGAATTAATATTATGGGTCAAATTTGGGATAAGGGCGAAAGTTTGTGATTTTTTATGAGACAAAAAAATTAGGACCAGAATTGTCACTTGATCTAAAATTGGTGTTTTTTTGTGAGGCAAAAGAAAAGGTTTGGGCCAAATTTGTCCCTCAATCTAAAGTTTGTGTTTTTTTACGCGACAAAAAGACGTTCGGGCTAGATTTGTCTCTTGACCTACAATTGGTGTTATTTTTTTAAAATTAGCCCTTCGAAAGGTGTTAGCTGTCTAGGTTGTAGGTTTGCATGTTGATAACTGACAACCAAGAAGGAAGAGACAAAGAAACTCTTTGAATCAAAACCATGTGAATTGTGCTCTGCAGTTGCTGCTTGTACCTTTACAGTTTTGTGACGAATCAATGTGGCATTTAGTATAGTCTGGAATGAGCAATATTTGAGAGAACAAGTGCAACTGAAGAGAGAGAAGTCATCTGAGGATGATCAACGGTCGACTTTCTAGCAGAATTTTTTTCTAACATCTGTCAGTAACCAGCTCTCTTCATCTGCGGTCCAGGAACCTATGACACAGTTTTTCAACTTTGTATACAAATATGTGATTCCCTTATCTACTCGACAGTAGTCACTGAGATCTCCTGCGTATTACAATCGGCTACGCCTTTTTGGTTCTCTAGCTGTGCGTTGTATAGGCTCTCCTTCCTTTTGCCCCAGAGCACACAGTACAGCCCCAGAACAATGATAACAGCTCCTATCACACTGAAGAAAATGTAGAGACAAAAGTTGAATTCTCTGGTTAGGCAGAATCAGCGTAGACGGATTTACACGCCAGAGCGTGCTTGTGTACCCACATCAAACATGCTACAAATATGGGAATACAGTTTAATGATCCGTTTTACCTGCCCAGATGAAACTGCTCCTTAAACGCCACAGCCGAGAATATTCCCACGATCACGAGTACCAACGGACTAAACATTGCTGCAAACACTGGCCCTTTACGACTTATGCACCATGTTTGTAAATAGTACACTAACGATGACATCACGACCCCCTGTGGAAGAAAATGGGCAAGATGATTCAATATTTATTGGATAGTTGAGTTAAGTCCTCCCTCAAAAACCTATAAAAATCCTTGAATTACGAGATGACTTTAATTGGCTCGTGATGTCGAGATTGTAGATTATCAGTCAAGAGCCAGATTTGAAGGGAACGGGAAAAGTAGTGAATGAAAAAAAAGAGGAGCCCAACTTAGGTTGATTTAACTAAGAAGAGTACGGGACGATGTAAAATTGTATACACAAGACAAGCTTACGCAGTAGATGATGGTCCAGAGCTGCACGTCCACCTCCAACTTCCACAAGCTCCGATTTCGTGCGAAGAACAGAGAAAGGACCAAAGATTGCAGAGATGCGAAGAAGCAAATCAAAGCAGTGAGGGACAGTCGAGCTGGATAGGCTTTGTATACGACAGCCTACAATCACGTAACACGCTAAAGTATTCAGTTTCATCTTCCTTCAATGATTCATCTCTATCACTAGAAGTTGAACATCAGCAAAATCACCTGGAGAATAAGCCATGCGCTCCATGCAATATGACTGATCAGGATAAGTAAAGAACCTTTGATCCAATTTTCTTTTCCATGCGTCAAGACATCAGAAGCGTGGCTGGTGTCATGAAGGCTTATGAGTGGCTTCTTCAGAAGGCTTCTTATCAGATACCCTCCCTTCCAGAAGGTAAATGTGAGAGACCCGCCGATGCAGATAAGCACGCCAACAATCTTAGCTCGGCCGCCAGCGTTCTTGATGCTGAGTTTCTCCATCCTGAATCAGGAACACAACCCAAAGGGGAAAATTTTGGTGATCTATTACAGAATCGGGAAATCGAAGACCGTTTCTTTGCACTTTGAAACAAGGTGTTACCCGAGAATAACTGCAATGAGAAACGTTAAGCAAGGGACGACGTTACTCAAGGCACTTGCGACGGTCGCGGAAGTGTAGGCCAAACCAGCATAGTACACATTGAGATGGATGGTGGTGCCGAGGGAGGAGAGCAGGAAGATTTTGGCCATGACTTTGAACGAGAGCGAAGGGCGCTGCTTCCTGCTTTGTCCATGCACAGTTTACCATGTCAGTAAAATGCAGAAAAACAGGAGAAGCAAATGACAGGACGAAGAGATTCTTTACCTTTCAAGCACATAAGCGAAAGGGCCTAACAACAGCACCGCGACCAGATGGCGGTAAACAATGAAGACGAGCTGATTGAGCCCTTTCTCAAGGGCAATCTTCATGAGAATGGTCGAGCCTCCGTAGGCCAATTGAACCAGCACCATCACCACGTAAGAAGCACCGTTTTCCATGACAGGAACACGAAGCAAGCCTTTTTTGTTTGCTTCTAGTTTCTGTGTATGGCTTGAACTGAATAGCTTGTGGAGGAGAAGCTATAGGGAGTCCTTGCATGAGTGGAAACAATCAGTTTTATAAACAGGTAAGTGGAAATCAGAGTCAGTCATTGTGTAACAGCGAAGCAAAGCACGATAATTCAACCTTTTTTGCTTACCAACCAAAAGAACATATCTCTTATAGAGGCAGCATGACAAGGTCCTTTGGGATCCTGGTGCTTCCTGTCGTATGAGATGTAACGTGCTCTGATTGTGCTCCTCAGAGACTCGATTCGACTATCCAACCTTCTCTCGTTTTTCGGGCCCCTCTATCGCCAAGTTAGTGGCGTATGGAATTAATTCGACACTGATCCACGACTCCTGCGGTAATGGTCTTTCTTTTGCTCGCTCTTAGCACTCGATGTAACAACTTTATGTGCCTTTCTCTATCGGCGTACAGCAAAACTTCTACGGTCCTAGGATCTTAGTGCAGTTTTTCAGTTGTGTACCGGAAAAGCACACTGCACGGCAGAGCTTAGCTTGTCTGAAAAAAGAAAGGCTAATGAGTTTGGAAATGAAGAAGCAGACCAGGTAAGTATATTGATGCCTCTCCAATTGGAAAAGTTCGGTTCTTGCGCCCGAACTTTGGCTAGTGATCGCCGCTTGGGAGGAGAATGATGCTATCAAATGATACTACTATATAATTCTCCCTTGAAAGAGCTGGTGATATTTTCTGTCTGCGCTTTTTGCGGTGCTTTATTATTGGTGATCGGTCAATCTTTTTGGTTTTTTCTTTTTCTCTTTTAGTTGGAATTATGAAAAGTTTACTGCCAGGTTATATGGAGGTGCCAAGGAAATGAAGAAAGAATCTAGTATAGAACAAGGAGAGAAATAATCTCAAGTTAGTTCCTAGCAAAGAGGATCATCAAAACTATAATTGCAATGAAATTTAAGGATCATCAAAACTATAATTGCTATGAAATTTAAGACTAACGTAACAACAAATTGCGAATGTCTTCCTCAGATATCTTCGGCACATGACTCGCCACATATGTTTTAAATAGTTTGGGAAAAAAGATGGGGTAATTTTGCTTTCTTAACTGGTCCTAATTTTTTTTTTTTTTAATTTTCATGTAAAATTAGATGGAACTCGATGAATCGTTATTGAAGATTGACATGTGGCATCAACATTTACAAGCCCCTAAATATAAATCACATTTATTTTTTTATCCTCCACCATTTATGGCTTATGATTCTTATCCTTATATTTATTCTAAATTAATAATATGTATGTACTTAACTTATGTTGTCAGGCTAATTCCAAAAAAAAAAAAAAAACCCCAATTTGAAATTGAGTGACAATTTTGACCCTAAATCAAGTGATAATTTTGGCCCTAACCTTTTCTTGTCTCATAAAAAGCACCAATTTTGGGTCAAGTAACAATTTTGGCCCCAATTTTTTTTCTCCTAAAAATTCACAAACTTTCACTCTTATCCCAAATCTAGCCCCCACTGTCAACTTTTTGTCTGAAGTCAACCTTGTTTCAAGAAAAAAGGTTCTACTCATGAGCTTCGCTAATCCTGTCTATGGTGTCTCTCAACAAGCAGTGGTCTACAATTTCATATTACAACAAAATAGCAAAGTATAGCTAGAGAAATTCAATCTAGAGGTCTTTTTTATTTGCGGGTTAACTATAGGAAATGATGAACAGCTTCATTAAATTGTGGCTCAAATAAGAAGACAATAAATAGTGCTTTAAATCTAGCCAACAAGTGCACGTTGATTTATTGCTGGGGACAATCAATGATTCTAAGCCAAGGGGGCCTAGATTTGGCATTTAGTGAAATTTTGTGATTTTTTCGAGACAAAAATTTCAGTCAGAATTATCATTCGACCTAAAGTTAGTTTTTTTTTTTTTTTTTTTTTTTTTTTCGCAATTAGGTCTCGAGAAATAATACAAGACTAGGTTTGGGACTAAGACAATAAAAATGAATTTAAATTAAGCATGGGTATGAGACTAAACTTGTAATTTTCAACAAGAGAAATCTTTTGCGTAGGTACCACGTGTTAATAATTGTGTTTAACTTGGCCATTTTTTGTTTAAAAATTGAATTGGAAAATTGATGGGACGAAAAGATGCATGGGACAAAAACAAGGAAGAGAAAATGTAGAAATGATTCATGAATATTGACTTCATGTGTGATGCGATTAATGAAATTCTAATTTGTTCAATATGATCTTTAAATTTTAACCTAATATGTAATGTGATCCCTAAATTTTCTAATTTGTTCAATATGCTCCTTAAACTTTTGGTAAATATCTAAAATAGTCATTGAATTATACGAAAATATCTAATGCTATCCGTCCATTAATTTATAGATCTAGGGACAACATTAAAAAATATTAATACTATTCTGGAGATTAGTTTGAATATATACAAAAAGTTCAAGAATCACAATGATATTATACATTGAATTGAGGTTGATGATCATATTAAATAAATTAAAAAAAAAAAAAACTTAGGAATCAAATCGCATGTCAAGCGAAAAGTTCAAGGGCTATACCGATCGTTTTCCCGGCCACAGAAAATGGACTTGTCCACTGCTGTCATAGACTAGGTAGCACCGACACGTTGTCGGATCTTCCGAGTCGTGTCCGACACGTGTCGACGTGTCCGACACGCTCGGACACATTCGGACACGCATTGACTGCGTGTTGACAAATCCGACACGCGGTAAACGCTTGTCGACACGCTTCAACACGCGTGTCTGAAAGGGTGGAGGCCGCAAGCGAAGGCGAGCCCGCGACGGCAAGAGACGGCCAGAGAAAGAGAAAAGATTAAGGCGAGGGCCGTAAGGAGGAACTTCACGAGGGAGGCGTCATGGGGGAGGGCGGTGTCGTCGAGTGGGGTGGCAATGGCGACAAAGGAGAGGAGGAGGAGGAGTTCGCGGTGGTGTGCAGCCTCTCCGCGCAAAGGGACCGCGCATTCCGCCTTCTTTTCCGATCCCTTCCACTGAAATTTTTTTTGGGTTACTCCCTTTTCCGCTCCTTCGGCGAATGCTGGTGCTTTTCTTGATCAAGTCTTCGATGCTTTCGGAGATAGGCATCGTGCGGCGAGGACGGAGGAGGAGGAGGAGAAGGTGCCATGCTACTAGGGTTTTGAGAACTGAGAAGGAAAATAAAAGATTAAAAAAGGGGCTTAGGTGTTGGAGGGAGGGGGAAGTGACAAGAGGGAGGGGAAGGGACGGGCTGTCAGGTGGTGGGGAGGGAAAAAAAGTGGAAAAATTTGGGGGTGGGGTCTGTCAAGGGAAAAAAGGGAGGGAGTTTGGGCCCGCGGGGTTTTCTTTGGGGAGGGGGGCCAGTGATTTTATTTCAAAAAAATAAAAGTAAATTTGGGATAATGAAATAGGAAAAACTTAAAATCTTACCGGAAATGTTGAATGATTAGTGTAAATTTATAATAAGTTTTTTAATTAATTATTTATTTATTTATAAATTAGATTCAAATTAATTAAAAATAAAAATATTTATTTAATATATAACGTGTCTCGGCGTGTTAGAATTTTCTATTTTTGAGAAATTACGTGTCGACGTATCGTGTTGTGTCGTGTCGGTACAACCTAGACAGGCTTTTTGCGATGCTTTATTATTGGTGATCAGTCAATCTTTTTGGTGTTTTTCTTTTTCTCTTCTAGTTGGAATTATGAAAAGTTTACTACTAGGTTATATGGAAGTGCCAAGGAAATGAAGAAAGAATCTAGTATAGAACAAGGAGAGAAATAATCTCAAGTTAGTTCCTAGCAAAGACAATCATCAAAACTATAATTGCAATGAAATTTAAGACTAACGTAACAGCAAATTGCGAATATCTTCATCGGATATCTTCGGCACACGACTCGCCACGTATGTTTTAAATAGTTTGGGAAAAAAGATGGGGTAATTTTACTTTCTTAACTGGTCCTAAAAAAAAATTTCTTTTTAATTTTCATGTAAAATTAGATGGAACTCGATGATCGTCATTGAAGATTGACACATGGCATCAACATTTACAAGCCCCTAAATATAAATCACACATTTATTTTTTTATCCTCAACCATTTATGGCTTATGATTCTTATCCTTATATTTATTCTAAATTAATAATATGTATGTACTTATGTTGTTAGGCTAATTCCAAAAACAAAAACAAAAAAAAAAAAACAATTTGAGGTGAAGTGACAATTTTAGCCCTAAATCGAGTGATAATTTTGGCCCTAACCTTTTCTTGTCTCATAAAAAACACCAATTTTGGGTCAAGTAACAATTCTGGCCCCAATGTTTTTTCTCATAAAAATTCATAAATTTTCACTCTTATCCCAAATCTAACCCCTACTATTAACTTTTTGTTTGAAGTCAACATTGTTTCAAGGAAAAAGGTTCTAATTGTGAGCTTGGCTAATCTTGTCTATGGTGTCTTTCAACAAGTGGTGGTCTACAGCTTCATATTACAACAAAATAGCAAAGTATCGGTAGAGAAATTCAATCTAGAGGTCTTTTTTATTTGCGGGTGAACTATAGGAAATGATGAATAGCTTCATTAAATTGTGGCTCAGATAAGAAGACAATGAATAGTGCTTTAATCTAACCAACAAGTGCACATGGATTTATTGCTGAGGACAATCAATGCTTCTAAGCTAAGGGAACCTAGATTTGGCATTTAAATGAAACTTTGTGATTTTTTCGAGACAAAAAAAATTTCAGTCAAAATTATCACTCGACCTAAAGTTATTTTATTTATTTATTTATTTATTTTGGAATTAGGTCTCGAGAAATGATACAAGACTAGGTTTGGGACTAAGACAATAAAAATGAATTTAAATTAAACATGGGTATGAGACTAAACTTGTAATTTTCAACAAGAGAAATTTTTTGCGCATAAGTGCCATGTGTTAATAATTGTGTTTAACTTGGCCATTTTTTGTTTAAAAATTTAATTGGAAAATTGATGGGACAAAATGAAGCATGGGACAAAAATAATAAGGAAGAGAAAATGATAGAAATGATTCATGAACATTGGTTCCATATATGATGCGATTCATGAAATTCTAATTTGTTTAATGTGATGCTTGAACTTTAACTCATCATGTAATGTAATCCCTAAATTTTCTAATTTATTCAATATGCTCCTTAAACTTTTGGTAAATATCTAAAATAGTTTTTGAACTATATGAAAATATTTAATATTATCCGTCGATTAATTTAGGTCTAGGGACAATATTAAAAAAAAATTATACTATTCTGGAGATTAGTTTGAATATGCATAAAAAGTTCAAGAATCACAATGATATTATACATTGAATTAAGGTTGATGATCATGTTAAATAAATTAAAAAAAAATTAGGAATCAAAACGCATTTCAAGCGAAAGTTTAAGGGCTATGCCGATCGTTTTCCCAGCCACGGAAAATGGACGTGTCCACCGCCGTCCTTGATCTCTCTATTCTCCTCTATTCAGTGTCGTTAATCAGCGCACTGGCACTGGTCTTCAACTCTTCAGCTTGTCTCTCTCCTTGGTTTTGTGCCCGGTCGTCTCGGCTCGGCTCGGCTCAACCGAGCGGAAAGGCTTTACAGTGGTACGTCTTCATTCTCTCTTTTCTCAGCATCAACGGCGACCCTCCGATTCGGATTCTCCCTTCATCGTTCGACTGTCATCATCCGCTTGGTGAGCGTGTCGCCATGTCCCAGTCTCTTAAGCCCTTGTGATGATGGTTGCTTCTGATTTTTACTCTTCCTTTTTTTTTTTTTTTTTTTTTTTTTTTTTTTTTTTTTTTGTGATGACGGTTGCTTTTGATTTGAATTTGAATCCATTCTCGACCTGGGTTTGTTTTTTATTTTTTATTTTTTTAAGCTATTTTTCTGGGTTTGGAAGGTGGTTGGTTAGGGGGTTGGATTTGCTTTGTGGTGTTGGTTCTGAGAAGATGGCTGGTGCAGGAAGATAGAATTGCTTCGGCTCTGTGTTGGGTTCGATTTGATTTTAACTGCAGTTCAGAGAAGTGGCTGGACCTGGAAAATGAAATTGGTTTTGACTTTGTGGTGATTACCCGCTAGATGTTCGTGAAAATTTCTGCGAGAGATTTGACTTAAAAGGTTTGAAACTTTCGGCGTGTGTAGTTCCAGTCGCGTAAATCAGAGTGTTCATAAAGCCTCCCTGTTTCAGTATCTATAATATTTTTGATACTTCGCGCTGTCCAAGATGCTGGTTAGTTTGGATCCAATTACTTGCTCGTCTTATGCATGCAATTATATTCACATATGGAGCAATCTATGGTGTGGTATGTTTATCAGTAACTCTATTGCTTGGCAATCATTCTAGATGTTTGTAACAACTGCAGAAACAGCTCTATTTCAATATTGGATGGCCCATCTGCTTCAGCTGGCTAGATGTCTGCAAAGGGAAGGAAACTTTCAGGGAGGGGGGAAACAGTGGCCGCAAATTATGCATTTGGCCCTCTTGAAGACGACATAATCATAAAGCATAGACTATTAACCCGAACCACAACAACAAGAGGTGAACTGCCATTGAAGTTCAAAAGAAATTCACCTCCTTCGTCGTTGAAGTTGAAAAGGACGAAGATGACTATGGCGAATGTGAGAAGTTGTCTAGAACCTTCTTACAGGAGCTTTCTACTTTTGAGATTCCTCTTCTCAAGAGAAAGGCTGTAGTCAATGCTAACGTCAGAGAGAAGGATAATTTCAATGAGTTTTTTTTTTTTTGGGTCGAAAATTTCAGTGAGTTGAAAGGTGAGATCAACAGGCAGATTCTGCAGGCACAGGCCGATATAGAAGAGCTGAAGAAGCAACTTGAGGAGAGTAAGATTGAGAGGAAGCATAAAGAGGAGTGTGAGGCAATTAGAAAGTTGATTGTTATGCAGCCACCAAGATCGGAGACACAGAAGATCATTATGGAGCTGGAGAGAGAGATTGTAGCTCTTGAGGCTGAGAATACAGCAAGTTCAAGAATGCTTGATTTTCAGAAAAAGCAATTTGCCCTGTTATTGCATGCGGTATGTGGCAAATGTCTGTATTTGGATCAATACTTGCTTTCCCTAACTGCTTGACATGATATGGTTAAGAGACTCATGTTCAGCATGATTTAAGACTGTCCTTGTAACTTATCTTGTAGTCAAGCCAGTATTTAGTGAATCGATAGAACTAGTAGAGAACCAAGCTTGTCCCCATCCTCAGTTAACCAGTTTGCTTACAAATGTAACAGAACACAGAGCTCCATATCCCCATAAACATATGACTGAAGTCGTTGCCAAATTGAGAGACTCTTATGTTAGAACAATGTGCATAGCAGTTTCTTGAGATATGGTACTATTATTATATCATCTTTTTTGGCTTCTGGTGGGATTCCTCCAGAGTTGGTTTTACTTTGGCCTAACCTTCATGACAAATTTATCTGCCAGTGGTCATACCTGCTAGATGCTATTTTCTCTGATATATGACCGTTCTTTCCAACAAATTTTAGATTATTTCCTCTTACAGATGATTAACTATTCCACTTGGTGAATAATGCAGACTCATCTTGAAAAACTTTCAGTTCCTACTTATAAATAGGTGGAGGAGCTATAGACTACTTTAGAGGAAGATCAAAAGAATCTGATTGAGGAGATGCGGACTGCTGCAGAAGAACAGAAGAATGGATTGGAGGATGCTAATGGAGGCTCTGAAGCTATGGTAGTTGATTAACGAATATGTTGCGTTTTGATGCTGAAATTGTAGTTATATGTACACTGTCCATTTTTTATTTTTCAACGGTGACTGGGAGTTATTAATGTGAAGAATGAGAGAACTTCTGTTCATTATCAGTCCATTTCTGCAGAGCAAGAAGGTTAGGATTCAATGCCGTAGCTTCTCATTCAATTCTTATTTTCATGTTTTGCCTAGTTGCTTCACATGGTCATGTTGCAATGGCTTGAAATGCAAGATATCCGCATTCTGTTGTGAGCCTTTGAATCTGCTGCGGGTTTTACCTGAGCATTATGAGGAGATCATCATTGATTGAAGAAAGATCTTGCAAATTCCTTTGTTTCAGATACTTATTTACCTTAAATCCCCTTTTCTCGGGGAAGAACGCCTTCTGTGGCTTCTACCCCTTAATGCCAATCCATTGAGGGTTGATAGTTAGATCATATCACTATGTTGGACAAGAACATCAACGAACTTATGAAAAATGCAGTAACTGACGATAGATTGTGCTGTAAATGGATGACTGACCTTTATTTTTCATTTGTCTCTCTTTCCTCTTTGGGCATGAAGGACATGGATGCAGAATTCCTGTCTCTATGAATTCAATTCATAGAGGACATAATCATATTGCTTATTTCACTCTTCCCCTCAACATGCCACCTTTCCTTGATTAACTCATCTAATAGTTGAATAGCTGCAACCCAATGAGTTTCTCTGTAATGCCATACATGTTCATATGACAAACGTGGAGCTGGATTTTCTTTTTGCTTCATTGGGTTTTGGGACCCCAAGGGTTCCACAAATCTTCTGAATTTTTCTGAGTATGCAATCTTCCTCCACAGGATATTTTATCGATCCAAATCCAAAATGACATTAGTGTGTCAAATAATTGATAAAATTGCTTTGCAGAAAAACACAGAGGCGTGTTTTCTTTATTGAGATCCAATAAATGTCACTACACGTCTCGCTCTTTCTTTTCTTTTTCTTTTTCCTTTTTTTTTTTTTTTCCTTATGTTGCTCTCCAGAATAAGTTTTTACCAGAAATTTCCCACATGCCAAGGCTACCTAGGGAAAGGGAGGGCCAGGAGGGTGTGAAATTGTGTGCTTTGGTTTGCGTCGAGAGACTTGTGACCCTATTTGCTTGGTCTCAACTCGCGTACAATCACAAAGACTATTTCTCAAATATTTCTGATGCGACAAATTCCTCTAATCCATGAAAAGAGAACGATGCATGGATGCTCGAAAGAGAGGCGGAGGTTACTAGTCACTGGTCCGACGTTTGGCGCAGACACCATCCAAGCAAATCGCCCTCCCGGCAACCGATCTTATTCAATCACAATCTTGCCTCTGGCATCGCTTAGTCTGACCACTTCCGGTTCGGGCTTCCTCAAGCACCAATTCTAGTTCACAAGCGAAACTAGAAATTCGAGCATTCTGTTGAAGTGGTTGAATCGAATGAACAACATCGATACGGCTAATAGATTTGCTTCTTAATTAAGGAATGTAAGTAAATAGGTGGTTAATTTAACCAGGAAAAACGTCTAGCATGTCAAGATCATTTCTCGGAGGGACTGAGATCCTTTTGCCTGGTGGATTGACAATGCCCAAGAAAATTTTTCTCTTTTTTCGTTGTTGGGCAATGATATAGAAAAGTAGTGAATGGAATATGTTTTTATTATCGATGAATGCTTATACTTAAGTTAAGAAAAAATGGTTTTTGTTATCGAAACATCTAGAGTCATGGATTGTGGGGACTGAGTTATCGGATGGAACACTTCATTTGTTGGAACACTCTTTAAGCGGTTTGTGTCACGAATTTAGCGCTTGGACCCAAGTCCTCACCCCTTGAACCCAAGACCACAATGCCCAACATTGACTCGAGGCCCCAACTGTTGGGCCCATCAACCTATCATCGAACCCATCCGACTTGTCTCCACTGATCGAGTTCTGATGCCTAACCTGAGACCTTAGTGGCCCAACCTAGGTGCTCGACCACCGAAACTAAGATCTCAGCCATCGAACTCAAGTCCTGGGCACTCCTATGTTCAGATCCGGATCACTGACACTTGAGCTCGGGTCCTTGTGCCAATCTAGGGACCCTGTTGTCACGGTGCCAACTTTGTTGCCCCCGGCACCTCGGCGCCCACATTCTTCTACACTAGGAATATTAATATTAAGGTATTATTTTCCCTTTTTAAGGATGAATTGTGTTAACAAGTATTTCGAACACTTGATAAAGAAATGTTGTTATTTTCAATTTATAATGTTTCTCGTGTTATGCATAATTAATGCATTGAAAATGCAAATAATTTTTTATTAGATAAGATTAACGTATTCCTGGAAATACTTATTAATAATATCCATTTTAAGATTTTAGCAACATGCCATTTTCAAGCATAGAGAATCCCACCAAGCCCAGGAACAGCTAACGCTTTAAAAGCTTTATGGGGCCACATGACAAATTCTCGTTGAGCACCCTCTTCGAGTCCTTTTGCATTCTTACACATTCCTTGTACCGGTGAGAGTTGAATGCACGAGTGGCTCGTTCACGTTCATTCTTCTATTGGCCGTCCCATTCACTTGTTGCATGAGAAATACGTTGAATCGGGCGCTGTGCACACCCAGTACCCAAGCGTTGGGCGCTAGATAGAGCTGGCTATCGTACTGACGCGAGTAAGAATAGTACACATCGCACAATCGGAACAAGCAACGAGTTTGGACGGCGATGCCAAGACCCCGAACTTTTGGGACCCAATGCCCGAATCCCAACTCCGACTCCGGCAGTAGACACCTGAATTTAGAGGTGCTTGACAACTGGACTCAAATGCTAATGTGTGGACTCGTAGCCCTAGCACTTGGACTCGAGCCCCCACACTCGGGGGTCGGGATTGAGACCTCAAAGGACCAAAAACAGGACCCCGATGCACAAACTCGGGACCCTCAATCTGGACTTGACACCCTGACAGCCAGACTCGTATTAACAACATCCAGACCCGGGCCACCATCAATCGGTTCCATTGAAAAAGCCCTCCTGTTCAGCAGTTCAATTACCGCACAACACCACTTGGATTGAAAAAATGGACATATGGCCAGAGTGGGAGAAAATAACCGAAAAAGTCATAAATTTACTGTAATTATGTTAATTTAGTCATAATTTTTTTTATTAATTCAATCGTAAATATTTTATAATTATGTCAATTCAGTCCATCCGACTAATTTTGATCAATCGGTGCTAATGTAGCAATTTTTAATTTTTTTTTGAATTTTTTTATTAATTTTTACCTTTTTCATTTCTTTTTCCTTTTCTTTTTTCTCTTCTTTTTCCTTTTCCTTCTTTGCCCACAATGGCCAAAGAGGGCCGCCAAACACTAACCCAACTGTCCCAGATAGTTGCCCAAATCTAGATGAGGCCTAGTGCCGCGGGTGAGATGGCTTCACCCAAATCTGGGCAAGACCAGCCTCACCATGGCCTCGCCAACAGTTGACGAGGCCATAGCGGCCTTTACCCAAGCCTTGGCGAAGACGAGCCAATGCACGGGGCTTCCATTAGAGGTGAGATTAGAGGTTTTATTGTAAGTGTTCCAAAACAGCGAGAGCAAATCACAGGTGAATTTGCAGGGCGTTTCGTAGACACGCACCCAAAGCGGCAAATCGAGCAGGTAGTACAGATTTCCGCGGAACCTCTCACCCTCCGACGCAAAAATCAAGTCTTCAAACTTCCTGACGCTGTCACCCGTGGTAGGGTTGGTCGTATTGTCAAGATGTCAAGATTACAAGAGAGCGTGGAGGATGAGCGGTGAGCAAGTGCTCCAAAGAGATCAAAAACGAGGTCTCGGGCTTCGTAGAGTAAAAAGAGAGGGCATCGGATCATGGACAGAAGTGGAGAGAGTGGAGAAGAAGAAACAGACAACAAGGACCAGGAGGATGAGGAGCCGGGGGAAGAGGACCACCGGTGACCTAAACCGTTGGTGAAGGAACGACGACGGAAGATGTTTGCCCGCCGTGACCAGATGCTTGCCCCTCCCTCGCCTAGTTGTGGGCAAAGAAGCCCAAATAATAATAATAATAGTAATAATAATAATAAAACATAATTAAAAAAAATATCATGTCAATGAGTCGGTCAAATGGCCAACATTCACCTCAACACTGATTGGCCAAAATTGACTAAATGGACTAAATTAAAACAATTACAAAAATTTATGACTAAATTGATAAAAAAAAAAATTAAAACTGGATTGACACAATTATAATAAATTTATGACTTTTTTTTTTTTAATAATTTTCCTACTAGAGTGATCATGAAGCATGTGAAATTCTCTCCATTCTTGTCCAATTTCATAAATACAAGTTCTTATTTCAAACCTTTGTGGCACCAGCCAAAATAAGAGTTTCAAGTCAAGAAGAAAGAAACAAAGGATTACAGAGGATCGGGAAAGACATCAGATACCAGCAGAAAACAAGCAAAATATAGACTACAAAGCCCAACACCATCCAAAACATCATGCTGGTGCTATACAAAGCCCAAAACCGCTTCAACAAGATCTAAAATTACAATATCTCATCCATCAAGCCTTCTCAGATCAAGGACTCGGAGGCAGCAGATACATTCCAATCATCAACTTCATCTTCAAGCTTGTACAAAGTGGCTGACCTTATATATATATACTCACCTTAATATCAAAGGGAGAAGAAAAACTTAACAATTATACAAGAAGAAATAAAACTGCAAAAAGCAGAAACTACACATAAGATGCTGCAACAAATTTTTTTTCAAAATCAACTTACATTTATTGGACTATATCCAGCTGGAGTTGTCGAAGGAACCTGTGAAGAAGTGCTTGAGAATAAACTTCCCCCGAACCCACCAGTTGGTGTGCTGAACGTGTTTGTTTGACCCAAGGAAGGAGTAGTTGTCTTAGCAAAAGGAGATGTAGTCTGTCCAAAGAGAGACCCGTGCTGATATTGTCTTGAATTCCACAAAATTCAATCGGGAAATCTAGGAAGGCTTGAAGATTGCAGGCTATTTGTTTCCAAATATATTTCCTAGATTGGACCTATCTATAAGAGACTTTCATGAGAAATAGTCCTAATTCAACGTAACTGGGATATATCATGATATCTCTAATATATAGGAGATAATCACTGAAGATTTATCAGTTAGTTTAGGAAAGTGGGAATCTGAAGATATATTTATTTCAGCATTGTACCTTGTACTTGTGTGATATGCTCTAATAAGAAATTGTCTCTCTCTCTCTCTCTCGTGGACGTAGGCGGATTTTTTCACCGAACCACGTAAATCTCCGTGTTCTTGATTATTCTTGTTTACTTTTCTCATTTAGTTAGGGTGTTCTTCCGCACAGCAATTGGTATCAGAGCGATCCAGGTTCTCCGTTCCTGTATTGTGACTTCTAACTAGATGGCTGGAAAAGGTTCAACCGTTCGATATGATATTGAACAATTCACCGGGAAGAATAATTTTACACTATGACGGAGAAGGATGAAGGATCTGTTGATTCAACAAGGTTTATCAAAGGTTCTTCTGGGAAGATCGAACAAGCCGGACACCATCACTGATGATGAGTGGTTCGACATGGAGGAGAGGGCGTGCAGCGCAATCCGATTGAACCTATCGGATGAGGCCCTTCAATATGTAGCGTAAATCGAATCTGCTCCAGAGGTATGGCTCAAACTCGAAAGCATTTACATAACGAAATCTCTTACGAACAAGTTGTTCTTGAAGAAGAGATTGTATTCACTTCAGATGAGTGAAGGAGGAGATATGTTGGAACACCTCAACATGTTCAATCAGATGATTAGTGAACTTACAAGCTTGGAGGTAAGGTTTGAGGATGAAGATATAGCGCTTCTATTACTGCCATCGTTGCCGGATTCGTTTGACCACTTGGTGACTACGCTCCTTTATGGCAAGGAAACCCTAGAGATTGGAGAGGTGACTGCTGCCCTAATTTCAAACGACACTCGAAAAAGGGCCAGTAGTTCAAAATCGTCGGGACAGGGACTCTTTGCGAAGGAGAAAAGCAATCAAGGAAGAGGAAGATCAACGGATCGAGGATCGAGCAGTAGGAGTCAATCAAAATCCAAGGGAAAGTTCAAAGGAAGATGCTACGGGTGCAATCAGGAAGGGCATACCAAGAGATTCTATCCAAATAAGAACGAGAAAAAGAAGAAGAGCTCGGATGAGGCAAGTATAGCCAACAGCATTGAGACCAATGATGGGGACGTCTTGTCCATATCGTCGGGGAACGATATCTTTGAAGATTCGTGGATCATGGACTCCGGATGCACTTTTCACATGTGTCCTCATCGAGAAGCCTTCGATGAGTACAAGGCATATGATGGTGGTTCAGTTCTCATGGGGAATGATACTTCATGTAAGATTGTGGGTGTTGGAACCGTGAAAATCAAGATGTTTGATGGCATGATTAGAACCTTGGTAGACATGCATCATGTTCCGGGTCTAAGGAAGAATTTGATCTCATTGGGAGCACTTTCCAATGGATGCAAGTACACGGCTCAAGGTGGAGTCTTGAAGGTGATTAAGGGAGCTTTGGTTGTTCTTAAGGGACAGAGACACGAGAACCTATATCGACTTATAGGAACCACAGTGCAAGGTAGAGCATCTGTGTCCACGGGTGCTAGCACGGAGATAGATAACACCTATCTATGGCATATGCGTCTCGGGCATATGGGAGAAAGAGGATTGATGGAGCTTCACAAGAGGAATGCACTCCAAGGTATAAAAACATGCAAATTAGATTTCTGCAAATTTTGTGTGTTTGGAAAACAATGCAGAATTCGGTTCAATGCTGCAACTCATACAAGCAAGGGCGTGCTCGAGTATGTACACACGGATGTATGGGGTCCTTCACCACTAAAGTCGAAAGGAGGGAAGGAATACTTCATGACATTCATTGACGATTTCTCTCACAAAGTGTGGGTCTACTTCATGCGACACAAAAGTAAAGTCTTTGAAAGGTTCAAAGAATGGAAAGCTGAAGTTGAGACTTCAACGGGCAAGAAGGTTAAGTGCTTGAGAGTGGACAATGGAGGAGAGTACAAATCGACACTATTCATGGAGCTTTGCAAGAATGAAGGGACTAAACGTCACTTCACAGTTCCGGATACACCCCACAGAATGGCATAGCAAAAAAGAATGAACTGGACCTTATTAGAGAGAGCTCGAAGCATGAGGCTACGTGCAAGACTGAGCAAGGAGTTTTGGGTAGAAGCTGTCTGCATGGCATGTTATCTTGTGAATCGGTCTCCATCAACTGCAATTAAATGCAAAATTCCCGAAGAGGTATGGACTGGTAAAATTGTTGATTATTCTAATTTAAGAATATTCGGTTGTCCTGCTTTTGTACATGTGCAGAGCTCGAAGCGCTTGAAATTGGATCCAAAATCAAAACAATGCATATTTCTCGGTTACGAGAAAGGAGTGAAAGGCTACAAATTATGGGATCCAAGTGAGAAGAAAGTTCTGATGAGCAGGGATGTTATATTCGATGAATCTGCAATGTTGAAGTCAAGCTGCAAGTCACGCGCGGCTACTGAAGAGGAGAGTGATAAATCTACCGTTAAGGTGGAGCTTGAAACTAAAGAATCTGCAGAGAATGGTGAGTCATCCAATGAGGCTCCGGAAGTCAAAGAAACGGTAGAAGTTCCTTATAGCATTGCGACGGGTCGAGGAAGATGCACTCCCAAAGCACCAGAGAGGTACGGTTTTGAGGATATGGTTGCTTATGCTCTTACCATAGGCTCTAACGATCCAAGCTCCTACCATGAAGCTTTGAAAAGTGATCACAAAGAAAAGTGGATGACTGCAATGATGGAAGAGATGGAGTCGTTACAAAAGAATGAGACATGGGAACTTGTGAAGAAACCCAAGGATCGAAATGTCATTGGTTGCAAATGGGTTCTTCGAAGAAATGAAGCAGCAACGGAGAAAGAGCAAGAGAGATACAAGGCCCGACTTGTTGCTAAGGGCTATGCACAGAAGGAGGGGATTGATTATGACGAGATATTTTCCCCGATTGTAAAACACACATCAATTCGTGTTTTACTAGCTATGGTAGCTATGTATGACTTGGAGCTTGAGCAGCTAGATGTGAAGACGGCATTCCTTCATGGTGACTTGGAGGAGAAAATTTATATGGAGTAGCATGAAGGCTTCAAGGTGGAAGGGAAAGAGGATCATGTTTGTTTGCTTAAGAGATCACTTTATGGTTTGAAGCAATCTCCGAGGCAATGGAATAAAAGGTTTGATTCTTTTATGCTTCGTATTGGCTACATGAGGAGTGTGCATGATTCTTGTGTCTACTACAAAGTTTTGGATGATAAGTCACTTATTCTGTTGATGCTCTATGTTGATGATATGTTAATTGCTGCAAGAAAAATAAGAGACATTAATTCCCTAAAGTCTCAGTTAAGTAGTGAGTTTGATATGAAGGATCTTGGTGCTGCAAAGAGGATCCTTGGCATGGAAATCTTTCGAGATAGACATGCAAGTAAGCTTTGGGTAAATCAAAAGAAGTATGTTGAGAAGGTCTTGGAGCGGTTCAACATGGGTAAAGCTAAACCGGTTAGTACACCCTTAGCAAATCACTTCAAATTATCTGAGATTCAATGCCCTATCTCACATGAGGAAGTTGTAAAGATGTCTCGAGTACCCTATGCTAGCGCAATAGGGAGCCTCATGTATGCTATGGTTTGTAGTAGACCGGATTTGGCTCATGCGGTGAGTCTTGTCAGCCGATACATGAGCAATCCGGGTAAGGAGCATTGGGAAGCTGTTAAGTGGATCTTTCGTTATTTGGCTAGAACTGCCGGAATGGGCTTAATGTTCAATTCCAAGGGAGGATCGATTGATTTAGCAGGTTATGTTGATTCAGACTTCGCTGGTGATTTGGACAAGCGAAGGTCTATCACGGGATATGTCTTTACTCTTGGCGGTGGAGCTATTTCATGGAAGGCAATACTTCAACCTACTGGAGCATTGTCCACAACCGAAGTTGAGTATATGGCAGTAACTGAGGCTGCGAAGGAGGGAATATGGCTGACTGGTTTGGTCACGGAGTTGGGTATAAAGCAAGAAAGTGCTACATTATATTGCGATAGTGAGAGCGCAATATGTCTTGCGAATAATCAAGTGTTCCATTCTAGAACGAAACACATTGAAGTTCAGTACCACAAAATTCAAGAATTTGTGGAGAATGGTAGCATTGCTTTGAAGAAAATCCATACTAAAGATAATCCCGCATATATGCTCACGAAGATGGTTACTACAGAGAAGTTCAAGTCCTGCAGGGACTTGATTTCTCTCACTCATCATTGAAGTTGATGGAGGCCGCACTGGTCCAGGTGCACGCGTACCTTTGCGAAGGTACGGTGGAGGGAGAGATATGTTCGTTTTCTTGGTTCAAGTGGAGGCTTGTGGTTTATTCAAGCCAAAGGTGGAGATTTGCTGATATTGTCTTGAATTCCACAAAATTCAATCGGGAAATCTAGGAAGGCTTGAAGATTGCAGGCTATTTGTTTCCAAATATATTTCCTAGATTGGACCTATCTATAAGAGACTTTCATGAGAAATAGTCCTGATTCAACGTAACTGGGATATATCATGATATCTCTAATATATAGGGGATAATCACTGAAGATTTATCAGTTAGTTTAGGAAAGTGGGAATCTGAATATATATTTATTTCAGCATTGGACCTTGTACTTGTGTGATATGCTCTAATAAGAAATTGTCTCTCTCTCTCTCTCCCCATGGACGTAAGCGGATTCTTTCGTCGAACCACGTAAATCTCCGTGTTCTTGATTATTCTTGTTTACTTTTCTCATTTAGTTAGGGTGTTCTTCCGCACAACAACTCGGTCTATCTAGAAGTAGAAGTGCTGTGTCCAAAGCTAGTCTGGTCAAAGAATGGCGTAAGAGATGAAAATGATGGGGTGGACTGAAAGGTAAAACTAGATGCAAATGGGAAAGCTCCCCATAGTTAGCGAACTAGAAACTGATGATGTTGAATCGACCACAGAAGGATCTGATGTAGGAAAATTGGATGAAGATGAACTGGCACGAAATGCAGAAGTTGGAGTCGATCCAAACAAGGAAAGTGCATTCGACACGGTTGAAGAAGCGAAAGGTGAAATGCTAGGTGTAGTAGAAGCAAAAGGATTGGAGATTGTGTTGGAAGCAATAGAAGAAGATTGACTAAATGCTGGTGAAGGAGTTGAAGAAGAAGCACCGAAGCCAATAGCACCAGCGGACTGACCAGCATGATTCGGTCCACCTAAAAATTATGTTTGGTTAGCATACAATCAGTGCAGCTAAAGCCAAAACTTATATAAAAAGAACAGTTTGAGGGTTGCACCTATACCTCCTGCTTAATAATCCTCCCATCTAAGCTCCTCGTGGCTCTTATCCTTATATACAGGCATTGCCAATATCGACTCTAGCTTACCAGCACCTTGAGTCCCACTGCCATTATCTGCCTCGGTTTTTGGTGTGTAAGGAGCCATTCTACTTCCCCCATGCTGACCTCCAAAAGATGACTGCCCAAAACCACTAGTTCCAAAAGTTGGTGTTATGGCTTGGCCTCCTGCATGAAAAATAATGTGAGGACCAAATCCTTATAATGAGCCAGTGCACTGCAGTGAAAATTATTCATAAGCTCTTATAGCAAGCCACGACCCAAAATCTGTAAGACCAGCCCCTTTTTTTTTTTTTTTTTTTAGTGATGCAGTCCGCATTGGAGACTAGCTCTCTCGCCAAGAAGATAGGCCCGCATTCAAGCTCGACGAAACCGTGAAGCCGTATGGACATCTTGAGTCTATTCTGAAAGCTTGAAAGACACCTTGGGAGCTCGCATGACGCTTTTACTAGTTTTTTCCATGCTTTTTCCTATTTCTCCTAGTTTCAATGGTTTGTTTTTATTTTTCCTAGTTTCAACGATTTGTGTTTATTTCTCCTAGTTTCAATGCTCTATCTTTATTTCTTTGACGATATAAGCCATCCAATTTCTTGTAGAAGACAGACGACTTTTGATGAATGAAAACTTTGCTTTGAAGCAAGTATCATAAACCTTGTAGAGTTCATACCCTTGGAAACCTAGAAGAGTTTTCACTCCGTCCTTGAAGAGTCGAAGCTTTCGAAATCTGCATCCTTGAAAAGTTGCAGTCATTGATATAGAAGAATCGGTGCCCTCTCAACTTCCTTGGAGGCCTAGAAGAGCAACCAACGGAGTCTCTATCTTTTCCTATTCTGTTCGTTATTTCCAACCCAAATTCGACCCTCCTACAGTACTTTATTCAGAAAACTCAAAACAGAGAAATTGTAGATCCAGAAGCTTTTGTTCATTTGGCTTTGGAATCAAGTCGATCCGATCTGTATCAACAAAGATACAACTATTCTCCTGAGCTTGCGCAGTGCTGGAATATATGTTCGTCCTGTTTCCTGTGTGCGAGTCACTCTCCCTATCCTATTGTTTGAGAAAGCCTACCTTTGGCTTGCATCATTTGGTATCAGAGCTTTGGAGGAGAGGACAAGGCCTCCAAGACAAGCTAGACGTTGTGGCAGTAGAACCATTCCCCTCGATGAATTGCACACACTCGCTGAGAATATGCAACAAGAAGTTGACGAATTGACGCAAGAAGTTTAGCATTTGAGGGCTGAAGCAAATAATTCTCCACCCCATTCTAGGACTGAAGATTCCCCTGGTGACTCTTTATCTTCGGAGAGTGTTCAACCTATTCATGGTCAGAGGCATGTTCGACATCGTTTACAACATATTCGTGAGCCAGATTGGGAAAAGGAAGTCAAGAAAGATGTTCCAGAATTTACAGGTAATTAGTCTCCTGATGAAATTGTTGATTGGCTGACACTTGTGAACGAGGTGTTTGAGCATTGAAATGTTCCGGAGAATCGTTGAGTTGGGATCATTGCTATGCAATTCCGAGGCAACGCGATTGCTTGGTGGAGACGTGAAAAACAAACTCGCCAAGCCATTGGCAAAGCACCAATCACTTTGTGGAGAAAGATGGAGGGCAAAATTCAAAAATATTTTCTTCCTAAATGATATAAGAGAGAGCTCTACCAGTGGTACCAAAATCTAAAACAAGGTACATGAACGGTAGACCAATACACCAATGAATTCAATGAGTTGGTGATTCGTAACAATATCCAAGACCCGGAGGAGGTGCTTGTGAACAAATACTTGAACGATCTTCAATTTTACATTCAAGACGCCTTGGAAGTCCTCGACATTTGGGACTTAGGAGATGCACACCAACGGGCACTCAAAATGGGGTGCTCTCGTTCTCGGAGATAACAATCAACTACTATGACAAGTCAGGCCACTAAGAGTACCACTAGCACTGCTAAAGTTGCTGAGGCTACTACGCAATCAGCTAGTAAGCCTTCTACTCAGCCGCATGTTTCGAAGCAACCTGCTATATTTGAAATACATTGCTATTCTTGTGGGGAGTTGGGTCATAGTGCTAGCAATTTTCGAATCAATAAGAATCGATCAACCGGTAAAGCCTTCTTGGTGGATAATGATTCCGATGAGAATGCTGAGGATCCACATGAAGAGGAGTTGAACAATGATGAAGAAGCTGCAGATGATGAACAAATAGTGCATGCTGACACCGGCGAACTTCTTATGGTGAGGAAAATTTTTCTTACTCCTCGAGATGACACTAGAGATAGGTGGCTACGTACCAATATTTTTCATTCTGCTTGCACAATCATGGGAAAGGTGTGTCAATTAATTATTGACTCTGGTTGTTGTGAGAATATAATATCTAAAGTAGTGGCAAACAAGCTGAAGTTGGAATTAAAAATGTACCCTACGCCTTATAAAATGTCGTGGTTGAAAAAAGGCGCTGAGGTAACTATTTCAAAATTATGCCTTGTTAATATGTCCATTGGTTCTGTTTATAATGACAAGATATGGTGTGATGTTCTACTGATGGATGCTAGTCACATTATTCTTAGTCGACCATGGCAATTCGATAGGAGGACTACGCATGATGGTTATCGAAATACATATTCTTTTGAATTTGGAGGCAAGAAGATTACGTTGGCACCTAGTAGGGAACCTTTGAAAACTCTTGTAGTTAAGAATTTCTTCTCCCCTATGTTGCTTACAATGAAGGATATGAAGGATGCTTTGAAAGGAGTTCGTATCTTGTATATTTTGCTTAATAAAATAGGTGAGAAGAATGAAGTTGCCTCTGTCGTACCTCATCGAGTTCAACCTCTTTTGGAAGAGTTCAAAGATGTCTTCCCGATGGACTTGCCCAATGGTCTCCCTCCTATGAGAGATATTCAGCATCAAATTGACTTGATGCCTGGAGCCTCTTTGCCAAATCTCGCTCATTACCGAATGAGTCCGAGCAAACATGAGGAATTGCATCGACAAGTTATGAAGCTATCGAATAAGGGTTTTATAAGAGAGAGCCTCAGTCCATGTGCCATTCCAGCTCTTTTAGTGCCTAAGAAAAATGGTACATGGAGGATGTGTGTCGACAGTAAAGCGATCAACAAGATCACCATCAAGTACCAATTTCCTATTCCTCACCTTGATGATCTCTTAGATAAACTTTCTAGTGTAATTATATTCTTGAAGCTGGATTTGAAGAGTGGATATCATCAAATTAGAATCAAACCCGGAGATGAATGGAAGACAACATTCAAAACGAAAGATGGGCTATATGAGTGGCTAGTCATGCCATTCGGATTGTCGAATGCACCATCGACATTCATGAGGTTTATGACTCAGGTGTTGAAGCCTTTTCTAGGAAAGTTTGTTGTTGTTTATTTCGATGATATCTTGATTTTTAGCAAGTCTATTGATGAGCACTTACAGCATCTTCAAGAAGTATTATGGGTGTTGAGGCAAGAACAATTGTATGCGGCTCTTGACAAGTGCTATTTTATGGTACCACAAATCCTTTTCTTGAGGTTTCATATTTTGAAGAATGGCATTTCGGTGGATGATTCTAAGATCAAGGTGATTCGAGAATGGCCAACTCCAACAAATGTGCATGAAGTGCGAAGTTTCATGGCCTCGCTTCATTCTATCGACGGTTTATTACGCATTTTAGCACCATTGCAGCTCCACTCACTTCTTGCATGAAGAAGGGAGTTTTTGAATGGACGAATACAGCTTTGAAAAGTTTTGAACAACTCAAAGAAAAATTGAGCACAGTCCCGGTACTTGCATTGCCTAATTTTGATCTTGTTTTTGAAGTGCATTGTGATGCATCAAGTACTGGCATAGGAGTTCTAAGTCAAGGAGGTCGACCCATCGCCTTCTTTAGTGAAAAATTGAATGGTGCCAAACTTCGTTATAGCACCTATGATCTGGAATTCTACGCCTTATTTCACACACTTGAGTACGGGCGACCATATCTTATTCATCGAGAGTTTATTTTATATAATGATCATGAAACTCTAAAGTATATTTCCGGATAGCAAAAGCTTAACTCCAAGTGTGCAAAATGGGCTGAATACATCCGGGAGTTCACTTTCATTATTAAGCATAAGGCTGGAGCTCAAAATCAGGTTGCCGATGCCCTTAGTCGAAAGAAGAGCTTGCTCTCTAAATGCATTCTAATGTTCTTGGATTTGATTCTTTTCAAGAGTTATATCAAGAAGACCCCTACTTTTCCAAGATCATTCCCAATGCACATGAAAAGAAGCTTGCTGATTTTACTATATGTGATGATTTTCTTTTCAAAGGAAACCATTTATTTGTGCCGGACTGTTCTCTTCGACAAAGGGTAATTGATGAAGTTCACCGTGAAGGACATTTTGGGCATGACAAAACTGTACAACTCGTCTCAGCCAAATACTTTTGGCCTCATTTGAAACGTGATGTACATCGACATGTGATGAGGTGTCAACATTGCCAAATTGGAAAGAGACAAGCTACTAATGCTGGCCTTTATTTGCCCTTGCCAATTCCACATGCCCCATGGGAGGATATCTCTATGGACTCTGTCCTTGGATTACCACGCACAAATAGAGGTATGGATTTGATCTTTGTTATTGTGGATCGATTTTCAAAAATGGCACATTTTATTCCATGTCGAAAAACTATGGATGCTTCGCGTATTGTCGACTTATTTTTCAAGGAAGTTTATAAGTTGCATAGCATTCCGAAGACCATTACTTCGAATCGGGATACAAAATTTCTTAGTCATTTTTGGCGACAACTGTGGAAGAATGTCGGTACTAAATTGTAATATAGTACTGTGTTTCATCCCCAAACAGATGGACAAACTGAGGTCGTCAATCGAACATTAGGAAATCTATTAAGAACTTTGATCGATAATAATACCCGTTCTTGGGAGACGCGGTTGTCACTTGGAGAATTTGCATATAATTGTGCTGAGAATCATAGCACTAGATATAGTCCATTTATGATCGTATATGGTCGACAATCGAACACTGCTCTTGATCAACGAAGCACGGACACGTTGTCCGTGCTTCCGTGTCGTGTCGGACACGTGCCGACATGTGTCAGACACGGTCGGACACGCGTTGACCGCGTGTCGGATTTTCCGACACGCGGTCAACTTTTCTCGACACGCGTGTTGACGCGTGTCCGGAAGACGATGGAGATGGAGGCGAGGGAGGGCGAGGGAGCAGAGGCCGCAAGCGACGGTGAGAGATGGCTGAGCCGAACAAAGAGAAAGAAGAGAGAGAAAGCAAGCTCCGGCCGGCGAGACGAAGCCACAAACGAACCACCGCGACGGCGAGAGACGGCTAGAGAGAGCGGCGAGGGCCGCCACTGTTGCGATGGATCGGCGACGAGGAGGAAGAGGAGAAGGATCAAGAAGAAGAGGAGAGAGAGGAAGGGGGTTGTGCGGCGACGAGGAGGAGAAGAAAGATCGAGAGGAAGAGGAGAGGAAGGGCCGAAGAGGTGCGGCGAGCGGCAGAAGGAGGAGGAAAAGATGGGTAATTAGGGTTTCTCAAGGAATTAAAAAATAATATAAGAAGGGGGCCCATGCGTGATTTTGAGTTTTGGGGAGGGAAAGTGAAGGCTGACAGCCTGTAAGTGGTGGGGGAGGGAAAAAAGTAAAATAAATTTGGGGTGAAGGGAAATGGAGAAGGAAAGAAGGGGGTGGATTTTGGGGATTTTTTTTAATCGGAAAATGAAATAAAA
Organism: Eucalyptus erythrocorys; assembly: GCA_014182555.1. Classification (NCBI taxonomy): domain Eukaryota; kingdom Viridiplantae; phylum Streptophyta; class Magnoliopsida; order Myrtales; family Myrtaceae; genus Eucalyptus; species Eucalyptus erythrocorys. Next base: position 35,228,679 of record CM024600.1, on the reverse strand, counting down.
AATAATTTCGAAAAATAAAAATTTTGAATTTTGAATAATGATAAATTTTATTATACTCTTTTTTAATTAATTAATTATTTATGAATTTGAATTAAATTAATTAAAAATAAAAATATTCATTTAATATACAACGTGTCGCAACGTGTCGGAATTATCTATTTTTTAGAAATGACGTGTCGACGTGTCGTGTCGTGTCGTGTCGCGTGTCCGTGCCTCATTGCTCTTGATCATGCACCGATTCCATTTCCTAAGAAGTCGAGCAACAAAGTGGATGATATTGTTTCTCAAATGAGGACAATTCATGAAAATGTGTGCCAAAGACTAGAGAGCAAAACTGAATCCTATAAAACAGACATCGACAAGCGGTGGCGTGAAGTTAATTTTGAACCTGGAGATTTTGTTTGGGCTTTTTTGCCACCGAAGTGGCATCGCATCGGAACTTATAACAAGCTTAGTGATCGAAAGCTTAGACCGCTCGAAGTTCTTGAGCGCATCAATCCTAATGCATATCGATTAAATCTTCCTTCTCATATGAAGATTCACGACGTCTTCAACATTCATCATTTAACACCTTATGTGGGAGATTCTTCTGATGATGATGGTGAGAATTCGAGGACGAATTCTTTTAAAGATGGGGAGGATGATGCAGCCTGCATTGAAGACTGGCTCTCTCGCCAAGAAGATTGGCCCGCATTCAAGCTCGACGAAACCGTGAAGCCGTATGGACATCTTGAGTCCATTCCGAAAGCTTGAAAGACACCTTGGGAGCTCGCATGACGCTTTTACTAGTTTATAGTTTCCATGCTTTTTACTATTTCTCTTGGTTTCAATGCTTTGTCATTATTTCTCCTAGTTTCAACGATCTATGTTTATTTCTCCTAGTTTCAACACTCTGTCTTTATTTCTTTGACGATATAAGCCACCCAATTTCTTGTAGAAGACGGACGACTTTTGATGAATGAAAACTTTGCTTTGAAGCAAGTATCATGAACCTTGTAGAGTTCATACCCTTGAAAACCTAGAAGAGTTTTCACTCCGTCCTTGAAGAGTTGGAGCTTTTGAAATATGCATCCTTGAAGAGTTGCAGTCATCGATCTAGAAGAATTGATGCCCTCTCAACTTCCTTGGAGGCCTAGAAGAGCAACCAACGAAGCCTCTACCTTTTCCTATTCTGTTCGTTATTTCCAACCCACATTTGACCCTCCTACAGTGCTTATTTCAGAAAACCCAAAACAGAGAAATTATAGATCCAGAAGCCTTTGTTCATTTAGCTTTGGAATCAAGTCAATCCAATCTATATCGACAAAGATACAACTGTTCTCCTGAGCTTGCACAGTGCCGAAATTTCTGTTCGTCCTGTTTCCTATGTGCGAGTCACTCTCCCGATCCTACTGTTTGAGAAAGCCTACCTTTGGCTTGCATCATTTAGGTAGGCTGGATATTTTAAGTGAGAATAGGGAAGACAATAGTAGTCCAAAACATTCCTGAAGCAAAATTAATTCATTCTACAAGACTCGCCAATCTGGGATCCAAAAGGGGATGATGTAGCTCCAAATGGACTGCCACCAAATGCAAAGGTTGATTGGCCAAAAGCAGGAGAATAGCCAAAACTAAAGGCTGCAGTACTCGAAGCCCCGAAGGCTAGAGCACTTGAAGCCCGGTTGGAGCACTTGAAGCATCGAATATAGGAGCACTGGATGCGCCAAATGCGGGGGTAGTTGAAGATCCAAAATGTGGTGCACTGGAAGTCCCAAAAGCTCCCCTAGTGCCGAACCCTCGGGTCGTTGATGAGCCAAATCCAATGCCTATGCTCCTAAATGGAGTGCTTGAACCAAAGGGAGGAGTGCTTGCTTGTCCAAAGGCAAATGTATTAGCTCCAAATGAAGGGGTACTGGTAGAACCAAAAGCAGGAGTACTAGTACCACCAAATGTTGAAAGTTGGGGAGGAACCAAAAACATTGCCCTCAAATACCGGCTACGATGGCTGACTTGTGCTTCCAAATGGACTCGTTTGAGGGGTCAAACCAAACCCACCAAAAGAAGGCTTTTGTCCAAAAAAAGAAGATCGTGTTCAAAAAGAAGACAGCTAGTGAAGAAAAATTCTCAGCTTGTGAGCCAGACAAATAGAGAAACAACTGCACCTATACTTTGGAAAGAAAAAATCCAAATTCAACTACTATTTCAGTAGGGAATATAACTCTTGAAGTACAATAGCCAGGTGACTGAGTATTGGAATGTAGGAACAGGAAGAGAATTGTGACAAAAATGAAGACTTCCACCAAACAAAGGTAAAAGGATTATCAATTAGGATGTAGACATCAATTGAATGAATCGACTAAAGTACTATAGATCCTGGCACAATCAATGCCACTTAGGACAACTAGCATTAGAAAATATTAGGCAAGGTGCATGTGAAGCAGGCAGTTGAAACAAAATTCAAAGTTATATTTGTTAAGCTCAAGGCTCGCTACAGTCATTTGCTAAACCATTCCAGAGCCGAATTATATAACTTAATGTACACAATGGGAGTTACTCACTGTGAATATAAGGAAAACAAATCCTCGTCAACAAATAATTTGCAATGTTCCAATTCTAACAAGTCAACATTCTTACAAGGCAAAGCTTAAAAAAAAAACCTTATGCTCCAATTAAAACCAAAAAAGGAATTCAGAAGTGAAAGGATTGGAGGTTGTGTTGGAAGCAAAAGGAGATGATTGACCAAATGCTGGTGAAGGAGTTAAAGAAGAAGCACCGAAGCCAATAGCACCAGCGGACTGACCAGCAGGTTTCGGTCCACCTAAAAATTATGTCTGGTTAGTATACGGTCAGTGCAGCTAAAGCCAAAACTTATATAAGAAGAACAATCTGAGGGCTGCACCTTTATCTCCCGCTTGATAATCCTTCGATCTAAGCTCCTCATGGCTCTTATCCTTATATATAGGCATTGCCGATATCGACTCTAGCTTACCAGCACCTTGAGTCCCACTGCCATTATCTGCCTCAGTTGTTGGTGTGTAAGGAACCACTCTACTTCCCACACGCTGACCTCCAAAAGGTGACTGTCCAAAACCACTAGTTCCAAAAGTTGGTGTTGTGGCCTGGCCTCCTGCATGAAAAATAATGTGAGGACCAAATCCTCATAATGAGCCAGTGCACTATAGTGAAAATTATTCATAAGCTCTTATAACAAGCCACGACCCAAAATCTATAAGACCAGCCCTTTTTTTTTCTTTGTTAGGCAGGCTGGATATTTTAAGTGAGAATAGGGAAGACGATAGTAGTCCAAAACATTCCTGAAGCAAAATTAATTCATTCTACAAGACTCACCAATCTGGGATCCAAAAGGGGATGATGTAGCTCCAAATAGACTGCCACCAAATGCAGAGGTTGATTGGCCAGAAGCAGGAGAAGAGCCAAAACTGAAGGATAGAGCACTAGAAGCCCCGAAGGCTGGTGTACTCGAAGCCCCGAAGGCAAGCGCACTTGATGCATCGAAGGTTGGAGCACTTGAAGCATCGAATATAGGAGCATTGGATGTGCCAAATGCAGGGGCAGTTGAAGATCCAAAATGTGGTGCACTGGAAGTCCCAAGAGCTCCCCCAGTGCTGAACCCTGGGGTGGTTGATGAGCTAAATGTAGTGCCTATGCTCCCAAATAGAGTGCTTGAATCAAAAGCAGGAGCGCTTGCTTGTCCAAAGGCAGATGTACTAGCTCCAAATGAAGGGGTACTGGTAGAACCAAAGGCAGAAGTACTAGTACCACCAAATGCTGATTGACTTGATGCACCAAAAGTGGGGGAGGAACCAATAACATTGCCCCAAAATCCTGGCTGTGATGGCTGACTTGTGCTTCCAAATAGACTTATTTGAGGGGTCAAACCAAACCCACCAAAAGAAGGCTTTTGTCCAAAAAAAGATCCTGTTCAAAAAGAAGACAGCTAGTGAAGAAAAATTCTCAGCTTGTGAGCCAGACAAATAGAGAAACAACTACACCTATACTTTGGAAAGAAAAAAAATCCAAATTCAACTACTATTTCAGTAGGGAATATAACTCTTGAAGTACAATAGCCAGGTGACTGAGTATTGGAATATAAGAACAGGAAGAGAATTGTGACAAAAATGAAGACTTCCACCAAAGAAAGGTAAAAGGATTATCAATTGGAATGTAGACATCAATTGAATGAATCGACTAAAGTACTATAGATCCTGCCACAATCAATGTCACTTAGGATAACTAGCATCAGAAAATTTTAGGCAAGGTGCATGTGAAGCAGGTAGTTGAAACAAAATTCAAAGTTATATTTGTTAAGCTCAAGGCTTGCTAAAGTCATTTGCTAAACCATTCCAAAGCCGAATTATATACCTTAATGTACACAATGGGAGTTACTCACAGTGGATATAAGGAAAACAAATCCTCATCAACAAATAATTTGCAATGTTCCAATTCTAACAAGTCAACATTCTTTCAAGGCAAAGCTTAAAAAAAAACCTTATGCTCCAATTAAAACTAAAAGAAGAATTTAGAAGGGAAAGGATTGGAGGTTGTGTTGGAAGCAAAAGGAGATGATTGACCAAATGCTAGTGAAGGAATTGAAGAAGAAGCATTGAAGCCAATAGCACCAGCGGACTGACTAGCAGGATTCAGTCCACCTAAAAATTGTCTGGTTAGTATACAGTCAATGCAGCTAAAGCCAAAACTTATATAAAAAGAACAATCTGAGGGCTGCACATTTACCTCCTGCTTGATAATCCTCCCATCTAAGCTCCTCGTGGCTCTTATCCTTATATATAGGCATTGCCGATATCGACTCTAGCTTACCAGCACCTTGAGTCCCACTGCCATTATCTGCTTCAGTTGTTGGTGTGTAAGGAACCACTCTACTTCCCCCATGCTGACCTCCAAAAGGTGACTGTCCAGAACCACTAGTTCCAAAAGTTGGTGTTGTGGCTTGGCCTCCTGCATGAAAAATAATGTGAGGACCAAATCCTTATAATGGGCCAGTGACTGCAGTGAAAATTATTCATAAGCTCTTATAGCAAGCCACAACCCAAAATCTATAAGACCAGCCATTTTTTTTTTCTTTTTTTTTAGGCAGGCTGGATATTTTAATTGAGAATAGAGAAGACGATAATAGTCCAAAACATTCCTGAAGCAAAATTAATTCATTCTACAAGACTCACCAATCTGGGATTCAAAAGGGGATGATGTAGCCCCAAATGGACTACCACCAAATGCAGAGGTTGATTGGCCAAAAGTAGGAGAAGAGCCAAAATCGAAGGATGGAGTACTCGAAGCCCCCAAAGCTAGAGTACTCGAAGCTCCGAATGAAGATGCACATGATGCACCGAAGGCTAGAGCACTTGAAGCATCGAATATAGGAGCACTGGATGCGCCAAATGCAGGGGTAGTTGAAGATCCAAAATGTGGTGCACTGAAAGTCCCAAGAGCTCCCCCAGTGCTAAACCCTAGGGTGGTTGATGAGCCAAATGCAGTGCCTATGCTCCCAAATGGAGTGCTTGAACCAAAGGTAGGAGTGCTTGCTTGTCCAAAGGCAGATGTACTAACTTCAAATGAAGGGGTACCGGTAGAACCAAAGGCAAGAGTACTAGGACCACCAAATGCTGACTGACTTGATGCACCAAAAGTTGGGGAGGAACCAATAACATTGCCCCCAAATCCTGGCTGCGATGTCTGACTTGTGCTTCCAAATGGACTTGTTTGAGGGGTCGAACCAAACCCACCAAAAGAAGGCTCTTGTCCAAAAAAAGAAGATCCTGTTTAAAAAAGAAGACAACTAGTGAAGAAAAATTCTCAGCTTGTGAGCCAGATAAATAGAGAAACAACTGCACCTATACTTTGGAAAGAAAAAATCCAAATTCAACTACTATTTCATTAGGGAATATAACTCTTGAAGTACAATAGCCAGGTGACTGAGTATTGGAATATAGGAACAGGAAGAGAATTGTGACAAAAATGAAGACTTCCACCAAAGAAAGGTAAAAAGATTATCAATTGGGATGTAAACATCAATTGAATGAACCGACTAAAGTACTATAGATCCTGCCGCAATCAATGCCACATAGGATAACTAGCATCAGAAAATATTAGGTAAGGTGCATGTGAAGCAGGCAGTTGAAACAAAATTCAAAGTTATATTTGTTAAGCTCAAGGCTCGCTACAGTCGTTTGCTAAACCATTCCAGAGCCGAATTATATACCTTAATGTTCACAATGGGAGTTACTCACAGTGGATATAAGGAAAACAAATCCTCATCAACAAATAATTTGCAATGTTCCAATTCTAACAAGTCAACATTCTTTCAAGGCAAAGCTTAAAAAAAAAACCTTATGCTCCAATTAAAACTAAAAAAAGAATTTAGAAGCAAAAGGATTGGAGGTTGTGTTGGAAGCAAAGGGAGATGATTGACCAAATGATGGTGAAGGAATTGAAGAAGAAGCACTGAAGGCAATAGCACCAGCGGACTGAACAGCAGGGTTCGGTCCACCTAAAAATTATGTCTGATTAGCATACAGTCAATGCAGCTAAAGCCAAAACTTATATGAAAAGAACAGTTTGAGGGCTGCACCTTTACCTCCTGCTTGATAATCCTCCAATCTAAGCTCCTCGTGGCTCTTATCCTTATATACAGGCATTGCCGATATCGACTCTAGCTTACCAGCACCTTGAGTCCCACTGCTATTATCTGCCTCAGTTGTTGGTGTGTAAGGAACCACTCTACTTCCCCCATGCTGACCTCCAAAAGGTGACTGTCCAAAACCACTAGTTCCAAAAGTTGGTATTGTGGCCTGGCCTCCTGCATAAAAATAATGTGAGGACCAAATCCTTATAATGAGCCAGTGCACTGCGATGAAAATTATTCATAAGCTCTTATAGCAAGCCACAACCCAAAATCTATAAGACTAGCCCTTCTTCTTCTTTTTTCTAGGCAGGCTGGATATTTTAAGTGAGAACAGGGAAGACGATAGTAGTCCAAAACATTCCTGAAGAAAAATTAATTCATTCTACAAGACTCAGCAATTTGTGATCCAAAAGGTGATAATGTAGCTCCAAATGGACTGCCACCAAATGCAAAGGTTGATTGGCCAAAAGCAGGAGAAGAGCCAAAACTGACGGATGGAGTACTAGAAGCCCCGAAGGCTGGAAGAAAAGTTCATGGAGAAAACACAGGTAACGCACTGCTGGATACTCGTGGCATACATAAGAGACAAGCACTCCAAAAAATTCATCAGACAACAGAAGGTTGGAAATCGGCAATACATAAATTAAGGAAGATGTCATAATCCATCACACAAGGGAACTTTCACGTCACACAAACTGACGAGAAATTCCTTAAAAAAGAAAAAGAAGAAGAAGAAGACAAAGCAGCATCATCACTAGGAACAAGGGATAAGTGCCAAAAAAGTCCTAAACCTTTTGTGTTTGTACCAAAAAAGTCCCAAACATTTTTTTGATCCCAATTTAGTCCTAAACCTTTTTATTTAGTGCCAATTCAGTCCTTTCCGGTCAATTTTGGCCAGATTTTGCTGACTTGATGTCGATTAGCTGACGTGGCCTAATCGGTGCTGACGTAAATAAGTTTTAATAATATTTTAATAGTTTAATATTTTTTGAATTTTTTTATTCTTTTTCTTTTTTCTTTATTCTATTTCTTTTTACTTTTTCTTTTTCATTTTTCATTTTTCATTTTTTCTTCTCTCCTCCTCCCTCAGGCCGTTGGCCGGACCACAACAACTGGCCAGGTGATGGCCGGCGATCGCTAGTGGCCGCGAGGGCAGCCTCGCGCTGGGCAATGAGGGCGAGCCTTGCCGATGCCGCCCAGGCCGTGATTCGGCGAGGTCGAGCCTCCCCGACCATGGGCGAGGCTCGACCCTTGCTAAATCTGGCACGAGGTGGCCTCTCGCCAGCACAGCCCAGGTCGCGCTTCGGCGAGGTTGAGCCTCGCCGACCATGAGCAAGGCTCGACCTCGCCAAATTCGGTGCAAGGTGACCTCCTGCCGGGTTGGCTCCAACGCCGAGGGAGATGCGATGTAAGGGAGACGAGACCCTCTGCGCGCGGCTACAATGCCGAGGGGAGATGCGCCCGCCCATGGCCGGCGAGGCTCAACCTCGCCAAATCGTGGCCTTGGCGGCGCCGGTGAGGCTCTTCCTCGCCAGATCTGGCGAGGGCGAGCCTTGCCCACCCGGCGGGAGGCCGCCTCATGCCAGATTTGGCGAGGGTTGAGCCTTGCCCATGGCCGATGAGGCTCAACCTCACCGAATTGTGGCCTGGGCGACAGTAGCAAGGGCGAGCCTCGCAGCCCAACGCGAGGCCGCACTTGTGGCCACTGGCGAGGTGGCCGACGAGCCTCGCCAGCCGTCGCCCGGCCGGTCGCCGTGGTTCGACCAGGTGCCGAGGGAGGAGGAGAGAAAAAAAAATGAAAAATGGAAAAAGAAAAAAGAAAAAGAATAATGAATTTCAAAAAATATTAAAATATTATTAAAAATTGTCCACATCAACACCGATTAGGTCATGTCAGCCGGTCGGCGTCCAGTCAGCAAAATTCTGCCAAAATTGACCGGAAAGGATTGAATCGACACTAACTAAAAAGGTTTAAGACTAAATTGATAAAAAAAAAGGTTTAGGACTTTTTTTGCACAAATAAAAGGTTTAGGACTTTTTGGCACTTATCCCTTGGGAATAGACATGGGCAATCCAAAAAGAAAAAATGAAAAAGATTCAACAGTTCAATCAAGTAACGTTCCCTGCTGAAGAAACTGGAAATCTAGAGGAAATACTCACGGTTCGTTCCGCTGAACATCCTCGCTGCGCGGTTCTCTACACGGGGCAACGTGTAAGGACTTCCGAAATCCCCCAAGCCGGATCAGAAGCTGCAACATCATCCCGAAGAAATCAGCAAACACAGAGACCACGAAATCTTTCGCCTACCTATCGGCAATGAGCATAGACTAGAGATTCCACAGCTACGTACGGCGAAGCTAATCTCAATGCCAATGCGACGAAAGAGATTGGTCACAAAAAAAAAAAAAAAAAAAAAAAAAAAAAAAAAAAAAAAGGCAAAAGAGATAACAGCTGAGGCCTGGCACTAACAGAGCCTTCAGCTCATCCGCCCCAACCGCCTATTAAACCCTAGGAAAACGCACACCGGGAAAGCAAAGAGAGAACGGCCGACGTGGAGAGGCAATCGGAACCCGGACGCGACTGGTCCCTCGCACGGTGGACGAGCCAGTGAGCGCGTTGCGGATCCGATAGAGCTTAGGACTCTTCACGAAAGCGAATCGCCCGAAACAACAAGAGACCGTGGCGGCGGCAACGGCGGCTAGGGTTTGCGGAGTTACCTCGATCGATCTGAAGCTGCGGCGGCGGCGGCGGCGGCGGCGGCGGTGGAGCGGAAGGCGGGGAGAGACGCCGGGAGATGGAGATGATCAGTGAATTTTCACGCGACAACGGGAAAAGGAGACGAAAGCTTTAGGGGATTTTAATGAGCACGTGCCGCGTAGCTCCCTCCCTCGCTTGGCGCGTCGTTTTGAAGCAACGCGGGGCTTAGCGAGCCTGCTGCGTAAATGTGGCGCGATGGCAATGGCTATTCTTGTTAGTATTAGGACGTTGATTTTGATTCCGCGCTTGGTGACTGACCAAAGATATTTCTAGAGAAAAAAAATTTCAGATTACATAAATTAAACTTGTAAAATTTTTTGTAATTTTTATTATTTGTGTCTTAAATAATGCATAGTCCGTCCATAATAGATGAAATGTTATACAAGAAAGTTATTTACATAAATCAAATATATCGAAAAGTAACTATTGATCTAAAAGAAGGTCAAAAAGGAAAAAAAGAATGAGACGAAATGGAAAATAATTCTTTTACTATTGGAGATTTTTGGACCTTCTTCGACATGGGAAATATTCACATAATCTAAATAAAAAAAAATCACCATTTGAATTGAAAATTGAACTATGCCGTTCAAATCGCCATTCAATTAATATAAATTACTATTTAATGGGTACAAGCTAGGGTGTTTAACAAGCATATATATATCCAAGCATTTTGAAGTAACTTTCGGTCAAATGCTAGCGTTAGAAATGCCGAAAGCCCAAAGTAAATAGGAGCCAATTTAGAATTCTAAAACTAGGATTAGAAAGACCTTCGTTTTTTTCTAAAACTATCCTCACTAATTCTTAAATTTTCCGATTTTGCTGCTATACATTACCAACATTAGGCAAATGGAATAATTGGCAATCATGAGTAACTAGCCAAACTGCTAAAGTAGCCCTCCTTGTTATTGTATATCTCTTTGCGCGAGGACAACCGACGAGGGCTAGCAAACGGCTGACAAGAGGCTGATGAGGTCACGCGACCTAGGCGAACGTTGCGAAAGGTTGCCTGACCTCAAGTGACCTTCACCTCGATCTTGCAACTCTCGCTAGGAGTCTCACAACCTCAAGCAGTCCTCATCTTAGTCTCACAATGTTTGCCCTAGGTTAAGCAACCTTAGTCGGTGGCCTGAGCCCTTAGGCTCTAGCAAAGGGTTTTTTTTAATAAAAAATATGTTATAAAATGTAGCCAAAGTCCTTTGTAAAGGTTTTTTTTTTTTTTACCAAACAGTACTTAAACCCCAAAGTCCTTTTGCAAAGAGTTCTTACTAAATGCAAATTGCATTTCCCCATAGGACTTTGACTTTTTGACATTTGTATTACACTCGAAGCTCATTTTCAAGATTGAACCAAACTCACCCATAAGCTTTGTATGTACTACACGGAAACTCTACATGAAACTATAAGAAAACTTTATAATCTTTTGGCTCCATTTGTTTCATGCAGAATGAATGATCTGGAAAATAAAAATTGAAGATTTGTGTCGCTTGAAATAATTAGTCAATGAAAATTTTTTTTATTATCGACAACAATTCATGTCTAAACATTTTTCATGAACGATGAAAATTATTTTTGTTCATTCGTTTAAATAAGCAACATAAATGATTATTTTTAGAAAAGAAATTATTTTACAAATCATTTATTTTTCGCGAAATAAATGAAACCAAAATGATTAAGAGATAGCTGGATGCATTACCATTATATGTATGACTAAATTAATAATAGTTTTGGAAAATATTAAAATTTTAATGATGTAGTGTGTCACCACACAAGTGTACATATTTTAGCCAAGAACGTATTTTAGATGAATTAAACTATTATAAATACACCATGAAAACGATATAAAATCATTCCATATATCCTTTTGTGCACCAATTGCTTTGATGATATTGCGTGATTATGTATGTAAGTGTTGAACGATTCATTTATACTCGACACCACCTATCGTTTCCTCTTTAAGGCGTCATTGTATCTTGGGTGGGTCCATACCTTCGGTCGTAGTGTAATTTATCATAATTCTTATAAATAAAAATACCCTAACCGTCAAAACTGGGCACAAGTAAACAAGTGTTAAAACTTCTAAAAAGTATACAACTTCTATTTAAAAATAAAATAAAATTAGACACTTAAATGACAATTCCATCCGATGCTATGTTATTTTATTAATTAAATTGATTTGAGTTGGTTGCCAAAATATCTGCTTAGCAATCCCTATCCTAGAACATCGTCAGCTTGCCCCCAAATTTGAATTTTAATATAAATTTTAATTTAATTAAATTAAAAAAGTAAATTAAAAAGCAGCAAATCAGCTAAGGCTTCTTTTAAGTTTAATTTTTAAATTTGATTTAATTAATATTTATACTAGAAATCAAAATTTGGACTAAACAGCGTTGTTTTGGGCTTATTTAGCTAATCAGCGCCATGTGAATAATTTTTTTTAAATAAATGCCACATCATTTAAAATTCTCATCAGAAAAAAAAAAATCACATCAACTTTGATTGAAAATTCTTGCCATTGATACTTAAATATTCTCTTTTCTCCGATTTTAATATTCAAGTGTAATTTTTAAAAGTTTTGGTACCTATGTATCCACTCGTGCCAAATATTGACAATTGAGATATTCCTCACCCATTTTTGTGACACAAAAAACATAAAACTTGACCGAACATACACCAAATACTTTTTTACTTAAAAATTTAGATAATTCAAAATCTTTCAACCTCACAATAAGACACCAAGGATAACTGTTATCTAACGCTAAAACAAAACTACAAAATCCATTAAATCTACCCAAAAAGAGTGACAGTGGCCAAGCCATGGCGCTACCAGCAACCATTAAGCTCGGGAGCAAGAGGAGAAGACTTCTTATCGTTGCCCTTTTTTTTAATTGCATTGCATAAACCTATAAGGACAAATGCACATTATGGAAAAGAAAATCTAAAGACTTGGTTGTCCAAAAGTTAACATATTTTCACCTCCGTATACACAAATTAGGTAAATTCAAAATTAACATCATAACTAAGGTAAAGCTTTTGTCACCACCCCACATTAGGGCTGTCAAGACCCGAACCGAAAACCGAACCGAACCGCGAACCGAACCGAACCGCGAACCGAACCGAACCGAACCGAAAACTTCAATCGGTTTGGTTCGGTTCAGTTTTCATCAAAAACCGAAAATTTTTTATCGGTTCGGTTTTTATCGGTTAACCGAACCGAAAACCGAACCATGAACCAATAAAATCAAATCTCTCCCGACTCCCGTCTCTCACTCTCAGTCCTCTCGTCTCTTGGTTTTTATCAATTTCCGGCTGGGTTTTCTCAAAGGCGACGACGATTGCGATGACGACGGCGGTAGGGATGGCGACTGCGACGGTGACGGCGATGGCGACCGATTGAGGGACAAAGCCCCTCGCCCAAGAACCAGATTCTCTCAGGGCGCTCGTGCTCGAAGGCGCCGATGGTGGAGAAGAAGCCGAAGGGCGTCCTCGCGAAGGAGATGATGGACCCCAAAACCCTAGTCACTCGCTCTCTCGAGAAGAAGGGCGTCCTCGCGAAGATCCGGGTAAATGTCTCCCCCCCTTCCCTTCACCCACCTCTCTCTTCTTTCCCGCGTGCCTTCGCTTCCCTAATCTCCCCTTTGAGAATTTGGGCGGCGTGCGATCGGAAATGCGGGGGGGAATTTGAGCCTTGTTCTTTGCTCGGGGGATGCGCGGGCGGCGTTGCTTCGTTTCTGGTGTGGTTGTATTCGATCGGGTTTAACTAGCTCCCCCCCAAAAAAAATTGGGCAGCTTTTGTTTTTTGGGTTTTGATCAATCGTGCACCGGCATCGGAGAAGTACAGATCGATTGCTTCGCTATGATTTCGTCGTATTGGATGTTGCTCCTCCTGTTGCAAATGTATCTCGTGCTTCCGGATGAAGAGAGAGACGGATGCTTGTGGTTTAACACCGGAAACTTGGTCCCGTCCGTGCAAAATCTGGCGGAAATCGCATAAGAAACATCGGGAACTGGATGGGAGTTGACTAAAGTCCTTTTTTTCTCTTTTATTCGGCCCTTGAAAGTTTAATTAATTACTCAGTTACATCATCACAATTTTTGGGTTCGTTGTAAGCAGCTTGCTTCTTTTCTTGTTTATTGCAATTATTTAGTCTCACCATTTGATTATCCTATGATGTTGTCCTTTTCCTTTGCATTTTTGGGTGTCAGAGATTATTTTACCTCATAAGGGTCGGGCTCATCTTTTGCATGAATAAGCTGCATAACATCTTCTGCTCTTTTCATTGCTTGCGAGTGAATTTTACGTTAAAGAGTGAATTTCGAAGGACACCGTGTCTGAGAAGAAGCAAGTGCAATGGGTGGACTTGTTAGGGAAGGAGCTTGCCGAGGTCAAGGAGTTCGAATCTAGGTGGGTAAATTTTTCTCTTTCGCTTCCTCCTTGTTGATTAATTCCTTTGATCTTTTCGATTCCTTTGCATTTTATTTTCTCAGAGAGTTCTATTCGACTATTGTCGATGACATGAAATTGTATTGATTTTAGCGATGGTTTTGCTAATTTGATGGTCAGCTTGGTCTAGTGGTTGAGGAACATTTGGGGGAAAAGTGAATGAAATGTTGACATTGAGATTTAACGTTCTGCTTTATGCTCTTTCCATGAGAAAAGCCACATAGGATCACAGCCTATGGGACAGTAAAAGGTTCCATATTTAGGCTCATCATTGGGCTTGAGTGTTTGGAGAATTTGTTCGAGAAGTCTCTGTCTCCCGAACCGTCCCACCGGTCTCGAATCGCTCTATCATTAGTAGATATTAAAACCTATTTGAATGCATATTGGGAGTGTCTGCTTCTCATGTTAGAATTCGTTTTAGAAGCTTGCAATGTCCTTGCTTTTTAGTTGTCTATGGCGAAGCAAGAGCTGCAAAGTGTGACAGCAATAGGACCAATTTGTGATGTAGCTCGCTTGTCTTGAATCGGATTTTCACCGCTTCATTATATGGTGGGGGTTGCTGCCTTGAAATCTTGGCTTTCTCTTTTGATTAGATTTTTTTGCTTTGTAAAGCGAGCACTATGCTCATGTTGTCATGCAAATTCCATGCAAACTGAAGGTTTAGATTTGCTAAATATGTAGAAGTTCGTTTCTAGAACTATGCTGTGAACTTATCCGCATCACTTAGTCTTTAGTTCATAGCTGCTCAATTCATATGCTTCTCATATTTCCATCTCAACCTACTAAAGGTTAAATTCTTTTGGTAATTTCAGGGGGGAGAAAGCGTTCTACAGTGGCGAATGTAGATCGCAGGCGATCTTGCTCGAAGAGGGCATGGAAACTTAAGTCTCCGTTGGGCTAGGCGATCCCTCATGTTTTCAAGCTACCCGCTGTTTCTCCTCCTCCTTTTCTTTGCTCAGTTCTTTTAAGTCTTAGAGCTTTAGAAGAAGAGTCCCCACCTGTTCCCTGTCAAATTTTGCCTTCCCTTGTTCAGATCTTTGGCAAGTACTTTACCTTTCGAGCACGAGTCTTCGATGGGACTCGGGTTTCTGTGATCATTTGTGTGTCCTGTTGTGCTTTTTGGACAGCCTCCCTTTTGCTGCTCTGTCTCACTACTCCATGGCAAGAGGGCATTTAGTAGAATGCAAATGGTCACCTCATTGAGGCACTATGTCGTTTTGTAACAATGACAGAACTTCGGATATATTGTATACTCCAATGACTGTAGTTATTCACTCTTGGACTTGTTATGCTTGGCTCCGCCGGCTTCTATCAAAGTTTGTAATTTGTGTTGACATCTTTTTATGTTTGCCATATGCTTATGGTTGGAAAATTGGCCAGTGTTTATGTATTCTTATCAAAGGAATAGTAGAAGTACACGAGTCATGAGAATGTGGTCTATGCCTTTCAGGATATTGTTTTTCAAAATTTCTAGTGTTCAATTTCTAGTGTTTGGCACATAGAAAATAAATTAGCCAAGGAAAATGATTTCCATGAATGGAAAAAATGTATTCTAAAATAAGGAAAATGAAAAGCAGAAATCATTTTCCTTGTCCTTTCTTTCACCAAGACCAAGCATCTTCTCTTCCATGCATTCCTTTTAAATATCTGTTTTTCTTTTCTTTCCTTTTTTCTTGTCCTTCTTTTTCCTTCTTCTTTAGCTAAGATCAAGCTGGCTCTTTGGTGAGCTTGAGCTCATTGGCCTCAAGCAAGCTCAACCTCACCTATGGTCATTGGTTGGCCGTTGTTATGATTAGCAATCGACCGAAGAGGAAGGAAAAACAAAATGAAAAGAAAATTTATATTTTTTCTTTAAAAAAATTAAATAAAATATTAAAAAGGGTGGACGGAGGAACTAAAGAAATAGTTAATTGATTTCTAGATGATCTATATTTATGGTAAGCCGTCCCAAAAAAAAAAAAAACAAAAACAAAAAAAAAAAACAAAAAATAAAAAACAAAAGTTGAAAACCGAAAAACCGAATCAACCCGAACCGAACCGAACCGAAAGTTCGGTTCGGTTCGTATCGGTTCGGGACTTATTCGGTTCGGTTCGGGAATTTTTATAACGGTTCGGTTCGGTTCGGTTTTCAAAAAAACCGAACCGAACCGAACCGTTTACACCCCTACCCACATATAAAAATGTGTACACATCCAGGAAGCATGAGTTTGGCCGAATTGTGATCGGACAATCTGACATTTCATTAATTTGATTTTCGCATCTACAAAAAGCCGATGACCCGATTTTTCAAAAATATATATTTCTATTTAAATAAAGAGTGTCAAATGATGACTTTTTGGAAATCGAATTGAACAGATGGCAACATTCTTTATTCATTAAGGATTTAGATGATTAAATAGCTTGCAAAGACAGCACCTAACTTGCCCTAAGAACGTTAATCTTGCAGAATTTGACAGTGAAAGTGCCCAACGAAAGTGCCCAAGCGACATCACCATGAACAACATGTAATTCGTAAAAGAAGAAAGAAGAACAATCGGCAAAGGAGGAAGAGGAGGAGATGTACACATATTCAAACACCCATGTTCTTATAATCACACATATTCCTACAAATGCAAAATGTGGGCAAAAAAAAAAATCTAAAGACATGTAAGAATCTTGATTGTCCGAAAGTTAATGAAATATATTCTTATCTTCGTACACATGACTTACTGTGGCATCTTCGAAACTCACACTATCATTATAGGTGGGGAGGCCTTTGGTGCAAACCTGCATACAGCAGCGTGCACATATCCAAAAGTTATAAGTTTGGCCAAAGTATGATCGGAAATAAACTTCCAATGTTTTATTAATTCGATTTTTGCATCGACAATATGCCCATAACTGAATTGTCCAAAAAATATAGTTTGATTTAAAAAAAAAATCAGCATGGGGAATTTTCAAAAATTAGACCGTTCAAATTTCAGCATAGATATCTTTCATTGGAGGCCTTGCTCGTCTTCTTTCAGGCCATCCAAGGATATCTTTACTATCTCTTCCTCAGTCTTTTGCTGCAGTGGTGGTGTCATGCACCACCATTTTGCCTTTTGCTATCGACTCTTCAACTCTCAATTTGATGTGCTTTTCTACATCTGGTTAAACTAATCTTTTGGACCATTATTCTTTCCGTTTTCCTCGGATTCAGCAACGGTTGGTGGTTTCATCAACAGCTGCAACATCACCATACTAAAAATGTAGACAGCCTTGACTAAAATGTGTGTCTACCTCTTATCTCTGTCTCTTCTTTCACCTATTCCTTCACATATGCCTATTTTTCAAAGTGTTCCTACAAAGAATTTCTTTTCCTTGTTTTGCATTTTAGACAAGGCTTATAGATGCCTACGTCTTTGGCATTGTGATGTTGCAGCTGTTGATGGAACCATCAAAGTAAATCTGAGGAAAGCAGAAAGAAAGCATAATCTAAAAATCAGTTAAATCATATGACGAAAAGTATTGAAGAGCTGATAGTGAAAGACAAAATGGTAGTACATGACACCTTGGCTACAGCAAAAAAATGAGGAAGAGATGGTAAAATAGCTCGAGCTCCACCAAAAATAGAAATTTGAACTTCGGGGCTACTATGGAGAGACAGGTGGATTTTAATTTCATATCATAACTTGAAAAGGGTGACAACTTCTCCACCCCATTCCAATCCCGAACTTTTGGACCCAAATATTTGTGGAGCAGACAATTAGCCACGTTGTTGACTAGATAAATCTACTTCCTCATCTTCTTTGGAAGATGCAATCAAGTGTCGCCATCTCTAATTCTATCAAATTCATAACAATAACACAGATACAAAGTACTAGGTAGAAGCCTCGTAACCTCTGCACTCAGTATCTTGGGGTTATGTGCATTCAGTTAAACATCCTAAAAGCAAGATCAAAAACTCGTCTTTCACCATCAATTCGGCTATAATTATATCAAATGGTAGTTTTTTTAGGGTAAAATCACATAAAATTTCTTTCACAAGGCGAATCCAATGCACCACCGACTCCCCTTACAAGCATTCGCTATATAAACAACCAAATAGGATGTCTAAAAATCTAAACTTGGACTAGATATGAGTTGTCGATAATATTAAAAAAGCAAACTTAAATCAGAGATTAGGACAAGAAGTGATTTGTTCATACCTGGCGTGGGCAGCTCTGAAAAGGCACTCATGTCTAGGATGGCTGCAAATCTAAGGATAGAGGTTCGTCATTAGTGCTCAGGGACATTTCACAAGGTCCGTCACAAATAGAAATTTGAACATGACATAGAGAGGATAGTGTGTAGATAAATTTTTAAATCCAATCTGGATTTTAGTTACATCTTATGATCATACTGTTTTACTGAGGTTAAACACTAAAAAAAAAAAAAAAAAAAAAAAGAGAGAGAGACGATTCCCCATCTTTAGTCCTAAACTTTTGAGCACTCAAGTGATTGGAAATTTTTTTATGACATTCAAGTGAGTACCGCACATAAGCGGTGGTCTACAACTTCATATTACAACAAAACGGCGAATCTTGCCAGAGAAATTCAATCTAGAGGTTTTTTTTACTTGCCGATGAACTATAAGAAACGATGAACAGCTTCATTGTTATTTTCCAAGCTATGGCTCATTGTTATCCTCCAAGCTGTGGCTCAAAGAAGAAGATAGTGAATAATGCTTTAAATCCAACCAACAAGTGCACATGGATTTATTGTTGAGGACAATCAATGGTTCTAAGATAAGGGGGCTTAGATTTGGCATTTAAGTGAAAGTTTGTGACGAAATTGTAGTTAAAATTGTCACTCGACCTAAAATTGGTGTTTTTTTTTCTTTTTAAAATTAGGTCTTGAGAAATGATACAAGACTAGGTTTGGGACTAAGACAATAAAAATGAATTAAAATTGAACATGGGTATAAAACTAAACTTGTAATTTTCGACAAAAGAATTTTTTTTGCGCCTAAGTGCACATGTTAATCATTGTGTTTAACTTGGCCTTTTTTTAAAAAAAAAAAAAAAAGTAACTGGAAAATTGATTGGACAACATGAAGCATGGGACAAAAAAAAAATGAGGAAAGGAAAATGATATAAATAATTCCTTAACGTCGGCTCCATATATAATGTGATTCATGAAATTCTAATTTATTCGATGTGATCTTTGGATTTTAATCCAATATACAGTGTTTTCCTTGAACTTCATGATTCATTCAATGTAATCTCTAAGCTTTTGGTAAATGTCCAAACTAATCCCCCAACTATACAAAAATATTTAATATTATCCATCCATCAATTTAGGCCTAGAAATAATATCAAAAAATTTATACTGTTCTAGAGATCAATTGGAATATTTACAAAAAGTTTAAGAATCACAATGATATTATATATTAAAATTAAAATTTATGAATTATATTGAATTAAGTTTAAGGGCTACGACCATCGTTTTCCCAACGCACGGGAAATGGACTTGTCCACCGGTGTCGTGTCGTAGATCCCTATTCAGCGTCGTAATCAAATCAGCGCACTGGTCTTCAGTTTGCCTCTCTCCTTAGGTTTTGTGCCCGTTCGTCTCAGCTCAGCTCAGCTCAAACCGAGCGGAAAGGCTTTACAGGGGTACGTCTTCATTCTCTCTTTTCTCAGCATCAACAGCGACCCTCTAATTCGAATTCTCCCTTCATCGTTCGACTATACGCTTGGTGAGCGTGTCGCCATGTCCCAGTCTCTTAAGCTCTTGTGATGATGGTTGCTTCTGATTTTTACTCTTCCATTTTTATTTTTACTTTTTTGTGATGACGGTTGCTTTTGAGTTGAATTTGAATCCATTCTCGACCTGGGTTTTTTTTTTTTTTTTTTTTTTGAAGCCATTTTTCTTGGTTTGGAAGGTGGCTGGGTAGGGGGTTGGATTTGCTTTATGGTGTTGGTCCTGAGAAGATGGCTGGTGCAAGAAGATAGAATTGCTTCGGTTCTGTGTTGGGTTCGATTTGATTTTAACTGCAGTTCAGAGAAGATGGGTGCAGCTGGAAAATGAAAGTGGTTTCGACTTTGCGGTGATTGCCCGCTAGATGTTCGTGAAAATTTCTGTGAGAAATTTGACTTAAAAGTTTTGAAACTTTTGACGTATGTAGTTCGAGTCAGTTGCGTAAATCAGAATGTTCATAAAGCCTCGCTGTCTCAGTATCTATAATATGTTTGATACTTCGTGCTGTCCAAGATGCTGGTTAGTTTGGGTACGATTACTTGCTCGTCTTATGCATGCAAGTATATTCACATATGGAGCAATCTATGGTGCGATTTTGTTTATCAGTAAGGTTGCTGCTTGTTGATCCTTCTAGATGTTTGTAACAACTGCAGAAACTGCTCTATTTCAGTATTGGATAGCCCATCTGCTTCAGCTGGCTAGATGTCTGCAAAGGGAAGGAAAGTTTCGGGGAGGGGGGAGACAGTGGCAGCAAATTATGCATTTGGCCCTCTTGAAGACGACATAATCATAAAGCATAGACTATTAACCCGAACCACAACAACAAGAGGTGAACCGCCATTGAAGAAACTTCAAAAGAAATTCACCTCCTTCGTCGTCGAAGTTGAGAAGGATGAAGATAACTATGGTGAGTGTGAGAAGTTGTCTAGAGCCTTCTTACAAGAGCTTTCTACTTTTGAGATTCCTCTTCTCAAGAGCAAGGCTGTTGTCAGTGCTAACGTCAGAGAGAAGGATAATTTCAATGAGTTGAAAGATGAGATCAACAGGCAGATTCTGCAGGCACAGGCTGATATAGAAGAGCTGAAGAAGCAACTTGAGGAGAGTAAGATTGAGAGGAAGCATAAAGAGGAGTGTGAGGCAATTCGAAAGTTGATTGCTATGCAGCCACCGAGATCGGAGACACAGAAGATCATTACGGAGCTGGAGAGAGAGATTGCAGCTCTTGAGGCTGAGAATACAGCAAGTTCAAGAATGCTTGAGCTTCGGAAAAAGCAATTTGCCCTGTTATTGCATGTGGTATGTGGCAAATGTCTGTATTTGGATCAACACTTGCTTTCCCTTACTGCTCAACATGATATGGTTAAAAGACTTGTGTTCAGCATGATTTAAGACTGTCCTTGTAACTTATCTTGTAGTCAAGCCAGTATTTAGTGAATCAATAGAACTAGTATAGAACCATGCTTGTCCCCATCCTCAATTAACCAGTTTTGCTTACAAATTTAACAGAACATGGAGCTGCATATTTATTGTCCCTCTAGCACTCTCACATCTCTCTCATTGTTAAGTACTCAGCTATCTTCGTAAACATATGATTGAAGTCGTCACTAAATTGAGAAGCTCTTATGTTAGAATAACGTGCATAGAAGTTTTGCCTTGAGATATGGTACTATTATTATGTCATCTTTTTCAGCTTTTGGTGGGATTCCTCCAGAGTTGGTTTTACTTTGGCCTAACCTTTATGACAAATTTATCTGCCAGTGGTCATACCTGCTAGATGCTATTTTTCTGATATATGACTGTTCTTTCCAACAAATTTTAGATTATTTCCTCTTACAGAGGATTAACTATTCCACTTGGTGAATAGTGCATAAGTACTCATCTTGAAAAACTTTTGGTTCCTACGTATAAATAGGTGGAGGATCTACAGACTACTTTAGAGGAAGATCAAAAGAATCTGATTGAGGAGATGCGGATTGCTGCAGAAGAACAGAAAAATGGATCGGAGGATGCTAATGGAGGTTCTGAAGCCATGGTAGTTGATTAACGAATATGTTGTGTTTTGATGCTGAAATTGTAGTTATATGTACACTGTCCATTTTTTATTTTTCAACGGTGACTGGGAGTTATTAATGTGAAGAATGAGAGGACTAATGTTCGATATCAGTCCATTTCTGCGGAGCAAGAAGGTTAGGATTCAATGCCATAGCTTCTCATTCAATTCTTATTTTCATGTTTTGCCTAGTTGCTTTACATGGTCATGTTGCAATGGCTTGAAATGCAAGATATCCGCATTCTGTTGTGAACCTTTGAATCTGCTTCGGGTTTTTCCTGAGCATTATGAGGAGATCATCATTGATTGAAGAAAGATCTTGCAAATTCCTTTATTTCAGATACTTATTTGCCTTCAATCGCCTTTTCTTGGGGACTAAAGCCTTGTGTGGCTTCTACCCCTTAATGCCAATCCATTGAGGCTTGGACAAGAACATCAACGAACTTATAAAAAATGCAGTGACTGATGATATATCATGTTGTAAATGGATGACTGACCTTTATTTTTCATCTTTCTCTTTTTCCTTTTTGGGTATGATGGACATGGATGCAGAACTCCTGTCTCTATGAATTCATTTCATAGAGGACATAATCATATTGCTTATTTCACTCTACCCCACAACATGCCACCTTTCCTTGATTAACTCATCTAATAGGTGAATAGCTGCAGCCCAATGAGTTTCTCTGTAATGCCATGCATGTTCATATGACAAACGTGGAGCTGGATTTTCTTGTTGCTTGATTGGGTTTTAGGACCCCAAGAGTTCCACGATCATTCTGAGTCCTTCTGAGTATGCAATTTTTCCCCACAGGATATTTTATCAATCCAAATCCAAAATGACAATTGAGCGTATCAAATAATCGAAAAAATTGCATTGGTGAAAAACACAAAGAAGCGTGTTTTCTTTATTGAGGTCTAATGCACGTCTTCACATGTCGTGCTCTTTCTTTATTTTTTATTTTTTTCCGTATGTTGCTCTCCGGAATTGAGTTTTAAACAGTAAGTTCCCATATGCCGAAGCTACGGAGGGAAAGGGTGGGCCAGAAGGGTGTTAAATTGTATGCTTTGGTTTATGTCAAGAGACTTTGTGACCTTATTTGCTTGGTTTCGACTCGTGGACAATCACAAGGACTATTTCTCAAGTCTTTCTGAAGCAACAAATTGCTCCCATCCATGAAAAGAGAACGATGCGCAGATGCTCGAAAAAGAGGTGGAGACTACTCATCACTGGTCCGACGTTCGGCAGAGACACCATCGAAGCAAATCGCCCTTGCGGCGACCAATCTCATTCAATCAGAATCAGGCTTCTGGCAACACTCCGTCTCGACACTTCCGGTTCAGGCTTCCTCAAGCACCAATTCGAGTTCACAAGCGAAACTAGGAATTCGAGAATTCTGTTGAACTGGTTGAATCGCACGAACAACATCGATACTTCTAATAGATTTGCTTCTTAATTGAGGAATGTAAGTAGATAGGCGGTTAATTTGACCAGCAAAAACATCTAGCATGTCAAAGATCATTTCTCGTGGGGACTAGGATCCTTTTTCCTGGTGGATTGACAATGGGCGAGAAAAATTTTCTCATTTTTTGTTGCTGGGCAATGATACGGAAAATTAGTCGATGATATATGATTTTTATTATCGATGAATGCTTATACTTAAGTTATGGAAAAAGCGGTTTTTGTTATTGAAATATCTAGAGTCATGAATAATAGGGACCCAAGTTATCGGACGGAACACTTCGTTTGTTATAACACTCTCTAAGCGGTTTGTGTCGTGACTCTAGCACTTGGACCCAAGTCCCCGACCTTTGAACCCAAGACCGCAATGCCCAACATTGACTTGAGTCCCCAACTATCAGCCCCTCAACCTACGATCGAACCCATCCGACTTGTCTCCTCCAATCGGGTTCCGATGCCTCAACCTGCGAAATCAACAGCCCAACCCAGGACCTAACCTGAGACCTTAGCAGCCCGACCTAGGCGCCCAACCACCAAGACTAAGATCTCAGCTGTTTTTTTTTTTTTTTTTTTTTTTTGGTCAAAAGATCTCAGCTGTTGAGCTCGAGTCCCGGGCGCCCCTACGTTCAGATCCAGATCACCAGCACCTGAGCTTGGGTCCTTGTGCCAATCTGGGGACCCTAGTGTCATGGTGCCAACTTTGTTGCCCTTGGCAGCTTGGCGCCCACATTCTTCTAGACCAAGGATATTAATATTAAAATATCATTGATACTAATATCAACACATAACACAACACAACATGCTGAAATGTTATTTTTTTTTTAAAAAGAAAATTCCGATATATTATAACACGTTTATGTTAAATGTATATTTTTATATATACATGATAATTATTATTTTTATAATTATTTTAATCAAATTAATTTGATGCAAATTCACAAATAAATAAATAATAATGAAAGTATATAGAATGAATTTACACTAAAAATATTAATCTATCATTTATTAATATTATTCATTGTTTGAATTTGACAAAATTAACTCTATTTTAATAATACATAAAATTTGGGAAAAAAAAAACAATGCATAATCTCGACTTGTGTGTTAGTGAATGTCCAAAGAAAAAAAAGATAAGCTTGGATAGTAAATTGTATGTCGCAGGAAGAGAGTTGAAAGATAAGAGAAAACTAAATTTTCATTCTTTCCTCCTTTATTATTTTAATTTTTTTATTTTTACATATATATATATATATATATATATATCGGCCCCTTATTTATTGAAAATGTTTAAAATTGACCCCATGCATGTCAAAACTACATGTCAAAATGTCAAACTCATATGTCAAAATTCCAAACTCAAGTATTGAAAGAGATGATGAAGTGTCAAATTTTCTAATATGTGTTGACTGAGTATCAAAAAGTGTCGGAGTATTTGATACAACACGTAGGCTCCTAAAGAGTTTCGCTGCTTCGTAGATTATCAATAGCTAGCCCCAAGCCACCATCAATGGGTTATGTCAAAAATCCCTCCTATTCAGGAGTAGTTCAATTATGCACAACATCACTCGGATGGAAAAAATAACATATGGCCAAAATGAAGAAAAATTACCGAAAAAGTCATAAACTTATTACAAGTCCTAAACCTCTTTTTTATCAATTTAGTTTTAAACATTTTGCAACTATGCCGATTCAGTTCATCCGGCCAATTTTAGCTAACCGACGCTAATGTGACAATTTGTAAATAATTTTTCGAATTTTTGTATTAATTTTACCTTAATCATTTCTTTCTACTTTTCTTTTTTCTCTTCTTCCTTCTTTGCACATAGCGGTCGCTAAGGGCCACAGGTGAGGCGGCTTTACCTAGATCTGGGTAAGACCAGCCTCGCCATGGCCTTGCCCACGACTAGTGAGGCCATGGTGGCCTTTGCCAAGACCCTGGCAAAGACTGGCTCGATGAGGCAATGCACAGGGCTTTCGTTGGAGTTGAGATTAGAGGTTGCATTATTAGTGCTCCAAAACAGCGAGAGCAAATCGTAGGTGAATTTCTAAGGCATTCCGTAGACGTACACCCAAAGTGGCAAATCGAGCAAGTAGTACAGATCTTCGCGGAACCTCTCACCCCCCGACTCAAAAATCGAGTCGTTAAACTTCCTGACGTTGTCGTCCGTGGTCGGGTTGGTCGTATCTTCGGGATTACAAGAGGGCGTGGAGGATGAGCGGTGAGCGAGGAAGTGCTCCAAAGAGATCAAAAACGAGGTCTCGGGCTAACTGGAGTTAAAAGAAAAGGCGGCGTCAGACAATGGAAAGAAGTGGAGGGAGAGGAGAAGAAGAAATAGAAGAAAAGGAAGATAAGGACGAGGAGCAAGGGGAAGAGTTGTGGGCAAAGAAGCAAAAGAAGGACGAAGAGAAAAAGAGAAAAGGGAATAGACAAAAAATAAATAAATAACAGAAAAGAAAAAATAAAAAATATGATACAAATTAACACATTAACATTGGTCATCCATGTCAACACCAACCGACCAAAATTAGCAAAATGAATTAAATTGACACAATTGCAAAAAAAAAAAATATTTTTAAGATTGAAATGACATGATTATAATAAATTTATGACTTTTTTTGACAATTTTCCTGGCAGTGTAACCATGATGCATGTGAAATTCTCTCCATTCTCGTCCAATTTCGTAAATACAAGTTCTTTTTCCACAAACCTTTGTGGCGCCAGCCAAAATATAGTTCCAAGTCAGAAAGAAACAAAAGATTACGGAGGATTGGGAAAGCCATCAGATACCAGCAGAAAACAAGCAAAATACAGACTACAAAGCCCAACAAAACACCATCCAAGACATCATGCTGGGGCTGTACAAAACCCAAAACTGATTCAACAAGATCTAAAATTACAATATTTCAACCATCAATCCTTCTTAGATCAGGACTCAGAGGCAGCAGATACATTCCAATCATCAACTTCATCTTCAAGCTTGTACTTACTGAAGTGGCTGACCTTAAACTTCCACACCCCTTTGACAGGATCATACGACACAAACTCAGCACCTTGATCCTCAGCCTTCTTCTTGAGCATCTCCTTGTACTTCTCAATTTTAGGCCCTTCCGTCCACTGATGTCCAGTCTTCTTGTCAGAACATTTGATGTTAAGAAGTGTAACTTCAGCTGGCTTATTGAGACCTTGTCCAGTAGGAGGTTTCTTGTTGTCGTCCGGGTAAACAATCACCTCTCGGTTGTTAAACTGGACAAGGGCTTCAAGATCAAGCCGTCGAACATCAGTCTCACCCATGAACTTGATACTTCCATAACCATGCCGCCCCACGACGAAGTCCTTGACACGGCGGCAGAACCCTGGCTCAGCCCTTTCCTTCGCAGCCAGCTCCTGGATTCGAGGTTCAGTGTAGTAATCGGAGTGACGGAGCTTGGGCATTAGTGCCTCAATGTCTGCACCATGCTCATACACTATTGCAGCCTCACCAGCCCTGTGTCCATTGAGTGTCATTGAGGAGTCGCCTTTCAGAACAGAGTGATCATCATGGACTCCATTTGATTTGTGGCTACCTCTAACATGATCTGTTTGATCCTTCAAACGACCGTTTTCAAATGGACCTCCTGTTGCAAGTTGGAAATAATAATTAGGTCAATCATATAAAGGTCATCAGATCTGCAATATTAACCATGTTAATTTACAAATTTCGCAACTTCTAAATGAAACTATTTCTGCATATTTGCAAAACAGGAACATCTCTGTGATTAAAGCCGCCTCTGTGAGATTACTTTGTCATCCCGCATTATACTCAGGATTGTTAGAGAAAGTAGTATCAAACACAAAAAGTTGGCTTTGTTAGGAGAAGCTTTTCACTTATCAATAGAATAAGATGTTACTTCAAAAAAAAAAAAAAAAAAAAAAAAATATCATCCAATACTTACCCCACAGGACTTTGCTTTTGAGTAAAAATATATGTAAAATAATTTAAAAAAAAAAAAAAAAATCTAATTTGAAACATAAGAATATTGGAGTCCTTTGTCTATGATCTTACAATTTCCTCAGCAAAAGCTATAACCTCAAAAGTCAAAATACCCAAAGACTCGAATCAATTTCCTCAGGAAACTTGAACAGAAAAGGTGTCAGATGTAGAAAAGGCAAATGAACATAGACAATTGCATTGCGTTCACTTTTAAGTCCAGAATGATAAAACCAGAAGACACTAAAACAATAACCCAGAATAATGAATAATCAAGAAATATGGAAAAAGAGAGATGTATTCAAAGGGCTAGCTATATATTTTCACATCTTATATTTTGTAATAGTGTTAAGTTGTGTCACTGGAAACACTACTTTTGTACCATGCTATAAAACTTACAACATATATTCAGAATTGGGGTCAATCCGTGTCATTTTCAGGTTTGCTATAGAATCTTGTATAAACGTGTTAATTCTTGTCAAAAATTATTTAAAAAGAGATGAGTTATATAAAATCACTCTGTGAGGCACAGGGGGGTGACAAAAGCCAATTATATCCGAGCATCTTATGATGAAATTAAGATGTCGTCACAAGCAATGAAAATCACCAGTCATTATTTGTCGAATTTACAGAACTATACAGCAAGACCAAGACATAAGAATCTCACCGTTTTCCTGGGTGATACAAGATGTGTCCTCCAACGGAGATGGTTTTTGTGTGCTAGTTCTTGAAGGCCACTGCTCAGATGGACGGATAACCAGAGCCCTTGGATTTTCCCGAGGAATGAAAAGCGCATCAGCCTTTGGTGTGCTAGGTGTTTCTTCATCCTCACTAAAAAAGGGAACCTGGAACAGTGATACAAAAAGTGAGCTTTTCATTGTGGCACATGAGAAAAGAGTTATTGAGCAAAAGTGCATATTCCCAGCATTCCCTGGCCAAATAGAGAATAGCTCTGATATTGTCCCATCACTAGATCAATGTTCTAGAAAACATAACAAGTATAGCGCACATCAGTAAATTAATCCACTTTTACCTTCGGCACATCACTTTTAGGGTGATATTTCCTTACAGGCAACCTAATCCGTCTCTGCGACAAATGTCGGGATGTCAATAAAGAGGATATACGGACAGGAGCAGGTTTTTCCACCACCTAGACAACAGGATTTAAAAGATTAGATCACTTTTTACCAAAACAGTAGGCACAAAATTAGCAACTAAAATGGAAAGTAGTCTTCCATATTGAAGAAACCAACGAAGAAATTCAAACAGGTCAGCAAGCTCGTAACCATCACATGTAGCAAGATCATCTTTACTTACTGGCATGCTGGAAATTCCATATTGAATAGAAGAACTAGTCCCAGTTCGGCCAATTGATACTTGAGGCATCGCGGGAAGGGTTCCAAACGGATTAGTGACAGGAACTGGTTGCATGACAGCAGGGGTCAGGGCGGCCGACCTGTTGAGCATGGGCATCACATCATTAATTAATTGCACAGTGCAAAATCCCCTCTTACTGGCCAAAGAAGAATAAATAAGCAATGGAAAGAACCAAAAGATAAAACAACTCAATAATCAAAACACAGGTAGCACCAAATTGGGTGAGGTAAACCCAATGCAGTTATACAAATAAAGAGCAAGTATAGTGTAAAAGGACGCACGGATTTCCAAGGTTGCTCTGGCCAAAAATATTTTGGGTACCAAAACCACTGGAACCAGCTGACACCACAGAACAGAAATAAAATCAGCATAATATACATACAAATTCATCTATTGACACCAAAAGAAAAGACAGAAATAATTTAACAAACTCAAGTAACCTGTTTGTGTCTGACCCAAGTTGCCAAAGCCACCAAAAAGACCGGTTGTTTGTGCAGGTTGAGATGACTGAAAGGGAGTCGAGAAGGATTGCTGCAGATACAACATCAAATGTGATTAAAAGAGAAGAAAGGAACCCCACTAGACCCTCCTCTCCCTCCTCCCCCACCCCCCAAAAAAAAAAAAAAAAAAAAAAAAAAACTATAAGTTCACCTGAATATCAAAAGGAGGAGAAAAACTTAACAATTATACAAGAAGAAATAAAACTGCAAATAGCAGACACTACACGTAAGATGCTGCAATGAATTTTTATGAAAATCAACTTACATTTATTGGACTGAATCCAGCTGGAGTTGTAGAAGGAAGCTGCGAAGAAGTGCTTGAGAATAAACTTCCCCCAAACCCACCAGTATGTGTGCTGAACATGTTTGTTTGACCCAAGGAAGGAGTAGTTGTCTGAACAAAAGGAGATGCAGTCTGTCCAAAGAGAGATGCGGTCTGTCCAAAAGTAGCAGTGCTCTGTCCAAAGCCAGTCTGGCCAAAGGATGGCGTACTAGACGAAAATAATGGGGTGGACTGAGAGGTAAAAGAAGAGGCAAATGGAGAGCTCCCCATAGTCGGAGAACTATACACTGCTGGTGATGAACCAAACGCAGAAGGGCCTGATGTAGAAAAAATGGATGGAGATGAACCAGCACCAAATGCAGGAGTCGATCCAAACAAGGAAGGTCCAGTCGATGCAGCTGAAGAACTGAAAGGTGAAATGCTAGGTGTAGCCGAGGATCCAAACCCAGTACTGAAGGGTTTAGAAGCGAATGGATTGGAGGTTGTGTTGGAAGCAAAAGGAGATGATTGACCGAATGCTGGTGAAGGAGTTGAAGAAGAAGCACCGAAGCCAATAGCACCAGGGGATTGACCAGCAGGATTCGGTCCACCTAAAAATTATGTGTGGTTAGCATACAGTCAACGAAGCTAAAGCCAACACTTATATAAAAAGAACAGTCTGAGCGCTGCACCTTTATCTCCTGCTTGATAATCCTCCCATCTAAGCTCCTCATGGCTCTTATCCTTATATACAGGCATTGCCGATATTGACTCTAGCTTACCAGCACCTTGAGTCCCACTGCCATTATCTGCCTCAGTTGTTGGTGTGTAAGGAGCCACTCTACTTCCCCCACGCTGACCTCCAAAAGGTGACTGTCCAAAACCACTAGTTCCAAAAGTTGGTGTTGTGGCCTGGCCTCCTGCAAGAAAAATAATGTCAGGACCAAATCCTCATAATGAGACAGTACACTGCAGTGAAAATTATTCATAAGCTAATAGCAAGCCACGACCCAAAATCTGTAAGACCAGCCTTCTTTATTTTTTTTTTTTTTTTTAGGCAGGCTGGATATTTTAAGTGAGAACAGGGAAGACGATAGCAGTCCAAAACATTCCTGAAGCAAAATTAATTCATTCTACAAGACTCACCAATCTGGGATCCAAAAGGGGATGATGTAGCTCCAAATGGACTGCCACCAAATGCAGAGGTTGATTGGCCAAAAGCAGGAGAAGAGCCAAAACTGAAGGATGGACTACTAGAAGCCCCGAAGGCTGGAGTACTCGAAGCCCCGAAGGCCGGAGTACTCGAAGCCCCGAAGGCTGGAGTACTCGGAGCCCCGAAGGCAGGCGCACTTGATGCACCGAAGGCTGGAGCACTTGAAGCACCAAACATAGGAGAACTGGATGCGCCAAATGCAGGGGTAGTCGAAGATCCAAAAAGTGGTGCACTGGAAGTCCCAAAAGCTCCCCCAGTGCCGAACCCTGGGGTGCTTGATGAGCCAAATGCAGTGCCTGTGCTCCCAAATGGAGTGCTTGAACCAAAGGCAGGAGTGCTTGCTTGTCCAAAGGCAGATGTAGTAGCTCCAAATGAAGGGGTACTGGTAGAACCAAAGGCAGGAGTACTAGTACCACCAAATGCTGACTGACTTGATGCACCAAAAGTGGGGGAGGAACCAAAAACATTGCCCCCAAATCCTGGCTGCGACGGTTGACTTGTGCTTCCAAATGGACTTGTTTGAGGGGTCGAACCAAACCCACCAAAAGAAGGCTTTTGTCCAAAAAAAGAAGATCCTGTTCAAAAAGAAGACAGCTAGTGAAGAAAAATTCTCAGCTTGTAAGCCAGCTAAATAGAGAAACAACTGCACCTATACTTTGGAAAGAAAAATCCAAATTCAACTACTATTTCAGTAGGGAATATAACTCTTGAAGTACAATAGCCAGGTGACTGAGTATTGGAATATAGTAACAGGAAGAGAATTGTGACAAAATGAAGACTTCCACC
This sequence comes from Eucalyptus erythrocorys, assembly GCA_014182555.1. Lineage (NCBI taxonomy): Eukaryota > Viridiplantae > Streptophyta > Magnoliopsida > Myrtales > Myrtaceae > Eucalyptus > Eucalyptus erythrocorys. The sequence goes on along the minus strand of CM024600.1, from coordinate 35,197,523 downwards.
AAAGAAAGGTAAAAGGATTATCAATTGGGATGTAGACATTGATTGAATGAACCGACTAAAGTACTATAGATCCTGCTGCAATCAATGCCACTTAGGATAACTAGCATCAGAAAATATTAGGCAAGGTGCACGTGAAGCAGGCAGTTGAAACAAAATGCAAAGATATATTTGTTAAGCTCAAGGCTCGCTACAGTCATTTGCTAAACCATTCCAGAGCCGAATTATATACCTTAATGTACACAATGGGAGTTACTCACAGTGGATATAAGGAAAACAAATCCTCATCAACAAATAATTTGCAATGGTCCAATTCTAACAAGTCAACATTCTTTCAAGGCAAAGCTTAAAAAAACCTTATGCTCCAATTAAAACTAAAAAAATAATTTCTTGGACACATTTACAAATAACATTGTTCAACACTTTGCAAGCTTGAAGCCCTCATTTGTACTGAACAAATCCTCTCCTTTATGACTGTTTTTCAGCTTCCACAAAAGCATTAGTTGACACGGAGTCTATACATTCCACATTAAAAATCTTTTTACACTATGCTTGACCATCATTTTTTCAACTTTTGATCAAATGTCTTCATGACACGAATGATCATGAAAAAAAAGAACTTCAAAGCGTATCATAAAATGAACATGAGAAAAGGAAATTCTTTGGTATGAGATATTTAGTCAGAATAACACAGATGGAAACTGTTCAACTTGCATCCAATTAAGAATTTCGACCCTCATTTCCCTAAATGTATCACTGCGTTTCAAGGAAATCATGAAAGCAAATCACATGCGCAAATCATCTTATACAAGTTCTCATCGTGATTGCACTCATTTCATTCACGGGTACATGAAACATAAGAAACATGCGTGCCCTCCCTAAACCCTTGAGTTTCCTTGAGCTTCTGTGGCATTTTGCATTCCTAGAAGATCCTAATTGCACTTTAAATTTGATAAATCCGGCTATTTCAAATGTGGCATCTCCAAACCCACTAGTTCATTTTTCTACAAAAGAAACGTAACTTAAGTTGCTTGCCTTTGGCTTCTGCTCTATTTGAATGGCAGACCAACTACTATCATTCTCGCCCCTCAACTTACAAAGCCAAAAAAAACTCTGACTTATGGGATAGACCCAACATACTCCTCAACTTGTCCCATGATCTGTAGGAAAACTAGGCTATCAAAATCCAATTCCGAATATTCTTCCCACATCAAAGAAACAATGAGCACCCTAAGAAATGCCTATCTATAAGTTCACTCTCAGAGGTTCCTCATGATCCTGAGGGTAATAACTGATCACTTACCACCAAAAGCTGAGGAAGAGCTCCCAAAAGCCGGAGTTGATGATGCACCAAAAGCAGGTGTTGAAGTTCCAAAAGATGGTGAAGATGAAGCACCAAAGGCAGGCGTAGTAGAAAAAGGCGAAGAGGGTTGAGTAGCACCAAAAACACCAGTTGAAGTTCCACCAAACATGGAGCTCCCTGTTTGAGTGCCAAAAGGGTTTGGGCTACCAAAAGGTTTTGGGGCAAAAGGATTTGTGGGGTTACTTGCCTGCCCAAAGACGGATTGGGTCCCAAAAGGACTGCTAGATGATTGCCCAAAAGCTGTAAAAAGCATTCCAATTAACATAACCAAAGAAGGTGACAATAGAAGTAACACTATAAAACAAGATAAGCACAGAATCCTTGTTGCTAAAGTGTATATAGAAACAAATACACATGGCTCACAACAGACATTCAGTTGCCCTAGAATAAGTATCTTACAACACTATCTCCACAAGTAGGATTTTTATGTGTCCAGCCAGAAGGAAGGCATAGCAAATAAATCAGCAGTGTCACAATGATATGCAAAAGATGAAATATATTAACTAAGAAAAGTTCATGAAGAAAACACAGGTAACGCACTGCTGGATACTCGTGGCATACATAAGAGAAAAGCACTCCAAAAAATTCATCAGACAACAAAAGGTTGGAAATCGGCAATACGTAAATTAAGGAAGATGTCATAATCCATCACACGAGGGAACTTTCACGTCACACAAACTGACGAGAAATCCCTTAAAAAAAAAAAAAAAAAAAAAGAAGAAGAAGAAGAGAAAGCAGCATCATCACTAGGAATAGACATAGGCAATCCAAAAGAAAAAAAAAAAAATATATATATATATATATATATATATATATATCAACAGTTCAATCAAGCAATGTTCCCTGCTGAAGAAACTGGAAATCTAGAGGAAATACTCACGGTTCGTTCCGCTGAACATCCTCGCTGCGCGGTTCTCTACACAGGGCAACGTGTAAGGACTTCCGAAAGCCCCCAAGCCGGATCAGAAGCTGCAACATCATCCCGAAGAAATCAGCAAACACAGAGACCACGAAATCTTTCGCCTACCTATCGGCAATGAGCATAGACTAGAGATTCCACAGCTACGTACGGCGAAGCCAATGTCAATGCCAATGCGGCGAAAGAGATAACAGCTGAGGCCTGGCACTGACAGAGCCTTCAGCTCATCCGCCCCAACCGCCTATTAAACCCTAGGAAAACGCACACCGGGAAAGCAAAGAGAGAACGGCCGACGTGGAGAGGCAATCGGAACCCGGACGCCACCGGTCCCTTCCGCCGGGGACGAGCCAGCGAGCGCGTCGCGGATCCGATAGAGCTTAGGGCTCTTCACGAAAGCGAATCGCCCGAAACGACGAGAGACCGTGGCGGCGGCAACGGCCGCTAGGGTTTCCGGAGTTACCTCGATCGATCTGAAGCTGCGGCGGCGGCGGTGGCGGCGGCGGCGGCGGCACGGAAGGCGGAGAGAGACGCCGGACAGGGCGAAGAGGGGGCGGAGACGATGAGTGGAGCCTTGCGTGAGGACCGGGGGGCGGAGAAGAAAGCTTTAGGGGGAGGATTTTAATGAGCGCGTGCCGCGTAGCGCCCTCGCTTGGCGCGTCGTTTTGAAGCTACACGGGCTTTGCCAGCCTTCTGTCGTAGATGTGGCGCGATGATAATGGCTATTCTTGTCAGGACATTGATTTTGATTCCGTGCTTGGTAACTAATCAAAGATATCTCTAGAGAAAAAAAAAAAAAATGGGGTGGGGATCAGATTATATAAATTATATTTTAAAAAATTTATAATGCATAGTCCGTCCATAACATTATACAAGAAAGTTATTTATATAGATCGAATGTATCGAAAAGTACCTACTGATCTAAAAGAAGGTTGAAAAGGAAAATAAGAACTAGACTAAATGGAAAATAATTCTTTTACTATCGAGATTTATGGGCCTACTCCAACGCAGGAAATATTCACGGAATCTAAATAAGAAATCACCATTCGAATTGAAAATTAAACTATGCCGTTTAAATCGCCATTCAGTTAGTATAAATAACTATTTAATGTTTACAAGCCAGGGTGTTTAACAAGCATTTCGAAGTATCTTTCGATCAAATGATGGCCTTAGAAATGTTGAAAGCCTTAAGTAAATAGTAATCAATCTTCCTAAGTAGTACTTTTAGAATTCTAAAATTAGGATTAAAAATATCTTTATTTTTTTCTAAAACTATTCTCACTAATTCTTACATTTTTTGATTTTGCTGTTATACATTAATTAACATCAGGCAAATCAAATAATCGGCAATCATCGATAACTGGTCAGACCGCTAAAGTAGCCCTCCTTGTTATTGTATACCTCTTTACATGAGGACAGCTAGTGAGGGCTAGCAAAGGGCTGACGAGAGGCCAATGAGGCCGTGCGACCTAGTAAACATTGCCAAAGGTTGCCTAGCCTCGGGCGACCTTCACTTCAATCTCACGACTCTCGCCGGAGTCTTACAATCTCAAGCAGCCCTCGTCTTAGTTTCACAACGATTGCCCTAGGTTGAGCAACCTTAGTCGACAACCTGAGTCCTTACGCTCACGCGAAGGGTTTGAATTTTTTATAAAAAAATATAAAAAAAAAATGTAGCCAAAGCCCCTTGCAAAGGTTTTTTTTGCCAAACAGTACTTAACCCCGAAGTCCTTTTGCAAAGAGTTCTTACTAAACGTAATTTACATTTCCTACTAAGACTTTGGCTTTTCGACATTCAGATTACACCCAAAGCTTAATTTCGAAGTTAAATCAAACTCACCCATAAGCTTTGCATGTACTACATGGAATTAAAAGAAAACTTTATAATCTTTTGGCTCCATTTGTTTCATGCGGAATAAATGATCTGGAAAACAAAAATTGAATATTTGTATCACTTGAAATAATTAGTCACTGAAAAAACTTTTAATTATTAACAACAATTCATGTTTAAATATTTTTCATGAACGATGAAGATTATTTTTGTTCATTCGTTTAAATAAGCAACATAAATGATTGTTTTTAGAAAAAAAATATTTTACAAATTATTTATTTTTCACGAAACAAATGAAACCAAAGTGATTAAGAGATAGCTAAATGTATTACCATTATATGTGTCACTAAATTAATAATAGTTTTGGAAAATATTAAAATTTTAATGATGTGGTGTGTCACCACACAAGTATCCATATTCAAGCCAAGAACGTATTTTAGATGAATTAAACTATTATAAATACACCGTGAAAACGATATAAATCACTCCATATATCCTTTTGTGCACCGGTTGCTTTGATGGTCCCCGCGTGATTATGTATGTAAATGTTGAACAACTCATTTACGCTTGACACCACCTATCGTTTCCTCTTCAAGGCATCATTGTATCTTGGGTGGGTCGATACCCTCCATCGTAGTGTAATTTATCATAATTCTTAGAAATAAAAATACCCTAATTGCCAAAACTTGGCACAAATACAAAAGTGTTAAAATTTCCAAAAAATACACTTAAGTATCACTTAAACAAAAAATGGACACTTAAATGTTCGATGTTGTGAAATTGATCTATATGGGTTGCCGAATGTTCTTTTAGCAATCTCAATCCCAAAACAACGTCGACTTGCCCCCAAATTTGAATTTTAATATAAATATTAATTAAATTAAATTAAATTAAAAAACTAAATTAAAAAGCAGCAAATCAGTGAAGACTTTTTTTAAGTTTAATGCTTTAATTTAATTAATATTTATATTGAAAATCAAAATTTGGACCAAACGACATCGTTTTTGGACTTATTTAGCTAATCAAATAACATGAATATATATATATATATATATATATATATATTTTTTTTTTTTTTTTTTTTAAGAAATGCCACGTCTTTCAAAATTCTCGCCAAAAAAAATCACGGCAATTGTTTGGTCGAAAATTCTCGTTATTGACACTTAAGTATTCATTTCTTATCTCGATTTTGACACTTAAGTGTATTTTCGGAAAGTTTGGTACTTACGTATCCATCCATGCCTAGTTTTGGCATTTGAGATGTTCTTGACCTATTTTCATGACATAAAAAACACAAAACTTGACCGAACATACACCAAATACTTTTTTATATAAAAATTTAGATGATTCAAAATCTTTCGACCTCACAACAAGACACCAAGGATAGCTGTTATCTAACGACTAGAGCAAAACCATTGCCAAGTATCTTTAGAAGAATGGGCATTTGGTGAATGCTGAGGTGTTTGGGTACTTTTATTTTGGTATTTACATTTTGCAAAGGAGCTTTGAGGTGAAAAAGAGAAAGGAAAAAAAGAAAAGAAAAGGAAAAATGAGGAGAGGGAGTCGGGGGAAATGAGGAGGGGGAATGGCTGGGAGGTGGCCGGAGCGGTTGGTGGCTGTGGTAGGGGAGGCGGTGGGTCGCGGCCTCAGGCGACACCGCCTGGGTCGCGCGACCCACGTGACCGCCGTCCTGTGGGTCGCACGCGCGACCCACGTGACGGCAGTGGGGGAGGTAGATCTTGAAGCGAGAGGGGAACGGTAGCCGAGCTGGTGGCTGTGGTGGGGGAGGCGGTGGGTCGCGGCCCGACGCCGCCTAGGTTACGTGGGTCGCGGTCTCGGCGGCGTCGCCGGGTCGCGCGACCCGAGCGACGCCGCCTAAGACCGCGACCCACGCGACAGTAGTGCGTGGCGACGGCGGTGCGTGGGCGGCCGATCTGGCCGGCCGAGCACGGCTCAGCCCGTCGCGTGTCGCGCGACCCGGCGATGCCGCCGAGGCCGCGACCCACGCGACGGCGGTGCGTGGCGACGGCGGTGCGCGGCGAGCAGATCCGGCCGCTTGAGGTCCGCCGGGCGAGCTTCACCGTTGAAGCTTCAAGACCAACGAGGAACACGATGAACAGTGAATTTTTGAGGGTAAAACAGGAAAACGCATTTATCAGTGAGGGTAATATTGGAAGAAAAAAATTCATTAAAACCCCCCTCAGCATTCCGAAAATGCTGAATGCCCAAAGCAGGTCCCCACTTACTTTGGGCATTCAGCATTCTACAAGCATTTGGAATGCTAGCATTTGGCCAAGTATCCTCCAAATGCTTAATCAAACGCCTTCAAATTTTTCCCAAGGGGCTTTGGGCCGAAAGCCCCTTGGGAATGCTGAACCAAACGGGGCCTAAGGGTACGTTTGGCAACCAACTAAAAGTGAAAATTTTTATTCTTTTATTCCTGAAAGTATTTGAAATAAAAATCCGTTTGATAAATTTTTTGTTTTTGGGAATAAAATTATTCCCGGGTATAGATTTGGAGTAAAATCGAGAAGTAAAAGAAAAGTTGATTCTCTGTTCTCCGGAATAATTCTAGAATCAAGTCAACCCATTTTTTTCTTTTCTCTTCTTTTCTTTTTGTTCTTCTTCCTTCTCTCTTCTTCTTCCACCACGTTGCCGCCGTCGGTTGCCAGTGACTAGTTGGTTGAGATCCAGCGAGCTCGCTAGGCTAGGGCGAGGTCTGACGAGCTCGCTAGAGGCTTGCCCAACCATTAACAAGACTCAGCCTCGCTCGAGGCCAGGCGAGCCTCATTCGGGCCCCCTTTGGTCACCTGCGAGCTAAGCAAGGCTCACCCAGCCACTAATGAGCCTCACCTGGTCGAGCGGTGTCCAGGCTCAACTAAGCTAGGTTAGGCGACAAGGCGCGGCTAAACGAGGGCCAGCGACCTCATCGACCCCCGTTTGGTCGATCGCTAGCCTTAGGAATGCCAGCGACCAGCCAGAGCTTGAAGAAGAAGAAGGGAAATAAAAGAAAAGAAGAAGAAAAGTAAAAAAAAAAAAAAAAAAGGAAAATGATAAAATTATTTAAAAATTAAAAGCAAACAGTTTAGAGTAAAAATTTTGAGGACAAACCAAATGCGGTTCTATTCTGACAATAGAAATTTTGGATAATTACCGAATGCCTTAAAATACTTAAAAATTGTTTCCAATAGTAGAATTAAAAAAAATCATTTTTGATAAAAAATTATTTCCCGGAATAGAATGATTACCATACACACCATGAATCTACCAAAAAACAGTAAAAGTGCCCAAGTCGTGGCACTATCAACATCCATTCGACTCGAGAAAGAAGAAATAATGAGGAAGAGGAGAAGACTTCTTATCATTACCCCCATTTTATTTTATTTTTAAGTACGTTGCATAAACTTACAAGGACAAATGCACGTTACGAAAAAGAAACTAAAGACTTGATTGTCCAAAGGTTAACATATTGTCATCTCTCTATACACAAATTAGGTAAATTCAAAATTAACATCATCCCTACAGGGAAAGCTTTTGTCTCCAACCCACATACAGAAATGTGCACACATCCGGAAAGCATGAGTTTGGCCAAAGTATGATTGGGCAATCTTACATTTCATTAATTTGATTTTCGCATCTACAAAAAGCCATGACCCAATTTTTCAAAAAATATATTTCTATTTGAATAAATAGTGTCAGATGATGACTTTTTGGAAATACGATTGAACATATAGCAACATTCTTTATTCATTAAAAATTTAGATGATTAAATAGCTTTCAACCTTGCAAAAACACTACCTAACTTGCCCTAAGAAAGTTAATCTTGCAGAATTTGCCAATATCAATCTGTTAAAGAGCAAAATAAGTGCAAAAATCATTGAATTTGCCAAAAAAAAAAAAAAAAAAAAAAAAAAAGTGGAAGTGCCCAAGCGACATCACCATGAACAACATCTAATTCATAAAAGAAGAAAAGAAACAACTGGCAAAGGAGGAAGATGAGAAGATGTACACATATTTAAACACCTACGTTCTTATAATCACACATATTCCTATAAATGCAAAATGTGGAAAAATAATCTAAAGACATGTAAGAAGCTTGATTGTCCAAAAGTTGATGAAATATATTCTCATCTTCGTACACACAATTGTGTGTATCTCTTCAAAATTCATACTAACATCACAAGTGGGGAGGCCTTTGGTGCAAACCCGCACATAGAAGCATGCTAGATCCAAAAGGTACAAGTTTGGCCAAAGTATGATGGGAAATAAGCTTTCAATATTTCATTAATTCGAGTTTTGCATCAACGACATGCCCATGACTTAATTGTCCAAAAAATATAGTTTGGTTTTAAAAAAAAAAAAAATCAGCACGGTGAATTTTCAAAAATTGGACCAATGTCCAAATTTCAGTATAGATATCTTTCATTGAAGGCCTTGCTTGTCCTCTTTCAGGTCATCCAAGGTATTTTTACTCTTTCTTATCAGTTTTTTCCTGCAGCGGAGGTGTCACGCACCACCATTTTGTCTTTCGTTATGGACTTTTCAATTCTCAACTCGATGTGCTTTTCTAAATCCGATTAAACTAATCTCTTGGACCATGCTTCGTTCCGTTTTCCTCAAGTTTAGTGGTTTCATCAACAACTGCAACATCACCATGCCAAAAATGCAGACAGCCTTGACTAAAATGCGTGTCTACCTCTTATCTCTTTGTCTATTCCTTCACATATGCCTATTTGTCAAGGTGTTTCGATAAAGAATTTCTTTCCCTTGTTTTGCATTTTAGACAAGGCTTATAGATGTCTATGTCTTTGGCATGGTGTTGTTGTCGCAGTTGATGGAACCACCAGGGTAAATTTGAGGAAAGTAGAAAGAAAGCACAGTCTAAAAATCAATTAAATCAGACGATGAAAAGTATTGAAGAGTTGATAAAGAAAGACAAAATGGTAGTGCATAACAACTTGGCTGTGGCAAAAAATGAGGAAGAGACCGCCAAAAATAGAAATTGGAACTTAGGGGCAACTGTGGAGAGACGGATTTTAATATCATATCATGACTTGAGAAGGGCGACAAATTCCCCACCCCATTCCAATCCTGAACTTTTGGATGCAAATACAATCAGCCACCTTGTTAACTAAGTTAATCTACTCCCTTGTCTTCTTTAGAAGATGCAATCAAGAGTTGCTGTTTATGATTCTATCGCATTCATAACAATAACACAGATGCGAAGTACTGGTAGAAGCCTCATAACCTTTGAACCCAGTATCTTTAGATTATGTGCATTCAGCTCAACCTCAAAAGCAAGATCAAAAATTGTCTCTCACCGTCAATTTGACTACAATTATATCAAATGGTAGTTTTTTTAGGGTAAAAATCACATAGAAGTTCTTCTACGAGGTGAATCAAATGCACCACAGACTCCACACCCAAGCATTTGTTATATACCTAAAAATTTGACCTTGGACCAAATCTGAGTTGCCGATGATGTTAAAACAGTGAACTTAAATTAGAGATTAGGACAAGAAGTGATTTGTTTGTACGTGGGCAGCTTTGAAAAGGCACCTCATGGTCAAGATGGCTGCAGATCTAAGGATGGAGCTTCGTCATTACTGCTCATGGACATGCTTCCATCACAAGATAGCAATTTGAAGGTGACATAGGGAGGATAGTGTAGAGTGAAATTTTTAAATCTAGTTTGGATTTTAGTTACATCTCATGATCATACTGTTTTACTAAGATTAAACACTTCCAAAAAAAAAAGGGAGATGAGTCCCCATTCTTAGTCCTGAACTTTTGAGCACTCAAGTGATTGAAAATTTTTTGTGGCATTTAAGTGAGTGCCGCACATAATAATTATTTGTTGGGTCATTTTCCCTTTAACGTAGCAAGGTTGAGAACTTTCTACTTTAGAAGCATGTGGTGTGTGTTTGGTCCAATTTCCAAAAATTCTCCATCCTATTTTGTTTAAATCAAATTATATTTTTTGGACAATCAGGTCATGAGCTTTTCGTTGATGCAAAAATCAAATTAATAGAACTTTGAAATCTTATTCCCGATCATACTTTGGCTGAATTTATGTGTTTCGGATATGTGCATGCTTCTGTCTATGGGATTGCAACAAAAGTTTCCCCCGACCTATAATGATAGTATATATTTAGAAGATACCACACCATGTTGTGTATATGAAGTGACATATATTTCATTAACTTTTGAACAATAAAGCTTCATAGATGTGTTTAGATTTTTTTTTTTTTTTTTCCATAACATGCATTATAGGAATATGTGTGATGATAAGAACATTGGTTTTCAAATATATATACATCTTTTATGGGAGAAGAACACCTAAAGTGTCAACTCGGCGATGCTTGCTAAAAACCTGACGTGGTTTTATTTTATTAATAAAAGCAGTCTATGTGACTTACTGGAATATCCACTCAGCAATCATCGTCCTAAAACGTCAATTTGTCCAAATTTGATTTTTAATATAAATATTAATTAAATTAAAATTTAAAAACTATATATTTTTTTAAAAGCGGCAAACCAACGAGGGCCTCCACAACCCTCGTTGTCGCTACCCTACCATCGTCGAAAAAGGCTAGCGACCAACAACAATGGGGCAAGGGTCGATCGGGATTACCAAGCCCCAACTAATGGTTGACAACCCGGGTCAATTGCATGCAATCTAGGGCTAGGGGTCCTAGCCCTCACCTAGATCAAGTGAGGGCTAGTGCCCTTGCCCAAATAGGGCCAAGGGCCACCACTTGCTAGGGCGGGGTTGCCACCTAGCTCCATCACATCTAGCAACGGCCCTTGGCCCCTCTAGGCAAGGGCTAGTGACCCTCGCTCGATATGGGGGAAGGCCATGACCCCTCACCTATAGTCAGTTAAGGTCGCCGACCTTTGGCTAGAGCCCAACAACAGTGGAGCAGTAGCAGCAAGGGTCATGAAGGCCCTCACTTATTTTCTGCCTTTTTTAGTTTAGTTTTTTAATTACTATTTATATAAAAGTCAAATTTAGACCAAAATGATATCATTTTTTGCTTATCTAGCTACATGGATAAATTTTCTTTTCTTTTTTAAAGAAATGCCACATCATTTAAAATTATTGCCGGAAAAGTCACCTAAGTGTTTGATCGGAAATTCTCATTGTTGGCCTTTAAATATTCCATCTTATCCGATTTTGACACTTAAGTGTACTTTTTGCAAATTTTGACACTTACGTGTCCACTCATACTAGGTTTTGGCACTTGAGACATTCCTCTTCCTAATTCCTATACATGCTATGGCATGCAATATCTACTAAAATGATCTCTCGAAAAAGGGTTACTTATGGGATTGTAGAAGCTCTCCCCGCAATCTATCTTGACTCGTGGGTCGAGCCCATTAGTAGAATTAAGACTTGGTAGAATTCTGCTTTATTCTTTCTTTTGTTTAGACGTTTATGCTCCTCAATAAGAAGCAACATTTGTGTGCATGGAAGTTATACCGAGCATTCTTTGTCTGAGAATGTTGCAAATCCTCATGGCAGGGCAAGTTTTGCTTCTCTTGAATCTTCTTTTGGTTTGCAGGAACATCTTTGTTGTCGTTTGAGCGACCATCTTATATCTATGACGTCCATTTTACTGTTAAAGCTGTCAAACTAAAAGATCATTAGTCTGCCATTATTGACTCATAGGAACTAGATGCCTCAAGGGTTGCATGCTAGTGTGACTTACGTCCGCGAGAGAAGAGCAATGGAGCAGAAAGTGCATATTCCCGGTATCTTTGTGACCCAAGAAGAATAACTTGATATTGTCTCATCAGTGGATCAATGTTGTAGAATTTGTATAAGGTATATAGAGCATATCAAGTAAAGTGGATCCACTTTCACCCATGGCACATCACTATTAGGGTGGTCTTTCCTTACAGGCAACCTAATCCGCCTCTACGACAAAACGTCGAGATATCCATAAAGAGGATATACAAATAGATGCAGGTCTTTCCACCACCTAAACGAGAGGATTTAAAAGATTGAATCACTTTTTCTACATAGCATCCAATTACATGAAACAAGCACAAGAAATGCAACCAAGTGGATCGGATTGTAGTCTCTCACACTACAGAAGTCAACAAAGGAATTCAAATGGGTCGAACAAGCTATTAATCATCTCAGGTAAGATAGCAAGATTATCTTTATTTACTGGCATGGTTGAACTAGTCCGAGTTCGGCCAATTGATACTCAAGGCATCACAAGAAGGGTTCCAAGTGGGTTAGTAATAGGAACCGATTGCATGATGGTAGGGATTAGGTTGACCAACCTGTTGAGCATGGGCACCTCAACAAAGTCATACAAATAAAAGGTAAGTATAGGGGTCACGCAAACTTCTGACGTTGCTCTATTCAAAAATATTTTGGGTGCCAAAGCCGCTAATACCAATTGACACCACTAAATAGATATAAAACTAGCATCATAATGTCACACTCCCAACTTTACAAGAACAGGGGCCATGTGTCACGGGCTTATCGATCTCGCGTTCCCTTTGCTCGTGCGGCCTTAGGAATTTCTTCCCAAGTCAACCTTCCTCACACTCACTCACAAGGATTGTAGAGAGAGAAACTCTTTCTAGAGAGAGAAGCTCTGGGTTTTGTATTGCTTGTGAATGAGATGCTTTACAAGGAGGGAGGACCCCTTTATATACAAGTACAAGGTAAACCGTATCCGTAGATCTCCCTAGATCTAACGGTGGAGATTGGATCTCCTCAACTACCATCTACCCACATTAACTCCCGGCTACCATCTACCAGCTACTCGCATTTATATTGTATGCGTACAAATACCGTATAAATACCGTATACCCCAGGAGTATTCTAAAAGACTCGAGAATGCATTAAGTCCCGAGGTCTAAGCCGAGGGTCATTTGGGTCACGGCCTTTGTTTAGAACCCTCTTGGATCGGGCTTTCGCTGGGCCGTGACATTCTCCCCCACCACCCTAATCGGGCGACGCCCTCGTCGCGTCTTCAGCATGAAAAGCGTCGATTTCCTTCTGGAATTGCCAAAGACTCTCCGCGGGCTCCCAACTAGCTTCACTCTCCGGAAGACCCTTCCATCGGATCAAATACTCCCGCTTTGGCGCGCAATACCGCTTCCGTATGACTCGGTCCGCCATGATGCACTCGACCTCCCGATCATACGAGGTTTTTGCCCCCGAGCGGTGCCCGTTGTGACTTCCCACGATCCGAATCTTCCTCATCAACCTGGAAAGGTTTAAGCATACTCACATGGAAAACCGGATGTACCTTTAGTTTCGGTGGTAACTACAGTTTGTATGCCACCTTCCCAACCCGTTGTAGCACCCGAAACGGTCCTTCATAGCGGCGGATCAATCCTTTGTGCACGTCCTTGTAGCGAAGAACCGCGTGTAGCTCGCCAACACTTGGTCTCCTACTTGGAACTCCACGTGCCGCCGCTTCTTGTCGGCCCATTTCTTCATGCGTTTTGATGCCTTGTGCGAGACACGCCCTTGCCAAGTCGGCTTGCTCTTGCCAATCCTTGGCGAATTTGTATGCGGGCGGACTACTTCCCCGATAACCCGAAGCAATAGCGCTAGGGGTATTCGGTTGTTGCCCGGTCGCAATCTCGAACGGGCTTTGGCCGGTTGATTCACTCCGCTGCAGGTTATAGGAGAATTGGGCTACGTCTATCAATTTGGCCCAATTCACTTGCGTTGTGCTCACATAGTGCCGAAGGTAGATCTCCAAGAGTGCATTGACCCGCTCCGTCTGACCGTCGGTTTGGGGATGCAAACTTGTTGACATGTTCAGCTCCGACCCCAAAGAAATTGAATAACTCGGACCGAAACGCCCGTGAATCGAGGATCACGATCACTCACGATCATTTGTGGTACGCCCCAAGATTTGACCACGTGCTTCATGAACAGCCTTGGCCGCCTCTTCAGCCGGCAATCTTTAGTTGCTGGCACGAAAGTCGCATACTTGGAGAATCTATCCACCACGACCATGAGAGTCCGACACCCTTCGGACTTTGGCAAGTTAACAATAAAGTCCATGGAGACACTTTCCCATGGACGAGTTGGAACGGGAAGCGGCTCCAACAACCCCGGCGACGACCGTTGTTCCAACTTGTCTTGCTGGCATACCAAGCAAGTCTTCACATACGCCTCCATGTCGTCGCGCATTTGAGGCCGTAAATACCTATCTTCGACGAGGGCCAATGTGCGGTGGATCCCCGGATGACCCGCCCACTTCGAGTCGTGGCACTCGCGCAAGATCTCCTTCCTTATCTTCCCATGAAATGGCACATATAAACGTCTTCTCTTGGTGTAAAGGAGCTCGTCCTCACACCAAAATTGTCGGGTCTTGCCCTCCTTAGCATACCCGATGAGGGCTTGGGCTCTTGGATCATGCTTTAGCCCATCCCTTATGCGGTCGACCCAAGTACAACTCGGTCGACTTATTGAGCTACTCATGAGCTCCATCTTCCGACTTAGCGCGTCCGCCACGGAGTTGGCCTTCCCCGGCTTGTACTCCATTGTGTAGTCGAACTCCGCCAAGAAGTCTTGCCAACGAGCTTGCTTCGGACTCAGCTTCTTTTGGGTTTGAAAGTAGCTCGTGGCGACGTTGTCCGTCCTCACGACGAACTTGGATCCTAGGAGATAATGTCTCCATATCCGAAGGCAATGAACCACCGCGGTCATCTCCTTCTCTTGAACAGTATACCGTCACTCGGTATCGTTCAACTTCCGGGATTCATATGCTACTGGATGGCCTTCCTGCATAAGCACACCACCAATAGCATAATCCGAGGCGTCGCTTTTCTACCTCGTAAGGTTTGGTGTGGTCGGGCAAGCACTAACACCGGCTTCCTCGGTCATGGCCTTCTTCAATCGATCGAACGCCTTTTGACACCGATCCGTCCACTCCCACGACTTCTCCTTCTTCAATAGGTCCGTGAGTGGCACGGTGATGCTCGAGTAGTTCCGGATGAAGCGCCGATAGTAGTTGATGAGGCCCAAGAATGACCTCAACCCCGTCACCTTGTTGGCGGCTCCCATTCGACGATCGATTGGATTTTGGCCTTGTCCATCCGCACTTGTCCACCCCGATGATGTGCCCCAAGAACGGGACTTCCTCTTGGGCGAAGGCACACTTCTCGCGCTTGACATATAGCTCGTTCTCGCGCAAGACTTGGAAGACTTGCCTTAGATGTTCGACATGCTCTTCCAACGTCTGGCTATAGACTACAATGTCATCTAGGTAAACCACTACAAATCGATCTAGGAAAGGGTGGAGTACCTTGTTCATCATTGTGCAGAAAGTGGCCGGAGCGTTGGTCAAGCCGAACGGCATTACGAGGAACTCGTAGGATCCATACCGCGTCACACATGCGGTCTTCGGCTCGTCCCCTTCAGCGATCCGAACTTGATAGTAGCCCGATCGAAGATCCAGCTTGAAAACCACTTAGCTCCTCCAAGTTGGTCGAAGAGATCCGCAATGAGCGGGATCGGGTACTTGTTCTTCACGCTTAATTTGTTCGGCGCCCGATAATCAATGCACATCCGGAGTGATCCATCATGCTTCTTTTGGAATAGGATCGGGCGCACCGAACGGACTTTTGACGGCCGAATGTATCCCGCATCGAGCAGCTCCTTGAGTTGCCTCCTCAATTCTTCTAGCTCGGGGGGTGCCATGCGATATGGCGCCATGGCGGGCGGTCGAGCATCAGGCACCAGCTCGATCCGGTGATCCACCTCTCTCTTGGGTGGTAGTTTCTTTGGCAACTCGGAGGGCATCACGTCCTTGAACGAGTCGAGGGCTTGGGCCACCTCCAGCGGAATTTCCTTCCCATCGCCCTTGACGTCCTCGGTCTTCAAGGCCGCTAGGAAGGTCACCTCACCCTTCCTAACCCCTTTAGTGAGTTGCATGGCCGATATCATCTTTCGATTCCGATCCGATTCACGGTGGACCGGAATCATGCATTGACAACGTTTGTCTAATACGCATATGCATTCGGCGAAGGGCAAAATAACAAAGATGGATCTTATCTAGGAATTTAATCCCAATGACAAAGTCATAGTCGTCAAGGGAATTACCTCTAGTATTTCCTTGCTTTTCCATTGCCCCAGTTGTAGCTCCACATCCCTTGCGACACCGATTGCAGGGATCTCCTTGGAGTTTACCGTCTTGAGCCAACCAGCTCCCCTCTCAACTCGTAGGTTGAGTTTCTTGGCGACTTGTTCCGAGATGAAGAGGTCGGAAGCTCCCGTGTCCACGAGCGCACTCATCGTGGATTCTCCGATCCTCAAGTCCGCAAACATGAGCCCCTTGGACTCCTTTTCCTTCTTCGATTTGATCAAGCTAAGGAGGCGCAGGGAACCCAATCGCGATTCCTCCTTTGGCTCATCTTCTTTGCATAAGGCGGCCAACTTGGCCTTGTTCGGGCAATCTCGAGCCATATGTGGATCATCACAAAAGAAGCACTTATAAGAGCGTACCTTCCTTTGTCCTCCCCCACTCGACTCAGCATGAGTTTTGTGAGTGTTGGCCGGTGGTCTTCCTCCAGTCGGGCGGTTGAATCTCCCCCGATCTCCCCCACCAGTGGCCTTGTCCCTTGAACGATTGTCCGATCGAGACGTGGAAGGCGCCTTATATTCCATGAGTGACTCGGCCTACGCCATGGCCGTAGTGAGGTCTGCCACGTTGTACCGCTTCAGCTCTTGCTTTGTCCATGACTTGAGACCGCTCATGAACTGGTGGAACGCTTCGACTTCATTCATCGAGGGGATTTGGAGTAGCAACTCCGAGAACCGCTTGATGTAGTCGCACACTCCACCCTTTTGCTCGAGACGTTTTAGCTCGTCGCGAGCTTCCTCTTCCGCATAAGCGGGGAAGTAGTTTCGTCAGAACTCCTCGACGAATCCATTCCATGTCGTGATAGGATTCCCACACCTATCATCCGTACGACGACGCCACCACAACAATGCACTATCAACTAAATACATTGAAGCAAGAGTGTTTACCCGTGTTTGGTCGTCGTTGATTCCCATGGCTTGGAAGTATCTCTCCATATACCAAAGGAAGTTGTCCACATCTTTGGCCACCCGTGAGCCTTTGAACTCTTTTTGGCTTCGGCGTGTCCACTCGTGGACTTTGCACGGTGATCACCCCGTTCACACGTGCATTCTCCGTCTCGGCGAGCTTCCCTTGAGCTCGTCAATCTCCGCGCGCATGGCCGCCGTCATGGTCTCCTAGGGCTCGTACGTTGGGCGAGTTCCTCCCCGCAAGGTCCCCAAGAACTCATGTCGGAGCTCTCCCATGCTGGTTTTGAGCTCTTGCACCTCAAAGAACAAGCTCCTCCCCCTTCCAAATCCACTCCATCCACGGTGCAGGGTCGGGTCGTCGACCGATCCTTGGACATCGGTGACGAACAATTCCAGCTTCGTCATGCGATGCACAAGATCCCCATCGGATCCCTTGAACTCGAGTTCCCACGGCTCTTCTTTCCCTTGGCAAAGCACCTTTGTCGGCGTTCCGCCCACGATCGCCGTTAGCCACCACCCATGACCAGCCCCTCATTGGATTGTGGATCGCCCATTGTGCTTGCGCTTGGAAGAACTTTAGCTCGATACCACTTGTCACGGGCTTATCGATCTCGCGTTCCCTTTGCCCGTGCGGCCTTAGGAATTTCTTCCCAAGTCGCCTTCCTCACACTCACTCACAAGGATTGTAGAGAGAGAAACTCTTTCTAGAGAGAGAAGCTCTGGGTTTTGTATTGCTTGTGAATGAGATGCTTTACAAGGGAGGGGAGGACCCCTTTATATACAAGTACAAGGTAAACCGTATCCGTAGATCTCCCCTAGATCTAACGGTGGAGATTGGATCTCCTCAACTACCATCTACCCACATTAACTCCCGCTACCATCTACCACTACTCGCATTTATATTGTATGCGTACAAATACCGTATAAATACCGTATACCCCAGAGTATTCTAGAAGACTCGAGAATGCATTAAGTCCCGAGGTCTAAGCCGAGGGTCATTTGGGTCACGGCCTTTGTTTAGAACCCTCTTGGATCGGGCTTTTGCTTGGGCCGTGACACATGACTCACCCATTCTTTCATCCAAAGGATACAGTTTTAAATGTAATCATAACTCAACCTAATACCAAGATATATATAAACATATCCATATATACATATATATATATATATATGAATTAAAAAAAAAAAAAAAAAGTCATCTCATTATAATACGAGAGTTTTCACAATCCATCTAAAAGATGTATATACATCTCCAATGAATAACTAACTTAAAAATATTATGCTATGTGTTTCGTTGAGGAACCTGAAAAGCAAATAAGCTAAATGGAATAAGCAACCACAACCTAGTGAATTTAAGCAGATTAAACATTCAAGATGTATCTTCATAAACTGATGTCAAACGCACCAAATCTAAATCCATAATACAATATGCATGAAATATCAAAAGAGAGTGATATTTTTCCAGTAAAATTTTTTACGTATAATATCAACAATCAATGATTTATTCATTGATCAATTTCAATTAAATTAACATCAGTGGTCCATTCTATTGAATAATCTATCACTTCCTTGGTTAGGTTTCCGCCTATATTACCAAGTGGTTTGCCCATAAGTACGTCCTAATAATAGTATTCATATTTACCCCTAATAGGCTCTAATCATAGCAACATGACCATGAACTATCAACCTCAATCTCCAATAATCCACAATAAAAAATTGAAAACCATCTCAAAACATAAGTTTACTAACCAAATCATACAACTTTTTGTCACTATTCAATAAACACTAAAGTACCTTTCATAAACCATATTCATAAATCATGACCATTTCATAAAATCAAACAATAACTAAAAGATATCTTACCAAACGGCAATAAATGCTCGATCTAGTTTTATACAATAAAATTGTTATTTCATAACTCGTAATATATCTAATTCATATTGCTTTTGAAATGTGAATTTACAACTCAAAAAATAGATAATACCACTCACCTAGAAAAGCTGAAAATCAACCTACGAAGGTTATTCGAGTTGGCACACTAGAATTCCTATCAATTAATTGAAAAATGATATCAAAATCGAAGTAATACTTTACTCTAACAAACGACACTACTAAAATATGCTTATCTGTTGATAAAATGACTTTTGCGCACTAGCGAAGAAACTCATTTTTAGTGAACATTCATCTTTGTTTGTAGCAAATGTTCCTCTTTGTCCCTTGAGCATATTATTTGTTACACATGCGACTTCGAAATTTTGTTCTGGTCAAACCTTAATTTGGAGTCGATTTTCATCAAACCACATAGCTCCACAACGTCCTTATCTATCATTTCCATATAAATCTAAAACTTAATAACTCCAAAATCAGACTCCATAGCTCAAAATTCACATAACTCCAAATTTACGATCTAACTTCAAAAATTACTCTAATTAGACGAATAATGAGCTTGAGTACTTACCAACCGTTGTAATTCGAAGTTGATTCGGTTTGTCAAGGTGTCCGGATGGGCTACATGTGAAAATTTTTCTCTCTCCTCTCTTTTCCCATTTTCTCTTCTTCATGGACAAGCTCACTCTCTTTTTCCCTTGTTTTTGTCACCGCTTCAATGACTTCAAGCTTCTTCTTTTCCTCTCTCTATACTTCAATGCATAATTCTGTTGAAGAACAAAGGAAAATGGGCTAGGGCTTAAGTCTTAGGAACATGGGCTTGGCTTTGAGCCCATCTATTACACAACATACAAATTCATCTACTTTTCCTCTCTTTATACTTCAATGCACAATTCTGTTGAAGAACAAAGGAAAATGGGATGGGGCTTAAGTCTTAGGAACATGGGCTTGGGCTTTGAGCCCATCTATTACACAACATACAAATTCATCTATTGACCCCCTAAAAGGAGAGAGTGGGAGAGAGAGAGAGAGAGATCCGCAATTCAATGAACTTGAGTAACCTGTTTGTGTCTAACCCAAGTTGCAACCACCAAAAGGACTGGTTACTCAGCAGGTTGAGATGATTGAAAGAGGGTAGCAAAGGCGGGGGCTAGGGATGCAGCATCACATGCCATTGAAAGAGAAGAAGTGAACCCCACTCCACCCTACTCTCCAAAAAAACAAAGATTATAAGTTGACCTTATTCAGAACAAGTCCAAGCCTAATAAAGTATCTAGAAAGGAAATTGCAAGTACGCAATAAGAAACAAAACTACAAAGAGGAGCAACTACAAGTATAATGATTGGATGAATTTAACTTGAGATTAACTTACATCTATTTGACTGAATCCAGCCAGAGTTGTAGAAGGAAACAGTGAAGAAGTGCTTGAAAATATACTTCCCCCAAACCTACTGGTAAGTGTGCGGAACATATTTGGTTGACTTAAGGAATGAGCTATTCTCTGACCAAAAGGAGATGCAGTTTGTCCAAAGAGAGACATAATTGGTCCAAAAGTAGAAGTGCTCTGTCCAAAGGCAGAGCCACTCTGGCCAAAGGACGGTGTGGTAGATGAAATTAATGGGGAGGACTGAGAGCTTAAGCTAGAGCCGAATGAAGTGCTTGCCATAGTTGAAGTGAAAACTGATAGTGATGAACCAAATGTAGAAGGGCCTGATGTAGAAAATATGCATGAAGATGAACTGGCACCAAAGACAAGAGTTTGAGTTGATCCAAGGAAGTGAGGTGTAGTTGATGCCGTTGATGAACTGAAAGGAGAAATACTAGGTGTAGGCAAGGATCCAAACCCTGTACAACCGAAGGGTACAGAAGAAGCAAATGGATTGGTGGCTATGGTGGAAGCAAAAGAAGATGATTGACCAAATGCTGGTGAAAGAGTTGAAAGAGGTGCACTGAAGCCAATAGCACCAGCAGACTAACCAGCAAAATTCGGACCACCTGAGAATCATGCCAAGTAAGCACACAGCCAATGCAGCTAAAGCCAAAACTTAAATAGAACATTTTAAGGGTCGCACCTTTTTCTCTCGATTGATAATCCTCCCATCTCAGCTCCTCATGACTCTTATCTTTATATACAGGCATTGCCGATAGTGACCCTAGCTTTTCAGCTGGCTCAATTGCACTGCCACTATAAGCCTCAATTGTCGATATATATGAAGCCACTCTACTTCCCCAACGCTGTCAAAAACGTAACCCCCCAAAACTACTACTTTCAGAATTTGGCATTGTGGCTAGGGCTCTTGCATCACAAATAACGTGAAAAGACCAAATTTTCCAATGAGGTATTGTTGCCTGGGCTCCTGCATAACAAATATTGTAAAAAGATCAAATTTTCCAATGAGCTAACACACCGCAATGGCTATAAATAGCAAGCCACGAGATAAAATCTAATAGATCATTTTTTTTTTTTTTTTAGCTGGATATTCCAAGTGGAAAAAGGGAAGATAATAGAAGCACCCAATATAGGAGCATCGGATGAGCCAAATGCAGGGGTAGTCGAAGATCCAAAAAGTGGTGCGCTGGAAGTCCCAAAAGCTCCCCCAGTGCTAACCCCGAGGCGGTTGATGAGCCAAATGCAGTCCCCATGCTACCAAACAGAGTGCTTGAACCAAAGGCAGGAGTGCTTGCTTGTCCAAAGGCAGGTGTAGTAGCTCCAAATGAAGGGGTATTGGTAGAACGAACGATAGGAGTACTAGTATCGCTAAGTGCTAACTGACTTGATGCACTAAAGGTGGGGGAGGAACCAAAAACAGTGCCCCCAAATGCTGGCTGTGATGGTTGACTTGTACAGGAACTAAAAACATTGCCCTCAAATGCTGGTTGTGATGGTTGACTTGTACAGGAACCAAAAATGTTGCCCTCAAATGCTGGCTGCGATGGTTGACTTGTGCTTCCAAACGGACTTGTTTGAGGGGTTGAACCAAACCCATCAAAAGATGGCTTTTGTCCAGAAAAAGAAGATCCTATTCAAAAAGAAGACTACTAGTGAAGAAAAATTCTCAACTTGTGAGCCAAATAAATGCAGAAACAGCTGCATTTATACTTTGGAAAGAAAACAAATCCAAATTCGACAACAATTTCGGTAGGGAATATAACTCTCGAAGTACAATAACCAGGCGACTGAGTATTGGAGTAGAGGAACGGAAGAGAATTGTGACCAAAATATAAACCTCCACCAAAGGAAGGTAAAAGGATTATCAATTGGCAAGTAGACATTAATTGAATGAACCAATTAAGGTACTATAGATCCTATTGCAATCAATGCCACTTAAGATAACTAGCATAAGAAAATATTAGGCAAGGTGCATGCGAAGCAGACAGTTGAAACTAAATTCAAAATTATTTTTGTCAAGCTCAGGACTAGCTACAATCAATTGCTTATCTTTCCAGAACTGAATTATGTACCTTAATGTAACACAATAGGAGTTGGCATTCCAATCTAGACAACTGTCCAGTACTTACAGTGGATGAAAGGAGAAAAAATCCTCATGAACGAATAATTTGCAATAGTCCAATTCTAACAAGTCAACATTCTTTCAAGGCAAAGCTTAAAAAAGAGAGAGAGAGAGAGAGAGAGAAAGAAAGAAAGAAAGAAAACCTTATGCTCCAATGAAAACTCAACAAAAGTTTTCTTCCCCTTGGACACATTTAGTAGTAACATTGTTCAACACTTTGCAAGCTTGAAGCCTCCTTTGTACTGAATAAATGCTCTTCTTTATGATTGTTTTTCAACTTCCACAAAAGCATTAGTTAATCTAGAGTTTGTACATGGACATTAGGAATTTTTTACCACTATGCTTGAACTATCATTTTTTCAACTTTTGATCAAACGTCATCATGACACAAATGATCATGATAAAAAGAAAACTTCAAAGCATACCATACAATGAACATGAGAAAATAAAATATTTGGAATGAGATATTTAGTCCGAATGACATAAATGGAAACTGTTTAACTTGCGTCCAGTTAAGAATTTCGACCCTCATGTCACTAAATTTATTGCCACATGTTAGGGAAATCATGTAAGCAGATCACATGTCCAAATCATCTTAGATAAATTCTCACCGTGATCGCATTCCTTTCATTCACAGGTACATAAAACATAAGAAACGTGCTTGCCCTCCCTAGACCCTAGAATTTCCTTGAGCCTCTGCGACATTTTGCATTCCTAGAAGATCCTAATTGCACTTTAAATTTCCTAAATCCGGTGGCATCTCCAAACCCACTAATTCACCTTTCTACAAAAGAAACATTACTTAAGTTGCCTGCCTTTTGGCTTCTGCTCTATTTGAATGGCAGACCGACTACTATCATTCTCGCCTTTCAACTTGCCAAGCAAAAAGAAAAAGAAAAAGAAAACTCGAGTTATAGGATAAATTCAACATACTCTTCAACTTGTCCCATGATCTATTGGGAAACTAGGCTATCAAAATCCAATTCCAAATATTCTTCCCATATCAAAGAAACAACGAGCGCCCTATCAAATGCCTTTTTTTTTTTGGGCAGGCTATATATTCCAAGTGAGAACTAGTAAGACGATACTAGTCCAAAACAATCCTGAAGCAAAATTAATTCATTTTACAAGACTCACCAATCTGGGATCCAAAAGGGGATGATGTAGCTCCAAATGGACTGCCACCAGATGCAAAGGTTGATTGGCCAAAAGCAGGACAAGAACCAAAACTGAATAATGGAGCAATGGAAGCCTCGAAGGTTGGAGTACTGGAAGCACCGAAGGCTGGCGCACTTGATGCACTGAAGGCTGGAGCACTTGAAGCACCCAATATAGGAGCACTGGATGCGCCAAATGCAAGGGCAGTCGAAGATTTAAAAAGTGGTGCACTAGAAGTCACAAAAGCTCCCCTAGTGTAGAGCCCTGGGGTGGTTGATGAGCCAAATGCACTGCCTATGCTCCCAAATGGAGTGCTTGAACCAAAGACAGGAGTGCTTGCTCGTCCAAAGGGAGATGTAGTAGCTCCAAATGAAGGGGTACTGGTAGAACCAAAGGCAGGAGTACTAGTATCACCAAATGCTGACTAACTTGATGCACCAAAAGTGGAGGAGGAAGCAAAAACATTGCCCCCAAATGCTGGCTGTGATAGCTGACTTGTGCTTCCAAATGGACTTGTTTGAGGGGTCAAACCAAACCCACCAAAAGAAAGCTTTTGTCCATAATAAGAATTTCCTGTTCAAAAAGAAGACTGCTAGTCAAGAAAAATTCTCAGCTTGTAAGCCAAATAAATGGAGAAACAACTACACTTATACTTTGGAAAGAAAAAATCCAAATTCGACTACTATTTCAGTAGGGAATATAACTCTTGAAGTACAATAGCGAGGTAACTAAGCATTGGAATATAGGAACTGGAAGAGAATTGTGACTAAAATGAAAACTTCCCCCAAAGAAAGGTAAAAAGATTATCAATTGGGTAGTAGACATTGATTGAATGAACTGATCAAAGTACTATAGATCCTACCACAATCAATGCCACTTAGGATAAGTAGTGTCAGAAAATATTAAGCAAGGTGCATGTGAAGCAGGCAGTTGAAACAAAATTCAATATTATATTTGTTAAGCTCAAGGCTAGCTACAGTCATTTGCTTAACTATTCAAAGCCGAATTATATACCTTAAAGTACACAAAGGGAGTTACTCACAATGGACATAAGGAAAACAAATCCTTATAAACAAATAATTTGCAATGGTCCAATTCTAACAAGTCAACATTTATTTCAAGGCAAAGCTTTAAAAAAAAAAAAAAAAAACAAGAATTTCTTGGACACATTTAGGAATAAAATTGTTCAACACTTTGCAAGCTTGAGGCCCTCATTCGTACTGAACAAATCCTCTCCTTTATGACTGTTTTTCAGCTTCCACAAAAGCATTAGTTGACACGAAGTCTGTACATTCCACATTAAGAATTTTTTACCACTATGCTTGACCATTGTTTTTTCAACTTTTGATCAAATGTGGTCATGATACGAATGATCATGAGAAAAAAGAACTTCAAAGCATCTTATAAAATATACATGAGAAAAGGAAATTCTTTGGTATGAGATATTTAGTCTGAATGACACAGATGGAAACTATTCAATTTGTGTCCAATTAAGAATTTCAATCCTCATGTCTCCAAATGTATCACCATGCTTCAAGGAAATCATGAAAGCATATCACATGCATCTTAGACAAGTTCTCATCGTGATTGCGCTCATTTCATTCACGGGTACATGAAACATAAGAAACATGCCTGCCCTCCCTAAACCTTTGAGTCTCCTTGAGCTTCTATGGCATTTTGCATTCCTAGAAGATCCTAATTGCACTTTAAATTTGATAAATCCGGCTGATTCAAATGTGGCATCTCCAAACCCACTAGTTCACCTTTCTAGAAAAGAAACATAACTTAGGTTGCTTGCCTTTTGGCTTCCGCTCTATTTGAATGGCAGACCAACTACTATCACTCTCGCCTCTCAACTTGCCAAGCAGAAAAAACTCTGACTTATGGGATAAATCCAACATACTCCTCAACTTGTCCCATGATCTGTAGGAAAACTAGGCTATCAAAATCCACTTCCAAATATTCTTCCCATATCAAAGAAACAATGAGCACCCTATCAAATGCCTATCTATAAGTTCACTCTCAGAGGTTCCTCGTGATCATGAGGGTAATAACTAATTACTTACCACCAAAAGCTGAGGAAGAGCTCCCAAAAGCGGGAGTTGATGATGCACCAAAAGCGGGTGTTGAAGTTCCAAAAGACGGTGAAGATGAAGCACCAAAGGCAGGCGTAGTAGAACAAGGCGAAGGGGGTTGAGTAGCACTAAAAACACTAGTTCAAGTTCCACCAAACATGGAGATCCCGGTTTAAGTGCCAAAAGGATTTGGGCTACCAAAATGTTTTGGGGCAAAAGGATTGGTTGAGTTACTTGCCTGCCCAAAGACTGATTAGGTCCAAAAAGGACTGCTAGATGATTGC
The DNA here is from genome assembly GCA_014182555.1 of Eucalyptus erythrocorys. NCBI lineage: Eukaryota > Viridiplantae > Streptophyta > Magnoliopsida > Myrtales > Myrtaceae > Eucalyptus > Eucalyptus erythrocorys. The sequence continues at coordinate 35,171,464 of CM024600.1, read as the reverse complement.
CCAAAAGCTGTAACAAGCATTCCAATTAACATAACCAAAGAAGGTGACAATAGAAGTAACACTATAAAACAAGATAAGCACACAATCCTTGTCGCTAAAGTGTATAAAGAAACAAATACCCATGGCCCGAAAAAGACATTCAGTTGCTCTAGAATAAGTATCTTACAACGCTATCTCAACAAGTAGGACTTTTATGTGTGCAGCGAGAAGGAAGGCATAGCAAATAAATCAGCAGTGTCACACTGATATGCAAAAGATGAATTGGATTAACTAAGAAAGTTCATGAAGAAAACACAAGTAACGCACTGCTAGATAGTTGTGGCATACACAAGAGAAAAGCACTCCAAAAAATTCATCAAACGACAAAAGGTTGAAAATCGGCAATACGTAAGTGAAGGAAGATGTCATAATCCATCACACGAGGGAACTTTCACGTCACACAAAATGACGAGAAATCCCTAAAAAAGAAACAGAAAACAAAGCAGCATCATCGCAGGGAATTGGCATAATTGAGGCATCAAAAGCTGGAGTAATGGAACTAAATGATGGACAACTAGAAGCCCCAAACGCGGGCATACTTGAAAAGCTTGGGGTACTTGAGGCACTAAAAACTAGAGTATTGGAATTGAAGGATAGACACTAGAAGCACCAAAAGCTAGAGTATTTGAAGCACCGAAGGTTGGGGTACTCGAAGTACCAAAAGCTTGGGTAGTTGATGTACCAAAAGCAGGGGTACCTGAAGCACCAAATAAAAGAGTACTAGATGCATCAAATGCAAGGGTACTTGAAGATCCAAGTGGTGTCCCGGAAGACCCAAGGGTTCTTCTGGTGCCGAGTACTAAGGCAGTTGATGAGCTAAATGCAACCTCTTTGCTACCAAATGGAGGACTGGCGGTTGAATTAAAGGCATGAGTGCTTGCAGCACCAAAAGCATGAGGGCTTGCTTGTCCAAAGGGAGGAGATCCAAATGGAGAGACAGAGGTAGAATCAAAGGCTGGATTGCTAGTACAACCAAATGTCGACTAACCTGATGCACCGAAAGTTAGGGAGGAGACAAGAACACAGCTCCTAAATGCCGGCTGTGTTTGCTGCCTTGTGCTTCTAAGAGGACTTGTTTGAGTGGTCGAACCAAACCCACCAAAAGCAGGATTTTGTCCAAAAGAGAAGATCCTGTTCAAAAAGAAGACAATTAGCGAAGAAAAATTCTCAGCTTGTAAGCCAGAAAAATGGAGAAACAACTGCAATTGTACTTTGAAAAGAAAAAACATCCAAATTTGACTCCACTATTTGAGGGAGGAATAGAACTCCTAAAGTACAATAGCCAGGTGATTGAGTATTGAAGTAGAGGAACGGAAAGCAAATGCAAACTTCCACCAAAGAAAGGTAAAAGGAGTATCAATGGGGAGGTTGACATTGATCGAATGAAGCAACTATTACACAAATATTACACCAAAGAAAGGTAAAAGGAGTATCAATGCCACTTAAGATAACTAGCATCAGCAAATATTACACAAGGTGTCATGTGAAGCAGGCGGTTGCAATCAAATTTATTTTCGTAAAGCTCAAGGCTAGCTACCGTTAGTTGCTAATCTACTCTAAAGCTGAATTATTATCTTGATGTAACACGGTAGGAGTTAACCAAACAACTATCCCTTGACATTCCAATCTACACAAGGGTGAAGGAAAACAAAGCCATCAACCTATAATGTGCAGCGGTCGAATTCTGACAACTCAACCTTCTTTCAAGTCAAAGCTTCCAAAAAAATAAAAACCTTATGCTCCAATAAAACTCCAAAAGAATTTCTTCCCCTCGAACTTATTTAGGAGTAACATTTTTCCACACTTTGCAAGCTCGAAGCCCTCGTTTGTACTAAATAAATTCTCTTCATTATGAGTGCTCTCAAAATTGCACAAAAGCATGAGCTAACATGGAGTTTGTACATTCCATATTGGGAATTCTTTTACCACTACCTTTACTGTATCTTTTCCTCATCTTTAGATCAAATTTTCTCATGATAGAGAAAAGCCTAGAAAACAATGAACATGACAAAAGGAAACTTAGAAGCATATCATACAATGGGCATAGAAGATTTTGTTATATTTAGTTAGAATGACGCAAATTGAAACTGTTCGACTTGTGTCCAAAGACCAGAACCTATGAAAATCTGATCACATTTGGTGGATCTAGCTATACTTTCGCACCCTTCTTAACTTGAATTCAAGAATCTTGACCATCATATCATTAAATGTTTAGCCACATTTTTGGGGGAATCGTGAAAGCAAATCATATGCTCGGATCTTCTTAGACAATTTCTCATCCTAATTGTGCTTCATGCATAGGTACATAAAACATAAGAAACATGCCTGCCCTCCTTCTGACTTTCCTTGAGCTTATGTGTTATTTTGGATTCCTTGACCATAATTCAAGTTGCTTGCCTTTTGGCTTCTGCTGTGCTGGAATCGCAGACGAACTACTATCATTCTCGCCTCTCAATTTGCCAAGCACAAAAGTTGAGTTATAGTTTAAATGTCAACATACTCTTCGATTTGTCCCATCTTCTCTTTGAAAGCTAGGCTATCAAAATCCAATTCCAAATATTCTTCCCATATCAAAGAAAAGATTAGCGCCCGATCAAATGCCTATCTATACGTCTACTTTCAGACTTTCCTCATGATCAGGAGGGTAATAACTGATCACTTACCACAAAAATTGAGGAAGAGCTTCCCAAAGCAATAGTTGACGATGCACCAGAAGCACGTATTGAAGTTCCAAAAGATGGTGAAGATGAAGCACTGAAGACAGGCACAGTAGAAGAAGGCAGTTGACACCTAATTTTGGAAAAATAAAATTACATTTTTTGAAAATGGGGGAAATTGATTTGATTGAATTATGCAAGGAAAATTGAAATTCTGATGGATGTCCGAATGCAGCAACAATTTTGAAATCAAGTGAAAATGGGCAAGAATTGAGCTGATTGCCAAATCATACAGATTTGATTTAATGTGACAAGAAATGGTAACTTGAGAAATACCATGTGAAGAGGCCGTTTCGAATCACTATAAAAGAAGTTCATTCTTTCGTAACAAAAAAAGGGGGGTTTTTTGGAAATTGTGGAGAGAGAATTCGTACAAGGAAGGCTTTTTCGAAAAAAAAAAAAGAAAGAAAGAAAAAAGAGAAAATCAGCTGAGAGAAAAGAGGGAGAGAGAGAAAGTGGTCGGAAGTAGGTGAGCTGAGGGAGAGAGAGAGAGAGAGAAAAAAAAAAGAAAAACAACAGGCCGAAGCCCCTCCCCCTCTCCTCGGCGTCCCTTCGTCTTCCCCGAGGGGGAATTCCTTGCCGGAGGCCGCGCCGCGCCGTCGCCGTCGACGCCCTCGCAAGACACCCCCGGCCTCCCCTCGCCGCAGTCGCCGCTCCCCGCTCCGTTCGCGAGGCTGCCGCCGCTGCAGAGTCTAGTCGCCGCCCCCCCCGCTCCGTTCGCGAAGCCGCCGCTGCTGCCGAGTCTCGATCCGCCCCTACACCGCGCCGCCCGCCGCCTCCTCCTTTGATCTCGCCGGCGCTCCTCGCGGCCTCGTCATCCGCGCGCCCGTCGCTCGCCCACTGCGCCCCCCGATCCAACGCCCCGCGACCGCGACGCCCCGTGCCCAGGAGCCCAGGAGCCGCCCGTGCTCAGCCCCGCCGCCGAACCTCCTCGCCGCCTGAGCAGGTCCCGCAACGCCGCCCTAGCCCCCGTCGTGCCGTCGTCGCGCCGCCCGAGGGACCCCGCAGCCGCTCGAGATCCTCCGCCTCCCCGCCGTCCCAGATCTGCTCCCTCGAGGCCAGATCTGGGCCGCCTCCAGCCGCGGCTCCCCCCTGCCGTCGCGCCTCCGTCGCCGACGTCTCGCCGTGACACCCCTGCGACCCCACGCTCCCCGACGATCGATCCAGCCGCGCGCGCGCCGCCGAACCCTAGCCGTTCCCCCTCGCCGGCCCTTTTTTTTTTCCCTTTTTTTCTTTTTTTTTCGAAAAGGAAAAAAAAAAAAAGAAAAAAAAAAAAGCAAAAAGGCAAAAAAAAAAATTAGGTAGATTTCCTTTCTTTTTATTTACTTTATTCTATTTTATTATTTTATTGTTATTTTATTGTTATTGTTTTATTGTTATTTATTTTTGTTAACAACATTAGGCCCTGATAAATGATTGAAAATTCCAATTTATCCCCTAATTCGCAACCGCGCCGATTTTTTATTTTCGTCTATAAGGCTTTAGACGAAATAATTAATCATGTGGGAATAAAATGGATATTTTGATCTTTAATGCTTAAGATCAATTTATCGATTTTACTAGCGAAATATTACCCATTGATTTGAATAATATGTGATATCTTTTTTGGGTAATTTTGAATGAATTTGATTGTTTCTATTTATCTTGTAAAATGTCCGAGTTAGAATATTGCTTGTTTAGAATTATTTGCATGTTTAGGTTAAGCATTCTAGTTATCATGAATTTTCAAAAAAACAAAAAAAATAAAAAATTCAAATTAACTAGTTTAGGTTGCATGTTTAGTTATTAGAAATTGTTAATTCCAAAACACAAAAAAAAGTAAAAAAAGAAACTCAAAAAATCTTAAATTAGAACTATTTTTTTTTTTTATTGTCTTGCATACTTAGATTAGGGATTTTATTTTAGGTCATAAAAAGAAACAAAAAAAATAAAATTCACTTAGGATGCTAGTTGAATTGCATGTTAAATTTTAATTAAAAAAAACAAAAAAAAGCAAACAAAAAATCACCAATTTTTTAGAATAGAATTGCATGTTTAATTTTAAGCTTAGATCATTTCTAAATAGATTGCATCATTGGCTAGAAATTACTAAATTAAAACAATGTCTTAATTTAAATTAGGATAACCTAATTCTTAGTTTAAATAGGATAAAATTTTAATTTAGTTAGGAATTTCATTCAAATATCTTAGGATAGATTAATTCCACATTTTTAGGATAAATTGCAATTTTTAGAAAAAAAATAAAAAAAATCATAAAATCAAAAAGAAAAAAAAAATCAAAAATCTTGCATGAGCATGTAGAATTAGGAATACAGATTTAGTAAATAAAGCATTCAGGCTAGTAAATTAGACCTTTTTTAGAATCACATTTTTAGATTATATTTTTTTAGAAATCCCTTTTAAATAGGTTAGGATTAGATTTAGATAATTTCATTCTTAGAAAAACTTGGCACTTTTTTAAAAAAAAAAAAAAAAAAAAAATGAAGAAATGATTTTCTAAGTCAAAATAGGGTTAATTTAAATTAATCCTAAACATGAATTAGAAATTTATTCGTTTTAGGTAGTTCAATTAGGGCTTTTATTAATTCAAAATTCCAGATAAAAAAATCAAAAATTAGGTGCATGTTAATCAATTTGCATTCTAGGACCATTTAGTTTAAATTTGCATATTAGGTCATTTAAGTTGTAATTATTGCATTTCATGTCATATAATTTAGATCATTTTGCCATGTCATATTAGGTTATTAGCATGCATTGCATTTGGATTAAATTCCATTAAATAAAGTGATAACAAAAAAAGAGAAATTTGCGTGTTAATTAGAGACCATATCTAGGATTGTTGATATGGAATTTAATCTAACGATGCGAGATGCTTTCGTTGCTACAAGGTAAGTCCCTTAACCTTATTCATTGTTTTATTGGGTGTTAAATTGGTGGATTGCGCACCCGCATGATCACCTCACATGTTAGGGAGATAAATTAAAATCGATTCAAGCTTCCTGCTAAACATTTTTCAAAATAAAAGAATGGTACCGAAATGGCATTAGAGAAATCTAGTGTAACCAAGTCCTCGTACCCATAATCTCTCGGTTCGTAGGAGTAAAGTAATCTCCCATTACTTTACTTGGGTTTCTAATCGACCCACCAAAAACTGATTAGTGGCGACTCCTTAATAAAAATCATTTGCATGTTAAGAATTCAAACCTAAGTCGCGAATTGGTATGGGCTTGAGAGAGCCCGAGTTAAGTCTAGGCTTAACAATCCATTAGCCAAACCCTAGGTGGTTCACACCCCGAAAAATTGGTCGCGACAAAGGCGAAGAGGGTTGAGTAGCACCAAAGACACCAGTTGAAGTTTTACCATACTTGGAGCTCCCCGTTAGAGTGCCAAAGGGATTGGCTGCGTTACTTACCCCCTCAAAATTGGGACTCTAATGGACTACTGGATGATTGCCCAAAAGCTGTAAAAAGCATTCTAGGCTGACATAACCAGAGAAGGTGACACTGAAAGTGACATTATAAAGCAAGATAAGCAAACTTAACGAGAAAGAAATTCAAGTTCCAACTATTTATTTCACCCTCGGCACATCAAAAAGTTAACATATTTAGAGATTTTTTATTTTCAAATTACCTTTAATTGAAAGCCAGATGTCTTAAACTTCTCAACTTCCACAAAAATTGAATGGCCATTGGTCCAAAGAACTTTCAAGATTCCGAATCGTTATGATACGCATATCATATCAATCATGTCTCTGAGGACTACTGATTCAAATATCTATTTACCTTCCATAAAGAAAGAATTTATCTTTCTTCTATTTTTCTTTTCAATGTTATATCATGCGGATTCATCATCATGTTTCTTTCTTTTTTTCACATGAACAATAGTAAGTAACCACGGAACTAATTTCTTCTTCATTAATCTAGTGCCTTGATTTTACTATCACTGTTCTCTTAATTCAAATTATCTTTGCTATGGTGCAATTCCACCGTTCATGAGGCGAGAAACTGGCTCGACAAAATTCACGAAAACAACATGGAGAGCTATTTCACAATAAAAGACCCATGGTGAAAATGGGGTCCCATGTTCTAGTGGACGACAATGCACAAATGTAAGAGCAGTGGCTCTCATCTAAGTAGAAACCGAAGAAAAATGATCTCAAGCAATATCATTTTTTTTTCCTCGTTCCCCTATCTTCTTCGCCTACATTCCAATCTGCAAGATTTAATGATTTTGTACTTGCTGACCGAGTGGGCAAGCAACAGAAGGCATCATCTACTGTGTAGGGTACATGTCATAGAAAATTTATGAAGGGGACAATAGTCACACTTGACAACCAAGTCGTTCTTTTTTATTGTCTGGAGCTATAAAAGTAAAGCTTTGAATTTGTGTAATTTTATTCGTTTGATTTAAATTGTTTTGCTAATTAACAGAATTATAATAACTTAAAATTTTTGGCATTAGGTTTCTCATCTGGGTGGAGAGATTATGCTTTTGACTCAAAAACCTCATAGATCATATTATTATCAATGTAATAGTCACTAAGTTATCGATTATAGTTCATATTAACCAATATCTCAAGTTTTTTGTAATTCATTTTTGGTGCACAAGGAGAAAGGTGTGAAGAAATCATGATACCCTCTACACAATTGGAATGTCATTCCACTTCCATAAACCATAATCAAACAAGAAGAGGATAGAGGAATGGACATCCCTAGCAACGTTATCATATTATAAATCATTTTGAGCTACTTATACGAAAAAATGGAATCAAGACACCACAAATGCTCATTTGAGTACTATAACTTTTTTTTTTCGACCACTTGAGAATGCCATAACTTTTAATTGACAACTTGAGTCCAATAACTTTTTAATAGCGCGCACTTAAGTGCTAGAAATCCAATGTAGGGCACTTGTGGTGAATATTTTTAAAAATTCATAGCACTTAAAGTAATCAATTGAAAAGTTATATGACGCTAAGTGATTAAAAAAAAAGTTATAGCATTTAAGTAAGCGCCGTATAATAGTATGACACTTATGGTGTCATTTTCTCTAAAAAAAAATAGTTACATGATATTTTGACCTAAAGCTAATTGTGCAAATAATCTCTAAACTTTTAATTTGTTCAATGTGGTCCCTAGATATTTAGTAAATGTCCAATTTAATCCTTGAAATTTATAAAAATGTTCAACGTTTTTTTCTAAGAGATTTATCCATGGAATACAAGATTCTATAGTAGATTCTTCTCCCGTCAAGCTAGGAGAGGATGGTGGTATTACGTCGTGAGTGATGGAATCTCACATGCTAAAGGTATGTCTGGCAAGGTGACATACTTCTTTTCAATCTTCTCTTTCTCCCAAGACATCCATTTAAGACGTACACAACTGTGTAGGTTGCTTCTATCCAGAACGAATTGAGAAGGCCTTTTTCCTTTAGCATCAACCTTGTCATCTCCATGCTGATTCTTTTCTTCCTTTTTACAATTCCGCTTTGCTCTAAGGCATCACCAATAGTTAGTTTATAATGAACTACTTCGTCTTCACAGAAATTATTAAACTTTCTTGAGTTGTATTATATGCCTTTGTGGCTCCTTAGGACTTTGATTATATGGCCACTTTGATTCTTGACATTATTTTTGAATTTTCTGAAAATAGGGATGACCCCCAAGCTTTCTTGAAGAAAGTAAACCCATGTCATTTGTGTTGTCACCAATGAATAGAATGAAATATTTATTTTGGTTGAGTGTCAGGGTCCTTGTTGGAGCACATACGGCCATACAGACTAGTTCGGTGGCTTTTTAGCTCTCCATGCACCTCTAGGTGGGAAGACTGTCTTTATGATTTTCCAAGAAGACATCCTTCACAAACATGTGAAATTTCTGAGATAGATGGAAAATCTCTCAGCATAATTTTCTAAAAAAAGGTCTTTGGTCTTGCAAAGTTGAAGTGGCCAAATGTACCATAGCCATAATTCATCAACTTGAGTTTTCACAGCTATTAATTTGACATATTTCCATCGAATATGAAAGTTTTATTCTCCATATTAATGGAGGCAGAATATTATTTTTATATCTATCATAAATAGTGCAGGTATCTCCTTTATAGTATAGTGAATACCCATTTTGTATCATTTGGCCCACATTGAGTAGATCTTGGACAAGACTAAGGACTAAATATACATCATGAATGTATTTTGAACCTTTATTTGTTTCAACGGCAATGATGCCTTTTTCTTTACCATCGACCAATGCGTTGTTGCCCAATTTCACTTGAGTTTTCACCAATGAATCAATATCGACGAATATAGATTCGTCCATCATTATATGATTGCTACACCCACTATCAATGTACCATGTATCATTTTTCTTGTCATTTGCCGCTTGACTTGTGTAGAATGTATTGTCTTCATTTTTTTTCTTCAACATAGTGAGCTTGATAACTTGTTTTCAAGCAACGCTCTTTGTCTATGTTGACATACTTTATACAAGAGTGGCATTGTAGTTTATCTCGAAACCAACAATCTTTCTCCAAATGATTAGTTTTCTTACAAAAATTGTAAGTTGTATATTTTTCGTTTTGAAAGTTTTCTCCTCCTCTTCTATTTTCCCATGAACTACTTCCACCATTTTTAGATTATGAGATGTTTGTTTCAAATTGGAAGGCACTTTCAACCGAATCTTCATCTTGGGTCATCAATCTTTTCCATATACTTTTAGAGAATTAATTAATTCACTCACTAAAAGGGCCTTTGAATCCTTAGTTCCTTCTGTAGTGGTGACAATAGGGTTGTATTTCTAGTAAGCGACAAAATAATATTTTTTCTATGAACCTTTGGTTAGTGATTTCATTTCCATAGGCTCTCATTTGATTAACTAGTTCTTTTAGGGAATAAGTGCACTAGAAGCCTTTAAACATGTTACGAAAGTGCAATTAAGTTTTAAAATTTACAAAAAATGCAACTAAGTTCGCAAAATTGTCATGAAAGTGCAATCAAGCCCTAAAACTTACAACTTATCACAAAAGGACAATCAAGCCCTAAAATTTTCAAAAAGTACAATCTATGGAAAGACTTAATGGAATCAATTTGATAAATTTTAGAATTTGATTATACTTTTGAAAATTTTAGGATTCAATAGTACTTTCATAACAAGTTTTAAGACTTAATTGTATTTTTTGAAAGTTTTAAAACTTTATTGCACTTTTGTGTAGTTTTAGACTTCCGATGTACTCATCCCTTCTTTTATTCTTCCACAATATTTTCGAACAATCTCATAATTTTTCATTTTAAAATTCTCAAATTCCCTTCTCAAAGAAGTTTGAAGTTAGAAAGTGTGTAGTTGTGCCTCGAAATTCTTCTTCTGGCATCTACCATTCCTTCTTTGTTCCCCTCCCTCCCCCTTCCCTCGAGGAATATTCTCAAGAATATCGTTTCCAAGAGCGTTTGCTAAATAACACATAATGCCCTTGTGTCTTTTATAATCGCTCTTTAGAAACACTTGGACCTTCTCACATAACAGTATAATCTCTTTTCACAATGTTCCATAAAATCTTAGGCCATCAAGAAAGTAGTCATCTTTATACCCCAGTGATCATAGTTATTCCCATTGAAAATAGGAATCGGAAATAAGGATGAGGAAGAGATGGCCAAAATTTTGATATTGGGAATTTAGGTGGATCACCATAGTTTTGATATTGGGAATTTAGGTGGATCACGCTCAAAACCAATTGAACGAGCCTAGCTCTCACATCACTATTAGTTTGCGGGAGCGATGTGCAAGTGCGTGATTACAGTCTTCTCCCTAACTGGAAACAATAAAGCAGCTCCGACCGAAAAATGTGGAGAAAAAGATTTAATGGGACCCCTCCCGCCATTCAAGGAAAGTTTGCACATGGCTGCATAAATTCAGAGGTCTTAGTAATGGATGGTGATGAATTGGGCCACGCCCTAAATGTTTCGATTAGCATATAGGGGAATAATGAGCTCGAGCCACAAAGTTCCGGACAGGGACAGATGACAAAATCTTATTGATTGCTGAGTACCTGACATCAGGTACCAGGATGCTGTTCATGGTCACGGTCTTCGGTCCTAAAAATCTGGAAAAAAAAAAAAAGAAATGTGAATTTAAGTGCACAAACCCCGTAGCTAGTGACAATTGGCAACACCATAAGGATCGAATAAGAAATTTCCAATGTGTAATACGAGATCCAATAACCGATCGCAATTTACTTTATTTGACGGATCCATTTTTATGGAATGGGTATGTACTTAACCCTGCTGAAGCTCCGTTGATCATTCTTATTTTTTAGATTTGGTTTTATTTTGTGGTATTTCGATCATTACTTTGCCCGAATTTGCTTTGCTATAAAAATCTATATACTTCTCACATTTTTTTTTAGCAATGAATATAATTTTCTTTTGACCAAAGAAAAAAGAGCTTGTTTTTGTTTCTTCAGTTACGTACCGAAATTGCATAATTTGCCTAGTTGAAACTTTTAGAACTACAATAAGATTTGGGAATAATCTGAGTAACTAATATATTATAATGTTTAGTGGCTCGAAAAGTCTACCTGACCTTTCCAGCTGAAGATCCTAAAACAGACAAAATAATGACGATTTAGTCTTTGAAATGCGTTCTTCACTTGCTTTAATTCATGTGAGGTAGACCTGGGTGATACAACTCAGAATCGATTATCGGGAATAATTGGAAAAGGCTTCAGGCCTTTGCACTTGCATATTATCGCAGATCTTTATATTCTTGCGATTTCAGCAGGATTTGACACATTGTTCTTGCTCTCCACGTTGTCGGGTGGAGGATGTCGATTAATTTATTCAAACTGGGGAAGTATTAGATGCCTTGTTAGTGCCATGGCAGAGAGACGTAGGTTGAACGAACGAACGAACGAACGAACGAATGATCAGTCATCTTTGCGTTCCCACTTAAAGGGGAAAGAAAAGAAAGATGCCTACTATAGGTTTTTAAATGGGAAAAATACCGAGCTATAGAGAACCGACCACCATGAACGAAGTTGCTCAATACAGCAATTAATAAGATATTAAACGAGAAACTCGTGTCGAATTGGGCATCCGGCGATGAGATTGTACGTGATTCTTGCCTGCTTGTTGCATGAGCCTGGGAGAAGGAATACACAAAATAATCTCACTTTGTTGGGAAGGATCAGTCAATAGAAAGCACGGCAATAAAGAAGGGAAAGGAAAGAGTATAACCTAATAAACTAATGCAAAAAAGATTGATGGCTTAAATCACTGATTTGATTTGAAGAATTTGCTCTCGCTTTGCGTCCGCTTGTTCCAGAGGCTCCGTGTGTGTATATATATATAAAGCCACAGATGTCTTTCTGGTGCACATCGAACATAAGCAACTCCGAGTTAATTAATAGAGCGAGAAGGTCCGTTGTTCGTCACATTGCTCAAGAGTTTCTGATTTGAATGGCTGAAGAGAACAGGAGTAATACATGGCAACCTTTTGTGGCAATGATAGCAATTGAGCTTGCCTTAGCCATAGTAAATGTACTATTCAAGCAAGCGCTTGATGGTGGAGCGAATCCTTTGGTCCTCATCACATACCGCCATTCGATTTCGGCCCTTTTTTTGGCTCCAATCAGCTACATTATGGAAAGGTGAAGCTCTTACTCAATTTTCTTCATTAGTCAAGATTATCCTTTACATATTTATTATCAGTTCCTCACGTTGTTAAAGATTATCTAGACACACCTTCTTCTCTTGCTTAGTTACCCACCACTGAAGCAACTCTAATAAGTTCAATCCTGCTTTCCTCCGATTGTCATTGGGTACTCAACGTAAAGGACTAAACAAAGAACTCTTTGTTTGCAGGAATAGCAGGCCGAAGCTCACGTTTAGAATTTTGTGTTACCTCTTCTTCAGTGCGCTGCTGGGGTAGTTTTATGCCTCAATCTGGTTTCTCCCCCCCCAAAACAAAAAAAACAAAATTCTGCTACTTGATAAAGAATGGAAATAACTGTAGGGAGGTCTGTTGAATTCTTTTGCAGGGCGTCACTCAGTCAATATCTCTTCCTCTTCGGAGTTCAACGAACATCTGCAACATTTTCATGTGCGTTCCTAAACATGGCCCCCATCATGACGTTTTTTGTGGCCATACCATTCAGGTACTGATGTAAAAACCGATCAATGACTCACTCTTCCATCTAGATTGCATGAGAGAGCAAGCAACCGTGTTACACAGATAATCTTCTCGATAAGTCTACCCAGTTGAGCGATCTTTTTTTACAGGATGGAGGTCGTGGACATAAGAAGCAGCAGCGGAATAGCCAAAGTGCTGGGTTCAACAGTGTGCATTGCTGGTGTCGTGACACTCACTCTATACAGAGGAAGCTCTTTGCTCAACCATCCGCAGTTGAGTCCACATGCTTTTAGTACCGCTGCGAGGCTCGGGGTGAAGAGGAGCACGGGACAATGGGTGATTAGCTCAATGGCATTGTTTTTAGGGACCTTATTGTGGTCCTGTTGGTTCCTTGCTCAATCCTATATTGGGAAATTATACCCTTGCAAGTACGCCAGCACAGCCTTCATGTCCTTCTTCGGTGCACTCCAATCTGCCATGTTAGCGAGCTTGTCGTCGGGAAGGAACCTCTCTATGTGGGTTCTCAAGGACAAACTTGAGATATTCACCGTCATCTTTGCCGTAAGTACTTATTTCCAGTAATGTCGAATGAAGTTCAAACCTCAAAATCTTTCTTCCAGTGGAAGCTGGGAAGCTTTATGCTAGATCCATCTAGCTTTTGCTCTTTGTATGCTTTGCCAAACGAACTTCATCCAAGCCCACCTGAAGTACAGTAATTCAGAAGCTTGGCTAAAAGTAGGATCTTCATGATCTTTTTGCATGATCTCTTTCATACAAAAAAGGGTCATCTTCAATTCTGTGCACAACTTGAATTGGACTTCAGTGCTAAAATTTTGAAAAACCCAAGACGTCATGAACTTGAGTGGATTCCCACAGGAAAGAGAGTGACGCATTTGCACCTGTACATCGCATCATGTCCATCTCTTTCATGCTCACCCACGAACGCATGTCGCGACACATACATCTAACCGAACCGAACTGTCTAAAAAAAAAAAAAAATCAAATATAACTAAAAGAAAGAGTGAGAGATACGTATTTCCTACAACACGATGCAGTTCGTCTCGAAAGTTCTCATAGAGCTCTACTAGGTAAAGCAAGCTGTTGCATCTTTTCTGTTACTCACGGGTCTTGATGCTTAACATAGAGTATGGGTGGGACATGGTGCAGGGGACAGTGTGCTCAGGATTGTGCTATGTGGGAATGTCGTGGTGCGTCAAGAAAAGGGGTCCCGTGTTCACGGCAGCGTTCAGCCCCCTCGTTCAGATATTCGCCGCCATGATCGGCATCCCTGCCCTTCGAGAGCAGCTCTATGTAGGAAGGTAACTCCGAATCTCATCTCATTCCGATCAAGCAAAAACCATTACATAAAAGCCTCAATCTCTTTCAACTCACGTTGGCAATTTCTTCTTTGTCTCATCCAAACTTGGGATGGACCAGCCTGTTGGGATCTGTCGTTGTGATCGTGGGACTGTACGTTCTTCTGTGGGGCAAGAACAGAGAGATGCACGAGAGTATCAAGAAAATGGCGCAGTCGGTCCGAGACATTGAGGTTCAAGAAGCAAAAATGGAAGTTGTCGCTGCCTAATGTTTCTCTGCATCCCTGAGATGCCCAAAGAAAGTAGCAGATGAAAGAATGTCACTTGTTTTTCATGAAACTTTTCTCTTTATTCTGATTGAGTTAAGAGTCTGACCACAGAATGGTTTGTCGCGATCTGAAAACGGGTGGCGACACCTGTTCGTGAAATCGTTGCCATTAGTTTCGGCAAATTTTAAGTGGTTTAGTTGAATTTTGCATGGTGCAACTTGACATCTTGACTCTTGAGGAAATATCGAACTTCAGGACACTTTTACCCTGTCGCGGTTGCTTTCCAATGCCAACGGCCGACCGCGGATCTCGTTCTTCCGGTCGCATTGAGTGCGTATTCATCTGACGGTTAACAATAAAATCCGTGATCCAACGGTGAATAAAGCCCCTAACAGTCCACTAGAAAAAGCCACGAACTTTGACTATGGTCTTTTGAGAAATTACTTTGGATCCAAAAATTTAACTTTCTAATATTTTCATCTCTTTAGCAAAAGTTGCGAGCTCAAATTAGTGAAGGGTTAATCCACTTCAACAATTTTTTTTTCGGGAGGAGGAGGAAAAAAAGGGGAATTAAAATGAGTGAAAAAGAAAAAGTAAGATTATAAAATTTTTGCGAGGAGGAAATGGAGGAAGTTTTCAAATATGGGAAAGCAAGAATTTTTATGTGATTGAAAGCCTACTCATGTCAGTAGTAAGTTTTGATGATAATAATAAAAAAAAGGCAACTATTATGTGTTTAATTAAAAAAGTCCATCCACCCATATCTTGTGTCACTTAGGTGAGGCCTTCTATCTATAAGCCTATTAGTTCGTCCCTCTTCTTTCCCTTCATGGCTTTAATTATCTTTGTTCCTCCTTTTTGAATAAAGGAAAAGTAGATTGAATTTTTTTTGTCCTCGTACTAAACCCATCAAAGACCCATTTGACCCATTTTTTAACTTATAAAACCTATTTAACAGCCTGGGTCATAAATAGATTACAACATGATATAGGTGTTAAATAGGTTCTGAGTAAGGTTACAACATGCTTAAACTCAATCCATATTTATGACTATTCTCATTCTCCCTCGCCTTCACTTAATTCCGTACTCACTCATTCTGTACTCTTACCTCAATTAGGATATAAATTTTTGTAAATTTGGTTAAATATGAAAGTATCTTAGCAATATGGATTGAATCAAGTTGAATATAGGTCAATAAGTTTGCATTACGAATAAATGAGTCATAAACGAATTAATTGAATAATTTTTTTTGTTGAAAAATTGTCATTTTAAGTGGGACCATTTAAGACCCAATTAGACCCAACCCTAGAATTTAAAAAGCTATGTAAATTTCAAAAATTTATAAACAAAATATACACGAATTTACATATCAATATTTTTATGTTGTAGAAGTTTCAAGTATTGTGATTAGCAAAAAATCACGATGGGACACGAAGTTTGTATTAAGTAAAAAGTAAAACGTGGAAGGTAATTCAGACACACCTCGTCTTCTTCCCTAACAAACTCCCAAAGTGCCTCATAACATCCGTGCACTACCCATCAGTGGTTAATGGGGAAAATTGTCCAAAAAGTCCTAAACCTATTACATTTTTGCCAATTTAGTCATAAACCTTTTTTTCTTGCCAATTGAGTCCTAAACCTTTTACAATTATGCCAATTCAGTCCATTTTGCCGGCCGGAGCCGACGCGGACGCCGGCCGAGATAACTGTCCGACAAATAATATTAAAATAATTTTTTAATATTTTATTCGAATTTTTTGAATTTTTTGAATTTTTTTGAATTTTTTTTCTACTTTCTTCTTCCTCTGGCCGGCGCTGGCGCTGGCCGGCCAGAGGCGAGGGCCGGCGAGGTCAGCCTCACCGGCCACTAGTGAGGCTCGCCCCCGCCGGCCACTGGCGAAGGCGAGCCTCGCCCGATCCGGCGATGACGAGGTCACCGTCGCCCGCCCGAGGCGAGGCTCGGCCTCGCCCGCCCGTGGCGAGGTAAGCCTCGCCGGATCCGGCGACGACGAGCAAGGTCGAGCCTCGCCGACTGGCGACGGCGGCCTCGCCGTCGCTAGGCGAGGCTCGCCCGCCCATTTGGCGAGGCTCAACCTCGCCACGGCTAGGCGAGGCCGAGCCTCGCCTCCGCCGGGCGAGGCTCGCCCGCCGCCTTGGCGAAGGCGAGCCTCGCCCGAGACGGCGCGAGGCCGCCGTCGCGCATCCGGCGAGGCTCGACCTCGCCACGGCTAGACGAGGCCGAGCCTCGCCCGGAGACGACGAGGCCGCCGTCGCCGATCCGACGAGGCTCGACCTCGCCACGGCTAGGCAAGGCCAAGCCTTGCCTCGACCGAGTGACGGCGGCCTCACCATCGCTAGGCGAGGCTCGCCTCCACCGGTGGCGGCGGGGGGTCGGCGAGGCCGACCTCACCGGCCTCGCCTCGCGCCCGACGCCGGCCACGGCTAGAGGAAGGAGAAAGTGAAAAAAAAAAATTTTGAAAAAAATTAAAAAATTGAAAAAAAAATATTTAAAAATTGTTCGCCGGACAAATTTGCTCCGCCCCGGCGTCCACGCGCTCCGCCGTAAAATAAACTGAATTGGCACAATTGTAAAAGGTTTATGACTCAATTGGCAAGAAAAAAAAGATTTAGGACTAAATTGACAAAACTGCAATAAATTTAGGACTTTTTGGACAATTTTTCCGTGATTAATGTATTGAAACCGGTGGAAATTACTTAATTAGTTGCTTAATTTGTGCCATGAAGCGTTAGATGACAAGCTCTTCGACGAAACAGGAAAAAAAAGAACGAAGTGGCAATCGTCAAACCTATTTAGACCTTAAGATAGAGACATTCTCGAATGCACCAGAGGCATGTGACTCCATCGTATTTCAGTCTCCTCGACAAAATAGGGGAAAAAGAAATGAAGCGGGCAACGTCAAAGCGGATAGATCTTGAGATCGAGATAATCTTAAATGCATCGAACGCATATGGGCCCCCCATATATCAATCAATAGGGGGCCAAAAAAATGATGAAGTGGGCGGGCACCAAACCCGGTAGATCTCGTGATGCAGACATTCTTGGAGGCACCAGAAGCATGCGAGCCCGATGCATCTCCGCCTTTAGATCACGTAAGTCTCGTCGAGACCGAAGGCTCAGATGGGTCGGGCTCAAGTAAACGCGTCGTACCTGAGGATTTCCGTCTTCAGACCGCTGGAGTAGCGAAACTTGGGCCCCCACGTGGGGCGCCGCCAAAAACCAGCCCACTGGATGGAAGTCGCTCGAAACTCAAGGCACCCACCGTCGTCGTCGTCGTCGTCGCCTCCACAAAAACCAGAACACAGAATCGCCTGCAGGGCACGGGCTCCCCCCTCATCCTCATCCGCGTCCACGAGCAGGGTGTATTAATACGCACCAGCGCCGCTGCGTCCAACGGTCGTCCCCGAGGTTTCGAAGCTGCTCCGGTCTGGGTTCCCAGCAAAGGCGAACGAGCCGTTCGATTCGCGAAGGAAAAGGACTGTCGAAGAAGGAAGAGAGAGAGAGGGAGAGAGAGAGAGAGAGGGAGGATGATGATGGTGGCTATAGTGGCGGAGATCCTGGAGGTGTACACGGAGGTCCTGGCGAGGACGATGGAGCATCTGCTCCGCGAGGCCCCGCTGCCGCGGCGCGTCCGGTTCCTCATCCTCCGCAGCCTCCCGTTCGCGTCGCCGCCGAGGCACCGCGCCATCCCAGCGCCCGCTCCCGTCCCCGCCCAAGTCGCGGCGTGATTTGAAGCTTTTTTTTTTTTTTTTTGTCCGTTTTGCTTTCTTGGAGGTTGGTGGAGGTTGAGATTTCAGTCGTGTGTAAATACGAGGAGTTTTCTTTGTTTTTTTTTTTTTTTTTTTTTTTTTTAGGGGGCTTTGGATTGATTAGTTCTCTTCTTCCACTTGCCATGCTCTGTTTTCGCCTAGCCATCGACGTTCCAGGGAACGAATGAATCGAATGTTGAATCAAGCTCACGTCATCCTCTCCTCGGAATTCTCGCATGCGCGAAAAAGTCGTCTCTCAAATCGATTGTCTGTCCGTGTATACGATGATTACTCCTCACTTACCAAAGATTGGCTTACCGTATTTCCAAAAGTTTAAGGTTGATGTTCGTAAAAATCCAGAATTTGATAATCCTGTATCGAGAGCGGGACTTATTACAACAAAGGTTGTCGTTAAAATTATCGGATTGTAATTATTTTTTTTTTTTTGGGATTCCACAGTAATTATTTATATTGATCAAATTACATGAATAACAACTATAAATGGAATAACCGTATTCTCGTAATTAATCGGATTTTCCAAATATAGGACAACCCAGCTTTAGGCAGTCAGTCCCAAACTCGTCCCCCGGCCCAAAACCCCAAACCCATTTATATCCCATTAGGATTTGGGCAGGTTGGGTAATTAAAAAATTTAACATATTATTAGACTTTTTTTTTATAAGAAAGCCAAAGAAGTGATGTTCGGTATAGTTTTTGCGTAATTCGATCCACCTCCAAAGGATCTCAAAGGCGCATTTGCCTACCTCGATTGGCGAATTCGAGATTTTACTCCACAATATAATTTCATAGATTATGAATAATTTACATTCTTGAAGACTCACTTACAAGTGGAGGAAATTATCAATTCAGTCATAAATCTATCATATAAATATTGATTTATTGTTAAACTTTTTTTTAATTTGACTAATGTAATCCTAAACATCTGAGCGAAAATTTCAATATAATCCTATAAGTCTATTGCTGCTAGATTTTTCTGACATGACAGTCCCCTTAGGACGTCATTTTGAGTAAAATTGTCTACATCGGCATGCTATTTAGGACAGTTGGTTATGTTCAATTAAATGGATGGTCATCGTCCTCAATTATGTTGTTATTTATGGAAACAGACTATGTCAATTAGTTCCAAATTTATTTAAAGATCATCGTGGATAGAGTATATAAATTTTCTATTCATTCGTTTCAATAGAGAATAATTGATAGTACTAATGTATAAAAATATGTTGTGCATCGTCCTCTAACAAATAAATTTTTTGGAGTAAATAGTCGCGCATTCAATCGTCAAGCGGATTAGCTCGAGAGTAATAAATAGTTCTTGGCGCGCAGACCCTAATTTTAAATTATCCGATGGAGATGACTTCCTCGCAAAGGCAAAATGCGCCCAACTGCGGTGATTGCCGATTGGTGGAAAGGAGATAAAGCAAAAGGGTTAGCTGGCACCAATTATTGAGCTGTTGCAATTATAATAATAGCAACTTCTAACTTAAAATTACGAAATGACACAAATTCTTATTAGCATTTACTAAAGATTGCGACTTGCGCATGTTGACATTAGTTAAAAAATGTGTCATGTGGTAAATAAATTATTTGGATTGCAAACTTTTTCATGCACTTCTTTCATTTGGATTGATTATACTGTAACGCGTGTTGAATGGATTAATTTGATTTACTTGAGATACTCTGATAATCTTTTCTATTAGATAAAGTTATATACAAATGAGAAGAAAGAATTGTATATTATTTCAATGAATAGCATGCCACACTCAGGTGTATTTATACTTGGAGAACATGTACAAGGAAGTCAACTAACTTAGGAAATAAACAAGATTACAGGATGAATTAGAATCTCGTACAAATCAACGATATCTTGTAATATTCTAACAACGTTCTAACATCCTTCGAGATCAAGGCGGATGTTGAAAAATGTGTAGTGCGCTAAGGAAAAGATTACTTTTCTAATGATAGTGGGTGATTTTTTGAGGAACACCCGTGTCTTCTGAAAGCCAACAAAGCCCAACGAGCTCAGCACAAGTATCATAGAAAGAGCAATACTTAAAACTCAATGCTAAACAATGATTCGATGATTTGCTCCCTACTACGCCAAGAAATCAAGGAATTGCCGAGGAACACACAACTCCCTTGTTGTAGAAATGTGATTTTTGATGTCTCCAGCATAGTCCACATTCGAGTAGACGTGTAACTTCACACCGATGCATGACTCCAAGCCGGAGTTGGAATGAAGACCATAAAATAAAATTCCCATCACAATATATCGCAGAACGTATAGCATAACAATGGAGTGAATATAACCCGCGAGACATTAATTGACTCACTGTATGAATTGTGATTGCTTTGTCCTAACAGGGTACCATTAAGAAGGTCCAGGCCGGCATTAAGCGACAGTAGGCGGAGGTGATCTCATCATCTGTCAATCCTGCTCAAGCGATAAATCTAATGAGTATATTGCTTGAGTTAGATATGAGTCAAAAGAGACTTTTATGCCCAAGAGATAATCAAGCAAATCCAGGTCTTTCAACTCAAATTGACAACTTCCTACCCAAAGAAAAAACTCCAGATGACGACATATATATTATTTTAGATTAGCAGTTCCCTTGATGTCATCTCCTATAGATAATCACATCACCCACATGAAGCAAAAGTAACAAAATGGCCTTGATCATTCTGACGAGCAAGTAATGCTTCGTCATGAGAGTTGGGATGGAATCCGAATTGCTCCATAGTAGTATTGAATTTAGCAAACCACACGTAAGGTGCTTGTTTCAATTATATAAAACACTTGATAATCCATTTTAGATGTATTCTCATAATCTAAATGGCATTACGAGAACTTAACAGTAAGCAAATTAAAATGGGACCAAGGTCTACGCTCAAATTCCTCACCTTAAACTGTTTCGCTAATGTAGCTTATCCACTTTCTGAAATGAGGGGAAGTGCTATAAGGCTTTACATTATGGTTTTGACACAACAAAACTTGCATTGTCTTTTCGTACTTAGGTTTACAATGTGCCATCGGTAATGATTCTAATATAGTGCCACAAATTTTCTAGCCGATCCTAAGTCATCATTCTTTTTCATTGGATTCAAGAGGAACTATTTCGTTAGATTGGACAATGATACGATCTTTTGTGATAAATTGAATTCTCTCATAGATAGTCACTTTAAAGGTAATCTAAACCCTTTGCGATTGAACATGATAAATTGCACAAAATTGGGTTCAAATTGACATACTAAGTAAATATATAAGTGCTCAACAACATTCACTGTTAACTCAATAAGAGAAGTGAATCATGTGCAACGGATTTATAGCTTCGCTGTAATAACATAATGAAGCTTTTCCGACACATATCTTAATTAAGTAAAAGAAGAAAATCATTATTAGATAATTAGAGAAAGGAGACCATGCCCCCTTAACTCGTCTTGGGATTTATCTTGTGATGAGAGCATTTTCATACTTTCTCTATAGAAATGGATTGTTATGGGTTCTATTCTATTAAAAACTTATATTTAAGTTGAGAGTCATAGTGGTGGGTTGCTTTGTTAATTCCTTTCTCATTAGCCAACTATTAATGAATTGACGATTGAATCATAATAATTATAAAAATTAAGATGATAAAATTAAACTTAGCAGAAAACAATAAGAAGGTTTTAATTTAGATTTATGAAGTGTCAGAAATCTAAGAAGCCGTTTAAGAAAATTGTATTTTAAATTTGAATTGTATCCTCCATTTGGTATCACAGTCTCTCTCTTAAAGTTTCCCCTAAGAACTAGGCTATATTAATTCGAGTCACTCATTATAACACATGGGTTTTCCAAATTGATGACCAAAGTTCGGCGGAAATTATTATTTTCAGATTTGTTTATAAGAGGGGAAACGATTTCGATTGGTGCTAAAATAGTTATCTTTTTTTTTTTTTTTTTTTTTCTTTCCAACGAGTTACGTGGGAAAGGAAGACTATTGAAAATTTTAATACGACAAAGCAATGATGGTGAGTATTGGTACAAGAACATGGCAAGCAAAAATAAGGAGAAATCCGAAGCTTTTTCTTCTCTCCTAAGCATTTCTCCTCCCTTTCTTCTCTCCTCTTTCTTCTCCTTGACCCGCGCTCGGAAGGTCAAGCGATAAAGGCGTCTCGGGAGGAGGAGGAAGAAGGCGAAGAAGCTGCTGCTCATCAATCGTCACTCAGCTCGCTTCTCGCACAGGTACGAGCTTGTTCTCTAATTCTTTTGTTGCTTGCAGTCCTCGCTTGAACTCTCCCGCAATTCATGTCGGATCGTTCCCCAGTCAAAGACCCTGCTTCGTGCCAAAGATGCGAAATTTTCCGTGTTTTAGTGCATATGGTTTGATGGGTACCTGTGTTTTTTGCGAAATTTTGGAACTTGGGGCGTTGATCGCCCGTTGGAGGTGTTGAGTGTAGGTGGATCGGATGTTTTGAGCGTGCTTAGCGACTTCTTGAATGAGGGGGGTTTTAACTTTTGATGTTGTTGAGGTAGTGGTGGTTCAATGGGGGGTCCAAGCCAGAGACAATCATCGACGTCGTCGTCTCGCCTGTCGCCATTGGCCGAGCCCTTCAAATTGAGCAAGCCCTATCAGCAGCAAGTTTATACTCACTCGTCGGACCCTTCTGTTGACAATTGGCAAAGTCTCGGTCCTTCCATTGCGTTGGTCCATCCGTTTTCCAGTCTTGAATTGGAAAGCGACGTGCCGGGTGATTGCAGTTACTCTGTTTATGACTTTGGAACTAATGTCTCTGGCTTTCCTTATGATTATCAAGATTACCCATCTGAGGCATCCCGGGATCTCAGTGGTTATGAAACTGTATCCGTAATAGAGTCGTCTCATGTGAATTGTGGCAAAGATGTTTCCAATCGGGTCTGTGATGGCCAAATCAGTGGTATTGAGGATGAGGGTGCTCAGGATAAAAATGGAAGCAGCAATGGCTGTCAGCGGAGCATTGATGTTGAGGAGAAGAATGCTAGTGATTCGACCGCATATCAGCTCTTTGCAAAGCAAGGTCAGTAGTTTCTTTTCGAATTTAGATGTTTTTTCAGTCTTGTTGGGTAGGCTGGATAGATGGAGGTGAGATATGATTATTCTTGTTCTATCCAGTGTTCAAGATCCCTTTGAAATTGGAAATAAGGCCCAGTACTGTCTCTTGCATTTATTGTTCTAAGATAATAGTGCTGTGTGATCAGTAATTAGTTCTTTCTTGTTGACTGAACTTTGCCTCTTTTTCTGATAGTTATATATAAGTGTCTCTAATTACTAGTATGTACATCAATGTCTACAAAGGTTTTAATTTAGCGCTTACATCATCTAAGCTCGTCCATGTTATGGTGTAATAGATGCTATGGCTTGTTGCTGATTATTGCGATAGCATTCATCTAAACTAGTCCATGTTATGGTGTACTGGATGCTATGGCTTGTCATTGTGGCAGCATTGCTTTGATTTGGGAGAGTTGTCCAAATTTTTTCAGTCAAATTTGTCCTGCACGTTCAGAAAATCTGTTTTTGCCTCAATCCTGATGGCTATTTTGAAAATTTGCTAGTGAATAACTAGACTACTTTGTAAGATCAGACAAAAAGCAACCACATATTTGGTTTCAGTTCACGTCAGGATACCTGCAAAATTTAGTATTTGGAAGTCTGTATTATATTGATTTTTTTGTTCAATTCAAATTCATCAAGACTTTATTCAGGACTTGCACCTCTTTTTGGCTCCAATCCAGTGGTATGCTTGACTCTTAGCTATAGTGGTTATAGATCTAGATATTAAAGGCCTGTTGGTATCATTTACCTCACAGGACCTCTATAACATGGTATGCCATTAGGGTGCTCCAATCTACCTAGGTCTCTGGTCTGGATTTTGCCAATATTCTGACTCAACTATCTTGGCCACTTGTCTTGAATCTTTAACTTTTGAGTGGGCTCTTGAGGATCATGCACAGATTCCTTTTCGTCACCTATTTTTGTTACCGTTTGCCTCTGAATAGTAACAACTTCACTAGGTAGCGGGATGGTGTGGACTGATAATATTATGTAAGTTTATCCAGGCCCTCATCAGCAGCCCCCAGACAGTCATTAAGCTTTTGATATAGTAATTTTGGCTTATCGACTGTTTTTGGCTTGAGCAACAGTTCTCTTACTTGCATTTTCTTTTTTTTCTTCGAGCCAAGCGAGATAGATGTTCCTTGATGCTTCATAATAGTATTGTCATGAGCTTTTAATTTTTTGGATCTTTTTTTAGCCAAAAAAGCATTTTGGATGTTTAACAGTCTACAGGATTTTTTTGGCATAATGTTTGTAGTAAGAAAGCGAAAAATTTGTGTGATGCATGGAGGGAAAGAGGACTTGAAAACAGTATGAGTTTGGTTGCACTTTGTCTGCTCATAAACTTATCTCTCTGCAGGGAGTAATGCTTCTAAAGGATCAAAGAGCTTCCGCGAAACTTGTAACGATCTCTGTATGGGTTATTTAGAAACTTTTGCAAGAGACGATCAGGTCAAATCCCAAGGGACAGAGCAAAAAAAAGCTGAATGTACCTCATTTTCAGTACTAGATCCCAGTGTCATCCCATTAGAGCTTTCAGTTTCAATGCATCAGTATACCTCCACAGCCTCCCCAAGTAGTTACAGTCCCTCACAATGTCCAGCAGATGTGGTCAGAGGGAACAACAATTATCCCACCATTGTTTCATCTGAATATGAGAGATGTGAATCCCAGTTTGAATCTCCTAAAGAAAAAACTGCAGATACTCCTTTTCCAGGTACAACACATTTTCTAGCTCTGGGTTTTGGGCAGTCAAGCATTGACGAAATCATTTCTCCCTCCAATCTTGCTGCTTCAAAACCTCCGAGTTGTAGTGGTATTGGGGCTTTCAACAGAAGGGAGATTTTTTCTTGTGATAGTACTTTGGAAATGGACTTTCCTGCTTATCAGGAGAGAGTTGCTACTCTAAAAGGTGAGGAGCGAAAAAGTCAGAAATTAGAAATTGTCATGAATGTTGAATCTTTGCCTATAGTTAAATGCCAACAGAAAGCTGCTGAAGGAAGTAATTTTGCCCAAGGTTCTCTTTTAATGCTTGAAAAGGATGGGCTCAACCAAAATGAGCTAGACAAAAGTGATGACGACGAAGATTCACCTTGTTGGAAAGGACTGAATCTTTCGGCATTTGCGTTTAGAGAATCTGAAGCTTCGGATCATCAACTTGATGAAGCTCCTGATAATAAACTTCATGAAAATCGATCGGATGCAAGAAAAAGTTTGAATCCACTAGCACCTGTTTTTGTTCCCCAAAATTTCGAACATAAGTTGTGTCTCAAGGAGATCGAATGTGCACAGAATGACTCCTTGCCTTTCCAAAAGTGTGCATCTTCTGCTCCTATCCCATTGTCTGAAGTACAGACAATGCAACGTGACAACATGGTAGGACTCTCCAATTGGGAAGGACAAAAGGCAGGTGGCCCTGAGTGCAGGGCCGATATGCATAAACCTGGCCTGGAACCTCTTCTGAAGGGAAAGACGTGTAGCTTTGCTAAGGTTGATTATGGTGTCACATCACCATTTCTTAAGGAGGGTTTTGTTACACATACCAGTAATTTTGGCAGGGGAACAAATCTTGAAGTTCCAGGAAACATTATCAATGATATCACATTTCCCAATGCAACTAGTGTTTCTGTCTCTGCAGTGGTGCATGTCTCTGAGGCAAAGTCACTTGAAAAGTGGTCTTCTTTAGGAGTTGGAGAGCCCTCTTACACTGAGGCTCGTTCCGATGTATCTGAACTAGTGTCCACATCACCAAGGACAGAAGTGGATGTACTTGTGAATGCGATGCATTCTCTTTCAGAGTTGCTTATAGATAAGTGTGTGAATGGATACGTGCTGAGTGATGTTATGCATGACAGAATCCAGGTTGTAATCAGCAATCTCTCAAATTGTGCAAAACAGAGGGAGAGACAGTGGACATCTTTGGATGGATCAAATATTCCCGGGATCTTGAGCTTTTCAAACAAGTCCGCTTATGCATGCATGGTATGATTTGGTAGTGCTCTTGTTATATTTTCATTCTCATCTGTAACTGGAATATAGACAGATAATATTTTGGGGAAAAGAGACTTCTGACCTAGGGATCTGCATATTTTGCATTAATTGATCTAGAAATTTTCATGCCAGTTCTCCGGGCATGCTAGTTTATGAACAATTGAGGAGCATGCTCATTTGCCAACGACTTTTCTGCCAAAGTCTATGACAGGAAATACAGTTTCCTTTCGGAGTTGCAAAAGGATGATGAGTTTTTGACTGCAATACCCCCGTATCTCTAAGGAATCTGCGAAGGATCATATTATTCTTAGTTAGGATATTCTGGTTTTGCTCTGACTTAGCTGCATATTAGGAAACAATTAAATATTCTTGAAATAAGCTATCTACACTATGTTGAAGTACAATGAAATTGACAGATTTGCTATGTAGAAGTCTGCAATTTTGTGCTGTTTGACAGGGATGAGGATTGTGGTCTGAATGCCAGTCCAACTTTATGACTAGTCAATGAAAAGCTAGGAATGTGGACTAGTCAATCAGCTGCTTAAACATTTATATAATGTCTTCTAATTGTAACTTATGGGCCTGAGCTTCACTAAGTAACTACTTGATGCAGAATACTGATTCAGTGCTGTCAAATAAAGAGTTGCAGGATGCTCGTTCTCTGGTCAGCAATATAAGCAATGGGATTCCCCAGGTAATATCTGCAACATTGCGCTAAATTACATTTATTGACAGTTGTCTTCACTGAGAGGACATAATACTAGATGGCTTGTGGTTTGTGAGGTGCAGTTCAATGATAAGAGTATGGAAGCTGGTTATGTTGAGGACCGAATGAGTCCCCAGACTGTATTATATAAGAACCTATGGCTTGAAGCTCAAGAGGCATTACATGCAATGAAGCATAAATCACACGTTGCACGTATAAAGTCCAAGACATAGTTTCACCAGAGAGAACACTTAAGTTTCGCTTGATGGTGGAAGCTTGATTTTGCAGGTAAATCATGTTCTCTCTCCTTAAATTTTAGATATCTGATCAAAATCAAAGAACTTAAGTTTTAATCAGGTTATCGTGCTTTTAACACAATTTCAACCATGTCATTCCATCAGGTGTTAACGGATCGAGTAACAAAAGGCTGGCTTGACAGAAAAAAGATGTGTCACTCTATCCATGTGTCATATGGCAACTCAGCCTTTTGGTAACTTTCCTATTGAACTTTTGATGAGATGAAATGATTGAAATCATTTGGAAGGACAATGACCTGATTGGAGGTTTTAAGTTCGGTGACCTGAAAGAACGTAGCTGCAAATTTGGATTATTGTCCGAGTATCTTGCCTTGATTTTGCTGTATGAGAATATGAGCTATTCTTTGCCGCTCAGAGTGAAAGTCATTATGAGACTTTGAGAGTTTGTATTTGATCGTAGATGTTAGCATTCTAGAGATGGTGGGGAAGGGGAACTACACACGTTTGAGATGACAAAAGAAACTGCAAGCCACGCACAAGTTTATGTTTGTGCATTGTTCATGAGAGCATATGATTGCCCTTGATGGCTCAAATATGCATGTTTTGTTTCATTAGAGGAAACCTCTCTCTCTCTCTCTCTCTCTCTCTCTCTCTCTCTATCAATGTCATGCAGATTACATAGTATTTAGCAACAAGGAGTCATCACAAAATGGAGATGTGTCTGTGTATGTGCGCACACGGGCATCACAGAGATGATCATCTGAACACGGTATGATTGTATACACTGAAGAATTATCTGTGGTCTTGCGTAATCAAGTGATGGACGGTCCATGTTTTTAATTTTTTGGTCAAAAGACAGTCCATGTTTCAACAGCAGGAAAATGCCAATGCCTCAGCCCAAAACTGAAAACAAGAAAGAACATTACCACAGCCTCACATCTAGTGGGCCAATTGCGTGTAGCAAGCTTGGACTGATGGGGGGCAGCCATCCGAGTCAAATCCAGTTCAATCCTTCTTTCTGTAGATGCATACTGAGCAAGAATGTATATCGCAAGTTGTATCTCTGTCGCACGGAGGGTATCTTTATAATTACGTATAGATCGGTGCGTATATGGTCACGCATTGTATATGATCGGACGTCTGCATCTCGTCCAGAATGAATCGTATCTCAGTCGCCAGTGTTACTTGATAAGTTAAATCACCCATGGAGACTTTCCATTTCCACCATCACACGATTTACATGCACACAAGATGAACAGACCCTAAATTGCACAAGAGAGAAGCAGCTTCAGGATTTTTATGCATGCATGCTTTTCCAACGCTCTGAGAAGTTCAACAGCCCATTGGACTCTCATTACTCAACAGAAGAATTTGAACAGCTCTATCATTTAGACAGCAGAACATGAGGATGTGAGATGGAGGTTGAGCTGGCGAGCAAATGGTGCAGCACAAGTTGTCAATGTAATTTTTGTCAAACCCTGACTGACTGACTGACACCCCCAACATGTTTTCGCTTATGGGATTGATGCCGTTGGACATTAACACTCTCTACCATCGTTTTCACTTTTATCGAACCTGCAATTTGACAGAGAGAGCAGCTGTGTAGGTGCCTCTGGGTTAAAGGTGAAGGGGCATAAAAAAGTGCTTGAATATCGACAGTGCTTGAATGCCACCCTTCAAGCAATGTGGTACAAAAGCGAGTGACACTGAAACAAGAACTCGTCCCTCTTTCCCAAGACGCTAAAAGGAGGGCGAGGGGTTCCCCTTACACGTCCTTTGTGGAACGGTGGATGCACATAAGCTTCGCCCTGTCATTAGGGGCTCCATCTTTAGGAAGGAAGACAAATTACCTAAGTTTCTTCAACAACAGAACATGAATGGTTTTTTTTCCTTTCCTAACATAAATTTGCGGGTAATAGCTCGAACTGTCGAGCTAAGAGTATACTGAAGCCGAGCGGATTATGAATGTGATCATCTCGTCTATTAACAACCAAATTACAAGATCCACATGTTATTTCCCTTTTTGATTGTCTTATTGAACATGGTCCTCACATGTGGCCTTTATACTTCCAATAACATGAACTTGGGGACTCTCACCCCAGCCAGGTTCTCCCTGGAGTGGACTTAGCCTTTTAAGGTCACGCTCAGGATCAATACCATGTTAAAATGGCAAGGGAAGAGATGGGACCTTCTTCAAAGCAAAAGGGAATAATTCATTGGACCTCGATGTAGTGGGAGGATCACCAACAGTCTTATCTTATTTGCTTGTATGGTGTATTTTCACTTCACGTGTCATCACCAATTTCACTCCATTAAACTGGGCCAAACTATAGTCATGTTTCCTTGCTAGCAAAAGACAATATGAAATGATACTAACGATCCCACTAGTTTTTGCCCGGAATTCAAAACCGTCTTTCTACTTTGTTTTTGTTTTTTGTTTTTTTTAATTCAAAATAGTCCCTATACTTTTTAAAAAGTGCGACGTCTACCATTGCATCATTCTAGGGTTGGTTTTGCAAACATAAACTTGACGTTGTAAAAATTGCTAACGTGGACTTAATAAGAAATTGACAAGACTTTTGTCAACTCTCGGTATTCGTGCATTTTGCAAAATTCTCTCTCCCTCTTTCTTTTATCCGCGAAAAAAAATTTAAGGAACAAGATTTGCATGCTCTGGGCGATGTCGTGTTGGTTTAGCCAACTCAACACTCCGGAAGTTAAACTCAATCATTTGACTAATGGTGACAATTTTTAAAAAATAGAAGGACCACATCGGATAAGGTTTTGAATTTCGGGTATAGCATAGCAGTGCCATTTCGCCAAACCACGAATGTTCACAAATGGCCCAAGCAATCTCTACACTTTGATCATAGTTCGACTGTCATGATCTCACGAACCGTCACAAATCATTACAGACTGGCCTTTTTTCTTTCCTCTTCTTCCCCAATGCTTAAAGAAGTGGGATTAGAAAATGAAGAAACTCTTTCCATACACAGAGAGAGAGAGAGAGAGAGATGGGACAAAGTAGCGTGGTGACATCACTGCTTGTGCGAGTCCCCTCAATTTGCTTTGGAGCGGTACCACACAGAACCATTGCAGGCTTAGATGCCGAACGACCTGTTGGAAGTACAAGGACAATCCATGTAGCATTCCACGCAGAGAAAGCGACAAGTCATGATCGTGGGGACCCTTTTTTAGAAACTTGGTTAATTTGGTATCCCATCTCTTGATGAAGCCAAGCCCATGTCACCGCATTCGATTCCAATGTCATTGTCTCCGCCCCTAATCAACATGTACAAGAGGAAGAAAAACGTAGAACTTTAGATTCTAACATATCTAGACAATAAATCTAGTCAATTGTTTATTATTCACAGACCCCTTGGTTGCAATAATTTTGCGGTGCAGATATTGCTAGAATGTTTCAAATGCTATTACATCGAAACTAACTTATCGCGTTATGCCAAGTGTTGGGAGTAGATGGATTCGGCATTCCTCTTTAACTTGGAGAGGAATTCCCACTATTCTTTCCCACATGGTCCATGTGATTCGTATGGTCCATACTTTGATGATCACGTTTGTATCCATTAAAACCAAAGTGATGACGTGACATAAGTGCCTCAAGCATTCAAAAGAGGAGGAGCAAGAAGAAGAAAAGGAGAGTTGGGCTGAGGCTGAGCAAAACCAAGTGAAGCGACTGGCATTAAAAAACGAAAGAGAAAGATGGGATTGGAAAATTAGGTCTGGTTGGAGTTGAGAAGACGTAAATTGGGACACGAGAAAGAGATTGCGATTGGAACTCAAAAGAAGAACCATCTAAAAAAACAGGAAAAGGCAAAAAGGAAAAATAGGGGAATTGAATAGCAAAATAGGGGCAGCGTGCGGGGGGGATACCTAAGCAATAAAACGGGGAAGGTGTACTCAGCATTAATTGAGGCCGATAGACTGGGGTTTTGGACAAAATCCGCCCCCGCTTTACATCCCCAGGTGGCTCAGAAATCTCTCAGATTATTATGTTTTTCGTTCATGCAGCTCCTTAGAAAACGAAAGGAGGGCCCACGCTAGTGTCCCTACATTGCCTCTTTTCCTTTTTCTTTTCCCTATTCTAATTTCCAGGAGGGGAAAAAAAAACCACACTCGTGAAAGTCGAACGAGAAGTGGCCCTTGTCTTCTTCGGTTCTAATGTGGATGCGATTCATCATAGTTGCACATTCTCCTGACCGTCCCATAGAGCTAAATTTTTCAAAATGAGCCATATAAAGACATTTATTAACTCATGTATAATAAGCTAAGTTATTATATATGTTATTTTATATTTAGCAAATGGGTCATAAATGAATTTACAATTTATATAGACCAAACTCATCTTTATAACTTTTTCTTCATTCTTTTTTGCCCTCATTTGATATTGTGCTCACTCACTTCGCACTCTTACCTTAGTTTAGGTATGAATTTTTTTAGATTGGGTTAAATAAGGAAGTGTTTTGATAATATGAAACAGGTCAGGTATGAGTCATTAGATTTGCATTGCATGAAAATATATCAAAATGAGTGAAATGAGTTTATTTAGGTTAGACCAATTTCAATTTGATTCGACTCGACCTAACTCGATTCACTCATTTGGCGAGTCTACATAGAGCATAAGCATAAGTATCTCTCATAATTTACCTGTTATGTATAGGACAGATGGGCTGCCACCAAATAAAGATTAATCAAATGCCAATAAAAGAGCTTCAAAATTCCATTATTAGCAAAATAAAAGAAGATCACGCTCGAGGAAACCCAATATATCATCCATAAAAACCGTGATCTTGCGATATCTAATGAGCAACTCCTGTATATACTTAAAATTCCAGTTAAGAAGAATGAGTGACGCAAAAGTGACTCGCTAATCAAATAATCAAAAAGATCACTCTTGAATATAAATTATTTTCTTTGCCGTTGGCATCTTTGTGTATATAATAGAGATCCAACAAGAAAGAAGACCGTGAGTGCAAACCGTGAGCGAGATCAACGATCGATGGGATCGCGAATTCTATAATGTTGGATTGTAGATATAGAAACAAAGTTCCTAGTGTGACCCACCGGTGGATAGTACAATTGATTTGGGCTTTAGTGCCTCATTGCCGAGGGAATGAGTTCGAATTTCTGTATTGTTAATACGTTTTAAACGGGCAGCTAGGATGGTGAGGTCCTGCGCTAGCTTTTCCCGAAATTTATCTCTATATAGCGGCTTGTAACGAAGCCCGACGATGTCATTGGGCACCGGTGAATCGTGTGAACCCAATTAATGTAAACGAAAGAAAGCTTAAGCGGTTTCTCGGTATCAGAAAAAAAAAAAAAAGTTACTGGTGTGTACTCAAATCAAAGGGGCAAAAAAGGAAAAAAAGAGAGAATCCATGCCATGTACGGGGATTGTATGGGCATGACGTGTAACTATCATGCCCCTCCCCACACATACATAACATACATACAATCCATTTTTATTTTTTATTTTTTTTTGCATGAAAACATGCATACATACATTCACTTGTCTATTATTGCGGTAGTTGCCTGGGATCGGCTGCCCCTCTTTTTGCACTGTCATTGTTAATGCTCTGTCACAACCTGTCTATTTCTCTCTCTCTCCTAGTACTTTTGCTGCTGCTTCTATGCACTCCATTCTTTTCTCTCTTCACTTTACTGATTTTCTTGCTGAGAGAGAGAGAGGGAGCAGCGGAAGATTGGAAGTCCAAACAAAACCAGCTCACCAGAGCCGTCCGATCTTTGACACGTTTGAAGACTCAGAGCCCCAGGTCCCAAATGGATATGCTGTCCCATTCTCACTCGTTAGCAACGTGGAATGTCTAGTTGGCCAATAATTCGGGGGCAAAAAAAGAAAAAAGAAAAAGGAATGATACCCAAGCTCCATGTTCAGTCGATCTACAATCCCATCAAAGATTATATCAGCGAGTGCTCTTCTGGGCTCGTTTTGAATAGACTGCTAAATAAGGAAGACTCCGAATTTTAGTTGCCCATGTTTTGAAAGGAGAAGATGTGCGAAAACTCGTAAACTTTCCTTTTACCCATTTGGCCTAGCATTGGGGATGTAATAACAGAGAGCATGATTTACTGTCAAGAACCCCATTTGAGGTAATCGACTCGTTTGATCGTTCTCCAAAGAGAGCATTGGAAATAACCCCGCAAGATCCCAATCAGGCGATCACTTAGAGTGCCATCTTACTTATAAGATGAAAGTCGCAAGGCTCCATTTTATCCATCATGGTGCCGTGCGCGGGGAAGAAAATGGGGATCCATATGACATCGGGGTCCGTATGCCTTTTTTTACCCGATGAGGATCGACCCGTAAATCGGACGATGCCCTGTTTTTTCTAATCAATACTTTTTTCCTGCTGAGAAAGAAAAGTCCAAAGCAGGAAAGAGACAAGAAAAAGGCGGACATGATCAAAGATGAAAAGGAAAATCGCGTCACGGGGAAAAGAATGTGGTGCATTGAATCCCGCAGGGAAAAATATCAAACGTGGTCCATGCAGAAACAATATTCTAGGAGCGTGAGACGTACATCGCATGCGCTCGTCTCAGAGAGAGAGAGAGAGAGAGCGTGTTTTGCACTGTACAGATGGAGATGGGGGAGTATTTCCCATTTATTTTTCTGGCATTGATTACGCCTATGCAAACCCTAACCCTCGAAGTCATCTTTCTAGGGTGGGGACTCCCGTCTTTATGTATGTACATGCTCAGTTCAGAATGAGACGAACAAAGCTCTCCTTTCGTGTTGATTTTCTTTTAGGGAGGTGGGTTTTGGTGGCTGAAACAGGCGAACACACACAAACAAAGAATCGAAACAGAGAAAGGGCAAAACCAGCGGGTACAAAGTATGATTAGAGCTCCGCCTTTTTAACTGTTGAACTGAGTCATTGGAGGGCAGAGAAGTTATGGGGCACCAAACAAGAACTGACACAGCGACAATTTAGATGTGCGGGTTTGTGTGGGTTTGTATAGGCTGATAATGATAAGACTGGGGTAGCTGCTAAGTCCTAAGTTAAAAAAGAAAAGAAAAAGAAAACATTATTCAGCGGGAACAATTCACAGGAGTAGGGTAGACAAAGGCTCTTGGATAGGTGGGGTTGGTTTTTCACCGAAATGGGTGGAATCATCAGCTTGAAGAATTGATAGTTTAACCAATTCCCTCTTTTCTTGCTGATTGTATAATCTCTCTCTCTCTCTCTCTCTCTCTCTCTCGGGGTTGGATTGAGTGACCCATCAGTACCTTCCACCTTTAAACATATGAGCAGAAATTGACCACACATATGCATCCCATTTGCAGTACAAGCAGCAGAAACAAAGACTTAACCCTCAAGAAGTTCATATTTTACAGCAGTACAACCCAATCTTGCATACAAGAACACCCAGAAAGAAAAAGATAGAAGGAAAACAAGAAAGATGAAAAAGAAAAAGGACTTGGCAAGCACTGCTAAGTCCGCCAACTACCCTTCACAGCCCACGAGCTGAAAATGGAGGTTCTCAATCCCCACAGTCATTCTCATTGCCCATCACAGAAAATGAAACGGATACATAAATGAACGGAGTAAATGAGATGGGAAAAGCAGTTGGTAAAGAGGGTGTGGAATTGCGCAAACTTTCGTTACGGCTGTCCGCTGGGGTTGGGCTAGCGGGGAGATCAGGGCAGCCCCCTCTCTCATGCTAATCTAGGCTAACCCACCCCCCTCATCTTAGCCTCTGCCCTCAATCCTCCTGTGCCCTACATTCTAGGACACCCTCCTCCCCCCCAGCTGGTCTGCCGTGGACCCCATCCCAGCAATTATTTTATCTTATCATATTTATATCATCTGCAGCAAATATTTGTTTTCACTTTCTGCATATTTTGTCTTTTCCTTCCTTCCTTTCTCCTTAAACAAATTTAATTGTGATTAGCGGTCTAAAACTCTTCGAGCATTGTTACCAATCTCCATACTCGAATGACCGTGATTCCCGACGTGCACCGGACACGGTCTGGTTTTTGGGATGGCCTAGAAGAAAGGTGCGAGCAGAGTAATTTGAAGTTAAATCTCGACTTAAGAAGATAGATGTGTAGTTATTGTTTGAGCAATCACGAGTGTTGTATTATTAAAGGGGATTGATGGAGAGGTTATGTGTTTCATTTGGTTTGGATGTGACGGAGCCGTGTTCAAATCAAGTTCTTCGGTGTAACTGTATGATCACGCTCGATACTTTATGGATGAAGTTTTATTTGATGCACGTGAATGGTGGATAAGACAGTTTAGATTAATCATGAGATTGAATTGAGGATGAACAAAGAAGATCATAGAAGTTATACCTATCCGTGAATGAGAAAAGGGTAGGGGCGATGATGGCACTAGTGGCGTTGGATTACAGCCAGTCGGACACCGAATTTCATGATGGTTCTAAGAGAGTTAAGGGAAAAAGGAAAAGATGAAGAGGACAAGCTGTAAATGGTCATATACAGATCTTGCTTTTCATAGGAGCTATAGGGATTATGTATGTTTCCTCTGCAAAGGACATAACATAGCCAAGATCTGAGACCTTTCTCTTATGCCTTCTGAGGTGGATTATGCCTCTTTTCTACTAAGCGAGACGTTGGGAAGACAAAAGAAATCAAGTGAAAAGCTTGCCTAAACTAAATGCCAAGCTAAAAGGGCAGATTCTCCACCCCAATATTTTTTGGTTGTTTTGTTTATAGTTGTGATTGGACAGGGTAGTGCCGTGTAATAGGATTATGCTCTTTGCCTATTGGTCGATGATTGCAAAGTTTTATTTGCTTTCCTTGCGTTGGATAAAGGGATTTAAGGTTAGGGAACGACATTCTTTGGGTACATAGTTTAGATCTTGACCATATTAATAATGCTAAAGAAGACAAGAACTAATTTCATCGTGTCAAGAGCTATAGTTATTCATCAACCGTGTTGAAGGTACGTAACAAGAGTAGATTGAATCTTTTTGACAAGATAACCCACTTGTAGGTAAATCCTAGTGCCACAAAGTACCTCACCACTCATATTATAGGTAAAAAATGCAAGCCAAAATGTAGGTTAATATTAGAATACCATGAATTAAATCTAATGGAATTGGAAAAGAAATTGTTCGAGTTTAATTCCAAAGCCGGATTGTACATGCTTAAGTCAATGACATTGCTATGGCAACACGGGGAAAAGAAGAACAACTTTGTCGGTTTTGTACGCATGTTGCTCCTCCAATGATTAACAAGAAGGCATATTTTCATTTTCAAGAAAGTCATGCATTGAAAACTGTAAATTTTCGTTAATACTTATTTAACAAGTATCTCGAGAGCACTCATTAATGAAATCCTTTAATGCAAAAAGAAGATTCGAAATCAGAAATGTATTTTTTTAACAAAAAAGAGTGGGGAAAAACATCACTAAATCATGTCATTGATTAGTCAACATCATAATTTAGTAAGATTACTGATCTTAGTCACGATATTAGGTGACTTCCAGGCCGGATTGGATCAGACAATCTTTCGAGGAATTTTTACTGTCGGTTCGTCATCATGACTTCTTTTGCTCATGATGTAGTCCACACGACTGAATGATCTTCATATTCATTGCACGTAAGTCGGTCAGTTACGTGGTTCACTAGACAAGGAACATCGACAGGTTTATCACTTGTCACTAAATGGATTCGTTGAGGAGTGGTCGAAGAAATAGACAGAATGTCCAACCTGATTTTGGGAAGAAGACAACTATGGGAAGAGTCATCTTTCAGCATTATCTGTCCCAAATTGTATCTGCATATGACATATGACACATTTCTTTCATAATCACTTCCCTCCTTTCTTAAGGAGAGATGCGACCGCCCCAACATATTTGCTACCTTCTCCAAAAAGGAAACTTATGGAAATCATCTATTTTTCAATCTAAGATAAATTGTATATCTTTTGATTTCCGTTTTGTATCTCCAATTCTCTTTTTTTCTCTCTTCACTAATGTTTTACAAGGTTCAAAGTAATTTTGTATTAGTGATCAATTAAAGCCTAAATGCTTGTAAATGGTACCCTGACAGAGATAATTGGTGCACTTTTGTCTACCGGTGTGCTTTATTAGCGATAAAATAGTAAAGCGTGAGCTGTTCAATGTATTATCAGTTAGCGCACGTAATGAAACTCTAGTTCCACTAAAAGGTCCTAAAATTTGCTAGTCTCTTAAATAAATAACTGGCTAGATAGCTATGTTTCCACACCGTTGTGACTATTTTAGGAAGATGGTTAGCATGATTAATTACGGATCCATTTACTGCACATGCTATCTACATTTCGATGGGCAGGCGATGAACTAAATGTGCGACATGGAACAAGTTTATTCGATCTCACGTGGATGGCCTGTCTTTGATTCCGAACTACAGAACACATGGACATAAACGGGGTCACAGTAACTATTTTAGTTACACCTTCGATTTGAAACTCTCTTCCTACCACCTTCTTATAAAGGTGAAACGCATCAGGTGTTGGAATCAAGTTGCAAGTTTTGAAACTTCGTTTTGGTTCTTCCCATACCATCATAAGTATATGGTAAAATCACATCATCATCTTCCCTATTCCGCGTTCTCGGTTGATGTCGAACACAAATTTCTATAGAGACATACTTGCACGGGCAACTCTATGATTACTTCCCATATCATGATCAGGTAGTGTCCAAATTAGCTGAAATGCATCTAAATCGGTCCACCTGATTCAGTGAGCCGAACGCAAGCGATTACCCAATTTTTTTTAGGATGTATAGGTATCGAAATTGACTAGTCCAGTGGAAGAATATGTGGAGAGTCACTAGAAATAAGTCATCCTCTTTTTGATAGGTTGAATCATTTTATTTTAAGGGTCCGTTTGTTTGAAGGAAAATTATTTTCAGAAAATTGTTTTATGAGTTTTCGATGTTTGAGTGACAAAAAACTAATTGATGTGCAGAAAACTTTTTCCATGGACAGAAAATAACAAGTTTCTATCGGGGGAAAACAATTTTCTCTTCTAACAGAAAGGAACGCACTTTCCCTAATACCAAATAAATAAAAACTAACCATTTATTTTCAGATGATTTCCATGGAAAATATTTTCACTTATCATAAAGTTTTCAATGAAACAAATGCACCATAAACTAATTTAGCTGCTCATTCATTTGTTTCGGTGATAGTCCTTAAAGAGACTCTTGTATATCATCTTGAAGCTGAACAATTTCTGTCCTAGTTACGGTCTCAATAGAGCTATTTCTTTTTTCAAAATCTAAACTATGCTACATTCATAATCCAATTTGTAGAGGAATGACTATTCATGTATTTCAGTGTTGTAACTTATCATGTCAGATATATATACAAGCAAAAAGAATTTAATAAAAGTCGGATGACATATTTGTTAATCACTTTACAACTATCAAACCAATCATGACAATCCAGCCTGTATAACACGTTTAAGAAATTTTTTCTTACACATCAATTATGAAAATAATGTGTCTAATGTGATAGATGTGTATAAAGGTATCTTATAAATAGGAATAGCATGTAAACGAACTTAACTGAATTAAATCTGTATGAGCTTATTAAAATCGATTAAAAGATGTAAACCCATCAGCAATAAGCTCATTTTTCATGAGGACATAAGTTGACCTGTTGATGGAGTGATTGTAATCAAACTTAACCTGGACATGCTTAACCATAAAATCGAGTAATTCTACATGGCCGCATTATATATGATTTGACCATGCAACTAGCATTGGCAAACCTAAATGGCCACATCGCATATGATTTGACCTTTTCGCAGATCTTGAATTAACTTCGAAGTAACTTTTCCTCTAATTGATACTTTGAGCAACTTATGAATGGAGATGTAGTCTGATTTCTTCTTTTCCCCTTTTACCTAAGTAATAAAGGTTATGTGACGCATCAATTCAACCCCATAGGACGATGCATGTATTGAGAAAGACTCCATCCATAGAGAATGACATCATAGATATGACTTCAGTACTTGGAACGAAAGGTACTGTGATTTGAGCAAGAAGTCAATCTCATCAAAATAAAAAGTTCGGCCTCTCAGCCAACCATTAATATATGATTAGTATTGGAATATTTAAATATTAATCAATACATTCATTTACAAGTTCAAGTTTTTAAAATCTGATGGTATCAGAGCAGGAGATTATGAATTCAAATCTTGCTTATTTTTATGCATGAGTTTTAGGTCAAAAATCAATGTGAGGGAAAATGTTAAAATATTTAAATATTAAACCACACATGGAGTAAAAAATAGCATTTCTACTCTCATGAAAAAAAATGAATGATGAATATTTCTTGTTTAGGCCGTGAGTGGTTATCCTGAAGTCAAAATTGTGCAAGTAAATATGTAATAGGAAGTAACATAACGAAAAAAACCAGTTTCATCTTTCTGTTAATTTTTTATTCAATACCTCAAGAAAGTAATGACACCTTCCTTATCCTGTCCAATTAAGCAAAGTACATAATAGGAAAACTGATGATCTTCAGAAGATATGAGGAACAAATGACAAGCGGTGAAGGAAGGGAATGTTTGCCTAATTACATCTCCATGATTAGATCAGCTCTGGTGCTATCACTTTCATCATCTAACCAAGATATGCAAGTCATCAATTATTAGAGAAGAGACTAGCCGCTAGAGTTGATATGGGTCCCCGGTTCATATTCACAACCTAACTTAATTACGTTGCACCAATGTCAAAACAAGGACTGAGGCAATTGACAGAAAGAGGAAATGCTGCTTGGGCAAAATAGACGCATAACCTAGCTAGATCAGTGAATGGTTTACCAACTGAGGAATAGATGATCAGGAAACAACTCTGGGAATTAATTAGTCTATTATTTGCTGATAATTATCAATGAGGAATACATGTCCACGTCCCTTAGCCAGTAATGCACACATGCACACCCACATGTGCATACGCAAAGTTTATTTCTCGAGGATCAGCAGAAACAAGCTGTCATGAACAGGCTTCTATAAATTTCTTTTGGGTTGCTTCAATTCAAGGAAAATAACATGCAGCCCTGATATATACGCAAGCAAGCTATGTTATGATGAAAAATTTGCAGCGTTCTTTTAGAAGAATTACAGATTCTCTTGTTTGGCCAACCTTTAATCAGAGTGCAACTGAGAGACTCATTTCTAATGCATAAAGACGCTCACGTACTGCATGTGCACTATGTTCCTGATTATCTTTTTTGTTCGTTTGCGCTTTAATCAGGCTTGTCCGTGAAACATTTTGTGATTCACATTATAATCTGAACATACAGATGGATTATATATAGATAAACATGATCTTGGAGTCTAAAATTTCTAGAAATTCTAGCTAGTTGTATATGGATCATACGACCAGCTCACCGGTATCGTGATCTCTCTGCTATCACGACTTAAAAAATTTCAACCAAAGATTGCATGCATATGTAACAAAGATGATCCACTTGAGGTTGATCCACTTGAGGTTATCTCCAAGATTAAATAGTGTGCACACAAATTTCCTATGCAAGAGCAAACGACAACGTTAAGCAACAAAATGGTACTACCCGGATTCTCATAAAGGCTTAGCTAAATGACTACGGAGTGGGGAACATATATAGAGTAAACCACTTGTTCTATGGTAGAGAAAATCACATTGATGTTGGAAAGGCTTGAGATGACAGGCAATATTCAAGGCGTGGCTCAAGAAACATATCATTTCGATAATAATCATTTGATGGTGATAATATAAAGTGATATGTAGATGAGTGATAAGGCTACCAACCGAGTTTCCTACTTTTATTGATGATGGATTTACACGGAATTTAGACTACTGTCCCCCCCCCTCTCTCTCCCTCTCCCTCTCTCCTATTTTCTTCTTTTATGAGAGATAGCAGCTTCCTTAATTTTCAAAGTTTCATGATTTTTTGTACTGCTTATTGAAATTTTAGTTCATCTGCTAGGCAATGAATCTTATGTGATGAAATAGTACATATTTCTGTTTTCTCAATTAAACATGGTAGATACATAGAGCTTTCCCTCCTGAAGTTGTAAAAGCAAACTCTTAACTTTACCAGTCGCCAAAGGAAAAATGCTAACTTCGCCTTAATAACGTATAAAAATCTTATTTCACTTCCTTTCATTATAGAGAATATGGTGGAATACTGGGTAACAACTTCAAGGAGCGAAGCCAAAATTAATTCAAGGATTAAAATAGACAACACCTAGTCACTTCATGGATTAATAAAATGAATGTGCTTGCATGGAAACCTTGATGTTTAGCTGGAATTTGAATCAATGTTATCTAAATCAAATGATTGAGGTCTCAAATCAATCACACTACTCACTCGCCATAAACAAATGGAGACCATCAAATTCAAGCAAGTTTTGCTTATTCGATTGAAATCGGACTACCTAACTAATTGCAGTATTCAGGGTAAAGATCGAACACGACTTCAGTGGAAAGCTTAGGAATAAAACAGCTGATGAAAGGTCTAAAAAGTGGCCATCAAGGAGAAGTAGAAACATCACTGAAAAGCATTACTTTGAAATCTTGCTGAGTAAGAAATAGCATGGCTTGCGGCCCATATTTATTTATTTATCAAAAGAAGGTTTATTTGCCCACAAATAAATGATATGATGATGATTAGCATGGCATCAATCGATGTAGAACATTACATATATTGGAATGAAAAGACGCAATCAAAACAATCAAATAAAGCATGCAATCGGCGTGTTCCATTATGCCTCTCAGATATCTCTATATGTAGAGTTTAGGGACCTCTAATTTTGCTCTTGAAGCTAAAAACGTTGATGTCCCAACAATGTCGTTAAGTTTGAATCTCTTGATAGTTACTGAAAGTAATAGAAAAGGGAGGGGGGAGGGGGGGTGTGGAATACCAAGAGGAAAAGCGCAAATGCAGAAGAGTTGGCAAGTTGGACATTCAAGCAATTAATAAACCACAAAGCTTTGGCAGGCGCGCGCGCGCGCGCGCGAGAGAGAGAGAGAGAGAGAGAGGTGAAAATCCTTTGCACGAAAAGAGCAAGAAAGAGAGCAGACGATGAAGGCAGAAAAGGAAGCGGCTAAAACGAAGAGAGGTGAGAGAGAGAGATTAAAGATAAATCATACCTTTTAAAGCTCTCTGCAATACTTTCTCTGAACTACCTGCAGGCGTGCCCAACGAAGCAGCGACAAGATCAACAACCTACACAGTAGTTAAAACACACACACAGACCCCAAAAGTCCAAGAACCCAGAAAAGAAAACGAAAGAAAAAGAAAGGGGAAAAAAAAAGCAACAAGGAGAAAGAAACAAATGAGAGAGAAAGAAAGAGAGGGACGAGACTTAAATGGCATTCAGGTAAACTAGGCACTGTGACCCTTGAACCCAGGAATCAGGAAAAGTTGTTATTATTCACTTGGAAACAGTGCAGAGATAGAGAAAGTGAAATGCGAGAGAGAGAGAGAGAGAGAGAGAGAGAGAGAGAGAGAGAATAAAGATCGATCATAAAGAGCTGATTCAGTGGATGAATACACATTGGAGAAACCAGGTCCTAATAGAAGACGGGAAAGGAAAAGGAAAACAAAAGGGACATGAAATCTTGGGCTGAGATTGATGGGATCTATCAGATGTCTCTCCATATTAGACTCTCTATCTATAATGAGTTGATCATGAATATCATATATGTACTTTATACACAAAGCAAAATGTTTTTCTTTCTATAAAAGAAAGAACTGTTCCATATGTAATTCTTGAAATGATGGCTGCACAGCTCTGGATCTCCTCTCTGTCTCCTTTGATGATGTCTCTAACAATTTCTTCACGGGAAACCCCAGATTCTCTCAAATGCCCCCCTTTCTGTTTCACACATCAAAACCATACCAAAACATATTGCTATTTTGGGGCAATTCCTTGATTCTTGCCCTTCAATGCCTAAGCCCTCCAATCATTCCACAAATGCAAGAATTGCAGTAGATAATGAGCAAGACATTCTGGCAAAATTATGGTCCTGGTTAATCGTATGAGTTGACGACATAAACCAAAACCAATCAATGTAGTGCCAACTCCTTTTGGGTCGTCTTCTTTCAAATATCCAAGTCTAGGGATGACGAGTCCGAAGCCTTTCCCTTGTTCAAGAACCCCGCCTGGATGGTCGGCAACGGCGTACCGTTGTACAGCCTCAATTGGAGAGGAGGCTGCTGTGAAGAAGAGGACATTTGGTGGGTTTGCGATGAGATTGAAGCATGTGATATAGAGGTTGAGGACAGTATGTCGCACTCGTCATCGGACTCTGAAATCGGGCACTCCATGTTCACTCCGAACAGCCTCAGCCTCTTGGCTGCAACTTTCCCTTGGACCACGGGCACCGAGTCGAATACTACCGGCTCGTTCCCCCCAGCACCACCGCCTCCCGCACCTTGATGAACCTGCACCATCCCAGCGGACACTTGCCTTGGGGCCATGCCTGCACCGATGCTCGATCTGAGCTGGTAATACACCGACGAGGAATTTGGACAAGCGTTCAAGCTCACCACATTCCCACAACCATAGCCATAACTACAACCACTGCCACCTCCGTAACTGTTCCGGTATGGACCCAGGTGCGACGCTTGTGAGTGGTCCCTCGCGGACATGTGCATTGCACCTGCAGCTGCCCCGGGCCGCAATAGCAGAGGGCCCCAAGGGACCGCTGTCGCGGAGCCCCGATGATGGAATGAGAAGTGGCCTGGGAGTTGGAAGGCGGCCATCGGGGGCGGGTCTGGGGCGTCGGGCCGCCGCCTCCAGTCGATGAAGAGACGGTCCTTGCCGAACTCGCCGACGCCGCGCTGGAACGAGACGATGTCCCCGGCGTCCAGCTTCTTCTCCTTCACGAATCGGCTCCACCCTTTGGTCATCACATAGCTCTGGCTGC
The DNA here is from genome assembly GCA_014182555.1 of Eucalyptus erythrocorys. Taxonomy (NCBI): domain Eukaryota; kingdom Viridiplantae; phylum Streptophyta; class Magnoliopsida; order Myrtales; family Myrtaceae; genus Eucalyptus; species Eucalyptus erythrocorys. The sequence goes on along the minus strand of CM024600.1, from coordinate 35,127,281 downwards.
TGTTCCAGTAGGAGTAGCGGAACCGCCATGGCTTCCCGTTGCGGTCCTCGAAGTTCAGGAGCAAGCCCTTCTCGTTAGTCGAGGAATCGAGCGGGAAGTACTTCTCAGCGTGCTGCTTCGGGATGACGAGGCGATTGAGCTTCCCAACGTCGCTGGGCGTGACGACCTTGTCAAACATGTGCTCCCTCTCAATCGGCGGTGCAGGAGCGGCGGGACGCGAATGCTCGTCATCTCGAGGCGGCGATACGTCCATGAGCTCGGGCTTCGAGCGGCCGTCGGCTTCGCGGTCGAATCCGTGGGCTAACCAAGATCCCATCGGGGTGTCCCACTGGCCATTATTGACGTTGCCGACAGGAAAGAGGCCCCTCGTGTGTTGGTGATGAGAAGTGGAAGAAGAGGGTGAAGACGAGGAGGACGAGTAAGAGAAAGGGTTTTGCTTACCTTTGACAGCCTGGGCTTCTTCGAACTCGACAAAAGCCTCTCTAAAATCCATGCCCCCCCACTCTCTCTTTCTTCACCAAAATTCAAATCGATCTTCAGGTTCTGGATCTGAGGCGAACCAGACCGAAACCCAATTCAAGAAGACGGGCCAAAGTGACCTTTGTGGTTCTTCTTCTAGGTAAAAGATTCTGGGGAGAAAGAAGAAAAAAATCTGGGTGTTTTTTTTTTTGGGGGGGAGGGGTGACTGAGAGCTTCAAGAAAGAGATGGGAGCTTCAAAATTCTTGTAACAGTGACGCTCCGCGGTTTCTGGTTTGACCCACGAGAGCACTCGAGCAGGAAACCAATCGGCACATCTAATATGGACGTCTCGAACACTCACTCACACGCACGCACAGGGCCACTGTTGAAGTTGCTCTCACCGCTGTTGACCTCTTGGAAAAGTAGGGTTAGTGTAAGAAAGGATAGATTAGACACACACACACACACCCCTCAAAGACAGAGACAGAGAGGAGGGGGAATCATATGGTTGTGATTAGACCACAGGAGGTGCGTCCCTGGAAGCTTCTCAAGTTAGGCAAATTTGTTCTCCTCCTCCTCCTTTCTCGGTTAATTTCTTTCTCGTGCTTTTAGAGAGGGAGAGAGAGGGGGGGAGAGGGAGAGGGATTATACGTAGGGACCTCTGTATTATCTGGTTGTGTTCATGTGAGCTTGTCCCTGTCATCATCTTGGAGGAGGGTGTGCGTAAAGTGTATATCTATACACTTATTTATGTTCATCTTAATCATTACTTTGTTTTTTGTTGTTCGACTTCTGATTTTGGTAGGAGGGCCAGCTGTTTTTGGAGAGCATTGGCTTCTAATTGATCGCTTTTGCTCAATTTGGACTTGTTTTAGGCATTCTTTTTATATATTTCTCCTCCTACCCCCTTCAGTTTTTTTTTTTCTAATCTCCTTTTGCATTTGGCTTGAATATTTAAAAACAGTGCAATAATTTGCAATAAATAATTGGTTGTACTAATTCTGGTTATCTAACTGGGGGTGTACTGTTAGGGTTTTGACTTTCTATTTTCTTGAATTTTAGGCAGGACCATTTTCTTCTTTCTTCTTTTTCCTTTTTCACCCCCGTTTCTCTGCCCTTGTTGGGGTGTGTGTGACTAAGCAGATAGGAATGAATTGAATTGTAAAGCCTAAGGTCCCCTGCAGATTCAGAAGCATGCTGTCATATGAACACCAGAGCCCATATTGTACTTCTAGTCACCCCCTATATAGGAGGCGAGCCAGTTGAAAAATACCAATCACTGCTCGCTAGGATTTAATTCTTGTTGAGCTAGAGCATGGACAGCATGTACCCGCCCTAATTGCGGATGCAAACAAGGTCTCACTACATCAGACTGGAATTCATGTTCTGCTCTTTCTTTCTTTTTCTTTTTTTTTTCCCTGAAGTTTTCCATAGATTGAAAGGGCTATGCTCCAGAATGTATGAGAACAAGAGGGGTTGTGGTACCTATGACATCCTGTGCCGTACCGACGATTTACTGTTAATTAAATTTTAGTGCATTTCAATGCATTTTTTTTTTTTTAAGAGAGGAGTCTCATTTGATATGCGCTGTGTAATTAACGTGCAATTTACGTAAAGATTGTTAGAGTCAAAAGTTTAGATATCGTACGATATCATAAAAAGAAGAAGAAGAAATTGTTCATCTCTTTATTTGGCTTAGGTAGCAAAATCATCATTAACTTTTCCCTTAGCTGCACTTTTGTACTGTTTAGTTTCAAAACCTTGCAAATTGTCATTTCAAGACCATATATGCCATGTGCTTGAACGTAAGGAGCGGGAAAATCAGGCCATACACCACTAATGTAAAGAAAATTTTACATAAATGGTCTCAATCACCTTTGATTTGGGGATTTGTGACAAAGTGGTTGCTTAAACCCTCAAGTTAAAGGTTGATAACACCGCTCGTGTAAAACTTTTTTTTTACTCCTCCACCGTATGCTAGAATTACTCGAGAAGAAAACTATATTATGTACCCTCTAGTTTTTCGTAGGTTTTTATCATATTTCCATTAGGGAGCTAGATTCCATGGTATAAAATGTACATTTTTGGAAATTCTTAAGTTGCCTGAGTATAGGGATTGAGGATGATTTTTTGAAAAATTTTCCCCTTTCCATTTAGCACGCATTCACATTACTGCTAATCAATAGCGGTCTCAAAAGTTGAACCATTGGGTAAGATAACTTAGGGTTTTGCTCTTTAAAAAGCACAATGTATCTTGTTTGATTTTCCCTCAACATCATCACTTGTGCTCAATTCATGTGAAAATAATTCTTGTCATGAACCCTAATCTAGATATATGACTAGTGCTACGTATTCCCTTTCAAATTCTTCTGCGTGCCTCGTATGTTGTATGTCTTTGCTTCATGGTAAAAGAATTTTTAGTAATTCTAGTTATACTAAAATTGATCGCATCTATATGTGACAATATGGGGTTGTGGTCTATTCCGAGGTGTGCATATTGGTAAATTATCAGAATAAATGAGGGATCGCTCTTGCCAAATTTGGGCCTTCCATTGTTAGGCTACTAATGTGCCAACTATTTAGAGAGAGTAAATTAATCCTAAAATGTAGATCAGGGTCCCAATCTCTACAAAAACATGAAAAAGTACCATGGTCTTTTTTTTCTTCCTTCCTTTTGCATTGCGATGTTACCCACAAACTTTTGAAGTCGTGGTTGACTACAGATATGTTTCTAAATAAATATATTTGACTGACTCAGTTAAAATAAATGTTTCTCTAATTTTATATTCAAAGAACATTGATGACTTGTGGAAAGGTAATGTCAATTATTTGTGAGGGTAACAAGGGTAATGTACATCCTGATTACTTTGTACAACGACTATAATCGCAGATGATTCTTTATATTAATTATTGAGTTACTTCTCTTTAAGGAAATTAAGTGGAACAGGAGTCATTAATAATGCCAAGGCTCCCTAAACTATCAAAAGTTCCCACTGAATTAGGCGTCTTATTAGGATTCTACGAGTTATAGCTTAGGGAAGCCGCAAATGCCGCCAAAGCTATACTTCTATTGATTAATGATCAAAGACCTTTGAGACCGTTTAGTCCCATCCCAAGAGTGCTCCTACCCAAAATAATGGTTCAGTGGTGCTCATTTTCTGATGCCCCTATATAATCTGGTAGCATTTACCCTAAGCCAAATAGGGTTCAGTGAAAAAACACTCTATTTTCGGCTTGAGCAGGAGCTTTACTCTCGTGCGACAAACTGTGATTTCTCTCTCTAATTCAAGGATAAAGGTATAGACACTCGGCTATGTACAAATTTGTAGGCTCTATAAGTGCCATCAACCGTTCAAGTCTGAGCCCTTGATTTCTATAGGTAACCTTGATTTAGAAGGGCGGTGATCTCTAATTTCCTACCTCGAAATTTGCTAATACTCCAACCAACCGCGCTAACCCTAGGAGGAGAGCAGCCGTTGTGAAATCCGAGTTTCACGTTACTTTATTAGGACGAATTCCGAGTAGCCAGTGAATCTATTATCAAATTTGTCACGTAAGAAGCAAGAGGTAAGGTACATCCTATTTTCTTTTGATCAGCAAAACTGATCGATAGATCCTACTTAAGTCGGACGAAAATACACCATCACGTTATTCATTTCAGAAAAGTCCATCGCTGCAAACAAAATCATATTTCCACGTGACTTGATACAATTTTGTATCGTGGATCTTACGATGCCGGTGGCAATATTGCATTCCCACCTAGCCATATGATCGGGACAAAAGAGTATAATAATTAACGAGCGGGTACGATGTCATTAGAAGATGTTCGACCAACCAGACTTCCCCCAAATTTCCAAGCCCAATTCTGTCAGGGTCCCATCAAACATGAATCCAATTATCTTCAACCCTTTTTCGTCTTTCCAAGCATATAATCACTGGCAATATCCCCCACGTTATCATCATTACAAAAGTCTCCCTTTGTTCAACCCGAGGCTCTATTTTCACAAATGTATCTGGACGTAGGTATATCGATATCAGGCAAGTCTTGATCAACAAACTCTTTGCGTTGACCAAAAGAATCTTCATCAATCCACTTTGGTGCCCACCCACTCAATTTTGGGCAATTTCATTTTTCTTGAAAGTATGTTTAACTTCCCATATAAGAACTATATCCTTTGAAGCTGGTACTCAATTTCCATTTGGATTAAAGTATACTAATAAAGAGGCCCGCCCAGCTTCGCAATGTCAATAAGGCCAGATATATAAATTAAATGAACAAACCTTGATTGGATTCAGTCGGTCCAATCAACCCAAAGTCCCAAATCAAACATGGAACTGACAAGAATGGGGGGCCAATCAATTAGAAGTCACAAGATGCTATATTCCCAAATGCGTGCGTCAACTTTAGGGAAAGTTTGAAATTAATTTGATATGGGGCAACACAGGCGCCTGCTTTCCTAAGGGGTTGAACTCAAAAGGGAGGTCGAATAGTTTATGATGATCACCTAACTTATGAAGTCGCATGATGGAGAGGTCTCCTCACATTTAATGTTTTCTTATGGGCACTGACTATATAATATATCCATTTTTGTTCCATCCAAACTGTACGGCCCTTATGTTCTCCTTGTCATATATGCTCCCATGATGAAGAGACAGTCCAATCTCTCTTCCCTGACATTTCGCAGAGTGATATTAGCATGAGTAACATGAATCACAGATGTTTGTACATGCTAAGGTCAATATTCATGCCGTATATATAGGTCGTGATCTTAAAATTATCGATTATTATGGTTCTTTATATCCTTCATTTGCCATTTACACTTAAAATTTCACCATGCACCGTGGAAGAAGCTGCGTAGATTGGCACGTGCTTCCGATCTAACTTTCTCTAGTCTTCTTGGACCTGGTGACCGAAGTCGAGCCTTTAGCTTGAAGCAATTGGACATATCTAAGCTGAGAACAAGGGAGTAATAGGTTGCACGTTGGTTTCGCATGGAAATTTCAATGAATACAAATGGATGTTAACTAAAATAAATCTCAATGAATACAAATGGATGTTAATTAAATTAAATTAGACTTTCTAACAATTGATAGCGGCTATCAATCACCAGCTCTGTTAAAGTCGTCCTTTACCTAGGGGGATCATGTCCGGCGGCTGTCGATCACCATCTCTCTTAAAGTCGTCATTTACTTGGGCAGATTAAAAAGTACATGTCATAAAGCCTCCATTAATAGTCATATTGATTTACTCGGCAAAATTTTAAATTTCTGTTTTTTTCTTTCCATTTTTCACATCAAAACTAATTTTAATTCCCCAACTCTTAAAATCTACAGTTTGCATTCTCAATTGTGTAAGAAATCTTTAAGTTAATCATGTCGGGCATTAGTTATTTTCGACTTATGCAGATGTTTCAAATTGTCATTTTCCTCTCAAGATTGCCCCACCCACTATTCTAAACTCACCCACAATGGAAGCCCTAACATAAAACTGATACAAAAGTACAGAGCCGCCTGTCGTCCCATTGCGCCACCACCCGGTTGTCCCATTGCCCTAACCTTCAGATGTAGTCGAGCTTGGCAGCTATGTAGAGGAGCAATCACCCTCCTAATCTAGAGGTCTCGACGGCCATGGAGGTTGAGCCTTGGACTTAGACTGAGTTCGCAATGTACGCTTCTCAAATCTTCCACTCGACCAAGGCTATACACTTGATATTTCCCTAGGAAATGATAACATAAGAAGGCGACCACACGAACGTGCTTCTCCTACCCACAATGCACATGCACCGCAGCGAAGACAATTCAAATCAGTTCCCTTCCCAAAAAATGACAATCTCCCAAGATTAAGCAAAGGCCATTTTAGACCCCAAATTTCTTTAACAAATATAGTAACGCAAGTAAATGCTGATTTTGAGATTAATATGTCGTTCTTAATTACCAATCTCGAGTGAAGCAATGCTGCTCTCGTCACCTCTCCTGATGCCAGTGACGTTTGAATTTATCGAAGTAATCAAGCAAAGGAGATCATCCATGGGTAAACATAAGAATTTATAATCCTAATTATGAGCATTTTGACTATGGAAGAGACGAGAGGCAAAGTGGCCCTAATTTCCAAACAGCTTGCGCTCTCTCTGGGATGCCCACTTGAATTGAGCCTTCCAATGCATGGTTTCTCAGACTTTGCACCTGCAAAGACATTTGATTTTGAGTACACGTGCCTGGTCACTGCAATGGATATGATTCCCTACATTGTCTTTAAAAATAAGGGTATGGGCTGCACGTTTTTCTTCAAAATATAAGGTTTTAGACCCAATTTAAAAATATCAAGTTTAAATTCCCTACGCTCCCAACTTTTACTAATTGTTCTAAAGCATAAAATGATCTAATTCAAGGAAATCATAAGTTGATTAATCCGCATAAATGATAGTTAAGTGATCCGTCTAACTGTTCAAAACGAGCATTTATATTTCGTATTAGTTGATTGAGCCAATGAGGTGCAAGAATTAAGGAAAACTGATCAATTTGATTTAAAAAAAATTATTAAAATTTGTCATATTTGTCATGCTTACTTATGGACAGTTGAGATATTTTTGGAAGTTTATTATCTGAAGTGAACTCCAATTCAATGTTCGATATGCAGATATGCACATAAGAGTTGGTTGTTTTTGCTACTTAGTGTCTCAATAACTTTTTTATTTTTTATTTTTTAAATTTCCGGTACATGAACAAAGTCTCCTTTACAAATCTAGTCAGCCTCCATATGTCGTTCTCTATTAGGAAGCCACCCATAGGCCATCTTTGGCCTACAAGGCAATCATAATTATTACTAATACCTACAGAGAAATTGTTAGACGCTATTTGAATAATTAATTGACCTTTTTTTTTTAAAAAAAAAATTGAGGGCTGTCCTACTAGTCCCTGAAATTAAAACCGTTCTTTAATTTCCGCCGTCCCTTTTTCATATCTAGGTAGTAATTATACGGTTTAAATGCTCCTCATAAATTATGTAGCCCACTTGGTTAATAATAGGCAGTGAATCCCTATGCATGTGTATTAAATAGTATGGTACATTGTATTAATATGAATTATTGGGAATAATTCAACACCTATTGTCACACTGTACACCTACTCTATGACCCGCCCCTTCTCTCCTGGGGTAATTCTCTCTCATAATTTCATATAAAAGCTTCATTTGGGGTAAAATTACAAAAAAGCTATCTTACAATTTTTTTTGTCAAATTTTCTGCTTTTAGTTAGGGAATACTAATATTGCTTATTCACGTTAAAGAAGAGACGAGAAGCTTAATTCTTTCTTTTCCCCTAATTTTTCCCGCGCATTTGTCAATCTTTTATTGTTTTTTTTTTTGGGCATTAGCTCAATTTTTTATCTAGGGTATCCAACTTCTTTCACCCCGTTTTCTAACACGTACGTTCAATAATAACTCAAGTAACTACCATATTGCTAAGCAATACCCGAAGCTCCAAATTAGATTAGCCTGCTATTATATTCTCTCCCTTTTCCCCCACTATTATAATACCAGGATGACGACAGGGAGAATCTCAACATGCATGTGTGCAAGATTGGCGAGTTTTATATAAATTGATTTATTGGATGGTTCGTTGGTCTATATTAGATTTGCTGTAGCTGTACAAGGAAGACCGTGTAAGAATATCCTTATATACTTAAAAGTTCCGATTTATCTACTATTTAATTCTTTGGTCCGATTAGGGATGAAGCCAGTGAGGTAATAATTGAATTGACTAGATACCCGAATGACCCCAAATGGGTATTCTTTTACTATCAAAATTAGCTGGTGGATCGCATAGCTGTACATGGACGGTGTCAGATAGGCTCTTAGGTAACTTCAACATAGAAAAAGTCCCAGTCAAGTAAGCCGACCCATGCAGTGATTGCTTCCTCTCATCTAGGCCGCGTAGCCATTTGCCTGGGGTTAACCCCTCCCTATCTCTAGAGGGCAACTCCATTTCTCCCTCTTCTCTCATCATCTTTTGCTCTTTGGCCCCCCCAAAATCCCACGAATTCTTTGCATTTTGCTCATGTTAGTTGCTATTTCGGTCAGCATTTCACAGCAAGTAAAAATCACACCTAACGAGTCCTTCGCCGACCAGGGTAATTGACTTCCCTTTCGAGAGTTGTGAAAGGGGGAGGAGGGGAGATCGATTTCTCTCGTCGCGACTGTAGCCCCGCGACTTCTTACGCGGTTTTTACGTCGCTCCACGTGCGTTACAATTTACAGCGCTGGCCACACCGGATAGGTTACTCGAGCTTTTGTCGTTAAGCTAGGACTTTGGAGGTAAAAAAAAAAATAGTGGGGGAGAACAAACAAAGCCAAAAGAGGAGGAGGGGAAATAGAATAGAGAAAAGAGGGTGGAGCTTGCCATAGAGAGATGATGCATCGATGATGCTTGTGTTAAGCAGTAGCTCGTGGGTAGCTATTAGTATTAGACACAGGACCACACGCTCCTCCCCCTCTCGACCCATTCCCATCCAAAAGACAACCCTCTTCACTCCATCAGGACCACTATCCCCCATGACTCTCTCTCTCTCTCTCTCTCTCTCTCTCTCTCTCCTCCTTTTGTCTCTTTTCCTTTATTAAATTGTATTGATGGGTGTGGTTAATTTTCCCATGTTATCGGTCTGAGTACATTTTTATAATCAGCTTCCTTTTGTTTTGGTTTCGGTTCTACTTGTGCGTTTCGTGGCTGCACACACGTCGCTTTCGTTTGCATCTGAGTTTTAGCCTAGGTGTGGGTGCCTAAGAGAAAATATTAAAAAAAGGAGAAAGAGAGAGGTTGATGAATAGTGTGAGAGAAATGAACGGGGGAAAGAGGCACATGATGGTTTGCACCCCACAAAGGGAAGTGAGTTGGAAGGATACCTAACCCTCGGATCCTTTCATTTGTTTCGGCAATGGACGTAGTTGCTGGGTCGGGCAATTGAAGCTTTTAGGACATGAAAAGTATCCTTGATCGCCCGTTTGCGCCATTCACTCCTTTCCGACTTTAGGTTAAAGTCAAATTTGTATTTTTACTCATTTCACGTGTTGAACCATACATGAATGTGAGCGTTTATCACCACCCCGACTTATAAAGTAAAAGCTGTCAGGCGATACGATTTTACCACATGAAAAATGATTAACTCGATTTTAGACCCTAGCTCGATTCTTCTTTCGCACGTAGAGCCGCCGATCACGACCTTGACTATGGCGAGGCCGCTCTGTCCCGTCCACACCGGAGATCGAAGCGCGACGGATGGGCCCCGCCGAGCTGCTTCCTTTTGGACCCTATCCCATAGAAACTATCACTATTTGCCGGAAGAAAATTAGTGAAGTTTTTTGGGTCAATGGACAGTCCTAGTCCAGGCCTGTGGATCAATAAACTGTTTTAGGCCCCTCTATTGATCCACAGGCCCAAACCCAAAATTCCAACCGGGTCGGGTAGATTGACCGGCCCGTTTCCGACACCGACCCGCAACCCGCTGTGCCATGGGAAATTATTAGGGTTTATCAATGAGTCCTGGAGGGCTTCCAAGCTTCCTCCTTTGCGAACCAGCTGAAGCTCCTCCTTCATCCTCGCGCGGTAGAGAGAGAGAGAGAGAGAGAGAGAGAGAGATGGACTCGTTTTCGTCGCCCTCCAGCGGCTCCTCGTCTTCCCAATTCTCGACGGAAGACTTCATGGACCAGCTCAAGACCCAGCTCGCGCAGGCTTACGCCGAGGAGTTCCTTGAGGTCGATCTCTTTGTGTGCACTAATTGGCGTTGATTTTTGTTCCCCTGGGTTGAATTTCTTTGCGCGCTAGTTGCTATTATGTCCCTCGATGTACTTCATGAGTACCTGTCTCTGCCTGCGGTTCGTTCGCTTCATTCCATCATCCGCATATTGGTTCCCTAGAGCTTCGGTTTGTCCGTGAAGGAGCCTGGGTTTTGGTATCTCGAGATTTCCATCCCGGTGACGGGAGGACTCTGTTCGAACGTTTGATCCCATTGTCTCAATCGAGCTTCGCTCGGCGGATATCGATGTAATACGTCTGTGCAATTTCCTTTGGAGTTTGTTTCACTTGCACCCACCAAAAAAAAATAAGGTGCTTGGTTGCAAAGCAAAGATGGAGGAAAAGGTGTGAATTTGAAAGTTAATGTAATCGGCCTTTGATTGCCTGGTTTTGTTAGGTCTTGGGCTCAGCTTGTTTCGTGGAAAATGAATGGTTTGAAAAATATTTTCTTAAAAATTAACACTCGTATCGATTAAAATACTTAGTCAAAGAAGTGTGTTTTCAATGTTGGCAACAATTTGTGTCTAAACAATTTTGTGAACAGAAAAAATATTTTTCTTCTTGTAAGGGATACAAGGGGAGCCTCAGTGTTGGCTTCTATCTCCGACACTTTAACTGTTTGATTACCCACCCACGTGGATACTTGCATCCTGTTCGGTACTTACTGCTGTGTTGTGGGTAGTTGGCCTTAACCTGTCTATGCTTGGTAATGCTTGGAGTCCAGTGGACATTGCAGGACAGAATGTAGTTTCTGCTGTTAGTTGCTTAGCTCGAGCAGAGCTATGTACTTGTTTTGAAAAGGGACTTTTTCAGAACTTTATTGTCTCTTCTTCATATGCTCTCTAGACATGGCTGGGTAAATGGAATCAAAGTCAGGATGACGAGCTTCTGAATCTGAATTTTATGTGGAATACACACATATGGTCTTCAGAGTTCTCTGTATGCTCTGGCTACCCCATTTGCTCATGTTTCTGTAAGAGCTTGTGACTTTTGTGTGCATGGTACCAACGGGTTTATTCAGCTACACTCTCAGATCTATAGTTCATGTTAAGATCGGATGGATTGAAATCCACACTAAATTTCCTTAAACTCTGTATAACTGGTGGAATGTCTAATCCTCTAAGGCTGTTGAGTCTTATTTGGTTTTATTTCTATGCGTTCACAGTGTAGATGTTGGTATGCTCTGGTTGTTTCAAAATTTAGTCAAACGGTTACTTTTACAACATTTAGTTGAGTAATTCGTTTGTTTTCAAGTGTGAATTACCTTTTTAGGAAAATGTTTGACATTTGAATTAGTTACATGTCCATATATTGTCATGATTATATAAAGTAATTGAAGTTCCTAGAACTAGCTAGGGATTATCATCTTCAGGACTTGCACTGGAGGAGCATAGTGCAAGTTCAGCAGGGGTATTGTGCCTTGTTGAGGAATTACATATTTGAATGTGTTTTGAAATCAAGTGTGCACTTAGGTTAGTTTGATGTGGTTGTAATCATTGCAGTAACGTGTGTTTGGAAACACATTTCTTAAATTATAGCACCTTGAAACAGGACTAGTGCATTCTAAAAAATAGTTGTATTAACACTGTAGCTGTGGGGTGTTGTTAAACAGTTCATATAAGTTGAAGCACATCTTTTCATGACTGCACTTACTACAAAGAAGTCACACCAAACACTCTCTACTTGTAAAAAAGTTGCATTCTGTCTCTTGGCACTCTGTCCACGCAAATGGTAGTAGGAAGAATATTTCCAACGATAGGATGAACCTAAAAGTGGATGCAACTCACTTATGGAGGAAGAATGATTGAAATTCAAAACATCAAAAGAAGGAAAATCATGGTCTTATAATGTACTTGTTTTAAGAATTGACCATCGAAGATCTTTAACTTGGGGAAGAAGGCAGATAGAACATTTAACATATAAAGTGCCATGCACTCAAAAGTTCCATATTAGAATGCTCATGATTTACTGGTGGTGAGTGAATGTCAGACTGATGCATCGTTCTTGTTTGAAATATTTAGTTGATCAGTGGGTGTGAGTTTCTATTAGTTATAATGGAAGCTTCATGTGTGATGAATTAGTACTTGAATGTGTGTGACTTTGTCCTAGTGCTTGTATATGTTGCCACCAATTTTGCTATTGCAATTGTATCTCTGCTTTGTGTTCTTCTCATGATTTACATTTTTTGCTTTCACGTTTTTGTGCAGACTGTTCGGGGAAAGTGCTTTGAAAAATGCATTACTAAGCCAGGATCAAGTTTGAGTGGAAGCGAAAGTAGTTGCATTTCTAGGTGTGTGGAACGCTATATTGAGGCCACTGGTATCATTAGCAGAGCTATGTTTAGTGCTTCTCGTTGAAATTTTGCTACAGATTTTATTCTTGAAGAATGTTGAGGCTGTTCTATCACCAAGTCATATGGTGCAGGCATTTTCTGATATTGAATTTCCGATTTACCGGAACATTTCTCGTTTAAATGACTTAGATTCTTACTTTTTAATTCTCACCCATGAGTGAAGCGCAGTCTGTACTTTCATCTATTATTTATGAAATAAAAAATCTTGAAGTTTAAGCGTCGGTGCTGGTTGATGTTCATTATCATTTGGTCTTCTTCAATGAAACCTCATCGGAGCTAGTGCTGGATTATGAACTGAATACACAAAAAGCAGTGAAAACACTGCTTCGATCAATGCATCTAAGCTGGTGGCGAAAGTTCCTTTGAACCTGTTTTGCCTCACTCTTTCTTCTGGCTTTCATAGAGAAGTGATCCCTCTTTCGTCTTAGGCTGATTTGTAGTCCTTGAGCAGTGAAGAGCTTGATTGAGAACCATAAAGCCTTTCCTTCTAGTGACTTGCATTCCCTCCATTTCTTCGATGTGCAGGTCAATTTACTCAAATTCCAAACACCCCCTCTTTCCACTAATCTGCACCTGACTTGTGTTGCGCACTGGGCCAATTTGTGAGTCAGTATACCTTAAAGCTGGATAATGCACCTAAACTGCGCTTTATAGTCATTATCGCGAGGCCAGCTCCTTTGCAGCGAGATTGCCCTCCACCTCGAAAGAGTTGAAGGATTTTCCTTTCTTGTCTAGCTGCACGCAGCTGAATCTTAGATCTGCTCTTCTACCTGATTGACATGAACATCGGTTGGGTGATTGCTCCAGCGGATAATCAAGATATCCGTTGTAGAAGGGCATTTTGAGAACCGCCTTTTGAGGTCGTCCGCTGCATGTCCCACTGGTTTTTGGAGCTGCTGGTGTCTTTGGGAGCCCCCCTATCAGGTATTCTTACTATTCCTCAGGAGAAGATGCCTATGCGGTTAGAGACCTACCATGGGGGCAAAATCTTGAGCATCGGCGCACGTTTTGGGCCTTGCATGTTTATGGTTCATATCGACGTATACCCCTCCGGTTTCGCGATAAATGAGTCCAGCTTCGGAAAGCGCAGTAAAAGGCTTTTCTCCTCAGCCCCTGGTCCTGAGCCGTGGCCTGCATGCCATTGACTCGAGCCATGAAAGTCCCCGTTTCGAGCTCGTCAATGGGCAAATTTGAATCTGCATCTCGTATTTCCGCTGTTGCTTTCGAAATTTATACTCCTTAGGAGCTCAAAGTATGGTCCATGTCGATTTTTAGATGCACATTGATACATAAACAAAGATAAGTCACCATGCGTGCATTATAGCCTTGAAAATATGCGTTTCTTCATTTGATCTTACGTTATTTGTAGGCTTTCTACTAAGCCAACGGCCCAACAAGACAAGTAAAGGTAGATGTCTCGGTCAGATGCTTTAGATGCTTACCGGGGGTTCACGCCTAAACTACGATAAAGTCCTCACCTAAATGTCATCAGATTAGGTTGGAGAGACCAGATTATGCGATGAATCTAGAAAGGTAGCCACGTGGTGTCCTAGGTAACCAAACGCATTATCTCTACTTGCATAAGTTTGAATTTGAATTTGACATTCAAAGGCCCTCCAAGTCAGATTTGAGGGGTTGACCCGAAACAAAAAAGAAAAAGTCAGATTTGAAGACCTTTTGTGGCGGAAGAAAAGGAAACGGGCGGACATTATAAACTCCGTCCGCTATCTCCCTTTGAAAACTTTCTTAACTCTGTCCGCTCTCTCTCTTTGAAAACTAGAAAGGTGGGCCTCTAGAAGAAAACCGTTCAAGGACATCGCCTGGTCGCCCCTCTAGCTCGGGTAGGTTGGGCCTTGATATGACGCTGATTCATTGGAACAAATGCTTCTGGAAGAACAAAGAATGAGTGCCCGAGTCGTGCTCCTATGTGTTCTCTGCCTACCCACTTGTGTGGGTTTTGTGCATTGTCGGTTTCTTCACCTCTGTTAATTGGCTACACAAGACTCTTTCATTGTTAAAAGGAAATCAACTGTGATTCTGGATTCGGAAGGTAGCTTTTGCTCCTAGAGATATCTAATGGTAGTTGATGTTGCCCATTTGTAGGGAAATAAACAGCAAACCGTAATTGTGCTTTGACGAAAAACAAAATCATATGCTATCGGCATGTTCGGTTGAATATTCTGCTATCACATTATAGGTCATTGCGTGTCGCCGTAGTTGGCAGTAATATTATGGACATCGTGTAAATAATTGAAGCTGTAATAGTTATTACATGACTGCTATATAACTTGTCATATAATAGCTATTTGAACCATTGATAGATTCTCTCTCTCTCTCTCATTATTTAGGAGAATGGACTACCCCACAACCCTCCAAACATTATCGAGGAGTCCTACTATTTCCAATACTTTCTACCTTACACCGCCTCCTGGATGCACGTGTTCTAGTTGGGCCTAAGGTTAAATCAAGCCCTGGGTTGACTTCAAGAGGTCTTGTTATACCCATCGCCCTACTTCTTTATTGGGGTTCGCATAAAGCGTCTAGTCTTTTTTTTTTTTTGGTAAAGTCATAAAGCGTCTAGTCTTTCTTTTTTTGGTAAAGTCATAAAGCGTCTAGTCTTTTCTAAAGCCTTACCTAACTAATCAACTTCAAGATGATAACGCAGCTTGGCGTCAATAAAATAATATAAGAAAAGAAACCCCTACGTTATCTACTTGTTTCTTGGCTTATGGGTTCAGCATACCTCAATACAAGACGAAAAGAACATTCAATCAAGAAAAGGCTATCATCCCGTCAAAGAAGATTTCTGGTCTCCTCTCTCAGAAGTCATCTTTTAGGGTGCATTTGATAATGATGGCGTCAATAAAATAATATAAGAAAAGAAACCCCTACGTTATCTACTTGTTTCTTGGCTTATGGGTTCAGCATACCTCAATACAAGACGAAAAGAACATTCAATCAAGAGAAGGCTATCATCCCGTCAAAGAAGATTTCCGATCTCCTCTATCAGAAGTCATCTTTTAGGGTGCATTTGATAACGATTTTGTTTATGGGAGTAGATTCTGATCAGAAATGATTTTTTTTTTTAATTTGTTCCCGGGAACAGATTCTAAGTATTTTAAGCCGTTTGATAGCTGTCTAAAACTTTTTCATTCTGGAATATAATTGCGTTTGATCTTGTCTCATTGATTCTGTTCCAAATCAATTTCTTTTAATTTTTAAATAATTTTTATACTTTTTTCATTTTTCTTTTCATTTTTTCCTTTTCTTTTTTTCCTTTTTCTCCTATTCTTCATCTTCTTTAGGCCGGTCGCCGACTGGCAACTGGCCGATGAGGGTCGGCGACCTCACGAGCATTGCTTGCCCTCGTCGGCCGAGCCTTGTCGGTGGCCGTGTTAGGGTTGGGTGAGGTCGAGCCTTGCGATGGCTAGGCGAGCCCAGTTGTGTTGGGCGAGGCTCGCCTGACCACTCGCAGGACTGGGTGTCGTGCCCAACCTCGGTGAGGCTTGGCCTCGCTAGATCTGGCGTGGCCGAGCCTCGCCGGTGGCCGAGTGGGCCTTGCCGACGATGGCTATTGGGGCCAGGCGAGCCTCGCCCAGCCCTGCCTCGTCGATGGCTGGGCTTGCCTCTGTCGAGCTCGCCGAAGTCTCGTTGACAACCGGCGGCAGCGGCGGTGGCGGCGAATGGCGGCAGACAGGGCGGTCGATGAAGAAGAAGAAAAGAGAAGAAGAAGAAGAAGAAGAGAAAATAGAAGAAGAATTGTTTTGATTTTTAGATTTGTTCTCCGAACAAGAATAATTTTTTTTTTATTCTTAATTTTGTTCCAAATCTATTTCCAAGAATAAAAAATTAGAAATTTATTTCAAGGAATAAAAATTTTACTAAACGCGATTCTGTTCCTAAACTAATCCCGAGAACAAAGAATCAGAATTTGGTATTGTTCGGCCGGTTACCAAACAGGCCCTTAGTCTATTGCTGTTCCGGTGTCTATCACTAGCTTTATCATAGTAGAGCTTTGTAGAGAGAGAGAGAGAGAGAGAGAGAGAGTCAATCGGTAACTGCACAATGATTTAGTGGCAACGGCATGCTGGGTGGCCAACGATGATGATAAAGAAGAAAAGGTTTTCTCCACAAGCCCATTGTCGATCTCTTGGTTTACAAATAAAAGGATAGTTAAATTCTTATCACTAGGTGTGGATGAGACCGCTTATGTAAAGTTTTCTTCACCATTGCATGCATTTGTTAATTTCCTTAAGACACTCAAGTGATTAATAAAAAAAATCTATAACTCTCAAGTGAGTGTTATACAAAAATTACGATATTTATAGCGTCTTGTACCCCAAATTTTGGGATAGAGGACTTAAGAGTTAGGACTAAGCATTGCTTAGATATGTACATGATGCCCAACTTAGGTTTATTTAAAACTTCTAGATGACTCAGAGTCAAGTATTAATTACTCGATCAATAAAGGATGTGAAGAGTTCTTTGTTGATTCTTGGATAGGAAATGCAAATCGACAAGCAGATTAAAAGTACTGAGACCGGATATAATCATGTCCAATTATAAAAAGACACCGAAATGTATAGATAAACTAGAAGTAGAATTCAACAACTGGCGTTCATTGATTGATTGGTGATTCTTTACTTAAACTACAATTCAAGTATTTATACCTACTACTGACTGTTTTCAATGGTTACAAAGAAATCAAATACTTTTTATGTGATTCCTAGAATTTAGTTACTTGAATTTACAAATAATTAGACGTCTCTACTACTTTACGGTTATTTATTCTCCACTCTTTCCAGCATAGCATAATCAGTTACTATCGAAGCCCCTCGTTCCACCACTCGACGGTTGCAATAACCACATTACTCAGCCCCTATCATTAGTGCCTTCCGAGATCCATGATCCCACAATTTGACGATTATGTTAATTTCACCATTTAACCACTGTATCTGAAATTATAGTTTCCATTACTTAAATAACTACTTTATTTTTTGCTCATCACAAATCGTGTTAGTCGTGGCTCTTTGTCAACTAGGTCAAGGCCTACTTACTGACACTCATGTTCCAAGACTTAGTTTTCCCATCATATTTCCCGTTGGCTAAAACTAGCTATCTTGCTGATCTCCTTCACCAACGAGACTGCAATTATAGGTAGGTGTGAGCACCAGTCCTGAGTTAACCTCATAATTGGACCAGTTCGGATTGAATTGAACCGACTAATTGCGTGTCCTGGGGAAAGCGGGTAGATTCCAGTTCTAGGTGTTCAACCTACCCGTCCACATCGTGAAAGAAGCATTATGGCGAAAGCAAGCAAATCAAGAAGTGAAAGAACCCTCTTCTGTGGTGGATACTGAAGAGGATCTTCCTTCTCGTCCACTATTCACCTTCACCAATTCATCTTCCAATTTTGGAAGCCCTAATTGCCTCCCTCGATCCACCATCTCCGCCGTGATAGTTTGTGTTCTTCAACTCTCGTTACCTGGCCATCGATGGTGGATCTCAAGGCTAGCGCTGAGATTTTGTTCATCGACACATTCTTTTGCAGTGCCTTTACTACTTGCTTTGCCGATGTAATTGCTAATCGTTACTCTGATTTGTTTTTTCAGATTAATCAGAAATTTGTGATAATTATTCTATTCCCGGGAATAAATTCTGCTCATAAATAATTTTTTCTGATTCTGTTTTCTGAATGAGTTTCAAAACATTTGAAAATATTTGGTAACTATCTAAAACTTCTATTCTCGGAGTACAAATGTGTTTGGTATAACCCTTATTTTTTAAAATTTTTTTGTGACTTAGAATTTCTTTTAATTTCTAGATAATTTTATTGCTTTTTTCTTTTTCTTTTTTTCTTTCTCTTTTCTCATTTTTCCTTTTTCCTCTCTTTTTCTTCATATAGCCGATGAGGTTGCTGGCCTCAAGGGAGCCTTGCCACCCCTTGGCAAGGTCAAGCGTTGTGATTGGGAGAGACTTGGCCTCGGTAGATGTGGCAAGACGAGGTTGAGCCTCGCCAATGGCTAGTGACTAGCGAGGGGAAGAAGAAGAGGAAGAGAGAAAGAAGGAAAAGAAAAAGAAGAAATAAAATAGAGAAAAAACATGAAAGAAAAAAGGGCTTGATTTTGGAGTTGTTCTCAGGAATGAAAAAGCAATTTTTTTTTCTACTTCTTGATTCTATTCCAAATCTTTTCTCGTGAACATTTGTTCCTAGGAACAAAAATATTAACTAATGGATTTTTTTTTCTTTTTTTTTGTTTTGTTTTGTTTTGGGAAATTAAAAAAAAAGAATTAGATATTGTTTAGCATGTTATCAAATAGGCCCTTACCAAGCAGCATTTTTGCTATGGCTACTTCAATGTTTTCATTCGAGTTGATTATAGTTGCCAATTCGTAGTTGTTGATTAGAGCCATGTTCTGCTTGGACTAACTATGGGGCTTTTTATCCCTTTTCTTGAGCAACTGCTCGTATTTAGATACCCTTGTCGCCAATTTGGACAAGTCTGCAAAATCATATCCTTCCAATCATTCTCTATTGTTGAACTTTAAACCTTTAAAAGTCAAATTTATGAAATCTTTATCTGAGAATAGTGTCAGGTATCGGTTTTTTTAAATCGTGCAATTAATTGGTTGACTCATTCATTACTATATTGATACAGCCGAATTAGATCAGTAATCAGCACTTCGGAATATTATTGTATAAAATTGAGAATAGAACTATCTTTCAATTTATGTCCAGGTATCTTCCGAATTTGGTGGTAGATTGGTGTACCACATGAATTTAGTTTTTGGTGGAAACAAGGAAATAACCTTAGCCTCAAAAACTCATTCGTTCCTGCTTCCTTACCTTGCACAGCAAAGAAACCAATATGTTCGATGATAGATTGGTCATCCTCACAATTGAAAATGGAAGAATCACAAGCCTTGAATCCTCTAGGATAAAGTCAATTATTGATCCATTCAAAGTAAGACTTTCTTTTATAGATCTCGCGACACCTCTATCCAATCATAAATGTTACCTGACTTCTTCAGCAATTTGCGTCGTATCTACTTGAACGTGTAGTTGGCCATCCTGCCCCTTGGGCGGTGAAACTTGTCTCACTGGATTCTTTATGTTTAAATTGATCAATAGAAATGTCAGCATTTGTTGGTGCTATAATAACCTTTGGCCTACCATTTTCAGCTTCAGGCATTTGACCAGTCTACAAGCCAATCTGGTTTGTTGTATTGTTGTTACCAAGGAGATTCTCTTAACCATCATCGTTCCCATCGTTTAGATCTTGGTTCGAGAACTTGCATAATTCTTACAGGGGGTTGACTAGTAGGGTCTACATTATTATAAAGAGAAGGGTCGAGAACATACTCTGGCATCGTGGAACTCCCCTTCAAGAGAAAGTTAAAGGATCCTGGCCTTGACAGTGCATCATTCCACAGCTTTAATGATCATCCGCTTGATCACATTTGAAATGTGGCTGACGATATAGCTAGCGATGTCGTTATGCTGATCCTTAAATGCTATCATAAGGGGGACTTGGGGTAACTTTTCTAGTTTGTTTCTCGGTAAGATGCTTTGCTAAATCTGCTCTATCACGTCGACCTTCTTCTGCCACTTGGTTAAAGGCTGAAGATTCAAAATGACGGTGACTTCATTCCTAGTTTGTGGTGCAAGTTGGTTGTTACCAGCAGCGTTGTTTGGCCGCTGTTGGTGTCTGCTTTTCGCTATGATAGCTTCCTTATATTAGCAAACAAAAGTCTCGCCAGGCGTGCCAAAAAAAGATGTTTCGCCAAAAGTGGTGACAAAATACATTTTAAATTATAAATTAATGAACCAATTGACAATGGATAGAAGGGTCATTTACCCATGCCCGAACAAGAACACAAATAAGATGAGAAAATTAAAGGTACTAAGATTGGAGACAATCATCTCCATCCATGTATAAGGGTACTGAAATGTAAAGATAATCTGGAAGTAAAACTGTAGATTAAAAAAAAAAAAATAGAAGTAAAACTGAACAACTAGTATTCACTGACTAATTGGCAATCCTTTGCCCAAGTAATAATATCCATGAGATTTTGTAGAATCATTGCTAATTGTTCTAAAAACTTGAAGCTGATAAATGAAAGTGTGCTTTAATATTTAAATGTTCTAACAATATTTACTACTGACAATTAACAATGGTCACAAAAGATTAAATATATCCTATATAACTCCCAGAATTCAGCAACCTATATTTACAAACCATAAGACGACTCCATTACTCGACAGTTATTTCTTCTCCACTCTCACGCGTAGCATAATCAATTTTTTTTTTTTTTTCCGAAGCCCCTCATTCCAACCCTCGGTGGTTGCAATAATGCACATTTCTTGGCCCCTATCTTTGGTGGCTTCCGAGATCCATGATCCCCCAATCTGATGGCTACGTTGACTACACCTCTTCACGACTGTATCCAAAATTATAGACTCCATTACTTAAATTAACTACTCCGTTTCCAGCTGATCATAAATCGTGTCGGTCGTGCCCTTTTGTCGACTGGGTCAGGCCTAACTTGCCGACACTCATAGTCTGGGACATCTTTTCCTTTCATTTTTCCTCTCGGTTGAACTAACTACCTACCGACTAAGGACCTTTAACACTTCGCAAATGTCACCTCCGCTATATTTATGGTCGGCTACCTTGAACCCGAGTCGACACTCAAAGACTTTGGTACAATGACTCTGGTGTCAACGGTGGTGCCCGCTGGAGACGTGGATGGTGGAGCAATGACTACAATGACTATGCCGACTGAGACAATGACTACAGAGGGCACGATTGAGTCGGCAGTGCTCGCTGTAGAAGGGGATGGCCGCTTCGAACGGATAGAGAGGAGGATGGGCAGGGTTGAACAATGTGAGAGAGAGAGAGAGAGAGAGAGAGAGAGAGAGAGAGAGGATGTGGGGGGGGTGGGGTTATGTTCGAGTTGAAGAGTCAAAGTTCAGATGAGATTGACATGCGTCATGAGTCTTTGTTTATGAATTATGACAAATGATACCGTTGCAGACACCACGGAGGCCAATTTTTATTTACGTTTTTTGAGCTGTGATGAGGTACGTGGAATCACATCTCCTTCAATCATTGTATATTCTCGTAAGAAATGAGAAGCTTTAATTTGGCTTCACTTTGTATTTGACATTTTGACCCCTCGCAAACTTTAGTTTGTTTCGCATCTTGTTCTGTGTTCAAATTGTGCTTGGAATTTACATTATCATTAATTTTTATATAATTAAAAATTCTTAAAATTAATCAGTCAAATCAAACTGATTAGCAATATTATATTAGTACATCCACGTCAAAATCATCTAGCTATCAAGAGCATTCTTTTTTTTTTATTATTTATTTTTTTTATAATCAAGGATTTGCCAAAGCCCCTTACGGGGTCTCACATAACTCTAGTAGCACTTGATGGCAAATTCGGACAAACCTCAGTACTTCGGGGAGACTAATACATGACTCCACCACCATGACCTCCCCTTACA
Source organism: Eucalyptus erythrocorys (assembly GCA_014182555.1). Taxonomy (NCBI): domain Eukaryota; kingdom Viridiplantae; phylum Streptophyta; class Magnoliopsida; order Myrtales; family Myrtaceae; genus Eucalyptus; species Eucalyptus erythrocorys. Next base: position 35,105,168 of record CM024600.1, on the reverse strand, counting down.
ACGCTAGCGACTGCGGGTTTCGAACTCTCAACTTTCACAATAAGGGAGGGACTTTCAACCAACGCAGTTGCCCACCGGTAAGTAATTATCAGGAGTGTTCGGACTCCAAATAAACCAAAACACTAGGGTTTATCATAATATTACTTTTTTGGGTTCCCATCTAAAAGTGTGATCTACAAATTTATGGATAAAGGCTGGCAGTGGAGGAAATATTGGGTAGAAGTAGGATTCCAGTGGATCAAAATCCCATTCCATTCACTGAGCGGCACAAAACCCTTAACTCCCACACCGTCTTGCCTCTCTCTTCCCTCTCTTCTTTTTTCCTTTATTTTTTTTCTTCTTCCCTTTCATTCCCACGGGGACGACATGATCTCTGCTCTTTCACTGTATTCTCTTCTTCTTCGCCGATTCTTCCTTCTTTTTCTTTGTTGTTTTTCCTTTCCTTCCCTCTGCCTTGTGATCCCTACTTGGCCATGGCTGGCGACTGATCATAGGCCAGGGTCGCCGTTGCCGAATTCGACAAGTCGACCCTGCGCTGGATCTTATGAGGGTCGAGCCCTCGTCAGATGCGGAATTTTTGCAAGGAGACAATGACATCGGAGCCACGGAGGATCTCGAGGATGCAGGAGTTGAGGGAGAGGGAGGACTTGGGATCACAGGAGATTTGGGCTTGTTCTTCGACCCGGAGGGATCACAGTTGGAGACATCGTTGGTAGGGGACGCACAAAGGTCGGGCGAGAGTCGCCCTCGCCAGGGCTAGCTAGGGCCACCCTCGTCGGCATCGGGCGAGGGCGGCCCTCGGTTGGGTCGAGCAAGGGCCTCCCTTGCGCCCTCGCCCGACGCCGGTGAGGGGCTGCCCTCGCAGGACACCCTAATGTCCTCGCTGCCCTAGTTGGCAACGGGCAAGGACGGCCCTGGCCAGCGTCGAGCGAGGACGACACCGACCAAGGCCGCCCTCGCTTGCATCGGGCGAGGGCACGAGGGAGGCCCTCGCCCGACCCAATCGAGGGTTGCCCTCGTCCGACGTCGGCAAGGGCAACCCTAGCCAGCTCGGGGGAGGGTGACCCTCGCTCGACACCAACAAGGGTCCTCGCTAGATGCCGGCTTCCCTTTGCTGGCCAACCAGCGGAAGGAAGCGGAAGGAAGAGAGAAGAAAAAAAGAAAAAAATTTAAAAAAAAAGAAAACCAAAATACTCTATAATTTTTAAATGTGTTAGGTGATAAAAGTTTAGGATTTTTTTGTGTCCTCTGTCATCTCGTCATTCCCTACGTGGTCCCCATGTAAGCAAGATGGCAATCAAAGTCTTCGTTGGATGATTAATTAAGCTACAGCTGTAGAGCATATCTATGCTGACGTCAGCGGCCTCACGTCAACACGATGACGTCATATTCTGCTTTTTAGGTCGACGTTTTGGTGAGAATGAGAAAAGTACAAATTTGTTTCTTTTGCATCCTTTTCAAACCAACAAGGCGCAACTGCCTCGAGACCAATTCCAGTTTGGCTGAGGTAAGGCTGGTGACGGATTCACTTACGTAATCGCTCTCTTCCTTTCTAGCTGGAAACGTGTACATGAGAAATTAGAAAAAAAAAGATGATCTTCTTTCAAATTGTAAGGGACGGCCTAAACACGAAATTAGAAGCGTTCGAAAATGAACTTGTGCATTTCTTACATAATGCTTAGCTTGTTGATGTGATGACATGAAACACTGAGCAATTTAAATGGGGCAGGCAAGTTCCATCGTTATGAGCTCAAGTCATAGATGTCTGCAACCATGCCACGTTTACATTAAATATCAGGCCGAGACCGAAAACGGGGATAAAAGGAAAAAAAAAAAAATCAGTCGGAATTTATATACTGACCACATGGGAAGAGAGGTAGTTATATTTTTTAGACCACATGGGACGAGAGGTATTTATATTTTTTAATTTTTCGATCATATATTTTCTTTAATTTCCTTTTTTTCTTTTTTTTTTCGATCATATATTTTCTTTATAAATACAAAATTTCTTGTATGTCCACCAAGCAACATTTGCAGCGCTGCAAAACATGGCTCCAGCTGCCGCAAAGCTCTTGCTCACTGACCTCGCGTCCGGCATGGACCGCGTGCCCGACAATTATATCCGGTCCGAGGCTGACCGGCCGAACCTCACTGAGGTCGAGGCCTCAGATGCCTCCTCCATCCCTCTCGTAGATCTCCAAGGCCTCTCTGGTCCCAACCGTGAGGATATCATAAGACAGATTGGTCAAGCATGTCAACAAGATGGTTTCTTTCAGGTGCGACATTTGTATATTGCTCTGTGCGTCGGCTTAGATATGCTAAGTAAGCAAAAGGGTGTCACTTAAGACTTGATATCTGATCATCCCAAGATGAGTTTTTGCTCTGTCTCGTGATTCTGCGCAACATTTTCTTTGGCAGATCAAGAACCACGGGATACCGGAAGAGAAGGTGCAGGCCATCATGAACATAGCCAGGGAATTTTTCCAGTTGCCGGAGAGCGAGAGGCTGAAGAATTACTCCGATGACCCGACGAAATCAACCAGGCTTTCGACTAGCTTTAATCTCAAGACCGAGAAGGTGTCTAACTGGAGGGACTTCTTGAGACTCCATTGCTACCCTCTTGAGGAGTACATGCATGAGTGGCCGACCAATCCTCCATCATTCAGGTAATAAACAAAGCTTATTCTCATCACTTGATTTGTTTATTTTAACACAAATGATCAACATTAAGTGATGTCTTCTTTTAATATATCTTCTCGATTGGGATGGCTTAGTGGTTGGAGGATGAGCTTGTGCGCCTTTATAAGATGCCCAATGGGTTTGATTATTATTATCACACGCAAGCAATTTCTAATAGGATCAGATCTTATTTGATCCAAAAGGTTTATATTTAATAAGCCGAAGATAATTACCATATGAGATGGGGCTTCCTTCTAAATACAAAAAAGGGAAATATGTAGACGCACATGATCTTTGTAATATTCAACCGTTGAAGATTCACGTTGATCATGAGGATTTCACAAGCTTTCTCCTGTGAAGTCTGGAAAGTTAAAAGCTTGCTCGCTGTAGTTCCTAAAGTCTGACATTTGCCAAACAAAAAGAGAGCGACATCAAGAATCTCTCAACAGAAAAAATGCAGAACCCAAGAAAATAAGGGGTGGAGCACACCCTTCACCAACAGACAATACTGATTCAAACGAGGCGTCGGCCAATCAGAATTAAGAAAAAGAGAGTGGTACTTTCGACTGATTTATTATGACTACCATGTCGTGGGAGTACGAAACAGCCCGCCTAAAAGTTCCCGATCCGAACTTCAAGTGTCTTGACTGATACAATCAGTAGGCACGCCTTAACTGCATTGCTGGTTCAATCTTTTTTATAAGCAGGAAGGAGGTGGGTGAGTATTGCACAAGAGTAAGAGAACTGGTGCTCAAACTGTTGGAAGCCATATCAGAAAGCTTGGGGATTGAAAGGGAATACATAAGGCAGAACTTGGGCAAGCATGGTCAGCACATGGCTATGAACTACTATCCACCATGCCCACAGCCCGAGCTCACTTATGGGTTGCCCGGCCACACCGACCCGAATTTGATCACCATCCTTCTTCAGGACGACGTGCCTGGTTTACAAGTCCTTAGAAATGGAAAATGGGTTGCTGTCAATCCCATCCCCAACACCTTCATTGTCAACATAGGAGATCAAATGCAGGTACTTTGGCTACATTCATTTAAACCATGTCCAAGTATGAGATTCTAAGCTAATGAGGAAGAGAATTTGGCACCACAATTTATTAAAAGTGGAAGTAGCGACTCTTTTAGCTAAGTACAAGAAACAAAATCGGCATAATTATTCTGGCCAATGAAGATTGACTCCAATCTTTTTGCATAAGTTCATCAGTTGTTTTCCTAACAAGTCCAAGAACTGGACATGATTGTTGCTTGAATCAGGTCATTAGCAATGACAAGTACAAGAGCGTCCTTCACAGAGCAGTGGTAAACTGTGACACTGAGAGAATCTCCATACCAACGTTTTATTGCCCATCCCCAGAAGGCCTAATTCGACCAGCTCAGGGCTTGATTGACCACGAACATCCAGCAGTTTACAGGAGCTTCACTTACGAGGAATATTACCACAAGTTCTGGAACAGAGGACTCAGGACTGAATGTTGTTTGGACATGTTCAAGATACACTCGGCTTAGGATTTATTTAAAACTTCTGGATGACAATATATCGGGTCTAGGATAAGCATTACTATGTGTCAATCTGTCTAAGGTAGGGGACATGATGTTGAAATAATAGTTGTTTTTTTCTGCACATTTTACTGATTTGGTTTTTCAGTTATTCTAGTCTTTAGGAGTTAGCAGAGTCACATTTAGCTAATTTGTGTGTTAGTTGTCCTAGTTTTTAGGTGTTAGTGGAATAAATGCTTTATGCAGAACATGGCTAGTTATGTGTCCTATTTTAGTCGTGTTTTTATGTTTTGTATTTGTCTTTGTAAAAGACTTCATTGTTCTGAAAAAAGAGGAAGTTCAACCTCATCTCTCCTCCCCTTTAGCTATTCTACAGTGGTATCAAAGCCTTGAGAAGAGTGAGAGAGTTTTTAAAAAAAGATAAAAAATGGTTTAGAGATGTGAAATACTTTCGTGAGATAATTGCAACAGCAATATTTCCAATGGCCACAAACAATTTTGTTTAATCAACAATTCCACACTTTGATGGTCATTATGACCATTGGAGCATGATGATGGAGATACGGTCAAAGGAGTATTGGTCGGTTGCCGAATCTGTAATTCAAGAGCCACTAGCAAGCATGGCTTTGACAGATCCCCAGAAAGCAGAATTGAAAGCTAGAAAGTTGAAGGACCTAAAGGCAAAAAATTATCTCTTTCAAGCTATTGATCGTCCCATCTTGGAGACTATTCTTTGCAAAGAAACTTCCAAGGATATTTGGGATTCTATGAAAAAGAAATATCAAGGCTCTGTTAGGGTGAAGCATGTACATCTTCAAGCCTTGAGAAGAGATTTTGAAACACTAGCGATAAAGGAGGAGAATAGGTCACTAGCTATTGTGCCAGGACAATGGAGATCGGTAACAAGATGCGATTCCATGGCGAGAAGATAGACAACGTCACCATTGTGGAGAAGATTTTGCGTTCCTTGACGCCAAAGTTTAATTATGTTGTCTGCTCAATTGAAGAGTCGAAAGACATAGATACACTCTCTCTTGATGAATTGCAAAGCTCCTTATTGGTCCATGAACAAAAAATGAAGAAAAGTTCAACAGTAGAGGAGCAAGTGTTGAAAGCTTTTACCAATACTCATTCCAACAATTTCAGAGAAAGGGGTAGAGGTAGAGGTAAAGGTAGAGGTAGAGGTAGAGGAAATGGAGATCGAGAAAATAGAGATGTTAGCAGGAATTTCAAAACCAGTAATGAACAATTTCAAGGCAAAGGCAGAGGATGAGAACCTAACAAATCCAAGGTAGAGTGTTTTAGATGTCATAAATTTGGTCATTATGCATTTGAATGTTATAATAGGCTGCCTAATAGTAAAGAAGAGGCAGATAGTTCAAATTTTGTTGAAGAAAAGGAAGCAAAAACATTGTTGATGGTTGTTCAAAATGAAAAGAAGCTTGAGTTAGATATTTGGTATGTCGATACATGTGGCAATAACCATATGAGTGGAAGTAAGTCTTCTTTTTCTTATCTAAATGAAGATTTTCATTCCACTGTGAGTTTTGGGGATCATTCTACTATGAAAGCAATGGGAAAATGTGATATTAAGATAAGAACCAAGAACGGTTTTATGGAAATGATCTCTAATGCGTTGTATGTTCCTAACTTGAAAAGTAACCTATTGAATGCTAGTCAATTACAAGAAAAGGGTTATGTTATCACCATTTAGATAAGTGCTTGTGAAATTTATGATTCTGTTAGAGGTGCTATTGCAGTTGTTCCTATGAGTTCAAATAGATTGTTTACATTGAAGATTGAAAATATTCAAATCTTGTTTGATGGCTGAAAAGAAAGATCCCTCATGGCTGTGGCATTTTCACTGAGGTCACTTGAGTTTTGGTAGATTGCAGACTCTCCAACAGTGGCATTTTCACTGAGGTCACTTGAGTTTTGGTGGATTGCAGACTCTCCAACAGAAAAACATGATGATAGGTCTTCCTCAAATTATTGCTCTTTCCCAAGTCTGCAAAAAATGTGTTGTTAGCAAACAACATCGTTCTCAATTTTCAAAAGAGAAGTCATGGAGAGCAAATGATGTTTTGGATATCATGAATAGACCTAAGCTTGGAACCAGGAAAGACGAAGTCAATTTCCTGTAGGTATGCCTTCCTACTATGGACGAACATCTCATTCAAACCCTCCAAGGACAGCCTTTCAATAGAAAACTGCTTAGACTTTTGGTTCAGGGCCTAGAGACACTTAAAGATGCTAGGATGGTGACATTTCTAACTATCTAAATTGCATTTCTCAGAGGATCCTATCAGGCTGGAGAAGAAGAAATGTTTAGAAAGACATTGAGAGTTTCACAAAACACTCACTTTACTTCAAGGGACTCTGCCAACACATTATATTCTCCTTGCCTTTTATAGACATTAGGAGATTACAAACAAATAAGGACCAAGCTCATGGATCCTAAATTAGACAAAGGCTCCGAAAAATCCGGTTGGAAATTATTCTTAACAATATGAACAGTGACAATGAAGAGTGATTTCCCTAACCTACTGCTATAGTGATTGCTACAATGACTTGCTACAGTGATATGCTACAATCGACAATGTCTTCCATCATGGATATTGTAGTTGTAGTCTGAGTCATCAGAATTATGCATTTCTGCTAAAAGATGTTCTTTGTATTTTTGCTCAAGTCCTGCAAGTGGATCTTTAGAGGGAGTTCAAGTATTCCACATGTTTGCCTCATTTGACGAAGATGCTTCTTCATGATTCCTAGAGGACCTTGTAGTGTCGGCAGACATGTTTGGCTAAGGCCAATTGGATGGTTGAGCATAGTAAGATAAGACTATCTTTAGAGATAAGGGCAGGGGTCCTTCGTCATAGGGGTCTTGAGAGAGAGGACCCCCCCATTGTGCATAGGGTTCTTGGGATGATTGTGCATGATCATATGTATCTGTCATTTCTTGCTCATGTGATGATGGGGTTGTCCTTGTAGCATGTCTGAATTCTTCAAATGCTTTTTTAGCTTTTAGTGTAAGGCTATAATGATCCCATGTAGTTGGTACATTATAATTCCATACATCTTCAGGAATAATTTTGTTTTCTTAGCATAAAACTCTTTGAAGTTCTCAGTACTGGTGTTCATAGCAACCAATAGATCTTGAAAAAGATTTGTAAATCCGAGCTTTCTTAAGGTGCGGCTCAGGTTTATAGGATATGGTTCCTATACTTTGTGGGGCATTAGTGATGATAGAGTTTGAGACACCTGGAGTGCCATGACTTGGCACGGGGGGACACTTAAGTGCCATAACTTCAAAACGGTACACTTGAGTGCCAATATCGGAATAAAATGGGACACTTAAGTGCCACTCCGGCGAAAATCCGGCCAAACGGCTGACGTGGCAATTTTTCGGCGACGGGGGCCCAAAACGGCGTCGTTTTGCACGCTGACGTGGCGAGAAAATGCAAAAACGACGCCGTTTTGTCGCTGACGTGTAAAAAATAATATAAAAAATAATTAAATTAAATTAAAACTTAATTTTATTTAAAATATTCTAAAAATTAAAAAAAAAAAAAAATTAAAAAAAATTAAAAAATTAAAAAATTGGAAATTAGAAAAATTAAAAATTAAAAGAAAAGGGGGCAGAAGGGGGCGGGCCGAGGGCCGAGCCCTCGCCGCCGCCGCCTCCCCGTCGTCGCCGGAAGGGCCGGCGACGGAGGGGGAGGGTCGGCCGGGGTCGCCCCCCGACCGACTGGCCGGCGGCGAGGGTCGCCACCCTCGTCGGATCGCGGCGAGGGCCCACGATCCTCGCCCGGATCTAGGGCGAGGGTCGTGGCCCTCGCCTGCATCCGGCGAGGGCCGCCGGCCTCGTCGCCTCCCGCCGTCGCCGGAAGGGCCGGCGACGGAGGGGGAGGGTCGGCCGGGGTCGCCGACCCCCCGGCGAGGGCCGCGACCCTTGCCCTAGATCCGGGCGAGGGCTCGCGGGCCCGCCGCCGGTCTACCGGGCCGGCGACCCCGCCGACCCTCCCCTCCGTCACCCGCCCTTCTCGGCGACGGCGGGAGGCGGCGGCGGCGAGGGCTCAGCCCTCGCCCGCCCCCTTCGGCCTCCCCCTTTTTTTTTTTTTTTTTTAATTTTTCTAAAATTTTCCAAATTTTCCAATTTTTTTTTTAATTTTTTTAATTTTTAAAATTTTTAAATTTTTTAGAATATTTTTAATTAAAATTAAGCTTTAATTTAATTTAATTAATTTTTTTATTATGCAAACGATGTCATTTTTGCTGAGTTAGCGCCAACTCGCTCTCCCGGCGAGCCACGCAAGCATTAAAAAATAATAAAACGTACCACGTAGGATTTCGCGACCCTCGCCGGAGGTGGCATTAAGTGTCTCATTTGAAAAAAAAGTGGCACTTAAGTGTACCGTTTTAAAGTTATGGCACTTAAGTGTCCCCCTGTGCCAAGTTATGGCACTTGCGCTGTTCTTTACTCAGTGATGATGCCATTATTTTTTACAAAAGCCCAAGGTCGTCGGAAGAATAGAACAATGTGGATCTCTGGGTGTAATCGGACAGTTCTTAGTTCTTGCTGTAGAGGATGCTTCTAGTGAGTGGAAGAATAAAATCAATTGAGGAAAGCTAAGAGGTTTCTATCACTTTCCTTTTCAGTGTTTCGTTTGAGCCCGAATATCCTAGTTAGATTAGCACGAAACCTTCTGGTTGGAATTTCAATAGCTATTAAGTACTTATTGGTTAAGTACCATAATAATTATCATAGTTGATTAAGGAAGTCATATTCCTTCCAGATTAGAAAGTGTATGAACGGATAGTTAGATCTAAAAGGATAAAGAATTGAGCTTCCATGGAGTCTGAATGGATATGTGTGGCATTACCACATAAGACCTTCAGATTTTCAGTGAGGTTATCATTTTGGATTTGTTCAACAGTCTCCTGGAAGTATTGCTAGCTTGACCAATCTCGTATTCTTTCGATCTTATACTTTTAATTGTGGTGAAAAGTATGGAAAGCATGCCTCATGATATACATGTTGATTTTTGTTGGTACTTTTGGTTTTGACAAAAAGTTAGCAAGTACATTCTTTTTCTTAGCAATATGTTTGGTTTCAAATAAATATTTTGAAAACCCTTCAGCCTATCGAAGCAGTTGAGAATGTGAACTCTGCTTCTGTTTGAACTTGGTTATTTTGAGAAAATATGCCATGTCCAATTCTATTAGGAAGTAATGGCCGATGAGATGGAATTCGAACTTTTTTATTCTATTTTTCAACGCCAAGATTTCTTTGAAAGTGGAATGATAATGCATTTAAGTTTGGGAAAATTTTTCAATTTTGTAAACACACATGTGCCTCTTACTATTAATTTCTTCGAACAGAACGGCTGCCTAATATTCATCACTGGCATCAATCTAGAGAATTCTTCTTCCTATTGATGAAATTTGCATGGAGGAAGAGTCTGCACGATCTCCTTAAGTTTAGCGATTGCTTTAATCTGAGGTTTTTCTCAAAGTAGGGGATTTTTCTTCAATATTGATTGCAATCGAATTAGCAGTTTTACAATGTTTGGAACAAAATCTCTTAGATAATTAATTATCCCAAGAAATTGTTGAACTTATTTTGTCATGAAATTGTCTTCAGGAAATTTTAGCAATTCTTGAGCAATGTGTGACCTTGAATTGTATGTTCCTTTGTTAAGGTGCATACCAAGAAATTCAATTTATGTCTAGGTGATATTCATATTTCTTTGAGAAAGCATAATTTCATATTCCTTTACAATGTCTGCAAACTGCCCAAGAAGTTGGCAATGGGATTTCTCATCAGGACTATAAAGCAGGATGTCATCAATGTATACTACTGCACTTGATAGGATTGGTTGGAAAATCTGACACATGGCCTTTTGAAATAAGGATGTAGCTACATTTAATCCAAAAGGAAGAACTTTCCATTGGAAATGTTGGTTTGGAATATCGAACCTTGTTTTGGGTCTGTCTTCAAGATAAATGCCCATTTTGCCAAAATTCGACATTGAGATCAAATTTGGAGTAAATATGAGCTTTTGATAATCCAATAAAGAGGGAATTTCTAGAAGGTAAAGCGAATTTATCATCTTGAAGGAAAATGTTAAGAGGCTGATAGTTTATTACCAGTCGCATCTTTCCTCTGTTTGCTTGGCTTGCTTATTGACATAAAAGGCTTTATAAGCCCATTGAGAATTTAAAATCTCAATAAGACCTTGTTGCAGTAGTTTTAAGCATTCATTATGAGTAGAAACTAGGTATTCTAGCTTCATTCCCATATGACTCGACTTGGTTATATTGATGTCTTCATTTTTTTTAAGGGAATGCGAACAAAGAATTCCGGATGGGAACACTTTTGAGAGAATTCTGAATTAGATTCTAAAGAGGATTCTAACAACTTCTACATAATCGGATCTAACATATTCATTTGGATGAAAAAAAAAGTCTTTGGATATTGACGAATTCAGAGAATTGATCCTTATACTTAAGACCTTTTCCAAGAATGATACGAAGCTGAGAAATTGAGTCATGATGTCCCGACCAATGATCAAATCTCTGTTAGGGAGACGGGATCCGAAGATTTTTGTGATTATAGAACATTGAGGAAAAAACTGGACAGTTACTAGAGTGATTCTTACAATTGTAGAAAAAGTATCTCCTGAGACAGAATTAAGATGTCAAACATAAGAAGTCCAATATTCTTCAGGAAGAACTTTAGTGTCTAAAATTGAAAAACTTGTACTAGTATCTATAAGGGCAGTAACAATGATAGGTTTGATAAACATTGATGTAAAGATTTTCATAGGAAAATGGGATAATGGATTTAGCTTGAAAATATGACAGGGTGTTATTCGGAAGAAGTGAGGGATATATGAAAAAGGTCTTCAAAATCTGAATCTGAATAAGTTTCACTGGGAGTTTAATAACAAGGAATAACACAAATAGTCTGTTTAGATGATTCTTCCTCCATAGAGAATAAAGATTCGATATCATCATTTTCGAGTGAAATGCTTATTTCAATTTCTATGTGATGTATCGGATGATTCTGACATTTTATTCCCTAGGGGTAGTTTTTGGCGAAATGGCCGTTCTGATTGCAAATGAAGTATCAAGTTGATTTCTTGTGACCTGAATGATATTTCCTTTTGTGTAGGAATCACCATTTCTTCTTTTTCCAAAAGTTCTTGGATCTATGTATGGATTTATTTATCTAAGATTTCTAGAAGTGCTTCTTTTTTCTAGAAGATTTTCTACAAGAACCATCACAGTCTCGCTTGGAGCATTTGATCTTCAACTCCTGGCGAGAACAGATTCTATCAAGTTCTCTGTTGTCTGTGAGATAAATTTGAACCATTTGGCGCTTTAAACACAAATCGTCAAGGTGCAAATGGATTTCCTGTTGTATTTCTCCCCAAGGATACCACAATTCTTCTTTGTCTGTTGAGAAAAGATTTCTCAACCTACTGGGATAACTCTTTGGGGATGGAAGTCAGAAAAACTTGCTTCAGGTTTGGATCAGCTCCAATACCATAAAAAAGCTCGAGACTTTTCTAGAGGGAGCGGCATTTTCTTTCAAAAAATTCTCTCCTTTTGAGCTCATGAAGGTCAGAAGGTTTTCCATTGAAAAAATGGTATAGGAGGGTAGTAGCATGGCTGAAGTCAGGTGAAAGCAGAAATTGAACTTGGTCTTAATCTATCACCGATTGCCACCAATGTTTGAGGCTACCCGTAAACCTTATGACAAAACCAAAAAGGACATCACACTTATCATGATTGGTAAGAGCTTGGGCATTTAGCAAAGTATGGAATTTTTCAAATCTTTCTGGCAATTTAGAATATGGAATATCATCAACAGTAAAAAAAAATTGTTTGGAAGAGGTAATTACATTCTGAGAAAGATTGTTTGGTTGAATATTCTCTAGTTAAGAAAGGTTGGATTCCATATCTTGATTCGGAGGGTCGGCCATGAATATTGATGAAGTTATCGGTACAATAGGAAATGAATCAATGGAAGGGATTGAGAAATTTGAAGAGGATGAGAGGGACACCGAATCTGATCCAGTATCAAAGTTGTTTGGAAAAACCAATTCTGATGGTAATAGGATCTAGTATTTCAAAGTAACACGATTAGGTTATTCTTCCTTATTACCCAAATCTCTCATAATGATTCTAACAGATTGGATAGCATCATCTGATTTGGCTTTTCTCTTATGGCTATTGAGGATTCTTCAGGCATCTTCTCTTTTCCCTTCTCTTTTCTTATTCGATCTAGTTCTTTGAGGCGATTTCGCATTTCTACCACATCGGTCTTAGTCTTGTTTGATGGGAGCTTCTGTGAGGGCAGCAAAGATAGACGTATTCTGAGATGATGGAGGGAGCGAATGCTCAGTCCGCAATGTAGTCAGAAATAGATTGAAATGATTGAATCTTCCTTCTTTAAAGAGTTGGATTTGTCTCTTGAGTTTTTCTATTTCTGCCTTGAGGCTCTCAAGATGATGATATCCTAAATGTTGTCCAGATTCTAAGGCATGAAGCATTTTCTAGAAATTCGAAAGCATTTTTTTGGTAGTTTCATCATATCTTCGAAGATCTCGTTGCACATCCACAATTTTGAAGTCAATTGTTTTGAACGCATTGTTGTGTGCCAAAAGAGTCTCTGATTGTCAATTCAGAACAGTTTTAGCTATAGGAGTGTTTTTTTGTCTTCTATGTTCATTTGGACATTTATGTTCCTATAAACCCATCTTCTAATGGAGGTAAAAGATATTTAATTACCCTCATTGATGATTTTTCATGAAAAACCTACGTTTGTTTTTTACAGGAAAAATTAGAAGCTTTCTCCACATTTAAAAGCTTCAAAGCTTGTGTGGAAAATGAAGCAAGAAAGAAAAGACCATGAAGACCTTTCGAACAGATCATAGAGGTGAATATTGCTCAAAAGAATTTGAAGTTTTTGGTGCAGAGCATGGTATTCGAAGAGAGCTTACAACCGCATATACACCACAATAAGATGGTGTATCTGAGGGGAAAAATAGAACAATTCTCAACATGGTGAGAAGTTTATTGGTAAGAGGAAGAGTTCCAAAAACTTTCTGGCCAGAAGTAGGAATATTCATGTTTTGAACAGAAGTCTTAACTTTTGCTATTCAAAATATGACACCAGAAGAGACTCCGAGTGGTAGAAGACCGGCTCTAGATCACTTCAGAATCTTTGGATGCATATCATATGCCCATGTCCCGAATGAGAAAATGAAGAAACTTGATGATAAGACTAAAAAATGTGTCTTTCTTGGTGTAAGTGAAGCATCCAAAGCATATAAATTATTAATCCACTAACAAAGAAAATTGCGACTAGCAGGGATGTTATTTTTTATAAAGAGAATACTTGGGATTAGAACAAGCAGTAGCCTACGCAAGTCCTTTATGACAATGATGTTGAACGGGAGCATATTTCAGCACCTTGTATGCCCAAAAATGCATCAAATACGACTTCTACGGCTGTTGGAATTTCACCAATAGTCACTGAAGTTAATGAAGAAGAAGCTCAATCTTTTCACCGCATTAGAAGAAGGCCTACTTGGATGAAAGATTATGAAGTAACTAGAATTGGAGATTCAATTACTCACTGTCTTATTTTCAAACTATGATCCTACAACTTTTGAGAGTGTTGTCAAAGAAGAAAAATGGCGAAAAGAGATGGATGATGAAATTAATATCATTAAAAGAAATGATACTTAGGAGTTATTCAATCTTCCGGATGGACAAAAAACCATTAGTGTAAAGTAGGTCTTTGAAACAAAACTGAAAGAAAATGGTGAAGTTGACAAATACAAAGCAAGTTTGGTAGCCAAGGGATACAAGCAGCAATATGGGATCGACTATACAGAAGTCTTTTCTCCAATTGCGAGACATAACACGATCAGCCTGGTGGTTGCATTGGCGGCACAAAATTCTAAGCCTATTTTCCAACTAGATGTCAAATCGATATTCTTGCATGGGTATTTAGAGGAATATGTATTTGTCGAATAACCCCCTGCTATGTCAAGATTGGAAATGAGCATAAATTTTATAGATTGAAGAAAGCTCTTTATGGGCTAAAACAAACCCCTCAGGCTTGGTATAGTCGTATCGAAACTTATTTTCTTAAAGTTGGTTTTTCAAAATGTCCTTATGAGCATATGCTTTTTGTCAAGATTGAAGATAAAGGGAAAATGCTTATTGTTTGCTTGTATGTTGACGATATTATATTTACTAGAAATTGTGATGCCATGTTTGAAGATTTCAATAAATCTATGATGGATGAGTTTGAAATGCCTGATCTTGGTATGATGCATTACTTTCTTGACATAGAAGTGGTACAATCGGATGATCGGATATTTATTTCTCAAAAGAAATATGTGGAAGAAATTTTGGACAGGTTTCAGATGAAGAATTGTTATCCTATAAACACTCCAATTGAGTTTGACTTAAAGCTATACAAAGATCATGAAGGGAGGAAGGTTGACAGCACACTTTACAAACAAATTGTGGCCAATTTGATGTATTTAACTACAACAAGACCGGATATAATGTATTCTGTGAGTTTAATCAGTAAATATATGGGGAATCCTACAAAAATGCATTTGTTAGCTGCCAAGAGAATATTTTCTTACTTGCAAGGAACTAGAGACTTTGGGCTATATTACAAGAATGGTGAAAAGTCCAATTTTTTGGGATTTACTAATTCTGATTATGTAAGAGATCAAGATAATAGGGAGCACCTCTAGTTATGGTTTTATGTTTGGGACAAGTATTATTTCGTGGTCATCCAAGAAGCAACCAATTGTCACATTATCAAGTACATAAGCTAAATTTGTTGCTATAAAAGCTAGTGCTTGTCAAGCTATTTGCTAATGAGAATTCTTAAGAAGCTGCAATTCAAGCAACTAGGAGCTACTAAAATTTTTTGTGACAACAACTCAACAATCAAACTCTCCAAGAATCCTATACTACATGGAAGAAGCAAGCACATTGATGTGAAGTTTTATTCTTTAGAGATCTTAGCAATGATGGAACAATTTATCTAATCTACTACAAGAGTGAAGATCAGGTTGTTGATATATTCTCCAAGGCCCTCAAGATGGAGTTATCTGTGAAGCTCAGAAAGTTACTGGGGCCCTATTTGTTAATGTTATTTATTTATGTTTTTAAACAAAATTTCTATTTTTTTGTTCCGGGGAACAAAAAAATAACAAAACGCGTTTATTTGCGTTTTTATTCAAAATCTATTTTTTTGTTCCTAGGAACACATTTGGAATAGAAATAAGAAAATATTGTTTCTTGTTTCTGAAACAAAATTTAAGAACATATTTTCTCTCTCCTCTATTTTCTTCTCTCTTATTTCTTTTTCTTTTTTTCTTCTTTTTTCTTTGGCCGGTCGCCGACCTCGGCCATGGCCGGCGATCGGCCGTCGAGGGCCGGCGACCTTGCTTTGGAGCGTCGCCGGCCCCGACGAGGCCGAGCCTCGCCGGAGCTTCGCCGGCCCCTGACAAGGCCGAGCCTCGCCGTGGCTGGGCGAGGCCGCTGGCCCTCATTGGCCGGTCGCCGGCCATGGCCGAGGCCGGCGACTAGCCAAAAGAAGAAAAAAAAAAAAAAAAAAAAGGAAAAACAAATAAGAAAAATAAGAAAGAAAATAGGAAAAATAAAATTAAAAAATTAAAAGAAATAAAAAAATTATACAAATTACCAAATGTGTTTATGTTCTTTTTCTATTTCTGGAATAAATTTACCAAACGCGTTCTTCTGTTCAAAAATTGTTCCCCAAAGTAGAAATGCTTTTTTCTATTTCTATTCCTAGAAATAATTTTTGAACAGAAACATTACCAAACGCACCGTAGGTGTTTACACGTTGAAAACAGTCAAGGCTTTAAACTGAATGTTAGTAAACATTAGTTTAAGGGATGGATTATTAAAATAATAGTTGTTTTTTCTGCACGTTTTGTTGATTTGGTTTTTCAGTTATTCTAGTCTTTAGGAGTTAGTGGAGTCACGTTTAGCTAATTTGTGTGTTAGTTGTCCTAGTTTTTAGGTGTTAGTGAAGTAAATGCTTTATGGAGAACATGGGTAGTTATGAGTCTTATTTTAGTGGTGTTTTTACATTATGTTTTTGTCTTTGTAAAAGACTTCGTTGTTATGAAAAAAGAGGAAGTTTCAGCCTCATCTCTCCTCCCCTTTAGCTATTCTACACATGATATTATCAGGATTAAGGTGTTTATATGTAGATCAGATAACAGAACATTTTTCTAGAGTAGCTGAAAAAAATAGCTTAATGATATGTACCGATGATTAATTGATGATAATGCCGTTGGTCTCGATCAGTGTCATTTCTGTCCTGTCTCAGATTTCTCGGTATGCATAAAATCCCATATTCATACTAGAACTCTATGCTTAGGCCGATAAAAGAATCTTGGTCTTGACCTCAAGAAACCTGCCTCTGTTTCCATCATATAGTTGCACCTAAAGGCCTAATTTTAGCGTCCAGTCAATAAGTTCACCTGTACCTGTAAGTCCATAGTTAAAAACGGGGAAACAAAGGGAGGAAGAATAAGGGTAGGTAAGGATGAATTCAAGATAAATGTTAGTAATAAAAGGTCACTTATATTCCACGTCATCATGAGAGCAATTTACTTTGTGATCGAAATTCTGAACGACTCATACTACATTACCTAGCTGAGACACAACTCATATGGAGATACATCCTGATGGCTTGCATTTTGGTGTGGCACGGCGGTGTGGATCTAACATTTCGTAATCAGTGTGGACCCTTTTGATAATGCTCGAAAGGAGGCCACCAGCAAATTGCTCACTCCTCCCAGCCCTTTCTAATTATCAAGAAAAGAAAAGTGTCATTTGAATTTTTCTTTTTTCTGTTTTTCGCTTGTCATTTATACATAGACTTATAAGCATTTTGTTTGTGCTTATTAAGAAGTTAGTACAAATTAGAAAGATATTGATTTTTTTTTTTTTTATAATCCAAGAGCACGGGTGCAAAGGACCATGTACGTCTCTTAAAGCGTATGAACCGAATAAGTCCAACCCTTTGACATGTATGTGCAGCCTTGACCAGGAGTAGTTTGTACACATTTGGCGCATCCGAACAATTGATCTTGAGCGGCACGTGGATGCTGCTCTCTTTTGGAATGGTCTTGACCACATCCTCTTCAACGGTCAGAAAGCAAGAGACGTGGGTTCCTAGCACTTCGGTCTACGCTTGAGCTGAAGTGCCGACAGCATCACGAGATTGGAACTCTTACTCGGGCCACTGTCATCTCTTGGCCTACGCTCATGTGTTGGCACAGTGTATGGCCAATCCCTCATGATGAGCAAAGATTCCGCGAATGGCACCCGTTCCATTCGCACTTCTATCTGCAACTCGATCCAAGGATGATCGAGAAGTCATCCATAGGCACATCCTCAAAGGGAGCATCCTGTTGGAAGTAGTAAAATTGATTTAGATTAAAGAAAATTTTACTTGGACTTGTCCTTGTACGTGGCATAGATGGTTTGAGTGCAGGAATTGGACTGTGTTGGAGTTCCCACTCTCAACCGACTTCAACTCTGATGAAAAAGAAGAAAACAACTTGCCATGAAGATGAGTGGTGGGCCCAACATTTAAGACCTGCGTTGTTGTTGTTGTTGTTTTTTTTTTTTTGGTAAAGGAGTTGTTGTTTGTTTGTTTGTTTGTTTTTTTTTTTTTTTTTTTGACAAAATGAAGTCGATTAGCATGCTGAAGTTGGACTTGGCTTTGGATAAAATTTCGGCAGCTCCCATTCGCTCTGATTACGGCAAACAAGAGGAGAAGTTCAACTTTACTTCTTGTATTTTGAAGTCAAAGGCGGTGAAGTTCAGGTGGTGGAGATGTTTATAAATATATGTACCTGCGTTAGTTTTTTTTTTTTTTTTTTTTTTTTCCAGAGAGAGTGAGAAAGCTTAAATAGCATATATAGAGAGACTTAAGCTTAGCAAAGCTCGTATTGTTAAGTTTGTAAATGCACATTTGGTTTAGCTTTGCAATGGGATTTTGAGTGTAATGCAAATGTTGAAAGTAAAAACTATATGAAGAAATGCAAATTATATTTGGTAAAACTCTTTACAAATGAACTTTGAGTTCAAGTTATATTTGGCACGTTGTGATATTCATTTTCAAACGCATACCAATGTAGGCAAGTATTTTTATATATATCGCAATAATATGATTTAGGCATGTTTTGTTTCAATCATTCTCCAAACCTAGAACTCTACAAATGTTGAATACAGTTGTTTGAATCTTTCTTCAAATCAGAGAACTTCATACTTTGTTTGAATCTTTCTTCAAAGTCTAGAACTATGCTTTTGTTGAACCGACTTTGTTTGAATCTTTCTTCAAAGTGTAAGACTTAAAAAAGAAGAAGTTGTTAGTGCTTCTCATTGAGGTCAATTATGAACTATAGATAGACAAAACAAATGAAAAAGCCTATATTGAATAGATTTATTATTCATAATTTGAAAATGAATCGTCACATATACATGGTCATTCAACTGCAAGGTATAAATACAATAGACCTCTTAGCTCATTAATATAACATGTGAGCTCGCTATTAATTGGGATCGCAAATGTTGCATGGCCATAAGTAATGAGCATCAATGCTAGAATTCACTTGCCAGCATCCTCATATTACAACATATATTTTATTGTGACACTTCTTTTACCTAACACTCTTACACGTTGTATTACAACATATTCTCGATGTGACTTCTTTCACCTAACACCTTTATACGTGCACCTTAACAAATTTCTCTCTCATGTTTGAACCACCTAAGTTTGACCCGCTCTCTTAATTGGAACATTCTTCCCCACCAACATTATACCGTAAAAAATTGGCTTGTTCTAGTCACTTTTGTTGCTTACTTTTTCCTTTCTATATCACAAAAGGTTGAGTCGTTTTGTGAGTTTTATATGCATTATACTTTCAAGGGAAAGATATAGATGCTTTGATACAATGTTTGGAGTATGTAATATCTCCTAATCCGTTTCATGTATTAACTAAAAGATTGAGCAATTTATAATGTTGACTTATCTATACAGATAGAGCGAAATTATAAAAATATACAACAATTGATACGATCAAGAACGATTTCATAACTTTTGCTTACAGACAAATGAATAAGATGATTAAAAAAAATACAAATCCCTATTTACCTTTGGCCAAGAGAAGAACAAACAAAAAATAAGTACAAATCATTTTATTAAAATATAAAAAATTCCAGCTTAAGAAAAGGGAAAAGAGGAAACCCATATTGGCTCACGTAGTCATCCACCGATCTTCGTGGAGGCACACGATTGTTTACAACCCAGAGGGAAAGTGATTTGGGAGGATACCTAGTGTATTTCGGATGGCTCACAAAAAATCTCAAATTAGGGTCACATTACTTTAAATAAATTTTTGTTTAACAGAAAATTATGAATTTTATCAAATTTTCACAACTTAAGGGAGCTCTTAGGGGAAAATTAATAGATTCTAGTAAATTTTTCAATCTAAGATTTTGATGATTTTCGTTTTTCTATGACACCAAAATTAATTTGGGGTACATGTAACACTAGTATATCCGTTTGGAATTTCCTATGACACAAAAATAAATTTAGGGTAAATGTGGCTCAAACGTCAATTTGAGATTTTTTTGTAGTATCAGTCTTTAATACCACATAGTACTGTGCTGGTCATGATAACTTTTAGAGTGTGAAAAATTTCTCATATCACCTTAAGAGGTTTGTATACTTTTTATATATGTATTATCTCTTTTCATTTATTGGTTTAAGTTTTTTGTTTAAACTCTATAACAAAGAGACCTGGACGCAAGTTATTCAAAAGGGGAAAAAACAAGTAATATTTTTGTATTGCACTTGTAATAAAACCGGTTTAACACTGGGTAAGAATTTTGCAAGTTTGAAAGGTATCGGGCCGGCCCAAGATGACTTTGAACATGCCTCCTTTTTTGTGACCTCAGTTCCAAAGCCTACGCCACGTGGGGAACGAAATTTAGTCCTTTCTATGACCGAAGGTTACGGATCAAACATGTAAATTTAGTAATTGAAAAAGTTGGTTTTGTTCTCAAGATTTCAATCCGGTGATGGGAGGAACCCGTTCGAACATTTGATCACTTATCTCGATCAAGCCTCACTCGGCAGATATCGAAATTACGCAGCTCTGCAATTTGCTTTAGAGTTTGACACGCTCGCACCCGGAAAAGATAAAGGTGGGAACTTGAAGGTTATCGTACTCGGCTTTCGATTTTTTTTTTTTTTTTTTTTTTTTTTTTTTTTTTTTTTTAATGAATTCTCAGTGTTGGCTTCTTTCTCTGGCACTTTAAGCATCGATTCCCCACCCACGTGAATAGTTGCGTCCTGCTCGGTACTTACTGCCAAGTATAGTGCGGTTGGCCTTTCTGGTCCAAAGTACTGAACCTGTCCATGCTTGCCAATGCTGGGTTTGGAGTCCAGTGGACATTGCGGACTGAATGTAGTTACACCAAACACTCTGCTTCCAACGAAGTTCGCATTCTGTTTCAGGGGCACTCACTTCATCCCAAAGGTGGTAGGAAGAATATAAACACTGGTAGAATGAATTAAAAGTGGGTGGACCTAACATGTGGAGGAAGAATGAATAAAACTCAAAAGAGGGCAAAATCCATGGTCTGATGATGTATACTTTGTTTTAAGAACTGACCATCACAGAATCTTTAACTTGGGGAAGAAGGCAGATAGAACATGTGACATGTGAAGTGACTCAAAAGTTCCATCTTAGAAAGCTCACAGTTTGCCGGTGGTGAGAACAGGATAGATCGTTGCTTGTTTTTCTGTTTGAATTATTAAGTTGATCAGTGGGTGTGGGTTTCTGTTGGTTTTAGTGGCAGCTTCATGTGCGATGAATTAGTACTTGAATGTGGGTGACATTCTCCTAGTGCTTGTATATGCTGCTGCTACCGATTTTGCTTTTCTAGTTATGTCTCTGGTCCTGGTTATGACTTTAAACTGACAAGTCCAATCCAGGGAGAACCTGACAGGGGTGAGAGTCTCCAATTGGGCTAGTACCGGGTAGAGGGTACGAAAAATATTCTCTCCCCATTGGGTAACCCGGCCAAATCCCTTTACGGGAAAACGGACCCACCCTGGATCTCCGCGATGCCTTCCCTGGCCTCTGTTTACAAGCCAGGCGTGGTACAAGGAAATGAAAGGTGCCTGTACATAATCTAAACAACCATGTACAGGGTGGCCGGCCGGTCTTCTCATGATTTAGTTTTTTCTGCTTTCATTTATTTGTGCAGACTGTTCTGGGAATGTTCTTCGAAAAATGTATTACTAAGCCAGGATCCAGTTTGAGTGGAAGTGAAAGTAGTTGCATTTCTAGGCGCATGGAACACTATATTGAAGCCACTGGTATCTTTAGCGGAGCTATGCTTCACGCCCCTCATTGATGTTTCACTACAGATTTCATTCTCGAAGAATGTTCAAGGCTGCGATATCACCAAGTCATATGGTGCAGAAATTGTCTGGCATTTGATATTCCATCTTAGTGGAACGGTTTCCCTTCAGATGACTTGGATTCTCCCTTTTTGATTATCACTAGCGAAGCACTGTCTGTACTTTCATCTGGTATTTGTGCAATCAAAAGTTTGAAGCTTAATCATTGTTGCTGGTTGATGTTCATTGTCATTAGGTCTTCTTCGATGAAACCTCATCGAAGCTAATACTAGAATACGAACTGAATACACAAAGAAGCAGTGAAACTTCAGTCAATGCATCTAAGCAATTGGCTAACATTTCTTGGAACCCGTTTTGCCTCATCATCTCTCTCTTCTGAAAGTCATGGAGAAGCAATCCCTTTCATCTTAGGCTGTGTAGTCCTCGAGCAGTTAAAAAATTGAATGAGAACCATCGAGATTTTCCTTCTATTGACTTGCATTCCCGTTAGTTCTTCAATGTGCACGTTAATAACCTCAAATTCCAAACACAACGCTTTCCGCTAATCTGCACCTGGCTTGCAATTGGGCCAATTTGTGAGTCAGTATGCCTTAAACGGGAATAATGCACCCTAAGTGCGCTTTATAGACATTATCGCAAGGCCAGCTCCTTTGCAGCGAGATTGGTCTCCACCTAAAGAGTTTCGGAGGATTTCATTTTCTTCTTGTCTAGCTGCATGCAGCTCAATCTTGGGTTGTTCTCTAGTTCTTTGCTATGATCTCTCCGATTCATATACACCGTTACATTTAGAAGACAGATCATAATCTTCTGCTTGATTGACATCAACATTGGCAGCGTGATTGCTTTGGTGGAAACTCAAGACGTCCATTTGAAAGGGCGTTCAGGGAACTGCCTTTTGAGGTTTTTCGCATTGACGAACCACTGATTTTTGGAAATGCCGGTGTCTTTGGGAGCTCCCATTTCAGGTATTCCTGCTATTCCTCTGAAGAAGATGCATTTATTCTGGTAAGTAGACATCTTCCATGGACACATAAACAAAGATTAGTCACCATGTGTGCAGTATAGCCTTGGAAATATACGATTCTTCATTTGATTTCACATTGTTTGTAGCCTTTTTACCAAACTAATACGACAACTAATGTTTGATGTCTCAATTAGGCGAATCGGATGCTTACTAGGTTATTTTTTCCTGAAAAGTCCGGTTCACGTCTAAACTACAATAAAATCCGTACCTAACTAACATTATGCAATGCATCTAGGCATTCGTGAATCTAGAAAGGTAGCCATGTGCTGTACTAGTTAATCAAACGCATTCTCTCTCCAATTGCATGAGTTCGAATTTGAATTGAGGTTCTTTGTCAGATTTGTAGACATTTTCTGGCGGAAGGGACTACGTTTTCAACTCTTTCCGGCATATCTTTTTGAAAACTAGAAAGGTGGTACTTCAAAAGATGATTGCCCAAGAACATCGGTTGGTCGCCTCTCTAGCTCAAGTAAGTTGGGCCTTGATGTTAGGCTAAATGCTTCTAGGAAAACAGAAAATCAGTCTGCCGGAGTTGTGCACCGTTGGTTTCTTCACCTCTGTTCCTCAGCTACATAGACTCTTTCACTGTTAGAATGAAATCGACTGTGATTACGGATTCGAAAGGTCCCTGCTGCTCTTAGAGATACTTATGGTAGTTGATGTCATCCATTTCTATGGGGAAAAACTACAAGCTGTAATAGAAAAACAAAACGATACATTATCGCCGTATCTAATTGCATATTCTGCTATGACCTTTTAGGTAATAGGTCTTTACATGTTACATTATTCGCTTGTAATAAATACTACGGACGTATCACGAACAAGTAAAAATGTAATAGTTATTATAGGACATTTACGCAGCATATCATATGATAGCTATTCCGATCACTGATGGAAACTCTCTCTCTCTCTCATACACACTATCAAGGAGACCTAAGGATGAATGAAGACCCAAGTACACTTCCAGAAGGTCTTACTCTACCTATCCTCAACCCAATTATTGATCTTCATAGAATTATACAAACCATCTATTCTTTTAAAAGCCTTACCTAACTAATCAATTTCATGATAAGAAAGTGGCTAGCCTCCAATCATGAAAAAGCAAACCCTCCACTTATGTGATCTATTTTTTGCTTTTTTAAACATATCCGGTATAATTCAATACATGACCACAAGGACATTCAATCAAGATAAGGCTTCCTTCCTCCATCTTCTCGCATAATTAGTCTTTTTGAAATGCTAAGGGATTTTCTTAAGTTTTTGTACCTCATCCAATTATTTATATTCACATATTTGCATAAAAAAAATTAATTTAGGATAAGCATGAGGAGAACAAATTGATTTCCTGCTTCCTCTTGGAACCATGCACACCTACTTCAACATTAATTCCATTTTGGCCAAAGCCGGGTGACTAACCACTTCACTTACGTAATTGGATGACAAGATAACCATGTCTTCGTAAGAGATTGAATGGTAAGTGTCGAATTGCTGAAATTCTGGCACAAATGAGTGTGTGCATATATTGTTCACGTTACCTTTTAGATCAGCAAATTCTCATGAGACACAAATCTTTCATATATAAGAAGTGAATCTTCTTTATGAAGAGCATCCTAGAGGCGGTTTCTTCGTGAATTACATCTTGAAGCACTTCAAGATGAACTTTTGTCCGTGACAATCAATTGTTTGACATGCCCATACCTTACATCTCTAGTGTTAAAAAATTGTGACAATCTTGTGTTTAGAATTTGTAAATTTGTTTGGCAGATTCGAGAAGTATAAGGGTTAAACATTATTGTGAGATTTCGAATGTAATTGGAAGTTGGAATTACTTGAAGTGTTTGAGTGACTCAAGTGTTATTGTAATCCCCATTATATCGCTTAATTCACAAAGAAATTCGCTGCTTCTCACATTGCGGAGTTGGTGCCATCAATCAAACTACGTAAATTGGATGTCCGATTTATATTTTTATTCCATATATTTCATTGTTCAATAGCTTTTTTTCTCAATAACGGGATTGTATTGGATAAGCATACATTCCTCGGTACAGTATTCACTGTTCAAGACCGAGAAGGCGTTTAGCTGGAGGGACCTCTTGAGACTCCGCTGCTACCTTAGTGGCTTGCCAATCCTCAATCGTTCAGGTCATTGACAAATGTGAAGCTAATTATTCTCATCCTTCGATTTATATTAATCTCTATCAAATTTTCATTAATGGGTTTGTGCGCACGAAAAACAGCAAGCCTTTTGAGATTGGCCCTAGCGGTCAAGCAATAGTTTCGTGTTTGTTGATAAGGCGAACGATGGTAGGTTCGAGTTTGGCTCGTGTCTCACTCAGACCACTAGGGAAAAATATTAGGTCGAGATATATAGAACGCTAGTGATCTCTGAAGTATTCATGGGTTGAGGACTCTTGTCAAACAAGACAGCGATTCTCTAGAATGACGTTGAAGCCCAATTGAAAGGGATGCAGCTTGGTGGTGTGTTTGTTTTGGGTACAAAATATTTTTCAGAGTTTCAAAGGCACACGGAAATACAAGTCCCTCGAAAATGGTAAGACTTTTGGCACAACAAGAGGAGGTTAGCTCATATTATCGTGACTTCATTTTGATTCCTCTATTTTAAAGAATACTATTTTTCCCGTCCATATCGCATCTAACATGTTGAGCCAAGAAAGGGAGATGGTTGATTTAGGGCATATTATATAATATTAATGCAAAAACTGATAGGATCTTGCAATTAAATTAACAGTAAAATTGTTAGATAATAATTATATAAGCAAAAACTCAAATCAAAATCCAAAAAATATGATCTTAAGCTCTAATACCAATTGTTGTAAAATTAATGTGGAAAATATCAAACCTTGTAATTATGTTTAGAGCAAATGTAGAATTAAGAAGTTTAATGGGAAGGACAACTTTGAGTTGTAAAGCATTAAGGTATATGTATTTTTTATAACACAATATTTGGCCATGACATTGGATGGCAAGAATGAGTTGCCTATTTTGATGAAAGAGGCTAATAAGGTCGAGCATAGGGAGTAACGAGGCATGAAGAAGAAGAAAGAGCAAAGAGCACTTTTGGCGCATGAAAAAATATGGAGCTCTTGAACACAATGATTTGTACCGTGAAATTTACATCCAATTGAATAGTTAATTTAAGTGTGGGAAACACTCAAATATGTGAGTAATTATAACTTTGAAACTTCGATTATTAATGGATTATTTGTTGCCAACTTTTCTTTTAAAGTAAGTACACTCGGATTAAATCACATAGATCTCTTGTATCTTTATTGTTCAATGTTTATTTTTCTGACGATTTTGCATTAATTTAATTATAAGATCCGGTTTTTTCCTGCATTAATCTTAAAACACATACTTCGTTTACCAAACAAATGTCATTTAACATGACGACCAATGAAAAATGCCTTGGTAGGCAAAAACAAGATCACATCAAGATCAAGACAAAATTGACTCTTCCTTTCATATTTTAACTACTTAAAGCACACGGTTCTTCAATCGGTGACGGAGTCGGTTCTTATGTGACGTTTTTAAGAGTCGAGAGCATTCTCCGAACTGTAATTTTATAGAGTCTGATATTCGTAGAACAATATGGAGCAACGTGGAGAATCTCTCAACAGCTAAAGTATTGGACCCAATTCGACCAAAAAAAGGTATATGACCCAAGAAATAAAAGGGGAAGAAAACGTACTTTTCACCAACAGACGGTAATTAAAGGATAATGCTAATCGAATCTACCATCAAAATCCAGAAAAATGCACTGGCCCACCCGGGAGAGGAAAGAAAAGGTACACTTTCCAGTGATTGATTTTCACTAACACGTCAGAATCGGAAAAAGGAGCCTACCAAAAGTTGATCTCGATTCTTCCTTTAAAAATTCCAGGTGTGCCGACATATTCTGTCAGCACATGTTTACTGTTGTTGCTGGTTCAATCTTTTTGGCTAGCAGAAAGTGAGGCGGGTGAGTACTGCACGAGAGCAAGAGAAAACCGGTGGGCAATCTGTTGGAAGCCATCTCATAAAAGCCTGGAGCTTGAAAGGGATTGCAGGAGCAAGAACCTGGAAAAACATAATCAGCACATGGCTTTACGCTGTGTCTGGTCCGCAGCCAGAGCTACTTTACGGATTGCCGAGGCCACAGTGACCAGAATTTGATCGCTATCCTCCTTCAGGATGATACACCCGGCTTACAAGTTCTTGGAGATGGAAAATGGGTTGCTGTCAATCCCATTCCCAGCACTTTCGTTCCAACATAAAGTAAAAGGTTGAGATGGAAGTTGCGCATTTTTTTACTCAAGCTAGAGACCAAAAATGTACATTTAATTGAAGAAAATAACAATACATAATCACAATCGATGGATCGGTTCCATCTTTTTGTCAAATCTTCAAACAAGTAGTAGAGCACGCTTTAGAGCGGTAGTGAACTGCGATACAGCAAAAATATCCGTCCCAAAATTTCATTACCCATCTCTAAAAGCACTTATTAGACCTACTCGGGACTTGATTGATTATGAACGTCTGGCTATTTAGAGGACCTTTACATACGAAGATTACTATCACAAATTCTGGGATGGGGGGCTGAGGTCTGAGTGTTGCTCAGACATGTTCAAGACACTCTCAGCTGAGCGTTTATTTAAAACTTCCATATGATTTGGAATTTGGTACTGGATTTAAGATGAAACTGAGAATATGTGTCTATTTCTTTATCAGTTGTTTTTGTTTTTAACGGTCAAAAAAAGAGTTTCATTCTTAATGAAAGATTTGATAGAGAATTTCAGAGTATAATAAATCCAAGATGGCTTGAGGAGGGTGGAAACCCAATTAGAAGGGAAGGTATTTTAAATTTGGACTTGTTTTTTTTTTTTTTTTTGGTCAGTCCTACTTTATACCTACCCTATACTCACTCTCAGACTTTTGCCCTGCTTCTTGTAGGGCATGGGCGTCGAAACCCACTCCTGAAACTTGCGCGTCCCCACCCTATCTCTCCCTGATAAGGTGGGGGTTTGAAATTTGAACTTTGACGATCCAATCTGCTACCTTATTTTGCGTCTACGAGCAATGTGCCAGCCAAAGGCCTTTAAAGTTGATAAGGACCGAGTGACATTCCTCAATTTACCCATTGTTTGAAAGAATTTTAAGTGGGCGAAGAAAATGGTGGTAAAGAAATAAAGATAAAGAAAATTGAGATAGAAAGATAAAAAATAAAGAAAACAGTTTGTTTTTGTTGTTTGGAATGGGAGGAAAGCGAAGTGTAAACAAATGATTGAGATCTGAAATGTATTGTTTGGAAAGACATGGAAAATGAAGGGAAAAAATGAATTTTGTGTGAAGTTACCATTTTTCCCTCAAAGAAGGGTAAATTTAAGATTGTATGCATCTATGACAATAATTTAGGTTGTACTCTTCATGTCGAAATCAATGAAAACCGCTTGGTTTCTAATGAAAAATAAGTATGGACACGTAGATTTACAACTTGAACTCGTTGACGGTGAAATTTTTCAAGTTCCTTAACTCAGATTGGAAAAGATTGAACAAGATAAAATTGACATAAATTTTGTTAAGTCTTTTTGGTTGATAGCTATAGATAATCGACAAAGGTGATGAGAAGTTGCTATCAAGCTACAGAAAAATTAGTTAGTGTTGAGTCACGAAATGTCGATAAATGGTACTCGGTTCAATTGACAGAAAAATTAAAGTTGAAGTGAGGATGGATAAATCAAAAAAACAGGTAAGTGTCCAAGTCATGGGCCCAAAAATTTCGACTACAATCATAACGACCCATTCAATGATGAAGCCAGCACGATCCCTGTTATATGGAGCCGAAAATCTAAAAAGCCCCAAATAATAATAATGGTCGAGAAATATACGCTATTATAACGGGCGGGAAAAGAAGTTACAAGCTGCAGAAGAAACTAGCGACCCGGGGCGAATGACGAGGAGTATCCAAACTACAAATGAACCAAAACATTAGAGTTTCTCATAATATTACTTTCTTGGGCTCACATTTAAAGTGTAATCTACAGATTTATAGACAGCGGCTGACGATGAAATTACTGCCCACCTCGAGATATTTAAGTTTTGATCTCATTCGTCGATATTGGATCAATTTTTATCGCGGCTAAGCATCAAAAGGCGAAACGAATCGCGTGTCACCGTATTTGGCAGTAATATTAAGGGCATACCGCAAACAACTAAAGCTGAAATAATTATTACATGACCTCTGTATTATTTATCATATAATAGCTATTTGAACCATCGATAGAAAGTCTCTTTCACTCTCATCGTTGAGGAGAATGGACAACTGCACCACCCCTCCAACGTTATTGAGGAGCCCTACTATTTCCAATACTTTTTACCTTACACCATGTCCCGGATGCACGTGTTCTAGTCGGGCCTAAAGAGTAAATGAAGACCCGGGTCGCCTTCAAGATGTCTTGTTATACCTATCGTTCTACTTTTTTGTTTTATTGAGGTTCATAGAAAAATACAAACCTTCTAACCTTTTTTAAAGCCTTACGTAACTAGTCAATTTCAAGATGAAAACGCAGCTTGCCCTCTATAAAGTAAGATAAGAAAAGAAACCCCCTACGTTATCTACTTGTTTTTTGGCTTATGTATTCATTGCCTCGATACAAGACGAAAAGAGCATTCAATCGAGATAAGGCTATTGTCCTGTCTAAGAAGATTTCCGGTCTCCTCTGTCAGAAGTCATCTATTAGTCTATTGCTGTTCCGGTGTCTATCGCTAGCTTGATCACAGCAGAGCTTTGTAGAGAGAGAGAGAGAGAGAGAGAGAGAGAGAGATTAAATTGGTAACCACACAGTGATTTGGTGGCAGCGTCAATTTGGGTGGCCAACGATGAAGATACAGAAGAAAAGGTTTTTTCCACAAGCCCACGGTCGATCTCCCGATTAACAAACTAAAGGATAGTTAAAATCTTAATATTAGGAGTGGATGAGATCACTTATGTAAAGTTTTCTTTACCATTGCATGTATTTGTTAATTTTCTTAAGACACTCAAGTGATAAACAAAAAAATCTATAACTCTCAACTGAGCATTATACGAAAATCATAACATTTATAGTGTCTTGTATCCCAAATTTTAGGATAGAGGACTTAAGAGTTAGGACTAAATATTGCTTAGGCATGTGCATGATGCCCTCAGCTTAGGTTTATTTAAAACTTCTAGATGACTTAAAATCAAGTATCAATTAATCGATCGATAAAGGATGTTAAAAGTTATTTGTTGATTCTTGGACAGGAAATGCAAATCAACATGAAGATTAAAAGTACTTAGACAAGAGATAATTATGTCTAGTCATATAAAAAGATAAGGAAATGTATAGATAAATTAAAAGTAGAATTGAACAATTGGTGTTCATTAATTGATTGGCGATTCTTCACATAAACTACAATTCAAGTATTTATACCTACTATCGACAATTATCAACGGTTACAAAGAAGTCAAATACATTTTATGTGATTCGTAGAATTTAGTAACTTGAATTTACAAATAATTAGATGACTCTATTATACGGTTATTTCTTCTCCACTCTTTCCAGCTTAGCATAATCAGTTACTATCGAAGCCCCTCGTTCCACCACTCAACAGTTGCAATAACCACATTTCTGAGCCCCTATCATTAGTGCCTTCCGAGATCCATGATCCCACAATTTGACGATTATGTTAATTTCACCTTTTTACTACTATATCCGAAATTATAGGCTCCATTACCTAAATAACTACTTTGTTTCTTGCTCAGCATAAATCGTGTTAGTCGTCGCTCTGTCAATTAGGTCAAGCCTTACTTACTAATGCTCATGTTCCAAGACTTAGTTTTCCCATCATATTTCCCGTTGGCTAAAACTAGCTATCTTGTTGATCTCCTTCACCAATGAGATTGCAATTATAGGTAGGTGTGAGCACCAGTCTTGAATCAACCTAATAATTGGACCAATTCGGACTAAATTGAACTAGCTAGTTGTGTTTCCTATGGAAAGCGGGTAGATTCTGGTTCTTGGTGTTGAACCCCACCACCCACCCACATCATGAAAGAAGCATAATGGCAGCAGGAAGCAAATCATGAAATGAAAGAATCCTAAGAGCACATGCTTCTTTCGTGGTGGACACTAAAGAGGATTCTTCCCTCTCGTCCATTATTCATCTTCACCAGTTCATCTTCCAATTTAAAGCCCTAATTGCCTCCCTCTGTCCACTATCTCCGCCGTGATAGCTTGTGTTCAACTTCCACCACCTGGCCATCGATGGTGGATCTCAAGGCTATAGAAATAGTTTTTTCTGATTTTGTCCCCTAGATGAGTTTCAAAGCATTCAAAGGCGTTTGGTAACTACCTAAAATTTCTATTCTCAAAATACAAATGTGTTTGGTATAACCCTCAGAAATTTTTTTTTTGACTTATAATTTCTTTTAATTTTTAAATAATTTTATCACATTTTTCTTCTTTTAGTTTTTATTTTTTTTGCCTTTTTTCTCTTTTTTTCCTTTTTCCTTTCTTCTTTTTCCATCGGCCCCCGGCAAGGTCAAGCATTGTGGCTGGGCGAGGCTCAGCCTCACTAGATGTGGCGAGACGAGGTTGAGCCTCACCGATGGCGAGTGACTGGCTAGGGAAAGAAGAAGAGGAAAAGAAAAAGAAAGAAAAGAGAAAAAATGAAAGAAAAAGGGCTTGATTTTGGAGTTGTTCCCGGGAATAAAGAAGCGATTTTTTTTTTAATTTTTTTATTTTGTTCCAAATCTATATTCGTGAATAAATTTGTTCCCAAGAACAAAAATATTACCTAATGGATTTTTTTTTTTTTTTTTTTTTTTTATTTCGGAGAATAAAAGAATAGAATTACACACTGTTTAGCATGTTACCAAACAGGCCCTTACCAAACAGTATTTTTGCTAATTCGGACTAAATTGAACCGGCTAGTTGTGTTTCCTATGGGAAGCGAGTAGATTCTGGTTCTAGGTGTTGAATTCGACCTCCCACCCACATCATGAAAGAAGCATAATGGCAGCAACAAGCAAATCATGAAGTGAAAGAATCCTAAGAGCACATGCTTCTTTCGTGGTGGACATTGAAGAGGATCTTCCCTCTCGTCCATTATTCACCTTCACCAGTTCATCTCCAATTTTGGAAGCCCTAATTGCCTCCCTCTGTCCACTATCTCCGCCGTGATAGCTTGTGTTCAACTCCCATCACCCGGCCATCGGTGGTGGATCTCAAGGCTATAGAAATTTTTTTTTTTTTTCTGATTTTGTCCTCTAGATGAGTTTCAAAGCATTTGAAGGCGTTTGGTAACTACCTAAAATTTCTATCCTCAAAATACAAATGCGTTTGGTATAACCTTCAATTTTTTTTTTTTGACTTATAATTTCTTTTAATTATTTTAAAAAATTTTCACATTTTTCTTCTTTTATTTTTAATTTTTTGCCTTTTTTTCTCTTTTTTCCTTTTTTCCTCTCTTCTTCTTCCATCAACCCCCGGCAAGGTCAAGCGTTGTGGCTGGGTGAGGCTTAGCCTCACTAGATGTGGCGAGACGAGGTTGAGCCTCACCAGTGGCAAGTGACTAGCTAGGGAAAGAAGAAGAGGAAAAGAAAAAATAAAGTAAAGAGAAAAAAATGAAAGAAAAAAAAGGGCTTGATTTTGGAGTTGTTCCGGGAATAAAGAAGCGATTTTTTTTTAAATTTTTAAATTTTGTTCCAAATCTATTTTCGTGAATAAATTTGTTCGCAAGAACAAAAATATTACCTAATGGATTTTTTTTTTTTTTTATTTCGGAGAATAAAATAATAGAATTACACACTATTTAGCATGTTACCAAACAAGCCCTTACCAAACAGTATTTTTGCTAATTCAGACAGCATTTTTACCAATTCGAACTGAATTGAACCGGCTAGTTGTGTTTCCTATGGGAAGTGAGTAGATTCTGGTTCTAGGTGTTGAATTCGACCTCCCACCCACATCATGAAAGAAGCATAACGGTAGCAACAAGCAAATTATGAAGTGAAAGAATCCTAAGAGCACATGCTTCTTTCGTGGTGGACACTGAAGAGGATCTTCCCTCTCATCCATTATTCACTTTCACCAGTTCATCTCCAATTTTGGAAACCCTAATTGCCTCCCTCTGTCCACTATCTTCGCCGTGATAGCTTGTGTTCAACTCCCATCACCCGGCCATCAGTGGTGGATCTCAAGGCTATAGAAATATATATTTTTTTTTTTTTCTCATTTTGTCCTCTAGATGAGTTTCAAAGCATTTGAAGGCGTTTGGTAACTACCTAAAATTTCTATTCTCAAAATACAAATGTGTTTGGTATAACCTTCAATTTTTTTTTGACTTATAATTTCTTTTAATTATTTTAAAAAACTTTCACATTTTTCTTCTTTTATTTTTTATTTTTTTGCCTTTTTTCTCTTTTTTCCTCTCTTCTTCTTCCATCGACCCTCGGCAAGGTCAAGCATTGTGGCTGGGTGAGGCTTAGCCTCACTAGATGTGGCGAGACGAGGTTGAGCCTCACCGGTGGTGAGTGACTGGCTAGGGAAAGAAGAAGAGGAAAAGAAACAGAAAGAAAAGAGAAAAAAATGAAAGAAAAAGGCTTGATTTTGGAGTTGTTCCCAGGAATAAAGAAGCGATTTTTTTTAAAATTTTTTTAATTTTGTTCCAAATCTATTTTCGTGAATAAATTTGTTCCCAAGAACAAAAATATTACCTAATGGATTTTTTTTTCGAAGAATAAAAGAATAGAATTACACACAGTTTAGCATGTTACCAAATAGGCCCTTACCAAATAGTATTTTTGCTAATTCGGACAATATTTTTACCAATTCGGACTGAATTGAACCGGCTAGTTGTGTTTCCTATGGGAAGCGAGTAGATTCTGGTTCTAGGTGTTGAATTCGACCTCCCACCCACATCATGAAAGAAGCATAATGGTAGCAACAAGCAAATCATGAAGTGAAAGAATCCTAAGAGCACATGCTTCTTTCGTGGTGGACACTGAAGAGGATCTTCCCTCTCGTCCATTATTCACCTTCAGCAATTCATCTCCAATTTTGGAAGCCCTAATTGCCTCCCTCTGTCCACTATCTCCGCCGTGATAGCTTGTGTTCAACTCCCATCACCCAGCCATCGGTGGTGGATCTCAAGGCTATAGAAATATTTTTTTTTTTTTTTTTTTCGATTTTGTCCCCTGGATGAGTTTCAAAGCATTCGAAGGCGTTTGGTAACTATCTAAAATTTCTATTCTCAAAATATAAATGCATTTGGTATAACCTTCAATTTTTTTTTTGGACTTATAATTTCTTTTAATTTTTTAAATAATTTTTTCACATTTTTCTTCTTTTATTTTTTTATTTTTATTTTTTTGCCTTTTTTTTCTCTCTTCTTCTTCCATCGACCCCCAGCAAGGTCAAGCGTTGTGGCTGGGTGAGGCTTAGCCTCACTAGATGTGGCAAGACGAGGCTGAGTCTCACCGGTGGCAAGTGACTGGCTAGGGAAAGAAGAAGAGGAAAAGAAAAAGAAAGAAAAGAAAAATAAAAAAGAAAAGAGGGCTTGATTTTAGAGTTGTTCCAAGGAATAAAGAAGCAATTTTTATTTATTTATTTTGTTTCAAATCTATTCTCGTGAATAAATTTGTTCCCAAGAACAAAAATATTACCTAATGAATTTTTGTTTTTTGTTTTTTTTTTTAATTTCAGAGAATAAAATAATAGAATCAAACACTATTTAGCATGTTACCAAATAGGCCCTTACCAAATAGTATTTTTGCTATGGCTACTTCAATGTTTTCATTAAAGTTGAATTCAATTGCCAATTCATAGTTGTTGAATAGAGTCATATTCTGCTTGGACTCCTTATAGGGCTTTTTATCCCTTTTCTTGAGCAACTGCTCGTATTTAGATACCCTTGTCGCCAACCTAGACAAGTCTGGAAAATCATGGCCTTCAAATCATTCTCTAATGTAGAACTTTAAACCATTAAAACTCAAATTTATGAAATCTTGCTCTAAGAATAATGTTAGGTATCGGTTCCTTTAAATCGGGCAATTAATTAGTCGATTAATTCATTATTGTATTGATGCAGCCTATTTAGATTAGGAATCGGCACTTCGGAATATTATTCTATAAAATTGAGAAAAGAATTGTCTTTCAATTTATGTCTAGGTATATTCCGAATTTGGTGGTAGATTGGTGTACCATGTGAATGTAGTTTTTGATAGAAACAAGGAAATAACTGTCAGAAGATGAAGGGAAGGAGAAAATGAGAAGAAGAAAGGATGGAAAATTCTCTGTATTTCTCTATCTTTACTCAATGTACAGAGTTACATTATATTACAAAGTATGTGTAAAAGAAAAGGAAATGAGATAATATACAGATTAGATCCGATCTTAATTGATTCAATAAAATCCTTATGATTTGATCAAATCATATCTTTCCAAAGTTTCTGCGTATCTTCCAACAATAACTTTAGCCCCAAAAACTCATTCATCCTTGCTTCCTTACCTGGACAACAAAGAAACCAATATGTTCGATGATAGATTGGTCATCCTCACAATTGAAAAAGGAAAAATCACAAACCTTGAATCCTCTAAGAGAGAGTTAATTATCGATCCATTCAGGATAAGATTTTCTTATACAGGTCTCTCGACAACTCTATCCAATCTTAAGTGTTGCCTAACTTCTTCGACAATTTGTGTTGTATCTACTTGAACGTGTAGTTGGCCATTCTGCCCCTTAGGCGGTGAAACTAGTCTCACTGGATTATCTATGTTTAGATTGATCAATAAGTTAAGCACAATAGAAATGTTAGCATTTGGTGGTGCTATAATAACCGTTGGCCTACCATTTGCAGCCTCAGGCATTTGACCAGTGTACAAGCCAATCTGGTTTGTTGTATTGTTGTTACTAAGGAGATTCTCTTAACCATCATCGTTCCCATGGTTTAGATCTTGGTTCGAGA
The DNA here is from genome assembly GCA_014182555.1 of Eucalyptus erythrocorys. Taxonomy (NCBI): domain Eukaryota; kingdom Viridiplantae; phylum Streptophyta; class Magnoliopsida; order Myrtales; family Myrtaceae; genus Eucalyptus; species Eucalyptus erythrocorys. The sequence continues at coordinate 35,069,448 of CM024600.1, read as the reverse complement.
ACTTGCATAATTCTTACAGGGGGTTGACTAGCAGGGTCTACATTATTATAAAGAGAAGGGTCAAGAACATACTCTGGCATCCGGAACTCCCCTTCAAGAGAAAGTTAGACGATCCTGGCCTTGACAGTGCATCATTCCACATCTTTAATGATCATCCGCTTGATCACATTTGAAATGTGGCTGACGATATAGCTAGCCATGTGGTTCTGCTGATCCTTAAATAACTCCTCATAGTGTCTATTATAGGGGGACTTGGTGTAACTTTTTTAGATTGTTTCTCGGTAAGATACTTTGCTAAATCTGCTCTATCACGTCGACCTTCTTCTGCCACTTGGTTAAAGGTTGAAGATTCAAAATGACGGTAACTTCATTCCTAGTTCGTGGTACAAGTTTGTTGTTACCAGCAGCCTTGTTTGGCTGTTGTTGGTGTCTGCTTTTCGCTACGATAGCTTCCTTATATTAGCAAACAAAAGTCTCACCAGGCGTGCCAAAAAAAAAAAAAAAAAAAAAAGAAGATGTTTCGCCAAAATGGCGACAAAATACATTTTAAATTATAGATTAATGAACCAATTGACAATGGATATAGAGGGTCATTTACCTATGCCCAAACAAGAACACAAATAAGATGAGAAAATTTAAGGTACTGAGATTGGAGACAATCATCTCCATCTATGTAGAAGGGTACTGAAATGTAAAAATAATCTGGAAGTAAAATTGGAGATGATGATGATATTACAAAAAAAAAAAAATAGAAGTAAAATTGAACAACTAGTATTCATTGATTAATTGGTAGTCTTTTGCACGGGAACAATATTCGTGAGATTTTGTAGAACCATTGCTGACTATTCTAAAAACTTGAAGCTGATAAATAAAGGTATGCTTTAATATTTAAATGTTCTAACAATATCTACTACTGACAATTAATAATGGTCACAAAAAATTAAATATATCCTATGTAACTCCTAGAATTCAGCAACCTATATTTACAAACCATAAGACGAATCCATTTCTCAACAGTTATGTTGACGCCTAATTTTTTGATTTTATTTTTGGGATATTAATTAATTTTATTACTGCTTTCATTTTATTTTATTTTGATAAAAACCAGAAAAACTAAAAAAGGAAAAAAACGTAAAAAAATTCGAGAAAAACCAGAAAAACAGGAAAGAAAACCAAAAAAAGAAGAAAAAACAGAAAATGGCCCGAAGGGCCGCGAAGGCCCAAAACCCGCGGGTCAGCTCGAACCAGCGCCTGACCCGCGGGCGTCTTCTTCCTCGCCCGGCTCCGTGCAAGACGCGCAGGCGGGCGCGTCACCGGAGAAGGCAGAGCAGCGGGCGCAGCGGAGCACGTGGGGAAGGACGGGGCAGACGGCCGACGGGACGCGTCGGATGGGACGCCGGTTCGGCCGGCCGGAGCAGCGGCAGTCCCCTCCGGTCGAACCCCCGTCGGCCGGCCACCCTTGGCCTATAAATACTCCCCTCCCCCCTTCGGTTTCAACACAGAGAGGCGCGGCGAAGGTCTTGGGCTGCAGATCCTCGAATCCTCCCAGCTGAGAGACTTCAGATAGGGGGGCCGAGGACGAGCAGCGCTTGATCTGAGGTCGGCCGAAGAGAGAGAAGGAAATCGAGAGGGAGATCTAGAGAGAGAGAGAGAGAGAGAGAGAGAGAGGGAAGCATCAAAAACCCTGCCGTCGCAGCCCAGCACCACCGCCGTGAGCAGGTGACCTTATGGTGACACTGCCCACCCCGGTCCAGTATCGCCGCCGTCGCCGTCGTTCCAGTGGCCGTCGCCGCCGCGAGCCGCCTTCGGCCATCCCCAAAATCGAAACCCTAGGGTTCCCGATTTCGGGTCACGATTCCGGGTTACCGGGTCGGGAACCGGGTAGGGTTTCGTGTTTTAAAGGGGACTTGGAGTTGGGTCGTGAGTGGGTCGGATTCGGGTCAGGTAGCCGATGGAACGGCGTCGTTTCGCAAGATTAGGATGGCTGGGAGTCGGGTCGAAGTCGGGTCGTCAAGCGGGTCGCGAATCGGGCCGGGTTTTCGAAGGGTCGGCCACGACGTCGTTTTGTAGGGTTGGAGCCGAGTCGCCTATCGAGCGAAACGACGTCGTTTCGCGTCACCTGGACGTGACGACGTTTTGTGAATAGCGAAACGGCGTCGTTTCGCGAGACTCGAACACGACGTCGTTTCGTGAAGAAAGGGGCGGGTCGTCGAAGCCGATTGTCGGGCCGCCGGGTATCCCCACCCGGCCGCGACGCCGTTTTGGCGCACGCCCGAAACGCGGGCCCTAGCCGCTTTCGGGTCGACCCGAGGCGGATCCGACTCATGGGTCCTACTGGTCAATTTTTTTTTTTTAATGTTTTTATAAAAAAATCAATCAAAAATCAAAAATCTTTTTTAATTTCCAAAAATCAGAAAAATGTTTAAAAAATGTTTTATTTTCCCAAAAAAATCAAAAATCAAAATGAAAATATTATTTTCGAAAAAAAAAATACTTAAAATAAAAAAAATATTTTATTTTCTAGAATAATAAATTTTTTTTATATTTTCCAAAAATCCAAAAAAATGTCAAAATTCATAAGAAGCCCAAAATTTTCATAAGATGCCAAAAGACTTGTATTTTCCCAGAAAATACCCCAAAAATCAAAAAAATCCCTTTTATGTCCAAAAATGAGGAAAATACCCAAAAAAATGTGATTTTTCCTAAAATGCTTAGAAAATCCCCAAACATCCAAAAAACCTTAGAGTTTAAACAAGATTAGGTACCGAAAGGGCATTAGTAACTCCAGGTATCCTCTTATCTGCCTTAGTATATGTAAAGTTATATCGCACTCTTTTGGCATAGGGTAGTATGTCTCAAATAAGATATAATCTGCTGCCCACGCTAGGTAAAAATTAGGCATCAGTTTGTCTTTGAATACAATCTCTGCGAGCTCACCTTCAAAGAGGAGCAGTTGTTGACGCGTAATTTTTTGATTTTATTTTTGGGATATTAATTAATTTTATTACTGCTTTCATTTTATTTTATTTTGATAAAAACTAGAAAAACTAAAAAAGGAAAAAACGTAAAAAATTCGAGAAAAACCAAAAAAACCGGAAAGAAAACCAAAAAAAGAAGAAAAAACAGAAAACGGCTCGGAGGGCCGCGAAGGCCCAAAACCCGCGGGTCAGCCCGACCCAGCGCCTGACTCGCGGGCGTCTTCTTTCTCGCCCGGCTCCGTGCGCAAGACGCGCAGGCGGGCGCGTCACCAGAGAAGGCAGAGCAGCGGGCGCAGTGGAGCACGTGGGGAAGGACGGGGCAGACGGCCGACGGGACGCGTCGGATGGGACACCGGTTCGGCTGGCCGGAGCCACGGCAGTCCCCTCCGGTCGAACCCCCGTCGGCCGGCCACCCTTGGCCTATAAATACCCCCCTCCCCCCTTCGGTTTCAACACAGAGAGGCGCGGCGAAGATCTTGGGCTGCAGATCCTCGAATCCTCCTAGCTGAGAGACTTCAGATAGGGGGGCTGAGGACGAGCAGCGCTTGATCTGAGGTCGGTCGGAGAGAGAGAAGGAAATCGAGAGGGAGATCTAGAGAGAGAGAGAGAGAGAGAGAGAGAGAGAGGGGAAGCATCAGAAACCCTACCGTCGCCGTTGTCCTCGTCGTCGCAGCCCAGCACCACCGCCGTGAGCAGGTGACCCTATCGTGACACTACCCCCCTCGGTCCAGTATCGCCGCCGTCGCCGTCGTTCCAGTGGCCGTCGCCGCCGCGAGCCGCCTTCGGCCATCCCCAAAATCGAAACCCTGGGGTTCCCGATTTCGGGTTGCGATTTCGGGTTACCGAGTAGGGTTTCGTGTTTTAAAGGGGACTTGGAGTCGGGTCGTGAGTGGGTCGGATTCAGGTCAGGCAGCCGATGGAACGGCGTCGTTTCGCAAAATTAGGACGGCTGGGAGTCGGGTCGAAGTCGGGTCGTCAAGCGGGTCGCAGATCGGGCCGGGTTCCTGAAGGGTCGACCACGACGTCGTTTTGTAGGGTTGGAGCCAAGTCGCCTATCGAGCGAAACGGCGTCGTTTCGCGTCACCCGGACACGAACGACGTTTTTGCGAATAGCGAAACGTCGTCGTTTCGCGAGACTCGAACACGACGTCGTTTCGTGAAGAAAGGGGCGGGTCGTCGAAGCCGGTTGTCGGGCCGGATCGGGTATCCCCACCCGCCGTGACGCCGTTTTGCGGACGCACAAACGCAGCCCGGCCGTGTTTCGGGTCGACCCGAGGCGGATCCGACCCATGGGTCCGACCCGAGTCGGTTTTTTTTTTTTTTTTTTTTTTTTTTATAAAATGTTTTTATAAAAAAATCAATCAAAAATCAAAAATCTTTTTTAATTTCCAAAAATCAGAAAAATGTTTAAAAAATGTTTTATTTTGCCAAAAAAATCAAAAATCAAAATGAAAATATTATTTTCGAAAAAATACTTAAAATAAAAAAAATATTTTTATTTTCCAGAATAATAAAATTTTTTATATTTTCCAAAAATCCAAAAAATGTCAAAAATCCCAAAAAATGTCAAAATTCATAAGAAGCCCAAAATTGTCATAAGATGCCAAAAAGACTTGTATTTTCCTAGAAAATACCCCAAAAATCAAAAAAATCCCTTTTATGTCCAAAAATGAGGAAAATACCCAAAAAAATGTGATTTTTCCTAAAATGCTTGGAAAATCCCCAAACATCCAAAAAACCTTAGAGTTTAAACAAGATTAGGTACCGAAAGGGCATTAGTGATTAACTAGTGTAATCAAGTCCCCGATCCTAATTTCTCTGGTTGCGCAGGAGCGAGTATTTCTCCCGATACCTCGCTTGGGTTTCTAATCAACCTACCCCAAATTGATTAGTGGCGACTCCGTTTTAAAAATCAATTTATAAACCAAATATTTTAAAGTCGTGAATTGGCGGACTTGGGAGAGTCCAGGCTTTAATTAAATCCAGCCAAGCCATTAGCCTCATTTAGGCGCTCGTACCAGATCCGGACGGGCGCCCCACAAAAAAGGGGGTCGCGACAAGTTATTTCTGCTCCACTCTTTCACACGTAGCATAATCAATTTTTTTTTTTTTTTTTTTTTGCGAAGCCCCTCATTCCAACCCTCGGCGGTTGCAATGATGCACATTTCTTGGCCCCTATCGTTGGTGGCTTCCGAGATCCATGATCCCCCAATCTGATGGCTACATTGATTACACATCTTCACGACTGTGTCCAAAATTATAGACTCCATTACTTAAATTAACTACTCCGTTTCCAGCTTATCATAAATCGTGTCGGTCGTGGCCTTTTGTCGACTGGGTCAGGCCTAACTTGCCGACACTCATAGTCTAAGATAACGTTTTCCTTTCATTTTTCCTCTCGGTTGAACTAACTATCTACCGACTAAGGACCTTTAACACTTCGCAAATGTCACCTCCGCTATATTTATGGTCGGCTACCTTGAACCCGAGTCGACACTCAAAGACTTAGGTACTTTCTGGTGTCAACGGTGGTGCCCGCTGGAGACGTGGATGGTGGAGCAGTGACTACAATGACTATGCCGACTTGAGACAATGACTACAGAGGGCAAAGATTGAGTCGGCAGTGCTCGCTGTAGAAGGGGATGGCCGCTTCGAATGGATAGAGAGGAGGATGGGCAGGGTTGAACAATGAGAGAGAGAGAGAGAGAGAGAGAGAGAGAGTTAATGTTCGAGTTGAAGAGTCAAAGTTCAGAAGAGATTGACACGCGTCATGAGTCTTTGTTTATGAATTATGACAAATGATACCGATGGAGACACCTGGAGGACAAATTTATTTACGTTTTGTGAGTTGTGATGAGGTATGTGGAATCACATCTTCTTCAATCATCGTATATTCTCGTAAGAAATGAGAAGCTTTAATTTGGTTTCGCTTTTTATTTGACATTTTGACCCATCGTAAATTTTAGTTTGTTTCGCATCTTGCCCTGTATTCAAATTGTGCTTGGAATTTTACATCATCATCAACCATTATGTAATTGAAAATTCTTAAAATTAATCAATCAAACCGAACTGATTAGCAATATCATATTAGTGCATCCATGTCAAAATCATCTAGTTATCAGGAGCATTCTCTTTTTCTTTTCTTTTTTTTTTTTGATAATTGAGGATTCATTGAGTCCCCACAGCTCTAGTAGTATCTGGTGACATATTTGGATTAACTATAGGACTCCTCCACCATGATGACTCCTCACTTATAACATTAATAACTGCGAGTTTCGAACTCTATGACGAAGAGGGAGTTGCAGTTGCCCACCAGTGGGTAGCTATCAAGAGAATCCAGACTCCAAATAAACCAAAACACTAGGCTTTATCATAATATTACTTTCTTGGGCTCTCATCTAAAACTAAAAGTGTGATCTACAGATTTATGGATAAAGGCTGGCGGTAAGGGAAATATTGGGTAGGAGTAGGATTCCAGTGGATCAAAATCCCATTCCATTCACCGAGCTGTGCAAAACCCTTAACTCCCTTAACGTCTTGCCTCTCTCTTCCCTCTCTTCTTTTTTCCTTTATTATTTTTCTTCTTCCCTTTCATTCCCACGGGGACGACATGATCTCTGTTCTTTCACTGTATTCTCTTCTTCTTCGCCGATTCTTCCTTCTTTTTCTCTGTTGTTTTTCCTTTCTTTCCCTCTGGCTTGTGGCCCGTACTTGGCCATGGCTGGCGACCGATCGATCACAGGCCAGGGTCGCCGTTGCCGAATTCGGCGAGTCGACCTTGCGCCGGATCTTATGAGGGTGCAGCCCTCGTCAGATGCGGAATTTTTGAAGGGAGACGACGACATCGGAGCCACAGAGGATCTCGAGGATGCAGGAGTTGAGGGAGAGGGAGGACTCGGGATCACAGGAGATTTGGACCCGGAGGGATCGCAGTTGGAGACGTCGCTGGTAGGGGAGGCACAAAGGTCGGGCTTAGGTGAGGGAGAGGGCAAGTGAATGACGTCGTCGGCGCCGTGCAGGCGAGGAAGAGAGCGCCGTTGAAGGCGTGCAAAAAGAAAACGAGAAAAGAAAAAGCTTGACGAGTGGGGTCTTTTACTTACACATGTCACAGGATGAATGGACGAGTAAAAAAAGGACTTGGCACTTTCTCCGGTGGATTCCCTGCCGACCTGAAGATATTTAACTCTCTGATCTCTCTCGTCAACCTCGGGTCAATTTTTACATTGTCGGTAAGCATCGGAAGGGCAGACAAACTTTCCGGTTCTCACTCCTTTCTCTTTTTTTCCACATTTCCATCGTTATAAAAATGAAACATCTGTCCATCACCCGTCATCTCGTCATCCCCCACGTGGTCCCCATGTAAAGCACGATGGCAATCAAAGTATTCGTTGGCATGATTAATACAGCTACAGCTGTAGAGCATATCCTATGCTGACCTCGGCGGCCTCACGTCAACACGATGACGTCATATTCTGCTTTTGACGTCGACGATTTGGTGAGAATGAGAAAAGTACGAATTTGTTTCTCTTGCATCCTTTTCAAATCAGCAAGGCGGAACTGCCTCGGGACTAATTCCAGTTTGGCTGAGGTCAGGCTGGTGACGGATTCACTTACGTAATCGCTCTCTTCCTTCTTAGCTGGAACCGTGTACATGAGAAATTAGAAAAAAAAAGGATGATCTTCTTTCAAATTGTAAGGGATGGCCTAGACACGAAATTAGTAGCGTTCGAAAACGAACTTGTGCATTTCTTGCATAATGCTTAGCTTTTTGATGTGATGACGGGAAACACTGAGCAATTTAAATGGGGCAGGCAAGCTCCATCGTGATGAGCTCGAGTCATAAATGTCTGTAACTATGCCACGTTTACATTATATATCAGGTCGGCATTTATATACTGACCACATGGGAAGAGGTATTTATATTTTTTTGGTTTTTCGATCATATATTTTCTTTATAAATACAAAATTTGTTGTGTGTCCACCAAGCAACTTTGCAGGGCTGCAAAACATGGCTCCAGCTGCCGCAAAGCTCTTGCTCACCGACCTCGCGTCCGGCATTGACCGCTTGCCCGACAATTACATCCGGTCCGAGGCTGACCGGCCGAACCTCACAGAGGTCGAGGCCTCAGATGCCTCCTCCATCCCTCTCGTAGATCTCCAAGGCCTCTCTGGTCCCAACCGTGAGGATATCATAAGACAGATTGGTCAAGCATGTCAACAAGATGGTTTCTTTCAGGTGCGACATTTGTATATTACTCTGTGCGTCGGCTTAAATATGCTAAGTAAGCAAAAGGGTGTCAGTTAAGACTTGATATCTGATCATCCCATGATGAGTTTTTGCTCTGTCTCATGTGATTCTGCGCAACATTTTCTTTGGCAGATCATGAACCACGGGATACCGGAAGAGAAGGTGCAGGCCATCATGAACATAGCCAGGGAATTTTTCCAGTTGCCGGAGAGCGAGAGGCTGAAGAATTACTCCGATGACCCGACGAAATCGACCAGGCTTTCGACTAGCTTTAATCTCAAGACCGAGAAGGTGTCTAACTGGAGGGACTTCTTGAGACTCCATTGCTACCCCCTTGAAGAGTACATGCACGAGTGGCCGACCAATCCTCCATCATTCAGGTAGAAAACAAAGCTTATTCTCATCATGTGATTTGTTTATTTTGACTCATGTGACTTGTTTATTTTGACTCAAACGTTCAACATTTAGTGATGTCTTTTTTTAATATATCTTCTCAATTGGGATGGCTTAGTGGTTAGAGAATGAGCTTATGCGCCTTTATAAGATGCCCAATGAGTTTGATTATTCTTATTATCACACGTGAGCAATTTCTATTAGGATCGGATCTTATTTGATCCAAAAGGTTTCTATTTCATAGACCGAAGATAATCACCATATGAGATGGGGCTTCCTTCTAAATACAAAAAAGGGAAATACGTAGACGCACATGATCTTTGTAATATTCAACCGTTGAAGATTCATGTTGATCATGAGGATTTCACAAGCTTTCTCCTGTGAAGTCTGGAAAGTTAAAAGCTTGCTCGCTGTAGTTTCTAAAGTCTGACATTTGCCAAACAAAAAGAGAGCGACATCAAGATCTCTCAACAGAAAAAAATGTAGGACCCAAGAAAATAAGGGGTGGAGCACACCCTTCACCAACAGAAAATACTGATTCAAACGAGGCGTCGGCCAATCAGAACTAGGAAAAAGAGAGTGGTACTTTCGACTGATTTACTATGACTACTATGTCATGGAAGTACGAAACAGCCCGCCTAAAAGTTCCCGATCCGAACTTCAAGTGTCTTGACTGATATAATCACTAGGCACGCCTTAACTGCATTGCTGGTTCAATCTTTTTTATAAGCAGGAAGGAGGTGGGTGAGTATTGCACAAGAGTAAGAGAACTGGTGCTCAAACTGTTGGAAGCCATATCAGAAAGCTTGGGGCTTGAAAGGGAATACATAAGCCAGAACTTGGGCAAGCATGGTCAGCACATGGCTATGAACTACTATCCACCATGCCCACAGCCCGAGCTCACTTATGGGTTGCCCGGCCACACCGACCCGAATTTGATCACCATCCTTCTTCAGGATGACGTGCCTGGTTTACAAGTCCTTAGAAATGGAAAATGGGTTGCTGTCAATCCCATCCCCAACACCTTCATTGTCAACATAGGAGATCAAATGCAGGTACTTTGGCTACATTCTTTTAAACCATGTCCAAGTATGAGATTCTAAGCTAATGAGGAAGATAATTTGGTATCACAATTTATTAAAAGTGGAAGTAGCGACTCTTTTAGCTAAGTACAAGAAACAAAATCGGCATAATTATTCTGGCCAATGAAGATTGACTCCATCTTTTTGCACAAGTTCATCAGTTGTTTTCCTAACAAGTCCAAGAACTGGACATGATTGTTGCTTGAATCAGGTCATTAGCAATGACAAGTACAAGAGCGTCCTTCACAGAGCAGTGGTAAACTGTAACACTGAGAGAATCTCCATCCCAACGTTTTATTGCCCATCCCCAGAAGGCCTAATTCGACCTGCTCAGGGCTTGATTAACCATGAACATCCAGCAGTTTACAGGAGCTTCACTTACGAGGAATATTACCACAAGTTCTGGAACAGAGGACTCAGGACTGAATGTTGTTTGGACATGTTCAAGATACCCTCGGCTTAGGATTTATTTAAAACTTCTGGATGACAATGTATCAGGTCTAGGATAAGCATTACTATGTGTCGATCTGTTTGAGGTAGGGGACATGATATTATTAGGCATAAAGTGATTCTATGTAGACCGGATAACAGATAATTTTTCTAGAGTGGCCGAAAAAAAGAGCTTAATGATTTGTGCCGATGATAAATTGATGATAATGCCATTGGTCTCCGTCAGTATCATTTCTGTCCTGTCTCAGATTTCTCGGTACGCATAAAATCCCATATTCATACTAGAACTCTATGCTTAGGCCAACAAAAGAACCTTGGTCTTGACCTCGAGAAACCTGCCTCTGTTTCCGTCATATAGTTGCATCTAAAGACCTAATTTTAGCGTGCAGTCAATAAGTTCACCTGTATCTGTAAGTCCATAGTTAAAAAAGGGGAAACGAAGGGAGGGAGAAGAAGGGTAGGTAAGGATGAATTCAAGATAAATGTTGGTGATGAAAGGTTACTTATATTCCACATCATCATGAGAGCAATTTACTTTGTGATTGAAATTCTAAACGGCTCATACTACATTATCTAGCCGGGGCACAACTCGTATGGAGATACGTCTCGACGACTTGCATTTTGGTGGGGCACTGCACTATGGATATAATAGTTTGTAATTAGTGTGGGACCCTTTTGATAATGCTCAAAAGGAGGTCACCAGTAAATTGGGGCACGAATGATAACCATTCTGACCAGAAATTAATTTTTGTAAGAGAAATATATTTTTTTATTTCTATTTTTAGATGAGTTTCTAAGCAAAAATAACCGTTTGATAACAATATAAAATTTCTACTCTAAAAATAGAAATTAAAATAAAATTTATTCTTTTCGGATGACGGCGGATCGGCGAATGGCGGTGGATCGGCGGATGGCATCGGCCCAGCCACCGTCGGCCGACCGAGACGACAATGACCAGTGGCGACGGACAAAGTGACCGACGAACGGTGGTCGGGCGACGGATGGAGAACACGATGAGAAAATTTTTATTTCTCATTTCTATTCCATAAATAGAGAAGTGAGAAATTTTTACTTCTGATTTCTATTCCAAATCTATTTCTAGAACAATAATCTATTTCAAAAATAAAAAAATGAAATAATTTAACCAAATAGATTTCTATTTCAGAAACAAGTCTGGAATAAAAAAATTATTTCTGAAACAGAAATAATAGTTTATCATGCAACCCCTTGCTTACTCCTTCCAGCCCTTTCTAATTATCAAGAAAAGAAAAGTGTCCTTTGAATTTTTCTTTTTTCTGTTTTTTGCTTGTCATTTATACATAGACTTATAAGCATTTTGTTTGCGGTTATTAAAAAGTTAGTACAAACTAATAAGATATTGAATTTTTTTAATAATCCAAGAGCACGGGTGCAAAGGACCATGTACGTCTCTTAAAGCGTATGAACTGAATAAGTCCAACCCTTTGACACGTATATGCAGCCTTGACCAGGAGTAGTTTGTACCCATTTGGCGCATCCGAACGATTGATCTAGAGCAGCACGTGGATGCTGATCTCTTTCGGAATGGTCTTGACCACATCCTCTTCAACGATCAGAAAGCAAGAGACGTGGGTTCCTAGCGCTTCGGTCTACGCTTGAGCTGACGTGCCGACAGCATCACGAGATTGGAACTCTTACTCGGGCCACTGTTATCTCTTGGCCTACGCCCATGTGTTGGCACAGCGCATGGCCAATCCCTCATGATGAGCAAAGATTCCGCGGACGGCACCCGTTCCATTCGCACTTCTATCTGCAACTCGATCCAAGGATGATCGAGAAGTCATCCATAGGCACATCCTCAAAGGGAGCGTCCTGTTGGAAGTAGTAAAATTGATTTAGATTAAAGAAAGTTTTACTTGGACTTGTCCTTGTACGTGGCATAGACGGTCTGAGTGCAGGAATTGGACTGTGTTGGAGGTCCCACTCTCAACCGACTTCAACTCTGATGAAAAAAAAAAAAAAAAAACAGCTTGCATGAAGATAAGTAGTGGGCCCAACATTTAAGGCCTGAGTTGTTTTTTTTGTCTTTTTTGACAAAGTGAAGTCGGTTAGCATGCTGAAGTTGGACTTGGCCCTGGATAAAATTTCGGCAACTCCCATTCACACTGAAAACAGCAAACAAGAGGAAAAGTTCAACTTTACTTCTTGTATTTTGAAGTCAAGGGCGGTGAAGTCCAGGTTGTGGACTTGTTTATAAATATATGTACCTACGTTAGTTTTTTTTTTTTAGAGAGAGTGAGAGAGCTTAAGAAATACATATATAGAGAGAGAGAGAGAGAGAGAGTAACGCTTAACAAAACTTGTATTGTTAAGTTTGTAAAGGTGTATTTGGTTTAACTTTGCAAAGGGATTTTGAGTGTAATGTAAACGTTGAAGGTCAAAACTATTTAAAGAAATGCACATTATATTTGGTAAAAACTCTTTACAAATGGACTTTGAGTTCAAGTTATGTTTGGTAAAAAAAAAAAAACTTTTGCAACGAGTTTTGGGTATATATTTTTTATTAAAAAAATCTAAATCTTTCATCGGTCCAGCGAAAGGTTATGGCCACCAATGAGCCAGATCTGGCGCAGGTAGTTGTTGATTGAGGTCGCCCGAGGTAGTGGACCTAGGCACTGACCCTTAACACTTGGGTCTAGCAACCTTAGGCGAGGGTTGTTGAAGGTCGCTCAGGTCGTCTAACCTTCGATGACCCCTGCTTGAGGTCATGCGACCTCCAGTAGTGGTCACTTAGGGTTGCACGACCCTCGTGAGACCTAGGCAAGGGCTTGTCCAACCCCAAGCGGCCGTCGCCTGGGTCGTGTAATGTCTAAGTTGAGTGACCCTTACTGGAGCTCGCCTAAGATCCGGTTCACCGGCGGCCATAGCCCTTGGCCAAATCAACGAAGGGTTTGGGTCATTTTTTTTTTAATTAAAAAGAATATAACAAGGGACAAAATTGAAAATTTGAATAATCTATGAGAATAGTTTTGGAAAAAAAAAAAAAAAACTAGTTTTAGCATTTGGCTAAATTCTGAAAACCCATTAGGCTTTCAGCTTTTTCAATGCTAGCTTTCGACCGAAAGCTCCTCCGGAAAAATTACCAAACACCCCAACAGTTCTCCAAGAGGCTTTAGAGGTCGAAAGTCCTTTGAGAAAATTGTACCAAATGCACTCTAAGAATGTGACATGTATATCATATTAAGCCGTAGCAAGGCATTTTGATTTTTAAATAGTATATTCTCTCTTGTGTGTTTGCATTCTCTCCTCACCAAAGCCTTCAAAGCTTCTTTATCTTTTGGGTTCCAACACCCATGCTCCAATTTTTACAGTGCTCTGATTGCTTTGGTATCAATATTTGACACATCTATCCTTATTCTTGATCAACTCTTTTGGCACGTTTTGATATTCATTTTCAAATGCATACCAATGTAGGCATGTATTTTTATATATATCGCAATAATATGATTTAGGCATGTTTAGTTTGAACCATTCTTCAAATCTAGAACTCTACAAATGTTGAATACAGTTGTTTGAATCTTTCCTCAAATCAAGAACTTCATACTTTGTTTGAATCTTTCTTCAAAGTCTAGAACTATGCTTTTGTTGAACCCACTTTGTTTGAATCTTTCTTCAAAGTGTAAAACTTAAAAAAAGAAAAAAAGGAGAAGAAGAAGTTGTCCACGCTTCTCATTGAGGTCAATTATGAAATATAGATAGACAAAACAAATGAAAAAGCCTATATTGAACAGATTTATTATTCATAATTTGAAGATGAATCATCACATATATATTATCATTCAACTGCAAGGTATAAACACGATAGACCTCTTCAGCTCATTAATATAACATATGAGCTCGCTATTAATTGGGGTCGCGAATGTTGCATGACCAAAAGTAATGACCATCAATGCTAGAATTCACTTGCTAGCATCCTCATATTACAACATATATTTTATTGTGACACTTCTTTTTACCTAACACTCTTACACATGCATCCATATTATAACATATTCCCGATGTGACACTTCTTTTCACCTAACACCTTTACACATGCACCTTAACAAATTGCTCTCTCATGTTTGAACCACCTATGTTTGACCCGCTCTCTTAATTGGAATATTCTTCTACACCAACATTATATTGTAAAAAATTGGCTAGTTCTAGTCACTTTTGTTGCTTACTTTGTTTTTTTATCTATATTGCAAAAGGTTGAGTTGTTTTGTGAGTTTTATATGCATTATACTCTCAAGGGAAAGATATAGATACTTTGATACAATGTTTGGAGTATGTAATATCTCCTAATCTGTTTCATGTATTAACTAAAAGATTGGGTAATTTATAATGTTGACTTATCTATATAGATAAAGCGAAATTATAAAAATATACAACAATTGATATAATCAAGAACGATTTCATAACTTTTGCTTACAGACAAATGAATAAGATGCTTAAAAAAATACAAATCCCTATTTACCTTTGGCCAAGAGAAGAACAAACAAAAAATAAGTACAAATCATTTTATTAAAGTAAAAAAAAAAAAATTCCAGCTTAACAAAAGGGAAAAGAGGAAACCCATATTGGCTCACGTAGTCATCCGCCGATCTTCGTGGAGGCACATGATTGTTTACAACCCAAAGGGAAAGTGATTTGGGAGGATACCTAGTGTATTTCGGATGGCTAACAAAAAATCTCAAATTAAGGTCACATTTACTTTAAATAAATTTTTGTTTCACAAAAAATTATGAATTTTATCAAATTTTCACAACTTAAGGGAGCTCTTAGGGGAAAATTAATAGATTCTAGTAAATTTTTCAATCTAAGATATTGATGATTTACGTTTTCTATGACATCAAAATTAATTTGGGGTACATGTAATACTAGTATATCCATTTCGAATTTTCTATGACACAAAAATAAATTTAGAATAAATGTAGCTCGGATGTCGATTTGAGATTTTTTTGTAGTATTAGTCTTTAACACCACATAGTACTATGCTGGTCATGATAACTTTTAAAGTGTGAAAAGTTTCTCATATTACTTTAAGAGGTTCATATACTTTTTATATATGTGTTATCTCTTTCCATTTATTGGTTTAAGTTTTTTGTTTAAACTCTATAACAAAGAGACCTGGACACAAGTTATTCAAAAGGGGAAAAAAAACAAGTAATATTTTTGTATTGCACTTGTAATAAAACCGGTTTAACACTGGATAAGAATTTTGTAAGTTTGAAAGGTATCGGGCCGGCCCAAGATGATTTTGAACATGCCTCCTTTTTTGTGACCTCAGTTCCAATTTCTACACAACGTGGGAAACGAAATTTAGTCCTTTCTATGACCGAAGGTTACGGATCAAACATGTAAATTTAGTCATTGAAAAAGTTGGTTTTGCTCTCGAGATTTCAATCCGGTGATGGGAGGAACCCGCTCGAACATTTGATCACTTATCTCGATCAAGCCTCACTCGACAGATATCGAAATTACGCAGCTCTGCAATTTGCTTTAGAGTTTGACACGCTCACACCCGGAAAAGATAAAGGTGGGAACTTGAAGGTTATCGTACTCGGCTTTCAATTGCCTTGTTTTATGAATTCTCAGTGTTGGCTTCTTTCTCTGGCACTTTAAAAATCGATTCCCCACCCACGTGCATAGTTGCGTCCTGCTCGGTACTTACTGCCAAGTTTAGTGCGGTTGGCCTTTCTGGTCCAAAGTACTGAACCTGTCCATGCTTGCCAATGCTGGGTTTGGAGTCCAGTGGACATTACGGACTGAATGTAGTTACACCAAACACTCTGCTTCCAACGAAGTTTGCATTCTGTTTCAGGGGCACTCACTTCATCCCAAAGGTAGTAGGAAGAATATAAACACTGGTAGAATGAATTAAAAGTGGGCGGACCTAACATATGGAGGAAGAATGATTAAAACTCAAAAGAGGGAAAAATCCATGGTCAGATGATGTATGCTTTGCTTTAAGAACTGACCATCAAAGAATCTTTAACTCGGGGAAGAAGGCAGATAGAAATCTGACATGTGAAGTGACTCAAAAGTTCCATCTTAGAAAGCTCACGGTTTGCCGGTGGTGAGAACAGGATAGATCGTTGCTTGTTTTTCTGTTTAAATTATTGAGTTGATCAGTGGGTGTGGGTTTCTGTTGGTTTTGGTGGCAGCTTCATGGGCGATGAATTAGTACTTGAATGTGAATGTGGGTGACATTCTCCTAGTGCTTGTATATGCTGCTGCTACCGATTTTGCTTTTCTAGTTATGTCTCGATTTTGTTTTCTTCTCATGATTTACCTTTTTTGGCTTTCATTTATTTGTGCAGACGGTTCTGTGAAAGTGCTTCAAAAAATGTATAACTAAGCCAGGATCGAGTTTGAGTGGAAGTGAAAGTAGTCGCATTTCTAGGCGCATGGAACACTACATTGAAGCCACTGGTATCTCTAGCGGAGCTATGCTTCACGCCCCTCATTGATGTTTCACTGCAGATTTCATTCTCGAAGAATGTTCAAGGCTGCGATATCACCAAGTCATATGGTGCAGAAATTGTCTGGCATTTGATATTCCATCTTAGTGGAACGGTTTCCCTTTAGATGACTTGGATTCTCCCTTTTTGATTATCACTAGCGAAGCACCGCCTGTACTTTCATCTGGCATTTGTACAATCAAAAGTTTGAAGCTTAATCATTGTTGCTGGTTGATGTTCATTGTCATTTGGTCTTCTTCGATGAAACCTCATCGAAGCTAATACTAGAATACGAACTGAATACACAAAGAAGCAGCGAAACACTGCTTCAGTAAATGCATCTAAGCAATTGGCTAACATTTCTTGGAACCCGTTTTGCCTCATCATCTCCTTCTTCTGAAAGTCATGGAGAAGCAATCCCTTTCATCTTAGGCTGTGTAGTCCTCGAGCAGTTAAGAACTTGAATGAGAACCATCAAGATTTTCCTTCTATTGACTTGCATTCCCGTTAGTTCTTCAATGTGCACATTAATAACCTCAAATTCCAAACACATAACACTTTCCGCTAATATGCACCTGGCTTGTGATTGAGCCAATTTGTGAGTCAGTATACCTTAAACGGGAATAATGCACCCTAACTGCGCTTTATAGACATTATCGCAAGGCCAGCTCCTTTGCAGCGAGATTGGTTTCCACCTAAAGAGTTTCAGAGGATTTCATTTTCTTCTTGTCTAGCTGCACGCAGCTCAATCTTAGGTTTGTTCAAGAAAAATCCCTTATAAGTTTTGAAGTTAACAAAACATCATCGTCAGTCTGAAGAATCCAAGACTTAGTCGCTTAAGTCTGAAGAGTTCAAAAACCAAGTGTTTCCGACTGAAGGTTACCAGACCCAGAGTTACGGTCTAATGATCTCCAGACCCAATCAAAGTCTGAAGACAGTCAGACCTAGTTTTTGCGATTTTGCCAAACTCTCAGCAGATTATTCTTACGGTTAAGGAAATCAAGTTTTGGATATTATCTTCCTTGATTTATACATTAAAGATTACTGGCTGTGATTGAGAGCTCGAAAGATTTATTCTTCGGATTTTATCCGTTGAAGATCAAGCAAGTTTTGGAAGGATCTAATTTTGGAAACTCAAGATCCTGATTGTATGGGCGAGCAAGATTGATGAGCTATGTTCTATTTATATATTCAACAACTTGAAGATCACTTAAATTGATTCTTTCTAATGGGTAAATTGGATGAATTCTTGGAAAGTGTTAACAGACATGGAGGCACAAAGGGTTATTTAAGGTGTGTCGTAGTTGTTCGAAAATATGAGAGAGCCGATAGAAAAATTTCGAAGTTAGAACCTCTGAAGCGTCTTGTTCTCAAAATCTCTTGTGCTCAAACTGTGTACTAAGGAGAGATACTTACAGTGTGAAATTGCGAAAAGATGTAGAAGAGACTTTCTTTTAAAGAAGTCTAGATCGTGAACTATAAAAGCCATCATTTGCTACATAGTGATTATAGCCAGTTGGCTACCAGCATGGAGAGTGGATGTAGGCTTACAATAAGCCGAACCACTATAATCCTTGTGTCAAATTTCTCTTACCCTACTCTATTTATTTTTATAGCTGCGTGATTCATTCATCTCTGATGTGATTTTCATGCCAAAGGATATTTTTGTTAAAGATTTGAAAAGAATTTCATAAACACCTATTCACCCTCCCTCTAAGTGTATTTACTAGCCTTTATCAATTGGTATCAGAGCGGGTTGCTTATTTTATTGGAAGTGTTTATTATTTCTAAAGCTAAAGATCTATGGCTAGTATTTTGGCTGCAGGTTTGATTGAAGGCCAAAACAATACCAGACCTCCTTACTTCGATGGACAAAGAATACAACGTATGGAAAAACAAGACGAAGGCATTCCTAATATCCAAAGATCCACAGGAATGGGATGTAGTAGAGAAAAGAATTGTTCCTAAAGCTGCATCAACCACAGGGAAAGAAATAGCTGATGAAGCGGAACTATTACAAGCCGAAATTTCAAAGAGACAAGCCCTTGATGCAAAAGCTATCTGTTCGCTATATTGTGCCTTATCTCCTACTAAGTATAACAGAATTTCATCTTGTGAAACAGCTAAAGAAGTTTGGGATAGATTGCACGTCACTTATGAAGGAACAGATTGAGTCAAAGAAACCAAGATCAATATCCTTCTTGGATAATATGAAGCCTTCAAAATGAAGCCAGGAGAATCCATCACAGATATGTTTAGTCGATTTACAGAAATTGTAAATGGCTTAGCATACCAAGGACAGCCAATCTCAGGACCAATGAAGGTCAATAAGCTGTTGAGAGGACTCTCCAAAGACTGAAATCACGTAAAGACATATGTAAGAGAAACACAAAGGATCATGCCTCTTTCCGTAGATGAGTTGGTCGGCACACTTCAATCATATGAAGTCGAGCAATTCAATGAAGACTTTGATACCAAAGGTAAGAAGTCAATTGCTTTAAAATCTAATGATGATTTTGATGTTACAGATTCAAAAGAAGACTTGGATGATGAAGAGCTGGCACTTCTGATTAGAAAGTTCAGAAAGTTAAATAGAAAAAGGAAGAAGGTTTAATGGAAAGAGACAAAACAATCAAAGGTTTCAAAAGAAATCAAATGAAAAAGACGATATCAACAAGGATGTTGTTTGCTTTGAATGCAAGAAAAATGAGCACATCAGACCCAATTGTCCCTTATTGAAAAAGAAGAAAGGAAAACCAGACAGGTTCAAGAAAGCACTCAAAGCTAAAACATGGAGTGACACAGATGTGAAGAGAATGATGAAGAGTTCGCCAATATCTGTCTCATGGCTGACTCAGACTCAGACTCAGACTTAGACTCAGACTTAGTCTCAGACTCAAACAGCGATGTCAAGGTTAGAACTTTAAAAATTCCTGCCAAAGTGTCAAACTACATTGATGAACTTTGTCTCAGTCTTAAAGGCTCTCTTAGAAGGATTTCCGAACTAAAAAGGGAGAATTCCAAATTGAAACAACAAGAAAAGACTTTGATTGAAAAGGTAGAAAATCTAGATAAGAGTCTTGCAGTTTCAAAAGAAAATGAAATTGTCCTTTCAAAAGAAAATGCCTGCTTGAAAGAAGAGCTTTTGAAAGTCACAAAGAAATTTTCAATGGAATCTGAAAAATTAGACAAAATTCTTTCTATTCAAAGACCCTATTTTAATAAATCTGGTCTAGGAATGACATATGAAACCATTCCATTGATTGATTTTCCCAATGTAAAAGAAAGAATCAAGAATAGGCCTACAAAATCTTTTTACAAAAATCGTTTTCAAAAGATCTTTGTAAAGCCTGTTAGAAGAAATGCTCTTAGATGTTCAAAGTGCAAAAGCTTAGAATATTTTGAGAAGGATTGTCCCAAAGTTTGGAAATTGGTTAAGAAGAGTTGGGCAAAAACTGTTTATGGTACCAACAATGATTGACCCAAGAAAGTTTGGGTACCAAAGAAAACTTGAGTTTTTCTTTTAAATGCAAGTCACTATCAAGAAGAAAATTAAGTGGTATTTGGATAGTGGCTGTTCAAGACACATGACAGGAGATTCAACTTGCTTCATAAAACTCTCTCAAGTTAAAGGAGAAAATGTCTCATTTGATGGCAATAACAAAGGAAAAATTGTTGGTCGAGGAACTATGAAGATAGGAAATCTCACAATCAACAATGTTTCTCTAGTTGAAGGGTTGAACTATAACCTTCTAAGTATTAGTTAACTATGCGACACTGGATACAAGATCAAATTTCAAGAAGATACTTGTTTAGGAACAAGCAAAGATCTCTCACAATCTTTTACTGGACAAAGACATAGAAACATCTATTTGCTGGATATAAAGTCTGACAGTTCTCAGTGCTTGATATCGATTCAAGATGAAGCCATTCTCTAGCATAGAAAGCTTGGACATGTCAACTTAAAGCAAATTGCAAAAGTCTCACCCAAAAAGTTTGTTCAGGGACTTCCTAACCTGAAGTATCAAAAGCATGAATTATGCACTCCTTGCGTACTTGGAAAACAGGTTAGAAATTCTTATAAATCTATAAAACAGGTATCTACTAAATGTGTTTTGCAACTATTACATCTGGATTTGTTCGGTCCAACAAGAACTCAAAGCATTTGAGGTAAAAGATATTGTTTGGTAATAGTAGATGATTATTCTCGTTTTACTTGAGTATTCTTTCTTTCAAATAAATCTGAAGCTTTATCTTATTTTATTAAGTTTGCAAAGAAAATTCAAATTGAGAAAGGATATACAATTTCAAGTATTTGAACTGATCATAGTGGTGAATTTGAAAATCATGATTTTGCTAAGTTTTGTGATGATTCTGGCATTCAGTATAATTTCTCATCCCCATACACTCCACAACAAAATGGAGTTGTATAAAGGAAAAATCGCTCTTTGCAAGAAATGGCAAGAACTCTTTCGATTGAAAGTAATATTTCTCCTCATTTTTGGGCTGAAGCAACTTCAACTGCTTGTTACATTATAAACAGAGTTTTTCTAAGACCTATTTTAGAGAAAACACCTTATGAATTGTTCAAAGGTAAGAAACCTATTGTATCTTATTTTCATATATTTGGTTGTTAATGCTTTATCTTAAAGAATTCAAGTGATCGGATTGATAAGTTTGAAGAAAAATCAGATGAAGGAATTTTCCTTGGCTATTTAATGACAAGTAAAGCCTTAAGAGTTTTCAACAAAATGACACAGATTGTGGAAGAATCCATGAATGTGAAATTCAAAGACTCAGTTCAAAATCAGACTCAACCTGAAGATTATGAGTCTGGCCAAGCGTCTACGAATTCTCTTAAAGAAAATCAAATCTCAGACGCACAACCGCAAACCAAATCAGTAGCTCCAACTGAAACAGAGTCTCATCAAAGTGACGAACTAATTGCAAATTGGAAGTATAAATCCAATCACTCTGTAGATCTCATCATTGGCAACATTAATGAAGGAGTTCGTACAAGATCCAAAAGGCGTGAAGAATCTAGTGCTCTAGCACTTGTTTCTGAAATTGAACCCAAGACTATAGAAGATGCATTGAAAGATGAAAGCTGAATTGAAGCCATGCAAAAGGAATTGAATCAATTCAAAATTAACAATGTTTGGGAACTCGTTCCTAAGCCAAAAGGTAAGTCAATTATTGGAACAAATTGGGTCTTCAGGAACAAGCTTTATCAATAAGGAAAGGTGGTAAGGAACAAAGCAAGACTTGTGGTAAAAGGTTATACATAAGAAGAAGAAATCGACTATGATGAAACCTATGCTCCGGTAGCTAGGTTAGAAGCTATAAGATTACTTCTTGCTTTTGCTTGCTTTAAAAATTTCAGGTTATTCCAAATGGACGTGAAGAGTGCATTTCTAAATGGAATTATCTAGGAAGAAGTCTATGTGGAACAACCGCTAGGATTTGAAGATCCAAGAAAACCAAATCTTATCTTCAAGCTGAAGAAAGCTTTGTATGATTTAAAACAGGCTCCTCGAGCTTGGTATGAAAGGTTAAGTAATTTATTAATTCAAAGTGGCTTTTCTAAAGGTAAAGTAGATACTACTTTATTTATCAAAAGAGAAGACAAGGATTTCATACTTGTACAAATTTATGTTGATGATATAATTTTTTGTTCTTCTAATGAAAATCTTTGTAAGAATTTTTCAAGTTGCATGCAGAATGAATTTGAAATGAGCATGATGGGTGAATTGAACTTCTTTTTGGGACTTCAAGTCAAACAATCAAAAGAATGAATTTTTATTCACCAAGAAAAGTATGCAAAAAACCTCATCAAGAAGTTTAGAATGGAGAATTGCAAGAAGACAGAAACTCCTATGTCAAGCTCATCAAAGCCGGATAAAAATGAAGAAGGAAAGAGTGTAGACCAAAAACTACACAGGAGCATAATTGGTTCACTTCTTTACCTTACTGCATTTAGACCTGATATTTTATTTAGTGTTTGCATTTGTACTTGATTTCAATCTAATCCTAAAAAATATCACATGACTGCTGTGAAGCGTATTATTAAATATGTTGCAACCATATCTAAGCTAGGTCTGTGGTATTTCCAAAGAAGGGGACTTTACTCTCCTTGGATATTCTGATGCTGATCTTGCTGGCTGTAGAGTGGATAGAAAAAGCACTACAGGTACTTGTCAACTTTTGGGAGACAGGTTAGTATCTAGGTTCTCAAGAAAATAGGGTACCGTAGCACTTTCAACCGCTGAACCTGAATACATAGCTCTTGAGAGTTGCTGTTCTCAAATAATATGGATGTAACAACAATTGAGAGATTTTGGAGTTGAAGAATCTTGCACAGAAATCAAATGTGACAACACCAGCGCAATCAACCTTACAAAAAATCCAAGACTTCATTCAAGAGCAAAGCACATTGAAATCAAGCATTATTTCATTAGAGATCATGTTCAAAATGGTGAAGTGATGATTCAGTTCATTGATTCAAAAAATCAATTGGCAAACATATTCACAAAGCCCTTAGAAAAGGCTCACTTTGAATCAATTCGCTCAAGACTGAATATCGCAGGACTTGAAGAGGTTCAGACTCAAAACTAGAGTCTCGAAAAGTTCAGACTCAAAGGTAAGGTCTGAATGTGCTCAAACCGAAAAGCAAGATCCGAAGATGCTCAAACTCAAAGGTAAGGTTTGAAAGAATTCGGACTCGAGGTAAAGTCTGGAAACTCTCGAGACTTTGATGTAAAGTCTAATTGTGTGTTTCGATACTCTTTATTTTATTTATAATTATTTTTGAAATATTGAAATATGCTTTTATCCGACTTCGACATATTTATGGCAGTTTTCTTTTTCAAAATTGGCAGTTTTTTTTTCCTTCTTGTGACGGTTCAATATCTTTTTTTTTTTTTTTTTTATATTTTCTTGCTATTTATACTTTTGAATCGTCGTCTTCATCCTTCACAACGTTTAAGAGCCATCTCGTTTACTCTCTTTTTTAAAAAACCCTAAAAGCTTAAACAACTCTCCACTATCGTCCCTGTTCGATTACTTTACTCAGCAAAAATCCTTCCTTTTTGGAAACAAGTTGAGTTTTGGCTCAGATTCAAGCATGTCTTCAAGAAAATCGTCAAGACTTGCTGAAAAGGGACCACAGAGACGACAAGAGGGTCCTACCAGGGTTGACCTAACGGGCGAAGAAGATTCTCCACAAAGGGAGACTCCGAGTCAACAGTTTGAAGAGGAAGAAATTACCGAGGCAAAACCGGTAAGAACCTTAAGCTTGCGTATGCTCTATATAAAAAGTTGATGATAAGGGTACAGAGTTAAGGCTGATCAATGATTTTCTGAAGGAGAGAGGATATAAGAACGAATATATTTTCTTGAAAGAAATGGGAGATTTAGGTATTGTTGATAAAGGGCTCGCACAGAGCACTCGTGAAAATATACCTAGTGATCCACGAGAAAATACAGCCAATCAGCCATTGGATGATGATGAGAGAATGTTCACTCAATTCCAACCACGGATGGGTGTGGCCGTGAACACTGTTTGTCCCCAAGGAAGTCTTTTTCGATCAAGAGAACATGAACAGATGTATTCTAAGTTGCTAAAGAGAGAAGTTGTGAATCCTAGAAGCGTGGATTTTGATTTCCTTGACTCAATCAAGGTAAATCTCAGGGAAAAATTCGCTAGGCTGCAATTGGAGAAGTTCTGTACAGACGCGACAAGTGCTTATCCTGAATTGACAGTATATTTTTACTCCAACTTGTCATTTTTAGATGCCAACAGGTTGTCATTCACCTTTATGGATAAAAAGTTTGTTGTTGATGTTGACACTCTCGCTGATATAATTAGGGTGGAAAGAAGGGGTTTCCAACCAATTAAAATGTCCACAGCTTATGCTACTCTTAAAATTGTGCGAGATATAAGTTTGGAAGGCAAAATATCCTACTCTAGGATGAATGCCTCAAATATTTTGCTACACAAGATTATCATCAACTGTCTCAGGCCGAAGGCAACTTCTAAAACTGATGTCTCCAAAACCGAAGCAAAACTCATGTTTACTCTCAATCAAGGCAGGCCCTTTTCACTTCCTCATGTTATCCTATTCCACATGTACAGAACATTGGTTAAGGATAAAGGCCAATTGTCTTACTCATCGCTTATCACCAAGTTGTTCAGGCACTTCAAGATACAAATTCCTGCACCTTTATGCTTAACCAACCTAAGCTTGATCCTTGTTGGATATAAAATGGTGATGAAGATGAAGCTTAAAGAGTTAAACACTGCATTGGAAGGATTGAAGGAGAAAACTCCCTCCAAAGAGTTTGCTACTGCTATTGCCAAGAGAAAGGGCAAAGAGCCCATGGCTGTTCCCGAGGAAAAGAGAAGAAAAGTTATCCTACAGGATGAGGATGATGAAGAAGACTTTGACGATGCCATGACTCTTTCTGCTCTCACAAAGTTGAGGAGCACAGTTAGTTTGAGAGCTAATAATCAAGAAAGGGCAAGGAAAGAAGCAGAAGCAAAAGAAGAAGCTGAGAGAATGAGAAGAGAGGAAGAACAGAGGAAGAAAGAAGAGGAAAGGAAGAGAAAAGAAGAAGAAGAAGAAGAAGAGCAACAGAGGAGAGAAGAGGAGAGACAGAGGAAAGAAGAAGAGGAAGCACGAAGAAGAGAAGAAGAAGAGGTCAGAAGAGAAGAGGAAGAGAGAAAAAGAAGAGATGAAGAGGAAAGCAAGGCTCGGGAGGATTTTGCTGAAGGAATTGAGCCATCTTTTGCTCAAGAACACTCTGGAAATGAGGCTGAACAGCATCACAGTGCTGAAGATGAAATGGATTTTGGCGAAGAGTATTCGACTCCACCCACTGACAACAAAACAGGGGGAATTACTACTGATCAAGGAACTATATCGCCACTGCATTATAGTGATGTTAGTAGGTCAGGTGCTGATCCAGAAGATGTTTATGCATCTCATTTTCCAGAGATTCAAGAATCCTCTCCATCTGACGGGCTCAAGGCTGAAAAGGATGCACCGAGTTTTCAAACTCCAAAAACAGAGTCTGCTGGTCCTAGTTCAGGTAATGCCAATTCAACAGCATTTTCACAACTATTGGATATCATGCTGGACCTTAAAAAACAGGTTTTTGGAATGGATAATGAGCTGCGAGATCTCAAGAAGGCAATGCTGGTCACTTCCTCGTCCATGCAAGACCAAATCAATGCACTCAAACTTCAAGTGGAATCGAATGTAAAGGGTGCTGAGTTGGATTCAGTGAAGGAAGCTCTCACAAGCCTTGAGAAGACAGTGCAATCGCTCAGCGAATACCATCTTGTTCGCATTCCAAAGGAGCCCTGAATTTTATCAAACCCATTCTTGACCACTCCACCTCCTTTTGATGGGACAAAAAGGGGGAGAGCCTTACGAATTTGAGAATTTGAACTTATTTGAACTTATTTGAACTTTTATTTCGTTTGTTTATGTTTATGTTTATGACTTTGAACTTTTGGGTTGTTTAATATTTGAACTTATATGACTTTATGCACTGGATTGATGATTGGATCTGTAGATTTGTGGACTTGCAGGATCTTTATATTTGTGAGGATAATTGTTACTGGATTAACATCTTTTTGTGTTGCAGAAGTTTTCCTCAAAATATATATGAGTTTCTTTGCAGGTCATGAGTTTACAAATCTGCCGAGAAGTTTTGTCACCACCAAAAAGGGGAAGATTGTTGAAGAAAAATGGCTTATAAGTTTTAAAGTTAACAAAACATCTTCGTTAGTTAAGTTTGAAGAATCCAAGACTCAGTCGCTTAAGTCTGAAGAATTCAAGACCCAAGCGTTTCCGTCTGAAGGTTACCAGACCCAGAGTTACGGTCTAATGATCTCCAGACCCAATCAAAGTCGGAAGACAGTCAGACCCAGTTTTTGCGATTTTGCCAAGCTGTTAGCAGGTTATTCTTACGGTTAAGGAAATCAAGTTTTGGATATTATCTTCCTTGATTTATACGTCAAAGATTACTGGCTGTGATTGAGAGCTCAAAAGATTTATTCTTCGGATTTTATCTGTTGAAGATCAAGCAAGTTTTAGAAGGATCTAATTTTGGAAACTCAAGATCCTGATTGTATGGGCGAGCAGGATTGACGAGCTATTTTCTACTTATATATTCGACAACTTGAAGATCACTTAAATTAATTCATTCCAAAGGGTAGATTGGATGAATTCTTGGAAAGTGCTAACGGACATGGAGGCACGAAGGGTTATTTAAGGTGTGTTGAAGTTGTTCGAAAATATGAGAGAGCCGATAGAAAAATTTCGAAGTTAGAACGTCTTAAGCGTTTTGTTCTAAAAATCTCTTGTGCTCAAACTGTGTACTAAGAAGAGATACTTATAGTGTGAAATTGTGAGAAGCTGTAGAAGAGACTTTCTTTTAAAGAAGTCTAGATTGTGAACTGTAAAAGCCCTCATTTGTTACATAGTGATTACAGCCAGCTGGCTGCCAGCGTGGAGAGTGGACGTAGGCTTACAATAAGCCGAACCACTATAATCCTTGTGTCAAATTTCTCTTACCCTATTCTATTTATTTTTATAGCTGCGTGATTCATTCATCTTTGATGTGATTTTCATGCCAAGGGATATTTTTGTTAAAGATTTGAAAAGAATTTCATAAACACCTATTCACCCCCCCCCTCTAGGTGTATTTACTAGCCTTTATCAAGGTTGTTCTCAAGTTCTTTGCTATAATCCCTCTGATTTATATACACTGTTACATTCAGAAGACAGATTATAATCTTCTGCTTGATTGACATGAACATCGGACGTGTGATTGCTTTGGTGGAAACTCAAGACGTCCATTTGAAAAGGCGTTCAGGGAACCGCCTTTTGAGGTTTTCCGCATTGACGAACCACTGATTTTTGGAAATGCCGGTGTCTTTGGGAGCTTCCATTTCAGGTATTCCTATTATTACTCTGAAGAAGATGCATTTATTCTGGTAAGTAGACATCTTCCATGGACACATAAACAGAGATTAGTCACCATGTGTGCAGTATAGCCTTGGAAATATACGTTTCTTCATTTGATTTTACATTGTTTGTAGGCTTTTTACTAAACTAATACGACATCTGATGTTTGATGTCTCAATTAGGCGAATCAGATGCTTACTAGGTTGTTTTTTCCTGGAAAGTCCGGTTCACGTCTAAACTACAATAAAATCCGTACCTAAATGACACTATGCAATGCATCTAGGCATTTGTGAATCTCAAAAGGTAGCCATGTGGTGTACTAGTTAATCAAACGCATTCTCTCTCCAATTGCATGAGTTCGAATTTGAATTGAGGTTCTTTGTCAGATTTGTAGACATTTTCTGGCGGAAGGGACTACGTTTTCAACTCTTTCTGGCATATCTTTTTGAAAACTAGAAAGGTGGTACTTCAAAAGATGATTGCCCAAGAACATCGGTTGGTCGCCTCTCTAGCTCAAGTAAGTTGGGCCTTGATGTTAGGCTGATTCATTGAAATAAATGCTCCTGGGAAAACAGAAAATCAGTCCGCCGGAGTTGTGCACTGTCGGTTTCTTCACCTCTGTTCCTCAGCTACATAGACTCTTTCACTGTTGAAATGAAATCGACTGTGATTACCGTTTCGAAAGGTCCCTGTTGCTCTTAGAGATATCTTATGATAGTTGATGTCACCCATTTCTATAGGGAAAAACTGCAAGCTGTAACGGAAAAACAAAACGATACATTATTGCCATGTCTAATTGCATATTTTGCTATGACGTTTTAGGTAATAGGCCTTTACATGTTACATTATTCGCTTGCAATAAATATTACGGACATATCACGAACAAGTAAAACTATAATAGTTATTATAGGACATTCACGCAGCATATCATATGATAGCTACTCCGATCACTGATGGATACCCTCTCTCTCTCACACATACACACTATCAAGGAGACCTAAGGATGAATGAAGACCCAAGTACACTTCCAGAAGGTCTTACCCTACCTATCCTCTACCAAATTATTGAGCTTCATAGAATTATACAAACCATATATTCTTTTTAAAGCCTTACCTAACTAATCAATTTCATGATAAGAAAGTGGCTAGCCTCCAATCATGAAAAAGCAACCGCTCCACTTACGCAATCTATTTTTTGCCTTTTTAAATATATCCGATATAACTCAATACAAGACCACAAGAACATTCAATCAAGATAAGGCTTCCTTCCTCCATCTTCTCGCATAATTAGTCTTTTTGAAATGCTAAGAGATTTCCTTAAATTTTTGTACCTCATCCGATTAATGATATTCACATATTTGCATAAAAAAAAATTAATTTAGGGTAAGCATGAGAAGAACAAATTGATTTCCTGCTTCCTCTTGGAACCATGCACGCCTACTTCAACATTAATTCCATTTTGGCCAAAGCCGGGTGACTAACCACTTCACTTTACGTAATTGGATGACAAGATAACCGTGTCTTCGTAAGAGATTGAATGGTAAGTGTCGAATTGTTGAAATTCTGGCACAAATGAGTGTGTGCATATTGTTCACGTTACCTTTTAGATCAGCAAATTCTCACGAGACACACTCAATTTTAAGATTTGTGTTGAATTTATGTTTGCCTTAGCTAATTAAAGGAAATAGAAAACACGATTCAAGTAGGTTTTCTATTTTGGATTCAAATCTTTCATATATAAGAAGTGAATCTTATTTGTGAAGAGCATCCTAGAGGCAGTTTCTTCGTGAATTACACCTTGAAGCACTTCAAGATGAACTTTTGTCCGTGACAATCAATTGTTTGACATGTCCATACCTTACATCTCTAGTGTTTGAAATCGTGACAATCTTGTGTTTAGAATTTGTAAATTCCTTTGGGAGATTCAAGAAGTATAAGGGTTAAACATTATTGTGAGATTTTGAATGTAATTGGAAGTTGGAATTACTTGAAGTATTTGAATGACTTAAGTGTTATTGTAATCCCCATTATATCGCTTAATTCACAAAGAAATTCAGTGCTTCTCACATTGTGGAGTAGGTCCAATGAATCAAACTACCTAAATACGGCGTCCAATTTATATTTTTATTCCATATATTTCATTGTTCAATAGCTTGTTTTTCTCAATAACGGGATTGTATTGGTAAGCATACATTCCACGGTACAGTATTCACTGCTACCTTAGTGGCTTGCCAATCCTCAATCGTTCAGGTCATTGACAAATGTGAAGCTAATTATTCTCATCCTTCGATTTATTTTAATCTCTATCAACTTTTCAAAAATGGGTTTGTGCGCACGAAAAACAGGAAGCCTTTGAGATTGGCCCTAGCGGTCAAGTAATAGTTTCGTGTTTGTTGATAAGGCGAACGACGGTAGGTTCGAGTTTGGCTCGTATCTCACTCAGACCACTAGGGAAAAATATTAGGTCGAGTTATATAGAACGCTAGTGATCTCAGAAGTATTCATGGGTTGAGGACTCTTGTCAAAAAAGACTGTGACTCTAAAATGACGTCGAAGCCCAATTGAAAGGGATGCAGCTTGGTGGTGTGTTTGTTTTGGGTACAAAATATTTTTCAGAGTTTCAAAGGCACACGGAAATACAAATCCTTCGAAAATGGTAAGACTTTTGACACAACAGGAAGAGGTTAGCCCCTATTATCGTGACTTAATTTTGATCCCTCCATTTTAAAGAATACTATTTTTCCCGTCCATATCGCATCTAATATGTTGAGCCAAGGAAGGGAGTGGGTGGTTCAGGGCATACTATCATAATATTAATGCAGAAACTGACATGATCTTGCAATTAAATTAATAGGAAGATTGTTAGATAATAATTACACAAGCAAAAACTCAAATCAAAATCCAAAAAATGTGATCTTAAGCTCTAATACCAATTGTTGTAATATTAATGCGGAAAATATCAAATCTTGTAATTATGTTTAGAGCAAATGTAGAAATTAAGAAGTACAACTTTGGGTTGTAGAACAATAAGGTATATGCATTTTTGATAACGCAATATTTGGCCATGACATTGGATGGCAAGAATGAGTTGCCTATTTTGATGAAAGAGGCTGATAAGGTGGAGCATAGGGAGTGACAACGCATGAAGAAGAAGAAAGAGCAAAGAGCACTTTTGGCGCACGAAAAAGATGGAGCTCTTGAACACACAATGATTTGTACCGTGTGATTTACATCCAATTGAATAGTTAATTTAAGTGTGGGAAACACTCAAATATGTGAATAATTGTAATTCTGAAACTTCGATTATTAGTTGATTACTTGTTATCAACTTTTCTTTTAGAGTAAGTATCAACACTCGGATCAAATCGCATATATCTATTTTATCTTTATTGTTCAATGTTTATTTTTTTGATGATTTAGCATTAGTTTAATTATAATATCCGGTTGTTTCCTACATTAATCTTAAAACACATACTTTGTCTACTAAACAAATGTAATTTAACATGATGACCTATGAAAAATGCCTTGGTAGGCAAATACAAGATCACATCAAGATCAAGACGAGTTGACTCTTCCTTTTATATTTTAACTACTTAAAGCACACGGCTCTCTAAGTTAGTGACGGGTCGGTTCTCAAGCGAAGTTTTTAAGAGTCGAGAACATTCTTCAAACTGTAATTTTCTAGAGTCTGATATTTGTAGAACAAAATGGAGCAACATCGAGAATCTCTCAACAGCTAAAATTATTGGACCCAATTCGACCAAAAAAAGGTACGGGACCCAAGAAATAAAAGGGGAAGAAAGCGTACTTTCCACCAACAGACGGTAATTAAAGGATGGTGCTAATCGAATCTACCATCAAAATCCAGAAAAATTCACTGGCCCACCCGGGAGAGGAAAGGAGAGGTACACTTTCCAGTGATTGATTTTCACTAACACGTCAGAATTGGAAAAAGAAACCTAACAAAAGTTGATCTCGATTCTTCCTTTAAAAATTCGAGGTGTGCCGACATAATCTGTCAGCACATGCTTACAGTTGTTGCTGGTTCAATCTTTTTGGCTAGCAGAAAGTGAGGCGAGTGAGTACTGCACAAGAGCAAGAGAAAACCGGTGGGCAATCTGTTGGAAGCCATATCATAAAAGCCTGGAGCTTGAAAGGGATTGCAGGAGCAAGAACCTGGAAAAACATAATCAGCACATGGCTTTACGTTGTGTCTGGTCCGCAGCCAGAGCTACTTTACGGATTGCCGAGGCCACAGTGACCAGAATTTGATCGCTATCCTCCTTCAGGATGATACACCCGGCTTACAAGTTCTTGGAGATGGAAAATGGGTTGCTGTCAATCCCATTCCCAGCACTTTCGTTCCAACATAATAAAAGAAAAGTAAAAGGTTGAGATGGAAGTTGCGCATTTTTTTACTCAAGCTAGAGATCAAAAATGTACATTTAATTGAAGAAAATAACAATACATAATCACAGTCGATGGATCGGTTCCATCTGTTTGTCAACTCTTCATGCAAGTACTAGACCACGCTTTAGAGCCGTGGTGAACTGCGACACGGCAAAAATATCCATCCCAAAATTTCATTGCCCATCTCCGAAAGCACAATTAGGCCTACTAGGGACTTGATTGATTGTGAACGTCCTGCTATCTACGGGACCTTTACACACGAAGATTACCATCACAAATTCTGGGATGGATGTCATGCGCCAACATCCCACCATGGTCATTCATATGCAATATTCCTAGGTTAAGTCGCCAACCCAATCCTTTTTAAATTCGCATGCAGAAGTGAACTATAAAACCCCTGACAATAAAATACGAGATAGCGCAGCAAGAAGTAAATTCACATCAATACACTTTCATGAAACAATGAAGTTTACAAACAAAGGTCTACGGCCAAAAATCTACAAAAGACCGGCCCTTCAACAGGAACTATCCTACGACCTACAAGTCGAACACAAATTCTAATCCTTCAAACTTCACCTTTACAACTCCACAAGGCCAACCAGGCGAACTGGCCTCTCCGTCCACTGAGACCTGAAAATGTAATCCCACAACGAAGTGAGACATTATCTCAGCAAGTTCACCCCCCTAAACCCCTATTAAAAAGGAAATACGCCTAAGAGTGGCCTAGCCACAACACACAGAGAACTTACCTCGCCTTAGTCCTTACCTGCAAGTTTGTACAACTTATATAATTCAATCATGTACAGTTATAAGAACCAAACAATTATAGTACAATCACATCATCCAAACAATTCAATTACTCGGATCTTCTCACGATCAATCGACTTAGTCGATTACATGTCATTGAGATCATCATACGGTCATTCTGATTATTCATTCTCTACTCTCAATCACGACCGTACAGGTAAGTCTAAAATTTAGTGGTAAACACGGCCCAACTCGTCAAATTTAGATTTAGTCGCATCACGGCCCCACTCGGCACAATCTTTAAAAGGTGGTAGATCACGGCCCGATGGGCACGACCTCTATCAGGTGGTAAATCACGACCCGATTGAGCGCGACCTCTGTCAGGTGTCGAATCACAGCCCGATTGGGGGCGACCAAATCCAATTTGGTGGCAACTTTCGCTCCAACTAGCACAACCATACATTGGCGACTTTCTAAGTCCAATGATAACCGCTTCACGGTTATTTTTCCATCAAATTCCGACACTTAGGATTTTATGAAAGAAATCCTTATTTTTTACAATCAACATTCAATTTACAATAACCAAACGCCAAATTCAAAATCTAAATACACAGCAGCGATCAACACGAAATTCTAAGAAAATAAGGTCCCAACAAAATTTTCGGAATTTAATAAATATTAATTTTATTCCGAAATTAATTAAATAATATTATTTTAATAATTTCGAATAAATATATATTATTAAATTATTTATTAATTTCGGAATACTTAAATAAATCAAAAATAAATTAATTTAAGTCACATCAAGGCTTATCTTAATATAAACATTCATTTAGCCTTAAATTAAACACATTTTAAGTTAATTAAGCACCTTAATATAATCTACACTTAAATAAATTAAACTAACCACCTAATAACACTTAACATAAACTAAGCACACCTAAAGCATCATTAACCCTCTAATCAAGATTTAGTGAGCTAAACTCACTCGATTAACTCGCCGCTTGGATCAAAACGATGGGAACGATGAGGGGAACAACTTTCCTCAAAGCGGGCCAAGCATCCATGGTTGGGAAGCTAGCCAAAACGGGCCTTAACCAAGCTGAAAAATCCATTTTTCCAGCTAATGTCCACTGCTTGTTGGAGGAGGAAACGGGATCGGTTTGAGGTGCAACAAGAAGAGAAGACCGGCAGGGACTTGAATGGGTTGAAGGGGAGGTCGACTGCGGCTCACGACAGCGAAGACGAGCTCCAGTAGCTCCTGCGCAAGCTGAACAACTTGCTGGAATGGTGGGCAGGGCAAGAGGGAGGGCGAGGCACGCGCAGCCAGCTGCAGCACGCGAGAACGACAGCACGGCGGCGAGGATGACACGGGGTGAGGACGGCGACGGCTGCTCTGGCTTCGCTGGTCTTCGGTTGCTACTAGCCTCCAAAGAAGAAGAACAAGAAGAAGATGGGGGAGAGAAGCTCGACGGGAGAGAGGAAGGGGGACGAAGAAAGAGGAGGGGGCCCACTTCACTCATTTTTCCCTTTTCTTTAAATTCCCAAATGTGGCCCACCATGACCTCACATGAGGTCATCTTCCACTCACACCAAAACTTCCACAACAATCCTCCAATGGGTCCAATTTATTTTTCCGCTGGGGCATAAAAAATCTTATACCTTAAATTCTTCAATTCCTTTCAATTCTCTTCCAATTGAGTCCAATTGAAATCGCTTAAATTTATCTAATGATCCTAATGAGATTTGTGACACAATAGGGCTTCCAATTTCTGAATTCAATCTCAATTTTCACGGTTAATTTCAATCCGGTGCGATTGCAACGCGTTCTAGCCTACCGGGTAGCTTTCAGGAAAAATTTTTTGCATCTGATCTGAGAGTGATTAGTCTCCAACTCTGACTCGTTAAAATCCCTCAAGTGCTTCGCCCAATAAGCTAGTTCTTTCATGAGTGGCCAACTTAAAGAGACGAACTATATGAACAGATGAAATGCCCAACTCAATCGACTGAAAATAAAATTAGAAAAATCGAGATGTCACAATGGAGGCTTAGCTCTAAGTGTTGCTCAGTCATGTTTAAGACACCCTTAGCTTAGCGTTTAATTAAAGCTTCCATATGATTAAGAATTTGGTATTGGATTTAAGATGAAACTGAGAATATGTGTCTATTTCTTTACCGGTTGTTTTTCTTTTTTTTCGGTCAAAAAAAGAGTTTCATTCTTAATGAAAGATTTGATAGATACACCAATTGAATTTCAGAGTATAATAAATCCAAGATGGTTTGAGGAGGGCCGGAAACCCAATTAGAAGGGAAGGTATTTTAGATTTGGACTTTGACCATCCAATCTACTACCTTATTTTGGGTCTGCAAGCAATGGGCCAGCCAAAGGCCTTTAAAGCTGATAAGGACCTAGCGACATTCCTCGATTTACCCATTGTTTGGAAGAATTTTAAGTGGGCGAAGAAAATGGTAGTAAAGAAATAAAGATAAAGAAAATTGAGATAGAAAGATAAAAAATAAAGAAAACAGTTTGTTTTTGTTGTTTGGAATGGGAGGAAAGCGAAATGTAAACAAATGATTGAGATCTGAGATGTATTGTTTGGAAAGACATGGAAAATGAAGGAAAAAAATGAAATTTATGTGAAGTTACCATTTTTCCCTCGAAGAAGGGTTAATTTGAGATTGTACACATCTATAACAATAAAATAGGTTGTACTCTTCGTGTTGAAATCAATGAAAACCACTTGGTTTCCGATGAAAAATAAGTATGGACATGTAGATTCACAATTTGAACTCGATGATGGTAAAAATTTCTAAGTTCCTAATTGTCAACTCAGATTGAAAAAGATTGAATAACACAAAATTGACATAAATTTTTTTAAGTCTTTTTGGTTGTTAGCTATAGATAATCGACAAAGGTGATGGGAAGTTGCTATCAAGCTACAGAAAATTATTTAGTGTTTAGTCACAAAATGTCAATAAATGATACTCGGTTCAATTGACAGAAAAATTAAGTTGAAGTGAGGATGAAAATCAATAAACAGATAAATGTCCAAGTCATGGGCCCAAAAATTTTGACTACAATCATAACGACCCATTCAGTGATGAAGCCAGCACGATCTTTGTTATATGGAGCCGAAAATCTAAAAAGCCCCAAATAATAATAATAATGGTCGAGAAATATACGCTATTATAATGGGCGGGAAAAGAAGTTACAAGCTGCAGAAGAAACCAGCGACCTGGGGCGAATGACGAGGAGTACTCAAACTACAAATGAACCAAAACATTAGAGTTTCTCATAATATTACTTTCTTGGGCTCACATTTAAAGTGTAATCTACAGATTTATAGATAGCGGCTGACGATGAAATTACGGCCCACCTTGAGATATTTAAGTTTTGATCTCATTCGTCGACATTGGATCAATTTTTATCTTGGTTAAGCATCAAAAGGCGAAACAAATTGCCTGTCACCGTATTTGGCAGTAATATTAAGGGCGTACCACAAACAACTAAAGCTGAAATAATTATTACATGACCTCTGTATTATTTATCATATAATAGCTATTTGAACCATCGATAGAAAGTCTCTCTTTCACTCTCATCGTTGAGGAGAAGGGACAACTGCACCACGCCTCCAACGTCATTGAGGAGCCCCACTATTTCCAATACTTTTTACGTTACACCATGTCCCGGATGCACGTGTTCTAGTCGGGCCTAAAGAGTAAACGAAGACCCGGGTCGCCTTCAAGATGTCTTGTTATACCTATCGCCCTACCTTTTTTTCATTGAGGTTCATAGAAAGATACAAACCATCTAACCTTTTTTAAAGCCTTACATAACTAATCAATTTCAAGATGAAAACGCAGCTTGCCCTCAATAAAGTAAGATAAGAAAAGAAACCCCCTACGTTATCCACTTGTCTTTTGGCTTATGCATTCATATGCCTCGATACAAGACGAAAAGAACATTCAATCAAGATAAAGGCTATTGTCCTGTCGAAGAATATTTCCGGTCTCCTCTATCAGAAGTCATCTATCAGTCTATTGCTGTTCCGGTGTCTATCGCTAGCTTGATCATAGCAGAGCTTTGTAGAGAGAGAGAGAGAGAGATTAAATTGGTAACCACACAGTGATTTGGTGGCAGCGTCATTTTGGGTGGCCAACGATGAAGATAAAGAAGAAAAGGTCTTTTCCACAAGCCCACAGTCGATCTCCCGGTTAACAAACTAAAGGATAGTTAAAATCTTAATATTAGGAGTGGATGAGATCACTTATGTAAAGTTTTCTTTACCATTGCATGTATTCGTTAATTTCCTTAAGACACTCAAGTGATAACAAAAAAAAAATCTGTAACTCTCAATTGAGTGTCATATAAAAATTATGACACTTATAATATCTTGTATCCCAAATTTTGGGATAGAAGACTTAAGAGTTAGGACTAAATATTGCTTAGACATGTGCATGATGCCCTCAGCTTAGGTTTATTTAAAAGTTCTAGATGACTTAGAATCAAGTATTAATTAATAGATCGATAAAGGATGTGAAAAGTTCTTTATTGATTCTTGGACAGGAAACACAAATCGACAAGAAGATTAAAAGTACTAAGACCAGAGAAATTTATGTCTACTTATATAAAAAGTATGGAAATGTATAGATAAACTAAAAGTAGACTCGAACAATTGGTGTTCAGTAATTGATTGGTGATTCTTTATATAAACTACAATTCAAGTATTTACACTTACTATCGATAATTATCAACTGTTACAAAGAAATCAAATACATTTTATGTGATTCCTAGAATTTAGTAACTTGAATTTACAAATAATTGATGACTCTATTATACGGTTATTTCTTCTCCACTCTTTCCAGCTTAGCATAATTAGTTACTACTGAAGCCCCTCATTCCACCACTCAACGGTTGCAATAACCACATTTCTGAGCCCCTATCATTAGTGCCTTCTGAGATCCATGATCCCACAAATTAACGATTATGTTAATTTCACCTTTTCACTATTATATCCGAAATTATAGGCTCCATTACTTAAATAACTACTTTGTTTCTTGCTCATCATAAATCGTGTTAGTCGTGGCTCTATCAATTAGGTCAACCCTTACTAACCGATGCTCATGTTCCAAGACTTAGTTTTCCCATCATATTTCCCGTTGGCTAAAACTAGCTATCTTGCTGATCTCGTTCACCAACGAGAATGCAATTATAGGTAGGTGTGAGCACCAGTCTTGAGTTTACCTAATAATTGGACCAATTCGGATTGAATTGAACCGGCTACTGATGCTCATGTTCCAAGACTTAGTTTTCCCATCATATTTCCCGTTGGCTAAAACTAGCTATCTTGCTGATCTCCTTCACAAACGAGAATGCAATTATAGGTAGGTGTGAGCACCAGTCTTGAGTTAACCTAATAATTGGACCAATTCGGATTGAATTGAACCGGCTAGTTGTGTGTCCTATGGAAAGCAGGTAGATTCTGGTTCTAGGTGTTGAACCCAACCACCCAACCACATCATGAAAGAAGCATAATGGCAGTGGCAAGCAAATCATGAAGTGAAAGACCCTAAGAGCACATGCTTCTTTCATGGTGGATACTGAAGAGGAACTTCCTTCTCGTCCATTGTTCACCTTCACCAGTTCATCTTCCAATTTTGGAAGCCCTAATTGCCTCCTTCTGTCCACTATCTTCGCCGTGATAGCTTGTGTTCTTCAACTCCCATCACCTGGCCATCGATGCTGGATCTCAAGGCCAGGGTTGAGATTTCGTTCATCGAGACATACTTTTGTGGTATCTTCACTACTTGCTTCACCGATGTAATGGCTAATCACTACTGTCATTCGCTTTTTCAGATTAATCAGAGTGTTGTGATAATCATTCTGTTCCTAGGAACAAATTCTACTCAAAAATAATTTTCTCTGATTTTGTCTCCTAGATGAGTTTTAAAGCATTCGAAAGCATTTAATAATTGCCTAAAATTCCTATTCTCAAAATACAAATGCGTTTGGTACAATCCTCAAATTTTTTTGTGACTTATAATTTCTTTTAATTTTTTAATAATTTTATCGCAATTTTCTTCTTCTTTTTTTTTCTTTTCCTTTTTTTGCCTTTTCTCTTCTCTTTTTTCCTTTTTCCTTTCTTCTTCTTCATCGGCCCCCGGCAAGGTCAAGCATTGTGGCTGGGCAAGGCTCGACCTCACTAGATGTGGCAAGACGAGGTTGAGCCTCATCGGTGGCTAGTGACTAGCTAGGGGAAGAAGAAGAGGAAGAGAAAAAGAAAGAAAAGAAAAGAGAAAAAAAAAAAAAAAAAAAAAAGGGCTTGATTTTGGAGTTGTTCCCGGGAACAAAGAAGCGACTTTTTTTTTTTTTTTTTAACTTCTTAATTCTATTCCAAATCTATTTTCGTGAATAAATTTGTTCCCAAGAACAAAAATATTACCTAATGGATTTTTATTCTTTTTTTCGAAGAATAAAAGAATAGAATCAGACATTTTTGAGCACGTTACCAAAGAGGCCCTTACCAAACAACATTTTTGCTGCGGCTACTTCAATGTTTTCATTCAAGTTGAATTCAGTTGTCAATTCATAGTTGTTGAATAGAGCCATATTCTGCTTGGATTCCCTTTAGGGCTTTTTATCCCTTTTCTTGAGCAACTGCTCATATTTAGATACCCTTGTCGCCAACCTGGACAAGTCTGCAAAATCATGGCCTTCAAATCATTCTCTAATGTTGAACTTTAAATCATTAAAACTCAAATTTATAAAATCTTGCTCTGAGAATAGTGTCAGGTATTGGTTCCTTTAAATCGGGCAATTAATTGGTCGATTAATTCATTATTGTATTGATGCAGCCTAGTTAGATTAGTAATCGGCACTTCGGAATATTATTCTATAAAATTGAGAATAGAATTGTCTTTCTATTTATGTCTAGGTATATTCCAAATTTGGTGGTAGATTGGTGTACCACGTGAATGTAGTTTTTGATAGAAACAAGGAAATAACCTTAGCCCCAAAAACTCATTCATCATTGCTTCCTTACCTGGACAACAAAGAAACCAATATGTTCGATGATAGAGTGGTCATCCTCGCAATTAAAAATGGAAAAATCACAAACCTTGAATCCTCTAAGAGAGAGTTAATTATTGATCCATCCAGGACAAGACTTTCTTATACAGGTCTCGCGACAACTCTATCTAATCTTAAGTGTTGCCTAACTTCTTCGACAATTTGCGTTGTATCTACTTGAGCGTGTAGTTGGCCATCCTGCCCCTTAGGTGGTGAAACTAGTCTCACTGGATTCTCTATGTTTAGATTGATAATAAGTTAAGCACAATAGAAATGTTAGCATTTGATGGTGCTATAATAACCGTTGGCCTACCATTTGCAGCTTCAGGCATTTGACCAGTCTACAAGCCAATCTGGTTTGTTGTATTGTTGTTACCAAGGAGATTCTCTTAACCATCATCGTTCCTGTTGCGATAAAACGAGCGATCGAATAATAATATAGCAGAAGAAGAAAATAAATCAGACACGGATTTACATGGTTCAGTCATAAAAACCTACGTCCACGAGAAGAGCAGTAGCGAATTTCACTATAGATCAAACGATACAAGGAGATTGCACACTCAAGTCACTCAAACACTCTTTTGGTGTTTCCCAAACTTTTGACCTTGGGCCCCACCACTTCTGATTCCCTTTTAAACTCTACATAGGCTTTTTTTTCGGACGTGCAGTGCAGACCCCTTCTTTCTCACGTGCAGGAACTTCATTGACAAAAATAAAGAATCCTTGAATATTTCCTTTTTTTTTTCTTTTCTTTTCGTAAATTTTCATGCAGTCCCATGATATCCAAGCAAATCGCGTTTTTGTAAACATTCAAACTCGAGTCATAATTTAACAATTCTCCACATTGGCTCGACGTCTGAGCCAAATTACAATCGCTTCGTAAAAATTCAAATTCTGCTGCTACTTTCCCATAGCACCCGATGGGCTCAACCGCCACAGATATTATCCAAGTCCAAGCCTTGCTTGAACTTCGCCATAACTGAGGACCTCATCAAAATACCAACTCCACATGCACTTTTAACTGCTCCATAAGGATTTTCTGACGCAACCTCCCTAACCGTAGATAAAGCAAAACCATTGTTGCATCCATATCTGTCAGGAGATCGAATACATACCTTGTTAATTTCAGCAGTTACAGCAACCGTTGGCTCTATAGGCTCCACCTCGCTATGAACATCATCTGTATCGATTACTTTGCTAGTACTCGTACTCACTACCTCAGGAGTTTCTGATCACAACTCCACCTCAAGCTGAACACCGTCCAGATCTGTATTAAC
Organism: Eucalyptus erythrocorys; assembly: GCA_014182555.1. Lineage (NCBI taxonomy): Eukaryota > Viridiplantae > Streptophyta > Magnoliopsida > Myrtales > Myrtaceae > Eucalyptus > Eucalyptus erythrocorys. The sequence goes on along the minus strand of CM024600.1, from coordinate 35,028,334 downwards.
ACTGCCACAAACACTCCTAGCCAAAAGTATTGGAGACTCATCAAGGATAACTTCTCTGCTGTTAACAGGTGAATTTATATCCGAACACCACAACTGATCGCTCTACTCACCTTGTGCATAGCCATGGAATATGCACATTGCTCTCCAATCAGGCTTACCATTGCTCACTCAAAAATAACACGGACAACCAAACATTCTAATAATAGAATAACCAGCAACGTTACCTGACCACACTTCTTCAAGAGTCCGCCTTTCAGTAACAGTTGATGGGGATCTATTCACCAGGCAACTTATCGTACTAAACACATCAGCTAGGATTCTCCTAGCAACACCAGCACTAGAGATCATTTTTCAAGCCATCTCTAGTAATATTCTGCTCATCAATTCTGCAAATTGTTGTGATTTACTAGCACTAGTGCGGTGTTTTACTATGCTCTCTTTCATGCAGAATTTATTTGCCAGCTCCGAGCAGAACTCCATGCTATTATCAGTCCACACATGCTTGATTGACTTACCAATCTCCGTCTCGATTAAAGCTCTTGACTGCGTGATCCTGACACCAGGATCAAACTTGTGCATCAACACAAACCTCCAGGTCTTCTTCGAGCAGTCCATAGACTCTCAAACAGATGCATCCAACGTCTCCGGGGCGAAACCTATCATTTTCTCACCTTGAAGTTTATACAAACCTCCGTGCTTGATTCCTTTTATTATCACCAGGGCACCTCGAACAGCCTTCAGAACTCCACCTTCTGAAGAATACCTGCAACCAACTAAATCTAGGGCACCCAAGGAAATTAAGTTCTTTTTCAATTTTGGAACGTGTTTTACTCCAGTCAATGTCCTCACCATGCCATCATGCATTCTGATTTTAACATCACCAACACCTACAACATCGCACTCAGCATTGTTCCCTAATTGGACTTTACCACTACCTATGCACTGATAAGTGATAAACTAATTTCTATTTGGTATGACATGAAACAATAAATCATTAGTGACAGACAAGACATAATCGGCATTATTTGCTACAGCTACAACATTATCTGCAGAATCAACTATAATTCCCTTACCCTTCTAATTCTTCAGCTTAAGGCAATCCCTTCTAAGATGTCCCCTCTTGCCACAGCTCCAACAAACAACATTACCAGTCTTAGACTAACTATGCATGTTCATATTAGTACTACTATTACCCACACGTGCTCTAGATCTTCCTTTATTTTCACCCGCTTCAGGTTTGCCAGATTCTCTTCTACGAATGTCCTCGCTCAGAATCAAATCTCGAACTCCATCAAACGTCAAACTTGGTTTGCCAAATTCTCTTCTACGAATGTCCTCGCTCATAATCAAATCTCGAACTCCATCAAACATCAAACTTGTTGACTTAGAGGAATTACTAACAGTAGTAACAATAGTATTCCAACTATCAGGCAATAAAGATAATAGAATCAAAGCACATACCTCATCTTCAAAGTCAATCTCAACCGAACTCAATTAACTAACAATCATATTGAATTCATTGATATGATCTGCAACTAACGCACCTTCGCTCATCTTCAAATTAAACAGACGTCGCATTAAATAAACCTTGTTGATCGCAGAGGGCTTTTCGTACATATCCGACAGGGCTTGCATCAAATCAACAATGGTCTTCTCCTTTAAGATGTTAAACGCGATGTTACGAGCCAACGTCAGCCAAATAACACCCATAGCTCGTCTATCCAGCAAATCCCAATCAGCTTGCTTCATCGTCTATGGTTTCTCCTCAGATAAGAGAAAGTGCAGTTTCATCTAATAAAGATAATCTTCAATCTGCATCTTCCAGAAACTAAAATCCTTCCCATCAAATCTGTCGATTCTTACTTTTACTTATTCCGTTGCCATCGATTCGCTTCAACTTAGCCAAACCTGGCTCTGATACCAATTGTTGCGATAAAGCGAGCGATCGAACAATAATATAGCAGAAGAAGAAAATAAATCAGATGCAGATTTACGTGGTTCAGTCGTAAAGACCTACGTTCAAGGGGAGAGCAGCAGCAGCGAATTTCACTATAAATCAAGCGATACAAGGAGATTACATACTCAAGTCATTCAAACACTCTCTCGATGTTTCCCAAACCCCAATTTAACCCCAAACCCAAGTGTTCATAAATAAACAACTCACTTGGAGATAAACTCACAGCACAAAATTACCACGCGTTCAAGCTCAAAGTTTAACGCGTTATGTACACCTAGTTCGCGTACATACGGATTTGCAAAACTTGCAGCTCTTCGAAAGCGCGTGGATGTGCGACTCCTTTCTTCGTATAAGCTACAGCGGCTTCTTACGAAAAGGCTTCGATGGCTTCCTCCTTCTCTCGGCATGTACATGTAGCGGCCCCCAGAAAAGAAAAATCCCTCATTGTCGGCGTCCCTTTTTATATGTGTGTGTGCCCAAGGTCCCACCACTTCTAATTCCCTTTTAAACTCTACGTAGGCTTTTTTTTGGGACGTGTAGTGCAGACCCCTTCTTTCTCATGTGCAGGAACTTCATCGACAAAAATAATTCTTGAATATTTCCTTTTTTTTTTCTTTTCTTTTCGTAAATCTTTATAAGGTCCCATGATATTCAAGCGAATCGCGTTTTTGCAAGCATTCAAACTTGAATCATAATTTAATAGTTCCCATTGTTTAGATCTTGATTCGAGAACTTGCATGATTCTTACAGGGGGTTGACTAGCAGGCTCTACATTATTATAAAGAGAAGGGTCAAGAACAAACTCTGGCATCAAGGAACCCTCCTTCAAGAGAAAGTTAGACGATCCTGGCCTTGACAGTGCATCATTCCACAGCTTTAATGATCATCCGCTTGATCACATTTGAAATGTGGCTGACGATATAGCTAGCCATGTCGTTCTGCTGATCCTTAAATAACTCCTCATAGTGGCTATCATAGGGGGACTTGGTGTAACTTTTCTAGTTTGTTTCACGTTAAGATGCTTGGCTAAATCTGCTCTATCACGTCGACCTTCTTCTGCCACTTGGTTAAAGGCTGAAGATTCAAAATGACGGTAACTTCATTGCTAGTTCGTGGTACAAGGTTGTTGTTACTAGCAGCGTTGTTTGGCTGTTGTTGGTGTCTGCTTGTCGCTATGATAGCTTCCTTATATTAGCAAACAAAAGTCTCACCAGGCGTGCCAAAAAAAGATGTTTCGCCAAAAGTGGCGACAAAATACATTTTAAATTATAGATTAGTGAACCGATTGACAATGGATATGAAGGGTCATTTACCCATGCCCAAACAAGAACACAAATAAGATGAGAAAATTAAAGGTACTGAGATTGGAGACAATCATCTCCATCCATGTATAAGGGTACTGAAATGTAAAGATAATTTGGAAGTAAAACTGGAGATTTAAAAAAATATATATAGAAGTAAAACCGAACGAAATTGGCAATCCTTTGCACAAATAATAATATCCGTCAGATTTTGTAAAATTATTGTTAACTGTTCTAAAAATTTAAAAGCTGATAAATGAAAATGTGCTTTAATATTTAAATATTCTAACTATATCTACTACTGACAATTAACAATGGTCACACAAAATTAAATATTTCCTATCTAACTCCCAGAATTCAGCAACCTATATTTACAAACCATAAAACGACTCCATTACTCGACAGTTATTTCTTCTCCACTCTTTCACGCGTAGCATAATCAAATTTTTTTTTTCCGGAGCCCCTCATTCCAACCCTCGGCGATTGCAATAATGCACATTTCTTGGCCCCTATCTTTGGTGGCTCCCGAGATCCATGATCCCCCAATCTGATGGCTACATTGATTACACCTCTTCACGACTGTATCCAAAGTTATAGACTCCATTAATTAAATTAACTACTCCGTTTCCAGCTTATCGTAAATCGTGTCGGTCGTGGCCTTTTGTCGACTGGGTCAGGCCTAACTTGCCGACACTCATATTCTGGGACATCGTTTTCCTTTCATATTGACACACGTCATGAGTCTTTGTTTATGAATTATGACAAATGATACCGATGCAGACACCATGGAGGACTAATTTATTTACGTTTTTTGAGGTGTGATGAGGTATATGGAATCACATCTCCTTCGATCATTGTATATTCTCGTAAGAAATAAGACGCTTTAATTCGTTTTCGCTTTTTATTTAACATTTTGACCCCTCGCAAACTTTAATTTGTTTCGCATCTTGTCTTGTGTTCAAATTATGCTTGGAATTTTACACTATCATCAACTTTTATATAATTAAAAATTCTTAAAATTAATCAATCAAACCGAACTGATTAGCAATATCATATTAGTACATCCACGTCAAAATCATCTAGCTATTAGTTGCATACCCTAACAATGCCACATCAATTTTACTCTAAACCATTCACGTGTCGACACTTATCCTTCGGATCCGCCACGTCTAGTCTCTCTTCTTGAGAAAATATTGTGTACCCTAAAAGTGTCACATCAATTTTGCTCCGAATCATTCACACGTCTACCCTTTCTACGGACTAGTGAAATAAAAATATTTTAATTTAATATATTAAAATAATAATAATAAATACAAAACGACATCGTTCTAATCTTTCGTTGCTAACTCAGCTTTCTAGCGTGCCACATATTATTAAAAAATTATCACGTAAGATTTCCATATACTTTCGTCGGATTTGGCACTCAAATGTCTTATTTAAAACAAATTGTATTTAAGTGTTATTTTCATAACATTTGACATTTATGTATCTTTTCATATCAAATTTTGACACTCTAAATATGCTTTTGCCCTAAAAAAAAAATAATGTAGGTACATATATTTAAAAACATCTCCACTGCTTGTTCGCTGTCTTCCGTGTAAATGGGAAGAGATTCAGAGAAGACGGAAAATTTTTCGAAGTATTTTCTTGTCAAGAGGAGAAATTCAACCTGAGGTCAGGCAGACAAACATTCCGGTTTTCAATCCTTTCTCTTTTCCACATTTCCATCGTTATAAAAATGAAACATCTGTCCGTCACCCGTCATCTCGTCATCCCCCACGTGGTCCCCATGTAAGCACGATGGCGAGAAAATATTAGCTGCAGCTTTGACTCCAGCGTGGTTTTCTCCCAATTCATTCATCGGGCGACATGTGTCGTCCGATAGCCATGCTGGAGTCAGACGCCCTTCTCTAAATATTGAGAAAATATTCAGTGGTTTCTAACCGTGGTTTCTAACCACCACGTCACTCGCCTACCTGGCGTGTGTGTTCCATTCAAATTGCGCCACGTGCCCATGACGTGGAATTAAAAGATTTGAATCCTAGCGCTCGTTTCTCTCTCCTGCAGAGTGAGTAAAGGACTGACACAAGTAACAATTAATGCGTTGCTTTTTCTCTCTCCTCATTGTAGAGATGAGGTCCTCCTTCACGACCTCTCTCTTCAGCAACAAGGCCTCCATCTCCATCCTCTCTTCCTCTCCCTTCCTCCTTCTTCTTCGCCTTTTTGTCTCCTCGTCGTCTTTCCGTCTCTGGCTTCAAAAACAACCGACCAGCCTCTCGAACTCTCCTTCGTCTTCTACGCTTAGTTCGATCCTGATTTCCGGCTCGGATACGTTGCCAACTATTTTGAAGTGGAACTAGGCTGCAAGGAGGAGGTTGGATATTTCGGTGGTGGCGCTGAGTTTTGGAGTTCCAGCTTCGGCCGCGAGGGATAATGTGGCGGAGGAGCCTCTATCTCTTGTTTTCTTCTTCGGCGGAGGAGAGAGAGAAGTATGGCAAAGCCACTAGCCTTCGACTATGTTCCGGCATATTCCTTTCCTTGGCTGGATTGGCTGGTTTCTCTAGTTTTGGTGGAAACTTATGTTTAGCATGGCTCGGACTCGTTGCTCCAATGGTGGCCACGTCAATGGCATGAAGGGAATGAAGCGGACTTGGCTTGGTTGGGAGGAACAGTGACGTCGTGGCGGCACGGAGCAGTGACCATCAAGGCTTAATGGCGGAAAAGGCTGGGCGAAGTGAACATAGAATATTGACCATGTCTCCTCTTTATTTTTTGGAATTTTGTGCTTAATTACCGAGAATTTCTTTCAAAAGTTGGAACGAATTCTTCTCTTTTCCTTGGTTGAGTAAACAGGTGCCTTGTAGTTTGCTTTTGCCATATCTAATACTGAACTCTTTCCATGTATGCTTGGTCATTTGAAGAAGATTCATCACTGTATGCTTCCTGTTTTGACCGTATTTATATGGCCAAATTCTTGACGAGAGGAAATCACGCGCCCACAAATTTAGCCCATATTCTCAAGAAAAATATTTGTGGTACTCCTATTATGCATTCCTTAAATACGCGCTCTTCCTTTTTTTGACAGTGCGCCCACCATCACCTCTATTGGTGATTAGCCTAATCTGTAAACTTTTGATTTTTAGAATATTATGACTCCATTATTCTTTTTAATCATGTATCATTGGTGAAATTTTAATCCGGAATAGCTTGGTGGAAGGCCAAAGTATTAACTTGAACTAGTAATCATCCCCTTTAAGCATCACTTTTGTGGCTCTTGTTGCAGCAATATCACTACCGCTCAAAGTTAAGACTAAGTGAAAGCGAATTTTGAATTCTTTTCAGCATTTTTGTGTATGTCCCAAAATTGAGCTTCGTGATTCCACCTGCTTAGAAATACTTCTTAACATTGAGCAGGGAAGGTAGATTTTTTCTGTAGAATCCTCACATTGAGAAAAGGAAAAACAAACATAAAACGAGAAAAAAATAGAAATTAAAATAAGGGCTCCGACTAAAAAACAAGAATGAATGATAGAACTGTTTTGCATCACCGCTTGCAGACCTAGCGGATGATGAAGCAGACAAACAAGAAGTTTAAGCACATCACATATCTTCATGCCCGCATATGTTTTCCATAATCCTCTCTAGCCCCCGCTTCAATATCCCTCGCAGCCATTGTCGAAACCCCAAAACTCAACGCCACCACCGAAATATCCAACCTTGCAGCCTAGTTCTGCTTCAAAATCGTTGGCAACATATCCAAGTCGGAAATTGGGATCGAACTAAGCGTAGAAGATGAAGGAGAGTTCGAGAGGCCAGTCAGTTGTTTTTGAAGCCGGAGACGGAAAGACGACGAGGAGACGAAAAGGCAAAGAAGGAGGAGGAAGGAGAGGAAGAGAGGATGGAGATGGAGACCTTGTTGCCGAAGAGAGAGGTCGTGAAGGAGGACCTCATCTCTACAATGAGGAGAGAGAAAAGGCAACGCATTAATTGTTACTTGTGTCAGTCTTTTACTCAGTCTGCAGGAGAGAGAGAAACGAGCGCTAGGATTCAAATTTTTTAATTCCATGTCATGTGCACGTGGCACAATTTGAATGGAACACGCAAGCCAGGTAGACGGGTGAGGTGATAGTTAGAAACCACTGAATATTTTCTCATATAATATTGGACGAGCAGGGCCCACCAGAAACCTTTCCCTCTCAGTCAAATTTGAAAAATTCAACGCTCTCTCTCTCTCTCGTCCTAAGAAAATATTAGCTGGGCCCCACAACAAATTCTTCTCTCTCACAATTAATTTGAACATTTTTTTCGTTCAACTCTTGCTTGATTGCTCTGCCCTCCACTTCTTCTCCGATCGAACAACGGAGCTGCCGTCCGACGAATCACGCCACCGCCGCCACTTCTGCATCCGCCTCTTTGGCTGCCGCTTCATCTGAGTGTTGACACCTAAATTTTGACTAATCATATAGCAATTAATTATATAAAAATTTAGGAATTAATCTTTAATCCCTAAGAAAATAATAGTAAAATTACATTTCATGTAATCACATTTGCATCAATACTAAAAGAACAACAAGAAGCGGGGCTCGTGGTCGATTGCATGCACAAAAGGATGGTCTCTCTTTCGCTGGTCTAAACACGCGTAAGAGAGAAAGCCCAAAAAAAAAAAAAAAAAAAAAGAGGAAAGAAGCTCTCGCACGTCCATTGTCTATTCCTCGTTAATACATGCACATGCACGCACAAAATGGGGGACGTAAAAATCCTACAGGCGCCTGCAAAAGATTGGCTAATAGTTTTATAATATTTTCCTTACTGGTGGCCGAAAGAAAGGTCTGGAGAAAGAAATAAAAAAGGGGGCAGTTCAGCCTAAATTCTGGAAAAGTTGCGGCTGCGTCTTGTCACAATAAAGTTGGCTATCTTCAAACCGCCTATAAATACGACCTCAAGAAACAGCGTCAGAGGGGGAAGCTGAACGAGAAAAATTCATTTGAGCGATTTGAAGAGATTAAAAAAGGAACCCGTAGAGGGGAGGAGGAGATTAAAAAAATGACTCTTGTCAGAGAGAAACCCAAAAAGTGAAGAGGGAAAAGAGTCCACTAAAAAAGTACAGAGAGAGAGCTGCCGAGAGAAAAGACAGGGAGAGGGAGAGAGAAAGTAGCCGCTCGAAGCTTCTGCTGTGCCGGCCGCCGCGCGGCACCACTGCTGCTCCGCCCCTTGCCGTTCACCGCCTGCTGTCCGATCCACCAGCCGCCTCCGCGCCAACTGCTGCAACCCTTGCGGCGACCCACACCGGTGCCACCCAACTCCGCCCGCCTCTGTTCTGTCTTGTCTGGAGCCTGCGCCGCCGCGCGACACCACGCGAAGCCGCTGCTGCCTCGCCGTGCGACCCGACGACCCGCGATCCGCAGCCCAGCTAGATCGGCCGGTCACCGCTTCTGCCGGCCTCGCAACCCGCGAGCGCACCCTGACGCTCCCAAAGCCCGCGCCGGTCCGAGATCCGCCGTTCGCCGAGCTCCTCGCTCCGCCGCCTCGCCTTTCCCTGCTTTGTCCATGAGCCACCCGAGCCACCTTGCTCCGTCTCTGCTCCAACGCACGAAGCCCGGCTCCACTCCTGCAGCAGATCGTGACACCAGCGACTCGACGCCCCCTTACCTGTAACCCCCGACGTTGCAGCCCCTGTCCGATCCGCGACGCCCTTTCTGCTCCTGCTGCATCGACGCCCCCGCGAGCAGCTCCGCCCCTTGCCGAAGCTCCAACTGACGACGGATCGGCCACCAGCAGTGACCCACCAGAGTTGCCGTGGGTAAAAAAACAAAAAACAAAAAAAAAAAAAAAAAAAAGGTATTTTATTTATTTATTTACTTGTTATTTTTCTTACTTTCCTTTTATCGTTTTTTTTTAGTGAAATTGTTCACTAATATTTGATTAAAATTCCAACATATAGCCCCTCAAATTAGGAATTGGGAGTCCAATTTTCGTGCCCGAAATCCGACTCACAATCTCTTATAAAAAAATCGACAATCCAATCTTATGCCCGAGATTTGATTCGCGATTTAATTTAAAATTGACCAACCCGATCTCATGCGCGAAATATGATTCGTCAATTTTGGACATTAATCTTATCTTGATTGGATTAACCATCGGGTTATTTGAATTAACTCTTGTTTTGCATAAAAGAAAATAAAAAATGCAAGTTAGATAAGGTTCAAAGTTGGGGTATTTAGTCATTTCATTTGTTAAAAAAATAACAAAAATTCAAAAAAAAAAGGCATTCATTTAGGATATTAGTTTTTTAGTTTTTTCCTAGAATTGCACGTGTCAATTTTGAATAGGATTTTTACTTCAAATTTTTATAACAAAAAAATCTTTAAAAATTAATTAATTTAGGATGCTAGATTTTTAGGTTGCATGTTTAATTGTGTGCAAATTTTAAAATTTCGAATTTTATATAGAAGGAAAAAATGAATTTCATCATGCATATTAGAATACAATTACATGTCTCTTTTTAAGTTTAGATCAATTTTTAAATAGGTTGCATATTAAGTTAGAAATTGTTAGATTAAAATAATGTCTTAGTTTAAATTAGGATTTAGTATGAGTTAATCCTTAGTTTAAATTGGATAGAATTTTAATTTAGCTAGGTAATTTTTGCATTTTTCTTAATTTCGAATTTCATGAAAAATACAAAATTTTGTCTTTAGATAAATTAGTTTCAATTTTTAGGATAAATGGCATTTTTAGGAATAGAAATATCGTGTGCACGTCATGTGGGATTAAGTTCATAAAATGCACGTCATGTAGAATTAGGCTCATTTAATTAGAAATTGTCCGTTATTATAATTAGATCATTTTGATTTGCATATTTAATTATTACATGTTCATTAAGAAAACACAAATATATATATATATATATATATATATATTTTTTACTCATGTCATATAGTTTAGAACACATTGTCACACCATTTCATGTTAGATTAAATGCACTGCATGATTCTCATTGAAAAGGTGAAAACAAAATTGAGAAATTACATTGTTAATTAGGAATCATATTTAAGATTGTGAATGTGAATTCTAATTTAACATTGCATATGCTTTCGTTGTCATGAGGTAAATCCTGCATTTTTCTTATTTGCTTTCTTGAGTGTTAAATTAGTGGATTGCGCACCCGCATGATCACCTCACATGTCAGGAAAATGAATTAAAATCAATTTAAACTGCCTGCAAAACATGTTTTTTCAAAATTAAAAGAGAAAAGTACCAAAAAGGGCGTTAGAGAAATCTAGCATAACCAAGTCCCCGTACCCAAAATCTCTGGTTTATATGAGTAAAATAATTCTCCCGTTATTTTGCTTAGATGTCTAATCGACCTACCGCAAATCAATTAATGGCGACTCCTTTTTTTGCGTATTATGATATTTGAATTTAAGTCGCGAGTTGGTATGAGTTTGGGAGAGCTCGAGCTAAGCCTAGGCTTAGCAATCAATTAGCCTAAACTCTAGGTGGTGCACCCGGAATTTTTAGGTCGCGACACTAAGCTACAATTAATATTTTCTCGTTCGTTCTGCCCCTTCGTCGTGCTGCTCCTCCAGCGAACAATGAAGCCCGCCGTCCAACGAACCACGCCGCCACACTTCCGCATCCGCCTCTTCCGCCACCTCCACATTTGCATTCTCCTCCATCTTCAACGGCAACCGGGCTCTTCCTCTCCCAGTCGTCGTCAAAGAATCCATACTTGAAGTCAACGTCCGGGTTGATGCTGGGGATGCGAGGGAGACGGAAGCAGGACCTCGTGGATGCTCCGGGTTGATGCATATTGATGTGGAAGACCAGGGTCTTGTTGAACGAGAGCTCGCGCTCCCCATAGCGGATAGGCATCAAGCTGCAATAGCCACAACCGCCACCGATGCTCTTGACGAATCCAGCCACGGCGAGACGAAACTTGACCACGAGGAGCCGCTTGAACGCCCCGCCTCTCTTCGGCCACAGCAGCGCAAGGCGGACCACGTCCCAAGCTCTGCGGGTGACGCCGAAGTCCCCGCTTGCCATTTTCGGATGCAGAACGTGTTGCAGAGACAGTGAGAACGGCGAATTGCAAGCAAGCAGAAGCCCAACGCCGGAGTCCCTGCTTGCCTTTCCTGCTTTACCCTTCTCTCTCTGTTGGTCGGAGTGAGCTTGAGATGCATAACAATGAAAGCTGCCGACAAGGCCACGGAGAAAGCAATGGCCGATTCCTTCTCGCGTGAAGCGAACCCCATCTTTCTCTTTGTTTTTCTTTCTTTTTTCTTGTTGAACAAACGCACAAAGCTCTCTGCAAAAGCAGTTGTCATCACTGAATTTCAAATAGGCCTTCTGTGCATGTAAATGAATTGCTTAAATCCATTGACCCATTTGTGATCATTCAATGAATCAGGCCTTAGCTGGCGTTAGATATTATAACTCTCATTGCTTCCTTGTTGCTACTCAATTTTAAGATCAAGGTTTTGTGGGGGAACGGTTCTTGCTCTACTCTAGAGAATACTTGCCTTGATACCAGAAGTTGCTGCCTATTATGGTATCAAAGATTCTTGGATTGTGTTTTGCTATAATGATTTACAATATACTTCTATTTGGCCAGAAAATATCAATTTGATTATTGTATCTTGGTAGACTGAAGTTGCTTTTCTTAGATTGATGTGCGAACTCCGAGCAATATGAAAATACCGACTAGCATGGTTCGAACAAAATGATGGTGTTGCCCACGGTGATGTTCTTTGCTTGTCCATAATGGTGCCTTCATTCTTTTAGGTCGATAATGCCGTGAGAATAACTGAACAAGCCCCGCAAGCTCATCACTAGAGACAACAAAATGGCAAACAATGCGATAATAGATGAAACAAAAACAAAGCATATTGAAAGGGCAACTATATATGCCAAATTCTAAAAGGTTGGTAAGTTGACTAACAATGTTGGTAAATTATAAGAGAAGTCGGTAAGTTCAAAGCGAACAAATGAACATCAAGCTAGAAAAGTTTTTAGAAAAGTTAAGTTGGTAAGTTAGACAAACAATGTTGATAAATTATAAACGGGTTCAACAAGTGACAAAAGTTTTTAAAAAATATACCAACACGGAAGAGCATTCTATACTTTGTGTACCATAAAGCTAGAAATCAGCAAAAAGTAAACAAACAGCATCGACAAATTGCAACATTATTAATGATGATTGTTTCAAAAAACAGCACATTTCTTCAAACTTAGGGACTTAGCTACACGCTTTCTCTTCCAGATCCAAAGGACTTAACAATTCCTAGTTTTATTTTTTCATCAAGATCCCCATGATCGAGTTCAGACCTCGGTTACAGACGAGAAAGGAAGAATGCAGAGAGCCGAACAGTGCTCCATGAAATAGAAGGAAGTCTAGGTCGACGATTTCCCGTCTCTCGGGGGCTTGTCTGCATACCTCCACGAGTAACGAGAGAACCCTTCTTGAATGCTGCCACCGATGACCTCATCGATCAGCATAGCATCTGCTATCTCTCTCACATCATCCTCTGCACGATGGGTTCACTTCACACGAGAAGGAATAGGCCATTGCTTTCTCCGTGGCCTTGTTGGCAACTTTCATTGTTATGCATCTCAAGCTCGCTCCGACCAACAAAGAGAGAAGGGTAAAGCAGGAAAGGCAAGCGGGGACTCCGGCATTGGGCTTCCGCTCGCTTGCGATTCGCCGTCCTCACCATCTCTGTAACACGTTCTACATCCGAAAATGGCAAGCGGGGACTCCAGCGTCACTCGCAGAGCTTGGGACGTGGTCCGCCTTGCGCTGCTGTGGCCGAAGAGAGGTGGGGCGTTCAGGCGGCTCCTCACAGTCAAGTTCCGTCTCGCCGTGGCTGGATTCGTCAAGAGCATCAATGGCAGTTGCAGCTACCGCAGCTCGATGCCTCTCCGCTACGGGGAGCGTGAGCTCTCGTTCGACAAGACCCTAGTCTTCCACGTCAAGATGCATCGACCCGGAGCATCCACGAGGTCCCGCTTCCGTCTCCCTCGCATCCCCTGCATTAGCCGGACGTTGACTTCGAGTATGAATTCTTCGACGACGACTAGGAGAGGAAGAGCCCGGTTGCCATTGAAGACGGAGGAGAATCCAAAATGTGGAGGTGGCGGAAGAGGCGGATGCGGAAGTGCGGCGGCGTGGTTCGTCGGATGGTGGGCTCCGTTGTTCGCCGGAGGAGCAGCGTGACGAAGGGGCAGAACGAACGAGAAAATATTAGTTGTAGCTTAGATGAAGCGGCGATCGACGAGGCGGATGCGGAAGCGACGGCAATGGCGTGATTCGTCGAATGGCGGCTCCGTCGTCCAATCGGAGAAGAAGCGAAGGGCAGAGTAATCGAGCGAGAGTCGAACGAAAAAATGGAGAGAGAGAGTCCAACACTTCCATTCAAATTAATTGTGAGAGAGAAGGATCTGTTGTGGGGCCCAGCTAATATTTTCTTGGGAGGAGAGAGAGAGAGAGCTCTGAATTTTTCAGATTTGACCCATAGGGAAACGTTTCTAGTGGGCCATGCTCGTCCAATATTTAAAGAAGGGCGTCTGACTCTAGTGTGACTGTCAGGCGACACATGTTGCCTGGTGAATGGGACTCGGAGGAAGCCACGCTGAAGTCAAAGCTGCAGTTAATATTTTCTCCACAATGACAATCAAAGTCTCATAGGCATGATTAATACAGCTACAGCTATAGAGGATATTCTATGCTGACGTTGGCGGCGTCACATCAAAACGATGACGTCATCATCTGCTTTGGTCGACGATTTGGTGAGAATGAGAAAAGTACGAATTTGTTTCTCTTGCATCCTTTTCAAATCAACAAGGCGGAACTGCCTCGGGACTAATTCCAGTTTGGCGGAGGTAAGGCTGGTGACGTAATCGCTCTCTTCCTTTCTAGATGGAAACGTGTACATGAGAAATTAGAAAAAAAAAAGGATGATCTTTCAGATTGTAAGGGACGTCCTAAACACGAAGTTAGAAGCGTTCGAAAACGAACTTGTGCATTTCTTGCATAATGCTTAGCTTGTTGATGTGATAACAGGAATCCCCGAGCAATTTAAAAGGGGCAGGCGAGCTCCATCGTGATGAGCTCGAGTCATAGATGTTTGCAACTATGCCACGTGTACATTATATATCAGGTCGGCATTTATATACTGACCACATGGGAAGAGAGGTATTTATATATATTTTTTTTTTTTGTTTTTCGATCATATATTTTCTTTATAAATACAAAATTTGCTGTGTGTCCACCAAGCAACATTTGCAGTGCTGCAAAACATGGCTCCAGCTGCCGCAAAGCTCTTGCTCACCGACCTCGCGTCCGGCATCGACCGCGTGCCCGACAATTACATCCGGTCCGAGGCTGACCGGCCGAACCTCACTGAGGTCGAGGCCTCAGATGTCTCCTCCATCCCTCTCGTAGATCTCCAAGGCCTCTCTGGTCCCAACCGTGAGGATATCATAAGACGGATTGGTCAAGCATGTCAACAAGATGGTTTCTTTCAGGTGCGACATTTGTATATTACTCTGTGCGTCGGCTTAAATATGCTAAGTAAGCAAAAGGGTGTCACATAAGACTTGATACCTGATCATCCCAAGATGAGTTTTTGCTCTGTCTCATGTGATTCTGCGCAACATTTTCTTTGGCAGATCAAGAACCACGGGATACCGGAAGAGAAGGTGCAGGCCATCATGAACATAGCCAGGGAATTTTTCCAGTTGCCAGAGAGCGAGAGGCTGAAGAATTACTCCGATGACCCAACGAAATCGACCGGGCTTTCGACTAGCTTTAATCTCAAGACCGAGAAGGTGTCTAACTGGGGGGACTTCTTGAGACTCCATTGCTACCCCCTTGAAGAGTACATGCACGAGTGGCCGACCAATCCTCCATCATTCAGGTAAAAAACAAAGCTTATTCTCATCATGTGATTTGTTTATTTTGACTCAAATGTTCAACATTTAGTGATGTCTTCTTGTAATATATCTTCTCGATTGGGATGCTTAGTGGTTAGAGAATGAGCTTGTACGCCTTTATAAGATGCCCAATGAGTTTGTTTTTTTTTCTATTATCACACGTAAGCAAATTTCTATTAGGATAAAATCTTATTTGATCCAAAAGGTTTCTATTTCATAGGCCGAAGATAATTACCATATGAGATGGGGCTTCCTTCTAAATAGAAAAAAGGGAAATATGTAGACGCACATGATCTTTGTAATATTCAACCGTTGAAGATTCATGCTGATCATGAGGATTTCACAAGCTTTCTCCTGTGAAGTCTGGAAAGTTAAAAGCTTGCTCGCTGTAGTTTCTAAAGTCTGACATTTGCCAAACAAAAAGAGAGCGACATCAATATCTCTCAACAGAAAAAATGTAGGACCCAAGAAAATAAGAGGTGGAGCACACCCTTGACCAACAGACAATACTGATTCAAACGAGGCGTCGGCCGATCAGAATTAAGAAAAAGAGAGTGGTACTTTCGACTGATTTATTATGACTACCATGTCGTGGAAGTACGAAACAGCCCGCCTAAAAGTTCCCGATCTGAACTTCAAGTGTCTTGACTGATATTGAAGGGTTTGGATTCGGGAAACAGGATTCCCAAAACGGTCGTTTCGTCACAAAAACGAACCCAAAAAGGAGAAACGCAGCGGAAGGAGATTTCAACACCCAATCACGAATCACCGATCAAAAGTGCATCACAGGGACGAACGCACCTTATTTCCACAGACTAAACACCCGGCGTTGCAATTCGAGGAAGGGAGCGGTCACTGTTCTTCAAAGGGGAGAAAACGTCGTTGGTGAAAAACGGAGGGAGATACGAACACGTCCAGGAAAAAACAAAAAGTCGTCACATTTCACCCTTTTTTCTTTTCCTTTTTATACTACTCTCTTCCATGGGCCCTAAACCCATGGGCCGAGCCTCTGGGCCCATCAGGCCAAATTAGGCCCAACAGAAAAAAACAAATCAAAATCCATCATCTCCCACTCGCACATGGTGGACCAAAACCAACATGGGCAGACAAGCCTTACTCTGGCTCATCAAAGAAGAATCCATTATATGCATCTCCCACTTGTCATGGTGGGCCGAATGCAGTCCCTTTTCCCTCATTGCAACATTCATACTGATGAATAGTCCGTGCGACCGGCATACTTTGAGAGCTCGTTGCCACACATCTGTTAGGAATATATAGCAGCTCATAATGGGCAACACGCTTTGAGTAGATTTAGTATGCAGTACCCTAGATCGATCGATCACATTTATATCTCTCTTGATCTCCTTTTAACAATGATATATATTGCATTCACAATTATGATTATCCCAAAGACAGTCATAATTGGTCGACCAGTGAATACAAAACTACAATGTGATTCTCCAAATCCGATCTTCCTCTTTCCTTCAAACTCTCAATTTCAGTTTAGCTTGCTTTTCTAGAAATGTCCCATTAGATCGAATCAACTCATGACCATTGGCAACATCCTAAGATAGCAAACACTAAATAGAAATCTTGAGAATAAGTAAGAGTCCTGAGGGGACTAAAATTAAGGAACTCATTTCCCTCAAGAGTCTCACACGGCATAAAAGTTGAGATCGAAACTTTTGCCACTCTTATTAGTCGTCTCATGCATACGTAGTATGAAATACGTATTACGGTATTAACTCCTTTCCCATGGAGCGTATGTCTATTCCTTCAATACCGTACAGATGATAGTTCAGACATACCTAATGTCTAACTTAAGTTCACGTACCTACTCATTCACTTAATTCATCAGAACTCACATCTGGCATCTTAGACAGATAAAGTAAAATATGTGGGTTATTTTACTTTCGGACATAATACTTATCATGTCCTCATCTTAACACTTGTCGCGCCTAACTTTTTCGGATTTTAAACAAACAAACCAACCCGAGCTCTCCCAAGCTAATCGTTAGGCACAACAAAAGTTTATAAAATTGAATTTATCTAACAACCTAAACGATAAACAGGAGTCGCCACTAGCTTGTTCTGGAGGTCAGCTAGAAACCTAATCGAGGGTTGGGAGATTCCCTCGATTCCTACGCAACCAAAGATCTAAGCTCGGGGACCTGGATTACGTTAGTATTTTTACTAACGCCCTTTCGGTACCTAATGGTATGTTGTGTGTTTTATTGTTTCCATGCATCTTTTTAAATTTTCCAGGATCGTCAATCATGTGATCATGCGAGGTGGGTTTGGTTTCATTTCATTCTATCTCTTAAAAAAAAAACAAACAATAAGCATGTCATCACAAGACGGATAGACAAACAACTTAAAGAAAAAGACAAGCTTAAGCATGCAATTCTAGAAGGATGTATCAAAGGAAAAAGCCAATCGAAGCACAATTGAGAAACAGAAATAAGCAATCATGATAAAGCAGAGCATTTAAACATGCAATTCTAAAAAGGATATAAAGGAAAGCATGGTAAAGGAAAAGTAAAAGACCCGCAACTCGTCGGGTTTTATACAACCTCAAGAACCCGAAACATGTATCGGAAAAATAAAGAAAAAAAAAGAAGGTTACATTTAATACGGTCGGAATGGACATCGACCCTCGTCGTCTTCATATTCAATGCTTTCAAAATCCTAGTCTAAAGCTATACTAAGAAATTGAAAATTCAATGCATAAGGATAAGAGATATACCACTTAAGCATAGTAATCTACCTAAAAGGACAAAGCAACAAAATATCATAGAACATGGTGAAATAATGTGTAATTGGAAAGAAACCTATGAGCAATTTGTTCCAAGCAAATTACACAACATCGACAATATTATGGGAAAGCATAATGGGAACAAGAGCAGCAGAATTCATGTGAGACAAAATCATTGAGAAAATGATAGGTAAAAGTGAACATATTCAACTTGCTCATAACGCGGTAAGTATACTAATTCAGAAGAGAACAACATATCTTTGAATGAATATTGTGCAAGCTGACGATAACAACTAAAATAAACCACCAAGTATTTATACGTGCTTTGACTACATGACACAAATGATACCTAGCCAACCATGATACATGCACCTGAAACATCTTAAACTCAAAAATAATCCAGAGACTTCTCAATTTAGAGAACAATTCAGTCATGTTAGTCCAATAAGAAGCAGATTACAGGTTGCCAAAGACATGAAAAGAACAGCATTACTTTAAGAATTCGCAACCTTAATGAAATCTCGGAATAAAGGACTAAGCATTTTTATAAACGTATAACAGGCATCTCATAGAACCAGAACTTCTTGTGAATTCATTCCATTTGGTCAGCATCCTCCAGATGACAACTAGATTCAATTAACACACCAATGCAGCCACAGAACTTTATTCATGGCATTTTCTAATGAGGTGAGATCAGAAGGCAACTCATGCTAAGATTTATAGAGCCTCTTAATAGCAACTTCACATGTTTTACAATAGAAAGCCAGCGAACAATGATTTCGATTTAACAAGAACAAGCTCTCTAACTCAAGTGGTCGCGCAAAGCCTTCAAGCACACATACCTCTAAATTACTCGGAGAACTGATTCATATGAACTAATATGCAACAAAAAAAAAAAAAAGTTAGCCAACGTATAATAGGAACGAAAATCGCATACACAAGTATAGACTTCATTCAGACAATTACTCAAACAACTAGCAAGCAGTCCGAGTGCAAATCTTATTAAGCAAAACTACACCCAAAGCATCATGTAAAATTTGCAACACGTATGCAATCATTGTAGTTGCCTCGAACGAAGTTCAGCTTTTATGCAATTAAATTGGCAAGTTTAATGTCTATTTCGAAAGAAACAGAACGTACACTTTACCTCTTCAAAGCAACCATAAATACCAGTTGGAATTGAACCGAGGCTTCCAAACTTGGTATAGGTTCGGATCTCTATGCTTCGAGCTCCAAAAGACCGCGATTCACGACGTGCGCGTCAAATCCAACCAACAGTGAAGGGCAGAGCAAGAGAGAACGTTCGAGTTAGAGACTGAACGAACGAGAGGAAGAAAACAGGAGCTGAAACCTTAACAAATCAAGAAAAAAGGGAAAGAGAGCTCACCGCTCTAGTGATCTCAAACTCCACGGTCGGCGTCGATCATCTTCCATTAGCGGCGCTTGGAGCGCCGGTCCCGCCTAATCCCACGTGCTCCACCTCCGTCTGCCGTCGCTTGTACTCCGCCACGACGCACGCCACGTGGAATAGGCACGATCTTCGCTGATTTCGTCGTCTTTGGTGTCGCCGTTGCCCTTTTCCAGCTTCCCTCTCTAATAAAAATTCATCAATATCCATCCACTGCTCCTCATCGACATGCTTCTCTGGACGGGGAGGAATGATCGAGAGAGACCGACCAAAAGGGGGCCGATCTAGGGTTTTTGTGTAATTTTTGGAGAGATTCAACGATTTAGGGTTTTCGGGGGAGGAGAAAGGGGATCGACGGAGATCCAGAGAGAGAGAAGAGAGAGAGCCGGCGGCCGATCGAAAATCCGAGAGAGGAGGGAGATTGGAGGTCCAGCGGGTCGTCTTCGTGGAGGCAGGAGTGAGCTTCGAGCCACTCGAGCTCGTCCGGGAGAAGAATGTCCAGGTCCACGTCCGTCGGTGGTTCCGCCGCGGCGATGTTCGGCGGTGTGCGGCGGTGTAGCTCGGGGGCGGTCGCTGCTGCGGCGGCGGCGGCGGATGTGGAGGAGGAGGAGGCCGGGATTGAGCCGAGAGATGGAGATAGAGAGAGAAAGAGGAAAGAGAGGTCGAGCGGGGAGAGCCCCGCGTGTTCGGGGGGGGGCGTTCGAGCCGGGGGGCGCCGAGAGAGAGAGGGGGGGGCTTGAAACCCTAGGCCCCTTTCCCTTTTATATTTTTCTCCCTTTTTTATTTTTTTTCGCTTTTCTTTTTATTTTCGATTTTCTCTCTTTTTTTCGGTTTTTCTTTCTTTTCTCATTTTCCGATTTTTCATCATTTTTTTTTTTTATCTTAATTTTCAATTTCGTTTCATTTTCATTTTCATTTTTTTATTCAATTCAAACAATTTTTTTTTTATTTTAGGTGTCCACAACACTTAGTTAAGGCGACATATATATTTTAAGCCCGAGCTCTCAATTATCACCTAGATAATAAGCTTAAAAACCGTCTCATCTTTATTTATCACACAGTAAATAGAGGCGATTACCCGTGTGAGTGGGCTAATCTCTTATCTGTCCGACATACTTTCTCAACTCAATATAATGCACTGAGCATTAAGATGCATAAAGATCAAACAAAGATTCATAGGCATTAATGATGAAAAACACAATTTCATAAATGTGAACAACTCAGGAAATTAAAATATCCAGTACATTAGACTCTACGCAATCCTAGAGATTTCTCATGACCACAAAAACACATCTCTAGGTGTTGGCTTTGTCATAGGATCTGCAACCATTCTATGCGTAAATATGTACTTGTAAGTTCATATCCTTTCGTGCAACTATATCTTTGACAAAGTTATACTTGGTATCTATATGTTTGGTCTTGCCATGATACTTTGGATCTTTGGTGTGCGCTATAGCTGCTTGGCTATCACAATTAACCAATAATGGATTTGCAGCTTTCTCAATAACACCTAAATGATCCAAAAAAAATCTCTTAAGCCAAACTGCTTCTTGTACCACTGCTGATAATGCCACAAACTTAGCTTCCATCGTGGACAAGGCTATACACGTTTGTTTCTTGCCGCACCAATACATGGTGCCATTATTCAGAAACAAAAACAAAAAAAAGAGGTAGATTTCCTTTCATCTAAATCTCCTCCTCAACTTGTGTCTAAATAGCCTTCGAGTCGCAGATCCTTTCCTTGATATCTCAGTATATAATCAGCAGCTCCCTTTAGATACCTCAGTATTCTCTTAACGGCTTTCCAATGTGCTCGACCTGGATTGGATTGGTATCTACTCATCATTCCAACTGCAAAGCATATGTCAAGTCTTGTACACAACATAGCGTACATCAAGCTCCCAACAGCACTAGCATAAGGAACATGCTTGATTTGTTCCTTCTCTTGTGGAGTCCTTGGACACAGTCTATGGCTCAATCCTTCACCTTTTGCAATAGGAG
The DNA here is from genome assembly GCA_014182555.1 of Eucalyptus erythrocorys. Classification (NCBI taxonomy): domain Eukaryota; kingdom Viridiplantae; phylum Streptophyta; class Magnoliopsida; order Myrtales; family Myrtaceae; genus Eucalyptus; species Eucalyptus erythrocorys. Next base: position 35,006,978 of record CM024600.1, on the reverse strand, counting down.
TGTCTATGGGTTTACAATCTTGCATACGAAATCGTTCAAGAACTTTACTTATATATGTTTCTTGCGAAAGAGATAATGATCTCTTTGAACGATCTCTTGAAGTCTTAACTCCAAGTATGTATGCAGCCTCACCCATATCTTTCATCTCATAATTGGAAGATAACCAACTTTTGATGGTATTAACTAACTCCATATTACTTCCGGCAATTAGTATATCATCAACATATAATGATATGATCACTAATTGATCTTTGGATCTTTTGATATATACACAATGATCCTCATCAATCATTGTAAAATTATATGCCATCATAGTATTATGAAAACGTATATACCATTGTCTTGACGACTGCTTAAGGCCATATATCGATTTCAAAAGTCGACATACCTTTCCTTCTTGGCCTTTCGTAATGAAACCAACAGGTTGTTCAATATATATTTCCTCATCTAAGTCTCCATTGAGAAAAGCAGTCTTTACATCCATTTGATGTAATTCAAGATCCATACTTGCCACTATTGCCGAATAATGCGAATTGAGGTGAATCTCACAACGGGGAAAATGTTTCCTCATAATCAATTCCTTCCTGTTGATTATAGCCTTTCGCCACAAGGCGAGCTTTATATCTTTCTATCGAGCCATCAGCTTTACGCTTTATTTTGAGAACCCACTTGTTCCCAACAGCTTTGCGTCCCTTTGGAAGGTCAACCAGTTCCCAAACATGGTTTGACTTCATTGACTCCATTTCCTCTCCCATTGCATCCATCCATTTTTCTTTACTAGGGCAACCTAGAGCCTCATGTATATTTCTTGGCTCATCCTCATTTTGTGGGGCAATCATAAAAGTTTCCCCTTCAATGTCAAAACGTCAACGGGGAATACTTTTGCGACTTGTTCTCCGTATAGGAGATAGTACACTTAGCACATCATTTCCCATTATGCTCCCACTAGGATCAGATAATGATGATGTCGTATCATCATGTGGTTGTAATTGAGAATTAGTTGTATGCAATTCATCACTTCTCACATTACTCCCACTTGGACGAACTCCACTAATATCATAATCTTGATCCATGGTTTCAAATAGGGAGTAATCTTCACCTATTTCGCCCTTCTTAGGAAACTCATCCTCTAAGAATGTGACATCTCGTGATTCAAATTTAGTTACACTCCCACTTTCCTGCTCACCTATGAACACATATCCTTTTGAGTGTTCAGAGTATCTTATGAAAATACTCTTCTTTCCTCTGGGACCTAATTTCCCAAATTTGTGAGAGGGCTCATGGGTATAGGCAGCACAACCTCATGGCTTAAGAAAACCTAAGTCCGGTTTTCTACCTGTCCATAACTCATATGGAGTGGAAGTAACTGATTTGGAAGGCACCCGGTTAAGCATATAGGCAGCAGTTAACCAGGCATCACTACAAAAAGTGATAGGTAGGTTAGCATGCGCCATCATGGACCTAACCATTTCCAGTAGGGTTCTGTTTCTTCTCTCTTCAATGCCATTTTGTTGAGGAGTATATAGAATAGACAAATGTCTTTCTATTCCTTTTTCATCACATAATTTTTTGAACTCATCAGATAAATATTCTCGACCTCGATCAGATCTTAATGCTTTTATTTCCTATCTAATTGATTCTCTACCAAGGCCATAAACCTTTTGAAACAACTTAATACTTCAGATTTATGAGAAATCATATAGACATATCCGAATCGAGTATAATCATCTATAAAAGTGATGAAATAAACAGCCCCATGCCTTCCTCTCACATTCATTGGACCACAGATGTCAGAATGGATTAAATGCTGAGTAAATTCAGCTCTTTTACCTTTTCCAAATGGTTTCCTTGTTGTTTTCCCTGCTAGGCAATGCTCACATATGGGCAAATCGACTCTTTCAATATTGCCCAACAAGCCCTCTTTGGCTAGTCTATTCATTCGTTGTTGGCCACTATGACCAAGTTTAGCATGCCACACATTCACATCATTGTCATATGAATTAGGAGACGTGATAAGGGAATAACAAACATTTGCATTAACATAGTCAATGTCTTAAACAATAAAACCATCCAAAAAATAGCCACGACCATAGAAATTTGTTTCCAAAAACAAATCCACATCTCTATTATGGAAGTTCATATTAAAACGTAGTTTGACCAACACTAAAACAGACACTAGATTCCGACAAATCTCCGGAGCATACATTACATCATGTAGGATCAAAGTGCGTCCACCACGCATGTTCAGTTGGCAGGTGCCAATTCCTTTTACATTAGCTCTGGAGTCGTTTCCCACATAGATCCACTTAGTTCCAGTTGGTATTCGTCGGAATTCCACAAAGGATCCTCTATCCTTTGCTACATGGTCTGTTGCTCCCGAATCTACATCCACAAAGGATTGGATTCAGCCAACAATACAGAACTTGACACATAAGCAAAGTTCTCAAATGTACAAGAGGTGTTTACCTTTTTCGGCTCACGACAGTTGCGAGCATAGTGACCCTTCTTGTCACAATTGTAACACCTTACCCTTGACTTTTTCTTCACTTGAGGACGTTTTCCTCTCTTGTGTTGGTTAACTCTTGGTTTCTTGCAAGGAGGACTTGATCCTTTGCATGACCACATATTGAACGAATCAATACGCTTGCGCTTAAAGCTCAAAGCCCTTTCTGAGCTAGAACCAGCATTGCAAATATCTGCTTTCGGCTCAAATGCCGTTAGGTGGTCCTCCACTAGCTCAAGGTGGCTTACAGCATCCTCAAGATCTTCCATAACATGGTCAAGAGCTTCTAGTGCTTCGGCTTTTCCAGCACATATTGAATCTTCATATTCAATATTTCACAATTGTTGCCGTTCAAATCAGCAATTACTTTCTTACTTGCTGAAACCATTGATCTGAACACATCGACATATGCACGAATAATTAATGCCTATCATTTATGCATCCACTTCGCATAAACCCATCATATTAATGAATAATTTTAAGTAAGGTTTCAAAATCAAAAGGTCACTATGTTTCCAATCATCCTCCAAAAATCCTGACTTGAAACTATCATTAATATAATTGTCTTATGCAAAATAAATTCTATGAAGTTACAAAAACTTCCATGAACTACCCACATCAATTAGCAATAACAGAAAGCATAAAATATCTGACATTTAATAATATGATAACGCTTTCACATAATACAGCATATCCATTACACTAAGTAATATATTTATACAAAGGAAAAATATCAACATGGAAAGAGATATATATATACCCAAAACATCTCAAACTAATTTAAGAAATAAATAGGAAAAGTCCCTGCTAATCTATCAGTCAAAAAATCTAAGAAAAATGAAGGCACATTTGCCAACCATGGAAAAACTTTTGGAGAGCTCTCATGCCATCTCCAAGGCGCATTCATTTTGCGCCACGTAGCACTCATACTAAGGGTTGAAGTTTTGATTAGCTCAATCCTATAGTACTCTTTCACAAAAGCTTCTACCAGCCTCCTATAATCCGGGACCACGTTGACCTCCCATAGCCGATCTAACACTGCTTGCCATTCAGGTGGATGAGTGTTCTTGAAGGTCGACACCTTCTCAAAATCCGGCATGAGATAACCATTCCAGATGATTTCCTGTATCATCTGATTGACCCTGATCACATGTGATACTAAATCACCGTTATGCCACCGATAATTAGCTAACTCGTTATCGGCCTTTTCGGTCTAGCACGTTCTCCGTCCGTTCTCGGGAATGCGGTATCCGTGCATAGCGCATCATAGTTCCCGCAACAAATGCGAGAACATGAAAATGAATCACTCTGTATCCACAAATGAACACAAGGGAAAACACATAATTTTTCATGATTCATGCAACAAATGCGAGAATGGAAATGGATTTCTTATAACCCACATAGGCATAACTGAAAAGAAACACATTCCTTTTTTTTTTTTTTTTTTTTTTGGTCAACAGTCAACGGTCGAGTAACGGTCAACGGTCTCGATCAACGGTCAACGGTCAACGGTCTCGGTCAACGGTCAATGGTCTCGGTCAACGGTCAACGGGTCGGCCGGTCGGGCCAGGTCGGGTCGCCGGTCGGGCCGGTCGCCGGTCGAGCCGGGGGGGCCGGTCGGACCAGTTAGGCCGATCTGGCGAACTGACCGGCACGAGCCCAGCGCGTGCGCGGGCAACCGCCGGCTGACGTCACGGTGACGTCATCCGGCACGTGCCTTGCACGCGCGGGCAGTTGCCGCGCGTGGGTGTGGTTACCACGCACGTGCATCGCACTCGCCTGCGGTTTCAACCGCGCGCGCATGCGGCGCACGCGCCTGGGAACCGTCTTGGCGCGTGCATTGCACACACCGACGGAGCCGAACGCATCGGCTGCGCGTGGCGGCGCGTCCGGCGGCTTCCGGCGACGTGCGACCAGTCCAAATTCTCGTCTCAACGAGTACTACAACCCCAAACAATCAGAATTACGAAACGATGTACGGAAAACCAAAAAAATATGGGAAACAGAACCGCGTCGGGGTAAATTTCTCTTAATTTGATCATTAATCATGTTAAACAAAAACAGGCATGTAAAACTCAATTATAAACTCAAATAAAGAAAGGGAAACATGATTGAGATGGCTCTGATACCAATGAAGGGTTTGGATTTGGGAAACAGGATTCTCAAAACGGTCGTTTCGTCACAAAAACAAACCCAAAAAGGAGAAACGCAGCGGAAGGAGATTTCAACACCCAATCATGAATCACCGATCAAAAGTACATCACAGGGACGAACGCACCTTATTTCCACAGACTAAACACCCGGCGTTGCAATTCGAGGAAGGGAGCGGTCACTGTTCTTCAAAGGGGAGAAAACGTCGTTGGTGAAAAACGGAGGGAGATACGTACACGTCCAGGAAAAAACAAAAAGTCGTCACATTTCACCCTTTTTTTCTTTTCCTTTTTATACTACTCTCTTCCATGGGCCCTAAACCCATGGGCCGAGCCTCTGGGCCCATCAAGCCAAATTAGGCCCAACAGAAAAAAAACAAATCAAAATCCATCAGATATAATCAGTAGGCACGCATTAACTACTTTGCTGGTTCAATCTTTTCTATAAGCAGGAAGGAGGTGGGTGAGTATTGCACAAGAGTAAGAGAACTGGTGCTCAAACTGTTGGAAGCCATATCAGAAAGCTTGGGGCTTGAAAGGGAATACATAAGCCAGAACTTGGGCAAGCATGATCAGCACATGGCTATGAACTACTATCCACCATGCCCACAGCTGGAGCTCACTTACGGATTGCCCGGCCACACCAACCCGAATTTGATCACCATTCTTCTTCAGGACGACGTGCCTGGTTTACAAGTCCTTAGAAATGGAAAATGGGTTGTTGTCAATCCCATCCCCAACACCTTCATTGTCAACATGGGAGATCAAATGCAGGTACTTTGGCTACATTCTTTTAAACCATGTCCAAGTATGAGATTCTAAGCTAATGAGGAAGAGAATTTGGTACCACAATTTATTAAAAGTCGAAGCAGCGACTCTTTTAGCTAAGTACAAGAAACAAAATCGGCATAATTATTCTGGCCAACGAAGATTGATTCCATCTTTTTGCACAAGTTCATCAGTTGTTTTCCTAACAAGTCCAAGAACTGGACATGATTGTTGCTTGAATCAGGTCATTAGCAATGAGAAGTACAAGAGCGTCCTTCACGGAGCGGTGGTAAGCGCCGTAACACCGAGAGAATCTCCATCCCAACGTTTTATTGCCCATCCCCAGAAGGCATAATTCGACCTGCTCAGGGCTTGATTGACCACGAACATCCAGCAGTTTACAGGAGCTTCACTTTCGAGGAATATTACCACAAGTTTTTTTACAGAGGACTCAGGACTGAATGTTGTTTGGACATGTTCAAGATACCCTCGGCTTAGGATTTATTTAAGACTTCTGGATGACAATGTATCAGGTCTACAATAAGCATATTAGCATATGTCAATCTGTTTGAGGTTGGGGACATGATATTATCAGGAATAAAGTGATTCTGTGTATAAAAGATCATTTTTTTGGAGTAGCCAAAAAAAAATATCTTAATGATATGTACCGATGATTAATTGATGATAATGCTGTTGGTCTCGATTGCCTTGTTTTATGAATTCTCAGTGTTGGCTTCTTTCTCTGGCACTTTAAGCATCGATTCCCCACCCACGTGCATAGTTGCGTCCTGCTCGGTACTTACCGCCAAGTTTAGTGCGGTTGGCCTTTCTCGTTCCAAAGTACTTGAACCTGTCCATGCTTGCCAATGCTGGGTTTGAATCCGGTGGACATTGCGGACTGAATGTAGTTACACCAAACACTCTGCTTCCAACGAAGTTTGCATTCTTTTCGGGGGCACTCACTTCATCCCAAAGGTAGTAGGAAGAATATAAACACTGGTAGAATGAAATAAAAGTGGGCGGACCCAACATATGGAGGAAGAATGATTAAAACTCAAAAGAGGGCAAAATCCATGGTCTGATGATGTATACTTTGTTTTAAGAACTAACCATCAAAGAATCTTTAACTCGGGGAAGAAGGCAGATAGAACATGTGACATGTGAAGTGACTCAAAAGTTCCATCTTAGAAAGCTCACAGTTTGCCGGTGGTGAGAACAGGATAGATCGTTGCTTGTTTTTCTGTTTGAATTATTAAGTTGATCAGTGGGTGTGGGTTTCTGTTGGTTTTAGTGGCAGCTTCATGTGCGATGAATTAGTACTTGAATGTGGGTGACATTCTCCTAATGCTTGTATATGCTGCTACTACGGATTTTGCTTTTCTAGTTATGTCTCGATTTTGTTTTCTTCTCATGATTTACATTTTTTTTGCTTTCATTTATTTGTGCAGACTGTTCTGGGAAAGTGCTTCGAAAAAGTAGTTGCATTTCTAGGCGCATGGAACACTACATTGAAGTCACTGGTATCTTTAGCGGAGCTATGCTTCACACCCCTCATTGATGTTTCACTACAGATTTCATTCTCGAAGAATGTTCAAGGCTGCGATATCACCAAGTCATATGTTGCAGAAATCGTCTGGCATTTGATACTCCATTTAGTGGAACAGTTTCCCTTTAGATGACTTGGATTCTCCCTTTTTGTTCATCACTAGCGAAGCACTGTCTGTACTTTCATCTGGTATTTGTGCAATCAAAAGTTTGAAGCTTAATCATTGTTGCTGGTTGATGTTCATTGTCATTTGGTCTTCTTCGATGAAACCTCATCGAAGCTAATACTAGAATACGAACTGAAAACACAAAGAAGCAGTGAAACACTGCTTCAGTCAATGCATCTAAGCAATTGGCTAACATTTCTTGGAACCCGTTTTGCCTCATCATCTCTTTCTTTTGAAAGTCATGGAGAAGCAATGCCTTTCATCTTAGGCTGTGTAGTCCTCGAGCAGTTAAAAACTTGAATGAGAACCATCAAGATTTTCCTTCTATTGACATGCATTATGTTAAAACTGATAAAAGCAACAACAAACCAGAAGCTTCTCTTGTATTCGAGAGAGGAAGAGAGTACAAAAAACAGAGCATTAGACTTCATTGAACATCAACAGGAAACTGTCAAGTACAAGGCTTGAAAGAAAATGCAAGAAACTGCACACATACGTGCAAAGCATAACTGCACACAACATGCTAATAACTTCTTAGAAAATAGCAAGGACACTAACTACATAACAAAACAAAGAAAATGAACTTGACTGTAAAATAAAAAAATAAAAATAAAAAACAGAGCAAACACAACCAAAGCTCAACAGCACTGAGACAACTCCAACAAACTCCTCCTTGGATTAGTTGCTGCTGCAAACTCCTATTTTCTCTCTTAACAATTCAAATCTTCCAGCCTGAAGTGGCTTTGTGAACATGTCTGCAAGTTGATCTTCAAATCTACAATGAACCAGCTTAACTTCACCACTTTGTTGCACCTCATGCAGAAAGAAGAATTTAACTTTGAAATGTTTGGTTTTGCCATGAAAAACTGGATTCTATGATATTGCTAGAGCAGCTTGATTATCCACATTGACTTCGATACAACCACTCAAATCCTTCATTATCTTCTTCAACCACAAAGCTTGATTTGCAACTGCAGTAGCAGTTATGAACTCAGCTTCTACAGTAGATTGATCTACAATATCTTGCTTTTTGGAACACTAGGAGAAACAAGCAGAACCAAGACTGAAACAATATCCAGATCTGCTCTTCATGTCATCCACCGAACCAGTCCAGCCACTATTAGAAAATCCTTGCAAATTAAACTTCTGACCCTTCTTAAACTTCACACCAAAAAACACAGTTCCTTTGAGATATCTCAAGACCCTCTTTGTTGCAATCAAATATAGCTGACTAGGACTACTCATAAACCTGGATAAAGCACTCACAGCAAATAGAATATCTGGTCTGGTTGCTGTAAGATACATGAGACACCCAATCATACTTCTATACATAGAAGCATCCACTGCATCTATTCCATCATTCTTCTGCAGCTTCTCTTTAGCAGCCACAGGAGTACTTACACTTCAACAATCTTCCATCTGAAACTTCTTTAAAATTTCCTTCATGTATTTTCTCTGGCAAATAAAGATCTCATATGAATTTTGCTTGACTTCCAGACCTAAGAAATAAGCCATCTTTTCCAAGTCTGACATCTCAAAACCTACAAATAGACCTTGCTTAACATTCTCTATCAATTCTGCATCATTTCCCGTCACTAATAAGTCATCTACATAGAGTGACAGAATTACCACACTGTGAATCACCCTCTTGAAATAAAGAGTGAACTCACTTAAACTTTTTACAAAGCCAAAATCCTGTAAATATCGATCTATCTTCCGATACCAATCTCTTGGAGCCTGCTTCAGTCCATATAGAGCTTTCCTCAGTCTGTATACACTTTCTTCTTGCCCTTTGATACTGAAGCCTTCAGGTTGTTCAACAAAAATTTCCTCCTTAAGCTCTCCATTCATGAATGCAGACTTGACATCTATCTGAAGTATAGGCCACCCCTTCTCTGCTGCAATAGCTAACAGCAGCCTTATTGTATCCAACCTTGCAACTGGAGCAAATGTTTCAGAATAGTCTACTCCCTATATTTGAGCATAGCCTTTCACAACCAGTCTAGCTTTGTGCTTATTGACAAAACCATCAGGATTAAACTTTGTTCTAAACACCCACTTAACCCCAATCACATTCTTATCTAATGGTTTGTCTACAAGCTCCCATGTGTGGTTTTTCTGGATCATTGCAATCTCCTCCTGCATTGCTGCAATCCACCTCTGATCCTCCTTAGCTTCCACAAAGTTAGATGGTTCGAGCACTGCCACATTGCTTCTTTCATAGATTCCAGCAAGTGACCTTCTGCCTCTCACTAGTAGATCATCTATACTGTCTTGCACTCCATCTGTAATTTCATTTACCTTTACATCTGTTGCAGGTTGTTTTTTGAACTGCTGTTGTTCTGCACTCTTTCCTTCCATCCAATTCCACTCATCTTCTTCTAGAAAAATAACATCTCTGCTCACAGTTACTTTCCCTGTCATGGGATGAAAAATCCTGTAAGCTTTTGATTGAAGACTATATCCAATAAATATGCCAAGCTATGCTCTTTTATCCAGTTTGTCCCTCTTAACCTCAAGAACATGAGTGTAACACAAACACCCAAAAATCTTCAAATTCTTCACAGAAGGTTTAACACCATGCCAGACTTCAAAAGGTGTCGATCTCTCTAAGGCCTTTGTGGGCAGTCTATTCAATAGAAACACAGCAGTATTAGCTGCCTCAGCCCAAAACTTCTTAGGTAATTTCTTCTCCTGCATCATACATCTAGCCATTTCCATAATACTTCTGTTCTTCCTCTCACTAACCCCATTCTGTTGAGGTGAATAAGGAGCAGTGAAATGCTGCACAATTCTTGCTTGCTCACAATTCAGTTTAAACTTATGAGCAGTATACTCAGAACCATTATCAGACCTAAGAGTTTTAATTTTCTTCCCACTCTGATTCTCAACTAAGGCTTTAAACTTCACAAACACATTAGCAACTTCATACTTAGCTCGCAAAAAATAAATCCAACTCATCCTAGTCATATCATCAGTGAAAGTAATAAAATACCTGCTACCATTGAGAGAAGATTCAAACATAGGTCCACATAAATCTATGTGAAGCAACTGCAGCTTTTCACATGCCCTCGAGCCTCCTCCTTTGAAAGGAAATCTGGCTTGCTTGCTAAGAAGACAGGTTCTGCACTATGGAAATTCCTCCTCCAAACTTGGCAAATCATCTGCCAAGCAATTCTTCTGCATAAACAGCATACTCCTCCTGTGAACATGCCCAAGTCTTTTATGCCTTAACTCTGCATTTTCTTATTTGCATTTTAAAGCCATTTGTTGCATCTCTTGTAGCTTGAACATGAAACTCTTGTCCCTCATTGGGATTCTTAGCACTTCTTTGCTATTTGCATTATTAATGAGACATTCCTTTCCTTCGAACTTCATTTTATAGCCCTTCTCAACTAATTGACCAACACTTAACAGATTCTGATCAATGTTTGGCACAAAAAGAACATCACTGATCAGATTCACTTCTTGATTTCCTTCAATAGCAACTATACCCTTACCTTGCACTTCGATGTACTGTCCATTGCCTATTCTGACTCTGGACTTAACTGACTTGTTTAGACTCCTAAACAACTTCAAATTGCCAGTCATGTGATTGGTACAGCCACTATTCACTAGCCATCCATCATTTTTAACTGAAGATTTAGAAAATGAAGCTACAAACAAGTGCTCTTCCTTAGTTTCATTTACTGCCACCTGCGCTTCTCCTACTTGCTAGTAAATTTTCTCTTTTCAGATGGCTTCCATGTGACTCAACTTGTGACATCTTCTGCACCTAGCATCAGGCTTTCTCCAACATCTAAAAAATTAATGATTAGTTCCACCACAGTACTGACATGGCTTTTTGTTCTTCTTTCATTTGCTAGACCCACCAGAATTTCCTTCTTTTGGTACAAACTTCAAATCACCGGTATTTCCTCTGAATTGAATCCATTTCTTCCCTTTGCCTCCATCATTTGGCTTCACTCTAGCTTATAGCGCACCCTCTACATGCTCTTCTCTTCTCATCAGTCTTCTGTGCTCCTGTGCCTACAGAGCATTTAACAATTCTGCAATTTTTATATCAACTAAGTCTCTTGTATTTTCCAGAGAAGCTATGGTGGCTTCGAACTTCTCTGGAAGAGACACCAGAATCTTCTGAACACGCCTTTCATCCTTCAAGTCAGTCCCTAAAACTCTGATTTTTTCAGCTATCTCAACCAGCCTATCAGAGTATTCCTTCACTGACTCAGAATCCTTCATCTGCTGTCTCTCAAACTCCCTCAAGAGATTCAGCACCTTCATGCTTCTTATCTTCTCATTTCCCTCGTATTCATCCTTCAAGAAGTCCCATATTGCCTTAGCAGAATCACACCTCATGATCCTTGTGAAAATAGTGGGCGAGACAGCAAAGCATACGGCAAGATTTTGCCTTGGCTTTCCTTGTGATTCTCTCTTTATGGAATTTGATCGATTTAAGGCCAGATTATTTGGAAGTGGAGCAACCTCGTAATCATTCTCCACGGCCTCCCATAGATCGTGACCCTTCAAAAATGCTGTCATCTTAACAGCCTAAGCTTGATAATTTTCCCCAGTAAAAACTGGAGCAGCCATTGTAGAGAATCCACTTGATCCTGCCTCCATCAACCTTTTTCTTCTTCACACTTTGTCTCTTACCCTCACTTCACAGTCCCTTAAGATCCTATAAATGCTCTGATACCACTGTTAAAACTGATAAAAGCAACAACAAACCATAAGCTTCTCTTGTATTCAAGAGAGGAAGAGAGTACAGAAAACAGAGCGTGAGACTTCATTGAACATCAACAGGAAACTGTCGAGTACAAGGCTTAAAAGAAAATGCAAGAAACTGCACACATACATGCAATGCATAACTGCACACAACATGCTAATAACTTCTTAGAAAATAGCAAGGACACTAACTGCATAACAAAACAAAGAAAATGAACTTGACTGAAAAAAAAAAAAAAAAAAAAAAAAAAGAAGAAGAAGAAGAAGCAAACATGACCGAAGCTCAGCAGCACTGAGACAACTCCAACACATCCCCGTTAGCTCTTCAATGTGCACGTTAATAACCTCAAATTCCAAATACATAACGCTTTCCGCTAATCTGCACCTGGCTAGCGATTGGGCCAATTTGTGAGTCAGTATGCCTTAAACGGGAATAATGCACCCGAACTGCGCTTTATAGACATCATCACAAGGCCAGCTCCTTTGCAGCGAGATTGGTCCCCACCTAAATAGTTTCGGAGGATTTCATTTTCTTCTTGTCTAGCTGCATGCAGCTCAATCTTAGGTTGTTCTCTAGTTCTTTGCTATGATCTCTCTAATTCATATAAACCGTTACATTCAGAAGACAGATCATAATCTTCTGCTTGATTGACATGAACATCGGCAGCGTGATTGCTTTGGTGGAAACTCAAGACGTCCATTTGAAAGGGCGTTCAGGGAACTGCCTTTTGAGGTTTTCCGCATTGACGAACCACTGATTTTTGGAAATGCCGGTGTCTTTGGGAGCTCCCATTTCAGGTATTCCTACTATTCCTCTGAAGAAGATGCATTTATTCTGGTAAGTAGACATCTTCCATGGACACATAAACAAAGATTAGTCACCATGTGTGCAGTATAGCCTTGGAAATATACGTCTTTTCATTTGATTTTACATTGTTTGTAGGCTTTTTACCAAACTAATACGACAACTGATGTTTGATGTCTCAATTAGGCGAATCAGATGCTTACTAGGTTGTTTTTTCCTGAAAGTCCGATTCACGTCTAAACTACAATAAAATCCATACCTAAATGACAGTATGCAATGCATCTAGGCAATCGTGAATCTAGAAAGGTGGCCATGTGGTGTACTAGTCAATCAAACACATTCTCTCTCCAATTGCATGAGTTCGAATTTGAATTGAGGTTCTTTGTCAGATTTGTAGACATTTTCTGGCGGAAGGGACTACATTTTCAACTCTTTCCGGCATAACTTTTTGAAAACTAGAAAGGTGGTACTTCAAAAGATGATTGCCCAAGAACATCGGTTGGTCGCCTCTCTAGCTCAAGTAAGTTGGGCCTTGATGTTAGGCTGATTCATTGAAATGAATGCTCCTGGGAAAGCAGAAAATCAGTCGGCCGGAGTTGTGCACTGTCACCTCTGTTCCTCAGCTACATCAGACTCTTTCACCGTTAGAATGAAACCGACTGTGATTACGGATTCGAAAGGTCCCTGTTGCTCTTAGAGATATCTTATGGTAGTTGACGTCACCCATTTCTATGGGGAAAAACTGCAAGCTGTAAGGGAAAAACAAAACGATACATTATCGCCATGTCTAATTGCATATTTCGCTATGATGTTTTAGGTAATAGGTCTTTACATGTTACGGACGTATCACGAACAGGTAAAACTGTAATAGTTATTACAGGACATTTACGCAGCATATCATATGATAGCTATTCCGATCACTGATGGAAACTCTCTCTCTCTCTCTCTCTCTCTCTCTCTCTCTCACATACACACTATCAAGGAGACCTAAGGATGAATGAAGACCCAAGTACACTTCCAGAAGGTCTTACTCTACCTATCCTCTACCCAATTATTGAGCTTCATAGAATTATACAAACCATCTATTCTTTTTAAAGCCTTACCTAACTAATCAATTTCATGATAAGAAAGTGGCTAGCCTCCAATCATGAAAAAGCAAACCCTCCACTTATGCGATCTATTTTTTGCTTTTTTGAATATATCCGGTATAACTCAATACAAGACCGTAGGGAATCAAGATAAGGCTTCCTTCCTCCAATTTCTCGCATAATTAGTCTTTTTGAAATGCTAAGGGATTTCCTTAAGTTTTTGTACCTCATCCGATTAATGATGTTCACATATTTACATGAAAAAAAAATTAATTTAAGGTAAGCATGAGAAGAACAAATTGATTTCCTGCTTCCTCTTGGAACCATGCACACCTACTTCAACATTAATTCCATTTTGGCCAAAGCCGGGTGACTAACCACTTCACTTACGTAATTGGATGACAAGATAACCATGTCTTCGTAAGAGATTGAATGGTAAGCGTCGAATTGGTGAAATTCTGGCACAAATGAGTGTGTGCATATTGTTCACGTTACCTTTTAGATCAGCAAATTCTCATGAGGCCCATTCAATTTTAAGATTTCTGTTGAATTTATGTTTGCCTTAGCTAATTAAAGGAAATAGAAAACACGATTCAAGTAGGTTTTCTATTTTGGATTCAAATCTTTCATATATAAGAAGTGAATCTTCTTTGTGAAGAGCATCCTAGAGACAGTTTCTTCGTGAATTACACCTTGAAGCACTTCAAGATGAACTTTTGTCTGTGACAATCAATCATTTGACATGCCCATAGCTTACATCTCTAGTGTTTGAAATCGTGACAACCTTGTGTTTAGAATTTATAAATTCCTTTGGGAGATTCAAGAAGTATAAGGGTTAAACATTATTGTGAGGTTTTGAATGCAATTGGAAGTTGGGATTATTGAAGTGTTTGAGTGACTCAAGTGTTGTTGTAATCCCCATTATATCGCTTAATTCACAAAGAAATTCGGTGCTTCTCACATTGTGGAGTAGGTCCCATCAATCAAACTACGTAAATTCAGCGTCCGATTTATATTTTTATTCCATATATTTCATTGTTCAATAGCTTGTTTTTCTCAATAACGGGATTGTATTGGATAAGCATACAATCCTTGGTACAGTATTCACTGTAATGTCAAGACCGAGAAGGCGTTTAGCTGGAGGGACCCCTTGAGACTCCACTGCTACATTAGTGGCTTGCCAATCCTCAATCGTTCAGGTCATTGACAAACGTGAAGCTAATTATTCTCATCCTTCGATTTATTTTAATCTCTATCAACTTTTCATAAATGGGTTTGTGCGCACGAAAAACAGGAAGCCTTCTGAGATTGGCCCTAGCGGTCAAGCAATAGTTTCGTGTTTGTTGATAAGGCGAACGATGGTAGGTTCGAGTTTGGCTCGTGTCTCACTCAGACCACTAGGGAAAAATATTAGGTCGAGATATATAGAACGCTAGTGATCTCTGAAGTATTCATGGGTTGAGGACTCTTGTCAAACAAGACAGCGATTCTCTAGCATGACGTTGAAGCCCAATTGAAAGGGATGCAGCTTGGTGGTGTGTTTGTTTTGGGTACAAAATATTTTTCAGAGTTTCAAAGGCACACGGAAATACAAATCCCTCGAAAATGGTAAGATTTTTGGCACAACAAGAGGAGGTTAGCTCATATTATCGTGACTTAATTTTGATTCCTGTATTTTAAAGAATACTATTTTTCCCGCCCATATCGCATCTAACATGTTGAGCCAAGGAAGGGAGATGGGTGGTTCAAGGCATACTATTATAATATTAATGCAAAAACTGATAGGATCTTGCAATTAAATTAACAGTAAATTTGTTAGATAATAATTATATAAGCAAAAACTCAAATCAAAATCCAAAAAATATGATCTTAAGCTCCAATACCAATTGTTGTAAAATTAATGCAGAAAATATCAAACCTTGTAATTATGTTTAGAGCAAATGTAGAAATTAAGAAGTTTAATGGGAAGAACAATTTTGGGTTGTGGAGCATTAAGGTATATGCATTTTTTATAACACAATATTTGGCCATGACATTGGATGGCAAGAATGAGTTGCCTATTTTGATGAGAGAGGCTAATAAGGTCAAGCATAGGGAGTGACGACGCATGAAGAAGAAGAAAGAGCAAAGAGCACTTTTGGCGCACGAAAAAAGATGGAGCTCTTGAACACACAATAATTTGTACTATGAAATTTACATCTAATTAAATAGTTAATTTAAGTATGGGAAACACTTAAATATGTGAATAATTGTAACTCTGAAATTTCGATTATTAATGAATTATTTGTTGCCGACTTTCTTTTAAAGTAAGTACTAACACTCGGATCAAATCACATAAATCTCTTATATATTTATTGTTCAATGTTTATTTTTCTGATGATTTTGCATTAATTTACTCTCGTTTGAAAGAGGCAAACCGAATCTCTCCGATGGCGGAGCTTCCCTCTCCTGAGTAGGAGCCCTAATCTACCTTTTGTGTAGCCATGAGAACCCTAAACCTTCACATGTCAAACCCTAAACACCCACCTTGATATAGTTTTCTCCAATCCCCAAACCTTATCTCTTCTTCATCTAAACCCTAAGTTTCTTTCGAAGGTTACTGTTTCATTCCCCCTTCTTTCGCCCAGGTTTCTCTCCACCGATTACTGGCGGTTTCTTGTGTCTGGGAGATCTCAAGGCTCCTCGGCTGCATCATAGCCTTCTGTCAAATGCGGTGATTCACTCTCCTCATCATCAGTCGTCGGGCTGGGCTTTAGGGCCGCCATCTTCATATTTACTCGACTCTAAGTTCGGATATGGAAGGGGGAGAAGCTGCAGTGGATCGGCTAGCTCAGCTCTGCAACAAAATAGGTAAGCTAATGTATGAGACGGATATGGTTGTACTTGGATGAGGAAATATCGGGGAAAAAGTTCAAGAATGTCGATTCTCCTTAGTGGGAAAGTTACATACGAACCCTAGCGTGAACTATCAAGGACTAGCTACGGCAATGAGGAAAGCCTGGAAAAATGAAAAAGTTGAAGCCAGACCGATAGAAAATGGAATAATATGTTTTACTTTTGGCGCGAAGAGGAAAAACACAAAGTTCTTGAAGGGGGCCCCTGGATTTTCTCTAATCACTTACTGCTTTTGAAAAATTGGGAGCCGGATACACCACCACACTGCTACGAATTTAAAACATGTGCTTTCTGGGTGAGAATTCTTGGTCTCCCTATGGAATGGAACTCTGAAAGGATGATTGCAAAAATAGCTAACTCATTGGGGAGAGTGTTGGAGGTTAAACCTGATGCTAGAGGTCCCGATTTTCAAAAAATAGGGAAAGCTAAAGTGGAGATTGCTGTAGATGATGAATTGAGAGTGGGGCAATTGATGAGCCATGGGGATAAGAAAATATGGCTGGACTTCAAATATGAAAGATTGCCAAATTATTGCTACTCATGTGGGAAATTAGGGCATCTTGCTAGATATTGTCCAGACATACCTTACGATGAAGAGAAATTCCAGAGTGGGGCGGGAGGGTGTTTTGGATGCTGGATGAAGGCAGAAGCGATTGAACGAAGCTATTTCTGGAGAGCATTCTACCAGGAACCTTCCGGGACAGCTACACAAGAAGAGGTAATTCCTGAAACCCCTGAACAACAAAGACAAGTAGAAGCTATGGAGGTGGGTCAGCCCATAACCCCTTTGGTGTTTCAACCAGCTCAGCAAGCAACTAATTATCGCTATACAGAAGATGATTTCAGAAAAAAACTCTGGGAAAAGAATACTCATGCCGACGGGGGCGAGCAACCTCAAGATAGAGAGAACCAGCGAGCTAAATCTACCGACAAAGAAGGCAAAAAAAGAAGAACATTTCACAACCAAAAACCTACTCCTTCAAAAAACCCGAAAGAGTTGCGTGCGAGATGACAAGCTCTCTTGCTCAAAAGCGATTGACGAGTCACAATTCGGAGACTCCGATCCCGATGACAAGAAACGGAAGCGTGGGCTGTGGTGGCTAGCCCTAATAAGCCACCAACTGAAAAATGAGTATTTTGAGCTGGAACTGTCAAGGGTTGGGCACACCCTTGACAGCCGAGAGTTGAGAGCCATCACGGCTCAGTTTAGGCCCGGGTTAGTTTTTCTAATGGAAACAAAAAATAAATCTGAAGTTGTGGAGAGAATGAGACGCAAACTTAACTTTCAGAATTGGTTTGCAGTTGATCCAGTGGGCACGGCAGGTGGTTTGGCACTTATGTGGGATGATAGCTTACTCCTGACAATTGATTCAGCGAATGAATATTTCATCAACTTGACATATGAAGAGGGGTTAGTCGAAAAAATGCGGATAACATTTGTACATGCCCCGTATACATATTCTCGAGGTTGAGGTTGTGGGAAAGCTTAAGGGAGATCAGTTTCAATAATTCTCTGCCTTGGGTGTGTTTAGGTGACTTTAACGAAGTAATGTATCATTGGGAAAAAGTAGGGGGGAGGATGGCCGAAAATTTCAGGATGACGGCGTTTCGGGATTGCTTAAATGCATGCTCTTTAATGGATATTGACAGTAAAGGATGTGCGTACACATGGTCTAATAACAGGACTGGTTCAGAACATGTAAAAGAAAGGCTGGATAGAGTAGTAAGTACCATTGAATGGCGCTTGATGTATCCAGAAGCAGAAGTATTCGCTCTTCCAGCTGTGGGATCAGACCATAGTTCCATTATCCTGTCACTGCAATGGACTCAACAAAGGAGAAAACAACGATTCAGATTTGAGGCATTCTGGTTGGAGAATGAGGAGTGTAAGGATGTAGTGGTAAACTCATGGGCAGCTCGGAACCAGCAACAAACCAGATTAACGGACGAAATCCAGGCTGTTCAAGAGGGGCTATCTAAGTGGAGCAAACAGAAATTTATGAATGGAAAGCGGCGTATAATTTTATTAAAACAGAACTGGAAGAATTAACCAACAACAGTCTTTGTAGGCTTCAATACTGAACCGAGTTCGTTATTTGAGGAGTGAAATTGATGAAGTCGGAAGGCGAGAGGAAATGTACCGGGGGTTACGATCACGGATTAATTGGCTCAAATGGGGAGATCGAAACACTAAATACTTTCATGCAACAACTATACAAAGAAGGCGAGAGGAATAGAATTTCTATGCTGCAAATCTCGATAATACATGGCTGGCTGAACAGAACAGGTTGAAAGCACATACCGTACAATTTTTCAGGGAGTTATTCAAGTCAAGCGGTCCAAGAAATTTCCAACCAGTGATTGACCAGCTTCATGAAAAAGTAACAGCAGAAATGAACAATTCATTAATGGCCGAAGTCACTATGAAGGAAGTAACGAATGCGGCATTTCAACTAGGGTCTACAAAAGCCCCTGGCCCCGACGGACTCAACGGCCTTTTTATCAACATCACTGGGAAGAAGTAAAAAGCGATATATTTCAGGAGGTGAGGGATTTCATGAACACTACACACTTCGCACCAGCATTAAACAAAACACATATTTCTCTCATTCCGAAAGTCCCACATCCTGAGAGATTAGATCAGTATCGTCCCATTAGCCTATGCAATTTTGGCTACAAGATAATATCAAAGGTGCTAGCAAACAGGCTAAAACCATTCTTACCAGATATTATAGCCCCAGAACAGAGCGCTTTTGTAGGCGGGAGGCAAATCCAGGGATAATATTTTCATAGTCCAGAAGTACTACACCAACTAAGAATCAGGAACAGGAGGAGAAATTTCAATGCGGTACTGAAACTGGACATGAAGAAGGCCTACGACCGAATTGAATGGGATTTTTTGGAGGCCTGTCTTTTAAAAACTGGGTTTGCTGAGAAATGGGTGAAATGGGTGATGTATTGTGTTACTACGACTTCGTTCGATACTTTTTAATGGCGAACCACTTCGGAGTTTCAACCTTCAAGAGGTCTAAGACAAGGGGATCCCTTATCTCCCTATCTCTTTATATTAGTTGCCAATGTGTTATCCTCCCTAATGCAGCAAGCGATTGAACATGGTACTATTAACGGCATAAAGCTAAACAGAAACTGCCCTACTCTGTCTCACTTACTGTTTGCTGACGACTCCATCTTCTTTTTGAAAGGCTCGATCCTTGAGTGTCAGAACTTGGCATTGGTTTTGAATCAGTACTGCCTAGCTGCTGGACAGGAGATAAATTTGAATAAATCTGGGATATTTTTCAGTAAGGGATGCCCTCAATCATTAAAAGATAATATGGCAAGGGAATTGAGGGTCCCTATTATTGAAAAAACCGGTAAATACCTGGGGATCCCATCGGATTGGGGTGAATCAAAGAAAACATGTTCGCCCGGGTACTAGGCCGCATATCTTCGAAGCTAGAAAGCTGGAAGGAGAAACTCTTATCCAAGGCCGGCAAAGAAGTCCTGCTGAAAACGGTAATTCAAGCCCTTCCTCAATTTGCTATGTCAGTATTTCAAATACCAATATCCATATGTAAGAGCATAGAACAGAAAGTTGCTGCATTATGGTGGAAAACCAATGAAAAGAAAGGAGGGATTCACTGGAAGCGATGGGAGTTACTAAAAATGAGGAAGGATCGGGGTGGAATGGGCTTTAGAGATCTTATCTCGTTTAATAAAGCAATGTTAGGGAAGCAGGCTTGGCGACTAGCACAACAACCAGATTCTATTTGGGGCAAACTACTCCAGGGGCTGTACTATCCTAATACGAATCTATGGCATGCAGAAATTGGTATTCGCCCTTCATGGGGTGGGAGAAGCCTGATCCTAGGAAGAGAGTCTATTGCTCCAAAAGTGATGTGGCAAGTAGGGGATGGCTCAAGTATTAAAATAAGGGAAGATAAATGGCTGCAAAGGGGCATAATTGCGGGACCAGTTAATGTGTCGAACCTTGTTTGGTGTCGAAATCATTGATAAAGAGCAAGGGAGATGGGATGAAAGTAAAATAGTAGAGCATTATGATGAACTCATAGCTGAAGAAATTCGACTATCCCGATAAAGCCCCAAACCGAGTTAGACAAGCTTGTTTGGACTGAACGCAGCGAGGGAATTATACGATCAAAAGTGCATATAATTATATTAAAGGGGACAAAGAAGCTATACCAGCGAGATACGGCATCATCCTCCTTTCAGCCCCCTCTCTCTTTGTGGAAGGAAATATGGCACCTACACACTCCACCCAAGATTAAAATATTTATGTGGTCTATGTGTAACAATGCTCTCCCAACAAAAGATAATCTATATGGGAGGAAAATATCACCTGACCCTATGTGCCCGTTATGCAATGTGGAAAGAGAAACAATCGAGCACCTATTTCTTCGTGCCCATGGACAAAACAAATGCTGGGAGTCTCGAACGCACATTAAGATCTCACGTCGAGCCTAACCAGGATTGAAGAATGGTTCTGTCTACTCAAAAAGCAGCAATCACACTCTTTAACTACATCGCTGATTGCAGCAATTATGTGGAATATGTGGAAAGCCAGGAATCAAGCGGTGTTCAGTGGACATCAACCTGAGGCCTTGGCCATTATTGAGGCGGCAAAGGCACTCATAAAGAGCTATAATCGATGGAATACCCAAACGGGTGGGATAAAACAGGGGACAGAAGCTAAACCGGGTCAGGATCATCAAATGCAGGCACTGTCGCCTCAACTTAGTTCCCCTGTATCTTTAGTCTCTGTTCCTGAGATAAGCCGAAGTAGGACATCCCCTGAAGCTCTACTGCTGACTGACCCACGGCATTTAAACAAGGGGAAATCGGTTAGAGAAGAACCGACAGTGCAGGGGAATGTAAAGAGAAGAAATCCACGACCTTTGAATGGGGAGATTCGGTGAATAAAAACGTGGAATTACAAGGGGAAGCGAGAGAACGGTAACAACTGGTGGGGATGGCTATCCTCTGGCGCCGTTTGGGGGAGCTTCGAGGGGGTTGCAGATCTGAAAAGCCAATTAGAAATCCTTCCTCCAAATTGCCTAAACAAGGGGGGAAGGGAGAAAATCAGAGTTGGGGAAGTCTCACAAAGCTGGATCTGATCTCCCCATTCGTGAGAGCCGGCGACGCTGGGTCTAAGCCCGCGTTTAACTTGACAAAAAGCGCAGCTCGCCCTCGACCCAGAGATGGCTCACGAAGATGCTATGAGCACAAGGGTATGAACCCAGATCTAAGAGGAGAAGAAGAAGATGAGCATCACGGATCTGAAAGTCACGAAAGTAGAACTCTCCCGAGATGGATCCCCCCAAAAAAAGGGGTTTTAAAGATCAATATGGACGGCACCTTCTCACCGGCTCGGCGAAGAACTCCGTTGCTGCGTTTGTCGGGATTCGAAGGGAATTTGGTGGGAGGATCGGCTACGGCAATTCGAGCTTCCTCTCCTCTCATGGCGGAAACCCTAGCTTTTTGAAGGCAACCGAGTTTGCCTTTTCTCGAAGACACGAAGATTTGCTTTTTGAGTCAGATAGTTACCAACTCTTCCAAGCTATCACCAGTTCAACTCAAGTGAGCTGGGAAGTACAACCCCTAATCTGCACATGCAAGGAATTGTTAAAGGCCTTCTCAAATGTGAAGATAGTCCATAGCCCAAGAGAGGCCAACAGTGTGGCGGATTGGCTGGCAAAAGCCCACAAGGGTAAGTTTTTACCTCCAAACTGGGTCTCTTTCCCTCCACAAGCGTTATGTGACTTGCTATGTTATGATGCCCAACTTAAGGGCCTCTCGTCTGTTTTAAATTAATGAAATGCCTATATTATCGACCAAAAAAAAAATTATAAGATCCAATTTTTTCCTGCATTAATCTTAAAACACATACTTCGTTTACCGAACAAATGTAATTTAACATGACAACCTATGAAAAATGCCTTGGTAGGCAAATACGAGATCACATCAAGATCAAGATGAAATTGACTCTTCCTTTTATATTTTAACTAATTAAAGCACACGGCTCTTCAATCGGTGATGGGGTCGATTCTTCTATGAAGTTTTTAAGAGTCAAAAGGATTCTCCAAACTGTAATTTTCTAGAGTATGATATTTGTAGAACAAAATGGAGCAACGTGGAGAATCTCTCAACAGCTAAATTATTGGACCCAATTCGACCAAAAAAAGGTATAGGACCCAAGAAATAAAACGGGAAGAGAGCGTACTTTTCACCAACAGACGGTAATTAAAGGATGATGCTAATCGAATCTACCATCAAAATCCAGAAAAATTCACTGGCCCACCCGGGAGAGGAAAGGAAAAGTACACTTTCCAGTGATTGATTTTCACTAACACGTCAGAGTCGGAAAAAGAAACCTACCAAAAGTTGATCTCGATTCTTCCTTTAAAAATTCGAGGTGTGCCGACATAATCTGTCTTTGCTGGTTCAATCTTTTTGGCTAGCAGAGAGTGAGGCGAGTGAGTACTGCAAAAGAGCAAAAGAAAACCGGTGGGCAAGTTCTTGGAGATGGAAAATGGGTTGCTGTCAATCCCATTCCCAGCACTTTCGTTCCAACATAGTAAAAGAAAAGTAAAAGGTTGAGATGGAAGTCGCGCATTTTTTTACTCAAGCTAGAGATCAAATGTGTACATTTAATTGAAGAAAATAACAATACATAATCACAATCGATGGATTGGTTCCATCTGTTTGTCAAATCTTCATACAAGTTCTAGACCATGCTTTAGAGCCGTGGTGAACTGCGACACGGCAAAAATATCCATCCAGAAATTTCATTGCCCATCTCCAAAAACACTTATTAGACCTACTCGGGACTTGATTGATTATGAACGTCCTGCTATGTACAGGACCTTTACACACGAAGATTACTATCACAAATTCTTGGATGGAGGCTTAGCTTTGAGTGTTGCTCAATCATGTCTAAGACACCCTCAGCTTAGCGTTTAATTAAAACTTCCATATGATTCGGAATCCGGTACTGGGTCTAAGATGAAACTGAGAATATGTGTCTATTTCTTTACTAGTTATTATTATTATTATTATTATTATTTTGGTCGAAAAAAGAGTTTCATTCTTAGTCAAAGATTTAATAGATACCCAATTAGAAGGGAGGGAGTTTTAGATTTGGATTTTGACCACCCAATCTGCTACCTCATGTTGGGTCTGCGAGCAATGGGCCAGCCAAAGGCCTTACATTCCTCGATTAACCCATTGTTTGAAAGGATTTTAAGTGAGGGAAGAAAATGGTAGTAAAGAAATAAAGATCAAGAAAATTGAGATAGAAAGATAAAAAATAAAAAATAAAGAAAACAGTTTGTTTTTGTTGTTTGGAATGGGAGGAAAGCGAAGTGTAAACAAATGATTGAGATCTGAAATGTATTGTTTGGAAAGACATGGAAAATAAAGGGAAAAAATGAATTTTATGTGAAGTCACCATTTTTCCCTCAAAGAAGGGTAAATTTGAGAATGTACACATCTATGACAATAAAATAGGTTGTACTCTTCATGTCAAAATCAAAGAAAATTGCTTGGTTTCCAACAAAAATAAGTATGGACACGTAGGTTTACAATTTGAACTCGTTGATGGTAAAAATTTCCAAATTCCTAACCATTGACTCAGATTGGAAAAAATTGAATAAGACAAAATTGAAATTAATCTTGTCAAGTCTTTTTGGTTGGTAGCTATAGATAATCAACAAAAGTGATGAGAAGTTGCTATCAAGCTACAGAAAATTATTTAGTGCTGAGTCAGAATTGTCGATAAATGATACTCAATTCAATTGACAAAAAAATTAAATGACAGAAAATTTAAAGTTGAAGTGAGGATGGATAAATCAATAAAAAAGATAAGTGTCCAAGTCATGGACCCAAAAATTTCCACTCCAATCATAACCCCATTCAATGATAAAGCCAGCACGATCACCGTTATATGGAGCCGAAAATCTAAAAAGCCCCAAATAATAATAATGGTCGAGAAATATAGGCTGTATAATGGGAGGGAAAAGAAGTTACAAGCTGCAGAAGAAACTAGCGACCTGGGGCGAATGACGAGGAGTATTCCATCTACAGATGAACCAAAACATTAGAGTTTCTCATAATATTACTTTCTTGGACTCCCATTTAAAGTGTAATCTACAGATTTATAGACAGCGGCTGACGATGAAATTACTGTCCATCTCGAGATATTTAAGTTTTGATCTCATTTGTCGATATTGGATCAATTTTTATCGCGGCTAAGCATCAAAAGGCGAAACAAAGTGTCCTTCGTCACTCCTGTCGCTTTCCATATTTTCGTCCTCGAAAGTCAATATGGCGAAGATCTGTCGTGGCATCATCGTCGCCTCATCTCGCCATCCCAAGGCCTACGAAAGAAGCTAATGACGGGCAAAAGTCCTCGTTAGTACAGCGCTTGCCCGGGCAATTTATAAGCTGACGTCGGCGACCCCCATGTAAGCATGATCACGTCATCGTCCTTTTTTAAGTCAATGATTAATGGTGAGGATGAGAACGGACGAATGGTTCTCTTGCTTCCCTTTCAAACCACGCCTAACTGCATCGAGAAGCTCATCTTCACTTTGGCTGGCATAGGGCTGGTGACATCTTCACTTACGTAGGCTCATCTCCTGCACTATCAACCTTCTAGTCGTTTGGATGGGGAGTACACGTATCTGCCAGAACGGATCATGTTTTCTCTATAAATGCAGACTCCCACAAGTTGTGTCCAGCAAAAAAAATATATGATTTGCAGTGCTGAGCAGTATGGCTACAGCTGCCACTAAGCTCTTGCTCATCGACCGCGTGCCCGGCATCAGCCGCGTGCCCGACAATTACATCCGGCCCAAGGCTGACCGCCTGAACCTCACTGAGGTCGAAGCCTCAGATGCCTCCACCATCCCACTCATTGATCTTCAAGGCCTTTTTGGTTCCAACCGTGATGATATTATCAGACAGATTGGTCAAGCATGTCAACAAGATGGTTTCTTTCAGGTACAACATGAGAATATTACACTGCGGGTTAGCTAAAAAATGCTATTTAAGCAAAAGGGTATCACTTAAAACTTTATGGACGCGATCATCCCATAATGAGTTTTTGCTGTGTCTCATGTGGTTCTGCTCGATATTTTCTTTGGCAGATCAAGAACCATGGGATACCGGAAGAGGTGGTGCAGGCCATCATGAACATAGCGGGGGAATTTTTCCGTTTGCCGGAGAGTGAGAGGCTGAAGAATTACTCCGATGACCCGTCGAAATCGACCAGGCTTTCGACTAGCTTTAATATCAAGACCGAGAAGGTGTCTAATTGGAGGGACTTCTTGAGACTCCATTGCTACCCTCTTGAAGAATACATGCATGAGTGGCCAACTAATCCTCCATCGTTCAGGTAATAAACAAAGCTTATTCTCATCATGTGATTATTTATTTTTGACTCAAATACTCAACATTAATTAATGTTTTATTTTATTATATATTTTCGATTGGAATGGTTAAGTGGTTTCGGAACGAATTGTGTATCCTTAAAAAATCCACAATGAATTTGATTATCACTATCATCACACGTAAGCAATTTCTATTAGGATCATCCATTCAAATCATGACTCGATCTTATTTGATCCACAAGATTTATGGCCATTTTACAAGCCCGAGATTTTTACCATATCAGGTGAAGCTTCCTTCTAAATAGAAAAATGGGAAATATGTAGACGTGCATGGTGACATTCAAACGATTGAACATTCCTGTTGATCATGAGGATTTCACAAGCTTTCACCAGTGAAGTTTGGAAAATTAAAAGCTTGATCACTGTAATTTCTGAAGTCTGATATTTAACTAAACAAAAAGATTGAAAGATAAGAATCTCTCAAGGGAAGAAATGTAGGACCCAAGAAAATAAGGGGAAGAGCCTATTTTTCACCAACAGACAATACTGATCCACGTGGACTGTCAGCCGCTCAAGAAAAAGAAAGTGGTAATTTCCAGTGATTTATTATGACTACCACGTTGCGGAAGTTAAAAAGAGCATACCCAAAAGTTCTCGATTTTTTTTCGCCAAACTTCAAGTGTCTCGGCTTGCTGGCGCACTTTAACTGCCTTGCCCGTTCAATCTTCTTGACTAGCAGGAAGGAGGTGGGCGAGTATTGTACAAGAGTAAGAGAACTGGCGCTCAAACTGTTGGAAGCCATATCAGAAAGCCTGGGGCTTGAAAGGGAATACATAAGCAAGAACTTGGGCAAGCATGGTCAGCACATGGCTATGAACTACTATCCGCCGTGACCACAGCCCGAGCTCACCTACGGGTTGCCGGGCCACACCGACCAGAACCTAATCACCATTCTACTTCAGGATGACGTGCCCGGGTTACAAGTCCTTAGGGATGGAAAATGGATTGCTGTCAATCCCATGCCCAACACCTTCATTGTCAACATAGGAGATCAAATGCAGGTACTTTGGCTACACTCTTTTGAAACATGTCCAAGGATGAGACTCTAAAGCTAATGAGGAGAATTTGGTACAACATATCATAAAAACAGGAAGGAGCAACTTTTTTTTTTAGCTTAGTGAAAGAAACAAAAATTGCATGATCGTTCTGGCTGATGAAGATTGATTCCATCTTTTTACACAAGTTCATCATTTGTTTTCCCAACAAGTCTTGGAAATGGACATGATTTTTTACTGATTCAGGTCACTAGCAATGACAAGTACAAGAGCATACTTCATAGAGCAGTGGTGAACTGTGACAGGGAGAGAATCTCCATTCCAACCTTTTATTGCCCATCACCGGAAGCCCTAATTGGACCTGCTCAGGGCTTGATTGACCACGAACATCCTGCAGTTTACAGGAGCTTCACTTATGAAGAATATTACCACAAGTTCTGGAACAGAGGACTCAGGACCGAATGTTGCTTGGACATGTTCAAGATACCCTCGGCTTAGAATTTATTCTAAACTTCGGTCTTGCAGTTTTAGCGTTGGTGTGGAGAAAAATCAGGTTGTTCCATATAAATAAATTACCGTGTCAACTCTAAATGTCATCCCCTACCAACCCCACCCCCCTTCCCGGCCTCCTCTCTCTCCCTCTCTGAACCTTTCTTCATCCCTTTCACTTCTAGAGGGGAGGGATTCGACCTAGATCTCTCTCTTCTCCTAGTTTCTTTTCCTTTTATTTTCTTTCGTTTCTTTCCTTACTTTTCCACTCTAGATTTAGATCTGGTAGTTTTGCTCTTTCAATGTTAAATCTAGAGCTTTTCTCTCCAGTCCAATTCTAAATTTTGGAGTTTTAATGAGTAAATACTCCACCTCCCGTTTTAATGGTGTTTACAACAGTTTCGATGTCAAATCTATGCTCATCAACCCAATTTCATTTAGAGTTTTGCCACTTCACATTGGCTTAAGAGCCCATTCTCACAAGTGTCAAATCTGAGTTTTTTCAGCATGTTTATGATGTCTCCATATGGTGATGGTATTAGGAACGCCAAATCTAGCAGCACACCACCAAAAGGGAAAGTCGTAATTATAGATGAAGACCCAGGCACGTACTTATCACTAATGGTGGTGTGTAATTCGGTAATTGGCTGATAATCATTTCGTCTAGATGCAATCCCAAATCTGTTACTGAAAGACAAGTCTCTGATTATCTCTAACAATCATGCTCTAATGAAACGCCTTGATTTATAGTTTTTTGCTTGTTTTAGAGTTCTATGGACTTGCTATGTTACTTTGACTTTTAAGGTTCCCATCCATGTATCATTTTGATAATGAATGGAAATTTCTTATCAGCCCAAAAAATAATAATAATAATAATAATAATAATAATAATAATAATAATAATAATAATAATAATAATAATAATAATAATAATCTCATTGATATCAAATGACTCGGATATACAACCTCTGATTCACAACGCAATTGGCAAGTCAATATTCAATTCTTTTCCTCCTTTATTAACTCGATTTAATGGACATGCAACCTCTATTACTTGATTTTCATCAACGATATCAAAATATATGGAGAAACATAAGTCCAAAAAGTATTTTCATATCATTTTTTTTTTAGAAATGGATCTCCATTTTTAAGTTATTGAATATTTGATTGATTAAATCAACTGGCAAGGAGACATTTTATATCTTCTATGAAAATTTTCATCTCTACATATGTAAAGATGATTAGTTAATGAAATGCGGTTGGTCTCGATTAATGTCACTGCTGTCCTATCTCAGATTTCTCAGTACTCCCAAAATTCCATATTCATGCCAGCAATCTTTGCTTCGGCCAACCCAAAGAACAGATTGATGTTCTCTTTTGACTGATCTTGACCTCGAGAAACCTACCAATTTTGCTGTCATTTAACTGCATCTATTGGTCCAATTTTAGCGTCCAGTCATAAGTTTATATGTATCTGTAAGTCAATCTCCAAGAAAACCGACAAATGAAGGGAGGTAAAAAAAGGGCAGGTAAGGATTTCAAGATAAATGTGCTTTGATCACCAAAATGGCGAACCTAATATTAGCGAGATACCTTGTATTTCACAAGATCAAGCGAATCTCTGAATAACTCATATTATACTACCTAATTACAGCTTATCTTGTATAGATATACATACATCTCAACTGATAAAATTTTAGTGGGATGTAGTGAGCTTACCGAGTGATCTGAAACTAAAGTATCCGTGCAAGGTATAGGACTCTTATGATAGCCCAAAGGAGGTCGCTAGTGAGCTAACCGCCCCTCCCCTTTTTTTTCATGAAAAGAAAAATCTACTTTGACTTTCTAATTCTTTTTTTCGTTTGTCATACATGCATGACTCATAAGTATTTTGTTTGTACATATCAAAAAGTTAGAAAGAAATAAATTTTTATAATAATCTAAGGGCACAAGTGTAGAGAATCAACTTTTTAAGGGACCACGTGACTCTCTGAAAGTCCATCAATCGGTTGAGTTCAACCCTTCAACATGTGCGCGTCGTGTTAATCGAGAGTAGCTTTTCACGCGACCGGTGCTTTCAAATAATTGGCCTCAAGCAGCGGGTCCCTTATCTCTTTAGGAATGGTGTCGGCCACATTCTCTTTCTGCGGTCAGAGAGGCAAGGCACATGTGTTCCTAGCACTTTTGTCCACGCTGAGCTGCAATGTCGACAGCGTCATAATTGAATCATCCAAAGATGCAGCCGAGAAAGGGACCATTTCTCTCCACGCTCCCATCTTTACGGAGTCCGATCGCTTTCCAGTCGATATAGGGCTCATGTCTTGCCCGTCAAGTGCCCTCGTTCTTCTTCCGCTCTTTCGGCCTGTTTTGATCCTCATTTTCAAAGGCGTACCCATGCAGGCGTGCGCTTTTATATACGTTGTGATTAAGCGATTTAGGCACATTTTTTTTAATCTTTCTTCAAAGTGTAGAACTATGCGAAGACACTTATGTTTAAATTTTTCACTGTGGATAATTATACTTTTTTCTGCTATTAAGTGCCCTCCCCCATTCCCCATCCACTACCCACATAATTCTTCTAAATTTAATAAGTAGGGACCATTACGGCATGAAGAAATCGGTACGGGCCTTCTAGAGAATAGTGAGATTCGAGTTTCTGATGTTCAGTCCCTAAGAGTAAAGGGCAGATTATCGACACTTAATTGCCGAGGGTCAATCTCCATCCCAATTTGCTTTAAATGACCCTTGTCTTAATGCTTAATTGGATCTCCGCTAGCAGCAGTGTCAGGGCAACGCATGAGATGTGAAATGAAAACTGTTAGCCCCATGGTTGCCCACGTGGCAACAATTCTGGAGTACCACTAGGGGTGGCGTAGTGCAGGTTGGGCCTGGCCCACCCCTAACCCTAAGCACTAACTCCGCCGCCGGTGTTGGTCTCAACTTTTGGGGCCAGAGGACCGGGCCGACCCACAGGTTCGGTCGATCCCAAGGCCAACCTGACCAACCGATAATTTTTTATTTCATTTTTTGTCTTTCACTTAAAAATTGACTGAGGACCGAATTGGCCCAATGGATTCGCCGATTTCAAGGTCAACTCGGAACTAACTAATAATTTTTTATTTCATTTTTTGTACTCTTCGAAATGGCAAACGAGGATCGTACCGACCAAATAAGTTCGATAATGAGCAAGGTCGGTTAAGAAAGGCAAACGGTGAGGCCTAAGTGAGGTAAGTGTCTAATAGAATGAGCATCGAATATCGAGTAGAGAGTAATAAGCCAAGCGAGCATCGAGCAGCGAGCGGCACAAGTGATCCAAAGCGAGCGAGGCAAGTGTTGAGTGGTGAGCGGAAAATTTTTTTTTTTTTTTTTTTTTTTTTTTTTAGCAAATTGAAGACTAAGAGGACAAATTATACAGAAGAGAACAAATACTAGAGGAGGATGCCATAAGGTGCCTTTTTGGATGCTATGAGGACTCTTCACAAAAACATTTTTCTCCTTCGTAAATTATAACTATTTACGCCGTAAAAGACATTAAAAACCTAAGTTATTAACTAATAATGTAAAATTAATTAAACTCCTCACTAAAGAGTTATTTAATGTTGTTGACATCGTTTATTTTCAGGTTTTCTCTATATAAAAAATTATAAATAATATTTTATATATATAGTCAGGGTTGGTCCGGATTGGACCGACCCAAAACTCTCAAGACCGAAGACCGACCCGCACAGTGCTGGTTCTAGAATTCTAGGACCAAGGACCGACCCAGTCTCCCTGGGAACCGGACCAGGATCGGCAGGGTTGGGCCGGTCCAGGGTCGGTCCAGGGTCGACCCTAGACCGATGCTTACCCCTACCAGACAACCTAGGTGCTCGAGGCTCACTGGGCAACGCAAACAAAAGACCTGAAGGCGAAGCGGATGACCATCGAGTTGTCCATGTGACAAATTGCGACGAACGCTCGGGAGTACCTTCTAGATTTCTGCCCCAAAAAAATAGGGACTTTCTATGTCAACCTGGCCAGCTCGGAGTCTCGGACGAGAGAGAATTGGGCCCGTCGGTCCGGTGAGAAGGGTGGCCGGTGTCAATGATCGACTTACATTACGAGCTTTCACACGGCCTCTCGGCATGAGCAACGCGGTAGGGCAAAAGATGACGAGGATGCAATGCTAGTGGAATTTCAGTACTTGCACGATGAAAATTTTCATAACGAAAGGCTATTACAACTCTCTGCATCTCCCAAGTATACAGTAAGGCTATTACCACTTTCTTGCTACTCAGTCTCTCACAAAGGGGTGCATTGGCATTCAGGAATCACTGCATAAGTTTCACACTGCCGTCTTAACTCATGAGAGAGACGTTTGCCACCCTCGCAGGATGGATCCTTTGCCATTGCTCCTGCATACTTAGCGCGAGAGGATGCAGTGGAAAGGGAATTACGGAGGAATGAATGCGAAATGAGGAACCGAAGGAATACCAACAGAATGAGGCATGGAAATGTATGAGCTAGTGTGCAGAAATTTTGTGCCAATCCAAAATCATTTAACTCTAATGTCGAATATGCACCCCAAAAGGAAAAATGACTAATACGATCTATTCCATTTAGGATGCTCGCTCCGTTGTTAAATATTCTACCTAGCAAGAGGAAAAGAGTCCAGGCTGCAATCGCAATTCGCATCCCAGCCCTGATTCAGCATATGCTAAACATCCACTAGAGATCAATTAACACAGACAATATAAAAGCATGGGTAGCATGCCCAAAAGTTGTGAAAAAGGGCCGTGCACACTGCATTTTATACATGGTGAAAGGTTTCATGTCCACTGGACAATTAAGAGATGAAATTTAACCTAGGTGTTGATCCAACTGGCTTCTCAAAGAAACATAGTGTAGGTGCTCGTCATCTTCGTGATCAAGAAAAGTTAAATCACCAGATCCTTCAAACATCCCCACATATATTCAGTGCATCGATGCCTAACTACAGATGGGTCATCTCACTAGCTCAACATCTACTCACGCTCTATTTGAATAGTGACATGGCTGATGTTATATTCTCTTCTGATGAAGTCAACAACCTTGTTCAGCACCATGTCCGCATTGGCTTCACGCTTTATTTTAACATGGCAAGCCAGCAAGACTTTCCCGACTGTTATTGCCCAGATGTGCAGCTCATGCACTGCAGTCACATCATCCATCTTGCACAGACCCTGTTCCAGCCTTGTGGCATCAATCTCCCTCGGTGTGCTCTCCATGAGAACCTCCAAAATATTCCGAAGCATTCTTATTGTAGTGCCCAGCACAATCACTGAGAATATAAGGGTACATATCAAATCAATGATCTTCCACTCGGGCTTATACCATATGATTGCTCCACCAATCATCACGCCAACACTCTGAATCGAATCTCCTAGCACATGAAGATAAGCACCCTGTACATTAATATTCCACTGCTTCTTCTGTTTTGGCCCACTCTCTTTCTCGTTATTGATATCGCAGCAAGCCTTGACCAATGGCTCTGTAAGATCTGTTTCCTGGCCATGATGATGATCATGCTCATGATGATGTTCCAGAAATTCTTTATCATGATGGTGGTGATGTGCATCAGCTGTGGCTTGGGGTTTTGGATGCCCAGCATGATCCTCATCATTATGTTCATGGCTTCCATGGTCATGACCACCTTCACTATGCTGGTGATCGTGATCATGGCCTTGACCATGACCGTGACCATGTACGTGACCATGGCCGTGACCGTGACCGCCGTGTTCGTGACCGTGACCATGACTGTGACCATGACCGTGGTCGTGACCGTGGCCGTGACCCAGCAAGAGTGCCATGGCAATATTAACCAATAAACCAAAGGCAGAAACAAGAAACATTAGAAAACCCCGAACTTCACCTGTATCATGGATCAGCCTTTCGATGGCTTCATATACGAGAATCCCAGCAAGAAGCCATATCATTTGAATAGACACAAGAGCACCAAGAATCTCAATCCTGAAGAAACCATAGGATTGACGAGGTGTTGCCTCCCATCCTGCAGCCCACAGAGAGAATAAGGATATAGCAAATGCAGCAACGTCTGACAACAGATGAGCTGCATCTGTTAGAATTGCTAGACTGTTCGCTTTGATGCCTCCAACAACCTCTACAGCCATGAATACTATGCAGAGGATAACTGCCACCAAAAGTTTCCTCATAGATGCTGACCGCTCCTTTTCATCTTGAGAACTGGCACTAGAATCTTTAAATCCACAGGGTGCCTCACCACAAATTTTCATCCTGCCTGCGCCTGTTTCTGCTGGCATTTCCCCACAAACTTCAATTATATGTCCACTTTCACCACTCCGAGCTTCCATCTGAAAACAATCCCAGAATGACATGTCAAAGGATTTAATGCAAATGCCAAGTATTTCATATAACATATATACCCACTTTACATTAAAACAAGAGTAATCTAGAAGAATCTCTAGATAAAAAATGCACACGCATGACGAACAGATTAGCATAAGGAAATGTGATGTCAAACGGTTGAACATTAAAATATGCAGCTTGCAGAGTCATTTGATTGTGATGTGCCAAATTATAAGCCCCATGCCACATAGAATCAAAGAAGAAACTTACACTTCAAAGGCTGGATCACTCTATGCTAAAAGCAGAGAATAAAAGAAAGAAAAAGGAAAAAAGTAGCAGACCCTAAAATTCCAGTCTGATACCAAAAAGACAAGTATCTTATGGAAACTTATTATTTCAATTTTCTTTATTTCATATTCCAGTATTTCAATCTGTGAATAGCGCTGAGTCTAATCTTAAAAAGTATCACAATTTAATACCTCAACAATCCTTTTTTGGTAGATGCAAGATTCCCCAAAGACAGATTCCAAAGTACACCTTCATATCCATCAAAAAAAGGAAGCCTCAAATGCCTCTCAATGACCATTTAGAATTCTAGTTACTTCAAATTTCAAACCAAAGCCATTGAACATACCATCATGACCATAAACTAATGCACTTTAATGAGTATCTAAATCTACGTATAGAATTTTCAACACATATGTCAATGGCCCAAACATTGCCTCCTATCTGAATTACTCACCTTTTGACTGATATACAAACCCAACTGGAAAGCATATTAATTTCCAGATAACTGGGACAATTCTGCATGTGGTCTCTAAAGCATATACCATAATGCAGCAAGATCCTCATCTAGTTGTCCATTCTTTGGAAGCATGACATGTAAATTCCTAATTGATGCTAGTGATGCAACTACTGTTGGCCAAACCACAGCCTGCAACTATTAATGTAATGATGAAACTAGCTTGAGGAACAGTATTCACTGATACCAAATTATTATTATCTTTCTTTTTGCTAACCTGATTACCATGATGCAAAAATTAGTAGCAGTCCCTCAAATTAACTGGCGAGTGCGCAACTGAATGAAAAGTAAACAGGAATTTTATTCAAACCAAAAATTGTTAAGCTTGGAATCTTACCAATGTCTTGACACACATATGGATTGTGTGACTAATTAATACTATAAAATTCCGAAAACTTACAGCTATACCAAAATGACATAAATGAGTGCAAAACTGGGATTCCCACTCCAGACACTTTTCTCCCCATCCCTCTCAGGTATATACAATGCCACATCCTTTTCACATCCATATCAGAGGAGACTCTAAAATCTAGAAAACGATAATCAAACTCTATATACTAACCCCATACATGACAATTAAACACTATCCAAGATTCTCCAGCGTCCATGTTTCAGACTAATCAGACTTCAGATTGGGACATTTGGAACTAAATAAGATTGTAACTCACATCCTTATAAATAGTTTGAAAGCCAGAAATATCTTAGACTTGCAAAGATTCAGTAACAATGAGTTTTGAGCAGATGTAATTAGTTTGACTCAAGCCATAACTGATAGAGCATGGTGCGAAATCTACTATCACATGGGCCATGCCCATGACTGGGTGACTTTCAGAAGTTTTGTCCACTTTTCACTATATTTTAATCCTCCTGGCTCTTTTTGATCATCATCCATTTATGCTGTCATTATGCTAAGCATCAAAGCAGAAGTTCATCAAATGTTATGCATTAAAGTAGAATAAAAAACTCTGAACAGCTAGGACACTTTGCCCAAAATGAATCCAGCATAGTCAAATCCATGGGTCACCCTGATGGATATCAAAAAAAAGCACAAGCGACACAGAAAATAACTGGCGTTATCAACCATCCAAGCAACAATCGCCACTGAAATTCAACGTGACATCACAAATTTTGGATCCACTCTGTTTCAAGTAGAAGAAAACACCACTCAAGCATGTAAACCAAGCAAAAATATCGCAATCATAGAAACCTATCCACTCCGGCAAATCGAATGCACTCCTCAATGACTTCCACCGCATATACAAACACTGAAACCTAAAATTATGCAAGGAAAACCCAAAAAACCAGGCATGTGGAGCAAATTGACAGTAAAATAAAAAAAGCAACAACACAGAGCAAAGAGCTTTCACAAGGTCCAACGAACAAAACAATCGCAGAAACAAACCTCGAACATACGACTTCTCAATTGCTGAATCTCTATCAAGCGTGCGCGTAAAAACAACAAACAAAAACATCAACAACAACAACAAAAAAGAAACCCATGTCCGCAACCAGTAAAATACAACAACCCTCGCAAAACTCGACGCAAACAAGTCTTCCAGAGACAGATACAGAGAATCACGCGACGCATCAGCCATGCAAAGCCCAGAATCTCGCACTGGAACCCACCACAACCAAAACCCATCTCGCAAAACACCCCCAGACACGCCCTGCACACCCCCGAAAAGTCTAAAGCCTCCTCCTCCCGCTACAGATCGACATAATCTCTCAGACCGCATTCGCAAAACAACCCATCGATCGAATTCCCTCGAACAAAAGAAGAACCCGCACGAGAATCAAACCACGACTAGAACACGCGGAGAGGACCACACGAGAAGCCATCGAAGAAAGCGATCGACTTTACCCTGGCGATGTCAGGCAAGCGAGCAACTGCCGTCTCCTCAAATTCCCACGGCGGTTCGACTCCATTATATATATGCGGACAAAAAACCACCCCACTACCCATGTGTCCCAATTTTTTTTTTTTTTTGTCTTTATATGTCTAATGATTCACTATTTATTTCTGCAGAGACAAAAGGCGCTGCCCCAAAAAGACAGAAACCAAATCAATTAATGGAGATGCGGAAAAAATATATTTTTTTTAATAATTCAATTAATTCAGGGTTGGGATAAATCTAAGAGAAAACCATACAAATAGCCCTAAGCTTTGCTGTGACAAAAAACATGACACGGAAACTTGTAATGTAATATGTGTGCAAATTAGTCCTTACTGCTAGATAATCTAGGGACTAGATTGGAATTAAGGATATAATAACTCAGGTATTAAATTGAATATTAATTAAAATTTTATGGATCATATAAAAAATTAAAAATTTAGGAATTATATTAGATATTTGATAAAATTCATTAGTATATGTGTAATAATCCAAAGTCTGACGATGGAGATTTTGTTTGGCGGTCATTGAATGGCCACGAAAATGCCTTAAGATAGTACCTTCTTTTAATAATCTTGCAGCGTCAGGCCTCGTTGTCCTGCTTTTGTTTTGGTTTTTTTTCTTCTTGGGCGGATCTCGATTGGATATTCTGAATCCGCCAACATACATTGCTTTTCCTTTTTTAGAAAGAGGATTTTGTACTTTTGGTAAAAAAATTAGGCAGCAAAAAAAAGGATTAGGTGCAAACGCTTGGATTATCTAAGATAATTTAGTGCGACGTTTGCGTATCATGCGAAGCTGGGGACCAAAAGATTCCAGAAAATAAAATAAATATGACTTCTGTCGATGGTGCAGTTGACGGGGCGAGTGAGTCATCTTGACGGGGTGGATGAATCATATACGTATCTTTAAATTGTAATGTTCATGGGAAAAAAGAGTTATTTCCTTTCAAATGTAATCCGTCGCACATTTTGGTAATAATCTATAGTCTTAGAATTTTAGTAAGGGTTAATACCACAAAATTGTACACTTGTCGCAAATATATCCCAAAATAATTTTGTAATCATCAAGACCTTCAGATTAGTACGCTTGTAAAAAATTTATATTGCGTTAATTATTGTTAAATTTTTCTGTCAAATCGTTAACTTGAATGATACATGATTGTTAACGGGTGTACAACTTGAGATTTTACTCTTCGTTTGTCATAAATGTATCTATCTATAATTTTTTATGATATTAGTCTAATTAAAGGAAATTAATAGACGATAAATTTATTATAAGTATATCAAAAAGTTAGTTTGATGAGTGTATCAATTTGAGATTTTTTATGATATTAATCATTTTAGTAACAAGTGTGTTTTGAAGTGATAATACTCATGGTAAATAGTAGAAGTTAGCAAAATATCAAGGAAAAGTTGATTTTGTTGGTCGCTCTTTAAGAGATGAAAACATTGATGGTCTTGATCCAAGAAAAGGTAAAGGCTTTTGGCGAAGGGAGTGAATGAAAAAAAAATAAAAAAAGTGCCCACCCTTTGTAATAGGTCCTAAAAATTTCTTTCATACATAAAAATACATAGATATGTACACATACACATATGAATTCTTAGGTCGTGAGAACTTGATTTTGATTAGAAAACTTTACCTTAGCCCCATTTGCAACTTGGGTATTCAAATGAGTAATGCGAATATCGAGATTTGTTGATATCTTCTAGAATTGCTAAGAAACCATCTTAATTCGGTTCCTCGTTAGAAGTGTTAGATATTGTCATTCTCTATAACTAGCAAATGTGCACGCTCGTCGTATTTTAATGCTATAAATTGAAATTATGTGTTTCTCTTCGGACATAGAATTTATCAAATAAGTACCTAAGAATATTTTGAGATAAGATTGATCGTGATCACTTGAAATTATAAGAAATATTCTTTACTTTATATGATAATGTAGCATAAACCAAATAAGCATTTATAACAACAACTCCATCAGGAACCTTAGAAAACACCTAAACGTTGTATTAATACTTAATGAAGTAAATAATAAACGAGCTACAATTATGCATATAAATAGATTATAAACACAAAACAGGACGAAATGAATACCATGGATTTAGACTATGAAAACGACCTCCGATGTGCTCTATGACTCAATTAATATCTACTATTAGTATGATGG
Source organism: Eucalyptus erythrocorys (assembly GCA_014182555.1). NCBI lineage: Eukaryota > Viridiplantae > Streptophyta > Magnoliopsida > Myrtales > Myrtaceae > Eucalyptus > Eucalyptus erythrocorys. Next base: position 34,968,166 of record CM024600.1, on the reverse strand, counting down.
ACCTGCCACTCCTTCCATATCAAAAAAATATGACTTGCTAGGTGCGTTCATTTCATGAAAAATGAATAATTTAGAAAATATTTTTCCAGAAAATGATTGATTATAACATTTAAAAAATTAGTTAAAAAAATATTTTTATCATCAATAATAATTTATGCATAACTATTTTCGTAGGCGGTGAAAAAAATTTCCATTTATTTATTTTGTAAACGATTATTTTTTGAAAAATATTTTCTAAATCTCTCATTTTTTATAAAACGAACGCATCACATACTAATTCATATTCCATGCTTGTTTTTTTTTCTTCCGAGCATTCTAAGAATTCATCGACTATTGGCGTTCCCATCGAAACACACCCTTCAATTTCTATCAACGATCTGCCTCTTAAAGGAATATTTAGTGTTTTTCTACCGTGACTTCGCTATTTGTCCTTGTTGTCTTCTATTTTTGCGTTCCAGAAGTGGCCTTTGTAACTTCATGTCATCCTTCGAAGACAGCAAGTTCTGAATTATCGATCGTGGTAAAATCCCAAAAGATTGATGGAATGAAAACAATATGATTGTTAAATGAATAAAATGAGAAAAATAAGGAACGCCGTATGGATCCAAGCTGCTTGAAAGGCTGAATGATAAAATCTTGGAAAGAAGGGGGAAAGAAAAGGAAGAAGTGACCCCAGAAAAAATAAAGTAAGCAATTTGTCGAGCCCTGAGGAACAGTGCAATCTGGCCGAATCTGATGGGACGAGAGAGAGGTGGGTGGAGGTGGACAACACCCAGGAATTCCACTGAGTGATAAAGCTCTCCCCTTTCATGTCAAGTTTGATACCTTAAATTGACTAAGTATGGGCTACCAAAGGTAGGAGGAGACACCACAAAGAAGTGGGCACCTGTTGCAACTTGAATTGCTCCGTGGCACACATGGATTTTTTCACTTTACTCAACCGGGATTTACGCCTAATTTATGCATTTTGTATTACTAGCAAAGTGGGTCATACAGGACCATTAAGCAAAGAAAAGCGAAAACATCACCCCTTGCCAATAAGTTTCCCTCTTAAGTTGTCGTTATTTCTGACAAAAAAAAAAAAAAAGTTGTCATTATTTATTTTGTCGGTATTGTCTCAATGATTTCTGAAGTGTACACGCAAAAGTAATCCAAAGCTTGATTCTCTTCAATTGCCACGTTGAAGCTTTGCCGGTTCCCTGTTTTCTTAATTGGGTCTCAGAAAAATGTGAGAAACCCAGAACTGTTCCTTTCGATCTAGAAGAAAGGTCTTATCATGGACCTTGCCTCCTTTGTCTGCCGCGAGTGACAAGCCATGTTCGGAAGGGCATGCGGAGCTCAAAGATATCCATGCTGTGGAGATGACAAGCCGTCGATGCAGTGGAGCAGGAGGGAGAATGTGTTTTCGAGGACTAGAGTGAAAATTTTGCCTAGAGATGGATAATGAGTCATTCATATTCCAATAGATGCATCGGAATGTATGTGCTATGTTCTTTTGGATCAAGGGCTACGGGATCCAATGGTCTAGATAAGATAGAATGGACCCCATCGAGGTTTAATCTTACGTAAAGTAAGCTTTTTCCAACACGCAGTGCACGAGCTCCACTTTGCAAGCTTTTCCAACATGCGCTGCACCAATTCCACTTTATAAATGATTTTGGCCCGTCTCTTCTTTGTGCCGCTGACCCATAGTCTACGGGTGGCGGCGAAGACTCAGCAGAAGCAAGAACTTCCCTATTAATTGACTGTCTCACCCCCCAAAACCTATGTTGGATATTTTAATTTCGGATATCCATGAAATTGTGTTGAGTCAATGGAATTATCAGTATTTTCAGACCAAAAAAAGAAAAAAATCCAAGGGAGAGAGCGAATGAAATGTAGATATATCCGTCAAAGTCGTTGAGTAAAAGTCATATAACTAGACACGTGAACTCCAGGTCTTCGAGATACTCCTTTGTAGTTTAAAGCAAAAAAAATTGTTCACGGGCCCCGTATGGCTGGCCCGCACAGCCTGTCCATGTGCAGAGATGAGCTTGGATGGGGTCGGGTTGAGACTGTCCGAAACCCGTTGATTTTTCCTACGGACGGATTTGGAATCGCCGGCTCTCAGCCAGCTTTCTTCATGCTTGGTCTCTAATATGAACAATCATCTGATTTTTCCGTATCTTGTTTGGTCAATAACTTGATATGAATGTCCGAATGTACATGTCCCGTTCGATTACATGTGTGGAGCACATTGGATAAAATCAGATCGAGAATCATGTACGATGGGTAAGAAAGTGCTTGCGGAAAAGGTTGACGACCTGATCGCTTAGTGCAACTGGTTGGACGACCGCCGCGTGACTTGAGGAGGGCAAAAGTACGTGTCCTATTCGATTATGTTCACTGTGACTATGAATGAAACGAATATTTCTACGTGTGCTCTTCTTTCGTTTCAAGAAAAAAGCCTGCCCGGATAAGCACCATTCTCAGCATTCAAACCGTGGATGAACAAGCCGATATACAAAGCTGAATCTACACCTTTTCGCTAAGCTATACTTTTCTTGCCAACAAAAAAATTGAGTTACAGAAATTCGCCAAATGCGGGAATTTTTGGAAAATCTTATGATACTCAACTCTAAGCGCCGTGAGGCAAAACTTATAGCAACAGAGAATCAACAGGACTACACAAGTTCTTTCTTTTTGGGCTCAAGAACAGGTGGGTCGATATCGATACCCATATTAGCTGCGGTTCCCGCTATTACTCTCATGGCCGATTCTATAGTGGTGCAATTCAAGTCTGGCAACTTCTCCGTAGCAATCACTCGCAGCTGGTCAATGGTGATCTTCCCGACTTTCTCCATCTTTGGGTCCTTCGAACCTTTCTCCACACCTGCATTATCACCTAGGTCAGTAAAAGCCAGAATTTCGGACCATCATTTGCAATTCACAATGAAATGAAATAACTCTACTTATTTACTTTACTAGCATGAGGACAATGGATTCATTCATGGACGCAAACTGGAGTCACACGATTGAAACCTTGATAATTACCCTCCCTAAAGTTAAACTTTCAGCATTTTTCTGAATGACCTGGATATTTATTAAGGTTCTAGTAAATGTGCCACTGACTCCGATACAGTAATTTGCAAAGATGTGCTCGTATAAGAGTAAAGCCAATCCTGACCTTGTGCTGAGACAAGGAGATTGCACAATCGAGTTCATTCCCAAGAACCAATAGAAACTTTTTATCTCCATGATACTAACAGAATTTCTACAAGAAATTGCAGCAAAACGAATACATGGACCCATTTTTTTCTCCTAGGCCAAAAGGAAAGGCTCACATTTTGTCATCACTGCCATACAAATCGGTCCTTTAACATGTTACAAACACACACCACTCTCAAAGTGAGAGCTCAAACCCAACAATCTTCAGAAAACAGTCAAGCATCCGATACTAAATTTCTGACACTGGGTACCAGCATGTGCTTTGTGTTCGGTCGCCCCCCATGCTGCCTAATGACAAACTCACGGACCTTCCAAAGATTATAGCTTTTCTTGCCTATACTAAATATGTAAACCAACTAGGACAGCATAAGGTAATTGTATGAGAGAGTTTACTATGTAGAAAAATATTAACTCCATGCAAGCGCTTAACAAATGCTATATGGATTCCAACATTAAAAAAGGCAAATCAGAATATAGAAGGTACTTACAACCTTGCTGAACAAAAGATAAAGGACATGAAAATTCACTACGGGAAATAATCTCTTCATTTTGCAATGACTAACACATTCGCTCAACTTAATGGATGGCAAGAGTTAATCTAGTTTCTACACATCCAAAGTTCTCCAGACTGAAACAAGCAGAAGTCCACTCGTTTGAACTTCCATTGCCGCACACAAATCTAAATTATCTAAATGTACCCTTTACTGTGACATTAAACTAATCAAAGTTTTCAGACCAAAAAAAAACAAAACTAATCAAAATTTTGTTACAAGGTTCTTTCTGCCACAATCTTGGTATGTTTCGAAAAATGCATTGGCAGAACAGATATCTGAAGCCACTAAGAAAGAAAGCACTCTCAAAGAAATATATAGAAGCTACAAAGTGTCTCAAGATCAATTTTACGCAAATTGGTCGTCCTCAAAACCATGCCAAGCTGTTGGCAGGAAAGAGCTCCCAGAATTTTTGAATAACTTATTTGGGAGAAATGCATGTAGCTTTATCACAAACCACGGGGACGAAAAGTTAAAACTGGTTACAATCAGAACATTTACGCGAGACACAACTGATCACAGGTTAGACGAAAACCTAAAGGAACCCAAGCTTTGCAAGCAATATGACTAAAGCCACTAGAGGTGTGCGGCCAAACCGATTCTTACTGGGAACCAGACCGGACTGCTTGAAAAACAGGTCTGAGAACTGGTTCCCATTGGAACTGGTCCAGGAACAGTTTCCAAATATTTGGAATCAGTCCAAGAACAAGTTCCAATTGAATACCCACCCAGGCATTGGACCGGACCGCCCTGTTTTGGAACCGGTTTCGGAACTAGATTTATAAGATAAAAACCCGAAACCCTAGTTTCTTTTTCCTCTAAATTCTAAGCTCAAGCACTCTTTCGTCATTTACCCTTCCTCAAAAGTCCTCGCTAGTCTTTCCACTTCCCCTAAATTTTAATGGATGAATGGGGAATGGAGTTCTAAAATTTATGTTATATGTTACGTATATGAACTTTTTATCGTTTATATTTATACGTAACTACATATTCATCTTATGGATTGTTATTTTTGGCAAATAGAGATTTCTGTTTTTCATCTTTTACTTTGAATTGTTTCGTTACTCATTGCCTCATGATTTTGCTATAAAAAATGAACCAAAAAAAGGAAAATAAAGAAAAAGAAAACAGGTTCTCGGGAAAACATTGGAATCGAACAGGCAAAACAGGGTAGGTTCCAGTTTCAGTACCAAGCAAATAAGTAAGTTCTAGGATCCAAAAACTGAGAACCGGTTATAATATGGTAGGTTACAGATTCTAATTTTGAAACTTATCCACCCTGAAACCGATCATCCCTAAAAGCCGCCTCTATCATCATAGTTCAACATCTGTCATTCCTAAATGCTAGGAAAAGATGTCAAAGAATCACAAAACCCCCTAGTCAACTACACAATAAAGAAGAACAATCTAGATTTCTTCACCTAGCTAGCTCCTGAATGATGAAGAGATTGAAGACCTAAATCCAAAACTAGACTTACAAATATGGCTTGACAAGGTTATCAATTTAGCCGCCATTGGTAAATGTGCTCTTAGATATGTACAACTTTGGCAAAAGAATATATTGATCATCTTCTAATGACAATCAACATACGTGTATTTCTTTGCACCTAAGCGTAATTCATACAACACAGCAAGGAAATCAATTTATTTATCAAACTTAAATTTTAGATCATAGCACAAAAGACAGTGGAGAATTTGCATTCCCATCTTAAATTAGTCTCATATGTCAATGTTTCCCTCATAAGGTGTTCATGGTCATACTTCCCACTTATTTTTTGTTATTTGGGAAACAAAATTAGTGCTCATCAATTGATCATGCCAAATCTTTAAGTAGGATCAATTACAACAAATAGCTGAATAAGCATATCATGCTTGCAATACTGGAAGATGCAGGACACAAGCTTTCATAAGTGACTTACAATGTTCAATAAAAAGGTCAAACTGAAATGGATCCTTCAAAGCCTTAACTGTACTACTCCACTATCAATCACATGGACTTGAAAATTGGATCTTCCAGCTCATATTAATATGCAACAAGAGAAACAGACCCCAGCTTCTTGATATCTGCTGAAATCTGCTTTCTCAATTCTCTCATTTTTTCTAAGAAAATTTTACCCATAGTTTTACATCCCCTCATAAACAAATTCAGCATCCCCCATCAACACTACCACCAGAGCAAACCCAAAACCAACGATCAAATATTCATGCTGGAACTTAATTTTGCTTTATGAATTTCATGAGCATTATACCAGCACCGAGTTTGTTAAGATCTTACATTTACTGAAAATAATAAATGATATCGATAAAGCAAGCTGAGGGCACCAGAAGATATTGGAGCATAAAGAGGCTCGCGGAAGGGAAATAAAATCAAGCACTTGGTGCCCATTATACCTGCAGCCTTAAGTAGCAGAACTGAAGCTGGAGGGGTCTTCAAAATGAAAGTGAAGCTCTTATCCTGCAAGAAATCCCAGACATCCTTATACGTTACATCAGCGAACTATACACATTCACCACACCAGCAATGACATGCCCCAGACCCCAAGAAACTCACGTCATAAACAGTGATTTCCACGGGAATAATGTAACCGGCTTTATCGGCGGTCTTGGCATTGTAATCTTTGCAAAAGGCCATTATGTTCACACCCTTGGCACCGAGCGCAGGCCCCACGGGAGGCGCCGGAGTGGCTTTCCCAGCTTCAAGCGCGAGCTTTATCAACCCAACCACTGCAAAATTCAACAAGCAAAATGCACAGACAAATAAATATCCGTAACAAAAAGAGAAAGAAGGGAACATAAAGCACCATAACTTGAGACCAAGGGCACACATACCTTTCTTGGGTTTGCCACCGGGTTTAGGAGGAGCCATGGCGACGACGGAGAGGGACTTCCTGGTCGGAGAGTGAAGCGGGAGGCGCGCCGTGTTCAAGAACTGAACAGCAAGAAGGTTCGATTTTGAGGACAGATTGGCGGTAGGCGAGGGCAAGAAGGAAGTGGGTTGGTGAGGAAGAACTCGGTTCTTGGGGGAGAATTGGGAGGGCGAGAGGGTGTAGCACGTCGAGATCGAAGACGCCATTGCTAGTTTGCTTGCAGAGAAGTCCCGGCGAAACAGAGCGAGGTCGGAGGAAAACGATATCCTATCCAGTACCGTAATCGCTGCCTGCTTGAGGCTTCGAAAGGGGGAAGATCAGACGACGTCGTCGCGGGCAAAAACTGAGATTTTTTACAATTACCCTGGTGTAATGAGTAATCGGCTTCTAATTTTTTTTACCGCCCACGGAATTTCTTGATCTACTTCTTTTTTTTTTTTTTTTTTTTTTTTTTTTTTTTTTTTTTAAGTGTGTCAATTTCATCACGCATAGAATAAATCTGCTTACAATTTTTTTTTTTTTTTTACTTTTAGTATTTTTGGGAAAGATGTTGAGAAAAACTACCTCCTTTGGCACCTCGCATCATGCTTGAACTTTATGATGCGAAACTCCCAAAATATGATAAAAGACAAGCATATTCATATTATATATAATCACTAAGTAATAAAATTTAAAAGAATGAAAATATATTTTCTTTTTACAAATTTTATCAAATTTGACCTATAGAGCACGACAATTTATGTCACAGAAAGAACTATGCCACAAACTAAAAGGCAATATGATTGTACCTTATCTATGCTTAATTGTAACTTTATATTGGGTTGTAGGGTGTGTTTATTTTGAGAAAAATAATGATTTTGAAAAAATATTTTTAAAAATAATTTATCGCATCGCTTATTAAAAAAATGAATGAAAATTATTGTCATCCTCCACTCAAATGTTTAAACATAAATTGTTATCGATAATGAAAATATTTTTCATTAATTAAGTATTTCAAGCACTATAAGCGATTGTTTTAAAAAAAATATTTTCGAAATTATTCAATTTTCGTGAAATAAACAAAGCCTTGGTATATAGACTTTAGATGCATCAGACATGCTTCAAAAGGCAAACTATGCACTTAAGGTCAATAGATGACGATTGACCATTTTCTAAATTGTAGACACTACGAATAATGAACTTGAAAGAATAGAATCAATTGTATATTGCTTTACTTGTAAACCATATGCATTAAATAAGATTCCCGAGCTCCTAGAAACCAAGATTTTACTTTTAATTGGAGAATTTTTTGAATTTTTACATTACTTAGTGGGATTAAGTGAATGACACTAAGATCCATACATAAGACATAAATGTTGGAAATAACTCTTTTGGGAGGTCTAAATTATGAAAATCAATCTTTTTTCTCTTGTTGAGTGCTAAAAATATAAAAAAGCGGAACTTCTTTTGTTCTGGAAAAATGAAAAATAAAAGGGTGGAAAATCACACTGCTTTAGTGAGAAACAACAAAGAAATATTTCATGTGACGGATTGTGATGCTCAGGTAATTCAAAAATAAAAATAATTCCAACGCATGGACTTTTCCACGTGCCTGAAAATGGGCCTCTAATGGGCTGCATTGCAATGGGCAATGCGGACCCATTTGGGCCGCAGACCATCATGCCACATTCCTAGAGTGAAATTGCTGAGGGGCTCGTCATACACTTTTGGCTATAGGTATAAGTTTTCATTGAAAATTTGACTTCATCGACCAAACCTATTCATCTTCTATTTTCTTTCCTTCCTTTCTTTTGCATGTGATGCAATCTAATCGGTATGTGGGCAACATTCCAGCAATATATCGACGTGACACCAATGGAACCTCTAAAACATTTCCAAATATGAGAAAAGTCAAAATATTAAATAAATAAATCAAAACATAAGAATTGGGTGGACACGGCTCTCCCGCCACCTCGCCACCTCGCCACCTCCAATGGAGGGTCATCAGCCATATGAAAAAACATCAATTTATATAAATGGGTTTTCAATTATATACGCCTCTAGGCTTTATCATAGGGTTGACATGTTGCTTATCATAAAAAAAATGTATAATTTGCATGATTCAAAGCAAAAGTCATGCCCATCAAAAGCCATTTAATTCCAGTAAGGGGCTCACGCTACGAAATGTAATGTACCCACGATAGATATACATACGAAATTTCCACGGCTTACGTACATGATATCCACATAATTTTTTTTGGCTGGAAGCAGGTGATTTCGAAAAGTCAAGACGCAAATTGATGGAGCCACAAAAGAAAAATCAGGATAATTTTAAGTAGTTTTATTATATATAAAAAGGATCCGACAGTATCCCTGGCTAAAGAAGTGGAGCCTACAAGAGTGGCGTCTCTCCTGAGAGACAAGTGGGGGGCGGCAGGAACTCGAATGATACGCATCATACAATACAATACACAAGTTACGTCCACACAAGGTGGGCCGCGTAATGCGCGATCCAAAAGACCAATCATTGGAGCCCGTCGAGGTATTATATTCTTAGGCTCCGCGACACGGTAATAATTTCTTTGTTTAATGCGATAAGTACTGTCGGATGACGATCTCAAGGACCACCTCTCGCTTGTGAGCAGATCTGCCCCTCCATCCGTGACGTGGATTGAGGATCTGTTTATGTGAAAAAATATATTTTTTGAAAAAATTATTTCTCGACTTTCCAATGTTTGGATAGCAGAGAGCTCGGTGTTTTCAATGAACTAAACACAACAAATTTAGATTGGAGGAAAACGATTTCCCCTTCTGATAAGGAAGAAATCACTTTCTCTGAATCACCAAATATATGAAAAATAAATTTTTTTTCTTGAAAATGATTTCTATGAAATATATTTTTCTTTGTTATGAAGCTTTCAATGAAATAAACGCACCCTAAACTTACGTAATATGGATCAGAGTATTTGCTTTCTATCATTTTCATTGCGGTATATCCCCTTGAATCTTTGAAACTTATTGTTGACTTTTGAACATCTCAAAGCATAGAAGTACAAGATCTAGCCTGTGAAAGAAAGAAAATAGAAAAAGAATGAAAACCCTCTCTGAACATATATGAACTCAATGGTCAAGATAAGAGATGATGTTGGGGTTGGGGTGTACTTTATACTCTTGTCGATAGGAAGGCATAAAGATCTCGTCCTTGGTGAGTGGGCGCAAGTTCAAGGATTGCTTGGGTGGGGGACACAAGGACAGTACCCTTGAGCCATCGAAGAGCTTTAATAATTTGAACTCATATTATATTGATAACTTGGGTTTTAACCCATGAATAGTTACTAGAGATATATAATCTATTTCTCTTGTTACTAAGAGGTGGGATGTGCTAATCATAGTGGAATTTCCTGTCAGATGTTAGGATGAATCATGAGAAATATTATGCCTTGATTTCTCTTTCTTACTTTTTACTTTTTATTTCATTATGTTTGTGCATTGAATCCTAATATTTGGACGAATCTAGATAAGGGTAAATTCAAACATCAAGCTCACTCTATTGCATAGGCCCGCTCGTAGCTTAAAATTATTAAAGTATTCATGTTGACCCTAGTCGGCACCTACCAAAGTCGAGACTGGCTAGATCTTTTAATATTAAAGAGTTGCCCAAAGCATGCCTATTAGTTCTTTGGGCATCTCGAGCTCGGGAGTTCCAATAAGTCCCTTGCTAATTGATTAAGTCTTGACAGCACAATTAGTTGAGTATCAATGTAACAAGAACCAACCCCACCCCCTCAAAAAAAAAAAAAAAAAAAAAAGAGGCTCGATGTGGTAATGCTACAAATTCAACACAATAAATAGGTGAATATGGTTAGAATGGATGTCAAGCCGAAAAAATCATAATTCAGACAAGTCTATCAAACTTCTTCAATAAGGGTCTCAAAAATACTCTTTAAGGCCTTGTTTGGTAACCATACTCAAAACAACTTATTATATTCTTTTGTTCTTCAAAACAAAACAAAACAAAAAAAAGAATAGAAATCCGTTTATTAAAATTTTATTTTTGGGAACAAAAATCTTTTCTTTTGTTCCCAAAAAGAGATTTGGAACATAATTAATAAGTAGAAAAAAATTATTTATTGTTCTCGAAAATAATTCCTAAAAGTAAGTCTAAGTTTGTTTTCTTTTCTTTTCTTTTCTTTTTCTCTTCTTTTTCCTTTTGGTCGGTCGCTGGCCTCAGCAATGGCCAACAACCAACCAGACGAGGGTCGGCAACTTTGTTAGAGGGTCACCGGCCTCCAACAAGGCCGAGCCACGATTAGGCTTGTCGGCCAAAGCCTTACTAGTGGTTGAGCGAGCTCGGCCTCACCATATCTGAGCGAGGTCTCGCCAAAGGTTTGTCGTGGCTAGGTGAGCCTCTAGTGAACTCACTGGACCTTGCCCAACTGGTGACTAGCAACTGGCCACGAGAAAGAGGAGGAAGAAGAGAAAAGGAAAAAAAAGAGAAAAATATAATAAGAGCATTAAAAAATTAAAAGCAATAAAAAAGTATAATAATTCTATTAAATGCATTTCTATTTCGGAAATAGAAATTTTGTGTAATTACTAAATACGTACTTTTATTCAGAAATTATTTCCGAAGACAAAATTAGAATAAATTATTTCTGATTAAAAATTATTTTCGAAACAAAATGATTATCAAATGTAGGTATTCCAAAAAAGTGTGGAAATTTCTCCATAAAGTGACGTGGAAAGTCTCGCCCATCTCTATGCAAATTGAACTTCGCTACTACTAGGCGTTGATGGTTTTGTCGTGCTGAAGCCTTTCTAGAAGACTAACTAACTTGGAGCTGGAACCGCATGAAATATACCATGATTGCACGGACAGAAGAAATACAGCAACGAGCCGAACATCGTACTCGAATGATATGAAACGTGAACCGTTAATCACGCTTGAACCGCCCATTTAGTCCAACACATCAGATCACCTAGAAACCCTAACTCCCTCCCCCAGACACCGGTCCCCACCGGTGCAATTGCCAAAGGCCGTGCCCACATGCATCTCTCTCATCGCTGCACGCTCGAATCCAAGATCCGCTTTACTTTTAATCGATCTCGAGAAACAAAAAGGGGAGCGCCAGACAAAACTACAGTGAAATCACGACAACGACAAGCCCTCTGCCGCTGCCTCGTGGGTCTCCGTCCCTGTGCCTCTCTGCTTTCCCCGCCCGGCACTAACTAGATTACTCAAATGAAAATGATTCCAACTTTAATTGTATTTTAAGCCATCCACTTCGTATTCAATCACCGTTCCGAAAACCTTCCAGACGCTTTCTCCTTTTAAAAAGCTGCGTCACCCCTCTCTCCTCCATTTTCAATCCATCGTCTTCTCCCTTTCTCCGCCCCCGTTTCTCCCGGTTTGTGGAAATGGATGCGACCTTCACTTTCCTAGGCGTGAGGATCGACCCCAGGTGGATGACCCTCAAGTTCCTGAAGAACGTCCTGTTCCATGCCAGGATCGTGCTGATCTCTTCTCTCGCCCATCTAGGGGGCCTGATGGAGCTCCGACAGCGAGGACGCGCGGAGGAAGAGCTAGAACCGCACTCGCTGGACCAGTCCAACAGCTCCGTCCTCGTGATGGACGGCTCGACGCCGGCCCTCGTCCCCGTCCACGTCCTGGCGTCCCAGTTCAGGAGCAAAGTGCCGGTCCTCGAGTTCGGCGAGCTTCTCGCCAAGGGCAGAGCATTGCACGAAGATGGCGAAGGAGAAGGAGGAGGGGGAGCCGGGGATCAATGCCGAGAGAAGATGTGCGCGGTGTGCTTGAGCGGGATCGAGGGGAGGCACGAGGTGCGGGAGCTGCTCAACTGCAGCCACGTTTTCCACAGGGAGTGCTTGGACCGGTGGGTCGAGGAGAACCAGGTGACGTGCCCCCTCTGCCGGTGCTTGCTGTTCCCGGCAGCCACCCCGAGGCGAAGAAGAATGGCGGAAGCTTGCGGCTGAAGATGTAGAAGAAGATGGAATCGAGTTGACTCTGACGCGTTTACTCAAATCCGATTCTGCAAGTGGAGGATTGTATATTAATCCTCGGTCCGGGGATTCCATTGGATTGGGACGAAGCACTTGCGGATTCACGGAAACCGTGTGTAGCGCGAGCGAGAGTGTACTTTGACCTTACATCGGTTGTCGCAAAGCGAAGCTCGAGCCCCTCTTCGGAGGGGTCTGCGTGGCCTGCAGATTTGTAATTTGAAGGAATCAAATTTTCCCCTCTCTCTCTCCCTCTCTCTCTCTCTCTCTCTCTCTCTGCGCATTTCTGCAATTGCAGCTTCTTCTTCCTGGACCTCTCTTTTTCTCCATGTCGATGCAGAAAGCGCGGATACATGATTCGGCGCTGCCATAGTTAATTATCATGGACGATTCAAAAGTGTTTCGCTGGGATTCAAATCCGCCACGACAGACCTTGCAACGAAAGTCTATTTTTATTAGAGGAGACATTCTCCGTAATGATTCCGAACAAGATATATTATAGCTAATCAACGGACTTGAACATATACGTACTGTACCGGAATTTAATCAACATCGAGGCAACTAGAAATTACTGAAAAATATGTCGGAATTTAATCGACGACGTGGATTTAGAAACTATCGTAAAGAAACAAGTCGGATTGTAATTGATGATGTGAATTTGAAAACTATAACTACAATGCAAAAATTGAAAACATATATGATTATTTGTGTGTGGTCCCCAATAGTCGAGCATCAATAGTTATAGTGCCTAAGACAAAATCACTAGAGCAGTTTTACGGTTCTAGCCATGTTTTCACATCTTTAGGAATCTCAATCCCATATTCTCATAATGCCACGCATCTTATCTTCAGGTTACTCCTTTAAAACCGCACATTGATCTTTCATCTTGCTAACTTTATTTCTTCTCCATAATCTGCTGGACTCTATTACTCTTTCCATGGACGATTTAAAATTAGAACATTATAATTGTTTCTTGGTGCCTCCCAGACATTTGGTTTTCGTTTGGTACCTCTATCAGTAACTTTTCATTCTTTTTCGTCAATATCTTCTTCTTCTTCTTCTTTTGGTCAGAATCAATATCTTCATTGACTAGTTTGGTTATGACAACCATCGTCCATGCATTGTCGTATATGTACTGTTGATCCACAGTCATTGAAGTATATTAATATTGACAACTCTTTCGCCAACAATGGCTCATGAATCCAGCGTCGATAACTTTTTGTTTTCTAGCCCCAGAGTTGCTCATGTCCACGATCTGGTTAAATTTTGGTGCAAACAAAAAGGAAGCCATGAAAGCAATGGCTTTATAAACGGCCGCTAGGCACCTGCTCCGGTGGTAATAGGCGGGGTTGGGAGCACACTCACCGGTCTATAACCATCGACAATTCAAGTGATGCTTGAACTTGAATGTCTGGCAAACTATATCAAGTGATGTTACCAAAAATTTCATGAAGGATGTAGCTTTACGTCTAGAGAGGATTGCTGACCTAATCCCCACCCTCCAAATTTCCGAAGAAACCCTCGTTCAAATTCTTTAGTCGTGTTGACAAGGTTTACCTTATTAAGTCACGTGTCTAGGCTTAAAATGTTTGAGCGTTGATTAACGTAAACGTGTAGCGTTGGTCCATTGCTTCAAAATTTCAATTTTTGGGGAAAGAGTGGCTAATCTAACCTAATATTAAAATGCCGCTGACGAGCTACGATGATGACCCCATCTCATATATTCTGTCTATTACCGTTTGGCATTGACCAAAATATACTTGGGGACACATTTGATTGTCTTTGGAGTTTACCAAATTACCAGTCATGAATTGTCTTTCTTGATGGTGCGTGCATGCATTACATGATGAAGGACTTGTTTATTTTAAAAGTCTGTGGTTAACTAGTAGAGCGGTTGTGCAACCTACATCGTTTAGCGACTAGATCGAAACTAATACGTCTCAATCGTTAGCATCATCGGATGAATTGAACTTCTAACCATCCTTGTTAGCGATACCTGCTGAGCCAGCGCAACTCTTGCGTGCTGTTTGTATGTGGTAGGGCTTTGGTTGTCCGGCCCTAGTTAGCCATGGCTAATAAAAGGGGAAAAAAAAAAATCCCATTTGGCCATAAAGCACGTGCTCTACATTTGAAGGTTCTTCTTGTAGTTGCGATCGAATTTTTCATAAGAATTCGATGCAACTTATATCTAGGTCGATGCATTTGATGCTGGAATCTTCCTCTATATATATATAATTGTGTTATTGATTGTACAATGTTCCTGTCTGGCCCTCTTTGACATGTTGAAGGACAATTTTCTGTGAGAGTTTGTCCATGACAAAGAGCCGGTGGCCGTGCAATGCATCTAAGACTATTATCATGGGGCGCATGACAATCTATCGCTGTCCATTATCTTCAAAGCGTATAGTTTAGGGGTTGACCATTTTATACCAGATTGAATTTGGTGATGGCGGTTGAGAAAGACTAGTTTATTGGTGATCGGCCTAAGCGATTCCAATTTCCTTGTCTTGTTGACCAACTTGAGGAATTCCATCTAAGTTATAGATAAGTTTGCTTATTCTTAAAAAGCATCTAGCGGCTACCTGCCTCTAACTTGAAGAACAATGCTGAAAGGAAAGGAAAAAACTTGATTTACCAAATTGACTTTTTTGTTGAATATGGCCGGGCGGCCAGCCGTTGTATTCACCCACAGGAAAAATAATCATTCATTGCGCAAATAATGTATGGAAAGTAATGATCTAATCTCCAATTATTAGTTGTGCAAACTGGCCGGGTGGACCTTCTCCGGAGGAGGGTCTTGGCTTGGGTTACGATGGGTCCTAAAATCCACTTTTTCGATATGCTTTAGGCTACTTCTTCAATTTCACATCCTCTATTTTTTCTAGTTTCGATGATTTAGTTCAATTGAAAAATTAGTTACTTTTTTACTTTGAAAGGACAATTCATCCAAAAAAAAATCAAACATATTCCATATTTATTTCACTAAAAATTAAATTATCATATATTTCGGGCCAGGGCAGAACTCAACCTTAAAACATTAGCATAAAACCCGATCATAGACCCAAGGCCCATGTCAGGCCGGCTGGGGACTTCGGTTTTTTATTAGCATCCCTACTCCTTATGTTGAAATGTAATTTTTTTGATTTAATTAACGGTATTATGTTCTATTATTGTAAGAGTTAATTTTATATATCGATCTTTTAATCTATTTGAGAGAGGGGTGAAACAGTATCCATGAAGAGTTCTTGGCCAAAGGGTCAATAAGAGCGGTGCGTACGAAACAAAGGTTTGCTTGGGTCGATGAACCAACTTTGGACTTTACGTTTCCAAAACCTCGAAGTCTGAAATATCTGGTCGTCCTTTCATTTTCTCCTAGATTTTCTGAAAAGTAACGTGCACATCGAGTAATTTTCCCTCTATGAAAGCAGGCAGTGTCAGTCGTTAAGTTCTCTCTCTTTCCTTGGCAGTCGACCCGCTTTTGACAACTCACAGGACAATAGTCTTCTTTTTAATGCTTTTTAGTCAGCTCACGACATACGAAACTTAGGGACCACCGCACTAATGCACTTGTTAAATCTTTCGGGTGGGAAGCACGAAAGTTTCCCTCCCCCACCAACCTATATTGTCGAGAAAATACTTGTGGCTACCTAGATTTATTAAGATCATGGCCTTTAGGAAGGAATTGACCATGGTTCCACCACTCATTGATTTAATTTCCCAATCATGGTATTGCGGATCGGCAAATTTGATGAAAAATTATCTTTGACGAAAGTGTTTTTAAGAATTTTTTAGAAGACATTTTGCATTTTGCGATATGTAGAAGATTGAGGATACGTTGGTTTAACTTTTCCTGCAGAATTTGGACATCTAAAATGCCTTATTCCAAAGTTGAGGTATTAAGTAATCTAAACCCAAAAGCTTTTTAGCTAAAGTTAGCATTTCTACAAGCCCACAACCCCATATATTTTCCACTCGGAATTTGCATTTCCATAGTGCTATTGAGGGGTTAATGATTTCTTTTTTTTCTTCCAACTTACTCTCATTAATATTTTCATATTCCAGCTTTGTCCTCACTTTGTTGTCCATTATCTCCCTCTGTGGACCTATCACACACATTATTGCTCTTTTTGGTTGATGCGAGTACAAGTCGACAGTCCTCGACGGTCGATGATCAAGATTGACAGTCACTAGTCTATCAGGTGAATTTTGGAAGGTCGAGATTGCTGAGGGTCGTGTGAGGCTCAGTGACAGCTGCAAGGGTACACTAAAATTTGGCTTCATGCGATCTCATGTGAGGTTGTCCCTCCAACAATGTGCAACTCTCAGCGTCGCCTCACTTGGACTCTTTGATAGTTTGATTTTTGCTAGCTCTATCTACTTCCACTAGATTTGCTACTCCCATTTCGCAATCCTTACACAGTTTTTTCCTCTCCAATTCTCTTTTTTTTGCTTTTTCATTTTAAATAGTCGGTTTACTAAAAGCCCTCTAGTTAAGCAAATAGTGTTCATGAAATGCTGTCGGCACTTCATGAAAGCTCTTTAATTTAAAGTCATTTGCATTCATGCAAAGGCATTAGGTAAGAGCTCTTCTACACGTCTCCATAATCCCACTAGTTCGACTTGGGAAAAATGCCTTCATTTTTTGATAAGAAAGAAATCATTTTCGAGCTACCATCAAATACAATTTAAAAATAAAGTGCGAAAATCTATCTCTCATATCTTTTCTGTTGTCTTTGGCTACTCATATCTTTTCTGTTGTTTTGGCTTATCGACCATCTTTTCGGTCCATTTTTTTAGCACTCCCTTCCGTATAGACTAAGAAAAATGAGTATCGGATCTGATTGTATTTGTTTTTCTCGCTATTTCCTTTGATAGTTGAACATCCCGAAAGGACAATCTTTTATGTGTATCAATAAGACGCTAAGAGCTGCCGACTCGAACAGGAGCCAATTACATTTTCGCTTTTGATTTTCAAATGAAACTGCAATAAAAATCTATAATAGGCATTAAAAAGGAATATACATATTCACGAGATCAACAAAAAGTAGTAGACTAATGGACATTAATTTTGTTTATGAAAGGTTATGTTCTTTCAAGGACTCTCTTCTTAATTATTTTCTTGGTGATTCTCTTTCAATGTCTCATGTTCTCTCCATTGCTTTACTCCTTATATACTACCGTCTTGCATCATTTTCTTTTAATTTTCACCGCTTCTATTCCAATTTCGCCCAACACATTGCACATTAGGAATCTTCAAATCTAACCTCCACTTAATTTCATCAAGATAATTACTAAAACAAATCCTAAACTTATTATACAAATGTCAATTTAGTCCAACCAATTTAGTCCTATATCTATTGATAATTTGCCAACCAATTTCATATAGCCAATTTTAACCAAAAATCGTTAAC
The DNA here is from genome assembly GCA_014182555.1 of Eucalyptus erythrocorys. Classification (NCBI taxonomy): domain Eukaryota; kingdom Viridiplantae; phylum Streptophyta; class Magnoliopsida; order Myrtales; family Myrtaceae; genus Eucalyptus; species Eucalyptus erythrocorys. The sequence goes on along the minus strand of CM024600.1, from coordinate 34,950,136 downwards.
GTGGTAATCCAGTCAGCTTCAACCATCATATGTGGTAAAACGGCCAATATCAATGTGGACGATTTTTGCAATTTTTAAAAATATCTTTTTTTTCTTGATTTCTCTATGTTGGCCATAGGCAATGGTCGCCCTGGTTGGATCTGGTAGGGTCATCCTCGCCAGCCACCGCTAATCCAAATCTAGTGAGGTCTAGAGGGTGTCATGGGGCATCCACGACAGCGATTGCTGACCAAAATTGGTTGGAAACAATACGTTGACAAATCTTTAAAAAGTTTAGAATTCAATTAATCAAATTAAAAAGTTTATAATTGAATTGGCATTTGTATGATATATTTATACCTTTTTTTAAAAAAATTATCCATATTCATCCCCGCAAATTTTAGCATGAGCCCAAACTGGTAACCACATTGTAAAAATAAGCCGGCATCACCTGGAAGTAAAAAAAAAAAAGCTTGAATACATAAAATTCAACTATCTTCTCACTACGCATGTCTTTCCCGTTCAGGTTAATTCAAAATGGACTGGCATCCATCCGGAAATACGTTACAAATCCAAGGCATGATATGGAAATCTCCACTTAGCTACTTGGACGGTCTCCAATCCGTACCTTAAATATTTCAACTGCCGAGAATATCGCAACTTGACTTTTCTTTAAGGTGTAATAACAGCAGCCTTTTAACATATAAAATCCTTAGGTCCCAAAATATATATATATATAATCATACAGAATTCTCTATTATAAGTTTTTGAAAATTTAAATATCTCCTTTCAATTTTTAAATTTTTAGCGGAAAAGTAGAAAACATGCAAAAAAAAAATTTTTTAATATCATGACCAATGGACCTTTGCTTCTTCTTTTTTAGGATAGTTTTACATGATTAATGGGCCTAATTTTCTGAAAAAAAAAATATGACTTTACACCAAATCTCAATTATGCCTTGACTTTTTTTTGGGTCTAAAAAAATCCCCAATTTTTACTATAGTCCCTATCTTTCAATACATTAAAAAAATCTTCATTGATTTCTTTCACTATTAAGAGACTATAGCTGTTCTGCATGAAAATGAGGATCTTAATGAAGATACATGTTCTTATAATGAATCTCTAACTCTTCAGACCTCATAATTTCAAATATTTCTCTTTAGTTTTGCCTCAGCAAAAACATGACTGTTTACAACGTGTATGCAAATGCGACAGCTACTAACAATTATATAAATTTCGTCTCATTGAAATGAAATTCCCAGTTGAAAAGAACTAGAGTAGTTTTATGTTTGCGTGTTATGTCCCTGAAATCTAACCCAGGACAAACGCTCCAGCATTTTAAAACTCTCCAAGATGGCATTAAGAGAATCCTTCATATACGAAACACCTCTTAAAACAACATAAACTCCACGTATCGCAAGATCCAACAAGACGTCGTCCCATCGAACCGACCGCGGAGAAGTTCGCAGCTTGTGCACGACTTCGTTAAAGGCGCATTGGGGTCATCGATCGCTGTTCGCTTACATGAACTAAGACGGCCGACGTCGTTGTCCTTCAATTATCTACTCACTCTTCTCCTCTCTTCTAGGCATTACGGTATGATATCGACTAGATTATAGTATTAGTTATATATCAGATAGTGATGGCTTTGGAAATTACGTGCACAATCAGGAGTTTTAGAGAATCAGATCTGGTTTGTCCAATTGTTCATTCAATCCAGATGCCATACCACTACCTCGACCCTATTTAGTATTTGCATGATCTTCATCAGTTCACTCAATTCTCACATTCCTTTTGAGCTTTTGTCTTCATGGGTTTCCCTTGTGGAAGCATGAGGTTACCGAACTCCATCTGCTTCATAATTCTGATAAGCCTACTCCGCTGCGCGAAACTCATGGCGAGGATGATACTCAAGAGGCCGAGTCCCGAGGTGGTCTCGGCGGATGAAGAGTCCGACGTGTACAGCTCTGGATTTCGCGAGTTCCCAGCTTTCTGGCCCTCCCCTTCATTAGTTCCAGCAACGGCAAGTGTTCAGGCGGGAGCGCGGAAGAGGCTTCCGGCGGTTGAGTACGGGGATTTCGCGAGGAGATTGAATCTTTGCGAAGACGAGGATGCCGCCCTTTGCTCGATCTGCCTGCAGGAGATTGAGAGGAGGCACGAGATTAGAGAACCGACCAAGTGCTGTCATGCATTTCACAGAGAGTGCCTGGATGGGTGGGTGGATGAGGGGCACGACACTTGCCCTCTGTGTAGGACTGCACTTTTCGAAGGCGAGGAAGAAAGATCAAGCGTCGGAGATCTGCGGACCACAGAGAGGAATACAAACTTCTTCGACAATCATTCGTCCTAATGGATCTGGCACGCGCCCGTCAATACGGTATATGAAATTAGATAGTTTTAGTCGAGTGAAGCATCACCGAAATAGGAAAGTCTACGTTCAGATAAAAAACGCCGTATGAATAAGAGTACAGATTCTTTGTGTTGGGTTTGAACACTAGGAAACAGAGCTGCAAATGGATGATTAGGCATGAGCATATGCCAAGTGAAGACCCAGTAATTGCATCAAGGACATCAACTGGATATACCCTTCTTTGCAGTTAAGCATATATGGATAACTGATGATGTTGGTCCAAAACAGGAACTGAAAGTTTTCATCCCCGGAGCTGTGGCAATTGCAAGTGGAGGCTGTTTTCATGAGTTTGACAGTGACAACACTATGGCGCTTCTGGGAATGGGATAATCCTATGTTCACTTAATCTCTCCTGTTCTTGTTTTTTTTACTTTTGACAGCCCTTTTACGGGTATCTTCAAAGTTTGTATGCAACAAGCTGATCATTCTATTAAGCAAGTTAAATACTAAATCCTTCATTATAGTGTGCCATTTACCTTTCAGATCTTTTCAACTATAACATGAAGCTAACACCAAACACCACACAATGAAAAACTCACACCATGTTAAGCAAAGAAATATAAGCGACACATAATCAGGATTTCCCCCAAACACCAGTCAGTCTTCAAAGCGAAAAAAGTTCGTCCATTTCACATTTATTTTATACTAATCTGCTCATCATTGCATCCTGAGTGTCGTTAAGACCAGATCAACTAAGCTACTGGACCGAGCATATCCAAATCCAAGAGAAAGATCACCGATCGGAAATTTCAGGCTGATCAAGTCGCAAAATATTTGTTCCTGTCCTTAGTTTGAGAGCCCTTTTATGATTATGTAAGAGTTATATGCAACGAGCCGATAATTCCACAAAGCAAGTCAAATTCAGTATCTGAACCCTTTTTCGTACGAGATCAATGAACAAACACCCAGTGACAAACACCTAGAACGCGAAAGTAAGCCCATTCTTGAGCCGGGTTCTAAGAGATCAAGGAACAAACACCTAGCACGCACCCAACAAAAACCCAGTCTCGAGCATGAAAAAGAGTCGATTTTTTTCATTTCCACTTGAAAGAAACGAATGCCCGACATTACAACTGAAACAATCTGTGCCCTATCCAGCAAAAGCAAACACCTTTACTTCTTCCTTTTCCCTCCTTGTTAACAACATAGAAATTACATAACAGAGCACCAGCTCGAGCACAGCACAGAACCCATCTTCACCCGCCGAACCCGTAGAGGGTGCGCCCCTGCCTCTTGAGGGCGTACACGACGTCCATGGCGGTCACCGTCTTCCGCCGGGCGTGCTCGGTGTAGGTCACGGCGTCGCGGATCACGTTCTCGAGGAAGATCTTGAGGACGCCCCGGGTCTCCTCGTAGATCAGCCCGCTTATGCGCTTCACGCCGCCCCGGCGGGCGAGCCTCCGGATGGCGGGCTTGGTGATGCCCTGGATGTTGTCCCGCAGCACCTTCCTGTGCCTCTTCGCGCCGCCCTTCCCCAGCCCCTTGCCTCCTTTCCCTCTGCCCGACATTTTCTCAGGACCGAATGAAAGCTCGCCGGTAACTCGTGCGAAGAAGATGGAGCCGGATGGAGGTGCAAAAGATCGGAGCTTTTCTGGGAATTGAGGTTTTCTGGATGATGACAAGGTTTTGGTTTCGGTCTTGTTTTATAGGTGGGGAAAGGGTTCGAAAATTTTGAGGTTTTTCGTTTTGCGCGGGCGACGAGCGTTTGCGCTGCCTTTTGAAGCGGGCATTGGGCGGCGAGTTCTGGTCCGTCGGATCGGAATCGCATCGACGGATGGGAGGCGCGATCCGTGTGCGCTGGGTGTGTTTAATCTGGACCGTTGAATGGCAGGGATCGGACGACCTTGATAGAGGTGGACGCTGCGCTTGGATTGATGACGTGGAAGCATCCGCAAGTTCTGACTTGGAGGGTTGGACTCGGCGATAACCGACATTGTTCATACTTCTCGGACTCTTTTTTATATAATTTAGGAATTGAAAATTGAAATTTTTCAATAATATTTTAAGAGTTCTCATCATATGATTAAAGGTTAATATCACAAAAAATTCAAATCAATACATATATATAAATTTACTTTGAATTAATTTTTTTTTGTAACATAATTAATTTTTTATCGTGAAAAATCTAAAATTAATACATTCGTCATAAATCTATTCCAAATGATCGTACAAAACCTCAAGCTCGTATACTTGTGACATATTTATCTTAAATTAATTTTTTTGATCTCCAAAAATCCCAAATTGGTATATTTTGTCACAAATATAACATCCATTAAATTTGATTAATACTACAAAAAATAACAATTGGTACAATTATAACAAACGGAGAATACAATTTCAAACTATATCATATAACTTAGTAATTTGATGGTAAAATTTAATAAAAACTAATAAATGATAAATTTGTGAATATATCAAATGTGTACTAGTTTAGGGTTTTTTGTGGTTAAAAAATTAGTTTGTGATAAATTTGTTATAAGTACATTAGTTTTGGTTTCTTGCTCATTAACCCTATGACAAAATCTAAAACATGTTAGATTTCGAGATAAAATTGCACAATTAGTCCTAAATTTAACATCATCTTATGCTCTTTTGACTTCAAAAAAAAGTGAGTAAAAATAGAGAGCATAAAATAGTTCAACCAAAAACAAGCGAGGACTGCAAGGCCCTAACCTATAATGGGTGAGGGTCATTAGCCCTTGGTCGTGGCCTAGCTACCCCCACTACGGTGGCAAGGTCTTGCAACCCTCCTCGCCAAGTCTCTTAACTCTCTCTTTTTTTTAAGCTTATTTTTTAAATTCAATATAAATGAAAATTGTATTAAAAATTAGATTTAGACCAACGCCACATTATTTTAATCACATTATTGTCATGTAGAATAAAAAAGTAATTAAAAAATTAAGTTAGCATTTTCTATTAGCCAAATTGAATAGAGTTAATGGAATGACACAATTGAATTAATTTGACAAATTTTAAGATTTGATTGCATTTTTTGTAAGTTATATGACTTAATTTCACATTTATTATAAATTTTAGGACTTTCAATACACATATCCCTAAATATTTCAATTGAAAGACATGTGCATATATATATAAATCTAGTCTGACATGCAATCACCCGGTATTGCAAGTAATGGAGGCATGTAAGCCACAAGATGTAACCGATAGAAAAGGCAATTGGTGTCGTGATAAAAGAATTTCCTTCCCTCCATTACAGTTGATGTTATGGCTTAACTGTGGCTCACATACCACGTTACCTCGCACAGTAACAGTGAACTGTGTGCTATTATCATCTTATCAATAACCCTAACAAAAAAAAAAAAAATCAGATTTTTTACTCAAATGGGCATTTAAAATTAAATGAGATATATTCGTCTTGATTGCAAGGTTTGTTTCCAAAGAAAGGCGAGTTTTCACTGCTTACAAAGCAAGCCGAAATGGGTGAATACCACACCTTTACTTCCTACATCTTCTTTGGAGAATAGAGAGATATGTCTTGTGAAAATCAACCTTACCCACCTTGTTACAGTAATTGCTGCGATTCAGGTATATACCTTTGCATTCTCTATAAAATGAAGCATGGATAGTTCAAAGACAATGTAAATGGCAAGGTTGAAATATGTTATCGTCACCGCAAAAATGTATGGCTTTACTTTGTCCGACATCCGTGTTTATGGGATTTCATCTGTGTATCATTCTTTATTCTCCTATGAGTGCCCCTGCACAATCTCCTCAAAGCATTTTTATTTACATACATCTGAGAAAAGGGTCATCTGTCCGCATTGATTGACAAAAGGGAAAACCAGTTGGCCGGAGTTGGTAGGACAAAATGCAGATAAAGCAACAGCAACTATCCAGCGCGAGAATCCACTGGTGGGAGCTGCGATCATACTCGAGGGGCAGGGCCGGATCGAAGACTATTGTTGCAATCGGGTTTTTGTTTGGGCTGATAACAATGGCAACGTCAGCCGTATCCAACCGATGATGAGGAGACAATGTGATCTCCTCCCAAGCATTTTTATATACATCTATCTGAGAAAAGGGTCATCTCTCCGTATTGATTGACAAAAGGGAAAACCAGTTGGCCGGAGTTGGTAGGACGAAATGCAGATAAAGCGACAGCAACTATCCAGCGCGAGAATCCACTGGTGGGAGCTTCGATCATACTCGAGGGGCAGGGCCGGATCGAAGACTATTGTTGCAATCGGGTTTTTGTTTGGGCTGATAACAATGGCAACGTCAGCCGTGTACCCGTTACCGGATGATGAGGAGACAATGTGATCGTTGTCCCACTTTCTCTTAATAATAAAGCTTCCGAAGCGATTTGATATGAGGCGAAATATCTATGAAAAATCGTCGACTCATTACTTCTTTTTCTAAAATCTAGAACCAGTCCAAAATTTGACTGTCTTTTTATGCTCTTTGGTCTAGAAAAAGGGCAAGTGAAAATAGGGCATAGAAGAGAAGAACTTAATGTAGAGCTTGGCTTTTTGATATGTTTTGTCATAGCAAAACAGAGGGAAAATCATGATGGTAATTAGTGAAACTGTTAGATACAGAAGTAGAGAACTCATATGACACTCTAGCTAGAACAAACGTCATTGATAGACCGTAAACCATCCTGTGGCTATCAAATGGGTCAAACTCTTAGGTTATTCTTTAAACTTCGGATACATCTATGCCATTAACCCAACACGTACGGCTTTTGGCATCCTCACTAAGTGATTCAGATCACCCACCCACGTCAAGCTCCCGAATACAAACTCTCCCGGCACATGCTGCATCAATATGAAAGTGATGTTGAAGGAAAGAACTTGCACGCTCGAATTGAACCTCAATATTCGAGGCTCAACTTCCATTGCAATCCTAGTAGCGGGAGCCTGCACCATAGATGTATACTCAGATTCTATATTTCCGATGTTCATCATAGTTTTGGTCACTGTAGTGGTCTGATGGAGATTTGGGATGGTGATAGAAGGGAGGTTGAGGTTCGACCCTTCGGAGCTGTCTTCGTTGCATCGTATCTTGCTTCCAATTAGACGTGAGATCGACTTGGTGCCATAACCAAGGGAACAGAGGAACTGAATGTAGTCATCCATGCTAATGTCATAAATAAGTGCAGGAACCACTGCTGTGTTCGGATTGACAAGCCCGCCTCCAATGTTGAATGGACTCACGGGTCTGGTGGTTGGGCCTCCCTTGATAATCCCCAATCCATCGTTTCCAAATACAGAGGCGGCACATACAATCAGCCACATCTTAATTTGCAAGACCAAACCCAACATTTCGATTTGTGGGCTTGAAATAGTATGCTGGGATAAACTGATTAATAAGGTTTGTGTTCAGTTTTATCATCCATCCAAACCAAAACCTTGCACGTATTTTCCACCGATTATACATCACCAGTACTTTTGAGCTAGAAAACATAACTTTTAGATTGAAGAAACTTAACCAGTTCAACCGTTAAGCTATTCTTTAAGGGTGTGCACAACAACGTTTTTATTTTGGGGAACTATTTCTTTTCAGAAATAGTTTTTTTTTTTTAATTTCTACTTTAGGAACAATTTTTGAGTAAAATAAGATACTTGGTAATTATACAAAATTTCTATTTTTGAAATAGAAATGCATTAGGTAAAAATTTATAAATTTTTGTATTTATTTGTTTTTCTTCCTACTCATGGACCATCAATCGCTGCATGATCGCATGACCGCCGCACGACCGTTGCACGATCGTCACACGACCGCATGATCGTCGCACGATCACCGCACAATCACCACACGACCATCGCACGACGGCCGCACGACCGCACGATCGCTGCAAAACCGCCGCACGACCACCGTACCATCGTCGCACGACCGCCACACACATGGCTATAGGCATCCTGTGGCTATCAAATGGGTCGAACTCTTAGGTTATTCTTTAAACTTCGGATACATCTATGCCATTAACCCAACACGTACGGCTTTTGGCATCCTCACTAAGTGATTCAGATCACCCACCCACGTCAAGCTCCCGAATACAAACTCTCCCAGCACATGCTACATCAATATGAAAGTGACGTTGAAGGAAAGAACTTGCACGCTCGAATTGAACCTCAATATTCGAGGCTCAACTTCCATTGCAATCCTAGTAGCGGGAGCCTGCACCATAGATGTATACTCAAATTCTATATTTCCGACGTTCGTCACACTTCTGGTCACTATAGTGGTCTGATGGAGATTTGGGATGGTGATAGAAGGGAGGTTAAGATTCGACCCTTCGGAGCTGTGTCCGTTGCATTGTATCTTGCTTCCAATTAGACGTGAGATCGACTTGGTGCCATAATCAAGGGAACAGAGGAACTAAATGTAGTCATCCATGCTGATGTCATAAATAAGTGCAGGAATCACTGCTGTGTTCAAATTGACAAACCCGCCTCTAATGTCGAATGGACTCACAGGTTTGGTGGTCGGGCCTCCCTCAGTAATCCCCGATCCATTGTTTCCAAATATAGAGGTTGCACATTACAATCAGCCACATCTTAATTTGCAAGAACAAACCCAACATTTCGATTTGTGGGCTTGAAATAGTATGCTGGGATAAACTGATCAATAAGGTTTGTGTTCAATTTTATCATCCATCCAAATCAAAACCTTGCACGTATTCCACCGATTATACATCACCAGTACTTTTGAGCTAGAAAACATAACTTTTAGAATGAAGAAGCTTAACCAGTTCGACTGTTAAGCTATTTTTTTAAGGGTGTACATGGTAACGTTTCTATTTTGGAGAACTATTTCTTTTCTTTTATTTCTACTTCAGGAACAATTTTTGAGTAAAATAAGGTGCTTGGTAATTATACAAAATTTATATTCTTGAAATAGAAAAAGAATAATAATGCATTTGGTAAAAATTTATATATTTTTGTATTTATTTATTTTTCTTCTTACTCACGGACCACTAACCGCCGCATGATCGCTGCACGATTGTCACACGACCGCACGATTGTCGCACGATCACCGCATGATCGCACGATCGCCGCACGACCGTCAGACGATCATCGCACGATCACCGCACGACCGCCACACGACCGCATGATCGGAGCACGACCGCCGGATATTACCAACCGGCCATGAATATGGTATTGTAGGCGTTGTGCCCCTATTCAAGACATCCAAGCAAAACTCTGTCATAGATACTAGAACAGGGCCGGTCAAGACAGTGCCCCCGACTTGCTTGGGCCTTGTTCTCTTCAAAACAAAGACAATGCCCTCGACTTGCTTGGGCCTTGTTCTCTCCAAAACAAACTCCGTCAATGCCTCTAACCTAGACCTAAACTTGGGCCTCACTTGCTCCATCTGCATCCAACATCGCATACAAACCACCAAGCAAGAACTATAGAGTGAAAAGTATTTGTTGAAGTAGATAAAAATGCATCTGACCATGACAAAATACTCGTTGATATTTGATCGAACCGAAGATCATTTTCATCATCCAGGGTGAAACATTCTCTTTTGGGAAATAGAGCTCGAAGAGAGTCTTGCATCTGCAAATATTTCTTTAAAAGACTACAACTTCTAAAAACATAAAGAAACACTGAAAATGTAACAAGGAGTACACCTACGGCAAAAATGTATGCACAGACGCAACCAGGAACCCAGCAAAGGAAAAACCAATGACGCACTGAAGCACTATGTTAAGTTCCTTTAACACTAGGACATGACTAGAGGAGCGTTTAGCCCAACTATTATAATGAATCAGCTCTTAAGCAAAGTGGTCTAAATTCATTCTAATAAATAAAGAAAACTTTTATTTACCAATCACCAGAGCTCCAATATATGTTTGACCACCCAACCTTATAACAGCACATAATTGGTTGCGACGAAACAAATTCAAGTAGCACCTATAACTAGGATGACACAAACGCAGTCGTATATACAGACATGCCGCCATTGTAGATGGATATTTGCTTCACATAAACCAGGGTTAAATAAGATCAGAGAAAATGTTTATAAGAGCTCCAGTTCATGAATCCCACACCAAAAGGGGAAAAATGGAAAAGCGGATAATACCTCATTTTTGGCAGCTAGATCTCTTCTAGTACCTTGAACTGGCCTCGAAGTGAGTTCCGGGTGGTCACGTGGTGTTATTCTCCGATTTTCTTCCACTAAATCCAAATAATAGTCCCACATAATGCAGCAACAAAAACGATAGTTCAGTACCTAAATAATTCACTTAGTCTAAATTTATAATTGCAGTCAGAGTAAAAGAAGCAGAATAGTGTGGAGAAATTACTCTCAGAAGCCAAACAAATATAGGGGATAATTGTTCCAACCCAGAAGCACTACTTTTTCCCCCGGATGCTCTCACGCAAATTTGCTTAGTCAATTGAGTGAGAAGAGACGAATGACCCACTGCAGCTTCATTTGATCCCTCGCATCTAATACGAGTTATACACGAGCAAAATGAATAGTAGGAAGACATATGGAGCACCTTAGAAACTTAGCAAATTAGTAATAAAGTTGAGACAAAGGAAAAAATTTAAGACCCGATCAACAACTCATAACTAAAACTAATACAACAAATCTTAAACATGTAGGACTTGAAAGCAATATCACTACAACTTTGCACTACTTTACCAACCTAATTGTAGATGAGCATGCTAGACAAGAGGGCGGCTAGAGAAAATATCCGTACGCTACATCTTCCCTTCGATTAACAAAGACAACCGCAAGAATTATTGTTGCGAAAAAAAATATGTTTGACGGGACAATATGCCATTCTACAACAATCATATTAGCAATCAACAAGTGATATTGTAGTTGGCCTACCGTTTGATCATAACCATCAATCCCTTCACATTCCAAACATAAGAGATTGTACTCAATTCCATCAGGAGATCTTCTTTTCACCGGTTCACTCATTAACCGAAGCCCTTCTCCGTGAGGCCGGTAGGTTGATGCTTCTTGGAATCCATTACTCTTTCCAAGAAGCTACAGGAAAAAAAATAAAATAAATAAATAAACATCGTAATAAATATCATAGCACCTTAACATCTTAAGGGATCACCTGACATGGGCCAAAACAGAGAATTGGACAACTATAAACAAAGCAGAAATCACGGCAACCAAAAGAACTAATACACTAAAAATGAGATTTAAACGCAATCTAGGAGACAGCTGATTTGTTCATTTTCCTGCACTACGCTTGGCTGCCAAAGAGAGGAGCGTTCCCTACTGTGCTTAGTGTTTTTCTATTAGCATCTTCTGTCTTAATCATATTATGCATAACTCCATTGGTTTACGCAATATTGTCCACAATATGACTTTTTTAGTATCTTCTCAATAAATCAACTCCTTGCATTTGAGTTCAATCGTTGTCATAGGCTGGCAACTTCAGCATTGCAAATGTCTAACTCAATTATTTCCCAACTCTGCACACCAAGCCCTAGAAAACATGAATCACTTCAAAACTCCACAGAATGAAGTAAAAAAAAAAAGAAGAAGAAGAACTAGTGAAGTCAACCTCATCGCTTTATAACTGTAATGAGAAACTCGAGCACTTTGAATGTTAAGCACACTAGAGAACTCAAACCCTAGCTTTACCTTCACCCCATAACCACGCCAAACATTGGCGCAGTGAATAAGCGCTCCACAAACGCAACAAAAAGCTCACTTGCGTCCAAATCAAGCTCTTCCCCTGTCGAGTACGGCCCCATACGGGGACGACGTTAATCGCCCCTTCCAACCGCCAGAACACCGTCGCCACGTCCGAAACCATCCAGAGGGTCCCACCTTGTCGCATTTGACAAAGTGGATCCATCGGCAGAGCTGGTGACCAAAGCTGGGTGTCGGAGGAAGCCATCGCACTCTCTACAACGAGATTTTGAGGTCGGGTTGGGATAGGGAGGGAGGCGTCGACTTCGAGGTGAGGGTGAGGGGCCGACATCAAGGTGAGGAGCCGCTCACTCTCTACAGAGATTTTGAGGTCGGGGTGGGATAGGGAGGGAGGCTTCTAGGTGAGGGTGAGGGGCCGACTTCGAGGTGACCTTAAAATCTCTCCGTAAAGAGTGCGATGGCTTCCTCCGACGCCCCAGCTTCGGTCACCGACTCTACGAGACAATCGTCGCACGACTATTGCACGACCGCCACACGTACGGCTATAGGCCTCCCGTGGCTATCAAATGGGTCGAACTCTTAGGTTATTCTTTAAACTATGCCTTTAACCCAACACGTACAGCAATAGGCATCCTCACTAAGTGATTAAGATCACCCACCCACGTTTAGCTCCCGAATACAAACTCTCGCGGCACATGCTGCATCAATATGAAAGTGACGTTGAAGGAAAGAACTTGCACGCTCGAATTGAACCTCAATATTCGAGGCTCAACTTCCATTGCAATCCTAGCGGCGGGAGCCTGCACCATAGCTGTATACTCAGATTCTATATTTCCGATGTTCGTCACAATTCTGGTTACTGTAGTGGTCTGATGGAGATTTGGGATGGTGATGGAAGTCTCTATTGCATTGTATCTTGCTTCCAATTAGACGTGAGATCGACTTGGTGCCATAACCGAGGGAACAGAGGAACTGAATGTAGTCATCCATGCTGATGTCATAAATAAGTGCATGAACTACTGCTGTGTTGGGGTTGACAAACCCGCCTCCAATGTCGAATGGACTCACAGGTCTAGTGGTCGGGCCTCCCTCGGTAATCCTCGATCCATCATTTCCAAATACAGAGGCTGCACATTACAATCAGCCAGATCTTAATTTGCAAGCCCAAACCCAACATTTCGATTTGTGGGCTTGAAATAGTATGCTGGGATAAACTGATTAATAAGGTTTGTGTTCAATTATATCATCCATCCAAACCAAAACCTTGTACGTATTTTCCATCGATTATACATCAACAATACTTTTGAGCTAGAAAACATAACTTTTAGAATAAGCTTAACCAGTTCAACCGTTAAGCTATTCTTTAAGGGTGTGCATGGCAACGTTTCTATTTTGGGGAATTATTTCTTTTCAGAAATAGTTTTTTTTTTCTTTTATTTCTACTTTAGGAACAATTTTTGAGTAAAATAAGGTGCTTGGTAATTATACAAAATTTATATTCTTGAAATAGAAAAAGAATATAAATGCATTTGGTAAAAATTTATAAATTTTTGTATTTTTGTATTTTTTTATCTTACTCATGGACTACCGACCGCCGCATGACCGCTACACGATCGTCACACGACCGCACAATCATCACACAATCACCGCACGACCGCCGCACGACCGCACGATTGCTGCACAACCGCCGCACAATCGCCGCACCGCCGTCGCACGACCGCCACACGTACGGCTATAGTCATCCTATGGCTATCAAATGGGTCGAACTCTTAGGTTATTCTTTAAACTTCAGATACATCTATACCTTTAACCCAACACGTACGGCTATTGGCATCCTCACTAAGTGATTTAGATCACCCACCCACGTCCAACTCCCGAACACAAACTCTCCCGGCACATGTTGCATCAATGTGAAAGTGACGTTGAAGGAAAGAACGTGCACGCTCGAATTGAACCTCAATATTCGAGGCTCAACTTCCATTGCAATCGTAGCAACGAGAGCCTGCACCATAGCCAATGAAGCACGGACACGTTGTCCGTGCTTCCGTGTCGTGTCCGACACGTGTCGGAGCGTGTCGGACACGTCGACACGCTCGGACACGGTCGGACACTCGTTGACACGCGTGTCCGGAAGACTGGCGGAGGGTGGAGGCCAGGGAGGACGAGGGAGCAGAGGCCGTGAGCGACGGCGAGAGACGGCGAGAGACGGCGAGAGGGAGCAGCTGCCACTGTTACGATGGATCGGCGACGAGGAGGAGAAGGATCAAGAGGAAGAGGAGAGGAAGGGGGTCGTGCGGCGAGGAGGAGGAAGAGAAAGATCGAGAGGAAGGGAAGAGGAAGGGGTCGTGCGGCGTGCGGCAAGCGGCGAGAAGGAGGAGGAAAAGTTCGCCGAGAAGGAGGAGGAAAAGTTTGCTAGGGTTTTTATGAGGGAATAAAAAGTAATAAAGAAAAGGGGGACGATGGAGGGAAGTGGACGGAAGAAGTGGCGTGACTTTTGAGTTTTTTGGGGAGGGGAGGTGACAGTCTGACAGATTGACAGCCTGTCATCATTTGGTGGGGGAGGGAAAAATGTAAAATAAATTTGGGGTGGAGGGAGGGAGATGGATCGAGGAAAAGAGGGGTGAATTTTGGGGATTTGTTTTTTTAATGGGAAAATGAAATAAATGAGAATGGGCCCTGTCGTGGAAGGGTCAAATTTTTTTTTCATCCGAAATCCTAAATAAAATGTCCAAAAATAAAAATATTGAATTTTGAATAATGATAAATTTTGATTATTATAGAAAATTATGGATTTATTTAAATAAATTGATTCTAATTTTGTATTAATTATTAGTTTCATCAATAACTTTTATTAAAGATAAAAACATGTTTCGCATTAACTATAAATATACTTTTCGAATTTTTAATGAATTGATTTATTAATATTATTAGTATATTTATTATAGGCTCTTTTTTAATTATTTATTTATTTGTGAATTTGAATCAAATTAATTAAAAATAAAAATATTCATTTAATATACAACGTGTCGGAACGTGTCGAAATTCTCTTTTTTTTAGAAATGTCGTGTCGACGTGTCGTGTCGTGTCGGACACTCGTGTCGTGTCGCGTGTCGGTGCTTCGTTGACCATAGCTGTATACTCAGATTCTATATTTCCGATGTTCGTCACAGTTCTGGTCACTGTAGTGGTCTGATGGAGATTTGGGATGGTGATGGAAGGGAGGTTGAGGTTCAACCCTTCGGAGCTGTCTCTGTTGCCTTGTATCTTGCTTCTAATTAGACGTGAGATCAACTTGGTGCCATAACCAAGGGAACAGAGGAACTGAATGTAGTCATCCATGCTGATGTCATAAATAAGTTCAGGAACTACTACTGTGTTGGGGTTGACAAACCCACCTCTAATGTCGAATGGACTCACAGGTCTCGTGGTCGGGCCTCCCTCGGTAATCCCCGATCCATCGTTTCCAAATACAGAGGCTGCACATTACAATCAGCCAGATCTTAATTTGCAAGACCAAACCCAACATTTCAATTTGTGGGCTTGAAATAGTATGCTGGGATAAACTGAGGTTTGTGTTCAGTTTTATCATCCATCCAAATCAAAACCTTGCACGTATTTTCCACCAATTATACATGACAAGTACTTTTGAGCTAGGAAACATAACTTTTAGATTGAAGAAGCTTACAATTGTTAAGCTATTCTTTAAGGGTATGCATGACAACTTTTCTATTATGGGAAACTATTTCTTTTCAGAAATAGTTTTTTTTTTTTTTATTTCTACTTCAGGAACAATTTTTGAGTAAAATAAGGTGCTTGGTAATTATACAAAATTTCTATTCTTGAAATAGAAAAATAATAGAAATGCATTTGATAAAATTTTATAAATTTTTGTATTTATTTATTTTTTCTTCTTACTCACGGACCACCGACCGCCACATGATGGTCGCACGATTGCACGATCACCTTATGATCGCCGCATGACTGCCGCATGATCGTCACACGACCGCACGATCATATGCACGACCGCCGCATGACCGCCGCACGACCACTGCACGATTGTTGCACCACCGCCGCATGACCGCATGGTCGTCGCACAACCACCGCATGATTGCCGCACGACTGCCGCACGATTGCCACATGACCGCTTGATCGCCGCATGACCGCCGCTCGATTGCCGCATGACCGCATGATCGCCGCACGACCACCACACGACTGCCGCATGATCGTCGCACGACCGCCGCACCACCTTCACACAATCACCACACAGTTTTTGAGAGCAATCTGTAGTTGCCTTTGCTCTTCACATGAACCCCTCAAAATGCTGCAAAGATGTCCACACCAGGTGCGGCTTTGTCGGGCTACCACCAATTTGGAACATCATAAGGGGTTAGTAATAGTGACATTACCAACAGCATTCTCCCTTTGCATATAACTGAAAGATCAAATAACTATGGGCAGCTGCTCAGCATGCACCTTTAGCACCTGAGGAGTGATGGAACTCGGTCAATAGGTTGAAAAAGTTGCAACCCGCGGTGCAGCTTGTTTCCTAAGTACGATGCTTGGAATGCTCAGCTTTGCCTTGGGACGCCTTCATCAATGAATGTTTAGAGTCACAACAAGTTCATCAATTCTAACGTAGTACACTCTTCACTAAAGCTTACCTAGCCATTCTGATGTATAAAAGTATTTCCAACCCGACGTGGAAATCTACTACGGCACAAGGAATGGCTGCAGTGAACAGATCCTGTGTGTCTGATGTCAAGAAGGCAAGATCCATCTTGCTTGCCACTAAGTTCGAGCTGCAATCATTGCTAAGAAATAAATGTACATCGCACGAAGAATGCAGAAATTGAATGAACTGTGAAGTGATGAAACTAGAGGAACTTACGCTATGTAATTTTTGAAATCAATTGCTCCAAGTTCGGAATATGTGAGGTCCGAAAAACCGTGATGAGCTTTTCCAGTTTCTAGTGGTTGCCCTGCAATGGTAAGTTAATTTCAGAAGCTATTTAGCAATATTATATCTGTAAAGAACTACTAATACTCCGATGAGTGGCTCGTGCCCACCGATAGAGTCCGGTTATTTCCAAGTTTGATCTCAACCATGAATGTTCTATCTATCGTGCTCGCCGCCATAGTGATGAGCCAGGGTGCTGTATTCAAAATTGCTTGTGATGTAGGGCTACCATTTCCCGCTGCAAAGACCATGATTATCCCCCGTGCCGTTGCATGGAAGGAGCCAATTGCAACCAAGTCCTGCTGATATGAGGATAATGGGATCTTGTCTCCGATGGATACAGATAATATGTCCACTCGATCGTGTATAGCCATGTCAATGGCCTTCACAATATCGGCATCTGTGCAAGTCCTTGCCCTAATCCAACAAGCCTTATGTGCGCATGGCAACGTTTTTATTCTGTGGGGAACTATTTCTTTTTAGAAATGGTTTTTTTATTTATTTCTACTTAAAAACAATTTCTGAATAAAATAAGGTGCTTGGTAATTATACAAAATTTTTATTCTTGAAATGGAAAAAGAATAAAGATGCATTTGGTAAAAATTTATAGATTTTTGTATTTATTTATTTTTTCATCTTACTCATGGACTACCACCACTGCATGACCGTCGCATGATCACACGATTGCCACACGATTGCCGCACGACCGCTACACAATTGTCGCATGACAGCACGACCGCCGCATGATCACCGCACGACCGTTGACTGTCACTGCTAACCACCGCCACAAGATTGCCACCCACCGGCTACGGGAGGGGGAAACAGCCAATGGGCTGTGGGTGGCGGTCGGCAACAACGGTCAGCGATCATGCAGTGGCAGGCGGCGGTCATGCGGTGGTTGTGTGGCGATTGGCGATGGTAAGTTTTAGGCGGACGGTGGCAGTCGTCGGCCGGTAAGTTGTAGGTGGCGTTCGATGGCCTACGGCGGCGACAACCATTGCCGGCAATTGCCGACGGTGGCCACAGGCGGCAAGAGGTGGCCGGTGGTTGGCAGGCGGCCAACGGTGGTTGCAATAAGGAAGAAGAACAAAAGAGAAATAGAAAAGAAAAAAAAACTTATTTCTAGAAATTGTTCCCTGGGAACAAGACGGTATTTTTTTTTTTTTTTTTGTTTCTATTCCAAATATATTCTCTTCTACACTTTTCTATTTCGGGAAATAGAAAAATAAGTTGGATTACCAAACAGATTTTTTTTTTTTTTTTTTTTAATGGGAATAAAAAAAAATCGAGAAAAATAGAAACGTTACCATGCAGGCCCATAAAGTCCCACATGCGCTAGGTGGGTTTAATTTGGACCGTTGAATAGCAGGGATCGGATGTCGTTGATAGAGATGGACGCTAGGCTTGGATTGATGACGTGGAAGCATCCACCAGTTCTGACTTGGATGGTTGGACTCGGCGATAACTAATAGTGTTTATGTTTCTCGGACACTTCTTTATATAATTTAGAAACTGAAAATTGAAATTTTTCAATAATTTTTTAAGAGTCCTCATCATATGATTAAGGGTTAATATCACCAAAAACTCTAAACTAGTATATATATGATAAATTTATCCCGAATTAATTTTTTTCATTGTGAAAAATCTCAAACCGATACATTCGTCACAAATCTATTTCAAATGACCGTACAAAATCTCAAGTTAGTATACTTTGTGACAAATTTATCATAAATTAATTTTTTGACCTCCAAAAATCTCAAATTGATATATTTTGTCATAAATATACCATCCATTAAATTTGACTAATACTACAAAAATAACAAAATTGGTACAATTATAACAAATGGATAATATAATTTCAAACTGTATCATCTAACTTAACAATTTGATGGTAAAATTTAACAAAAACTAGCAAAGGGTAAATTTGTGAATTTATCAAAGGCGTACTAATTTAGGATTTTTGATGGTCAAAAAATTAGTTTGTGATAAATTGGTTATAAGTATATTAGTTTGGGTTTTTTGCATATTAACCCTATGACAAAATCTAAAACATGTTCACCAAATCTATTTCCAATAAGTTTTTTGTTCGACAAATTTGTTCCTTTCTACTTCTTGATTTTATTTCAAATTTATTCCCAATAACTTTTTTGATAACTTTTTTGTTTAACAAATTTGTTCCTGGAAACAAAAATTATTATCAAATAGGTTTCTGTTCCTTTTTAACGAACGAACAGACCCTTAGGTGATTTTTCCCATTATTCTTGGTTTCTTCTTCTTCTTCTTCTTCATCATACGGTACTATCCCCACCGAAGTGCAGAACTCTTTCTTGAGCTGGTCGAACAATGTTCGTGAGATCAGCGACCCAGAACATCCACATGTATGTGATTCTTACACATCGATTTCCCAAAATATGGTGTGGAGATATCGACAGGAAAATGAAACCTTTTTTGGTGGAATAACTCAAATTTCCTAGCGCTAAGAAGCTGGGAAAGTGTCTGCAAACTCAACAATGCCGGCTTATCAGGAATTAAACACTGCGCAAACTTCAACAACGCAATGATTACCAACCTTGGGCGGGCGATGTTGAAAGAAAGAGAGAAACTGGGGGTTACAGTCAGGGAACCGAAGTACTTACACAATGAATCCCCCTTGAGCACATCCTGAAACCTTGGGATTCAAGGATTTGGAAGATCATCGAGTCTAGCAGGTCAGCGTTGTGCTGGAGACGGGGATCAATTTGGCCAAGGAAAAGCAGTGGATGCTTGGAGCGATGCTTTGATTGCGGGCATGCATGGAGCGACAGCAAAGCCGAGAACAGAGGAGACCAATACTGGACCCCTAAAAATCTGTGAACGATTCAAAGAGAAAGGCCAAACCTGGGATGCTGGATAAACTATGACGACTATGTCCTGATGACACGGTGATGGAGATCTTAAACATCAAAGTCCAACTCTTTCCAACGAAGAATCGTCTCATTTAGTGGCCTGATATAATAGGAAAGTTATCTATGAACTGTCTTTAGGGACATCATTCAATGTAACTTTAGTGTCATGAAGGACGGTTTATAGCGCTTAATTTGGAGGGGACCAATTCATGAAAGATGCGATGCATGGGTACGGTGATTAGCAGCTGAGGTGGTTCCTCGCCCAGCAAACTTAATGGGGTTTGGCATTTGTAAACAACCTCTGCCCTTCATATGAAATGAGAGCAGAAACTGATCTCCATCTACCACTCGAGCACCATATTGCGAAAAGTGGCTGGAAGAACAGCCCATGTGGGATTGGGTCGGAAGCACGGTCGGTGGCCACAATCCCGGAACTCTTCAAAAATCTGTTTTGTCATTCAAAACAGACTTACAGGGAATAGAGTGGACAGGAGAAACTCAATTACTTTAACCGCTGTTCTATGTGAAGAATATTAGCAGTTGCAAGATGCTAAGGTCCATGACAAAGTGAAGGTGAATCCTAAAGATTTTATCAAGAAGATCAATGCTAGATTCCATTTCTTTATTCTCAAGTGGATGCGAAACCAGCTAACGAATGGCAACGCAATTTGGAGACCACCGGATCATGAAATTGTCAAATTCAACTGTGATGCAGCATGGAAGGACGGCATTGGACAGGTTGCCTTCGTTGCCATGGACCATGTCGGACAAGTCAAAGGAGCTTGGATCAGAAGAATGGCGGAGAGGGACGCGGGTTGGACCTTAATTTGCAAGACCAAATTGCCAGCTTGAAATTGTTTGCTAAGATATAAACCGATGAAACTGAAAAATTGAAAATTTTCAATACTATTTTAAGAGTTCTTGTCATAGTTTGTAAACTAAAATGTTCAAACTTTTCAGCTTATTTTGTAAATTTTATAAAAATAAAAATAATATTAAAAATCATATTTGGATCAAAATGACATCGTTTTAGTCATATTTTCGTCACATAGGATAAAGAAAATATTAAAAAAATCATGCCGGCATTTTCCATTAACCAAATTGGGTGTATTTAATAGAATAACTTCATTAAACTAACTTGATAAAAGTTTTAGGACTTGATTGTATTTTTTGTAAATTTTAGGACTTAATGACACTTTCATAACAATTTTAAGACTTTTAGTATGCATATCCCTAGATAATTCAATTGAAAGGCACGTGCCTATATATATATATAGAAATAAATGGAGTCTCACTTGCATATCCTTTCATATTAATAACTCTAGCCACCACAAAAAAAAAAAAAAAAAAAAAAAAAAAGATCTTTTTTATTTCTAATGTGGCAGATGTTTCTTTTCTCAAGTGGACATCCAAAATTAAATGAGACATATTCGTCTATATTGCACGATTTGTTTCCATAGAAAGGCGAGTTTTCACCGCTCATAAATCAAGCCGAAATGGGTGAATGTTAGAATTTTCCTGATATGTGGACTAAATTAATTGACTTTGTTATTTACCGTTTAATGTTTACCGTTTTACGGGGTTTGGTCTTAGGTGAGATAGAAGGTTTCTTAATTAGTCTAATATGGGATTGGCTAGTGTGGGCTGAGTTGAGCCCGGCTCGTAATGAGGGGGACTGGCTGGAAACTCTATAAATAGTGCTCAAGTCTCTCCTCTAGCCCTAATCTCACGATTGACGTTGCTTTAACGTCAATCGTGAGAGGCCGCCTCATTGAGCCAGTGATTCGGAGGGTAATAAAGGAGAAGGATTTGCGCAAGGAATATTGTGTTTCCTCCGCTTCCGCTCAAGAACAATGGATCCTAAATCAGGTGCGTCAATCCTTCTATTTACAATTGCTTCTTCTTATGTTCTGGTTATGGAGATCTTGGGTTGTGCATAATCTGCACCCACATGTGGTATCAGAGCCTCCATAACCCTAGAACATGAATGCAATTTGTTTTACCATAATCTGTACGAATTTGCCCTGATTTATACTGATTTACCCTAATTAGTATCAATCTTGCCCTAATTTGCGATTTTCGAGTGGTTGGCGGCTTTGGAATCGTATGGTCCTCCTCTATCTTGTGGTATATTTATTTTTATATGTTTGATGATTTTATGGATGTGAAAATACATACAAAGCCCTAAATACGTGTATTTTTGCGTATTTTTCTTGTATTTTCTGTGATTTTGGAAATACAAGTGTTGGGTTAGAGGTATATTATTACATAATCATTATCAAGGTGTGATTCGTCAATAAAAATCAAACTTTATTGTGAATTGAAGCTAGCTTAATGAGATACAATCATTATGAGATAGTTATTGAACTATATCTTCAGATAATGAGAAAAACTTTTGTTACTCATGCATATTCCTTTTCACCTTTGAATGATGGATGTCTTAAGAATCTGTGACCATACTGATTATATTGATTTACACATCTGCTGAGCGTAGGTAATGCATGTTAGTAAAGTTATTGCATATTATACCTAAACTCATATGGTCACTGGTTAACGTCCATCAAGTTGAATATTTTTTATGGTTAAGGAGTATGACAATATTTATACAGAGCAATAATATCTACTGTTATAGTTTAGATATTTGGTTCTGTGATTTGACTCAATTTATAGGCCACTAGTTGAAGTAATAATATTTGTTACTTAAAATTGACTAATAAATTAGTTGTTGGCCTTGGAGTCATGTTTTGCCTTATGAAACTCATGAGCTATAATGGATCAACTGTCAGGCTTCTCGATCTAGTGTACCATGTATTGCTATTGATGTTGATTGGTGATAGATTTTCTAGATCAACATTAAAAAGAATCATTGGAATCTGTAATTTTGGTGCATAAGAGAAGTTTTCTGTGTTACTGTGATTGGTGATCTCATTAGAATCTATTTTTCAGATTATATATATGCATGATTAATTTTATTAATGAATAAAGCAATGTAATTAGCATGATATGTGATTTGAGTGATATGTGCCCCTATCACTGAAGTTCGAATCACATGTATATGATTTATGTGAGGTATAAATATATCCCTCGTATGAGAGAGTTTCAATGATTCAATTGAGTAGTGACCGCCAAAGTGGCACGCTTGATTGGGTTTGAGAAATTTCGGTCTCGTATGTTGGTTGGGATGTCTCCTGGTCTAATGCATGGTCATACTCCCAAAGGAGGTGATTGTGTATTAGTTCATGGAGGGATACATGATGGTGCGGTGGAGGAGTGATCGGTCCTAGTGGTTCATCTGCCCAAAGGTGATAAATTCACGAAGATTGGAACATATTCTCATAGCCGCTATCATGTGGGGAGTGTACAACTGCATGTCATGTATTCTGTCCAAATGTGATTATATGATTATGCGTGTAACTCTCTGGATGTGTACTTGTACGTTAAGTTACACGGTGCTCACATGATACTAATTATATACATTGCTTGTTTTTCAGTCACCTTTCTGTAATTAATAACTCCACTATTATTAAGGTTTTTTACTGCTTTGAATTTTAAGTTGTGGACATATGATTTGTTGCTTAAGAATAGAGCACTAGAATTTGCTTACTGTCCATAAAGCGGTCCATTCTGGATCACTTGAAAAGTGGCTTGCCTACTAACTGCACTGCTAAAAGATGATGGAAGCCTTAGTGGCTTGTAATTATGTCTTGTCTAATACCGAAATTAGGACACATCTGCAAAAATTGCGTTTAAGTCCTAATGACATATACATCTAGTATATGGTTAAAAGGTTGTCAGGCTTAATAGTGACCGTGAGTATTTTGGCAAGTATGACAATGCGAAATAGCTTGAAGGGTCATTTGTCGAATACTTGGTAGATTCTGGGGTGGTAATTTAATTACTATACCTATAAATCCTGACAAAAGATTTGGCCGAAAAGCAATATGTAATCTATGAAACATGTTTGGAAACTTACTGGCTTGTCTAAAGATCACAAGTTCTTTAGTTGCAAATTGGCGTACAAAACTAAAAGAATTTTCACTCTGAAAGAGGGGTGGATTGTTAATGGTGAATAAATAATTATTTCTTTAAAAGATTCTTTCAGAGTGAATGCAGCAACTGGATAGACTGAAAAGTCTTATTAATTATTGTATATAAGTTTCCAGACAATATTATTAAAGTTTCATAGTGTTGTTATTTTGTTCAATTAGGAACAAAGTAATTATACATATACTGCAAGGTCAGTGGGAGAAAATTTATTTTTCTCATATTTTATGTGCATGATATATATTTATGTTAGTAGGAAGTGCAATGCAGTAAATAAAGTTCTATGTCTACTATGAAAGTAGAATTTGTCACTTTCTTTTAGGTTGTTACTTGAGCTATTATGCTTCCAAACCTTATGAAGGAGTTGACCGTTTTGACTTTATTTATAGACCCATACGGTTAAATTGAGATAATAAATTTTTTGTTGTTTATTAATAACAAATGTCTCAAGGGGTCTAAATATATGGTGGTCAAATATTTTTGACTATAAAGAAACGGTATAGAAAGGTGACTTATTATTATATAATTTATTTTCACAGATGATGTGGTTGCAGATCCACTAACTAAAGGCCTACGCCCATGTGTATTTGAGTGACATGTCATTAGCATGGGCCTAGGAGTATCTTCGGATACTGTTGTTTAGTGGGAGCTACTTTGGCTTTACTTTAATAAAGTTCACATCCGTGGTTCGTTACTTAAAGTAACGATTTGATATGTATCAACTTTTGCATTTAATAAAATAATTTTGAATGTGTTATTATCATGTTGAATACATATTGATAAATTCTCAAGGTATTACCTTGAGTGAAGGCTAGGGGCAATTCATTATTAGCCTTGTGCATATGTTCTTGTAAAAGGTTAACCATAAGGACAAGACATATGTGAGTTCATTTGAACCATAACTTCATTCTCTTGTGACACAAGCTTTTGTGTCGCCTAAGTAAGAGAATGATGATTGACAAAGGTTCATTAGAACCATAATTTCATTCTCCTATGGCACAAACTTTTGTGTCGCCTAAGTAAGAGAATCATATGAGGGTTCATTAGAACCGTAATTTCATTCTCTCGTGGCACAAATTTTTGTGTCGCCTAAGTAAGAGAATGGTGGGTTCATTAGAACCGTAATTTCATTCTCTTGTGGCACAAACTTTTGTGTCGCCTAAGTAAGAGAATGGTGATGACAAAATGGATCTCTCTATGAGAGATGTTAGCCATTTGCCACACTACCATATTGGATCCATATCAATAAAGTTGAAAGCACTTGTGACCATGGAAGGCTCTATGTGTATACATACGATTCCGCCATGATTCGATGTTGGAGGCTTTATGGGATAGGATTGACTATTAAGAATTATCTCTGGACTAATGTGCGCACATACAATACAATTTCAATTAATATAGTCCAAGTGGGAGAATGTTAGAATTTTCCTAATATGTGGACTAAATTAATTGACTTTGTTATTTACCGTTTAACGTTTACCGTTTTATGGGGTTTGGTCTTAGGTGAGATAGAAGGTTTCTTAATTAGTCTAATATGGGATCTGGCTAGTGTGGGGCCGAGTTGAGCTGCCCGTAATGAGGGGACTGGCTGGAAACTTTATAAATAGTGCTCAAGTCTCTCCTCTAGCCCTAATCTCACATATTCTCACCTAAGGGACGTTGCTCTAACGTCAATCGTGAGAGGCTGCCTCATTGAGCCAATGATTCGGAGGGTAATAGAGGAGAAGGATTTGCGTAAGGAACATTGTGTTTTCTCCGCTTCCGCTCAAGAACAATGGATCCTAAATCAGGTGCGTCAATCCCTCTATTTACAATTGCTTCTTCTTATGTTCTGATTATGGAGATCTTGGGTTGTGCATAATCTGCACCCAACATGATTACCAACATATACGGTACCTTTCTACTATACTTCCTACATCGTCTTTGGAGAATAGAGAGATGTCTACTTGCGGAAATCATCTTGCAACCTAGTTATAATATCTGCTGCAGTCCAGGTACGTACCTTTTTATTCCCTATAAAATGAAGCATGGATAATATAAGGACTATGTAAATGGCAAGGTTGAAATATACTCTTGTCACCTCAAAAATATACGGCTTTACTCTGTAATTTTCCCCTTCCGACAACATCTGTGTTTGAGGGATTTCATCTGTGCATCGTTCTTTATTCTCCTATGAGTTCCTCTGCACAATCTCCTCAAAGCACATTACTAACATGCATCCGAAAGAAGGGCCATCTGTTTGTGTTGATTAACAGGGGCCAAATCCAGTTGGCCAGAGGCGGTGGGACAAAATGCAGACCAAGCAAAGGCAACTTGCGAGGGCGAGAATCCCCTGGTGACGGCTGTGATCTTGCCCCCGAGGCATCGCAGGATCTTCGACGACCGCTGCAATCGGGTTTATGTTTGGGCTGATGACAATGGCAACGTGAACAGCGGACCCGTCATCGGATAATGAGGAGACAATGTGATTGTTTTCCCATTTTCTCCTAATAATAAAGCTCCTGAAGCTATTTAATATGAGGCAATATATCTATGGAAAATCATTAATTCATTACTTTATTTTCTTAATCTAGAACTAGTCCTAAATTTGACGTCAATTTTTGCTCTTTCGTCTCGAGAAAAGACAAGTGAAAATAGAGCATAGAACAGAACAGAAGAACTTAAATGATTTACGGTGAGCCATAGCTTTCCCTCGTCGGTGGCCATTCCTCATTGCCGATCGTTCCTCAAAATCGAAAAGTCCCCAACAAGAAGCACCACTGCTGGTCAGCCACCGCACCGCAAGACACAACTGCCGCCCGCTACTTGTAGTTCGTGACTCGAGTCGATTAGGGAGTGACTTGTCTGGGTGAACTGATCTGATTAAAGCAGTGACACCGGCCACGTGAGAGCATGCCATTGAAGTTCCTGAGAGCAATCTGTATTCGCCTTTGCTCTTCACATCAACCGCTTGAAACACTGCCAACATGTCCACGCCAAGTATGGCTATGTCAGGCTACCAACAATTCGGAAGATCAAGTAACTATTGGCAAGCTGCTCAGCACTTACCTTTAGCACCTGAAGAGTGATGGAACTCGGTCCACAGGATGAAACAGTTGCCACTCGTGGCGCAGCCTGTTTCCCAATTACCATCCTCGGAATGCTCAGCTTTGCCTTGGGACGCCTTCATCAATGAATATTTAGAGTCACAACAAGTTCATTGTTTTTTATGTAGCACATTCTTCTTTAAAAATTAATATTTAGAGTTGCGACAAGATCATCGATTCTTATGTAGTACACTCTTCACTAGAGCTTACCCAGCTCTTCTAATGTATGAAAGTATATCCGACCCGACATGGTAATCTACTGCTGCACAAGGAATGGAATTGCACGTGGCTGGCCCGTCATGTAGATAGTCTGGATAAATTACTCCAGTCCCACCTGCTCCTAGCACTGTGGTGGATGCAATGAAGAGATCCAGTGTGTCTGATGTCGAGGAAGAGAGGACGATCTTGCTCGCCACTGACGTGGAGCTGCAATCCTTGCTGACAAATATGTGTTAATCACATGCGGATTGCAGAAATTGAATGAACTATGAAGTAAAGAAACTGAAGGAACTTACGGCGCTTAATCCATGGAATCAATTATTCCGAGCTTGCAATATGCGAGGTGTGAAAAATCCCGATGACCTTTTCCAGTTTGTAGTGATTGGCCCTGCAATAGAGATTAATTTCAGAAGCTATCCAGCAATATTATATTCGTAAAGAACAACCAATATTCTGATGAGGCATGTCGTGCCTACCAATAGAGTCCGGTTATGGATCTCAACCATGAATGATCTATCTATCGTGCTCACCGCCACTGTGATTTTATGGATTACACCGCGTAAGTTCCTCCAGTTTCTTATGAACATATTTTTCTCAGCAAGGATCGCAGCTCGACCTCAGTGGCAGGCAAGATCGTCCTTTCCTTCTCAACATCAGATGCAGGATAGTTTCACTGCATCCACCGCAGTGCTAGGAGCAGGCAGCACTGGACTAATCCATGCACATTCTTTTACATGACGGGCCAGCCATGTGCAATTCCTTTCCTTGTGCTACAGTAGATTACCAAGTCGGGTCGGAAATACTTTCATACATCAGAAGAGCTAGGTAAGCTTTAGTGAAGAATGTACTACATAAGAATCAATGAACTTATTGCGACTCTGAACATTCATTGATGAAGGCGTCCCAAGGCAAAGCTAAGCATTCCAAGGATGGTAATTGGGAAACAGGCTGCGCCACGAGTGGCAACTGTTTCATCCTGTGGACGGAGTTCCATCACTCCCCAGGTGCTAAAGGTACGTGCTGAGCAGCTTGCCAATAGTTACTTGATCTTTCCAAATTGGTGGTAGCTTGACATAGCCATACTTGGGGTGAACATCTTGGTAGTGTTTCGAGCGGTTGATGTGAAGAGCAAAGGCGATTACAGATTGCTCTCGGGAACTTCAATGGCATGCCCTCACGTGGCCAGTGTCTCTCCTTTAATCAAATCTGTTCATCCAGATTGGTCGCTTCCTAATCGACTCGAGTCATAAACTACGAGTGGTGGTCGGCAGTTGTGTCTCGCAGTTTGGTGACTGACCAGCAGTGGTGCTTCTTGTTGGGGACTTCTCGGTTTTCACGAACAACCGGCAGCGAGAAATGGCCACCGACGAGGTAAAGCTATGGCTCGACAACAAGCTTGTTGGCCGGAAGAGTTGTTAGACACGTCTAGGAATTCCGACGTGGTGATGATGTTCTTTTGATCATTCAATTCCGCGTGGTCACTCCCTTGAGAACTCAGAGTCAACTTTCCAAGTTTCACCGGACTAGAAGAGACAAATTCTCTTCACCTTCTTATTACTTCTCTACTACTTCTAAGTTTGTTTTCTTCCCTGCTCCCAAACTCCAGTTTTTATTTGCTTGCAAAACCAACGAGGGCAAGATTGAAGTATAGCCGTGGGCACGTGGGAATCGCGAGCGGGGACACTGATAGACCAGCAAGAATAAAGGTCAATCACGGTAGCAGAATTTTGAAGCTCGCAGGTGTTCGTGGGCGTTGAACTAGAACGATGGCAGTGCTGGAATCACCTCGACACCACGGGTCTTGCTACTACGTGGGCGTCGTGCGGTACCAAGCAAGCTGGTAGGATGGCGGACGACGCATCAGCGACCACTGGTGCTCACTGAAAACTGCAGCGCTTCAAAAGCGATGAAGAACTCGCCTGGTAAGACTTAAGTTGCCGGACTCGCTGTGCGAAGCGGGAGTTGCTGCTGGGACGTTCACTGGCAGGCTGGCTGTGGCGCGTTGCTGGTACTGACAGAGGTATGGCATGCGGGCGCGGTGATCCGCAAGGAAAGAGCTGCGGCGAGGGGGGTGCTGTCACGCAGTTTTCTTCGTGACTGCAAAGTGAGAGCTTCTTTTGCCAGGTGGTCTTCGGTCGTCTATCTTGGTCGTCTATCTTGTCCAATGTGACCAGCAAGGAGAGATAAAAGGACTTCTCTTTTGTCTCATCTCTCTCTTGTTTTGTGAATACGGAGAAAGTCAGTCTTCTTCCGTCGTGAAGATCAGAGACAGAACCCACCATTTTTGCCGTGAGAACGTATATTTCTCCGTCCCTTCTTTCGTGAAAGGTTCTCTCATTCTCTCAATGTGGCCGTGTATTCTCTTCGTATCATGGCCCCGATTGGACTTCACCGGCACGGCAGGAGCAGCAATGTGTGTTGCGATGAAGGGATGCGACTTGGCTTGGTCCGGACAACGAGATGAGCGGCTTGTCATCGTCAACCCGAGGACCAGCAACTGGATCGGTGGAGATCGTACAGAGACTTGGGGCAGCAGCAACGTGGTCGCCGGGACAGGGAAAGCAGCCGAATTGGTCGCAGCTCGCTCGCTGCCTTCCCAAGGAGTGGAGCAGCGGCTTCATGGTGAATCTTAGTCAAGGAAAAGCAGAAACGAGCAACGACCAAGTCGTGGAATTGGAAGAACTCGGTCGCGACTGTGGAGACGCACGACCGATGAAGAAGGCGACTCTTTTCTCTCCCTCTGGCTCTCTATACTGTGGCCGGGGTATTCTCCAATTCTTCAATGCGTGGCCTCCTCCCTCCTTTCACTTGTCACTATCAACCTCCATTTATATGCACAAAGCAATACGGCCCCCTGAGAAGCAAATATAATTTCCTCTTTCGCATGATCGAATCTCTTCCTCGTGGGATGTCTGTCTTTTCTTTCTTATATGCCCCGATTTTCCTCTCAATTCATGGAGATTTGATGGAGTAGATAGTGGAACGTGATCCTGCAGAGCAATCTTCCTCTTTTGTTTATGGTCTTTCGTCTTCTCGCTCCTTCACGCTAGACCTATTGTTGCCGTAAACATGCTCATAGAATGGTCCCTAATGTTGCCGTAAATAAACATGCTCATAGAATGGTCCCTGATGTTGCCGTAAGCATGCTCATCGAATGGTCAGTCTTCTTGCTCCTTCATGGACTGAATATTTGGCGCCCAATATATTTTCTAACCCTAGGCATTGGCATGCTTAGGTCACATCATGGGTTTGGCAAAATCTTACCCTCTAGCGAGCTTTATTAAGCTCAGAACCTCACTCACGTGAAACCATTGGTTTAAGTCCATGGGCCGCTAGTCCAATTGAATGCAATTAATTGAAATGTGCTTCTAATAACTACATGCAATTTAACTTAATATTTTTGCTAGGGGTTGGGGTCGATCTCTAATTTTATATGTAATAAATGAATGATCGAGTTGTCAAAATTTATGTGTCAATAAGACTAAATTAATCTAATTAAAATATTTATGATTGAATTAGAGCCAACGTAATAGGTTTAGACCTTTTTGGTAATTTTCCCAGCTTTTTGTGATGGGTAGGCCTTAGCAACATATTAGGATCAAGTAAGTCTAGCCAAACTCACCCATTGATCATTTGAAATGGTGGAGTAAAAAATTGAACACATGTTTAATAAAAAAGTCATTCCTCAATAGTCATTTTTTAAAAAGAAATGGTATACAAGTACCTCACAGATATATAATTATTAAAACTTAATCATTCTATTCATATGAATTTGAAAATATAGTTTTTTTTTACCATTTTAAATCAGTTGATCCTTGATCTACGAAAACACGGCCTGAATTGATAATTACTTTTAGTTTTTGTTCAAATTTAAATCTTAATGCTCATGTACTTCTACATTTTTTCAAATCCAAAATATCCGAAAAGCAAGATTAAACATTGAAACACTTAGACTCACATATATAATACGCTTCTGATTTTTTAGTTTAGACATTAAAACAAAAAGGTACTTTTGCTTTTGCTCAATATAATCCACTTTGATATTGGATGAATGCATGAAAGCACACGGTATGCTGGCTACCCACTAAACTAAAATATCATGGAGGTAAGAAAATCTATGAGGGGGCATGTTTTAATTTATTAATGGAACATGGTAACTTAAATCCGATTTTCACCCAAAAGAAAAAATAATAATCAGAGCAGCTTTTCTTGTTTTTTACCGAGGCCTTACCACAAGCGTAGCCCCACCATACGCTGTCAATTTATGTCAGGCTTCAATGCCAACCAGAATAGTTTGCATGGTGCTCACTGCACGGCTTTGTATGTGCTTCTTTATATAGTCATTTCATTAATTTTTTTTTTTAATTTATGCAAAAGTTCAATGCCTTGATGGGGACTGGAGACTGGAGAGAGAGAGAGGTGTCCAGCTTGCTTTTGCTTTTCTTTTCTTTTAGGTTTACAACTCACGCCCGAGGAGGTGTTCTTTCAGGAAGAATTCAGCCCAATTTAGGGAAAAGAGACTTTTCTGTAATCAATTTTATAATGCACGATTATTTATCTTCAATTTATTGGTATATATCCCAGGATTGTGCAGTGTGTAGGAAGAACCAGCTCAAGATGTTTGTTAACTTGGGAGATGCTTAGGTGAATTTTCCGTTCATGCTAGGTTTCTGAACTTTTGTTGTGTAATTTAATTCTTAATCTTTTCAAAATCTGCTCGGCGTGGCCCTTCCGTGTAATTGAGCGACTGGTCGCGCGTTCATATTTGGCGTGTCGTGCCGTCACGGCAGTAAATGGGCAGAAATATAGATATGGATTGCCACCCCATCTGATGTGTGTTCCCTCATCTTTTTTTTATGATTTCGTGTTGAAAAACGGGTTGCTTGGCGTGTTCTTTAGCTCCAACGCCAAATTCAAAGTCAGGCTGTAGTGCCTGTACAGGTAGCATCTCCCAGAGACTGACCGTGACGCCATATACCTCCAATAAACCTGTAACGCAGTCTGGAAGCATAGGACCTGAGTGGGGACATTCTAGCCCAAAGGTGTCTATCTAGTACCATCCCCCTCTTTCATAGGCTGGTCCAACAATGAATGCCAAATCAGTGGCACAGAACATTTCCATGTTATGTGGTACTTGCACATCGATTTCCCAAAATATGGGGTAAAAATGTTGACAGGAAAATGAAGCGTTTTTGATGTAATTTGGAGGGGAACAATTCACGAAAGATACGAGTTGTAGGTGTAGCGATTAGCAGCTGAGGTGGCTCCTTGCCAAGCAAACTTAACTGCGTTTGGCATTATGGACAACCTCTGCCCTTTATGTGAAATGAGAGCAGAAACTGGGCTACATCACTACTCGAGCACCATATCGCCGTAAGTGAGTGGAGGAACAGCCCCTGGGGGATCAAATCGGAAACACGGTCGGCAGCAACAGTCCTGGAATTCTTCAAAAATCTGTTCTGTCATTTGAAACAGTTTTACGGGGAATGGAGTGGATAGGAAAATCTCAATTACTTTAACTGCTGCTCTATGTGAAGAAGATTGGCGGGCGCAATATGCCAAGGTCCATGACGAAGTGGAGGTGAATCCTAAAGATTTTATCAATAATTTATCAATAACATCCATGCTAGATTCCATTTCTTTATTCTCAGGTGGATGCGAAACCGGCTCATAATGGCAACACAATTTGGAGACCGCCGGATCCTATAATTGTCAAATTCAACTGTGATGCATCAGGGAAGGAGGGCATTGGACAGGTTGCCGTTGTTGCTAGGGACCGTGACGGACGAGTCAAAGGAACTTGGATCGGAAGAATGAGAATCCAGACACCCTAGAAGCAGAGAAGGAAGCGGCTTGGACCATACATTGCATTCCGAAGAGCCAGGACCTCGACAAATTCCAGTTTCGAGGGAGATTGTTGATTACTCTGCTCAATGATTTCGGGAACAGCCCAGATTGTTGAATGGCGACTGCACCTTCTTTATTGGCGATCTGAAGATTGGGGTTGCCTCAGCACTATCTGTGGAAGTTGGACTGGATTTCCCCTGAAGCTTAAGAGTCTCTTTGCTCATAATTTGGGAAAGCTGATACTTTTCGAGAAAATGATGGACTTATGTTTTGGGTATGCTTTCCGACCATTGTAGTCAGCTTCCTCGAACAACATGATTGCTTCACAAAAGTCACTAGCCAAATCATGCGCAATCAGTAAACAAATGGAGAAAGATAAAACCAAATTAATTAGCCAAGCTTCGCTTTTTTTTTTTTGGTCGGTAAACTTAGCTTAGTTTGTGAAGTTGGGAGATTCTCCTCTTACTTTGATGAGGTGGATATTTCCATTTCCAATCGATACACAATCATTTTGTCACCATTCAATTTTGATGGAGCATCAAAACGACTTTTTAAGGCTCATTTGAATATGCTTTATAGTACATAAGAAGTGATGGCATTTGTGAGCATTTATTTATTTAAACCGAGTCTTAACAGCTATTGGAAAACGGTATATTAGTATGCACCATCATGCATCTCCCATTCAATCAACCTTCATTTATTTTACTTATTAACTCGTCCATAAGAGTCTCTTTGGAAACTACTCTACAATGATTAGTGCATGATGCGGTTCATTAATTGCCATCTTCGACTTGGATGCTAATTCAAACCTTTCCACCCATGAAATGGTTAATTCTCATGATCGAAATGGGGCAAAGAAAAAAGAAAGGAAATAAATTGCATTCCCAAGCCCTTAACCTCTCAGTCAACTTTGCACTTATAGGAAACCTGAAGTTTCAGGTTCAATTAAAAAGAATGTCATCTATACTTCTATATAACTTCAATGAAACTTGCATTGCTGTATTCGCCCCTGCCTTATTTGTGTGCATACTGGCAGATTTTTTTGTTTTTTTTTTTTTTGTTACCAATATAGTATTAATCGGTCGTGTTTTTCTCCATTTTTAAACAGAGGAAATTTGATGATACCGCCTCTAGTTGATGAGTTATGAGTATGGAAATAACATATATCGAGATTTTGGTCAGGTTTGAATGTGGACGATAACCATTAACTTGCGTTGCATCCAATCAATTAAAGGGGCGGTGAAAATTTTTTTTCCAAGCAAGATGATGTTAGGGATGGTCCCCATTGTCGGTCACGGGCTTTTCTTTTTCATTTTCGATGCGGTTTTGCAAGGAGTGACTTGACTTCCTCGACCCCTCATTACAATTCAAGCAAAGACTCTGTTTCTAGAATCGTTTTCCCTTTCCCTCACTAATCCCTCCTATCAAGCAAATGTGCCCGAGCACGTGCGGTGCCATGTAATTTGCTTGATAGATGGAGAAATTGAGGAACCAAATCCCACCTATCTTTATTGAGAAGCGAGGGGAAAATTGGGTGAGGAATGAGAATGTGAGTGATCGGGAGGGAGAAATCGAACTTGCAAGGCTCGATTGTGGAACTCCTGGTGCGCTGCACCACGTGATGTTTTTACCCTCCCCAATCAAATTGGATCTCGAGTGCTTTTCAGCCTCATAAATTGAACGGCCTACTGTAACAGCGACGGCTCAACCTTTGGGGTATTTTGCATTTGAAATTGGCCAATGAAGATGGGGTCAACCAAGTGGGGACCCCGTGAAATGTCCCAAGCCATGAAGAAGGATTTTTGAACTAGTTTGAGTGCGACGTCCCCGTACATACCCCCCTCGGAGCTGCTCCAACTTCCACAAGCAAGGGCTAGGCCGATCGCCCTGGCTGTTTTTTTTTTTTTTTTTTTTTTTTTTTTTTTTTGTGACTCAGGAACCCCACTCCGTACCAACACGGACGGCCCGACAGGCCGGGGTAAACGGCGCAGGTAAACCCTGGGGGGCTGCGTAAGCGTTAGGGCCGACCCACCACCCCGACAGCCCACTTAAGGCCGTGTGGCCAGGCGAGATTCGAACCCCTCCCCTCTCGTTAGGATCATGGGAAGTTTATTCAACCCGCCACCGCAGGCGGTGGTCGATCGCCTTGGCTGTTTGTATCGCATGTATAAATAAATGAGCAGACAAAAAAAATTTTTATCGTTCATAAAAATATTCGTACATAAATTGTTGAAAAAAAATTATCTAAAAAAGTCTTAAACTTATTACACTTTTGCTAATTGAGTCGTAAATCTTTTTTACTTTTTGTCAATTAAGTTCATCTTACCAATTTTGATCATAATTTGTTGATGTAAACACCAACCGTTCTATATAGCATAGTTAGTATTAACGATGATAGTTTTTAATAATATTTTCATATTTTTTTAAAAATTTATCCTTTTTTTCTTCTTTTTTTTTTTCCCATGCCGGCGAGGGTCACTGGTGAGGCTTCGAAGGCCTTTGCCTAGATCTAGAGAGAAATTTTTTCTCATTGACTAATTATTTTAAGTTATACGAGCAATCATCATTAAGAAAACATTTTTGAAATAATTGATTTTGTACTATATAAATGGAACACCTTCAATGTCCCATTTATTTTTACAACACTATTATACCCTAATTTTGAATGAACAAACAATCTGAGTGCCTCTCGCTTAAACTCTTTGAGATTCTTTTGTCATCTATTTATTCGATGAATGATGATAAACGTATTAAAAAGCATGTCCGGCAATCAGAAATTCAAAACTAATTGTTGGCATTTCCAGGTCAATTTTGGAATATGCTGAATGAAACGAGGTCAGCTCGATTTGGCTACATCAATCCACCGCTTTATACTAAGCTTTTAATTTGATTAATACAAGATGAATACGTCGCATCAAGATTACGATGGTTCGTACCTAATTCATTTGGTCAACCACGACGGCATCACATTGGAATCTTCAGACGCAAATCCCTTCAAGTGTTCGACCAAATCCACGGTTTATCTTGGACGAAACCACCATGTATTTCGTGATTAGATCATCTCCACCGACTTTTCTTATTTTTGCAATAAAAGAAGAAAAGCAAAAGAATTTCCGGTGGGAGCTGTTATCTTTTTTATTTGTCTTAATTAAGATCGAGGACAATGACGAGGTAGAGTTTCTAAATGCAAACGACGAGCTCTTTTCTTATTGACATGCTAGTAACATTTTTGACACGAATATGGTCAATGTGAATTCAAAATTTACTAATTTTTATCTTAATCGGATCATGCTCTCGTGTTATGTCATATTGTAGCATAGCATATCTTAAATGGTCTCCGCAGAGCCCTCTAGGACATTCACTTTAAGTACATTAGAGTATCTAGGACATTCACTTTAAGTACATTAGAGTATCTCCTTTTTAATTCAAATATAATTAAAATAAACGTAACATTCATTAACTTTTATCGAGTGGTAGTTTCATGTTTCATCATATTGTGGCGTCTTTTAAATTGGCTTTCATACATGCATCGCAAAAGTTTATTCTATATCTGCAAATCTTTTATATATTTACTCTAATAGGATTAAGATAGCACCATCCAAGTCATTTTTTTAGGATTGTAGAGAGATATGATCACAAGCTTGGCTCTACGGGCTCGCTTGAGTCATATGAGCTTGAAGACCATTTTTTTTTTTTTTTTTTAGGTGAGGGTTTGGCCAAACTATTCAATAACCTATCCCTTTTGATCCTTGGTCAGTAAAATTATTCATGGACAAGCCTCAGTAACAAACTAGGCTTGATCTTTAAGCCTAACCAAACTCGCCCAATGATCATCTTTGATGGTAGAGGGAAAAAAAAAAAAACTAAACACACATTGAATTAAGTCATACGTCAATAGTCATTCTTTTTTATAAATAGTGGATAAATACCAAATTTAGAAATATAATTATGAAAACTTAATTATTCCATTCATACAATTTTGAAGATAAAGTTTGCTTTTACCATTGTAGAACAAGTTATCATTGATTTTGATGAGAACACTGGTGGATTGACCGTTATTCTTAATCTCTGTTCAAACTAAATCTTAATACTCATGTACTTTCACTCTTTTCAAATAAAAAATGTCCGGAAGCAAGATTTAACATTAAACACGAAAATTCACAAATATAATATTCTTCTAATTTATTAGTTTTGACATTTAAAACAAAAGGTACTTTTGCTTTTTGCTCGATGTAATCATCTTTTTACTCAAATCATGTTAGGCTTGAATGCCAACCAGAAAAGTTGGTGGCCTTCTTTTTCCAGTTTGAGATTTTCCACCCGAAGATTTTTATGGATTTGAAACTCACCAAAACCGACTTCGCAGGCCATTCAATCCCGCAGGTGAAAAGCCCCAAAAGAAGGAATTCTCGATAGAGCGAGCTGTTGGTTCAGCCCTACAACAGTAGACTGAGTCCATTTTCCTCCTATTCGAGATTCCAATCGAGATGAGTGCCCTTTGACTTTACAAGAGCAAATAATTCACGGATTGTCGTTCTATCAAATCATCTTGAGATTTATTGCACTGTCCTATAAATGTATCTTTGTAGGAGTTTCATCAAAGACAGCCAAAAGTACATCGCTTAGAAAGCAACCTCGTTTCTTTAAAATGTCAAATTGGAGTAAAGTGTAGTGATTTGGAGTTCAAAGAAACACCAAGTCACACACTTTTCCGTTGCTCTAAAGTGAATTGCAGAAGGAAAAATACAAGAATCCAAATATCTTCCATTCTAATAATGAAATCCTAAAACTGAAAAATTCGTGTTTTTTCATCGATTAGCTAAGTTAAAAGAAGAAGCAGATAGAGAGAGAGAGAGAGAGAGAGAGAGAGAGCAGACATGAGTCATTGCGTTGAAGGCGAAGGGGCGTTTTGGGAAAGTGGGGGAAAATAGTTGTCCTGACCTTTGCCGCCCCAATTTTTCTAATCTTTTTTCATTTTTTCCTCGGTCACAGCATAGAGCCACCCTACCCCTTACATAAAATAACAAGAAATCCCATTCATTCTCCCAGGGAGTTCGATTGGGTCTGTGGCTAAGGCACAAGTCCAAGATTTCTTTTTTCGTTTGGGTTCTCTCCAATCTTCGTTTTCCATGTTCAGGACAAGAATCAAATCCGCCACTGCTTGAGACACTAAAAAATTTTGTTCATTTGCTGTTGTTGCTGTTGGAGTTGGGAGTTGCCTAGTGCGTTTTTGCGTCTCTCTCTCTCTCTCTCTCTCTCTCTCTCTCTCTGTGAGTTGGGTCACTTCCTGTTCTTGTTCTGTCTTTGTAACATTGGGAACGCCACCTCTCCTCCACCACCCGCAGAAGGTGAGTCCAACAAAGGAAAATAAGAAGAGGGGGAAGCTTCCTTAAGGCCGAAGCTTTTCTGGTGGGGGGAGAAGAGATTTGTGATGGGTCTTGGCAGACCTCCAAAGTCCGGCAACGGAGTTTCCACCAGATGGGTCTCCCTCTTCTGCATTGCCAGCTTCTTCTTGGGCGTTCTTGTCGTGAACAGGTTCTCCCTCTCCCTCTCTCCCTCTCTCTCTCCCCCCCTCTCTCCCCCTGTGTGGGATCTGGTGTTGAATGATCAGCTTTTTGATTTGGTGATGGGTCTGAAATGTGCCTTCTTTTTAGCTTAAATCTTGGTAAAGAATTCCAGCTTATTGGCAAGTTGGATGAGCGGATTTGGCTCTTAAAGTGCGCTTTCCAGATTCAAGGTGTGCCAATGAACTGAATCTGTTCTCAAGAGCGAGAATTTTGCTAATCTGGTTGACGATTTTGTTCTCTTTTGATGAATTATTGGAGCCGCTTTTAGTGGGTCTTGGTGATCTCAACATCAGGTTGCATGTCTTCCTTAATGCTGAGATTTTGTTTGAGAGTACGACCATCTGTGTTTAGTCATTTGGCCAATTTCGGAGGAACTTGTTTTCTGGGTGAAACTCTCGCATGCTTCACATGCATTGACCGGTAAAGTGATCCTTTTGACGACATCGGGACTTGGTCATATTGCGTGTATGAGAAACTTCATTTTGGGTTTAGAGAAACCTTGCAGCTTCCTGAAAAGCATCTTCTTTTTGTTCAGTAAGTTTGTATTAAAAACTATCAAACTCCGATTCAAAGCATGCTCATTTGCCCCATGTTGGAGAGAAAGTTAGTGTAGGGTTTAATGTGACAAGCTAGGCTATGCCACCGAGAAATTAAAAGGGAGAGTTGTCATAGGCTGCTATTCTAGCGAATCAATTTTTCAGTACAGAAAAATTGGCTGCCAGATAAGATATACTCTGGCATTTGATCATCGAGTTCATGGAATGGCGACATTAATGAACTAAAACTTCTTTATCTCTTAGCAGCAAGGGTGGCGTAATAGGCCTATACTGTTGCATTTTAGCTTAATGGACTCAAAATTTATTTAGTTAGTGGCAGGAGATTATCATGTAGTTCAACTTAAAATTAGAACTAGTCTTGAGGTTCTCTGTTTTGAAATCAAACAAGATATCTTCTGAAGGTTCGTTGGGATCATCTCTGGAAATGGGTATCCGTAAAATATCTACGTATCATGGTTTTAGGTTGAGCAGCAGTAGCCAAGTCCAATCTTGGTTATCATAGAGCAAGTTAACAGTTAGATCTAGTAGCATGTGATGAGTGGCTATTAAATTAGGACTCTCGAAGCCTCTATGGCATTCATGAAGATGGATGGCTTATAGAGTTCAAGTATTTCGTGATCAGGTGCACAAATTTAGTAATACCCAGACATTGATTTTTAGAGCTGTTACCTTTATAACAGTCTATGAACACTTGGGCAATATCACAAGACTCTGCACTATAGAGCTTAAAACTAAGTTTAGAAGATCCCTTGTGAGATTGCATAAAGAAGCACTTATTGATGGCAAATGATGCAGTTAAGTGTTCTAGAGACATGCATCAAATGCTGGAATCTTTATGTAAACCATGTCATTGATAATCTATATGTAAATGGTTTACTATGTAACTGACATTAACATGGCATCTCATTTTCTGACATCTTTCAGCTGCAATAATCTTCAGATTCTTGAGTCCACCATGTTGGATGTATCAGTCATCTGCCAAATTTGATCATGTGCTTCTATCTCCCATAAGCAATTTTTTTTGGTTAATCAATACATTCCAGTTTTCTAATGGGATTTTGAGTTATATGATTTCTATTCTATCTCGAAACATAAATGATCTGTGTTTCCATGTGCAACATTTTCTTTCTTTGAGATAAGTTGATTTCATGCTGGTTTAAAGTAGTGAGTACCCTGGGGTAATAATGATTGTTTCATGAGCATTAATGACCTGCTCTTTCATGAGTTTTAGACTCTGGTCAATTCCTGAACTAGTGGAGAAAGATGGGGAACCTTCGCAGGAACATCAATCAACCGCACTTCATCAAATGGTCAATTGTGACACAAAGGTAAACTGGGAAATCGAAATTGTTGAAGAGTCCCCTTTTTATCTTAGTGGGATTTGCAAATGACACCTTTTTTTTATAACAGGAGGCTTCAGTCCAGTCCGGGGACATCTTTTCTCAAGTTTCACAAACACATGATGTAATCATGTACACTTTCTGCTCTCATCCTCTTATGTTGTAGGCTGCAATTTGAGTTGTTGGGAGTTTGAGATCTTCTCATGGCAAATTCATGTTTCAAATGTCACAGGACATTAGACAAGACCATCTCCTCTTTAGAAATGCAGCTAGCTGCAGCGAGAGCTGCCAAGGTGGACAGCCAGGAAGGATTGCAAGTTAATACCGAGTCAGGGCCTGAACAGTTAAAAGACCGTCGCAAGTTTTTCTTTGTCATGGGAATAATTACAGCATTCAGTAGCAGAAAGCGAAGGGACTCAATCCGAGACACCTGGATGCCCAAAGGTCTGTCCATAGAATATGCATAAGTAGTTCTGGCATTGTCATTATTGTTCTTTGAATGCGTATTTAAATTGCTCTCATTTTGTGTGCATTGTGTTCTCAACTCTCCTTTTGCAGGAGAAGAATTAAGAAAGTTGGAAATTGAGAAGGGAATTATAATGCGGTTTGTTATTGGACACAGGTAGGTAGGTAGCAGACAAAATTTCTTGTCGTATACCGTCTTGTTTGGCTGCTTTTTAATCGTGAATGGTATTTATGGTTTCCAGTGCCAGTCCAGGGGGTGTTCTTGATCGTGCTATAGACGCTGAAGATGCGCTTCATAAAGATTTCTTGAGATTGGTAGGTGACTCTTGCATGTTACATTCACAATTGCCCAATACATTTTTATGATAAGGAAATACTTGAAGAGGACGATTTACGTTGAATGCTTTGTATTCATAAATATGAGATTGTTAGATTTAGTCCAGCAAACAACATGCTAGAGCTCAAGTGAAAATGCCATGCAGATTCAAAAGTAAAGAGTATTCTCCTTAAAATGATTTTGAGACTTCCGTTAATTGTCCATAGATGGATTTTCTTCTAGGAAAGGTACATGTATATAAGAAGTTGGTGCCTACTTGCAATAGTCATGCCACTTTTTCAGGGTCCAAGCCACATCTGAAGCTGTTTAGCTGAAAACCAATAGCATATGAAGCTTATGCCAAACCTTGCTGATTTTGTCGCAGAACCATGTGGAAGGGTATCATGAGTTGTCCTCAAAGACACAAATATACTTTTCGACAGCTGTTGCTAAATGGGATGCTGACTTCTATGTGAAAGTGGACGATGACATACACATAAATCTTGGTACTGCATCAAGATTCTAACCTAAGGTTTTCGAATGCTGCATCTTCTCGTTTTAGTACTGACAAGGAGATGAAGAGTATGTGTATTTTTGCAGGTATGGTTGGTTCTACATTGGCCCGCCATAGGTCAAAAACTCGTGTTTATGTCGGTTGTATGAAGTCCGGACCCGTCCTATCACAAAAGTAGGTGTTCGAAGTGTTGAAATCTTTGAATGTTCATGTGCAATTTTCTCTTATTCTGCTAAGGAAGCTCTTTCTTGTAGAGGAGTGAAGTACCATGAACCAGAACACTGGAAATTTGGTGAGGATGGCAACAAGTACTTCAGGCATGCAACCGGACAGATATATGCAATCTCCAAAGATTTGGCCACGTACATATCAGTTAACAGGTAACGAACCCTTTGATTCCTCATCATGCGACCTCCCGTGAAAACTATGATTCCTTACATTTTTTTTAAAATTTTAATCTATTGGTAGACACATACTTCACTTATATGCGAATGAAGATGTCTCTCTGGGCTCTTGGTTCATTGGCCTTGATGTCGAGCACGTGGATGATCGAAGCCTCTGCTGTGGAACTCCTCTTGGTAAGTAGCGGAAATTGTGTTTATATATGTGTGTGCAGTAAGATTTGATTGTCCCAACGATTGATGGTTACATCTTGCCATGCTGGTTAAATAGAACATAGATACAAAGTCTGAACCTTGTTCTAGGGTTCACTAGGTAGTTTCTAAGTCTCACATGCTTATAATTCCTTCTATAAGCAAAAATAAAGATACTGGAAGATGTAAGAGCATTACTTGTGCCCTTGCAATTGCTTTGTCAATATGAAATGCATGCTCGACTTTGTTACCGGAAGAACAAATAAGGCAACTCCTGTTTGTCTATATATATAGATACATATACATTTATTGGTCAAAATTTCTCTCATTGAGGTAGAAATTTCTCGTTCTTAGATTTTGTTTTTCTGGCCAATCATCCTTAGCCTTTTCAATAAATTTGCTGTCTGTATAGATTGTGAGTGGAAGGCTCAAGCAGGGAACCCATGCGCGGCTTCGTTTGACTGGAGCTGCAGTGGCATCTGCAAATCCGTGGAGAGAATGCAAGAGGTGCATCAACGGTGTGGCGAAGGCGACGGAGCTATTTGGCACACTAGTTTCTAGTAGCCCCTCCCTTGATCTTCTCTCCATTTGTTTTTTGTAATATATTCGTGCTATGGCCGATGAAAATTAGTGGATTCCGAAACGACGCCATCTGCCCCGATTTTTGCATGCCTCGGGCCGGTTTGGTAATATCATTTAATTAAATTTGTTGCACATAGAAGATCCTCAAGAGCTAGAGAGGAAAAAAGGGATGGAAAATCTGCTTCATAGAGTTTCCAAGCTTCCTGTTTGATAGACACAAATGGGTTTCCTTCTTTCTTTTGTTCCTGCTTCTGCAATCATATGTGACAAGCCTTAAAGAAAGTGCATTGTGGTCATGTTGTACAGTGATGTGGTGATATTATCAATTCAAAGAATTGACAGCCCAAAGAAGAAAAAATTGAAAAAGGATGGGGATTTGATGACATCAAATTTGTTCATTGTGCATTGGTAGATTCAATGATGTTGATGGAAGATGGTGCTAGCTTTCATTATTTATTAACTGTCGTCATTGGTGTCATTACTATAGATATGGTAGTGGCCTTTTCTTTCATCATGCGATTGCGCCATTCGCTGTTCCATGCCGGTGAGGATAGATCAGCGCATTGGCAAAGCAAGGTTGAATTGCCCTCTGAGAGTCGCATGGAAAAAAGGAAGTGCCGGAAGACACGTCCACGAATCTCGGTAGCCGACCTTCATCGTGTATGGTCAAGAATTCATACCTGCGCTGAAAGAAACGGTCAATAATTTCACACATCTGGTACGTTTCAGGAAAGGTCAACATGCTCCTTTGGTTTACATTCTTTGCTTCGTTCTTTCTTGAGAAACGTGTTCACCCCCCAGTCCACAATGGAGACTTGGGTTAATTGATTAGTCAGTTTACATTGTGTGTGTGTGCGCGCGCGAGAGAGAGCAATTGGGAATTCAGAAAATCAATGTGTTGACGAGAATTTTGGCAATATCGATACGTGGATGGAGTAGGTACACAAATGAAGTGCTCGAGTAAAAACTGCTCCGGTCTAAATTGAGAGCGTGAGATGATCGAAGCTCGATTATAACGATCCCGACAGACCGGACGATGATCTCTAAATGTTTCGCCGCCGAAAGATGATTATTATGTTGGGCTATCCACGATGGGCCCAGCCTAGTAGGTGGTCATAATTTTTATTGATCGTGTGTCATATTCTTTACTCTTTTCTTTTCCTTTTTTGCCCTTTTCACCTGTGGCCGAAAACTAGCCACCGGCGAAGGCTGGAGAGGGCCGCTTCGCCCTAACCTCCAACATCATCGATGGTCGTTGACCAGATTTGCTTATCCTTGATTATCTCCTCCCCTGAGCATCCAAAGTCGTGTGGTCGCATGCCAGCAAGGAGAAGCTCATATGTATTCCACTCCATATGAGTATTGAGGTGAGTGCACTTGTGGCCGGTCACCAGCCATTGCCAAAATTGGCCACAAGTGAAAAGGAAAAGGAAAGGAAAAAAAAAGAAAGAAAAAGGATCAAAAAGGAAAATTTTGAGAAAATTTAATAAAAATTGCAAAAACTATCTATGTCTTTATCAATCGTGCTATGTAAATAGCCAACAACATTAATTGGATCGTCATATTAGCAATTCGAAAATCGTCAAAATATTTTAGGATTAGCATTGAACAAGTTGAAAAATTCAAAATTGAATTGGTCGTCGTATAATAAATTTAAAATTCTCTCCTCTAAGTGGAGGT
The DNA here is from genome assembly GCA_014182555.1 of Eucalyptus erythrocorys. NCBI lineage: Eukaryota > Viridiplantae > Streptophyta > Magnoliopsida > Myrtales > Myrtaceae > Eucalyptus > Eucalyptus erythrocorys. Next base: position 34,905,498 of record CM024600.1, on the reverse strand, counting down.
TTAGCGAGAATCTCTTAATTGGTACCCCGTCTGCAACTGCCCCGGCGCTGGGGGCCCATGATCTTTCTAAAAGCACATCGCAGCGCCACTGAGGAGTGGAAATGGCGATGAGGGAGTGATGGACTTAGTCCCTTCATGATATGATACGACTGCAACTATAAAGTGCTCCTTTATCAACCGGGCAAAGCGTGCTCGCTCGTTCAAGGCAGCTACTCATTCCTCTGCAGACTCCAAGCTCAGAGCATCAATCTGGGTATTTGCGCTTGTGGACATGTGCTCCTCCACCAATGGTTGAGGGTGGCCCTTTCTTGCTCTGGTGCTCTGTACATCAGTTCCCAACACATTGCTTACCTATCAATTTCTTCTTCGATCCAATCCCAAAAAATAAAATAAAATACATATATATATATATATGTATGTATATTAAGAAAAAGGAGAAAATTTTAAGGAGATATATACAAAATTCAGAGATCATTGCGAACAATTTAAAAGCTTAAGGATGATATTATATATCGAATTAAAATTCATGAATTATTTGTATTATTGTCTCTTTTCTTAACAAATTATTTCTAATTTGTGTGAGTGAAAACTCACGATAAATAGTATTTTTTTTTTTTTTTTTAGTGACAAGGTGATGTTTTGATTTTTACTTAGTGTCTTTTGAAAAGATGAAGCTTCACAAAATAAATTTCACATACTCTACTTACGAAAGCTATTTTAATGATACTCTTTTCCATTCTTTTATCTAGATAGGAAAAGATACATTCCGTTATATCATTGTTTTGTTTATTAATCGCTGTTCTTTCCTACTTGTGATAAGAATAAATATAAATTAAACCCCTGAAGTTAGTACATGTAGATTCTAGCCTCTTTTGCTAGAACCGTGGCTCCATCACTTATGAAATGCAACTGAGGAACACCAAAGGCATGTGATTTTTCCTTAGAAGAAAAGCGTTTGCAATGAAAAGAAGGAAAATGATATGTAAATCGAGTTGCGCTTGCTTCGTGAAAAATCAACAGATTGGAGAACACTTCTCTAAATATAACCCACTTGCATCAATTATAAAAATGAATTTTCTACCTAGCAATAAAACCAATCATTTCTTTGAAAATATAAATTAGCTTTCAAATCATTGATTTTTGGAGAAACAAATGTTTCCTTTCCGTCCATTCCAATGGGTCCCCACCACATCACCGTCGCAACGTGAAGCCTTCAAATAAATGAAGAACATGGAGCACGAGCAAAGCCTGAGATGAGAACAGTACTGCTTTGTCTGGGACAAGTGCCGAGGTCCCATTTAGCGACCAAGTGTTAGGTCTCCTCGTGGAGGTCAAAAAGAGCACTTGAAACCCTCTCTCTCACTCGCTCGACAAAGTGCACAGTCCACACACTAACCACAACGCATGATGATTAAGAAAGATGCAGGATTTTCACATGTTTTTAACGTAATCTGAAACAGTGGTCGGTTTTCTGCATGCGGTACAGCAACAGTAGCGCTCGGTTCATGCACTTAGCTATTCTCAAGTTGGGGGGAACGTTTCGTTGTACTGCTGATTTTGCCTTTTGTATGCGCTAGTCATTGGACTTTCCCGATCTGAATTCACCGCGCAAGCAAGATGATACCCGTGGAAAACGGCAGTGGAGAGAGACTGCTCTTTGTTTGAGGCCGGTTTGAGTCCAAAATGTAGCTGTTTAGGTTCCGAACGGAGTGACCTGGCGTGAATAACGTGTTTGAGAAGCATCGCGAAAGTCCTATACTTTGGTAATGGAACATCGTGGGGTGTGACTGTCCGTGAGATTTCTTATGGAGGTATTGTCTAGAGGTCGCGCTCATGGGGCCGATCTTCTGCGCAAAAGTGTGGATTATTCAGAAAATTTCAATGAGGAAATCTCATGAATTATTGCGGTTCCATCATGAACCATACTATTTGGCTGCGTTTGATTGTTGGGGAAGAAGGATAATGCGAAACATAAAATCTTTCCATTAATAAGGTGCACATATGAGGATAACATGGAAATCCACGCTCTCCACCACTCTCATCTTCGTGAGATTTCATTTCGTCCTCTATTGCTCTCATTTGATCAATCATTCAACATACATGCTTATATTATTTGATGTAATTGCAATATTGGAATCACTAGAAAACCCCAATCGTAATAAAAGATGTTGATTCCGAGGTATAAAAAGTGAAGGACGTAGGGATTCTTTCTCTAATATGATGATTTGTTGCTTTTGTGGGTTTCATTTTCCGAAACTCGAGCAACCAAGACACTCGATAACCTTGAAAATTTCAATTCCAAATGATGCTCGCTCCCTCGTCCTTTCTCTTTTCGCCTGCACATATTTCATCTCATCAACCCCACACAAAAGTCAGGCATCGTCCTTCACCTTTTGGCCACAGCCAACTCTCGCCACCCAACTCACCAGCACTACATAACGACCATCTCCAGCGACCAGCAAGGGTTGCCGACGGTTGCGGACCCTTGCTTGGCCACAATGGCCCTCCCCGACGGCCGCCGAGGGTTTCCGACCCTTGCACAGGCCCGATGGCCCTCAACGACCTTTGCCCAATCCCTCAGCAATTTTCTCTTTCATTTCACCGTGAACGAACGTAGAGTGTTACACTTAATTCTAATGGCGGAGCATTTATCCTATTTGATTTTATCCCATCCTTAAGTAATATATATATTTTTTTTATTAATCCAGTCCATATTTGTACAAATCTAGATTTTGTGTTTACCCTAAACAGCGGATATGATAAAAGTTATCGTATCCAAAATTATATTCAGCCCACTAAGCACAACCTTTAAGTTTTAGGATCAATTTCTCAATTACAAGTCCAAATACTGAATGTAAGATTTTCGTTGTTCCACTCCTGACACGTGCACTTGACATTTTCCCCCATCTGTGAGCCTAACGCATTACATCAGCTCTTAATTTTAATCCAAAATTAAGGATTCTCTCCGCTTTTTTTTTTTTTTAAATAAACATGGGCAAAGACGTGGAGACCAGTTCATTTGGAGGTCCATGAAGAACCCTGCAAGCCCCATAAACCAGTTCGTCCAGATTTTTTTTCAAAACAAGTGGCCTTGACTTATAACGGTTGACATATAATTGGTAGGATTCGAATGATAGACCTCCAATTTCTAAGCTCAAATTTTCTCAATAACCCAATCAACTGCACTTACGTCGGGAATTTGTAGGTATTCTTTTTCATACCTACGAAATTTCACCCATTTGGATTTCTAATTAGGATACGACTAATCTGATAGAATAAAATATGAAATTTAAGTATTTTGCTATATTTTATCCACTATATGATAAATCGTAGTGATGAAGACATCTATATTCATATCCTATCATGTCAATTGTCTGGCATATATGACATATCAGTATAAATGAACCTACAAATTACATAAATGGAGATGGTAAGAATCTCTCACAATACTCTTAACGGCTTCATTTTTATTTTCTTATTTTTAATTATTTTTCCTTTCTTTTTAATGATCTTCTTCTTCTTCTTCTTCTTCAATAAATAGTAAACTATACTAATATATATGAAATATCGAATAAATATAAAAATCAAAGATATATTCATATATTGAATTTACATTAGAAGATAGAAATAAATTCAAATATATAAATAAACATATGAATACATAAAAATTGAATTGTTTTATTTATTTATTTTTTTGTTATGTTGAATTTTATATATTGGATTTCTGTCGTTCTCTGCCATAGAAAAGATCAGGGTTTTTAAACCATAGAAATTGAGGTTCAAACCAATGGCCCCCGCTCTTGTCATTCATCACATTACTGGTCAAAGCATATTAAATAATTCGTAACAAGAAGAGAAAATTGTCGTGGGAATGCATGGGACGTAGAAAATTGACGGAAGCGCAAGGAAATTTTGGCTGGCGTTTCCGACCAAACACATTTTGAGGTCGCATGGTAAACGAGGTGCTGCCCGAAAGTCGGACACGATCACACAAAAGTGAACACGCATGATACGATGCTCAGCAAAAATTCAGCAATCTTGCCCATAAATTGATTCTGATTTGTTGCGTCTCTATCAAATTAAGCACGTAACTATGTATTTCAAAGTTTTTTACTTAATTAAATGACAATGCGACATATCTTAACGTTTTTTTTCATGTGAATAATTGTATTTTTGAATGTGATGGAGATTTTTGAGCATGCAACTTGATAATTATAAAGCGAAAGAGCCATCAATGCACAAACGAAGGTTTATGGATGGGGCCATAAGAGAAGTTTGAATGCTGTGCTTGTTTTGAATTACGTATACGTTTGTTCGGAAACATTAAATGCATGATCACATGCCCTAATTGAACATCTCTTTACAATAAGTCACTTCCGTTCCTAAAACTTTGAATGGGTGGTTGAATGCCCTAATCAAATATCTCTTTGAAATGAGTCACTTTCGCATGATTTTCTCCAAGAAGAGCAACACGACACGACACGGCACCTTAGGAGGAGGGGGGGAGTGCTTTATGCTTTTGAACATCATGTACGATAATTTTTTCTATTAATAAGAATAAGATTAGGAATTGGATTGCGATATAGTTTAGTAAATGAACATGCGAGCCTCGCCCACAGTGTTCTTTACTAGACATAAACTTCTTACAATGGTGGGTCAGAACTTGGGTCGAGTCCTAAAGAATGAATTTTCAAACCGGAGATGTTCGCGTGCTATTGATAATTTCAAGGATTGAAAGTCAAGAAGCTTTACCACTCTAATAATAGGGTTCGGTGCTAATGCCGAGATTAAAGAAACAGAATAATTAGTCCTTGGCAAAGTTTTTCTTCGTAGCATTTTCCACACCCTTGTCGGTGCCAAAGGTCCCACTTTGGCAAGTTTTTTAAAAAGGAGCAAGGACCTCTCCGGTCTCCATTTAAGGAGAAAATTTAACATGTCAATTTAACTCCATTTGGCTAGATGACGCATCAACGTATAACTAGTTAAATCAACTATGCAAATCTAAAATTGTAATATCATCCCCCACCAAAATTAGGGTGGGCACACGTGTGGACAAAAAAGATTAATGGGACAATAAATTTGATTTCGCTTCGCTCGATTTGATTATTCTTTTTTCTATTAATTATAATTTATTTCCACTCTAACCCTCGCTCTTGAATTTTTATTTTATCTCATCGTAGGGTGTAAAAATCGAAACCATACCTAAAACTAAATCGTCTATAAATGGGGATTCAAACCTTCACTTCTCCTTTCCCTCACGAGAAAGGGTGGTCATTGCGGTAAAGTCCAATGCTTTAACTTGACTATTTAAGTTATGAGTTATGTTAAGGATCCTTAATGCGCGGGATTAGATAGGCGATTAGGACAGGCGTAATGTCGTGCGAACAGATGCAAAAGCCTAGTCAGCAAACGTGATGCAGGTGACCGCGTCAGGTCAAACTGCAGAGGTTTTGTATTATAATGGTGGTGGGGGGAGAAGACGACGATGACGACGACCCTCCAGCTGATCCCCATCCTAAAGACGAAAGCACGGATGATGAGCCCACCTCGAGACCTAACACTCCCCATGTTATAAAATTCAACACCCACCAACCTCGACCTCTGTCCCTCTCCCTCCGTCGCGGCCCAACTTCGTTCCCATCTCGCGTTCAGATTCCCGTCTTGTCCCCTCTTCTATCCTCGCGGGAGCGTCTTGAAATTCGCCAGATTTCGCGATAATTCCTCTCCCGCTGTCCATACCGTCCAGCGTCAATTCGAGATATTCTATTGAGTGATACGAAGAGAGAGACAGGGTGCGCAAATATTTGTAGAGAAATTCGCACATAAAAACAGGGGAGGAAGGGAATTCCCTGGACCTACGGCAATCCTCGCGAGGCGTCTGTCGACCGCTTATCTCGAAGCCCTCTTATCCGCAAAGCCTGACACTCCCCTTGTCTCTATTCTTTTTCCCTTCTTCCCAATCTCTCTCTCTGCAGCACCGAATCTTTATCCCTTCATCGCCTCTCCTTATCTTTATTAGTTTTATTAGATATATACTTCGCCGGTGCGCATACCTTTCCGTCCCCTCAATAAAGATTTCATTTTTTTCCGTCGCCGGTCTGGTTGGTGTTTAGGGTTCATATTCCCCCTCCCTTATCTTGAAACCCTCGAGAATCGCTGCGCCTAACGCTTTATCATTTTCGATTGATTCGAGGGTTTTTCTCTTTTTCCCTTTTTTATTAATCCCACAAATTAGTTTTCTTCATCTGGGTGCTTAGAATATTCGTCATCTTTATCGGATTTGACTGTGTTCGGAGCTTGCAATGGCGTTAATTTCGATTCTTTCGGAGATCTTGCAAAGACCCACGATTTGGGGCGTCCTGGGCGAGCTCATGTTGTTCGTGGCTCCCGTCTGGATTGCTGTCATTGTTGGGGTTTTGGTTGGATGGGCGTGGAAACCCAAATGGGCGAACCTGGGCAAGGATTTCTTGGATTACCCCAAGGGGAATTCTTTGGAGTCTCTGATGCCGTCTTGCCTCGGCAGGAGCTTGGTTCCGAGCTTGAATTCATCAAAATTGCAGCTGACGAGCTTCATTTCTTCGGTCGCAAATGATGGGGCTGAGAAGGAGGCTTCTGTTGTGCCGCCGACCATGAGTTCCGATTGCAGGTTTGTTCTGAATTAGCGTTTGGCTTGCGTAGCTGCAAGGTTTCTATGCGTATATTTAGTTGCATTCGAAGTCTGGTGATGGTGGTTAGTTTGATGATGTTGGGGTAAAGGAAGATGGTGTGTGGAAGTCAATAGTGATGTGTGTGTGTTACTCTGGCAGTTCATCACATTCATCACAGGGTGAGAGAGAATTGTCGGGTCTCGTTGGGGACGACGATCTAGAGCATATATGCCGGCTTGTTGAAGTGACTGACGGAGGTCCTGCTTGGATTCAGATGATGGACCGATCCACACCGACTATGGGTTACCAAGCTTGGCGTAGAGATCCTGAGGTAGGTTTAGGTTTTCATTTTTCACGAGGCTTTTATATGCTTTGTTGTGGGCAGACAAAGTGGATGTGTTTCTAAGTAAGCATTTGGAGTTTTTGTATCTTTATCTATGCGGTTATGTTCATGATTTAATTTGGGTTTGATGGATTTATTAGACTGGGCCTCCACAATACCGGAGTAGGACCGTTTTCGAGGATGCTACTCCTGAACTAGTGAGAGATTTCTTCTGGGACGATAGTTTTAGACCTCAGTGGGATGACATGCTTATTCGTGCTACAACCTTAGAGGAGTGTCCCACTACAGGCACAATGATGGTGCAGTGGGTGCGCAAGGTTAGGAGAATTCTTGCCTTCTACAATGCTTTTGTTGGGGCTGATTTGTTGGGTTCTCTACTAATGTCTTTTGTTATGTGCTGTGGTGCAGTTTCCATTTTTCTGTAGTAACAGAGAGTACATCATAGGCCGTCGAATTTGGGAATCAGGAAGACAGTATTATTGTGTTACAAAGGTATGGTTATATTATTCACTTTGATTATTTTTGTTAGAAAGCACTTAATGCTGCAGTATCCTTATTCCGTCCATTCATTTTTCTTTTGCCTTTACATTGGCAAAAAATTTAACTTTCAGCATGTTTCACGGTTTATGTTCTTCTTCTGCAACTTTCTTTGTTTGGCTTCATGGTGGCTCTTTTTGGAGCCACTAGCTTTAAGTAAATGTTCGAATATTGTATTGCATGATCAGAAGTTAAAAAAGATACCAATATCAAAAAGTACATCGTCTAGGATATTTCACACAGAGATGACTTTGATCTCTTGTGTCTAATTTCACTCCAAGCCTAAAGTTGGGTTGAGTTGTAACTCTGGTGCAGAGTCGGAGAATAACCTTCTAGATGTACCTCTTCATTCATCCATGTACTTTTGTCCAATTTAGTCCTGCCGAATAAAAGCGCAAACCCTAAGGCTTGGACCTTGCATCTTGGACATCTGACTTTAGTTTTATCTGTTATATATTGGCTGTTAGGTGGAACTCTGTTGCTTCATTCATTCCATCTTTTTGCTAGGTTACCTTCTATTATTTATGTGCTGGCAATATAAAATAGATCCGAGAAGTCTATCTTTGGCACATAATGAATCGTTCGTTTTCAATTGTGAGGAAGTCCTATCATCTTTCTTAGTATAGCCACTGAAAAGACATTTGATTTGGACTCTAGAGTCAGTTCAGTGAGAACTGACAATTATGACAGCAGGTATAGGTTTATCTTGAAAGAGTGGAAGAGATTTAAGTATGCTATCAACCTTAAGAAGGAGGTTTCCTCTAAACAAATCTAAATAATCATCTTATGAGTGCAAAAAATTGTTTGCATGAAGCTGGGGATGGTGTACACTGAAGGATTTGATATTGTGGCACAAATAGGCTTTGCTGCTGCAGATTTCGAATTGAATGTCAGCTGCTTTATTTGTGTTGGACTGTGGTCAATTTGATTTTGATGACTTTTGGCTTAATCATCAACTGGATTACAAATTTCCATTTTCTAATGTTTCAGGGAGTTCCCAACTCTGTTCCCAGGCACAACAATCCGAGACGTGTCGATTTATACTATTCGAGTTGGTGCATTCGTGCAGGTAGTGTGTGTTTCCTGTTGGGGTTTAATAATTTTTGTTCTTTGTTTATTGCAACATATACAATTCCTATCAAAAGAATCTAGAAATTAAGTAACTCCATCCAGAAATGAGCAGATGCTCTTTTTGCTCTTACTGGAGGAAGCAAAGGGAAAGGATGACCTGGAAGAAAAGAATAGAATGAGCAATCACATTTAGTTAATATAACTATAGACCTTATGGGCCTTAGTTGCGGTCACCAAGCTTAATAATGACCCAAACTTTTCCGTGTTGAATCATGCACAGTTGAATCAAAGAAAGGTGATGGGCAGCTTAGTGCTTGTGAAGTATTGCTCTTCCACCATGAAGACATGGGCATACCCTGGGAGATTGCGAAGTTTGGAGTCCACCGAGGCATGTGGGGAGCTGTGAAAAAAATTGAGCCTGGTTTGCGTAAATATCAAAAGCAAAGGTCCTCTGGGTCTCAGCTGTCAGGCTGTGCCTTCATGGCTCAAATTAATACAAAAATCAGCATGGACTACCTCCGATCCCTGGAAAGTACCGTCAGCAATTCATCCGAAATTGAACGCTGTGATTCGTCCGAGCAGCAACCTGGGAAGAACATACCTAAACTCCTTGTCATCGGAGGGGCCATAGTAGTTGCATGTAGTCTTGATCGGGGACTCTTGACCAAGGCGGTTATATTCGGAGTTGCCCGAAGATTCGCTAAAATGGGGAGGAAGTTATGATTCAAATGCTTCCTGAATTACACGCTGGTGCTGTTGAAAGTCTTGGCCGCGGGAGGCGAGAGACTTGTCGAGATGGCACGCTGTATCTAAGAAACCCTTTGAAAAGGAAGAGGGGGCCAGTGTATTTTCATTCTTTAGATCGTTTTGATTTTGGTTAGCCGTGAAGCAAGCCTCTGATCAGGAAGCGATGATGATACCTGTATTAACTGATAAGTCTTAATACCATTGTTGCACCATGTACTTGCAAGAATAACAAAGAATGCTGAGTGTCCAATTTTTTTAACTTTGTTACATTACATGAGAAAAAGGTTATGGAGAGAGTGAACTTAGAATTTTGTTCTGGTTAGAAGATCCTCTGAAGGAGACTGCCTCTTAGGGACTGGCCATTTCAGATTCTCCATGTTCTGAAGAAGAAGCGGTTCGGCACGTCTGGGTTCTGAGTACTGTTGGAAAAACTAAGAACAGGGTCTTTGTAAACTGATAAATTGCAAGGGTATGTATATCAAACTTCTCGATTCATCACAAGTTTAACTTGCCCCAAGTTCTGATTCAGAGGATCGTATGATGTTCTTTCCTTTTGTTTTCATCATCCGATATACAATACCAATCCCTATCATGTCACGTTTCAAGCATGCGTGATATGCTCTCTATGGTTTCTATAAGGCTAATGGGGTCTTGCACAAGTGTTTTGGAGACAGTGGTTAATCCTACTTATATAGAAAGACGCTCATTTTCAAAGGTATTTCCACAAAACCCCTTTGATCTGCTTCTTAGGTTCGGTGATGGTTGGAGTGGTAAAGTATAAACTTCTGTCATTTATCGAGAACATTTTTAGTGTTTGTGAGCCACGATATTTTATGTACTATGTACAAGAAAATGCACTTGGTACGACGTCTTTAGAGCAGTGAATCAGTCCCTTAAAAATTCATAGAAATCGCTCATTTTTCAATGCATCGATTCTCCATAAGACAAGTGAAACGGTGCTTTAGAAATGCCAAAATTTCTGTACTTGAATTTGAACCGGAGTTCCTGGAGCATTCATACATGACAATACGATCTCTGGGGTAACTCCACACACTAGATAAGATAACGTCCACTCCTTTGGCATGGATGTGATCGATGCGCGGCCGCAGACCCAATCCTTTTGAGCGGACATGGTTCGAGCCCAACCAGACTGGGTCGTCCTTATAACGATGATTTCCTTGCCCTGTCCCGCCCAAACATGTCTTTTCAGACCTTGTGCCATTGACAAGCACCGCACGTCTAAGAACGAAAACTTTGTAAGGAAGCTATTTCAGGCATGATGGCTTGAGGTCATGCATGGTGGTGGGTGGAGGAAAAAGTTGCATAGAACCTTGCAACCTGATTAAAGTAATGGTTTGCTATCGGATTGCCTGAAAGGTTGAGTCATATATGAAGAATGGAAAAGTCATAATTCATTCGATTACGCCTCTGTTGAGTTCTGATGTCATCAACTAATGCACTAGCCCCCATTGCCACTATGCTGGTTTGTAATTGGTGTCGAGCAGGTCTTTGCCATGCTCCTCATAGTCCTCTGTCTTCTTCCAAAATTAACCCGGGTGACTTTTCTATGATTATCCATCCTACCTGACCTAAGCTCTTTTCAACAACATGTGTCGCATTACTATATACTAATATAACCTTTTTAAAGCTCTTTTGCGTTGAACAATGGTCCTATCGATTCCCCTTTTTCGTCTGTAGTTTATGTACGCAGTCCATATTTTATATTAGTTCGATCCTTGAATATAGTCTTTATTTTCTTTAAATGAAAAATAATGGAGCGGGACTTGACAATATAAAAATAAGCAAAACAGTATAAACAGAAAGAAAAAAAAAAAGACGCATAAGAATTACATAAAAGGAAGGTTAGAGGAATGTTTCTTTTCGTGGGGAAATCATCACTTGCAGTTACCAAAGGCATCATCGGCTACTTCTAAAGAAAAGAAAGAAGGAAATAATCGGTTACTGTTACTGAAACAAAAGAAATTGCTGCAAATCTTGCACCGCAAGAGTTCCACAGTCAGCCCCACCGTTACGCAATTCAAATCACGAACGCCCGAAAAGAAAAAGGCAAAAGAATCCCCCCTGTTTCTGCTATGAACCCCGGCTTTACCTTCACGAACTCCGGATGATGATGATGATGATGATGATGATTCTCAGTGAGAGACGATGGTCTCGAAGCAGTGGATCCCGTCGAGCTCCACAGCGAAACGCGGGAAGCTCTCGTTCCCCTGCTTCCCCACCTTCTGCTCTGCAGCGGCGCTCTCGCTCTTGCTTTCCGTCCTCGGAACATCGGGCGCCCTTCCGCCGCGCTGAAGCGGCGAGGGATCGCCGCCGCCGCCGCCGCCGCCGACTCTGGCCGCGGGGGGGAGTTGGGCCTTCACCTTCAGGCCGAAGAGCTCGGCGCAGAGGAAGTCGAAGGAGCTGAAGATGGAATTCATGGCCGCGCTCGCTCCTTTGCTTTCGTCTGATGGTCTCTGCTGTTTCTTGAATCTCTTTGACGATCTCTGTTTCTTGAACCTAGAGGAGAAGAGAGAGGAGAGGAGAGAGAAAGACTTGGAGGGAGAGGAGAGAGATAACTTCCAGGGGAGTTTTGGAATGATTAGGGAATTAAGAGATATATATAAAAGAACAGGGGAAGGGGAGACGGTTTACATTAGGAAATAATTGGGGGCTTCTTGTTTTGGGCTGGGTGGCGTGGAATCACGACGCGTGAGGATTGAAAAAATTCTTAAGATGTTACTTTAATTCTTAAACTATATTATTTTAAATTGTATATCTCAATCTCATCAATTGTAAATATCAAATTGGTTTAATTTTAGAGAAAACTTGCGTGAAAACCTCCGTGAACTTTAGAAATACGGTATGTGCTTGCCCCCTGAACTTTGACAGTTCTACAATATTAATGCGAATTTTCATCTTGTTACGGATGTTAAACTTTTCCTTATATATCTTCGCTAGCATCAGGCGACGCACGTGGCATAAAAATATTTTTTTCATCAGTTTTTTTAAGAATTTTTTAATTATTAATTGCGGTGACAAAATGGGAAATATAGATTATAAGAAAAAAAAACTAAATTAAGTGGACTATTGATGATATAGAAAAATAAATATCGATACAAATATTAAACAGCTAATTATTTTATAAGATGACGAATGGAACAAGAGTGAATCAAATTGTGCACCGAATAAGGAGAGAGACGGAGGCGCCTTTCGATATAAAGGCAAGCTTTGCTTTGAAAGCAAGTCTAGGGTAAAAAATTATCGGGATGGGCAACCTCCTAGAAAAGTGGCTGCTTGTATACCTATAGATAATTTGCGAGGCTTCGAATGGGATGATCTGAATAGGACTATACTTCGACTAAGTTAATTTAGGGATGTCACATGAAAAAAATACTTCCATCATTACTGATAGACTTAATATTAATTCTAAAAATCTATTAGATCTTTCCTAAAATATTTGAAACATAAATATCGTTTGTCGGCTGTATTACAAAACCATGTCGTGCACAATCCAAGACTCCAATTCAAAATTCTTCTTTTTGATTCAATTGTGTTTGCTTGTTAGGAATACGTAACTCGTAAGCACTGTTATGTAATTTAAATAGTTCTTAAATAATATGTTTTTTAATAAATGTAGTTTGATCGTTTCTGGATCTTGATAATATACAGCGAATCCCAGCAACGTCTCAAGAGGCAGCTGACTATTTAAAAAGCTACTTTATTGGACAATTGGTGTATATTTATGCAACTTTCCTTGATCAGCAAGGAGTTCGACCCGCATGGTCATGGTTATCCCAATGACACATTTCTCGTACTTATCCCAGACCGAATCAATTTTGAATTTATGCCAGATTTCTACGAATTCAATTATTTACTCTACAGATATTTTCTTGTTTCGAGCGACTTGTTTGACCGTTTGATATATATGTTTTATACGAATATGAGGGTAATGAGGGCCATCATGTGAACGATGTTACCCACCTAATATCGTCAAAAAACTTTCGATATAAAATAATTACGTAAATTTTATGAGACCAAAATCGTTGAAAATTAATCGAGGTTGATTAGGCACAACCGAGCATGTAAATCTTTTAATTTGGTGGAGGTTAATTAATTGTTTTTTAAGATTATCACGAACTAGGAGATGGAAAACCCATGAAGTGATTCCTTGCGGGCGAAGGAGGTGGACGACAGTCGTATGCTTTCGCAATTTGTTTATATCACAAGGAAATCGAACTTGACGGTCCTCAAGACGAAATCAAATACGCCAAGGATAACTTCCCATGAGTTGGGGCCATGTTGGCTGCCTTAGGACCGACTGCACGTCATGATAAATCGACAAGCAAAGTTCTAGGATCCATGTTGGGTTTTAGCTGGGCCCGACGCTCATTTCATGTAGGAGTTAGCATGGAATCTTGGAAGGTTCATTGAACCCGCAGCTGCAAATTGCGTGTTTTTTATTATTAGATCGACAGGAACAATTTATCAAATGACCTAATATTGAGGTCTGGCGTGACCTAGTCAATGGACGGACTGGAGTTGAGCTCAAGATTGGCGTCCAAGGACCCTGACCGAGCCCTCGAGGGAAGAACGAAGGACGGGCCAGCCATCCGATTTAGAAACATATCAAGCAAGAAGGATTACTCTCACTAGAAACCGAAACCTAACATGACTTGTTTTGCAAGTTTGACATAAATGTTGAGGTAAATTTTGTCCAATTGACATTAACAAATGGATGGAACCAAATAGAGCAACCTCTCACTACATGGAGAATGTCGAACTTGAATTGGTCACTCCATTGACCTTTTCGCTCAAAAGAAGGTGACTATTCTTTGTTGGTCGAAAGAAAAATATGTGACTTTACTTGACATGGTACGGGCATAGCAAATGAGAAAAAAGTCTCTTGAAAGAGCACCCACCTCTCATCAATTAACGTGTGTGCACAAGTGTTCTAATCTTTACTTTTTCTTTGATTTTGAGTCTTAAGTCATAAGAATTTTTTGCGAGCCGGTGTTTTTATTTTATGCATAACAAGAACCTTCGAGCAAGGAATTCGAAAAGACCCAAAAATTAAAAGTTTGGGTTCGGGTGTTTCTATTTCTATTTCATGACGCTGAAGAGCATAGAATAAAATTGAAGAGCGACATCAATTTCATTCGACTTATAAGGATAGAAAACGGGGAAATCTAGGGGTATAAGCTTTGTACTTCCCAGGGAATGGACATCAATTTTTTTTTAATAATTATTTAAAAAAAAAAAAAAAAAAGCTCCACCCCTGCCAGTTTATATATAGCACAGCTTTTGGTTCTCTCTTTCTCCGAGGACCCTGAATCTGAGTCAGCTTTCTGACCAAGAATGACTGATCTGACAACAAAATGAACAATTATTATGAAAAATGCGAAGTTTTTCCACCCGAAAACCGATGCAAGGGGTAGATGTGACGATACGGACAGGAGACGAATCTTTTTTCACTTATGCTGCCAAGACTCCCGTACAAGCAAAACCCCCGGCGGAAATGGTCTTAGGATTCTGTTATTTCGTGAGTAGAAGGCCAGTTTTCCAATTCACACATGCGGTTTTTGGTCATGAAATAACTTCCATTAGCAATGCAAGTTTCAAGTTCAAAGAGCCATAAGCAGGACATCCAAACAAAGTAAAGATCAAAGAGAATTAAGAGGAACATAAATCCAATTTTGCATAAGGCAATTAAATCTATACACCTTCGTAGTCCAAACCAAATTAGCACTCCTCTTCCTCCTCCTCTTGGCATTGCTCCCTTTGTAGCAAGGATGTCGTCATCTTCCAATACAAGTTCAAGCGCAACATCGACATGAGCCGCCTCAAGGACGTCCTTGGGATGATCTTTCCAGAGCCACCTGGTCAACATCGCAAAGCTTCTCGGTGCCTTTGTCTTCAATAACATCTTCTTGGTCTATGAGTTGTTGATGCATTGACCTCTCCAATTAGTTGCGGAAACCTAAAATGCCCAATTTCAAGGTCCTCAAGACCTGGATGCCAAGGATGCAGATAGCCATGTCCACAACTACATCAAGAGCGACAACATTGTGTAATGAGGCCGTCATTCAAAGTTAAGATTTGCCACTTTGGGACCATCCAATTGTGCGGCGAGGCGGACTAGAGCAACATGCTCTGGGAGTGGGCGGGTCCAGCGGAGGGCGGAGATCAGGGAGGAGGGGGTCGAAATCCGAGGTTATAGCAATTAATTGGACCTTTGGCTTTGGCTTGACGGCTTTCTTTTGAGTCCATTCTCGCTGGACCTGGAGCTGGCATGGTGCTTGTCCATCACTTGCAGAGCACGGTCTTGCCATCGGCATGTTGCATCTCGGCCACTTGCAGTATCTTCCATCGCATTGGCTAGAGAGAACTCAGAAAAAGGGCCTCGGCCCCCGGCAACAGATCCCGGACGTTGATTTTCGCAAGACTTCTTTAACAAAATGGAGCTCACGACCTCCCCAGGTGAATCGTATCCCATAATTGAATACCCGTATCAAATTGACTCCAAGATTATGTCACCAAATTAGATAATTTTGCATGTGCAAGTTATGTTGCATTCTTTTATTCTTGAACACATTTATCACAAACTTTACTCTAAGTCGTCTTTTTTCTTGCACAAATTACCTACAGTTCATCTTTTGGGATTTTTTTTTGTTAGAAGATGAACTTTTCATTGCTAACGATTAGGTGGATAACATAAATTCCAAGATCAAGACATAAAATTAAACATGATGAAGAAGAGGAGACTCCCTTTCCAATTCGGTGACGGAGAAAGAATCCATTTGATGGACTTTGACAATCCAGTCTGTGGCCCAATTTGCAATTCCCGACTCATACTTTAAAGAAACTCCATGTAGTTGGCCTCTTAATAATCTGCGGTCTTCAATAAAAGATCCGGCGGCCATTCATCCGAAGAAGAATGAGGTAATTTGTGGTAATGACGAATTGGACACATTTAATCTAAATTTTATTACAATTCATCTATTGAGAAATTGCTACACGTTAGGATCGAATCTCATATCTAACAACTTTAGACTCGTAAAAGTATTAATAACGGATATGGGGGAAATTTGCAAATCACTTTTTAGCAATTCCACGAGCTTAGAAAGCATTACAGGAACGGGACGAATCTGGAAAAAAGATGAGAGGATCCCATTAACAAAGAAAGAGGATCCACTGGCCGAAATTCGTGGAATCAAACGAGAAGATAAGCATGGCTTTTGCATTTGGCTAAAGACAAGACCGTAAAATAAATAGCGTCGAACGACGGTCGTGTTACGCGACTCGCAGCAGTCCAAATGTCAAAAGGGCGTGCATCAGAGTTGGTAAATACTAAATAGGAGTCGCTGTCCCCAAAGCACGCGCGTCACGTGGTTTTGAATCGCTCGAACGGCGCCGAGCTTCGGCATCCCACGAATTCCACACACGTTCGCGCCAATTCAAAGTAAAGAAAAAAATTCAACCGATCTTCTCACCGGAGGCGCGTGACACCAAACCCCATAAAATCTCAACCCACGAGCCACGAACTCAACCGCGCGACCGCACATGTTCCCCACGCGCTCCACGCCGCCCCACTCTCTCGCTCAAGGACCCACGCACGCCAGCCGGAACGCCGACACGTGGCGCCCGTGGTCGTCACAGGGTTGGCTCGGGCGGCGAAGTTCAAAGTTGGCGCCGGAACCCAAACTCGAATTCAATCTCGCTCAATCGAACTCGACCCAATTGACCCAAAAATAAAAAAATAAAAAAATCGACCCAGATGTATAAATGGCGAGCTCGAGGACTCGAATATGGCGCATCGACCGGGGGTTATTTTCGCTCCCGGGACGCGGCGAAGCTCGGAGATCCAAAATGACGATGAAGGGGCCGCCGGGCGCGTTGATGGCGTCGGTAATCGCCGCTTCCACGGCGGCTCTCGCCAGCGCCTCCGGAGACCAGAGCGTCGCGTTCCATCCTTGCTCCAATAATCCGAACGAGGTAAAGGCATCGGCTGACGTGGCTCGCGTTTCTCGGACTCGGGTCGGTTCGCTCGTTCTGACGTGGCGCCCGTTTCAGGGGCGTGCTCCGTCGTCGTCGTCTTCGGGGTCGTCGGAAGCGAGGGCGTGGGCGCGGAGCTCGACGGAGGATGCGTTCGCGCCGAGATTCGACGGGTTGAAATTCGTCGAGACGCTGGTGACCGCGCACAGATAGATATCGGGGATAGGCAAAATAATAATTTCAAATGATGTGATTTTTATCACGACCGATAATGGAATATAATCTCGTTCTGGGTTCTTTGAGAAAAGACCTACGGTTTCTCTTTTGCTCTTTTCATGTGTCTGATCTGAGTTTTCAGAAAATACAACGGTTTGACCGAAGCGATTAAAAGGCTATACATGCTTTCGACGACTTGGAAATCGATGATGGTTCAGGGGTTTGATTCCTATTTGGTTTGGCGAAAGAAATTGGTTTTTTTCTTCTTTTTTTTGCGTTGGGCGTGGATTTGTGAAATTTGCTCCTTTCGGCATATGCTAAGAATTTGGCGGACCAGGCTATGGTGACGTCGACAGAGTTTTCAGTCAAGAAATCTTACATTAAATGAGTTCCACTTCATTGAAGTTAAATGGTCCGAGCCCATATTATACTGCATGTAACATTGTGTCTGTTGAAGCTCGACTATAGAGCCACGAAATTGGCTAGAGTTTTGACCAGAAAATTGATCCCGCACGATTCAGGTTCATGTGTCTTGAGTTTGGTTCACATTGAATCTCCGGTGCTTAAGTTAGTGTTTTTAGGAGAGAGGTAAAACTTGTAGAACTACCAGGAAAAAGAATGGGATTGGAGAGGATGACTAAAATTCATACGAGAAGACTTCAGGAAGACAGAAAACTACAGCAGCCTTTCCAACGCATTAAAGCCAAGTAACGCTAGCAGAAGTATCAAACTTTCCAACATGCTTATGCTTAGTGTAAAAGTTCAGAGTAAAATGACCCGATTTGCTTCCGGATCTTGTGAATCCTCCAAGGTGGAGTCACAAGTGCGGTGAAGAAAGACGCATTCTTGACACCGCCAAACTTCCAAATCAAGGAGCAATAGTATCAGTAACTGCTGTAGGCTAATGCTGGCCGGCAACGAGTCTTCCAGGTGGTAGAAAACCAGAACATTAATCCCTAGTCATCCTTCATGAAGACTGAAAAATCCTCACTTCCATCAAGAGAGAATCGCATTTAGAAAGATTACCCGAGACAAGAAGTGACGGAGGATGTGGAAACAAGAAGTTTTCACGTACACCTGAGGCCAAAAGTTGAATTAAAAAGGCGGGTCATGAGAAAAAAAAAAAAACAAGATTGCTCCTGAGGAATAGGACTAACGAAAGAAAGTTTTTGAGTTAAGTTTTCGGTGGTTAAACAAGGAACGATTTCAAACATTAAATCATGAGAATACATATCAAAAGCTTCCACGCTGTGCAACCTATTATCATAGATGCCAATTTCCAATCTACATGTCACAATCATAAACATCCATCATTTTCATCTTCAATTCCTTCCTATAGATACAAGAAATTTCTGCAACAGCTAAATTGTAATTAGCTAAAAAAGATAGCTTGACAACAGGCCTTAGCAAGCACGCACATCATCTTTCGTGCTTTTTCTAAAACAAGCTTCAAGTTTCAACTCAGAGCACAAACTATCTTATTAAACGCCAGACAAAACACTCCTATGAACGCCCAATCAGCCACAGGGAAATTGTTGATTCATCATATTACTTAACCAGAGCTCAAAACACAAATTCATAGCAAGACACCATCAAACTCTCCTCGAGCACCAAATCAGTAGCATCAAAATTGCCAATCGCCAAAATCTTGGGGTATGCATACACACCATTAGGTTTACTCCTAGAGTTAATATCAGTGCCTTCGACCGACCCAAACTTTAGGGAAATTGGTGAGGGATTGGCGCTCACCTACCGGGATTGAAATATTTTATTAAAAGCAATCATATATCTATTGATCTATTATGCCAATTTAATCATAAATCTTTTAATGATTTATCTTTTTACTGGCTCAATCATATACTTTAGGTTACTACTATCATACCCTTATATCTATCTAAAAATTGACCCTAATTAAATGAAGTAATTCAGGGATCATGTTAAATTTTGCAAGTGTACAGTTACTATTCCATCATATTCAATTAAGATGTTAGTTAAAAATTAGGATTTGAGCCTAAATGACATTGGAGGTTAAGAAAATTTACGAGATTGAGGGACCAAACCACTTTTCTTCCACGTTTCATTAAAAGTATGAAAATGCGAAATGCCTGTAACTCAGCTGATTTTGTAGCGTTAGAGTAGGTTGCTTCTTTTTTCATTTTCTTAATTAATTTATTTATTTCAAATTTATGTTCATCTATCTCCTGGACTTTTTCTCATGATTAGAGGTGGTTAATGAACCATCCCAAGTTGGGCCCTTGGGTCAAGCCGAAATCATATCCTAGGCCCACCCATTAAAGATGCAAATGAAAAACCGAGGGCCCCAAATTTGGACCGACCAGCCTGGATGAGCCTGAAAATGGCTTGTTCGGTATATGGGCGGTTGTTTCCAACCACTAGCAGGCCCTTTCATTTCCCTATACCCAGCCTAGTTTACTAGGATAAGGACGTCGCGGGGATCCAGGGTGGGTTCCTTTTCCCGTAAAGGGATTGGTCGGGATACCCAATGGGGGAAGAGATATTTTTCGAGCCTCTTCACCCTGGCTCTAGCCCAATTGGGGACTCTCACCCCCGATAGGTTTTCCTTGCATTAGACTTGGCCTTTTAACCTCTTGCCCATGAGGTACTTCTTTTTTCATTTTCTTAATTTATTTATTTATTTCAAATTTATGTTCATCTCTCTCCTGGACTTTTTCTCATGATTAGAGGTGGTTAATGAACCATCCCAAGTTGGGCCCTTGGGTCAAGCCGAAATCATATCCTAGGCCCACCCATTAAAGATGCAAATGAAAACCGAGGGCCCCAAATTTGGACCGACCAGCCTGGATGAGCCTGAAAATGGCTCGTTCGGTATATGGGCAGTGTTTTTTTTTTTTTTTTTTTTTTTTTTTTTTTTTTTTTTTTTTTCTATGTTTTAGGCCGGGCTAGAATCTCTGGCTTCCCAATGGCCCAGTCCAGTTCAAAAAATTTTGATATTTATTTCAAAGAATAAAAATATATAATTCTTCAATTGAATTTACAAGTTGATTAAAATATTAAAATGAGAAAAAAAATGGTATGAGTTTGAAAATATTGCTTGAAACATGTCAACTAACCGATTTTTGAGCTGAAAATGGGCTTCAACATTTGGTCTTGTGGCAAGAGGCTCATAACGAGCTTTTCATATTGTACTTTTGGGCTTGTGACTTTATTCGGATTAAAAGTTATGCTCTATCAAAGTAGTGCAAAAATCCTTAGCTGCATTCTAGGTAAATGCTGTTGATGCTGGCTCAGCTAGGAAGAAAGATAAGGAGCGTCTCCATAAGTTTTTCAGAAGGGATTTTAAGGTGATGCCAAAGTTACAAAATGCTGACCATTTTTCTGTTGCAATAAAGTAGAGTCCGTAATGATATTGGTATCATGTGTGGCTCCTAATAATGTGGTTCCCTGATGACGATTATATTGGGGAAATTAAGTCTCTATGGACTCTGTTTAAAGATCGAGGAAAATAAAAGACAGCAATATCGCTCCTTTTTTGGGTTACATTTTATATCCGAGACTTATTCAATTGCATCTTTGAGAGTGCCCTCTACAAGTTCCAATTCTAGACACAAATCCGACCATGTATTTGGTGCATGATATGACAAATGTGAATGATTTGTAGAATATATGGTGTATCGGTCATATCTACATAACATTTAGAAGATATCAATATACTAACGAAATAATTGATTTACTATATTGGAAAAATTTGATAAATTACGAACAATCATTCCTTTTTAAATTAGCTAGTAAACTATGAATTGCTTATATACTTTACTAGTAGTGTATGTTAACGTCTATATCTTACGAAAAAGACCATTCAAAGGCAAAAATTTAGTCATGAGTAGCTAAATTTTTTTTAAAAAATTGACCGGCTTATATAGATATTCATAAACCGCCAATTGAAACATACACCCATACTAGTTGCACTAATGCATATTTACCATGCTCAAAATGAAATTTTAGAAACATCCACGTAGCGGACATTGATATACTTTATTCATCATATATATGAAAGGTTAATCTTTAAATAAAAAGAAATCATATATTAAGAAGCTAACTTTAAACCGCACATTTACCCTCCCTCTTACTTCTTTCTCGGGAGAATTACCAAAAAAGTCATAAACCTATTACAATTGTGCCAATTCAGTTCTAAACCTTTTTTTTTGTTCAATTTAGTCCTAAACCTTTTATAATTATGCAAATTTAGTCCATCCGGCCAAAATTAGCTGGCCGGCGCTGACGTGGATGCCGGCGGGGGACAACTGGCCGGCAAGGTAATTTTTTAATATTTTTCGAATTTTTAAATATTTTTAAATATTTTTTTTTGTTTTTTGGTCTTCTTCTCCTTCCTTTGGCTGGAGTAAGGGCCGGTGAGGCTCGCCCCGCCGGCCACCGGCGGAGGCGAGCCTCGCCCCCGACGGCGGCCTCGCCATCACTTTGGGCGAGGCCGAGCCGCGCATCCGGCGAACTCGGCCCTCGCCGGCCACTGGCGAGGGCGAGGTCCCGCCGCGTTGCGTGGTGTAGTTGAGGGACCCGCGGAGGAGCTCGATCTCGTCCTTGATGGTCTAGAGGCGCCGGAACAGGGGTTTTGGTGACGGTCACGGTCGGGGAGGGCTGTTTGAGCTCGGAGGGGAGATCGTGGGGATTGGGGGAGGGGAGGCGGTGGAGGTGGCGGGGGCGGCGATGGCGGCGGCAGCCTCGCCTCGGCCACCGGATGAGGTCAACCCTCGCCCTCGCTAGTGGCCGGCGAGGCGGCCGTCGCCAGATCTGGACGAGGCTCGCCTCCGCCAATGGCCGGCGGGCGAGCCTCACCGCCCTCACCTCGGCCGGCGGCGTCGGCCGGCGGAAGGAGAAGACCAAAAAAAAAAAAAATAATTTTTTAAAAAATATTTAAAAATTCGAAAACAAAAAATATTTAAAATATTTAAAAAATATTAAAAAATTATCTCGCCGGCCGGTTGTCTCCCGCCGGCGTCCACGTCAGCACCGGCCGGCCAATTTTGGCCGGATGGACTGAATTGACACAATTATAAATGGTTTAGGACTAAATTGGACAAAAAAAAAGGTTTAGGACTAAATTGGCACAATGGCAATAGGTTTAGGACTTTTTTGATAATTCTCCCCTTCTTTCTCTATAATCCAAAAGCACAAGCACAAATGCCCAACTATTTACAATCGTGAAACACGTTTCAAGACTCATGAAATGATTAAGTTTGGGCATTTATCCCGTGCAATTAACTGGATTGAGGGTAGTTTGCACGTAGTCAGTGGGATTTGAGTAGATGACCTCCAATTTTCGAGCTAGAAAGTCTATCGTTAGATAACAATCTTTGATTATTGCCCGATGTTGAGCCAATCATCTCCAAAAATTTGATGAATAAGGAAGCTATTGGTCAACCGACCATATTTGTAGTGTGAATCCCATCACTTTTGAGTTAATCAAAGCATATGATTATTCAATGTCTACACTTTAGTTTAGATACAATCTTTGATTATTGCCCGATGTTGAGCCAATCATCTCCCAAAATTTGATAAATAAGGAAGCTATTGGTCGACCAACCATATTTGTAGTGTAAATGTCATCACTATTGAGTTAATCAAAGCATATGATTGTTCAATGTCTGCACTTTAGTTTAGATGGTATTAGATGGGATCCCAAGCTAATTAATTAGGAATGAGGTTTGTTTGTTTTGTAAAAAATGAATAATTTGAAAAATATTTTCTTAAAAACGATTGTTTGTATCGTTTACAAAAATGAATAATTAAAAAGCTTGAAAATTATACATGTGGAAGAAAATAGAGGGTCTACATATATTCGAACTCATGTCATCCTCTTTTAGTTCCATGTAAAGTTTTGTGGAACCACTAGTCATCTTGTGTCGCGGTCCGAAGAATCAACATGATCTGAAGGTGTACTGAATGAAGACCGTGATCGATCCATGAACAAGGAACCCTCAACCCATCTTCCGCAATCTTAGAATTTTCTTGAGTGATTCTAGAATACTCTTGAGAGCCGGCAATATGGTAATTGTACATATGCATTAAATGAGGATAGGTGGTAGTTGGAGAGATCTCATCTCCGCCGTTAGATTAAAAATGAGATCTATGGCCATGGTTAATCTTGTACTTCTATAAATAGCGGTCTCTTTCCTTCATTTGTATCATATAGTTCTCCAGTAGAATATATATTGAGAGCGCTCTAAGGTTTCCCCTTTTACAATTCGCGTGAGTCAAGTGTGAGTAAGACTGTTTGAGATAAATTCTAAGGCCGCACGGGTTATGCATGGGTTAGGAAACTTACATAGATATCCTCACTTTTTTCTTAAAGTTGTTATATTGCATAACATGTGACGAGGAAATAAAAGATGGTTTGCGAGTTGTTATATTGCATAGCATGTGACGAGAAAATAAAAGATGGTTTGCGAGTTGTTATATTGCATAGCATGCGACGAAAAAATAAAAGATGGTTTGCGAGTTGTTATATTGCATAGCATGCGACGAAAAAATAAAAGATGGTTTGTGAGTTGTTATATTGCATAGCATGAGACGAGAAAATAAAAGATGGTTTGCGATTACCACTGATACAAGTTCTAATCGAAAGAGAAGTTAGAAACTGTTGAACTAGAGAAAGAAATCAGAGCATTGACTTAGAAGTTGGAAACTAGGAAGCCGAAGGAGAATGTCTCAAGCTGGATAAGCAAATAAAAGATGGCTTGCAATCACCACTGATACAAGAGCTAATCGAAAGGGGTGTTTAGCCGGTCCCAAATTAGATGGATTGGAAGCAGAAATTCGCATGATCAATGATTTTTCATGTTACTCTAGCTTTGTTTGTTCAATGTGTTCTGTGGGCTGTTGAACGGTCTCTCTAAGTGACTCTCTGTCTCTCTCTGTTTGGAAGAAAACTATAACGGACACAAGTTGATGATATGGTTATCTAAAGGAGCAGGCACAGTGATGGAACAGCTCTACAATATATGTCGAGGATCTATTCTTAGGACATACTGTTCTTGAGAGTAATTATGCGTAATACGTGTATTGTGCGTAAACCAATGGAGTTATGCACAATATGATTAAGACAGAAGATGCTAATAGAAAAACACTAAGCATAGTAGGGAACGCTCTTCTCTTTGGCAGCCAAGCGTAGTGCAGGAAAATGAACAAATCAGTTGTTTCCTAGATTGCATTCAAATCTCATTTTTAGTGTATTAGTTCTTTTGGTTGCCGTGATTTCTGCTTTGGTTGTAGTTGTTCAATTCTCTATTTTGGCCCACGTCAGGTGATCCCTTAAGATGTTAAGGTGCTACGATATTTATTACGATGTTTATTTATTTATTTATTTTTCCTGTAGCTTCTTGGAAAGAGTAATGGATTCCAAGAAGCATCAACCTACCGGCCTCACAGAGAAGGGCTTCGGTTGATGAGTGAACTGGTGAAGAGAAGATCTCCTGATGGAATTGAGTACAATCTCTTATGTTCGGAATGTGAAGGGATTGATGGTTATGATCAAATGGTAGGCCAACTTCAGTATCACTTGTTGATTGCTGATATGATTGTTGTAGAATAGCATATTGTCCCATTAGACATATTTTTTTCACAACAATAATTATTGTGGTTGTCTTCGTTAATCGAAGGGAAGATGTAGCGTACGGATATTTTCTCCGGTTGCCCTCTTGTCTAGCATTCTCATCAACAATCAGGTTGGTAAAGTCGTGCAAAATTATAGTGATATTGTTTTCAAGTCCTACATGTCTAAGATTTGTTGTATTAGTTTCAGTTATGAGTTGCTGATCGGGTCTTAAACTTTTTCCTTTCTCTCAGCTTTATTACTAATTTGCTAAGTTTCTAAGGTGCTCCATATGTCTTCCTACTATTCATTTTGCTCGTGTATAACTCGTATCAGATGCGAGGGATGAAATGAAGCTGAACTGGGTCATTTGTCTCTTCTCACTCAATTGACTAAGCAAATTGGCGTGAGAGTATCCGGGGGAAAGAGTAGTGCTTCTGGGTTGGGACAATTATCCCCTGTATTTGTTTGGCTTCTGAGAGTAATTTCTCCACACTATTCTGCTTCTTTTACTCTGACCGCAATTATAAATTTAGACTAGGTGAATTGTTTGGGTACTGAACTATCGTTTTTTTAGCCGCATTATGTGGGATTTCTATTTGGATTCAGTGGAAGAAAATCGGAGAATAACACCACGTGACCACCTGGAACTCACTTCGAGGCCAGTTCAAGGTACTGGAAGAGATCTAGCTGCCAAAAATGAGGTATTATCTACTTTTCCATTCTTCCCCTTTTGGTGTGGGATCCTTGAACTGGAGCTCTTATAAACATTTTCTCTGATCTTATTTAACCCTGGTTTGTGTGAGGCAAATATCCATCTATGATGGCGGCATGTTTGTATATACGACTGTGTTTGTGTCATCCTAGTTATAGGCGTTACTTGAACTTGTTTCATCGCAACCGATTGTGTGCTGTTATACGGTTGGGTGGTCAAACATATGTTGGAGCTCTAGTGATTGTTAAATGAAAATTTTTCTTTATTTATTAGAATGAAGTTAGACCACTTGCGACGAAATAAGTTCAAGTAGCACCTATAACTAGGATGACACAAACACAGTCGTATATACAAACACGCCGCCATCGTAGATTAATATTTGCCTCACATAAACCAGGGTTAAATAAGATCAGAGAAAATGTTTATAAGAGCTCCAGTTCATGGATCCCACACCAAAAGGGGAAGAATGGAAAAGCAGATAATACCTCATTTTTGGCAGCTAGATCTCTTCCAGTACCTTGAACTAGCCTCGAAGCGAGTTCCAGGTGGTCACGTGGTGTTATTCTCCGATTTTCTTCCACTGAATCCAAATAGAAGTTCCACATAATGCGGCAACAAAAACGATAGTTCAATACCCAAACAATTCACATAGTCTAAATTTATAATTGCAGTCAAAGTAAAAGAAGCAAAATGGTGTGTAGAAATTACTCTAAGCCAAACAAATACAGGGGATAATTGTCCAAACCCAGAAGCAGTACTCTTTCCCCCGGATGCTCTCACGCGAATTTGCTTAGTCAATTGAGTGAGAAGAGACAAATGACCCAGTGCAGCTTCATTTGATCTCTCGCATTGATACGAGTTATACACGAGCAAAATGAATAGTAGGAAGACATATGGAGCACCTAGAAACTTAGCAAATTAGTAATAAAGCTGAGAGAAAGGAAAAGTTTAAGACCCGATTAGCAACTCATAACTTAAACTAATACAACAAATCTTAGACATGTAGGACTTGAAAGCAATATCACTACAACTTTGCACGACTTTACCAACCATATTGTAGATGAGAATGCTAGACAAGAGGGCGGCCGGAGAAAATATCCGTACCCTACATCTTCCCTTCGATTAACGAAGACAACCACAAGAATTATTGTTGGGAAAAACAATATGTCTAACGGGACAATATGCCATTCTACAACAATCATATCAGCAATCAACAAGTGATACTGAAGTTGGCCTACCATTTGATCATAACCATCAATCCCTTCACATTCCAAACATAAGAGATTGTACTCAATTCCATCAGGAGATCTTCTCTTCATCGGTTCACTCATCAACCAAAGCCCTTCTCTGTGATGACGGTAGGTTGATGCTTCTTGGAATCCATTACTCTTTCCAAGAAGCTACAAGAAAAAAAATAAAAATAATAAATAAACATCGTAATAAATATCATAGCACCTTAACATCTTAAGGGATCACCTGACGTGGGCCAAAATAGAGAATTGGACAACTACAACCAAAGCAGAAATCACAGCAACCAGAAGAACTAATACACTAAAAATGAGATTTGAACGCAATCTAGGAGACAGCTGATTTGTTCATTTTCTTGCACTACGCTTGGCTGCCAAATAGAGGAGCGTTCTCTACTGTGCTTAGTGTTTTTCTATTAGCATCTTCTGTCTTAATCATATTGTGCATAACTCCATTGGTTTACGCGATACTGTCCACAATATGACTTCTTCAGTATCTTCTCACAAAATCAACTCCTTGCACTTGGGTTCAGTCATTGTCATAGGCCAGTAACTCCAACATTGCAAACGTCTAACTCAATTATTTCCCGACTCTGCACACCAAGCCCTAGAACACGGGAATCACTTCAAAACTCCACAGAATGAAGTAAAGAAGAAGAAGAAGAACTAGTGAAGTCAACCTTATCGCTTTATAACTGCAATGAGAAACTCGAGCACTTCGAATGTTAAACACACTAGAGAACTCAAACCCTAGCTTTACCTTCACCCCATAACCACGTCAAACATTGGCGCAGTGAATAAGCACTCCACAAACGCAGCAAAAAAGCTCACCTGCGTCCAAATCAAGCTCTTCTCCTGTCGAGTACAGCCCCATACGAGGATTATGTTAATCGCCCCTTCCAATCGCCATAACACCGTCGCCGCGTTCGGAACCATCCAGAGGGTCCCTCCTTGTCGCATTTGACGAAGCGGATCCACCGGCAGAGCTAGTGATCGAAGCTGAGTGTCGAGGAAGCCATCGCGCTCTCTACAAAGAGATTTTGAGGTTAGGGTGGGATAGGGAGGGAGGGAGGCTTCCAAGTGAGGGTGAGGGGCCGATTTCGAGGTGACCCTTAAAATCTCTCCGTAAAGAGTGCGATGGCTTCCTCCGACGCTCCAGCTTCGATCACCGGCTCTGCGAGATATTACCAACCGGCCATGAATATGGTATTGTAGGCGCTGTGCCCCTATTCAACGCATCCAAGCAAAACTATGTCATAGATACTAGAACAAGGTCGGTCAAGACAGTGCACCCGACTTGCTTGGGCCTTGTTCTCTCCAAAACAAAGATAGTGCCCTCGACTTGCTTGGGTCTTGTTCTCTCCAAAACAAACTCCATCAATGCCTCTAACCCAGACCTAAACTCGGGCCTCACTTGCTCCATCTGCATCCAACATCGCATACAAACCATCAAGCAAGAACTACAGAGTGAAAAGCATTTGTTGAAGTAGATAAAAGTGCATCTAATCATGACAAGATACTCACTGATATTTGATCGAACCGAAGATCATTTTCATCATCCAGGGTGAAACATTCTCTTTTGGGAAATAGAGCTCGAAGAGAGTCCCGAATTTGCAAATATTTCTTTGAAAGACTACAACCTCAAACAACATAAAGAAACACTGAAAAAGTAGCAAGGAGTACCCCTACGGCAAAGATGTATGCACAGACGCAACCAGGAACCCAACAAAGGAAAAACCAATGACGCACTGAAGCACTACGTTGAGTTCCTTTAACACTAGGACATGACGGTTGGGTGGTGAAACATATGTTGGAGCTCCGGTGATTGTTAAATAAAAATTTTCTTTATTTATTAGTGTCGCGACCAAATTTTTCGGATGTGAATCACCTAAGGTTTGGCTAATGGATTGTTAAGCCTGGACTTAACTCGGGCTCTCTCAAGCCCATATCAATTCGTGACTTAGGGTCAAGTTCTTAGCATGCAATTGATTTTCAATTAGGAGTCGCCACTAATCTATTTTTTGTGGGTCGATTAGAAACCCAAATAAAGTAATTGGAGATTTACTTTACTCTTGCGAACCAGAGATTTTAGATACAAGGACTTGGTTATGCTAGATTTATCTAACGCCCTTTTGGTACATTCTTTTTATTTTTGAAAAAATGTTTGGCAAGTAGCTTGAATTGATTTTAATTTATCTCCATAACATGTGACGTGATCATACGAGTGCGCAAACCACCAATTTAACACCCAGATAATAAATAAATAATGCAAAACTTACCTCATAGCAACGAGAGCATCTGCATTGTTAGACTAGAATTCACATCAACAGTCCTAGATATGATTTCTAATTAACATGCAATTTCTTTTTAAGCCAAGTCCTAATGGGAACTTAGTCTATATGCAATGCATGCTAATAATCTAATATGACATGACAACATGACCTAAATTACATGACATGACAACATGATCTAAACTATATGACATGAATAGGATAAATCCTAAAGAAATGCAATAATTAAATGCAATCTAAATGACCTAATTCTATCGACAGGTAATTCCTAACTAAATGGGCCTAAAAAAAATAAATGGTGTGCATTTTAATTAATCTAATCCTAAATGACATGTTCAAGACATCTTTTATTTTTTTCTAAAAAGAATGCAACCTATCTTAGAGAATGGGAATAACTTATCCTAAGACATTTTTTGGTATTTTTCATTAAATTTGAAGTTGGAAAGAAAAATGAAAATTTATCTAATTAAATTAAGATCCCATTTAATTTATATTAGGAATCGGGTTAAGCCAAGTCCTAATTTAAACTAAAATATTACCTTAACTTAATAATCTCTAACCCTAGATGCAGTCTATCTAAAAGATTGATTTAAGTTTAAAATTAAACATGCAATTCTATTCTAAAATGTATGATGATTTTTGTTTGCTTTTTTATGACCTAAAATAAAATCCTTAATCTAAACATGCAAGACAATAAAAAAAACAAGGGTTGAAAAAGGGTTTCCTTCTCATTTTCCCAACAAAAAAAACCCATTTTTTCAGAGGAAAACGCAAGAAAAATCATCATCAAATGGGAAAACCAGAAACCAGAACCAAAGAAAGACAATAAAAAAAACAAACCCAATCCTAATTCAACATTTTTTTTATTTTGAAATTAACAATTCATAATAACTAAACATGCAACCTAAACAAGTTAATTTGATTTTTGATTTTTTTGATTTTTTTATTATTTAAAAAAATGAAATTTCTATCCTAAGCATGCAAACCCTAAAACTTCATTTTTGAGTTTTGATTTTTAAAGAAAATTAATTCAAACAATCCTAGCAAATCAAGCAAAATTAATCCCCCAAATTGACGAACCGTATCTCGCACATGAGATCGGGTTGGTTAATTTCACGAAAAATCACAAATCGGATCTCTGGGGGGAGATCAAATTGGCAATTTTTTAAAGTAATTGCGAGTCGATTTCGGGCGCGAAAATCGGACTGACAATTATTAATTTCAAGATAATTTCACATCATGTAATCTCAATCTCACAAAAAAGAATAATTAAACCACAAGAGAACAAATAAAATAAAGCAACAAAATAACAAAAATAATAAAACAAAGCAAATAGATAAAAAAAACTATCTAAAAAGGACTTTTCTTCCTTTTTTGTTTTTTTGTCTTTTTTTTGCTTCTTCAAGGGCAAAGTGACGTCGGCAAGGGGAATCTGGCGAGGCGGATCGGCACGGCAAGGCGCGTCGGCGGTGGGCAACCCGGCGACAAGGGGGCGCGGCAGAGGAGCGGTGTCGGGATGTGGTTGCAACAGGTGCCGGTTCTGGGTTGTTGCTGCTGGCGTCGAATCGGATGCTGGAGCAACGGCGGAGTCAGCGTCGGGGCACTCGGCGCAAACGGATCTCGGGCAACGTCACGGGTCGGCTCGGGCTTCAATCGAGCAAAACAGAACCAGGTCGTCGGAGCGGAGGCGGAGCAAGGTGGAGGCGCCCGATGCGGGGGCGTCACGGGAGCAGCAGCAGCGGTCGCCGGGGGGAAACTCGGAGCCGACACGATGCAGGCGGTGGGCAGATCTGGCTCGGGTTCGGCCGCGGCAGAGCTTTGGTAGGTTGGAGGTTACGGTTGAGGTGTCAAATCGTCGAGTGCAGCGAGTTGCATCGGGTGCGGCTTGCCAAAGGATGGAGACGGGTTGTCTCCTTATTTTTACTTTGTTTCTCACGTCTTCCCTTTCACAAATTCTCCCCCCTGCACGAATTCCTCTTCACGAATTTTTGCTACGAATTCTCTCCTTTTATGAAATTTTCTCTCAAATCAACCTCTCCACGTATTTGCTCTCAAAATTTTTCCCCCTTCGGCCGTATATTCAATATGTGTGGCATCCCTTTACTTAATTGCACGCGAGGTATTATATAGGTCTAAAAAATGTATCCTTACGGTATATATTTTTTCCTTTTTTGTATATCGCTGAAATATACCCCTCTCATGCAATATTCCCTTTTTATTTTTTTACATATTCCACCAAAAAATTTTCTTTCCGCTCAAAAATGCATCTCTCGGTGCATATTACCTAAATCTATGAAAAAATCTTAACAAAATAAAATTTTCCTAAACTATATGCCATGTGTTCTTTTTATTATATTTTTATTTTTTTAGCAAAATCAACCCCAAAAATTTAGATGTCAAGAATTAGAATGAAGTTAGACCACTTGCTTAAGAGCTGATTCATTATAATGGTTGGGCTAAACGCTCCTCTAGTCATGTCCTGGTGTTAAAGGAACTCAACGTAGTGCTTTGCGTCTGTGCATACATCTTTGCCATAGGGGTACTCCCTGCTACTTTTTCAGTGTTTCTTTATGTTGTTAGAGGTTGTAATCTTTTAAAGAAATATTTGCAAATTTGGGACTCTCTTCGAGCTCTATTTCCCAAAAGAGAATGTTTCACCCTGGATGATGAAAATGATCTTCGGTTCGATCAAATATCAGTGAGTATCTTGTCATGGTTAGATGCACTTTTATCTACTTCAGCAAATACTTTTCACTCTGTAGTTCTTGCTTGATGGTTTGTATGCGATGTTGGATGTAGATGGAGCAAGTGAGGCCCGAGTTTAGGTCTGGGTTAGAGGCATTGACGGAGTTTGTTTTGGAGAGAACAAGGCCCAAGCAAGTCGAGGGCACTGTCTTTGTTTTAGAGAGAACAAGGCCCAAGCAAGTCGAGGGCACTATCTTGACTGGCCATGTTCTAGTATCTATGACAGAGTTTTGCTTGGATGCGTTGAATAGGGGTACAACGCCTACAATACCATATTCATGGCCGGTTGGTAATATCTTGCAGAGCCGGTGACCGAAGCTAGGGCGTCGGAGGAAGCCATCGCACTCTTTACGGAGAGATGATGCCTAAGTACAAAATGCTGACCATTTTCCTGCTGCAATGAAGTGGAGGTTCAGCAAAGAAGAGATATGAGGAGTATCTCCATAAGTATTCTAGAAGGGCTTTTGAGATGATGCCTAAGTACAAAATGCTGACCATTTTTCTGCTGCAATAAAGTAGAATCTCGATGTTACTTTTATCATGTGTGGCTCCTAATAATTTGGTTGTGTGATGATTGTTAGATTGGAGAAATTATGTCTCTATGTGCTCGATTTATGCTTTTCCTTTATGCTTGTGATTAGGTGGTTGCATTGGGTTTGGCTTTGATACCGTTGGTTTTTTTTTTTTTTTTTTTTGCCAACATTTTATTTGATTTTTCTCCCTTTTATGGTCGTTGTCATGTCAGATTATGGAAATCAATGTTCCACTAGACATGTTTTTCTCACATTATGGGACAATTGGTCTAAAAATGGATCTATGGTGTAGAAAGTGCAATAATTAAGTGGCCAACAATTTTAAAAATCTTAATAAGGTGGATTATAGAAAAACTTAGTCTCAAGTTCTTGAATAGAGAGTTTGGTACGGTTAAAAGATGATGTTGACATTGTTAGATAAGGTTTTCCTTTTCATGAAAAAGTTGTGGTGTGTGGACTAATTACAGTTATTGAAGATGGTCTATTTTTTTAAGATTATTTTGATTTCTCTATGTGCGGAGCAATAACTTAAGCAATCCTCTCTTGAATAAATTGGTCCATGCAGGAAACCAAGATGAATGCATTTATGGAGTTAGACTTGCAGTGTTCACGTGCTATACAAAGCATGGAAAATGAGTTGAGAGTAGCTTGTCGTGCACCTTATGCTAATATTGATAAAGTTGTTGAGGTTAGTAGTCATATTTGATGCTGCCCATAGAGAATATTCATTTTTCTCTTGTTCAACTTTTTCTTAGTATACCTTATTTTATGAACTTGAATATGTTGTTTTGTTTGCTTATGAGACCTGGATATTGTTAACTAATTTTGCATTGATGTCTCATTAGATCAAATTGCTTTCAACAATCAGAGCCTGGCTTATTTTTATAGCATTTCGTCTGTGTTTCAATAATGCAGATTCGAAAATAAGAAACCTATTCAAAATAAGAAACTCTTCTTTTCGAGCTCAAGAAACCTTCTCAAACTGGGAAACCTATTCCCTATGGAATCCATAAACCCAAAAATGTCCACGAATACTAATATTTATGTCTCTATCCTAGTTTATCCGATCTTCATATCATTGTTTCGTAATTCCATGAACTATCCTCAGTGCTCCGCGGAGTTATCTTTTTGTTCACAGGCTATTTTACTGGCTCCAAGGGTTCTGAATTCGAACGAGTATTTCTCGGGTCCTTATGGCGCGAAACACTTCTTTCCGGGCTGGCTATTCCTTCTGTTGGCCGAAAAATTGCCTATTTCATCGACCACATAGCCTACCGGGGAAGATATACCTTCCCAGATCTCACTTCTCAGCCTGCTCGATTCATTCGAAAGTTCATCCGGTTCCATTGACGGGTGAGTCACTCAGGAGAAACTGAAACTGCTTCTTGTTGAACCAAAATGGGTGGGCTTTGTATGTCCTCTATCTTACTCATTCCGCAATATCTCTCAGGCATAAATCCAGTGAAAGGAAGGAAAAATCAACGTATACTGGAGGCCGCTGGGTCTTGGCTGGGAGCCCATATTATGCCTAGGGATTGGTGGGTGGAATAGCGAAGGGTGTGGAATTGGACAGCATCACTAAAACGGGCATAACTGGTATTGTCAATTGAATGGAATCCAGCCACAGAGGTACGTTGATTTTAAGTGCACAACTTGAAGAATGACGATAAAGCTGCTTATAGTCTCCTCCACTCTACTGACAAGTCAAAAAGATCTTCAGAGTAAATCTTTTCGGCCAGCCTAAGTTGTTTCGTTGCAACATGAAGTTGTGGACCACCACCTATCGACAGACGCCATGGACGAGATTCGCCAAGCTCGAGACTAGAACTTTTTTTTCGAAACAAACCCAAGTACTCCCCTCAAAACTTTGAAGTCTACGTGGAATGGACATTAGTCAATTGACCTCATTTAATATATCGGGATGGACATTAATACATTGATTTTGTTGGAAAGTATAGTGAAGAAGATTCTAAAGTTCTGCCCCGCCAAGTGCTTATGACAATCTACAAGATCTCAAGCTTTGGGTAACGGGGGCTAGATTTGAGACTCGAATAAAAATTAGTGATTTTTATTGAGACAAAAAAAAAATTCAAGTAAGAATTGTCATTCAAGATAAAGTTAGTGCCCTTTTCTTTTTGTTGATATTAGCCCGAAATTTTGTCGATAAGTGCAGGAGGAAACGATGCCAATCTTTATAACATATCCCATCCACCCGTCGCAAGATCATGCTTGCTGTTTTGATTAACTTGCGTGTTACAATTCAGAAACTCATATGAAGCTCTGATCAGTAACCTGCACTCAGATTCATACCAATGCATAACTCGATGAGAGCTCAAAAATCTTTATTTCAAGCCAAAATTCAAACAGACCGAAAAGAGATTCTTGCATAACAAATGTGCTGCTGATATCATTAAGGGTATTCTACTCTTTTTGAATAAATGAACTTCATCGAAAAGGAAGTGACAGAAATTAATTGCTTTACTTTAACAAGCTGTTGAAAACCTAAAACCTCATAACTTTTAATTTGGGATGGATCAAGTCGTGTCAGTATGTCACTAACTTCGCTTGAGAATGCTGGCTTGTGCTCTTGATGCACGGTAGTCAAGATTTGATTTCATCTTATATTTGATATTTGATGTCTTGCTCTGATATCATTGGGATATTAGGATTATATCCATATTGCTTAATTTGCTCATAAGTTAATAATTTATGCTAAAATGGTCTTATTAAGGTTTCTAGTTTGAATAATTTTATTTCAAGGTCTTTTATGTTATAAAGAGTAATCTTCTGCTCGTGTAAAAGCAGAAAATCTTTTTGAATTTTGGGGAAAAGTACCAAAAAAGTCCTAAGCCTATTCCATTGGTACAAATTCAGTCCTAAACTTTTTAATTGGACAAATTCAGTCTTAAACCTTTTTACATCAGTACTAATTCAGTCCATCTGACCAATTTTGGCTTGCCAACGCTGACGTGGACATCGGCCAGTGACCGGATACTGACGTGGCAATTTTTAATATTTTTTTGAATTTTTTCCTTTTTCTTTTCTTTTTCCTTTTCTTTTTCCTTTTCTTTTCTTCCTTCTTCTTCGACTGTTCCAGCGGTGGCCGGCCACTGGGAGAGGGCCTAAAAGCCCTCGCTTGCCGCCAGCGAGGGCTTTGCGGCCCTCGCTCGGCCTCGCCTAAGGCCGCGGGCAAGACGGCTTCGCTCGGATCTGGGCGAGGCCAACCTCACCTTGGCCTTGCTGCGGGCAAAGGCAGCCATCACCAAGCACGCCGGCCTGGCGATAGTTGCCTTTGCCCGCGGCGATGCCTGGTGAGGGCCGCGTTGGCCTCGTCGGCCACGGGTGAGGTCACCTTCGCCCGTGGCAAGGGCTGGCCTTGCCTAGATCTAGGTGAAGCCGCCTCGCCCACGGCCTTAGGCCAAGCGAGGGCCACGAAGCCCTCTCCCAATAGTCGGTCACTGCTGGAACAGTCCAAGAAGAAGGAAGAAAAGAAAAGGAAAAAGAAAATAAAAAGGAAAAAATTCAAAAAATATTCAAAAAATATTCAAAAAATATTTTAAAAAATTATAAATTGCCACGTCAACATCCGATTATCGGCCGCTGTCCACGTCAGTGCCGGCAAGTCAAAATTGACCGGAAGGACTAAATTGGTCCAATTGAAAAATTTAAGACTGAAGTAGTATGAATACAATAAGTTTATAACTTTTTTGGTAATTTTCTCTAAATTTTGAGACGGGTACTTCTTCTCTACCTTGCTTATGCATGTGCCCGTGCCCGTGCCTGTTGCTGTGTGAACACTCATGTCGCATCTTGACACATGAAGGTTAATTTTGTGAAGAGGAGAAGCAGGGACTACATGCGCTCGCTAGGAAAGTGGCAAGTTTGTCCATCTTCTGCTCTTCATGAAATCTATGTCGCCATTTATAAAATCGTTCCTTATATATTGCCGACGCTCCCGTCCCTCTTCTCTCTCCATAAGCTCATTGCCGCATTGCTAGCTGCCGCTGCAATCGTCGCCACTGCATAGGCCGACCTCAAATCCGATTACAATCACCTTGAGTCTGAGATCTCACCACGGAGCATCAACATTAGGGACCTCAATCCCGAAGGCGCCCGCAAAGAGAGATCCTGCTGGAAGCGACCGACAGCGCATTTATCACCCACCTCTACTCCCTGACTCCTAGAGTAGATATCCATTAAATTCTACCCTGACGTTTTGCATTTACTTCTTTCAACTAGAACCCTCGGTACAAATGCAAATGCTGCTCTGCTGTTTCCTACATCATGTCTATCACATCATCCATGAAAGGAAGGCCATAGGGTCCCTTTTCTTGTGCTCCTGTGCAGCGGTAAAATCATGGGTGGTCAC
Source organism: Eucalyptus erythrocorys (assembly GCA_014182555.1). Lineage (NCBI taxonomy): Eukaryota > Viridiplantae > Streptophyta > Magnoliopsida > Myrtales > Myrtaceae > Eucalyptus > Eucalyptus erythrocorys. The sequence goes on along the minus strand of CM024600.1, from coordinate 34,868,457 downwards.
GTTAGCCAAATGGGAATGATGGTGCATTTGTCCCACACGCCTTACATAGGACATTTTGGAATGGAATAGAAATAAAAATGACAGTACATTGGCATCTAGGAATTATTGAAGACACTACACTGCACAATTCTCTCCCCCACCAACGTCCCCCAAAACGCCAAAAAAGAAGTGCCAAAACAATTACAGTTCATCGCCAACCAAACAGAAAAAAGCTGCCACTCATTTCACATTTACACGTCCCACCCACTTGTTGTCCCTACTCTCTGTGCATTTCTCTGATGAAATGGACCCAAGTGCAGTACCAATAATAGCAAGTGATGTTCTCGAAAGCAATCTCTCTCTCTCTCTCTCTCTCTGCAACTTGTGCCAGTGCAGGATGCGACGGGGAAGATATGACGGGAGAGACACTTATGCCCGTGACTTTTGAATTTTGGGGAGCTGATTTACAAGCAAAAAGAGAATCCAGAAAGTCTTTCACCTTCTTTTTAGATACCCACTTCGTTGATGATCACCCAATTCGAAATAAGACGGATTCATACTTCAAAAGACGAGCTTGATCAGGAACAGAGCCAACATGAGACATGCCGCGCCTAATGATCGAAGTTCGTTCTGCACGCACACAGTACACAAAGTTTTGTCAGCCTAAAGACGCAAAATACTCTTCTTTTGCCAGAGCCAAATCGAAATAGCGAGGAAATAATTTCAACCCATCGCATTAAATCTCGTGTTATGGCCGGGAATTGCCCGAAAGAAAGGATTATGGCAATCGACTATAAAGCTCCAAGAACCAATGCATCATGACACAAAATGGGAATAATCTGAGCAAGTTCAACTTTTTGACATTTTAAGGAACAACCTCCAAATTAGGGATTCCCAACCCCGACAGCTAGACTAGCACAGGTGAAATATCAATTCATCACTCATGTCCTTTTGTCGCAGAACTTTGAAAAAAAGAAGAAAAAAAAAAAAAAAAAAAAACAAGCATGTTCAGTTGTTCCTGCTTCAGAGTTAAGATCAGAAGTGAGAAGGGGAAACACCAAACAGAGCTAAGCAAACAAGCCAAAGCCGAAGGCAATGTGGATGTAGATTTAAGATCTGAATCTACAAAGTTAGGCCAAAAAAAGATCTACATCTTCGAGGTTGGTTGGTCAGTTCTTTTGAAAGTGCTCGGACAAATCAAGAATTAAAGAATTCGTCCAAAGGGCGAATCTTCCTTTACTTGGACGATGCACCTTCAAATATTCTACTCGGATTTTTACGCACAGCATCTATAATCTAATCTAAAAGCATAAAGTTCGCACCCAAGTGAAGAAAAAGAAAGAAGTTGAAAGCTCAACAAGAGCGACATCTGCCAAAAGAGCCACTGCACATTCTAATGAACTTAGTTTAAGGCATGCGATGTCAGAGATTAAGCAGCTGTTCAGCTCCAAAGGAAGCCCCACATGCGCCCCCCCAATTCAGCACCAATCGCACGTCGGATCTCTCGATTACCGGTTTCTAAGAGATAAGGAAGGCGCTTAATCTAATGACACTGTCGTGCATCGTGTAGTACAGATGCACGTTAAGTAATGCTCCGAGAGCGCCTAATAATAATCAACTTTCACGTTGGTCGACAGACATGAGATATCAGACCCTGATCTCAGGCTTACTGCGGTCTGCCATCGAGGAATTTTAGCAGAGCATCCCTTCCCAGAACGTGAGAGAGCGTTGCTTGGTAACCCAGACAAAAGATTTGATAAGATGAAGAATTATTTTATATTTCGGGATTGTTTGTGAACTCCTTGATTGGATAATTCCAGATAAGACTTAAAATTACTCCATCGGGCTCCAATAATTAGATAAAGTAAGTGTTGAAATGAAATGCAACGGAAGCCCCATTTGATTTTATTTCATAGTGTTTTTAAAAATTTTGACAGAAAGTCAAAAGGTGCACGTCTGACTTTCCATCCATAATGAGAAATACTATATGCTTGAATTGTGAAAAAAGTGGAAAGGTTCACATGGTCTTAAATGACCTTGATTGTCCACATGACCGTTTATATATATATATATATATATATATATATATATATATGTGTGTGTGTGTGTGTGTGTGTGTGTGTGTGTGTGTATAGAGAGAGAGAGAGGTTTTAGTTATATATTTTTAAATGATTAAAACTTGGGAAATTGAAATCCGAAAAAAAATCAACAATTCCATAGTTGGCGAATGAAAGCCAAAAAGAATGCATCTTCCCCAGTCACTTAATGTAATTCCTTTGAAAAATACTGCGCTTATATATATACGCTATGTTAAATATGATTCATATTTCAAAAGTGCAAGAGTCGATTACTTTTAGCATAATGCTACTTTTACCTATTTACTAATAAATTTACAAGACGTGGGGACAAGCTCCTCCTAAATACTAAAAATAATTTAATTTTTCAAAACTAGTCCTATATTAAGCACACATATAATTACTTAACAACATTTATCTTTTAAAAAAAAGAAACAAACAAACAAACAAACATTCAGAAAAATCGAACGGTATATAATAAGATAAAAATGTTGAGAACAGATCATTGCCAAAACTCACCGCGCCGGAGGAAACAGAGAGGTAGCCAATCGGTGCCGGTGGCGTCCCGTCGGAAGCGCTCCCGCCCCCGGCGGACCCTCCAGAGCTCGTCCCATTGCTCGCCCCGCCGCCGCCGCCGCCGCCGCCGCCGCTGCTGCTGAGCGTGTACGACGGCGTCCCGTCCGGCTTGAACAGCCCGTAGTTCCTCTCCGACAACGGCCCGGGCTTCATGTTCTCGTTGAACAGCGCGAACACGTAAATATTCAGGTCGCAGTTCGGCTTCATCGGCGTCCCCTTCTTCTGCTTCACGATCTTTATCAGATTCCCATTGTACTTCTTCGCGTTCTCCGGCGTCGCCCCGACCTCGTCGTCGTCGCCCCTCGATGGCCACCCCGTCTCCGACACGTGCACCGTCATGTTCGAGTAGCCGACGGCGGCGAGCGCGGAGTGGACGGCGTCGATCTGGGCGAACAGCATGTTCTCGTAGTTGAGCCCCGTGGAGGGATCGGTGATCCCCTGCGACGCCTGGAAGAGGACGAAGTCGAGCGGGACCTGCTTCGGGTTGGCCTTGTACGCGAAGTAGGGGTAGGCATTGATCAGGAACGACGACCCGGTCTGGCATTGGAAGTCCAGGACCTGGGTCACGCGGCTCGCGACATCCCGCCGGAATCTGCCCGTCGACGGCGGGTAGGAGGTCTCGAGGATGGCCAGCGAGTGGGCTGTAGTCACGGTGACCTGCTTGTCGAGGCCGAGGCTGGCGAGCGCGTCGTGGACGTTCTTCATCGCCGGCATGAGGAGGTCCCTGAAGCACAGCAACAACAAGACGGTCGACGAATTTACATACAATGTAGCGAATTGACGTGAATTCGCGGTTCGAAATCGATGGGGGAGCGTGTTTCGAGACGGGCCTCGGGTTAACGATACCTGAGGGAGGTGTCGTTGGAGGTGAAGACCTCGTTGCCGACGGCGATGGTGGTGATGTTGGTGTCGGGGAGGAAGGACTGGACGTTGGCCTTGACCCAGGAGAGGGCGTTCTTGGGGTCCTTCATCTGGACCAAGAACTCGTTGCCCAGGCCGACCGTGAACTCGACGCCGGTGTGGGCGAAGGCGCAGAGGACGCGGGAGTCCGCGTCGTAGAGCTTGACCCGGGTGGCCCCGATCGACTTCACCAGCGTCACCGCGTGGTCCGGCGACGGCAGGTTGTTGGCGATCTGGCCGTAGTTGACGCCGATCGGGCCCGCCATGGCCGCCGGGCACGCGAGGCCTGCAAGCGCAAAGCAAACCAATCAAGTTGAAGAGCACATTGGAGAGAGAGGGAGATGAAGAAGAAGAATGTTGCTCACCGGAAATGAGGAGGAGGAGGAGAAGAGGAGGGAGACGGGGTGCGAGGTCGGACAGAGGTAATGCGGAGGAAGTCATGGCGGAGACAGTGAACGGTGGAGAGAGAGAGAGAGAGAGAGAGTTGCAGTGGCTCTGCTGATGGAGGAGGGAGACTGTGGAGTGATACTGAGAGTGGGGAGCAAGGGAGGTGGAGTGAAAAGAAAAGGAGTGGAGAGGAAGGAGGAGAAGGAGGTGGGGTTGGGGTTGGGGTTGGCTTGGATTGGATTGGGGGAACCTGATCTTTGAAGGGGCGTTGGAGTTCCTGAACGGGACAGGGGTACTTGGTACGCGCGAGGGTCGTGTTCCTGTCCAAGCTTAAAGCTTCATCCATACATCAGTGGGTTGGAGTGCGCAATTTCTCACTGCCTCTATATATATATGATAAATTTACAATTAAAGTTATAAATTAATATATCTATGATAAATTTAACATCCGTTAGTTTTCATTAGATTTTACCGTCAAATTACTAAAATAGTTAACTAATATATCAGTTTTGAATTTTACTCTCCATTAATCATAAGTGTATCATTAATTCAATTTAACGAAAATTAACATGAGATATATTCGTAGAGGTCTTTAGTGGTAAAAAAAGAAATTGGTTAATTTGTCACAATTATATTGATTTAGAATTTTTCGTGATCAAAATATTAATTTGGGATAAATTTATTATAAATATACTAATTTGAGATTTTTTGTGATATTTACTCTAACAAGACAATGCTATGAAAGGATCTTTGGTGCGACCAAAATGCCTTATCAACAGCCCACTTGTTCGTCCACTTGAAGCCCTTCAAAAGATAGGATCAGGCAATGTTACTGTTTTCCACGTCTTATCTTCCGGCACTAATGCAATGCCTCCGAGGTTTACTAGCATCCCATCGAAGCGTTCAGGTGGGCCGTCTGTCTAGGGATGAAGGCTTGAAGACATGCACAGTTGCGACCCCATGATTCTGAGCAATTCTGACTAGAAACTGCTTGAGAAACGGTCAAAAATAGCTTATATTATACCGCAAGCGCAGCCTGGTACTTCACTAACGGTGAAGGGACAGGGAGGTTGTTTCTTCAGTTGTACAATGCTTGGCAGTGGGAATGAGTTGCATGCTTCGACAATCCATCCACTTCGACATTGACGGTCGAAATTTCTCCTGCTTTAGACGATCACGTGATGCAGTCCAACGGCACACCCTTCCGTGGTCTTGTCCTGACCGATGAGCCAGTTTAGAGGATCGGGCAGCGTGCACCATCCTCGGTCACGAGTAGCACATCACCCGACTCAAGCGCGCAACTTTCCAATACTCAGATACTCGCATGGTTTGAAGAAACATTCGTAGGAAGTCATGGTATTAATCAACGGTAATAAGCAATGTACATCAAGGGACTACCGAGATAGAGAGTTCGAGTAGCTGAACTTTTCTAAAGAGTTTTAAAGACATTATCTATTCTAGCACGAGTAGACATTACATGTGTTTGGATTGACACAATCTAGAAATTATCAAAAAAAAACAAAAAGAATAAGAAAAATATGAAATCTCGAAAATATTTTTATGCCACGTTGACGCATGCTTGTCCCAAGTGCAGGCGGACTTGTCGAGGCACTCACGAAGGATTTACGACATCAATGCACATTTCTAGTACAAATTGCACTTGCAACGTGAGAACGAAGTAGAGATAAAACTCATTGTTTAATTACAAATTAGAGGGTTTTTCGTGAATTTCCTTGTTACGCCACCTAGGATTTTCTAGGTACAAAACCATGGAAAAAACAGTCAAAGACAAAATATTCTTGAATGCAGATGAAGCATCTAAGTCCACTTCATTTCAGTTTTTATATATTTTGAACTCGATATGAGACTCACACGATCTCATGATTAAGATGGAATGAACTTCATATTTACTATACTAGTTACATGCAAGATTTGCTCATTAGAGACGTTAAGTATAAATTCGAGAGTAATTTTATAGAAATGAAAACACAATGTGAGATTTCCCGATTGAGCCAATATATAAGGGGTTTCATTGGAAAATAGTGATTTAGTTGAATAATGATCCCAATATTCACTGTAGCCTGGTTAAGGAGAAATATATTTTGCAAAATATGACAAGCCTAATTTGAAAATAATCGCCTCCCTTTTTTTAAATATAAAAGACAATCGCTGTAATTTGTACAAGAAAATTTAAATGAGTGAGTCATATTCAATATCTAATTAAAAAATTTGTTATAATCTTTTACAGCTCGAATTATTCGCCATGTGAATTAAAAATGCAGTCATAATATAAAAATGAAGCGAAGTTTACATAGTGGGTTGTATCATATATCAATTGAATTAAACGAAGCATGACCTCGAATTTAAATAGCCCACAGCTTTTAATTTTATATATGGAAGGTTGGGATTTGAAGCTTCACTGATCGAGTTGGGGATTCCCACAGCTTGGATTTTGGCAACATCTCCTAGTAATTTTTTTCCATTGGGAACATCAAATGGTTAATCGTGCTGCAGTCAAGTTCAACCATGTAGTATCCACACGTTTATATATGATTCACAGGCTTAACCTTTTGAATTGATTTTTAACATGATTGGACACGTCCGATTAAACGAATTAACATTTTTCTTGTGTCAATATAATAGTGCACTTATGCATATCTAGACACTTTTTTTTTGTGGGGTCGAAATATTTACACATTGAATAAGATGTTATATATGCCATTATATAGAAGGAAAACGGGCTCCTGCTCGTAAGTAATCTATTTTCTCTTTGTTTCCGCAAATATCCTTGATATATATATTTTCGACTTTCTCATTCTTATTTAAAACTAACAAAAAGGAAAATCAAATGACGTTATCTGCGTACATGCTGTACAGATCAGATCGATACCTAGACTAAAAATTTCATTTTTAAGGTTTGTATCTAGGTTAACACATTTGCAATTGTGTTAGAAATAATAAGAACGTCACATTCAAATTAGACTTGATAAGAAATGAAATGGCTATGACACGATGTCATGACAGTTGGATCACAACAATTGTTGGCCAACATTCTAATCGAAGTACAAGAAAAATAGCGTTTTTCACGATCTCTTTTTCATACGTTTTGCTCTTTTGAGAACTTTTACGGGAATGATGAAATCGAAAAAGGGAATTTCGGTGGGATTTTTAATCGTTGCTTTTTGACCCCGATGGCCCTGCCCTTCAAACGAACTTTAAGTGGGAGTTTGGCAATTGACTCTCCTCTGTAGTGCATTCCTGGTGATAGACCCATTTCACCTTAACTTCAAAATATATAAATACTAAATTATACATTGGAACATGATCAATTTGCATTTTTTTAGTCGATATTATGCTTTCTACCCTATCTTTCATTTTGGGATTTTGATCTAGTAAAAATTTTTAAGTCTATATACTCTCCTTTTATTACTACAATACAAACGATTTGATCCCAAAGGTAAGAAAACTGATTTAACCAATTGATTTACTAAGGAAAAAGACATCGCAAATGTTATAACTTTCAAATAACACCCACTTGAGTATCATAGCTTTCGAACGACAATTACTTAGGTGTCATTTTTTTTTCAATCATTAGAGAGCTATAACTTATGTATGTACAATGCTGTGATTTTTTTTAATCACTTGAATGCCATTTAACTTTTTGTAAATATTTATTATAAATGTTATGTCACATCAGATTTTCAACACTTTGATAAACATTTTTAAAAGGTTTTATCGTGCAAGTAATTCACCAAAAGTTATGGCACTTAAATAAAATACTTAAATGGTCCAATAAAAATATATACTATTTAAGTGAGTGTTGTATGAGAATTATGATAACTATGATATTCTTATCCCAATTTACAAGGCAATGAGGGGACATGGTGAGAGTAATTTGAGGAAGGACCGTCATTTATTATTTCCGAGAAGAAAAAACAGAAGAATTTTATAAGGGGACCATCAATTGGTGTCATTGGCATCTCCCTGTCATAATTTAAGAAAATGGCAAAAATCCAAGAAAGTAAAAGAAAAAACTAAAAAAACGAAAATAGAGGTGATGCGATTGCCACGATTGACGCTCATATGATAAGTTCATAACACACGTGGGGGCCCATCAGGACATCTTTTCCCGACAGGCCTCACGTGGTCGCACTTCCTCATTCGCGTCCGATTGAGGGATGTCACGTTCACATATGTTTTTTTTTTTTTTTTTTTTTTTTTTTTTTTTATGACCCAGGAAACCCCGCACTCTGACCAACACGGACGCCCAACAATGGTCCAGGGGTACAGAGGGAATAAATCACCAGGGGTGCTTGGCTGAGGTACCATACACAACTGCAATGACTTGACTCCCTCGCTTCGCAGGGGATTCAAACCTCTCCCCTCTAGGCGAAAGGATCATGTGCTCTACCATCTGCGCTACTTCGGTCGGTGGTGTCACGTTCACATATGTTTGATCCTAATTCCGAATAAAAACTCTTGATTAGTTATCACCCAATTGAAATTGATCACGGGGTCGATGTTTGCACAAATACTCCATAGTTCGCTCAATCACTGATTTTCTTTAGATTTGATTTTACTTACAGCCTCAGAATTTTAGCACATGTCGCTTAGTTTCCTTCAAAGTGTATTTGCTAATAAATAGACGGTATCGTCAATGAATGTGAATAGGCCACCAATTAAGTTAAGTAAAAATATAAATCCCAATTTCCAAATGCATTTTGAGACGAATTACTTATTTGTCAAGTGCTAAAATTTTAATTTCAAAAACACATTTAGTTAGATTTAACAAGTGCTCAAAAGGTATTATTTAGTATTTTTCATTAGTAAGTTAGTGTTTCTATGTATAAAAAAAAATTATTCATGGCTCAAATTGCCTCTTTTTGTCAAGCCGTCAAGACTAAAACTAAAATATTGGTAAATTGCACTTTAAATCCCTGTAGTTTTGAGGAATTCAATTTTGGCCTTCTCTTCGCTTTTTGCATGACTAGAAGACAATGTTCAAAAAAGACGTCCAAAGACACTTTCCAGGAGTCTTTTCTTTCCCTACCCACTGCCAATGAAATGCTTTCAATTACTAGAACACAATACAACTCTTATCGGTTCAATTGGACAAAGCATAATAAAGTTTAGAGCTAGAATGATGTCTTATATGAATGCCTCGCCTTTATTGATCCTAAAAATATTGAGTTGTAAGATCACCTCGAAAAGAGAAACAATTGATATTTATAAACACTGATCTGGATACCGATCTACCGCTAAGATAAACAAAAATATTGGACATTGCTAAAAAAAAGATCTACGATTCCTTATATAGTAAATGAGAACAAATGTTTCTCATCCGTGTATATTTTCAACACGGCATTCATTTGCCGTGAAGAAAATGTGGGTACTAGAAATAGGGTTCATACATCACCAAAAAATGTCTAGTCAGGGCATCGTGGTGTGGAACATTAGGAAAACAGTAAGATAATTTTTTAAGCCGACTGAGTCCATTATGGAAGGGGAGGTACACATCCGAACATTACATCCAGCTAGATGAACACATCTTCAATACTGATATCATCCAAACCCAGCTGTCTTCAGATATAATTAATTTAGACCTTTTGACCAGTCGACAAACCGTAATAATAATTGGTAGTATGGCAATCAGAATATATCCTCGTATTATATAATAGAAAATCATTAAGGAGTGCGCAGATCTTTCGTGATGATTGTGATCTTCAAAAAGCAACTGGGGCTGCGTTCGTCATGTCTACTAACCGAATTTTAGAGGGACACAAGCGACGAAAGGAAGCCAGCTTCTCAGGGCCAAAAATTTAAAAATCTTGCCAACGTTCGAATTTAGTTTATCTCCTCATCAACCCACGTTTCCTCAATGAAGTGAAAGCGATCCGGGGGTGTTTTTAAGGGGAGAAAAAGAAGTCTGAACGGACAAAGGTCCCATGCACACGCAATGAAAGCGAGACCGAATCGGAGACGCTTTCGGTGGTTTTTCAACATTACTCTACTTTTACCTAATTAAAACGGTCGGGAGATCTCAGTTACCTCCAAATAAAAAAAGCTAATGGCGCTGAAGGAAGCCACGTCGGATACCAGCTCCCAAATCGATTGTCCTCAGTTTCCGAAAGTCACTTTTGACGTGCGCGACACATTGCTTTGGTCCCGTTGACTTTTATCACAATATTTATGTTTGGATCGAACACTAATCATCATCCCGAGACTTATACCGCTAGAGTCGTTCGCATGGTTTACATGTTTGGAAAGACTATCGTCAAATTAACACTCGCAGAATTCAGTAACATAGCTTCCAGTTCTTAAATATATTCGTCTTTTCACAATCACAGCAGCTTTGCAGTCTTGCCCTCGAATTATTTCTTGGGATATATAATGTGAATACTTTCAAATTGAGCTCCATTATACGAATCTGAGTTGGACACCGAGTTGAACCACTTCAATAGAAGGTCATATAGAGATGGGAGATGTAGATAACAATTACAATTTGCCACATAATTTGGACACTTGAGTCTAAAGAAGATGGCCAGGAGGAGAATGACTGTAAATACAGGCATAATCCATCAGCACAATGAAATTAACCTCTTAAGACTGAGCTGAGATCCCCCTTCTCAAGGTAAATATGAATACTAGCAAGGTAATACATCCAAAAAATCCCCTGCTACCGCCAGCTACCATCGACCAAGTTTCGCACCATATCTGAATCTGCATTACTGTCCATCTCCATTGCTCCACCTTTCTCATCCCATAACCAACCCCCCCCTTTTCCCTCCCTCTTCTTTTTCTCGCCAAAAAATTTAAATTCTAGATCGGCTTCTTTCCAGGTCCTTTCCAGCCTAGGTGTGTGCAGCCGAGCCAAGCGCAGACTTCTGGGAGGAAACCAGCTTGTCAATGGAACTAGCAAATCCTTGGAAAACGACAAAATTGCTGCAATTCAGCATTCAAGAGCTCATATGACTGCGCGATGTCTCTCCCATTCTGACTCCCAAGTCTGTCTTTACTCTCTGGTAGAACAACAAATAAGCAGCTGAAGTCTTTACATCAGCTTCACCAACTGGAGAAACATGGTTATCATCGAAGTGGTACCATCTGTTCTCATCGATCAGCTGTGCAATTCATTGATAATATAAGAGTACATCCAGTTTCACTTAAAAATAAACATGATCAACGTGATAATGAAAAGATCATATAGCCTTTTGAGATTGTGAAAATGAAGCCGACTGGGTAACACAATGGAAACAACTTTGGTGCATTTCCAAAGCCGACACATTGTTTTAAGTTAAAAAGATATAATTGAGCGTTATTAAAAGGAAAAAAAAAAAAAAAACTCTGGACCACATCAAATGGCAGAAATTGTAAGAAAAAAAGAGCTGTCGGATTCTATCAGGTCAAAGTGCATGACATGGAAAACCGAAGTACATAGCTTACCTTGGCATATGCAGTATAGTGCCCACCACCTAATCCACCGTAATGGTTGCTGATTGCATACAGTTCGTACACATATGATTGCCCATCATTGCTTTTCACATATTTGGTTAAATCAAGATTATGAATGGGAAAATTCACAAATGTGTCGAGTTTGTTTTTCAAATATCTGCTGTACGAGAATCTCTTCAAGTGCACCACAAGAATGTCTGGCAACTTCCATAAATCTAATTTCTTAGTGGCCTGTCTATGTTCTTTGCAACCAGGGCAGTACCTGCACAGAAAATTTTCAAGATGCCACATTAGGTTAGACCTTCACAGGAGACTAGTTGGCAATGCGGAACAGGTAAATACATTGTCCAAACCACGACATAGTTCCAGACACATACCACATGTCATCAGGGCCAAGTGGCTCTTCCTTTAAAAATGCATCTAAGCATGAAAAGAGAGAGATAGCTTCCTGCCGGGTCTTTTTTACTGTGAACCCACTCTTGTGAACCTCAGGTAGATCCCTGAGGTAGCTTGCATCATATATATGATGCTCCCTCTCAGTCCAATCCAGCATAATCTTCACAGTTTGACCAGATATTACAGTATCCCTATGTATGGGTTTGGGGTTTAAACCTCTATCATCAACCAAAGAAAGCTGGAACGATGGTAGCTCACTTGATGATTCATCTTCTACATCTTCCATTTCATCGTTCCCTCGCCCACACTGGCCATTGCTGCTACTAGATGATTCCTCTCCATCCTTCGAAACAAAGCTACTTTCCTTTTCACTACTACTTCTAGGAGGAGAATATGCTCTTCTCAAAGGTGACAACACTTTGCCAACAGCTTCAAATATATCCTCTCCACATAACGAGTCCTTAGACAAATACATAACCAGAGGCGTTCCAGAGAACTTCCTCTCATGGCCCTTGAAGGTGTCTGGCACAACCCTATGAAAAGGATCCACCACCAATTAGCAAATTAATAAGAAAGAGAAAGAAACTAAATATACCATATGAATAGCACTGATTGGAAAACATGCAACATGCCAAGAGGCAGAGATTTCACCAAATGCGGTGGCACTAAATCTGGTTAGCGAAACTGAAGAATAGATTAATGAAAGAAAATCCTTAAAAAGACCACCTAAAACTACTACTTAATAGACTTTATCATTAAAACTTAAATATCGTTAGGTACAAAAAGCAACTCCGCAGAGCCATTAAGCATTATCAATCAAAAAGTTGACAGAATACTGCTCAAGTCCATGCTGGCTAATGCACCTAGACCTGAATTGGATGGGCCTAATTCAGACAGGTAAAGAGCATTTTGATACCCTCAAGCGAAAACAGAAAACTTAACAGGGTACGAAAACCCATCAGAAAAGAATGAATAATTATTTATTTGGCCCCTCAAATGGCTTCGCTTTTTTCTTTTCTTTTTTTTTTCCTCCTCCGACATGACACTCTAATTTAATCGTGATGCAGTCTTCAAACATGCCAGTTTTTTTTTAGTCCCCATTAATTTCATTTTTTGAGATGCAAAGACAGACATGCAACAGAATGTTCACATGGCATAGGAAGTAGTTCCAGTGGTTTCCAAATATGTGTTGGTATTTCCAAAAGAGATGTAACCGATCAAATTAAAATAATTTTCTTACTTTTAAAGGCCACAAAGCCCAAGGATTTAAAGTTTGAAGACCACCAAGCACATCGACCATGCACGTTACCACTCCAGAATGTCATACAGACATAATTGCACCATAGTGTCCACGCACTTATCATAGGAATGAGAAAGCCTCACCTTTCTAGCCAGCGATGAGTAATTTCTACTTTTGTTCTCCCTGCCCCTACTTTAGGAAGCCTGTACGCTACAATGTAATCATCATCCTTAATTGATGATAAATCCATTGAGTTCTCCAAATATCGGTAAATCCTGTGTTCATAAACCTGAAATTGAAAATGAAACACATTAACCAATGAACAAATCTGAAAAAATTATGCCCAGAACAAAAGTTAGAAACACATGCATACATCCATGGATACATAGATTCGCCCGCCACACATCCATAATTAAACACTAACTCATTAATGAATGAGGCTGCACCGAAAGAGGATCAGTTTACCTCGGCAAGCAGAAGACATTCATCATCCCTCAGGCAGCATGCAGCTCCCAATGTCTGGGTAAGATCCTTACAACAACCATGTTTAAGAACGGTAACAGTGAATGGCATTGGCAGACCACTTCCATCACCATAAAACACAGTCACTATCATTGTCCGGGTAACACTTGAAGGTAGTGGCAGTGTTAGGTACATGAAGGGATCAAACGTTATTGAAATCTTGCCACATGCAGGGCACACCAACGTTGATTTATATTGACCCTGACAATTTCACCACACAATACACAGTGAGCAGTAATAAAAGCGAAATGACCAAGCTACACTCCAAAAGAAATTTCAAGGTCATTCCACATATTAGTAAGAAATCCACAAATACAAGGGTATTAGATCAATGTACTCAGGAAGCAAGCAACAGAGGGTACAGCAGAGATGAAATTTCAATCTAGCTTTGAAGAGGCCAACAATAAAGATAAATAAATTGAACATCAGGTGCATTTTGATTCATGAAAGCAGAGACTGTGACAAATATAAGTTCCTTCAGGTATCAGCGGATGCAAGTTCTAGAAAAAATGTACCATTCTTGGGCACAGATCTAGCAACTAGCGATCCTGGTAGAGGGGCAAAAAACAAAGTCAAATACACAACTGTTAAAAAATCGTGGAAATGCCCTCGACTGTTACTTAAATTACCCGACAATTTCTGTAGTTTGAAAACACAACAATTTCTCCTATTTTGTGCTAGCATGGGCAATCACAAAAGCCACTACTAAGAAGTAATGCCATCAGGAACGTGATCAACATGCCTGAAGACATGGAACTCAACCATTTGAATGCCACCTATCATAGACCTACAGGACCACAAAATAACCAATACCAGCTCTAAATTACTATATTAGACATTCGTCAGAGAGAGAATACGATAGCACCTGTAAAACACTCTTTACCTGGCAAACATCAACAATTATGGAATCGTTCCTGGCTTTATGATACTTCCATGATTCATCAGCAACTTCCTGGTCTGGGCGGCCATCTGAATCCTTTGCCTCAATATAAGGCTTTTTCTTCACACGATTCAAGTCCTCGTGTAGCCCATCCAATAAGAATGCAAGAAGTTCCTATAGAGCAAGGATATAATAAAAATCTAATAATAACAGAAGGCATATGAGAGAGAGAGAAAGGGGGGCGGGTTAATCAGAAGTACATTATACATTACTTACTTGAGAATCATGCTGGTTATAACCGCTAAATTGAGGAGCAAATCTAGCAAGTTTTCCCTTGAAAGCACGTGGGGCAATTGTAGTTCTCCCTGATGACCACAATTTTCGTAACAAGTCGCCAAATGCAAGGGCAAGCTCACCCTGCAAAGCTAACCTACGTCAGAGTTTTGGTATAATAGGTTATTCCAAGACAATTGCAGATAAAATAAAGACATAGACCCACGCGCATCCCCAGTGGATTTTCCATGTTGATGTCTTCTGTATAGTCTTGCAGGAAATACTCAACAATAGGGGTAGTATGGACCAAACATTGGATGGCACTGTTCATGAAGCATGTGTTTCCCAGATTCTGCAAACCTGCTAAACCTCCCCTTTCTCCTTTATTGGCAGAAATAAATGCATCATACCCATCCTCTGTATGAGAGCTTGATGAACTCAATCCACTCCTCTGATAAAAATTATACCCTGATGAATGACCATTTGACATGGTTGGCCCCCCCGCGATAGTCATAGATGACCTAGAAGGCTCAAGTGCTACCAAAGCCAAGTCATTTCGGGTTGAATCCATGCCATTTCGAGATTGAGAAACTCCATCAACTTGCACCTCCAGGCGAATCTGCGAAAGCAAAAATAGAAGCATAATTACCAATTACCAATAAATTTATAATAGACTGAACAGAGAAGCAATTCCCTTTGCTGTAAGAGCACACAAATATTACGAAACATATCTTCTTCATCATGAGGAAAACTGCAAAGGGTACAAAATGCAAATTTTCACTTTTAGGTTGTATCCTCAAATATTTCACCCAATGATCTGAAACCCATAGACCTTTGAAGATAAGAGTCTGAAGTGACAAAACTCAAATCTTGAGATTTCTTTCAAATATGAATACCAAAGTCAATTATCTAGCAAATATTAAGGAGAAATGTCATACTAAAGATGAAATTACAATTCTTTAATAGTTGCATCAAATGTTAACGATGTAGATAACATATCACAAAAACATATAACTAGTCCGACAACGGTGAAGATTTGGCTCAAGCGGAAAATATAGAACCAGTTTCACTGTTTCACATTTAACTAAAAATACCAGCCACATCTTGCAGAAATATGACTTCAGTAACATAAAACTTCTGACAACAAGTTCCAGTGCTTACTCATGTATAAACAGAACTGAGTAATTCAACACAATAAACTTATAATAGCATTAGATAATGCGATTGACTGCCATAGAAGTAGCACTGCCAAGCAAGCTCGCTTGCTATCTTGACTGCATATTAATTACCTTATGCGATAATTCTACTGCCAAGTCAAATTTTTCATATCCTAAGGTAAAGTATTAGACTCTTGACGGTGCAACGTTGAGTATTAGTACCTTCTGGATCGAAACAGCTATTCCAAATCAAAACATACCATTCAGAAATCTCATTAAAGTCCACTCTAATTACAAATTAACCATGACGGATCATGAAAATAATAGTTGTTATCACCAATAAGTCCATATAACACCATTCTTGAATATAGGAGATTAAAATGAGCATCAATATCAACAAGACAAAGCCAAATTGCCCCAAGCACTCACATCTTGGTCCATCTGCAAACTTTCTTCCTCCAGTGTCTTGTTTGAGCGGTGTAACAATGCAGGCTTATGCTCATTAAAGTAGTCCCAAATATGAACCTGCCATTTCATGTATAACAAGAAATTGGAAAACATGACTCAAGAAACAACCTTTAATTATGTAAATATCAAAGAGCATGTAGAGACCTAATTAAGAAATAGTAGGATGGAAAAAGACAGATATCTAGGTGCTTGGGATACAACCATATAAAACTCAACACAGAGAGAGAGAGAGAGAGAGAGAGAGAGAGAGAGAGAGAGGGAGAGGGAGAGGGAGAGGGAGAGGGAGAGGGAGAGGGGGAGGGAGAGTATAAACCTTTGCCATATCCACTTTTCTGAGTATGGACACCTTCTCATATAGGTCATGTGTAGAAGCCTGAAACACAAAAAACCAATTAGACCCTGCACGTCTAAACTAATTTTCATTCTTAAGAAAGGTCAGACCGTATGGGGAAAAATAACTACAATAAGAAAAGATCTCAGACCAAAGAGATACGTTAAACAATACCTTTCTGCTTATTCTTATAATTGATCGGCTGTTATCTCTTGAATCGATCAACTTCAGACAAAGCAAATAAACCTCCACACTATAACTCTTGTTATGATAACCTTGCAAAATCATCTTCCTAGGTAAAGCTGGCCCTCCTTTATACCTATGAGATAGAAGAGAAATACGTGATAAGTTGCCAGCAGTGCATTAACAGCTGAATGTGTCCTTAAAATATGTAATATGTAAATCCACCACAATACCAATTAAAAAAGTAACCAGCCCCTTAAACATTTTAATAAACAAGATTTAAGAGTATATTCCTTGAGGCAAGGATGTGCAAGTAAGGAATATAAGGACTGAGAATAAAGCTACACAGAGCTGCAGATGCTTTCAAACAAAACAAAGACAATCATTGAACAGGGGCCACTAACAGAGCCATTACATTAAAGAGGATATCCACATATGGAAATCAACCAAATAGTAGCAATCCACTATTTTTCTATTCATATCTATTGGTTGCTTCTTTCTGTTTTCTATTTTTAGATACACAGTACCAATACTCGTTTCAACATGAAAGACCTATGAAAAAGACAGATCATGTTCAGAAGATTATTGGTAGCAAAGCCATTGCAATTTCTGTTTTATGCATTCCAAACATCCATGTATTTATTAATAAATCAGGCCAAGAGAAAATAATAAATTAGACAATTAGATGAGGGTCAAATAGGGGCACCTATTGAAGCTATATCAAGTGAGCTGGTCAGCATACTCATGCCTTCTCAGGTTCATATGAGACACTGACCAGCGTCATTTCTTTTTTTTTTTTTTTTTAATATTTTCTTTTAAGCCAACACCAACCAGCTTTATTTAGAGACAGACAGGGGGAGAATTGCTTGACACAGCAGACAAAGTCCATGAAACTAACTCTACCAACCCAATAGAGACTTTGCCATTCTTATAAAAAGGCTTCTTCAAGATAATTATATTAGAACACCACAAGAGCATGTACTCTCCATCAGTGTTTCTACATATCCTCCACCTTATGTCACAAGATCTCCAACAACCGTCAAAGTAAAAAATATGTCTAATGATGTAGCAAAACGGAACTTATATCTTGCATAAAAGTTTTAGATGACAAGGTCATTACCAACCAAAGAGCTTTTCCCAAACTTGTTGAGGAACCAAAACATAGTCCCTCCCTTCTTCGAGCATTCTACGAAGCTCTAAATGATCACCCTCACTATGCTCATCAGAAATTATGTCAGAATTATCAATTGGCCCAGGTCGCTCGGCCATTTCTGATGAAACCCCTTTCAATCTCTGAGAATCCAAAGATGGCTCATCTGCCAAGTACTGGTCGGCATTTTGTCCAACGTACCTTTGCCATCTACTATACCACCTACAAAAGGAACATAAGAAAAAAAGTTTATGGCCACAGATGATGAGCATATATAAAGGCAAGTGAACATTCACACACTCAGTCGCACAACTTTCCCCGTTGATGCGAACGCTTGCATAGCACACCAGAAACAGTATGTCATAAGGAGAAAAACACGCTCATCCCCACATGCGACAAACCACATTAACGGAAATATAACATGTGAATTAATTGCCGACAAAATAGGGAATAATCCACAAAATCATGTTCGCCTTCTCCTTGGGATTACAGAACTTCCACAAGAAGACATGCAACGAAAAGGCCTAAAGACAGAACTGGGCACCTTGGTTCTGCGAAAATGTTCCACATCAAACAATCTACTCTTTCATTAAAGATCATCACTTTACAATCAACATAACGGATATTGCATGTGCAGAACACCTAACACTCGCACAAAGCCATAATTATCAACCAAAGACCGACAAACAAAACCACTCGCCATAATCGCCGCGATACGAAGCATGACAAGACCAAAGATTCAAGACGAAAGGCGCCCGAACTAAAAAGCACAGCAGGAGACAATGGCAGCAGGCATCAATACCTATTAGAGACGACGTAGTAAAGGTTGCCTTCCTCCAGATTGGCCTCCGATTTGTTGGTCAGCCCCTCGACGATGCGCCTCTCCTCGTCCGGAGGCACCGGCAAGCAGCTCCCCCCATTCTCCATCATGAAGCCACTATCCAGAATCGTCATAATCGACACCTACCACCACCACCACCTAAAAGACAAAAAAAACAAAAAAAAAAAAAACTACATCGTTAAACTTCCGCTCGAATCAGCAACGATCCCCGGCCGCGCGCTCACATCGGTCGCGCAAATCGAGGACGCGTGGCGCGGGGCAATCAGGAATGCGATCGATCGCGGAGGCGAGGGAAAGGCGGATCGAATCGGAATTTGGAGGCGGAAAGGAAGGAACCCTAGACCGACGGACGAAGCGAACGGCGATCCGCCAGGAAAGAGAGAGAGAGGGAGGAGAGAGAGGAATCGTACCTTTTCCCTTTTTTCCACGATCGTCTTCGTCTTCTTCGTCTTCTTCTTCGTCTTGGTCGTGCTCCTGAATTTTGCGGATGGGATTGGCTTCTTGCTTTTTCTCTACTTCTTTTTTTTTTCTCTTGCTTGGGACAGCTCGCTCGTGTGTTGCGCCATGGTTTTATAGGCTGCCTCCTCTTCCAGTCAACAAAAAAAATAATAATAATAATAATAATAAATACGTGGCCGCATCGCATGGCGTCGCACGTATTTCTTCCAGCACAAGTCGGAGTAAAAAAAAAAGGAGGATGGTTGTACTAAAAATTCTAAAATTTATCAAGAAAATATAATTAAATTATAAAATTTTATAAAAATATCATCAATAAAATGATTTAATTTAATTAATTTGATAAATTTTAAAATTTGATTATATTTTTTAAAAATTTTAGAATTTTATTATGCTTTTATAATAAATTTTAAGACTTTATGGAATGTTTTAAAAGTTTTAAGATTTGACGGGTTTTAGGAATTTTAATGTTTTCATTAAAAAAAAAAAAAAAAAGTCAGACGGAAAAAGAAGAAGAAGGCACGGTTTTCCTCTTTCCCCACTCGCCACAAAACCCGAGAATTCTTAAGAAATTCAATGGGGAAATTATTTAATCAATAAAATAATATTAATCGAAAGAAAAAGGCTATACCTACCGACCACTGATATCTCTGGCCCGTGCACTTGTCCGACTCCAGGTCCAACAGACGATTCTGGAACCTAAAGGAAACCCTCCAAGAAAATAGAAAAAGGAGAAAGGAGAAATATGAGAAATCACCCGATAGAGATTGTTGTAATTTTCTTGCGAAAAAATAATATTAATAGATCCTGAACTCTATCTCGATACATAATTTTATTACCGAACTTATAATTTGTTGAATGTAATCCTTAAATTATTCTTAATTATCCAATACAATTCTTATTTGATCGAACAAGAAAGCAAGTCACCGCACGTCTTTAGATTATTGCAAAATAGATACGCAATCTAGTCCTTCAATACCTTTGCCCATCTAATTACACGTCCTAAATCAACCAAAAAAAATACAAACTTTTTATTACATTTTTTTTTGTCTTTGTTAAGATTGCGATAGTTTCATTTAATTACATTTCATCTTATAATCTCTATAATAGTAAAATTAGAACCACGTTTAGAATTGCACTGGATTAATATTCCTGTTATTTTAAGTATTTTCAGAATATCTAGAAATGATATTAAAATTTATCCATGGATACTCATAATTTATGTTAATTTAATTCCTGTTCCTCATTATTTATATAGAAATGATTTTCAAATTTTTGCATTTCGTGGTTTCTTAATTAAAATTTTCGTCTTGTAAGCTTTTGTATTTTCAAGCTCTCCAAAAATAAAATTTTTCTAGAAAGATAAAACATGGAGGCTTAAATAAAATTAATTACAAAAATACAGAACACTAAAGTTTGAAATTTTTAAATATATTATATGTATAAGAAGGTTTCTATCTATAATTATGTGGGAAGTTTGGCCATTAGTGCATCATTTATATAATTATTATCATTATTATTACTATTCTAATGGAAAATCTTTCAATTTTAAGAAAGTTCAGCACCTATCGAGTCAAATATTTGATCTGGTAAGGTTTAGAGCTTTCAAATAATCTCACTTTACCCACAAAAGTGTTCGTTTCGATTTCAAAAAACCTTTCAGAGTTTGGAGCACAAATTGAGGACCGTAGCTCTTCCTTATCCTCCATTTTGTAGAAATCTAGCGTGAACAACATGCGTTCCGAAGTCCATGTCCATGTGGGTTTCCCTTTACTTACCCTGCATTTCTCTCCAAGCTTATCCTTTGCTTTTGACCTCTTCCCAAGTATCTAATAAAGAGTAATTTTGCGTGCAACATTTGACTACGAAAGAATCGTTAGAGTATCATGGCTATACTAAGGTATGAAGAGACGGGACGTTTCGTATCCTAGAGAATATGCTCCGCCTCCAGTGTTCTGGAAGAAACCTACGGGTCTCGCTTAACGTTGCTTGCGCATGTTGAGTCGATAATCGAAACGAATACACGACACCTACCATTAAAAACTCGTGGTCATAATACTCCACTCACCAAAAGCTCCTCTTCTCAGAAACCATGCACCTTTTTTCTTATCAAGGTGTTCATCAGTCGATGGTTACAGACGGGACGACGCACGACAATTTCCGTCAAGTAAGACACAGATAATTATCAAATAGAAAGACGTATCGAGGGTCATGGTAAACCGCAGGGACATGGTTTAAAGATTTAGGAGAACAAGTAAACAACACATTCCCCTTAGGAACAAGAGCCAAATAACATACACCATAAACCACAATCACAGGAATTACTGCAGTCGGTACACCGTACAAAATAACATCAAGTCGAAGATGAAGTCTCCACAAAACCATCCTAACAAGTACTCTCGCTCAGCAAGTCGTTCTTAAAGTCACCTTCTAAAACAAGGCCGAAAAAGTGATTCCTCAGCTGACATTAACCCCCCGAGAATACCCATCAGAAGAAATAGAAGAAATGTTTTACTAAAACAGGAAAGGACTATATGTACAATGGTGGTACAAATTTTCAATCTAGAACTCAGGCTAGCATCTACCCGACAGTGAAAGTCGAATCTCCTGAAAGATATACAGCGGTTACATCTAACTCAGAGACATCATGCAACTAATGTTGTCTACTTTGCATTCTACTGTCCACATAGTAAAGCAAGAATCTGATAAAACTGGAGAAAACTGAAGGTAGCTGCACATACAAACCATAGGGAGGCTCAGGTCCCAAACACCCACAGAGAACAATCATAATTTACATGTTTTGAATCTCGTCCGAGCTACTAGAGGCATCACTTTCAACAAGTCCTCTGCCACCTCCCTGAATCTCATCCTCACTGAAAATGCTATTCTCACTTGAATTAGACAGTGTCTCCTCATCATCATCATCATCCTCGATTACCACTCCCGCCTTACGTCGGTTTCTTAAATCCTTCACTCCTCTCCCTTGGAGAGCTAGACGTCTGCGTTTTCTTGCATTTCGCTTGCCTTTAGGGAACTCTTCCCGTTGGGACTCGAGACTTCTGCTTTCTACTTCCTTCTTGGAGCCATGGGCTCCATCTTCATTATCTTCTGATTCTTCAGCATCGAGTTTCCTCCTTTTCCTGCTTAAGCTGGTCTGCAACACATCAATGAGGCCATAAATTTAAAAAACTAATAGAATAAGCAGCAATATGTTGTACACATTTGGCATCTTGAGCCCAAGTTGAAATCAGCATCTCGACAATGATTCTCTCCAGTCAACCCCACAGTGGTTTGATGAGGTTGATTGACACTGGATAATCCTTTTTGAACAGCTAAGAAAACAAAGTGGGAGACAAACAAAAGCTTTTAAAGATTATTAAAAGAAAATACTTCATGGTATCATCAGAGTGGTACCAAAAGATCAACAATATTAACACCATATGCTATAATTTGACTGATGGAACAAAAATCTTTTCAAGCAACAAACAGGACAACAGCAGGACGTAAGTAAGAATTTTTCTTTTTCCAGACCTTTGGACCCCGGTCAATCAACTGAGCCCACTCTTGCCGGTTTCTTAAGCAATCAAGAACAGCCTGTGAATGACTCGAATACGCATAACGCTCTCCATTATGCTTCCTTAAGGTAGGCCAGTGCTGAAAGAGGAGGATGACAAGGACACTGAGAATAAATAAAAGACAGCAGTCATCAATGAACAACAATTTTTTATAAGATAAAAGTACCGGCAATACTGCATTACAAAGCTCCTCATAGGTCATTCGCCTGCGTTTGCTCATGATCTCATTTATTAATGCTGCAAAATATGCAGGGATCAAGCAAAAGTTAGTAGAAGTACAAAGAAATAAATAGATTAAACTTGATATGATCAACTCCTGCAACAATAACACCAGAGAATATTTCTAAGGAGTTCGTACCTGGTAAAGTACGATGAGGGCCCCCTACCGTGCCTGTATCATCATCTGAGTTATTTATCGGAGTATTATGTACAGATGAAACCTTATTATCATTCGCCTCATTGGAAGAAGAAGGACCACTGCTTGTACTCGTGGTCAAAACAGGAATGTTCTTCTTATGGGGACGCAGAGATCCATTCACTTCCCTCTTGGAGACATCTCCTTTGTGCACTGTCTCTTGCCTCCCTTGATCCGGAGATGCCACTCTGTCAGTCCTTTTAACTTCATCATCATGCTCAGAAGAACTGCGCAATACATCTTTGGATCCATCCTTGCCTTTTCTTCGAGGAACCTATACAAGATATTGAAGTGTAGGTGAAGCTCACTAAAGACCTTAATCTCAGATACTCAAGTAATCGGGATTTAAATAAAGAAAATCAATGAAGCAGAACTTCAAAGCAGAATCATCAAACCATACCAAATTGTGATCTTTTGTGCCAGAA
This sequence comes from Eucalyptus erythrocorys, assembly GCA_014182555.1. Taxonomy (NCBI): domain Eukaryota; kingdom Viridiplantae; phylum Streptophyta; class Magnoliopsida; order Myrtales; family Myrtaceae; genus Eucalyptus; species Eucalyptus erythrocorys. Next base: position 34,844,776 of record CM024600.1, on the reverse strand, counting down.
CTATGTGCTCGCTTTATCAGATTACCAGTAGCAGCTTGAGAAGCTAGTTGAGGGAAACTGCCAGCATGGCGTACCCGTGGTACTCTAGGTACCCTGGGAGAACTATTGAGTTCTTGATGCAAAAGTAAGGCGAGCTGCAAAAGAAGTTCATGAGATTGAGTTAATCACTTCCCAAGATCAACTTGAGTTAAAAAAGAGAATATATATATCAAGGAACAGCACACATACCTCTTCATCGCTCAATGTAGAAGAATTAGGAATCAGAGGTGCTTGCCCTTGTGTGCTATGATTCACCTTAGAAGATGGAGGATAATTTGTATGGCTGGACTTTCCACTTTTCTGCGGTAATCCTGATCCTGTAGCCTTATTCTGTGAATGGGCAGCAGAGTGATTTTGCAAATTGCCTGGAGATTCACCAGACCCTGAAGAGACTGCTACATTATGGGAAGAAGATGATTTTGAAGAGGGGAAGGTAGGATCTTTCGAATCTGAGGCAGTCCGCTTGGAGCCAGAAGCTTGGAAAACCTTGCTTGAATGTGATGCTTTCAAAGAAGCACCTGAGGATGATGTCGAACAGAGTTTTGGTGTCTTCCGCACCAGGCCTTGCCCACTCTTCTCAGTTAAAACATCAGCTAAAACCTGCTCTTTCTTGGCAGTAGGATCGGACTCCCCTGTTGTTCGTTGCTTCACAATCGGATTAAGATTCTGAGCATCCAAAGGTTTTGACTTGTCTGAGCTGGATGATTTCTGGACAGGCAGAGAAGGCGGTGTGCAAGATGCTTCACCAACAGAGACCACTACTTTCTGCACAGATGGCGCAATAGGAAATTCAGTTCCACTAGATTTTGATGGCTCTTCAGGAGAAACCAAAGCAGGTTTAAATTCCCCAGAACTTTTCTGTCTTTCAATAGAATCCTCTGATGCTACTGCTTCCTGTTTGAGCTCAGATAGATCACCAGATAGCTCCTGACCAGTGTGGACACGACTCTCACAGAATGCTTCTGCATCTTGGGCAGTGCCTAATGACTTTTTGTCAGTGCATTGCGAACTGTTAACCTCCACGTCATTTGCTTTGAAATTTTCAGATATCTGGGTATTAGATAGTCCAGGGTATCTAGCATCATCAGATGGTAATGACACAGAGTTCTTGTCAGCAAGAGGAGAAGACTGAATTTGCAACAACCCCTTACAAGTATCATCATCTACTTCTTTTTTTACATTGCCAGAAAAACCCATGGATCTGTTGCTGTTGACATCTGATGGACTTTGTTTATCTTTTGTTTCTGGACCTGCTTGAGCTACATCTTCCCCTGGATGCACCGAAACCTTTCCAGTGGAGCTAGCATCTGGATTATTTATTATCCCACTCTCTTCCTATTATCAGCATAAGGAAAAATGAGACCAGAGAATTGAGTCAAGAAGAGTATGTCTATGAATGCACCCATATTCCTAGACTCCAGAAGCCCTTAACAATTTCACATCGTTAGGGGTAAAAGGAAATCACCACGAGCACAAAGGTGATGCAGCCAATTTAACACTGCATGAAAATGTAACCCTCTTAATTGATTGCTTAAATCTTCTATGGAAGGCTTTCACTAAAGGCTCTTGCAATGGTAGCTTCTTCAAATGCCAATCTCATATAATTTTTCTAGAATTGCAACTGCAATACAATTCCAATATCTGCCAACTGTTCTTCGTTATGCAAATTTCTGCCCAATAACGCTTCAGTTGTTCATCTACTTGGAGCTTACAACATGAGCGAACAGTCACAAACAGTGCAGGCATGATTCCAACTCGTGTTCCTATTTAACTACTATCATTATCTTCACCACCAACATGGCAACATATAGCTTGTCAGTCCCATGATGCAAGACTTTATTTGATTCCAAGTGTAAGCTCTATTATTATCAATCACCAAATATGAAATCAACTATTTAAAAGATGTCAAAAATGGATTACTTAATTACTTTCTTCAGCAGATAGGCCTTCATGCCAAATTGGATTTCCTTATGACCCCGGCAATAAACATTGATCCATGGTTCTATAGGAAATTCGACATCTTCACTTTCGCAGATCACTTATCACATGCATCCTAAACGGCTAAACCTTTGAAAAATTGCTACAACCTGCTGTTCAAATGCTATGTCTTATTTCACCACATTCAAATCTCACTCAATAACAGCTCAATTCTACATCGATTCTGTGTCACAAATTTCTAATGCAATCTCTACTACTGGACCCTGATTTATCAAGGTAAATTAAAAAAAATACCAATGCCAGACGCAAGCAAATGGATTACTAGCAACTATTTTTAGCTTAGAAGTACCAAGAATCATTGCCAAAACTGACTATCGATTGCCCTACCAGCAGTAAATCAAAATTAAGTGGTGAAACACCAGGGATCAATGGTGAACTAGAGCCAAAATCCATGTTAACTCAGTCTGAGATGTTACTGAATAAAGACATTATGATGAGGCATGTTTTTAAATTTCAATGGTGTATGAGCGGGTGCATACCACTTTCAACTTGGTAGAGCTGTCGGCTTCGTTACGCTGGTCACTGAAGGGAACAAACTTTGAGGAACTATTGACCCCTGAAAGCAAGTGGTTCCCAGCCTCATCTTTAGTCGACACAGCATCAGCAGGACAGGAAAATTCAGCAGAGGCACCTTGCAGAGGGTGCTTCAAAGTTGCCAAGTTAGCCTTAGCATTTTCAGGAATCTTGCAGACTGCAACAGGACCATCTGAAACAGGTTCAAAAGGCACACCATCTCTCAAGTCCCTGTTCTTGACACTCCGAATGTCAGTCTTGAAAGACTTCGGACCTCTATCTTCACAAAATGCCAATTGTTTTGCATCACTGGCAGGCGTAAACACTAGTAATAAAGATGAACGAAAATCAAGTCAACAAGCGCAGGTTAGCCGTGGCAAGAACTAAAAGTGACCCACAGAAATGTTGTTGCTTCTAGTAGGATATATCATATCGTCATAAGCAAAGAAAGAAGAGACAATTCGACGATATGAAAAAGTGAACAAATGTTACCTGCTTTAGAAGTATGCAAGGTTCTTCTCTTGTGATCTACATCTTTTTCAGCAGTCCTAACCTTCTTCTTTCCACTTATGTCTTTTAATATGCCCGATTCTTCTTTCTTTCGCTTCCCAGTGTGTATCACAACAGGCCGAATTAAGGTTCTTTCTTTTTTCATGGCATTATCACCTGCCCCCCATTTCTTAGTCTCTCTCAACTGCGTCTTCCTATCATACCTACATTCCTGATCTCTGCTTTTCATGCCAGCTAAATCTTTCACAGGAGAGGCCATGAAATTCTCCTTTGACAATGAGAACAAAACCCCAGCACCCTTATCAACAGCATTCTCATTGTCATCTTCGGCATTACCATCAGCTTCCTTGTGGTCATCCCAACAAGGGAACTCCCGATACTGAAAGTTAAACTTCTTCGGCACGTATCCTGTGCACTTCCACAGCTGCGGTGTAAAAACTGACGACAGCCCACTAAATAGCCCCGGATCTCCACCAGGAATTCCTTGCACATGTACCTTCTTCTCCAATGGCATCTCCGTCCAAAGCCTAAATGGCCGCCTCACAGGCTCATTTCCTGCATATGAAGCCTCCATCCTCACAGTCTTAGTCGGCAGCTCGACTAACAGCTGAGCAACCTCAGTCTCCTCGCTGTCATTCCTATTGTTCTTACTCTTACACTTGTCGCAGGTGAACGACTCCTCCCCTTTCACGTAACGCGAGCAGCGCGTGTGCACCCACACCCCGCACTCGTCGCAGTTGACCATCTCCTCCCCATCGTCGAAATTCACGCCGCAAATGCAATCGACGGTCCAGGAGCCGTCCACCCAGTCGTCAGGCGGGTCCGTGCTCTGCAACCGCTGCGACCGCCCCTTCATATCACACTAATCCCCTAAATCACTAGTCCCCCCACACTTCCGGCGCACGCAAACACAACCGAATTCACGATCCCATCTTCCGCAACACCCCAGACTACAACAAAACCCGCCAAACCCCACTCCCTATTTCCTTATCCCTCACCAAATCCCGAATCCGGAGCAGCGCGAATTTAAGGCGCGGGGCGAGAGAACGAGTACCTCGGAACCCGAATGAAGCGGCGGCGACGGCGGCGCGGCGGCGACGGCGATCCCTGCGAGCTGTCGAAGCGGGAAAAAGGCCTCGCCTTTGAGGCGCTCCTGAGCTCGAATTCGGCGACGGCGACGGCGACGGCGACGGCGACGGCGGATGCTGCGAGCAATCGGCACCGCCTGCGGCGTCTACGGATCTATTGCGAAATCAGCAGCAGCAGCGACGACGACAATGGCTTCCCTCTCTCTCTCTCTCTCTCCCCTCTTCCTTCTCTCTCTTCTTTCTCTCTCTATGCGCCGGAACTGAAACCGAATCATTGATTTTGGCGAAGACCGGAGCGAGTCGTCGTTTGGCGTCCGTCAGCGATTTCCGGTTTTGACCTCTTCCTCCTCGGGCGGCTCCGGCTCGGCTCCAAAATATCGAACCTGCTGGGCCCCGGCCCGGGCCCGTCGACGGAGGCCCATTTTGGCGGTTCGGACCGGGGCCCGTTGGGCTACGACCGGTTGGGCTCAGCTCGATCCGTGAACGTCGTTTGATGGCGGAAGCCCCAGCGCTGCACCATCCTCTCGATCTCGTCCGGACGTCGTTATGGGCGAATCAAAGTCATCCGCCGCCTGGGGGTGTCAAAAAACCCACGCTACTCGACCCGGCCCAGCATGATCCGACCAGGCCCGACCCCAACCCTAACAATATCAACATCTAAAAATTCCTACACGAAGAAGACATACCCGACCCAGAACATCCTAATTTTCGGGTCGGGTCGGGCCAGCATCGGTTTTTTGACACCCCTGAGGATGAAACCGTAAATTTAAGACCAGCTAATTAGCACCAGCCTCAGGTCACGTTGGGTATCATGAAAACCCGACCCAACCCATTGATATCCGCAACTACCGACTCAAGTGTTGTTGCAACCTCAAGCTTGGGAGATTGTCGAGACGGAGGAAGGGAGAGATTGAAGAAACCCAGTCGGCGAAAAAATAGCTGAGCCCTTATGATTTAGAATATGATGGGCATGGCAAAAAAGAAGTTGAAATATGAGACGCTCATTGCGTTTTACTAACAACGAAGAATTTTCCTTCTCTACAAATAGTGATATCATTCCTGACATTCTCCATGTGCCCGGGGTATATAACTTGTCATTGGTTCCTCAACCAAATAGGTGGTTCGGGCCGGTCTTCTTTCTTTTTATGATGAATCGAAGCCCATCTACTTTGTAAGTCGCCTAGATCATTCTATCATACATTAAGAAAAGGAGAAAACTTTGATAGAATTTTTTTTTTTTTTTTTTTTTGGTTAGGATAATAACTTCCTTTCATTAAAAAAGAGTTTGATCAAACATAAATTAAGCTTTAGAACATGACAAAGCTCGAAGGGCTTGAGGAGGACATATATCAGATGGAAGACTTCTCCTACGATAGGCTTTGACAGTATAATTTATCATCTTACTTTTTGATTGCAATAGATCACTTTCGAGAGAAAAAGTCTTCAGTGGGCACCTCCCACGAGAATAGATATGTGGTGGAAAGGCTTCTCATCAAATAAAGTCATCTAGGTGCAGCTCTAGCTTAGCTTTGAAACAAGATCTAAAGTATCCTAGGATTTCTAGCAGAGCTTAGACTTCCATTTGCGCAGCCGACGAATCCTTGACCATGCATGCAAATATGACGACGAGAAGGCCAGAGCTGTCACGACACACACACGCCATGGCGCCTTCATTTTCCCCTTGCAGGTAAGAGCCATCAATGACGATTCTACTGAAAAACTACCTTTCCCTACAAGAATTCCTTATCCGTCCATTTATTCTCCTAATGTAATCTTGTCAAAAGCATATAATGATTGACCGTCGCGACTCATACGATCATACTAATCTAACAAATCAAACTAAGTGGCAGCATTATCGGGCCATCTTTCCACCCCGTGAAATGAAGTTGCTGAAAATGTTAGGACATCAGCATCACCTTCTCCATCAGTCACATTTCAAAGCGCCTCTAGATTTCCTGTAAAATATTCCTTATAGGAATCCTATCATTTTTTCTTACTGAGAAATTAATTATCTCTATTCCCATTTCATCAAAGTGTGTAGTGATCAATCGCAACGTCTTTTTAGAACCTAGGATTGTGATGTCGGAGGGCTTGGGAAGAGAAATAGTGGCCGCTGTTTTTGCATGATCATTGCCCTAGGGAAAGCGATGCGCAGGAAGGGAAACGTCAAACATGTTACATCGGAAGGGGTTCCTTGCAAGAATGAGGCTGCATAGAGAACGACCGAACTTCATCTGTTTTGACGTCATCTGCGCAGATTACACTACTCTTCACCTTGATTTTTGTTCCGCTAAGTAGGTGCGTAACGCCATTGGTTACATGCTATCTGAAGAGAAGCATTGCATAGATCAATCCATCTCACCAAATCAATCATATTTTAAAAATACCTGGAATTTCCAGAGAATCCCACTAAAAAATTACAAGTTGCGAAATAGTTTATATAGCGTAAGTGGTTCCGCCACCTGTCTTCTGTAATTAAGTATGTATGAAATTTCTAAATCTAAAATCTAGGAGTTCAGTTAGGGGTGTGTAAACAAAACGGTTCTATCGTCCGAAAAACAAGTTTGGGAACTAGTTTCCATTAGAATCGGTCTAGGAATAGATTCCATCTGAATACCCCCGAGAACCAAACCGGACTATCCTATTTTGAAATTGGTTGCGGAACTGATTTTATAAGCTCAAAAGTCAAAACTCTATTTTTTTTCCTCCTAAATTCTAACCTCAGCACTCTTTCATTTTTTATCCTTTCTCAAAATTCCTCACTAGTCTTTCCTCTTTAATGGGAAGGAGCTTTATAATTTATATTTTATGTTACAAGTTTGAACTTTCTATTATTTATGATTGTATGTGACTACATATTCATCTTATGGAAATTAGGATTCCTGTTGTTTATCTTTTGCTTTGAATTGTTTCATTACGCATAATCTCATATGATTTTGTTGCAAGAAAATGAACCGAAAAAAGGAACCGAAAAAAAAAAGTTCTTGAATAGATCCTGAAATCAGACTGAAAAAACCGGTTTCAAAACCAATTCTAAACAAGGTAAAATTCCAAGGTTCAAAAATTGGGAACCAATAATGACATGATAAGTTCCAAATTTGTCTACTTTATAACCGATCACTCCTAAGTTCAGCCAATCATTTGGTTATTGTCTTTTTAAATTCTTACTGTTGTTTAAGATGATCACTCATCGAGAGTGGTTAGACAATAGAACAAAACATATGACACGAGGAAGGGTGACCATGGTTCCTAAACTCTAACACTAGAACATTAAATGCATGAACTAGGCGTGCAGAATCCCATCTATTGAATGTCTTAGGTTAATATTGCTTTCACCAACCCCTGCCAATATAAAGTCGATGTCGCATCTTGTGTTTGGCCACCGGTACAATTATGGAAACGCTATAGGATAATATTGTCGTATTCGGTATTTGGTGCCTCAATCTAGATAGGGCGGATAATAAAAAATGATCCCACCTACACCAACCTCATAAATGAAATAGGGAGAGAGGCACCAATTTGCAGCCCCCGCCTGGATGCACCGCCATTGCCATGGTCGCCGCAGTCAAGCTACCATCGAGACACCGTCGCAGCTCTCGAGCCATCGCAGCCATGACGATGATTAGGAGTGTACATCGGTCCGGTCTCACCCAATAACTGGATAAGAGTAATTGATTCTTAGTAATTCTCAAGAGATTGGTCCGATTTTTTATTCTAAAAATTTGGAATTGAGAATAATTGGTCATGTGCTCAGTGCCACGTAAGGAATTGGACCAACTGGACCAATCGAATTGGATCGATGGACTAGTCAAAATTCTTGATTATTTTACTCTTTGTTTTTCAGGTAAATTCTAATTAGTAAATTATTATTTTTTTTAAGAAATAGAAGAAAAAAAATAACCAGCTCCGATCGGATCCTAGACCAGGTGGGCTAGTTCTACAAACCGTAAAGCGACCATGTTTGGTCCATTTCTAGATTCCCGAGTGAGAATCGATTCACATTTAATGGTAGCGGAACTCTCTCCCTTTTCTCTTTGTGATTTACATATGAGGTTCAAGGTCGGCGTTCTCAAGCAACCACACGCATGAGATGGTCACGCGATTGTTTTGGGCAATGGTCGATGCTTCCACCACCCAACGTCTTTGTTCTTTTCAAATTAACCTTCCTCAATTAATAATTATCACTTTCATCTTATCGCTCCACGACACACCAAATGCTAAATTAGGTAGTACACGTTTTATTCCATAATGATTATATTAGTTGTACCCCATAATGCAAGAGATATCTGAACTCACGTCGGGTCCAATTCGATCCTTTCGATATCCCGTCTGGCCAAATCTTCTAGACTACATAATGCTGTCCAAAGGGATTTCCAGATGACATACAGTACCTTCAAACTTAGATTGCGCGTTCCATCAACTATACATCCGAGAGATATTTTATGTAGGGTCTTGGCTGAATTTTGTGCATCAGAACAAGTTCACCTCTTCATCCTTATATGGAAGGGAGGCAGGCTAAGCAACTAGGTAATTCTTTGTGACCTAATGACTCCAAAAATAATCACACCTTTCGTAGGTGCAAGCTCTCTTGTCGTTTTTATCATTTTGCTAACTATTTGCAACAAACATCAAATATTAACAGGGATTCGAAATCTTTCTTGTTAAATATGTTTAATAAGTGTCTTGATACCCACTAAGACAATTCCAATACGAGCACGCATAAATCAGGAATGTGTAAAAAAACCGAAAATCGCCCAGAATTAGACCGGAATCGATGGTTCCCAAGAGAACCAATCCGGTTCCCTGCGCCAGGAGTTAAACCACTCACCCAGGCCGGAATCGGTAATATATATTTTAAGAAAATTTCTAACAAAAAAATATTTTTTTTAAATGAAAACCCTAAAATTCCTTATATGAAGCTCGACAACATCCATTGACTAAGTACTTGTCTCGTCTTGCTCTCACCTCGTCTAAGTCATATCTCTATCTCTCACTCATGGCCTCAACTACCAAGCTCAATGGCCATCGACTCATAACATCGACTCTCAATTTTCAATACGAGCCTAATCTTTTTATTTGACTTGCAATTGAGAATAAGGAAGTTCTTTGTTATTTGCTTTACCCTGACTTGTCGGAAAACATTATATTGAGTGCGTGAAACTTGATCAGACCGATTTCATCGACCCACCCACGAATCGAACCAAATCGACAATCCGATTCTCGGGTAGATTCATATAATCAACGGACAGTTCTCCATTTCAATTTTTTGAAATCGATTCTTAGTGAGGAATATATGCAAGTTCCATCCCCAAAAGATTTCAATGTCACGTAACTGCTCAGTCTTGGAAATTGGTTATATGGAATAAGGTCCGGAATTCAAAAAGGAAAAAAGGAAATAAACGTGAGAAAGACAAGGCCATTCCATCAAAAGCGGATGAAATGTCAGAGTGTGAGTTAGTGAGAGGTAGTTGCTCAGTCCCTTTTAACACCGGAGATAATCATGATTAGCCCCAGGAATTATCGGGCTGCAGCATCATCACTTTCCTGACCCTCTGCGAGATACGCGAAAAGCGCACAATGGAATCGCCAGACCGACTTGATTAAAAACTTAGCGGCCTGCCGCCACCCATCCATGCACTTTTGGTAGATTAACCTAAAGGATTTTAATTAGAGACTAATATAGATTGAAATTCACGCGAAACCTGGCGTCATTATCGCATCATCATGCCTTGTGGAGCTCGATTTACGGTCCAAGTAACGCAGAATATGCTCATTTTAGCCGAAGTACTTTTAAGCAAAACATTTAAATATCTACATAACTGCGTACAATTTTATTCAATATCTAAATAGCCTCGTTTTCTAGAATCCGAATGGCACGTCGCAAGCGAAAATCAACTACTAAAGAGAGCTTGACGAGAACACTCCATTTAGCTATGCATCTTTATAGACTGTTGTGACCTATTATAACTTTATAGATATTACAACAATGAGGTCACATTGAAATCACATCGCTTATTTTCATAGTTGAAACTACTATGAAAATGAGAATGCTATACCAAACGGTCTTTATATCTTTGATGTGTGTCGCAAGACAATTTATATATAACTAATTCATCATCGATCATAAATCTTAGCATGTATGTATCTATCTTAGCCCTTCGTACATAATGAAGGCGACAGGATGATCGAGGATGCACTCTCCACCGGCGATGTCGAGAAGTGAAGGGCCATGCAAAAGATTATGCAGACACACACGACGGAACTTCTTGCGTCGACGCTCGATGGGTGGGTTTCACGTCGGGGGCGGAAGCGCTTTTGAGCTGTAGCAGCGCAAGCATCGGAACGGAGGACGGGGAGACCCCGGGTCTGCCACAAAAAAGTCCACATTCTTGAAAGCTCAGTGCCTCCGACCCCATCATCACTTTCCTGCCTCTTTTTCCCGTTGAGGTGGTTGAGCAAGTAGAGAGAGAGAGAGTGGGAGGGTGAGATGGTGGTTCATTAAGAGGTCGCTGTCACTCGGATTTTGAGGTCGAGGGTCGTAGTTGAGAGATGGGGAGGCATACCCGCCTGGGCACCTCGCACTAGGGAGTCTAGCTACTGTCCCGTTCCTATAATGGGTTCTCAATCTCATAATTACGTTGGACGAATCGATGTCCTCCGAGACCTGATTTAGAGCGAAATTTCTCGAGCCATACATTTCATTGACGGGTTATAAACATAGACACTGCTCATGCTAAATTCCGATCACCCAAAAACGTTCTTAGTGTCGTAAGTTGTAAACCACCGATGGAATAAAGGAAAATGTCGCCCTTGATATTATAAAGCAATCTGAAAACATCTCTACAAATGTATTGCATCCAAGCTTGACCCATTGACTTCCTCGAGAAATATTTTAGATTTCGGACACTTTTGATTAAGTAAGCTAATTTATTATTGTTGGGAGCCATTCGTATTGTACCACGTGTACGACTAATCAGGAATCAAGTCCCAAAAGAACCAAAAACCCGCACTCCGCTTTCACACGACGTTGTCACTTGTGCTGACGACACCCATCTCTTTTATGATGCTTTCGAGCTGAAAACTATATATATAAAAATAAGTAAATGACATGAATCCCATGCGGCTGTAGAGTTCTTGACCTAATTTCAATTGTCCCACTACGACAATAGTCATAAACCATCATCTAATTGCAAAAGGGGTTATATTTCTTTTATCCCTAACTAGAAAATCTCTAATCATGCCTTTCATTGGCCTTTTTTTTTTTTTTTTTTTTTTGACAGCCATAGGGTTTCTAGAATCTATGAAGTGCCAAAGAATTCCCATTGAGTAGACAATTCACCCATTTTTCTAACACTAAATAATTATTAGAGACGTATGACTTTGTGCCCTTAAGCATGGCACTAGTAGTAACAACCTGATTCGTTCCACACTCCTAAAAGTAGTATTTAAAATGATCACACAATGTGATGATCGTTTAGGGGTGGATGTTGACTCAAGAATAACTCAACAGGGTCTCTCCTGCATGACACTTGGGATATCCCAAATTCCCTCACTTAAAGAACTAACATTCATGTTAGTGTTGGCCCGTATTGTCTTCCTTCCATTCAATGTGTGATCCACTCTATTCCTATTTTTTCCGCTATCCTAAAGGCTTACCGAAAGCCTTATCTTGTCCGAGCCATCTTGTTCCGATAAGCACTCATTGCCCTTGTTAGATTGGGTTTAGGCCTAATGCCTTCCATGAACCACACATTTATCTAAAGGGCATTGCATTGATACCATTTACAACGATTTTATCCATTCCATATAGACTAAACCTTTAAAATGAGCACTCGACTTAATAACACAAAGTGGAAACCATTTAGTGATGGGAGTTGACTTATGACTCAATATGGCCTCTCTCGATCTGATGTATGACTTGAGATGTTATATCTAATTGAATACATAAATGTTGTCATTCGAGTTACAAACCTTGAGCGGTGATGACACATACTGATACCACTAGAGCAGTTCCATTGGAATCCTTTTATTGGTGAATTACAAGTTGAAAATATCATGCGTGTGCAAACTAAACCAGATATGAATGGGTTATCCATACTTGCAATTAAGTAATCAAAAGACTGTTGGACCGGAAAAAAAAAAAAAAAAATCAAAAGATCGGTTAGGAAAAGTTTCTCCAAACGGAGATCCAGGAAAACGCGACCAGCACAACACCTTTACGCATTCCTACATGTCTAAAAAGAGAAACTTCTCTCGCCACGAAGCCTCTTGTCACCTTCAGCGAGTCTCTTCAACAGCAACGCGGTATGCTATATATTTAGATCATCTCAGAACGCTAGAAGATACCCAAACCCATCGAAGTTTCAAAAGCTTCTGCTTCATCCAAAGGATCAATTAGTAACTCCAGGCTATATGTTTTAGAAGAGATGGACATGAATTTGTCCATAAATGGCCAGTCTCAGATTCCTCCAGGCTTCAGATTCCATCCAACGGAAGAGGAGCTTCTGCATTATTACCTGAGAAAGAAAATGTCGAACAAAAAGATCGATCTGGATGTGATTCGTGATGTCGATCTTAATAAGCTTGAGCCATGGGATATCCAAGGTAATGCTAAAACCTCTCATTTCATTTCGTTTCCACTTCGATCGCTTTGTTTATAATTGTTTCCAATTCCTAATCTAACGAAGTTTGTTTCGCTGATCGTTGAATATACATGTAGAGAAGTGCAAGATAGGATCTGGGCCCCAGAGCGACTGGTACTTCTTTAGCCACAAGGACAAGAAATACCCAACCGGGACTCGGACGAACCGCGCGACGGCCGTGGGGTTTTGGAAGGCGACCGGCCGTGACAAGATCATATACGGCGGCTCTTCGAGGATCGGGTTGAGGAAGACCCTTGTGTTTTACAAAGGACGAGCCCCACATGGACAGAAATCGGACTGGATCATGCACGAGTACCGGCTCGACGAGGGCTCAAACAGTTCCGTGGTAAGCTTAGAACTTTCCCTCCACTATTCACAAAATCCCTCTCCAAAATCCACTCTCGTCTTAGATCAGAATAGATTAGCAAATCTTTAGGAGAACAGCTTTTCATGCTTATGCTCTGGGATAAACGAAAATTTCAGGGTCCGAGCTTTGTTTGCGAGTCCTCCCCGGAAGACGGGTGGGTGGTCTGCCGGGTATTCAGGAAGAAGAACTATCAAAGAACACTAGAGAGTCCTAAAAGCACGTCGACCTCGTCCATGGACACCGAGATGCTGATGAACGCGAGCGCAGACAGCAGCGTCCTGGATCAGATACTATCGTACATGGGTAGGACTAACTGCGAATCGCCAGAGAATTATCAAGCGCCCATCAACATCAACAGCATGCAAACTCAACTGATCCATGGGAAGTTCTTGCACCTCCCGAGGCTGGATGACAGTTCGCACTTGGGTCAAGAGACCGGCTTGAGGACATTTTATCAGAAGTTCGATGAAATCCGCATGCCAGAGAGCGATGACCCCTCCTCCAAGCACACCAGTTCTGATCATGAGCTGAAAGCTGGGACTGCTGGGATCAATGACTGGGTCGCATTGGACCGGCTCGTGGCTTCGCAGCTTAATGGCCAGCTTGAGATCAGCGCTGCATCCAAGCAATCGCCTTATCCCGGAGCTCCGAACCCGGTACTGGCCGGTCCGACTCCAGGCGACCATCAAGTAGGGCAACTGTCCCTGCTGCAGCTAAACAGACCCAATCAAATCTACAGTAGCGAGGGCAGTTTCGACTGGAGCTTCGGAAAGTCGTCGTCGGTGACCCCATCGAACCCGTTGCACCACTTGTCAGTATAATTATAGCCAAGATATATCGATCAATAACCGATTAGCAGCTCCTACAGTGAAGTTACACTTTCCTGTGTACATGTACGCATAGATTACTTAGGAATAAACGTGTTTTCTATACAATTCTCGGTTAAAATAATGCTTAGTCACCTTATCTGAAATAATCAATGCAGTGGCATTCTGTCCCGCAATATCTCATCTTCAACGCAACATGGATTTGTCGTTTGTTAAGAATTGTTGTTGAGTTTCCTTTGGGACATTTAATTTCTCACCTGTAATAATTGTGTATCGGCTAAGAGGTCTTAACCAAAGATGTTAACTAATTTGAAAAGGTTGCATGGTTTAATCATGGCTCGTTGCTGACTTTGAGGCTCAAGGAGGGCCTCACACGTTAAAATTATTTAATGTCCAAATTGGTAGGGCCGCGTCATGTCTGTGGATTATCATTCGGTGAAGTGCTTCATCAGTTCGTTAGTATCGTGATAGAAAGAGAGGGAGAGGGAGAGGGAGAGGGAGAGGGAGAGATTTTTTTCTTACCTAACGGCACACCCTACAGAGATCAAATGATTGATACAAGAAAAGGCGAATACTTTTGGGGAATGTAAGGTGCGAATGATGCCGCATGAGAATCAGAGGGAGCTTAGCCTACTTAGGACATCTTGTCTGAAGTCTTGTCCATATGTTTACATGCACTGAAGTTCTTTCGAATTTCTGGCAATGACAAGAAGGAACAATTGCAATCCAATTCTTTTTGAAGTAATTGGTTGAGCCGTCTGAGAAATTCTAAAGTAGAAATTAGAGGAACCTTATCAAATGCGAGCCAATTGTTCTAGATTTCCACCATGTGTAATGATGAAAATATAAACTCATTCGGTTCATGAGAATTATAAAGTTGTCATGGATTTTCAAGTAATAGGAAGTCAATGCTCATTTCCTTTATTATTAAAGAGAAAGCAAGAATTGAAACTCGTCTTATATATGTGTTCTTCTTTCGGTCTCTAGGGATCCATTAAAGGTTCAGACTTACTTTGGACCTATAACCAAGAAAGCAGGTCAGGGCGCCTAGGCTTTTAGCTAGAATTGGTCCTTCAATGCTTAAGTTAGGATAAGGAGGAAGGTGGAATTATATGAAGTTTAGATTAGGGTTAAGAACCGGCTTCTTGGCTTCCAAATGACTATATAGATGTTGTTCCTCTCATGTCCATCGAGTTAGTATCAACAAGCAGTGACGAGTGTCAGTTGGTCATGACAAATAGCAATACATTACGACAAGTGTGATCTATCTTGATAGCCGGTGATCAATGAGTGCTTGGTCTTTTAAGAGGTGGTTTCACCACCAATTCCTCCAATTAGATAGCTTTTAAGTAGAAATTTTGTCAATGTTCTACTCGTCCGGTTCTTGTCTCATAACCCACATTGTAATTTGGAAAAGTCATGAATGGGAGATTTATGGTCTAAAGATAAATAAACCTGTGGATGTTAACAAACCCTATTATAGTGCAGATGAATCTACATGAGATGAAAGGAATTAAAAAAGAAAAATCTAAAGCCCTACTAGGGTAGAGATAAATGATTATTATGGATCATCTCTCATTTTAATGTTTTTTTGCCGATGAAGGTCCATCCCTCTTCTCTCTTCGCATGGAGTCCACAGAAGTCATAAATTCGTGAGAGATGAAGTTCAATCAGGCTGAGAAATTATCATGTTGATATTGGATACTTCTCAATGCATCTTTTCTAATAGCAAAATGAGATTAAATTCTCATAATAAATTTACGAAAAATCAATAATTGAATCGGTCGAGTCTTTCATAATCGTTGGAAAATTCAATCGGGGCAGTCCTAAGCGTACAACACCAATTTGCTCCACTCAGAATTCAATTCCATCTATGTCTGATTCCAATCATATCTTCCCTTACACTCTCGGCAATTAGAGGATGATTTAAGCTCGTCTTCTTATAGAGAACTAGAAAACCATTTTTTCTTTTCTTTTGAAATTTAGAAATAGGGGGATTCATTTTGGGAATTGACAGCCGTAGCTGGACGCAGTAAGGTTGGACCCAATGCCAGGCCGACATATGGGTTTTGCCGACAGGCCCCACATTATCGGTCTGTTGGCACCAAACTCTGACTCTTACATGGCCCGACCATGGCCTCTCGTTCCCGTTCTTTCACGTGGTATATTATAGGTTCTAAAAATTTCGTGATTAATAAGAGTAGGACAGGTTGCAGATTCGAGATCATATCTACCTAGCACACGACACACGTTACATCCACCATGTACCCTAGACCTGAATCTAAAGATATACGGTGCCCTATATAATATTTAAGTAAATACTTGTATGCTAAACTAATTTGTGATTTTTCTAGTTTCTTTACGGATTTTTTATCTTTGAATGTTTGGAATGAGGGGGAGGAAGTATGCTTATCTTCTTCTTCCTTGTACTTTTCATGTGATTGTGTCAGGAAATCATTGTGCTATCCCTTAAACTTGTATCTCATTGTGAATGCACTTTGTGGTTTGAGATTGAATGTTAAACATGTTAATGATAAAGATTGCAACCCTTTTTATTCAACAAAGAAAAAAAAAAGTAGTGCACAGTATAAGATACCCTACAAATTGTAATACCGATAGATTTCAGATTTTAGGATGATTCGATACCCTAGAGGAGCAAGTAAGGCTGTTGCCTCCCTTCCATTTATATTAGCGCCCCCCCAAAAAAAAAAAAAAAAAAACCCAATAAAACAAATTATTTGAGTTTTCCCTTGTTTTAAGTCTTAAACAATTCTTCTAATATTTCTTTTGAAATTAATGCTTCATTTTATTGAATTGAAGTTTTTTTTTTTGGTCTGTTATTAAATTCAAGTTAATCAAAACGTTTTTTTATATAATTTTGTATTAGGTTTTTAATAACTTTTGATTCTTCATAATTGGCACAGACAATATATTAAATCTCCAATAAGTTTGAATTTTATGCTAATGCGATGTCTAAGTATCATTTAGTTTTTTCCTTTTTGTATTTGAAGACTCTAAATTTTATAAATTCGGTTGAAAAAAAAAATTGTGATGCTCATTATTCATTTTATATCTTAGTATTCATAATTCATTTTTTTCCTTCATGAGTATAGATAAAGCACACATTGAGACTAGCAAATACTGAGAGAGAGGACTCCTAGATATCGAGATGAGAGCCGTTTGAGCACACCGACGATGAGGGGACCGGCAAAGAGCAAAAATGTCAGAGCCAGTGAATTTGGACACGCCGACAAGAATGACGAAGAGGTACTAGCGAAGGCTAAAGTTTTCCACTCGAATATGAAACCACACGACAGGCTTATTAGCTTGTAATCGACACGAATCAACATCTTTTCAAAGTAATTTAATTATTTGACTTATAAAATCAGAGTTGTGATATTTCACAGTACCCTGATAGCAGTGATCAATATCTAGCCTAAATTACAGCCGAAGCCTGCCTTCGGACCCAACCCACCAGACCAAGCCTGTAACCTTAGGCCTTTGTGGACACTCTCGATTCAGGCAGAGCCTAGGCAAGCCCTTCGGGTCCCCAGACCAATGATCAAGTCTAACACAAGTCGACACGGATTACAAATGCGAGTATGCCAACACAAATTGACACAATCTACAAACAATTATGCAAAATGGTCCATCTAAACAGAGCAGAAAGTAAATTGTTGGCATAGCATCACTGATTGTGGTTCCTATTCTTCAGGCCACTCACTGTACTATCCATGACAGTGTAAAATAAGCTGCTTAACCAACAAGCTCGTCCAGACTCCTATCGGTCAGGTTCAGTAGCAAACTTGCACTCGCAGAATCCATACAAAAGCAGCCTCATTTGCCGAATCGAGCATCTTCATGAAGTAGGCCTTTCCAATGTTCATACTTAATTAAAAGAGATGGCCATTACTTAATAAGCAAATTACACGTTCGTTCCCATGAGGCAGGAGCTGTGAAAATAACTTGCAGATCTTTTCTATGCTTTAAATGGACGATTCAGCATTCCATTTAGCAAATTTCCAAAGCAAAAACATGTGAAACCTTAAACCACTCAACTCAAGAAATATTTAGAGATGTAGTAGAGTGCATTGCGGCGTCTGCTTTTCCAACTGCTATGTAAGCTTTGTCTTCTCGTAACTTACGCCGTATAGCACACCCCATGACGCTATTACATCCAGCAGAACATTCGCATAAGCAGAACACAGCAATGTAGTTTGGAAGTGTCTATCTCAATCGTAGAAAAGTAGAACACAAATGCAAACGGTTTTACAATATCTAAAGTTGTGTCAATGACAAAAGGATCTAAATCTCGCCTTCTTCTTCCAAAGTGCTTTACCTAGATGGAAGTGTATACAATGCTCCTCATAGACAGATGAACAGAGCAAGGGATAAGATACATTAGTATTCACAATAAACAAGCCTGGATTGGAAGACTGGCTCTTCATTTGCCTACGAAGACGGCTCAGATTGCAAAAGGCTCGCACTGACCCAGTTTCAAAAAGACCATTCTCCTAGCTTGCGTTAATTTCCTAGACAGGTAGCAACTATATCATTTTAAGACTTGTTCAAGACTCGAATTTCAATGATGATTAATCAAAGAAACCGACAGAACTCATACACACTACCACAGCTCGATGACCAAAATCATTCGCAGTGGCCCGAGAACATCATTAAATCATCATCTAACATCGTGTCCAATGTCAATATTAGCATTTGTTATCACGAGTACTCTTTGCTTATATCATGTTAATCCTACCCATGCTGTTCAGCCTGAAGTCCTAAACGTCTGCACATTGTCATTTCATAAAAGAACAAAAATAAGTCACCAGAATAACACAAGCAAGAAACCAACGGTATAGAACCATACAGCAAGTGCAAGAAAACAAAACGCTAAGCATTTTCATTTCACATATTTAGTAAGTTATTTAGAACAATAACTGTGAGAGACCATCTAGTTCAAGACTCACATCATCACAGAAATTAGCTACAGATTGGGCACAAGACCAACCCATTCTCATTGCATTCAGAACACCTTATCACAACAACCCTCTCTGGTTTCTCTCCACCTTCACCTTCCTCCTTCACCATCACCAGATTCACCACCACTTTGCAACTCCCATTACACCGGAAACAAGGCAAGAACCGCACGCCCCCGCACCCTTCGCACAACACGCCCGCCTTCCTCTTCGGCAATCCCTCAAGCAGCTCCCCAAGACCGCTCTCCTCGACGATCCTCATCACCTCCTCAGCCCCGCCCAAGTACCGACCCCTCACGAAGACCCTCGGCGGCACAACTTCCTCCCTCACCCGCCCCTTCATCAGCTCCCTCAGCTCCTCCTTGAACCCACTATCCATTGACACATCCCGCTCACACACCACCACACCAAGCCCTTCGACTGCCGCCCTCACGGCATTGCAGTCCTCGAACGTCTTCCGCACCCCACGCAGAGTGGTGGTGTAGATCACAACCCTGTCCTCCCCCCTCGGAGGGCAGAGATAATCAAACCTGTTGAGCGCGGGATTCGCCGCTGCCGCAGCAGTAGACGGACTCGGAACTTCACTGTGGCTGCCATCTCGCGGCAGCAGCACCTTGGGAACGGGCGATGGGTGAATTTGAAATTTAAACGAATTAGCGCGGGAAGCGGAATTAGGGTTCGAATTCTCCTTGTCGACGCCGAACAGGTCTTTGAATTTGGGCTGCGGGAGAGGGGAAAAGCGGAAGCTTTCGGCGTCCAGGCCGGCCATGAGCTCCCAGGAGTTGATGATCTCGGGTCGGGTCGGGTCGGACCACTGGGCCTTGGACTCGGAGCGGAAGGACTTGGGGTCGGAGGAGGGAGCGGGGAGGGGAAGATGGATCCGAGGGTGAACCGCGGCGGGGGAGTCGGCGCCGTGGTGGCGGCGGCGGAGGCGGCGGCGGAGGAGGGCGGCTGGGGCGATGATGGCGGGTCGAGGGTGAGGAGGCCGTAGGTGGTGGAGGTGAGGGAGACGATGTGGTGGCCGAGGGCGGAGGAGGTGCCGAGGGAGGAGAACTCCTCGTCGTGGCTCAGCAGGTTGGAGGAGACGCAACCCATGGTTCGCTCGGGCACCAGCACCACCGTCGGAGCTCCGGAGCGGCTAAAGTACGCACCTTTCCTCTGCTCGGAACCCGAAACGAAAGCAAGAATTTTGAAGAAGGAGTTGACACAATGCGGGAAGAAAGCTTGAAGGGTTTGGAGAGAGAGAGAGAGAGAGAGTTCTGGCTTCGATCCGAGAGAAGGGGGGAAGTAGAATAAAGTAAAGGGGAAAATGGGAGTGAGGAAGAAGAAGGAAGAAGAAGGAAGGAAGGAGATGGAGTGAAACGGTGCGAGCGATTCCAATTCGAACTTTTCGAAGGGAAATGAAAGTTGGAAAAACCGGGCAAGAGGGAGCGGTGAAAATTTAAAGCGCGGAGCGAGAACAGAGAGACATGATTCGTTCGTTCGTTCGTTCAAAGGGGTGGGTCCGATCCGGCCCGCCTCGGACCCGCCCCGCTTTTCCCTTTGGTTGAGAAGTGTGTGCTGATCCCTTCCTTCTAGGGGTGTGCGACTAGATTGGTCTCAAGCCGAGTTTCGAAAAAAATGTGTTCCGTTTATAAGGAACCGACACCTGCGAGGTCGGTAATTGGGTTTTAGGTTTTATTGCTCGAAATTCACCTGCTTGGATTAAACTATAGTTAGTCATTAAAAGTGATGGTTTTAAAATGGATTGATTCTGCCACTTATTTAGAGTTGAGACTTACTATCTATATGCCTCATTTATTTCCAAAAAAGAAAACAAATAATAAAATAGGGCAAGGGGTGTCTCTAACCTCTTCTTTCACTCATGAACTTTGGAGTTCATTTGGAAATTAATTTGAAACCAAACTGACAAAGCGGATCTTGATGACAATCTTGGTTTGAAGCGACACCGTTGGCGAGCTCTTGCAACACCATTTTAAAGGTAGTATTAATATAATAAACTAATCCATAATTAAAGAAGCGACTCTTTATTCCAGCTCACGAGAGGGGATGAGAGGGGATTGGAGAAGAGAAGCAATTTAATTAACAATTTGCACCACATGGGGGTTCTCTAGCCACGTGCATTTCATTGAATAAATATTTAGAAAGTATCCGAACGAATTCTAAGCATTTGTTTATGCGAACAAGGAATTGAGAAGAACGATAGATTTCATCTATGCTACCTCTTTATAGCATTAATATTTGGAAAATTCCAAATAAGAATTTGAAGTGCTATCATTTTTTCAAATAAGTGTCTGAAATGAATCTTGTATCTAGTAAGACTACCATTGTTTTAAATAATGGCTTAAAGTAACCATAGTTGTTTCAAATAAGGGCTAAACCTCACTAGTTTCTAACTGGCTAAATATTTTGACAAATCAAAAGGCATTTTCATCCAAATAAAATTTTACTTGTAAATTATTTTTTAACTTTTTTCGCCTCAACCTATCTCAAGGCAAGGGTCACATCGCCTAAGCAAAGCCATCCAGCCACCCTCGCCTAGATTTGGTGAGGGATGATCTCACTCTAGGTGAGGGCCACCGGCGAAGAAGGAATAAAAACCATAAAAAGGAAAAAAGGGGAAATTCCAAAAAAGGTAAATAATGAAAATGCCCTTGATCATATTCCTATTTGAAACATATATAACTACTTTAAGTTTTTATTTGAATTAATATTCACTTTGAACCCTTATTTGAAACAAGATTTACTTAAACTCTTATTTGAAAAAATGATAGCACTTCAATATTATATTTGAAATAATGTACACTTTATATTATTTTTAAGAAAATGAAGGCACTTCAAGTCTTTATTTGAAATTTTGTCTTAATCTTTTGGATTAAACATAAATTTAGCTACAAGGAAAAATACCCATATCCATGTAGCCATCATGTCGAATTAAATATAGGAACCCTATAATCTAAGACCTGTATACACAAAAGATTCTTCCAAAAATGTTGGTTCTTTCGCACAATGATTGCCATATGAAAGCAGTCTGTCATTGGTCAGTTTCAATCCTTTGCTGAGCCAATGTTTGACAAGGGTATTCTCCAACTATCTTACATGCAATTTTGTTTCTGAAATAACAATGGAGCAGCAAATATTTATTATATTCTTAGCATTTCAAAGAGAACCATTTTCTATGAAATAATGAAATTATGAAGACAGCAAAGGAAACACCTTGTCTTTTATATTTTTCACATAACAATTTCAACCTCCTGCTGGGTCAGCACCTCAAGTCTGGCTAAAAGGATTCAGATTATACCCTATGGAACCTATGTCATTTTGGGCGATCGGCCCAATGTTCATTGCACTGAGCAATGCAAAGCTATGTAATGGTACAGAAGGAAGCATGTGATTTAGGGCTCGCACAAATTCGAGATTTGCACGAACTCGCTTCTGCGGGATGACTTGCACACGATGAGAAAACATGCCACCCCAATCTTCGATTTGCCACCATAACATGGCGAAATAAGAAGGGAAGACTCAAAACTTGGGATTTAGGGAAAAATAAAAGTCTGGGCAATGAATGCACAAAGAGAGAAGAAGAAAGAGTTGGGGTAAGAGTTGAACGATACCATTTTGAATCCAAAATGATGTCATTTTGGACATATGGAACATGGGCTTAAAAATATTTACCATGTGGAGAGAAAAATGATTGGAAGAAGTCACGTTAACATTTTCCATTCCCTAATTGAATGGAACTAGCAAAAGGACTTAATTGCACCAACTCAACAAATTATACAATTTGATTGCATTTTTTGCAAATTTTAAAATTCAATTACACCTCCGTGTCAAGTTTTAGGCTCTCGGAAATGTTCTAGTTGTATCATGTAGGTGTTCTTCTCTTAGTCACCATGGAGTAATGTAATATTCACAAACAAAAGAGTCTGCTTTATTACCTTACTATCATACTCACCACCATTGTATGCACCAACTCTAACTTTCCATTCTTTGGTTCTCTCCAAATCTTCGGAAAACCGACACATTTTGCTTGCCAAAACGCAATCCTCGCATAGAGCAATATTTAATGGACTTTGATCGAGTATATTTCCTTTTGATGCTAACACATTCACCTACCTTTTACTTATGTGTCCAAGCCTGTGGTCCCACAAGTTGGAATTAGTTTTTGAGTCAAAAACTGTAACTCTATGATTCTTTGGATTTGATTTTGTCTTGATTGCAAAAGTGACGGGCATCTCATCCTTGACAAGTTAATTTAGAAAGAAAACTCTCACGTAAGACATGTTAAAAAAGGCGCGCCAAAGTCCATTTTCGGATGAAATTGAATCCAATGAAATGTGTCAATAGATAAAGTTAGTGCTATTTTTTTATTCCCCCAAAATCGACGCTTAAACAAAAATAGCATGCACCGATGATTGAAAAAAGATAGCTCTAGTGTGCGCAGGCATATGAAGAGTATCTTAATGAGGAATGTATTGAAATAACCACATTGAGTCTTATTCGTCATTACATGGTTCGATTTCAAGAAGGAGGGACCATGGTAGAATGTCGAGTTTCGATGATTTCCAACGGCCGAAGGCTCGAGTTGAGACTTGTCTACTTAGAAACATACTACAACGGGTGTTTTGTTAGAAATGTTCCCACGACAAAATATCTTTGATCAAAAATAGTTCTTCGACTTTTATTTAAGGAGACCAGGGTTGGGTCTTGCGCTAACTCCAAATAGAAAATATCACAAGCACAATTGAAAGGAGACAACACTTTGATATTTGAATTGAATCGCACAAACTCAGACCGTGTTGAAATTTAATCACAACAAGATCCGAAAGGTACAAACTTGATGGGATAACAAAATGTGACTAGATTCTATCGGGATTTATTGACACAACTTGAGAGCGTACAGGTGAAGATACTATGCCAAAATTTAATTGATAATATAGCACGTGGGATAAAGATATACACCAAAATCTAATCGATTTGCAATTAGGGAAATTAAAAGTACAATGCAAGAAAGTTAAGATAATTGATATTTTATTTGATTTGTGCTAGGGGCTTCTCTGATGGACCGGTGGTATTTTATAATGGTTCTGAAGTAACTACCTATTGACGGTTTCTAATGATTGCACATCCTCAAGTAGCTTCCATTGATTGCCTCCATGTTTCTAAGCTTCGCACCCATGTTTTCAAATGGTTTTCCTTGCCAGGTGTGAACTACTCTATGATCTTCTTTCCTGTAACAATGATTATCTCGTGATCCTACTTTTAAGTAATAATTGTTCCCTCCAAACATGTGTGCCATTGACCTTAACTATCTTGTCATTTTCAAGTTTCGAAATTGCATTTCAATGTCTCTATGATAATCATTCATTGTTGATGCTTAGCTCGGCAATTACCGATTATTCGCCATCGTACTTTGATAACTGGACATGGAAATGATGACTACCAATGTCGATTAACACGTGTTAATCCCTATGTTTGTCAATAAGCTGGCATA
Source organism: Eucalyptus erythrocorys (assembly GCA_014182555.1). Taxonomy (NCBI): domain Eukaryota; kingdom Viridiplantae; phylum Streptophyta; class Magnoliopsida; order Myrtales; family Myrtaceae; genus Eucalyptus; species Eucalyptus erythrocorys. The sequence continues at coordinate 34,820,319 of CM024600.1, read as the reverse complement.
TGTGGGTCGGGACTCATGTGCCATGCATAGTATCCTTCGTGCTCAATTATTGTTCACATATTTGTTCTTATCCGAGCGTTAGGCATGTGTTTTATCCATAACTAGATTATTTTTTTGTGTCCACAGATACCTAAACGCTTAGAAGAGAAAATAGTTAAATACAAGCATAAGCCTCGTGAAGGGGCTTGGAGAAATACGGGACGAGCCATGCCCAAAATCAGAAGTACCTTTTATTTTAATGAAGTTACATTAAAGAGTCATGATTGGATGATCGATGCCATGTTAATCTGTTGGATGGCATATCCTTTGCATAATATTCGTGGTCCACAAAGATCAAGACACTCGTAATTATTAAGGGTTGGTTTATATTTTCATGAATTCACATAAACCGGACATTATCAACGATGTTATGTAAGATTAGTTGGCAAGATCCATCAGCCCTTTACTTGTTTCCCCCCTTTTCCCAAAGAAAGTGGAGTGATCTATTCTCACTCCATCCGTACGCTTAACTAAGGGGAATTTCAAGACAAAATAGGCGGGAGAACATATCGGGTCTGTGAAAATTAGAGTTTACGTCACAGGCATAAGCAGCAGAGGCTGCAGCCACATCTCTCACTTCATCCCGGAACGAGACAAAGAATCTAGTTTGGAATGTACGATGAGGAGAATCTGAGACAGTTTGACCGGTCCAACGAGCAAAGATGATGAGTCCAGCACAGCACCACCGTCCTTCGATGTCCTGAACCGCTCTGCTCATTTTATTTCATCGCTCCTTAGCTGGAAATCTGCCCTAGACATTGATCTTCGCGGTCTTCTTCTTTTTATTATTATATTACTTTGATATCTTTTCATATATAACTCGCTCCATCTTCTCGCTGCTAGTGCTTTCTTGACACCCATTATCAAAACAGTTTCTCTCTTTCTGCATAAAAGAAAAAGGGAGATGATTAAATAAAGCTCACCCAGAATATTTTGGGATTAGTTGATGCTAATCAAGCTAAGGATTCGGATGACTGATGTATACGTGCCTACTTACATTAAGTAAGGTAATAAAGAGGTTGGTTGAAGTTGACCTAAGTAAAGGAAAGAGTCCCATTTTAGTTGGTTTTTCTAAAAAATTCCTCTAATGCTAAACTTCCTTCTATATTGCATATTTTGAGGAAATCGCGGTCATGCTGAGAGTAAGATTTTTGTTTCAATGGATGGATCCAAAATACTCATTTTGAAAATATAATTTCATCCGCATAATTTTTTGGATCATACCCTTTTGATTCTTTGACACCGTTTCTTAAAAATAGTTGCAAGATCTTAACGAATTTTTAAAGGGTTGTGGAGTTGATTGACACCCTAATATCACAAATATCTTAAGTCCATTTGACAGGCTATCCTGACCAATTCATTCAATCAGAATAGTTTGATAAGAGATTGGTCCAACCCCCACGTTCATAAAAGATAAAAAAGAAAAGCAGCAAATGGCAAAAAAGAGGGGAGAACGGAAAACCAAAAATGAAAAGGAACTCGTCCTTTGCCCTTCGGCTGCTGCGGGCACGTGAAGGCATGAGACTCGGGTCAGTACTTTTCCCTGATTTTAATGTTTAATTTAGGCACCCCTCCTCCTCCTCCTCCTCCAGCTCCTCTCCTCTTCACAAAGAGAAAATTTCTCCTTCACAAAAGGCGAAAAGCCATTCGCTCCAAATCAAAAGTACCTTTCAATTTTATAAGTGGGGTCTTCTTTTGGATTCTTGCACTGCATTGAAATTCCCTCACGTCCACTCACCCTCCCCTCCCTCAGAATACTATTTCTACATGGTTCTTACCAATCCCTTCTGACACTCCACACATATGATTACTATATTGTCACCCTCTCATTATTACTTTTTCTTTTGGAGTTTTTAACTTCCAATGCCCCAACAAAACACCTACCTAGCTAAAATCTTTCATTCAATTTAAGGAAGACTGGGGGGAGAGAGAGAGTGGAGAGAGAGAGTGAGAGAGAGAGAGAGAGAGAGAGGTGTTGTTGGAGCTCGCACTCGCTCAGTCGCTCTGGGCTCTTCATAAATAAACCCCAGTCCCTCTCTGCATCTCTTCAGTCCCACAGTTCAGCAATAATGTAAAAAGGAATCGGGAGAGACTCTGCCTGATAAACTTCTTCGCCACTTCGTCCTCCCCATGACGCCTCCATCTTTGCTCTGACTTTGAATCTGAGAGAGATAGAGAGCTTTATTTTGCTTCTTCTGTGTGCGTGTTTGTTGGTGTTGCTTACCCCCCATGGGGAAGAAGGGGGGTACTTCTTGGTTGACCAAAGTCAAGAGGGCTTTCAGGTCTCCAGCTAAAGATAACGAGAAGAGAAGTGGCAGGAGGAGAGAAGAATGTGGGCAAGAAGACGAGGAAAGGGTATAACTTCATTCTCAGCTCTTGTCCCTTTTCATTGTTTCTTTAACTATCTCTCTGTTTTGATGACTTTTAGCTGCTGAAGCAAGTCTACTTGAAATGGTCTCATCTTCTTTTGGTTTCATCTTCTAGTTAAGTGTAATGCTCGTTAATGGTGAAAAAGAGCTGCTTACAGATTTGGAAATATATACGCAATTTGTCGTGCAGAAGAGAGAAAAGAGAAGATGGTTGTTCCGTAAGGCCGGCGGTAACCACTCCGCCGATTGCGAGACGAAGGAAGCGGCGGCGGCGGCGGCAGCGGCTGACATTTGTACGGGGGTAAATCCTATAATGGTGGACGACCAGAGGCACGCGATTGCAGTGGCCGCGGCCACCGCGGCGGCAGCTGAGGCAGCGGTGGCGACTGCGCAGGCGGCCATGAAGATCGCCCGGCTGAGCAGGCCTCCTTCCGGTTTGCCCAAGGAGAACCGTGCTGCCGTAATCATTCAGACAGCTTTCAGAGGTTACTTGGTGAGTCAGAAACCTACTCAAAATTAAAAATTTGTTCAGCTTCTTAAGACTTCCCCGTCAAAAACTTATCAGGCTAAACCAGTGTAATACAAAAGAGAAAGCAAAAATGTATCCCAATCTCGGGTAGTTTAGTTGCACTTTGTCGATATTGTCTCGAAAGTGACTTCACTTCTGAGGTTTTAACATTAGTCAGCATAGGCTCAGTTCTCTCCTGAGCAGTCCCTTTCAAGCCAAACCATGCGTTAGCTCAATACGAACCTTAAGCATACAACCCAATCCTGCAAAATTTGATGTTTTGAGAAGCTACTTAAAAAGAATTAGTCCCTGGAAGTTAAGGTTCATGTGCTCTTTTTGTTTCTTGAAGGCGAGGAGAGCGCTCCGAGCGCTGAAGGGGCTCGTGAAGCTCCAGGCGTTGGTGAGAGGCCACAATGTCCGGAAGCAGGCGAAGCTGACGCTTCAATGCATGCAAGCGCTGGTCCGAGTCCAGGACCGGATGCGGGATCAGCGAGCGAGGCTCTCGCATGAGGGGAGTAGGAAGTCAATGTTCGATCCCGAGACCAACAACCTGTGGGAGTCCTCTTATCTGCAGGACATTCGCGAGAGGAGATCAGTTGTATGTGACCGAGTTACTTCGCTAGTCTTTTCGATGTCTCTTGGGAGACAAAGCAGGAGCGTTTTCTTTTGAATGTGCATTTGATCGAGCTCGTTTCGATTTGCTTTCACGTACAGTCGAGGAATACAAGCTGCACCGCCGACTTCTGGGATGAGCACTCGTTCAAAATGGAGGACGTCGAGGCGCTGTTGCAGAGTGGAAAGGAGATTGCTTCGCAACGAGAGAAATTACTCTCCCAGGCCTTCTCTCAGCAGGTAGGTTTCTCTTTCTGCAGTAAGGCAACGAGGAGACTGTATTCGTCTGTCATCGAGCTCGATAAGCACCGGTTGATTCGAATTGTTCTTTATGCTGGTAGTTAATTGATTTTGTCGTCGACCCAAATCGAGGAAATGAGTGCAGAATCACTTTCTTTCGAATTCCCGCGAGTTACGCATTCATATCATGTCGAATCGAGCAGAGACGGAACCCATCCAAGTTTTGAGCTCCGTTTCATTGCAATCTCTGTTTACTACTTTGATTTTTGCCTGCTGGTTCTACACGTTCTGGTCTCGGATAATAGAAACCGATCACTTCAAGTTCTTTCCCATTCCCCCAGATATGGAGATCTCGGAGGCACCCATCGGCCGGGAACGACACCGAGCTCGAAGAGCGAACCAAATGGCTGGACCGCTGGATGGCCACCAAGGTGTGGGAGACCGAGAGCCGAGCCTCGACGGACAAGAAAGACCCGATCAAGACCGTCGAGATCGACACCTCCCGGCCCTACTCTCACTCCACGCCGAGGAACCACCGCAGGTCATTCCATCAGAATCACTTCCATAGACAGCCGAGCCCCAGCCCCACCCCGCACTCCGTTGCTTCACCGCTCCACAGGTCACACTCGCACCACTCCAACCCCTCCCTTCACCACTCCCCCATAACCCCCTCACCCGCCAAGGCCCGGCCCATCCAGGTCCGGTCGGCGAGCCCCCGCTGCTACCGGGAAGACCAGTGCTACTCAGCCGCCAACACCCCAAGCCTAGCCTTCCTGCACCGCAACTCCATGGCCGTTCCGAACTACATGGCCGCCACCGAGTCCGCCAAGGCCAGGTCCCGGTCACAGAGCGCACCGAGGCAGAGGCCTTCCACACCGGAGCGGGACCGCACCGGGTCCGCCAAAAAGAGATTGTCATATCCAGCCCCGGACCCGCACGGCGGCTTCGGGGCGGGGTATGGGCCTGGCGGATTCAGCCAGAACTTGAGGAGCCCGAGCTTCAAGAGCGTTTACAGCGGGAATTACACCTACAACTACGGGGGCGAACACAGATCGAATCTGTCATGTTACGCGGAGAGCATCGGCGGCGAGATTTCGCCATGCTCGACGACGGATCTGAGGTGGTTTAGGTGAGGGAAATTAGCAAGACAAGTGTTCGCGATGCCAGCCTTATCATGGAGGGAACGATTTGAAGATGATTCTTAGTTTGAATTTTCTTTCTGCTGTACTTCTTCCATTTTGTTCTTGTTCTCACTAGGGAATTGAATGGTGTTAAAGTTCTGGGAAGGCTTTTAATGGAATTGGATTTGACCAAAGCATTTGCGAGAGTCACGCACATCGCACAGGGCACGCCACTTCATGAATATACAGCGGCATGTCCTGGTTTGGGTGCAAGACTCTGAACCCTCCGTGCGTACCTGCTTCAGTGGCGACATTATTGCTTCTGCAACTCGTGAAATAAATTGACATTTACTGATACTGAAACGCATGTCTTCTGGGCAGTCCCAGCAAACTCAAAGTTGAAGTTATGTCTTAGGCAATTCCTGCTTTCATGTAACTTGGAGCTCAGACTCATTCGTGGATGTAACACAAACATAAGAAACATTACTATTACCTACAACAAAATATCTTTACACATGTATCTATTTCGGGATTTATGCGATTCCTAATTTATATATTTATTTATTTTTATTTGGGTTCAACATAGTCTTTAAATCTTTAAAAATTCACTCAAAATGCATTCCTTCCATCAAGAGCTCTAACACCATTAGCTGGCGTGACCATAATTCAGGGTAACTTGAGGTTAGATTTGTTACACCAGCATTCAGGTGACCTACACACACGGTTTTCATGTCACATCTCTTTCCTTATTTTGATCCGAAAAGAAAATTAAAAAATAAAAAGAGAAAGGATAACGAGATTTACTGAATAGGAGAAATGACGTGGTAATCTGCATCATCATATCAGCTCGATAAACACTGATGTAACAGTCTATGTTGGAAGAAAAGCAAAGTAACGTGGTGAGAGACGTTGTGATTAGAATGAGTGGGTTTTTGAAAGTTCCAACATTAGATTGAATAAGAAAAAGAAAAGTCGAACATTGAGAAAAGGTGTGGCGGATGCAAGCCACATGAACATCATTTATAGTAGATACAGTAAAGTATCCCTCTATTATAGACTTATAGTACGGAAAGCTACAGCTGCGTGAAACGGATTTCGAGACGTGCGACTTCCAATGCTTTGCTCAATACATTGCTCCACCCTCTTCATTGCGAACACAGACTCCCACCTATTATTCCATACTTAGATCTTGTTTTTTCCTCCTCTGAAGTAAGCGGATTGCACCTTCTCCCTACAGCTAATTAGCATACCTAAGAAAATCGCTTTTGACCTAAACATGCCTAAATTCCAAATGCTTACCAAGGGGACCACTTAAATAAAACTTATCAAGGAGAGAGATTGCACCGTACCATGCTTGTAGATGGGCCATGAAGATCGACTCTTTTTGCTCCTAACTAAAGCCATAAAACAATGGGATGCTTTGCTTGTAGGAGATGTCTCATTCCCCTAGGCCGACCGGCACATTAAAGAAATGTGCTAATTCCTAAACATGGGTAAGCAGAAAGATTCTAACCCCATGATTAACTTGGCTCCTTTTGCTTTGGTGGGTCTGATGATTTAACCTTAGAGCCCCCACTTGTTTAAAATTTAAATTTCTGACAGCATTAGCGGGGGCATCACTGCGGTCCCACCAAAATTTTTCCCTTGTCTTTATCAAACTCTCTCATCATTGTATGGAATTGTGCTCCAGTTCATCATCAGCAGTAATGCCTCACCAAAAAAAAAAAAGAAGGTCAAGTGTCATAAACATGTGTCTAAGATCTAAACGTAGGCGAATCGATTCGAAAGGGATTCTAATCTAAACAAATTCAAGATGAATTGCTTAAAGACGAAGAGACACAAAGGATTAGAATACGTGGCCACAAACCATTGCGTCGGTGATTCGAATTCCTTCTTTTGCTCGTGACCGGCTCAAAGGAGGAAGGACCTTTCCGATTGAGGGTAGGAAAATCATGATTGTGCTCACTGTCCACTTTAGGTACCCCTGATTTTGTTGAGTCACTTTACCGTCTGACGTGTCAAAGTATCTATTTTGCTTGCCGGCTAGGAATATAAGGAAGTTTTAGGAATTTCGTTTTGCATGTATTCCTAAATTTTGCCATTTTCTTTCATTGACTGACATATGAAGGACACAAATTTACATCGCCTAACATTTTCCCACAAGGACACCTCATCAAACATAAGATATAGCATGTTCCAAAGCGCCCCCCCCAACACAAGGATTCTACAGTTGAATTACCGGGTCAATATGCCTAGAACTTCACTTCGGATCAGAACAATTTGATTGGGTGTGCTGGGCCCAATCGGGCCAACTTCAGGCCTAGAGCAATCCTTTCCCGAAGCCCGCCCACTGAAACGAATTATCGAATAAAACTATGTGCAGAACCTTCAGCTCGGGCGGGCCAGGTTGGCTCTACAAGGGAGCAAACATGGCCCAGCCCGCCCGTTTCCAGTTGCCGGCCCAATGCGCGGATAAATTTGCCAGATCGGCGGTCCTCTCGACCCGTCACCGCGAAAGGTCCATCACCAGGTGCAGTTTCGTCAACTCGCGACCAATCAATTTATAGGAAGGTCCTCCTTGCAGATTGAATCGTCCTATGATTTAAGTCGAATCGAAAACGTCGGCCTCAAAAACATACTAGACCCGAGTTCTTCCTCATAGGCTCATAATCCTTATTCCACGTCGGACGACATTATTCCGAATCCCGGATGTCTGATGAAAGCTAACCAACCATCGTACGATTCCGATTCCACTGCTCGCCTCAACCTAATCGAACTTTACTCCAGGAAGGTCCACAATAGAAGGTACGAATTTGTGCAGAAGCGAAAATATCTTCAAGACTCGCACAAGCTTTTTGTCTTCTTGTGTGGGCATTTGGCAAGGACCATTCGCAGCCATACCAAATTCAAATCACGAACTTTACCAGCCGGGAAATAAACTCAAAATGAATATGGAACCGATTCATGATTAGCAGAAGTACACATCAGCCGAGAACAAAATAACGATAAAAATGGACACATGGAAATCAGCAAGGCAAAGGAACAATTACAGAGCAACTGGCAGCAAAAGTACTTCCATCCTAAGATGAAAACATATCGAACAAATTTGATCAGACCATATAAACGAATCGAAAACAACATTCCTTTTTTTTTTTGTTGCACTCACTGTTCAATTGTATCATCAACTCAAAAAACCAAAAAACCATCCAGTTCTACCTGACCTTCATTGGCGAAAGGATGGAGCTATCCTTCAGCTTATGAGATTAAGCTCATGCCCTTCATCTTTACTGGAGCTCCTACTGCTACCAGGGGTGATGCTAATGCGGCCTTGAGGAGACGCCTCGCATGCTGCCGCCATTCTCGCGGAACTTGCATTTGCAGTCCCCAGACACAGAGCCTCAGCCAATGGCCCGCCCGGCGTTGTCGAACCCATCCATGACCCGCCGGGGCTCATCATCCAGTGTGGCGGCCTCAGATCCCCCGACTTTTCGCGCTCTCCACTCATTAGCCCCGCACCCATGTCCGTACTCTTGCTGTCTTCTTCTCCGATCCCGCACATCGTCAAGCTGAGGGAGGAAACGGGCATCTTCTTGCCTGCAGAAACAGAGGCTGCCCTGTTTGAGCTGTCGTCTCTGTGCAGGGCTGACCATGCGTCAATGAAATGCCTGGTCTCATGCAGTTCGTGGGTACTTCCATAATCAGAGTATGAGCTCAGGGGCATATGTGGCTGCTTCAAATGAAATGGGTCGATTCTGTTGCAGGCGGCATGCATAGGCTGTTGGTGATGGTGATAGTCTTCTTGGCTGGGGATGGTCTCGCCTTTCATGAACCACTCCAAGCCCCTTCACGAGCGTCAGAACCGACCAAAACAAAAACAGCTTTAAAAGAGACTTGCAGATAGTTATGCACAAAACAACAAAAGGAAGACAGAGAAAGATGTGCACAACATTCATTGCCCTCTGGATAAGCACGGGGGATGCAATGAATTTTTTGAATCGATTAAAAAATTCGGGCTTAGGGTTTGCGCTATAGGGGGTTTTCTTCCTTTTTTTTTTTTTTTTTTTCATTTAAAGAAATTCTTCTCTTTGCTCACCTGGGTTGGTCATAAGCTGAGGCCGCCGCGGTGGGGAAAACTGAAGATGGGATTGGTGTCTGGTTGAGGAATTGAGGATTTTGGCACGAGCTGAGGGATTGAGAGTTTGTGGTGGTGACGTTGCTTTTCTTGGTGTTGGCTTTGGCGGCGTTTGTGTAATCAGCTTGCAATTCCACAGGCTTTCTTGAACGGGGACGGTTCTTGTGAGAGTGGCGCTCACAGTACTTCTGGTGAGGAGCCACGTCTCGCGAGCACCTCCATTTCTTCCCATCCGTTCTTCTGCACCTCCACGGCTCTGTATCAGAACCCCCTAAGGAAACCCAGCAAAAGAAACCATCTTTTTTAGCAAATTTCGAAGGAAAAGAAATGACCTTGACTTAAAAGTTTGAGCTGTTAAAAGTGAAAGACCGAGTATAAAGAAAGACGCAAATGACGTCAAGAGAGAAAAAAAAGTTGAAGAGGACAAGGAAATGTTTACTGTTGGACTGGGGAGGAAGAACTGTGGGGAGGGATTTGGTGATGGGCAAGATGAGTTCAGGACCGGCAGGCACAGGCACAGAGGTCAGCAAGTGCTTGAGCATCATGCTCTGTCTCTCCATGTCCATCTCTTGCCACTGTGCTGCTGTAAATGGCACTCTCACATTTGCAGATGCTGCCATTTTTCCTGCAACCGAACAACCCCAATTATTCCCAAAGGAAAATCAACAAAAGCTACCGAAAACTCACGCCTCCCTAGTCCATGTGCAGTCATATCCTCAATTCCAAAAAAAAAACAAAAAGGACAATTATTTTTTCTTGCTGATAATAAAGAAAAAGGATCGCTGAGAAGTTCTGATAAGGGGAGGAGCGAAAAGGAAGCAACTTTACCTGAGGAGTCAAAGATAGGAGCAGCAGCGGCAGCGGAAGAAGAAGAATCAGCAGAGGCAGAGCCAGAAGCGAGCAGCGTGGCTGCTGCCGCTGCTTCTTCACCGACGCACGCTAAGTGGTGGTTGCTCGCGCCCGAGAAGACGGACCCACCCAAACCGCCATAATACTCTCCAGCAGCAGCAGCAGCAACTCCTCCTCTACCGGAGGATGATGGCGACAGCGTGTATTGCTGGTGGTAAGGATGGTGGTGATGTTGGTGATGGTGGTGGGGATGATGATGATGATGAGGCGGCGAAGGCAAGGACATGGGCATCATCACCGGGGTCGTCTTTTTACGAGAATAGCCGTCATCGTTCTTGGGTGGTTGTTGCGTCCTCAGACCCAGCCCGACATCGCACTCCTCCTCCTCCGCAGAAACCACCATCATCATCCCACTTTCGTTGCCGCTCCTCGTACCCATGATTGGGTTTCCTTTCTTTTCTCTCTGGGTCTCAACAAAAAGTGGCCTTTCCCATCAACAAGATGACACCGCCCAGAAGAAGGAAAACCAAGGAAGAGAGAAGAGAAAGGAAAGACTTGGAGCTGAAGCTACTTCGATTTTAGCCCTCACCACAAGAAATCAGGAAGCAAGACTTGGACGACACTGAACGTCCCCTCTCTCTCTCTCTCTAGAGCTCCTCTCTCTCAATGGAAAAGGCAGGTGGTGATGATAAGAGAGGGAGGGGAACGGTGGGGTTTAGCGGTGCCGCCATTTCGAGCCATGAGTTTTGGTTTTGCTTCCTCACCTTCCAACATTCGCACCCCTTTCGGAATACAGACAATCTCTCTCCCTCTCTTTTTCTCCTCTCTCTTCTTCAATCTCTGTCTGTCCCTCTGTGAGGGACGCGCGGATACACGTACGCTTTGCGAAGAAAACCTTTTTCGATGCCGTCTACTTGTTTAACACTGTTTAGCTTTACTGTCCGAAAAGAAAGACGAACAGGCCTTCAACGCTGTTAAAAAGCCAAGGGCCGCACGTTTATGTCCACTTATCCATTCGGTCCTTGAAAGATTCAAGGAGGAAATAGGTAGTGGGTGAAAAAATCCCGCTGTCCTCCATATTCCCACTCTATTGAAAAGATAAAAATAGATAGAAAATTATAAGATTTCACAATGATGAAGGTAAACATCACGAACTTTAATTCTGACTATTATTGAGTAGACAAGTATAATAACCTCCCGCGTTTAGGATAAGTGGAGGTGGGTGTCCACTGCTGGAAAAACACGCCTTATGATAACGGTACTCAACCACCGGCTTTCTCCGTATCGTTGCTGTATTCCCTCCTTCAACTATTGCACGGGTACAAACAATTAATTTAAAATTATATATTTTTCAGAGATTGTAATTTGTGTTGTTTATAAAGATGAACATAATTAATTATAACCACCCACTTGGGTGGCGCAGCTGGCTTTGGGCCTTCTCCCCCTCGTGAAGGGGAGAGGTTCGAATCCCCGCGTCGCGGGGTGACTGCCGTGGCATGTGTGTAGTGGCTAGCACGTGTCGCCCCCAGGTGGTTTACTGCATTGCCGGCAGTGCGGGGTTCCACTGGTCACCAAAAAAAAAAAAAAAACATAATTAATTATAACCACCGTCTGTGGTGGCGCGATAGTTTGAGCGTGCGCAGGAGGAGTTCAAATCCCTCATAGTCGCTAGGGATTCTTAAGTATTTTACGATGTTTAGTATCTTATCAATGGCTTCCCTTGCATTACCGGGTATGAGTGGTTTTCTTGCGGAATTGATAGTCTTTTTTGGAATAATTACCACCAACAATATCGTTTAATGCCAAAAATACTAATTACTTTTGTAATGGCAATTGGAATGATATTAACTCCTATTTATTTATTATCTATGTTACGCCAAATGTTCTATGGATACAAGTTATTTAATGTTCCAAACTCTTATTTTTTTGATTTTGGGCCGCGATAGTTTGAGCTCTTTCCCCCTAACGCAAGGGAGGAGTTCAAATCCCCTCATAGTCGCTAGGGATTCTTAAGTATGATGTCGCTAACATCACTCCAGGGTTTACTCTCCGGCTGTCGGCCGTGCGGGGTTCCACTGGGTTACCAAAAAAAAAAAAAAAAACATAATTAATTATATATTTACCACCCGCCGTGGTGGCTCATTGCTTCCTTTCGCCGATGCGGGTTCGAAACCCCTGCGACGCAAGTGGCGGGGAGGCTAGCGTGAGACATTGGTGACTTACCGGTGGCATGTGTGTGGTGGCTAGCACGTGTCACCCCCAGGTGGTTTATCTCCATTTGCCGGCCGTGCGGTGTTCCCTGGGTCATAAAAAAAAAAAAAACATAATTAATTATAATCACCCACCCTGGCGCGGTTAGCTTTGGGCCTCCTACCCCTCACGAAGGGGAGGGGTTCGAATCCCCAAAGACGTCGCGGGGTGACTTACCCAGTGGCACGTGTGTGGTGGCTAGCACGTGTCGCCCCAGTGGTTTACTCCCGGCATCCGGCCGTGCGGGGTTCCCTGGGTCACCAAAAAAAAAAAAACATAATTAATTATAACCACCCATCTGGGTGGCGCAGTTGGCTTTGGGCCTCCTCCCCCTCACGAAGGGGAGGGGTTCGAAACCCCAGCGCGTCGCAGGGTGACTTACCTAGTGGCACGTGTGTGGTGGTGGTTTACTCCGACATCCATTGGTTCCCAGGGTCACAAAAAAAAAAAAACATAATTAATTATAAACCACCCACCTGGGTGGCGCAGTTGGCCTTGGGCCTCCTCCCCCTCACGAAGGGGAGGGGTTTGAAACCCCAGTCGCGGGGTGACTTACCAGTGGCACGTGTGTGGTGGCTAGCACGTGTCACCCCCGGTGGTTTACTCCCGGCTCTACCGGCCGTGCGGGGTTCCCCGGGTCACAAAAAAAAAAAAAACATAATTAATTATTTACCACCCACCTGAGTGGCGTAGTTGGCTTTGGGCCTTCTCCCCTCACGAAGGGGAGGGGTTCAAACCCGGCGTCGCGGGGTGACTTACGCAGTGGCACGTGTATGGTGGCTAACACGTGTCGCCCCCAGTGGTTTACTCTTGGCATCTGGCCGTGCGGGGTTCCCTGGGTCACAAAAAAAAAAAAAAAAAAAAAAACATAATTAATTATTTTACCACCCGCCTGGGTGGCGCTAGTGACGGCGAGCTTCTCCTCCTAACGGAAGGAGAGGAGTTCGACTCTTAGGCGTTGCATTATGGATGACTTATCCGGTGGCACAAGTGTGATAACTAGCATCTATTGCCCCCTTGAGGGTTCCCTAGGTCACAAAAAAAAAACATAATTAATTATTTTAAACAAACGATCATTTTTATATATATATTTTTTTATTTCTCGATCTTGATTGTCCCATTTAAAACGTACTAGACATGGTGCTGGGGCTGATAAATGGCCGTGAAGCGTTGCCCCCTCCCCCTAACTAGCAGTTGCTTGGATAAAGAGAACTCATAATATCACGAGAATAAATTTTTTTCTTATAAGAAGGAATTTGGAAAATAAAAATTCTCAGACTTGTACGCGGCTAATAGAGGATGGCGGCGCCGTTGCTGGCCACCGTCAATGGCGGCGTAAGCCTAATCCAAATCAAGCAATGGCAACTATTTGAATTGACCGAGATAAAAATAAACCTTAGAGCTAAACTACAATTATCATGATATTTAATGATATTAAATGCCACTTTTTAGTATTTCGCATAACTTTGTAACTCGGTTTCACATACCTTGCCATACTCTGAGTTTGCAAGGGAAAAGAAAAATTAGGATAAGCTTGTTTATCAATTTGTATTTGTTTTCACAATTTGATTTCTTAAAACTCTTCTTTCTTTAGCCAGCATAATCTGCAAAAACCCCATTTCACGTGCCTAGAATAAACTCTATTAATTCGGATCAATCCTTCAAATCGGTATTTTGTTTACAACCCGTCTCTCAAATTTCTTCTTTTTTTATAACGAGTTAAAATTTAATTGGCCTTTTGATCTTATGCATAGGAAAAGAAGTATTTTTCTATGTTGCGTGCTTTGTCTTGAGCACAAATCATGCATAGCCAAGCTTGTATATACTACCCTATCCAAATCTAACATGATTTCCAAGCGCGTTTGACTTAAATAAAACGTATTTGCAATCAGATCTTTTGTTGAGAATATGAGAGCTGTTAATAATCTCAAATGCGGCACGCCAAGTAGAAACAGTATGGTAAGCACAAATTGTAGCCATGAACAATGTGCTGAATATGCTAATTTCCATATTGAGCATGATGAAGAGTAATGACTATTGACTCATCAGCTCTTGCTCCTCCTTTTAATGGTGATCATCTACCACACGACAACCAAAACGACAATAATCATTTCGGATGGGGAGTGAAAAGTCAAAAGTGCCCCCCCCCCTCTCTCCTCCTCCCGATTGCATCTCCCGAAGTACACCAGAAGCCCGTCGAATTAATTAACAACTTAACATTTTGACTTTCATCTCCCTGGATCAAAGCGTTGAATTCTCTTTTTTTTATTGCACGCGATCCTTCTAGGCCGTTGACCGTCGCGGTGGGCTGGCTTCCCGACTGACTGACTGACGGACCTCCCTCCGTCGAGAGCCGTCGCTCTCCCTCCAGCCCGACCGTTAAAAAGCAGAGAGCGGGGGGGCGGAGGAGCGCATTGGAAGTCGCGACTGTTTGGGGGGGGCCCACATGGGGTTTCGTGTGTGGACCCGGGCGGGCGGGGACCAAATTTTTCTTTTTTTCTTTTTCTTTCTTTTTATTTATTTATTTATGGAGGGGGATTGGGGGGGGGGGGTCACATTTGATGTGATGCCCTAACTGAATTACGATGACTTCCCGGGGCTTCAAAATTTTACATACGATATTCCTACTTTCGTGAAATAAATCCATTCTGATTCCGACCCCATTTGCTTTTAACGTACCATTTTCGCTCTCTTGTTATTATTTTTGTTTTGTCAATCTGGTGTGTCGATTTGGACGTTCGATGTTCAGCACATAGTCCTATCTTTTCTCGGGATACGACGAATGGCGTTATAATAAAAAAGAAGCGTTCATTGTATCTATTTTTTTTTTTTTTTGGCGGGGTTAACCAATTATAACGAAATGTCCTTATTAATGAAATTACAGTTGTTTGCAATCCAATGAAATTCATGGGCCATGAAAAGTAGATGCCAAAGAATGGTAGTACTGTCGGTGACCCTTAATCTTTGTTCTCCTAGCCACGCCTAGCCTTGCCTTGGGGACCTCGCTTCGTAGGTGGTGTTTGGTCACCCTAGATATCACGAGTGTGGCAAAATGTGATTTTTTGCGAGTTTCATTGTGGACTTGTCACGTCTTTAAAATAATTAAAAGTATAAACACATTACAAATATAAGAGGTCCGACGAAGTCTCGTGTTTGTGCAAGTTGATAAAGGATGATTTCTCTTGGAGCTAAGCTTTCTTTGAGATCTTCATGGGTCATCCTATTATGGAGAGTCCCTTCTTAAGCATATTTGGTTCTCCCCGAGGTGCTCTTAGGATCAAGCTCATCTCTACTGTTGATCACGTGCCTTTCACGGTGTAGGAAACTAAATCAAATTCCAACATCAAATTTCTAAGGCATGTGTGTACATAACTAATGAGGAGATGGGCATTGACCGATGCATTTTGACTCTCTCTCTCTTTCGAATTTTGTCCATATGAAAAACAAGAGGATGTCGTGGGTTACTCGTCCGGCCTCATTCGCATGTACCCCAAAGCGGCAATGATTATGGGCACCATGCTTTGGTCACTTGTCAGAGAGAGACACTCCCTTTTTTCAACTTTGCTTTTCTTCTCAGGAAGAGGTACGCCTCAGGACCACCACCACCCTCGCGCCTGCCACAAAGGAATTGGAGCCCCTCCCTCTCCTTTCCATTCTGCACTGGCAAAATTATCACATGATTAGCCCTTTCCAATCGTTCAAATTTCAAGGTCAAATCACGTGCTGACTTAGATTATCAGATGATTGGCGAAAAACTATCATTGGAAAATCTCAAATCGCAATGAAAGTTGCAGAAATCAAATTTTTTTACACTGGAGGTTAATAATTTTGGCCATAAGTTGATTTGAAATTTCATTTTAGTTTCACGGTGTTGATTAATTATCTTTAAAGATAACGTGCGAGGCCATTTTGGGCTATTGTCGGGCTCTGATGCAGCCCGGTATCCTGACCAGTCCAGAATAGCCTCGGTAGCAAAGTCCGAAAAAGTCTTGATGTGAAAAGACGAGTACTCATAAACTATTTATTGCTTCTATAGATGACTTTTTACTCTCCACGATTTGGAAATAAACATAAAATTATTTTGAAAGAAAAAAGCTCTGAAAAGAAATGATTCCACGTTTCAAGATTTGTGAAAAGATTGAAAAGCCGTTTCGAGAGTCGAATAAAAATCAAAAGCGTGAAAGTTTCAACATTTTTTGCTTCTATAGATGACTTTTACTATCCACGATTTGGAAATAAACATAAAATTATTTAGAAAGAAAAATGCTTTGAAAAGAAATGATTCCACGTTTCAACATTTGTGAAAAGATTGAAAAGCCGTTTCGAGAGTCGAATAAAAATCAAAAGCGTGAAAGTTCCAATATTTGAAAATCAAGACGTTGAAACTATGATTCCCTGAAAACGGCCCTCGGTCGGGGTTTTCCCCAATGAGCGGAAATGGCGGAGAGGAGGCGGAGAAAAACAGGGTATCTAGACGATTTCATTTTAATATGGCCTTTCAATCCAGATAGCCAAGAAAATTCCAAGTGTCCGAAGCAAGGATTCGATGAAATCTGGTAAAAAAACCGAGTGTGCTAAAAAGCAAACCCGACCATTCCTACGAGATCTCTCGGAGATTGCGCTTGACAATTGCTGCTTTGTTTGATAGCACATAGCAGCGCTAGCGAACCGACCCCAATTGAAACATGAGACGGCTTCTAGTTTAGTTCACATTTTTGCAGGATGGACTAAGAAAACTCGACCGCCTGGTGAAACAGTTACGAAAGATCATCGTAGTGTTGCAAATTTTTATTAATAGCGGATGCATTACCCCGGAAGATCAGTAGGAAGTTTCATTGCCGCCAGAAATCTCTTAAAGTCATTGCAGTGAAGCTATAAGATGTGCAGAGGTTTGTTCTGGTGCTTGATTAATAAAAAGCCAATCCGATGTTTGTGCTTGATTGATTCCTGATCATCGCTTTTGTTCAAGTCCTGTTCTGGTGTCACTTGTGGAGGGCTAATCATACTAGTCTGTTGTTCCAATAGTGGATTGAAACCATGTAAGTTGATATTCTACTTTCTTTTTGAACTTTTCTTATGATCATGGTGGATTCATTGAGCAGCCATGAGAAGAGAAAAGCATAATTTCTACTTGATTATAGCATGGAGATCCTGCAGATTCTCACAGAAACACTCACACCTCTATCCTTCTTTGCCCTATGTTACATCAGTTCTTCCTAATAAGGCAAAGCAAGGAGGGTTTCATTTCAGTGTCTCTAAGCTGCTTTGCCAGAGAAGAAAGCGAGCGCGCCCACGAATGGTGCGTTGATATAAGTGGCAGGTTCGGACTGCTGGTAGTTGTTCCTGTCATCGGCGAAATGATCATTGTTGTCCGGGCCTCCAATGATGGCCCCGACAAGCACGTTCGGGTTGGGCGACCCTGAGTAAAGATACTGGAACCCATCGTTGCACGAGATGCGGCTAGGGTGTGAGTGCACGGAAGGGACGGACGATCCCCTGTGGTGCACATGCAGGGGGTACTTGTCACCGAACCCGACCATGTATGATGTCTTCGCTGGGTTGTCCCCCAGGATGTAGTCCACTTGCTTCCTAGCCTGTGTGATGAGGCTCTCGGCCGTGACAGTGGTTGGGCCGCATGAGACGGAGACGCCGTTTGTGTCGAGGTACTTGGCGTAGGTCAGGAGGAGGAACGCAGTCGACGTGACATACTGGAGGTTGCTTGCGCTTCCCTTGTAGAGAAGTCCTCCTGAAAAAATCGATGGCGTTGTGAGTTTTTCTTTCTTCAGCAATCAATTCCATGGATCAAGTAAATCCTTAGTGTTGAAAGAGAGTGCAGAAGTAAATGCAAAATCCTTATTGTGTTGAAAGAGAGTGTAGAGGTAAATGCAGAGTTCAGACTCACATGTATAACGAGATAACAACTACGACATAAGCGATTGCGCTATGGAATGACATGAAACAGAGGGCAACTAACATTTGGGATTGCTTCTCTAGTTGTTTATGGTTTAGCATAGATGACTTCTCCATTCCATTGATTTATGAAACTATTGTTGATCACATATTCACATGTGAACGATGGAGGGGATTCTCTGCTAACCTGGTGTGTACTGAGCCTGGAAGCTAGACGTTCCGGGGATCAGAGAGCATATGTAGTTGTCCGAATGCGCCTTGTACACTTGAAATTCTTCCGAGTTCTTCTCCAAAAATCCCTGGAGTTTTTAAAACCCACCAAACTCGTGAGTAGGCCTATTAGACATTATCAACTGTGATGCCATAGATCAAGAGACGAGACAGAAAATCTGATGACAGAACCTTAGAAAGGAGGATTTTGGTTCCAGCCCTCTTGTCGTCCCAACTGAACGAGTAGTCATCGTCGTCGGCACCCATAGTGTGGCCGTTCGACTGGATGTATGCCAAGTACGAGCTCTCCTGTGAAGCTCTATGGATCCATGAAGCACCCCATAGCAGCTCATCCTGATGTTGGAAAACAGGAATGAGTTCAAGAGTTTTGATCGACTCGAGGATTTCGGACAGAGCTAGGAGGAGATTTTCAGTGAGGCTTACTTGGTATCCTGAATAAGAGCAGTAAAATGGGCAGACGGCTGAATTGAGAGAGTCGCTGTAGGAACCTCTGTACTTGTCCGCAAAGTCGAAAACCTGCACGAAAATGGAATGGGCGGCGGTAGGTTTCGGTGAGTCCCATCGAGTGCAGGACTAAACGGCAAAAAGGTGCGAGCATATTTTGTCACCTTCTTGGCGGTTTGAAGCAATTTGCTTGAATAAGAAGGGTCGGAATCTTTGAACACTATCGAAGCTGCGGCTAGAGCCGCGGCCGTTTCAGCGGCCACGTCGGATCCTGGGTTTTGAGCTGACACCTTGTAGACGGTCCGTGCTGTGTCCATGTCTTCCGGCCTCTCCCAGCACTTATGGTCATTGTTAGGATCTCCCACCTGAACCACGCAAAACCTTCATGCTCTGGAAAAGTTTTCATTAATGTTCGAGACGGTATCTCGAAGTCAACATTCGCCGCACAAATTTACCTACCCGTGCGGTCAAAAGACTGCCCTAGATTTAGATTCTACTGAGGTAAAACATTTATGATTACCATGCATGGGAACTTCTGTCTCACCATAGACTCTCCAACATAATTGCTTTTGTCTCCTTTTCATTTAGAAGCAACAGAACAAACTCACTTTGGAGTCTGAATTTTCACCCCAGCAATGCTGTTTTTAGCTCTGTTTTTTCTTTCGACTGTGGTTGGAATTTGGTAATTGAAGTTCTGATGCATGTTAATGCATGAAGAAAAGAAAAAAAAAGTAGCTCACTTGGACGTATAAGGTTCCTGGAGTAGCAGTTGCTGCTTTCAACAGATAATCAGCACTCCAACGGACCGCTGCTCGAGCGTTCTCGGCCTGGCTCGGCATCGAACTGCCAAACTCTATCACACTCCAAGCGAGCAAGGTGGTGGTGAAGGCCATGGGGAGCCCAAACTTGACATTGTCTCCCGCATCATAGTACCCTCCTACCAAGTCCACCTGAAAGCCAGAGATCATAATAAAGAAAACCATAATCATTTCGTGAATGAAAAAACCTTCAGTTGAAGTGTCACGAATAAAGCATCAGATAGTCTCTCGGACATGATATGACGAGCCATCAGACAATCCGGAGTTGCCCCTCCACGTGAGCCGCTGGGACGGTGGCAGCTTCCCCGACCGCTGCCCCTCGAAGAAGAGGATCGACTTCTCGAGAGCCTCGGAGTAATCTTTCGCGGTGAATGCATCGCAAGAGATGCACAGCATGGAAAGCAGAGCGAGGCACAATAGTTGCACCAACAGAGGAGAGGCTCTAGGAAGAGAAGCCAAAGCCATTCCCCACAACCGTCAAGGCTTTCGAGAATACAAAAACGGTTTGTCTTCTTTCTTACGAGGCTGTGGGGGTGTGCGGAAGTTGGAGGGTGGCGATGTGGAGGAGGAGGTGGAGAGGGGGTATTTATAACATCAGAGGTGCTGTATCATACAATTCATTATCCTAGAAAAGATGGAAAAAAAACAGCCCTTGAGTTCGTTGGTCGTTGAGGGAGAGAGGAGGGTGGTTATTCACGGGATCAACTGCGCCAAACCGGACGTGATGTAGACGGGACAGCCGGCACGCCTTTCTTCCGAATTGTAGGAAAGTTGCGTCCCCTGACATGCCGAAAATCAGAAAAACGAAGACAAGACAAGACCTGTGCATCGAACTTTCACTGTTCTCGATCGTGCTTTGCGCCTGCCATCCTCCCTTTCCCCTACTTTTACTGTTCATTGATGCATAAAAAGTCGTCGAGCGGCGTGGATTATGAAAGGAAAAGAATTACTTCGTATACGGCATGATTCCAGGAGTTATGTTCGCATTTCTACATTGGTCTAAGTCCTAATTTGTCGTTAGCAGCCGGAGTCACGGACGCATGGGTCGCGACCGAATGGATTCACATGGGTACCGCCATACTCGGACACGAAAGTTTTCCAGTCGCTGAATTTACGGGACCAACATACGCTCATAAGGAAGATTTCCACATCAACGCTTGGTCATTTTTTCAAGATTCTAGCAATTAAGGATGGCCTTGATCGCCGGAGGGGGGGCGGCGAATCATTTGGCCCTCCCTAGGCCTCGAGGATTGAAGGTAAAATGCGTAGGCCCCGACATGCCTAATCCTCGACCTTGTTCATGAATTATATTCTGTACAGGAAATTTAATTCTTCTTAATCACTAAGGTATATTAAGCAAGCATTTCTAGGTCGGTCCATTTAATGGCCAAGTCTAATTTCAGAGACCTCCTATGGTTGAAGCCATGTAATTACAATGAGAGTATATGTAGTGTGGCAAGCCAATGCGCCTAGTCGGATGTATTAAATGATGACCATTTTGTGATGGAGCTTAACTAGGTTTTCGCTTAACAAGGTTGTGTCAGGCTATATTGCATGATGTAACTCCCTCTATTCGACGTGTGATTCGATTAATTCTCATCCTTCTACCATCCTAGAAGCTTACTAAGGGTTACACCTTGTCCCATTCTTATTGTCCTGATGACAACCGCCTCCCCTCGTAAGATTGGGTAGGGGCCTCACCCGTCTACAAGCTGCAAATCCACTAGGGAGTTTTTGCTTTGACACCAACCTTAATGAGGTCAATCTCTCAAAAGCAGGACTTGAAATAAGCCCGCAAAGGACGGCCATTTGATGCGAATCTTATCTTTAAATCACTTAATGGGTGCTTTGGAATGTCGTAGCCGAAAAGATATCGATAGCAGATATCATAAAATAAATATTTTATATTGTCATGAATGCTTGCAACCGATGAGAAGGGGCGGATGCTCCAAGATGTCTTCATAACTAGCGTCACGGAAGAAGATACTAATCACAAGATGCTCTCCCTCCCTCCCTCCCTCCTGTGAAGTCTCTAGAGCACTTGAATCAATGCTGCAATCTCTGTATTTTGTCCTGGACACACAAACATAGCTACTGAAACTAGGTGCTCTGCACACTGACCGTAGCAAAAAGCCGAAAAGGATACTGACTAGAGGCTATTGGTTGGGAAATAATCCAATGGGCTAACGAGGGAAACCCACTAATCGAATCTTAAAATTAGAAGGCGAACAGCACGTGAACCCTCCCCATTTTGCGCATAAAAAACTGTAAAAATCACTCTCAAAAGACGGTTTTATTAGTAATGGAATTTCTTCTTCCCTATGCATCATGTGACTGGGGAGTTCACAAAGGCCCACTGAAGCTTCACATGAAGAGTCAGCGATTCGTTGTGATAGATGGCGGAATTTAATACCGGATAGCAATCCTTTTCCAAGTGTACAGCAGGACCATGATTAAGCTAACAAGCTAGCTTACGCACCACGGTGTTTCGCAAAATTCTATTGACTTGTCGAGTGGAGCTCCCGTGATGGGCTTACACCAATGATGGTATTGTAGTCTGGAGTCATTCGAGTAATTATCATAGATATGATATCAGTGTCATTCAAATTTCAGAGACGCGCGACTCTTCAAGACACCGAAATTTCACTTGGTTTTAGGAACTGAGAAGTCTCCAAAGTTTCGAAGGAGACACTGTCAGCTAAGCCTTTGGGTAATCACACGTTGCTACTTGCTGGCCTATTGTTAGGCTTGCTGTTTTGCAGTCTTCTGTGGATCAATCAATTTAGCCGTAATGGCCATGTGTCTCCCTGTCCTGTGAGCGAGAGATCAAGACGAGAAGAAGAATTGGAGCTTGCACAATTAATGGTAGCTTACAGAGTCCAGAAGAGCCATTGAACATAACCTGCAGGATCCCAGTTGCCAAAACTCAGCAGTAAACAAGAAATGAGGAGAAATGGCATCCATTTTTCGGGCACAAGAATAGCAAGGCTGGCCGAATTCTAACATTCATTGATGGAAGGATTCTCTGCATTGCATTGTTTGGGCGACTGCAGCATCTCGCCGAGATTCTTTTTGATCACGATGAAACGATCGAAGGTGAAAAGCTTTGGGCTCATAGTTATGATGACTCGACATGTTTCTTGTTTGCTTCTTTTCCGAGCCTTAACGTACATATTAGATGATTTAGGCAGTGGCATACCTTGGAAGGGACTCAATCAGCGTTCAAAATTTAACTACAGGGCTGCAAGAGGGAAAGTTAATCCCTTAGAAAATGCTGAGCACGCACATCACTGGGTAGCAGCACTTGAAATTACACCCATGAATGAACTCAATCGGCTTGTATCTAGTCACTAAAGGCCGAGCCCGAATAAAATGACTAGTTATCAGCACATAAGTTTCTCCTATAAATAAAACTATTTTTCTGATCCTTCAATTGGACCAAACATCATGATTTATACTACAATATTTTTATGAAGGCAGAATAGGAAGTGGAAATGATACTCCAAATAGGCATAATTTGTCGACCTGGTGAGCTGATCGGGCTGCACCTGAACCAAAAGCAAGTATTATCTACAGAGATAGAAGCACCAAATTTGCTGATGCAATCTCATGGCTAAGCGTATGGCCAATTCTTTCCAGCTTATCAGTTATTCCCACGTGAATTTCAATGTAACTGATTCATTGAGATTGGAAGAGCAAATCGTCATATTGCATAACTCCCGTCGGGCAGCCTTTATGACACTACTATACAAAATATTCTAAATGTACATTGAGTGGTACATGGATATATTTCCCTGAGAATGTACAGCTCAGTTTCAGGATTTGATTATACAGACAAATGGTAGACTCAGCAACACCTTTCTCGTGGATTTCCAAGATAAATAGCAATGAAAGTGTAATCCGCATCTCTTTCTCCTGGATCAAGACATCCTTGAGAACTGGTATAAAAATGGTTCGACATGTTTAATTCTAATCTGTGGATATGATGAACTGCAATGTATACATGAATCTGTAGTATACATCAATGAAGCTTACGAGATCTTTCTCAAGGTTCCAGTTTCGGACAGATGCTAGCGCTAGGATTTGACATTGAGCCTGAGGGAAATATAAGAGTTAGAAACAAAGAAAAAGCTTGTGGGCAATGAAAGAAAAACCTATATTACTTACATATATCTGCAAAACAGGGCTGCTTAGACACGGGATCCTCTTCAAATGGCGGTGGAGCTTGACCATACACCATTTCACAGCTCATATCTTCAAAATCTGGGCAACAGAAACAGAATCGGAATGCTTAAAGCAGTTCAACATATGACCCGACAGATAGATACTTCATGCCAATAGGCCGTAATGCATTTAGTTCACAGAAAATATGTTGTCCGCATATTGATCGAAAAGTTTGGCAGTGAGAGGATACTCGGAATCATGGTGAGGGGTAGCCCAAATTCATTGGTGAAGAAATCCTGAGTGGGTATCTTGCACATGTTTACGCACATCCCTACACAGCCACTATTCTCCAAGTACCTAAAATAGAAAAATCAAGTGATAAATTTCAAATAGAAGACTAGCCGAAAGTTATCAAAGACAACGAAGAACAGTACGACAGAGTCCTTGCTGTGTTGCTTTCCCATTCAAAGAATAGCATTCACAAGCAAGAAGATAAAGACCGGAAGTTCTGCCTTAGTCTGAAAAATGGACAGTCTCACAAAGCTAGGCTAGCTATGGCAAGAAATTAGATGCTGGTGCAATTTGAAACTTATTTGCTCCGCACTTTATTTCATGGATCTTTTCAATCTCCTAGAGATCTGATCTAAGAAGGATCGCCAACCGTTGCAACTATATAAGCACTAACATTTTTCTTTTTCTTTTTTGGGGGGTGATGGGTGTTGGGGTTGTAGGGAGAGATTGTACCTGCACTTTTTAATGTGCACTCCACTCTTTTGCTTCACTCCATTTACTTCTACCTCCACAACCTACTGGAAGCTCAATGAGTTAGAGTTTGTATTGAATTATCGGCCCTACCAAATATAGACATCATCAGGAGGTAATCAAAGCGGAGAAGTCCTGTGATGCTTGATCATCGACATTACCAGCGGCATGAGGTCATAAAAAACCAATCAAAACATTTTGGCAGCATTAATATAAAAACCTTGGATGGAGAAATTGCCAGACCTCATGCTCTTGCTAGTAACTGTTTCTAGAATCCAGAATACTCTCTTGACAAGCTCTACTTAAATAACAGTTTTTGAATTTGCTATGCAGAAAGATCCTATTCCTGAATGTACGAAATTATGATCCTCTGTCATTTACTAATGTCCGCGTTGCAACCTGTAGCTTTGAGGAACACATGCAAGACCTAGTTTTTAAACCCAAACCCACATCAAGAGAAACCTTTCTTCATTTCCGCCTCCATCCACTACTAAGGAGAAACTCAGGTTTATGCCGTCTTAACAGAGTGCTAACTGTACTAAACAATTTTCTAGTCGCAAATCATGCGTCGCCAGCATCTACAGCAGAGTGGTCTATGAACCTGCTCTTCATCAAAAACTAGATTTTCTAAGTCACAACTTCCAAATCAATCATAGTAGAATCCCTGCATCATCTATAAAGAACATTTGCAAACAGCAATTTTCCAGGACTTTTTCCAGGATATCCTCTGCTTTTGAACCAAATAGCTAGAGAAAAAGTACCAGCCATTGGTGTAAATTTGCAAACATTTACCTCGGAAGGCCCAACTAACCAGTGGAAGAAAGGCACAGTGAGTGTAGCATTGAACTCAGCAGCCCACTTTGTTGGTGGAAACAGCTTCCTAAACTGCACCGACAATCAATAAAATCACCAGTTCACTGCTTCAACTCCATGTTTTACAAATAAAAGAGGATTTCTTTAAAGATAGGCACTTGAACATACAAGGAAAATTCATAAATTTTGATAGCCTATTTTGAGAATTGAACATGATTCATCATAAAAAACTCAAATTTTGCAGGATCACAATCACACTCAACACTCAAAACATAATAGCTGTTCTCAAACTACTGAAATTCTCAATTGAAAAGAAATAAAGAAAGGACTTACCCACCTGAGCAGGCGCACCGGGAGGAAGCATCGACATGAGCACTTCTCGGACCACTTCCTGCTGCTTAGCCCGAGACCTCCCTTGCATTACCCTCTTCGACACGTCCACGAAGCTCTCGTAGTCGTACTCCAGCCACCCCTTCGGCCTCTCGACGCCTCCGCCGCCGACCCCTCGGGCCCTCGCCGGCGACGCCGCGAACTTCTCCATCTTGCGAGCGAACAGGGTCATGAACGCCTTCTCGAAGAACCCGTCCCTGTACTTCGTCTTCTGCCCCACCGGAGCCGGCTCCCCCGACGGCTCCGCGATCCCGCACCTCACGACGGCTCTCCGCCGCGGAGGGCGGAGGAGGCCGGGCGGCGGGGGGCAGTGGAGGAGTTGAGAGCCGCAGTGGGCGAGGGCCACCATGAATTGATGCGAAAATGGCAAGAACAGAGCCTTCTCTCTCCCCTGTTTCGTTGGTTTCCAAGAATTATTACCAATCAATCTCAGTACGTAAACGCACGAATACAATGCAGCAACAAGAACTCTTTTGTTTGGCTGGTGGAGCGTTGCTTGGTTCTTTCATAGGAAGGCTAGCAGCCATACAAAATCCCAGACATTTTCCATCCATATCTTTTGACAAAAATTAATAAAATCGAAATCTAGGCAACGCTTAGAATTTTATCCTCTCGCTTATTATCTTTTTTTTTTTTTTTCTCCTTCGACGACATGCTTTTCTTTTCCTTCCATCCTCTGAAGTTGCGATTTAGATGTAATTGATGGTTGCTCCGCAATCGGTTTCCAGAATTGAGGCTGGAATCTACGCCACGCGAACAGGGGAAAAATCGACCAGAGAAAATGGGGCTCATGGGGTCACGACGGCCTCGTCTCGTCCTCTCACCTTAATGCTAAGGTTGCAATCACAACCGAGCATACGAAACTCTCAGCAATTAAAAGCTTTGATGGGATTAATGTTTTGCAAGTACCTAGGAGATAAGGGGACCGAAAAATAAAATGCATACGACTCATAGGGAGGCGGCATGTAATAAATTATAGGATTGATCGTGTTTCAAAGAATAATTTCGCATGTCAAGATATTAAATAAAATGGGAACTAATGTAATGATTATACAATGAGAATAAATATATCATTTTCTTTATGCATGACGGTAATATATGTGCCACATATTAGTATAGAGTTTTGTGAAAATGTAGTGCTATAGCCAAATAGGCCAGCATTTCCCCAATTTAGAGTTCTTCAACCATGGAAATATAGAAATTTTTCAAAAGAAGTAAATCAGAGCATTCTCTACTAGAAGATGTTGCATAGTTTTCCTTCCAGAGAAAATACTTCGACACATGAATTATTTACATTTTGGATTACATCAGTCTCGGCATGGCCGCATATATAACGTCAGTGCTCCATCTTAAGCTTCCTAAACTAGTTGGGGAAATGATAGTTGTCTAGTTGACAAATGTTGATGTTGTCGCACCCTGATTCATAAGAACAAGAGCATGACATGGCCATCCTTTCAACAAAGGACACAGTCATAACATAACCAAAATTCAGTTTGATACCAATATATGTACATCCATATATATATATTTGACAAAAAGGCATTCGGTTATAATATCAGAGTAGTTCTATAATCTACCAAACCAAAACATATGCCTCCTCCAAAAACTAACTTACAAACTTATTACCAAAAGTCCCCACCACAAAAGTCCTCCCCCGTAATGGACACTCATGTCTACTTGTGACTTGCTAAAGAACTTGAAAAACAAGTGGATGAGAAGAGTGAGTTAACATAGCTAAGTGAGTAACATATTTCTTCGAAGCGGATCAAGAAATCACTATGCACATTTAAAACACAATCATAGTTCACTTTAACATAATATATAATCATAACTCATATACTGAAGATACCAATGGTCCAGTCTATCGATCAATCTCATAAAACATGTATTAATAGTTTATTCCATTGATTAATCTCATTAAACCACGCATCGATGGTCCATTCTATCAACCAAACTCCAATGACATGTCAATAGTTTATTCCATTGACCAACTTATGCTCAAATGTTTAGTCATGGTCACGCATAACGCTCGTGATAAGACGATCAAGATTTCTCCCTTGAAAAGATCTCCATCTATTATTAGTCAGTGGCTCGGCTTATAAGGATATCCTAGACTAATATGTGTATACCCACACATCCCTCAAGGTTCACAGAGACATTGAGCATCAACCATCAATCACAATATCTAATAATCCAATATTAGAATTAAAGTCATATCACAATTCAAACATTTGATATATAAATATCAAAGCGTTAATGTTTCAGGATTTCTTCATAAAGAGTTTCACAAACCATTTTCAAGCAACCATTCAAATTGAATTTGAAATATAACTCCATCTTTCAAACAACAAAATGGCAGTAATGACTCGATTATGTTTTATGCAACAAAATGTGCCTTTTATCAATTATAGAATATATAATCCATTATATTCTTCAAAATATGAGTTTAAAATACAAAAAAGAAATAGTGTCACTAACCTGTAAAAGCAATAAGTCAATTACGGTGGTAACTCAAGTCGATGCACTCGAATTCCTAATAAATAACCGAAGAATAATATTAAAAGACCAAGTAAAATGATATTCTAATGAATGACTTAACTAGGCTAGGATTATTTGTCGATAAAACAACACTTACACGCCACAAAAAGCCAGCCTCTAGCGGCAACCTATTATTATTTGCTAGGTGCAATCCGTGCACTAAATTTCGTTACACCATAATTTCCTCAACAAAATTTTGTCTCGAGCCATCTTATAGTCCTTAGAAAGCCTTCTTAATGTACTGCAACAAACCCAACTTGGGCCCCCCAAAACATCTCCAAAAACAACTAAAAATTAGGCCCAAAATTATTGTTTGCTACAGTTCCAAAATGCACCCCAACTTGAAAATTCCGTTTCAGATAAACTGTAAGCTCAAATCACGATCAGTAAAATACTATAACTTCACAACACTCTAAAATATCATTTCTATTAAAATATGCAGCTCAACGATTGAAAAATCGGACTTCGCCACACAAATATCCAAGAAATCCGAATTTCGAATCCTAATTGTGACGATTCATTCGAATAGATGATTGAAGGCTTTGGTCTGCAAAGCAAAGTTGGCGACAAAGTTGACTTGGCTTGATGAAGTGTCCGGATTGCGAGTAGGGCAAATTTTTTCTCTTTTTCACTTTTTCCTTTCTCTTCTTTCTCTCCTCTCCCCTGTTTCGTGTCTGCCCAAGCCCTCCCTCTTTCTTCTCTTTAAAAATAGCCGAAACTTCCACTGTTCTCCTTCAGCTTCTCATGTTGAATTTTCAAATTCTCTGTTTCTTTTTTTTTTTTTTCAAAGCTTCTGGTTTGATATCCGCCCAGCAATTCCCGAGCAACAACTATATTGGCGGCTTCGTGTTGTGACAAGCATCCCAGTACACGTACATGGATCCATCGTTGCACATCACGGAGGTTGCGTTGTGACAATCGAATGACGGAAAGAATTCCCCGCAACACGGGGCATCGGCATTCTTGAACGCTGGAAACATTGCGGTGTGTGAAGGAGAAACAAAACAATGCCTTAACAACACGGTGGACGGCTAAACAAAGGTACAAAAATTCGGTGGTTGAATACCATGTTGCCGATAGTTTAGCTCGATTTCCATGACTGTGTTGTATGAGTTCGCATAAATGAACATGGCTTCACGACTTCCCTCTCGATTCAGCTCACTGAGCAGCTCCTTCAGCTTCTTGTTGTAGCCCTGAACAAAATGATTCACTTGTACGACACAGCTTCCGCTGGGAAGAAATAGATTGAGGGCACGGATGAAGGGTATGCACCCCAACGGCCCGATCCTGACCACGACAAATCTTCTAGGCCCCATCTCACACAACCCCTGAGTACATAGAAACGGAAATACATCTTCATTACAATGACATTGCGAAAGAATGCACTAGTTTGATGTGAGCACATGTGACCAAGAATGCTACCTTGGGCTGCAATGTCAAATTGGAGATCACGAAACTTTGGTACATTGCGGGAGGCAGCTTCTGGGCAGAGAGATATGGTACGGACGGTAGGATGTAGTTTATGATGTCATTAGACCCAACTGTGAGCGAAAGGACTGCCCTCTCCAGGAAGTCATTTGTCTCTCTCTCTCCCATTACACCGCCCATGTAGTTCCTCGTGCGCTCGAAGTAGACCACCTGCTTCCTCGGTGGAACTCTCTCTATCTGTGCCAACGAAGATGCGTACGAGGTTATTGGAAATTGGGAAACTGTTGGCTGGGATACTAAAACTTTATACGAAGGACCCGCCACTTTCAATGGTTTAGGTTCAATTTAGTACATATGTGCATGTAATAATAAAGCATTTCGTACCCGAGCTATGACTACGATGTTGTGAATGTTGATTGGATGTGGAGTCAAGCAGACTGCGTGCTTTTTGTTATTTGATTTGGATGAATGTGTAGCAACATCATTAGTGAATCCATTTTTTATGAAAACATTTGTAACATTGTAGTACTACATAAAACTGGCAAGGGAAAACAAACAAAATATCCAAAGTGATATCAGATAGTCTAAAAGAGAAACATCCTTATGAAGATACAACTTGGAGCGATTAAGTATGTCCAAGTTAGACAAATCATGCGATAACACAATGCATTATACCGGAAAATCTCATTTGGATTCCAATGTACAAGTGGAGTATCAGGAAATCAATTGAACTTTTTCTCTAGCATGAAGGACTATGTTCTTTTTCGGATGGGAAATATCGAGGCAAGGGCTAGGTTTCTCTGGTAAAAAAGACTACAAATGCTACTTACAAATAAGGATCCTGCTTCATCCAAAATTCCTGCTGCTCCGGAAGCATAGTTTATGCCCCTTCTCGTGGCATGTTCTTGACTATATGGGGCCGAGAATGGTGGAGGAAATGACTCTTCCCCAAGAGCTTGACCTAATCTTGAATCAACCGAGGTCATTTAGTAGAAACCATGTACGTAACCCATGTAGTCGCTTGGCATGAAAGGCATTGAACCATGTTTATTGAGCTCGAGCCTTTGCCTTTGAATTAGTCAATAATAAGTTTTCATCACAGGAAAATTTTGATGATAAACATAGAAAGTTTACCGCTTTAGGGTTTGGTAAAACTCAACAGAGTGTCTATTGGTCCTCCTGAAATACCTCATGGCATACTCCCAATTACAAGAAAGATTTATGCATATAAGTAATTGGCGGCAAGAAGGTACCGACTATGTCTGCAATGGTTTCGCCATTGGTGAACCTTCCCGTGGGTTGACCACCGGATGGTTTAAAGTCAATGCTACAAGGAGGCGAATCAGCCTTGGAAAGCGTCAAGAGATAGTCGTTATTTCCAGAATCCACGAGCGAGTCCCCGTACACAAAGGAAGTGAAGCAGGAACAAAGTTCAAAATTCAAGGAGACGACAGGAAGCATCACTGGCAGTATCATCACCAACTTTTGGAACACCATTTTGGAAAACAAAAAATTTGAAGTGGTATTGCGAAATGGTTCTGATTTGGTGGGTGCGTGAACGACCTCGCTTGATTGTTATATGTGTCACAAACACGAAACAACGACTGAGAATAGCATGGTGTGCATGAGGCTGCGGCAGGTGAGCGGACTGAAATTGCTTCTCTGTGACGTGTCAATTTGGATTCCTGAGAGCCCACATGGGTCGAGCAGTTCTCGCATTGTTATAAGTTCAAACTTTGAACTCTCATTTTCAATTACGTTTTGGTCTTGTCTTTCTTCTTTTCGGTTTGGAGTGAATTGAACTAAACGTAGGGAAGAGTTCTTCATTTGTTTTGAGGAAGAGAGTCAGTCAATTAAGTTTTAGAGGACTCAAAGAGACAAAGCACAACCAAGATGAACTATATCAAGAAGTGACAGCGCAATTGCCCGATAAATAATCCTAAAGGAGACTTTTGTACATCAAAGGCATAAAATATTTAATGACGAGTCATTTTCTTTGCCAAATGATGAATTCAGAGTTTTTCTTTCACTTGAGTCATGGCTTTAGTTTTTAACTCAATACAATTTTGTGAATCATTTAGAGCCCTATTTTTAAAGAACGATAGGGGCCACGAATATATCGAATTAAAAAGAATGCGGATGGACACATTCACTCTCCGTAATGTAGTTGCTATTTCACGGGGTCCATGCTTTCCTTTCCCCCTGGGCTTCTACGAGAGAGCTTCAATTGGAAACCCCTTATTATGAATTGATGTAAGCGACGAATTCGGTTTATATTGTCTAGAAAACCTAAGGTGATTTTAATTGTTTCATCGCAAATGGTCAAATTTAATATGCTCAGATAAGCCGGCAATAGTTGTTCGCGCAACCTCGTCCTCCCACAAGTACCGGCAAAGCTATATGCCGGATCTAGGCCCATTGCCATCCGATGATATGTTAGGCAAAGTTCATTAAATGCGTGGCATAAGTGGCTGTGGTATAAATGTGATGTGGATTATGGATTCTCTTTCACGACATTTTGACATCTGGCGCGGCTGGATTGGCCTGCACAGCATGATCGTTGTATGGATGATTTTCTACCAAGTCAAGCATTTAGGTCGGAATGAGAGCGATCCCTTGCATGACTATTGCTTCTATTAATTTAAGATGGTGCAGGGTTGGCCATTGGCCTTAATTACCACCTTTTTACTTGGCGGACGGTTGTTTTGTTTCTCCCATCGCTGTCGGAGCAGATCTGTTAAGACGGCAATTGATGAACTTGCTTCTTATAGCAAGTGAAGTGTTCTGTTCTCCAATGACAATGCTTACACGTTTATTAAGAACGGTTAACAAGTATAATCTATCGTTGGCAGAATCTCTAGAAGCATGCACCTTTTGCGATCACTTACCTCTTCCAAATCTCTTACCTTGTGACTTTTTATGGGAAACACAACATGACCAAATAGATATGTAATATTAAAACGCGAAGTTTAATCACGTATATAGAAGCATATGTTTGGATGAAAGTAATTTTTTTAACCTATCAAAATAGGTTCAAGACATATTTGTTAACCCATATTGGATGGGCCGAGTCATTATATGGATTAGTTATGTACAGTAAAGGGGTTATAAGTGACGAAACCCAAAAAAAATGGGCGTTAAAGAGATTCACGGTATACCCAAGTCCAACCCACCTTTGTGACTCTCTTTTCACCCTCTATGAGAGAACAATGGACTTCCCAGACTCTTCTAAGTTTAGAGAAATCTTGGTGGGTTCGGAAGATGGGTCTGACTTCATTCTTATTAAAAATATCAAGACGACTTTTTTCTTCAAATTATTTTACATAAATCATCTTCTTCATTATTTTACCTTCCATTAAATTAAAATTTCATTTCCTCCATGTTATTTGTTGCCATGATTTAAGAAATTCATTACCAAGTACTAATTTTCTCTTGTTCCTCATTGTGAATGAATACAAAAATTGAAAATTCTATACAATGTTAAAAGCCAATTATTTAATATCTTATAGTTGATATAACGATTTTAACTGGGTGGATACAAATTTTCGTATATTGGATTAAAAATTAAAATATTTTAGCAAATGGGTAAGGTTTGGCATGTGTTACTAAATCCATGTTGCATATAAATCGGTCGAAACATTTTACGGTATGAGAGAGAGAGAGAGAGAGCGCGCCATGTGCATGTGCTACAGAGAGAGCGAGCAATAGCGCCATGTGCATGTGCTCCAGAGAGAGCGAGCAATAAATAAGGGTTTGCACCAATATGGTTTGACAAAGTGCAACTCGACATTTATGAGTTTAGACATCTGAATTTCTTTTTTTTCCTTGCTGTAATATCGTCCAAAACGATCGCCGAATTGGGTGAGAAAACGAGGGGGTGACCCAGTTTTAAGAATTCCCAAAGGAGCAAGAAAGTGATGCGCGAAAAAAAGGGAAGTATCGATTTCTTGAGCTGATGAAGAAGCGGAGAGTCTCGACGGAGAAGAAAGCTCGTGTGGGAATGTGGCCTGAGCGTTTCCGCTTAGGCAGTCTTGAGTAACGTTCTTTTTTTTTTCTTCGCCGGGGTGCTCAACCACCACCTACCTTTTGCCTTCGTCCCGCACGGGCCATGTCTCAATTAACAATTAAGGACGCTTTGCTACTGTTGTGTGCATCCTAAGTCTCTCTCTCCCTCTCTATCGCCCAACAGAAGAGAAAAGACGATTCATATTGGCAGATATCCTCGACTCAGTTATGATTCTAGTTTGCGCCAAACGAAGATGTTCGTTGTACAAAGAAAAATGTGCGGTTGCTAGATCAACTTTAAGTCGGGATCAGTGGCAGTTGACCTTTTCTTCGATCAGAATATCTCCGATTGGTGTTTAGTTTTTAGGTTATTCTTTTACATCAATTCAATCGCATTTTTAAGAAAAGGCAAAAAATTACTGGAAGTCCAAAACTATAACACTTGTTATATATTTATCTTGAATTTTTTCCGTAACATAAAAAATCTTAAATTATGTCCATTGTAATATATTTACCCTAAACTTTTTCCTTGACATATTTACCCTCCTTCAAGGTTTCGTCATATGATTTTCAGGTGTTCATGTGAGTAGAATGTTAATAGTGATCTTTGATAGAAATTTGGTAGAGGGTTAATGTATTATATGGGTATAAATTTCGAATTTTTTGTGTCATAAAAAAAATTAGAATAAATATGTCATGGGCATGGTTTAGGATTTTTGGTGCTTTTTCCCCTTCAAAAACAAGTAAAATCCGTGATATTTGATGATTCATCGTCCCGTCAAGATTATCTATAATACAACAAGTCTAATTAATAATTCTTTTTCACAACCGACCAAAATAATAATAATAATAATAATTCTTTTCCCACAGACTTAGTATTGGGAGTGTCAGAATGAATAAAGGATTGGCATAATTTCGAAAGAAAAAGACAACTCTCCCGTCTCGACCCAACTACTCGCCTGATTTCTGGGGAGTCGTTCCCAACGCGGTCGCCATTTCATCACCCGAACCCAAAAAGCCAGCCAAACGACAAATCACACCCCAATTTTCCCGTCGTTTTCACCCCCTCGCGTCGCGCGTTATTAAGAGAGGATCAAGATCGCCCACGAAGACACAACCAGAGAGAGAGAGAGAGAGAGAGAGAGAGAGAGCAAAGCTCACCGCACATACCCGCCATGAATCATCATACCTCACCACTACCATCACCTTCGTAGGGACACAAACACACACACACACACACACAAAAGCCGACAGTACTCTCTTAGCGCTTCTCTCTTGTAAAAACAGTATGGGTTCCATCGCCAAAGCCATGCCCACCCTGGCACGCGTTGGAACGGCCATCATCGACGTCGTGAGCTTCGTGGTGTTCTCCCTCCTCGATGTCCTTGATGTGGTCCTGTGCTTCGCCTACCGGGTGGCGGACTTCTTCATCGAGTCGGAGTGGAAGCCGTGCTACTGCTCGTCGCCGAGGGAGGCCATCCCCACCAATGGCGGCGACATCCTGCTCTCCGCGCAAGGCCAGTCCAAGATCGTCCGCATGACGAGCTCGAGCAAGGTCCAGATGGAGGACGTCTCCGACACGCTCTACGTGCGGGCCTCCCGGGTGTCCGAGGCCTCGAACTCTGCCGTCAAGAGGCTTAACAGCAACAACAGCAGGAATCGCGCCGGTCATAATCATAAGAAGAAGCCCGGCAGTCCTGGGGCACGGTCCAGCTTTGTGGTGAATTCCACCGTCGTCGAGATGCTTCACGGAAGGATGGCCGGGCAGAAATCGCAGCCGATTCCCAGGTGGTCGGATTGCGACTGCCAACTTTGCAATTCCTGGTCGTCTTCCAGTGGCAAGACCCTATACGTCAAATCCGCCGGCGGTACAGGCAAGTTTTTTCCCCTTTTAGCTGCGATTTGACATGCATTGGTGACGTATGAACAATTTGATGAAATATCCGATCATGGGAAACTTATGCAAATATGGCCAAATAGAAGAAGATACGGGCATAATTTCTTTTTCTCTATAGGGACCATTTCGTGTTACTGATCTTTCGTAGGATTTGCGACGGAGACTTATCGCTCTCTCTTTTCTTTTTTCAGGGGGCAAGACAAATGAGGATGTCGTGTTCATCCACGGCTTCATTTCCTCGTCGGCATTCTGGACGGAGACGCTGTTCCCGAACTTCTCGGAGGAGGCAAGCTCGATGTACCGGTTCTTCGCCATCGACCTCCTGGGCTTCGGGAGGAGCCCGAAGCCGGCTGAGTCCCTGTACACGCTCAAGGAGCACGTGGACATGATAGAGAAGTCGGTATTGGAGCCGTATAAGGTCAAGTCGTTCCACATTGTGGCCCACTCCTTAGGTTGCATTTTGGCCCTCGCGCTCGCGGTTCGGCGCCCTAAGTCGATCAAGTCCTTGACTCTACTCGCACCGGTAAGTAGTTGGCATTCAAAACCATCAAATTGATCCGTCTACATTTGACCTATTTTCCTATATATTCACGACTCATGTGAGACCACCTTGTCTCCACATTCTGATCCGGCTGGTTTCTCTAGATTTAGTGTTTTGAATGCCGTGCATCCATGTTAATTGAACTCGCGCATCAATTTATGACTAGGAGATTGTGAGAGGTATGATAAGAAACATACGATGCTTATGAGAATGTTATAAATTGAGGTATACATTTTAGGTGTGAATATGGATCGTGACATATCGACGGTGTCGATAAATGTTGACCAGAGCTAGTGTACGTTGTTTAAGGATTTAGCCAAATGAATTTAAGATGCTATCTAATACAAATCATTGATTGCAAGAGGGTCCCCCACTTATTAAGAATTAACAAAACTTAGGGAAACTATTGGATAGGCCGAGTGCATGCATCCTAAAGTTATTTGGACCGTTAGATCTTATAAATCTCATGTAAAAGTTAAGGAAAGTTATCTCGCTAAATATAGAGATGGTTCGAGTGCATGCACCTGATCTATACTTTGTATAGAAATGTCTCAAAAACTTGATCTTTTGACTCGGTGTTGCCTTCGTTTCATCTTAAACTCATGTAACGATAAAACGAATTATCACGTGTAAATGTAAACCAGTTGCTATGTGACACAGCCCTATTTTCCGGTGCCGGAGGGAGAAGAAGCGACGCAATACGTGATGAGGAGGGTTGCTCCGAGGCGCGTGTGGCCATTGATCGCCTTCGGGGCGTCGATGGCTTGCTGGTATGAGCATGTCAGCCGTACGATTTGCCTGCTCATATGCAAGAACCACCGGTTGTGGGAGTTTCTCATCAAGCTAGTCACCAGAAACAGGTAAGCCTCTTGCGCTACCAACTTCCTAATTTCAATCAGCTCGCTCAACCTCTCTGTCTCGTTATGTTTCCCTCGTCATAGGAAAAAAGAAGCAAACCAGGGTCTTAATACATTTAATGTTCCATTCTCAACCTTTCTCCATTTTCTTTGCCTTTTTCCTATCGACCTTTTGGAAGGATTGAGGCAATTTCTTGTTTTCCCGGTTCAGTTCACTGCCAGGGACTTTCCTCATTCTTCCAAGTCAAGTCACTGAACTACCCGATTCTGCTATAAATGTGGGTTAGGCTATGCTTTGCCCTTATATTATAGATAGATAGGTGTAGATAGATGTGCATGTGGTTGATGCTTGGTTGACGAGTAAAAGTCTTGCCTACCATAGATATTTTTTGAGGAGTTAACTTCTCCTTCTTTTTTCGTGGAGGGTTAGAGAATGTTCGGAGCCATTTAACTAATAAATTTCTCAGTAAATGAAACTAGCGATGAAATAATTATTATTAAGGTGTCCAAAAATATCACACAAGTTAAAATCTAATGAAAAATACAGCGCCTTTCAATATGCCTCAACATGGTTTCGGAGTAAAACGTCCGGTTTCAATTCTTTTCATGTTACAGTTATGATAAAGGCCAAATCTCAATATAAGCATGAGAGCAAGTATAAAATTTTTTTAAATATTAGATGAGGTTTTCCCCTAAAAAATTTATGTATTTGGAGCGATTGGCACCGGGACTGCTTTAGCTTCTGGAGGTGTCTCGATCCACGTGGACCCACTTGGTTGGTCCATGTCAGAATATTGTACTTTGGCCGCGGGATTTGACTCGGTCGTCCGACTCGGTCGTCCAGTCAGAGTAGTTAGCGGGCTCCGCTTTCCCTCAATGCGGGGCCCAAAAATGGAGAGCAGAACAGCCGTAAGCCCTAATGAAAGTGGTGGATCGCCGTCAAAAGTAGGTGGTCGGGGCATCCACCCATTTATGTCGTCGACAAAATGGTTAGGGTCGTGGCAACTGGCGATCGGGACATCACAAAAAGGATGTGAGGCTTGCTTTTGCTCGCAATAATTTCTAGGATCGATTCAATGGTGCGATACGACCTTTTCCTTTGATTCTTGTATTTTTCTTTTTCTCTTTTTGAGTGTTTCGTTGTTATGCTTCCAAAGTAGGGTCTTTTTCGATTACTTTTCATGCTATTTTTGGTACTGTTATTACCGTTGTTTCCGTAGGTGCATGTTCGATCTTGGATCATTTGATCCGTGTCTCCAGTTATGTCTTTCTCTCCGCCGACACATACGCCGTGCAACTAGTGGTAACTGAATGAACAAGATTAAATTATCGGTGCTTCGTAAAAATTCCTTATTATCTTGCTATAGCATTAATTGAACCGTCAAAAATGATGCTTTTGGTATCTTAATTACAAAGTCCGAAGAAGTTCAGCAAAGCAGTTCATGATATTGTCTATTTTGATGGTTCGGTACTTGCAATAAATATGGTGTTTATTTTGGGGAATCTCTTTTATTTTGGGGAAACTCTTGTCTTTAAGATTGAATAAGTACGATTGAGGTGGAAAGTAACATATTAAATATGTGGAAATTAGTTTAGAAGAATGTTAGGATAGTCGATAAGACAATTTGGAGTTGGTGCTTTATGCAAATGAAAGATTTTAGATTAGATTCAAGTTGAGTGTAATTACTTAGCATGGAACCACGGTGAATATTTCCTCCTGAATTTCCTAATTATTGGCCTACATCAGGAAATAGGGATTGATTTTGGTGCGTCAAAATGGGCCCAGGAAAAGTCCAAGAAAGCGAGAAAAGTAGTTGAAAATTAATTAGGACGACACTAAAGTGTCCATACTCCAGGTCAATCTACAGCAGCCATCACATCTTGAAAAATAAATATGAAGGACGATATGGACACATATCTTTGTGCTAATATCCATCTAACTTGTTTATACGTACATACATATATGTTCTAAACACACACTCCTAACTTGTACATGATCCTTGGATTAATGAGATGTCTCTTTCAGGCTCAGGACATATTTGGTCGAAGGCTTCTGCTGCCACACCCACAATGCTGCGTGGCACACCCTCCACAACATCATTTGCGGCACGGCCGGCAAGCTCGACGACTACCTTGACACAGTCCGAGACCGCCTGAAGTGTGAGATCAACGTCTTTCATGGCAAGGATGACGAGGTAATCCCGGTGGAATGCACTCACAACGTGAAGAGGCGGCTGCGCCGAGCCAACGTGAAGGTGATGGAGCGGGAGGATCACATCACGATAGTCGTCGGGAGGCAGAAGGAGTTCGCGAGGGAGCTGGAGGAGATCTGGAGGAGATCGAGGGGTTAGCCAAGCAAATGGAAGCGCCATTTAATAAGTCCAAATCGATTGAGGAAAGAGCAATTTGCAATGCATGGATCGATAAAAGTTATCCCCAAGAGATCCGAAGGCCTTCACCATCCTCATCAAGTCTTTTTTCCCTTCCTTTCAACGGGTCAAGCTTCTAATGGAGCATATAGATATATATACACGCGTATATTATGCCATTACCAAGTATAAAAATATATATATGGGCGCGTAGGATGTTAGATTACCATTCGTCCATTGTTGTTATATTGCAAGAGAAAGTATGATAGAATATCATCATGCTTGGCCTGGTTTAAGGAGGCATCTCCTTTTCCTTTGTTTTCTTTTTGTGGAGCTTGTTTGTATTGCCGTTGTGTATGTTTAAAGAAATGGAAAATAATCGCAGTCATCCTTGCGAATCGACTTTCTATATAGTGGGGGTTCTCTTTCGTACATAATTGTAATTTTCCTGACCTTTTGCTTTCGGATTACGAATGACCAAACCACATATGTTTTGTCTAACCATTTTCGGGGGATTTTGATTTCCTTTTCAATCTATTCGTTGCTCCTGAGTCCCGCCAAACATCACGTGGTGTGTCTGCCAACAATTGAAGAGCTTTCCGAATGAAAATTTAAGCGGTACTTTTCAAGAAATGTGTGAAACAGTCATCTCAGAAAATTTGTTCAATAAGTCCTAAATCTATTATACTTTTGCCAATACAATCCTAAATTTAACTTTGAAGTTTCGCTAAATGAGCCCATCCACTAATTTTGGATGAAAATCGTTGATGTGGTGCGAGTGGAGTTGATGTGAACAATTTCTCATATTTTTTTTCGATTTTTTATAATTTTTCTTTTCTTCTATTTTCCTCCTTTACTTTTTTTTTTTTTTTTTTTTTTTTTTCATTTTTCTCTTTTTCCCTTTGTCAGCCATTGTCGGGCCTTGTCAATGGCCAATGAAGGTTGTCAGACTTAGACGAGGGTGGCCCTTCACCGGATTAGGCGGAGGTGGCCCTCACTTGGCTAGGTGTAGCTTCCCTCACTCGAGGCCAGTGGGGGCGATCCTTGCTTGAGGCCAGTGGAGGGATAAAGGGAAAAGGGGAAAAAAAGAAAAGAATAGACAGGAAAAAAAGTAAAGAAGGAAAAATAAAAAATTAAATAAAAAAAAAAAATTTTGAATTCTTATGAAAATTGTTCACATCAACACTAGTTGTGTCACATAGGATGATTGGCATCCACATAAGCGATTTCAAACATAATTGGTTGGATGAACTCAATTGACATAACATACACATGTGTAGGACTTAATAGACATAATAAAAAGTTTAGAATTGAACAGATGAAATTGTAATAGGTTTACAACTTTTGGATAATTTTTCCATTAACAATGTGTAGTGAAATTGACCAAGAGGATGAAAAATACATTTCAAAAAGCTTAGAGAATATATTTCTAAAATCTTAATATAATTATAGTTATTATATCTCTTTCGCAATGTACAACAACGAGTAATAAAATTACCTCTGCAGCAATGAGAAAGCGATTATATTTATAATTCACATAAGAAATAGACTTTACATGTATGATGCATGATGTGATATATTTATAAAAAATTTCTACTCATATATCTATGAAGCAGCATGAAAGGAAAATTTGAGTTTGTTGTTGCAATATAGTACACCTTAGAGAGTAAAATAACTTCGCTGCCATCTAATATTACATCCAGTAAATGAAAATATCAGATTTATATTACTTAGATAACAATACTAAAAATGAAATGACCAAATGATTGAGTTAAATTATATAGAATTAGGTTCGGATAAATTCCCTTTGTAAAATATAGCGTATGAGATGATTCATAAGCGCAAATTGCAAATATATATGGCTAATGATGTCACTATATTCAATCAATTTTCAAGTTGTATATAATATTTTCGAGTGACATTGTTTCCTTTCCAATATTATTGTCACTGTTTTCATACATGTTGAATGTGGAAGAGCAGAGAAACAATTTCTGTGAACACAAATTCGCAAAAAATATTATGTGAAAAATCTCATGCGAAGCATGCACGAATATAGTAGTCACAACGGTAACACCGACGCCGTAAATTGTCTGGATCGTAATGCTGACAAGACATGACGTGGTGCAGAGACATAACTCCGACGCCGCTAAATTCGGCGCACGGACGAGTGCGCCGAATTTACTGCAGATGACCTCGTTTGTTTCATTGCCAAGCTTTCAATCAGATTTGGAAAACCTTTCGGGAGCGACGTTGTTAGAACATGTCGATCCCACATGTCCTCC
Source organism: Eucalyptus erythrocorys (assembly GCA_014182555.1). Classification (NCBI taxonomy): domain Eukaryota; kingdom Viridiplantae; phylum Streptophyta; class Magnoliopsida; order Myrtales; family Myrtaceae; genus Eucalyptus; species Eucalyptus erythrocorys. The sequence continues at coordinate 34,778,750 of CM024600.1, read as the reverse complement.
ATATGTCGACTTTCGGTGGTCGAATTTACTGCAGATAACCACTGTTTGAGCACGATAATCAACACTTGTCCGACTCTTTCGACTCTTTTAGAATGATGGGTCGACCTCAGGTATTAATCGTCCATTTTCATTAGGGTCCAAATTGATCGTAACATAAGAATCGGATTCTCTGTCCACTTTTCCACTCGTTAAACATCGGCATCCGAATCGCCAATTAATGCATGAGGAAACGGTCGCTCCCCACCTGAGATGGACGGATCGAGTTGTCCCGCCCCAATGTAATAATTGCGCCTCTAGTTATAACCGACAAAGCTTCTGCTTGAATGGGTCCATGACGATGATGACGGTTCATTACGGTGCCTAATCCAGGGTACCTCCATTGCTTCGAACCAAACAAATGTCCACCATAAATAAAAGTGTCTTGCAATTTGATGCAGTCCACACCAATTAGCAAAAAATAAAATAAAAATCTCGAAGAAATAAGCATATGTCACAGCTTCTAAGGGAAGATATAGCTCGGGTAGTACTAAGAACTCTCTTGTGTACTTGTTAGGTGCACCGCCCGCATTGACTTGTGGTGAGCGCAGATATACAATTTGAAAGATCTCTTGCGCAAAAGACTGTTCGAAAATTGTTGTTGGGTGACCTACAGAAGATGGCAACGAAAGAAAGGGCGACGTTAACGTCGTCGTCCGTGTCGGCACGCATAATGTTCGAGCTGTTTTTGGTGAAAGAAGCAATCTTGCATCCATTAGCTGTGACCGAGTACGAAAGATATAAAAAATTAGTGTGGAGACACGTGATGTGGTTGGCATTTTGCAGCGTCTTTCTAGATTCGGACAGACCCAAGTTAAATCGATCTCGTCTCACGCATCAAATCAGCTGGAGTTGAGAAGTTGCAGTCTCTCACGGACATACAAGTCCCAGTTTACTGCTCCTTTGTATTCTCGTCTCCTGGCAATACCGCTGATTCATTGATGAGATGAGCGTGAGTCCTTCGCATTGGTCCAACGACAGTGAAATGAGTTCGTGCGCAGAATTCTGACCATAATTTTGTAAGATCGCAAGGACGAATTTGATCAACTAGAGGCAAACGACATATAACTTCTAGAGCCAACCTGAGTTGGATATAGAGTCGAATACAATTATCCCTCATATAGTTTTTATAGAAATGACACTAACGCTAGAATATGAATCTTTGTGATCTCAAAATAACCATTATGTGTTACATGTCATCAATTTTTAGTGCACTAACTCTATCGGTGATAATATGATTCGGCTTATCTAATATATTCAAAATTTTGACTCTCTCAAAATAATTGATAAATTATCAATGACATGTCTATGAATAGACGGTTGGAGTGGTAGAAAAATTCAAAGACATGTGATGACATTGACATGCTCTGGTGGCAAACCACTATATATACAAGTGATATTGTGATTTCTTGATCCTGGACCATTTTGCCCGATGGCATGAGATAGGGCAGGTCACAAGTCCTATGTGTTAGCACAGAAAAAGAAAGAAATTATTTTATTGTTAAGATACGTTAAGATATACTTGTGAATTCTATCTAGAAAAAAATCATACGTTGAACAATTGGTACGATAGTGAGTGGTTAATATATCCTAGTTAACCCATAATACATTAGCTTAAGTTTTTAAATGAGAGTGAGTCCAATTGAATAAATTGATGGGCTTAGACTTGAGTTTCTTCTTAGTGATCTCCCTAGGTGAAAGTATTGAGTTTTTGTTGCAAGCTTCCGACAAATGATATCAGAGCTGATGGTTAATTAGTGTAACTCTCAATGTGCATTAGTGTTTGGTCTAGGCAACCTTAATGATTCGATATGACAAAAGAAATCTAGAGTAATGACGTGGATTTTGGCATAACAATGCAGTCTTAATGGCAGCCTCATGGTACAGTCAAGAAAAAGAGCATTGTTGTACGATTAGCTCTCGCAACAAAGTGGAGATTTTAAATTATCTTCACATGTGTTGGAAAAATTCCAAATCAAAGAATTAGTGTGATGTGGAGTAGTTAATATATCATGGTTGGTTTATAAATTATTAGTTTAAGCTTTTGAATGAAACTACGTTCCACTGGATATGTTGATGGGCTCGAATTTAGGCTCCCTCAAGGTGATCTTTCCAGATAAAATAATTGAACTTCTGTTGCGTGCTCCGCAACAGATGAATTGGTGGCACAAATTCTTTGTTAAATTATTGAAAAGGGTAGAAGCTTCAAAAAAGAATTGTGAAACTCCTCGGCCGCAAGAGCTTGTCAAGATGATTCAATTTGTCCGATCCATTTTGGTTCATTCCCCAAAGGCCCTTAATTGTGGGACGAGTCATGGCCCATGTCTATGTGTCCTCTCGGCCCAAACTCACAACTGATAAAGATTTGCACAATCTCCAAGATGAAAAATCCAATGGTAGGGCTGTTTTCAGTCTCATTGGGCAGGGGATCGCACAATCTCTAACAGTGCGTTGAGCTTAACTTGGAAAATGGTCGAACTACCATGATGCACCCAATGGAGCATGGGTTCTCTGTGATAAAGATCGGCGTAGGATTGGCAATGATCTTTCTAATTTTATGGTCAGAAATGAACCCCGCTTGATTTATGTCACTCTTCTTGCACATTGAATTAGTACATATTGAATTGGTACCGTACCAATGATTTGAGTTAAGAATTGTCAATGTTCTTTTTAAAAGATAGAAAGAATTCTCAAAAAAGTTTTGAAACTGATGGCACTAGACCCCTTAAAGATTCATAAGCCGATCGAGACTATGCACTTCAAAAAACCTAATGTCAAGCTTGACCCTCACACGGGGTTAATCTCTTGAAACAAGTGTGGATGGTCTAACTTTAACCAAGACGTGTAGTTGAATATCTTGATCTCATGATAAAGCTTTGATGGTTGAAGAGGGCACTAAATTGAAAGACAACAGGAAAAAGATCACGTGTTTAGCAATTTGCGTCAATCTATCGAGATATGACTGAATGACATGAATAACGTTGATTTCAATGATAATATTACTTTTTAAGTCTTGATGATGGTTCTCCAGTTGCGTGACAATGCTATGTCTCCTACGCAATTTTTATACACGTTGTGAGACTATTATGTAAGGAATCCATGTTCATATTTCACACAAAAAAAGGCATCTGCACCGTCCCTTTTGAACTTTGACTGTTGGGCGATGCCTTCTCTTTTGCTTTGCTATCCTTTTTCTTTTCACGACCCTTTTCTAATCAAAGGGTCGTGGCGTTTACACACAAAGTCAAAGAAAAAGACAAGGGACGGCCCAGCTCTTTAGAAGAATATTAAAAAGAATAGCATGATAATCCCGCCCTAAGCTTCATAGCCTAAGCTTTATTGGCAGCGAGATGGCCCTCCCCGACCCGTACAACCATAAAGTGATCACTCATGGATCGTTGACGAGATGTTGCGACGGGGTTCAATTTTCGAGAATGTCTCTTTCTAGGCCACGATGCATAATTGGATGACTAAGCATGATTAGCTTTAAGCACAAGGTCAATACTATGCATTAAGGGTTTTTCCACTTTCAAGTACACAAAGGAAATGGAAGGGAGAAAAACCCCCCGTTTGGCCCTCGAAATGGGTGGAAAATGCCAACAGGCGCCGGCGAGCTCATGAGCTAATCAATAAATGTTTCAATCATTCATGCATCTACTAACACGGAAAATAAAACAAAACTCTGTCAATTCCCAAATATCACTTCATTTCAGGAGATCAACAGGGAGAGAGGGGAAAAAAGAAAAGAAAAGGGGAGAAACCTTGATGTTTTATGGAGTTAAATCTTGATTTAATCAAAAGCTTAGTGTTTCGAGACACTGGCTTCACGTGTGCGTTGACGCTCAAAAGTTGGGTTCTCTACACTATCGTGTGTGGAAAAATAATGTTTACTTTATGTCATTCACACGAAATTTGAGAAGCAAAGGTACTCCGCAGGCTTGGAGTTTATTTACCTGTGAAAGCGTTCCTCATTTTCCAAAAAGAACGAAGGATCTGTCTACATAGCTTTCTAGATCTTTGCGAGGGAGCTGCGCATCCAAATGATAACTTCATGAGCAAACTAAATCGGACATTATGAAATCGAGTCAATTGTTGTTTTTACCCGATATATCACATAAACTTTGAGAATTTCTATGGTCTCTCATGGGACCAATTCATCGTTATAGAAATATTGTACTTAAGCGCATTTTATCCCATATCCTAAACAGATTGGTGTACTTGACAAGTATTTTAAAAGTTTCTGAATGAACATCCAAGATTTCCTTTTTGGCGATTCAATGGTGACCTAATAATACCCAATTTATAGTGAGAAAGGCATGTTGCGAGATGAAGATGCTCCTTTTATTAATTTAAATGACAGTAGATAGACAGAATAATATAGTCATGAGGGGAAAAGGGGGGTCCTTATAAAGAAGGTGCATTCTTTTCATACAAGAGAAAGTGCATTAAAATTTTGGGACGCGTATTGATGAAGAAGATTCACAGGCATGATCTCACGTGTTATTTATTCTGGTAAAAATCACAGATCTTAACATAACGTTCACATTATAGAATCAATAGGATTTTGTTAAAAGCTTGTAAAGCAACAGCATAATAAGGAAAAAAAGTACGTTTTTCAATGCATAGACTGTTTTTGTAAATCGCACAATCAAATTTTGGAAATCGCATTTTTTTTTTACTGATTAGCGCTTTAAATATGATGTATGATCTCGAGAACCCCCTTTTATGTTTTCCCTTTGTACCTGCATTACGAAATCATCTATTTTAAGAGTACTTATTCTCTATAAACAACCAATTTCTGATCTCGCTGTTTCAATGTAGGGCTTACACGAGTTTAAAAAATTTCGAGCGACGCTTCCAGACAATGGGTACACTCGACATAGATGTCGCACTTATTAATTCATAACATGTCAAATTTCCAAAGGCAATCAGGCAATCTCACCCATCAGTAACTAGCTAGTAACTTAGTAAGTAGTACACTTCAAATTTTGTTGTTTTCCTGTTGTTTTCTCTTTGCTGTTTTCTGAAGCAGAAGGATTCAAAATAAAAGGGCGAGTCATATTCATATTCATATGCGCACTGTTCTCGCAAATGGATACATCGTAGTCTACAATAAATCAGACAGTCGGGAGAGAATTCGTGGCGTAAATGCTGATGTTGACTCCACTGCATTGTTAGTGAGAGTAAAGACAAAAAAAGGAGAGAGAGAGAAAGAAAGAAAGAAAGAAAATCTAGAAAGCCTACACAGGACGCAAGTCAGTCAGACACACAAACACCCCCCACCATTAAAACTGTGTCCTCAATTGGCTTCAGAAATTGATGGCAGAATCATTCACCACCTCCCCCCACCATCACCTCCCACCACCACCTCCACCAGCACCACCATTCTCATGCACAAACCCCAATCACGAGAGGGCACCCGTGCCCTCTCGATGACGACACCGTCTCTCATCTCATTCGCTCCAAGGACTTAAAGCCATCATCTCTTCTTCTTCGCCATCCCCATAATCTGCAACATACTTAAATGGAAGAAGCCGAAACCTGCTCGTTCAAGAAACCAAAAGCCCTTTTACTTCTTTTTGGCTGTGTCTTGCACGTTACGTATGTACACACAGGCGGTCTTTGTTATCTTTGGCTTATTTGTAACGGTATGAAAATAATGCAAATTATTAGAGCCCATGTGAGTGCTGGTCTGTTCTCTTCTTCTTCTCTTTCTTGATATCAATTAAGTTATAAGGTTTTGTAAGCCTAGGAAGCCAAGAAGATGAAAAGATGTGCTTTTGAGTGGAGATCATGTTCTGAAATCCACATCTACATCCGCAATTATTTGGTGCACTGTTAACTTCCCATGTGCAGAGGTAACTACAATGTTCTTTTGTAGAAGAAGAAGATGTGGTCGGAACGATTTCGAAATTTCTTTCAAGTTTCCAAGGGAATACTGCAATCTTCCCCTCTTGTACATGACAAGACCATGAGGTCTCGCAAAATCAGAGGTCCCATCTATCACATCTCAGACTCTCTCTCCCTCTCTCTACTTGTTTTGTTTCTACAATATGTGAAGCAACGACCATTACACCAAAGCTATTCAAAGATACATACACTTGGTATTTGGTAATGCCTTCTGTCATTAACCTCGCATGATAAGCTTGGTGGCATTTCAAGATACAAAACTGAAGCCAACGAACGACACTTGCTAATTCCTAAGTGGGTTCTGCGTCTCGAATATGCTTTAATGGCATCGTCACCGATTCTTGCGAAACTCTAAATGAGCACATTTTTGTCCTCAGGAACAGCTGGGTTGCTTCACCGATACAGCTTCCATACGCACTCGGCATCTTCTCCCTTCTCTGCTGAATGATTATATTCCTTCCACTTTTTCCTCCACAAAATATTCGAGAAGTGTGAAGGCCAAGCTTCTTCGCGATGTTCTTACACAACACAATCGAAAGCTTACAAGCAAGTCATTTATACAGATATAATGGAAGCAACCTCAAGAACTCTTTTTTTTTTTTTTTCCTTTTGCATTAGTGCAATTTACAGGTTATCTAGTCCTTATTAAAGTCGCGCATTTAGTATGAGAGAGTCAAACCTGACATAGATTCAGCCGTTAACAATGTAAAGCAAAACAGCAATCTGTAAAAGTAACTCATACACATACACAAACACACACACGTTAAAACGAAAGATGCAGAGCTAGACCAGCCTCTGATGACGTTATGGTTTTTTACTTTCTTTCTTTCGGCACAAAGCTAGCAAGAAAAGCTCATACCAAGTTGAAAGAAAGAGAAGGGACTGGACTGGTTTTGATATAGAAAGGAGAAACTTGATTGCAGATATGCAAGATCAGTATCCCGGGGACAACTCGTTTAAGAAAAAGAAAAAGAAAAACCCTAAAGTAAAAGAAGCCAGCAACGAACTGAAACGGATCAGGGCATAGAGGAGCGAGAAAGAGACAGGCGAGGAAGATTCACGAAGCCCATCATGAAGAAATCCAGTTCCAATGATGAACCCACAAAGAACCTTAGACTGACAAGAGAAACATCATAGATTTTAGGGAGAGAAAGATAGAGAGATTGGAGGAAAAAAATCAAAGCGTAATGATGAAACTTTATCCTTCTATCGTCAGAAGAAAAAATAGTAGACGGGGGAAACATGAACTAGGGTCAAAATCTATAATCATTACACCAATCTGCTCATGCACACACACAAACAGAAGCCTTAATTTCACTACTGACAAAGCAAGGGGAGAAAAAGGAAAACACAGCCAACATCTGAACCAAAAAAGCCATGGTTATGGAACAGGAAGACGAAAAAGTCTCGAGAAGTCTCAAGCTTTTTCTTTTCCTGTGGAGACTCACCTCAAGATCGGTCCACAACAACGGCGGAGGAGATCGGCACAGGGGGAAGCAATAATTTGGGGGGAATGAAGCCTGGTCCGAGGTCGTCAAACTCATGATCCGATCGATCGAATCACGTCATCATCTCAAATGGGTACGCGACGATCCTGACCCACAACAACAAAAACACATAAATAACCGATCTTGGTGATCCGAGATGGCGGCCTCGCACCAGACAACATTCCCCTCAAAACAACAAGGCTTCCTTTCTGAGGATCTCCTCCCAAACCCTGCCTGAAAACACACGAGAAAACCTCAAAGCTAGAAAGAGAGAGAGCGAGAGCGAGACCCAGAAAGAGAAAGAGAGAGAGAGAGAGAGAGAGATGGGCTTGAGAGGAAGTGAGAAGGAAAAGGAAGGGGAAGGGGGGGATAAAAAGGGGAGGAGAGCGAGAAGAGAGGCGAAAGAGGACAAAGAGAGCAATAAAAGATAGCAGACCCCACTGGCCCCCACCAAACTGGCCTCTCTCTCTCTCTCTCTCTCTCTCTCTCTCTCGCAATGGTATATAGGATTCAGCTCCCACCATGTTTCCCTTCCTTCTTTTTTCCTCTCAGAGGGGAAAAGGGAAAAACAGAAGAAATGTTTTCGATCCCCGTTGAAATCAATCCCCATATCCAACAGCAGATCATCATGACCTAATCATATAATCAGCTGTCGTGCAGAGCTTCTCCATTGCTATATCATCAAGATCTCCCTCCTTCTCTTACCATCCCCACCTTCCTTTCTTTTTTTTTTTAATCTTCTTGTCGACCCTTTTTGCGTTCACCCCCACCAAAAGTTCTCGGCTTTTCCTGTGGTTCTATCACGGCTGCTTTAGATGATGTAGCACAATGGACCGTTAGTTTAAGTCGATCTAGTGTTGATGGGTAAGCCAACATGTAATGACAAGCGGAAAATAAAGGCAGTTTGATTTTGATTTAAGAGCCCGGATGCATGAAAGGAAAATCGCAGAGAAAATGGACGCACGGACTTTAGAATCCGACATTATTTCTTACATGGCGAAGTTAAAAGTCAGTGTGTCGGTTAAAAGGCGTTGAAATCAAATGGAACCTTCAATTAACAATGTCTCATTTGCATGGACTAAAATCAGTCAAAAACCGTAACTTAGGTCGAAATCATTTAAGCATCTTAACTAATAACATGTCTAGTGAATTCACTCATCTTTCAATGATTAGGGATCAAGTCTTATTGAGATCACTCCCGTAATGAAATCTGAAATATACTAGACTTACGCACATAATCACGTTCTTAATAATAGTCGGGAAAGTGAACCAATAGAGATACGTTGACGGTGACCCCACCAAAATCTGACTCGATGTATAAAAAGAAAAAAAGAAAAACAATTTTAACAGTCATAAATGCTAGGCGTTCGATTCGTCAAACTAGGTGTCGGCACGGGGCTATTGATTTGAGAGAGACCCGCGAAACAAAATTTCATTGTCCGGTAAAGGAGAAAGAAAATATGGTTTTACAGGATTAATCCCAAAAAGAGAGAAATAAAAAAGAAAAAACAGGATGAAGTGGGATTGATGAGGCGTGTGATTGAGGGGTGACGACCGATGAAAGTGATGAGACACCAAACGAGTAAAAACCAGCAAGAAGTCAAGAATTTGGTTGAGCTAATTCGCCGACCTTCTTATGGAAAATGAAAGAAATTAAAGAAAATTTAATAGCGGGAGCCGATGTGCTTTTCGTCATCGCCATTTCCTGCCCCTGTTTTTCCTTTTCCTTTTCTTCATGATTATTATATTTCTATTAATGGGGGGATATAATTGATCTTTTTTTCTGCAAGGTGACAAGAAATTTAATTTTTTCCTACAAGAGGGATTTAACACGAAAAAGGGAACAATAGTCCCCCTCGTTCAGTGCGATATATGACACCTTTTTCTACGCTCGCGGGGGATTCGACATGACGACAGACAGGACAGACACATAGTGTAAAGGCAAACGAGTCAGCGTACTGATTGGAGCTCATCCCCTGCTCTGCCCTCCACCGTATCCTGGTGCTCCTCCCTCCCCCCTCTTTTTTCTTTTTCTTGACAAAAACAGAGGAAAAGAAAGAGAGAAATGTTTTGATTAACGAGTATTGTGAAAGCGCTCGCGATGCTACTCCGCATGGTGATCGGTGATTTGTGCCTTCTCCCGTGAGATCATAAGTTCGAATTAGGTGGTGACTCACCACTGGTGAGTAGACTCTCCACCGCCCGTGCTGTAAGCATCTCTTCATTTCGTGTCAATTTCTAATTGTGATAACGACAGTGATAGTATTATGTGTTTATAAATGAATTTAAATAGTTTTACATTTTTTTTTAGTGATGTGGGACATTGAGTTATACTTGGATGAGGAATTTGTTCTCATTGCTCCTCCCTATTCTTTTCTTCCATCCCTAATGAAAAGGAAAAAAAAAAAGAAAAAAGAGAATTTTGGAAGCATTTGTTAAGCAAATCGGTTGAAAATGTTAGTAGTTTCAATGGGAGATGGATGCTAGATGGTAAGAATATTGAAAGAGAAATTCTACTAAAATTTTACTAATAGTCAATTGTAAAATTTTGGTTTCATTTATTTTGGTCGTTCCAAAGTAATTTTCTTTAGTAAATATGTTTTCTTTTCATATAGTAATAATATATATATATATATATATATATATATATATTGAAGGAAAATTTAAATGGTATATCATCCTAATAGTATTTTTGAATGACTGGAAAGAAGAAGCGATTTCCTTTTTGTTTTGCATTACCATGAACCTCAATTCAGCTTTTGTTGGGGAAAAAGCACATGTTGAAACTAGAATTGCAATAAGGAGAAAAAGCATACAATTGTGCTTCGACGTAAATCAATCGGACATTTCGATGCAATAAAATGCATCTATCAACATGGTTGAGGCAATGAAACACACACATATAATTCATACGCACAAACTATAATTCTTTTTTTTTTAATACTTGTATTGGTTTTTTTTTAATAGAAATCCAATTAAACATCAATTTTTAATGAGGATCTAAACCTTTTCGGCTTTAAAAGTAAACATGTAAAGATGCACTTGTGTATTCAATCCCATCTTCGACTCTATCCAATTAACCAATTATTCTGTCATATAAGCACGTCATAGTAGGAAAAGTTCATTGATGAAACTAAATCTTATTTTTATAGTGCAATCAAGCCGTCAGAATTCCAATTGTCGTAATCAAATTTTAAATATTTACCGAAGCATGTAATCTAGTTCTAATATTTGCAATTTTTAGTATCTAACAGACATTTTAACATCAAAGTAATTGGATTATCAGAAGCTGCAGCCAGCACCATTAGTGTACTGCTTCTTTAGAAAATCCTTTCAAGTGCAGTTTTTCTTCCATCTATCCTCGAAACTTTACCGGACTCCACAACTTCATTGAATTATTCAACGACATTTACAAAGCAAGGAACACGATAAATCAAATACAAAGACAAAAAAGCTTATCACATCACGAGACTCCAGAATCCGAAAATTGGGTTACAAAACCAGCGGGAAAAGTCAATGAACTTCCAATCAATCAACAGGCTACAAAGCCCGACCCCAAAAAAAAAAAAAAAAAAAAATCAGCAGTCTACAAAGCATTAGGAAAGTGAAATTTCTAGACCCTTTTCATTCAATTTCTTCTTCTTTTTTTTTTTTTAAAAAAGAAAAAGAAGAAAAAACTTTTCTGGTCTTGTCAACGATTTGCAAAGTCATGTGGGCTAAAGCACACAAAGGCATTGACCCTCCATCGTCTTTGCACGACCATTTGCATTGCTTTTGGTTTTTCCTGCAATTATGGCAGGTCCAGGTTATGCTCAATTTTCTATATACAGCTTTAATAGGTCTAAGCTAAAGTAACTTTTGAATCTCTTTGTGCCCCTTTTCCTTTGGGTCTTACAATAGTAGGGCGGGGTTATTTCCACACCCTTTTTTTATTTTTTAACTGAATGCGCACGTTTTTAAAAATAATTGACCAAGGTAATTATCTCTACCGAACAAAAAAAAAAGATATTTATCTCATAGATCAAAGTGCTTTTTCTCTCATTCCTAGTTTGTAAAGAGTCATCCTTTCCTCTGGTTTTCTTTCATCAGATTAAACGAAGCAAATTTCTCTTCTTCCTACAAAGAGAAAGAGACTCAATTGAAATTTGAAGAGCATTATGTTGGGAGATCGATTCCATATTGAGATCTGAAGTATTTATATACTGAAAGAAAATGGACACAAAACAAGAAGCAAGCGATCAAAATTAAATTTTGTGCATGTTCTACCAGACTATGTCGATAAAGTCACTGATATTGGTTTAAAGACCTACAGAAAGGCACAAAACTTTTTTTTTATTAGATTGGCGTGAGTTTTTTTTTTTTTTTTTTTTTTCTACCAAAAGAGTAATTTGAGTTTGAAAGTGAACATGTTGTAATAAGAGAGCCAATCTCGATATTTTTAAATTAAATACCGTATGTGAGATATATTTTTGATAAGTTTTTAAACCTAAATAAACAAAACAAATTTGGATCCGGGGACGAGGGCCATCGCTAGCCCTCTAAGTTCGCCATTGCATACTCTCAATCTCTATTAATTGGGAAAACTTTATTCTAGCCAAAGCAAGTTCAAGATTAGGTAGGTAAAATTAATTTTTTCAAACTATAAAATAAGATTTTACTCGAACTTTCTCCACGTAAAATCTAAAACTAAACAGGAGGATGAAAGAAAAATCGAACTATAAAAAGTTGTGTTTCAGCTAAAATAGGTGTGAAAATAACCTCGTCCTTTGTTGGTAATATTTGCATCATCTCAACCTATTACTAACATGACAGACCGAATTAATGATGCTCCCTAATATTTTACAAAACAGCGCTCAGATGATATTATGTCCGCATGGTTTATAACTCTGGTTTCCCAATTCGAAAATCGGTTTAGGCTTCAGATCTGGAGTGTTAGCTTCTGCAAACCCACATTCGCAAAAAATGACCTGCCTTTCAAATGAGAACTTTAGCCAAAAAAACGTGTGCACCCACGGGTTTCACCCTTTCGCAATCCTCCTTTAAGAAAAATTTGAGTTCCAAAACCGATGAAAAAAGGATTTTATGTAAAGTTCGTGTAGTTTACTATGAATCTGCCGTTCTGAAAGTCACATGGGATCTTGAAGTTGACACGCCAGGCTGTGTAAGCGTTTCAAAAGGTAAAAAAATTATTCCACATTCATGAAGATTTGATTTGGTTTGACTCACTCTAGGCAGGGACTTTCACCTTATCTTTTGTTCCCTTTTCCATTTCCCCAAACAAATTCGAAGGCATCGTCTCCTCTGCGCATTTAACCTAATTCTTGTTTGAAGCACCTTTTATAACATGTTTGTTCTCACCTTCTATGAAATTTTCATATCATAGCGACTTTAGGTATTTACATGCATCTATCTGTCGCGATCCTTTCCCTTTGCGTGTCCGACAATCTGCACGAATCAAATTCATATAAACGTTGGAAAACGTCCTTCTATCAATTACTTTACTGCTCTCTAAGGCCACGGATTGCGTAGATTTTCTTTTGCGTTGTCTAAGACAAAGGCAACATTAAATAGTCTAATATCAAAGACCTGCGATTGTGCTTTTTTGATTCTTGCAAGACTCACCTTGTTCCTGTCTGTTCGGGACAAGAAAATAATTGCTAGCTTTTCTTAATAATTGGGAAAAAAAAATTATTTGACATTAAACAAAGGCGACATCCAATAACCTGATATCAATAACCATCACTGTTGCGTTCTTTATATTCTTGCAAGACTCGCCTTGTTCCTGTCTGTCCGAGACAAGAACATACTTGCAGCCTTTTCTTGTTTATTGGGAAAATAATGACACAACGTTAACCAAAGGAAACATTAAATAATCTGATACCGAATACCCATAGCTATGTTTTTTTTTTTTTTTATTCATTTTTGCAAGACTCGCGTTGTTCCATTCTGTTCAGACAAGAAAATAATGGCAAGCTTTTCTTGCTTAATGGGAAAATAATTCTACAGCATTAGCTCTCTCTCTCCCCGATGACCTAAAAATAATGCGAGAGTGGTTGAAAAGAAGAAAGGCGGAGACCCTTTTGAGCTCGCTTTAACTCCCCCCGAGTCATCTTTGAATATTATAAAGGAGAGGATTCTCCTAGGAGCCAAAAAACAACGCAGAAACAGAGCAAAAAAACCTTGCGTGGGTGATTTTTTTTCATTTTTCTATTTGTTAATATAGAAACTTCAATCACAAGCGCATAATGATATCACGACACCCACATAGTATTTACGTTGCCCTATTTAATGATTTCTGGGGACAGCATCTCTGCAGCAGATGTTGGAATGTGTTCCCCGTTATTTTGACTTAATCAGATCGAGATAACGAAACAGTCGTTCAAATGGAGAAAAGCTCTAATAAGTTTTTCATTTCGAGGTTAATTTTCTCGGTTCATTGTGATTTTGTTCTTATCTAGTGCTCGGTTTTCGAAGACAAGAGTCCTCTGAATATGCAAGATTTCCCTGAAACCCATTTGCTGTTTTGAAATTGTGTCCCTCCTACGATACCTCTCTATCATATGCTACATTTATGTTGCCATCAATTCCCTCAAGTAGGAATGTTTTCTCACTTGGTGAACCTACCCTGATCATGTTTTATTAGAATGAATAGCCAACCATGATGCTGCAATTATGTCGTCTTTCAGTTTTGAATTCATCACATATAGCTTTTTCCTTTCAAAATTCAGGGAACTTCAACCAAATGCCATGGGACATATATAATTGTCAAGATAAGAAATAAGGAAACATCGCATTTATTACCTTCATACTGACTTGCCTCAAGTTTTGTGTAATCAGAATTTTGGAAATTGAACGTGTCTTGCTAATGGTGCTTTGGAGGCACTCATTAAAAATGCTTATTTAAGAAATGTTCGATTTTCAAAACATTATTGGTGCATACCACGAGGATAGTCAACATACTGAAAATTGGAATATATTCTTATTTAGATGCTTAACAAGTGTCTGAAATACATTTAACGAGATCCTAAAAAATATATTAACATCGATATTATGATGATATCTAGATCGAATATTTAAATTGATTCTTTGGATGGATCAAAATATAAGAGAATCATTAGTACAACGATAGTTGATCAAGTTGGATAAAGGCTTGCTCTCGTGTTTTGGAGCCTCCATGGTCTCCAGTTTGAATCTCTCAATCACTTTTCAATCTCAAGAAACCCTAAATCCGCGATGTTGGTTCGACTTGTACACAAGGCATAGAATAACTCTTAACAGTTTGTATCCATTAATGGTTGGCTCAAAATAAGTAGTAGTATTCGTCAGCTGAAACACTTATAATGAGGCCTACGAAGGTCTAGGCATCCATTTCTACCATTTTCACTCACCAAATTATAAGAGAATCATTGGCCCGTTTTGGATGGCTATGATATTGAAGAACACATGTCCGAGCCTTTAGAGAGAAGAGGCGGGGGGGCGATACAAAGCAACCGCAATAAATGTCACACTTATAACACTTTAATGAGTCTTTGCATCATCCAGCATAGAAAACTACATGACTTGCAAGTCCATTAATAAAATGAGTAAATGACTGAGCTTTGGACCAGCGAGAGACCTCACGAGAGACGTCTCAATTCTCCATCCACATATGCTCGTCTCAAAAGTATCATCCACCGTCTCTCATTACTGATCATGCGAGGAAATTTCGTGCCAACTTTCTTGTGGGCCTAATTTCTTAAAAGAAGTCCCAATTTTAGATTCAATTCTAATTATGTCCTTGAATTATTTTGATCTAAAGAAATGTCTTTCACTCTAATCGCACATCTGTCCACATGTCTAAAAATGACCACTAATTTTTCAAAATTATCAATATCATTGCCACTGAGATGTTCATTATCAGAATGTGCATCTTTGTCAACACCTTTACCTTCATATGGAACAACAACAACAATCTCATGAAATTGATAATTTTCAAGAAATTAGTGGTGATTTTTTGATGAAATGTTAACGGGAATAAATTTGTTATTTGAGTGAAAGTTGATGATTTTTTTTAGACAAAAAAAAGTTCCAGGCGTAATTGAGATTGGACCTTAAGTTATATATATTTTAAAGAAATTAGGCCATCTTGGTTTGACATAATTTCTAGTTTCGAATGGAGACAAACTAGACAAACTGCTAGGAATAATTTTCGTTGCTATTGGCAAATGTTTTGGGACTTTGTTTTTTGGATACGATAGTTTTGTTACAAAATCCAACCTAAAAGCATGAGTCATCACATAGAAAGAGATTACATTATCCGTCTCTCATGAACAAGTCGGATTGAAACTTTAGGGAAGAATGCAAGCTGAATTGAAGAACATGGTTTGAAGGATGAGCAATCTCACTACGTCATTATATTATAAAATCCTACTCAAAAGTTCAAAATCATTGCAGAAGGAAGACTGCATAATATGTATATACAAGGTTTTGGAAATCTTGTCCAAGCGATATGGGATAATACTTTAACAATTTTATTTGATATTATTTTTCCCAATATACGAAATTAAAACCCAGGAAAAGGGACCATTATAAATTATCTTTATTGATTACACGAACTGTGTATGTTGAGGCCTCCTACGGTGGGGTCTTTTACTTCAAGTAACTGCTTGCCAATTCATCTTTGTATTGTAGAATCACATTCGTAAACGGTGAAGCGGATCTATTTCTTTGACTCTCAATTTTTGGAATGGAAATAATCTCTTTTTGTGTAGAGGGCCATTCGCTGTAAAACTAGTTATATGTCCATGATTGCAATCCTCGCCCTTATCAAGTTAAGGGCTGCCTAACCCTCGTCGCGGCTCCGACGAAGATCCTAAGTTGCCCAGCCGTCTCTCTCCCCGCTCTCTTTTTTTCATTCTTCTCTAAAACCGTTTTAGTTAAACTAGTAATGGGAATTAGTTTACTTTATTAAAAAGTTCAATTAAAAGAGAGCGGTAAGGGTAGCATGACCCTCGGTCGCATCTGAAGAGGGCGATACACCCTTCTTGACAGTGGGCAAGGGTTGCGCGGCCTTGTCTTTGGGAATTGAAGGCAGTGCTCACTTGCCCTAAAAATGTTCAGGGATGTGCACGACCCCTGCAATTGCTCCGGCGAGAGCTGAGAGACCTTGACGGAGCTTACAGTAGCTGGGCAATGGCTGGTTGATGTTACCCCGCTGCTTCTTCTTTCTCCTCTTTCCTTAATTTCATTTGTGATTTATGTTTTTCGGATGTTATTCTTTCTCAAAGATCCGCTTTGTTCTTCCTTTTGGCTCTCTTTCTATTATCATAAATTTTAGTTAACTATAGGGGAATTCGATTGATTGACTTCTGTTGTATCGAGGGAAAGATTACACTATTAAAAACGAAAAGTTTCCTCGCCTTCCAACCGGAGAAAGTGACATCGAGAACTGCTCAACTGATGAGTATTTTCATCGCAAGAGAGACCTTTTTACCACAAATAGGCGTCATTTACCACGTAACGCAAATGTGCATCGAGTATAAGCAGCTACTAGTAGGAAGTTGACCCACAATTTAGGCATGACCAGTCGAGGGTATGTTCGCTAATAATGTGGAATCGTGGGCATATCTTGTGAAGCCGGTTCCAAAAACTTGGAAGTGGTAAGTACAGGAAATAATCAATTCCCATCTTCTTTTCGAACTGGGAGAGGATATAAGTTGCTTACAGTTAGGATCATGGTTCATATTTTGAAGTGGCTCGAAACCAAATTGACTAACATTGCTACATTGAAAACAATGCATTGTTCCCAAGATCCAATTCACATCTATTTGTGGATCTAAATTGACTCTTTATAGAAAGCCTTTGAAGCAGATGTGGACAAAACGCCCAAAAGAATTCAAGGAACTCTAAGACGTTGCTCACGAAAATGAGGATTTCCTTCGTCTTTGTGGGATTCGACCGTGACCCAAGAGCAAAGTTATTGTTTCAATGAAGAGGCCCATCAGATGGTTTCAGCACAGAAGCCCACAAACAAGGAATGGGGCTAGGAGGTTGCTTGCCTGGGCCTTGTTTGGTGAGGAAATGAATGCACATGGATCACAACCCAAGCCAACCAATTTATCCATAATCACTAAATTCGATATTGGCTTCCTAACGACGTTCTGGTTTCTTCGAGCGCTCGATTAATATCACCCGGTCACGCAAACCCTCTCATCTTGCAATCACCAGATAATTATCGAGGCATCGCCATTGAGTTTTAACCAACTTGGGCTAATCCCTTTGGAGAGCTAATTTTTGACAACACACAACCATGATAAAATCATCGTTGCAAGAGAAATTAAGCACCATGTGTTTTATGCGTTGCTGAGATGTGAACGCATTACTTTTCTCCTTTTCTTTTAGGTATTCTAGCTGGGGCCAAAGGGCAACATCTCTCTCGGCCATACACCTCAGCCAGTCGTTCCTCTTTTGTGCAAGCATCACAGCCAAACACATCATGCGTGTCTGTACCCACTCTTCTTGGGAAGTCCCCATTAGTGGTATATTATTGGGAACCTGTGGAGGTTTCCTTTGTTGTCTTCGTATAGAGACCATGGAATGAATGCGAAGTGTCAAGCATTGCATCCCAAAAAAATCCTTTCCTAATTTGGCCTGTACAGAACTTGTCTATTTCTCTAGACTAAGACTTTTCATAATTGATCAAGCAAGTTATTACGGCGACTTGACTCGTGGCAGAATTTCAAGTGGCATTATTGTAACTTCTAATCAATTTTTAAAGAATCATAGATCAGACATGACACGCAGGAGGGGCGATTCGACAAAAGGGAGCCCTGTATTCAACTGTACCATGGCCGACACAACCAAAGCTGACGGCAATGCGGCGTACTCCTCCAGTGACTGCCGCTCTATCGTCTCCCTAATTCTCCAACGCCACGCCCTCGCGCAGCCAATCGCGTCCTCTATTCTAGTTGGCCCTGTCTCTCCTCCTTCCCTTTCATTTCTTGTGCATATCTCTCTGTCCCCCTCTCTATATCTAAGTGACTCACCATGGTTGCTTGCTTTGCTCCGGGAGGTCCATCTAAGATTGACCTAAATGTGGTTGCTTTGCTCTTCCCATTGGTGTTCCTATCTCGTCTCTATTTCACCGAATTCCATCATCTGTCCACTTAATATGAAACCTCACCACACTAAATCTAAATATCCATCGAATTTGATGAATGTGTTATGAATTTTAGCAATTCTTTTCATACTACACTAAACAGAAAAGTGATTTCTTACTTTTCAGTGCACAAATAATGGTAAATCGCAGTTGAGGAATAATGTTGAGTGCGACATCGTGGGTGTAGGCGATGTTTGAATTGGACTTCATGATAGTATGTTGAGGACATTGATTGGTTTTAGGCATGTTCGAAAGTTAAAGAACCTGATTCCCCGATTACCCTAAATTTAATAAGATGGCGATATATACAAGAAGGTTGAGTTCTAAATGTTGTTAGGAGTATCCTAGTGATAACAAGAGGAATTAAGCATAGTGGCCAGTAAGAGTTTCAAATGGAGATAGTGACAAATTCATTGTGTGATTATATGATTGAAAAACTAAATGAACGAAGGTGTTGTAAGAGGAGTAAACAAGCAACGGCAATTTCAAGTTCTATCAAAAATGATTTTGACTTGCTTAAGACGTCGAACCATGGTGGAAATTTGTTAGAATTGTACCTCCAATTCAAGCTGAGAGGACATAGTAGAAATCTGATATGTTTATTTGGGTAGATCGTCAAGATGGAGTTCAAATCTAAACTCATAAACATATGTAGTTGGATATGTCTTTACTTAAAAGTTCAAGCGAAAATATTATGAGTTAATTTAAATATATTAACTGCTCAGCACCACACCAATTCTTCGATGTGAGACTTTTCTAACATAATTCACATGTGTATCTTAATAGAAAGAAGTACTTGGACTAAGTTTCCAAACAAAATAAGGTATCCACTTTCCTTATTTGAGTTGGAGTCGGCCAAAGCGAGGAAATGTGATGTGTTTTGTTTCTTGATATATAAACCAATACTTCAAGAACTGTTTACGTGGGACGTCCGAGTGCATTGGGCGCCCCTTATGTGCAGAAGGGCTCGTGGTTTTGTTGGTGTTACGGTCAAATATGTCACGAGTTTCAAGGATGAAATCTTGGTGGGGAAATTGAGTGTGTTTAGAAGCCAAGAGAACAGATCTTGTTTTCACAACAAATTCTGTCAATACATAAGAAAAGCTTGATTGGAGATGACTCTGTCCAGACTTTATCCAACTCGCAAACGAACCTTTAAACATCAACGTTAGTACATAGTACAAACAAGTACCGAACCACAAATGAGAGTTAAGGAAAGTCGATCGATCTTTACGCGCATGAGAGCAAAAGAGATATTAATCCCCCACCATCTCCAGATGGCCACAGAGCAAAATGCCATCTGCAAGTGGGATTCAAGCACTCAGGAACGAGAATAAAGAAGGGGAAAGGAAACTCAACAAGATCACACTAACAAAATAGGGACCACAAAACCAAAAACTCAACGATGAGGACAAAACCTCAAGACAGGTCTCTCTTGCAACACCGTGCGATTAGATTTGCGCGAAAATCAGTGCAAATTGGAGAGATTAGGGTCGAGGAGACGCTCCCCCATCAATTGTTTAACTTCGCATTGAGGGTTCGTATCCATGTAGTGCACATGCGTGAGTGCGACATGGCTTGCTTTGCTCAAGGGTCCCCACCGTCTTTCGTTTTGTCCATCTTGCTCCGCTTTACATCCTCGAATGAGAGGGTCGAAGGTGTCGATATCGACACCTACTGACCAAGGAAAAGAAAAACTAGCCATCATTTTCGCTTCTTTTAAACTTCTTTTTATTAATGAATGGACGAGTGTGGAGTAAAAATTATTCCAAATCCATGACGTTTGTCCGCCTCTACGGAATCAACTTCCACATCTTTTATCATTCAATTCGAGACTAAAGTTTTTGTTTGGTTGCTCGCATATAAATTCGAATGTGATATATGTCATCGTAAATACCTGTTACGTCCTCTTAACTAGGATTTATTCAGCGATCCCTTGCTATTTATGAAATTTTGGCAAACATCCATGGTGTCATTGCGCAAGTTCAACACAAGCTTTCGAGGCATGAACGACGTTTGCAAGACGAAACATATCCTCTCTCCCTCTTTCACATCAACCATGGAATTAACCATAGTTTTTAATCGGGTGATATCTAGGTTATCGGCGCAATGGGAGAGTTGCTAACTCATGTCGACAGTTTTGAGATTTGATCTACACTGAGGCGTGAGGAGCTATCTTTAGTTGAGTGATCTCCAATAGGTGGGTAAGCTCATAAGTGATCTATCTCAATTGCTTGTTGCATTATCCTCTGGTCAATATTAATGTGATTGTGGAAAAACTATCCAAAACGTCATAAACCTATTATAAGGCGGTCAATTTAATCCTAAACATTTTAACGAGTTATCCATATAATCTTTTCAGCCAACTTTGATTGGAAATTATTGATGTGGATGTCGGTCATTTTACATGGTATGGTTAGCATTGGCATTGATTTTTTTGCAATTTAAAATTTGTTTTTTTGAAGTTCTTTTTTTTTTTTTTGCTTTTTTTTTTTTTTACTACTTATTTCCCTCCACCAATTGCCAAGCCTCGGTGATGGCCGGCCATGAGCAAGACCTATGATGATCTTGCTAGCCATAAGTGAGGGTTGCCCTCATTAGATCGGGCAAGACATGATCCCCATGGCCTAAGCGAGGCTTGACCCTTGCCAGATTTGCCAAGGGCTTGCAAGCCCTTCCTAGCTACAATGAAAAAATAATAGAAAATAAAAGAAAATTTATATAAAAATTCAAAAACATTTTAATAAATTTCAAAAATTGTCCATGTTAATCATAGTATGTAAGATGATCACTGTTCACGTTAGAGATTTCTGGCCAAAATTGGTCAAAATGACTATATATTGACATATTGTCGAAAAGTTTATAACTGAATTAATCAAATTGACCAAATTGATATGTTTATGATTGAGTTAGCATCTACATAATATGGATTAATTTTTTTTTTTTGATAAGTGTTGCAACTTTTGTTTCACAAAAATATATGTTCTAAAGTTGTAGTTTGTCAAAATTGAGTAAGAAAACTTCCCAAAACTCACTATAAATTGCTATGATCTCTATTAAAAGATAAACTCAAGGTTGAGAACTCTCTTAATGAAAAAAGAAATGAAAGGCTAGGACTTAAGAAACCTCTCTTGACTGACCAAAAAAAAAAAGAAACCACTCTTGAAGATCTCCGTAGGATGAGAGACATCGAATTTTTGCTATGTCCCATACCTCACCTTCATAATTCCTTAATTCGAGATCTATAATTGCTAATGAAACCACTTCCATCAGGCTTAAATTTTAGATCTACACCACTCAAATGGGCATCGAATATGCATATTTGTTGCGAATCCGCTTCTCGCAGTCCCTTTGGTTTCATCCAATAATTCCTTCCACTAACCTCTTCTTGATGGAGCTCATTGAATTTTTCTCGAGTTGGTCAATAACGGAAATAGACTAAGTTTTAAGATACAATCTTGCCTTTTCCTTTAAGTAATCTTCACAATTATTTCATGGCATCTGCAACCCCAATGGTCGTCCAGCCATTAAATTATCATACATTTGATTTTGGAAGATACAAAATAGTGGTTGATATCGCGCAACAGTGAGCAATTCCTTTAGCTTTCAACTTTCCCATTATAAAATCTCAGACCGCTTCCTTTTTCTGGCATTTCTGGCATCAAATCTTCTCACACGCAGAAAAAAGTACCAAAACTTTTATTCGCGGATCTCACCTTAATTTCCCAGATTTACTTCTTAATTGATTTCCAATATTATCAGTCGGGCAAAAGAGAACTTGGGAAAACAGCCCTGTCCTGAGGGTTACGGCTCCAATCCTCCGAGGCACGCTAAATCATGAGGTGGGCAATCATTAAAATTCCCAAAAAATGCAAAGAGAAGATGTTCACATAATGGAGTTGGACCGGGAACATATTCCAACCACTTCATTTCTTTGGTGATTGGTCAAGATGGGATAGGCATTTTATAGAGGGTGACGCACGACCAATCCTTGAGCAAATTGGGACATCACCAAGGAAAGATTCTTGAGAGCATGAGATACGAAAGCTAGAGAAATGATAAACATAACAATATATTAAGAAAGAGATATCATAAGAGCTATACTAGTTAATTACTTTGTGCAAGGCATCATATGTTTAAGCATGAACACTGTGATTCTTATCACGTCATTTTGTTGATATAATCTAGTAAAAAGTTCAAGTATAGCTTGTATTGATCAGAGAAAAATGATTGTTTGGTTTTTGGTAGGGGTCTTCAAGTATAGCTTGTATTGATCAGAGAAAAATGACTGTTTGGTTTTCAATAGGGGTCTAGCCAAAGCTAGTCGTTAGGCACATTCAAAGTAGTGTGGAGCCTAGACTCGTGTTTTGGGACCTTACGCTTAGTTCAAGCGATTAGACCCTCATCACGGCAAGATCTTATATAAGCTTTCAATTTTCTTTAAGGTTTTCCTGTGTCGGATGTTAAATCGGACTGTTCCAATTCTAAGTCATAGCATGGTCTCAAAGTGTTTAGAGACTGACAAAGCATGGTTTCTAAAATAAGCTTTGCAATACTTTTGGAGTCACTAAAGCCCTCTCCTGTCACTTCTTTTGCTTACTTGTTTAAACATACAAAACACATTCCAAACACTTACCGACTCAAATTAATCAATAGTTTCATCATCATAATAACTCGTCGGTAGGGTCAAACGATTCATGGATGACAATGAGAAAGTACATTTCCACATTCAAAAAGAAAATTCCTCTTTCGACAAGGAGCGGAAGAATCGTCCACTTAGTAAAAAAGTCGGTCAAAGCTAACCTCATTTTCACCTAAAAGTTTTCAACCTAGTAATGACGGCCATGCCATGAAGGACAACTCTTTCCAAGATAAGCATTTGAGTGAGCTACGGGCTACTTGGTCCTTTAAATGCCACACTCAGCCGGTGCAATTTGCTGCATTTAATGATTTGTGGTTTGAACGAATAATGGATCGCATTGTTGACCGACAAGTTGAACGAGAACGATAACATCCACTACATTTGTTTATTTATTCATTTCCTAAGTGAAATATAGTCTTGGGAAATTCTACAGTAAAATGCAATTCTTTGGTTCTCAAAAGATGCGACAAATCTATTTTTTGTGATGTCACTTGAGATACCCAATACTCAGAATTCCCAACCGAGTATAACTAAGCCGCCATATCCTAATGATTTTGTTCAAGCCATGGACCATTTGAAAAGCAAAGGGACATGGAACACTTTCTTGGCGCATACTTAATGTACTATTTTAGTATTTTATTTAAGGGTTTGTGGCACATCCACTTCGAACAAATCTAGGATACGTGCTTTGTCATTGGCTAGAGCTTAATGAAGGACCGACGTTCTCTTTAAGTGGTCTCTGCAACAATAATTCGTTCAATGATGCCATGGATTCGATTGCTTTGAAGGTGCTTATCATATATCTTTGAACGAGTTATTTAAAACAGCTCAGAATCAAGTTCTTTTCAGGTTGGCTATTACTTTTCAGGGAGAATAACTAGTGCTCGCGCAATGGTTTCCCACGTACGCAACAGTTTCTTTTAGTGTTTACCTTTAGAAAAAGAATTTGTTTACCATATATAAATAACGTATTTGGATACACCCGAGCTTTGGTTTGAACCTTGAAATATCGAATTAGATCATGTAAATATGCTAGGAGAAAAACTACAGGACAAAGAAAAGGACAATGTGTTGTAGAAGAGTACATCAAAATGCTTACTCCAACGTCACTTGAAAAGTTTTCCCTTATTTTCTTCGCGAATGGATTCACTTTACTAATTTGGTGACAACAAGAAAAAGGTGCCAAGGTCATGCGCATTAACTTGAGCCCAAACCAAGGATAAAGCTGGATTTCGCACCCCCTTTACAGCGAATATAATGTGGTATTCGGGCCAGCTGGTTGCAATAAGTCACGGCGGCTTTATGATCTAGTTAAAGGCATACAATCTCCACCGTTCCGAGAGATGCGCAAGAAACTACTCCATTGTGGTTTCCAGAGGCTATGCCACGGAATTTGAATCCAAATGCACACACTTGTTAGTAGGCAAAAAGCTTGAACAATTACTAATCTTTAAGAGAGAATATAGATTAAAGATTAATTCCTCTTCCATGAAAACAATGCTCGCCTCATGTTTAATCTACTATACTTTGAAAATTGGAGATGCATGCATGAAACATCTAGCCAAATTTTTTAAGTGCTCGACAAGGAAGGGGAAATAATATGTAATTGGAGGGGATCGAGTACATGCATCTAAGGGTTGTTAGTCGTTGATTCGGCAATGGTGAAATGGAAAAGACCACGAAGGCCAAGTATGGAAGCTAGGAAGTATGGGCACTTTTCGGGATCTTCCATGTCGATGACAGACACCCCAACATGTGTTTGACATTTTTCGACATCAACATGTGTCCAATATGTTTCGACATGTGGTCAACATGTGTCAGACATCTGGCACATCACCGAAATAGGATTCCAGAATTTTAATATGTGATTTCGACATGCATAGAGTCAAATTTAAAAAAAAATAATAAATAAGGGATCGAAATACAAAACAATAAAAAATAAAAAAAAAATAGAAAAGAGAAAGGAAACCCTATCTTTTGACGATGAAATGTGGATTTTTCTTTTGACTTATTATTAAATTTACGTAGGTTGCTTGCTTTTTTCCCCAAGTTTCATGGATTATTAAAATGGAATGTAATTGAATTTTATCAAATTAAATTAATGAATGATATTAATAAATACTAAATTAATATTTTTATTGTAAATTCATTCTAAGCTCTTTTATTATTATTATTATTTATTTATTTGTGGATTTGAATCAATTTGATTACAATAATAATAAAAATATAAAAATATACATTTAATATATGATATATCCTAACATGTCGGAGTTTTATATTTTTATAGAAATGAAGTATCAAAGTGTATCGAAGTGTTGTGTCGCATAACGAAACTACTTAAAATGGAAGAACACATGAGCTCATGCTACGCCCATTCTGATCCCTTTACGTGCATGCATTTACTTTCTCCTCAGTCAAAGCCAATCTTGCAAAGTTTAGTCAAGGCGACACGGAGCATCTCATACGTCCCATATGCTCGTAAAAATCATTGGAGGATATCAGCAGGTGACTCTTGAAGTCTTTACTAGATAGATCATATTTATTGCTCAATGAGAGGGGTACAGGAATAAAATTTAGCCGAGGGATTTTTCGTTTTTGTCCGTATTAGCCTAGGGATTGGCCGGACGTTGAATAATGGACTTGTAAGCGTGAATTGAGGAAAACTGTTCAGACCATGTAGGGGCGGTCGTCCCTCGCCGGCCTAGGATTAGAAGAGAAAAAAGAAAAAAAAAGAAAAAAATTTCATAAAAAATTTGAAAAACTATAAAAATACTACTAAAAATTATTCATATTAATGCAGACGGTGTCACATAAAACTTTTGGTATCCATATCGGTGATTTCTAAATTAAATTGGCAAAATGAACTCAATTGGCAAAATATAAAAAGATTTAAAACTGAATTGATAGAATTAAAAAATTATAACTAGACTAACAAAAGTCTAACAAATAGAAGACTTTTTGGAGAATTTTCCCGTGTGAATTAGGCACATAACATGCCTTCAACAATTTCATATCACAATATAGCCATGTAGCTACGGGATTTTAGCTCACATCATATATCCTTCATGAGGTTAGCGTGTGGCATTTCATGACTCCAAAATTTATCTAATTAAAGGGGTATCCTCTCATATCATCCATATATGTCAATGTCCTATAATATGATTAATTATCATATTCAAAATGTCAGGTACATATGCCTCCTGTTTTAGGGAAGCGTGGGACCATTAAAAAATTTCCACTAATCATCAAGAATAATTGGACACGCAATAATTCATCTTTAACTATCACAAATGTGGATTCA
Organism: Eucalyptus erythrocorys; assembly: GCA_014182555.1. NCBI lineage: Eukaryota > Viridiplantae > Streptophyta > Magnoliopsida > Myrtales > Myrtaceae > Eucalyptus > Eucalyptus erythrocorys. Next base: position 34,752,237 of record CM024600.1, on the reverse strand, counting down.
CACAAAAAAAGAAGAAGAAGAAACTCTAATCACTGTCAAAGAAGTTGAGAGACAATTTGGAGTAGGATTTCAACAAACAAAATCGATTGACTTGTAAATTTCGATCTCACGAATAACATATTAAAATTTCTCACATTTATGAAAGAATTGCACTGCCGAATCTGGACCGCCTCTTCTCCTCTTCGAAGCTACGCTCCATGCTTACGCCCCTCTCTGCTCTATCGAGAACGTTCAACCCTCTTTTCCTTTCCCTTTTTGATTTTTTTTTTCTTTTTTAATTTTTCCTTAAGATGATGAGTCGGCCCACAAGAGCCGGACCCAACCCAACAACAAGCATTAAAAGAATGGGAAAAATTAAGAAGTTAAATAGCTCTCGGCATCTTAGGATTCGGTCAAAACATTTTACGCGACACCAGTTGGATATAAGTACCATCTCTTTTCAGCTTTTTTTCGCTTAACAATGCGTGCAATATTTATGGTCTCTTTTTACCTAATTACTTAAACTTTTAGGTTAGATTTTATAATATAGTATCAGAGTCAGGTGCTATCTCTTTCACATGCGTGTCTTTCATAATTAATCTTGAGGCGTGTTGAAATATCCCACTTTGCTTAATGGATGCAATATGTTCGTAATATACATGCGTTCTCCCTTCACATAATATTTTAAAATTTTGAGTTGGATTATCTAACACGATTATCTATCTTTGTGAATTTCAAGGTGAATTTAAGTTCCTTTTGTTTTACGAAAAATGCGATAATTATATATAGTGTTTTCGAAAATGTCATTTTTCAAAAGAATAACTATATTTTCCGATTTTGGACTAAAGCTTGAAAATGAATTGGAACATATTTTACAGCGTTTGGCATGAAAAAACTGATTTCATTTTCTTAAATAAACACATACTATTTAGATGTTAGTAACTTGCACATAAGCAGCTGGGAAATCAAATACGGGTACTGGAGTCTTGAGCATGCCTCCACGGAACTCGACCTAAGCACAAGGGATTGGGACATGGGCACTTGGGTTTTAGGCACGATTTTGATGGACCTTAGCGTGAGTAATGGGGTCCTTGCCTGGCCTCGATGGCTCTGAGCACGACCTTTGTGGACCCTAGCCTAGGTGTTGAGGATCCGAGCTTGAGTACTGATATCCCATGCTTGGCCTTTATCGACCCAAGCATAGGTGCTTGGCATTGGGGCTTTAGGCAGAACTTGAGTTCGAGCACTAGAGAGTTGATCTTAGACATGGACGACCTAGGAACTTGCTTTTGGGGTTTTCATACCAAAGGATGGAGTTTCGAGTTCAAATGTAATATTTAATTATATTTTGGAAAGTGATTTCAATTTTTTAAAGAGAATATTATTTTCTTGAATTTAAGTATAAGTTATCTATTCATTAGAAAAACATTTCCTACTAACTCATTTATAGAAAAATAAAAAATATATTTTTTATTATATATTTTTCATAAAATAAATGAAGCTCTGGCTTTCAATGATTTTGCGTGTGTTAGAGGATTCCTCATGGAATGTCAAGCAAAATAAAATCAAATCGCACGGAAAAAAGAAAAAAGAAAAAAGAAAACCTATTCGGCATGGAATATTCTCTGGACAAGAGATAATCATGGTGAGAACACAACTCTTGTCCGGTCCATTCACGAGGACAGCCGTCCACGTGGCTGTTATTTACATTCCCGAGGAGGACACTCCCCAGGGAGAGCGAGGCCACTTTTTTAGTATTGTCGCTCTCGGGCCCAGCGCATGATTGGTCCACGTGGCGCGGGGAATTCGGGCTTGGGCCCCACACATCGCCTTAGACCTCGCTTTGGTCCCTAGACAGTATAAAGACACGAATCCGTGCAGGATCTTGGAGCGGCTGCCCGTCGACAGCAGCCACGATCGCAGTTCTCACCTTTAGCTTTCCCCTCGCACGTGCGACTTTCCTCAGACAACGACGGTCACCTTCTCCCCTCGAGCTTTCCTACATTGAAATTGAATGCCAGTTATTTTCATTCATCTCTCTAAGACACATCGAAGGTCGGCACTAATTGTTCAAAACCCTGATGAGGTTATCGTCGCGATAAGCCTTAAGAAATCCCAAATTGATCGTGCGAACAAACATTTTGTAATCCCAAGTGGATGATGAACGTCCAATTTGGATCGTCCGTTTATGTACGACGTAGGGGTCTCTTTCTTGCTAATAATTATATAACTTTCATGGGTCAATTATAAAAACTCAAATCAATTACTAATAATTCAAGTAAACATCCAATATGGTTCGTCCCTTTGTATAAAATATAGATGTCTCTTTTTCACTCTAATAATTAAAATTTAATTGAAAGTGATAATTTGTCAAACGTGATATATAGTTGGTTTACTTTTGGATTTTTTTTTTGCTTTGTTGACTCTCGTAATCTTGTTATGATTAAATCGGAAAAACTCAAAATCCTTGAAACAGGAAAATACTAACATAGTGAAAAGGCACTTGTATTATACCATTAAATGACTGGCAAACTTAGAATGTTATTTTTATTTTGAAATCGAGAAGGATAGTCATAAACAAAAATTGCAGCTCGAATTTAAACCCCCAAACAAAGCAATCCCTTTTTTTTTGGTTATATCTTAATAATTAAGAAAACCATATTCGCAATTTTTATAAAAATACGATTAATTATATTTATTCATTGATACATGAATTTCTTTAATCATTTTCCTAATGAGTGACATCACGAAATTATTGCATGCCTTTTAATTTTTACCATCACCATCCCATCCCCATCAACGTGTCCAATGCATTGGTTAATTTATTTTAATTTTCTTCAATGAGACGATTCAATTTATTGATGTTATGCCGGCATGAAACTTAGATGGTTATCTTTTAACTAAGAGCATACCACATCGATGTTATCAAACCACGTTGGGTTTGAAAAATCTCTATCTTTCCCACTGAAAAGGTCAAACAAAAAAGTGACATATTACCTCAAATTTAATATTGATTGTGATAATGACGATCAAGTTGCTTGCTAAATCGTTCCACTAGCCCTAGCGGAGCATTTAAGCTGCATTGCAACACCGTGGATGTGATTGAAAGTCGTTCCAATATCGCCAAAACTAAGGAAAATATAAAATTCAACTTGGGATTCTGAAAATGTTGACCGATTCCGATACCATAAACGGTCAAATTGCAAAATCGTTTTCCTAGTTCTTGTGTCCAAATACAATTGGCGGGAGAGTGTGACCACTGCGGGGGCGAATCTATGCGGATTGCCCTTCAAAAAGGGATTAGAAAGTGATTGTGTTTGGATGCGAAGCTTGGATCGCATTTGTTGACGTGGAAATTCATAGGATTGCGATGGTGTCTTCATTGGCAATTGACCATTAAACTATTCTTTTTCTCGATAAAACAGAGAAAAAGAAAAGAGTCCAAAAATCAGCTAAAAAGCTTAGGGTATAAAAGAAAGTATAAAGATCCTCTCTTTTTATATAGGTAAAATGGTAAAATGGCAATTTTCAATTCAACCCACTTGAAAAAAAAAGTCAAACATATATGCATCTTAACATTAATGGTAAAAAATCACAAGTATTATATTTCGAAAAGAATTCTAATCTGTAAATTTTTTAAATCAACTGAAATCTCTCTTTATATATTTAGAAAGTACGTTTACAATGATTCATAGCTGATTCATGGCTTACGTATCAGTCCTATTGCTTTGAAAGTATAATGACGTAACTCGAGTGCTTTGTCCTTTTGTTTTTTCCTCCGTTCTTGTTCCCATTGCCGGCACCCGCAATGTTACCTCCACCACCAGCCATCGCCAATGTCACCACCTCCCTAGCTAGTGGAAAAGAACTCCAATCTGTAAATTTTTTAAATCGATTGAAATCTCTCTTTATATTTTTAGATAGTACGTTTACGATGATTCATAGCCGATGCATCAATCCTATTGCTTGGGAAGAATAAAGATGTAACTCGAGTGCTTTGTCCCTTTCTTTTTTCCCTTGTTCATGTTCCCATTGCCGGCACCCCCAAGGTCGCCTCCACCACCGGCCACCGCCAATGTCACCACCTCCCTAGCCAGTGTCATCATCGCTTCCGACCTCCCCGTCCCATCTCTCTCTCTCTCTTTGCATGCGCGACAAACTCTTCCAATGAGTCTAGATAGGTGAGCCCTTTTGACCTTTCTATCCAAGGTCAAGAAGGTCCGGCTACCTCCAAGGTCTAAAAGGTTGTCATCCGACGACCACCGCAGATCCAAAAGGGCCTTCTTTCCGGTACGTTATAGATGTGAAGCGGATCACAAGCGGAGGCGGGCCCAAAGGATCGGGACTCGCGAGCATCCTGCGCCGTCGGATCCTACGAAACTCGCGCCAAACTCACGCCAAACCCGGTGTGAGTCCCTCCAGATCGAGGCGACCGTTGCACGGGCCGACGCGTAGGCGCGAAGCACCGGATGGTCCCTCGAGAGCGGGCGCGCGCGTGTGGAAGGAGGAAGTAAGGTAGATTTTGGGATTCCGTTATGATGTCGTTTGATGGTTCCGGCGGCGCACACCGATATCTCGGAACTCCCTCCCATCAAAACCACCCCTCCCTTCCAAAAAGCAAAAGACAAAATTAAAGGAATAAAAAAAAAAAAAAAATAAAAAATCGAATTTTTGGATTTTCCGTTACGTACCAACCACTCCGTAAACCTCACTCGGTCGACTCGCTCACTGACCAGCTCAGCTCAGTGTGGTTCTAAGTTCTTCTTCTTCCTTTTTTTTTTTTTTTTTTTTGGTGGGGAGGGTAAGAAAACATGAAGGTTTTCGCCCTTTCTCTCTCTATAAAAGCCGACCTTCACCTTCCTAGTTTTAACCAAAAAAAGGAAAACCCCAACTCGTTCCTCGACCTCAGCTTCCCCTCTCTCATGGAGACTCACACAGACTTCTTCTGGATTTTCGCTCTCCCCGCCAAGTCCCACGACCTCTCCCTCACCAGCCTCCTCCTCCTCCTCCTCGCCTTCGTCGCCACCTGGCTCCTCTGCGCCCTCTCCCGCTGGTCTCACCCCGGGGTCCCGCCTGGGGCCGACACCGCCGCCACCACCACCCCGTCCCCGTCCCCATCCCCGGCCCCCGCGGCCTCCCCGTGCTCGGCAGCATGCACCTCATGCACGGCCTCGCCCACCGCAGGCTCGCCGCCGCCGCCGCCCGCCACCAGGCCGGGCGGCTGATGGCCTTCAGCCTCGGGGAGACGCGGGCCGTCGTCGCCTCCGACCCCGACGTCGCCCGGGAGATCCTCAACAGCCCCGCCTTCGCGGACCGCCCCATGAAGGCGTCCGCCTACGGGCTCATGTTCGACCGGGCCATGGGGTTCGCCCCCTACGGCCGGTACTGGCGGGTGCTCCGCCGGCTCGCGGCCGGTCACCTCTTCTCCCCGAGGGAGGTGGGCGCAGGGGTGGCGCGGCGGCAAGTGATTGCGGAGCAGATGGTATCGGCCGTCGGCAGCCGCAGCAGAGTAAACTTCCAGGTCCGGGAGATCGTGGGCCGCGCATCGCTGAACAACATGATGGCCTCGGTGTTCGGGCGGGAGTACGAGCTTCTGCACGAGAATGAAGAGACGCGGGAGCTGCGAGCTCTGGTGGAGGAAGGTTACGACCTGCTCGGGGTGCTGAACTGGTCCGACCACCTCCCGTGGCTCGCGGCCCTGGACCTGCAGAAGGTGCGGTCCCGATGCGCCGAGCTGGTGCCCCGGGTGAACAGGTTCGTCGGCCGGATCATCCAGGAGCACAAGGGTCGGACCGGTCTGGGAAGCTTCGATTTCGTCGACGTTCTGCTCTCTCTTCAGGGGGAGGATAAGTTGTCGGACCACGACATGATCGCTGTCCTTTGGGTTAGTATAGCTAACGTTTACATATTTCCCTCGGATTTGCTAGGTTAAAACTTGCAGTGTTTATTTTCATTTGTCCAAACTTAACCTATAAAAAACTCAACATGATTATCATGTCATTAAACAATTTTTGTTGCATATATTTCGACACGTTAATTTTTTACGTTGGATGTTGTAACTTCGCGATAAAGAATAAAAAGTCTCTGCTTATTTATTTGTAATTGATTAGAGGTCCGTTCGTATAAGGATATTTCTTAATGGCTAATGGCATCTCTTACTTTGCAGGAAATGATATTCAGAGGAACGGACACCGTGGCGGTTCTCATCGAGTGGATCCTAGCGAGGATGGTGCTCCATCCTCACATCCAGTCGAGGGTCCACGAGGAGCTCGACCGTGTCGTCGGTAGATCGCGACCGTTGATGGAATCGGACCTCCCGTCGACGCCATACCTCTCCGCCGTCGTGAAGGAGACCCTTCGAATGCACCCGCCGGGCCCGCTCTTGTCGTGGGCCCGGCTGGCGATCGAGGACACGACCGTGGGTGGTTACTCTGTGCCTGCGGGCACGACGGCAATGATCAACATGTGGGCCATCACGCGGGATCCGAAGGTGTGGGAGGACCCGCTCGAGTTCGCACCGGAGAGGTTCGTGGGCCGGGACGACGCCGAGGCAGAGTTCTCCGTCTTCGGGTCGGATGGGCGGCTTGCCCCGTTCGGGTCGGGCAGGAGGGTGTGCCCCGGGAAGGCCTTAGGCTTGACCACGGTGACCTATTGGCTGGGACGTCTGCTCCAGGAGTTCGAGTGGGCCCAGGTGAATCACAGCCCCGTGAATCTATCTGAAGTCCTGAGGCTCTCCTGTGAAATGGTCAACCCGTTGACCGTCAAAGCGAGCCCTAGGCGATCGTAAAAAATAATGTCCACATTATACAGTTGATGATACAACGACTACTTGGCGCGCATGTGTATATACACTTATCATATGTATTTCCAACACTGTAAGTTGGCTAAGGTTGTAATGTGTTATAAGATGGCTGAATTTCTCGCGTATTTAGAACCGACACTCAACAAGCTTGTGATGTGTACGGGAATCAATTACGACTTGTGACTAACTTAATAAGAAGTTGTGAGGGGAAAATAGGCTCTGAGCAAGATGTTATTTAAATCCATGCTATGAATGCGTTTGTGCCATTTAAATGCTTTTAAGTTGTAAATTCGACTTACTTACCGTATGATATCTAGGCTGCCTGGAAAGTATTATGTACATTCTACCTCAATTAATCGCATGGATGTCCTACTTCTTGCTCCGGAGAAAACCTTAAATCTAGCATGACGGTCAATAATTTTATTGTAGAACATGTTATAGCAATGACGACAGCAGCAAGAAAGAAAAGAAAGCGAAAGGAAAAACCAAACGAGAATGGAAAAGGTTGGGTGTTTTTTTGGATGCATTTGGTCTAGTATCTGCGAATCCCCTTGGGGCCCCCTCGGCACATACAAATATTGTTTGGAAAAATTTTGTAGTTGATTTGGGGATATGCAATTCATACTCAAAACTCCATCCAAGATAGGTCCAGAGATATTTTGGAATATTACATTTCCAAGAATGCAAAAAGTCTTTTTTTTTTTTTTTCAACTTTATCCTTATTCAACCTCATAATTCCAAAAATATCTTTGAAAAACCTAATTTTTGCCTTACTCACTAACCAGCAGCCAGAATCTCACCGGTGTGGCCACCATGACTTTAAAGAGCAGCCGAAGGCTCCCCAAGCGAGGCTGGCTAGTGGCCGAGTTTCGCTAGCAAATAATTTGAGATTTTCATAAAAAAAATAGCAAAAATTCTTTACAGAGTGTAGTTTTTATCAAACAGCATTTACATTAAAGTTATTTTTCAATATGATTTTAAGCCAAATACTACTTACATTTCAGAATCCTTTTAACTCAAAATCTTTTGCATTTTCCGAATACATCTCCCACAGTCGAACCAAACACTGCGTTAGTTAAATTCCCTAGGTTCGGCAGGACATGTGAGAAAACGGGAGGTTGTGCACTCTGCAGAGCAGGACAATTTCATTGAATAGGTTCATGACTAGGGCCAAGGAAATTGGACACTTGTGTTGGACCACTCATGATGATCAAGCATTTCGGCAATTATCTGTTCAGGCTATGGGAATGGAATGTCTCTTTTTAATCTAGATCTGAGTAAGACATTCCAATGAACCCCTCGACCATACTCATTTTATTTTTAAAAGTACTACACCATATCGCATCTAACGTTACACGACACAAAGATATTGCTATTTGTATTCTCGTCCGTTTGATTTTTTTTGTAATTATTTGTTCTGATGGCACGTTTTAATAGAATTGAATAGATGGACCCTTTACTTGTCATTAATATATTGTTGATGTTGTCTCACATCGATTTTGAAATAAATTGGTGGTCCGTTTGTAAGTGTAAGAGAAAATCTCACACTTTGAACTAGTTTTTGGGGGTGAGAGAAGTTCAATATCACCCAACATATTTATCATTACCTAAATTTATAATAATCATATCCGTGACATCAAGAATAACTTTATGATTTTGTTTCTAGTGATGAGATATTCGATAATCTTCGAGTACTCGATTATTTTTAATATACATGTCGATTCTCTGTACATGCACACTAGGCAAAAAGTTATGGAGTACATAAAACCATGCCATTGAGATAAACTTCAAAGAATGCATGGGTATGGTGATTCGAATATATGCATCGAGCAAGAAAACGAACATGCCTGTCATCGGTTGGGCAAGCTCTCGACATTAATAATTGCGCATGTCGATTTGTCATTTAGGTGATGGGTCGTGTGGATGGACATTTTAAAAATAGTGAAAGGGCCAGCACTAGACCTAATGAAAAACCTATATGGACCCACAGGTGAATTGCAATAATCGGATGGTACGTCATCTTCTTCCTCTAGTTTCCTTCTTTTTGGCAGAACATTTGTTTCAGTTGGATATGGAAAAAGGCGCTTCTTCCGCGTGGACGATGCTAGAATAGACTTTATTAGTGATCTTAAGGAATGAATTTTGAGAAACTTTACCTGATTTTCCGTAGATTTATTCTCTCTTAAGACATTATTAACCACCCTTTCTATCAAGAACGCTAAACAAGTAAAGACATCTCTTCAAGAAAACCTGAATTTACGGGGTGGATCGTGATGTCATTTGCATTTTGCTCCCATTTTGGTTTCGGAATCAAATTCGATGGTAACTCTCTTTGATAACGAGGATACTTAAAATTAGTTTAAGGAGAAGTATTGGCAGGCTTCAGCTTCACACTGTTGACTGCATCTGCACGCACAAATTTTATTCAAAGTTACCTTAGAATACTTGGATATTGCTCAAGAAAGAAAACGCCGATCCTATGCATCTTTGTCCTTGGAATCTTCACCAACTTGGCATTTCCATCAAATGGGGTTATCACAGAACAAAGCCACTGCAGAAAAGGTTGAACCACCAAGCTGACATACAAAACGTGCTTGAAAAACAATTGGGCCCTCATCACTTTCATCGATCCTTTTGGATCATTATCCTGCTTTTGAGTCCCTATTAGCCCTCTATAATGTAGTTTTTAAGTATGTTGAATCTCTTTTCCACTTAATAAATGGAGTTGTGTTATCTAGCCTGGCATCATAACTTCCATCCATTTACTTGAACCTTGAATGGATCAATGTGATCTCGCCTGTCACATCATATCCGATTGCTTCACTAATCTCGTGTCGTGATTATTCATTCAACTCGTGGAGGGATGTCGGACGTAAAAGTTTATAAATATCATATAAGGATCTTAAACAAGTCGCCTACTCTAGGTTCCGATTTCCTAGGACAATTATAGCTCTGGAAATGGGTGCTCCAACTTTTAGTAGATATTAGGAAAACTTCTCAAGAGCACAAACATGTGTTATAAATGACCTAGCTGCACATCTTTTTACTATAACCGTGGTTTTATTCTAACTGTGTTATGTTGTAGCTGTATTATGTAGTGCTATAACTTATACATGTTTCAAAGCCGCAACACCTGAAAGTTAGGTAATGTAGCCTTTTTGAAAGCAGTTATAAACGGTTACATTTGACATTGCTTAAACTATGAGTAATTTACTAAACATCTTGCAAATATTACAACCACCCTCAGCGATAATAAAATCTCTCTTGTATCCTGTCCGCAAGTTAACAGGATTATTTACATTAACCTTCTTGTCAATCAAAATCAAGGACAACAAAATGACTGCGCCAAAAACACCTATCGAGCCTTTTTCCTTTTCTTTTCCAGGGTCTTGCGTCTCTCGAACGGATAATAACCAATTGATTAATACACACATGACCTATCGAGAAGACAAAGAACTTGAATGACCGTTGGCGAAAACAACGTGTGGGAGAGCAAAGAGATGGAATCACATGGAACGCACGTGAATGAAAACACATTGACAGTACATGCTGTCTCGAAAGGTACCATGCCTGGGGGCATTCAATGGGGGGGGGGGGGATTTGTCCTTAAGCTGGGGCAATTGCTACTTACATTGCACAGAAGGCAAGAAGCGTCATGTCCGAATCGAAGTGTCCCATGAGCCTTGCCCATAGAAAAAGGAAATTTGGTTCGGCTCTTGTCTGTTCCTCTGGAAAGAGAAAGCACCGTCCGCTAGATGCCGAATCCGCCTTGGATCTTGATCTGTCCTTTGGCTTGGCCCTGTTCCATGCATCTATCTCCCAACGTTATGTCATAATGGCACCGGATCTAGTAGATTGTGTACTTCATCAATGATGCTCTGTCGTATATTAGCCCTTGACAAACCCCATTTGTGACTGTCCCTGATTTACGGATAGCGGGCCAGGCAAACGTTTTCGCAAACGAACAAAGTTGGGTGTTTCATCCTTTTTGGTCCTAACAAAATGATACATTTACATATAAAGGAACTTGACTCTGTTCTACCCAATTACACTCACTATTGGGTTTTGTCGCTCAATTTCTTACCGGACCCGTCCCTTTGGAGCTTGGATCGAAACCCTGAAGCTTGAGATTCTGTATATATGAGAGAGAAGATTGCTCCGAGAATGCCCAGATCGGGGATGGTCCGCCAACTTGACTATACTTAGGCCGGAGTGTCGACCGGCATACTGGAAAGCATGAAAACCTTTGGGCATTAGCTGGGCGTCCAGCCACAATGTGTTAGGGTTCTCGGATTAGGGTGGGAACCACGTGGGAAAGTGTTTTGATGTGGTTTTTGTCTTTCGACAAAGTTTTCTCTTCCATTTGTACAGATTACAGATGAAAGCTGTGTAGAGTGTCTCTTACTATTTTTTTAGCAAAAGTTGATGGGAGAAAGGAGAGTGCTTGCGAGTAGTCATATCTTGGAGCTTGGGAAACACATGAGCAATTGATGGTAACTCTATAACTCTCCCATCAGTAATGAATTCTTTGTGGTTGGCTCTCCACGCGGAGTTGGTGCCAATACTCAAACTTACCACGTAAATCTTTGATTTCTTTATTGTTTCAGGCTGATTTCTTTGGCAATTTTTTCTTCTTCTGGTTTTTTTTTTTTTTAATGTTAGATTTGAATTACAAAATTCAATAGCTTCTGGGTTATGCACAACACATTTTTTTTTTTTTTTTTTTGGGTCAGAAATTTAGATTTCATTGCTAACGATTAGATGGATTACATAAGGTACCACGATGAAGACATAGTTTATAGAACAAAGTGGAGGTGGGGGATTCTGTTTCCAAGTCGGTGGTAGGGTATCCGTGCGATGGGCCTTGACGATTCAATCCGCGGCTTGATTAGCATTTCTAGGCTCACATATTAGATCTACCTCTTGAAGAAGGCCCATTAGTCTCCTGCAATCGTTCACTGTTGACTGAGCAGCCCATGGTGCTAGCAAGTGGCCCATTATACTCTCAACAACTAAGGAGTTATCTGAGGAAATCAGCACGTGGGGGAGCTTCTCTGTTGAGTTGAGTTCAGTTTGGGGTTGTGCGTGCACCTGGAGTTCTGTACTTGCTGACTCACTTTCTTTTTCTTTTAGCCACGATAACGCCTCCCGAATACTTAGGGTTTCTGCAATTAGCGCCGTGGGAGCTCTGATTTTCTTCGCAAAGCCATCGACGAGTTTGCCCCGTTCATCTTTGCATACTCCAGCTGCGGATCCCTCCATGGATGTGCTGCACCAAGACGCGTCTACGTTAAGCTTAAGGGAGGTCGATGGTGGAGGGTTCTAGTTTGTTCGTCCCCTTGTTGGTTGCGGTTTGCCTCCTTTTCCTTTGGGGCTCCATCATGCGTAAAGATAGGTCATAGCCGTGGCTTCATCGAAGATGGATCTTGGGTTAGTCCTCTACCCCTAAAACACAAAATTATTTCGAGGTGTCCAGATCTGCCAAAGAACCTCAACGAAGAGGGTGATCGGTTATGGGTCGGGGTTAGAGGTGAAGCGCACACCCATTTGTCGATTCTACTTACCGTTGTAGAGGAGCCTTACATCGCCTTTCTTGGATTCGACCATAATTCTTTTGTCCATTCGCAATGAGTGAAAAGGTGTTCTACCGTTTCCGAAGCTTGGTTGCACAGTGAACAAGTCGGGTTAGGTATGATGTTCCTTCTATATAGGTTTTCCTTCGTTGGAATTGCATTGTTGCATATGCTCCATAGCAGGAAACGTACCTTTGGGAATATTTGTAGCTGCCAGATGTTATTCCATAACTGTTTAGAGAGTCGGTAGGATGTGGATGGTTGTTCCTCTACTTTGGTACCGTCCCAAGTATGTATAACGTTGTAGCCGCTTTTAACTTGATAGATGCCTGCATTATTCGCTATCCACATTAATTTATCAAGTTTGAGGCTAAGACTCAGGGGGATTGTTGCGATTTCCTTGACAATTTTTTCGTTGAAAATGGAGTTGGGTTTTTGCATATTCCATTGGCCTGAGTTGTTATCAATTAAGCCCTTGACCAAGTAGGGGTCATATCGATTTACTGGTTCTCCAATCTTTCCGGAGGTTAGCCACTTATCTTCTCTCACTCGAATTGTTCTCTCATCCGCAACTTCCCATTTAATTTTTGGTTCTATAACATCCGTATCTACTAAAATGCTTTGCCATCCCCAAGAGAGTCTCGGACCCTTCTATGCACTCCATAAATCTCCTTTTGGAAAGTAAATACCTTTCAAAATTTTGCTCCATGATGCATTTGGAGTATTGATTAGGCGCCAAGCTTTTTTCCCCAATATCGCTTTGTTGAATGATGACTCTATAAAAATAGAGTTATTTGATCTATTTTAGGCAACAATTAATACAATATCTATGAGAAAATATTTGAATTTCCTTATGATTATTTTCCTTGTTTATGCAGAATAATGAGATATGGAGAAGATAAGGAAAATAATGGAAAAAATCAGGAATTCGAATTAAAAAGTAATGGAAGATGGATATCAAATTAGGGAGTCCTTGATTTTGTTTCGTAATGTTATCTGCAAGCATTGGGGAATATATATATATATATAAAGATTATCTGATAGAACATTGAGAGCTAGAGAGTGGCTAGGTTTTTGTTAGATCGTTTTTCATTATTCTGAGAGTTTTTCAAGTATTTTGAAGAGAAGACAAAAGTTGTAACATAATTCTTATTCTTTGATTCAAGATGCTTGGTTTGATTTATATTTTTATTTATTCATCTACTATGTTTTAATTTTCTTTTGTTAGGGTTACGATGTAGCCTAACCATGATAATGTGAATTTCATGATTTTTATGTTTTACAATTGATTTCATTCATCTGAGTTATATATTATTGTGCATAATGCTTTTGAGTGATTGGCCACTACTCGAATGATCTGATGTACATGTTTGAGACTGAGAAGTGATAATATGCAATTACTCTTTATAATATATAACCATGAATTAAACGTAGATAGAAATACAATGCGTTATTTGTGTAGCTTTTGATGATAATGTGATCCAAAAGACTCATTGTAAGTTGGGAATATTCATAATTTTTAATGCACTTATGTTTATTTTAATTCACATAGAGATATAGTGGATTAATAAACTGAGTAGGTTTGCTATACCTAGAGATAAGATAGTAAATAGGTTAGGAAATTTCGGGGAGAAGCACACTAATGATGCCATAAGTTATGTACGGCGCTCACTTTGGTGTCAAAAGTTTCCATCGGATTACTTAAGTGCCAAAAAATTTGAAAAACGCTCACTTTGGTGCCAACGCCGATCTGATCAGCTGGAAATCCACGTGACGTTTTTTTATTGGTTTCTTATGCTGATGTGGCTTGCCGGCGTTTGAGGCCACGTTAGATTTTGGTCGGAATCTTTCACCGGTAGCCGGAATATTTTGCCAGTGGCACCAAAGTGATCGTTTTTCCTCCGATTTGGCACTTAAGTAATCCGACGGAAACTTTTGGCACCAAAGTGAGCGTCGTACACAACTTATGGCACCATTAGTGTACTTCTCCGAAAATTCCGCTATCACATGTCTGATATCGTTATTGTATCCACAACAATATGAAATTCATATCTAGTGGTTATGGTGAAATCGGATACTCTAACTATTTATCTAATCGATTTACTGCATTTAGTTTACAAATTTTGTTTTTAATTTATTCTCAATTATATTTTGATATGTTAGATAAATTTAGGATGAATCTATTTTAATATTTAATTAGTTTATTAATCATCGATCTCCGTGGGACGATACACTTTCTCATCATTATATTACTTGTTCGATACGTTTTCTTGCGTTTAGAATTTTACGAACAAGTTTTTGGCGCCGTTGCCAGGGATCGTTTGTTTAATACTAATTAATATTGATACTAAATAATTCTAAGTTTAATCTAACTTTCGTTTTGTTTTATTTTTCAGGGTGTACATCGGTTTATGACACGTAGCCAACAATGAAAACTTGTTGAGCTTGATCCATAAATCAGGCATACATTCAAAAGGTGATTGAAAGAATAGAGAAATCACGCTAAGAAGATGGCAGACAGTGAGAATGAAAATTCAGGTAGACTTTTAAGAGATTATGCTGCGCCAACAGTTTAAGGCACCGCATCAAGTATCAGAAAACCTGCAATTCAAGCAAAAAACTTTGAAATCAAGCCATCACTTATTCAAATGCTTCAACAATCAGTGCAATTTAGTGGGCTACCAAGTGATGATCCAAACATTCACATTGATGCTTTTCTTAAAATCTGTGATACCATTAAATATAATGGAGTTACAGATAATGCTATTAGATTGATATTATTTCCATTCTCTCTTAGAGACAAGCTAAGAGTTGGCTTTCTTCTCTTCTTATAGGATCAATCACTATATGGAATGATATGGCTCAGAAATTTCTTGGTAAGTTCTTTCCAACTGCAAAGTCCGTGAAGACGCGTAACGATATTACTAATTTTATACATATGAATAATGAATCATTATATGAAACATGGGAAAGATTCAAAGAATTTCTTAGGAGATGCTTACATCATGGACGACCCGTATGGATGCAAGTACAAACTTTTTATAATGGCTCTAGTACAAATCTCCGTTCCATGATTGATGTGGCTGCAAAGGGAACTCTTAAAAAAAATACACTAGAAGAAGCCTACAATATATTAAAGGAGATAGCGTCCAATAGTTATCAATGGCCTATTGAGAGACTACCAATGCGAAAAGCTAGCGGAGTTCATGAAGTGGATGCTTTTGCTGTAATTGCCGCACAATTTGAAGCACTCAACAAAAAGCTAAATAATATGAGTGTTTCAGCCATGAAAATTCAGAATTTGACATATGATTTTTGTGGTGGACATGTTAGTATAGAGTGTCAGGTAGGTAATACTTTTAAACAATCTAGTGAAAATTCTAACTTCGTTGGGAATTTTAACAGGTCATAGAATAATCCCTACTTCAACACGTACAATCCAAGATAGCGCAATCATCCAAATTTTTCATGGAATAATCAGAATGTGACGAGACCACCGGGATTCAAACAATCAGAGGAGACAAAGTCAAATTTGGAAGATATAGTCACCAAAATTGCTAACACAACTCATGACTTCATCAAAAGCACGGATGTGAGATTTCAAAACTAAGAGGCTTCAATTAGAAATCTGGAGATGCAACTGGGTTAGTTAGCAAGCATGATGTCAGGGAGACAACAGGGTTCTTTGCCAGGCAACACAGAGAAAATCCAATTGAAAACATAAAAGCTATTACCTTGAGAAGTGGTAAACAAATGGGAGAAGAAGATGTTAAACAGGAGATTTTCAGAAACAAGGAAGATGTGATCAATAAACAATCAAATGAGACAAGCAAGAGTAAACTTATTCCAAATAATCCCAAGCCATATGTGTCGCCAATTCCATTCTCTCAGCGACTCTAGCAGCACAAAATAGATAAGCAATTTTCTAAATTTCTTGATGTATTTAAAAAATTGCACATTAACATTCCTTTTATAGATGCCTTAGCGTAGATGCTTAGTTATGCAAAATTTTTGAAGGAAATTTTGGCAAACAAGGTGAAACTGGAGGATTATGAAACCGTGAAGTTAAATGAGGAGTGTTCAGCCATTTTACAAAACAAATTACCTCCGAAATTAAAAGATCCAGGGAATTTTACTATTCCTTACACTATTTAGGATTCTTACTTTGAAAAATCATTATGTAATTTAGGTGCAAGTATTAATCTGATGTCTTATTCAGTTTTCAAGAAATTAGGATTGGGCGATGTAAAAGCAATTATGATGTCACTTTAACTGGCTAATCGATCAATTAAATATCCGAGAGGTATTGTGGAAGATGTTTTGGTAAAAGTTGACAAATTAATCTTTCCTGCATATTTCATAGTTCTTGACATAGAGGAAGATTTTAAGGTATCACTTATCTTAGGTCGACATTTTTTAACTATAGGAAGAGCTCTTATTGATGTACAACAAGGGAAGTTGATTTTTAGAGTTCAAGATGATCTCGTTTCATTTAATGTTTTTAAAGCAATGAAATATCCATCTAATGATAATTCTTATTTTAGAGTTGAGATAGTTGACAAGTTGGTGAATAAGGTTTTTGAGGAAAATATTTTTAAAAATCCACTTGAAGCATGTCTGATTTAACCAAGGGACAAAGATATTCAGAATGAGGAGATATAGGAGTACGCAAATTTCATGGAGGCAATTCCACCATATTCAAGGCAAAATGTAATTAAATTTGAGGAGTTGGGACAACACACAATAAAGCCTAAACCATCAATTGAAGAGCCTCCAATTCTTGAACTCAAACCCTTACATTCTCATTTGAAATATGCTTATTTAGATGGAGTTTCTTCTTTGCCAGTAATTATATTTTCTTCTTTGATAGATTTGATGAAGGAGAAATTGCTCAAAGTATTAAGAGAGCATAAGTGTGCAATTGGATGGAAAACAGCTAATATCAAGGGAATTAATAATTCAATTTGCATGCACAAAATTTTGATGGAGGAACAATATAAAATCACTATCCAACCTTAGAGGCGTTTGAACCCGAAGATGTAAGAAGTAGTGAAAGCTGAGGTAATTAAGCTACTTGATGTAGGTATCATCTATCCTAACTCTGATAGTTCCTAGGTAAGTCCTGTACAAGTTGTGCCAAAAAAATGCGGTATGGCTGTTCAGAAAAACGACAACGATGAATTGATTCCAACTAGAATAGTTACTGGGTGGCATGTGTGTATGGATTACAGAAAATTGAATGATGCCACGAGAAAAGATCACTTTCCTTTACCATTTATTGATTAGATGTTAGAAAGACTTGCAGGGCATAAGTTTTATTGCTTTCTTGATGGATATTCAAGGTATAATTAGATTTCTATTGCACCAGAAGATCAAGAGAAAACTACTTTCATTTGTCCCTACATTACTTTTGCTTTTAAAAGAATGTCCTTTGATCTTTGTAACGCACCAGCTACTTTTCAGAGATGCATGATGGCTATTTTTTTCTGATATGGTTGAAAAATATATTGAGATTTTCATGGATGATTTTTCCATTTTTGGCTTATCATTTGATTCTTGTTTAAATAATTTGGTTTTGGTCTTAAAAAAATGTGAGGAAACTAACATTGTTTTAAATTGGGATAAGTGTCACTTTATAGTGCAAGAAGGAATAGTGCTCGGGTATAAAATTTCTCAAAACGGAATAGAAGTCGATCGAGCCAAAGTGGAAGTCATTGTAAAATTGCCTCCGCCAACATTTGTGAAACTTGTCAGAGGATTTTTGGGGCATGCGGGATTTTATGGGTGATTTATAAAAGATTTTTCAAAAATTGCTAAACCTCTTTCTAATCTTTTGGAAAAAGATGCTCATTTTAATTTTTTTATTGAATGCATATAGGTTTTTAATACTTTAAATGAGAAATTGGTATCAACACTTATTATGGCAGCACTATATTGGGATTTAGATGCTAGCGATTCTGCAGTTAGAGCTATTTTGGGATAAAGGAAGAATAAAATTTTTTGAACCATATACTATACTAGTCGAACCTTGCTAGGTGTACAATTGAATTATTCAACAATAGAAAATGAACTTTTGGCGGTAGTTTTTGCTTTTGATAAATTTCATTCTTATTTAATTAGCTCAAAAATTATAATTTATTATGACCACTCTACTTTTAAGTATCTGCTTGAAAAGAAAGAATCAAAACCCTAGTTGATTAGGTGGATTCTATTACTGAAAGAATTTGATTTGGAAATCAAAGATAAGAAGGGGACTGAATATCTAATTGCAGACCACTTATCAAGAATTCAAATTCAAATGAAGAGGTAAGACCAATTTTGGAAGAGTTCCTTGATGAGAAAATTTTTTCTATTAAGTCCACAAAAATTCCTTGATATGTAGACTTTGTAAATTATTTGGTAAGTAATGTTATTCCTCATGGATTAACATATCAACAGAAGAAAAAATTCTTTCTTGATGTTAAAAATTATTTTTGGGAAGAACCTTTCTTGTTTAAAGTATGTGCAGACCAAGTCATAAGGAGATGTGTTCCAGACGAACCCTTCTTCAGCTAGAGGTTTTATTTTCCCATAAAAGGCTTTCCAAAACGGGCTTGGTTCTCTCACTTCCGCCTTGAGCCACGACCCATATTTTCCAAGGAGATCTTGAGGTAGGCCAGTTTCTTCATAAGGGATTTCTGGACAATAATTAGCATAATGGCCTATCCGCCCACATGGGTAGCAAAAGTGGGGAAGTCTTTCGTATTTGAAGTCTAACCACCATTTTTTGTCTCCCAAATTGATGATAGTTCTAGTTTTCAGTGGATTCGTCAAATTCAAGCACACTTTCGTCTTTCCCATTTTACTCAAGTTGCTATTTTTTGCCTTAATCTTTACTTCTTCAACCCTGCCTAATTATTCTGCTATTTGCCTTACAGAAGCCTCATCAGTACGAGCTCGAGGGAGCCTCACGATCTAAACCCAGAAAGTATAATGCGTAAATTTGTAACAATGTTCAGGAATATTTGGGTCTCCTTCCTGTAAAACAAGTAAGTTGCTGGCAAACGACCAAGGTGAAAAGTGTCAGAAAAATCTTAGATCTATTGTTTCGATACCAATTTTGTCCTAAATCTTTTTATATAGTACTAACTTAATCCTTTTGCTAAATTTTGATCAAATATTGTTGACGTGAATGCCAACCGGTTTACATGACACCACCGGCACTAATGTTAATAATTTTTAATAATATTTTAATAATTTTCTATTTTTTTATTTTTCTTCTTTTGTTTTTCTCTCTCTCATTTCTTCTTCCTTTTGCCAATGATCGACCACCGGCCATAGGCGAGGATTGGCCTTGCTAGAATTGGGCGAGGCCAGCCCTTGCCTTAGCCAGGGCGGCTCGGCTATGAGCGATTGCTGGTCATTAGCAAAAGGAAGAAGAAATGAGAGGAAAAAAATCCCAAATTTAAAATTAAAAAAATTACTAAAAATTATTCACGTCGGCGCCGATAATGCCATGTAAGCCGGCCAGTGTTCATGTTAGCAAAAACTGACCAAAATTAATCAAAATTATTGAATTGATATCATGTCAAAATGTTTATAACTAAATTGACACCATTAAAAGATTTATGACTAAATTGACACTAATGCAATATGTTTAAAACTTTTCTGACACTTTTGCTCACTTACAAGTATTAATTTTGATCAAATTGGCTGGGTTAGGTGGTTTGGTTCAACCATTTTATAGAAATAATATCCTTGGAATGCATTAAAAGTCAAGGCGTAGGTTCTATGTCATGGTTGTAAACTTGTTTGTTAAAAGCTTGTTATGTATGTGATGGATTTTATGTACGAAGTATAATGTTTCTTGAACCCTTACGTATAGTGCAAGTGACTTGGTGATTTACATGGACTATGGATAGCATTTTGCTAGCATAATAATCTTTGAGTTACTGTGAAAATAATAATTTGTTGTGAGTCACAAATTTTTGAAGGAGTAAGTCCCATAATAATTTATAATTTTTACAATTTATTTTTTGTGATCTAGAATAAATTATTATTCTAACAGTAGATTAAAGACTATCAAGTAATTATTTCTCTTATAGATATTAACTGAGTCAAAAGTGCAAATGCCAAGTACAATTAACAAAATCACTTAACTCTTCTTTTTCCCCCGCTAAAGGATCACTTTCCTCTGTATCTTTTTAATCTTTAGGTAATTTCATCCGATAAATATTGGCCTTATAGTTATATCGCATTGAATTAGATGTAACAAGTTTAATGGATAATTGCTCTAAACCTCCATAAACTTTGACGTTGCTGCATAACAACCCCGAACTTGCATAAACATTATCCTTTCGAACTTTGGCATTATTGTGCAATAGCTTTTGAATTTTGACACCGTTGCATATTAGTCACCGAGCTTCACAATTTACTGATTAGACCATGAAATTCGATTTTTTTTTTTTTGTTATAGTCATTTGGTTGTTTACCTTCATGACCATTTATGTTTGGTCATCCGGATTTCTAATTGGGATAGCACTTGAATAGGATAGTATATCAAATTCAAAGAATTTTGTTATATCATATCGACTGTTTGGTAATTCTAATGATAAAGTCGAATATTTCATGTCATATATATATATATTGTTTGGTGTAAATGCCCGTATCAAATTTTACAAATAGAGATAGTAAAAATCTCTTACGACATTCTTGTCTACTTTATTTTTACTTCCTCTCTTTTCTAATTAATTTCTTTTTTTATTTCTTTCTTCCCCTTCCATCATTCTCTAATAAAATTTTATTAAATAGCAAATTATACTAATATACCTAAAATACAAAAACACCAAAAATATGTAATAAATATATATTTGTATATCGAATTTACATTATAAGATAGAATTAAAGTAGAATATATAAGTAAACCTAAGGTCAAATTAAAAAACTAAATCTTTATTTTTGTTATTTTGAATTTCTTATATTAGACTTCAACTATTATTTATATTGACATATAATTTTAATTTGTTAATTTAAGAAATTTGTTATTTGAGAAGAAAACTTTCATATTATGGATATTAAAAATCCTATTCGTTTTTATCCCATCTCCTCCATGGGATAATTTTATCCAATTTATATTCTATTTATATATAATTTTATCCTTTTTTTGAATAGATACCAAACACCGGATATGATCAATTTTATTCTATCTTGAATTTTATCTTAACAGCCAAACGCAATCTTAAATATGATCAAAAACGGATTAAGTCAGTTGCCCTGACCAAAGTAAGACCTTCAATACATACTTTGTTTCACAATAGCCCTTTGAATTGTGAAATTAATAGATATTCCCCTCAACTTTGGCACTATTGCACAGACAATGAATTTTGCAACATTATAAATTAGCCCATGAACTTTGATTTTTGTCGCGGTTGCAAATTTCTCTGTTGACATATTTGTTACGTGTTACTTGAAATTGGACAAATTCATTTTTCTTGATTAAGATAAACGCTAATAAATTTTGTTTTACTCCACATAGCTTCTTAATTTTTATTTCTTTGACTTCACCAATCATTTAATAGAGATCATTTTCTGGTAATACTTAACAGCTATCCAGACCAAAAAAACAAAATACCAAAACAATAATTAAAGTTCAGAGGGACTATCTAGAACTTATCAAAGTTTCGGGCCACAGCGCAACACTATCAAAGTTCAAAGAGTTTTAATGTATCCCTTTTCAAAGTTCAGAGGCTAATGCCAAAACTGCAGGGTGATTCTGGGCAATTATCCCTTTAATTTTTTCTTTGGTGATCTCTTTGGGCCTTGACAAACTCATTGGGTTTCTCGATTCGGGCTTCTAAACAAGAAAAAGCAGAACAAAATAAGCTTAGAGGTTGAAATTTAATCGGCAGCCCATTATCATTCGCAACGAGTATTTCCAATTTCTCTTCTTTTTAAACCGGAAGCACGACGAGTTTAACAGTTGCAATGTAATTGGTCATCGTACAATTTCGATCTAATTATGCCCCTCCCAATTAAAAAAAAAAAATTAAAGCCATGGCTCTAGAAAGTAAACAGTGCTCGCATGTCGGCTTTGATTCATGAAATACTCATTAACTTCACAGTTTTGTCCTTCAACATTAATATAAGAGCTTTTCGACAAATCACCCATTTTGATAGTATTTTCACCTTAGCACCCATATCACTATAATGTCCACATTAAACTATATTGTTCCACCATCGAGTAGGTTCCAACTTGATATATAAGCCGAAAACACTATCTCCTTGTTCCGGGTGCATCTCAATTCGACTTTGCCCTCTTTCCCATCTTCAAAGTCCAAGGAGGGCCGACTATTATCAAAACCCTCTAGCCTCGTTGCTTCGTCGATCAACTCTACATTCTCATAAAAAGAGATCAAAGAAAGAAAAAAAGTAAGAATTTTCTTAATATGTGGACTAAATTAATTGACATTGTTATTTACCGTTTAATGTTTACCGTTTTACGGGATTTAGTCTAAGATGAGATAGAAGATTTCTTAATTAGTCTAATATGGGGCTGGCTAGTGTGAGCCGAGTTGAGCCTGGCCCGTAATGAGGGGGACTGGCTGGAAACTCTATAAATAGTGCTCAAGTCTCTCCTCTAACCCTATTCTCACATATCCTCACCTAAGGGACGTTGTTCTAACGTCAATCGTGAGGGGCCGCCTCATTGAGCCAGTGATTCGGAGGGCGACAGAGGAGAAGGATTTGCGCAAGGAACATTGCGTTTTCGCTTCCGCTCAAGAATGATGGATCCTAAAACAGATGCGTTAATCTTCTACTCTTTGGATGTGTGTTATTGTTCTAATTATGGAGATCTTGGGGTTGCGCAATTTACATCCTACATGTGGTATCAGAGCCTCCATAACTCTAGAACTTGAACCCTAATTGATTTTGCCCTAATTATACTGATTTTCCCTAATCAGTATGAATTTTGCCATAATTTGTGATTTTCGAGATTTTTTGTTCAATAAAAATTAAATTAAATCACCACCCACCGTTGCAGCGTAGAGGGTAGAGCCTGCGCTCTCCACCGCGAAGAACCAGGTTCGAAGCCCCTACAAAGTAGGGAGGCTGAAGCGCTGTGTGGTGACTTGCCCGGGGTGCGTGGGTGGTGATTTCCTGCATGCCTCTTCAGGGTTTACTCTCCGGCTACCGGCCGTGTGGGGGTTCCCTGGGTTACAAAAAAAAAAAAAAAATTAAATCACAAATTCATACTGGGGAGACGAGACGGTCAAAACCGTGGCCGGCGCATTGCCGGGGGACGCCGCACGCGCCCCCATGGGCGGCCACGCGCCGATGGGGCATCGAACACGCGCCCCACGCGCCCACACGCACGGGGCCTGTGACGCACGCAGCCGCTGACGTCAGCACTCGACCTGCTGACGTCAACGACCCGAGTTCGACCCGATACGTGCGTCGCACGTGCGTTGTCATGCCCCGAACCCCGAGACACGTGAACAACCCGTCATGGTCGTGATATTGCGACATTCCCAAGTAGTGTCGCCGACCCAATTTAATTTAATAAGCACATGCGGAACGTGTTAATAAACCCCTGACGATTTAAAAGCGGGATAGAAGCAGGAACAAAAATCAATTTAATACAAACCAACAAGCTGACATAAGATCAAACGAGGATTACATGCAGCCAAACTGGGTCGAGGTCTATACACTAAGGATCGATTCACCATCTAGAAAGAATAGTCCTAAGGCCACTAAAAATGTTCGATCCTCCATCTTCTTGGCTCTGCACTCCTTGCCCAACTTCACCGGCAGTCCACCCGACTCCGCTGGAATCCTCATCTACGGCCCTGAAATGTGTTTCCCACAACGGGGTGAGACATTGTCTCAAAGAAGTTCACCCCTCCTAAGCCCCTATTAGAAAGAAAATACACCCCAGCATGACCTAACCACACATCAAGAAGACTTACCTCGCAACAGTCCGCGCCTGCAGGTTAATACAATTCATTTCATTCAATCACGTGCAATTATGATGATTAAATAAACCAAGGCACAATCATGTCATCAATCAATCAACCACTTGGACCGTCTCAGCGATCAATCGGCTCAGCCGATTACATGTCATTCTATCAAATCAATCAATGATCTCAACCACGACCCTAAAGGTCGACTCAACAATCGGTGGTATCACGGCCCCACGTGGCACGACCTTTGAAAAGGTGGTTCAACACTAGTGGCATCACGGCCCCACTCGGCACAGCATCTCATAGGCGGTTAACGACTAGTGGCATCACGGCCCCACTCGGCACGGCCTCTCATAGGCGGTTAACGACTAGTGGCATCACGGCCCCACTCGGCACGGCCTTTCCTAGGCGGTTCATCGCGGCCTCAATAGGCATGGCCTTTAATAGGCTGTCAATCACGGCCAAATCCCCATCAATTTCTACAATTGAAAATTCTACACATAACCCCTAATTTACGCAATCACACTCAATTCACCACAAATCAAGCATCAAATTAAAATTCTAATATTACAGCAGCGATCGGCACGAAATTCGAGCAACCTAGGGCTAAAAATAAATTTTTCATTTTTTAATAAATAATAATATTTAATTAATTTCGGAATATTTTAATATTATTTTAATAATCCGAATTTCCAACCAATTAAATAATTCTAAATTAAAATCTAAATAAGTCACATCACCATTAACTTTAATTAACCTCTTTTAAACTTAATTAAATCCAATTAAGCTTAATCCAATTTCCTTAATCCAACTTACATTAACATAATCTAATCTAACCACCTAAACACACTTAATTCAAATTAAACACACTTAAGGCATAATTAACCGGCTAATCAAGGATTAGTGAGGTAACTCACCCGATTAACGCGCCGAACGGACCAAAACGACGAGCGCGACGAGGGGATCGATAAACTCCAAAGGCGGGCTCGCGTCCGGGGCCGGGAAGCCGGCCAAAACGGGCCCGAAAGGGGCTGCCATACCCATTTTCTGGGTTTGTTGTCCACTGCTGGAAAGGGGGGCTAACGGCGGCGGTTTGGGGTGAGGGACGGCAGCGGTGGCGCGGCGTGGCGACGGCGGCGGCTGACGGGGCTGGGCGGCGGCCGAAGGAGGGCGGCTGGACGACGGAGGCGGCTGGAGGGCGGGGCTAGCGCGGGCGAGCTGGCGCGAGGGGGCACAGCGGGCAACGGCGAGGCGAGGCGAGGCGGCACGGCCGGGCGCGGCTGCACGGCGCGACGGCGGTGGCGCGCGACGCGATGGCGGGCGGGCGGCGTGCGGCCTCCCCCGGTCAAGCTCCCCTCCCCTCCTCTCTTTCATCTCCCTCTTCTTCTTTTTCCCAAGGTTGAAGAAGAAGAGTGGGTCCCACCACTTCTCTCTCTCCCCCTTTTCTTTTCCTTTTTCTTTCTTTCTTTCTTTCTTTCTTCCAAAGGGGACCCACTGCATGACATCACCATGATGTCACACTCCACTATCTCCCTCAACTTCTCCAATAGGTTCAATTAATCTTTCCGTCGGGGTCCAAATTTTTGCGCAACTCAATTCCTTCATTCTTCTTTCAATTAAGTCCAATTGAAGTCCATAAAAATTAATCCAATGTCACTACACTTTAATTCACATCTTGGCTTGTCTATAGGACCAATTTAAATCCCAAAAGTACAACCAAAGGCGAACCTTATAATTTCTCTTGATTTAATTCAAATTGACTCCCATAAAATCAATTGATGTCTCACTTATCAAATTGATTATTTTATTTATCCAAAAATTCCTTATATTCCTCAATTTCACAACCCCCGGCTTCAACTAAACGAACACGGCCCTATTTATCCAGTCAAAATTAGGGCCCAAAAATCGGGATGTCACAACTCTTCCCCTCTTATAAAAATTTCATCCTCGAAATTTAAACCTTTACCAACTCTTATACAAAAGGTGAGGGTATTTTTATTTCACTGAGTCTCACTATTCCAAACTAATCCTTCGGTCTCATGGTGTCGTCCGACTATTTTGATTAAGGATACCATCTTGGTATACCAAATCTGCTCTTTCTGAACTGGCCACTGAATGAACTCCACATATATGACACTTTGTCGCCAACATCTGATCTCTTCTTCTCAACTCCCCAATGAACCTCTGAAGCTCAATGACTGAAAATTTCTGACAATTCTGTCCAGTATTCACTCTGACACCGATCTGACCACTGCAATTACTGATTTCTGAGCCGATTTTGGTCTGTGATCTTTCTTTACTTTCTTTTTACCACTGAATTCCGTACCCTTTAGCACTGCTTAAGAAAGAACCCCTCTGAAAACTCTGTCAAACCTGTAACCTCTGATATGGATTCGAAATATAATTCACCCCCGGCATTCCATGCCGATGAATTATCTGATGCCCACATACTTCGATATACCCACTCCGTGACATGACAAAATCTTCAAATCACTGAAATCGAACTTAGATTAGCGGTTAATTTCACTCTAACGCACTTTTGGTGTGACCTAGGCTACTAGGTAGTTCTCAGAACCTTTTAGGACAAATGACCCGTGGTCGATCTCCTTCGAGCCACAATGAACCCACTCGACACAGTGTCGATTCTCGATTGTCGTGAAAATCCCGAGGATTCAAATACGGACACAGGGTACCAAAACGACAAGTAAGATCAAATTAGTGCCGATTGATGAGATTTTTCCAATTCGGTGGGGTCACCCACGATTGGTCATTCGTCTCAGTTGAACTGACCTATCTCTGACCTTAATTCGATTTTATACTGTGCCGCAATGATCTCTAAAGATGAACATGGTCGAGAAGTTGATCCCTGGTCGAATCGTCAAGTCAATTTGCCTTAAAGTCCTCAATGACTCACCTAGCTAGTCTAGTTATCTTGTGAGTGGCCAACTCAGAGAAAAACACTAAAGTCGCGCCGATGAAATGCCCAACTTATCCAGTCAAAGTCAGAATCCATAAACCTAGATGTTGCACACCCAAAACCGGATCCATTCGTATCATCAAAGTGGACCAACTCCATCCATCATTCGGCCACTTTGTCCTCAAATGGTATCGCAATCTCCCGAATCCTTAGTAAGCTCATCACAATGTCCCATTGTGATATATTTTCATTTCCACTGGGACTCTTAAGTGATGGTAGAATCCTCCAAGTCTCGCATTACGAACTTTTACTTACCGACAACTCGGCACTTACAACCTGCTTGGCGATGTCTATCTTTATATCTACCTACCAATTTAGCTGACGGTCATTCTGACTTACTCGTACCATCTGGTCAAATCGCGATACCATAGTGAACTTCTGACAAAATTCTTTCCCTGAGTGCTACACTGCCCAGTGAATTCAATCACTCTCGGAACTTGAACCTTTCATCCTTAGAAATCTCAAAGTCAATCCCTTTCTTACTAGCATCCTCTTATCAGACTTTCTGAACATCTCTGTCTGTCAATTAGGCGCCGAATAAAACTTGAGCATCTGATTCAATTTTTCAATTTTTCAATTTTCAATTTTTTTTTTTAGGGCGGCTATAAAATTCGAAGGGTAGCCCACTTCAATTTTGAAAACCAAATTTTGAACCCTTTTTAAATAAAATCTATACTTTAGCCAGTTTGTGCACAATTGAAGACTTCTAACTTGAAGCATCAGTGACTTCTTTCATCCTCCCGGGTGATACCAGATGTCACTATCCAAGTCTTTTAAAAGATCTGGTTCATGGCGTTACCTTATTCAATTCCTCTTAGGAGAATAATTATTTTGGGGCTTTGACGGTCAATAAAGATTTGGAGTCTTTCTTCACACCACTGATATCTCTAGATCTTCGGAGCGGAAATTGTTGCTATGAATTCCAAGTTGTCTGTTAGGTAATTCTGTTCATAAGGTCTCAACTGATGGGACACACATGCAATAACCCCATCATACTGCATCATTAAGCAATCCAATCCTTTAAATGATGCATCACTGAAAATCTCACACCCTCCAAGACCAGATGGAATGGCCCACACAGTGTAGTAGTCGCCTCTTCTTAGGCTCTTGAAAACTACACCCTCACTCATCTGTCCACACGAACCTTTCTTCCTTCCTCGCAGTCTTATCAACGGCGATGCTAACACCGGAAGAAAACCCGAAATTTCGATCTCGCCACCGTAATCAATCTTGGCCAACTGTTCCCGCTTTAATCTTGACAGGGGTCCACGAAGATTTCTTCGCCCGAAATCTCGTGACTTACCAGCGGTACACAAGTCATCCAAAACTTGCACTAACTAAACTTAATATGAAATTCAAGAGCCCTCAAGGTCTGAAGTATCATCCTTAAATGTCTCTTGTGCCCCTTGGCATTCTCTGAATACACCCGGATAACTTCACTGAACACAATCACAACTGATTTAAGTACCCTGACATATTCTGCTTATAAGATCCAAACAAACAGCTAAGGTATCTGTCAAATCACACAGCATTATTGTGAACTCGTGACTGCTGTATTGAATGCACGATGTCAACTTCGGTATGTCCTTCTTCCTGATCCTCAACTGATGACACTTCGACCTCCAGTCGGTCTTGAGATGTATCAATGTACAACCACAACCACCCAACTTTCTCTATCACGAATGGAACAGGTGCTTCCCAAGGTGATGCACTGGAATATGTGAATCCCCTATTCAAATTCCTGCATCTGCACCTTCAGTCCTTTTTAACTCAGATACACCATCCGGTAAGGAACCTTAGGGACCGACTCTGTCCCGGGTATTAATTCAATCACGACTCTAATTCTCTTCCTGACAACCAACCTGACAACAAACCTATCAATTCTCCACAACATACTTTTAGAAGACTCCTGTACCACAATCGTGTTCTCCATGTTCGATCCCTCAACTGACGCATCCCTTACAGTTGCCACGTAGATTCGATAACTAACAAACTGAACCAGATCATCTTCCATGACTATTTACAAGGATTTAAGTCCCTCTTTGACTTTCAATGATTCCAAACTTCCGTACGTTAACTGAACCAACTGAATTATAATACTCACGATTCAAACTAACAGAGCTTCTTAAGCCATGTGTTCTTGTCAACATTAATTGGCAAAGGAGCTTGCAATGCTTCATAGTTGTTTTTGTCATCCTTTTGATGATAGGACACTTCATCCAACTTCCCATGAGAGAGTTCCATCAATTTCTCCTCTGCCTTCAAAAAGAGGTCTCTCTCTCCTTGCGGAGATTCATTGAGATTCTTACTCAATTTATTCTCAGATGCACTTCCACTTTGTCGTGACAGATAACCTTTCCAACACCTTTTCTATCTTATCCATTATTTTGAGATGCGCGATATCAAATGTACGAGAAAAGACGAAGTCGGCTTTTTGAAGATCTTCACGTGAAGGTTGCGGATTCCTTGTGTCCTTTGAAGTGCAGATGACGTGGCATTTTCCAACAATTGCTTCCAGAGGATTATCATTTGCAAGACCTACACCTTTATCAGATACCAGGAATAATTCATTCTCAATAATGGGGCAACCCTTGAACCTCAACTCAGATACGATAGCTTGATCCTCGATCAGATTTCCATAACAGACCTCAACAGGCATGGTCACAACAACGGTCACAACCCTGACAGCGGTAGAAACAACAAGAACGACGGTCACGGCCCTAGCGGCACTGACGGTGACGGTAGCAACAGCGACTGAAGCGGCGGCCTACTGACCATTCTGTCTCCCAACCTCTCAAGCATCCTCAAAAACTGAGCAAACTTTGAACCTTCGGGGGCTACCACCCCAGCATTGGCTAGAGACAATGCTTCGCCACTCACACTGACCCCAACTTGCTCACTACTAGGAACACCACGGGCACCAACTTTCAACAACGGCCTGCCCCGAAACACAGGGCCCACTACCCTCACTGGGCGGCCCTCGACACACGGTCACTCACGCAGCAGGCTCAACACAGACACCCGCTTCTCAAACAAACACAGAGCGACCACACAAACAAGCTACCAAGCAACTATCAATCACATGCATTAGAATATTAAAGCCTTTCCTACTAACTATCCCATGACTCATCGCCCTTATCACTCCATTCACTGACCATTCTCTGATACCACTTAAACGGGGTTGTCACGCCCCAAACCCCGAGACACGTGAACAACCCGCCATGGTCGTGATATTGCGACATTCCCAGGTAGTGTCGCCGACCCAATTTAATTTAATAAGCGCATGCGGAACGTGTTAATAAACCCCTGACGATTTAAAAGCGGGATAGAAGCAGGAACAAAAATCAATTTAATACAAACCAACAAGCTGACATAAGATCAAACGAGGATTACATGCAGCCAAACTGGGTCGAGGTCTATACACTAGGGATCGATTCACCATCTAGAAAGAATAGTCCTAAGGCCACTAAAAAGGTTCGATCCTCCATCTTCTTGGCTCTGCACTCCTTGTCCAACTTCACCGGCAGTCCACCCGACTCCGCTGGAATCCTCATCTGCGGCCCTGAAATGTGTTTCCCACAACGGGGTGAGACATTGTCTTAGCAAGTTCACCCCTCCTAAGCCCTATTAGAAAGAAAATACACCCCAGCATGACCTAATCACACATCAAGAAGACTTACCTCGCAACAGTCCGCGCTTGCAGGTTAGTACAATTCATATCATTCAATCACGTGCAATTATGACGATTAAATAAACCAAGGCACAATCATGTCATCAATCAATCAACCACTTGGACCGTCTCAGCGATCAATCGGCTCGGCCGATTATATGTCATTCTATCAAATCAATCAATGATCCCAACCACGACCCTAAAGGTCGACTCAACAATCGGTGGTATCACGGCCCCACGTGGCACGACCTTCGAAAAGGTGGTTCAACACTAATGGCATCACGGCCCCACTCGGCACGGCCTCTCATAGGCGGTTAACGACTAGTGGCATCACGGCCCCACTCGGCACAGCCTCTAATAGGCGGTTAACAACTAGTGGCATCACGGCCCCACTCGACACGGCCTTTCCTAGGCGGTTCATCACGGCCTCAATAGGCACGGCCTCTAATAGGCGGTCAATCACGGCCAAATCCCCATCAATTTCTACAATTGGAAATTCTACACATAACCCCTAATTTACGCAATCACACTCAATTCGCCACAAATCAAGTATCAAATTAAAATTCTAACATCACAAAGAATGATCGCACGAAATTCGAGCAACCTAGGGGCTAAAAATAAATTTTTCTTTTTTTTTTTAATAAATAATAATATTTAATTAATTTCGGAATATTTTAATATTATTTTAATAATCCGAATTTCCAATCAATTAAATAATTCTAAATTAAAATCTAAATAAGTCACATCACCATTAACTTTAATTAACCTCTTTTAAACTTAATTAAACCCAATTAAGCTTAATCCAATTTCCTTAATCCAACTTACATTAAAATAATCTAATCTAACCACCTAAACACACTTAATTCAAATTAAACACACTTAGGGCATAATTAACCGGCTAATCAAGGATTAGTGAGGTAACTCACCCGATTAACGCGCCGGACGGACCAAAACAACGAGCGCGACGAGGAGATCGATAAACTCCAAAGGCGGGCTCGCGTCCGGGGCCGGGAAGCCGGCCAAAACGGGCCCGAAAGGGGCTGCCATACCCATTTTCTGGGTTTGTTGTCCACGGCTGGAAAGAGGGGCTAACGACGGCGGTTTAGGGCGAGGGACGGCGGCGGTGGTGCGGCGTGGCGACGGCGGCGGGGGCGGGCGGCGGCCGGGGAGGGCCGGAGGGCGGGGCTAGCGCGGCGAGCCGGGCGCGAGGGGGCACGGCGGGCGACGGCGAGGCGAGGCGGCACGGCCGGCGGCCGCATGGCGCGACGGCGGCGCGCGACGCGGCGGCGGGCGGGCTGCGTGCGGCCTCCCCCCCCGAGCTCCCTCCCCTCCTCTCTTTCTTCTCCCTCTTCTTCTTTTTCCCAAGGTTGAAGAAGAAGAGTGGGTCCCACCACTTCTCTCTCCCCCCTTTTCCTTTTTCTTTTCCCTTTTTCTTTCTTTCTTCCAAAGGGGGCCCACTGCATGACATCACCATGATGTCACACTCCACTATCTCCCTCAACTTCTCCAATAGGTTCAATTAATCTTTCCGTCGGGGTCCAAATTTTTGCGCAACTCAATTCCTTCAATTCTTCTTTCAATTAAGTCCAATTGAAGTTCATAAAAATTAATCCAATGTCACTACACTTTAATTCACATCTTGGCTTGTCTATAGGACCAATTTAAATCCCAAAAGTACAACCAAAGGCGAACCTTATAATTTCTCTTGATTTAATTCAAATTGACTCCCATAAAATCAATTGATGTCTCACTTATCAAATTGATTATTTTATTTATCCAAAAATTCCTTATATTCCTCAATTTCACAACCTCCGGCTTCAACTGAATGAACACGGTCCTATTTATTCAGTCAAAATTAGGGCCCAAAAATCGGGATGTCACATGCGTGCTGACGTCAGCGCCGACCCGCTGACGTCATCGAATCGGATTCGACTCGATTTACAACACGAACCGTCCGTTGACTCGACTCGGTCCGTTGATCGACCCGACTTGACCGAGTATCCGACCCAATCCATTGACCGACCCGACCCGGTGAACCGTTGACCGACCATACTCGGTCAACCGGTCGGATCGGGCAGCTGGACCGGACGGTTGGACCGGGAATCGGTCGGATTGCTGTCGGTCGGACCAGTTTTGACCGGTCTTCAGGCCAGGCGCGTGAGCTCCACGTGCCGGGCACTCAGGCGGCGCGTGTGGACGCGTGGAGGCTCGAATCGGCGCATGGCTGGCGGCGTTGGATTCGTATGGTCTTCCTCTATCTTGTGGCATATTTATTTTATATGTTTGATGATTTTATGGATGTGAAAATACATACAAAGCCCTAAATACGTGTATTTTTGCGTATTTTTCTTGTATTTTCTATGATTTTGGAAATACATGTGTTGGGTTATAGGTATATTATCACATAATCATTATAAATGTGTGATTTGTCAATAAAAATCAAACTTTATTGTGAATTGAAGCTGGCTTAATGAGATACAATCATTATGAGATAGTTATTGAACTATATCTTGAGATAGTGAGAAAAAATTTTGTTACTCATGCATACTCCTTTACATGCTGGTAACCTTTGAATGTTGGACGTCTAAAGAATCTGTGATCAAACTGATTGTACTAATTAACATATCTGTTGAGTGTAGGTAATGCATGTTAGTTAAGTTATCGCATATTATATCTAAACTCATATGGTCACTAGTTAACGTCTATCAAATTGAATATTTTTATGATTAAGGAGTATAGCTATATTTATGCAGAGCAATAGTGTCTACTGTTATAGTTTAGATATTTGGTTCTGTGATTTGACCCAATTTATAGGCCACTAGTTGAAGTAATGATATTTGTTACTTAAAATTGACTAATAAATTAGTTGTTGGCCTTGGAGCCATGTTTTGTCTTGTGAAACTCATGAGCTATAATGGATCAGCTATTAGGCTTCTCGATCTGGTGTACCATGTATTGCTATTGATGTTGATTGGTGATATATTCTCTAGATCAACATTAAAAGAATCATTGGAATCTGTAATTTTGGTGCACAAGAGAAGTTTCATGTGTTGCTGTGATTGGTGATCTCATTGGAATCTATCTTTCAGATTCTCTATATATATTTATATGTATGTATGATTAATTTTATTAATGAATAAGGTAATGTAATTAGCATGATATGTGATTTCAGTGATATATGCCCCTATCACTAAAGTTGAAATCACATGTATATGGTATATGTGAGATGTAAATATATCCCTGGTATGAGAGAATTTCAAGGATTCAATTGAGTAGTGACCGCCAAAGTGGCACGTGGGTTTAAGAAATTTCGGTCTCGTACGCTGATTGGGATGTCTCCTAGTCTAATGCACGGTCATACTCCCAAAAGAGGTGATTGTGTATTAGTTCATGGAGAGATACATGATGGTGTGGTAGAGGAGTGATCAGTCATAGTGGTTCATCTGCCCAAAGGTGATGAATTCACGAAGATTGGAACATATTCTCATAACCGTTATCATGTGGGGAGTGTACAACTGCATGTCATGTATTCTGCCCAAAGGTGATTATATGATTGTGCGTGTAACTCTCTGGATGTGTACTTGTATGTCAAGTTACACGGTGTTCACATGGTGCTAATTATATACATTACTTGTTTTTTAGTCACCTTTCTGTAATTAATAACTCTACTATTATTGAGGTTTTTACTGCTTTAAATTTTAAGTTGTGGATATATGATTTATTGCTTGAGAAAAGAGCAATAGAATGTGCTTACTGTCCATTAAGCATTCCATTCTGGAACACTTGAAAAGTGGTTTGCCTACTAACTGCACTGCTAAGAGATGATGGAAGCCTTAGTGGCTTATAATTATATCTTGTATAATATCGAAATTAGGACACATCTGTAAAGATTGCGTTTAAGTTCTAATGACATATACATCTGGTATATGGTTAAAAGGTTGTCAGGCTTAATAGTGGCCGTGAGTATTTTGGAAGTTTGACAATGCGAAATAGCTTAAAGGGTCATTTGTCGAATACTTGGTAAATTCTGGGGTGGTAACTTAATTACTATACCTGTAAATCCTGACAAAAGATTTGGCCGAAAGGCATAATTGCAGAGGATAGATGCTTTCAAATTATTAAGGATAATAGTACAATGGAAAATCACTGTGTCTTTATCTTTGTCTTTGCCTAAATAGATAATTGTCTAAACAGACAATTGTGGAATCTCCTGTACCATAGACTAAACTTGATGAGGTTCAAAGTACTATTCTTGATATAGTTTATGATGAAATTTTCCTCTCAAGTATAGAATGAAGTAGTTGTAGATTTACTCGGGAGATTTGTTAGGGAAAGACGATAAGTTATTCCATTAGCCTATATAGTCTATTTGTGAGAGAGATCTGTTAGGGAAAGACGATCAGTTATTCCATTAGCCTATATAGTCTATTTGTGAGAGCATGACCACAATATCCACCACATTGTTGATTTAGCAACATAAATAAATGTTGTTTCTTATCCTCAATCGAGTGTGTGATTAGATGCCATAAAAGGCAATATACAATCTATGGAACATGTTTAGAAACTTACTGACTTGTCTAAAGATCACAAGTTCTTTAGTTGCAAATTGGCGTACAAAACTAAAAGAATTTCAAAGAAAGATTGTGAAAAACTAAACTTGTAGTTAAAGTTTTCACTCTGAAAGATGGGTAGATAGTTAATAGTGAAGAAATAATTATTTCTTTAAAAGATTCTTTCAAAGTGAATGTGGCATTTATTTTGGTTTGGAGTTACGCCAAATAGATACAAAATCTATATAGTATAATTGAAGGATTTTGCAACAAATTTAAGTAAACTTGTGTGTAGACTGAAAGTCTTATTAATAGTTTTATGTAAGTTTTTAGACAATATTATTAAAGTTTCATAGTGTTGTTATTTTGTTCAATTAGAAACAAAATAATTCAATAAACTGCAAGGTCAGTGGGAGGAAATTTATTTTTTCTCATACTCTATGTACATGTTTTTTTGTTTACAAGTAAGTGATCTTGAGGCATCTTTTGTCTTTTACACTAAGGTTCGTAAGCATTGTTCTTGTCACATATATTGGATTTTATTAGATTTTCTCAGAGGACATTTGCTGATCGTATTTTGGACATATTCAATATACGTCATAACAAGTCATGAATTACTCCTGTTATTAAGGGTGATGGAGCTAATTTATCACATTGTCCTTATTTAGATATTGAGAAAATCTAATTAAATTGTGTACCTTGTGTTAGTGCACTTAAAAGTATAATATATGCTTTGATTTTGCACTAGATTAAATATCGCCTTTGCGATGGGATTTTTAGGTAGATATAAGTTGAATCTAGGATGCGATTACTGGGTTGTTGTCAAAAAGGTTTTTAGGTACTTAAAAGGATAAAAGATTATATGTTAATTTATAGACAAGTTTAATTCTTGCAGTTAGTAGGGTATTAAGATGTTAACTTTGCTGACTGTTAGGTTAATATAATATCAATAACATGATACATATTTATATTAACAGGAAGTGCAGTACAGTAAATAAAGTTCTATGTCTACTATGTAAGTAGAGTTTGTAACTTTCTTATAGGCTGTTACTTGGGCTATTATGCTTCGGAACCTTATGAAGGAGTTGACCATTTTGACTTTATGGATAGACTCATACAGTTAAGTTGAGACAATAAATTTGTTGTATTTTTATTAATAACAAATGTCTCAAGGGGTCTAAATATATGGCGGTCAAATATTTTTGACCATAAATAAACGGTACAGAAAGGATGACTTATTATATAATATATTTTCACAGATGATGTGGTTGCTGATCCACTAACTAAAGATCTATGCCCATGAGTATTTGAGTGACATGTCATCAATATGGGCCTAGGAGTATCTTCGGATATTGTTGTTTAGTAGGAGTTATTTTGGCTTTATTCTAATAAAGTTCACATCTGTGTTCGTTACTTTTAGTAACGGTTTGATATGTATCAACTTTTGCATTTAATAAAATAATTTTGAATGTGTTATTATCATGTTGAATACATATTGATAAAGTCTCAAGGTATTACCTTGAGTGAAGGCTAGGGGCATCCGGTTATTGGTTTTGTGCATATGTTCTTGTAAAAGGTTAACCATAAGGACAAGACATATGTGGATTCATTAGAACCATAATTTCATTCTCTTGTGGCACAAACTTTTGTGTCGCCTAAGTAAGAGAATGGTGACTTGGGTTCATTAGAACCATAATTTCATTCTCTTGTGGCACAAACTTTTGTGTCGCCTAAGTAAGAGAATGGTGACTAACAAATGGATCTCTCTATGAGAGATGTTAGCCATTTGCCACACTACCATATTGGATCCATATCAATAAAGTTGAAAGCACTTGTGACCATAGAAGGCTCTATGTGTATACATGCAGTTACCGCCATGATTCGGTGGTGGAGGCTTTATGGGATAGGATTGACTATTAAGAATTATCTCTGGACCAATGTGCGCACATACAATACAATTTCAATTAATATAGTCCAAGTGGGAGAATGTAAGAATTTTCCTAATATGTGGACTAAATTAATTGACATTGTTATTTACCGTTTAACGTTTACCGTTTTACGGGATTTGGTCTAAGGTGAGATAGAAGGTTTCTTAATTAGTCTAATATGGGGCTGGCTAGTGTAGGCCGAGTTGAGCCTGACCCATAATGAGGGGGACTGGTTGGAAACTCTATAAATAGTGCTCAAGTCTCTCCTCTAACCCTATTCTCACATATCCTCACCCAAGGGACGTTGTTCTAACGTCAATCGTGAGAGGCCGCCTCATTGAGCCAGTGATTCGGAGAACAACAGATGAGAAGGATTTGCGCAAGGAACATTGTGTTTCCGCTTCCGCTCAAGAACAATGGATCCTAAAACAGGTGTGTTAATCTTCTACTCTTTGAATGTGTGTTCTTGTTCTAGTTATGGAGATTTTGGGGTTGCACAATTTGTGTCATACAAAAAACTGACAAGACTTTTACCCCCTTGGAATCTAATTGTACGCTTTATCCTCTCTTAACTAGCGCTCGTATTAAATGTGTTTCTTTTGTTATTTCAATCATTACTCTTACAAAGATTGTTGTATACAAGATTAGATTTGCCTTTGTAGTGCGTAAAAGACAACTCATATAGAATCGTTTGCCTTTGGATAGGCCACTGGCCCTACTTGAGAACCCATCAATGGATTTCCTAACTCCGTCCAACTCATACTTCCAACCAACATAGCCCATCTCCCTAGCCCATTTTTAGATTGGGGGATCTCTAAACTAATCTCAGTTCCACTGTACGTACGATGATGATGCAGTTTGGGGATCTCTAAACTAATCTCACATCCTGATTAAAAAAATAATAATAATAATCTCAGATCCACTGCACGTACGATGATGATGCAGTTTCTCAAAGATTGAAGTGAACGAACGACGGAATTCTTAGCGAAAAGAAGGCAAAAGGCCCGATGAATTTACAAACCAAAGTAGTAGGACACCCATTTATTAGCATTCCCATTTTCACATCGAACCACCACCAAAGGATCACTTGCCTACTTTCGTTATCTCATTCATCTAATGTTTCCTCTAAAGGAGCCATCAATTCTTCTTCAGCAACCCGAACTCGCCCATCCTCGCGATCGCCTTCTCGAGCTGGCCCCACCTCTGCTCGAGCGTCCCGATGTACCCGACCGACATGCGCACGAGCCCCGGCGAGATCCCGGCCAGCGCCTGCTCCTCCTCGCTCATCTCACTGCTGGTGCTGCTCCCCGAGCACGACATGAGCGTCTCGTAGTACCCCAGGCTCACGGCCATGAACCCGAACTGCGTGACGTTCTGCAGGTGGTGCATCAGCCGGTTGGCCCGCTCCTCCGTCTCCATGTCGACGCACATGATCCCGCCGTACCCGTAGTCCTTGTTGGCCATCGACTTGAGGAGCACGTGGTCCGGGTGGTCCTCGAGGCCCGGGTATACCACCTTGAGGCCCATCTTCTTGAGCCGGGTCGCGAAGGTGAGGGCCCGGTTGCAGTGCTCCTTCATCCGGAGGGCCAGGTGGGGGATCCGCTCGGAGAGCTCGAACGCGACCTTGGCGTTCATGGTCGGGCCGAGAAGCATCAACGCTCCCTGGTGGAGGTCCATCATCGAGTTCACCAGTTTCGCCGGCCCGCAGACCGCGCCTGTATCATTTCCACGGAAAAAAAATATTAAGGGTCACTAATTGCACTTTGGAAATATGAACATTTCAATTTCGCGTACTTTACCAAAAAAAAAAAAAACATTTCAATTTCGCGTACTTTACCATAAAAAACATTTCAATTTCAAGTTCGAACATGTATCCGCAACATTCGGTATGGAGAGAAGAATACGTTTTTCCACTTTGCACGAATCTATGTTCTCTCGTGACTAGGACAGACCAAACTCAGGCCTTTGGCCCGTTCTATTTTGGAGGGATCAAGATTGGCATCGCCAGGTAGAATAGGACAGAAGCGTGTCAGCAATATAATGCGCCAGATCAACCAGTGGGAGCTGGGCCTTGTTTTCGACACATACGCAAATGTCGAAAGGAACAAGACATGCCAGCGAAGAAAGCGAATTACTTCATTAAATTACTAGATGTGGTCAGGACTAAGAGAATGTGAGATTTAGTCGATTATCAGCTGACGTTGTCAAACAGCTCAGATGGGAATTTCGGGTTAATTGCTATGGCAACCTACCAATCTAGACAAGATAAATATGCGCTAATCTTAATGTTTTGATTAGCACTCCACATCATCAGTTTGTCTAGTTCTGATTACTTCTTTTGTTTAGAGGAGGAAATCATCAATCAGAATGGAATATACTAACTGCATAAGTCCAAGGTAGACATCACTTTCAGGATTCAAAGAATCAAAACCCAATAATACTGTCGTCCACTATAGACTTAAAATATATCTTTAGATCCCACACACTTTCCAAAGCAACATCATCGATCGGGCCTCGTCGCAACTTCAGAACAAAAATCCCATGTTATCCAATAAGTCAAGTGCTCATTACTTATGTGGCGGTGCTCGAATTTATAAAAATATCTACGTCGTCTATCTATATTTTTGGAATCATATATCATTATTTAAGAGCCTAGATCTAGTCAAATTATGTCAAAGATCCCTACCATCGCCGTACTGACTCATCTGTATGATCGATTTGAAAAAAAGAAGCATTTTAAAAGGAGAGAGACAACCTTTTGTCCCGTCGGTTGGGGCCATGCAAGAGAGTCTCGTGATCGATCCGATTCAAAGGTTAAGGTTCGCGACAATTTCTTGGTTTTGCCAACAAAGGGACACGTGTCCGAATCGGAATCAATCCCAACAAAAGGAAATGTGTACCGATCAAAGAGAAGAGGGAGAGACGCCCACCTGCGATGATGTCGGCCCCGCCGCTGATGAACTTGGAGATGCTGTGCACCACCACGTCGGCGCCGAGCCGGGCCGGGGACAGGACCATCGGCGCGAACGTGTTGTCGACGACCACCGTCACGCCCTTGTCGTGGGCCAGCCGGCAGAGCTCCGGTATGTCGGCCACGGTCAGCGTCGGGTTCGAGACGGACTCGAAGTAGAGCACCTTGGTCCGGCCCTGGACCACGGCGGCCGCCACCGCGGCGTGGTCCCGGATGTCCACGAACGTCGTCGTGATGTTGCACGCCCTCGGGAGGAAGTGGGTCAGGAGGGCGTGGGTCCCGCCGTACAGCGCCTGGGACGCCACCATGTGTCCGCCGCTGCTGCACAGCTGCATCAGCACCGATGATATCGCGGACATTCCTGCGCAGGTAGAGCAGGCTCGAGGATTTAAGCGCAATGCTTCATGCGTGATCAATTAATGATGGGAAAACGACGGTTTTTTTTTCGGTTACCGCTGGCGGTGCAGTAGGCGGCTTCGGTCCCTTCGAGGGCGGCCATCTGGCGGCCGAGGTTCAGCACGGTGGGGTTGAAGTGGCGGCTGTAGATGAAGAAGTCGCGGTCGGGGCCGAGCTCCCCGGCGAACATCCGCCGCATCGTCTCCGGCTCCATCACCGTGAAGGTGGCCGACGCCTCGATCGACATGTTCACCCCGCCGTGCTCCCCGAATTCGTGCCTCGCGCTCGCCAGCGCCGCCGCCGGGTCCTCCCACACCCCCGCCACGGGGCCGGAGATCATCTGTTTCTTGGCCACCACCATCGCGTCCTCGCCGCCCTCGCCGCCATCGGACCCCGGCCTCTTCTTGCCGGCGTAGACGAACCCATGTGCTCTCGCTTCGGCCATCTGAGTAACCAGCACTTGCACAGAGAGAGAGAGAGAGAGAGAGAGAGATATGGTGGAGGAGGGTTGAGGTGGTTGTGATGGTGTGGTGGTGGTGTTGGAGATGGTGTTGGAGATGGTGCTATAAATAGGGAGAGAACGGTAAATTTGTTGGACGTCGTCTCCTACAGGGATTAGTCGAACAGGGAAATTTTTTGACCTAGTCATTGTCGAACAGGGATAAGAAAAACCGCCAAGAAGAGAAATTGCCTAACCTTCCTAAATAATCTTGATGCATCCAGCGCCCTCCCAGGTCGAGATATCGAGGAGTTCTTCATACATGGAAATTTCAAATTTGGATTCTTTCTGTCACTTGGTTGGAATCTGATCTCATCGAGCACCCTACCATATTTGTCCAAAGCAATTAATTGATTGAGGAGAGAGTTTTAAGTCAATTTGGAGATGTTGATAATTTTTTTTTTATGGAATTAATTGGTTATTGCTTTGATCATACAAAATTAGTATTTCGTCCGTTTGCTTGCGTTGGATTATGGTTTAACATCTTCGTAAAAACATATGGACATCCAATAATTTCTTTTTTGTGACACTTCAGAGGTGGAACTTCTCATTTATTTTCCTTTGTGCTTAGTAAAGACCAACAAATATGCACATGTGGGGCACGTGCGCACGCGAGATACTGATGACATCTGTGAGATTAAGCAAAATAATTTAATTACAGAATATTTGAATTATTAAAAAATAGAAAATCTCATTGATGAAGAATGCACAGTATGTAAACTTTTATAAACATTTATGGAAAGAAAAATATATATTTTGAGAATTTGCAATCTCATAAGGAAGTTTGCTATGCAAGAAAAAAAAATCCGTACCTTATGCATTAATCCATGGACACAATATTTGTAAAATAAATAATTAAGCATATTTGCGAGAAGAGAAAAGAAAATGATTGAGATATTGAAAGTACTCTTTTTGTCTTATATAATAATAGTTGATTTTTTTTTTCATTATTAAGTACTTTGAGATACTCATTAACATGATCATTAAATTCGGAGCATCGCGCTTATGCTTCATAGCAGCACTGTCTATGTCAAAGATATGAGAGGAAACTCTCAAAAAATTGGGAGTATGTGTATTGAATCATCTTTGAATCTTTTGTGCTAAACGGTAGGAAGTATCGAAATATTAGAAAGAAAATAAACTTATAAGTCGTTGAATAAGACAAGATTCTGTGGCTTTATTCATATGAGCTTGATTTCTACCGGAATTACGGTCGAATACGTTTCCTTCCCGAGAGAGATTTTCCAAAGGTACAATGAACTTGGTCATTTCATAGCAACGCACATGACCATAAATGTGAAGGAACTAACCTTATCATGCGTTGAGGTAAGTTAGATCTTTTGCTTCTATCATATCCACAAATGTGGGGGTACAACCTTTGAGCTTGTAGTTGCATATAACAAAATTGGAAAAAAAATCATTGTAACAATGTCATAAATTTATGTACGATACTTTCTTTGATGTCACAATTTTTCAACCGAGTATAAATTTAACAAAAATGTCCACTTGAGTGACTTTGCCAACATATCTCTGACAACGAATCCCATTTAAATTTATTTTACTAAAGACATATCCAACATTTTTTTTTTTTTATAAAGAGAGTTAAGTTTATAGTGGAAAATCGACTAAATGACGAGGCTTGTGGGGTCTAAAATAACGATGCATCGCATAAGAATTGATAAAGGAGAATATCTCTCTCTCCATTCTTTATATTTGGCGCATCCATTGACTTGTAATTTTTTGAAGCCCTAATTGTGATTATCTAATAACAATTTATGTCTAAATATTTTGTGAAAAGATGAATATATTTTTCATTTATTCATTTTTATAAGTGATTAAAGCAATCATTTTTAAAGAATATTTTATAGATCATTTAATTTCTACGAATCAAACACATCCTTTAGCCCAACATAGTTGACTGGCAATCGAAACTATTTGTAGATCAAATACTAAGCCCAACATATTTGACTAGCAACTATCCATTTTTTTCGCAAGCTATGTGCTCTTGTGAGAATGCCGCATCATCTATGTAAATACATCGGAATAATATCTTCTTTAAATATTGCATCTTGGTGTACATCTTAGATTCGTATCTTGCTCGAGTTAGACTATTCTCAAGTCAAGAAAATATTTTGATGCTCTATCTATGAAAGTAGCAAAACATGTATACGCTAATTTATTATTACATCATAAACAACGTTGTGTTAATGCATAAATTTCTCGTGCTCCATTTTATTATACATTTCTATGACAATTCGCACATGGCTAAACATATGGTCATTAATTATATCGGTCAAACATATGTTTGATTGAATGACCTAGGAAATTTGAAAAAATATTGGTGTTTGTTTGGTCTGGATTTGCTCAATATACAAGACTATTTGGAATGTCTATTCGATATACTACAGTATTCCCGTATATAGATTTAAAAGAGTGAGGCATGTGCATTTTTCATTTTGAAGGATGCTTTTATTGACAAGCGCTTCTAGAACACTTGTTTCAACAACTATTTGTGTCATTAACTCTTAGTAAAAAAATTCTTAATCGATTGCTTACCAAATAATCCTAGAGCACTTATAAACAATATCCTCACATTATTGCTGTGCGGAAAATTTCCATTTATGGCCAGCTTTTTGCAAGAAATTGATTGCACTCAATGCC
The DNA here is from genome assembly GCA_014182555.1 of Eucalyptus erythrocorys. Lineage (NCBI taxonomy): Eukaryota > Viridiplantae > Streptophyta > Magnoliopsida > Myrtales > Myrtaceae > Eucalyptus > Eucalyptus erythrocorys. The sequence continues at coordinate 34,708,292 of CM024600.1, read as the reverse complement.
AATTTGGACCTCAGATTAAAGTGGACTTGGTGCTTTTGAGTCATGGTAGTTTGATGCTGCCGAACTTGGAATCATCATCCAATGACGATTTTCTATTTTGGATAGACATCAATGACAAGAATCATTACACATATAAGCAAAATTTTGAAAAATTGCAACCGCCAATACAAGTGATAATAATAATTACGGTCTTTGCATTTCACGTGATATCATCAAATTAATTAAATAAATATTACAGACTTCAAATTTTACGGCACAAAAGTGGCAAAATAGATCCATGATTCATTTTTGGACTCATTCGGTCAGATGGGAGAATGGGTTACCCAAGCTTTTAGATAACAGGGTGAGATGGGTTTAAAGAGACGCAACACAATCAAATATGATGGATTTTGATGTGCATGAATCATTATCAAATTTATTCTCATTAACATAAAGGGGTGACAAAAAATGTGTGTCGCCTTTGCTATCAACACCTCGATCCACTGTCACCGATAACTTCACAATGGTGGACACTGGAGGGAGGCGACCTCGGTGGCAGTCCCTAATGTTGGACACCATTGTCTCTTTCGCCTCGATCACACGACATCTCTCTCTCCTCTTGATTTGTTTTGATCTCTTTTGATCTCACCCTCCTTTTGACTTAACCCTCTGTCCCTCCTTTGAGGACTAGAAGGGCCCAGCGACCACCTCGCAGTGATTAGTGGCGCAGATGGGGACCAATCTCGGGCTGTTCTCTCTCTTCATCAAAAGGCCAAATGACTTGACCAAAGATATTAGTTCGAAGCTCCTTATCTACTAATGAGATGTTGCATAAAGAGTATAATATACGGAAGTTAAACGTTCCAAATCACCTTTCTTTTCCATAATTTCATAAATAAACATAATTATCCCGTTCTCAAGGGAAATAAATTTGCTGGGTCGGGTACCTCGCCCTTGTTAATCTTCTTTAATAATAATTCTTTTTCTGCAATATTCCTGTGGATGATAGTTGAGCTCCCGGTACTGGGGAACTGGGCCGCAAATGGGGAAGGAACAGTGGGACAAGGACAATGAATTTTGTCTCACCTTGTGGTATATGCTCGGTACACGTACTAGAAATTATAGCATGATAATGATGCGGAACTACTTGCAATCTGGGAGATATCGACCGGCGGGAAAGTCGACCCACTCGATATCAATAATTTCTAGGCTAATGGAGAAGCCAATTTCCTTCGAACTGATTGATTCATCGAAAAGTAATTGACTCGTTTCACAGCCGCCGGGGCCATGGAATCGGCACGTAGGAGAGATGTTCATTGTTTTCTGCTTAAGCGAGTGAAATGGGCCCGTGCATGCTGATCGATTGTGGGACAGTTAGAGATAATTAGGAAATTAATTCTCCAACGGGGACGACGGGCAGTGTACGCACGGTCATGATTGAGCCAGGGAGAGTGTGGTCCCTCCCTGGACAAAGCAAGAGCTTCCCCCTCCCCTCCCCTCCCCCACCACCACACGACCCATCTCTATCTCCTTGATCTCTTCCAAACTTTCATGTGATTTCGCAATTTGTCGGATTGCTCCTCCATGTGCTGCCAAACCTGGGCATGATTCGATCCCGGTAATTATTTTCCAGCACGCCCGGATGTGTCCTATCATAAGGCTACTGCCCTGTCACATTTCTCTTTTCCTTTCCTATTATGTGTAGCAAAAGGATAAGCAGAAGCGATGACTCATGACCAATCGGCTGGTTCGACAGGACAATCGGCCTAATGGAATATATATAACACATTAAGTTTTTATAACAGTCTACAGTAGCATCATGAAGTCTAATATAATTTTAAAGCAGAAAGTCATGAATTCGAGTCTTTCCACCCCTTTAGATAATAACTTAATCTTTTAGAACAACCATAAAATATTTAAAAAAAAAAAAAACTAATACATACCAACTGGAATTAAAACGCTGCTTGAACTTGTAATGAGGTAGGGTCACTTTTTTTAACCTCCGTTAGCGAGAACAAGTCCTTGTTGCTTCCCTTCGCCGGCTTTTGCACTTTTCCAGGTTCTCTGGATGACCGCAACAACTTAACGATCACTGGGGACTAGTGGACCATGGAACATGTTCTGCAGGCGCTATATGGGATTAATCCAATAGAAATGACGACACGGAGACGGCTGTTAATTACTGATGGCTCAAGTTTTATTCGAGTCCTTGATCCACGGTTGAGCCGAGACTCTAATGATCTCAGACCGAGCACAAGAAAGACCAGATCTAGGGCATGCGTTGGAGAGAGAGAGAGAGAGAGAGAGAGAGACGCAAATAGAGCTATTGATTATATATGGCTCGAGGTTGATCCGAGTCCTCGATCCATGGTCGAGCCGAGACCCTAACGATCTCAGACCGAGCATAAGAAAACCTAGATCTAGGACATGTGTTAGAGAGAGAAACGTGGCTGCCGGCGGCGGCGGCAGCTGTGGTGGCTTTCATGGGGTGCTCTCCTTGCCGTGGGTATGGGCAGAGGGAGAAAGAGAGAGGGATGTCACGTGGCACAAATCTAATGACTAGATGAACGGGAGACAGTACATGAACGTAGAACATGGCATATCCCTCATCACGGGACGAATAAAATAAACCTTCAAGAAGCCACTGAACATACCGACGAAAACATTCCTCTCAATCGATGCCGAAAACCTGTCCATCTATGTCAATCACTTTAGTTCGCTGCCTCAACATAAAAGCTTGCAAGATGAAGAGACGATGCATCCAAAGTCGATGCGTGCTAAAATCTTTTGAATTATCAACACGGACCACCCCCACAAAAGAGTAATGCCAGAATCTGGGGCAGGTTCGTCGATGGATGACCCCGGTCGAAAGCTTGATACATCTCAGTCATGTCTAGATGGACACCGAAATTAGGCAGGCACATCGCTTAGGATTGTAACATCATGCCCGTGCTTATCGCTTTAAGAATCTCGTATTGTTTTCTTGCACGAACCAACAAATGAGATGGGCAGCTTTTTGGATGACTCATTTACAAATTTTGCTCTCTCTTTTGTTGGCTTGGCACCCTCATCTGCGCCACAAGAATATGAAACCTAAATTAAGAATCATACAACTATCTCGTATTTTCAAGGACATAGGAAAGGACATCGAGATTTGTATTTAAAGTAGCCTTTTAGGTTAGGTGAATCTACATGGGCCCTATAATATGCAGTTATCTGGATATCTTTTTTCTTGTCTATCTTCATCTCATAAAAGATGGTGGATTTTCCCCACGAGGAATCGCTCTCAATCTCCACTGTCGACGTAGTTGGTTTGGACGTAGAAAGTGTCCCACATTGGGAATTAGAGGTTCCCTATTCAAATGTTCAGACCCATGCATATTCAAAGTCAATTATATTAGTCGAAGTTCTCAATAGTTATCTTAGTAACCCAATAAACCAAAATGGGGCGATGTCTAAACTTCAGAGGAGTCTTAGATATTGTATGAGTGGAATATTATTATTATTTTTTTGGTCTAAATAAGTAGAATAATTAAAACGTGGATTAATGAACAGATCGACCAATCAGACGGCTCTATCTACTAATGATTATGAATTAGTGAATTTGGCTAACGACATGATTCTCAAATAAAAACGTGGGCATGACGAGAGCAAGGAGCTGAGGTCGGAGTCTTATCCAAAACCTCAGTGAACTTGTGGAAAACGAGTGCCCCTGTTTTCTCTTTTCTCTTTCTTTTCCGTGTCATCGTCGGGCTTTGATTGGAAGCTGACACGTTCCATGACAACTTCGAGCATCACGCGACTAATCGCCCATTTCAAATTCCACTACCTTTGTTTGCTCTCGTATCTTCATTGGTTTTTGCTAAGCATGCATAAGGAAAATGGCCGAAGCGAGTAGCACCAAAACCTCCCACGTTTCGGGCTTATCGGATGTGAATCTAAGCATGTCCCACGTTATCTTCCCGGAACTTCAATGCTAACTCATTGAAAAATTGACTCATCTGTCACCAGCTTAGACAGGACTTAATTTATATGTGTTTTTTTAAAAGATATGACAACCCAAATTGAGTTTGACGATGAGGTGGCAGACACATACGTAATTCAGAATTCAAAATTAAGCAAACTTGGGACGAAGTTAGTTGGCTCACATAGAGAGACCAAGACCTTTTGGTTTTCCTAGTGTGTGGTATAAAAATCGATCTGCCGGGCATGCCAAAAGAGACTTCGACAAGAAACCACGTGTGCCGAGGCAATCCAACTTCAGGCGATTGCAAGAGTGATCGAGATGGATCCGCCACTTCATAATCGAGCACAGCATGTGCGAAGGGGCATCGAACCTGTGGAAGTAAGTGTGAGGAAAGATAATTTATATTATAATTGAAGTTACAAGGAAAGTGATAAGATGCGAAAAAAAGAACACGAAACGTGCAATGATTACAAAATACCAACAATTCCCGGAGAGCAGTTGATGGGCGATATGCGTGGCCCCTTCTTCCTCCGAAACTCCCAACTTAATAATACAAAACATTGCCGTCGGTTTCTTCACCTTTGCTTCATTGCTCGGACGCCACCTCGCTCGAATTTAGCCACGTTGCCCGTGAAGTTTCCAACTCAACTTCTTTTAACTTGCATTCGCATGCATGCTGTGAGGTAGGGTAAGCATCCGATCCGGAATCCAAATACTGAATCAAATCGGCCTAGATCGATTGATGTAAGGCCTATTCTATGAAGAACCGGTTTGGTACTGCGTTGCAAGGTCGGCAACAGATAGGTTGACTCGGAAATCGGACTAACCGGCCCTTAATCTCTTTTGGAGTCTCTTTTAAGGAAAAAAAAAGTACTTTTCGCCCATTGAAAAGTTGAATCGTGGTCTTCACAATGGACAAACAATAACAATATAACCGCTTAATCAACAAATGTCTTTGTAGTGAATTGATGCAATTTTTATATTTTATTATAACAATTTGGATTTTCTTTTACCTCAGCCAATTCGGTTCTTATTTAAAATGTTTTGAAACTTGGGTCATAGGATTTGTTCTTGGTTCTAAGTTAGGAACCGCTTTCTTTTGGAAAGGATCACTCGTAAAAGTTTCTCACTTGCTTGGAATCTTCCTAGCCTCTTTGACCTTAGTTGGGTCAGCAAAATTGCACAATGCATTGCTAGGTGGAAATCTGATGTTTTGGACTTTGACAAATGAAGGAACACCCGTTCCACATGATGGGAGCTCTATCATTTTATATCGAACCATTCGATGTGGATAAGAGTTGGGTACCAAACGGCAGTATTGTCTTGACTTTTTGCCGTTCTAAGTTTTCCAATTTAGAACTCTTCCCACATACCGTCCATATTCACATTCATAACATAGGAAAGAAAGAAGAAACTCTTCGGGACCTTAAAAGAAAACGTAGAAAGATTCCTTCTGGACCACGTGACGAATGGTAGCTCACGCAGGAGCAATCAAAATCCAAATTGAATTCTCAATTGGAGCCGAAAGATAGGCGAACGATATGGCCCGATCAGGCCCATGAAGAGCTATAGTCGTCACATTGCTTTAAACACCTGAACAAGATCTCTATGCTTTGGCCCAATGGCGAAAGTAAGTCCCTCACAAGACTTCTTGACACCAAAGGAAATGATCAACCACTTTCTTGACCCGAGGTGGATTGCTCAGAGAATGGGCTTCAACTGCAAACTCTTCACCCTCTTTGCAGCGCTTCTATGTACTAAAATGTGGTGCTACAGGAATGCCATAGTACATGATCGAGCTATTTCAACTTCTTCCCAAGCAATTAAGTTGGTTTCATATGAGTTCATGGGATGTTTAAACAAGTTTAGTGAAGAGAACACGATTGCAACAAGTCTAAGATTCAATCCTATTAGGAGAGGGATAGACTCCTGGCTCCCACCGTTAGATCAAGAATTGAAATTTAATATAGATGGGGCATGGAAAAATAACAAAGGAGCCATTGGTATAATTACATGATTGGCTAGCGGCTCAATTGTCCAAGCTTGGACAAGGAAAAATCATTGGAACTCGCCGGTGGAAGTGGAAGTAGCACTCTCCTTCTTGCCGCAATTATGCTCAGTCCCTCGACTGCCAAAAAGCAATTTTTGAAAGTGATTGCAAAGTCTTAATTGATGCCATTCAACAAAAGGGTCTTTGCCCTTAAAGTATTCAGCATTTCATTGCTGATTCTTGCTTCCTATTTCAGCAAATTCCAGGTTGGAGCTTGGCTTGGACTAGTAGATCCAAGAATGGAGCTATCCACACGCTTGCAAATTGGGTTTTTAATCAAATAGGCACTGCATCCTCTTTTCTTTTCCGTGATCTCTCATCTAGAGTTAAAAGTATTGTATTGATCGAGTCTTCTCCTATCTATCGTTCTGATATAGATATTGCATATATTCTGTAATGTTTTGTTTTGAAATAAAAGGTTGATTTCTAGCCAAAAAAAAAAATAGTCCCTCACAAGAAACTACAACAATGACATTAATATGCAATGCAATTCAAAGATTATTCATCGGCAGAATGAACAGAAGATATCCATAGTCTGATCCAAGAAGACAACTGGACCATCTCCAACCAAAATAAAGAGCAAAATAAGCAGAAACCGAAGATATTTCGAATTTATTCTCCCCCGGACTGATTTGTTCAATTTCCCTTCTCCAACAAGTACTTGTTCTTCTCCTCGTCTGTCATGAAGGCGGTGACGGGGAAGGACTTGCCGATCCCCATCGGCGTCTTGAACGTGATCTTGCTGGCCGCCGGCTCCTCGAGGCTCATCTCCGCGATGGGCACCCACAGGAACATCTGCCTGCTCTTGATCCCGGTCATCCTCTTCATCCTCGACTTCTCCACGTAGGCGGTGACCTCCGCCGCATAGCTCACGCGCGTGCCCGTGTTCACGAAGAAGTGCTCGTACGGCGCCTTCTGCTTCATCCACACGAACCCCGTCTCCCGCACTCGCCCGCACTCTTCCAAGTTCTGGACGAGAAACCGCGGACAGAGAATTTCGAGGTTTACAAGCGAGAACATGAAATCTTTATACTCAAACTTTGTACATGTAATTGTAGAAAAGAATTGCCGACCATTATTAAAGAAAGTTCGAACTTAGGGGGCAAGGGAAAGGGAAATCGGATGAAACTGAGTTAAACCCGACTGAGTCGAATTAGATTATCGCGTTGAACGCCTCACCTGAAGGGGCATGACACCCTTGGGAAAACCAAGCTCCTGGAGGAGCTCTACGGACTGGCGGTGGCACTCCTCCGCGCCATACACGATCTCTGCTCCCGCGCGCTCATCAGCGGCCGACTTGTTGGTGGTGGACATCTTCCGACGGCGGTGGAGCAGAGACCGAGGCAGCTGGTGGACGCCGGAGATTGTGGGAAATGCGGTGGCGAGACTACTGAGCATATAAAGAGAGAGAGAGCGACGAGGGGCAAGAGGGGGAGGAGGAGGTTGGTGAGCAAATTTGGGATGAACCAATAGCATTTGTTGACCTAACGTAACGCCCAGTTGGGGGACAAATTTCTAAGTTGTGTTTGATGGGTTTAAGCAAAAATCCATCATTGGAAGTCCAATTAAATTAATTTCAACTAATGGGATTGCTTCTTCACCTATCGAAAATTTATTGCTGCTTTGCTTGCTTTTGGTCTATTTTTGTTCTTACCTATAAGATTCCTGAGTTTTATTTTTGTTGCATTGCAGGCATCTAAAAATAGAAAAGATGAACAAAACCCTAATAATGAGGGTCCATTTGAAGCGAAGTGGGTCACCTGTTTTGGTCCCCTTTGAAGTTCCTCTTCCTTTTAGGTGGAGAGAAGCATATAGGAAATTAGGCTAGTCATCGAGAATATTATGTGTGTTTGAAATTACTTTTAAATTTTAATTATTTTGCATATAAATTTATTATATATATATATAGAGCTAAATGAAAAGGACGTGCTGCGCAGGTGCACAATATATATATATATATTTTTAAATTTTCCAAATGCTGGAAATTTTAGATTAAATATCCACAAATACGAGTTTCTCTCGAATAATAAAAAAAGGAATGCACATGTCATGACGAATAGTTTGATTATTGTTTTTATAGTCTCATTGGCAAAATTGGAGAGCCCAAAATGGGGAAAAATAAATACCAAAAGAGCTAATGATTTCTGCTGTAAAACACAATCAACATAAAGTAATGTCAGTGACTCAGCGTGAAATGGCAAAGCCCTGCGAACTTCACATTATGAAGAAGGGATCCTACGTTTGGAAGCAAAAGGGGGTGAACTATCGATTTCATGCAAAAGAATGAAGAGGCAAAATATTTAAAAAGTGCAATAAATACATGATGAGTAGAGAAAACTGCTGAATACGCAGTTATGTGTATTCTGCATACGCTTCAAGAATTCGATTCTTCCAACATATGAGCACTTACGTATGGTTCAATGGTAGTAGCAGTTGTGCTGTCATCGCTGTCTACCCTGCAAAAAGCCGATAACATCGGCGTCCGCCAGGATTTCGGCTCAAGAGATTCATGCTTGCAATGCGGGGATCAGCCCCGGCCGCGACCTTTTCCTTGAATGGCAGATGACGTGCAGGGGTAGCATAATCCTTCTCCCCATGATCTTCGGCGCGCGACTGCGAAGGCTGTGTAGGTTACCTCACGTTGTCGGACTAGTTTAGTGGGAGAGAAGGAAGTGAAATGGTGAACTTGGGCGGGGGTAGGTTTTATATTTAGGTGGGTAGATGTTAATTGGGCTGCGTCTTTGGGGTGTGGAAGTAAAAGCTCTCTTTGTAAAATTACCTTCGCGTTAGTATGATGCAACGTGTTTGTAAATCGATTGATTGGAATTATAGGATTAATCTACAATCCCTTATTGGGAATATGTTTTTTGATTTTCGTGACTTATATGTTAGAGAGATTCTTTATGAGATTATGATAATACGATGCATTACACATTAAAAAAGGTTCCGCGAGTAACCGCTTTGCACCCTTTAATATAGATTTCGCACATTTTGATTTCGGTCCAAGAAGCTAGATCCCGAGCTTAGAGTAGAAGAGGGTCGCGCGATGCACAAAAGACTTCTCAAGATGGCTAACTGTAAGTGCAAGATCTGGCCAGTGGGCCCAGGGGTGAACGGTTGAAGAAAAGAAGAGAGACCGAGGGCTTTCGGGAGAGAGGAAGGTAAAGAGTGCCGCCGGGGGGGGTGTGTTTGTTGGTGTGTTGTGTGTGTTGGGGGAAGAAAGGAGGAAAGAAGATAGAAAAGAAAAGCATAGAAAGGAGAAAGGGGGGTGTGTTGTGTGTGTTGGGGGGGAAGAAAGGAGGAAAGAAGATAGAAAAGAAAAGCATGGAAAGGAGAAAGAAGAGAGGAGGAAAGAAAAATTCTATCGCGATTGTGATATGTACAACTCACCAAGCTAACTTAACTATGTAACGCAATGCTTGGTAAGTGTCCATCCCTCACGTTCATTCAATTGGATTAATTTCCAATTAGGGGCTTGAAATTCGAAATTATTGGAGGTTCGTGCAGCGAAATCTGATTTTTGAGTCGTTGAACTATGTATTTTTATAGAAATAATAGTTTAGGGTATTGCGAAACTATAAGATTTTGTGGATCTTGATTTGGGTTGACGGTTTGCTCAGAACAAAATTTCGAAATTCTTTGTGCACTGGTTAGGTTCCGAATAGTAACTTTCGGGCTTGAATTTCAGTGGTTTTCGATGAGTTATTGGGGTGATTGAATTGGGATTATTGTAGTACATCGAATTTGATGAAATGTATGCTTGTTTAAAACAGATATATATACAGAGGAAATTATAGCCCAAACAAATTTAGAGCGCGAGTTGGGTATATGGGACAACAATAGATTTATGTTATGGATAAGCATTTGTTGGCGCGTATATGTCGTTTTATTAATGAATAGGCATAGTGTAGGTTGGTTTTGGCTTTCTTAAATGAGTGACATTATTTCTTCTTTGAGTTTATAAACTCATGTCTTGAAAGTTACGGAGATTTGATACATAATAAATTATTGAAAGTATGTTTAGTTGCATAAAATCTGAATCGAACATTTTTTATGATTTGGTACTTGTAAATGGTTTACCAAATGTTTTTGGAAAGTTATTACAAAAGGTTATATATATATGTGTGTGTGCGCGCGCGCACGCTTGTGTTGATTTGTGAACTTTGTTTATGAACTATGTTGTAAAAGAGTATGTGAATTTTTCTTTAGTTTAAGAAATGAGTTTTAAAATGATCTGAGCAATGCTTTATAAAAAATATTTATGGTGAATGAGTCAAGTTGCAAAAAGATTATATGGATTGATTTGTGAAACCTATATTTTGGTTTGGCTTTGTGAATTGTGGATGTTATGGATTGGTGTTGATACTCAATATTGCTATGAGCCAAGTGAGAAGCTTATGGATATGCACATATTAATTTAGAATATCCTTGTAGGTGGAACACCGGCTAATAATATGTGGAGACTTAACTAAGGGGAGAATCTTAATTTCCTTGTTACTAGGTGTTGTGTCGTGATCATAAATATCAAATTATGGTCACAACACAACACTTAGGTGCAGAGTTTGTTAAACGGGTGGGTCGGGTTTGAGTCGGGTCATAAATAGTCCAACCCAAATAGACCCACTTAATCTATTTATGACTCATTTGTTGTAGTGCAAATTTTTGACCCATACCCGACCGATTTAACTAAACCTAAGAAAGCTTATATATATATATATTAAAAATGGTATTGCTAAAATAATTTTATGAAACACAAATTTAATGAACAATTTTTAAAATAATTATTTAAAAAAATTGAATATTAATTATTTTTTATTTTTTTAAAATTAAATTTTTAATAATTATTTTTTTAAGAATATAATTTTTAATTTTCTTTTTCTTTTTCTTTTTTCTTTTTTGTTCTTCTTCTTCTTTGGTTGGCGTCGGCCACAACAACGGCCGGCGATCGGCCATAGGCGAGCATCGAGCTCGCTCGACGCCGACAAGTTCGAGTCTCGCCAGATCAGCGAAGCTCGAGACCTCCACTTCACCAAATTCGGTGAGCTTGAGGCTCGCTGTTGACACTTAAATTTTGATTAGGTTTTTTAAATTGAGCCTTTGTCTCTTTTAATCATTGTTTTTCCTTTTTTTCAAATAATAAATGATTAATAAAAAAAAAAAAAAAAAAGTATAAAGACCTTTTGGGCCGGGTCGACAAGCCCAGCCCCTTTCTTTTTCTCTCGTGTGGGCCCTCCAAGGTCCAAGGCCCGCCCTTTTTTCCAAAAGCTTGGCCCCCCTACTTGTCTTCTTCCTCTGTTGTCTTCTTCCCCGATCAAATAAGCAGCACATGCCGAAGGCTGGACGCGCGCGACGCCGGAAGACAGGAGAGGATGGCGATGTACAACACCATAGGCAGAAGGGATGCGTCTTCAATGCAAGGTGGCCTTAGCTAGAGCTCCCTCGGCGGATGGGACACCGGTTCAGCCGGCGGAGGCCGTTCGGTGTGCGAGGATGAGCGGTCGAAGCTCCGTCAACCGGCCGCCCCTCTTGCCTATAAATAGGCCTCTCCCAGTGACGGCAAAGGGCACACCGAGAAGGATCGAGGGCTACAAATCTTCAAACCTCCTATTGAGAGACTTCAGAGGGGGGGCCAAGGACGAGCATGCCGAGATCCACGAACGACACCGGAGGAGGTCGAAGGCACGCAAGCTCCCAAGAAACTTCCCACTGAGAGACTTCGGGGGAGGTCTAAGAGCGAGCAAGCCCAGATTTGAACGGAGTTCGACCAGAGAGGGAGAGGTTCAAGTCTGAGTGAGCAGGCCGGAGAAGGAGGCCATCCTGGTGCTAGATTTGAGGGCGAGGGTCGGCAGGAGGACCAGATCTGACCAGATCTGGGAGTCGCCATCGCCTACTGTTGCTATCACCGCCCACCTGACGTTGTGCCATCGCTGTGCTACCGTCCTTCCACCGTCACGACGACCCAACCTTCAGGCCAGACGTCGTCCCTTGAGCCGTGCGGTCGCCATCTCTGCAACCATTGCCGCATCAGATCCCTGCTATTCCAAGCCGTTACGGGATCTAGCCCTATCGCGGCACCAGCCCAACGCCGCCATCAGCCTCCGACGTCGTCACAGTAAGCAACAATGCCACCATTGCCATTGTCGCCTTGATCGAGCCCAGACGTCGTCACTTCAAGTTGCACCGCCGTGCCATGCCGACGCCAAGGACAGGTGACGATGAACCCTGCTCACGCCATCCCCGTCGCTGCTTCCCCTTTCGAGATGTAACTGCCACCATCTTCTACGTCGCTATCATCGTCAATGCGAGCCGCCGCCCCAGCCCCTCCTTCGGCGCTGCGAGTAAAGAGAGAGAGGAGGTGCCATGAAACCGGGTGGAATCAGATTGTGCACATGACCCGGTTTCCCTAGGGTTTTAGTCGCGCAGGCCGAGCTTGCACAGGCCTAAGAGAAATGGGCCTATTTCACTTTGTTTTTAGGCTATGACTGCTTAAAAAGTTAAAAAGAAATAAGTCCCGGGCCAGGCCTGCAACGGGTCTCGAGTCGATAACCCGAGAATCGACTCGGGTCGATTTTTATATTATTTTAATATAAAATAATATTTTTTGGGTAAAGTATAAAATAATATTTTAATAAACAAAAAAATCAAAAAAATTTATTTTCCAAAAAAAAACCAAAAAATATTTCTTATTTTCCCAAAAAGGCCAAAAAGGTTAGAAAAAGTATAAAAAAATGATTAATATTTTCCAAAAAGACCAAAAAATCCAAAATTTCCTTTTATGTTAAAAAAATAGAAAATATCCAAAAAATGTTTTTCCTTCACAAAATACATCGAAAAATCCCTCAAACATCCAAAAAACCTTAAGGTTTAAACAAGATTAGGCATTGAAATGGCATTAGTGATTAACTAGTGTAATCAAATCCCGATCCTAATTTCTCTAGTTGCACGGGAGGGAGTATTTCTTTCGATATTTCGCTTGGGTTTTTAATCGACCCACCCCAAATCGATTAGTGGCAACTTCGTTTTAAAATCAATTTACAGGTTATAAACTTGGACTATTAAGTCATGATTTGGTGGACTTGGGAGAGTTCAGGCTAAACTAGACCCAGTCAAACCATTAGCCTCTGCAGGTGCCCATACCTAATAAACGGGCACCGAAAAAAAAGAGGTCACGACACTCACCCCTCATTAGACGTCGGCAAGGCCTCCGCCTTGCTAGGTTGCTCAAGCTCACCCGACATCGGCGAGCTCGAGGCTCGCTTGGCCAGTCGTCGGCCATCGCCATGCCGGCCACCGGAAGGAGGAAGAAGAAAGAAAAAAAAAAAAAGGAAAGAAAAAGGAAAAGAAAATAAAAATAAAAAATAATAATAATTTCGATTTAAAAAAAAATTGTAAAGTTAAAGAGGGAAGAGAGAGATTATGAGGTTTTGGTTGAAAATGGGTTCTAAATCTAATCCATTTAGGACCCACTTAAGACTTACCTATCTTAAGTCTTTAATTGTTAAACCCATTTAACTAGTTTCTTTAAAAAATAAATGACCCATATATGACTCATTTATGATTTAAATGGGTCATACATGGGTCTAAGACCCATTTTGCCACCTCTATTTGATAATATGCAAAAGATCAATTGTGTAGTTTCATATGAGATGAATTAATGGAATAGATCATTAGTGTGTGACATGAAATTAACCAATGGAATGGACTATTGATGTGTGTGTTTTTATGAGATTGATTAGTAGAATAGACCATTGACGTATATTTTTAAGAGATGACTAATGGACTAGACTATTGGTGTTTGTTTATTATTATCTTGAATATTTTTTCTTTGAACATATTATGGTTAAAGTAAGAAATATTGCATTTTGGTTTTGAAGTTTTGTTAAATTTCTAAATTTGGCGAAAATCAATTATGTTTGCATTTTAAATGTACATAATGATTGCTCGATCTGTTTAGAAAAAAATATATTATTCATTGGGCCGTGGTAGCTTATTCCTTTATTCTTATTATGTTTTTCAGGACCTTCAATTAGTGGCCATTAGAGCGACGGTGTCATCATAGGGAATTTTGGGAGCTAGACTTTGGGTGATTTGAGGTTGTGTCTTTTGGGTGAAAAAATGGCCGTGTCACCCCCATCTTAATATGATTCGGGGTGTGACAGCAACGAAGAAAACTAAGGATCCAAATGGCCAACTCAAATCAACCATGGCGACCACTAGCAAAGGGAACTATAAAGATCAATATAGATAGAGCTGATTTTGAAGGGACAACTGAAGCTGCGGTCGCCAGTGTATGTGGAGATACTTTCGGCCGCCTAGTCGGCAGCTTTGCTTGATCAAGCCTGGTTTCATTTGCGACACAAGCTATGAAGTAGGAGCCTCAATTGAAGTCCTGATTTACTTCAAACACCAATTTGAAGACTCTCCAGAGGTCGAATTAAATCACTTTTACCTAGAAGAGCAGTTGCTAATCAAGGATTGCCTGGACCTCCTTTCGATCCACCCACATATTACTCTAGCCCATTGTCTCAGGTCCTCTAATTCCGTTACAAATTTGGTTGCGAAAGCTCAGAGATTACATAGCCTTTCTCATCATTGGCTTTTTGTCCCACCTTGGGCTTTGCTATGTTTGGATGCCCCTCTCATGGATTTTTTTGAACTCATGTTAGTAATGACATATACCTCCATTTGACCAGAAAAAATAATAATAATAATAGCACAACGGAGCTTGTAAGGCCCCATTCAAAGCTGAAGTTGGCCCATGTTAATAGGAAATCCAACCGGTTATAGATTAGGTTGTTAAAACCCAAAAGAAAGAAGACCTCCTACCCTCCTCAAAGCTTTTAGGAGTTGCTTTGCTATGAAGCTAATGAAATGCATTCACAGGCTTTATTCAAATGAATGAATACGTTATTTACTATCCCCCAAAATAAATGACGCGAATAATTATTATATGATAAAAGAATTGCGATTTACGATGTTGGACATTTGCTTACAATGTAAAGAAGATGGTTGCAATGAATCAATATTAACTATTTGCTAATTTCGTGGATATTGATTTTTTTTTAAAATTTTAATTGCTTTTATCACTTTGGAAAATGAATCAGTTAAAACATCTTTATTTTAACAGCAATATATAACTAGACATTTTCAATTGCTAAAAAAATTATTTTTATTAACTCACTTTGCTAAACGATATAACAATTAAAATTAAGAAAATACTATTCTGAGATGTTTATTTTCCAAGTTTGGATATCAATGAAAGTTGTAACTTTTTTATGAGTCAAAAAAGGTTTGGGCTAGAATTAGAACTCGAACTAAAGTTAAAGATCGAGGCCCATATTGGTTCTTGAGTTAAAGTGAAGCTTTTTTTTATGAGATATACTATAGGTTTGGACCAAAATTGAGACTCAAGCTAAAGTTGATACATTTCAAGGGAATTTGACACTTTCTAAATGGGACAATTTCCTACTTGATCTTCCATCTTTTATTGTTGATACAATTGAGTATTTAAACTCTTGTTTTGTAAAGTTCTCCATTTTGTTCAATTTGTACAATCAAATCATTCTCTTGATTGATTTGGTTAAGGAGATAATTTGGTGGTGGCATAGCTCTAATCACTCGGTTAATTAGCAAACATAGCTCAGGCAAGGACCAAAGACCCTTATCAAATGCAACGCGCTCTTGACAAGATGAATGATTAGCATTGCCACAGCTCGTTGCCCCCGTAACTTTTTGGCATCACTTTGTCGCCCTCTTCACTTTCTCCTTCGGTTCGTCCTCTTTCAATTCAGCCGCGCGACAAGAGCGAATTTACGCCGAAGAAGAAGGAGGACTCGATTGCGCGAGTTTAAGTTATCAGAGGACTCAATTGCATAATGTTAAAATTTAAAGAGGGACCAAAAATGAAATTATGACCTTTAGAATAATCACATGTACTTTCCTCTCTAGTTCCAAACAACAACAGTCATCTCCTTCGTAACATTCTTGTTTAACAGATCTCTCCCTCCCTCCCTCTCTCTCTCTCTCTCTCTCTCTCTCTCTGTGGATCCGCCATTGCCAATGTCTACGACCA
The DNA here is from genome assembly GCA_014182555.1 of Eucalyptus erythrocorys. Taxonomy (NCBI): domain Eukaryota; kingdom Viridiplantae; phylum Streptophyta; class Magnoliopsida; order Myrtales; family Myrtaceae; genus Eucalyptus; species Eucalyptus erythrocorys. The sequence continues at coordinate 34,692,224 of CM024600.1, read as the reverse complement.
CCCAAGAACCCGAACTGCAAAAAGGACCCGACCATGAACCCAAACCGGAGCCAAAGCCGGAACCGGAGGAGCCGGAGGTAGCGCCGGGCGATGCAGATCCCAAGAAGGAAGAGCCCGGAGAAGAAGCGGCGATCCAATCCGGCGAGCCCGAGGGCGTCCCTTCTCCGAAGGGAGAGGCGCCCGCGCGCCGGGAGCTGCGGAAGGACGAAGGGAACCGCACGTTCACGATGCGGGAACTGCTCAACGAATTGAAGAACGACGACGCGGCTGAGGGCCCGAACAATCCGGATGGGGAGAGGCCAGAACTGGGTTCTCCGTACAGGTCAGAGCTCTGATTTCGCTTGATGAGTTGAGTCTGAGATCGTGAGCGGGAATGATTGGTCGCGGTGGTTAGAATTGGAATGGCGCTGATCCTTTGTGGCATTTTGATTGGATCCTCGAGGACCGGTGAAGTTCTACGGGAATTCTGGATTGGCGTTGTTAAGATTGGGACTTTCCAAGTTTGTTGGGGAAAGTTAGGATCTGACTTTTGGGGTTTAGGGGTTTTTGATCTACCGTGCGCGCGAGTGTTTGAAGCAATTTTTGAACGTGAAGCATTTATCCGAGTTCTAATCCTAAAATTACCGGTCGTTTATTGCAGTCAATTCAGGGAGAGAAAATATGATATATTCTAGTCTGTGGTGATCATGGTTCTAAATTTACATCAATTGTAGGGGAGCAGCTGTTTCGCTGATGTGGTTAATTTTCTCAAGCTCACCGGATGATTCGGTTGTGAATTAGGCATTCCACTGTGAAATTGTGCAGCGGACCATTCACTCTAGCTTTAAAGCTTCAACTTTTACTATATCCTGCAATATTTGTGCTAATAATTAGCTGACTATGTTATTTTGGAGGAGTGTGTTGGGTAATTATAGGATACTTGGTCTAAAATTGACATTTTTTGGGCATCCAAACACTGCTTTATTCAACTTCGACTATATTTGCAATGGTTGTTGAGATTTTGCAAGATGAAAAAGCTGTATTTAAAAATGATCACTATCTTGCCTCTAAGAACTCTAATGGCATTTGTCACAGCTGATGATGATTTTCGTAGCTTGTGATATTTCTCATTCCTTGGGTTAAGTAGCCAGTATAATTACATGAATTTATAATCTTGTCAAGTTATAGCTGCCTTCTTTGCTTCTTTCTTACAAAACCAATGTGTGCTCTATTTATCGTCCTATTGTGAGAAGTGGAAGCCATTGTTTATTGCGAACTTTAATTTTTTCTTCGCTGTTATCTTATGAAGCCTCATATTGTGTGTATTTTGTATTATTCAGTCAAGAAAGCTTGCAACAATCTAATGTGGAGCAGAATAATGCTGCAATGGAGTTGATTGATAGCGTTACTGGTGTTGATGAGGAGGGCAGGTCTCGTCAACGTATTCTTACATATGCCGCTCGAAGGTGCTGTCATGTATCATAATAACTAGTAGTTGGAACTATGATTTTCAATTATAACCAGATGCCTATTCTCCAACATATTCAATACAAAACAAATTTCATCTCACTGCATCCTATGACATTTTCTCGATCATATTTCTTTCCTTGTCATAAAAGTATAGAGGGTTGCACATGAATCAGCACTAGCATTGTCTTTGATTAAGCTTCTTTATTAATTTCATAGGTAATAACTTATGTGATGCTTAACAAATAATGATATTTTGTAGGTATGCTAGTGCAATTTCCAGAAATCCAGGAGATTATGATGCATTATATAATTGGGCTTTGGTTCTTCAGGTCTGGATTCTGTTTGATTTTATTGTTTCATTGTATAAATTTATGATACTTTCTTGGATCCACAGCAAATCTCCTCTGAGCTGTGACATAGTCCTGTAGAAACTGTCCTATTCGTGGAAAATGATGATTCTTATTGTGCCTACGTGATATTGTACATGGACTACTGCTTGAGCATACATGATAGTTTTCTGTTAACATGAGACTTCTTTTTATTGGAGAAATGAAGGTGCCAAGTGCCAGGGGACATATTTTATTATGTTCTACATTTCACTATGTCAGTTACAGTTGACTAACTGCAATATTGAAGTATGAGGTGGACATTGGCACAGCGTCTTTCTCTATTTTCCTCTATGCTGGCTAGCATAACAAATGTGATAAGAACTCTGATGAGTCTAACAATGGTCTCATTATCATATTTTTAAGTTTCTTTTGTATTCTTCTGCAATGTTATTTCAGAATCATAAAAAGTGGCATTGGTGTAATGTAATTTCAGAGGATTGTGTACTCATCCTCTATGCTTTGTGATTATTATGTCTAACTAGAGTTCAACTCATGCAGGAAAGTGCAGATGTTGTTAGTCCTGATTCTACGTCACCTTCGAAGGATGCTTTACTTGAGGAGGCCTGTAAAAAATATGATGAGGCTACCCGTCTTTGCCCTACACTTCATGATGTAAGCAAGCAAGATTTCTCTGGGATAGACTGACATGTTGACTCTTAAAGGACCCTGTGAGAAACCCATTTTTTGTTGGAGAATACTTTGGAGCTGAAGAATTACTTTTGAATTAGATGAATTACATATTGATGAGCATTTTGTAAGGTCTTGCTTGTTTACACATGAATTAGATAAGATATTTCATGATCATTAGGCGCTGGGATAATCTACTATGTCTAACCGTGTGCCTGGATCTATGACTTCGTTGGTTCATGAATGCATTTTCTCATTGTTCACCGCTTTCGTTTTGTTTTACTATTCTGACAGGCTTTCTACAACTGGGCAATAGCTATATCTGACAGGGCTAAAATGCGAGGTCGTACAAAGGAGGCTGAAGAGTTCTGGAAGCAGGTTATTACCTCGTCTTTGTTTTAAAGGTTTACTTGTATTTGGGGTAGTTTTTGCTTTGTCTGTTAAGTCTTCTCTGCTGCTATTTAATTGAGCTAATTTTTGGTGGGGCCATAATGATAAGTTATAGTGTGACATTCTTTTAAATATTCAAACAAAGCAGCAAGGGCTTAACAGTCACAGGATGCAGTCCATTCAATATAATGTAGCTGTTTATCTCTTAAATGTTTTGATCTAAACAAAAGCCCCTAAAACTGACTTTGTACCTATTAGGCATTTGAAATTTAAGAAGCCTGCGGATGCAAAATGGAAATTCTTTTTAATGCTTTAGCCAATCGGAATTTGTTATAATGACAATCAAAGTAGAGCAGGAACAAGAATTAACTACTCAATTATGATATCTTGGGAACTTGACCATTGAAAACGGCCTAGATACTCAAAACTATTAAGATCTTTACTAAGTGATTATAAGTCAGACTACTCATGGGAGTTAGACTATATCTTAATCCTGACCTATATTTATTCAAGACGAGAAACCGATCTTATGTCCTCATTAAAACTGTACTTTAGCAGAAGTTTTTAGAGTAGTTTCCGGTTGAGGCAAATGCTCCATCTGGAGCTGTGTTGACAAATCCCTGTGAGATTCTCTGGGAACAGCTAGGGCATTCATGCTCTAAGTTTGACCTCTCGACAGCGAAATAACTTTTGTACTTCTTCCTTTTTCACCCAATTGCTATCCTCAAATGGGCATTTCCTGTCAATGATTTGTCTTTAATTTAACTAGGTGACAGCAATATCAAAGTCTATCCATCAAATACGATCAGTTACCCGGATCATATATTTTAAGCTTGTTTTGAGATTTATTCACATCTCTCACCACTATTAGACTTGAGGCCCCCCAATAATGTACAACCTTCTTTAATCTTCTTTCTAAAGCATCTTCTGGTTGTGCCTCCCTTGCCTAGACTTATCTTTTCCTTACACGAAGACTATAGTTGTAGTTTGTGATATGCAATCATTATTTTGTTACTTGAAGTTTCTGTTCCACATTGTGAAAGAAAAATTTTCCATATTAAAAATCTCATCTACAACTTTTGGACTGTGTTCTGTCTTTTCTGCCCTCACTCAAATATATGCTCTGCATGAATGTGACTGAATGATGGACTTGGAGATATGAGTCAAATGGGGGCAGGAGAAAGCCTAAAAAGACATGAAAAGAGGCTATAAGGAAAGAGGTCTTGATCATTTGGAGCTTATGGACGATTCACCATAAAATAAGATGAAAATGGTGTAAGAGGATCCATATAATTGATGCCGACTTAATGGGATGGGACCTATCATCATTCCATCGTCATAGTAGCAGTAGCAGCAGCAAGCTGCAGCAGCAGCCCAATAGCTAGCTAGTCTATCAAGGCCCACCAAACCTTACAATTTGGGCGGGTCTAGGCAAGCATAGTCCTTTTTGGGCCCAGTCATTTGATGAAGATAATATAACATTTTCTTAAATCACAGGTGGGCCAGGGATGAGGTCTTGGTAGTAGTACTAGTCGTACTTCTGAGCCTAAAAATGTTGATGTTCCTCAATTATGATAAGAAAGAATGCATCCTATGTATACAAAGAGAAACTACGTTTGTCTAGAATGGTAGAACCTAGACCATATGCCAATTTCAAATCATTATAAGTTTATTTGTTTTACTCAAAATCTCTATGCCGCTATGCTGCTTTGTATCATAAGCTGTTCGTCTTGTTCTGCAGGCAACCAGAAACTATGAAAAAGCAGTCCAACTTAATTGGAACAGTCCTCAGGTATGCTCCTCGTAGTTGAGTTCTTCATTGATTGAACTTCATCTTAACCATATCTGCTACAGCTTTCAGTATTTACAATATTTTGTGCCTTTGAATGTGGTTTTTTCATGACTCATTCTGGAAGTGATTCACAGTGAAGCCAAGAAGTTGCAGATCAACATATTGAGAAAACCTTGACACCTTTTTATTTTTTATTTTTTTCCAGGCACTTAATAACTGGGGGCTTGCTTTACAGGTATGTTTCATTAAGCAGCCAGTAGATTCACGATAATGTCGCAAAAGTACTCTGTTTGCTCCTTTTCTTTATCTTTTTCCTTTCTGAAGAATGAAAAAAAATTCTATTATAAAAGGTACCGAGGGTGTTTTGCCCCTCCTGCAAGATGACTTCAAACTCCAGAGGGGAAGTCATCCATTTTCAAATTATCGTATTCCTGCAGATATCGGCGAATTATTTAGCTGAATATGAGAATTTTTCTTTTAGCTTTAACTTTGAGCATTCTGTGTAGGAACTCAGTGCAATTGTTCCTGCTCGTGAAAAACAAACCATAGTGAGAACTGCTATAAGCAAGGTGTGCAAATTATTGCAGAACTAGCAGAACTTTACTGATTGTGTGGGGGTAGATTAATCTAATTTCATAGCAATCTCCTCTAAAATTTGGTTAACTCTACTTCATTGTGTCTCTTTTCTGCCTATGATGCAGTTTCGTGCAGCTATACAGTTACAATTTGATTTCCATCGAGCAATTTACAACCTCGGGACTGTTCTGGTTAGTATAATATAATTTATTTACTGTGATAGATAGTTAAACAGTGCGTATCATACAGATACCTAAAATTCTATTGTAACTTTTGCATGATATATTTAGTGAGACAAGATGCTTATTCTATTTGATGGAACAATGTTGGCAGTATGGTTTGGCAGAGGACACACTAAGGACGGGGGGATCAGCCAATGCAAAAGAAATTTCTCCTAATGAACTTTACAGCCAATCAGCTATCTATATTGCAGCTGCTCATGCATTAAAACCAAGTTACTCGGTATTTGCCTTTCTCGTTTGCCTCTGGAGTGTCTGCTTGGCTAACACGCTTGTCCTGATTGTATGGGAGTTCTTTATACTGTTATAAAATGTAGAAAATCTGGCAAACATGGAGTTGAGACATCAAGTAATTTGGCATACACTAGGACCTTCCCCCCTCGCCCCCTGCAGGGGGGTGCTTTCAAGATCTTTCGTATTTGTTTTAGTTAATCCAGAAAAGGTGTAGCTGATCAGGTGCGATATCCTGAAATAGTTACTGTGTACAACTTGCCCATTTTAGGACAGTGGAGAAAAAGCTGCCCTTCTGAATAATTTTTAAATTAGTGGGCGGTCCTGAGCATTAGTCTTACGTAGTTATAAGAACTTGCTTCATATTTGAGCTGCTACTAAGCTTTTGTTTTTTTTTCCTTCTTACAGGTTTACAGCAGTGCCTTGAGGCTAGTAAGATCCATGGTTAGTAATACCATATACCAGTTATGGAACTTATATATTCATCAACCCTCTATCTCTTAATGCTTGGTGGCATCGTACTGCTTTGTCTTCTGTAATCAGTGAACAATTCAGACTTACGCTAGCAATGAAGTCTGTTCCTAGTTATTATAAATGAACTTTGACAACTGCGTGTGATATGGGCTTAAATGTGCCTTGTGGGGTGACATAGTTTGAAGTTTGAATGACATTGCTTATCTCAACTTTTAATGTCTTTGGTGTATAAACACTAAAGATCCCATGTTGATTTATTCATTCTATGGGCCTACCTAGACCTCCATCTCTATGAAATAAGACAGAACTGGAACAAACGTTTTCAAAGATCCAATCTCCCTTTTATGGCTTTAAAAGTTACTCACACTTTTCTGACAGTGATAACTCTTTTAAGATATTTAAGTGGATCACCCTAGCAATTTAATACTTGCATAGGTTCTCTTGATTACACTTGTCTAACTGAACAAATATTGGATTTTGATTTCATTTTGCACCTGATTTCCTTGTTTTAATGGATCAATTATTGTTATTCTGGCATTGGCAGTTACCATTGCCCTATCTTAAGGTCGGATATTTGACGGCACCACCTGTGGGGACCCCGGTTGCACCTCACAGTGATTGGAAGAGATCCCAATTTATTCTAAACCATGAAGGTCTTCAGCAGGTGCTGTACATCCTTCTTTTCTGGTGGATTTCTTGTATATTTACTCTCAATACGTTTCTGGAACTATCCTTCCCATGCTAGCATTTCTTGCCTTCCATTCTGCCAAATTTGAAGGTTGGTTGGTGTCGAAGCTAAAAAATTATGTAATGCCATAGTAACGTTTTTTTTTTTCCCAATTTCCGTTCTTTTGTTCTCTGGAATTAAAAATATACACATATAAATCCATTTGGTAACATTAACTAATTTTTCTGTTTCCCGAATATCGAAATAGAAAAGTGGCTGGGGAATAGATTTAGAAAAAAATAAGAAGTAGAAAAAAATAGTTTCTTGTTCCCGGAAATAATTTTTAGAAATAAGTTATTTTTTCATTTCCTTCCTTGCTGCTCACCACCCCCCGCCATCACCCCCCGCTGCAGCGGTGGGCAGGTGGTGGCGGGTGGGCGGGTGGGCAGGCGGGCGGTGGGTGGTAGCGAGACAGTGGCAAGGAAGAATGAGAAAAGAAAAAGGAAAAAAAATCTTAAAATATTATTAAAAAATTAAAAGAAATTCTTCATTACACCAAACAAATTCCTATTCTTTTCCTATTTCAAAAATAAAAATTTTATATAGTTACTAAACGAGTTCTTTTATTGAGAAATTGTTACAAGGAATAGAAGTAGAAATACTTACTAAAAAGAAATTACTCTGCAGAACAGAAGCGTTACCAAATGTACCCCTAGTGAGTCAACAATAGAATCAGATCTTAAGCCATGTGCTAGCTGCGCCCATCTTGTTATCGAGCCAGAAAATGGTCCACTGCTCTGCTGCTGCTGAATAGTGGTGTTCTTTCCCTTCTCTCTTAGCAGCTTAACATTGTTGACCAAAAACAAGCACCTCAAGGTCTTTCCAACAGATCTGGAGAGTTAGCCCATGCGGACAGAAAAGCAATAAAAGTCAACATTCCAGATATTGTGTCTGTATCAGCATGTTCGGATCTGACTTTACCACCTGGTCCAGGCCTCTGTATTGACACGATTCAAGGACCAGTTTTCATGGTAAGTGGCTTACAACTCAGATGTAATGTACTGCTGGTTCGACCTTTTATAGGGCGATATCATTAGGGGACAGTTAGGTTGACTCATCTCTAGTATCTAGTGCCCTTATTCTCTTTTTTTTTTTTTTTTTTTTTTTTTCTGGCTTACTTTCACAGCTATTCCAATTAGCATTGTCTGAAGAATTTTTTTCCCATTTTCTGTGATCTTGACATCTGTGATGTTAACAACATGAAAAGGTTTTGCAACATTTGGTGTGAACTATAAGTCAATATCTCTCAGTTAAGTTAATGAACGCTTCTTGCCTATTGAGAATAATTAGTCAAAAGCATCATGGAGCTGGGATAGTGAAATTCAGTACATTTGTCTTTTTCATGGTTTTGGTGTAGGTGTATTTGTCTCTTTAAATTGTCTCTTTAAATGTATAAATTATTCTGAATACACTAGGTTCTGTCTAAGGGAACTTCTGAGTGACATCTGCCCATGATTCATTCAGGTAGCCGATTCCTGGGAGTCCTTGGATGGTTGGCTCGATGCTATCCGTTTGGTATATACAATTTTTGCACGAGGAAAGGGTGATGTATTGGCAGGTATCATAACAGGCTGAGATTTTTATGTCACTTGCGGATGTATGATTAGGGAATCTTCCTGAGATCATGATGATTTATAGAAATGCGGTTTCCCAGACAGTTTTTGTATATTACACACTTTTCTTTTCCTACAGAAAGTGGTCTTTGACAATTATCTGATTCGACATACATGGGGTTCTGTTCAATTAGTTGTTCGAACTTTAGCTGTCAGCTCCCGTAATTGTTCAATTGCTGTTATTCACTTTTTCTATGTCACGGTTATATGATGTAAAGCAATAAAGGAATTTCGCCTCCATGATCACAGCAACATTAGCATTATTCTCATGAAGGGCGATCAACTAATGAGTCGCTTTACATGTAAATCGATTTTCTGCAAAATACATACCGTTAAATGGGCTTATTGATTTCGTTACATGGGCATTGCTCTGGGTCTCGTATTGCCATATCAGGCATCTTTTGGAGAGCTACAGAACCGTGGATATGGTTTTTCCTTTGTTTAGGGTCTAGAGGGAGGACTGATCATCATAAATCTATGAGTTTCCCGCTCCTAGGCGTATTACAATAGCTTTCCAATGGTAGATTCCATGCTGTCATCTACTTGGCAGATAAATAATATTCTATTGTAACTATCCAACGTTTAAGCTAGGGCCTTTAGGAAGGCAGAAACTTCATACAAATGGGTGGCTTTATCTTGGCCAAGGCTAGGACCGAAGCTGGAAGAATCCACAGCCCCTCTCCGCATATCAACCCTGAAGCCACCGCAGGGACCATCAACTCCGCCTTCTTTGCATTGAGCTTCTGCCAAACGAACACGATCAAAGTCCCCAAGCACATATCGATCGTGAAATATGCCCCCACCAGAAACGGAGGAGCCATCGCCATCGGAAGTGGCATCCACTTCCCCACCTTCCGTGGCCCGAGATCTCTTATGAGGTTCACGGCCACTGCAAAACCGAAGAACCCATAGCAGAGCTGCAAGCAATGGCGAGGCAGAGCCGAGAACCCCTGAACACCCAGGATCGCCATGTTCCTGTAGATCAGAGCATACGGCGCTTTGAATTCTCCATCAGGATTGCCCACATCAAACGCCTTGTAGAATAGGAAGAAGCTTAAGGGAGCCACCACGCATCCTATGGCTGTGCCTATGACCTGGCTGAGAAACATCGCTCGAGGGGATGTGAGCGTGAAATGGGCCGTCTTGAAATCTTGCATCAGGATGCACGCTACGGAGACGACGGACTTGATGAGGCCGCATCCTGCGAGGCCGGCGACTAGGCCGTTTTCCTTGCCCGACATGGCAGCGAGGATGAAGAGAGCCACTTTGCCGTAGTTGTAGGCCATGTTCATGTCAGTGAGTCCAGCTCCATACGCATTGCAGAAAGCTAAAGAAGGAGCGAGAATGTATGCGACGAGGACGAAGTACCATTTAAGCTCAGGGAACATGATGGGGATCACGATTATGGATACGACGGAGAAGAGGCCGTATCCGGCAAGTCCTATCCACATAGGGATGCTCTCTCTCAGGAAGATTTCGTTTTGTCTTTGGTCCTCAGGGTTTTGGCTCTGTTCGTCTTCAGCTGGATAGAAGTGGAAACATGAGATCAGAAAGAAGAATCCAGGAGACAAACTTAGGGAATACACAGGCACACTCCTCTGCTTAAAGAGAAGAAATGTGCTAAAAGTTTGAAGTTCTATCATAAGCATCTTAAAAAAACTCGACAACGGGCAACTTCAATTGAACTAAAGCTTGGAATGTCACAGATTAAAAATGCTGTCCTGATCACTTTTTCCACGGCAAGGCATAAAACTTGCAATTCGACTTCATCTAAATATGATTGATCATTAAGATCCTGCGAGATGCCAATCCTTATGGCCTACAGCTAGATTTGTGCAACATGAATTTATTGACCAACTAGACAAGCCATGGCAATGAAGAAGATTTGATCTTGAAGGTTATACAGTATCTACCTTTAGCAACGTTTTGGTTTTTGTTCTTCATCTTTCCATGGATATTAATGATTGTGACACACACAATCTTCACAATATTGTAGAGCCCGTCGCCGAGGATCAGAGCCACGGAGATAAACGCCTGCGAGACCAAAGAATAAATGAACAAGAGAGCGAGAAGATTTGAGAACGGCATCTCTTTGCTTTCACCTATGCTTACTAGAGAATGAGAGAGAGACCTTATAGCCATATAAGCTCTTCATACTACTCTCTTCCAGGCCATTGGAAAACCAGTCTCCCCTGTGGAGATCGATGAGCGGCCACATGAGGCCGTAGGAGATCACTGAGCCAAAAAGCAGAGACAGATTCACCAGGTGGGAACAGATCATCCCCGCTCCCACGAAAGTCATGCTGAAGTCGAAGAAGAATCTGAAGAACCAAGTTTCAGCAAACACGAGCAATGAAGTTAACTAGTTAGTTATAATTACATTCATGGAAGTTCTGAGCATAAGAACGGAAAAAATGCGCAAACCACACACGTTTGCTTCCAAGCTTGCAAGCCGAAAGTGGGGAACTGCGCGAATCCGCAACTATCCTTCCCCTTGAAGAACCACTGAAAGCAGCCCCACAGGAATGAGAAAGAAAAGCACTTCATGAACCCACGAACTTGCTTCCTGCGCACAACGACCGTCTTTGCCGCTTAGAGTTCATGCTTGTTTAAGAACAATTCATGGTATCTATCGTCCGAAAGATTTTCGTATTGGGTTAATGTATACATACTTGGCCATTTTGTCTCCCTGTGAGTGGAAGCCATTGATGAGCACCGCCGTCGCCAAGCCACTCGGATAGGTCAATTTGAGATCGACGATCAATATCTGGCACGACAGAAATCCTTGTAAACCACAGTTTCTTTGTATCAAACACAAACTCTTTGCCGACCGTATGAAGCTCAAACTCAGCGTACCTTCCTGAGTGGAATCAACACAAACAAACCCACAAAGCAGACCACAAAGAGGAAACCAGTCATCCATCCAAGCCCAGGTTCCTTCACAGCCTTTGGGGAATTTCCCTCAGCGCCCACTCCTGCTAGCTCATACGTCCTCCTGTTTAAGCCCAACAGATATGAGGCAAATCCACCTGAACGCAAAAAGAGAAAACAAGCCATTTTGATTAACAAAGGAAGCAAGAACGAGCTGCTTTTAAAACCTTTAGCTAAGTAATTCACTGATTCAAATGACGTCCAACTAACCTCCAACAGCAATGCTATAACATGCGACCGCGCACGTCTGGATCATGGTGTTCTCTTGCCTGGTGAACGGCCTCGTGACGTAGCCGGCCTTGTGGAGCATCTGGGTCCATGTGCGGATGAACACAAAGGCAAGGAGTGCGGCCGACACATTGAGGTTTGGGACGAGCCCGGTCGTGAGGTTCAGCTTCATGGCTATGATGCTGTAGATGACCCCAATCATGATGCTCACCACGACCCCGCGCAGTGTCAGCTGCCTCGTCCATGGCGGGGTCCTTCCCGAGCCACCCGACTCCGACCCTTCCAGCGACGACTCCTCCAAGTTGTCTCCCTCGATTTCCTTCTTCTCGTGCATGGTTTCCTCGTTCTCCATTGTGGTAAAGAAAGCTCAGAGATTCAGAGGACTAGTTCAACCTGCGCTCAGAAAAATATTGAATTCCCCTTGGTAGGAGAGAGAGTTTTAAGTTTGGTTCTTCGTGTTCTTGAAGACCCCACTAGTGAGAACAATTTCGCAATCCGGACAGATAAGTGTTTGGTTGGCTGTGCACTGGTTCAATGGGTGTCTCTTCCTATCAAATTGCTCAAGCAATTTGAGCCCTGAACTTAATGCAATTTGGAATCTTTCTCAAGAGCATCACGCTACTATCTTTCATGCACATGGGGGAGACCAATGCCTGCGTGTGGCTGCAGCGAGCCATAGGGACCGTGATATATAAGTGTGGCGGGAAGCGGCTGACGCAAGAACCTAGCTCTGGAGGTAATATTAAATAAATATGAGAATATCTAGCTCAAAAGGTGTGATACAGGAATGTGATTTGAAATTTTTATATATATCTTGATAAAAAAATATTTTATTAAGCCCACCATAGGGCGAAGGTTGATATTATCATGCTTAGTGCATTGATGCGAGAGGTACTCTTCCTCGACACACTACAACATTTAGTGAATGTGTAAATATCACAAACCATTAGACCGTGTATTGTTGAGTTTTGACTTTCAAATTAGAGATAATGATATTTTAGACCATACACTTTTGTTTTAGGATTTTTTGAAAGGAGATTATAGAAGGAATGTGTTTAATGACACCTCTCTAATCCTAGCATCCATATTATTTCCCTTCTTTGTTTTTCTCCTATCTTCTTGTTGGATCTTTAGATCTTGTGGCTTACCAAGTGAATTCTTTAGCTTTTAGATTGTACTCTCACACTCTTTATTGAAGATAGTGAAACACCTCTCTCCTCGTGATTTTTCCCGTTTTAGGTTTCCATATATATCTTGCATCTCATGTAATTTTGATTTCGCTTTCATCCTTATTACACATGCTTCAATTGGTTCATCTTTTGGCCTTTTTCCGCAACATGTGTCTACTGCCTTTCTCTCTCCCTGTCTTTAATTCATTTCCTTAGGAAACTCTCTGACAATAACGGGTCCTGAGAGATCTCTTCATTTTGAACTGAGCTGATGTGGACATCATGCTTGCCCATCGAAAAGTTTCATCTTGCCCCGGCACTCCAGAATTCAACTTAGAGGCTTGGTTGCAGAGATTGAAACCACAGAACTCGCCAACCGTCAAGTGGGTTAATCATGAAGCCTTATCAAAAATCAGAGAGTCATGAGCTCCTTTAGATTGACAGGTGCAAATACAGTCACTTGCAGTTCTTCAATAGTTGTTGATGCACATGCAACCGGTGCCCTCGTGCCTATAAAGTTCGTATTATCGTATTTGAAGCTCCCAAAGATCTCGAGACCAAGACTAGTCACAATCTTCCACAATGGCATTCTAACATGTAGGCCGGTGTGATATTATCACCACAAAATCATTGCTGACACAAACCGTACCTCAGCAACTGCAAAATCATTAGCTCGACAAAACTGACCTTCTCTCCTCTCTGTTTCCGTGTCTCTCTCTGCGTCTCTCTCTCTCTCTCTCCCTCTCCCCACCATGGAAGGTACGATATTTTGTGGGCAGTAGGAGAGATCCGATCAGATTAAAGCGCTTCGAAGCGTTCCCACACTCCATCATTGAGGTCGGCAAGAAGGCACTGGAGGGTGTCCACACGATGGAAAGGTGGACTCAGAAGAGGCAAAGAGAGAAACGTTTCGAATCGGTGGGCTCGCTTGCCCTTTTGCAATTAGCCGGCCACGGAACTCCAATTAAGATTCTCTTCTTGTTAGATATCTCAATGCCTCAAGAATTTCTTGTGAATGAGATATAATGATTTCCAAGTAATAAACACATTTTAATTATTCTTATGATCTCTTTCCTGAGATCAATATATGTATCATGAACAATCGCTTAATAAACGTCTAGAAATGAAAATATGTATGCAATGACTTTATATTTCTGCCGTTTCTTTATAAAAAATGTTTGGTATTTCCAAACAACTTATCTTTAAACTGTACCTCTTGCTAAATGAGTGTGCATACATTGAGTATAGTCTTTTTTTAAAATCTTTTGAACAAAAAATTTCTAGTATATGGGACATTTTTAAAAAAGTTCAAGACACTATTTAATTACATTGATAATCTATACACCGGATGTATCTAGTTAACAGTCTACTTTTTATGGCAAAAAGTTCACTGCCTTCTCACTTTATAAGCCTGGAAGTACATTTACGACTTGAAAGACTTGTTATTAATATAGGATTACAAGGTGCTAATTTTCATTCCAATACAGTTATAATGGAACACCCTTTGTTAACTTTACATTAAGAATTGACAAATAATGCACATAGGATAAAAATTAAATTACGTGCAAAAAAATTTACGTTTTGAAAAATGATTTATTAAAGGGTGACAAGAATTTTAAAGTAAACAATATTGTAACGTAGAGAACGTAGAAATACACCTATCAACCAATTTGTGAGTTGCATTACTTACCAAAATTAAGAAAGATTTCTCGTGTCATTACTTATTAGGTTAATCCTTCTTGCTGAATTATTATTTCTAAGTAGAGATGATTGATTTTGAACTAGGTAGGATTCAAATTAGGAACCTAAAATCTACCTGTCAAAGTCACTTTCCAGTTTTTTTAAATTGGGAACAAAACTAGCCAATTCAAGTCGATTTTAGGGGTGACCAGGAACCCACCTACTTTTTTCTATTTTATTATATTATTTAATTGCTCTATCATGTGTATTACTTTTGCAAAAAATCTCGATTAGGATGCTGTAATGACATGCTTATGTTGGAATGCTCAGCCTCATTTTTTTGCAAAAGTCCTCATTTTAGGGACTTGTAAGTTTGGTTTTGAACCGGTTCAAAAAAAGGTTATGCTAGAGACCAACCTTGAAATCGGTTCTGCTCAAGAATTAATTGGTTCAAAGTTAAGAATCGGGAATCAGGCGGTTTGATTTAATTCCTGAGTTGAACCAAGCTGGTCATTCATCCCTTACTCCTAGCAATTTATTTAAAAGGAAAATCCTAATATCTTATACGGTGTAAAGGTTTCCTACTTTTTTTTTGGGGGAGCTGTACATTGGCACTTGGCAAAACTCTAATTTGTGGATAGAAATTACTGGACCTTTTAGTTGACTCCTGAAGGTCCAATCCTGGGACACACAAATTAATTAGTTATTTCCTTTTCAAATTACTAGAGTGAAAAGGGCTTGTCATTTTCTAATGATTATTTGGTTTTCCTCGACGAAAAGCTTGAATGCTCCACTTCACTGTTTGGAGCTCCCGAATACCGTGCATCATCATCCAACGAGCGATAGTGATTCCACAGTGTCTTGGTGGGGTTCATGATGTGCCTTTGATTTCACCATTAATAGTGGAAGTTTGAATCCGAGAGCACCAGAATACAAAATGCCAACTTGTTCTTCTGTCCTTTCTTCATTCGCTGTTAAATGTTTGTCAAGACTATGCATTTATGGCGAAATTCTGCATAAATCAATGCCAATTATCATTATCACCTCAGCAAATTACACTTTCCCCCCAACTCTTTTAAGGTAACTGAATAGGTTGAGGTGGGTCGGTTCTCACCCTCAAATTGGACTAAACATGGTTGGTTTTCAATTTGTGGAACCAGAAACCGACCCTATCCACTCGGGATTTGACAGTGTTCCTCTTTGAATTTTTATTTTTACGGTTTCTTCTACATAATACCTGCCTAGTTCATTCAATCCAACAAGGTCTACAGCTTCTTTCCCAAGTCAGCGACTCAAAACACAAAAGCCATTTTCGATTCATTCATTATACAAATATTACCATTTTATTCATTGAAAATCATAAATAATTAAATAGCAAACAAAAACGCATGTTCAGTTCGTAATGTTATAGCCTCCCTGCCAGCATCCATTGGATATACATGTGAGTTGAATAAGACATGGCGAAATAATTAACTTGCTATGAAACCAATTGTCAACGCCATGAAAGGGTAAAAAAAAAAGTCATAATATGGGTTAGTTCTATTGGTCCGGTCTACTTAGTCCGGTTCCACACTAGGAATCAAAAATCGGACCAATCATTTTCAATATCCACAGGAATCACTAAGAATCGGCCGATTCTATCTAGTTTCCAATTGAATCGGAACCAATAGAAAGCCTTGCTTAACACTAGATTGTATTGTCAACCGCATCTTGAGTAGGATAGCCATGAAAATAGGAGTTTCCATTAATATGTGAAAAATATTGTATTATGGTATTACATGAAAAGTTAAGTAATCGAATTCGATGTTAAGTTAGGTGTAGTTGTTGAATTTAAATATCTGGTGTGATTATCTCGACAAGTAATTCATGGAATCTAAATATGATTGTAAGACCTCCGGCATCATAAGAAGCTGGAGTTGAAAAAAAAGGCTAGAAAACAAGAGTTGGCAGTAGATTAAAACCTGTTGAAATTACTTAGAATGATTGAGAACTATTGAAATTCTGCAGAGGCAATCTTTTGGCTTGATATTCGGAATTAATTATCAAAGACGACACTTTGACATACAAGACGGGCCCGTGCCAACACGTGCTTTGGACTCCTTGACAAAAGCGTATTTCAACGTCATTACAAATTCTTCCGAATCCATCCAAAATCCGACGATGACTTTCCTAAATTTTTCTAGAAAAAAAAAAAAAAGTTGTTTATAAAGCGATGGTTATATTCTCCTCCATTTTTAATTGAACAGAACTACAATATCAACGGAAATATTCAATACTTCACATGATTTTTATAAGGAAGTCTTCTTAAGTTCCCTAGAATTTGGTGTTAGTACCCGTTTTTGAATATTGGCTAATCTTGCTCAATGCATTATGAGCCAAAACTATGTGTTTCGGTTACTCTTTCCACATAAAAAACGCAAGGTGGATTCTTATGTTTTTTAACACCTCGTGCCTGTATTTAACGATTTTCTCTTCTAAGGCTTAGCTATCACCCCCTAAATTCCAAGTTGTAGTGTTTTTTTGTTCTAAGTAGATGAGTCTCAACTCGAGCTTCCAACCATTGGAAGTCATCGCATCACGACATTCTGTCATGGTCCCTCCTCCTTGACATTGAAGCACACGACAACACATAAGACTCGATATGGTTGTTCCACAGTACTCCTTATCGGGATACTCTTCATATGTTTGTGCACCAAGAGCTATCATTTTCAATTATTGGTGCATGTTATTTTCGTTGAAGCAATAAAGATGATAGAAACCTTCATATTCGAGAGACTTAAAAAAAAAAAAAAAAAAAAAATTGCCTTTTTTCTATCTATTGATGTATTTAATTGCACTCAATTTCATTTGAAAACTAACTTGGACATGCCTTTTTTAGCATGTCTTACGTGAGATTTTTATTTTATGAACTGACTTGTCAAGGATGAGACGCTTGGCAGTTTTGCGATAAAAGAAAATAAAATTCAAAGAATTATAAATGGCATCTTAATTTCTCCCGGAATATCCCTCATTTTAATCTTTCCAAAACTTGCACATGGCGATCCCTATTTCATATTTCTCTATTGTAATACTATTCTTTAATTTCGGGTGCATTTGTTTCACGGAAAACTCAATAATAAAGGAAAATGCTTTTCGGAAAAGCATTTTCCAAGGATATGATTTGTTTTTCTTTGTTTGGTGATGTATAATTGAAAATGTTTTCTAACATTTGGATCCCATTAAAAAATAATTTCGCACTTCATCGCAGGAAAAAAATGAATTTTTAATATTGTTGTTTTTTTATTTACTTTTATTTTCTATTTTTGTTTTCTTTCTTTTTATTTCCTTTTTTTCTTTTTCTTTTTCTCTTTCCCTTCTTCTTGTCCGTCACTCCTAAGCTTTCTCACGCCATCCCTCCTACTTCATCTGGCAATTCATTCCCAGTTGGCTTATAAAGGGTGAGCTCCAACTATCGTCGGAGGCGATGAGCTCACCAATTGGCCACTAAAGGCTATGAGCTCGCCCAATCTAGTGAAGCTTGTGCCTCATTGGATGGAGGCCACAAGCTCACCTGATTTGGCGAAGCTTGAGGCTCAATGACATCAAGCAAGCTCAAGCTTTGTTGTCGAAGGCCATGAGATTGCCCGATTTGGTGAAGCCAAAACTCACTAGCCATCCTTGTGGTCGGTGACGGGTGGATAAGAAGCAAAAAGAAAAAGGAAGAAAAGAAAAGAAGGAAATTCGAATTTTTTATTTTTATTTTTAAAATGTTTTCCAAATTTTAATTTTTTTTTAAAAATAAAATGTTCAAATTCATTTTTTTAAATATGTTTTTATAAGAATAGTTATTTGTAAACCAAGCATCAAATCTAAGTTTTGGAAGATTCGGAAAACGTTGGGAAATCATTTCCCTGAATTTAAGTTTTATTAGGAAAATACTTTTTGTTGATTACTATTAATTTATTTTTTTGAGTGAACCAAACATTCACTCAGGAAAATGAGGAAAATGTTTTTTTCGAAAATGTATTATGCAAAACAAACGCACCATTGGTCCTCCGCTAGCGTCACCCTGGTTTCTTTCTCCTGGTTGTCGGCGTGCGGGAGTTACTGGCCACCAAAAAAAAAAAAAAAAAAAAAAAAAAAAAAAAACAAACGCACCCTTCATTCAATTTCATTTCATCGTATGAAATTTGAAGGAAAAGAAATCCATCATTTGCTCCAATCATTCCATCAAAGTCATGATGAGAAGGCCGCTTTATTTTTCTACCATAGACGACCTCATCCTTATCCAATAATCTCCATCCGTCCGTTGCTGAGAAACCAATAGCAATCATATCAATCATTTCTATCATTTCCACGCAAATGAAAGAATGAAACATAAAAATTCCACCTTTAAAAAAAAAAAAAAAAAAAACACGAATCCTCTATTCGGAATAATATATAAGAACTATTCTATTTCCATTGTACTCCAATTACTAGAGATGTAATTTTCGCATCAAATTGCCTTTTTGATTACTATCTACTTTAATTTTTTTTTCCCACTACATGAAAAAAAAAACATATGCCATCTCTTCTACAAACACATGGTGAGATGGTGGTGCTAATCCATGGTCCATAAAAGCAGAAAAGGAACTCAAAAGGCATCCGTTCGACTACTGGTAGAGATCAAAAGTGCAAATGCGGAGAGCAATGTCAAAAAGCAAAGTGGTCCCCCTCCCATATTATGTGGTCTGTGCTCCTTGATTGCTCCCGTTGAAATTAGTAAATATAATATTTAATATTATAAAAAATCTTAAATTAATATACATGTAATAAATTTATCCAAAATTATTTTTTTTACTACAAAAAACTCGTACATCTATCGTTAAAAAGATCAAACTAGTACATTGGCAACAATGTTAGATTTAAATCAGATTAATATCACAAAAAAATATAAAATGTTATACCTATAATAAGTAGAGTAAAACTTTAAAGCGATACGTTAAATCGACTATTATGTATCATCAAACTCAATAATTTGACTGACCAAAAAAAAAAAACTCAATAATTTGATAAAATTTGAGAGGAATTGACGGATGGTAAATCTATTATAAATATATCTGTTTTAAGATAAATTTATTATATATAAGTGTGGAATTCTTCGTGCTATTAGTCCTAGATATAAAAATAAAGAATCGTAAAATAAAAGATGGGTTTCTTGCAACTTTCCTATGCGGGAATCCTCAAAAATAAAAAATAAAAATTTAAAATAAATAAAACTCTTTCTATCCTTTCCCAACTTGCTTACATCATAAGCCAAGAGTTCCGCACTTTCTCGTAGTGCGGTCAGAGAAAGTGTGGATGGAATCTTTTTCGACCGGCGACGGGACCCGACAATTGTGGTCCTTTTCCCTTTCGTACTCGAATCATACTTTGAAAATTCTCCAAGTGCTCGGTCTTGTTGATGTTGATTTATGTAATTTCAAAAAAAAAAAAAAATTAGATAACATATTATATTCCTATCATTATTTCGTCCATTTTTATAAATGATAAGACCAATTATTCTTAAAATGATTTTTTAATCATTTATTTTTCACCGGACATATACACCCTAACATTGGTTTGCTAAGTGATACTTATTTCTAAATTTATTTACGGTACTATGTTAGAATAAATTTATTTTCTTCATTTTTTGTTGTGCTTTTCCTTTTTTTGGTTAAAGTATTAGATGGGGATACCATGTTCGCACTTTGATGACACTTTTGAGCAAGATTGGCTTTATTATGATTTTCGAAACATTCTTTTGTCAAAATATTGCCACTTTGATGTCACAATGCAACGAGCAAGTTAGATATGCAATTATTTAGAAGCTATCGTAGATTTGCAATCAATGCGTGCATTCTTTGAGTGTTAGGTTTTCGTGAAGGTAATTATTGCGTGAGATATTTGCATGCTAAAAGGTAAGTCTATTTTTCAAATAAAAAATTAGGGTCAAGAAAGGTAACACCCAATTCGAATAGGATCGGGTACACGGGCTGATTGTATGTTTGACTGAAAACCACTCGTTTCATAAACTTGGACTCGAATCAACTCGAATCGAACCCAACAGAACCAGAAACAAAAAAGAAATAGGAAAGAAAAGGAGTCGTCGTCCTTAGTGTTGCATATCTCCAAAACAAAATCTTGAGCCCACCGTAGCAAGGTCAATTCATGGGCCTTCAAGGACTCCCTAGATTGACACAGACGATGGATTGAAAGCCTTCTATTTCCATGATCAAAAGCCTCACAAGGTAGAGCCACTCCATGGTCACCGTACGTTCCCTCTTTTTTCTTTTCCCCCTTTAAGTAAAATTCTTCTCAAGAGGTCACTTATCATATTACCAAGGCTCGGCCAAATATGCTTCACTTCGGAGTTCTGACAAGACCCGATGCGTTTAGATTTCTTTTTACTCTGTGCTTTACGTACTTTTGATGCTTCGAATTTTTAAAGCTTGTCGTCATAACAAGAATATGGAAAAAGTGCTCAAGTTTTACTAGTTATTATACATACAGGAGATAGTAAGCGGAGCATTCGTGTAGTTAAGTTTACAAAACATCCTAATAATCCTAAATCCCTAGAAACTTGATCAAAAGGATGTCCTAAATTGAAATTAAATTGAATTCTTGCCACACATTAACATAATTACATAATTCTTTTATCTCGTTTAAAATTCAACGATACTTAACTCTTATTCAATAATATCAGTTCATTGTGAATGTTAAATGCATTATTCGATATGCACTGTTAACTTACTTGTATATTCAAATCCGATGAATCAAAAAGGAAATCAGCTCGCGACGAGAAAGTTACTTAATAACGAATTATTGGCATAGCAGATAATTTATTTTTAAAAAAGAGAGAGGGAGAGATGATCACAATGAGATGGTTCAGAGAACCCTAAAAAGGCTGGGCTGCTTTTTGAAATTGGACACTGTTAGTGGGCTTGATGGGCCAGACTTTGAAAGCAAAGCCCACGTCACATTTGGTGGAACAATCCTTATATGCATCGTAAAAAGAAAAAACCTATATTCCCAAAAAAAAAAAATTACAAACAAATTATAAGCAATTCTATTTACCAATAATCAAATAATTACCCACTCACGGGCAGTGCAAATGGTGTGAGTGCTCTCCCTCAATGCTGAAATCGATAATTCGAACCCTCTCGTGGATTACTGGGCTTGCCCCTCGAGATTTTATGTCTAAATAGCAGCTTGCGGCGAGGCCGATGATGCTATTGAGGTACTGAAGGGTCGTGTGATCTCGAAGGATGATCTCAGGCGATTCCTTAATTATAAAAAAAAAAATCAAATAATTTTCAATTTTGTGATATTTTCAACTAAATAAATTTTAAAGTATCAGAGAAAATTAATTTAAGTGGGATGATCAGATCTCATCGCAATGCACAAAACCTGAATCGAGTCGCATTTTCTTTCCAATTGCGTAAAAATAATTTGAAGTAGGTAAATGTGTGATATGAGAATAAATCTGGATTTTTTTATATCGTAATAGAAAGATCGGGACAAACATAATTTAGGATTTTTAGCGTTTTTTTTATTAAAATAAAATCGCCAAGAAATCGTGTGGGGTGGGGGGCCCAGCCGCCCCGGGGGCGAAAACGTCCAACCCACGTGTCAACATCCCAGTCACGCAGCAGCCTCGCCACGTCAGCCGCGGCCCACACCCTCCCCTCTCCCCTCGCCTCCCCACGAGCACTCGCTCGCCCCATCCTTCTCCACAGCATAGCCCAGAAGTCCGAGCACGAACTCTCTCTCTCTCTCTACTTTCTCTCTCATGCCGTCTTCCCTTTTTCTCCGTCGCTCCCCACGGCGGTCAACGCCTCCTCGCCACCAGAAACCCCCGACGGCCCGCCGCCCCCCGCCGCCGTCCTAGTCTCCTCCATTTCGAGTCCGCACAACTAGAGTCCCCCCCGCCGCCGCCGCCGCCGCCGCCGCCGCCGACGATCGCGCCGGCGCCCTGGGCTCTGCGGACCGGGTCCCCGATTCGGCCCGATTCGATCCGATTCGATCCGGCTAGGGTTTATGGGGAGGATGGGATTGAATCCGAGGCCTTACTCCGCGAATCCCACCGACTACAAGCTCCTCGAGGAGGTCGGCCACGGGGCCAGCGCCACGGTGTACAGGGCGATCTACCTCCCCCTCAATGACGTCGTCGCGGTCAAGTGCTTGGATCTCGATCGCTGCAACAGCAACCTGGTGAGTTCCCCTTGCTACTACTGTTTCTCAGCTCTTTTGCGATGGTCGCGGCTTCGATGCGATGTGTTGCTGCTTGCTTGAAGTACTGATTGAGCGGTGTGTGGGGAACTCGGGGAGTAAGATTTGATCCGCTTTTGGTGCTGTTGAGGGATGGGATGGGGTCCCTGAACTGAATTCGATGCGGCAGTTGGGAAATTTTTTTTTTCCGTTCGGATCTATCTCGATAGAACGGGTAGGAGGTGGATTCGGGGGGAGGAGATCTGCTGCAGATTGAATTGATGAAAACATTTTATGATTCCGTTGGATTGTTTAAGGAAGCTCTAATCGTCTCTTAGTGGCATCCAATTAAATTGGAACATCACAGAGAATCCTGTCCACTGTCCCTGTTTCACAGTATTTTGTATATCTTGTAATCTTGTGATCTCGTGAAGTTGAACTTGCTGAGCTGACTATAACTGGTAAACAGATTGCTGTAATATGTTCTCGGGAGATAGAGATTTTAGGGGTTGTCTACAATTATCTGGATATTTATTGGGAAAAAGATGACACCCAGAATGAAATAATTGTGATTGAGGAGATGGGGTAGCTATTGGTCGTGATTATTATTTGTCTGTCATCTTCTTTATGTTTTCATTCACGTGGAGTTGAAGTATGCAATATCCTATCTGTATTGTGTGAAAGTGTTGTTTAAAGTTTTTGCCGTCTCGTAATAATATCCAGTTTGTTAAAGTTGCTTGTTAGCTACTTGATAGATGAGCAGTTGATGGCTCCAGTTTAATATGCTGGAGTGGGTGCTTAGTTAGTTGCATCTCCTTTTACCTTTTGGAAAATATCTACACTTTTTTCTTCATAATTACCATACTCACTGGTGCAACTTTTCAAGAGTCATACACAACAGCAAAAAGAATGGAACTTGGACAAGTCAAGATCTAAGAAAGAATACATGTTTTGCCCACACATCATCAGTACAAAGATTTTTCGCTTTGGCATCGAGGACTTAAAAATTGGTGTGCCCAGGATTCTAAGAATGGATAGATGGCTTGCTGACCCATATTCAGTAAAAGGATTTATATTTAGCATTTGGGGCCATAAAATTAATTTGGTGTAAAAGTCTACTGATGGATGATCATGGTCATGTTCACTAGTCTATAGATGGAGAGGCGGACTGGAGTTCTTAATTTGTATGTAGAGTAATGGTATTCCTTTATAATAGCTTGTAATGTCGCATTGGTATTTATGTGGTTGTCCATCTTCCGTATCAACCTCTGAAAGCATCCTGTCGATGTAGATTGACCTAACAAATCAGATGCTGTTACTTGTTTCCTTGTAAGGGTGAGATCAGCTACATATCGTTTGGCAATCCATTGCTGAACCGATCATACGAAAGATGGTTTTGCATGGATCCATGTTGTTGAATCCTTTTTGGTTAAACTTAGATTTGTGTCGATACTCTTTAGAGATTGAGGAATGCACTTGATATTGTACGGCCCACGCTTTTTTCCCCCAATCACTTACATTGTTGTAGTGTCAATTTTTTGCAGGATGATATACGTAGAGAGGCTCAAACAATGTCTTTGATAGACCATCCAAATGTCATAAAAGCATACTGCTCATTTGTGGTCGAACGGTTTTTATGGGTAGTTATGCCATTTATGGCAGAGGGGTCATGTTTACATCTCATGATGATTGCATACCAGGATGGTTTTGAAGAGGCTGCTATTTGTACCATACTTAAAGAGACTTTGAAGGCTCTAGAGTACCTCCATCGACAGGGACATATACATCGTGATGTCAAGGTGAGTTTTTAGGCATAATTTGACTCTTTTACATGGTTTCACATTCGTTTATTTTGCTCCACTTCAATTGGCTCTCCACTCATATTGAAAATAAGTTACACTTAAATACTTGCAGGCGGGAAATATACTACTCGATAGCAATGGTTTTGTAAAGCTAGCTGACTTTGGTGTTTCAGCATGCATGTTTGATAAAGGAGAGAGACAGCGTTCTAGAAATACTTTTGTAGGAACTCCCTGTTGGTAAGTTATGTTTCAGGCGACATTTTCCATGTATTCCATTATTTCTAGTTTTTTGAGATTATACCACTGCTTTTTACTTAAACTATGCTTATAGGATGGCACCGGAGGTTCTACAGCCTGGGAGTGGATATAATTCCAAGTGAGTTTTATGTTCTATGTACAGAAGTGTTTCTAGAGGAGATTCCTGAGAAGATATTGCCACTACATCATCTTCTGTGGCTCCACTGTCGTCATAGTTTTGTTAAAAGGAGTCACTGTAGGTCCATAGGATTAACTATTTGAAAGCTACTATCTATATCGACATGGAATTTACTAGTTGAATGACTGTAAAGTGTGATGAATTCCCTAGCTTAGAGATACAATCATGCATTTGGATATTTTTGTTCTTCTGAGAAACGGGAATATGCATGAGCGTCATGTGCGCAAAAGAAAGGTGATATAACTTTTGACTAGCCTGTACAATATTTTTCCTGAATAATAATAATAATGTTCAACAATTGCTCTGAAAATCCTGCTTTGGGCCATCCTTTGACTTGATCTTAATCGTTGAGAATATCTTTTCTATGAAGTGAGATATCATTTCCGTTTTCTTAATTACCATTTCCCAACTTGCGCAGGGCGGATATCTGGTCATTTGGAATAACTGCACTGGAGTTGGCTCATGGTCATGCACCTTTTTCAAAATTCCCTCCTATGAAGGTACTTATTATTATTATTTTCTTTTAGGGGTTCCCATGCCTGTATGAATGTGCAGATGGTATAGGCTGTTGAAGATCTCTAGGATTTGTTTCTGACATTGTTTTTCATGCTTAAGGTTCTGCTGATGACCATTCAAAATGCACCGCCTGGCCTTGACTATGATCGAGATAAAAAATTTTCAAAGGTACTTGCACTTCTTTCTGGACAGAACCTGCTAAGAATGAGATCATGGGGATTCATCTTCTTCTATATGTACGGGAAAAGAAAAGTAATTTAATTCTTTTGTCCAGATTTAGGTATATATGGAAAGAGAAAATAGGAGAGCTTAGTTTTGTGGATGTCGAGCTCCTTGGTTGATGGGTGGCTTTCCACCATTAGCTCTTGGTGGACGGACATCTTTGATAAACAGTTTTGATTGACTTTTGGTCTTTTGACTTCTAAGAAAGTTGGTATCGTTTAGCAGAGTCTTGGTGCTGCTTCATAGGTGTAACTCGGCCATTAAATAGTAGCTAAGAGGACCAATTAAGTTTTTATAGATAGTTTTTTGGATTAACCAGATTGGAGTCCAGTCGTCTCGGTGCTGATCTATAACCATGTTGGCTTGCTCTCTTTGTACTGTTCTAATTGGAGGTTTTCCAGTTGTCATCAGCTATTCAAAGAGATGGTTGCCATGTGCCTGGTGAAAGATCCAACGAAGAGGCCAACTGCTGAGAAACTGTTGAAGCACTCATTTTTCAAGCAGGCCAGGCCTCCAGAAGTTTCGTTGAAGAAATTATTTGTTGACTTGCCCCCACTAAGTCAACGTGTTAAAGCTTTGCAGGTAGGATGTCATGCTGCCACGATCAAGGCTGTTGCATTTCTTTTCTTGGGAAGACTGTTTGACTAACTTGCTGAAATATTTCAGCTTAAAGATGCTGCACAATTAGCTCTAAAGAAAATGCCATCAGCAGAGCAAGAAGCTTTATCACAGGTGAGAAACATAATCTGGAGACAAGGAATTCAAAATATATTATTTGTTACTACCTGTTTCTTGCATTTGTTGTGCTTTGTACTTAAGTGTCTGCAATCCGCTTAATTGTAAAGAATTGCCTGGAAGCGTACCTCTCCAAAATTGTAAGCAAGCTCATTTATCATTATGTATGTTTCAATCTGCCACAGTATTTACTTCACATTCAGTGTGATTTAGGGTCACCCTATCAAGACCTTTTAAGTTTTCCATTTCTACTGCTTCTGTTGACTATCACTATAGCTTGTCTGACATCGGGTAACTCCTTTTCTTTCAACCTCCCACATATCCCATTTTCTCTCTAGTTCTTAGAGGTTGGTGACCATTCTGTGTTCATGTATCAGTGACCTGGCAATCATGAAAACTGCAATCCCTTCTTCCTTGTACATTCCCTTCTCTTTGATTAAGTATGCAACATAACTGCATTGAGATGTGCTCTTCCTCCCCAATTTGAAGAACCTATTTTCTGAACATCATGGATAGAGAGATTGACAGTGCAATTTAAACTACGTAATGATAATTCATAATTTGGTTAAGTTGGTTTTGATGGTTGTATCTCAGCTGTTTACAGTACTTAATTCTGCACAGTGTACAATTAAAGTCAGTTGGTCCACATACAGCTATAAAAGTGTTTCTATTTGCATGCTTAATTTGGACCTTGGGGGATAACCTTTCTAGGTGTATGTGCATAAGGCACTCTTAGTAGCTCTTTTAACTTTAGAGTTTTACTGTTTCAGAGTGAGTACAACAGAGGAGTCAGTGCCTGGAATTTTGATATTGAGGATTTAAAAGCCCAAGCATCACTGGTATGACTTCTCTTTGCATGTAACTACAGCGTATTCACCTTGAGTTGATTGATAAGTTAGATTTTGTTTGTCTATATGATCAGCTAACAAAGCAAATGTTATTTATTGTACTGGATTTGCTAGATTAGAGATGATGATGACCTCACTGAGGGTAAGGAAGATGATGAGATGATAATGACATCTACAACCTCTGCCTGCGATAAGGTTTATACAGCTTTAGTATTTATTCTTCTTTATCTAATATTTTCCTAGTTTTGAGGTCATTCATTCTCATTCTAGGTGTTTGAAATTTATTTATACTTCTCGTGTGGAATCTGTCTTTTTTGTGCTCGGGTAATTTGTTATCTTTCATTGCTTCAACAGGATTCAAATGATTGCAGATCTTCCTTGGGCCAGCCGGGCACCAGCAGTGAATTACTATCAGCTGAAAGCAAAGTAAAATTAAACGGGGATGAAGTATCATCATCTGAGTGCTTAAATAAAAAGGGGAAGATTCACCAAAGTGATCTTTTAGAATCTGCTCGTCCAGGAAAGGTTAGTTCGATGAAAAATGGTATAAGCAATGAGATGATGCCATCGACATCAGAAATGGATTTACAGGCCAAGGCTAAATCTCAAACAATGAAGAGTCGTCAAACTCACAGTGGGCCTCTCATGCAAAATATGGTGCTTAACCATTCACTTTCTGAGAGAGTCCGAAGTTCTGAAAGGTTGGTCCTGAATTTTGTATGACCATTAGTGAAGCAACATTTGAATTTTCTATGACCGTTAGTGAAGCAACATTTTCTTTGACCAAGGCTATGATGTTAGTTTCGCTAATTTACCTATTTGACCACCAAGTTGAAGCAGTAGTCATTGGTTAAGTAGGTCTGCTTGTCAATATGTGCTCTATGTTACAAAGCTAGTTGTGGTGTGTCGGCCACTCTCAGTATTAATTCAGTGTTTTTTGCCCAAAAGAAGAGTTAATACAATTTCATACGTTTTAGCCCCACAATTGTGGATTGCATTTTGTACTCGGTGGTGGCCTGATGGCCAACATGCATGTTTTCTTGGACAAGTCCTTGGTTGAGTGACGCTGCTCCCCTCTAGTGCATTGAGGGATACGTTTTGAGGGTTGGGTCCAGTCAGGACCTGGTAGGTGTTGACCTCCAATATACTGTTTTCAGTTCATTGAAAAAAAGAGAGAGAAGAAATGGGATGTCCCTTGCAAGCCTTGCTTACTTTTCTTTTCACTCTGTTAACAACTACATGTGCTGAGGAAAATACTAGTAGACAAGTCGGTATGAATTGGAAGTTGTCTCTTTAACCTCAAAGGACTCGAATTATTTGTTTTTACCTTGTTGTTTGTGTTGATGAAATTACTGAAGTTTCAAGTATGTTCTCAACTCGCTCATTATCAATGGACTTGCACATTGCGTGGTTGTCTAAAATGAAAATTATCTCTGAAACTTATTGCTGTGAGATCATATATCATACTTGCATCTTTGAGTTTTTTGAACCTGGAGGTAAGTTCCCCTTTCTATGTTGTTGATAGGGGTGAGGGCGAAACTTTACAAGTGACAGACAGAGCTAAGTGTGAAGTGCGAAGGGCACCAAGCTTTAGCGGTCCTCTGATGCTCCCCAATCGAGCTTCAGCTAACAGTTTGTCAGCTCCCATAAAATCTTCTGGAGGTACTGAAGTTGTGTAATATTCATTGCTCATACTTACATATCAAACACCTGCCACAACTGTCATTACTACCCTATATATTTCTCCGGTTACAGGATTTAGAGACTCTCTGGATGAAAAGTCGAAGGCTAACTTGGTGCAGATTAAAGGACGATTTTCAGTGACATCTGAAAATTTGGATCTTGCAAAGGTATTGCTCTGTAAGAATGGTGTTTCGTTGTAATGCATGACTCCTGCTAACTAATAATATTTCAATAGGATATTCCATTAGGTGCAGTTCCACGTCGATCTTCACAGGTAAACCTGTTGAAGTGCTGTTGTGCTGTGGTTCTTTACATTGTACACCTTAGAACTTCTGAATAGCTGTTCCCTCCTGTATTTTGCAGGGATCACCTTTAAGAAAATCTGCCAGTGTCGGAGAGTGGATATTTGACTCCCGGCAAACGGTTTGTCTTCACATCCTACTCTTTTAAACACGCTGACTAATCTAGTAGACAGTCTTATATGAACTTTGATTTGGAGAAAACAAAACCAAATGGTGGTGAATCTTCTATTTTCAAGATAGTTGATATTCTTTTGCTTTCACAGAGCAAACTTTTTCCCTGGTATATGTGCACTGCCAGCTCTTAACTTGCAGTGGTGATTCAGCAGAAATATCTGGACTATTTCATGTCCGCATTTCCAAGTAGACACATAGGATTCGATCAGCTTTGCTGGAGTTCTAAGCTTTTAACGGTTGCTCTTCTTCTTTAACAGCCTAATTGTCAGTCTTCAAAAGAGTTCAGCTGCAACAATTTGCCTGCAAGTGTCATAATGCCTCATCTTCAGAATCTTTTCCAGCAAACCTCCTTGCAACAGGTGCAGTTACAAGCAATTGGAAATGTGTTCTGCATTTCTAGTGTTGGAATGACTATATCGTGACTGTTTTGACCTCCTCTAAAATTTGCGCACTTTGTGATGATAGGATCTAATAATGAGTTTGCTGAATAGCTTCCAAACTGCGGAGGTTGATGGTGAGTGAATGATTTGTTTGTCTTTTTTCTGTTTACTCTGTAAATATCCATAAAGCATTATGAGAATTAACTTCAGACTTTCTTCTATCCATTTCAGCTGCTCAAAATGGAAAGTTGCCCCCGTTGCCTCGTAGTTGGGAAAACAATGGAATTGTAAAGTCTCTTAATCCTTCTTCACCTTTTTCTTTGCTCATAATCAAGATATTTCGATTGTATTTTGGATATCTGTGTCTCTTGTACCGGTGGTCCTTTTTCTTTTGCTGTCAGGAATACTTTTCTCAGTTTACATTCAAGCCGTAGTGAGATTTTAGATGGCCATAAAGCATGCTATGCTTCTATCAGATTCAATGCTCTGCCTAATGGATGTAGTCGCCATTTTTTTAAGGAGAGCTCTCTCACTTGAGGAATTTTTCTTTTGTAGTCTTCTGCATATTTAGTACCAATCAAATTGCAATTCTGGATCATAATCAGTTCTGAAATGAGCAGTTCTCTCTTTCATCTCTGATTTAGCTGCTTGTTTGATAGGCTGATTTGGCAGCTTCTCAAAGGGAACGATTATTGCTTCTCAGGATTACAGAACTTCAAGCTAGGTTTGTGAGCACCAATCTGGATTTCGATGATTGATATCATATGCTCAACTTCTGTTTTTGAGTTTTGACGAATTGCCTCTCTATATCTGCAGGATGGCCATCTTGACGGAAGAATTGACTGCTGAGAAGTTAAAACACATGCAGGTGAGGAGAAATCAAGTTTGTATTCAGATCTCCCAATTCTAGTAACCTTTTCAATTGTCTTTGTGGGGAACTAATGAGTTAATATTTCATTCCAGTTGCAACAGCAGCTAAGTTCTTTATCTATCCAGGAAGAGAATGGTGGTCAAATGGAAGGGGATGTCTGAGATTTGATTTGGGTTCACTGAAATTTGTGTCATGATGTACATTCAGCTAGCAAACTGTAAATCACACAGAAAACGGTCTCACTCGTTGCCCCTCTGAAAAGATTTGTTCACATTGGTGCGAGAAAGCAACATAGGGAGCGTCCCAAGTTTCTTCCTCTACAGCTATGTTCAATCTTAGACGCATCAACCACAATCTGTCAAACAAGCGAAGATGATGAGCCCTTCGGGTTTGAGGATAAAATTTATGTTAAGGACTTTCCTTGTTCTGCAGAAGAATTCTTTTGCAGAGGTCACGAGGAGAATCGAGTCCTGTGTTGATATCCTGTATTTTTGTATCCTGTATCAATATGTTCAACAATGATATATCAAGGTTATCTGCTTAAGTAAAAGAGACTGTATAGATTGGGTTTGTAGAGCTGTGTTGCTGTTTCTTTCCCCGTCTTTCTTTGTAATGACTATGGATTTTGTTGTCGTGTTAAATACATTTTCTGCTGTATTATTGTTGAATAAATAAAAAACTGATGCCTACCAATGGCTTCCCATGTGATTAAGACGGCTGAGGAGTGACGTGCTTCTTGGTTATGTCGATATTATGGTCGTATCAACTGTCCATTGCGTTCTTCTTCCAATTCAGATGGTTCATGGCATTTGAAAGGCCGCCTCAGTTGGACAATGTTGAGTATCGAATGATTGAATCTCCTCAGATGTTCAGCAAATGTGGTAATTAGATAATGAGAAACGGAGATGTCGCCTGTACCTGTTGTTTTATCAGTGTGCTTTGATGTTTCTCTTTAAGGATATCAGGTTCAATGCAAGTCGTACATGACATTCTTTTTGGGGTTCACATGATTCAAAAATATTAACTTCGTAGTTAGTGACACGTATGAATAGGTACTAAATCTATAATTTTACTGATATGATACTTGTATATGCCAATACCACGTATTTAAAAATGCATAGGATGTTCTGACCCTCATCTATTGAATACAATCAAGTATTCCAATTTGGTGTAATCAAGTCTTTTTGCAAAAAAAGTACCTAAAATTGTCCTCTTGTGCTTAGAAATGACTTACAAGGTAGAATTTGATTGTATTTTTTCAGGTAAGATCTAAAAATTCACTTGAAAATTTGAGAGCTCGATTAGAGGTCTATTTTATCAATTGAAAAGTTTGTGATTGATAACATTTTAGGCATAAAATTTAAGATTTGTGGTGCAATTTCCCCTTCTTATTATGAAAATTGAAAATTTACTAATCCATTGCAAGATTTTCAACTCATTCATTTGTTTCATGGAAAATATTACACTTTTAAAAAATGTTTTTTAATGAGTCATTTTTTTTAAATGATAATATTTTCAAATACTTGGCTAAAATCTAAAAAATAATTAGAAAATATTTTATGTTATTTGGAAAAAATTTGATTTGAATTTCCAAAATATACATACACTATTTAGGTGCTAGTAACTTGTGCATGAACAATTGAGTAACTAGGCATGGGCACTAATATTACTCGTCCACCCTCAATGCACCTCAGCCTAGGTACCGGGGGCATAAGTAAGGGTACAAGCATTGATCTTGCATCCATAAAAGTTGAAACTAAGAATACAATGCCTATGCTTGACTTCTTAGCACCTTGGTCTGGGTCCACAAAGGCTAGCTTTGAGACCTTGGGCCCATGCTTGAATCTTGACACCTAGGGCCGAGCCCTCGATGCTCGGGTTTGGGTCTCTGATGCTTGAGCTCAAGGCCTGGACACTCCAGCCTTGGTCCATTGAGCCTAGAATAGGGATGTTGGTGTTTACACTAAGGTCCCCAATTAGGTCTATGTCCTTGATGCCCGGGCTTAGGCCCATTGAGGTTGGACCCCTAGTTGTTGGAACTCGCATTTAGGCCCTAGGAATTTGCGCACCAGGATTGGGATCCTAGGCTTCGCCTTGATGGACTTGGGTACAAGCATTATGGCCCCACGCTCAGGTGTGGGAGATCTAAGCATCGACACTAGGTCTCAAGCCTAGGGACTTAGCCATGAATATTGGGATTTGAGTTGGGCCTCAAGGGACTTAGGCCTAGGCGCTAGAGACCGAAGCACTGGCATGAAAGTCTCGAGCCTCAACCTTGATGGCCTCGAACTCAGGCGTGGGGGATTCGAGCATAGGCACCAAGGACTTAAGCGTTGCCTTTGTGGACCTGAGATTGGGCATGAGGGAGCTGGTCACAAAAAAGGGGGTCTTGTTCTTGGTCTTTGTGGACCTTGGCCCAAGTGTTGGGGCATCAATCATGGGCCATTAGGGCCCTGGGCCCGACCTCGATGGACCAAGGTTCGCATGCTGTTGGAGGCCCAAGCATCAACACTAGGATTTTTGGCTAGGCTACGATGGAGTCGAGCATGAGCATTAAACACAGGGTCACAAGCACAATGGTTGCGAGCCCGACTTTAATGTATTCGATCCCTGACGTCGGAGATTTGAATGAGCATTACGATTTTTGTATCCAAGTGCAAAGTCTTTGGTTTATGATTCGGTATTTAGTCGTATTTTGAAAAATGATTTTCAATTCTTTAAAAATGAAATCGTGTTTTTAAAGTTAAAAGGATAATTTTTTTTCCGCGTGAAAAATAATTTTTCGACAATTTTTTTCGGCAAGACCAACGTAGACAAAGGGTTGTGTAACATTCTACATTCGCCGCTCGAGCCGAGGGCGACTGTATGTATGTACTGTCGCTGTTCCCCAAAACGTTGAGAAACTCGAGACGCCTCCCTGCATCTCTCTCTCTCTCTCCTCTCTCTCTCTCTCTCTCTCTCTCTTGCTTGTGTTGGAGCAGAACTGATGAATGAAGGAATGAAGGAATGAAGGATAGAGCCGGCCATGGCCTCCCTCACTTCCGCCGCTTCTCTGTTTCCTGCGACCCGCCTTCCTCCTCTCAAACCCACCGCCGCGCCCTTGCTTAAACCCTCCCGCCCCAAAAACCCCGACGAGGTAAAGGCGCCGACCGCGGACGACGCCGCATCCGGAGCTCCATCTTCTTCTTTCGATGAAATCCGCCTGTCACCGGGGTTGTCGTGACGTGTCTTCCGTTTTTTTTTCCTTTTTTATTTTTATTTTTTGGGTTGCTGCTGCTGCAGAGGAGGAGGAGGAGGATCGGGAATGGGGCGTGCCGGGCCGAGCTCTCCAACGACGCGCCCATCGCCGCCGCGATCGGCGCGTGCATGCTCTCTTCCCTGGTCCTCCCCGCCGCCGCGGGGGGCTCGGAGGACGAGGAGGACGGCACGGCCGTGGGCTCCTCCACGGACACGAGGTTCGCCGTGATGGGGATCGTCAGCTTCATCCCTTACTTCAATTGGCTGGTAAAAGTCTCTTCATTTCAGTGTGGTTTTACCGTGTGTTGATAAAGCATTCGTTTTTGCTTCTTTTTAAATTTTTTTTTTTTTAATTATATATGGATGGCGTGGGTTTCGTTCTGTGCAGAGTTGGGTGTTCGCGTGGCTTGATACTGGGAAACGACGCTATGCGGTGTATGCGCTTGTTTACTTGGCTCCATACCTGAGGTTCAGCTCCTGAAAATACTCGCCTTTTTCTCCTTTTTTTTTTTTTTTTTTTTTTAAAGATCTGCTCGTTGATCTTTGTGTGAAATTGGGGTTCAATGTGTTCTTTGCCTCGGCAGCTGTGGCGGCTGTTGTTGATTGCTCTACATTCCTTGAAATTCGACATATATATCCGTATGTCGCTTTTTGGTCTTGTGGTGTAAGGAAATCGGATTATAGCTTAGTTATGCAGTTAACTTCCCGCTACTTCCAACGCTGTCTTTGTGACCTTAGCCAATGGACAAAGCGAATCAAATCTTGGGTGGTCCTGGCTAGCACTTGATATGTGCATATTAATGACTGTAGAATTGGTCCACCTTTAGTTGAGAAGAAAATGACAGTGCCTTCTGTTTAGGTTGAGTTTATTTGACAGATGGATACGGTGATTTAGAGCTGCCAGTATCCA
This sequence comes from Eucalyptus erythrocorys, assembly GCA_014182555.1. Taxonomy (NCBI): domain Eukaryota; kingdom Viridiplantae; phylum Streptophyta; class Magnoliopsida; order Myrtales; family Myrtaceae; genus Eucalyptus; species Eucalyptus erythrocorys. The sequence continues at coordinate 34,657,385 of CM024600.1, read as the reverse complement.
GTACTTCTGGCATTTACTAGCTTTTATTGTTCATGAGGAATGTCTAAGAGAAGGGAGTCCATCTCATTCCATTGTTTGCTGAGGTTGCTAGTGTGATATTATTAACGTGTGGATGTGTATACTCAACCGAATGTGTGATAATTTATCTGTTTCTTGATGTGTTAAGTATCAAATTGTATGCTTGTAAAATTCAGTTTCTTTTTTTTTTTTTGGTGGGGGGGGTTGTGTCAAGAAAATTTAGTTTAAGTGGGTGTATCATTGGTTTTCCTGATCCAGTGTCCTTCACTTATATCTGTTGCAGTCTTGCAAGATGTTTACATATTGGGGCCATGGGTGCTTGAGGGTTTGCTACACTGTTATTGTTCATGTAGTCAATCAGGTGCTGCATTTTATCAGCATTGTTATCTGTACTAAACCCAGAAATTATTTTATAACATTTTATAGATTTGTAAATTATATTTTAGTTTCTTAGCTTATACGTACCTATTCAATCAGAAATTGAGAATGTGCTTTCTCTGTGCTCAGCTCAAGGTTTTTTCTTTGCTTCAAACTTTCTCTTATTCATGCTTTGAACTTGGTGATGCGATGGTGACGTTGAGCTGCTCAATCTTGCTTGTGCAATTTTATGACCATTTTAGATATCATTTTAGGGTTGTTTCTTCGTATCAATTTGCCTGGATGAGTATCTCTTGAATGTTTGTATTCTGGGTGAGTTATCTTTGTAATTAATGCAGCCCTCTGAAGTCTTAATGGGCTAGATTGATTTTTTTTCTTTTTTAATCAATGATTAAAGTGTTCTTATGGTATTTGACATACTTGTATCCTTCCTGTCATTTGTTCAGGTCAAACTTATCTCTGTCACCTGAAGAGAGTTGGATGCCACTTGCTAGTATACTTTTCTGCATTGTGCATGTTCAGGTATAAACTCTAAACCAAATGAAGAAATCACCTTGCATCTGAATTACAGTTATCAGGCCACACATTGCATTATAATTATTACAGGCAAACTGATGATAATGTAAATGGGCCTGGGACAGGGGCTTCTTTTATTGTGCTGCTGCTCTGCTTAAACTTAACTGTAGTTATGTGCAAATCTCCGAAGTTTTTATCTCTTTGCAGCTGGAGGCAAGCATCAGAAATGGAGACATTGAGGGTTTTCAATTGTTTAATGAGGCTGCAAAGATTTTCTCCTCAATATCCGGAAAGAAGGATGATCACCAGGGATTCTCTGAGGTATTACTGAATACGACGTGGATGCATCTCTAATATAGACTAACCTTGTTGTAGCTGACAGTCTCTTCTTGTCAAGTAGAGCCAAAGAAAGGACATGAATTTGCCATCTTCTGATACACAAGCAAGAAATGAGATTCGGCAATGGGACGTTCCTAGAAGACCCTCACGAGATGAGGAACATATGAATGGAGATTGGGATGACAATGAGAGAAGGGAGAAGTAACTTTATGAGGTGCAAAAATGTAGGTGGACTCGAATGAAGCTGTTGATGGATTTACTGATCGTTAACGAATGCATAAGCAACTTTTCAGCTGGCAATGGCAACGGTGGCTTCTGTTGCCTCCTACACCAGCTTGTAGCATTTCTATTTCAAACCAGTTGGAATCTGATGACTCTGTTGTGTTAGTTTCTCTTGGTTTCTCTGGATTAGCAAATTAAATTGGTGTAGTCAGGAGCATGTCGTGAACAAAGCTGATTGGGAAAGGAGAATGAGATTTTTCTACTTCTATATCCCATACTTTAGTTTAGTCCGGTGACTTTCTGTATATACCAAGAGATACGGGCATGCGCGCATTAAACTTGCATACTTTCGTGATGTCGTCACCTGGTTGCTTTCGAAATGCAAATGAATGCCTTGTGTGGGTTTCGCTGCTGTATGCATTTTGGGGCAAGACAATACAAGAAATAAGTTCAGGAGACTATCATTCTACTTCGCCACCTGATTGGCGAACGCATAATTTTTCAGGGAGCATCATCGTGTTGGGGTTGCCGGTAAGAATGTACATTTTGTACTTCTCGGTGATACGAGCAAATGCAAAACGGGAATCGTTGAAGCTTTGTGTCCGCAAGATAGAAAGTGCAACCACGCATTGAATTGATTTCAGCTTGGGAGGCAGACGGTTCGGTAATGGTTCAATGAGATTGGCTGACTGGAAGGCATTTTTTCAAGAATGTAGCCAGTCATTGTGTGCTCAAAACTTACCCAAAAAAATGGGATGGCGACCTTTCTGGGCGCTGTGTTCAGAGTCGAAGTGGCAAGGAGCTGAAGCGTTTTCAATATGATTCTTTTCCTGTTCAATGATAAATGTGCATTGTAGAAGCTGACAGGAAAAATGTGAAGTATTGGGGAAAAAAGGCGTGTTGGGGTGAGAGAGGCTCGAACTCTCGACCTCAGGATAACTCAGAAGCTATGAGACCTACGCGCTAGCCAACTGCGCCACCACCCCGTTGTTTTTCTCCTCTGCACAATATTATATTTCACTTTATAACTGTCCTAGTTTTCTATCAGACCGATACGCCCTTCCCGTTGGAGTTGCTGCGTTATTAATTAGTCCCTCCAATGGAAGTGGGACGGTAATTGTATTTGCAACGCTACTCAATACATTTGAATTTTGAAAGCACTCTTCTTATTCACTAATTTCTTCGTGTGTCATTCTCCCATAATATCGCACTTATGTAAAATGCTTTTCTTCATTTGTCATTCTCACATAATATGACATTTACATAAAATGCCTTTTTCTTTATCTATACCACCTTTCTATCAATAATTTTAAAGTATATTATTTTCTTGTTTGGATTTTAATTCAAGTCCGACATAAGAGTTACAACTAAGAACGATGTAGGCCGAGTCAACAAAATTTAACACTTGAGCTCAACTTGAATCAAACAGTTGAAGCGCAATTCTTAACTAAAAATGAATCAAGTTTGAATTCTCAATTTCAAGCTCCACTAGTTTAAAGTTTACCAACATGGAGTCCAATTAAGTGCAAGTTAAACTAGAACTTAGGACTCAAACTCAATCCTTGGAATTTGTCCAAAATCGGGAAGCAACATTCTAATCTTTTTATTTTACTTAATTAGATTACAAAGAATTGTAATTATCTAAATAGGCTCGTGGATGTATTTTAAAATGCAAACTCCAATTCCAACATTTTGAGTAACGTTTCGGACAACCTTTTGGGCTCTCCGTTTTCTTCAAAGTGCCATCTTGGTTCCGCGCATTACATAGACCAACCGCCGCAGCTTCCAAAGGTTTAATTTTTCGCATTAGACGAATGCTGGGAGCCGCGAGAAGAGGCATTTGGAAGCAGCAGCCACCTTGCCCGTTCAACCTCCACCGCCTCCTCGCCCTCTCTCCTCGCATGGCGGCCACTCCTCCTCCCGCCTCTCCTTCTAGGGTTTCCGCTTCTTCCTTCTCCGCCGGGTCGCCGCCGCCGCCGCCGAAGCGCGTGGGCACCCACAACGGCAGCTTCCACTGCGACGAGGCCCTCGGCTGCTTCATGATTCGCCTCACCAACAAGTTCTCCAACGCCGAGATCGTCCGCACCAGAGACCCCCAGGTATTCTCCCCTTCTTGCTTTTGCTTTCCCCCCCCCATTTGTCTTCTTGGGTTTTTTCGGAGGCAAAGAAAGAAGCGAAAATTAAAAGAAAAATGATATCTTTAGAAGCTCAGCGGGTGAAAGCGGCGAGTCTTTTGGCTATTGTTTTACGGGTGTATGTTTAACGCTTGGTTCTGCGTATCTCTTGGCCAGAAGAATTGTGGGTTGCTTTTCTTGTTATGGGAATTAATTGGAGATTGCAGGTGCTGGAGGGTCTAGATGCTGTGCTTGATGTTGGGGGTGTGTATGACCCGAGTAGGGACCGGTATGATCATCACCAAAAAGGTTTTGAGGAGGTATTCGGGCATGGGTTTTCCACCAAGCTCAGCAGTGCTGGTTTGGTTTACAAGGTACTAGTTAGTTGGACTTGAGTGTTTACCTTATTTCCACTAGGCTGCTATTAGTTTCTATCTGGCTGTTTCAGTTTTTGATTTCCACGTTGATGGTGGTCTAGGTTTTATTGATTTTTAACGTGGTTTGTATCTTGTTCTTCCCGTGTTTAGCATTTTGGAAAGGAGATAATAGCTAAGGAGCTTCGGGTCGATGAAAATCATCCAGATGTGCAGCGGCTGTTTCTTGCTGTGTATAAGAGCTTCATGGAGGCATGTGTCTTTTGCTTCTGACGCTTATTTTTCTTTCCTTCTTTGGATGTTTACTGACTGAAGCAATTAGTGATGGATGTAATGGCTTTTCCTTTTGAACAGCATGTTTGGAATTTCGCCTATGTTTTTGCTGGAGTATTTCTGTTAACCAACATAAATCAGTTTTACTTTGGTCATTCATTTGTATTAGTTACATCAATATAAAGGCTGTGAACTTTTTAACGTTTATTGGACTTAGTTCCAGAAAACAGTGTGGTTGGATCAAAATTTCAGTTTTGAATTGTGAATCACGAACGTCATTTTGCCAATTGCGAATTGTAAGATTCTTTAAATAATCAATGGGTTTTTGGCTAGAAGTTATTTGACATTTTAGTTAGATAGTAATGCATAACATTCACATGTAAAGCTTGAGCACAGCAACTCAATCTGTTTCCTTGGGTTCCTTTTATCTTACTTATATATAAATGCATAAAAAACCCTTTGCGGGATGATGAGTTTGATCTTTTAATTGATACTTTCAGGCAATTGATGCTATTGACAACGGAATAAATCAGTATGACACCGACCAGCCTCCAAGATATGTGAATAACACGCATTTGTCTTCAAGAGCTGGAAGACTGAATCTGGACTGGATTGATCCTGATCAATCTTCGGAGAAGGAGAATGAGGCATTTCTGCGAGCCATGTCCTTGGCTGGCGGCGAATTTTTAGATGTAAGGTTTACTTGAAGCAGTCTTGATGGCGGTGTAATGGTTATTATCCATTTTAACAACTCTGATGCTAATTCTTTACCTTTTCCTTTGAATTCAGAGTGTGCGATTTCATGCAAGGTCGTGGTTACCAGCAAGGTCCATTGTAATGGAGTGTCTTGCAGCTAGATATAGAATTGACTCAAGTGGAGAAATTATGGTTTTAGATCGATTTTGTCCCGTAAGTGTCTGAATCTTTATGATATTGACTCGTGAACATGCTTGAGAGTTGAGTGTTGGTTAAATAGACCTAGATTTTGTATGCGAATGAGGTAAATCATAAACAGCAGTTTGTTGGCAGATTGTTAACTTTTGCAGTTGTTAGGCTATACTTTGATTTGTTTCTCATCTGATGATTAATAGTTCTTGGATAGTTATCAGCCATGTACCTTTCGTCTAATACATTCGATTTTATCTATCTTCATAGTGGAAACTTCATTTGTTTGAGCTGGAGGAGGAGATGAAAATTGAACCTTCCATCAAATACGTGCTTTATCAGGTACCAATTTGAACCCTTCGGGCCATTTGATGATTTTCTGTGTAGATGTAGATTTATGCGGAGAATATTGTCCTGCTGTGTGGGAAATCAACATAGAATAAATGGAGAACTTATTTATGCACATTCTTAATGGAGAAGCTCTATGGCTATAGCGAGTGTCTGCTTTAGTTCGTGGGTGAATGAATCGCTTTAAGGGTGGTATGCCACTTGCCAGTCGAGTCAAACAAATCAAGGTCTTAAATAGATCGAAGCTACGATTCTATGGATGCATCTCGTAACTGCAAATGCTCTTTGTTGCGCCATGACCAAGAGCGGATTTTCTTTTCTTTCTTTTTTGTTAAGCTTTGATCTTAGAGAACTAGTAGAATGGCAATTGATAACGTGAGTACTTTTTGAACAAACAGTGATGCCTTTTGCACGTGCAGGATGACCGGAGCAAAAACTGGCGGGTGCAGGCAGTTGCAGTGGCCCCCGACAGATTTGAAAGCCGGAAGGCTCTTCCAGCTCAGTGGCGTGGTCTGAGAGACGATGAGCTCTCCAAAGAGTCGGGCATCCCCGGCTGTGTATTCGTCCACATGAGCGGGTTCATCGGCGGGAATCAAACGTATGAGGGCGCTCTCGCGATGGCCAGAGGCGGTCTAAAGCTCTAAGCGGGAAAAGAGATTGGATTCACTGTTTCGTGGGACGCGAGCTTTTTACAGCGTCGTGTTAGCAACTCATGCGTATTCATTCGCGATTTTCATTCTCTCAACGTGCCCTGTAACTTTAGATGAGATTTAAGGGTTAATTATTACGGAAGAAGAGCAGGATTTTTGCGAGGGAATTTATGTAATGTCAAGTAGAGATTTGGCTCTAAATTCAGCTTTTACACAACATGCCGCAGAGACTTGCTTGCTTCTTTTAATTGGCAAGTTTTGTAGCTAGCTCGTTTTGGGAAGAAAGTATGAAGAAGAAAGAAAGAGTACAATGATGCAATCTCTTGACACACTTGATGAGGAGTTAGACCGATACGACGTGAAAATTGATTTGGGATATCGCGTGCACGGATAAACTCGAATGGGGAAACGGAATACAGGACATGCTTCTTCAATGTTATTGAAATCAGAAGCTTGATTGGTATCGCACCAAAATGTTGAGACAAAAGGGGACTAAGGGTTTGTTTGGTAACGTGTCAAACACCATTTGATTTTATTCTTTTATTTTAAAAAAAAAAATCATTTGATAAATTTTTTATTTTCAGAAATAAAATTAAAATAAAGAATATAAAAGAAGATTGCTCCTTTGTTTATGGGAAAAACTGTAAAATCAAGTCCAAATTATTTTTTTTCTCTCTTATTTTTCTTCTTTTTCTATCGGTCGCTAGCCACAATGATGGCTAACAACTGCTAGTTGAGGCTGAGCGACTTCACCGGAGCCTTGTCATGAGGTCACCCTCGCCAACGACTAGGTGAGGCTCTAGCCATTGGTTGGGTAAGGCAAGGCTCCCCCAGGTTAGGAACCTCGCTGACTCTTATTTAGTTGCGAGAATAGAAAGAATAAAAAGTTGAGAAAGGATAGTAACATAATTTTTGAATAGAAATTACTTTTGAGATAAAACGACTATCAAACACACAGCCTGATCCGGCCGGAGTGCAAAGGACGCTTTTGCTTTCTCAGTACCGAGCGGCGAGCACGGGGGTCAATAGAGGACAAGCTTCGCACGTGACAAATCTGGGGGACATCTTCATCATCTGATGTTCTGATGTTCTACTGACTTTCTTCTGATCTCGTCGCTGTTCGACTACTCTCCCTCCCCACTCCCTTTCTCCACCTAAAGCCCAACAAGAACCCTATCAAACCCTCTCAGCTACCAAACATGGCGGCCTCACCTACCGCCGCCGCCGTCTCTCCGGCCACCAACTCGTCCCTCTCCACTCTCAGGAACCCAAAGCCTCCTCCTTTCTTCTCCGCCCCGCCCTCAATTCCGCCCAATCGCAGCCCCCTGCGCCTCGCCGCCCGCTTCAGAGCTCTCCCCCCGGTCCGCTCCTCCTCCGCCTCCATCCCCGCCGACCTCTCCCCCTCCTCTTCCTCCTCCCCGTCCTCCGCCGCCCACCCCCGCTCCCTCAAGTCCCGCCTCCGCGGCGGCGAGACCCTCTACGGCATCTTCCTCCTCTCCTTCTCCCCCACCGTGGCCGAGATCGCCGGCCTCGCCGGCTACGACTTCGCCGTCGTGGACATGGAGCACGGCCCCGGCGGCGTCTCCGAGGCCCTCCACTGCCTCCGCGCCCTCGCCGGCACCGGCACCCCCGCGATCCTCCGGCTCCCGGAGAGCTCCGCCGCCTGGGCGAAGAAGGCGCTCGACCTCGGCCCGCAGGGCCTGATGTTCCCGATGATCGACACCCCGGAGCTCGCCCGGGACGCGGTGGCGTACTCCCGGTTCCCGCCCGCCGGCGTCCGCGGGTCGGCCCACACGGTGGTCCGGGCCTCCAAGTACGGGATCGACGAAGGGTATTTGAGTAATTGCGAGGAGGAGCTCCTCGTCATGTGTCAGGTATCAAGATCGAATTTTCATGTAAAGAAAAGCTTAAAAACAGTGTTTTTACTGAATAATATCATCTTTTGGTCATTGAACATATTGGGGCTAGACAGAATAATGTCATAAAAGAAAAGCTTAATGGATCTCATCTTATAAATTTACATAGATTCAATTAATGTCATAAAAGAATTCGAGTGCCCACTAGACAGAATTGATCATATGAGTTAGATTCATGTCGTCCAAGCATGAAAATTTTAATTTTTTTTTTTAAAATAATTTTTCTTCAAACAGATTGATCTTTAGTACAAGTACTAAGGATAAAAATCTGACTGGTAGTCATTACATTCCTGAAAGTTGATGATCACATATCTGTAGAAAAAAATTGATAATTAGGAAAGACGCATATCATATAGAGCTTCCAAAAATTTGACAGTGAATTGAGCTTTATGGCGATTCATGCCGCGAGCTTCCACTTGAGAATAGCCGTAATAAGTTGTTATCAATATAGCAATGGCTTGAGGCCGAGCTCATTTGATCCCTGGCGTGATATGTATATCGATTCCAGTATTTGCTCTTATTGTAGTTTTGTCTTCTCTCCAAGCGTGGTATAAATGATGCATGAAATACTTTCTTTTGTCAGGTGGAATCCCATCAGGGCGTCCGAAATGTCGAACAGATCGCGGCGGTCGATGGGGTGGACTGCGTCCAAATGGGGCCGCTGGATCTGAGCGCGAGCATGGGGTACCTGTGGGACCCGGGGAACAAGAAGGTGAGGGAGATGATGAGGGCGGCCGAGAAGGGAGTGTTGGGAAGTGGCCGGGCGTATCTGTCGGGCTTTGCCATGCCGTTCGATTCGCCGGATGATCTGAGGAAGAGAGGGTATCACATGGTGTCGGGCGCGGTCGACGTGGGGCTGTTCCGTAACGCTGTCGTCGAGGACGTGAAGAGGTTCAGGATGGGGTTGGAGGATCAGAGCAGCGACAGTGACGGCGAGATGGTGGATGGGAAGGATGCTGATGAGAAGTACTGGAGTGAGTGAGTGAGTGAGTGAGAGCATGAAAGGTGAACGGCATTTCAAGCTGCAGAGTAAAAAAAATATATTCGAGTTTCGGTTTTTTCCGTCTGTTTAATCAATTTTGTAAATTTGTGGAATATTTATGCTGGAGAAATGTTGAATCAAATGAAATTTTCTTACTTTTCCTTGTTTCTATTTGCAGCAATGTTTTTTCGGTTCTGTTAATAAAGATCTAATTTCGCTCCAGAATAATCTGCTTTGAGATCATGTAGTGTTGGAAAGCTCCATTTCAGATGTTCCAATGTTACGTCTTGGTATCACATTATACATCTGCAAGCGTCACTTGGAACCACAAGCAATCCTGTCTTGCGCTCACTCGAATTCTTTATGACATTGAACGTGGCTTGGGTTTCCATTGGAGTGTTCTCTCAATAGATCCCTTGCAAGGAAACAACTTGAGCATGCACGCTCTCATGTCTTACGGCCCTTTCGAGCCGTTTCTTGCAGTCCAAGAAATCAATTCTCGAAAGCAAATTATATTATTCAAGCCAATACGAATTTAATAAAGATACAGCTAAAATTGACATTCTGCGCTTTATGAAAAAAATTCAAGGCAGTGTAGTTTACACACGACACTAATAATATCTCATAATCTCAACCTAACAAATTACATCAAAGGCTACAAGTACAGGTATACCACCAAGAACTAGTCAGCCGATAACCAGCACATCAGGATGCATCAACGGCAACATCTGGCGGGAATTCCTCATGGATCTTATTGTCCCGCTTTGACATCATTGTAAGGAGTAATCCAATGGACATTAGCGGCCAAAATTGTTGAATCCAATCGACAAGTACTAGGACCAATTGGCCAACACCTGAGGCAGTGGCATTGCGATGAGTCGAACTGATGTTTAATTACTTCTCGACTCCACTGATGGCCACTCTAGCTCACTATATCGACCTCCATAGCTCCAGAAACTGCAGGTTCTGAAAACTGCGTGGAAGCAGACTTGGGTTCTGCCGCTACAAACGGACTCATTTGAGCAGTAGCTGAGTCTACTTCCATCGCTGAAGCCCTTGGAGGAGATGCCGGTTGCACCTCAACATCGGGGTAAGCAGCCTTAAATCTTGCTCGCAAACCTTCTTCTACTAATCGTGCGCCACTCAACTGATTACCAAGAGACAACCACCTGAAAAATGACATAGACCATCAAAAAGAGACCTCAAGGCAACGATAATATGCAGGATGAGATTGTTTTGCTGAAAATAAATCAATATACGTGACAAGGTTGCTGTCACCTTGGAAGAGTGACAACTATAAGGTTCTGGGCCCCAAAAAAGAGGGAAAAAAAAAAGCCTTACCCACTTTAAAATCATTCTGATTGCTTGTTCATTAAAAATATACAGTTGTCCAAAATGCCTAGACTCTTCCACCGTTACTTTGTCCATAAGAGTAATACGCAACTTCTACTTTTCTTCGGCAGCTTATTCTTATTTCCAAAAATTAAGGACAGTAGATTTAAAAACAATACCCTGCATGAGTGTTGTGCATGCGAGCAAACAACTCTAATTTCCTCGTCCTTGGACTAATCCTCTCCAGCATCGGATACATCTGCAAAAACAGTGCTTTCGTTAGCATAAATTACAACAGAAAAATTTACATTCTGTGATATTTGAAAAACTCGAGAAATGTGGCTTCTGCAGTGCACAAGTTAGGTTGGACCAGCTGCTTCAGGTATATATAAACACATTCACCATTTTAAAATCATAAAAATACTATCAGCAAACCCAGAAGACGGTGCAAAAACAAATTTCAAGCAGTTTGGATCAGCTCCAAGAATTAGTGTGTAATTCACTAACCTCGTCTGGCTTACGGCTAGTCTCTCGAACCTCAGCAACAATGACATCAGTATCAATGTTCCTGTTTACTTCAGGATTCCCCTTAATTCCAACAAGGCAATGCTCTTTACTGTGATTGAGCCAATGCCCTGTGCGGCCTGTTCTGATGATCCGCTGAAGCTGATTGGTCTTCACCCAGATGATTTCCTCACAACGCTTGTACCCCCAAAGTTCCAGACTGTAACATGTGGATAAAATGATTATGCAAGAGCATGATAAATGATAAACAGCACGATTTCATTGGTAAATAGCATTGTGAGCTCTAACGTCAGGTCCTCTGGGAAATGACAAAGCATCGCTAACTCATATTGTTTCAGGGGAATTCAACAAATCTGAACACTTGTACAGCCGCTACTTCATCTAGTGACTTCCCCACAAGCACCTACGCAACCTCCGCAGAGTTCATTACTTGTATCTAGCCCTTCTTTCCCCATGGAAAGAATTTATCATGCAAATAACAAAGGCACACGCACTAAAAGTGTTGTGAATAAAATCAGTCCATCCAAACAGACAAGCGCATACCATTCTCGTCCTAGCTCCATGGCACGTCCAGTGACCCACAGAAAAATCAGGCCATCAGTCTGCAAAGCAGGAACATTGAGATTTCGCATCTCATCATCTGACATTGTCCCATAAGGCAATTCCATATGGATGTCCCAGGGGGGATCTGCCATTATAACTCCGAATTGCCCTATCACATCCATTCTAAAGTTCCGGATATCACAATTGATCCACTGTGCTTCACCAAGTTCTACTTCCGAACAGTATTCTGCACGCTGTGGCTTTAATGGCTTGGGAGGTGCTGTTGTCCCCAACATCATTGGTGGTGCATCTGGGGTTGGGTCAAGCTCGTAATGAACATACTTGCATGTCTGTGGAAAAGAACAATCAATCAGATTTAGTTAAAGCCGCAACCGAGGATGACCAAGGAACAAAGATAGAGATGAAAGACCTTCATGTGCCGGCAAGTATCAAGGAAAGAACAATCCCCTAAGTTGACGTCAGTATGTGGAGCAATTATTCGCCGAAAATGAACCTGAAAGACGACATTTTCGTAAGGTGAATACAAAATTTGAACCTATAAAACAACAGTGAGGTAGTCACACAAGAATGACATGGGGAAAAAATAACAAAAGCTTGTAGAGGGCCAATGTCTTAGCTTAAACATCTTTATAACAGGAATACAACACATTTCAAACCAATTAAAACTGCAAAATATATTCGAAAAAAATTCTAAATACAATTTCCAGATGTATCAGTCCATGAATAATGTGAGACTTTGAGGGATCATCGCCATCTATTCTAAATGCCAAAGCTGTTGATGAAGGCGCGGTCTCTCTCTACCCTTTTTTTAGGTCGAAGATGAAGGCGTAATTTATTATTTAACTATTCTTAGCACTCCCCTTCATGTTTAGTATGATCTTTTGCCTAGTACTAAAAGTGGAAATTTAATTGGAGAGGCAAATGGGGCCTGAAAAAATTTGAACTCGGGACCTTCAGCTTTGGTACCATGTGAGATTTCATGAGACCATCACCAACTGTTCTAAAGCTCAATGTTAAATAAAGGCGGCGTGGTTTATTATTTAGATATTCTAACAAATAACATTTAACCTTTGTTCATCCAAACAGGCCATTTGGAGCCATAGCTCTTAAGTTTGTGTTCTTTCTTCAACATTTACCTTTTGTGCACAGCAAGTATATTATTACCCCATCTTAGACATGTGAGATTTCGTGAGACCATCACCAACTGTTCTAAAGCTAAATGTTAAATAAAGGCAGCGTGGTTTATTATTTAGACATTCTAACAAATAACGTTCAACCTTTGTTCATCCAAACAAGCCATTTGGAGCCACAGCTCTTAAGTTTGTTTTCTTTCTTCAACATTTACCTTTCGTGCACAGCAAGTATATTATTACCCCATCTTAGATGGTGCATAATACAAACTTAAGTAAAAAAGGACAAAGACCCCAATACCCAAGAAAAGACACTGACATTACAAAGGGATACATCTGATATTCATTCATGTCCCAGTTTAATCGTGGAAGGCAAAGAGAGTGTCTCCGAATTAAGAATTCTGACTGGGGGATGAAAAGGCTGAGTAGGTGTTTTAAGAAGAAAACCAACACCAATATTAACAGTCTATAAATACCTGCAAAATCATAAACGTGCAGACAAAGCAAATAAGACTCTCTAAGCTGGTTAATAACGCAGAAAAGTTTTGTAGAAGCAGCCATTTATAGGAAAGTCATGTATGCAGACAACAGCCCAACAAGTAAAGGCTTGCAACTTGGAGCTGCATGCATTGTTGCAACGGTTGCACTTATGACAACTGCACTTGCGCTACCAGAGCAGCTGTTAGGAGTTTGGTATCTTCTAATAATTACTTAGATGCTGTTTGCTTGTTTAACACCTCTATTGTGGAATTACTACTGGCAAAAAGGGAAGTAAAAACATGACAGTGTGAATGCGATCCACTCCCACATAAGAAACACTTAGAAGCCAAATGTCACCATCAGATCCTTTAAAAACTGACAGAATAACAGAAGTCCACTGTACACAGCCTAGCCATAGACAAATGAATCCAGCAACTAGAGTATTTGCACTCACAATTACTCAACAAACAACTGCCAAACACAATCTGTAATGTACCTTTTCACAAGCTATAAAGGACCCAGCTTGGCGTCTGCAATCTTCTTTAGTGAGTGATAAACAGTATTCCTTCAACTGCGACCCACCTTTTGTTTTAAACTGCATCACAAAGCATTCAATAAAGCCCTTGATCAGATAAGTTATCACATTCACTGAAATATAACTCCAAATACAAAATGGAAAAGCTTCCAGACAATCCTAGTGCCTAAGCAGAACAAAGCATCCATAGAGTCAACCAAAAGCAACATGAATCTCAATACCTTGGCAGCCACTGCAGTTTCTTTTGCAGTCGGCCGGTGAATCAGGTCCAAAAGCTCCTCTCCAGTTTTCGACTTCTGCATTTCTCTGAAAGACTTCTTTTTCAACAATGCCTCCAGATCCTTCATGTCATCCTCTTCTGTCCTTGCCTTCTGAGATAACCCGCTGGGATTCGGCCCCAAAGGAGGTCTATGCATCGGAGGAATGCTGATTCCTCTAGGAATTGCCATCATGCCCATTACTCTAGGCACACCCCGAGGTCCCATCAATGCTCCAGGCGGTCCACCACCCTGAAACATTGGAGGGACCCCTGAAATGTGCGGGTCGCCACCGGCTCCCATCCACATGTCCTGCATTGGCCTCACTGGTCCTCCCATTCCGAAGATCCCACCATTCACATCAGCTCCATTATTACCAATCCCCTGCCCTCCACGATTCTGATTAGGATTAGAATTATCATCCCCTGAACTCGACTCCTGCTGCTGCTGCTGCTGCTGTTGCTGCCTCTGATCCTGCCCACTCTCTGGCAATTCCTTCAAAAGCCGAGTCCTGTCAATCCCCAAAACCATCACCCGCGACTTCCCACTCACCACAAACTCCCCCAACTCAACCCCGCTGTTATCCTCTGCCATCGAGCGCAGCGCCATCTCCACTGCCAATATCGCACCCGATTCTCCGCCCACCTCCCGCAACGCCGCCTTCTCCACCGGGGTCGCATTCTGGTCATTCTCCAGCTTCCTCAACACTGTCGACGAGTCGATCGCAGTGAAGGGGACCCGCTCCAGCAGGCACACCGCCACCATCGACCTGACGACGGACAAGGGGCTGTTGCTCTCGTCAAGAGAGAATTTTTTGCTCTCCGACCGGGACATCAGGCTCAGCTCCGCCGCGCCCTTCGAATTCGAGGATCTGGGGGCGGCGGCATTGTCGGGGGTCGGCGGGCGATTCGGGTCGGAGGGTTTCCTGGGGAGGGGATTAGGGTTGGGGAGAGAGGGGATGGGGGCGAAGGGGCGGTGGTTGAAGGCGGAGACGACCTTGAGGGAGAGGTCGATGGAGGAGACGAGGTCGGGGATTAGGGTTTGGAGGGAAGCCAGGAGCTGGAGCTGGGCGTTGCTGGTGGACTGAATCCGCGACTCCAGCTGCGAAGCCATGTCCTTGACGGTGGTGGCGCCGGCGCCGGCGACGGCGTCTTCTTTGCCGTCCGACGGTGTCTCCATCGGCGGCGTTCGGGGAAGTCGGAGGTTCGTGTGCGAAGGAAGATCTGAGAGGAACGATGATGATGCCTGAAAGCTTTGGCGGTTTTCAAGGGTTTAAGGTTTGGGAAAAAAGTGAGTTTTTGCATTGTTTTGAGAATGGAAACATTTATATGTTTCCCCAAAATAAAAAAATAAAATGAAAAAAAAAGGTTTTGTTCATTGCATTCCTGAAAGTTTTTTTTTTTTTTATGTGCATTAGCGTCAACACACGTCCTAAAACTGATGAAAGTGCGATTGAGTCACTAAAACTTACAAAAAGTGCAATCAGTCACTAAAACTCATCAACTTGGTTCAATCGGTCCTAAAGTTAACACCGTTAGATTTTCCGTTAAAAATTGCGACGTGGCGCCGACGTGGCATTTTAAATTGTTTTTATTTTCCACGTAGATTTTTTAATTATTTTTTATTCATTTTTAAAAAATAGATTTAAAAATTAAAATATTATATTTAAAATCTTTAAAAATTAGATTAAAAACTAAAAAGGAAAATCAACAAAAAAAAAAAAAAGGGCGGTGCGTGCACGGGTGGTTTCCACCGCCGCCCAACGCCGGAGGGCGGCGACGGTCGCCGAAGGGGCGGCGGCGACGGCCGCCGCCCCGGGCGGGTGGCGGGCCTCGCCGGCGAGGCCTCGCCGCCCCGCGAGGGCCGGCGAGGCTCGCCGCCCCCGTGCGAGCCTCGCCGGCCCCGAGCGAGGGCCGACGAGGCCTCGCCCGGGCGGGCGACGGTCGCCGGCCCCGGGCGAGGGTCGGCGACCGTCGCCCGCCCGGGCGAGGCCTCGTCGGCCCTTCCTCGGGCCGGCGAGCCTCGCCCGGCCCGGATCTGGGCGAGCCTCGCCGGCCCTCGCGTGGGGCGGCGAGGCCTCACCGGCGAGGCCCGCCACCCCGCCCGGGGCCGGCGACCGTCGCCGGCCACTCCGGCGATGGGCGGCGGCGGAGCACCATCGGTGCTCTTTTTTTTTTTTTTTTTTTTTTTTTTTTTTTTCGCACAGTTTTCTTTTTTTTAAATAAATTTAATTTTTCCTTTTCTTTTTTTAAATCTAATTTAAATAATAATAAAAATAATATTAAAAGCCATGTGTATAATAAAAAATAATTTAAAATGTCACGTCGCCGCCACGTCGCAATTTTTAACGGAAAAACTAACGGTGTTAATTTTAGGGACTGAATTGAACCAAGTTGACAAGTTTTAGGACTTGATTGCACTTTTTGTAAGTTTTAGGGACTCAATCGCACTTTCTTTGCAAGTTTTAGGACTAGTGTTGCACATATCCCTTTTTTTTTTTTAATGAACTAACTGCGATAAGAAAGATTTCAATATAAATAAATAAAAAAATGTTGGAATTCGAATCGATAAGATGCATGTGCTGGATATAAATAAAACATTTAAGCAAAAATATAATTTGATAATATAATATTATAAATATAATCAAAAAGAAAATTATTGACTTTATTTTTTTTTGTTGGCAAGAAAATTATCGAGTTATGAAGCACCCCATACAAACTCAAGAACATGATTTATTGCCTATTTTATGTATCATTTATTATATTTCAAATATATATCGTCTATAACTATATTGGCACTTATACAATAAGATATATAAATACAAACTATCCAACGATTAAAATTGAGTTAATATTATATACGTGTATGTTACATTTCTTTCATTAAAAAAGGAAATAAAAGTAAAACTTCGACAAAAACTATTGTACTCTGTGCACGTAGTGTTTTAATCAAGGTGCTCCAATATCTAGAAGATGGAAATAAGGAAGATGTTCATTGAAATTATTCAATCTAAATATAGAAAGGTTTGTTTCGCAATTCTTAACCTGCAAAAATCACATAAAAAGTATTATAAGTTGCCCAATGAAAATTTTAAAATACTATAATAAAGTATTTAGAAAAAGAAAACTTTATGAGTAGAACTTCATAAACTCACAAAAATAAAAGATGAAAAAACAATAGCAGAGAGTTGAGACTTTTTAAAGTCACATTTTCCTAATTGCAATTGTCAATCGCTTGGAGTTTCTCCTGAATTGTTCAAAGAGAGTTTACGTACAAATTTATATCATCTCACATCGTGGGAGGACACAAAATATTCATGTAATTACATAAGCCATTAAAAGATGAATTTGATTTAAAAATAGTAACGACAAGGACAAGGAGAGAGGCTATTGCAGTACGAATGTTGTTATGAAAAGATGTATAATTATTGCTTTAATGGAAATCAATATGGTAGACGATAACAGGCCATTGATATGCTGACTAATTAATAAAATAAACTAGGACGGATTAAGAGGAAAAATTAATTAGGAGTAGACATAACGGTCAGCGTTGATGAAGTCCACGAACATTCTAATTCGAATGACAACAAACTTGAGTTTAAGAAAAAGACTAAAAGTGCTGTTCTGGGAATAAATTAGAGCTCGTCATTGCTTGAAATGGCTAAACTCCCTTGAAAAGTTTCAATGTCATTTGCATGCAGATTTTAATACACGTAATTTGCTAGACGATAAGGAAAACAACGACGAGGAAGGTGACATTACCACGTCCCGCCATCAAGCCATGAAATCCTTGATAATCATTGGATTTTGAAGTCCATCCAAAACTGTTTGCAGTTTTGCACCTCGTTCTTTCTGCTATCATGCTTCAACAATGACGCAGCCTTCTCATTTGCTGTTAAAAGATTACTTTCCATACACAGGAGAACTTTCCATGCAATCTTGAACAACTTTCGTGTATCAAATTAGATCTACCTACTTGATTTGATCAATTGCAGGTCATTCAAGAAAAAAGCAAGAGCTATTGTAGATGAAGCCAAATATTTTTTTGGGGTTTTTTTTTTTTTTAATTTTTTTATTATATTAACTTTTAGGTTAAAAGCTACATTTTATATTAGTAAAAGCAAGACGCTAGCCATCAAGGTGCTGAAAAAGAAAATAGAGGCAAGAAAAAGAGAAAAAAATAAAGTGAGTTTTTTATTTATAAGGAATCTCAATCTTTTTATGCCCTAATCTTGTTATTGTATTCTAATTTTTGTCGAAGTCTAGTGAATTCGCAAAGTACCTCTGTGCAGAGACATAGCCCAAGTTTGGGTGAACTTCAATAACAAATTTTTGGCATGTTTTTCTGATTATGTTATTTTATTATTATATTCTGTTCAGTGGATTATTTATTTGTGATATTTTTCTAGAATCAACATACGATTTCGTAACAACTGGTATTAGAGTTTGGGTTGGCTAATCGATAACATTAAGGGTTTTTTGGTGACGTTCGATTAAAAGTAAATAGTATGACAGAAGATAAAATTAGAATCGACAAGTTCAATGGGTAAGATTTCGGATGGTGGAAACTCCAAATTGAGAATTGTCTTTATCTTAAAGATCTCTATGCACCACTTGAGGGTTAAAAACCCGAGATGCCGGAAGTGGATCTAATAGTAGAAGCCGGATGTAAAATTCTTGATTGAAAGACATTGGGTGCGATTTGTCTAGGATTAACGAAAAATACAGGGTACCACATCACGAAAGCAATAATTACAAAAGAAGCCATAGATATTCTAACCAATATTTATGAAAAGCTGTCCACATCAAATTAGGTATTTTCACCGAAGAAACTGGTTAATATGAAATTATCTGACAGAAGTTTTGTGGCAAAGTATATTAATAATTCCACGCAGATCACGGGTCAGTTGGAATCCGCATGCATAAATATAAATATGAAGCTTCAAGTTTTTATTTTTTTATTTTTTTTATTTTTTTATTTTTTTTATGTTCTCTTATGGAAGCTACAACACCACTGTACAAGGAATTTCTAGCACTATGAAGGATGATTTGGCTCTGGATGATGCTATGATCAATATCATGGATGAAGAGATATGAAGGAAAGTCTCAGGTAGAGATAATTTTTCGGCATCTATATCTTCAACAGCACTAGTAGTAGAGAATCGTGGAAGAAGTAAAAGTAGATGAAAATTTAGTGAGCGTGGCGGGTCACAATCAAGAGGTAAGAGACAAGTTGCAAAAGATGAGTGTTGGTTTTATTGCTAAATCGGACACTGGAGATTTCAGTGTGAAGCCTACAAATAAAAGCAATAGAATGAGAATCAAAGAGCTAATGTGGTTAGCAGCGAACCTTTGCTAGATAACTTCTGTTTGTCTGCAGGATTTAACTTGACGATAGACAAGTAGTTTATTGATTCTAGTACTTCTTTCTATTGCACCTTGCAAAGAGACATATTTGATTATTATGCTAGTGGAGATTTCAGGCAAGTGGTTGTGGAAAATGGCCACATGTGTTCGATTGTTGGAAAAGGAACTATGACTGTGAACAACTTAGGTGGAGGACGTTTAGTTTTGCGTGAAACTAGGCATATTTCAGAATTAAAGAAAAATCCAATTTCAACTAGTAAACTTGACCAAGAAGATTTGGTAATAACATTTGGATGCGAAAAGTGGAAGATAACTTCAGGGGCAAAAGTAGTAGCAAAGGGAAAACGTACGGGTATACTTTACCTTCTCTAATGAGATAATATCAGTTATATGGTTGCAACTACAATGGTTACAGGTAATTTGTCTGCTATTTGCCATTATTGTTTGAGACATCTTAATGAGAAAGGTGTAAAGCAGTTACACTCAAAGACATTATTTCCGAATTTGCAAAAAAATTAAATTATATTTTTGTGAGAGTTGCATTTATGGAAAACAGAAAACTGTTAGTTTTTAATTGAATGAACGACAAAATAAAGCCTAGAAGCTAGAGTTAGTTCATACTGATGTATAGGGATCAGCTCAAAAACTCACAAGGAAATCTTGGGTCTATGCTCTTAGAGAAAAATTAGAAGTATTCGGGATATTTAGAATGTGGAAGACCGCGGTAGAAAAAGATATAGGTTATCAGATTAAATTTTTAAAGTTTGATAATAATGGTGAATCCATAAGCAAGGAATTTGCAGAATATTTTAATCGGGAAAACATACATGAATTGAAAACTATTCCTAGAACTCCTTAAGAAAACGGTGTAGCCGAGAGGATAAATAGGACTATTCTAGAACGTGCGAGATGCATAAGGCTACATGCAGGTCTCCCACTACACTCATGGGTTGCTATGATTGATGTAGCTATTTATCTTATAAACAGGAGTTCATCTAGTGCATTCGATGAAGAAATACCACAAATAGTTTTAGGTTTCTTCTTTGTGAGGTTTCTCAATCTCTGTATGTCATGATTTTATGAGAAGATCATTATTGTATATTTTCTTCGCAGTCTAGAGAATTCGCAAAGTGCTTCTGCGCAGAGACATAGCTCAAGTTTGGGCAAAACTTTGATAACAAATTTACTGGCGTATTCTTCTAATTGTGTTCTTTTATTATTACATTATGTTTGATGGATTGTTTACTTGCGGTATTTTTCTAAAATCCACATGCGATTTTGTAACAAGAGCTTCATGGAAAGTTAGTTCCCTCTTTTATGACTCAATTTCAAATAACGACGTCGAACAATGATTGATAATGGGGTTTCACGTTGTTTAAACCGCAAAATCTCAATCATTTTATTACAGTAACCTTATAGTTTATCATATATTGTGACATGATGAAATGCTCGGCTCAGATGTAATGCACAAAGTGAGCAAAAGAGAGTATAAAAGTAGAGAAGCATAGCTAGATTTGGAGCTTAAACATTGGATGCCATGACAAGTGGGTTAGGTCTTCTCTTTAGAATGTCTCGTTTAACTTAAACTCTTGTATTTCTTTCACGTGAGAAAAATGTGATTTGCACACGTCCCTCGTCACATCAAAGAAAAATCCGACCATCTGAAAGACGCCAAACTGATTGTCCTCATAAAGAGAAAGGTGCCAAAACCACCTGTGCCAATCATCAGATGAATCGTGCCTCTCTAGGACATTCCAGAATCTATTCCTAATGATGATTTGATATAAATCTTGTCTGACGAGAGAACAACCCGATGGCAAGCGCTATAAATCTTGTCTCCCCATGTGATTGCTTGGAAGCAAGCCGCTAGCTTACATTACTTCATTCAACCTCCAGCGTCTCCTATCTCAACTCCTAACACTCTCTCCTTGCATGGCTGCTACTCCTCCTGGGGTTTCTGCTTCTTCCTTCTCCGCCAGCCCGCAGCCGAAGCGCTTGGGCACCCACAACGGCTCCTTTCACTGTGATGAGGCCCTCGGCTGCTTCATGATTCGTCTCACCAACAAGTTCTCCAACGCCAAGATCGTCCGCACCAGAGACCTCCAGGTCTTTCCTCTTTCTTGTTTCAGTTTTGCCCCACGTTCATCCTCTTGGGTTTTCTCAGAGAAAAACAAAGAAGCGAAATCAAAAGAAGTAAAAGGATATCCTTAGTAGCTTAGCGGGTGAAAGCAGCACTTCTTTTGGCTATTATTTAACGTGTATATGGTGAGCATTTGGTTCTGCGTATCACTTGGTCAGGAGGATTGCCGGTTTTGCCTTTTTTTAATGCTTCTCTTTGTGTCATGTGTTGTGGGAACTGATTGAAGTGAAGAATGCAGGTGCTGGAGGGCCTCGATGCTGCGCTTGATGTCGGGGGCGTGTATGATCCGAGTAGAGACCGGTATGATCATCACCAGAAAGGTTTCGAGGAAGTATTTGGGCATGGGTTTTCCACCAAGCTCAGCAGAGCTGGTTTGGTCTACAAGGTACTGGTTCAACCCGAGTGTTTACCCCATTTCCATTAGGCTGGCTTTTAGTTTCTACCTGGCGGTCTAGATCTTCTTGATTTGTTAACATGGTGGTTTGGATCTTGTTCTTCCCATGTTTAGCATTTTGGGAAGGAGATAATAGCTAAGGAGCTTCGGGTCGATGAAAACCACCCGGACGTGCACCGGCTGTATCTTGCTGTGTATAAAAGCTTCGTGGAGGTTAGTGTTTTTGCTTGTGACAGTTATTCTTCTTTCCCTCCTTATGTCTAATGACCGGAAGTGGAAAGCCACGGGTGTACCGGCGTTTCCCTCGGTATCATTAGCATAGATCGGTGAGGTTGGAATTTCACTTGTGCTTTCGCTGGAGTATTCAGTTTTACTTTGGTCATTCATTTGTCGGTAGAGGGGCCATGGAACTCTTTCATGCGTGCATGTGTCAAGGACATCTCTTTACCTACGTTCTGTTCGATTTGCGATAAACAACTTTTAAGAAAATATTTATCTTGTATTTCGATATTTAATTCACGAAAAATAAATGAGTCAAGGAACACGTTTTATCAGTAGACAAAACACCTTCAAAAGTGGGAAAAAGGAAATCATATTCCCTTCTTTCTTTCACTCAGGTCAAAAACTTTCTTCTCCGTGCATTCCTTTTAATTTTTAATTTTATTTTTTCTTTTCTTTTCCAAATCTTTATTTATTTTTTTATGTTTTATCTTATCTTTTTTTTTTTCTCCTCAGTGCATTCCTTTTATTTTTTTATGTTTATCTTTCTTTCTTCTTTTTTTTTAAAAATAAATATTCTATTTATGAAAAAGAAAATTAAAAATTAAAAAAATGCACGGAGGAAATAATTCGATTTTCCATACCAAATGGAAAAAAAAAAATCTAGTTAATTTTTATATTTCAACCAAACACCAAATAATATTGTCATTTTTCAGGAAAATGACCTTTTGAAACTATTTTCTAAAAATATCACATTTTTGTGTGAAATAAACAGTGGCTTAATTCAATAAGTTAACGTAGTTAAATCGGGATTTAAACTTCATTTTACCAATTTTAAATTGTAATATTCTTTAAAAATTCTAAAAAAGTCCAAGGACAAGCAATTCTTACTAAAATTTACGTACTTGTTGCATAAAAACATATAAAGAAATGTAATATTGTTGAGACAATGGTACCAAAAACTGGACACTGTCCTATTGCCAATAGACCCGTCAAAAGGGTTTGGATTGAGTCAAAAGTGATCCGACACAAATTAACCTATTTTCCTGCAATACAAATTTAATGATTGATATTTGACTCAACCCATATTATTAAACCACTTACATATTTAACTAAATATAGAAAAATTCATATTTAAACTAAGGTGAAAGTGCATAGTGAGCAAGCGCGAGATCTACTAAGGGTAAAAGAGTGTGAAGGGAGGTAGATTAGGTCTAAATAAATTGTGAATTCATTTAATACTCATATTATTTTGGGCTTTATTATTATAAATTCATTTATGACCCATTTATTAAATATAATCAATCTACATAACAACTCAACTCATCATATATGAGTTAAGACTCATTTTGAATGGTCTTTCGATACCCAAAACACAGAAGAAGAAATACTTGTCAACCACATTGGAAACCTCAATGTACACAAATAAATCAAAAGTTGACTATAATCTATTGAAGCTAATACTTGAGCTGCGAATCAAAAAAAAAAAAAAAAAATACTTGAGCTGTGAGTGTCGTCCAAGGTTGCGATTTCCACAAGCTAAATAGGAGGGTCAATTGCGTGAGTCTACGAGTCAAAGGAGATGCCATAGCCAGCAATGGCTGGTATCATCACTCTTTGCTTGGTTGATGAGCTTGATTTTCTAATTGATAATGTCAGGCAATTGATGCTATCGATAACGGAATAAGTCAGTATGACACCGACCGGCCTCCAAGATATGTGAATCACACGCATCTGTCTGCGAGAGTTGCAAAACTGAATCCGGATTGGATTGACCCCGATCAGTCTGCGGAGAATGAGAATGAGGCATTTCAACGAGCTATGTCCTTGGCCGGCGGCGAATTTTTAGATGTAAGGTTTACTTGATTTTCAGCGAGCTGTGGCAGCAAATTTTTAGTTATTTTATGAGTTCAATGCTGATTATTTTGACCTTTTTCCTTTGATTTTCAGAGTGTTCGATATCATGCAATGTCATGGTTACCCGCAAGATCCATTGTAATGGAGTGTCTTGAAGCTAGACATGGTATTGACTCAAGTGGAGAAATTGTGCTTTTAAAACAGTTCTGTCCGGTAAGTAACTGAATCTTATATGGCATTGGCTTGTGAACATGCTTGAGAATCAACAACTTTTGTTTAGATAGAACTGGGTTTTTATGCGCGAATGAGGTATATGGATTCAATGGTTGTTTGCTGGCAGATTGTCAACTCTTGTAGTTGTTTGGCTACACTTTGGTTTGTTTCTCATCTGATGGCGAATATCTACTTTTGGACACCATGTACTTTTTGTCTAATATGTTTGATTTTGTCTATGTTCGTAGTGGAAGCTTCATTTGTTTGAGCTCGAGGAAGAGATGAAAATCGAACCTTCCACCAAATATGTTCTTTATCAGGTACCCATTTGAACCCTTTGGGCCATCTAGTGATTTACCGTGCAGACATAATACACAGTGTAGAATTTTTTTCTTGCTGTGTAGGAAATCAACATGGAGAAAATGGAGAATTTCTTTATGCACGTCCTTATGGAAAAATTTGTAGCTCTAGCAGGTGCCTGCGTTAGTGGATGAATGAATAGTCACTGGGGTGGTATACCACTCGTCAGCAAAGGCAAAGAAATCAAATATAATAACGACAAAATGCTAAGATTTCACGGATGCATCTCGTTACGGCGAATGTTCATTGTCGCACAATGACCGCGAGCTGTTTTTCTTTTCTTCCTTTCTTTTTGGTCGAGCTATGCTCTTAGAGAAATGGTAGAATAGCAGCTGATAATGAGTAGTACTTGAACATAACAGTGACGTTTCTGCATGTTCAGGATAATCGGAGCAAAGACTGGCTGGTGCAGGCAGTTGGGGTCACTCCCAACAGCTTCGAAAGCCGGAAGGCTCTTCCGGCTCCATGGCGTGGCTTGACGGATGAGAAGCTCTCTGAAGAGTCGGGCATCCCTGACTGTAAATTCTGCCATGCGAGTGGGTTCCTTGGCGTGAATCATACTTATGAGGGCGCTCTTGCGATGGCCAGAGCTGGTTTAAAGCTCTAAGCGGAAAGAAGACTGGAACCGCTATTTCGTTGGAAGCGAGTTTATTTGAGCGACGTGTTAGCTATATGTGCTCGTCTTGAGTTGCCTTGTGCTAATAGTCTATAAATGCATGCAAAATGACAAAACAGCTGGTGATACAAGTAGCACTCTCTAAGCTGGTTAATAATGAATGCAACTTTGGAGCTGCATGTTCTGTTGCTACAGGTACACTTGCGTCACCATTGCAGCTGGTGGTGGTTTGGTATCTTATAATAAATACTTTGGGTGTGTTTGTTTTGTAAAAAGCATTCGCAGAAAATGTCTTGATCAAGGAAGATGTTATTCGCGAATTGATTTTCGGTTGTTTAGCATTTGTCACATTTCAGTGTTGACGTCCAGTATTTGAGCTCTTCAAGTCTATTTATGTGTATCATTTGGTGCACATTTCTCAATCCTGGGATTTTACCAGTTGCCTACTTCCAATAAGGGGACAAGAGTCCAGCAGCTCTTGAATTCTACGCTGGACAAGAAAACACTTGAAACTGAGCATTTATCTTACAGGGGGGTTAGGGAAAGTGTGACAGGAAAAACTTTTCAATATTCAGATCTGACTTTTTAAACTGATTCTCTCTTATACTTATATTCTGTTCCTAACATAAGATAAAAAGATGATATTGGAATCCTTGTCTAAAATACCACTAGGTACATGAAGTAAAAAATTTGAAGAGAAGATGAAACAGTAACGAAGGAAAGGTACATAAGAGGAGTGAAAACCATCAGGTAGGTGGAAGCTCCGTGTAAGCATGCACCTGGGAAAATGAGCATGCGAGAACGCTTTCTGTTTTAGGCTGTTGAAATCACTTTCCTCAATTTAAAGTATGATTGTTCTCCTTAATCATAAGGTATTTTCCAATGATTATCTACTTTCAGTAAATTTGGAATACCATTTCGTGAAAATCTTTTTTCATAAAAAACGTACATACCCTTAGAAGCCAAATGACAGCATCAGTCCTTTGGAAACTGAGAATCACAAAAACTCCACAGCACACAGCCCAGCCTTAGAGAATGAATCCAGCAACCACAGTATCTGCACTCACAATTACTGACCGAACGATCGACAGACACAATATGTTGTGTGCCTTTTCACACGCTTATGAAAGACCCAGATTAGAGTCTGCAATCTTAGTCAGTGAGTGACAAGCAATATTCCTTCAACTGCAGCCTGCCTTCTGTTTTAAACTTCAATGCAAAGCATTTGATAAAGACCTTAATCGGATAAGCTACCAGATTCACTAATGTACAGCTCCAAATGCAGGTTGAAAAGCTTCCAGACAATGCTAGTGTCATTGCGGAGCAAAGCATCCATAGAGTCAACGGAAGCAACCCTGATATCAACACATTGGCAGCGACCGCAGTCTCCTTTGCAGTTGGCCAGTGAATCAGGTGCGAAGGCTGCTCTCCAGTTTTCGACTTCTGCATTTCCCTGGAAGACTTGCTTTTCCGATATTGCCTCAAGATCTTTCCCGTCATCCTCTTCTGCCCTTGGCTTCTGAACAACCTGCTTGGATTCAGCCCAAAGGAAGTCTACGTATCAATCTGGATTCTTCTCATTGGGTGCATGCAATCGACTATTAGCTCAGAGACATCTCAGTGCAAACGTCTTTATATATTTTATGGATAATGAATAACAAATTTGCCCCTTGTAATTCATCTTAATAACAGAACAGGCTTCCATTGAATTTACTGATGAAAGTTTAAGGTTAAAATTACATTTGAATTTGCTAGAGGATATAGAGAAATAGCTTAACTAAAATAAGAAATCGAGACTCAAGCAGCTCAATACATCCTTGCCAGCAAGCTTGTACTAACAGTCATCAGACTATAATAACTGCAACTGTAATAGATTTTACATGAATAATAGATAGATACGATTCAATTTTCCTTAGTTCTGTTCTCTTGTTTGAGGGTCTTAAATCACACATTTTAAGTAATACAAGAAGAGTAATGTATGAGCTTGAATTATCAACGGCGACTCACGACAATGATCACCTGTCATTATCAGTCTTCATCTTCATTGGAGTATTACATTCAGAGCTTTTGTATCACAAAGTAGCGTCCTCGACATATTTGCAAACAATGACATGTCTCACCAATTTCTATGAATTTTATCTCAGTAAAGAAAAATGAAATACCGAACCAGCAATGCTGCTCTTTCATATAGGACATCTCTGTTATTTGTATTCCTGATCCCCAATCAACCCGTTGCTATTCCTGAAGACTATGTACAAAATATTTTAATTGATGCCTTCTCCCTTTTCAAGTGAAGACAGGGCAGCCTTCCACCACAACTCCAACAGCGGTAGGGCATGTAGCCAGCGGACATCCATCCAAATCATTCCCCCACCAATCCAAATCAATGCTCTCAAGCCCCAAGCACAAGTACAATAGCACCCCCATGAATGCAAGCCCAGCATCCAGTGCCCCAGACAGCACATAATTGTATTTCTTCCACAGATCCGGCCGATACCGATAAACCACAAACCCAGACAGGAACCCTGCAATGATCCACGTCGTGTAGTTGACGGCTGTGGCAGGCGGCATATAACCTGTCGCTCCAATCAGGACCGGCATGTTGATGAGGCTGATCCACTCTTGTTCTGGGAAGGCTTTGTGGGCCAGCCAGACGAGTATTGGTGCAATTGCTCCTCCCAGGAAGAACCAATTGATGGCTCCGTAGGTGCCCTCATCGCCGAAGATCCTTCGTGGCCCGATCAGGCCCCAGATCACCGATGCGTCGTAGAAGACCGTGTCGCTTGGGCACGTCCAGACACTGCTCGAGGCAGTCGTGTCGCAGATGTCAGAGATCGTCTCCATGAGCCACCACGCTGTGCCCAGGTACACAAACCCAGCTATAAGAGTCCCCACTACCTAGTGAACAAAAGGACCAACAATGAGAGTAGGTTGGTAATTTGAAATCATGCAGGAAGATGAAGGAGGCTAATATAAATACCTGAGCCATGAACATTGTTCTAGGAGGGATTTTCATGTAGTGGCCAAGTTTAAAGTCCTGCAGGAAGGTGATGGCTTGAGTCATGCTTATGTACCCATACACCTTGAAGCACATATTTGCGACTGGGTATCCCGGGTATATATACCCGATTATGTACTCGGTGATGATATTCAATCCCGGAGTCTGTTAGGACGAAAAACAAGAAAAAAAAATCAGATAATTGACAAGGTGTGGACCGCCTCTTGGTACTAAAGTCGCTGCATAAATAAGAAGGAATTCTACCTGATTTGTGATGGCGGTGATGATGCCGATGGGAAGAGTGAAGACAATGGCGATCAAACAAGCCAGCAAGACGCCCCACCACGGGAGTTGAAGCTGAGAGTTGTAGTACTCGCAGGCAAAGATGGTGGCTGCGATGTTCACCACCAGGATGCACCAGAACCACCACTCGGGGACTTGCCGGTACCGCCTCATCATTCTTGTGTGTATATCAGCTGTCTTCTCTTGGAAACTTGCCTTACTCTGCGCCCAAATCTCCCTGCGTATTTTGATATTCATTGGAACTTTTGAAGTAAATATTTCTGGATGGCATGAAGAAACTGATCTCCCTCGGCTAAGTAATTTTCACTTCTGTATTACCTTCCGTGGAAGAGAGCAACGTGAACAACGGTGGCAGTGAGTGAAGCAAAGCCAACTCCATAGGTCATGGCGAAGAATGTGCTGAGGTAGAGAGGTCCTTCCTTCTCGTAGGCGGCAAGATCAAGGTGGAAATTGGCGTCAATGATGCTCGAGATGTTGTACTCCTGGCCAGTAGAAGTGAACAAATCGTCCGAGAATATGGGGAACGTCTTGGCCTTGTACACATTGAGCCAGTAGCAGATCGGAGTCAGCACGTACATCACGAAGACAAAGCCGGCGGCCACGTTGGCGGTGGCGAACCACGGGCTGGCAAGCGGGCTCCCAAGGTAGGCGGAGATGGTGGACCAGTCCAGGCCAAAAGCCGCGATCCCGAGCCCATAGAGGCCAGAGCCGAGCTGCTGGGCCAGGACGGATTTGGGGAAGATCCAGCAGATCCAGGACATAGAGGTGAGCATCTCGAAGATGTAGCCGGGGAAGACGTAGTATGCAAAGCTGCAGATGAAGGCGATCAGGAAGAACTGGGTCCGCGTCACACCGCCCTTCGGTCGCTCCTCTTTCTCGTGAAGCGCTCTGCAATTAAACAGTTAATACGCCAAGCATTGGACACAGATACCAAAAAAATGATCCAGGTCTTTTAATACTCAAACACGAAGAATATTAACATAAATGTATTACAAAGTTGTGATCAGATAAATTGACCAGAGGCTGTTCATTGCATATACCTCAGGGAACACACCTAGAATAAACTTCGCGTCTAGATGAGTGAATTTCAATTGGCAATTACATCGTACCCGTCTCATACTTTAACCATTTCTTATTTCCTGTTACAGTTCTTCGCTGAATCATCGATTAGAATCGTCGGTCTCACTTGGTGAGACTGTAACTGCAGAAAATGATGGTACTCGAAAACGGTCTGTGCAAAGAGAACTGTATCAGAAAGTCTCATGCATGATCAGACTTGCCGTGTCCCTTTTCTAAATGTTTCTTCTTCTATTGTTATCGCCACTGATTTTCAAAAAGTTACTGGCGTCGTCGTTGTCATGCAGTCTCTAGCTTTGGCATATCTCTTCTGATGAGGTTCCTGCCTTACCCTTTGACTAGTTGAGAAATGAAAGAAGCTGATATCCGAGAGTCAAAAAACTGTGTGCACGGCTAATCAAACCAACCGTTAAAATCATCACTTAACTTATAAAAATAAGCAAAGAGCTAAATGAGTTAGCTTAACTTAAGCATCTACGATGACTACAAATTCAACCAATTAAAGCGTTGATGCAAATGATAGCTGTTTTTCGCGCACTAAACTACATCTACCTTCCTAGTCCGATCAAAAGTAGGTCATTCATATAAAAAGCGACAGTTTCATTGGGAGCTAATTCCTTATCTCATGACCTGATTCCAAATAATTGCATCAAGTAGGAATTAAAGCTGAGATCTCACGTTTCTCGAGGCGCAAAATTTCAGTCGTTTTACCACTAAACCAACACATTAAAACACGATGTCAATAATTTGTTGGTTTATCAGCCAACGCGATGAAGTACTTGGTTGATGTGAATTCATGTAAGATTTTGTTATAGATAACTAGACAAAAATGTACATGAAATTAGAGGACAACAGTCACATTTGCAGCTTGAAATTTTCCTATTCTTCTCGTGAGAACGCCTCCCTTATCTTGGAATTTTCCTATTCTTATCGTGGTGAAAGTGGATAAGTGTGATTTTCGCATGCCCCACATCGTGGTGGAGACTCACCACGCCGCACGACAATAAACTCCCCAGCTGACAGCTTGAGGAAAGACACAACCCTGATTGTCCTCTTGCCGTAATACGTACCAAAACAAAATCTACCAATCATTCAAACGAGTCGCGCTTGTCTCGGAGATTCCACACCAACCATTCCTATATTTTCTATGGATAACGAGAGAACGATTCAATGGCAACACCCATAAATCATGTCTCATCATATAAATTTTTGAACTTTGTTCAAAGAATGATTAGACCATGAAAAACTTTAAATTTATACACTTATAACAAATTTACCTCCAATTAATTTTTTTATTAAATTTTACTATCAAAGTACTAAGTTGGATGATACATGACAATTGATGGATATTGATTTGAGATTTCACCGTCTATTTGTTACAAGTATACCTGCTTATGATTTTTTTATGATATTAATCCAATTTAATAACGAATGTATATTTGTTGCAGACGTATAATTTTAGGAGATTTTAGTGGTCAAAAAATTAATTCGGTATAAATTTGTTATAAATATACCAATTTGGAATTTTTCATGATATTAATTCTCTAGAGAAAAAATTAAAAAAAAAAAAGAAGAAGAAGAAGAAGTATGGCTACCAATATAGTATTTTACTTGTATTGTATGGAGTCGATATTCTCAAAATTGGAACGCTGTCGTTTACTCATTCCTCCACCTAACAACAACGTATATGTATGTGTGTGTGTGTATATGGTAAAGTTACTAGAATAAAATTGTACCTGAATAGAGAGACTTGAACAAGGTTGGCTGGCCACCACATGGCCGCAGGCTCCACCAAGTATTTTCTGAAGATACCAGCCCATCCGAACCCTAACACCTACCATTCAAACCCCGCCTATGCACCATCATATAACCTTCCAAAACCATATATTTAAATATGAAAGACAAAACGTTCCCAAAAAAGAAAAAAGAAAAAATAGAACTTTCATTATTTTTTGAACCCATAGAAGAAAACGATAACTTACCAATTGTTTAGTCTTATACTAGAAATTATCACTTTATCAAAGTACACTATTTTCTCCTAAAATAAAGTTTCTCCTTCATGTTGCAAGGCCCCTACATTTAATATTCGACTAAACATGCACCAAACCTTTGTACATGCTACTGAAAGATAACCAAAGTTCTTACGAAATCAAGAGGTCAATCCTCACACCGTATCACCTAACCAGGTTCGTTTGAAAAGTTCTAAAAAACAAAAAAAAATAATAATTTCGCGAATTATTCCCATTATCAACGGAATGAATGCCCTTGTCGAAAATGGTGACATTTTTCGTGAAGTAAAGATTGGTAAAAAAGGTGGGGGGAACACTAGGGAATTCAAACCTGGGTAGTGATGACTACGATCAAGGACACAAAGAAGGTGATGTGCTTCTTGTAGAACACCTTCACCACCGTGACCACATGGATGGCGTACACCGTGCCGGCGCCGGAATTGGCGAAGATGGTGATGAGCACGTGCTCCTTCACGTTGAACGGGCCCGGGTTCAGCGTGAACTCCCACCGGGTCCCCTCGAGGAACACCCGGTTCGTGATCCTCGCCGCCATGAGCCGGCCGAGGGGCACCACCGCGATCTGCGCCGAGATGGCCGTGATGGTGAGCGGCTCGGTCCGGTACCAGAAGAACTGGTTGAGGAACGAGAGGAGCACGCACGACAGCGTCCCGAGGACCCACATCCGGAAGGTGAGCACGGGGAGGGACGGGTCGTCGGTGGTCTGCACCGTCAGCGCCACCTGCGGGACCGGCGAATTCTCCTCCGGCTCTTCGACGACGCGGTCCAAAGCCGGCGAGGATGATGAGGCGGGGCCGATGGTGTCTCCATGCTTGGATACTGCGAGAGCAAGATTGCGGACTTTAAAGATTTTCAAGGAACAATGAGAAGAGAACTAATCAATCATGAATGGAGGAGCTTGAGAGAGGAGAGAGAGATGAAGAGGACTCACTGAGAGGTGCTCTGATTTCTTCACTTGAAGATTCTTCCATTAATCTCTCTTATCTATCTACCTCTGAAAGTCATTTGTGCATCTTCTCTTCTTTTATATCTCTGTTCTGGGCTGAATCTGGGAAGGTGATGAGATTCCTAGGAATGGGATTCTGCTGGTTAGCTATGGAAAGTTGTATCAGGAATCTAAGGGTCTAATAGAGAAATGGAAAGGAAGATGGAGAAGGTGGGTAGAGAGAGAGAGAGAGAGTTGAGGTGTGGTTTTGACTGTTTTACCATAAGTGGAAGATTCAGTAGAGAGTTGGAACGTGAGTTGGTTGCAGAATCTGAACCACGTGCGGTTGGCTACAGTTGGGAGTCGACTCTTTGCTTTGCTTACTGGTTTTTCTCTATCCTCTTTTTTGGTTGGACTTGAGAGGGCTTTTAGCCCCCCCGCAAAAGAATATATAACGAACGATAAATAAAAGGACGAGAAAGTAGCCTATGAACATGATGTTGACGGATCTTGTTAGATGCTCGATTTCTTTACTTTTTTGCGTAATTTCATGGATGAGACTATTGGGAAAATTATAAAAAGAAGTTTTAAATATACATAATGTATATTAATTCAATTCTAAACTTTTTAATTTGATCAATTAATTTCAAATCTTCTATCAATTTGTCGATTTAATCATAACGGTCATCAAAGGATTGGATATTCATTTGGTAAGAATCCTTAGAAGCACTCCACATGAAGAAGACAATGTCCCTTTTTTTTTTGGGAAAGAAATCGAAGAGTGAAAAATTTTGAGGAACAAATTCTTTTCGGGCATAATTTGCTGTCTAATTTCAAATTGGTGTGATTTTAATACCAATGGAAAAGTTGTGGCAAGATCTTTCATCATTGAGAGGGTAATCTAAAAAGGCATCTAGTCTAATTACGTCCCGCGAAATAGCAACCAAACTTGCGACCATTAATTGCTCCTACTTTTTTCAGTCCAATTGACTTAATTTCTTGTGCGTTTGAAAGCTTGCTGCCTATAATTTCATTCTGTATTTTCCGAAGACGGGCTAGTGATCCTGGAGAGTCAAAAAAAAAAAATATTGATCTTCAGATTAATGGTCAATGCGGAAATCAAATGAGGTTTTGATTAGTAAAACCCATATTTAGAAAATCGAAAGCACATTGTCAAGTTGAATCTTTTGATGATGCAAATGCAGTGGCCAATCTGGTAATAACAAAAAAGATGACAGTTTTGAATTAATTTTACCAAGAGTCAGACAGATGAAAACCTTAATTGTCCTTCCAAAAGCAGAGTTGACGATTTTCCTGAAACCGAAGACCCCCTAGGTTTATCTGAAATGGTGCTCACCTCGATAATCTTAATGATTGTCGCAAAACTCATAAGACAATTTTTTTTTCAACTTTCATTGATTAACTAAACATTAATGTCGACCTCATCAACACGGGATAGACAAGAAATTTTTTTAACTTTATTAAACTGTATTTTATTTTTTGAAAAATTTCAGGAATAGCTGCCTCTTTCAATCTTTGCGATCTCTTTAACAATTTCCACAGCGAATGAAATATGATCGGGGCGCATTCCTTTTAAAGAAAAAAAAGCACTATCGAAATAAAAATAATTGCCTTGAAATGATGGCACTATCAAGAATTGGAGACAGAGAGTATTCCCGTTTCGATATGGAAAAAGAAAAAAATGTAGTTTAATGGACATGGAAATGTCACGCTATAGTAGATCAACTACTAATTGGTAAGAAATAAGTATCGAAAACCTTTCAATCTATTGGCTCCTAAGGTAAGACTACTAATGTAGCTGTAGCTTTGAAAGGACGAGAGCAGAAACCAAACGATTATGAGGGCATCATGTCATCATCACCAGGTTGAGAAATACTTTCCAACTTCAGATTCGTTGCCCTTGCGCCTGCGCGCACCAGAGAGATTGAGGGAGACTGGCATTGAAACAAAACTAGAACAAAGAGGAGTGAAATTTGATCACCCATGTTCTATACAGACCAAGCATTTGAGAAGAAATACCTTTCTTACCATCGATTGATTTTTTGCATTCAAGAAATAGATGGACAGAAAGATATAATGATAATTCTTTGCCCGCTATATGAAAATAGAAGCTAACCAGCATTCCCCAGTGCAAATTAAGGAGCAAGACCAAACATTATTTCAGTCGATGGCAGCTGATGGATCGAACCAGAAATTTATCAAGAAACAGGAGCACATGAAAAAGCAAAAGAAAGATCTATGTGAGATCTATCAACTTGGAAGAGGAAAGCATGGGGATATAACGTTTTCTACTGCAACTATCTTTTGGGACTGTCACTAATCACATAATATGATATTAGGTTCTCCTCATGAGTTTAGCTCCACGAAAAGGCTGGCTTGAGGATGCAATCCTGCTTCCTTCAACGACAATGAGAGCTTGTCTGAACCATAGGACACGCGAGGGAAGTTGGAGACCAAGGTGTAATTCCCCATTTCCAAGCAACCCAAAGAGTCCACATAATCGTACAGTGACTGTATTGTGGTGTCACTCTGAAATCTCCGCTCCTTACGTTCTCCAGTAGGAAATCGCACCAACACCTAATCAATCAACACCCGATCAGAGACATTCAGCAATGACAAGAAACTACCACTCCCCAGAAATATCAATTACTAAGAGGACTTAAAGCCATTAAGATGGTATAATTCTGTGGATAACAATAAAGGAAGAAGACTTCACAGGAAGCAAAAGAAACTTACTTGAGTTACATTTGGTCCCTTTTCGGGTTCAGCCCCAAGAGACAAGGCCTTCTCCTCCCGAAGTTTAGCTAGCGCAGCCGCTTTCTCAGCAGCTTCACGTTCTGCTCTTTCACGAGCCTCTTCTTCCTCTTTGCGCTTCCTTTCCGCTTCAGCAGCTTCTCTCTCCAAACGCTCTTGCTCCTCTCTTCTTTGCCGTTCCCTAGCCTGATATGGAAAATAAAGGGCAAAAAGGAGATTGTTAGGGCAACAGGAGTGCCAGCAGGCACCATAAGGACAACCATCAAGCAAATAAATCTTTCTAGTGAGAAAATGAGAATCACTGTCTCCTTCCCCAAAAGAAACTGAAACTAATTCACCCACTAGTCTACCTGATCTGCTTCAAGAGCTGCTCTGTAAGCGGCATCCTGCTCCTCCCTCAACCGCGTGTTAGTCCTTCTTTCTTCCGCTTCGAGTCTGGCTGAAATAAGAACGGGGCCACTTTCTTCCAGCACTCTCTGAAGTATCGTAAGCATTTCTTCAGGTGATTTTGGGCCCTCAACCTGCAAGAGGAAATATATATGCTTGAATTATGAGTAAAAGAACCACAAATCTGAATTAATGGCTAGGGACTTTGACATGACAAAACCTTAATCCTCCATCTTAGTTAAGAAATTTGATTGAAAAAGTCTCAATTATTTGTAGGTGACAAGACAAGCCATTAAATATGTACACATATGAAGGTGGGGAACATTCACTACTCCATTGGGGATGACAGTGTCCCTGACTATCTGCAATCTATACCAAGAGTTGATCTTCCAAGGAATTTAGAGCAAACTGATAGATGATGAGGGAGGAAGAGGCAACCCTTTGTAAGGCAATAGTCCACACTGATACTTCTATAACATATAGAAAGTCCACAATATACTTACCGAATTGGAAAAATCAAAATTATGGCAGACAAAGAAAATTTCTGTATTTCAAATGCAAAACTAGTTCCTCATGACATGACTACCCATAAGATATAAAGAAAACAGCAAGGAAACTAATTCCAAAACAATATTAGTGAAAAAGACCAAGCAATATGTGTTTTAGGTTGGTGGTACTACAACTTCAGAACAAAGAGAGTCTCAACTAAAAAATGGAAAAATCAGGAATCTCAATGCTTTTTGTGTTGAAATACATGTGTGAGTTGTAAGAAAATGTCCCACATTGGAAATTGGTATGTCTGGAATAATTAATATATCCTAATTGGCCCATGTCTCAGAAGCTTAGGCTTTTATATGAAGGTGGATTGAATTGGATATGTGACGGGCTCAAGCTTGGACTCACTCTTGGCGATATCCCAAGTGAAGGTATAGTTCTGCAACACACTCCCAACACTTTACACTGGTACTGAATAATTACATATATATTCAAAAGACCTATAATATTGATAAGCTCTTCAAAGGACCATCAAGACTTTGTGTTGGGCAGGCAATTATTTTGGGTTAAATTATCCCACATGGCTTGTGTATGGAGTTTGTCTGGGCTTTACACACATGTAGTCTTCCTCCACCTCATAATTTAAGTATTTTGTTTGATCTTCCATGAAAACAGAGCCAGGTTTCAGTTGTTCATGGGCCATTTGATGTCTTGTGTCACGTGGAGTTCTTATCGATCTTATTACCATTTGTCATTTTCATGCACCGTCCCAATGTCTATTAAAATGAATATGTGGTGTTGGAAGTATCCCATCTCACTTGTATATAAAGTTCCTCAGGATTTACAAATGTTTAGCGTCCCTCCACCTAATACCTTTTTCTTTTGAATTGGACTTTCAAACATTTCACAGTAAAAAAGGGTCACAAAGGGGACAATCCAGAACCTTAAGAACCTATATGACAATAACTTCAAGCACACGCCCATCCATTAAGAGTCTTGGGGCCAAAAACCTGTCAAGCTATGTTTCCATGCTACCAAGTCATCACATAAATAATATCAACTCCAACACTGAAATTAAATTTCCCCAATGGTTTCTATGTCCCATTACACGATAATGATACCGGAATATTAGAATAAAACTAGTTAAATCCACAAATAGAAAAAGAAGCAGAATATTAAAACAAGCACATCCAGAATACCGTGGTCGTAACATAATGGCCTAAGATTGAGGTTGCTGCGTCCCCCAAGGACAAAACTCTTGACTCTAAAAATCATCCACAAAGCCTTGACATTACACTTAAAAACAGAGACAGAGTAGAAATAACAGAACAAGCCAAGACCTATTTACCCAACCTTCGCATTATCCCGAACAATGTCCTAAGATATTAAAGAATAACAAAAGAGAAAAATTCAAAGGAAATGCCTTCCAAGACATTGTTTAACAGTCCTTAGACTATAGCATGACTGCTATCAAGTGTTAAAGTTCTTCGACCCCTAAAAATTAAATGACCAAACCATGGAACTTAAAAAGGAAGTAGCAATTGCAAGAGTAAAGCTCAATAGGCACATAAATCAAAGCCAAAAAAAAAAAATGTGGGAAAAGAAAATAAACGGGAAAGCATTGTAATTCGTAGACCAAGAAAGAACAAGCAAGATAGCCTTCATATCACTCCTAGGAGAAGACATCACTACCAATCTCAAGTTCTTAACAATATATGGACCATGGAAACAGCTAAGAGCACTAGCCTATATCTTGGTAATATTCACAGAGATGACAAGTTCCTAAAAGCACTTCTGGTGGATTTCTGCCACTTACAATGGACCATGACCAGAATTCAAGCATAGATCTCACTAACGCAAGATGCTGTTTGGATAAAATTAAAAATTTGAGGGTACTTTGAATAATATTCAAACAGTCACAGCTTGATCTAACATTAACAATCCAGTCATAACAAACAAGGATGCCAATGAAATCAACTAACCATCTCCTAAATGAACAGTTTAGGACAGATTTTTGTTCCCTCCAAAAAAAAAAAAAAAAAAAAAAAAAACTTAATAAACCAACCAACCCATCAAGTGCCAAACTGCCAAAGTAGCACCCAACCTTTACGTTCTATTTTTCCCCAAGGTGTCTTTTGCCACTTTGTACATGCCTAGGAGTCGACAAGCGATAGAATCATGTCTATACCCTTAAAACCTTGCAAAATCACTAAAAAAAAAAACATGCTCGAAATGCTTCATCCAAAGAACAGTTTTTGCTTCTGAAGAGGGGAAAAGCTCGTTTTCAAGACAAGTATATGTCCTTCCTCATTTTCTGGTTGAAAGAAAAAGGTTTCACCAGTTAACCAAGGTAACCAACATGATAAAGAACTATCCATCCCACATGCCACTTAATCTATGTTCCTCATTATCTTGTGCAAAACCTCCTATACCTTAATTTATCAATTTTTTGGGAGACAAGTCCGTTCTCCTTCAACAATCTAAGCAATAAGCAAGTATTTTTAAGAATAAAAAACAGTACACATTATTCACTGCAACTGCTTCTACACCTTACTAAGGCAGCTAAAACAACCTCTCATGATCAAACATATTTTACATTTGGAAAAGCTAACTTTCGGGATACGTATATGCCTTTTGTCATTTTCTGGTCGAAAGAAAAAGGCTTCGCCAGTTAGCCAATGTAACCAAGATGATAAAGCCAAATCCACTTAATCTATGTTCATCATTATCTTGCTCAAAACCTCCTATACCCTAATTTATCTGTTCTCCTTCAACAATCTAAGCAATACACAAGTATATGTAAGAATTAAAAACAGTACAATATTATTCAGTGCAACTGCTTCTACACCTTACTAAGGCAGCTAAAACAACCTCCCATGATCAAACATATTTCACATTTGGATCAAGATTACTATAAACAGTTTAGCCCTTTTCTGTCCCGGACACTCTAAAAGAAGGAATCGCCCTGCACTTCTATATTAACAATTCAGAGCATTATAGAAGCACCTGTTGAAGCAAAGCAATCCTCTGATTAGTGGCAGCCATAACCACAGCGCAAAAGGGGAACCGCGATGCTTTCAAGCTATTACTCATCTTAAACCCTTCACTGGCCCTTATGCTCCCACCCCACGAGACGAAATTCTCATTCACGAAAGCCGCCAGCGCCTCACTACACAACGTCTGCTCGCAGAAGAGCGGCGTGTCCGGATGATCTGGCGAGTGCAAGTACACGAACAACAACTTGAACTCGTTCCGCGACCGCTGCAGCGCATCCATAAAACCCTCGGACACGAAATTCGGCCTCGCCACCGCCGCGCCGTACTCCCTCTCGAAAGAAGCCACGAACTCCATCGCCTCGGCCGCGGCGGCAGACACCGAGACCAACCGCGACGAGTCCTCACCCCTGCCGCCGCCGCCGCGTCCTGAGCCGGGGCCCAACCCCACCATCCCGAGGGAATAAGACAAGACGCCGCCCGCCATCCACATCCCGAGCCCAATCGCGCCGGAGACCAACCCTAAGCCGCCAGAGATCACCGAAACCGGCAACGTGATGAGCCTCCACGTCAGGCTGGGCCCTCCGGCGTTGGGCGGCGGCGGCGGCGGAGGCGGCCCGACCGCCACCTGCCGGGGGCCGGGGCCGGCGCCGTCCGCCGCGGGTGCGGGTGCGGAGGCGGAGGCGGAGGAGGGAGGGTCGTCGGGGGGGTTGGAGCCGGTGAAGGAGGAGATCGCGAGCTCGAGGTCCCAGCCGTGCGCCTGGAGGATCTCGGTGCACAAATCGGGGTCGTCGACGCCGGTGATCGCCTGGAAATACGCCACTTTATCCGATACATCCCCCATGTTTTTCCTCCCTCTCTCGGAACGACCGAATTGCGGAGAGATCGCCGGACGGTTAGGAATGGCGGAATTAACGAAGCGGCGAGACGAGGAAGGCCGACGCGCGCCGACTGTTTCGTCTTTCTTCTTCTTCTGCGAGTCGGGCTTTTGCGGGCGGAAGGAAGGAAGGAAGGAAGGACGGACTGGAGTGTTCTTCCCTTTTCGGGCTGTTGGAACAGTCGGGAGATGATCGTGGTTGTGTTTGGGGATTGATCGTGCTTCCGGAGGCGTCGGTGATTAAAAACCCGAAAGCGGCCTCGAGCTCGGCCTGAAATAACGAGAGTGCCACCCAGCCGGCCGTTCCCCGGTGGTCAATGAGAAACGGCGAGTTCTTTTGTCGGTGAGCGTCCTGTGTCTCTGGGCAGGGAAATGGCAAAACGTGTCGATGACAACTAAGATAATCAACCATTTTATAAA
Organism: Eucalyptus erythrocorys; assembly: GCA_014182555.1. NCBI lineage: Eukaryota > Viridiplantae > Streptophyta > Magnoliopsida > Myrtales > Myrtaceae > Eucalyptus > Eucalyptus erythrocorys. The sequence continues at coordinate 34,617,105 of CM024600.1, read as the reverse complement.
TTTAAAATTATTAGATCAAACTGTGATTTTATATATAACTCTTTTTTTTTTTTTTTTTTTTTTAGGTCCTACTCTATTCTTACTTTACACTCACTCTCAAACTTTTACCCTACTTCAGGACGTGAGAGTCGAAATCCATTCTTGAACTTATGCGTCCCCACCCCATTCCCGGTGGGGATTTGAACCCCCTTGCTTAGTCTAATCTTTTACTTGATTTTATATATTTAATTAGGGAGACAAATGAAATCTGTAAAGATTTGAATTCAGAAACTTTAGCTTTTATGTTGTTTTAAATTTTATGAAATCACCGTCGATTATTATAAAAACTTAAATTATTAAATGAAAATGTGATTTTATATTAAATTAATTTAACAAAACGAACATGCCCGAAGGCTTTCTTTGATGAGCCTTCCATTAGCCTTTAGTCCCTCTGCAATTTCAATTACGAGATGTCAATATTGGATTTCATCAACGCCCAAGTTTGTGGAAGAAATTGTTTCACCAAAATTCTCTCATTTTGCCCTTCAACTTCATGACCAATTTGTATCGAATCTGTCTATTGAGCTAACACTTGCCCGTTGGATATAATCATGATATGGTAAAATATACCGTCACGTTTTCCAAGAGGTGGACTCTAATGACATTTACAAAAGCGTACTTACAACCTAATGAACGATAATCTATAAGAGTCTAATTATAGTTACATATCGTGATCATCTAATCTATACGTGATCTTCCTCTATGATCCACCATTTGGGGGTTGGGACATCACATCCTGAGGGACAGACAGGGACAGGAGTAATCCGCATGATTTGACCGTCTCCCGACTCGCGGCGCCACGAATTGGGGCGCGTGCCCCCAAGAGTTCTTTCTCGCCCTTCGAGATGATAATGCTCCCGTTTTAGGTTTTTGCCCATTTTAGCCAAGCAAAGCATTCGTCTTTTTGGTATACTTTGAGGAAAGGTCCCGTTCTGGCGTTCCAATCAATGCTTTTCCTTTTCCAGTGAGCGTACCTAAAAGTTATTTCTATGGCTACACAAAAGAATCCGCACGATATGGAAATATCGACCCCAGTTCTTTCATCAGCCCGCAATTTACTCATGAATCTCCTCTCTATATAGAAACGTGTTTCAATAAATAGAAGAGTATCGCATCTATCGAGAATGAGAGTGAGAACAAGGATTCTCTATTCGGTTCCCATTGGAAAACTCAAGATTGGCAAGTCAGCTCAACCATGGACGTACATTATTTCCAGACTCCAAGAGTCCTAGATACAGATAAGATCTGTCGCCTGTAATTTATACTCCGGCAATGAAACACCAGAAGCCTATCGCGGTACCACCCGAAGCCAAAAGCAACGGCTGCTCTATCAGTTCAACAAGAAGACGTTTAGCCTTTTTGGTGAATCAACACAGAGCTAGACAACTCCACTACTTTCTTCGCTCTCGACCTCAGAGACCTCCGCCCTGGCTTCTGTCATATGCATCCCAACCAACAAATACTAAGAAACCAGTCAAGATCTTAAGATTTCTTTCCTGAGATCCCGAGATGGACAAGATATGCACCTAACTGACAGGTCGCACTGGAATGGCAGCTTTTAAGAAACTCTGCCACATGAGAAAATGCAACCGCAACAGGTCAAAACTCTTAAAGTAAATAACGCAGCATTACTCGACCTCCTCGATCAAAGTCTTTCCGTGGATTACGCCTTTATCACCATTTTTTACTACCCTTTTGCTGTCTTCATGAACTAAAGCTGCTTTTTTCTCAGCAGCTACAATTGTTGCCAAGGAAGGCCAAGCCTCCCCAGGCTGCTCATGGACCCAACACATGATGAAATAAACTTTCCTTTCAGCGAGCTTAAGCTTGTTCTTGACTTCTGTCCTCCTTGATCTCTTCGGCTTCTCCAGCTTCATTTCCCTCTCTCCAGCCTGAACAAGCCTCTGAAGGTCGCTAAGAAGACAGATTAGAGCAGGGGTTCCAAGAGAAAGGACGCTCACAACATCGTCTATAAGAGCCATCCCAAATTTTAAGCCACCCACATGTCGATAAGCAGGAGAGCAAGTCTGCTCTAGGCAATAAGATAAAGCTTCGAGCATGGTTTCTGGCTGGCCACTTTGACCTAGGACAGAAGACACACTCAGAATGACCATCGACGAACCCACCGCATCTGACTGCCAATCTCCATTGTAGAGGCGAACTGTGAAACAGTAGCTATATATGATGTCGACCAGGTGAACAGCTAGAAGTGGAGAGGGTGGTGTTGAGCTAAGCTTGCTAAGTGGCGGTAATGGAGTTTCAGGGCCAGGAGGGATATCGCTCAAATAGGAACTATCGGTATCAGTTTCTGACAACCCTGATTCTTCTTCTCGAGCAAGCGGTTGAACAAGCTGAGTCCCATCTTGGCTAAGACGTACTTTTCCAGCAGAAGGCTTCAACCACCATGGTTCCCATGGATCAATCATCCTGCTCAGTTCTCCAGATGCCACAGCTCTGTGAAACCGTTTCTTATCTTCTGCAGATAGATCGTCCAAACTAATCTGTCCACCTGTGCATTGCCATAGCATCACAGCTTGGATCATCTCGCGTGAAGTGCAAATGCAAGGATATGCATAACATTACGAGTACCATTACCACATTTCATCATCAAATTGTTCATTTCGCATCACAAATCATAGCTTAAGGGGAGAACAACCTGATTCATACAAAAGCATCGCATCCAAAATGTTGTCTCCACTGAGGCAAAATAGTACCTGACAAAATCTTTTCTATAAGCTCCTCAGAGAGGCCCGAATCTTCACCTAACATCAATAAAACAATCAATTAAAATCTTTTGTAAGCAAAAAGTATAGGGCCAGAATACATCTCTCAAACCTAGACTGGTTCGCCTTTTTCCTACTGTTATATAACACTGATACCAGAATCTAGATGATTTACAGATTTAGAAAAGAGAGGTTATTGCCAGTGGTCTTTTACTCTACTTTTATAGCTACCCAAGTCGACTACATAGTCCTTGTTTGCCTTAGTCAAAAACAAAGCTTAATGCAAAGAGTAACTAGGCACAATCATCAGTTTCTGTATATATTGGATTGGTTATAGCTACTGATGAAACTAGGTAGAAATTAAAGCTCTCAAAATTTGCAAGTTGGCACTTGAGAAAAAGCATACGCCACATGATCAGCATACAAGAAGCTTGATGCCCACAATAAGCTATTGGGGTCTCAGGTCTCTACCATTTGATTTATATGATATTTTTAAAATTTTTGTCTAACAAAAGACATCACATGATAACCATGAGAAACTTGTAAAAGGATGACAAAACTCAGTGAAGGGTTTAGCACTGAGCACCCACTTCCTTATGCTCAATTATGAGGATCACAAAATATTTTACTGCAATCAGTTACCTTTTTTATGCTACACAGAAACGCAACCGACAACCATCTCTTCTAGTCTTAAATCTTAATAAGCAATTTGTGTTGCCATAAGAGCACATCAACCATATTACATATAGGAGGCAACTTAAAGTACTTGTGACTTCTTGTTGCAGTCATGAAATTAAAAAAAAAAAAAAAAATGTTTCAGATTGAAAGGAAAAGTAGCAGCCCAGGAAAAAGGTCTCAGATAAACCTATTAGACCACTCTCAATAGATATGCATCCAGAAAGCACAATACTTCTCTCAGTACTCAGTAGCCTATCCAGAAAATCTACACTGCACAGATATCCGATTGTTCAGAACATGTAGATCAATGACCATTAGTGAGCGAGACAATAGTATCTCGGTACATACCATCCTCATCCATACTCTCTTCCTCCTCTTGTGAATGGAGTCTTTTAAGTATGTCCAGCATCTTTCTCTTCGTCGCATCGTCCGATTGGACGTGGTGCAGCTCCTCGACTACATTCTCTCGCATGAAAGATTCCGTGCACCTAACACTGTGAGACTGTAACACAGAATAAGATGCAAAACCAATCGTAAGAGCTGGCAAGCCACCAAGAGTGTTCCTTGATCAATTAGCCTGTTTCCAGCAAGAATCGGCTGGAAAGATAGATATTCATTCGAGAAACCACACGAGTTCGATTGCTACAAGGTTTATGTCAAGCACGATCTATCAAAGAAAAACAGTTACACTCAACGCAAAACCAGCTCACCGCTTCAATTAAAGTGTTCATTTTTGGCATTAGTATTTACCTTGTAGCATTGCAGGGAACAGTACCGGGAGTTACATCGAGGGCAAGTATACTGCGAGAATTGTTTCTGGCACCTACCCATGAAATTCAAGATACAACGTTAACAAGCCGCCGAGTTCAAACCTTATAGACAAACACGAAAAAAAAAACTTGAAAACTCCAGAACTGCAATGAGCCCACGGGAAGAAAAGGGTAAATGAAGAAAAGCGAAAACCGAGAGCATTTCGCGCAAAAGTTCTCCGCCGAATGAAACGAAGCATGCCCGCCGCCATCGATCCCGGCGACGAGCATCGTGCAGATGAGCCGGTGACGGCCCCCGTCGACAAACAGCCGGAGCTTAAGCTAGTAGGAAGGGGAATAGCGGAGAAGGAGGGGGGGGAGGGGGCGTACACGTGGCAGATTGTGCGGGAAGGAGGATCCAGAGGGGACGGAGCGGAGGGCGAATCGCCGGACGGCCGAATCGCGTCGGCCATCGGAAGCACGTCGGACGGCGGCGTCGGGCGGCGCCGCTGCTGCTCGCCGCGAGTTGAGTCGATTTTACTTCACCGTCTTCTTGGTCGAGAAAAGGGAGAGAAGGCGGGTGTTTTCGAAGACGCTGGAAGCGTCCTGCTGCCGGGCGGTGAAGCTCTCGGGCGGGCAAAGCTCCGTGGGCCGTGGGCCGGGTCGGGTTTTGTCCTATCACTTTTCCAATTTGTCCTTTTACCGACGGCCCCAAGAAAATGGAATAGGAAATTACATTTTTACGCAATGCTCAAACCTTTTAAGGACGTGTATTAACTTCAAGCACGCCCAAAGTTTTCTTTAAATCTTTCGTATCGTGATTTTATTATATCAACTTCAAAGGAAAATCAATATACGTCTTGTCCTAAAGGAATTTATCCTCATGGGCTCTATCGGTCAAATGGAGTACTTATCTCTCACATCCAAATTTGAGAATTTTTTTTTAATCGGTATTCAATATAAAATCTCACAAATATATTGGCCTTGACAAAACACATGGTTATGTGGCAAATTAGCAAGTGGCAACTCCTGATTGCTTATTATCAGACACGTTCAGATTGGACACCAACGCGTGAGAGCTTGGGGAGGTTCCACTCTTATGCTAGGAGCAAAATAACCAAGGCATGCTTTGCTGCAGAAACCTTCAATGTGGATTGCTTGACAGGCAATGGCCAGTCTCACTGTAAAGATTGAATGAGCTAGTTACCATTCGAGCCTCTTCGTGTGGCGTGCTTAATCCCATCCCTTTAGTTGAGGACCAAATGGTTTGTACTGCTTCCAAGGATGGCATGTTTTCTGCTGCTGTAGCCTGGGAAATGGTTAGGAGTAGAGGTGTCGAGGTGGGCTGGCAGCCTTTGAGTTGGTTCTCTCCACAATGAACCCTACTTTCCCTGGATTCCTGGATGGCTGGCTTGATTGCCTGCACCGAGCAGAATTAGTTGCTGGTTTAATCTTCTGTTTCCCAGCACGCGACATGTGGATTCTCGGGATCCTTTCTTCTTTGAGGTGCTAGTTCTCTTCTTAAATGTTGAGGAACTGTCTTTTACTGTGTGCTGTTGATAGGGCTCCTGGTGTGCGGGACTTTGGAATAACTTGGATGAAGCAACGTCACACAGGTGTCAGCTTTAAATCCCAAGTGTCGAGGTTGGCTTGGAATTTGCGCATTTTCTCCATCTCTAGAGCTCGTAATGAATTGTAGTGCAGCCAAATTGTTTCTTCTGTGGATTTTGTATTCAAGGTGGTTGTTTTTGCTGTCAAAAGTCAGCATTGAAGGAGCCCAGCCATTGAGGAATAAGATACGTTCAAGCTTGGCTTTTGCGATATGTTCTGATTGGCATATTAGTTTGGAACCGGAGTGGTACTTTGCAGTTTCCGCTGTACCTTGTCTTTTATCCCTGGGCAGTATTGGTTGTAATTTGGTGGAAGATGACTGCTTTTTGTAAGCTTCAATTGGCTTGGATTATAGTGGGACTAGTCGTTTCGTGAAGTTGATGTAACAGTAAATTTTTGACTTACCCATAATAAAAAGGTTCCACTCTCGAAACATCTAACCAAAAAGTAGTGTTACAACTGGTGCCATAAAATTAAAGATTAAGTACCTAGCATGCTCAAACCAATGTAATGGACGCCAACCATCAAGTGGTTTGGAAACAAGAACAAACACTTTCTCCATTTGATCTTCTTTCATGACTTCTTTTTCTTCTTCTTTTTTCTCTTTTTTTTTTTAACAAACCAAGATGCTTTTTTCATCTGTCTTATTCACAGATCTTCTGGACCACTAATTCCCTGTGACAGATCATCTTGCTCTTATGTACGAACAACAATCAAATTTTGCCCCACCTAGAACTTTGATCCATATCCCAACCGACTTTTTTTATATGAGATTTGTTCTAATTCTGATTCTGAGATTCATTATTTGGAACAATATTGATTCTTTACATACCTAATGGGAGTCAATCTTGATCTTGTGAACATGTCAATGTTCTTGATCAGTGACCACTCAACCAAATCAAAAAGTGCAAAAAGATTTGTTTCTTGTCATTTATACCCTCTCAAGGGCCTTCTGTGTTCCCTCCTCATTCTGTTTCTGCATAGCAATTTTGTTCATGGGCTGATTGTGTTTCGAGTTCTCCTGGTCTGCGGGCTCGAATTCGGCTAGGTCCGCTAATTCTTCAACCTCATCCACAACTCCTTTGATTCTTCCGGCAATTTCGATGAGTAAAGATGCTGAAGTCACTAGCGGGACAATGTCCAACAGTGGAGTTGTAGCCAATGAAGCGGCTGATCTATCTGCTTTCTCAAGGCCACTGACTTCAGGTGTTGGTAATGGAAGAAGCAAATTAGGAAGATCTGCTAAGCAACTCTGGAGGTCTTTAACAGCATCATCCATTTCTCCTACTATAAAATCTATCGTTGATGATTTACTGGTTGCCTTGATCATTTTCGCTAGTTCTTTTACGACGTTGGAAGATTGGGAGCTCACTCTCAAGCATGTACTTGCAAGATGGCTCTTTATCGACTCTGGGGCCTGTTAAAATGCACGTTCTAATTTATCACCGCACACCAACTGAAGAATTCAGGTTGAAATTTGACAAGATTCATATGAATGGGACACGGTGGTTCTTAGTTTACCTGAGTTTCTGAACAGATGCAACCATAGAGAGCCTCGACACAATAAGCACAACTACGTAGCGATGCCCCGACCTTGAGATACTGTTTCCATGGGTGCCGGAAGTTGAAATGGCCATGCGCTGGCTCCCATCTAGCAAAGTTGGCCTATAAAGGAAGTAATTTGAAAACGGAATAAGAAAAGAAAACCAAAAGGCTAACTTCCATGAGTCGTCGAAAGCATCATGATACTGTTGTTTGTTTGCATACCATGGTTTCTTCCGTTGCTTTTGAAGTTAACACACATTTGTAGCCTTGTAAGTTCTTAATAGGTTCACTCTTGCCGCCTTCTGCACTACCATCAAAGTATTCGACAACACAACCTAGCAAAAGAAGAAAAAAGAAATCTGTGTCAAAAAGTTCTCAGAAAGATGCGAGTTAGTTTACGAAGAATAAGTCGTGGTCATTTTCCATTCTGATCCTTACCCTCTAAAGAGCAGGAGAGTTTGTCCATGTTCCGGATGATCAGATTGTGCAGCTCGGTGCCGGCCCAAATTGGGCAGACGAGCATGCTTACGATGATACACAGGGAAGTCCCAATGATGATCGTGGATAATCTATCGTGGGCTAAGGCAAACAGCTCTTCCACCCGGTAACCCGACACCGAGACCAAACTGAAGGTGAGGATGAATATCATGGCTCCATAATCAAACCGGGCTTTCACCGACGGAATGAACCTTGAGAAGGTGGCTGCAGAAGCTGTCCAAGATAAAAGCACTAGTTAGTTTTGAGCTTAAATTGCCTATCTTTCTTGGCAGTGAAGTCATAACACAGTTAAAATGCAATTGTTGCCCAGCTCATGTACCGAGTAAAAATAGGGAAGACCCGACGATCCAGGGCTCAAACTTCTCTCCTGCTTGGTCGGCCACCCAGTTGACGCCGAGACCAAGGGATCCAGCGAGAAAGGTCCCGCAGACTCTATTAAAAGATTTGCATATTGTTGCGCCTGCATTTAAAGAGTCACGACTTGCCAGTTACAACGAGATCGATACGTATCAAATCATCAGTACGAAAATCTAAAGGACAAGAAGTTCACTTACCAACGGTATTCTCGAAAACTACCACGACGGTCATAATCGCCCACATCGCATTCTTGCCAACGCTTTCATACAAGGGCCTCATGAAGAAGAAGAGCGACACCACGCTGAGCGCCGTCCCAACCTTGACACAGTGAATCACTTTCCTCGGATCGTTGGCTCCCAAGCTCCACGCTTTCTGAAGAAATCTCCAAGTTTTCAAGACGAACTGCGAAAGCAGGCGGTTTAGACAGTTCCAAGCCTTCCTGACCGGCCCTTCGTGAGGAGCCAATGTCTCCGACGTTGCATCCGCCATCTTTATCGTCCACTGGAGTCCGTTGTTCCCATCCTTTGCCTGAGACATCCTTCTTTCTTTGCTTTGGCTGGTGGATAGGATCTGAATGAGACAGAAATCTGATATTACTTGTATGGCACTGCAGATCAATATTTGGCAGCATCAAGCAAGTACGGCCAGAGCTTGTTGACTACGGAGCGGTATATATAGTGGGAATATGATGACATACTGCCTTTACGTCCCGGTATTAAAAAAAATGAGAGATCCGAAACCTCCACTACAATGTGGACTTTTCATTTTCCTTGCTCGTGATTATTTTCATTTCGAAACTATCAGCCTAGTGCCTTTTTCTTTTGAGCTTATTCCCACTATCGAGTCTCTCCTATTGTTAAAAGGCCGCAAATCTTGACCCGAAGCATGGATTGAACTCGAAACACGACATCGGTCCACTGAAACAAATCCTAATCTTACGTGACACAAAATGATTAACTCAATGCAAACATAATCTCACATGATTTTCAATGGAACTTTGCAATCACGTTGAAATATTTTGGTCAAGACATGATACGAATCATCATGAAACACAGACCATTTAACCCTCAATAGTTTGTGACATAGGCATATCATTTCCATGTCACCTTAGTTTCTGCTTGATCTTGTCATAAAATATAATTTCTACGCTTCTACCTCAGACGCCATCTGTCACCTTCGTGACATTGACATTAGAACCCAATGGCCTATGACTTCGGCCGCGTGCCTGGTATTAGTTGATCTGGAGTTGAACGTGGCATTCGATTTCCGCATTAAGTAGTTCCTTTTTTTTTTTTTTTTATTTCATTTTCCAGGGCACTAGGGCATTATTTTATCCCTGTCTCAGTCTCTCTCCACCTTCATCGTCAAATATTGACATTTATGGCTAAAATCAACTTCATATACTTATGTGGACCACAATAACTGTTAGGTCGTGGCCATGGGTTCTGCTTGTGGAGAGTACCAAGTGTTATTTATGCTGATAACTTATCCTCTGCTTTGCGTATCTTTCCTGCCCACTAACTAAGTCTTGGTGATAATGTTAAGTACATAAGAAAACCGAACGGTGATATTACAAGGCATGCCCGACAAAGTGACTTGAAAATCTGCCATCTGTGCACCTCATTCTACCTAAACAAAATCCATCACCTAGGAAACCCGCCAGAAATCTCCAATTCACAACATAAGATGTACCAGTGATTAATCTACTCGAGCCGACAGTATGGTATCTTATTCTTTTTTCCTCTAAGAACAATAACAATAGACGTGGTGTGAATGGTTTGAGTGGACAGAAGTGTGATCATATTTCAAAAGCACCCGATAAGCTCTCCTAATAAATAAATAAATAGAAAAAAAGAGCAACAGTGCAAACTAGGGAATAGAGCGCCCTCCTCCATCTACTGGACATCCACCAAAGTGGCAACCCCAATATGACTTAGGAAAGCTCCAAAACATTTGTTTATGTTGCCCGAAAGTAAAACAAACAAAAATAGGAGAAATCAATGTAAACTGTGGTTTTCTTTTGTTTCTATTGCACCTTGCAGCTGATAGAATTCCTAATTTTATTCGGCGAATTAGGTCATGATTGGGACTGCCCCTTAGTCCCCAATGGAATTGAGCACTAGTGGAACAAATTCAATCCGATTGGCTCGCTAATTCATTTGAAACGAGGAAAGGAGAATTTATCACCTTTTGGTGTTGTACGGCAAACTCAACTTCGCTCATGATTTTGACTGGCCCAAGAGTCTCGTGTTTAGAGATGAGTGTTGAGGCACATGTATAAATTATGTTAAAAAAGCACCATGATGAAAAATTAGTATAATGCAGAGTAATTAATATATCATAGTTGACGCATAACTTATTGATTTAAACTTTTGAATGAAGATTGGTCCAATTTAATATGATGACGAGCTTAAACTTGAGCTCTCTCACTTGACAATGAAGGTATTGGACTTATAATGCGCACTCCTAACAATTGCTATCATAGCCAATAAATTGATCGAGGTGACCCATTCCCAATGTATATCGGTATATGTTGAATAAATCAACGAATGAATCTCGTGAGTCATGTATTCTCCACATGGCTTATGGTTTCTAGTGTATATTAGTATTCGTTGAATATTTCAACAAATAAATCTTGTGAACAACGCAATTTCCAAACCGCTGATGAGCTTGAACTTGGATCTCCTAGAGAAAGGAGTCTTGCAAACACTTAGTTTTTTAGCTTTTTTTAGCTACTTTCATGATGTTAACCGTCTCAGATTTGCGCTCTTCTTTGACGATCGCGGTGTTAACCATCTTAGCCTTGGACGACTCCTCGATGATCGTCATGTTAACGGTTTAGGACTTAAAACTCTTTTTTGGCAATCTCCTCAAGTGACGGTCTCGGATTTGTTGTGCGCACTCCCAATGTAAGCAGTAGTGGAGCAAATTCATTTGAAACGAAAATGAAAGAGAACTTATCTCCTTTTCACCCGTTGAATTCTTTCCCCAAATGCACTGTATCTGAAAGGCAAACTCAACTATCAAAAAGCTTTTTGTCTACTGTCTCCCACACGATTGTTCCTTTCTCTGCTTTTTTTTTTAGGCTTAATGCATTGTGACTTTCATGCACGTAATGAAGCACTTGTCCTAACTCCTAACATTGGGCTAAGCTAAAAAGCAACTCGTGGCCTTTTTATAACTCCAATCTTGTGGCGCTCAAGAGACCGTGTATATATAAGTACAATAGTGACATAATGCGCATTCTTTCGGCAAGTACAAATTCGAATTGGGATATTGCGAATCCAAGAAGAGAAAGAGATACGGTTATGGTGCAATGGAGAAAAAGGAAAGAGGTAGATTAAAAAAAATGAAGCGTGGAAATGGGAATGGCAGCCTAAAGATTCGATACTTAGTGTTGTGCTCATTAACGGCATTCCATCACGATGTGAGACAATTTATGAAATTTAGTGCAACTTGTGCACTAGTTAGCGCAAATATCTATGAAATGAAAAATTTGTTGCATGTTAAATTTCTCTCGCTAACATGGGCTGTGACTTTATTCTTTTATTAGAAGGCAATCTCTAGATTCTTTTAAAGCTTCAATGTAGTTTCCTTTAATAGGAAAAGAGCATTAATGGAGTTAAAAAAGAAGCTTGGCAACAAGAAGAAGAAGAGGAGGAGGAGAAGGAGGAGGACTACTAAAAAGCAATGCCTCATTGTAGTTTTGTCTGCCAAATCTTCAAGCCAGCTCTTCTTTCATGGTTTACAGATGGGAAGTAATTAGCATAACCATTAGGGGTGAGCAGTTCCAAGTTTTTTACAAATTCCACCTAGAACTTATAACTTATCCTTGGGTACAAGTTCCTTATTTTTTGAAATCTGGAATCTACCCATCGGAACTTAGAAATTGAAACTTACCTTGTCACAAATTCCAAGGTCCAACAGGTTTTTTTTTTTTTCTTTTCATTTTTAGTTAAACAAAATGAAAATGAACACAACTTTACCAAAAAAAATTTTCTTTACCAAAAAAAAAATGAAAATGAACACAATAATAATAAACAAGTTTGTCATCAAAGAGAATGCAAAATGAACAAAACTATCAATAAAAGAAAAGGAATTCTTGGCAAGGAATTCAATTAGATAGAAGTAGGAATGGGCAAATCTAAATTCTGTACAAGTTCCACCTGAAACTTGAAACCTACCCATTAGAACATATTCCTAATTCTTTTGGAACTTGAAACGTACATTGCATACCCTAGAACTTGGAACCTATCATGTCATAGGTTCCAAGGTCTACCCAAATCCCACTTATATTATTATATGAACGATTACAAATCACTAATCATGACTTATATTTAAATACACGAAAAATATGAACATTAATAAAGTAAAAATCTTAGCCATAAAATGGAAATTTAAACTAATGCTTTCAGATTATACACTCATCATCGAATAACATGGATATTGAAAAATTGCACGGAGACATGGATAAAAAAAAAAGTATTAAAACTTGTTCCAGGTTCGAGGTTTTTCCAACTAAGAACCTAGAATCTATCTGTTGAAACATATTTTTTATTTTTTGAAATCTAGAGCCTATCATGCATACCTCTTGAAACTTGGAACCTATAAGTTCCCACTGGTCCAGTTCTTAGGTTCCAAGTTCTACCCTAGAACCATGCTTACCCCCAATTACCATGCAGCACATATAAAGACTCAGAAAAGCAAAAGGATATTGTAGAACCATTTTATGCACTGGAGTTTTTGTTCACCTATATATTGAATTTCCCTTCAATATAGTTCACGATCCTTGTCAAGAAGTCTTGCTACACCAGCAAACTTTTTTCCAAGTCGATTTCCTGTATAAACTTTGGCCGATCCTCTGGTAGCAGACCTCATCTCCTGCATCGGGTGCGAGGACTGTGCAGTATTTGCAAGCTACCATGATCATAAATCTTAGTTACTTCGCTTTTTGTTTCAAGGTGTGTACTCTGTTGTGAATTTGCACATACAAATTTCAATTGGGTTATTGTCAATCAAAGTAGAAAAAGAGATCCGGTTATAGTGCGAATGGAGAAAAAGTAGAGGGGTAGATTAAAAAAAGAAAGTGTGGAAATGGGAATGGCCGCATAGAGATTTGGTATTTAGTGATGTGGTCACTGAAGGCATTCAATCATGATACGAGACAATTTACGAAATTTAGTGCAACTTGTCCACCAATTAACGCGAATATCTATAAAATAAAAGTTTTATTGTATGTTAAATTTCTTATGCTAGTGTAACTTGCGCACCAGTTAGCGCGATATTTATGAAATGAAAGATTTTTTTTATGTTAAATTTCTCCTGCTAACAAGAGCTATGACTTTACTATTTTCTAGAAGGCAATCTCTAGATTCTTTTAAAAGCTTCAGTGGAGTTTCATTTAACAAGAGGAGCATTAACAGAGTTTCGGTTTCAAAAGCCTAAGCCATAGCAAACAAGAGGCTTGTGAAGAAGAAGAAGACTGCCAAATCTTCAAGCCAGCTCTTCTTTCATGGTTTGCAGATAGGAAGTAGTTAGCATAATGAGGCAGCACATATGAAGACTCCGGAAAGCAAAAGGAGACCGAAGAACTATTTTATGCACTAGAGATTTCTGTTCATCTGTATATTGAATTTCCCTTCAATAGTTCACGATCCTTGTCGATAAGTCTTGCTACACTAGCAAACTTTTTTCTAAGTCAATTTGATGAATAAACCTTGGCCAGTTCCTCCTGTATCGGACCTCATCTTGTGCGTCGGGCACGAGCCAGCATGCAGTTTTTGCAAGCTACCATGATCGTCAAATCTAAGTCCGTCGGTTCTTGTTTCAAGGCGTGTACTCTTGTCGTGAATTTCGCTGTTCTTTTTTCTTTTCACTCGTCGTCTTTGATTTTCACTTTCTCAGCAGATGAAGGTTGACGGCTATGCTACTCTCGTTTTTGTTTGCCCTCGATCAGGTCCTCTAACAAACACTAAGAACAACAGAGCAATCTTGACGTTCGTATAGATTAAAATCCAGTCACGCTTCACGGAGACCTCCATGTCGCAGTAGAACTAGAAAAACAAATGCATGCAGACATTTTCTTTACAATTTAAGTGCAGAGAGAGAGAGAGAGAGAGAGAGAGATATTCATATGATTAATTATGTAATGAAACAAATACAGGGGCATGAAGGCCAAGGAACCTGTTAGATGTTAGCCTCTAACTAGCCAATTTGATCAAAGGGGTATTAACAGTTAGGCCACAAATCATTAGGAGGCCGTGAAAGAAAGCGGGAAGGAGAGTAAAAGCTAAAAAACCAAACGGTCACACATCACACTATCATATCTTACTCTGATTAACCCAATAAAAATCTTCAAACGCCGTCTAGATCGGTCTAGTGCCTATTCTCCAAAATATTCCTGCTCCGATGGTCATGCATCTCTGAAGCGAAATGATCCTTCAAAGCGCCTTGTTCATTCTCATATATATCGATCTTCCGTCCATCTTGCTTGTTAATAGGAGACACAGGATGAACTGCACTTTGACGTGACTTTCTTAGCAGAGGGCAGTCTATCACCGTGTAAGATCGAGACATTCGAAAGTATCTCAGGATATGAAACGATCATTGACACGGGAGTGTCCCAATCAGCTGATTGGAAGTGGCAAGAGCGACTCTTTGTAGTCATTACACGAATAGAATTGACTGTCCATGGCGTCACCAGGCTGTGTAGTTGAATTGATACCGTGGCTATTTGTTTCATGGACAAGCTGAATAAGGGACCAAAACACATCCATCCTCGTCACATGCCTAGTAGCCTGTAAGAAATCATCTGTTGTCAAAAGCTTTTCGAAAAGCAGCATAGAATAGGCATCTTCATTTGAATTTTATCCCGAAACTGACAACTGTAACTAGACTTGACAGATCGTGCAGCACGTACCTCAACAATGAAGCGGGACCATATCTTGCCCTCTCGAACTCCCATGTCTCCTTTCAAAATATCGAGGCCAAAGCCTCGGATTATATCCGCTATCTCGAGGAATAAACCCTGATCATCGCAGAGCATCTGGAACAAAACATAATGACAGGTTTAGATAATCAAGTTCAGCATAAAGATAGGGGCATAGTCAGTCACTTCTTCATCCATTACCTCTATAAGCATTTGTCCTGGCTGGCCAAGGTCTTCAACTACTATAGGACACACCATTGCTTGACCTCCAACTTCGTAGGCCCAAGTAGTGCCACCTCTGCTGCCATCTCCTACATCCCTTCCATCTCTTTCATTTTTGAGAACCAAACTGTTACCTTGGCCAATCAACTGTACAAATCAAGCGAAAAATCAGTACATAAGTCGATCCGGTAAGGCATCTGACTTTAGGTAAATGGGTAATTGGCGATAAAAATGCACCTTTGTCTCAGCAGCTCGCTTAAGCTTGTCAGCATACTTCATCATGCTTTGCAAGAAGAGCATGTGTTTGATCGTGCGATCCAACAAAGCATCGATGCTACACTGGAACATTACCCCACAAAGAAGAACAACGTTAGAAACAAAACAAATTTACTGTATTAACGACAAGCTGAAGCTCTCAAGTTATTCTTATGGTTATAAAATTCCCTAGTTAGTACCTTTGCCCCATTAGGGATGATTCCCCGCAACTCTTTGAGGCGGTCTTGGATCTGTTGACGGTCTTTTGGTCTTGGCCTTGTACTTTCACCGGGTCTAGCCCTTTTCCTGGGGGCTTTCATGGGTTCTTCTGTTCTCTTTGGTGGCATGACAGTTGCACCTCTTGTGTTGACGCTATAGCTATCATCAATCCATAAGCCAACCTGCGACTTAGGGAAAACCGCCTCCCTCTGAACAAGATCTTTTTCCTTGAATGAATAGGGTACGGGGTTCATAGAGGTCTTCATACTCCCAGAGCAAGAAAGATTCGATGACTGAAACTCTTTATAGTCATAATACGATTGCTCTACCATTTCTCTTTGAGCCAAGGGAGGTGATTCCTGAAAACCTGATTTCGTCACTGAATTCTGGTTACCTTCAAAGAACTCTTCTAATCCTAATTCAGAGAATAGACCTTTCCAGGGGCCGCCATCTTCATAATAACCAGGCTCGAGTTTGCATCCGGCATTCACTCCAGATTCGTCAAACACATCTCTTTCAGCATTTTGAATATTGATAGTCTTCTCTTCCATCATGAAGGCATCAGAAATGGAATTCCACGTAGAGCCAGTTGCTTGATTGATTGGAAGTTCGGAAGTATAATCACCTCTATCTATGACAGATGAGACAGAGGAGAGTGCCGTGGAATGTGCAAGGCTCTTATCCAAAGAGCTGGTCACCCCAAAGAGGCCGTGCTCTGGCACATCAGAAAACCATTCAGAAAGATCATCCACTAGACAAGAATTAGAACAATCTTCAGCATGTTGAAGATATTCAGCAGATCTTTTCTGGCCACATGATACAGTGGGAAGTTCACTGCAGATTTCTTGCATGTATGGAGCAGACTGTCGGTTGTTCACAGAGTTCCCTGAGATGTCTTGCATTTTTTTCCTCTCTACCAGTCCTTTGTCGCATGATGTTGATGGTGTTGAGACAGCGGAAGAAGCACAGGAACTCTTCACTGAACTGGTAAAGGATGTTAACATGTTCTTTCTCGTACTTGTAGAGTACGCATGAGGAAATTTTTGCTGCAATGACGGCTCAACTGAAGTTAAAGTGGAACCTCCGCAGCTCCATGAACTGGTGCAAGTTCCAGGAGAAGCATTTTTCATGAGAGAGGTGAGTTGTAAATGCTTAGGCTCATGAGAAGCAATAGGCATGTTGGGATGTGAGACGGGCTTTTGCATTTGGTAGTTAGAATTGGAAACGCCCCCAAGCATAGAGACCAAGTCTCCAGAGTATTTGTCCCATGTATATCCCAATAATGGGATCGGATCTTCTGCAGAGCGGGCATCTCCTGTCAGATCTGCGTGGCTGTTGCTGTTCACTGATGTCAGGTTCCCGCTGTAGGAGTTCCGCAATGAAGCAAAAAACCCATTCAGAATATCACGGTCATTGTTCAGAGATGAAGGATTGTTTTCCAAGTGAAGCCTGCCATCAATATTTCCCATCTCTCGAAACAATTTCTTTACTTTATCCAAGAATTCCGAACTCTCTGGAATCTGGAGAAGTAATAGTTACAACAGATTAAAATATGTGTCTATCAAGAAGGAAGTGAAATATATTCGACTCCGTGTTAGATCATTTTATATCTAAAGCATGCAGACCAGAAGATCCTTAATAAATTTGATTGTGTTGATTCAGATATCAACAGATATATTTCCCTTAAAAAGTCATGTATATCTGAGATCAGGAGGGAAATCATAATCCATCTGCTGATGAAGGGAAACTCCTACTTTTCTTGGAAGTAAATCTAGACAATGGCACAGGAGCATGTATTATTAGTCTCTGCGGCATTGTCTTTTAGACAGAAGAGAGACCGGATTCTAGATGATCAAATTGTGATGGATTTATTGAATTCATGTAACAAGCATTCAGACTTCAAGTAGTCTTTCAACTAACCTTTTTCATGGCTCCAACTTGTACGACTCCCAGTTGTTCCACAGGGATTACCCCGATAGTCTGTGAAATAAGCACAATAACTCGTTAATTAACAAGCATGGCTCATGCAATTGCAACAAAAATCAGTTCAAGGGAAGGACGACCAACTCAACATTTTATATGGAAGATATAATTTCACCATATACAAGGTCATAAAAGACCCACCTTAATTCCAGCTGAAAACTCCCGATGTATCTCGGACTCATCCTGAAAATAAGCAAGTTCAAGCAAATTAGAAGGTATTACTTTCAGATTTAGCTCACGATTAACTAAGTAGGCAACACTAGTACAAATGCAGGAAGAATAAGGATAGTCACCTGGAGACCAGTGTCATCGACACTGCAGCATTGTTCTCCACAAACATCTTCCATTATCCATCGCTGCTTCCCCGTGGAAGCAGCTTGGCCAATAATTCTACATAAAAGAAGTGGACAGGAGTAAACAAACATTAATCGCATAAAATTTGGAAAATGAGTTTGGAACTTGGAAAAAGCAAAGGCACAAAATAAATGGAACAAATTCGAAACAAATTATCTTCAAGGCATACCCGTCACCCAGCAGGTGCACCTGTTGGAGCACATTGCTCACCACCGTCTCCAATTGTTCCTCACAATAAGCATCTTCCACAGTCAACAACCTGGTAACATCCATTTTCGAATCCCCAATTTTTTATTATGAAATGTCAAATATAATCCAAATGCAACTAAAAACAGAAAATTAACCAAGTTCAAACTTCCCACAACCTTAACATGGGCCAAGAAAAAGTCAATTCCTTATTTCTTTTCTCTTGTTATAAATTCAATGTTGGTTACTTTTTCTTTTTCATCTTCTAATAATGCCCAGAATGGTGCTGAATTTCACTCAAATTAAAGCAAAATTAGATCACTTTCGCGGGATTATTCTCATCCCAAAAAGAGTGTAAGGTAATGATGCTAAGAGCTGCAAAACTAATCCTAAGAGGAGAGGACTCAACCAAAGTCTCAAAACTTCCTCTTTTCGAGAAGGACTTGACACAAAGAAAAGTAATTTTCTTTTAGGAGATCCCATGTCCCCTGCCATAACCAAAAAATTTAAAATGAGAATCTGGTTTTATCTAAAAAGAAGGATGTTGACAAAGCCATCTGTACACTTGCTATCTCAAAGGACAAACCATAAAGAAGCTAAACTTTGAGCTGTCCTCAAGCAGACTCCATTAAACTAATGCAAAGGGACAAAGATGAGTCACTCGGAAACATTTAGCATCAGATACAGACGCTAAATTTGCGCCAATAAACGCCTCAAAAGGAAGGCAAAAACAAAACAACAGAGAGACCACCCCCCCCAAAAAAAAAAAAAAAAAATACACCTTTATGCAACAAACAAAGAGACGGAACAGTAAAATTCCCATGGAGAACTCGAAATGGACGCGCGCAAGAGACACGAATAAGAAGAAGAAGAAGAAGGAGAGCTCACATGGGATTTCTGTGATCGAAGCGCCAGAAGACGCCGTACGACCAGCCGCTGTCGCAGCACAGAGTCTTGAGCTTCGTCTTCACCGCCGAAACCATCCCTGCTCCACTCACTTCGACGCCTGGTTTCCTCTGTCACTCCAGCCCCATTCAACTTCAAAAACCCCCGCCTCCAACCGACACCCCCCCAGAACCAGGAAAAATCGAATGCGAAACGGACCCAAAACCAAGGCGTCCCGGTCCCTGAAGCAAAAGCAAGAACCTTTCTCACAGCCCGATCTCGAGCTCCCCGGGGGGACAAAAAAGCAGCTCCCTTTTCTCGCCTTCTCGAGAACAAAAAAAAAAAGAAAAGGAACGTCCTTTGCGCTCCGTCTCTCGTCGCCCCTCGTTCCGGAAACGGAAGTGCTCTGTTCTGAGGACGAACAGGGGAACTCAGATTATAAAACGAACAGAGGAAAGAGGTGGTGGCGGAAGAGAGAGAGAGAGAGAGAGGGGCTGATCAGGAGCTGGTTGGTAGCATATATAGAAACCGGGCTGGGTTGCCTGCTTTTGCAATTTATGGCCGGGAGACGTGCATGTATAGTAGTAAGTAAAAGCAGGGGGGGAACTGGGTCGAGCCGAGCCGAGCCTCGCCTTTTGCCGTTTGTTTATGGACAAAAGATGAGATCCGATGCTGCTGGCTCGAGCTCTCGAACGGAAGCAGCAGGACGTCTCCGCCATTAAATGCAACTCTCCCTCTCTCTCTCTCTCTATGTTTCTGTCTCTGTCGATGCGTTCCCGGGGACAACCGGTCCCCCATCTCTCTCCCTACCCCCCTTTTCGCTTTTTGGGAGTTTCCCGGGACGGGCCGCCCCACCGGCTGTAGCCGGTCGGCCCGCTTGAATTTTGTGAAATTTGTCATCATGTCGTGGGATGAGATTAGGAGAGGCTAATGATCACCAGGGAAATTACCGAGCCGATGATAATTATGGAATTCGCGCTTGCCCGATGCGTTTGTCCATGAATTTGTCTTGAGCGTCGCGTCGCCGGGTGGAAATTTACCCGGATGTAATCGTCTTACTAAAAATTATTTTTATAAATGAGGGTTTCGCGAAAACTATATGGGTCTTTTTTTAAATTTGAGAAAATTCGCCGAAATTGGCGGGTTATGGGCAAGTGACGAGGAGGGTCGGGTGGAAATTACCTGGATGTAATCGTTTTACACGAAAACTATTTTTATAAAAGGAATTTTGAGGAAATTCGTCGAAATTGGTGGGTTTTGGACAAGTGATGAGGAGGGTCGCTGTCCAAAAGGGCCAACCGGACGAGCATTTTGGTACCATTCTCACACGTCCCCATCAAGGCCTCGGCCACCCAAGATTTTAAAATTGCCGTTTAATCGAGCCGTGGATGTGTGAGTAAGTAAGTTTTTGGGAATTGATGGCGATGCAAAGGAGCTCATGCATTGAACCCCAGAGGAGACTTAAACCCAAACACCCCCCCTTCCCAAAAAAAAAAAGAAAAAAGAAAATAAGAAAACTCTCTCTCTCTCTCTCTCTCTCTCTCTCTCTCAACTTGAGCCACCAACCCCACAATCAAATCTTGACTTCCACACCTTTAGTGGAGGAGTAAGCAATTAGCTTAGACTTAGACTCATTGATTCCAAGTTCTGCTTTTTATCGCATTGCCCCCAAGTCTTCTTGAGTTTCACTCATCTTTGATTAGAGCCTTGAAGGGCCATTTTCAATTTGAAGTTCAGAAAAATTGGTTTGAAGCACTAACTGTAGCTTCAGAAAACAGAATGTGACATTTTGCATAGTATGTGACATTTTTTGAGGTTTAGCCTTTTGCTCAGGATGGCAGCGAGACCATCTTCAAAATACTTGAATCCCGATTAAATTATTATTATTTTATCTCGATGTGTCGTTACAACCCTCTTGTAGTAATTTTTTTTCAGGTAATGAGAGGATTGACACAAACCTACCATCAATGAAAATGACATTTATTCCTTAGATAAGGGTTTTAACACGACAAACATTCTCAAAAGTCATCTCGAATCCTATAATAAATTCTTTTGGAAAAGACTCGCATCCCGTACGAAATGCCAAACTCGACCATCTAAAATTCAAAATTCTAACTAATCGAGTAATGCATTGAACATAGCGGTGTTTGTCATCACTACTTCTTCATCAATAATTGCTACTATATTAAATGAGGAATTAACAGTGAATCAAATTATTAGAATTTCGAATATGCACCGGCCGGAGGACCTCCACCTGGCGGGGTGGCGGCCTGAGTTGCGGGCAGAGAATATTCTGGGCGGTGAGGTTGGGGGGATTGCCGGGGCCTTGGAGGGGGACCCAGTCTAGGGAAATTTGGAAACAAATTTTATAAAAAAAAAAAAAAAAAAAAAAAAATGGAAAATAAATTTGAAAAAGAAAGGGGGATAAAAATTGGAGTAGTGGAGAAGTGGTCCCTACTCTTTATTTGAATAGGGCTGTGGGGTTTGTAGGGATCAACTTCTGACACGTTCTTCAGGGAATTGCCTGCTCCTTTTAATTCCCCAAAAATGCCTCCTCCCAAATTATTTTTATTTTTTATTTTTTTCATTTTTATTTATTACTGAGAGGACAAATTACATGAAATTTACACCACCCCTCCCCCCCACCTCCTCTGTCCTTTAATTATATTCGCGACAGCGACCACTACTTCAGTACTAATTACCCTGGTTTCATCATGAAATACCCCCTATGGCCAAATAATAAAAATAAATAAATATAGAAGAAGAAAAACCTTAAATTAAATATATCTTGTCATCTAAGATTACTCATCTTGGAGTTGGTGCCGCTGCATATATAAAATGTTTATCGCCATTACATTGTGAGAGTATAATTTGAATCAGTGGACTATCAATAGCCCCTTCAAATAACTATTAGTCACGTCACTTGATCTGTTCATTTCGTCAGCTATTCTACTATTCAACTGTACTTAACATTTTGTTTAAAAAAAAAAAAAAAACTTGACTTCTATCACCTCAGAATATGTTAAATCAAAACATGTACCGATCATGGAGGTTTACATAAGCTTGTCATTGATTGCCTTCCACTTTTTTTATCAAGTGTTATTCATACTCATATGATGTTATAATGTGTGGCCTCTATTCACTCCTTTTTTTTGTGGTCTTTAAGCGCATGGAAATATAATAATTTTATTAAAACGACATCGTATCAATCGTATCTTATGATATAAAATTACATAAATAATTGACTTCATACAAAAGAAGTTACTTTTCTTTTGTACAGTTACTTTGGAAATTAGTACGTGGGTTTATTGCGCTCATTGCCCAACAACAACTTTTTCTTTGCCAAACCAGAGTCATAACATTCTATATTGCAGTCTTAGCTCATGGTATTTCCCACTTATAGCAAGTTTTTCACATTGAATATATAATTTTCAAGGTGTAAATATTCTCTCTTAGCGTTATGGGAGCAATATTTCATTAGTATAAAATGATAGTTTCAAATTTTCAACTCGACTAATCTTCATAAGTTCACGTAAAAATCCATTATTATATTTTCATAGAAAGTTGCGATGGCCACATGTTCAAGTGATCCTAAGTTCTTAACACAACTTGGATATTTTTTTGTCCTCTCAACGACGTCGGAAAACAGAACAGGGTTACTATAGTCCAAATTTGCGCCGGCTGGCGAGATATTTTGTCTTGAGGAAAGCAAATCAAGAAGGTGAAAACGAAATGGACATTTAATAAACCGGAAACCCGACAATTTTAATTTAGTTAAAGAAGTCAACTTTTCTCTAGTTGTATAACTTATATCATGCAAATTTATTACTGTACACAAATGCTTTATCTACATGAAAAGTTTTGCGGATTATTGGCTATAGGCTGTCGCGCTTATCTAAAGTTCTACTGTGCCCCTCGTCATCTTGATTGATGACATTTTAATTAATTCAGACCGTCCCTCACGCAAGTGTGTATATATAGGTATATATATGAACACCGTCTCTACTTAATATTAGCACAAAATCATTAGTTCTTTCTTTCTATAATCTAACGATATGGCTATCGGGAAATTCACCGAACATTTTGCAAACCCCTAAAGTGGTAAAGTCCAGAATTTTAGCTTATATTGATAGTCCTCACATAAAGCAATTTACACATAGCTAATGGGATTTGAATAGATAATTTATAATTTCTGAAATGGACATCTCTAGCGCTCTAACTGCACAAATCCTAAGATGACAACACATTAATTTGAGATACATATGTAGAGATTAGCCCATAAGAAAGGCGGTACGACATTCAAATAGTGTGCTCTTTCCACAGTATGTAGTTCAGTTATTGCCCTTCTTTTAGTGTATGACACCCTACAGAAAATCTGTCTAAAGTGGCCAAACAAATGGTCGCAAGAAGTCAGTATTTCATCGCAATATCTATATATAAATATATATATATATATATATATTTATATATATATATATTTTCGTCGCTGAAAAGGACTCCTAGCAGACAAATTTTGCGTTTTGGTCACTAGAGTTGTCACTGTTGCTCGCCATGCCTAACATTTGCAACAACGAATTTCCATGATCTGGTCGCCGAAAAAGGAGGGCTTGATCTAGACGGCCTTTAGCGATCAATTTTAGACTGGAAATCCAAATTCATTAATTTGATCGCCAGAAGTAAGCTAGACACAGAATTCCACCCTTGCTGTTTTTGCTATTCCCCAACTTCTAATACCTGTTTTACATTAAATAGCTCAGTTTGCAACTGATCGGTTTCTAGGCAGTCCAATAAAACCAATCGAGTTCACAGGAGAAAATGCATTGAACTCCATGAGAAGTGAAGGAGACCTAGAAAAGGAGAAAGACTAAGAAGAGAGTAAGCGTGAGCATTATGGAGCGAAAGAGAAAATTGAAAGAAGAGAGAAAACTTGTGTGAGACATTTAAAAAGCTAAAATAAAAAACAGTCGGTCTAGGCGATCTATTCTTTCTCACTTGGAATTAAGAGCTGGACAGCCTAGATACCAATTTCACTTTTAGGAATCTGGAATTGGATAAGTATTATTGGGAACTGGACTCAATCGATCCATTCAGTCCTAGCAACCCTACAAAGAAGGCCATTCATCGTTTATACTCATCCATTTCTTCACAAGCGTCACATAAATCCATTTATACACAATCTATAAAATTATAAGGGAAATCCATGCAACAAAATTCCACAAACTTTATCAATCCAAATTAGAGAATAACAAAGTGGCCGCTCTTGAAGTTTTAACAAGGGAAAAAACCATGAAAAACCGCAAACTTTACCCCGTGTGACACATTTACCTCAAACTTTTTTTTGTGTCGTGAAAAACCCCAAACTTTCCAAACCGTGACACATTTACCCTATACTTTTTTTTGTGACACCAAAAACCCTAAACTTTCCAAGTGTAACACATTTACCCCAAAATTGAAGGGTATTTTGGTCTTTTCATTTTTAAATTTTTTTCTTCTTCTTCCCTCCGCCGGCCATGGGCCGGCGGCGTCCGGCGAGGGTCGCCCGACGCCGGAGAGGGCCGCCCTCGCCGGACGCCGGCTTCCCTCCGCCGAGCCGGCGGAGGGAAGAAGAAGGAAAAAAAAAAAAAAAAAAAAAAAGAAACTAAAAAGACAAAAATGCCCTTATGGGGTAAATGTGTCACGGTTTATAAAGTTTGAGGTTTTTCACGGCACAAAAAAAAGTTTGGGGTAAATATGTCACACGGAGCAAAGTTTGGGGTTTTTCGTGGTTTTTTCCCTTTTAACAATAATGAATCCCCTAAACACTATTCATCCATCAAAAGGTTTAGGAAAAATTATATACATATAAAAATTATATGCAAAATCAAAAAGAAAAATAACAATATAATTTTTATATACTTTTTTAAGATAGTTAATTTTATCTAGAAAACTAAATTTAGATGCCATAATCATTGATTAACTTACACATATAGAACTAGGAAAATGCCAAAAAAGTTATGAATCTACTACACTTTTGCCATTCAGTTTTAAATATTTTAATTGTATCAATTAGTTATAAATTCTTTTACATTTCGCCAATTGAATGTATCTAGTCAATTTAGGCTGAAAATCGTTGACTTGAACATTGGTCCTACGTAGCAAAGTCGACATTGACGTTGACATTTTTTATAATTTTTAAATAATTTTTTGAGTTCTTATAATTTTTTTTTCTTTTTTTGGATTGAGGGCTGGCAAGGGTTGTCGATCGACCCTCACCAACCATAGGGAGTGTCGAGACACCCTCACTGGCCGAGATGCCCTTATTCGACCCTCACCTAGGGCCAACGAGGATCGTAGCGCCCTTGCTCGGCCTAGATTTGGCAAGGATGGCACGAGCCTAGCCAGCCATAATGAGGGTCCTCGGCCTTTGCCTGTGACGGATGACCCTTGTCGGCTCTCCCTGAAAAAAGAAAAAAAAAAGAGTAATTAAAAACTTTCAAAAAAAACTATTGTCAACATCAATCGTGTTACATAGGATCATCGATGTCCACGTCAACGATTTCCAGTCTAAACTAGCCAAATAGATTCGATTGACAAAGTGTAAATAGGTTTTAAATTAGATTGACATGATTGAATAGTTTAAGGCCAAATTAGTATAAATGTAATAAATTTATGACTTTTTTTGTATTTTTTTTCATGTATGGCTGATAATGCAAAATCACTACTCAATAGACAATTCTTTATGCGCAATGAATGAAAAGACATGACTGATAAACGTCCAATACTTTCACAGAAGAGGGCGGTGGCGGGAATCGTGCAAACAATTGACCCAATTAGAATTTTCGCGATGATTTTCCGTTTCTGCAATTGGAAAAAAACCGTTCTCTCATTGGACGTAACTTATAAACATTTGCTAGATTACGACGTCGCATCTGTGTGGAGACAGCTCTTTTCCCCTTTCAGAAAGAGAACCTGAAAGTCACCCTGGATCATGAAAAACATCAACAGTGTTGACGCGCTTTCTTGTCTCAATCATCGGACTTGTCCTTTCACCTTGTGTCCCCGCCCCCTCAAATTCGATGAAGCTTTGGCTCTTTGTTGTAGCCATGATTATTGATCAAATCGCCAATCAAAGCCCCCTACTAAACCGGCCTCTCATAGATCGCGCATATGTATGGGAGCTAAGGAAATTATCGAAGTTGACCTTGACTGATAGGGGCAATCGATCCACTTAGCGTTTTCCGACGGTCGCCTCAGAGCTTTTCCTTTCGGACCGACCTCTCACCGCCCATTTTTATAGATTGAATCGCCTATTTGATCCTTTCGGGCCAAGCAAGTGGAAAAGCATATAATAAACCAAGCCTCCCCCAACATGGTTTGACATTTGTTACTCTTCCTCCTTTACTTCCCCCCCGACAGCAAAAGATGGGATAATTATCTAATCATCCTGATCCTATTGAGCGAATGTTTATTTAATCATAAAATTTTCAATTTTATTAATGTTGTCACGAACAATTGTGACAAAATTCTAATGCAATCCTTTCAGCCAATTGCCAACATGGCTATCTACAAGTTGTCTATATCAACGTGGGATGTAAAACGTCCGGCAATTATCGGACGCCTCGTTGGTGATTCCGACATTAATTAGCTAAAAGAAATACATTGAAACTTCACGCAAAAGTTTAGGATTACATTGTCAAAATAGAAAAAAATTAGAACTAAATTGTTATTTGTATAATACGTTTAGGAATAAATTGATAACTTTACCAGCAAGAGAGATTGTAAACTTTGCAAGATAGACAAATCCTAAAATGCGCGCATGCACGCATAATAATTAGGGTACAAGTATAGAGGTCTAACTACATGAGTAAACTCAGTTATACTCAGATCCTTGATTTGTGCAGTTGATTTATTTCAAACAATTTGCATGTCATTGTAGTAATCATCTATATTATCACCGGAGCCTATAAATAATGTAAATTAACCAAAGATTCCTCTATCCTCAGTAGGGCAACCTTTTGTATGCACATTCAGTCTTAATGATACACTTCTATACTCTCATCTATACTCTCTCTCTCTCTCTCTCTCTCTCTCTCTCTCTCTCCATAGGGTATCCTAGGTGTCCAAGATCTAGAAAAAAGCTTAGGAGACACCCATAATTCTCCATGAGAGAATGAAAGGAATGTCTTGCCCATCGCATGAGATAGGGAAAGAAAATGGGTCCCCCCCATATCGCAATCTCACTCTTAGTATGACAATCTTGACCTAAAACACACCTCACGCTCACACACCAACCCCCAAAACCCTAACTTTCCCCTTCCCTGAATCTGCCTCTTATTAACGTTTTTGGATCCTTACCTATTCTGTCCTCCGTTTCTGAATTAGTCACACCCTACTCCAATAACAACATCACTTAGCCAAGGACCACCTCTCCTTCTCTTTTGTTATCTTATGATTGGACTTGGCCGAAAAATACATGATTTCTAGAGGAAAAGCATGTTTGAGAAGGTCCCCATTGCAGATTTTATGTTCATTTGTTAGATAACATCTTTGATGATGTCTGGTTTCCGAAACCATGAGAGGGACTCCCCTTCTTTTCAGTGGGTGGATGTGTCAGAGAAAAGAGGAGTAAGAAAAGACCCTCCGAGCGCAAAGTGTTTGGTTTTCTTGGGTTGACATGATTCCGAACACAAAGCGGACTCCAACATCCATGGCAAAGAAACAAGTAATCACATCTAACATATATTATCACATCAATCTCAGTACGAAAAACGGAACACGAGCAGCGTTTTGATGGATGGAAATTGTGCATTCGAATCAACGAGATGCGTGAGTTGTAAACATATTGTCATCCCACTTCGTCGAATTACAAAGTTTGAATCGGCTCTGCATGGGTGTGATCTTCGTCTTTCGATTAGAACTTTCTAAAAGACGAAATTATATTGTGCAGCAAAAGGATGAGCAAAAAAGGAGAGGGAAGCAAAAGCATGGAGAAATGGAGAGGAGAAAGAGAAGGCCTCTTTCTCTTTTTAGCTAGCAAAGGATGATGATCATTCTGTCTCTTGGAGACGACACACGCTTCATCATGAACGCTGAGAGAACGAAGTCAACGGCATCAAAAGTTAATATGCTTTCGCCTTTTTAATCCTCCTCTTTCTTTTTTTCTTCCCCACCTAAAAGAAGGAACTTAAAATCCAACTGTGAGATATGGCTTTGCTAGATCATGTCCTTCCCTTTTTCTCCTCCATTTTTTTCCATTTCCTTTTCGCTATCGGCCTGCTCGAATAAATTTTAATAAAATAGCTGAATAAACAATCAACGTGTTTGATTGGTGACAACACGAATCGAGTGAGAGGCCCTACTTATGATGATTAATATATATCTATGCAGATATGCCTTTGAGCATATGATTGTTGGTGTCTTGCATTATATTCTCTCTGCAAAAACATGCTTTGTTCAATTGAGATAGGTCTTGAAGGCCAATTAAGGGAAAGGGGACAAAAATTATAATTGCGGGTCAATTATTATGTTCATGTTTACTTTCAAACACAATGTCAAAAACATTCTGATTTCCTTTGAATTAAAAAACAAAAGGAGAAAAGCAAAAGTGTCGAAGCATGATTTGGTTTTTATCTATTTTTCGTTGGTTTTGACTTGTGATAAGGTGGTCTTTGGTCTATGCTGCGCTGCTCGGTAAGTCGCCATAAGTATTTTCCAGGAAATATAAGACTGGCATCTGATATTTTATTTTACTTTTTGGGTGCGTTTTAGAGGAAGTGATCTAGAAACTGGGCCAACGCAATAATGTTAGCACCGAAATGTTTCGCTTGATGGATCATGGATCTACGACCGAGAGCAAATCTTTTTCGGGGCTCAATTCTCGAGATGGATTATAAACACCAGGAAATTCCATTTTTCATTGCCTATATAATCACAACATGGATAGCCTAAGAATTTCATTGCATGCACAGCCTGTGTACCGTTGATAATGCATGTCCGAATTTCTTTATTCTAATCTTTTGAACATTCTAAAAGTGATCGATACTAGGATGTATTGAACTTGTAAATTGCATTCATTTGCGACCTTTGCCAAGTCCTTTTTGGTTATTTAATCACCAACTGAGGATTCCAAGAAAAGATTAATTAGAAATAGATTAGATGCTTTTGTGTTCTATGACGAAATCACTAGTTTGTGGAGCCTACTTTTATGGTTACCAAGTAACTCCTAACAATCACCGAAAGAAAACCAAAAAGAGAAAATCAAAATGACTCAAGATACACATATTTTCAATTTAAATATCTCAGTAATCTCTACATAATAAATACATGTAATTGTATAGAATTACATCCGATCATTGCTTCTTCTTTTCCCCCCAGTGAACAATGAGCTGTCCGAATCAAAATGCGACATGCAAACCGACGAAAATGCAATGAGACCGGTCATAAATCAACTTAAACAAGCAAGCCAGAGATAGAAAGTGAGGAGGACAGTTTTTCTAGCTTTGATCTTTGTTTCGTTGTTTATACAATTCCATTTTGATCGAGCACAGGGTCCTTGGTTTGATTATTTTTGATTAAACGTACGTATGTGTGTTGGACTAAATTTGGGAAAAGACGTTCTTTTTAAGGTCTTGGGCGGGGGGGAGGGGGAATCCGACTGGCCTTTGTCAGGAACTGAAAGCTGACAGGGCACTGAGAGCTGCCACCAACGCTTTAGACTGCCCAATAAAAGTGCAGCACAGACTGCCCATCTCACGGACCACGGACCACCCCTCTCTCTCTAGCTCTGCTACAGGTTTGATCAGTAAATTGCTCTCATTTTCCTTCGTCATCCTCCGTTTTTTTTTTACCCCAACTTTTGAAAATTAGTTTCTAAAAGCCTTGTTTTCCAAGAAAGTTATTTCATTCTTCTTGCGTTTGGCTGTGCTTTGCATATAATACGACGGTCATGTCCACATTACGATGTTTGGCATAGAAAAATCACGAAATGCACGTTTGAGAAAATGTTCCGAATACAATCCAATGGTATTATGGAAAATTATTTCTAATTTTTTAAAAAGAAAATTTTGTACCTTTTGTGAAAAACAAATGGAAGCTTAAAAAAACTCGTTTTTTCATCTATTTTCCCTCATTCCAATTTTTAAACAGGATTTTCAAATATTTGGCATGATTAATTAATTCAAAAGGATGCACACTCGAAGGCGAGTGATTTCATTCATGTTTATCGGTTGATTTTTATTGTATATTTTGGGGGAGGGGGAAAGGTTTGATATATTGTCTGAAGTAGAAGTAAACAATTTCAGGTTTCATAGTAGTTACAGGTTCTATAACAATTCTACATAAAACTTAGAACCTACTAATTTGAATAGGTTCCTTATTTTTTTGAACTTAAAATTTACCAACATACCCTGAAATCTAGAATTTGTCCAATTACAAGTTCTAGAGTTGTTTTCAGAATTTACCCAAATTCCACCTATATTATTAATTGAATTATTATAGTAAATTATCACATTTAACTACCACTTGTTCTAGGTTTAAA
Organism: Eucalyptus erythrocorys; assembly: GCA_014182555.1. Lineage (NCBI taxonomy): Eukaryota > Viridiplantae > Streptophyta > Magnoliopsida > Myrtales > Myrtaceae > Eucalyptus > Eucalyptus erythrocorys. The sequence goes on along the minus strand of CM024600.1, from coordinate 34,586,358 downwards.
TTTTAGGTTGCAATTTCTACTTATTTAAAATTTGGAATTTAAGTAGAACTTAAAATCTACCCATCATAATTTGAAATTGGAAGTTCTTACCTACTTCTAGTCTAAAGTTGCTTCTTGTATTGTCTTCATTATCCATGTATACACAAAAGAACATCTTTTGGTTGTGTAATTCTAAGACCGGGAAATCGAATCCTGAAAAGTAAATGATTTGAGAATCAACATGGGGAGGATTGCCGCAAATTTCTGCTTTGACTGGTCTGATTCTTTTAAATTTGTGTGCTCTCCCGGTTTTTTTTCCTCTTTTTCTTTTTTGGCCAAATGTGTTTTATCAGTTTGTTTTATTCGCACTACCAATCATTTTCTCTTGACATAAGATCTTTTTTTTTTTTTGGTCGATCTTGACATAAGATCTTGACTGACTTTTTTCTCATCCCCTTTCCCGGTGACAAAATTAAAACATGTCTAAAGGTGCATTTATTGCATTAAAATTTTCATGATATTAAACATGTTTCCATGAAAATCTATTAAAAATAATTAATTTTTATTTCTTTGATGGCTTAGGGAGAGCATTTTCCATGCTACCATAATGGGAAGTTGTTTTCCTCTCATTCAAGCTTGTTATTTTCAGTCCATAAAAAATGTTTTCTATAAATTAATTAGGTTTTATCATCCAAAACTAATAACTCAGGAAAAATTTCTTGAAAATAGTTTTTCTTTAAACAAACGGACTCTAAATATCCCAAAGGAAAAAAAAAAAGTGGATAGTTACTAAATGAAATGGATGAAATTGGTGATTGCTTCATGTAATGTAAGTTGAGAACATTTTTCTTTTCTCTTTTTGAGGAAATGAAAACATCTAATACGTTAATTGAAAAATGATTGGTGGATTTCTCCAATTTTCTCTTGCCTTTATATATATAGTAGTGTACTTGTCTATGCTTCAAAATTTGTTGAAACATAGGATGAGGAAGGAGAAAATAAAAATCTGTAGATTTTTTTTAAGTTACACGACTCATATGATAAAAAAAAATATATGTGAAAATCTAGGAATATGCAATATCTAAACTTATGATAAAAGTCTGGGGAAAGGCCAACCTTATCCATTCCTGCCCCGCTGCAAATGCGAATCATGACATTTGCTCCATCCCCTCCCAGAATTATCGATTGCATAAAATTGGCAACAGTATCTGTATTATTTAAGGCTAATTTCAATTTTTATTTATCACATTCAACTTCCTTTTATTTTCTTGTCTATACTAACAATCAAACATAAGTTACCATAATTATATTAGTTGGTCATTAATTAATCCTATTCCATATCTATTCTACACTCAAAGGGAAGAAAGATACAACCTCCCCTGTAGGGAAGAAAGATACAACGATGTTTTTTTTGGTTTTTGTGTCTTGCAAAATTGATTTTTAAATAAGGCAAGATAAGGTAACGGATGAGGCTTATGTCGCTATGCACAGAGCAAAGAACGCGGAGGATAGGGGATGATTTAACGCAGTTTATCCGGGGAATTCCAACTTTGGATCTAAAGACTGCTTGTTCAAATCTTCTTTTGTGTGCAAACTGTCATAGATAAAAACACATGAGTTTAACCAGATCATAGAATTCCCACGATTTTGATAATAGGATCTTGGCCTCATATTGCCCTTGATAATATATAAATATATGAATTAAAAAAAAAAAAACATCTTGCGCAACAGAAGTCTCATTGTAGATATAGAGACTCCTTGGAGGGGGTTAAAGGCCCAGTCTCTCTCCTTTTCCTTTCTCGAAAAATTCACTCATTTACTTCTTCAGATTCACCGGAAATGATTCCCATATCGACATCTATCTATACATTCTCGAAGGCATTGGGCGTCGAGAATTCACAAATATGGAATATCATGACGAACGAGAGACGGATATAAAAAATTAGAACCAAAGCCATTCTTGAAGGCATTTGCCGACAGAATAGACACCAGAGGGGAGGGGCGCATGCAAAGGTAAATGAGGATTCATTAGGAAAAAAAAAAAAAGCGAGGAAGGCCCAAAGGAAGGAATTAAGGAGGCCGTATGGGAACCACTTAATGATCCAATCATGTCCCCAAGTTGGTGGTCTCCTCCCCTGCCCTTTCCCCCCTTTGCCCTTTTGCCTTCGGTCCATCCCAGGTCCCCCCAATCCTCCTCCCAATAAGGGGGCCCCACCTAGGAAACACCACAAGCACTAGTGGGCCCCGCTCTCCCGACACTCCCTTCCTTCTTTATTATTATTATTTTTATTTTTTTTTTTCCCATCCACAGGAAACAAAAAATTATTTATTTATTTATTTACTTTTTGTTACCTCGGTGCGTAACTTTCGCCCAGAGAATGTCTGCCCTCTCTGCTGCAATTGTCTGGTGACTCTTGGACTGTACAGGTTTGGGGGGATTCCCAAAGCCATAGACATGATTCCACCCTACCCCTTTTTGTTTCCCACCTCTCTTCTCTCTCTCTCAAATATTAATCTCTAACTACCAAGTTTCATTCGTACATATTCTTACAATCATAGGCTTTGCTTGGTTTTTACATTTAAGACTGGTCAAGGGTTGAGCAGACCATGGATTTGTCTCCCCCACAGTTGGTTTGACCATGATGATAGATGAATGGTCAGCCCATTCCATTGACACAAAGATAAAGGAAAATTTGGGGAATGCTTGCACCTCAAATCAAGTATTGTTTCGCATAAAGACGAACGATTTCAGACTCTGTACAGTTCCCATCTGAAATTTAAAACTTACTTATTAGAACATGTTGCTCATTTTTTAGGATCAGAACCTATCATACACACATTAAAACCTGAAATCGACCAATCACAAATTATAAAGTGGGATGCATAATCTACTCGGTGCAGTAAATAATCACTTTCAATGACCACCATTTATTACTATTCTGTTGATGACAATTTATATTTAGACATGCGATAAATACGAAACATTAACAAAGTGAAAATCTTAGTCATAAAATGAAAACTCAAATTAATTGTTCCATATTATATACTTACTAGTAGATCGCAAAAGGCATTGACCAAGAAAAACGAAAAAACTTGTTCTAAGTTCAAGTTCCAAGTTCTACCTACCTAGAACTTGGATTCTAGATTATTCCCCCGAACCATACTCACCCCTAGTTTGGTACTAGCATTAGCTCTTTAATTTTGTGTTTTGATGACCGACACAAAAGGGCTTTGCTGGGGAATCCTTGCATCTCAAATCAGGAGTTGTTTTGCACTAGGGTTAGAGTCTGAATTTCGCGTTTCGATTGAGGAAATTCCTCCATCCCGACATGAAAGGACTCCATTATCAACTAGATTGCGAAGGGTGGATTTTCAGGCGTGGTTCGTCAAATCCGTATTGGAGCATCCGTTTTGTCGAAGCACGAAAATGCCGGCATGCGTGCGCATATGCCATGGACCAATGGAAACGATGGATCGGTCAAATAGTGTACGCTAAAGCGTGCCCTCTTTTGCTCTTTTGCATGCCGCTAGTGGTGTTCTTCTTCGTTGTATTGAGTAGAGACGGTTTGGTGGGATGATGCGATTCGCTGGAACATATTCCTTGCGCGGAGGGTGTATGAGAAAATGCTAGACGCCTGTAATAAGATACCCTTGAATTCTCTGTTCTTAGCAATTGGGTTTACAAAGATCGAAGGTGATCAAACTACATCGAGCCTCGGTGGAGAATATGTCTGCATAAGGATCGGGCTTTGCAGCGAGGGAATCTACTGCAGATTGGAGGAACTGATTCTCTTTTTTCTCTCCTCGGTTGTCTTCATTCTGCATTCCAAGGGTTTTCTCTACGTACTGCTCACGCACGTGATCGATACTCCGATCGACCTATAAAACATGCAAGACCCGAATATGACGCGAATGCCAAAGGGGTTTCTGCTAATATGCATTCCGAAGCAGAAGACGCCTCCGAAAGGTTCCGTCCTTTTTTACCCTTATGTTTTTTGGACAGATTAAAAGAACTCTTCCCTCGCACAAGGCTCAAGACACCTCGCGCTACTAAACTGCTGCTTCCTCAAAGCCGATCAACCCTGGCTGCCCGACCATGCCATCGGCACCCTCATTGCCCCCTCTTCCTGCTCACATAGTCTCTATTCGTGGCGAGCTTGCCATGGCTCGCCACGGGTGCCGGATTCACCACACCTCCTCTTATATATGTCTAGGCCTTTCCTCTCAAGCCTGGTTTTGGGTTAAGTCCACATGTACATGGGTGACTAAAGGAGTAGCCCGAGCCTAGCCAAAAGCTAATTTAGGCACTAAGTCCCGAAGAAAATGAATGATTTTAAAAATATTTATTTTTAAAAAATAGCTTGCATTGTTTACAAAAATATTTTCATTGTCCACGAAAATATTTGAACACAACTCTTGTAAAAAGGAAGGTATTTTCCATTAACTGATTAATTCAAGTGATATAAAATAATCATTTTTAGAAAAATATTTTTCAAATCATTCTTTTCTTCCCCAAAAAAAAAAAAAAAAAAAAAAAGAAAACAACATGGAGGCTCAACGTGCAAATACAACCACACTACATCAAATAACCCAATAAAATCATCAGATATGAAGTCCAAGATCATCCCTAGGTTTTGCTAGACAATATGTAAAGACTTGCTATTCACTTATGGCAACAATCTCCCAATGATCAACTCCATGGAATCACAAGTTCAAAACATGGACTCAGCGGCCCACTAGGCCCGCCCTCACCAATAAGGGTTGAAGCATAATTTGGGTGGGCCGAGGACTTTTAGGATCGATATCCGATTGGTGCAGCTAGGCCTTGCTTAATGCTTAGATCCACCCAAGACCATCCCCATAAACAACTCTTTTTTTTTTTGACCTCCTCTGGTATCCATATATTTTTACATATCGACACTGACATATTCGTTAATGTCGGCACATATCACCAAATGGTATGCCCGCGATTCGACACGTGATGCGACTCATTGGTTCCCCTTCGCCACTGTAGAATCCTATCATGAGTCACTTCCTGTTCAATATCTTGCGCACCGACTCTCTCTCTATTAAGGGTGAATTGTCCACGGTCATGGAAGGGGGTAATTCATCATAGCAACCTTAAGGCCGAGTTTAGTTGTCTGAATTTTTTTATCGAGATAAACAGTACGACATTTTTACCCTTGAAAAGTAGCTACATTCAACATTCATATTAGACGCGGGCCTCATTGCTTGGTTCCTATTACTTATTACATTGTGTTGTCCCTACTTATGCGGAAACACAAACTCACATTTAAACTAAGAAAGAGACTTAAGTCCTCCAGCCTAATCTGTAAGTTTCATCTATAGTCTTGATCGAGATTCAACAGAGCAATCCCATGGATGATCGTCGGAGTCTGAGATCCATTCAAGCGACTCCACGTGTCGAGCGAGCGCGAGGCTCCCTCTCGCCCCTACCTCCCGACATGCAGAGCCATCTAGCACAAGCACCATAGGAAGAAAAAACAAAAGGGTACAGATGCATTTCCCGTGCCCCCACAACATCCTATGCCCTACTTCCCTCTAAAGACGTCCACACATCACGTTTTTCATTGCATAATGCTGTGTGAAGAAAGGCACAATCTACCTCACGAAACCCTACCCCATCTTCGCCATATAATGCATCAATCATTTCCAACCACATGGGACCAAACGTCGCGTGAATCTCCACCGCTACAAGATGACAATGTCCCGACCCCGCGACAAGGAAAAAAATTAAAGAATTGCATTGATTAAGCCCTTATACACATCTCCAGTACACGGGCCGAAATTCCCCGTGCCGGTCGGCACTCCTCTGCGGATTTCAGTTGGAGATACAAAAAGCCATATTGCCACTTGGAATGGTGTGACAAAAGCACTATTATATATACTACACTTGGCATATAATCTATTAGGGGCATCCTTATACACTTGAGGCAAACCCCCCTTGAGCTTGAGCATCATCGGGTGTCATTCGTAGGGTAAAACTAAGAAAAGGCGGACAACTGAACTCATCGCCTTCTTAATTTGAGTGAATCGGGATTTCAAGAACGTACAGGTAATCCATAGTTGTGATATGTCCTGATCCGTCCGTCCCAACCTGCAGTCACGATCACCAGGCCCCACATGTGAGCAGAACTCAACACGCTGTGGCACGCGCTCTTCAGGAACTTGTATTCCAGTTTAGAAATTGATTGAGATGAGACCATAGTCGGACTAGAATCGGATAATTTCTCCTCTGGCCAAGTCGCAGATCCCTTCGGCAAGAGCTCCAGGAAGAATCCGCGGCTGAGAGAGAAACAGTCCAGGGAATATGGGGGCATTTTCTGGAAATATTCCTCCAGCATATGATGATTCTCTCCATTTTCCGCACAACTCGCTCTTCTCTCTTCACTTCGTGAAGGAGGTGCAAGTGCTTCAGGCACAGTTCTTATGCCGCACCAGGGTAAAGCAACAGAGGCATTGCTGGACCAGAAACTCTCGCAAGACCATATCTTCTTCACCCGGGATGAAGTCTTGTCCTGACTGGCGTAGTTCCAGATGTAGACATTTGAATCTTCGCTTGCTGAGATCACGTGTTTCCCGTCTGAAGTGAAAGTTGCAATCATTGGTCCCCCTGAGTTTCGAAGGCCTTAAAGCAAGGAGAAAAAGTGATGAGTTTACATTTGTAACTTGTAAAGTCGACTAACTGTCCAATAATCTATACAGATCACTGCATATATCATCCAGCAAACTGACCTTTGAGTTTGCAGACTACATCTTGCCCGCTTAATACTCGAATTACAGAATCAGCAGATGTGATCATTAGTTTGCCAGGATCATTGGGAGGAAACTGATCATTAAATTTCATTAGTTCCATACCGAAACAGGAAGCAGTAAGAACTTGAATTATAAGTGAAAGCATAAACCTTTACTACCTGAAAGCCAGTTATTCTCTTGCCAGGAGACTTCTTCTTACTATGTAGGCATACTTGTGCATCCATTTGTAAATGATCATCTGACAAACAGCAGGCAGAATTGATATATGTTTTCTTCTTCTATTGCAAAACCTTATGATATGCTCCAACAGGTAATTTGCCTCATGCATGGTTCAGGTTCAGGAAGAGAACAACTGAAAATAAGTGTAAGTCAAAGTGAAAGTGGAAGCTTGAACTCATAGCTAAAATTCTGTTATGGGTAAACTACCAAAAACCGCTCATATGTCGGACACCTACTCTTCAGAAAAGTATATGTGATGTAAATTAGATGCTTGAGTCATTGAACTTCACAGATATTTCCCACTACAAAAGAACATTAAAGACTTGTGCTAGGCAAAAGTTTTGACCATGCATACTCACACTAAAACAGATAAAACGTCCAACTGCAACACAGAATCAAAGAAAAAATACGTTCAATGCTGGTTTATGTTCTAATTTCAGACAGTCACAGACCAATTGTTTTTTGTCACATCTTTTGCTGTCCAGTTCCATTCCAATAAACTATCAAAAACCAAAACTAAAATATGCAAATGCTGCAGAAAAGCAAGCAAATCAAATTGGTGAAAAAAGAAATTACTGTCATTAGCTACTAATAACAAAACATCAGTACTTATTGGCAATTCATCTAATATAAACAGCCTTATATTGAAGAGCTTCTGGTAAGGAAAGTGATGAATACCTTCAATACTATAAAAGCAGCAATTGCCTGTCACGGTACCCACGATGGCTCCCTGCAAACAAATCAACCTAAATCCTGTTAGAAACAATTCAATACGAATGTTTTACCATGACAAGGCATGAAAATACACCCAACCTTTCCATCAGATTGATAGCACACTGCAGAGACAATCTCCCTACAATCGATGTAATCAACAACCTGACCACCAAACACGTTCCAGATGCGTACTTTTCCATCAATGGACCCGCTGATGAAGAAGTTCTCATTAACAGGATTGAAACTTACGCAAGTAACTGCAGATAAAGAAAACATGTCAGCATTCTGAGCGACTCCTCTAAGAAATAATAAAATCCAATTTCTAGAAAAACATACAGAAGCAGAGAAGAAACTCACCATAATCATTGTGAGAATATACTCTCTGGCATCTGTCACATCCCACCCTCCACAACCGCACAGTCTTATCAGTAGAGGAGGATAGCAAATACTGCACCAGGTTAAAATCAGACAATTAAAATCATAAATGAGGAAATCTACATGACTTGCGAAAGTCAAAGGTCTAAATTGTAACTTCGAAAATCTACTAACCCCTTCACTAGACCAGGAGAGGTCTAAGACCTCGCCATTATGTCCCTTGAACTCGTGCCAAGGCTTCTCTATTATCCGGAAGACCTTTAAGGGTAAAATGACACACGATGAGTCTGATGATCTCCCACATGTTTTCGCTTTACCAATGTGCTCTTTATTCGTATTGAGCGACGCCAACTGCGTGGATTCATTCAGAGCAAAATATAAACAGGAAGGGTCCACAGCAACGTCGACCCTCTCTGATCGATCCTCTTCAGTCACCTTCCAAACTCGCACTACTGTGTCTTCACCAGCACTTGCCAAGTATTGCCCATCCATACTGAACTTCATTGTCGAAATTGACCCCTCATGTGCCAGAAATTCCTGTGCAGCATAAAGGGAAGACAATTCCTTGTATCTCTTCTTAGACGAATGTGCACGAACTCTCCGCATTTTCATCCCTGCCGTTATTTCAAGATCATCAGGGTCTGACCATGTGTCACCATCTCTTCCACTAATGCATGTGGCAGAGCCAAATTTCCTCAACCAACCAGACCCCATTTTTTGTTTGGTTTCAACCAATTCCCTTTCATACTCTAATTTCCTATGCAACAGCGGATGAACCAAAGGAGAAGATGCAACTATTCTCCTCAGTTCTTCAATGCTTCCTGACTTAACTGAACCAACTTCACTCAACTGCATTTCTCTTTGACTCCGGACAAACCCATCCACCACAAATTCCGTCAAATCATCTGACTCCTTACTTCTATCCCTGACACTGCTGAGCAGCAAGCCCCCAAGCAATGATTCAACTTCTCGATTCGACTGAATGGATGTAGATGACTGCAACAGTGAAATCCAATTATATGAATCCAAAGATCTTTGAACCGCCCCATCATCTCCCGTTACTTTACACGTATACTCCTCGATTTCGTTACAAGATGGTGGAAATGTATCCTCCTTGTCCACTGAATTTGCCTCTATTCCCAACCCCGTCAACATCAAGAACCGATTGCGGCGCGCCCTCACGCTCTCGGGAAATTTAGTCCAAAACTCAAACCCTAAACTATTCAAAACGTTCTCATCAAGCCCGGACCCTGAACTACAACAATCAGAGCAGTTTGAACCCCGATCTGAAACAGAGGACGTCTCCTCCAGGGCATCAAAATACTGATCCTCGTCCTCTTCACCGTAATTCCCCATGACCCTTTTAGCTTTCAACCCATATGAACCTGATCCACCAAAACAAGAAGGAAAGAAAAGGGACATCAAGAAAATTCCCACATCCCACTGAAGCTTAAATTCTCGATCGAAAAGGAACGAACCCAAACGTAACCACAAAAATCACGACAAAAGAGCCCAGCACACAGATCTCGACTGATCAGTTCACAGACAAGTGCCAAAGCAACGAAAAAATATGGTTCTTTCGACTAAAGAAATGGATACAAGCGCAACCAGCGAGAGGATCACTTTAACTGATAGCCCATCAACCGAAAAGGGAAAAAAATAAAAAATCTTGCAGAAGCGGGCAACATGGGAATCCACGAAAGAAGGCGAAATATTCAATCTTTCGCTCACCTGGAAATCAAAAATGGGATTCGGGTCGAAACCCAGAAATCGAAACGGCCATGGGGATTTCCACTTCCTCTGCCTCTCTCTCTCCTCTCTCCTCTGTCTACCGAAGTCCCGCATGAGGAGGCAAGGAATCCATTACAGTGGATAAAAATGAAGACGAGATTTAATTTAAAAAAAAAAAAAAGAACACAGAGAGAGGGAGAGAGAAGATGAATTGGAAAAGAGGCAAACAAAAAAATGGCCTCGATAATAGCGATGGTGCTCTCAAGGAGAGGGAGAGAGAGGAGGAGGAGAAGCGGGGGGAAGGTCCCAGTGGTTGGAAGGTGATTCTTCTTCTAGTTTGTCCTTTTGGTGGTGGAAGTCTCCTCCTCCATCTTCTCTGTTTACCACACCCTTGTTTTTTAGACCGCAACTACTGCTGTCACTCGTCTTCATCTTACTGGCTTTTCCATCATCATAAAAACTCCTAATTAACATGTTTTTGGCGAATTTATTTTAAAATCACTAACATTTTAATATTGATATATTCATGATAAATTTATTTTCGGATGATTTTTTTTATTAAATTAGATTAATACTACAAAAAATCACAGGCTGGCACACATGCCTGAGATAAATAGAGAATAAAGCATTGATTGGTACACTGATCAACTGTTACACGTCAGCAAACTTATCACTTGGACAATAAAAGGAAAGTAAATATATCACCATGTGATATTAGCCTTTTTTAGATTCATCGGCTTACGGCTTACAGCTGTTCAGCAATTCCACTACTTGTTACTTAGATTTTACAATGGAATTTTCATTGCCCCTCCAACCATATGCGTAAATCAATAATTAAATAAATTGGATAGATATAGGTTGCTCATTGAATTTTTTTCGAAGTATCTATGAGCTTTGATTAATAAAAAAAACGAGAAAATGTATCTACACATAAGTAGTTGACAGTAAATCTACAAATTTATTATCCTGTTAGAAAAATGTTTTTTATTTTCTTCTTTTTTCCTTAAAAACTAAAACAAATTTCCTTAGAGATGGAAAAGCACAAAGGAGAGGCCAAAAATGATATTTGGTGCAATTTTGGAGATAAGCTTCTACAAAGAAAATGGAAGATGTTTTTGGACCCCCTCAAAGGAAAGAGCTTTTAAAAAGAATGAGGGAATGCCATGTAATTAGATCCAATATATCATCCCTCTTCCATATCTTAAAACCTATTAGATAGTATAATCAAATTTCAAGATTTATCGAATTGGTTTAATTGATTTGATTGACATAAAAATTGAGATAACTCTTTTTAACATTAGTGGTGTAGGGGTGATGCCCAGCAAATACTACATGAAATTGTCTTGAATATTAAAAAAGAAAACAAAAGAAAATTTTCAAAATTTTTTTTTAAAAAAAAAAATGATATATTAAAAAGGACAAAATTTAGAAAAAAAAAAAATCTTTCTTATTAAAAGGATCGATGACCCTCGCCTGAGGGCTTGCACTGCGCAAGAGTTGGTAGCCCTCACTAGAAGCTGTTGCCACAACGTCGATCTAGCTTGGCTTTTGTTTCTTATTCTTTTTCCTTACTTTTTAGCACTTTTACAAGATTAATGGAAAAATTGATAACTCAATTTTTGTTAGCCAGATGAAACATGATCCATAAAAATTAAAATTAAAATTAATTACATAAATTTGATAAGTTTTTGCAACTTGATTATACTAACTAAGAGTCTTAGAACTTCATCACATGTTTGCGAAAGTTTCCAAAATTTCAGTGCATTTTATCTCTTAAATAATTGTAAAAAGACATGTACTAAAAATACAAATCATTTAAAGAAAAATGGAAGGAAGTATTAAATTTAAATACATATATATGGACAAAATAGAGTTAAGATTTTTTTTTTTTTTTTTTTGATGACCTGTGAACCCGCACGGCCGGGCAATGAGATAAATCACTCAGGGCGACACGTGCTAACCACCACACACATGCCACTGGTAAGTCACCAATGGCGTCTTGCACCGGCAAGCCACCAATGTCCTCACGCTAGCCTCCCCGCAACTTGGTCCGCAGGTTTCGAACTCCGGGCCTCTTAATGAAAAAAGTTTGAACCCTATCCAGCGAAGCCACCACAGCGGGTGGTGAGTTAAGATTCTTTGTATTCTATCATGGCTCACATATTCTTCTGGCATATATATGGACAAAAGAGTAATTGTAACATACACCGTCAAAATGAAACAATTTTCACGAGCAATCTTATTCATTCTTGATTTGATGGTTAGGAAGAAAAACAACAGTCAAAACCCTATCGTAAATGATAAACAAGAATGTCAATGGAAAATTATGATGATAACATAGGTTCTAATTCTTCTAAAGTCATGTGATTTTGGCTGTGCAAACCTACGGTTCCAATAAATGGCCATAATTGCAATTAGTAATGCCGTGCCATTCCTATCAATACCCTGACGCCAAACAAGAAAAAGAAGAGAGAGTAAGATGCCCCCCTTTTGAATAGGCATCGCCCTCAAAGCATGAGATCAGTCGTCACGCAAAGGTGTGGTCCGGCTAATCCGAGCGAAGTCCATCAACCCCAAAGGAGAATAAAGAAATGAAAAATCATTCATTTTGGCAATTCGGACGAACCCCCCACACGACTCACGCGAAGTTCAAAAACATCGACCGCCCCCTAATTCAATTCAAACCCATCCTTTATTTTTAATAATCTTTGACGTTGTTATCGAACACGGTGGTTTTGGTCGGGGCCACTTTGTTAATGGAGAGAGACAGAGACCGTGTCAATTCAACGCTCCTAAAGGCATCGTCATCCGTGAGGCAGAGTCTCTACCGACGGCCGAGTCGACTTCGAAATGGAGGGTCCCTCCCCTTCGTTTCCAAAGTCCGAAAGTTGAAATGTCAACTTCTCGTGCTTCGTGACGAGTCCCCCTTTCCCTTCCCTTCCCTTCCCTTCCGCCCGCCCCAGAATTGTTTTAGTTTATTCCGGTTTTAGCAAACCTTTCTTCTCACCCGACAACGCTAATTTGCACCCCCCGCGCCTATCCCGTGACCCTATCTCTCTTTCCTCCTTTCGCGTAAAATCCTACCGGACGGATCGTAGCATGTACTGACATGGGGAAATCACGGAAAAGCTACTCTCGGAAAGTCGATTGTCAGCTCGAGACCTCATCTCATCACGATCGCCACCGCTCGATTTTTATCCGATTGTCATAAAAATCGAATCGACCCCGCTGTAGCTGAATTTCCCGGCGCAAAACAGGAGAAAATCGAATTGTAAGCGAATGTGAACTTTGACATGGCTGTGACATAATCCGTGTTCAACCAGTATAAAAGATGATAATTTACTTGGGTCGTATTTTCTAGAGCTTCTAATCGTTGTAACAAAAAGAAATGTTCGAAAGTTTTAGCTTTGTAAGGTTGTTGTGGAGTTACAAGTTTATGATGCTAACGAGTTTAGGTCAATGAGGGATTGTTACTTATAAATATAAACTAGTGACAAGCTATTAATTGTGACTATTATATATTACGTCTTTGAATTGAAAAATTTAAGCTACTCAAGCTGGCCGATGGGTACTTTTCTTTTTTCTTGCATTGATTGCGGGAAAATGGGCGGAGACAGTGTGTGATATGGTGGGTAGGAGGCCGCCATCAGCCTGGGTTCGATTAAGACCTTGGGCAGAAAGTCATTTGGCCAAAAAAGACGAGCGCACCGGTCGAAAATAGGGGTCAAACATGAATATGAGTGACCAAATTCTCAGCTGACACTCACCACACACCTCAAGATCCATGTTTGTTGGCTCACTCGGCATATTTGCCAAGATGAGCGAACATTTTATCAAGTGTTGTGTCGTATCGTGAATATTTGTCAGTTATTATATCCCTATATCGTCATATAAATTCTTTTCAGAGAAATTGTCAAGATCATAGAAATGTCAATTAAATTCTTAACTTATTATTAAATTTTTACGTGAAATTCCAATACAATCTTTTTAGCTAGTTTTCACCAAAAATTGTCAACGCGGTGGTTCAGTCATTGCCTATTGTTTAAATGGTTAGAAAGATTAAGGTCAAATTTTGTGTAAAGATTTAGGTATAAATTGATAAAATTAAAAAGTGTAGATCTTAATTGCGAGAATTTTTTCAAATCAAATCAGCAAACCCCATTAAGTCGGCAGCACACAATCACTGGAGTCTATTCATCTAAAAGCGGATTTGACTTTTATTAAAGGGGGGGAAATAAATGGGGTGGGTGATTAAGAACGTTGTCCTCATTGGAAATCAGGTAACAAGTTCCCCGAAAAGCCGACAATTCTACCAAGGGAAATGTCCTTGGATTGAAATCATCAGCAAAGAGAGAAGACAAAAAGAACAAAACGGACAATCATATCGCATCCCAACCACCAAAAGAAATTAACAAAACTAGAAAGACAGATCTTCCTATCTACCCGATGCTGCGTGTACATAAATCTGTATGCGCAATTATGGGCCATGTAGCTTGATATAAAGAATAAGCCATTTCATATACTTTAGATTGCCATAATAGAACAGCTAACTCTAGTTTCTGCATATTCATGCTCGAAAAAAATTACCCTCTTTTAGTAAATTCAAAAAAATAATAATATTAAGTCATTTATTGAGCAGATTCTCATTAGGAAAAGCATTTCCTCATCCAAGTAATCAAGTTTAATTACATCTCGGTGTGAAGATAGTATCTCTGGCGCTAAGAAAAAAAAATTACAATCTAAATCAAGCAATTTAACCTGATCAAAGAACAAATATTTACATCTGATTGCTTATATAGATTGGGTTTTACATGGATTTTGACTCAAAATCCAACGAAGTAGGACATGTCATGCGGTCTGAGTTGAAATGCCTTTCTTATCATGAAATTATGGAAATGAAAAGAGTAAAGAAAAATGAAATATTCTATAAAACAAGCTCGACTTTGGTTTATAGTTGCGTGATAAATATTCGGGGAAATGAAACCTCCACTTCCACGATGAAGTGGTAATGACAGTGACTAATTATTCTATAAAACAAGGAGGAAATTTCCAAATTTCAAACCTTTCCCATCAATCGGGTATTCTCTTCATCTTCCGCATGCTTTCGGTTCAAATGGATTGGGTGGCTTGACCCGGAAAAAAAGTCTTTTAATATACATAGATGCGAAAACGGGAGTGGTAATGACAGGGACTAATTGTTTTGATTATGTTGATTTTTATTCGTGATATCAATGCCACCTAACTCAAATACGTAGACTTCAGAAAGGAGAGTTGGCAAGAAATTGCACCACCACTTCCTGATGACTTCACTAAATAAATTCCTAAATAATGAATTCTGCTCAGGCTTGATCTTTGGGTACCATTCTGATGGCCGACCGTCATGCCAGTTTGTTTGCACTGAGTAAAAGTTTATGTACGAATTTACGCGTGAAAATTCGTGTATTGTGAAAGTTTCTTATTAAGAAAAAGTCCAACTTCATCTGCTGCAAGACTTATATTAGGTAAAAAGAAGAAAAGTAAAAGTTTATCTAGAGAACATGTTATAAAATGGCACAATTACAAAAAAATTAAAAAATATTTAATCCTATTATGCTTATGTTGACTATGTCTTCACTTTTTAATTGTGCTAATTTAGTTTTAAACTTTTTTCATATTTTACCAATTGAATTATTCCAACAAATTTTGATTGAATATTGCTAATGTAAACATCATTGTTCTACATGACATGGTTACCATTGATGTGAATATTTTGAAATTATATTTTACATCTTTTATATTTTCTTTTATTTTCTTTACCTTTCTTTTTTTGGATTGAAAGCCAACAGGGGTTATTAGCCGACCCTCGCCGACACTAGGCGATGACCACAATGCCCTTGCCCTAGCCAATGGGGGCCTAGGCGAGGGCCACAACGCCTTTACTAGATCTAGGCCAAGTGAAGGTGTCGCCACCTCGACTATATCGAGGAAGGGCATTGCAATCCTCATTAGGTGTAGTCAAGGGCGTCCTAACCTTTGCCTATGCCCAACAAGTGTGCCGGCTCGTATTCCACAACAAAGTAAAGCAAAGAAAAGAAAAAAACCAAAAAATACATATAAAAATCCAAAATATTATCAAAATATTAGTGAAAGATGTTTATGTCAATATCAGCCGCCTCACATAAGATGGTTGACGTTAACATCAACTATTTCTAGTCAAAATTGGTTGAATGATCTCAATAAATAAAACATGAAAAAGTTTATGAAATTTATACAATTAAAAAGCTAATGATAAAATTAATACATTTATATTAGATTTATAACTTTTTTAGTAATTTTCTCATTATAAATTCTAATTGAACAAATGATGAAGGTGCAACTTAATATTCGAAAATTTTGGTGGTAGATATTGATTAATTTTTTATATTTTACTCGAAGGTACTAACATGTGCTGAATATGGCACCAGTATCGGTACTTTTTCAAAGTTTCAACGTCTCTAATGTGTAAAAGTTGGTGGGCTAGAACTTTTCAGCGCCTATAAGAAAAGGATAAGAGCAACTTTCATCAAGGCTATTGAAAAGTGGGCCGTACACCGACGGTCAAGGAGGGGTCGCGCCTATTAAATATAGTCTTGGAATTTGAAATTTATAGCACATGGAAATAAATTTTCTGGACTAAATGCGTAAGCCCATTAGTAAATTTTTTTTCTCCTAACTATCGCGGCGGAATTTTAGATCAATAATCGAGGTTAGAAGAATGGGGAAAAGAAGAAGAATTTCTTGATTTGCGGACTGGTTGTTTCATCCAAATCAAGAGTTAATTACACTGATAATCATAAAAATGAAGATTTACTCTTGGGTTTGGTTTCTCAAACGAAGTTGATATTGTGATTGGTGACTAGACAATGTATTGGGATGTAGGCTTGGACATGGGCTCCCTTAATCTCCTTGGGTCAAAGTACTAGAGATTTGTTGCTCGCTCCCAATAACTGATATTAAAGCCGATTGTTGATTAGTGCAAAAATCCAATGGATCTTCATAGTTGCCGAGTATGGTTTGCCATTACTGGTTTTCGGAAGTGTGCAATAAAAACCTGATACTTTTTTGGGGAGATCACCAAGAGGAAATCCAAGTTTGAACCAATCAATAAATACAGTTGGATCCATCTTCCTTCAAAAACTTAAACAAATGAATTATAGACCAATTAAGATATATTAACTACTATACACTACATCAATTTTTTAATGTATAATTTCTCTAACACGACTCACTTATAGATGAGTCCTAATAATTTCCCCCTCACGTGTGAGCTTGGTGTTAGGTTCGCCCCCCTTAATTTAGACATCCTTCTGCATTAAATTTCTATAAGCCTGTGTGGGCCTACCTATTAGGAAACTGCACTCACAAGCTTTGATACCATTTGTTGGGAGTGCATGGTAAAAGCAACCTTCTTTTGGGAAGATCATCAAGAGGGAGTCTAAATCTGAGCCTATCAATATATCCAATTAAACTTACATTCACTTAAAAACTTAAGCTAATGAGTTATAGATAACTGTAATATATTAACTGTTTTATATTCTATGATGTAGGATTTCTCTAACATAATTCACTTACACGTGCATCATAACATCATTTGATCTAAGAACGGACCATTGGTGAAAAGTGTGTTTGTAATGGTTGGTGATGATTGCATATTCGGGTTAAGACATATGGATGCAAAAATCTAACATAAAGTAGTGTGGCGACCTCTTATATTGATTGTTGAATATCAAGTCGCTTGCATATGTAGCAATAGTCTACCACATTATTTGCACTAGGTATTAGTAAACTTTGATTTGCTTTAAGCACATCAATCGACAATTCAAACAATTAGTTTTTGAGAAAGCACATATATTCTACACACAACATGGGTTCGATTCCTACATCGCAAGCGAGTTATCTATCCAGGCTTAGACTTTCTTAGTTGTTACCCAATTTGTAAGATTAGGTGATATTTTATGAGCCAAAATTGATCTCTGTCGGGTCATTATTCAGGTCTTTTTCTCCAGACAGTGGGGTAATACGTTGGACGGATAAGATGTGGCAATCTGAGTCAGCACAGCACTTCACTACAAAAACCCGACCAAAGTACATGTTCTTTTTCGTTCTTTATCTATATTACAAAAAGCATGCACATCACATGGCATGGGGTAATGGAAATTTTTAGTTAGGTAAAAGGATATAAACAAAAGACTCGGTTGGATTACTTGCACGCTTGTTTACGAACGTTGACCGTTGTATAATAATGACATGATAGTTAAGTTTCGCCATTTACGTGAATAAAAAAAAAAAACTTAGGGAGTGAAATATGGGAGAAATTATTAAAAATGACATAAATTTATTATATATGTGCTAATTCAACTATAAATATTTTAATGATTCATCAATTTAATCATTCTGACCAAAGTTTAACTATAAATCATTGAAGTGGTAATTTAGTTGGTTTTAATTATTTTATGTGGTATGGCCGATATTAATATAAACATTTTTTTTTTAAATTATTAATTTTTTTCTTCTTTTTCTAACCCAAGGCCGGCAAAGTCACCGACCTCTATTGGCTAGGTAGGGCATTGCAGCTCTAATTTGGATTGGTTAAAAAAAAAAAAGACAATTTAAAAATTAGAAAAATATTAAAAATCAACGCTAGCGCGCACTTATTAGATCACCATATCAACGATTTCCCACCCAAATTTACCGGAAGGTTTGCCAATCCACACCATGAGTGAAAGGTGTGTTGTAGTGGTTGGTGATGATTGCGTATTCGAGTTAAGACATCTTGACTAGAAATCTAATATAAAGTATTGTGGCGAACTCCTATATTAATTGTTGAATATCAAGCAACTTGCTTGCATATGTAGTAATAGTCTACCACATTATTATTTTCGCTAAGCATTAGTAAACCTTGAATTGCTATAAGCACATCAATTGACAATTCGAACAATTAATTTTCAAAAAAGCACATATACATATAACACGGGTTCGAGTCTTACATTGCAAGCAAGCTAAATATCCAGACTTAGACTTTCTCATTTATTACCCAATTTGTGAGATTAGGGGTATTTTATGAGCCAAAATTGACCACCTTTTTTTTTTTTTTTTTTTCTGTTCGAAAAATTCACCTCCTACTCAAGGTGGGTTTTTTGGTTCTTCCTTTTCAAATCAAGTGAACGAAGATCTTGTATCTTACAATGCCAATTCCGCAAAGTAAGGAAGACAAAAGAGGGTAACATGGCTACATTATCTTCGGTCATTCTTCAGGGCTTTTCTCCGTACGGTGCGGTAATACGTTGGACGGATTGGACGTATCAATCTGAGTCGGCACGTCACTTCACCACAAACACCCGACCAAAGTACATGTTCATTTTCGTCCTTTATAATTTATCCATATAACGAAAAGCATGCACGTCACATGGCATTGGAAAATGGGAATTTTTAGTTGAGTAAAAGGATATAAACGAAAGACCCGGTTGGATTGGTTGCACGCTTGTTTATGAACGTTGACTGCTATATATAAAGACATGAAAGTTAAGTTCCGCGAATTACATGAATGGCACAATATGAGATAAATTATTAAAAATATCATAAATTTATTATTTTTATGTTAATTTAGTTATAAATATTTTGATAATTTATTGATTTAATCATTCGATAAAATTTAGTTGAAAATCACCGAAGTGACAATTTAGCCATGCTAGCCATCTTAGGCGTTTAACATAAATGATTTTTAAAATAAATTTCTAAACTTTTGTCCAACCCTTGCCTATTGGTTGCCAAGGGTGTTGCGGCTCTTGTTTGGATCGTTTAGGAACAAAAAATAATAGAAGAAAACAAAATACGGATGAAAATTTAGAAAAATATTAAAAATCAATACTACTTATGTTACGTAGAATAGTGGGCACTCATTGGATCACCATGTCAACAATTTCTGATCCAAATTGACTGAAATGACTAAATTGATAAATCATCAAAATATTTTAGACTAAATCGACCCAATTAAAATGTTTATGACTTAATTGGTATAAGTGCAATAGATCTAAGACTTTTTTTTTTTTGTTAATTATCCTGTGAAAAATGGCTTTGACTATACGGGGGATCGTGAACAAATAATCCTTCTTCACGACTTAAACCATGTCTATGGCGGTATCGCAATTGTCAACACCTTAGTTAGATGGAACTTTTTTGGCAGGTTGGGTCTTTTTTTTTTTTGTTGGTCGGTGCAGGTTGGGTCTATTAGCTGGGACTTTAGCTATGTTGTCGTGAATCGCACCTCGACCCCACGTATGCGAAGCGAACCACCACGCCTTACGAAAAATCGAAAGACCTACCTTGATTGCGATACCATCCATGAAGAAACTACACCAGACCACGCCAGCGTGCGTACGCTTTGAGGTTGCGTCAAGGGGCATGCGGAAAGTGTACCGTGGATGACAACTCGAACTTCTTTTGACTCAGCAAAAGGAGAACATGAGATATAGGCCAGCGTACCCCGTGTTTTCTTTTCTCTTTCTTTAGTTCTCGGTCTCGAAGGAGTGATTTGAGGGCTTTAACCGAAAAGCGAATGCAGCCATCATCACTGATTGCTTGTGATGTTGGGGCGTGGTCTGTACGTAAAAAACTCTCACCGACCGGGGCTGGCCAATTGCGGGGGATCCCTTTCTGGAGCACCTTTAGCATTTTTTATCCTCCAATTGTCGAAGTCCAGCTGAACTCCTATCAATTTAAACGCAAGGTATCCGTGTTCCGACTTACCATCCAGCACGGCTCGCGTAAAACCCTTCTTTCGTTCCTCCTCCACCTGTTTAGTAACCATTCTATTTTCGAAAATAATTTTTACTTAAGAATTATTGTAAATATTTTCATTCCTTGATGAGTTTTGAATATTTGAAAATATTCGTAACTATCCAAAATTTCTATTATTGAAATAGAAATGCATTGGGTAATGACCCTTATATATTTTTGTAACTTAGAATTTCTTTTAATTTTTTGAATAATTTTTTTTTTATATTTTTCAATTTTTTTTTTTTTTTTTTTTTTTTTTCCTTCTCATTTTCTTCTTCCTCTAGTTGGTCGTAGGCAAGGTCAAGCCTCATCCTGGCTTGACCGAGTCTCATGGTGCTGGGCAAGGCTCTCACCCAGATCTAGCAAGGTAAGCCTTGCCAAGCCATTGACAAGGCTTCACCTCGCCTAGTCGCCACGAGGCCTAGCCTTGCCAGGCCAAGGGAAGAGGCTCCCAAACCTTGTCTAGCCAATCACCGGCCATCGCTATGGCCAGCGACCAACTAAAGAAAGAAGAAGAGAAAATGAAAAGAAGAAACGAAAAGAGAAAACAAAAATGGTTTGGTTTGATTGTGGAGTTATTCCCAAAAACAAATGATCAATTTTTTTCTATTTCTTGATTCTATTACAAATTTATTTCTTTTGTTTCTGGAAATAAAAGAAAATTACTAAATACGTTTCTATTTTTTTCTTCTAAAAATAAGAGAATAGAATTAGGTACTATTTAGCATAATATCAAATAGGTCCTTACCAGCCGTGGTCGTTGCGTGGTACATGGGCCTTTTCCTTGGATACCCATGTGGTAAAGGGGGCGGTGTGGGGGATGGAGACCCTTCAGGAAGCTTTTTGAATTCGTGGTCCAAAAAGCTTGTGTCGAAGCTTTCTGGGGTGTTCCCTTCCCGGGGAGAAATCATGGCCGCAATTCGCGATGACGATTCCCTTCCCCCGAGACGTGGTCAGGCCCACTCGGTTGGGCCTATCATGATAAAAGTTCGAGGAAGGTGTAGTGGTTTGTCTGGAGGAACATCATCATGATGCGCCCTTTGCTTTGATGTTGGTTTTCTTATGTCTCGCTTTTAAAAAAATGAAGATGTCGGCCAGAAACTTGCTGTTCGTGTCAAAAATGTAGACTTTGCTTAGGGCAAGAGAGTTTTTACCTGGACGCGAAAAAACAATGTCACGAGGTCTGTATTGCCGCTACGTAATGTCTATATGAAAACTGAAACGCATTTCTTTACAAATTAAGGGCTCTGAGAATAAGGTGCAATACGACACGGGCCGAAGAGTACCTTACTTGCCCTAGCTTGTACGTGAGGTATAAGATACACCAATGAGGGTTAAGTCAGTATGATCCTAGAAGGCCTTTTTAGTTGATCCTTTCACATGTGCGTGAACATGGAGGATGAGTTGGGACGTACAAAAGTTTGAGGATTGAGATCTCTTTAGGGTACTGGTCCAAAGAATGTACGTGCGATGCACGTGAAGCCACCTCCTATCGTTATAGTTTATGTTTATACTTTGTATAGATGTTTTTTTTTTTCCTCTGGAATTCAAGAAGGATAATAAGATAAAGCCACTTTCTAACAAAGACGAAATTAATTGCATGAATTCTTGAACTTTCTTCATGTTGAAAAGGAGAAAAACCTAATCAAATGCATAGAATCAATCACGTTGACCCTCTAATTTTCACTTTGGTAGATAGATAATTGTTAAATGATCAATCCTTGATCACTTCTTGCGTTACTATCCTCCCAAATGTGCGGTGTGAGTCATTTCTCCTGTCAATCTTGATATGCAAGATGTGACATCTTTTCTTATAAGGCAAGATTTACTCATTGAATCCCTTTTTGTTCTGGTGAAAAATTCATGAACTAGAGTCCATACCACTTTATGCAATTCGACCGATTTGTTAATAAGGCACCCCCTTACTTTCTGGGCTATCTTGAACAATGTCACATGCACTTTTCCAATCCCACTATCGACAACAAGTTTAAGCATGCACGTGTTGATCGCGAAATGCCTAAAGTTACGAAGATTTTGGCTTTTCGCTTCTTTTTATGGATGCCTTACGCAAGTTTTGAAATGTCACCTAAATTTTCGGAAGACCTATATTTATTCCCCATGTGGGACATTAAGCGAGTTCTTGTTTTATGATGTTCTTGCATTAAAAGAAGAGTGCATGTTCTGCATGTACCGTATGACAACATTCGTAGTTCATGCAAAAAATTAATTTCTGGAGATTCAAAAATTAACAAGAAGTTGAGACAAAGTTGTAGTAAGTATACCTTAAAGTCAGATATTGAACGTTGTAACACGTCTTCGACTCTTCGCGCATATCATTTGTGCGAGATGTCAGTTTCACACAAATCAAAGTAGGTTTACATTTTCTGGTCCAATAATGTCCTCGTCTGTGCTTGCGTAATTGATTTTGTAGATGTTTGCAACGAAGACATTTTCCTAAGAAAAAATAAAGATTACAGCACTGCTTCAATTCACGTAAAGTGAAAATTGTACTGATAATCAATCGAAGCCAAGAAAGATTTCTTTCTTATGTTCGTTGTGATGATTGATGATATTTATGACATTATCACTATATATTTTGTGGAACATTCATTTGATAGTCCCCAAGTTGTGAAGACAGACATGCAATGCTCACGTATGGTATCACATAATTCACGGGCATCATGCACTACCCTTAGCTACAGCGATAAAGTAGTTCTCTTTTCCACTTTTTATTTTATTTTATTATTATTATTTTGGGGAGCACGTTAAAGGGGTCATTGGCTACACTCGGTTGACTTAACACAGTGATTTTCTGGTTATGCACACAATGATTATTTTATGGGAAAATCATATAAATAGTTCTTAAATTTTGAGCCAATATATAATGTGGTATCTAAATTTTTAATTTGTTTAATGTAATCCCTGAATTTTAGATAAATGTTCAATTTAATCCCTGAATTACTTGAAAATATTCAATATTATCTTCGAGCTTAAATTAATGGAAGGACAATGCTGAACATTTTCATATTCAGGGATTATATTAAATAAATTAAAAATTTAGAAATTACATTGCACATTGAGGTAAAATTCATAGCCCATATTGAATAAATTAAAAACTCGGGATCACGTTACATATTGGACCGCGGATTATAGATTATTTATGTCATTATCCCTCATTTAATTTGTGAATTGAGAGAGTTAGGTTTATGTAAGCAAATCTCATTTCATGGAGTTCTGCTCTCTTTCTGATTGATATGGCGATAGCAAAAGTACCATATATACTTTCAAAAATTATATTATTATCGGAAAGATCCATGCAACGCAACTGTTTACCCTAGTAAATTTATCATTAATCATTATATCCATTAAGGAACGAATGCAATTATCGAAGTTAAAAATCTCATATAGTATGACAACGTCCTAGCATGTGAAGAACTTTTACAACGACCCAATAAAACAATGTGGACATAATACGCATATACAACAAGATATTCCATTAGTTAATCTCCGTTCCTCTCTTGGCACATCAAGAATCTAAAACAAATTTTCCTAGCCCCGATAGTGAATATCAAATGGGAAAACGGTTTGATAGAATTTATTTTCATAATCGACAAAATTACTTAGGTCTAAATTGTTGGTACCAATGAAAATAATTTTTATCGACTTGTTTTTCAAACCAATATAGATAATTAAACTAGAAAAAGTAATTTGCAAATTATTGATTCTCCATCCAACAAATGGAACTTTGAATCCGGTTTCTTTTCCACATGCTCCGGGAAAAAAAAAATTAAATTCTTCGAGAGTGTTGAATATAAAACTCGAAAATTTAGCTCCTCCAACAAAAAAAAAAAAAAAAAAAAAAAAAAGGAAAGGAAAGAAAGAAAAAGAGAAGGTGGATTCCCCCAATGAAATGCTCCGAACTTTCTTGCTGGTGGCCCATGCTGCTCCACTAAGTGGGGGCGACGTGGTCCCTTTCGGTCCAGGCGCCGACCTTACCTTAATCTAATCACGGTCCCGCCACGGACATCTAATGTTTTTCAACCTCCTAATCCCCCTCTTTCCGTCAACTTTACGGATTCCTAGATGCTAAACTAGACGCTAAAATACAAGAAATCTCGGCCGATGACTAGAGCGCCACCCCTCGTGTCGCGCCATTTGTGCGAAATCTGACTTTGCTTTTTTCACTAAAACAAAGGAGCCCCGTGTGCTTCGGGCTCCTTCCTTCGTTCGGACGCGCCCGCGACATATGAACGTCTCCATCGCTTTTTGGTTCGTTCTTTTCTTCGTGGACATCTAGTTCCGTCTGAGATTTCGTGGGTCCTGCTTGATTTTCCCGGGCTCCGATTGGACGACCCGCGAAGCCTTGCCCCCCTCCCCTACCCTCCCGTTCACATTGCGTCCACACGTGGCTTTGGCGCATAAAATTTGATTCTCCTGCGGAAGTTCGCGTGTAAAAGCGGCTCGCTTTGGTAGTGTGAAACCGAGGGATTTCAGGAGCAGTGGCTCATGCCCATTTTGACTCGCGAAAGGAAGGAGGAGGAGGAGGAGGAGGAGGAGGATGAGGAGGAGGCACTAACAGTAGCAACTCCGTGTTCTTTAGTCAATATGAAAACCTAAGCGTGTCGTGATTAGGAGGAAAACTCCTCCTTATTTTATGTGGTTGGTGGATTCATGTAACGCATTACAAGCTTAAGCGATTCTTACGCACATATATATATATATATATATATATATATATATATATATATATAAAACCCTAAGCAAGACTTGGTAACATCTCTTCAGTCGCATAACCGCACCACTAGAGCCTCATCCCCGGCCATCTATCTCTACTCTCTAGCTCAACACAACCAATTCAACCACGTTGCCACCGCATTCGAGCTCCGTCAACCTCCTGGCCAATGGTAGAATGGTGGTCAGATCCAAGCAGATCCGGGTAGGATTTGCTTGGGATTTGCTTGGAATCGATGGTGGCCTCGATCTCCACGATGGCCACATCGATCACCAGCACCTGGAGAGAGAGAGAGAGAGAGAGAGAGAGAGAGAGTAGGTTTGACTGATAATGCTAGTGTTTGGATTGTATATCGTTTCAGGATAGAGTTGCACAATCAGGAATTAGGTTTGATTATAACTTGGCCACAAAGTCTAAATCCCTTAAAATATATATTGAAGATGTGATAGATGAACTTAACATAGTGAGGAGGCAACAGACAAGATATAGTATTAAAATACAAATTTTAAGGTCTAGAGTGTCAATTTTGTGGTCAATCGAAACTATTAGGGATTAGGTTGAGTGAGAATATGATTGGGACGTTGCGCCTCATGAAAAATCCGGGACTTATTTCGTATTTAACTCGTTCTCTTGGGGCCATATCACCAAAAAGTAATTAGTTAAGAATCCTCTTTTCCCAATTGATGACTTTTCTTTTTTATCGGACTAAAAAGTTGGAAATAATTTGGCGTACAAAGATCAACTGCATCATGTCTGTTTAAGAAAAGAGGGAACAAGATCCAGACAGACATTGGCTCATTGATTGAGAAATGGACATGTGTTGGGATGCATACTACTCTTTATTTCCCTACGATATCAAGTTGCAAAATAACTCCATAACTAAGCTATTCGACCCATGTGACAGCTAAGTAAATTTATGGTTTTCGAATTTGTCTATGTACAATAAAAGAAGGGTTTTTTTCTTAAAAAAGAGAAACATACTAAAAAAAAGGACAATTATGGGTCAAGTCTTAAATTTCGGCGCAATCAAGAGTTTGAATACTTAAAAAACTTAACCTATGCATTTAAACTTTAAAATTTACAACTTCATTATGCATGAGTCATTCAATTAACTTCGTCGGATTGAGATAATTGAGAATGATATGTGATTTTTTTTAAGAATTATATTGTAGTCCTTCGAGGCCTCTAATAAAAAAAGGCCACATGAATTTTTCATGCATCAAAATCTTATAAAAGATTTAAAGCAGAGAGTCATGACAAGTGTTATAATTTTAAGTACACAAAATGGATGTTTTATAGTCACGACTCGACTCACTTGTATTGCGACGACAAGTTCTTAGAATTTTAATGTAGGAAATGACAAATTTCGAGACACATACGAATGGACAAAATGTTTCTAAGCACTAGACTTCCTTTTTTTTTTTTTTTTTTTTTTTTTTTTAAATAACGACGTCACCGCGACAAAATTTCAGGACGCCAGCCGTTATTTTTTACCTTAATTAAATCGAGCCGATGAGGACAAAGCGACTGGGGGTGAGGAAGGGGTTCTTCGCAGTTTCTGCTGCTGCTGACGCGGTGCGCACAACGACATGCGGTCCACGTACGACGGAGCCGGAGGCGTGACGTCATCCGCCGGGGAGCGCGGGAATCTGGCGCGGTGTGGGGGCAGATGAGATAAGATCAGACGGCGGAGATGATGAGATTCCTTGCTTGGTTGGGTAGGAATTCACTGGAGCACGCGCATATGCCCGGGGCCCCACGCGCCCCGCCCCCCACCCCCTCCCCACCGCCCATCCTCCTCCTCTTCCCCATCCCACCACGCCTTCTCTCTCCATCTCTAAAACTCTCTTTTATTATTATTATTATTATTATTATCATCAATTTATTTTTATTTTTATTTTTATTATTTTTATTTTCGGGGTTATTGGGCGACACTGTGCGGGCCGGCGTGCGCAGCGTGGGAGCATGCGGAGAATAATAATCCACTGTGGGGAAGCTCGGTGGTGGGGCCCCTCCCCTTCCCCTCCTCCCCACTCCACGCAACGGCGTCCGTTCGCTGCCGGGGAGTCAACACTTCCCCTCGGTTGGTCCAGCTCGGTTCCCGCCTGGCGGCTTCTCGAGGAACCGGGTGCCTTTCGCACCCAAGTTGAGTTCGAATTTAGGATGTGGGATTGTTGCGACCGCACTATCGGGACGTATTAGCAGTTTTGATTAGTGAATAATAGAGTTGGATATTATTCATGATGGAATTGATTAAAGAATTTATTAGTCATGTTTGGATATGATCGATAGATGAATGGGTGAGTTTGGATAATATCTTTGCATGAGAAGAGATTGCGCCCAACCAAACTGTAGGTCGGATCGGGCCGACTTGACTCGAACTCATCAAAGTAAATTTAATGTAATGGATACGCCAGACAATATGATTTCTTGCCTAGCGTCACTTACCCAATAATCTACTTTAAATTATAAGTGATTTCTAACTAATGACCACAAGATGACGAGTTGATCGCGGTCCCTACTGTCATTTGTAGATTTTCAAAAGAACTATGGACATTTAAGAATGTGATTTTAGCTCATCCAGAAAGAAGAACCTTAGAGCCTTATCTCCATTCGTTTCCCTCCTTCTCTTCTTCTTCTTCTTCTTCTTCTCCTCTCTCTCTCTCTCTCTCTCTCTCTCATATGCACAGAGATTCCAGCCCTACCATCCACCGCCCATGACCACAGCCGCTACTTTGAAATCCCTACCATCCACTTTGCTATAGCTGCCATCACAGCCTCGACTTCGGTACCACCTCCATCGAAATACATGATGTTAATTGGGGCCTAGGGTTTGTTTCAGTGATGCTAGAAATGATTGGGCTTAGTTAAATCTGAATAAGTGCCATCTAAAGGGTAGCAGCCATCCATTGCCACATCTTGACTATAGAGGGAAATGTTACCAACTTAGCCTTTAAATTACTGTACAAATGTCAATTTCAATTTTGAACTAAACCTTTGTGCGAAATTTTATTATAGTTATCTCCACTAATTGTTGCGAGAAATTAATGACAAGATGATCTACGTAAGACATCGTTTCGAATAAAGTTGGTTATGTTAATATATCAAGTAGGATGCTTGACAATAATTGGACACATCTAGATCTAGGACTTGTTGATTTTCGTATGTAATTTTTTGTATTCTTCAACTAAGTTTCTTTTTCTTGTTCACTTGCTAAGTAATTTCAGCTTCACTTAACAAAAATATAGGCGGGATGGCATAAAATCATCATCTAAAATATCTACCATGGTACCGGGACAAGTAATTTACATGTTAGTCACATGGTTAATGTGCCATGATGACGAATCATTTTTTCTGCGGAATGTGTTTGTCATTTTATGCGGCGCTTGAATTTTAGAATCACTCAATTTCGATTGATTTATTATAGCGTGTGACTTTCCCACGTCCTATGACCAACTTACGAGATATCTTTTCCAGATCCAAGAGACCCCCAATTTCAGCAATTCTTTTGTTTTCGTTTAAATTTGAGCTTTTGAATTTTAATAATGTTGTAGATGAAATTAATAAAAAAGCCGGCTGGATGAATTCTAATTTTATCTTTTATTTTTATTATTATGCGGTGAGGAATATTTAAACTATTAAATGCACAAATCTTGCTATTTAAAATTGAATATAATAGTTTCATAATATTATTTAAAAATATTATTTAAAAATTCTAAATAAGTATTTTTGTTGTTAAAATTTTTAAAGAAAGTCATGAATAGTAGTGAATTATTTACCCTCAAGCAATCTAT
Source organism: Eucalyptus erythrocorys (assembly GCA_014182555.1). Classification (NCBI taxonomy): domain Eukaryota; kingdom Viridiplantae; phylum Streptophyta; class Magnoliopsida; order Myrtales; family Myrtaceae; genus Eucalyptus; species Eucalyptus erythrocorys. The sequence continues at coordinate 34,557,243 of CM024600.1, read as the reverse complement.
AAACCGTGAGCAACGGACAAATACATCTATAAATTTACTTAATCTATATATTGTAGCGGATGCATCTTAACTTTTTTTGTTTTTTCTTTTTTACCCTAAACGCTTGAAACTTTCACGATGTATAATTGATGACGCGAAGATTTTGTATATATTTTGTTTCAAGTTTTTTAAAGTTGAAATAACATTTTCAAATTTTGTGTGGAAAGAAAAGGAATAATTTTTAATTGAAACTCAATATAGACAGCAAAGCTAATTTCAGGGGTGATCATTAATACTATTAAATTATAATTCGACGCAACTGGCAACTTTTGCTTTTCCAACAACCAGCTGCATGCTGAATGATGAAGAAATTCCAACCGAAACGGGAAATGATGAGCAATGATGGCAGTCAAAGCCACTTAACATTTTCCACGTGTTCAATTTAAAAAAGTCGTAGCGCCAAAATCTCCAATTCGAGCAGCATTAGAAAAGTGGACAAAATCGGCTAGATTGACCTAACTCATTTCGTAAATCCATCTATAAAAACATGACTTTTTTTCCCATTAAATAATGAATAATTATTTAAACAATTGAGGATGTTGATTTTTTTTTTTTTGGTAGTAAATTGTATATAAACAATGAGGACCATGCTATCCACTAATGGACATCACGTTAGTATTCGTTCTCGCTTGCTTCGATGCGGTCGAAAGTTTGAATTCCCACGTTGTTAGCGATTTAAGTGAGGGCTTTGGGGGTGGGTTACTGGGCCAACTTCTCCAGAGATATAGTCGTCCGAAGAGCTCCGGCGAGATCCACCGCAGCACCGGAGGACGGTGTGACCCAAATAGCGTAATTGAAAGGGGACTTAGGATAGATCCTTGATTACCCAAAAAAGAAAAAAAACAATGAGGACCATGCTTTGATGAATAATTACCTTTTGGTAGTAAATGCAATATAAACAACGAGAACTGTAGAAGTGAGTGAGTAGTTGAACTTCTTAGAGTCAATATAATTTGATTGTCGCAATGTTATTACAAAAGTTTGTTTAAACTCGCAGACGATATTGTTCGCCTAAAAGAGTGAACTGTAGATAAGCTTATAATACATGATTTCGTTGACTATTTGCTCATTTGCGAATGTTGGTATCCAACAACCTTTTCTTTTGTCTTTGTTTTGTTTTGTTTTGTTTTGTTTTTTTTTTGGGGGTGTTTGAAAACGCCATCGGTACTTCTCTTTAGTAGAATAAGAAGTAATTAGAGTTCACAAACTTAGACTAAGGCAAACCCTTGGGCTAAAACATGGAAAAAGATTTGTTGGTATAACTGCCAATTGCTTACATCTTAAGCTGTAAGAGAGTGAAGGATACGACAATACGCTTTGATTAAAAAGCAATTCCGTACGTTTCGTGTTGTTCCGTAAATAGTTCATGAGCATTAGGTGATCCGCTTAGGAATATCTTCTATGTCGATGACAAGGAAAAAGCCAGAAAAGAAGAGGGAGGAGGCCGGGATTTTCGGGGCCACCTTCTTTATTTTGGATTATTAGCATCTTCCAAGTTCAAAACTTTTTCGCAAATATAAGAGACATTGTCGACGGAAAGAAAGCCGTTTAGAAAAAGATTAAAGGTGAGCAAATTAATTATATCGAAATTCGTACTTTTATTATGATCACCATCCCGTTTGTGGAAAGAATATTGATCATTAATAATAACTGGCTATATGCTATGAAATTTTCAAAATTTATAGGGTAGAGGTAGGTATAATTCTATGGCTTGGAATTTATTATATTGGCAAAAAAGACAGATTGACTCATATAAGTTTAATAATGACTGAGATGTGTTTCGTACTATTTTTTGCCCCTGACTTTTCTTTTTTGACTTCTTTGCCACCACCCATCTACCACCTCTCTCTCTCTCAAAATTTAAGGTAGAAATCTCAAATTAGGTGTTGCCTAAGCCTGATGAAGCCTAGAGGTGGGGGAAAGGGAAGAGAGAGAGAGAGAGAGAGCGCACAATGGCGGTGGCGGCCACGCATAGTGATCGATACTGAAGCAGCAAGCCATAGGGTGTCGTGATAGGAGTTTAGTGCCGCATCAACATGATCCTGCCGAGTTAAAATTATTCGAACACGAAGTTATCAATGATGCCGATTTCGTAGATATTATTATAAGTAATTTCATTCCCCAACTAAGGGTATTAGTAGCCTCTGCATGCATTTAGCCTTTGATTCTATTCATTTCGTTTTCGTTCTCCATAGCCAGTTGATTCAATTAGCAGGAACGTTAGGAATAAATGGACCCTAATGGAAAAAAAAAAAAAAAACCGCAAATCTACTAGTTTCGATAGAGTCCAAACACCAGCGTTTGACGCTTGAAAACCATGATGATAGCCTTCATGAGACGTTGCATATCAGATCAATGGAGCTAGGCGAGTGAGGACTATTCGAAATACAAGGCCTATGTTCGGATTTGTGGAGGTTTCATCACCAAACATGCGATTATACAAATTGGGTCCTATAAATGATACGTTAGCGACAGCATGCGCTAAGGCTTTCAAATTAGAAATAGATCATGAAGAGGAGAATTTAAGTTACCTTAGTCTTCCTTCTTCACAATAAAAAGGGGTAGGCGGTGCTAATAGGATATGTATTACTATCATCGTAAAACAACCCACTAAGTTCACAACACCATATTATAATATCATGTATTTTTACTACAATATTACTTCAAAACACCATAGATAAGATTAATGATTTACCCTCAAATGAAGTGTTATATTTGTAACAAGTGTTTATTTTTTAAAATAGAGAGCAATTGTTTATGATTATTTCACACAATTAGTCTGGCATTATTTCTAGAAATAACTTTTCTTTTTGTCTTCATAAGAATCGTCGTTTTTAACGTGATACCCCAATTTCCGATTTCATTAGCTTTTTAGGGATGTGTTGTAATCATACGTTTATACATAGGACTATAGCATGATGAGATTATGTATGACTATCAAAATCATTCTAAGGATTTTGTTAGAAGGCATCTCTCTTGAATATTAGTCAAGTTATAAACACCGGTATCAAATAAATTTTTAAAGCATTCATTGTGCTAGTGATATGCACAATAAATGCTTTGGACTGGAGCATTTCTGCTCGTTATTAAGCATGTTTAACTGGTGTTTTCGGGGCTGTCGTTGATAAAATCATTATTATCAGGGAGATAATATAATTCGGACGCGGAATAACGAAATAAAAAAACCACCGAGACAAACATTCCAGGAATCTCTCTCTCTCTCTCTCTCTCTCTCTCTCTCTCTGTCTCTATCTATCTATCTATCTAAGAGAACAAAGTTACACATTCATAGGACGTCCAGACACTCTCAAACATTCCTTTTCCTGCTTTCATAACCAGCTTCAACTAAAGCAGCTCATCTCTCTCTCTCTCTCTCTCCAAAAGCCAACTTATATCTTTGCCATCCCTTTTAATCAAGAGCTCCCATCCATGGACACCGCTCAGTGGCCACAGGTAAGATAGATCCATCCATGTCCCTTCTCTCACTCGATCTGCATCATCTCCTTCCTCTCTCTTTCTCTCTCTCTTCTTTTCCTTCTTGATGATTTGGCTGCTAATAAAGGGTAAAGTGATGCTGTTCTTTGAAGATGAAAGACGATCGCTTCTTTTCTTTTCCTCCTCTCTCACCTCACATAATAGCTAAGTGCAAAGTCCTTACTCTCCTTTGAATTCGGTCGTGCCTGTTATTGATAGTGTTTTCCACTTTCCCTTCTCCTTTTCAATTACAGTCACCGAGGAAAAAGAAAAAGGAGAGAGAGAGAGGGAGGGAGGGACAGAGACGGTGCATTTTTATTTTCTGGGCTGATGCCAACTTTGAAAAAGTGAAAAGTGGGCTGTTTTTGCTTTGTTTGTTGGTCTCGCTTTGTTGGTTTGTGTTCACCTTCTTCCTGTTTGCTTTCTCAGATTTTCAGGGTTGGTCTTCCCTTGTGTTTTGATCTTCATCTGCGCATGCTGCTACGGTTTCTTGATTCCTCTTTCATTTTCTATTTTTCGGCCTTTTTTTCTTTAGGAGATTGTGGTGAAACCAATAGAAGAAATAGTCACAAGCACATGCACGGCAACAGCCACGCCGAAGCCATCATCATCTTCGGCTTTGGAGAGGAAGCCAAGGCCGCAAAAGGAACAAGCCCTCAACTGCCCAAGATGCAACTCCACCAACACCAAGTTCTGCTACTACAACAACTACAGCCTCACCCAGCCCAGGTACTTCTGCAAGACCTGCAGGAGGTACTGGACTGACGGTGGGTCCCTCAGGAACATCCCTGTGGGTGGTGGCTCCAGGAAGAACAAGAGATCATCGTCCTCAGCATCATCTTCTTCCTCGTCTTTCAATTCTGCATCCAAGAAGCTGCCTGATCTGATCAGCACACCTGCGTCGAACCCTAACCACAAAGTGACACTTCATGAAGGCCAAGATCTGAACCTGGCCTTCCCAAACCCTCACCATCATGATTTCAAGTCCATCTCTGAGCTGGTCCAAGTGCCAAGCCTTGAGGCCAGTAAAAACCACCAACTCTCTGCCAACTCTAGCGCCGCTGGTACTTCCGTGGCACCGCCGCAGCTCTCAGCTCTGGAGCTGCTCTCGGGGATTACGTCAAGAGGTAGTTTCAGTTCGTTCATGTCGATGCCGGTCCATGATCCAGGCTCAGTCTACACGCCCGGGCTGTTCACACTGCCGGACTTCAAGCCAACCCTCAATTTCTCTCTTGATGGCCTTGGGAGTGGGGCTTATAGGAGCCTCCCTAGTGTGCAAGAGGGTGGCGCTAATGGAGGGAGGCTCTTGTTTCCCTTTGAAGATTTGAAGCCAGTCTCAAGCACGAGTGATATTGAGCAGAATAGAGGAGATCAAGGAGACTCCAATGGATACTGGAGTGGGATGTTGGGTGGCGGATCGTGGTAAAGAATTAGTTTCAGATTAATGAAACAGAAAAAAAAGAGAATAAATAATGAGTTTCTAGTTGTTCTTCTTTGGGTGTTAATTTACTTAATATCATCAGCTTCTCTCTGGTGGTGGCCGTGGCAGTGGCGGTGGCGGTGGTGGGTACATTTTCTTATGACTTGTTGATTTTTCTTGGAAACTAACAGATGATAGGCTTATCGAGTGGGTTCCTTTCTCTCTCTATCTCTATTCATTACTAGCCCTCTTCATTGTCTTCTTTGCCTTGTGAAGACTGTTGGAGGGAATTGAAGCTTTCCTTTAGCGTGTAGGGTTCAGCTTCAAGATCAAAAAGCTCCCCTCTGCATGTATGACTGTTGTATCGAAGGGGGGATATGGATTCGAAAAGGTGAGTTAATTAATGCCCATTTTTATAGGGCATTTGAACGGGTGAGGGCATGAATTTTGCTCATCACTTCATCCTTCATCTTCCACACCCCACGAGAGAGAGAGAGAGAAAGAGAGAGAGAGAGAGAGAGAGAGAGAGAGAGGGAAGGGAGGGAGGGGGCGAGAGAGAGAGAGTAGAAAGTAACCCAGGTTTTATGTATGTTTGATGTTTGGTTTTGGGTTAAATTTAGACATGTTTTGCTGTAATTGCACAATTAGTTCAATGAATTATATAGTTCCTAATATTTCTACTGAACACTGTATCCTATTATCTGATCCTATGCAGATCTTTTGTTTTCCTTTTTTTTTTTTGAGCTTGTATCGATTCCATCTAACTAATCGGAAGAGCAATGTGAAGGATACAAAAACTGGTTTACACTGCAATATTTTAAATTAACGAACCATATTCCATCACCTAATTGGCGTCTTATAAAAATCATATTGCAATTAAATTTCTTCAGCGTCTGCAGAACTAGTCTTGGATTAGTCTCTCCTTGTCCATTCGTTGAGAATAATTTGAGTAGATCTGAAGGTCTGTCCACCGGCAGTCCTCCCACATGGATTCCAGAAGTGGCTGCTCAGGAAGAAGCTAGAACCATATGATGTAAATCATTTCTTTTTAAAAAGTTTCTGACAAATGATCGAGTAATTCCAGGTTAACCAACCTGGTCCTGTCAAAAGTGGAGAACATGTCAACTCTGTCAAAGGCAGTTTCTTTGTACTATGAATGACCGAACCTACCGAACCTATATAGCTTTGAAGCCTATACAATGAACAGTTGTTCTTTTTTCTCTTGATAACAATTAACGGTTGTTCTTAGAACCCTTTGCATGTCGCCATTAATCTGAACTCCAAAGAGAATAGCCTTTTCCTCCAAAAGATATATGAACGGTTGTTCTTTTTTCCATGATTACCCTTGCTCATAACACTGAAAATTATTATCACGCTCCACTCATTTTTAATATCATAAAACTTTTCCTTTAGTAAGCTCGGACAAGTATATTAGAATTAGAATAAATTAAAACTTTTCAGGACTTTTATTTTGCACACAACTTGCATCTAAATAGAAGAGTACATAAACTCAACCGATTCAGCTTTCAAAATATATGGCAAAATGCACATAACATTATCCATATTAGCTTGTGTAAAAGTAATATTCATACATGTTAAAACGTCTCAAATACACTTGTTAAATACACATACAACCGTCTCTCTCATGTTGCGTGTAATCAATACATTGAAAATCAAAACATTTCTATATCAAGCATGATCGGCGAGTGCTCTCGAGACCCTATTTTCTAGTCGTACATGACAGCAATAATGGAAGTCATGGATCGGAGCAAAGTAAAGTGGGAGCTGCGACCAGAATGGCCATCAAACCTGCCTCGACCAAAAGCTTCAACTACCCGAATTCCATTCCCGGACATCCTACGAAAGACCCTCCTTCATGTTGCCTCGAATGATCATATCACATCATATGCTTCAAGCATCGCCACGACTATTTCTCCCCCTTTTCCTTCAAATGGTATTTTTTTTAATTTAAAAAAGAAGATTAGGGAGAAAGATAATCTGACACAACACTGCTTTCTTAGGAGTCTTCGTGGGGACCCACAAAAAACATTCTCTTAGGCAAGTGTGCAGAGATGGGAATTATGCTTTCCACTAAGTGGATCCGTCTAGATCTGGATGCTCCATTTTTCCACTTGTTATTAATATTAAATGACTAATCGTTAGTATTATTATTAAATAAATGGGGTTTTAAGTTCCTGTTCTTTGCTGTAAGCCACTTTAGTTTGCGATAAAGGGATATGATGCCCATCCCCCTTCCCCCAAATTACGGTCGTCTTTGTGGACAAGTGTGCATTTTTCTAACGTGGATTCTTAAATCGACATGTTGGGAAGGAAGTGTCTTCTGGGTTTTTGGCATGGTTTGTTGCAGGTTCGATCCCTCATCATTCAGAATCTAACGAGACTCGTGTTCATTTAAGGAAAAAAAAGAAAAAAAGAAAAAAGAATAGACTGTAGGTACAGCTCTCACATGGAGACGCAGTGATGAGACTACCCACTTAGCTTTGGCCAAAATGCAATAGGGTTATCAAAGAGACAGAATGGAGATCCTCTTCAGTTTATTGAAAAGATCAATTTCGCTTGCTAACACGCATCGCTAATTATTTTCTTTTTAGATATCAAAACTATGGCGGACGAGCACCCAGATCTCATGTTTGTGAAAATTGCGGGTGTGATAAGAAGAGAGAAAATGCATCTATAAAAGACAGCATAGGGGTTAACACTTATGATCGCGCAGTTTAATGAAATGATGGAGTTTGAGTTTTAATCTTATACTTTGTGTTTTGATGAACGATCTGATCACTCATTGAGTTGATAGGAAGGCGAAAGCAAAGTAGCTTAGGATTATGTAAGTGAACACCGAAAGACTCTTAATCCTTGCGTTTTACCAACAAAAGTTATATGACGCTATGTGCAATCTTATTTGCTTCTAAATAATTTTCATTCAGAAACAAATTACAGGATTATGTACCTTTGCATGTACATCTAAAAGCAGTAATTACATCTTTTTTTCTCTAATTTGGAGTGCCCATCTGCATTGCTCTCGACAACTTCTCCGGCAAAAGTAAAAAGGGAAAAAACAAAGAGACGTGCATTTGTGTATGTGTGCGTGTGTATAATGTAGTTTTTGTCATAGTAAATCAACAGTTGCTATAAATGCAAAATGCGTAGGTGTTATTGTTTGAACTATGCCTACAAGAATTAGAGACTAGATAATCTCTCTCTCTCTCTCTCTCTCTCAGTGGCAGCTGTTTGGAACTGCAGAGAGCCGACCAAAGACTTAATCTGACCCAGTTTTGGAACATGGTTCTCCCTTGAGGTATAGGATTTGAAGCAGACACGTGAAGTTTTGCTGTAAAAGCTTTATTATTTTGGGAAGTTTATTACTGAAAGGGCACGGGGGACCGGGTGAGCTTTACTTCATTAATCTTGCAGTTGGTTCTGACCACTTGACAATCATTAAATGTTCAATGTCAGCTCGAACCACCTTATAATAATCCCTTTTGCAACGAGCAGGGATACGTGAAAGAGCTTTCCAAGATTTTTCCACGAAGCAGTTGACAAACTTAAATGTTATTTCCACAAGTGCAAGTGATCCTATTATTGATGACGTGCATATTTTTCAGGAGGCCTGCGTTTCCCTTCAACCAGCAACATGGTTGGCTTGAGATTACAAACTCTCACCAAACTAGCTTAATCTTTTCCAAATGCAGCGCTATAACATGAACTAGAACAGAAGACGGTGCAAAGAAACTGGGGTATCACAATGTGAAATCTGGAGATCTAGTTGGACAGAACTGAAATACAACGATGTCGAAAGGTCGAATAAAAAGAGTAATCCAAGAAAGCCTAAATTAGCTCCAGAGTCCATTGATGCACATTAGAGCCTGAGAAACAGTCAGGCCAAAAACTTAGAAAGAGTCGTGCATTTCCTAATCCATGCACAAACCCTTGGCATCAAAACTGAATGTACTAGCCTCGTTTACAAGGATGAGTGGACTAATTTGTGCTGACCACGAAAGGGAAGATTGCAGGGGCCCTCCATACCGATGAGCTGTGCTCAAAACAATTCAGGTAACACCACATTTGAGGAACAGAGAAATGGCAAGAATCAAAGAAATTCAGCTCGTAAAATTGCAGGAAAGGCAGGTTAACAATGAGAGAGTACACAAGGTTTCTTTTCTCCTAAAGGAAAATCAAATTCAACTGTGTCTGTGTACGATACAAGTAGCTGCATCTTACTGGACGATCAATATTGTCTTGTTGAAACAGGCACATAAGAAGTACGGTACATCTGTGTGTCAGGACACCTTGCTATGTGTTTTCCTTCCTTGAGATGTCAGCTTGTAATGGAGGAACCACAACTTAGTGGTACGCTCCATGCAGTTATTAGATTAAAACTAGCTGAATACTCCCACAAGAAACTTAATCTAAGGCACCAGGTATATATACTTTGTTAGCTAGTGCTCCTGATTGCAACTTTGGCAAGATCAAGCAATTCGCATGATTACACACAACCACTGTCTGTTGTATCCTATTCATCTTGCGGATTGAAACTACATGTTGAAAGGTGCTCTTCATAGAGGTGAGAAAAGCCCATGAAAATAGGGCTGAACCAACTCCATTAGAACTAGATGTACCCACTGGACCTTCGAGCTCGATCTTCTAAAGTAGAACTAGTCATAACAGTGCCATAACAGATCACAAGCTGATAGGGGCATTATCACCCTCATCTACTGCCTCTGTCAACCGCCTCTTTGCAGATTTGGTCCTATAGCACCATACTTCGAAGGCCTCAGTTAAGTCGGGAAACTTTGCCTGCTCAGCTTTCATCCAATCTGCCAGGATATCAGCTTGATCGTTCGATGGCAGTGCTAATATGAAGGAGATGATGGCACCTTCAATGCTTTGGCACAAGTCTTCATCCATTTTATAAGGAAAACTGGCCTCCTCATCGCTCATTGAATCTAGAAGAGGTTTCATTTTTCTTATATAAGGGAGCCACAGTTTAAGTATCCGCACCCGAAAAACAGCTGGAAGGATCACGTTCCCATACCCGACTGCTTCCAAGACTTTCCCACACACTTCTATTAGCTTTAGCTTCAAACCCCACATGACAGACTTAAGTTTCTGGTCTTCAACAATTCCCAAAATATTTTCAGAGGTTTCTGCCCATGTTGAGACAAAATCCTTCATGAGTTCCATTTTCGGCAGTATGTTACTCATCCAATCAAGATCGCTTAAACCCTGCAATATATCGGCCTCTGCTGTATCGGATGCAAGATCCGACTTGTTAAGCAAGGAGGACAACTTGCTCTCAAATGAGGAGAACATAAAAGAAAGGCCCTTTTTAACTACTGACTTCACTTCATCATCAACAGTGATTAATGGCATGTCCTCATCTTCCCGTAGCATGAATTCTATTTGCTCTTGGGCAGAGCTTTTGAGCTCCTCTCCGAATGGAGGACAAGGCCCAGCAGTGGATGTGGCGAAACCAAATGCAGAAACAAAAACACTTTTAGCGACAGTAAAGTCAACTGGTTGAATCCTGGCTAATATTGGCATGGTGACCGGACCAAGCTTTGATGCAGCTTCCATTATCTCTTCTTCTTCCTTGTCGTCCCAGGGGATGGCCTCCAGGTACTGGATGCAGCTGTGAGTGATCTCTTCACAGTGAAATGCAATTGCTACCTGAAGTATACCAAGAGCAGATTTCACTGAGCCATAGAAGCCCAAATGTGACTCGCAAGGTAAATAAAGCAACTCCAGAAGTTTGACATGGTGATCATAGTCTAGCTTCGAACAGTTAATTTCAATGCAAGTCGTGGAAACTGGAGAAGAGAGTTTTTCTGCAAAGAACTTGCTCTTCTCTGTCAATATGGAGGAATGGCAGTAGAAAAATTCAGATCTTCCCTCATCATTCAAGAGGCATAATCTGACATCACTGGTGACTCGATCACCAAGTCTGCAGGGCTCATGTTCTCGGGTAGCCTCCATACATCAAAGTTCCAACAAACAGGTTCATGATTCATGGAGTTGAAAGCATAAACTATCCTCCACCATTACAATGCATTAACGATCTAATGAGATAAATCAATCTGCAGAAGTTTCAGTAAAGTTCAGGGTAAGAGAAATTCTATAACAGTATAGGAAGGGAGGAAATAAGCAGAAATCTCTCTACATCTAGTCAATTTCAGAGGTTTTACAAGACCAGGAACTTTAAAACATCACGTCATAAAGTAAATTATAGAGTTGATTAAGCACCATATGGCTAGGGAACAGCAAGCCCCAAGAGTTTCTGAGTCATTCATGACCCATGAAAAAAAAAAAACCTTTGGAAGAAGATCTAATTAGTAATTTGAATAGCTATAACAGATGGAGCTTCTTCAGCTATGTTGATCAAATACTATCTTAAGTCAGCTAAATCAACCCCAGTACCAAAGCACCCACTACCTCTCTTAAGGGCATTGCTCTAAATTTCTTCTCATCCAAGTAATCCATGAATCTTGGTCAGTCAGATTTCTGCTCATTCATTAACCTGGCAACAGTTTTGAAAGTCTGAAAATTTCCTCATGAACTAAAAAGTTCAACATGAAGTATCATATCATGACCTAAGAGACAACCGGGGCACATCAGGGTTCCCGTGCACAAGATCAGACATGGATGACCTAAGAGACAACCAGGGCATTTCAGAGCTCCGTTTCTAATGGAGTTCCAAAGCAAGCAACGTGAATGACTAAACTATTCTTCTCACCAGTCACTACATTGTTGACTCGTTAATTTGCAGGGACAAAGACACAATAAGTACCTGAGCATTTATCCATTTAACAACCTAAATTTTTCCTATTTCGTCCAATCAAGTACCTTAACTTTTCAAATTTGACTCGATGCAAAGTATCTCTAAATAGATCCCATGTCATGTGATTTTACTACCTGAGTCGCTTACTAAGCAAAAGTTAAACCCAATTGTGACGTGGCTCGCCTACTCAGCAAGAATTATGTCAATCTCTGTCTAGGTATATCGTGATGGGAGAGAGCATTGACCTGGCGGTCTGATACGTCTCTATTGAGGTGGCATCATTTCAAGAGGGTCATATCGGAGTCCAATGTGGACATTTTACGGCTATCTATCGTGGTTAATATCCAATTTGGCATTTTCGGTCCGCCGCGATTTCTACGAACTCAATCCACAAGAGAAGGCATAGGTACAACACTCCGAAAAAGCTAACAAAAGATCTCTCTTTTATGCGAAAACTTAAACAGCAACACCATAAAGACACCCTTGCCACAACAAATGAGCTGCTAACATCAAAAGGGTATTCCTATTTCCTCGAAATCAATGAACTCCCATCAAATTGGAAACCAACAGAGATTAAACATCTTACTCAAACAGGGCCTCGGAAACTCCAACGCTCTTCCCTCTCGGAGGAATCAGGGGACGGTCGTTAGCTCCCCGAAACTCCACTCGAGCTGAGCTGAGACGCTTGGCTTGCGCTCTCCCGACGGATCTTGCAGAGACCCATTTGAGAGCAGCAGCAGCAGGAGCGACCCTGTTGGGTGAAGATAAGGATTGGGGGAAAACTGGAAGTGGAACTGAACAGAGGAGTCTCCCTCTGTACAGGTGGTGGAAATTAGGGCTTTTCGCCCTACAAAATGGCGAAAGTCTAATAAATAAACATTTTCTAAAATATAGAGCTGGCAAAAGCAAACGTAAGTTGTGCCAATTTTCGGGGGAAAAAATGAAAAAAAAAAAAAAAAAACCTAAGTTGTGCCAATTTTCCAAAAGTTCTCGCATGTTGGGCTTTATTCTAAAATATACCCGAATTTCACAATTTTATCCTGATGGACTCCTCGGAGAGGCGAACGTAAGTGGATTGGGACTTAGCGATTTATTTTTTAACCAAAATGTGCCTTAGGAAAGGTGCAAATAGCTCACATGACGAGCATTGTACTTTTTATCTAGCATTAATTTTCACCGATAGTGAGCTTAGAGGATTCATGGAGTAAATTGTTGCATTCTAGATGTTTTTGCCATTTTAAATGAGGGTTTTAAGAAATTAACGCAGGTGTAAGAAAAGTTTAATTTTTCTCCCTTACATTGAAAATGAAATCCATTTTGCACGAACTTAAGCAACAAACTAGACATGTGCGTCGTGAATAATAATTACTAGTTTTAACAAAACATACATATTATTATATGAAAAAACTCTTGATCCAGATGAATTAAGTTTTTTCTTTGTGAAAGCGAATCTAATTTTGCATTGAGATACTTTTTTGGTTTCCTAAAATTCTCTTTTCTCCTCACCATTTGTTCCGAAAAGCTTTTAGGCATGGCTAAATCTAAGTTAAGTCAAGCGAAAAGAGAATTAGAACGTCTCCATTAAATACACAAGGAAAAACTCAAAGTACTTTAAATATTATTGTTATTGACTTCAAAATGTAATGCTTTGGGCTTTATGTGTTTAGCGGGCTAATTCTATAAAAAAAAAAAAATATCAACTTTTTTTATGACCCAGGAAATTCCGCACGGCCGACAGTCGGAGGTAAACCACCACGGGGCGACACACACGTGCTATCGGGTAAGCCGCCAAATGTCTCAAAGCCAGCCTTCATGCATTGCAGGAACTTCGAACACTAGACTTCATCGATGGAAGTCTAGCGCCTATCCAGCTGAGCCACCACGGCGGGTGGTTAGTCAAAACTTTTTTTTGTCTCATGAAAAAGCACAAACTTTAAGTCAAGGGACAAAAATGTCCCAAACTTTTTTTGTCTTATAAAAAAGAACCAACTTTAAGTTAAGTGACAATTTCGACCCTAATTTTTTTTTTTTTTGGTCTCTTAAAAAATCACAAACTTTTAATTTTATCCAAAATCTAACTCCTATCAATAACTTTCTATTTGAAGTTAACCTTATTTCAAGAGGAAAGGTTCTAGCCGTGACGTTAGTGGATCTCATCCATGGTTTGTCTTGACGAGTGATGATCTATAGTTTCATATTACGACAAAACGACAAAGTCTAGTTAGAAAAATTCAATCAGGAGATTTTTTCACTTGCAAGTAAAGTATAGAAGACAACACAATTTCATCGTTATTATTCAAACTATGGCTCAAACAAAAAGACAATGGATTGTGTTAACCAGTAAGTACACATGGATTTATTGATAAGGACAATCAATGAATCTAAGTTAAGGGGGGCTAGATTTAAGTGAAAGTTTGTGATTTTTTTCCGAAACAAAAAGAAAATTCGGCTAGAATTGTTATTGAATCTAAAATTAGTGCTTTTTTACGTGACAAAAAAAGTTTGGGCTAGATTTGTCACTCGATTGAAAGTTGGTGCTTTTTTACAAGACAAGAAAAAGTTTAGGTTAGATTTGTTTATCGATTTAAAGTTTGTGTTTTTTTTTTTGGAATCACTAAACATCAAGTAATTCTTATAATTCTTGTATATACACCAAAAATTTCAAATATTTTGCGAACTCCAAAAAATTACAAAAACATACCTGTAAATATATATAAAAAAAAAAGAGGTCTCTCTCTTTCCTTCGCTCGAGTCTCGACACTCCACCTTCTTCTTCCTTCAATACTTCCTCGTACCTCTCTCTCTCTTCCGTTCCACCCACCTCAGCCGCCGTACCAGCGGAGCTCTAAAGGCATCCGAATCTATGAACTGCGAACTCGAACTCTCTTCGGGTGCTCTCTCTTCTCTGCTCTCCGTCTCTCTCTCTCTCTCTCTCTCTCTCTCTCTCTCTCTCTTCTGGGTGGAATTGAACTTATACACTGTCGGGCCGGACACAATGATTCAATGCTGCTCTTGAGGCGTCTTTTCGATGACGCATGCAATGTTCCTCGTACGCGTGACTGTAGTAATCGTAGTACTGCCTCGTTGCGCCGCTAATGAAGCTGCCGACGTATGGTTGGTAGGCCTTGAGGTCCCATCATCTGAGGTTCACAGCCTTGACTATGTCTATGTTAGCTGGGTTCACTCCTATGTGGAGGAGACCCAATGAGTTGCAAGCCCAAAAAGGGCTTGAGCCCATATAATAAGTTATATGAGGAAACATGGTTTCTCACTATCTATATAAAGTGATAGTCGCAAAAGGAAATAGTAACAAGAGAAAAAGAAAGCGAAAAATGCGGGGTTGAGGCAATATCGATTTACATCAAGTTGGCGTCGGAGGTCGATTCGTGGTCCGATTGAGCTGAAATTTTGTCAGCATGTTCATGGCGCAATCTTCTCGAATCTGAACGGTTTGATTTTCGTTTGAAGCTGCCTACATCAGGTTTTTCGTGGATTGATCAAAACCTGCGTTTTTGGTCAGATTTATCCTTAATCTCTTGTGAAGTTTATGTGTATTGCCAAGAATTATGTTCTTGAGGTCTTTGCTGCTATGTACCTCTAGTATTTGCTAGAGAAAAACAATTTTATTCATAGTGAAGAATTTTGGGTGGACTCCGGTCCCGTGGTTTTTTATCTCCTCACATCGAGGAGGTTTTCCACGTAAAAAATCGTCTTGTGTTCGCGTGCTTGGTATTTATTTTATTCTACTATATCGATTCCTACTAGGTTTACACAAGAGGGGAGATTATTTTATTCCGCTGCGTTGATTCGATATTGTTCGAATTGTTATCGTTCTCCCATCAGTCTACTCTGCTTTACGAGAAGAATTTGGTTGCATCAATTGAATTGGAGGGGTAGCGCTTCCGCTTCTAGACATTGTTTTGTGCGGAATCTCTGCATGGCATTGCATAGGGTTGCCTTTCCCTGGCTATATTATTATGCAATTGTTAATTTGGGTTAATGTTTAGATAGTGAAATTTGACAATCTGAATATATATGATCTAGGGAAATTGAAACCCAATGCATCCAATGATAAAATCGGTGACGATTTCTTTGGTGTTATACTATTTTGAATATCGTTGAGCAATTATTAATAAGTTGGGTTTCTCGTATGATAATTGGTTGATCCGCTGTCATCAATGACGATTTACTAGCACTCTTGGTCATTGAGGGTTTTTTTTTTTTTTTGAGGTTCATAATTTGCACAATGTACTTTCCTCACAATATCTTTAGTTGGCAGATGAAATGTGCTGATTTGAGGTTCCTCCAGTTTGGAATGGATGATAACTGGAGGCGCTAGAGCAGGATTTATGGTGGAAGTAGCTGTAAATACTTTCGCATTGTCTCTTTGTCTATGCTCTTTTTCTAGAAATGTCAAACATGATTGCTCTTTCCAAATTAACGTGATAATTTGAGAACTATTTTGGTATCATTTTTTTGTGTCTCTAATGATTGAAAGTTATGGATGTTTCTACAGTAGTTTTAGCGAACATTTATTGCGAAGACTATCTAACAAAAAAGACTTTTTGACTATCGTTGAATGAGATGGTACTTCTAAGATATCATCATTGTCTTAGATGACTAGGAAGGATGTGGAAATGAAAGGTATGCTTTCCTATATTAAGTAGAAATGGCAGTTTAGAAGTGGGCGATTTAGAAGGTACAAAAGAAGGATTTGAGCAGTGAGTGAAGTTGCATGTTGATAACCACTGGGATTCGCCCTAGTGGCCACCTTTCCAATATGGAAGGGGAGGTGAGGGGTTTAAACCCCCACCTTCTCGGGGGAATGGGGTGGGGACGCGCAAGTTTCAGGAGTGAGTTTCGACTCCCACGCCCTGCAAGAGCGGGGGCAAAAGTCGAGAGTGAGTGTAGAGTAGGTATAGAGTAGGACTGAAAAAAAAAAAAGAAGTTGCATGTTGATAGTTTCTCAGTGCATTTGATTCAGCTAAAGTGAAGACCAATCACGTTAAATACCAAGAAGGATGGGAACTTATAGAACCCACGCTATGAGAATTGCAAGCTAAGATGAGGCAAGGTTAGGCTGCGTTTGGTAATGCTTCTGGGAATGAGTGTTTTTGTTCTTTTGTTCTCAGGAGCAGAAATAGAACAAAAACACATTTAGTAAGTTTTTGTTCTCCGAAACAAATTTGTTCCCGAGAATAGATTTGAAACAGAAACAAAAAAAAAAATATTGCTTCTTGTTTTCAGGAACAACTCCAGAAGCAAGAATCAAAAAACAAAGATCAAGCTTTTTTTGCTATTCTTTTCTTCCCTTTTTTTTTGCTTTTCTCTTCCTCTCTTCTTCCCCTAGCTAGTCACCAGCCGAGTCGCCGGTGGCGATCTCACCAGGCCCTCGCTAGCCTCCAAAGAGGTTGCCCTAAGCTCGTCAGCCATTGGCGAGGCCCCCTCGAGCCTCACCATGGCTGGGGAGGCTCCCCTAAGCCTCACCTAGATCCAGCGAGGTTGAGCCTCGCCCGACCACCATGAGCCTCGCCTAGTCACGACGAGGCTCCCTTGAGGCTAGTGGCCTCGTTAGCCCTTGTCTAGTCGATCATCGGCCAACGACTGGCTAGAGAAAGGAGAAGAAAAATAAAAAGAAAAAAGAAAAAAAAAGAAAATTGTAATAAAATTATTAATAAATTAAAAGAAATTTTAAGTCACAAATATGGGGTTGTATTAAATGTATTTCTCTTCCAAGAATAAAAATTTTGTGTAGTTATCAAACGTGTTTAAATGCTTAGAAATTATTTTCGGAAGTAGAAATTAAAAAAAAAAGTGTTTCTTAAAAAAATTATTCTCTGGAACAGAAACGTTACCAAATGTACTATTAATAATTTTTTATTTTATTTAGCTTTTTTGGCGTTATCGCTTTTGTATTGTTGGAGCTGTTGATGATGTTAAATTATGGCAGAGAATGTTTGTGTATCATCTATGGCTCCAGTTTCTTGATGTGAAATTACCTTCATTATTTATTTATTTCTTGTGTGCACAACCATCGTCTCTTAGAAGATCGACTTTGTTAGGCTGAGATTTGTGAATCGTGGACATCTGAAAATGATCCTCATTATGGCAAGCGCAAATGTGAGGCACTGTGGCCCATTTTGAAGATTGCTCACCAGAAAAACCGACATAAATTCATTTGTAGCATTGCAGGAAAGAAGTCTTGAAACAGTTGTACGAGTTCTGA
Source organism: Eucalyptus erythrocorys (assembly GCA_014182555.1). Taxonomy (NCBI): domain Eukaryota; kingdom Viridiplantae; phylum Streptophyta; class Magnoliopsida; order Myrtales; family Myrtaceae; genus Eucalyptus; species Eucalyptus erythrocorys. Next base: position 34,539,288 of record CM024600.1, on the reverse strand, counting down.
TAGGAGCAGGGTTATGCCAACAAAAGCCTAATTGCCGAGTGGAAGAAGGTTGGTCCTGGTCCCTTTTAGTCTTGGTGGTGTTTGCTGCTCTTTTAGTTTTGTTCAGTTAGGATCTTTACAGTTGTGAGTTGAAGACATATTTATCAGAATAGGTCGATTCTTGATAGGCATCTCACCCAGTTGATTTGATTGAAGGTCTACACGACACGTATCTATAAGGTGGATTAATGATATCCTGAATTGTAAGCTAATTTATTGTATCTATCGATTTAACCGATTCATAAATTCTCGTATATTTGCCCATCAAATAATGTTATTTTTGTCGTACTTTATCCTCATGCTGTAATTTGATGGTTATAGAATAATTATAAGTAAAATGATACTCTACAATACAATTATAAACGGCATGAGATATCAAGATTCATTAGTTATATATAAACGTCATTCTCATGTTAATAAAGCAATGAAATTATATCTTCCGATATATAAAAATGGTAACAATAACAAGTACTTGAAGTTGAGAGTTCTTTTTCATATCTCGTTGAATCTTACTCAGGGTTTCTTATCCTGTGATATTTCTCTCTAAACATACATGTCTCTATGAAGAAAGTATTATTTGAAGGTACTTTGCTGAATCGTACGATTTGATTCGATTCCCAATTCACAATACATATCCTGATTTAACAATTATGGTTAAAAATCTGTCATTTACTCTTGGTAAGTCATATGATCGATATGCACAGTGGACACACTTCCTGCTAGCTGTAAGTTTTTTGCGAAAAACAGTTGTTCAACAAGGTTTTAGAGCATTGTAGCCATAAAAGAAAAAGGTGTTAGAGCTTTAGGTCAAGGATTTGAATTATGGCACCTCTTGTACCTTCCTGTTGTCTTTTTGAGCATGCAAGCATGATGCTGGGTTCTTACTTCTGATGGTTCCCAGATTTCAAGACCGCTTAGGCTCATCTGATAACCAATGCTAAAGCAGTTAATCTGTCAGTAACGAGCTTGTCATGCTAGGTTTGGGGCAATATTTTCAAGGAAAAAAGCAGTGACTGCGAGAATGGGATTTTTCCAGCTAATATCAGTCCTGTTCTTTTTCGTTTCCTTTTTTCACTTTTGCATCCTAAGGTGAAGTGATTGATGCTGGTTTAAAAGTCTCTACACTTGCGGTCCATGGCTTTTGGACTTAGCGAGATTTTTTCTGTCTTGGCCACTGGCATTTAAACAGAAAGGATTGGCTTGAATGGACTGGACCATTGTTTATCTTCAGCACCTAAAAATTAATCTATGCATGCAGAAAGCAACGAAAGGATACCAAAAAAGCAAAAAAAAGCCAAAACGGGAGGGCCAACTTAGATGCGACGTTCAGCTAAAACCAAACTCGAATTCCCAAAACGGGAGGGCATGACATTATTAAAATCGGACTCCACTCTACCTAATTTTCAAATCCAGTGCACATCCAAGTTTACCTAAATAAAGTTCAAGTGAAATTTCTCCTAATAAAGCTTGACATAGAAAAAAAAAATAAAAATAAAAGCTCTCCTCCAAAGTCATTGGGCCACGTGTCTGATTGCATGAAGAACGGACAAAGGCGGCTGCAGGGCATTTTCACGATTCCATCAGCAAAACACTCATCATCGCTTCCTTTGCTTTGTTTCTTTTCACCTTGACGGGTCTATTCAAACGCAAATCCACTTAGGTTAAAGTAACGTGCATATAAATTAGTAAGCCAATGCTATTGGTTTATCATGGTTAATCCGTATCTAGACCTAAGTTATAAAATAAATCAGAACTTGACCATTAGGTCTGATAATCTGGTTGGCCGATCCATATATATTGTCCGCCATGTCCTAAAGGCCAAATTACATGGAGTTAAGCTCATCAACCACCATTCTGATTCATCCTTGCAAGAATTTCTACCCCTTTTTGGCACCAGAGGTTCTCACTAATCAACGATGGATAATGGACATAGAATATGCCAGTAAGAGCCTTGGATTTTCGGAGGGTGACACGCTCAATACAATAGGAAAAGATAATTGATATTCTAATGGCCAAGGGAGGATAGCTTCTACTAATCTCTCTTTCTCGCCGATCCGCATGCTTAATCTATAATCAAAAGACATGCTACGAACGAGTCTTGGAGGGAGGAACCTTGTGCTTACTTCTGAAATATGTATATGCTCGTATAAAGTTGGATGTGTACGGCTATGATCGTATGAAATATCTTTCCTTCGCATCAAATCATGCATTAAGTAATCATGTCACATGCCTTTCTCTCGATCAACTTGATTAGTACTACGCATAAAATTGAATTGCTTGATCATTGAAGTCGATAGATGTAACTGATAGCAATTCATGGTGTGACTTAGAGAAATATTGCAATCTTATTTGTGATATTTTACGCGTGATTTATGATCTTCTACGCCATTGATTGGGGACACATCATGTCAATTTTCTTTTCCTAGAGTAACCATAGTCCTGTGATATTTTCACGTTGCCATTGTTAATGACTTGATTTGTGCCTTGTGTCAACACTCCACTGACGGTGCCAAAATTGATCTGATGGCTCTTATCGGAGTCAAATAATCGATTCTGCTGGAATTTTATATATCTTTCAAAATTTCATGATCTTTTGTTGTTGACAACAATTTTCCACCGACTCATTTCTCTCTTGATTTCCAAAACTCTCTCTCTCCCCCCCTCCCTCAGACGCATGGGCGCGCGCACTCACACACATGCAGAGTACGAGCATGGCTAATGTGAATCCCATGACATGTAATCAAAATTGCATCTTAAAGCACGTGCTAAATCCATATTGATCCGATAGTTTCGGAACTATACATGCATAAGGTATATGTTGTACAGCAAAGTTGCGAGAAGAGAACCTCTCTCTCTCTCTCTCTCTCTCTCTCTCTCTCTCTCTCAATTTAAGTTATCTTCTCGATATCTTTTAGGTGAACCAGGTGAATTATTTTTCTCTGTCGTCTCCCCACGAGGGCGATAAGCCTAGGCAAAGAATCCTGACGAAATCTATTAAAACTAATATTAGCGAACCCTATGAGGCGTGCATCGCGTTTTACCCAGTATCAAAATCCCAAATGAACAAGAAGGTACTTTTAACTTATTAATATCATGCGTGTTGTGGCGTTGCGTGTGCTGAAATCAACCCAACGCCGTACGTCGTCGCTTTCTCTTTAAAATGATCGATATTGAAAAACAAAAGGGTGTTCCACAACGCCCGATGCAAGGAAGGACAGATGATTGAGAAAGTTAGCTGAGCTCCAGCCTCATCATTTTCTAAATTTCGTTTTGTCCGATGAAAGGGACGGACATGGTGCTAGTTGTACAGTTATTCAGATTCGAAAGACAACGCAATCATGGTGCAATTTGTCAACCTATAGCACTCTGAGGATTTTTCTATCGACTCAATTTATATTTCAGTGGTAGTGTAATAATTGCATTTAAAAAAAGGTGGTATTTACTCCTCATCAATGGAATGTATTTTTGGATTTTCGAAACTCAACTGTACATCGCCTGAAAACGACATGCAACTCCTCGAGTTTCTATCTTGCAGGCCTAAATATTTCCATCTCTTCTTTTGCGATAGATCAATTCAACCCATCCACATCAAGAGGGAAAATTGTCCAAAAAGTCCTAAACCTATTGCACTTTTTGCCAATTTAGTTATAAACCTTTTTTTGCCATTGAGTCCTAAACCTTTTACAATTGTGCCAATTCAGTCCATTTTACCGGCGGAGGCGATGTGGACGCCGGCGGAGAACATTGTCCGACGAATAATTTTTAAATATTTTTTAATATTTTTTTTTTCGATTTTTAAATTTTTTTTTTTTTTCTTTTTTTCACTTTCTTCTTCCTCTAGCCGGCGTTGGCACCGGCCGGCCGAGTGAGGGCGGGCGAGGCCCTCGCCGGCTGCGGCGAGGCTCGCCCCCGCCGGCCACGGGGTCGAGGCGAGCCTCGCCCGGCCGAGGCGAGGCTCGGCCTCGCCCGGCCGTGGTGAGGTCGAGCCTCGCCGATCCGGGTGACGGCGGCCTCGCCGCCGTCGCCGGGCGAGGCTTGCCCTGCCGGCTGGCGGCGAGCCTCGCCTAGCTACGGCGAGGCCGCCGTCGCCGGATCTAGCGAGGCTTGACCTCGCCACGGGCCGGGCGGGCCGAGCCTCGCCTCGGGCCGGGCAACGGCGGCCTCGCCGTCGGCCGGGTGAGGCTCGCCTCCGCCAATGGCCGGCGGGGGCGAGCCTCGCTGGCCCTCACCTCTGGCCGGCCAGAGGAAGAAGAAAGTGAAAAAAAAAAGAAAAAAAAAAGAAAAAAAAATTCGAAAAATATTAAAAAATCGAAAAAATATTAAAAAATATTAAAAAATTGTTCGCCAGGACAGTGTCTCCGGCCGTCGTCCACGCGCTCGACCGGCAAAATGGACTGAATTGACACAATTGTAAAAGGTTTAGGACTTAATTGGCAAGAAAAAAAGGTTTAGGACTAAATTGGCAAAAGTGCAATAGGTTTAGGACTTTTTGGACAATTTTCCCCACATCAAGACAACTGGACAACTTTTTGTAAGCATGACCTTGGGAAAGGATGACTTGATATATGGGAGAGAGAGTTCTATGGATAAAGTTATCAGAAAAGTCTTAAACGTATTAAATGGATGTTCATATAATTCTAAAACTTGTCAATTTAGTCTTTAGTCTTTTGACGATCTGCCAATATAGTAATTCAAACCAATTTTGATCGGTAATTGCTAACGAGAATGCTAGCTGTTTGACATGGACAATGTTTGCAATTTTTTTTTTTTTAAATCTGCATTTTCTTCCTTTCTTTTCAAATTTTCCTTTTTTTTTTTCCTTTTCCTTTTCCTTTTTCTTTTTTCCCTATTTCCCTCTACTAGTCGTTGGGGCCTTGGCGATGGTTAGGATACCCTTGCCAACTATAGCCCTTGCCAAATCTAGGCAAAGGGTGGTTGTCGACCTCCGTTGGCCATTGCGCAAGCCCAACGAAGGGACCTAGGGAAAAAAGAAAATTGAAAAGAAAAAGGAAAGGAAAGAAAGGTAAAGTTCAAAAAATAAAAAATTGTAAAAATTATCCACATCAACATTTTCCATATTACTCAAGACAGCTATTGTTGATTAAGTCATCATGTTAGTGATTTTTTGCCAAATTGATTGGAATGATTATATTGACAAATTATCAAAAAATTTACGACTAAATTAGCTAAATTGAAAAGTTATAGACCGAATCAACATCCACACAATAAGTTTAAGATATCTAACCGTAAAGATCCAAAACTTTATGGTCTGCTTATTTTCTAAATGCTTCTTATTACTTACAAGTAATTATTATGGATCTTTTTATCGGTAATGATGCAGTGTTGACTTTGTCAAAAACCTCGCATGATAATCTGTAATAAGTGGAAGCACATAAATGGATCCCTTGAATCGCTTGTCATTACATGCCCAATGATTCTGTCCTGGGTACAATTATGGCTTCGACACTCTTCCCATCGAAGGGAGTGGCCACAAACTAGAGTTGGCTATGTGGGGACGTGGAGCTCGTGACAAAATAATTTAGGACATGAAGCTGAATTGGTCCGTTTCTATTCATAGTCAGCTAGTGGAGAGAGATCGGTCCCTCCAAACACATGAGACTCGTGAAAGAGGCAATTAATACTATATCTATAATTAGCCCATCATTCGATGACTTAAGTTTCTGAATGTACGTGAATCCAACTACACCAGTCAATGGAGTCAAGAGCTCACTCTTAAATATCTCCAATTTTTTAATTTTTCTGAAGCTTCTTCCAAATTGTTGGAGTATAAAAAGGCAAGACAAGGTTGGCACTCTCCTACTGCACTTATGTAGCTCTCTCTCTCTCTCTCTCACACACACACACTCTCTTAACATAATGAGATTTCAGAGACTACTGCACTTAAGTAGCGCTCGCTCTCTCACACACACACTCTCTATTCATAATAAGACTTGAGAGAGAGAGAGAGAGAGAGAGAGAGAGAGAGAGAGAGAGAGAGAGAGAGAGAATGGGGAGAGCTCCATGTTGCTCAAAGGTGGGTTTGCACAGAGGGCCTTGGTCTGTCAAGGAAGACAAGTTGCTCATTCAGCATATTCAAGCTCATGGAGAAGGCCACTGGAAATCCATGCCCAAAAGAGCAGGTATTTTTTAAGAAAACATAGACCCACGCCTCACATATATTTCCATCTATATGTTTCTGTGCGTGTCGGATACATCTGTATAAAAAATGTGGTTTTATCGAATTTTTGCATGATAGCATTTGCTTGACTTGGTTAATAAAAAATGAAAAGTTTAGAAAGAAAAAAAGAAGAAGTCCAGTTGAGTGAACTCAAGAGTACTTTTGGAGAGGTATTCTCTTCCCTCGTTATAATTCCATTTCAAAAATGCAACGACTTCACCGCCTTCAGTTTCGCATTTTGTTCTTTTTATTTTTGGAAGAATTCGTGGTTCTCCCTTATTTCATTTATTTTCCTGCACGGTGAATTCGACAGCTACTAAAAGACGTATTTATAAGTTTCTTAAGCTTGACGAAGGCTTTGTGAGTTGCCCATAATGAGAAAAAGAGTGATTACTTACCTCCCAAACCGTCGCACCAATTCTGTTTTCTATTAACAAGATTCATTTTTGGCCATGCTCTAACTAACAATAAGAGCATAAAAAACCGCAAAACAGTTGGGAAAGGTGATGATATTTCCGAGGAGCTAGAGGTTGCAATTATAATAAGATATGATATGACACGATTGGAAACATGACACAAAAATTAGTAAATTTGGGATGAGGCTAACCATGTCTAGGACTCGCAGGACACAATTACTAATTGTGTTGTGTTCGTATCAACCCGCCTTTACTAAAGATGAAATTAACCCAAATAAAAATGAGCTAATGTTGACTCGACGTTAAATGACATTTTTAGACACGATCAGCTAAAAGACTGTTATTTCCATATTATTCATTATTACGACTCTAAATTGATAACATTTCCATTAATTAGGAACATATCGCTTAGTTTGGTTTAAAAAAAAAAAAATGATGAATTATTGCAATTCTTGAATAGGTAATTTTGAAAAGTTGAGGATATTTTATGTCAAATTCATGTTGGCAAGTTGATTTCGTTCCATTATGGGTCACGCGAAAGTGTTGTCTCATCAACCCATTATTCAATGTCTTTCCATGAGTCGTGTTGTGTTAGCGCATTTCTTATATCGAGAAAAGTAGATAATCATTACGTGTTCGGATCAACCTATTTTGTTAATTACTCTGAAGTTAAAGCGATGCGAACTCTACCCACGAACCCATTTCCATCCCTCCTAAGTCAACCGCATGTGAACTTGCACACCCTGACAGAAAACGTAAAAACACGCACCTCGGACATGTCCCGACTCTTTTAATAATATCTCCCTGTCTCTCCCTTTCTGAACGTGTCTCGACAATGGGGCACTCCCACCAAACCCCATCATCGCCTTTAGCCAGCCGAAATTGGCTCAATCACATGGCACCCGTTCCGAACGAGCCAAATTTATCTCCGTTATGGGGTCGCGAATCTGGTTCTTCTCAACTGAGAGAGAGAGAGAAAGAGAGAGATTGAGCATTGGGGTTCGCAAGAGAGAGAATGATAGTTGGAGGGGCTGCGAGGAGAGAATGGTGGTTGCGGGAATCATGAGAGACGCAGTCACTAGTCAGAATATCGCTGTCGGCGATGGTGGTGACAAGGTGGCAACGCGATGACGACAGCTAATGGCAGCCGAGGGTGAAGGAAGATGCAGTTAGGGTTCTTTCTTGCTAATTTAGTTCGCTCGTAAATTGTTTTATCAGCCCACGAATGCAAACCATCTAAGAGTTTGCTCAATTTGGAAATAGGGGTCAGTGCATCGTTGATCACATTTCCAAACAGTTCATCTTCTCTAAAATGGTTATTGAAAGGCTGAAGATGTTCTGTTTTTTCGAAAGCAGTGCCATGCATGTTACTGAGTGACCTTGGTTAATTCCCCTGGAAAAATTCATAAGTTCGCTGATGCACAACCTTTAGGGAATGTTTCCATCCAAAAAGCCGTAGTATCTCTTTTTCCTTACTTTCTTTTTTGGCCTTGCGAAGGATTACTCAGATGCGGAAAGAGTTGCAGGCTAAGATGGATGAACTACCTCCGGCCCGACATCAAGCGCGGGAACGTAAGCCCAGATGAGGAAGACCTCATTGTCCGCCTCCACGCCCTGCTCGGCAACCGCTGGTCCCTTATAGCTGGGAGGCTGCCGGGCCGGACCGACAACGAGATAAAGAATTATTGGAATTCCCACCTCAGCAAAAGAGTGAAAGATAATAATCACCAAAGGAATCGTAATAATAGAGGCGTTAAGGGGCCCGAAATGAGGAATATTGTCACAGCTAATAAGGTCAGGTCGTTCACCAATAAGCAGAAACAAGAGATGACCAATGAAAAGGGTGAGACAAAATTGACAAAGATCAAAGTGCATCAGCCAAAGCCCACTAGGGTTTCAGCTGTTGCCAGGAACAACAGTTGTAATAGTCTTCCGTGGGGGTCATGTGTGAACACTAGTAATAATAATATTCTTGAAGAACAGCTTCCACAACAACTCCCTCCCTATCCATCCTCTGGTTTGACGGCAAGGAGCGCCGCTTCCGACATCGAGGGAGTGTTGGGCTTAGATGAAGATCTTATCAACGTTAAGTGCTCCTATTATGATCATCATCAAGAAACCACAAGTTCACGCGAAATCTTAATACCCACCAGAGAAGAGAACAGCAGCATGTTGCAGAAGATCTTCGAGGATTTTCAGGAGCTCCTGGGAGCGGAGGATAGCGTGCAGATGGAGACTTTCGTCAATTCCTTGTTGATTTGACTGGTAACAAATTGTGATTATTGTTGTGATTATTGAAAAGAGACTGTAGCAGTTGGCTTTTGCTTGTTCCGCAACGAATTTTCACGTGCCTACCTTCCACTCTTTCGTTCCCGTTTGGTAAAATTTTCCGTAGAGTGACTATGTGGGCACGTGTGAGCAATATAAGTGGAAGATCCTTTGATAATTTGGTTTGATTACACTCCTACTCCCCCAGTCCTAGAAAGTGGCAATGAAAAGCCAAAACGAAAAACAGAACAAGGAACCAAAAAAAAAAAAAAAAAAAAATTCCTGGTCTTCTGAAATCGATTAACTTGAAGCAACTGTCGATAGTTGCAGTACTAAAAGTAATCCACGTGCACTTGCGGATGATTCAAATCATATAGAGAGGACGTACGTACACTTGTATGATCAGAATCTGAATCCAAATTCTCGTTCAAGCTTTTACGTGTATTGGGGATTATTAGAATACAGGAAATCAATCGAACCGCCATAAAATACGAACAAGCTCAAAATTATCTTAAATCTTGCTTGCTATCGAATTGTGTAATTCAGATGTGGGTCGAACTTTCTTTTAGTTTATTGGACCCTATTTCCTTAATCATGGTGTGTGTATGTCATGTCATATAAACTTGTGGAGGCAAATTCGGCAATACGAACCACAACCATGGAAAGAATCCACGGATGAAAAATCATAGAAGGTCAACACCACGAGGTCAATATCATGGTCCTTGTGCCTTGCGTCAAAACACCGAGCTATGAGGAATTATAATACCGCATATACCGGCCGACACTTCAAAGAGGAAACCACTTCTTTCGTCGTTTTGTCTTCTCTTTTTTCCCTCTTTTTGGTTTCCAACAAAGGAGCGAGGGGAATAAAAAAAAAAAATTATCAGTTCTACGACGATTGCTTACTCAACTTAACACAGCATTCAAGTGAACAACCTTCAATTTTTCACTCTTTCTCTTAGCTCATTCATAAAATTATTGTTCTTAAAAAGTAATGAATTTCGACTATTCTTTTCTTCATATGCAATTGTGTCGAAGTAACTTTGCGCAGTATTATTTTCTTATAGTCTCATATTTTGCAAATTCCTCGTGGTTGTCGCTGCCATTACCTTTTTGGAAAAATCACACCTCGCTAGCACAACCTCTGTGAGAGAGAGAGAGAGAGAGATGAGCCCAAACTTGAGAGTATTGTATTCTTGTTCTTATTCGGTTTACGTGTCATCTCCGAATCAGGTGAAGTCCTCTCTTCCATGAAATGCGACGGCTCTCTTAACGTTTAGCATACTTTCTTCATTGTCTACATAATACGTGCCTTTTTTCTTTCCGGGAAAGAAGAAAAAAAAAAAAGAAAACGAGAGCTCTATTTTCCCTTGGACCACGGTTGGATGGAAAATATAAAAGCCTGCCATTATATAATTATCTGCAATTAGAGAGCGTACTTGCTAGTAGGAGTGTCAACGGTTCGGTTCGGTTCGGTTTTTTAAAAAAACCGAATCGAACCGAACCGTTAGAAAATCTTCGAACAGAATCGAAACCGAACCGAACCGCATACGAACCGAACCGAAATCTCGGTTCGGTTCGGTTCGGTTCGGTTCGGTTTTTCGGTTTTTCAATTTTTTAACTTTTGGTTTTCCTCTTTTTTTTTTTTTTTTTTTTTTTTTTTTTTTTGGTGCGGACGGGAGTCGGGAGCGTTTTCGGTTTGTGCCTTTGTGGTTCGGTTTTCGGTTCGGTTAACCGATAAAACCGAACCGATAAAAAATTTCGGTTTTTATGATAACCGGAGACCGAAAACCCGAACCGAACCGAAAAAATCGAATTTTTCGGTTCGGTTCGGTTCGGTTCGCGGTTCGGTTCGGTTTTCGGTTCGGGTCTTGACACCCCTACTTGCTAGCAATAAACTCGAAATGGATTCCGGGCACATTCTAAATTTCCATCAAATTAAGTAGAAACCAAGCATGTAAATGAATTTGCCAATCTTGTGATTTGGCTAGAAATAATGATCGCGATATCATCAAATCTATCATGCCCTTTGAATCTCAGTCTGAGGGGCAGTGCCATTGGTTTTCTTGGAGTCTTCATCCCCTCCATTATCCACCACCACTTCCGACAAGCTCATCTCCTTGAGCTTTCTCGCAGCCATTTGACGCTTCGTGTGTTAGCTGGGTTCACTCTTATGTGGAGAAGACCCAATGAGTTGCAAGCCCAAAAAGGGCTTGAGCCCATATAATAAGTTATATGAGGAAACATGGTTTCTCACTATCTATATAAAGTGATAGTCGCAAAAGGAAATAGTAATAAGAGAAAAAGAGAAAGCAGAAAATCTGGGGGTTGAGGCAGTATCTAATTTATATCAAGCTGGCATCGGAGGTCGATTCGTGGTCCGATTGAGCTGAAATTTTGTCAACATGTTCGTGCCGCAATCTTCTTGAATCTGAACGGTTTGATTTTCGTTTAAAGCTGCCTACATCAGGTTTTTCGTGGATTGATCAAAACTTGCGTTTTTGGTCAGATTTATCCTTGATCTCTTGTGAGGTTTATGTGTATTGCCAAGAATTATGTTCTTGAGGTCTTTGCTGCTATGTACCTCTAGTATTTGCTAGAGAAGAACAATTTTATTGATAGTGAAGAATTTTGGGTGGACTCCGGTCCTGTGGTTTTTTATCTCCTCACATCGAGGAGGTTTTCCACGTAAAAAATCGTCTTGTGTTCGCGTGCTTGGTATTTATTTTATTCTACTATATCGATTCCTACTAGGTTTACACAAGAGGGGAGATTATTTTATTCCACTGCGTTGATTCGATATTGTTCGAATTGTTATCGTTCTCCCATCATCGTGGACTTGTAGTATGTGGCGTATAGGATCAGTTGGGCCAGCCCCAATAGTGACCCGAGCCCATTAGAAGCCTGGAAACCCAAATGGTTAGAAAAATCTATATTCACATAGTAAATGAGTGTGTAAAAGACCATGTAGAAGAAGGAAATTGGAGGATACAAAAGGTCTCTCCAGCCATATGATGTTGCCCATGTGAGGAAATTTTCTCTATTTTCTCGGATATAAATCAGATTATCCACTCATTTTTTCCTTTTGTTTCAGGCTCTTAATGATCTTGACCTATCTTATGAACCTAGCGGCTAGAACAAATGACTTTGGAAATATAGTGGAACTTATGCGAGTACAGGTAATAATTTAAAAAAAAAAAAAAAAAAAAAAAAAAGACTGACCGATTCTCCTTCAAAACTACTTGGAACTGAACTGATCAAGTCAGTTTTGGCTGATTCCCAGATCATACCATATCGGGTGCTCACTCCTAATTCTTAAGCAGACGATTTATTAAGTGGTTCTTGACATACCAATGAGATCTTCATTGATACATAATTTAAACCTGCGTTTGTGAGAAGATAGGTGGCATTTGAAATGATTTTTTCAATCTCACATGACAGTACATGTCACGCATCAAAAACTGCCTCTGTAAATATAGTTCCTCGATAATATATAACATGCTAAGATTCATATAGAAGATGGTATGAGACATTTGATTAATATCCAACCCTTTTGGGACGAACCATTACAAAGCAACGAGAGAGAGAGATAGAGAGAGAGAGAGAGAGAGAGAGAGAGAGAGAGAGAGAGAGTAATTACAGCAATGAAGACATCAAAGCGGATGAGGGCGTAAGTGGTCCAGCAAAGGCCGTTCGCAAAAGAAGCGAGGGACAAGAAGAAGGGCATGTATTCCACACTTTTCGTCGTTGTCACCAGTTTCTGCATCCAAACAAGCAATTCATCCTGTCAAAAAAATCCACCCAAGCAGATCATCGTGCGAAAATTGCTCATCTAAATACATACAAAAGCGCAATATAGCAACGAATTGTTCACTAAGACAAGCTTACTAATGATGACGATTTATGTGACGCAAGCCATGTTATCATTTCCTTCATTTTGCATGAACAAGATAGATGAGTGATCAATGAGTGATCAATCGCTATCAAAGCTTACCATGACGGACAATGGCGAGGCGTACATCATGACGTTAAACACCATGCACACGATTCCAACAACCATCGACCTCCGCTCGTGGGTGTGGACCAAGGTCAGGTTCAGGGTCGCTAGGGCCGAGATGAAGACGAGCTCAATGAGCACCACCGCTGCCACTCGGAGCCTCTTCTGACGGTCGGAGTAGAGGAGGAAGAGAAGTATGTAGACAACTTCGACGAGGGTCCCCGCGCCATTGATGGTGATGACGAGGGTGCTGTGGGGTTGGACCATGGGAAGGCCGTACAGGACCCACACCATGCAGTTGATGAGGGTGGCTAGGTACGGCACGGGCGAGTACTGCTCCACTGAGCCCTTCTTCCATATCCCAATGAACGTTGGCCTGTGTCAAACACATTTGCATGAATGATAAACTTGATTTCCGAAATAATTAAAGACATCATAAATTTGCAATGATAAAGAGGTATTCAAGCTTTGAGTGGCTGTAGATGCCAAGAAATTCTGCTTCCCTCCCAACATGTATGTGGACGAGTGTTTCTTGGTTATGAGATGCGTGTGCATTTTCTGAAAACGATATTTGGCTCTTGTCTCGATGCAATATCGTTATTTCCACACACTTACGCACTACGCAAACTGAAAGATTAATCAGCTGCTTTTGCTGAGTGAGGGAGATCCACTAATCAGCTCCATTGGGGTTGGAGACAAATTGAAGAATTACATCGTACGTACGTACTTTCGTGAAATGACAAAAAGAGGAGGTACGTCGGGTTTGATATACCCTCTGGTTGGAAGCTTGCTAGAATTCGCAATAGAGAAAGAGAATATAAAGAAAGCAGAGAATTCTTTGTCACTAATAAGGAAGACTCTTGTAATCTTGAAGTACAATTATGAAAAATGAAACTTCTCCCACGATAATAAACATTTTTCATTGTCCACGGATTCTAGGGACATGCTCAGAGTCCCTACGGCATAATTTTCTTTAATCTTTCAACAATCATAAGGAAATCCCTAAAGCCTAGGCAATTAGGGTTAACTCCACTTGACTTCCCTTTTTCTTCACATACTAAAAGCGAACCCACTTTGAACCCCCAAAATCCGAAGAAAGAAAAGCACAGGAATTGACGCAGTTCTTACATCGGCGATAGAAACAAGAAGAGCGCGATCGCATTTCCTGAAAGAGAAAAAAAGAAGGGAAGAAAAGGCATGAGAAACCACATCGGTCTACTATCCTCAATTCCATTGAGAATGTAGAGGTTCAATTTACATGTATATATCGTGAGGATATCAACAAGAAGGGATGGATTTCACCTAAGACACCGACTGATGTACGGGCAGCATCTGCAGAAACCATGGCTGAACAACGATGACCTGAACTAAAAGAAAACACCAACCAAAAAGAGGCTAAGCTAAGCTAAAGCTAAAGCTAAACCCAGATTAGAGAGAGCGATTCTTTTCTTCTTTGGGCGTTGCTATGCGAAGTTGATGATGAGAGTTTTAAATATTAAGCAAAGGAAGAGAAAAGTGGGAAGGGATGGAGAGAGAGTGAGCGGGTGCTCGGTTTGTGTCTATCTCAAGATCAGGTGTGAAGTGTCTCCCTCAATATGTATCAAAAGCCAGGTTGGTCACGAGCATGACATGTACTAGCTCTTCGACGCTTTATACAACACATGGAAGATGGCGGCCTTCAAGATCTGTCTCTCTTTGGGCACTGCCTTCAAGGTTATCACAACCTCACTAGGATATCTTGCTTAGTTGACTGGAAAGCATAATTTATGACTTATTAACCAGCCCTCTTGAAGTATCTGTTAAACTTATCCGGTAAAAAGTATATATATGTGGAATATTGGTTACATATAAGACAAAAATAGCCATACATTATAAAAGGACGAATTTTTCATTGCTTTGTTTCTTAAAGAATGGCTCAAAATGCAAAGATCGATGTATATTTTGATCATTTCACACGAGATTGAGTTGCATGAAGTATATAGTAAGTCATTCAATCTATTGATTGAGATGCATAGAAAGCATACATATCATATCAAATGATGTTTATGCTAAGTGACGTATATCATGGACCGAGATTTAGCTTTTTAAGGTGGCTTTTCTCATCATAATATAAAGTAAATGCTTTGGGAGCCTTTTATGTATGGATAATGCTAAGGGTTTGCATAGAAATTTAGGAAATGAATGAGGAAATTCGAGGGTTCTCGATTTTTAAATTTGGAAGATGTGCATATATTTTCAAAGTGAAAAATTATTCCCCAGAATTTTGGCAGCTCGTTTTTCTTCAAGTGTTTACAAGAATCTTGGGCTACGAACATGACTGTGTTAGCCAAGGCACAACATGGTCAAGTGGTCATATTATTTCCAATATTTTATGGAACCACTAAAAATTTAAACTGTTAGATAAATTTATAGTTTAATATTTAAATATTCTAATACTCCTCATATGTATGTTGGACTTTAGCCTAAGCCGAAAGCATGGAATATGTAATTGGGGAAGGAAAATTGTGGTTTAGAAAGATTTGAACTCACAACCTCCTACCCTAATATCTTGTGACAAAAAATCTAACCAAAAAGCTTAAGTTGATAGATAGAAAAAGATGACATAAATTTATAAAATATATAAGATCCGTTGTCAAGCGATGTTAGATCATATTTTAATAGTTTCTCTCGCGTGCAAGCTAGATTAAAAGCAGCATGTGGAATTTGATTAATAAGTATGAAAGAGATAGCACTGGTTCTAATACTATGTGAGATTTTATGGGACCATTATCAATTATTAGAAAAACTTAAACTCTTGTGATTAAATATTTAAATAATTTAAAATTATAGTCGAAAGTGTCCACTTGCAGTAGTAGTGATCATTGGGCGGTGAGGCTGAGACATGATCTGAATCATTTGATATTGAGCCCCCCGAAAAACACATTGTTGACTCCTAAAATTTCCTTTTAATTAATTAGGTTTTACTTTATTTTATTTTATTTTATTTTATTTTATCTTTTTCGGATAATAAATAAACAAATAACAAAAAGATAGAAGAAAAACATAAAAGAAACGGAAAAAAACAAAAAAAAAAAAACAGAAAAGAAGACAAGCAGCCTCCACATGGGCCCTCGGCCCATTTCCCCCTCAGCCCGGCCCAGCCGAGTCTTCTTCTTCCTTGCGCCATTGCAGCACACGCGCGGGGGGCACGACGCCGGAGGGAGATGGACGGTCGGCGGCGCACGTGGAGCAGAGAAGCAGTTGGCGTCAATGGGACGTGACTGGAGGAGGGAGATGGACGGACGGCAACGCACATGGAGCAGAGGAGCAGTTGGCGTCAACAGGACGTGACCAGAGGAGGAGCTAATGGCGGATGGGATGGCAGTCCAACCGACGGGTCGAAGCCTCGCCGATCGGCCACCCCCTCACCTATAAATAGAGGGGGGCCAACGTTGACTTCAGAGGAGGCGGGCCACGGAGAAGGAGAAAGCAGAGATCACGAGAGAGAGAGAGAGGCCAGCCAAAGCTCGAGGTCCCCTGAGAGACTTTGGGGAGCTCGAGTGCAGGGTTGGCCAAGGCGTGGTGAGCTCGAAGGGTCCCCGAGAGATTTTAGGAGCTCGAAGGGCGAGCTCGAGGGAGAGAGAGGGTAGCTCGGTGCCGGATCTAGTCGGATCTAGGGCCTGCCGTCGTCATCGTCGTTCGCCTCCGCCGTTGCCATCTTCAATTTAGCATCACCGCTGTCACCATCCTTGTTCGAGAAAAGGTAAAAAGCCGCCGTGTGTCACCCTTGCCGTTCACCTCACCATCGGCGTTTTGGGCGAGATGGCTCGGGTCGAACCCAACCCGCGGATTCGACACGGGTCGGCTTTTTTTTTTTTTTTTAAATAATATTTTAAATAAATAAATAATAAATAAATAATTTATTTTCAAAAATAAATAAATAATTTATTTTCAAAAATAAATAAATAATTTATTTTCAAAAATAAATAAATAAATAATTTATTTTTGAAAAAATATTAAAAGTATTTTAATTTCTAGAAAACCAAAAATATTTAGAAAATGTTAAAAATGTTTTATTTTCCAAAAAATCAAAAATATTTCATATTTTCCTAAAAATGCAAAAATAAAAAAAAGGCCAAAAAGTCCATAAAAAGCCAAAAAGACTTGTATTTTCTAAAAATACTCAAAAATCCAAAAATCCCTTTTATGTCCAAAAAAAGAGAAAAATACTCAAAAAATATTTTTCATCCCTAAAATGCATGGAAAATCCCTCGAACATCTAAAAAACCTTAGGGTTTAAATAAGATTAGGTACCGAAAGGGTATTAGTGATTAACTAGTGTAATCAAGTCCCCAATCCTAATTTCTCTAGTTGCGCAGGAGCGAGTATTTCTCCCGATACTTCGCTTGGGTTTCCAATCAACTCACCTCAAATCGATTAGTGGCGACTCCATTTTAAAAATTAGCTTACAGATTAAAAATTTGGACTATTAAAGTCGTGAATTGGTGGACTTGGGAGAGTCGGGCATAATAAACTCAGCCGAGCCATTAGCCTCCTTAGGCGCCTATACCCGATTGCGGGCGCAAAAAAAAAAAAAAAAAAAAAAAAAAAAAAGAGGTCGCGACGGCTTGGCGACTCCGCTGGGGACTTCGAAGACTCAGAACATTTTTGTCTTGTTTAAATTCTTTACTGACTTATTTTTTTTTTCTTTATACAGGTCAATAGCTTAGAAATTTATTTTAATTTTGCTTAAAATAGATTATCTTGTGATTATAAAATGTTGTGCATGCTTTATTGTTTTAAACAATACACATGGCACACACAACCCGGCCGCCGGACCTGGGCCGCCATAGAATTTCTAGGATGGTGTTGAGAAAGATACGACCTCGAACGCGAGACTGCGATGTAAAGGTTGCCTTTCTTTTCCTCGAATTTCTTAGCCGAGGTTAAGAGGGTATGCTGTTAACGCGAGACTGCGATGAGCAGATACCCTTTTAATTTCAACAAATCTTCTCAATTAGAAATCGAGCTGATGTCCCATCTGTATGTCTCTGTGCTTGCCATTTTATTTAAAAGCAAAGTAATTTATTTACTTTTACTTAGTCTTTTCTGGCTCATGGCAAAATAGGGTCAGGTTGTGTAGCCCCCTTTTTTAAATGTGATGGGAAGAATCGATATTAAGTTCATTCTTGCCCCAAAGAAAGAACTTCTCAGATGGTGGGATCGGTTAGATCAGCTTGGCCAAGAGCGTGTCAAAGTAAGGATTGGTCATCTCCTCCCATTGCTCCGAATCAATATTCACTCTGGGGTCATGCAAGCCCTACCATATTTCTGGTGTCTGGAAACATCCACCTTCGTGTTTGTCAAACTTGAATTGACTCCCACTTTAGAGGAATACAGTCTCGCCATAGGAATGCCCTTGGGAGCGGAGCTCGCTAAGCCACCAATCGACATCGACCCCATAGTCAGTCTATCACGTTTTTTAAAAAATCATTCTGTAAGAGAAATTGTTAGAACCAACAACAATGCTTTCCCATTATCATCCTTAACCGAATGTTTTGAAAAACAACCGATGTCTCAAAAAACCAAGATCTTCCTTTTGGCGTTCTTTGGATTTATTATCTTCCCCTATAGAAAGAATGCCATAAATCCTTCAATCGTGGAGATAATAAATCAAGTCACTTTCGGAGCAGGATATGTAAACATGGTTTTAGCCGAAACATTTTTATCCCTTAATCATTTCAAGGACAAAAAAGAAAAGATCATGAGAGCCGCCCCAGAAATTTTACAAATGTGGTTCTTTTCCCATATCAAAGGATTTGGGCACCTCATGCAAATATCTGAAATTAATGAGTTCAAGCACCCATTGCAAAAGTTGCAAAGCTTGGAGAAATATTCTCCCAATGAAGAATATTCTCGATGGATTGACTTATTAAAAAACCCGGTCCCAGAGACTTTCATATGGCGAACTAAGTGGTTCATTGCGGGAGAGACACGTTTTGCGCTTGATTATTACGATCCCATCCCACTGCTAGGCCTCTCCGGAGCTACCTCATACTATCCATATGGGGTGGCTCGCCAGTACAGGGTCTTTCAAGAAGTCCCGCCACCGCTCAAGTTTGGACTGTTTTGGGTTTCTTTCATCCCCATAGGTTATGACTACTCAGAGGAAATCAACATAATTTGGAATGCTTGGGATAGATGCCACCCAGAGAGGATTATCGTACCCAGAAAGCTGAAGAGACAGGAAAAAGCCCATCATGCATCCACCTTTCACATCCTCAACCATGGGATTCCTGAGGAGTTGCAGCCGGTAATCCTTGATGTAAGTAATAAACTTACAAAGCAAGAAAGGATCAAGTCGCTTGAAGAAAGTTTGGAGACCAGCAAAAGACACCTATCAAAGCTATCTCAAAAGAACAAGCGGCGTCGCAAGATCGAGACTTCCCATCGCATATAAAAATGGGCGTCATGGCTTTTTGATGTGAATATTTTAATGTGAATATCTAGGGTTGCTCTGACTTATGTAAAAAGTCCTTTTGGCATTGTATAAATCTCTTGTTAATAAATAAGAACGACTCGACGCTTGCCATGAGCCAGTGTTCCATGTGTTTCCCTCGTTTATGTTTTCTCCATTTCCTGTGCTGACAGGTAACCACAACATAGCCATATTCACCAAATCCAAAAGCTAGAATGGCTGAAGAAAATGTACCAAGCCGTGTCGAGATTATGGAAAGTGAAATGTGTTGAAGAAAAATCCCTTGAAGTTTTGAAGTTGATAAAACAGCCTCGAGAGTAAGGTCTGAAGAATCCAAGACTTAGTCGGTAAAGTCTGAAGAATTAAAGTTCCAAAGGTTTTCCGTCTGAAAGACAGTCAGACCCAAAGTTCGGTCTGAAGTTTTTTTGTCTGAAGATAGTTAAGACTCAGTTTCAGTCTGAAGACCTTCAAGATCCAAATCTAAGTCTGAATAACAGTTTGCGATTTTGACAGGCTGGCAACAGGTTATTCTTATGGTTAAGGAAAGTAAGATTTGGATATTATATTTCCTAACTTATCCATGGAATATCTCTGGCTGTGATTATGAGCTCGGAAGATTTACTTTTCGGATTTTATCCGTTGAAGATCAAACGAATTTTTGGAAGGATCTAATTTTGGGAACTCAAGATCTTGATTGTATGGGCGAGCAGGATTGACGAGCTATTGTCTACTTACATTTTCGGCAACATGAAGATCACTTAAATTGATTCAGTCTAACGGGTTGATTGGATGAATTCTTGGAAAGTGCCAACGGGTATGGAGGCACATAGGCTATTTAAGGTGGATCGGTGTTGCTCGAAGAGAGAGAGAGACTTGATAGAAAAATCTCAATGTTAGAACCTCTGAAATCATTTGTTCTATAAAATCTCTCGTGTTCAATCTGTGTATCAAAGAAAGTCACTTTTAGTGCGATAACAGTAAGAAGTTGTAGGAGAGGCTGTCTACTGAAGAAGTCTAGTTCGTGAATTATAACAGCTCTCATTTGCTACATAGTGACTACAGCCAGTTGGCTGCCAACGTGGAGAGTGGACGTAGGCTTGGAACAAGCCGAACCACTATAATCATTGTGTCAATTCTCCTTTATCCTACTCTATTTACTTTGTGAATACATGATCTATTTATTGTTGATGTTTTCGTTATATTAAAGTATTCTTCAATTAAAAGATTCCAAAAGAATTCCGCAATAACCTATTCACCCCCCCTCTACGTGAATTCACTAGCCAATATCAATTGGTATCAGAGCTTGGTTGCTTATCTATTGGAAGTGTTTATTATTTCTAAAGCAAAAGATCTATGGCTAGTGTTTTGGCTCCAAGTTTAATTGAAGGGCAAAGTAATACCAGACCTCCCTACTTCGATGGAAAGGAGTACAACGTATGGAAAAACAAGATGAAGGCATTCCTAAGATCCAAAGATCCTATGGAATGGGATGTAGTGGAGAATGGAATCACTCCTAAAGCTACATCAATCACAGGGAAAGAATTACCTGATGGAATGGGAGCATCGCACACCGATATCTCAAAGAGACAAGCCCTTGATGCAAAGGCTATCTACTCTCTATATTGTGCATTATCTCCTACTGAATATAATAGAATTTCATCTTGTGAAATAGCCAAAGAAGTTTGGGATAGATTACACGTCACCTATGAAGGAATAGATCGAGTCAAAGAAACCAAGATCAATATTCTTCTTGGTCAATATGAAGCCTTCAAAATGAAGCCGGGAGAATCCATCACGGATATGTTCAATCGATTTACGAAATTGTAAACGGCTTGGCATACTAAGGATAGCCAATCTCAGGACCTATGAAGGTCAATAAACTGTTGAGAGGACTCTCCAAAGATTGGAATCACATCAAGACATCTATAAGAGAAACACAAAGGATCATGACTCTTTCAGTAGATGAATTGGTTGGCACACTTCAATCTTATGAAGTCGAGCAATTCAATGAGGAATTTGACACAAAAGGTAAGAAGTCAATTGCTTTAAAATCTAATGATGATTCTGATGCTACAGATTTAGAAGAAGACTTGGATGATGAGGAGTTAGCACTTCTGATTAGAAAATTCAGAAGGCTAAATACAAAAGGCAGAAGGTTCAATGAAAAGAGACAAAATAATCAGAGATCTCAAAAGAAATCAAATGAAGAAGAAGATACCAGCAAAGAGGTTGTTTGCTTTGAATGCAAGAAGAAGGGACACATTAGACCCAACTGTCCCTTATTGAAGAAAAAGAAAGGAAAATCTGAAAGGTTCAAGAAAGCACTCAAAGCTGAAACTTGGAGTGACACTGAATGTGAGGAGAGTGATGAAGAGTATGCAAATATCTGTCTTATGGCGAATTCAGACTCAGACTCAGATTCAAGCTCAGACTCAGACTCAAACTCAGACTTAGACTCAGACTCAAATAGCGGCACCAAGGTTAGAAATTTAAAAATTCCTACCAAAGTATCAAAATACATTGATGAACTTTGTCTCAGTCTTAAAGGCTCTCTTAAAAGGATTTCTGAATTAAAAATGGAGAATTTCAAACTGAAACAACAAGAAAAGATCTTAATTGAAAAAGTTGAAAGTCTAGACAAGTCTCTTGCTGTTTCAAAAGAAAATGAAAATGAACTTTCAAAAGAAAATGCTTGCTTGAAAGAAGATTTGTTGAAAGTTACAAAGAAATTTTCAATGGGTTCTGAAAAGTTGGATAAAATTCTTTCTATTCAAAGACCTTATTTCAATAAATCTGGTCTAGGAATGACATATGAAACTGTTCCCTTGATTGATTTCCCAAAGGTAAAGGAAAGAATTAAAAATAGGCAAACAAAATCGTTTTATAAAAATCATTTCCAAAAGTTTTTTGTAAAGCCTGTTAGTAGAAATGCTCTTACATGTTCAAAATGCAAAAGTGTAGAACATTTTGAGAAGGAGTGTCCTAAAGTTTGGAGACCTGTTAAGAAGAGCTGGGCAAAGACTGTTTATGCTACTAACAATGATGGACTCAAGAAAGTTTGGGTACCAAAGAAGACTTGAGTCTTTCGTTTAAATGCAGGTCACTATCAAGAAAAAAATCAAGTGGTATTTGAATAGTGGCTGTTCAAGACATATGACGGGAGACTCAAATTGTTTCACAAAACTCTCTCATGTAAAAGGAGGGAATGTTTCTTTCGGAGGCAACAACAAAAGAAAAATTATTGGTCAAGGAACCGTGAAGATAGGAAACCTCACAATCAACAATGTTTCTCTTGTTGAAAGATTGAACTACAATCTATTGAGTATTAGTCAACTATGCGATACTTTTGGATACAAAATTAACTTTCAAGAAGATACATGTTCTCGGAACAAGCAAAGATCTCTCACAATCCTTTACTTTGGACGAAGACATGGAAACATTTATTTGCTGGATGTAAAGTCTGACAGTCCTCAATGCTTGATATCAATTCAAGATGAAGCCATTCTTTGGCATAGGAAGCTTGGACATGTCAATTTGAAGCAAATTGCAAAAGTTTCATCCAGAAAGCTTGTTCGGGGACTTCCTAACCTCAAGTTTCAGAAGCATGAATTATACACTCCCTGTGTACTTGGAAAACAGGTTAGAAATTCCTATAAATCTATAAATCAGGTATCCACTAATCGTGTTTTGCAGCTATTACACATGGACTTGTTCGAGCCAACAAGAATTCAAGGTATTGGAGGTAAAAGATTTTGTTTGGTTATAGTTGATGATTATTCTCGTTTTACTTGGGTATTCTTTCTTGCAAATAAATCTGATGCATTGACTTATTTTACTAAGTTTGTAAAGAAAATCCAAATTGAGAAAGGGTATGCAATTTCAAGTATTAAAACTGACCATGGTGGAGAATTTGAAAATCATGATTTTGCTAAATATTGTGATGACAATGGTATTCAACAATGGAGTTGTAGAAAGGAAAAATCGTTCTTTGCAAGAAATGGCAAGAACTTTTTTGATTGAAAGTAATATTTCTCCTCATTTTTGGGCTAAGCTACTTCAACTGCTTGCTATATTATAAATAGAATTTTTCTAAGACCTATTTTAGAGAAAACACCTTACGAACTGCTTAAAGGTAAGAAACCTATTATTTCATATTTTCATATATTTGGTTGTAAATGCTTTATCCTAAAGAATTCTAGTGATCGAATTGGTAAGTTTGAAGAAAAATCAGATGAAGGAATCTTCCTTGGCTACTCTATGACAAGCAAAGCTTTCAGAGTTTTCAACAAACGAACTCAAACTGTGGAAGAATCCATGAATGTGAAGTTTGAAGACTCAATACAAAATCAGACTCAACTTGAAGATTATGAGTCTGGCCAAGTGTCTACAAATTCTATTGAAGAAAATCAAATCTCAGACACTCAGCCACAAACCAATTCAGTAGTTCCAACTGAAGAAGAGCTTCATCAAAATGACAAACCAACTACAAATTGGAAGCACAAATCAAGTGACCCTGCAGATCTCATCATAGGCAATATTGATGAAGGAGTTCGTACAAGATCTAAAAGGCGTGAAGAATCTAGCGCTCTTGCACTCATTTCTGAGATCGAACCTAAAAACATAGAAGATGCATTGAAAGATGAAAGCTGGATTGAAGCAATGCAAGAAGAATTGAATCAATTCAAAATCAACAACGTTTGGGAGCTAGTTCCTAAACCAAAAGGTAAATCAATTATTGGTATCAAATGGGTTTTCAGGAACAAGCTTGATCAACAAGGAAAAGTGGTAAGGAACAAAGCAAGACTTGTGGCAAAAGGTTACACACAAGAAGAATGCATCGACTATGATGAAACCTATGCTCCGGTGGCAAGGTTAAAAGCTATAAGATTACTTCTTGCTTTTGCTTGTTTTAAAAATTTCAGGTTATTCCAAATGGACGTGAAAAGTGCATTCCTAAATGGAATTATCCAAGAAGAAGTCTATATGGAACAACCACCAGGATTTGAAGATCCTAGAAGACCAAACCTTGTTTTCAAATTGAAGAAAGCTTTATATGGCTTAAAACAGGCACCTCGAGCATGGTATGAAAGGTTAAGTAATTTCTTAATTCAAAATGGTTTCTCTAAAGGTAAAGTTGATACTACTTTATTTATAAAAAGAGAAGGCAAGGATTTCATACTTGTTCAAATTTATGTTGATGATATCATATTTGGTTCTTCTAATGAAAAGCTTTGCAAGAATTTTTCAAATTGTATGCAGAATGAATTTGAGATGAGCATGATGGGTGAATTGAACTTCTTTTTGAGACTTCAAATTAAAAAATCAAGTGAAGGGACTTTTATCTACCAAGAGAAGTATGCAAAAGACCTCATCAAGAAGTTTGGAATGGAGAATTGCAAGAAAACAGAAACTCCTATGTCAAGCTCATCAAAGCTGGATAAAGATGAAGAAGGAAAGAGTGTAGACCAAAAGCTATACAGAAGTATAATCGGGTCACTTCTTTATCTTACAGCATCTAGACCTGATATTTTGTTTAGTGTTTGCATATGTGCTAGATTTCAATCTGATCCTAAAGAATCTCATATGACTGCTGCGAAGCGTGTTATTAAATATGTTGCAACTACATCTAAGCTAGGTATGTGGTATTCCAAACAAAAAGATTTTACTCTCCTTGGATATTCTGATGCCGACCTTGCTAGTTGTAGAGTGGATAGAAAAAGCACTACAGGTACATGTCAACTATTGGGAAACAAGATGGTGTCTTGGTTCTCAAGAAAATAGGGTACTGTAGCTCTTTCAACCGCTGAAGCAGAGTACATAGCTCTTGGAAGTTGCTACTCTCAAATCCTATGGATGCAACAACAATTGAGAGACTTTGGAGTTGAGGAAACAAATACAAAAATCAAATGTGACAACACAAGCGCAATCAATCACTCAAGAGCAAAGCACATTGAAATCAAGCATAATTTCATTCAAGATCATGTTTAAAGTGGAGAAGTGGTGATTCAGTATGTAGATTCAAAGAATCAATTAGCAGATATATTCACAAAGCCCCTAGAAAAAGCTCACTTTGAATCAATTCGCTCAAGACTGAGTATCGTAAGATTTGAAGATGTTCAGACTCAAAATTAAAGTCTTGAAAAGTTCAGACTCAACGCAAGGTCTGAAGGCATTTCATACTCAACGTAAAGTCTGATGGCTCTTAGACTCAAAGGTAAAGTCTGAAAAGAGTTCAAATTCTGAGGTAAAGTCTGAACAACTATCAGACTCTATTTTAAAGTCCTTTTACGTATTTCTTCATATTTTTGGCATTATATTAATTTTCAAATTTTCAAAATCTCTTTTTACTAAATTTCTGACATGCAATTATGGCGGTTTATATTTTCAAAAAGGCAGTTTTCTTCTTTTCGAAATTACGGTTTATTTTTAGCAGTTTCTATCTTTACTTTTTGGCGACGATTCAGTTTCCTGATTTTATTTTTACTATTTATACACACGAATCGTCACTTTCATCCGCTACTACTCTTTTGCAATTCATCTCCATACTCATTCGCTTTCGAAACCCTAAAAGCTCCATTTGCCGTTCCTATTTCATCATCTTTTTCGATAAAAATCCCATCTTTTTGGCGAACAAGTTGAACTTTCGCCTGTGCTCCAAAAATGTTGTCTCGGAAGTCTTCCAGAATCGCAAGCAGGGGACCACAGAGACAACCAGAGGGTCTCACAAGAGTGGACCTCACAGGCGAGGAATCTCCTCAAAGGGAAGCCAAAAGTCAGCATTTTGAGGAGGGGATCACTGAAGCAAAACCGGTAATAACTCTTAAACCGAATGTTGCTTTTGATCTTTACAAAAGGCTTAAAGATGGAGGAGTAAGTCTAAAGACGATTGAGGATTATCTAAAAGAAAGAGGATTCAAGAGTGAGTATCTCTTCTTGCTTGAAATGGAGAAGTTGAAAATCGTTAAGGAAGGAACTGCGCAAAGAACGCTCGAAAACATTTCGAGTAATCCGCTTGAAAATACTCCAACCGAGACCCTAGATGATGATGAGAGACTTTTCTCTCACTTTCAGCCGCGATTTGGTGTGGCTGCTAACTCTGTTTGTTCTTCGGGAAGTTTGTTTCGGTATAAAGAGCATGAGCGAGTATACACGAAGTTGTTGAAGAGGGGTGTAGTAAATCTAAGAAGTGTGGACTTTGACTTCCTTGATTCGTTGAAGATAAATCTTAGAGGGAAGTTTGCTAGGCTACAATTGGAAAGATTTTGCACGGATACGACAAATGCCCATCCTGAACTTATTGCTTATTTTTACTCAAATTTGTCGTTTTTGGATGCAAATCGGTTGTCTTTTTTTGTTATGGATAAGGATTATATAGTTGATGTTGATATGCTGGCTGATATTATTGGGGTGGAGAGAAGGAGTTTCCAACCAATAAAGGTGTCTACAACCTATGCAACTCTGGAGATTGTGCGTGACAGAACTGTAGAGGGCAAAATATCCTATACTAGGATGAATGCCACAAATGTATTGCTGCACAAAATCATCATCAACTGTATCAGGCCCAAGACAACCTCAAAGACCGATGTCTCCAAGACTGAAGCAAAGCTGATGTTTGCCATCAACCAAGGCAGACCTTTTTCTCTCCCACATGTTGTTCTTTTCCACATGTACAGGATTGTGGTTAAGGATAAGGGTCAATTGCCTTATTTATCGATCATCACCAAGCTGTTCAGGCATTTCGATATTCAGATTCCTGCTCCTCTATGCCTGACCAAATTAAGTCCGATGCTTGTTGGTCAGAAGATGGTGATGAAGATGAAGCTTCCAGAGCTGAATGTTGCACTGGAAAGGTTGAGGGAAGAGACAGCTTCCAAGGAGATCCCCACTGCTTCATCAAAGAGAAAGGGCAAAGAGCCCATGGCTAAGAAAAAGCGTCGAAAAATCATCCTGCAAGATGAAGAGGATGAGGATGATGCCATGACTTTGTCTGCTCTCTTAAAATTGAGGAGCCCTGTTAGTTTGAGAACAGAGGCTGGAGAGAGGGCAAGAAAAGAAGTAGAGGAGAAGGAAGCTGAGAAGCAGAGGAAAGAGGAAGAAAAATAGAGGAAGAAAGAAGAGGAAGAAAGAAAAAGAAGAGAAGAAGAACAGAGAGAAGAAGAAGAAAGAAGAAGGGAAGAAGAAGAAGAGATGAGAAGAGAAGAAGAAGAAAGAAGGAAGAAAGATGAAGAAGAAAGTAGAATGCAGGAGGATTTGGCTGCAGGATTTGAGCCATCATTTGCTCAATCTGGGGAAAAGACCGAGAAACATCATAGTGCTGATATAGATGTAG
Organism: Eucalyptus erythrocorys; assembly: GCA_014182555.1. Taxonomy (NCBI): domain Eukaryota; kingdom Viridiplantae; phylum Streptophyta; class Magnoliopsida; order Myrtales; family Myrtaceae; genus Eucalyptus; species Eucalyptus erythrocorys. The sequence continues at coordinate 34,511,604 of CM024600.1, read as the reverse complement.
GCGAGGAATTTTCTACTCCACCCACTAGCATCAACACAGCGGGAGTTGCTGCAGAGCAAGGAACAATTTCGCCTTTACATTTTAGTGATGTGAGTAGGTCAAGTGCTGATCCTGAGGAGGTCTATGCATCTCATTTCCCAGAGCATGAAGAATCCTCACCAATAGAGAAGGAAAGGGCTGAAAAGGATGTTCCGAGTTTCCAAACTCCTAGAACTGAATCTGCTGGTCCAAGTGGAGGTAATACTAATTCGACAGCTTTTACACAATTGTTGGATGTTAAGTTGGACCTAAAGAAGTAGGTGTTTGGAATGGATTTCGAGCTGAGGGACTTAAAGAAGGCTATGTTGAGTACTTTTGTGAATATGCAAGATCAGATCAACTCACTGAGAGCTCAAGTAGAATCCAATCAGAACAGTGAAGAGTTGGTTTCATTGAAGGAAGCTCTTGCAAATCTCGAGAAGACAGTAACGGAGCTCAGCAAATTTCAGCTTGTTCGTTTCCTTGGAGAGCCCTAAATCATTTTCAAAACCATATATTATTCACTCTACCTCCTTTGATGGGACAAAAAGGGGGAGAGTTTGCAGATTTGAAGCTTTTTGAAGCTTGTTTTTTTTTTTTTTGAACTTTTATTTCGTTTGCTGTTTTTATTTTGATTTAGATTTGGATTGGACTGTTTGAATCTTTATGACTTTATCTTGATGATTTGATATTTGGACTTCTAGACTTGTGAATTTGCATTGCAGGATCATTATATTTGTGAGGATAATTGTTATTGGACTAACACTGCTTTTTTGCGAAATAATCCTCAAAGTATATATGAGTATTCCTTGTAGGTTTTAAATTCGCAAATCTGCTGAGTGTTTTGTCACCATCAAAAAGGGGGAGATTGTTGAAGAAAAATCTCTTGGAGTTTTGAAGTTGACAAAACAGCCTCGAGAGTAAGGTTTGAAGAATCCAAGACTCAGTCGGTAAAGTCTGAAGAATTCAAGTTCCAAAGGTTTTCCGTCTGAAAGACAATCAGACTCAAAGTTCGGTTTGAAGTTTTTCCGTCTGAAAATAGTTAAGACTCAGTTTCAGTCTGAAGACCTTCAAGACCCAAATCTAAGTCTGAAGAACAGTTTGCGATTTTGAGAGGCTGGCAACAGGTTATTCTTATGGTTAAGGAAAGTAAGATTTGGATATTATATTTCCTAACTTATCCATGGAATATCTTTGGATGTGATCATAAGCTCGAAAGATTTACTTTTCGGATTTTATCCGTTGAAGATCAAACGAATTTTTGGAAGGATCTAATTTTGGGAACTCAAGATCCTGATTGTATGGGCGAGCATGATTGACGAGCTATTGTCTACTTACATTTTCAGCACGTGAAGATCACTTAAATTGATTCAGTCCAACGGGTTGATTGGATGAATTCTTGGAAAGTGCCAACGGGTATAGAGGCACGGAGGCTATTTAAGGTGGATCGGTGTTGCTCGAAGAGAGAGAGAGACTTGATAGAAAAATCTCGATGTTAGAACTTCTGAAATCATTTGTTCTCTAAAATCTCTCGTGTTCAATCTGTGTATCAAAGAAAGTCACTTTTAGTGCGATAACAGCAAGAAGCTGTAGGAGAGACTGTCTACCGAAGAAGTCTAGTTCGTGAATTGTAACAGCTCTCACTTGCTACATAGTGACTACAGCCAGTTGGCTGCCAGTGTGGAGAGTGGACGTAGGCTTGGAACAAGCCGAACCACTATAATCATTGTGTCAATTCTCCTTTACCCTACTCTATTTACTTTGTGAATGCATGATCTATTTATTGTTGATGTTTTCATTATATTAAAGTATTCTTCATTTAAAAGATTCCAAAAGAATTCCGCAATAACCTATTCACCCCCCCTCTAGGTGAATTCATAGCCAATATCAAAATGAAGCAAGTCTTCAATGTGCTTCAACAACTCTCAAAGCAAATAGATTCCATCCAAGGCAAATTGGCTCCTACCCGGCCTCAATCGAAGTAGTACTACCATAATCATCCACCCGAGGAGAGTAAGGAAGAGATACCGATGATAACATGCCCGAATTGGAGGACGACACGCACCAAATTATAGTTGAGAAAGTAAAGCCCAGCATTTCATCTAAAACTGAGCATGATAAGCGTCTTGAGAAGCTTGAAGAGAGGCTAAAGCAACTGCAGGGCCTACAGGATCCTACTCCAATAGACCTCTCTATCTACTCTAAAGTCAAAATGCCCGAAAAGTTTAAAATGCCTGAATTTGAGAAGTACGATGGCATGACTTGCCCAAGGCTCACTTGCAGATGTACTTGGTTCGAATAACCCAGTACGTTAGTAATGTGCCTTTAATGATCCAGTTGTTCCAGTCAAGTCTGGTAGGTCCCGCCTTGAGGTGGTACATCAAGAAAAACATAAACCTCATCGAAACATGGAGTGAAGCAAGTGAAGCATTCCTTAAGTAGTACAAATTCATAATGGACATTACACCTTCTCGTGAGGATCTCGATCGTACGGAAAAGAAAAAGTAGGAATCTTTCAAAGAGTATGCTATTAGGTGGAGGAATCTTGCCGCCTAGATCAGTCTCGAACCAACTGACTTTGAATTGAGAAAAATGTTCATCAAAACCCTCCCCTATGAATATCGCAATCGGATGGTGACTACGATTGTTGAATCATTCAATCAACTCATTCCAATGGGAGAGCAGATAGGGATAGGATTAAGGGATGGCTGGTTCACCGAGCCTGCACCTGTCGGCAGAAGGTTCAACATGAAAAAGGATAAAGAGCCCCTGATTGATGTCAATGCCACCTACACTGCGAATATCGATCACCTCCCAACCGTTCAGACAAGCACAGGCCAATAGCAGACCAATAGTCGTCAACCTCAACGCTACAACAACCGAAGACAATTCACTCCGCTTCCTAGATCTCCTTCTCAGGTTTTGGTGATCCTCCGGAACAAGAATCTCCTCTCGACTGGACAAGACGACCCAATGCTGAAAGCTTCTCCAGCTATGACCCGTCCAAAAAAATGTGACTACCACATGAGAGAAATAAGCCATTCAACTGATGATTGTTTCATCCTTAAACATCGGATCCAGAACTTGCTGGATACTAAAGCCTTCTCATTCCAAACTACGAAACCAAATGTCCAAAGTAATCCGCTCCCTGATCATGCTGACAAAGTAAATGCGATATTCGGTTCTGAAGCCAGTCAAATCAAAAATGTCAATGCACATATTGTTGACATCTATCGAGGGCTAGTAGAAACCGGGTATTATTGAGGTGACAAAATACCACCTTTTGCGACAATGGAAGAAAGGGTATCAAGAATGATAGAGGCCGGAGTAATTGTGTACGTTGGTTGCACCAGTATAGTTTCCACTATATCGCAAGTCCTCATCAACTGGGATGAGGAATGTGCCGCGCTAAATGTAGAAAGGGAGAAGAAGGATTCCACCCCACCTGAGGACGTATCTGAAGGAAAAGGAGCCATAATCGAAGCATCGATAGCGGAAGCAGCTATAGTCATTAAAATCCCCTAGCCTTACAAGTATGAACGTAACAATGCAGTACCGTGGTCTTATGACCTCGATGTTGGTTTAGTCACGAGATCTGGGCGAACCTACGCTCACGCAAGTATGCAGTCTGCTAAGCCTGTCACTGACAAAGAAGCCAAGAAGTTTTTGGCCTTAGTTGAGGCCAGCGAATACAATGTGGTGGAACAGTTACGAAAATCACCAGCACAGATCTCTCTGTTGGAATTGCTTCAGACATCTGTCAAACACTAGAAATCCCTCATGAAGGTACTGAGTGAGGTACATGTCCTTGAAATGATTAAGTATGACAAACTCGAGGAATTTGTCAGCACCATCTTTCTAAAAGATCAAATGGCATTTTCTGATAAAGAAATCCCTGAGGAGGATAAATGACACACCAAAGGCCTCTACATATCAGTTAAATGCAACGCATCTCACGTCACTCGAGTACTGATTGACAACAGATCTGCTCTTAACATATGTCCACTAGCGACACTCTGTCGCCTTCAAATAGAGAGATCACGGATCTAGGTACCCAAGACTTTTGTTCGAGCATTCGATGGAACAAAGAAGGAAACAGCGGGAGAGATCGAGCTCGACATTCAAATTGGCCAAACATATTCAAAATTTTGTTCCAGGTGATGGATATCTCCACTGCGTTCAATTTCCTCTTAGGGCGCCCATGGATCCACGTCGCAGGAGCAGTATCTTCAAGCCCCAACCAAAGTGTGAAGTTCGTGGTTGGAGGATAACTGATCACAGTCCGAGGAAAAGAAGATCACCACATCTATCATGAGACGGCCGTCCCTTATATTGAACCTAGTGACAAAAACGAAGCCAGCTATCAATCGTTCAAGCTCGTGTCTACTATACACGAAACTTGAGGGACTTTGCCCCTCGTCCCTGAGGTATCAAGCGCTACAATCATGGTAGGAAAAATCATGATTGGACACGGTTTCATTCCAGGACAAGGGCTTGGTAGGGAAGGCCAGGGCATCCGTCAGCCTATTGAAGCCCTGAGGAGACCTTATACTATCGGTTTAGGATATTCCCCGGATAGAAAAGCAAAGAAAAAAGTTGGCCTTGTATATCCCCGTCTCGAGGAAACTTTCCCAGGCCCTGCCAGGATGATGCATGAGGAGGAGGAAGTGATCAATACTTCAAAATGGTTCAACCCCGGAAGCTCGAACTTGCTCGTAATCCAGGAAGGCACAACTTGGCGCCCACTTACAAAGAAAGAGGGGCTGGATGACATAACCACCATGTTTGGAGACATTTTCATAGGTGCCATTGAGGAGGAGCAGTTAGAAGGAACAGGCGATAACTTCTCGTTCATCCAGCTTCAACGCCAAGTTGATGAACTACGCGAGACAGTGCACCATTTGACTGAAAATTTCACTCAAGCTACCTGTGCATTCCGCTCTCGTCATAGTGAGGATTTGGTAGTAAATGAAGAAGACCCTACTGATGCGATTTGGCAAGGGGTTCGGCTATCTCAGTCCTCAAGAAGCACGCGGCCGTATTCGCATCTTCCTAAATCGATGGCCATCATTTTTCCCATCCTCCTAGAGCAAGGGATTATCACTAGGGAATTGAGTCATCCTACTCCTGAGTACTTCCTTGATTATGATCCATCCAAGCAATATGGTTATTATTCGGGGGAATTAGGACACTCGCTAGATGACTGCACCATCCTGAGAGACAAGGTTTAGGATCTTTTGGATGCTGGGGTATTCACGTTCCGCTCTCTGTGGCTATGTTTTGGCAAGGATCACCTCCTCGTAATACCCAGCACCCGTACCATGTTCCCTGAGCATGCTAAGGAAGAACGTAGAGGAGAGGCGATCATGGACACTTTGGGCCAACCAAATTGTAAATTTGACTACTATGTCAATTATTCAATCCCCCAAAGTTTCTATGATCATCATCACCACATCATCCCTGATGGATGGGAAGGCATGGATGATCTGAAATCCGCGAAACCACGAGCACAGGGAGACGTGACTGGTGACTGGTATGAAGACTTCTTCGTGGGCGCTATCAACGAAGGACTGTCAGGAGAAATGGGTGCAGACCCGCTCGACTAGAATCCTTTTTATTTCCTCTACATACTCCCCTACGTGGGAGCTTGTACATATTTTTTAAAGTCTGGCTTGTTTTGTTTTCAACATCAGTTCCACTCAAGGACCCATTTTTTGAAACCACTCTGTAAATCCGTCTACTAATAAATAAAGTTGAAAACACTTTGAGGGCATGAGGAGACACACCAAACCGGCTCATTGATGATAGCCAGCCGTCAAATGAAAGAAGAAATCTGAGGCCCGGGTCTCCTCATGTTTCCTTGTCCTAAATCTTCAAAAGCAATTTATCACCTTTTCAAAAGGAATAAGCATGCATGCTACTAACCTCATTTGTTCCCTTAGCCTATTTTACTCTATGACACAGGAATGATCTAGCGGCAGGCGAGGGTATGGGAACAGTCCAAACCAACATCGTGGATAGCCATGATAGCAATTCTGATAGCTTAGATGATGACTTTAATAATTCCGATGAAATTCAACGAGATTGGGAGCATCATGAAGAAACAAGGCCCCTTACCACTGAAGACACCGTCACTGTCAATTTAGGCAGCACAGAAGGTCCAAAAGAGATAAAGATTGGCGCCAACCTTCCTGAAGAAGAAGTTGCAGACTTGATTGCTCTTCTAAAGAGGTATCAAGACGTATTCGCATGGTCATACGCGGATATGCCAAGCCTTGATCCAATGATCGTGGAGCATAGCTTGCCAACCAACCCTGATGTAGCCCCCAAGAAACAACGGCTAAGAAGAACCAAGCCAGAATTGTTAAAAAAAGATTGAAGAAGAGGTAATGAAGCTCCTCGAAGTCTCGCGATACCTTAGCTGGGTAGCAAACATTGTACCAGTGAAGAAGAAGGATGGTCGAATACATGTTTGTGTCGACTATCATGACTTGAACAAAGCAAGCCCGAAAGATGATTTCCCGTTACCCCACATAGACGTTCTTGTAGACAATACTACAGGATTCAAACTTTTCTCTTTTATGGATGGATTCTCGAGATACAACTAGATAAAGATGAAGGAGGAAGACAAGAAAAAAGGGAATTAATTACTCAATGGGGAACTTTTCATTATAAGATCATGCCTTTTGGCCTGAAAAATACTAGAACAACTTACCAGCGTGCCATGGTCACCCTTTTCCATGACATGATGCACAAAGAAATTGAAGTATATGTCGACGACATGATCGCTAAAACCAGGCATGGAGAAGACCATGTGAAGACCCTGGAGAAACTTTAGGGGATTGAATAATTGACATAGTAGTCAAAATGTATGTTTGGGGCAACTTCTGGCAAATTACTTGGATTCATTATAAGCTGTGAAGGAATAGAAGTAGATTCATCAAAAACCAAGGCGATATTTGAGATGCCTCCTCCCTCGATTGTAAAAGAAGTTCGGAGGCTCCTGGGAAGATTAAATTACATTGCACGATTCATTTCCCAGCTTTCCGAAACTACAAAACCTTTCTTTAAACTTCTCAGGAAGGATGCACAAATTAAATGGGATGATGATTGCCGATTGGCATTTGAAGACCTGAAGCAGTACTCGATGAAACCCCCGATTCTGGTACCTCCAATCCTAGGGCACCCTTTAATTCTCTACCTTACCATCAACAGTGAATCCTTAGGTGCAATGCTGGCACAAAAGGAGCCCCATGACTAGAAGGAGCGAGCCATCTACTATTTGAGTAAAAAGTTCACCATGTTAGAACAAAACTACTCCAAATCAGAAAAAACATACGCCGCATTAGTATGGGTGTTGCATAGACTCCGACAGTATACCTTGCATTACCAAACTTTCCTCATAACCGAAAGTGATCCGATCAAGTATTTGCTCAGTCGCCCAGCATTGGTAGGAAAATTGGCCAAATGGCAAATCCTGATCTCGGAATTCGACATTTAGGTGATGTCACAAAAATCAGTTAAAGGGCGGGTGATTGCCGATATGTTAGCAAACTGTCCTAAAGAAGTACGCGAAGATAATCCCTCGGACAATCGAATTTCCACGATAGAAGAAGACACATGGACTATGTTCTTCAACGGAGCTTTAAATTTGTCGAGTTCCGGCACTAGGGCAGTCTTGATATCCCCAAATGGACAACATTATCCTGTGGTTGCAAAATTGATATTTCCATGCATCAACAATATAGCCGAGTATGAGGCATGCATCCTCGGCTTGCAAGCGGTTATTGAAATGGGTGTTTGGTGATTCTACCTTAATTATCCTCCAGACGTTGGGCGAATGGAAGACAAAAAACACCAAACTTGTGCCTTATCATGGTTACTTAGAAAAATTGATGGGAAAATTCCAAGACATCTTGTTTGAATACCTACCTAGAATTCATAATCAGTTCGCTGATGCACTAGCAACGCTATCATCTATGTTGCGAGCGGCGAAAAGGTTAGAAGTAGAGCTTTTAAAGATTGAAGTCCTGGCAAGACAGGCTTACTGCATTGCCATAACTGAAGAACCCGATGGGAAGCCCTAGTATTACGATATCATGAAATACGTCCAGAAGTAGGAGTTCCCAAAACAAAGCACTCCCTCTGATCGAAAATACCTAATGAAAATGGCTTCGAGGTTTTTCGTCAGCGGTGAAAATCTGTAGAAAAGATCATATGACTCGGTTCTCTAAGGTATGTGGATGCAACTAAAGCCACACAAATAATGCAAGAAATACATGAGGGAATATGTGGCCCTCACATGAATGGACGTATGTTGGCCAAGAAAATAATGAGATTGGGTTATTACTGGCTCCCCTTATAGAATGATTGTGCTCAGCATGTACGAAGTTGTCATCGATGTCAGATTCACGGGGATAAGATAAATGTCCCTCTAACTGAACTGCATCAGTTATTTGAGCCATGGCCGTTTTCAATGTGAGGCATCGATATAATTGGCCCAATTAATCCAAAGGCGTCAAACGGGCACCGGTTCATCTTGGTTGCAATTGATTACTTTTCAAAATGGATTGAGGCCACATTGTATGAAAGCGTAACTGCGCGGAATGTCATGAAGTTCATCAAACGTGACATAATCGCCCGTTATGGCGTACCAGATTCCATCGTCACTGACAATGGAACAAACCTGAACAACAAGCTGATTGATCAATTATTTTCTAAATTCAAGATCCAGCATTTGAACTCATCCCCTTATTGTCTGCAAATGAATGGAGCTGTCGAGGCCGCCAACAAGAACATCAAGAAAATCCTTGCCAGGACAGCTGAAAATTACCGCGACTGGCATGAGAGGTTACCCTTCGCATTAGCAGCATATCGTACCTCGATTCGAACCTCCACTAGGGCAATTTATGGCATGGAGGCAGTTTTGCCTGTAGAAGTAGAAATCCCTTCCCAGGAAGGATTGTCTAAGGAGGAATGGACACAACAAAGGCTTGAGCAGCTGAACATGATCGATGAAAAGCAACTGAAAGCCCTATGTCACGGTCAGTGTTACTAGCAGAAACTAGCTCAATCGTTCAATCAAAAGGTGCGGCCCAAGCGCTTTGAGGTAAATGAGCTAGTCTTGAGAAAGACATTACCAATCTTTCCAGAGCCTGGAGGCAAGTTCGCTCCAAATTACAAGAGTCTTTATGTAATAAAGAAGATACTCCTCGTATGAGCCTTGATCCTGATTGAAATGGATGGGCGGGAATTCTCTAAACCAGTTAATTCTGATGCTGTAAAAAAGTACTACCATTGGAAGATGTTCATTCTCTGGCATTGCCAAGCACTTCTCTATCAGAATGAAAATGCCTATGCACCTTTTATATATGAGTGATGTATTTACACCATAAAAAAATGTGCGTTTGTTGACTCAATGAAGAAGAATGGATGGTAATTACCAGCATTTAAGGAAGTGTCGAAAATCAAGTAACAAACTCGATGGCATAGCTTGAGCAAGTGGATATTACCCAGGTAGACACGTAAGAGTAATCCACGTTGATTTCGCCCAACTCGGTGTAAAGGACGCGTCATTCAAGAACCAGTCTAGTTACAAGGAACCTTCTGTCCCAGTCAACAACTTAGAATCTGGAAGCCTCACTTTTTGTTCCAGACGCATGCTCTTGCAAGAAGTAATTGCTATTAGAAAGCTGGAAGTTTTGATTGTCCATCTCAAATTCCATAGAAGCTCGAGGTACATGACTTTGCCCAATGCTGCTATAATCAAAGACAGAAGGGGAAATTCCACAAAAGGAAGGCATTGAAAGTGAATCAACAACCAGCAATCATGCCTACGTGGCCACAAGTAGGAAAGGCCGGTCGAAGGAAGCATGGAACTGTAAAGAGACTGTCATCAACATTCAAGTATCCCTAGAAGCCAGCACATATAAACTCTGGAAAAATGCAACGTGGTGTCATTTCTAACACTTACTCTCTGAACTTATATTGACAGGAAGCATTAGGATTCAAAGGCCAGGCTTAATGGTTAAATGGGGCAAACCAAGTGATCCAAACGCGGGATAAAAACAGAGACGCCCGATCAAATTCTTGACCCTTAGCTGATTATTCATGTGTCATGTCCCTAACCAATATGAACAATCTATCGACACCCATTTGTAAATAGCTATTTGTGAATAACTCTTTTGATATTCTAAATTCAACACACCTGTGAATACCATTCCACCAAGTGAACCCCCTAAAGCTGTTCAAAAGTTTTTCTTGAGTAAAAGCCATTCATTTATTTTGAGAGTACAAACTCCTTCACATCGTATGTTGCATGCCTTTTTCCAGGTGAATTTTGCATGACGATTTTGTCTGTCTAAATCTTTGATTCTATAAAGGATTATTAGAATAGACGGCTAAGTGAAGAATACAAAATTAGTTGAGCATGCTGATTGAGGCACGTCAAAATGATGACAGGCAAGCCATATCTTACACACAGTTCCCCTAGCTATACACTTGTGAGATGAGTGCAGAAAATTCCATGACTGCAGGGTAAAGAGTTCTCTCGCAAATGGTTCAATGACCAAAATAGTGGGAGGCATTCCATCGCTCACTTTGAGCCCCATACACTGGCCAAATTTCTGTCTTACCACCGTAAAAAAAAAAAAAAAAAAATCACCCAACACTGGGGCAAGTCGAAGGCAAGTCAGCATCATAAGGTGAGAAAAGGGATAGAAATTTTCTTGCTTGCACTTGCATCAATCTTCAAGTGTCTTTATTGCATATGAACGCTCGCGTTAATCTAAGTGCCCTAGAGTCATGAAGGGCATTTCTTTCTTTACACACTTGTATCCACTGTACAACCCAATTAAGTCTGTAAATTCATCATCACATGGAGGCAAAGCAGAAGTTACTGCCATTCGGGCAGCATAATTAGAAACACTAGCAAAAGATGAAGACTCAATAATCTAACAAAGACGTTTACTTGAACTTGTCAAGATCAGTTCCTCAAGCAGTAAGGAAAATAGGGGCATAAAAAAACAGTGTAACTGGTAAAAACAAGGTCAATGCCCGTGGCTGAAAAACAAAAACAAAAAAACTATGGACATAAAAAGTAGTGTGCCTGATAAAAGTAAGGCCAATTTCCCCAAACAAAAACTACAGCTGTTTGTATTCCCAAGAGAAATTGCTGTTGTGGTTCGATTAATACAATCTTCATCTAACTGTGAGAAGAAAAACCGGTGACAAATGCCAAGGCAATCACCAGCTCTCACCCTTTTACACATGAGTCAAGCCTACATCGCATCCCATTGTAAAAGTCCCTTCAGACTAGGGGCACTTCGATTAACGTAGGATTTTATATGTTTATAAGTATCGCTCGAAGAAGTATGAGCAAGATTATTCTATCTCTTTTCGCAGGATTCTTGACTTGCAAACCCAGAGATGATTATACAGCATCTTTTTCATAGAGCCATGACCTTGTTAGTCCCCTTTGATAAGCCATTAACCAAACCTTCATCACAATTTCAACAAAGACCCCTCACATTGGCAAAGTCGTACCACTTGCGAGAATACTTGGACCCATGCTGACATGATGACAGTAAGAAGTGTGGTCCTTATAAATCCCGTATCAATTGTCAGGATAAAACAGCCTTTCCTATGAGAATGAGTGAAAAGTCCTTTCAGACTGAAAGTCCCTCATATGGCATGCTCAAGACATCTACATTCTAAATGAAAGTTGTCTTTCAAAATCTTCCCCAGTGGAATTCAAACGGTACAAGATTGACAAAATTGTCATGCATATATCACATTTGAATTTTTGAATTTACAGCATATACTATCATTTTATACATGTGTGCATATTGTGCAAATAGCAAGCATACTCTTAGAGATTAGAGATATCGCCAGGAAAGCATATCCCCATCTATACTCCCATAACTTTATGCTTGATAATTTTTTAGTACCTACCACTGTCTAGGTACTCCCTCTTACCGATGCTTAGCTTGTTTGAATTGTCCCCCAAGTATTAATATCTGCAATTGTCCTAGCATCCCCCTGTTTTCGAATGTTTGTCACTCTTCAAGTGCTCCCTCTGTTGACACTTAACATATTCATGTTGTCTTTAAAATTTGGATGCTCGTAAATTGTCCAAGTATCCTCTTCTCTTTGAGTACCGACCACCGTTCAGATACTCCATTTCTGTGACGCTCGACCTGTCCGAGTTGTTCTCAAAATTATGTCATTGAATACTAGCAGCCACTCAAGAATTCCACCACATTATATGCCTGCAATTACTCAGAAGGTAGGAGACCTTCACAAATATCTCAGCTACGTCCTCGATATTCTCATTGCCAGAAGGTGGAAGACCTTCACGAATATGCGAGGTACGTCCTCGATATTTCCAATTATCAAGTACCCCTTCGATACTCGTGAATGTCTAAGTATCCCCCAAGAATTCGTACTTGTGATTATCCAAGTACCCCTTCAATGCCTATGATCATGCCAAATACCCCTTTAGACACCTGCAAAGGCCCAAATATCCTTCAGGTTAGTACTTATGAATATCTAGGTACTCTTTGATATGCTTGTGAATGTTCAGGTATCTTCCAGAATCGATGCCCTAAGAAAGGTCGGCGTATCCTCCCGAGAAAGGTCGGGTACCAACTGGTGTCTTTGACAGAGGTCAGACACCCCACAAAACAGATGCCCTAAGAAAGGTCGGCGCATCTCCCGAAAAAAGTCAGGTACCAACTGGTGTTCTCGATACAAATCAGACACCCACAAATGAGATGCCCTAAGAAACGTCGGCGCATCTCTCGACACGGCGACCGAAGAAAGGTTCGGGTCCGAGACAAACCACTGATTGCTCCAACAGGCGACCGAAGAATGGTTCGGGTCATGGAAAAACAATTTCCCATCAAGGTGATCGAAGAAAGGTTCGGGTCCTAGACAAATTATTAATTGTTTTAACAGGCGACCGAGAATGGTTCGGGTCCTGGAAAAGCAATTTCCCATCACGGTGACTGAAGAAAGGTTCGGATCTGAGACAAACCACCGATTGCTCTAACAGGCGACCGAAGAATGGTTCGGGTCCTGAAAAAGCAATTTCCCATCAAGGCGATTGAAAAAAGATTCGGGTCCTAGACAAATTATTGATTGTTTTAACAGGCGACCGAAGAATGGTTCGGGTCCTGGAGAAGCAATTTCCCGTCACGGCGATTGAAGAAAGGTTCGGGTCCGAGACAAACCACTAATTGCTCTAATAAGCGACCGAAGAATGGTTCGGGTCCTGGAAAAGTAATTTCCCATCAAGGCGACCGAAAAAAAGGTTCGAGTCCTAGACAAACCATTGATTGTTTTAATAGGCAACCGAAGAATGGTTTGGGTCCTAGAGAAGCAATTTCTCATCACGGTGACTGAAGAAAGGTTCGGGTTCGAGACAAACCACTGATTGCTCTAACAGGCGACCGAAGAATGGTTCGGGTCCTGGAAGAGCAATTTCCCATTAAGGCGATCGAAGAAAGGTTCGGGTCATAGACAAACTATTAATTGTTTTAACAGGCGATCAAAGAATGGTTCGAGTCCTGGAAAAGCAACCTCCTCATATCACCAGGTAAGATGACACCTTGATACTTGCCTAACTCAGGGTTCACACCCTATCTCACTCACTCCTAGTAAGTAACTACAGGTATCTTCTTATCTGTCTTAGTATATGTAATGTTATATTGCTCTTTTTTGCATAGGATAATAGGTCCCAAACAACACATAATCTGCTATACATGTATGGATAAAATTTAGGCATCAGTTTATCTTTGAATATAACCTCTGCGAGCTCACCTTTAAAGAGGGCCAGCTGTTGACGCCTAAAATTTCCTTTTAATTAATTAGGTTTTACTTTATTTTATTTTATTTTATTTTATTTTATCTTTTTTGGATAATAAATAAAAAAATAACAAAAAAAGAAGAAAAACATAAAAGAAACGGAAAAAATAGAAAAAAATAGAAAAAAATAGAAAAGAAGAGAAGCAGCCTTCGCATGGGCCCTCGGCCCATTTCCGTCTTAGCTCGGCCCAGCCGAGTCTTCTTCTTCCTTGCGCCATTGTAGCACACGCGCGGGGGGCACGATGCCGGAGGGAGATGGATGGACGGCGACGCACGTGGAGCAGAGAAGTATTTGGCATCGACGGGACGTGACTGGAGGAGGGAGATGGACGGATGGCAACGCACGTGGAGAAGAGGAGCAGTTGGTGTCGACGGAACGTGACCGGAAGAGGAACTGATGGCAGATGGGACGGCGGTCCAATCAGTGGGTCAAAGCCTCGCCGACCGGCCGCCCCCTCGCCTATAAATAGAGGGGGGCCACCGTCGACTTCGGAGGACTCAAGCCACAGAGAAGGAGAAAGAGAGAGAGAGAGAGAGAGAGAGAGAGAGAGAGAGAGAGAGAGGCCAGCCGAAGCTCGAGGTCCCCTAGAGACTTCGGGGAGCTCGAGTGCAAGGCCGGCCGAGGTGTGGTGAGCTCGGAGGGGTCCCCGAGAGATTTTGGGGAGCTCAAAGGGTGAGCCCGAGGGAGAGAGAGGGTAGCCCGATGCCGGATCTGGCCGAATTGAGGGCACGCCGTCGTCGTCGTCGTTCGCCTCCGCCGTTGCCATCTTCAATCTAGCATTGCCGCCGTCGCCGTCGCCATTTTCGCCTTCGTCGTTGCCGTCACCACCATAGTCGCCGTCGCCACCGTAATGCCTCAGTTCCCGTCCTCGGGGCCGCGGATTCGCAAACCCTAGGGTTTGCGATTTTCCAAGTCGCGAAGCAAATCCGGACTCGGAAAATCGGGTAGGGTTTGCATTTTTGGGCGTGTTGACACCTAATTTAGGATTAGATTTAGCATTGGATTATGGAAGGAAATTTTGAAAATATTTTGAACAATAAAATATTTTATGGTTGAAAACATATCCTCATTAGTTGTTGTTTGATTTTGGAGCCATTCTTTGTTAATTTGTTGAGTGAATATCTCACCTGCAAAATCAAATTCGTTGTTGTTGAGCGAATATCTCACTTGCAAAATTCGAGTGTTTCCTCTATAAATAGAGGATCAAAGGCTTCACGCCGAGGGGGGCGCTTCTCTTCGTCAAAAAAATACCACAAAAAAAAGTTCAAATGGTCAAAAGGGGAGGAAACCGTCCGAGGGGGCTTCGCTGTCTTCGAAGAAAAATACAAAGTGCAAGGGGAAATACGTAGAGAACACACGAGAGAGAGAGAGAGAAGGAGCTCTTGGCCAAGCCTTGGCCGAGACGTCCCTCTTGCGGCCCACTGCCGTGCCTTACACTGAAGTGAGTCGAGCCTTGTTGTCCTCGCTCCACCGCGGCACCCGACGACACCTACTTGCCGTCCATCGTTGCCATCGACACTGAGTTGTTGCCGGTCAAGCCAAGACCGGTTACTCATCAAGCACCCATGAAGTCTCGTTGATTGGCCGGGCTGCTTACCCTTCATTGACAAGCCATCCTTGGCTAAAGATCACCACATGGAGCAACATTGGCGAGCGAAAATCTTCTCACATATATTGTCTCATATTGCTCGTTTTGTTTGAAGCAAAAATCCAGGGCAAGAGAGGGCCACAATTGATATACGCGGCCGCATCGAGTCAAAGGAAAATCGTGCACAACAAAACAAAGAGAATAGAGCTTCGGTTTCGAGGGTTGTCGAGTGGGGGTTTGTCGCGACCCCTTTTTTTCGAGGGGGCGCCCGGCCGGATCGGGTTCGAGCTCCTTAAGGAGGCTAATGGCTTGGCTGAGTTTAATTAAAGCCTGGACTCTCCCAAGTCCACCAATTCACGACTTTAAAATATTTGGTTTGTAAATTGATTTTTTAAAAAGGAGTCGCCACTAATCAATTTGGGGTAAGTTGATTAGAAACTTAAGCAAAGTATCGGGAGAAATATTTGCTCCTGCGCAACCAGAGAAATTAGGATCGGGGACTTGATTACACTAGTTAATCACTAATGCCCTTTTCGGTACCTAATCTTGTTTAAACTCTAAGGTTTTTGGATGTTTGGGAATTTTCCATGCATTTTAGGAAAAATCACATTTTGGGTATTTTCCTCATTTGGACATAAAAAGGATTTTTTTTTGGATTTTTGGGGTATTTTTGGAAAAATACAAGTCTTTTGGCATTTTATGAAAATTTGGACTTTTTAGGAAATTTGGCAATTTTTTGGGATTTTTGACTTTTTTTGGAAAATATTAAAATATTTTAATTTTTTTGGATATTTTGGAAAATAATGATTTTTTGATTTTTCTAAATATTTTCAAAATAAATAATTTTTGTTTTGATTTTTGATTTTTTTGGAAAATAAAACATTTTTTGATTTTTTTGAAAATAAAAATGATTTTTAATAAAATATTATTTTTTGATTTTTTGAAATAAAAATATTAAAAGCGACCCGGGTCGGATCCATGGATCGGATCCGCCCCAGGCCAACCCAAAACGCGGGCGGGGTCCGCGTTTCAGAGCGGGGCGCAAAAACGGCGTCGTGGCCGGGCGTAAGTGCCCGACCCGGCCCGGCGACCCGTTCTAATGACCCAGCTCCCGCTCTTCCGCGAAACGGCGTCGTTCCCACTTGCGAAACGGCGTCGTTGCCTCTCGGACGGGGGATTCGGGTCTCAGGGCGAAACCTTACCCGGATCCGGCCCGGCTTTCGACCCGACTTGTAACCCGGACCCTCAGCGAAACAGCGCTGTCTCGGAGACCTGACCTGGCTCCGATCCGATCCGACCCGACCTCCCATTCAGCGCAAAACGACGCCGCTTCCATGGATGTCTGACCCGGTTTCCTACTTGGCATGAAACGACGCCGTAAGCCTATACCTGACCCAGTCCGACCCGACAATCCGACCCGACCTCCAATACTCCCATTGCTTGTGGATCCCTACCCGGTTCCTGGCCCGAGTCCGACCCGGTTACCCGGGATCGCGACCCGGAAAGCCAGGAACCCTAGGGTTCCAATTTGGGGCATCGAGGGGGCGGCGACGACGGTGGCAGGGGCGGCGACGATGGCGGCGGTTGGTCTGAGGGCACGGTGGGGACGGTGCGAGGACTACCTACGGCGATGTGGTGAGGCCGAAGGCGGCGGCGGGGACTCATGCAGTATCTCCCCCTTCGATTTCTCTCTCTGTCTCTCTCCCTCTCTCTCTCTTTCTCTCTGGTTCGACTCCGGCGAGGTCGAGTTTGAGGATTGCAAATCTCGGCCCCCCCTCTGAAGTCTCTCAGTGGGGTTCCAGAGATCGCAGGTCTCTCCCTCTTCCTTGCCATGCCTTGGTGTGTGGATTAACGGAGGGGGAAGGGCCTATTTATAGGTGGGGAGTGGCCGGTCGATGGGGGATTCGATCGGGGGGAACGCCGCGGCTCCGGCCGGCCGGACCGGCGTCCCATCCGACGCGTACCGTCAGCCGTCTGCCCTCGTCCTTCCCCACGTGCCTCTGCTCGCCGTACGCCGTGCCGTTCACGCCACAGCTCGCCCTACTGCTCCCTGCTCAGCGCATGCTCACCCACGCGTGCTGCGCACGCGTTTCGGGCGAAGGAGACGACCCGGCGGGTCGGGCGCGGGCGCGGGCGCGGGCCGACCCGCGCAGGTTGTCTCCCCCTCTTTTCTTTTCTTTTTTGTTTTTTCTTCTTTTTTTCGATTTTTTTCTTCATTTTTCCGTTTTTTTCGGTCTTTAGCAAAATAAAATAAAACCTAAAGAAAAAAAGTAATAATGATAAAAAATAATTTAAAAACCCAAAATTAAAAATTAAAAATTAGGCGTCAACAGCTGCCCCTCTTTGAAGGTGAGCTCGCAGAGGTTGCATTCAAAGACAAACTGATGCCTAATTTTTACCTAGCGGGTTATACCTTATTTAGGACATACTATCCTAAAAGAAAAAGAGAAATATAACATTTCATATACTAAGGCAGATAAGAAGATGCCTGGTGTTGACACCTAAATTTTTTGGGCTCATTTTTGCTAAAAAATAAAAAAAATAAAAAATGCATGGCATATAGTTTAGGTAGATTTGATTTTTTGATATTTTATTTTATTTTATTAAAATTTTTATAGATTTAGGAAATATATATTGAGATATGCATTTTGCGCAAGAAGGGGAATTTTTGGATAGGATATGCAAAAATATTTCAGTGATATATTTAGGGGTATCGTGCTTAAGTAAAATTAGAAATAAAATATACCCCAAGGATTTGATTTTTCGGCTTATAAAAAGGGCTCGTGTACAGTTAATTCGGGGGGCTCCTTTTCGAAAAAAAGGGAAAAGAAAGTCAAAACAAGTGAAAAGAGGGAGAGAAAAAAAAAAAAAAAAAAAAAAGGAAAAAGATAGGCCGAAGCCCCCCGCGATCGTACGTCTTCCCGAGGGGGGGAACCCTCGCCGGCCCCATTGCCGGCCGCCGTCTCGGCCGTTGACGCCACGGCCTCCGCCCGTCCCCTGTCGCCGCCGCGCCCAGGAGCCCCGATCCGTCGCCCTCCGCGTCCATGCGCCGCCCTCGAGCCCTGAGGTCCTCGGCCCGAGCCTCCTCTCGCGTCTCGCCCTGCTCCAGTCGCGCCGCCCAGACGCCACGACGCCCCGAGGCCCTCGTTGAGGTCTGCCGCCGCCGCCGAACATAGATCTAGGCCCCCGCGACTCTCCCCGACGCCCTCGCCGAGCCAACCGCGCTGCCCCGAGTCCCCGACGACTCAGCCACGCCCCTTGCTCCATCCTCGAAGCCCGACGCCGCCGCGCCTCTCTGCGACGTCCCTGCCGCCCCGACGACCACGCGCGCGCTCGATTGAAGCCGGAGCTCTTCGCCGCAGCCGCCCGAAGCCCCGACGTCGCCGATCCGCCACCCCCGTGCGCCCCGTCCCGACGATCTAGCTGCGCCGCCGTCGCGCCTTCCCCGAGCGCCTGCCGGAACCCTAGCCGGCGTTCCCCCGCCGACCCTCCTCCTTTTCCTCTTTTTGGCTGAAAAAAGAAAAGAAAAGCAAAAAGCAAAAAAAATCAATTAGGTAGATTTCCTTTCTTTTATTTACTTTATTTTATTTTTATTGTTTTATTGTTATTTTATTGTTATTGTTTCATTGTTATTTATTTTTGTTAACAACATTAGGCCTTGATATGTGATTGGAAATTCCAATTTATCCCCTAATTCGCAACCGCGCCGAGTTTTTTATTTCGTCTATAAGGCTTTAGACGAAATAATTAATTATGCGGAATAAAATTGACATTTTGATCTTTAAGGCTTAAGATCAATTTGTCGATTTTACTAGCGAAATATTATCCCTTGATTTGAATGAGATGTGATATCCTTTTTGGGTAATGTTGAATGAACTTGATTGTTTCTATTTATCTTGAGAAATGCCTGAGTTAGAATATTGCATGTTTAGGGCTATTCGTATATTTAGGTTAAGCATCTTGTTTATCATGAATTTTCAAAATAAAAGAATCAAAAGAAATCAGAAAAAATCAAAAAATTCAAAAATTCAAATTAACTAGTTTAGGTTGCATGTTTAATTATTAGAAATTGTTAATTTCAAAACAAAATAAAAACTCAAAAAAATCTTAAATTAGGATTAGTTTCTTTATTGTCTTGCATATTTAGATTAGGGATTTTATTTTAGGTCATGAAAAAGCAAAAAAAAAAAAGAAAGCAAAATTCACTTAGGATGCTAGCTGAATTGCATGTTAAATTTTAACAAAAAAAAAAAGAAAAAAAAAAAAAAAAAAAAACAAAAATCATCAATTTTTAGAACAAAATTGCATGTTTAATTTTAAATTTAGATCAATATTTTAGATAAGTTGCATCTTAGGCTAGAAATTGCTAAATTAAAATAATGTCTTAATTTAAATTAGGATGACCTAATTCCTAGTTTAAATAGGATAGAATTTTAATTTAGTTAGGAATATCATTCAAATATCTTAGGATAAATTACCTCTACTTTTTTAGGGTAAATTGCATTTTTTTGGAAAAATAAAAACCATAAAATCAAAAAATCAAAATCTTGCATGAGCATGTAGAATTAGAAATATAGATTTAGTAAATAAGCCACTTAGGTTAGTAAATTAGGTTTTTTTTAGAATCACATTTTTAGGATCATATTTTTTAGAAATCTTTTTTTTAAAATAGGTTAGGATTAGATTTAGATAATTTCATTTTTAGAAAAGTTGGCATCCTTAAAAAAAAAAAAAAAAATAAAGAAATGATTTTCAAAGTCAAAATAGGGTTAATTTAAATTAATCCTAAACATGAATTAGAAAATTATTCGTTTTAGGTAGTTCAATTAGGGCTTTTATTAATTCAAAATTCTAGATAAAAAAATCCAAAAAAAATTAGGTGCATGTTAATCAATTTGCATTCTAGGACCACTTAATTTAAATTTGAATATTAGGTCATTTAAATTGCAATTATTGCATTTCATGTCATATAATTTAGATCATTTTGCCATATCATATTAGGCTATTAGCATGCATTGCATTTAGATTAAATTCCATTAAATAAAGTGAAAACAAAAAAAGAAATTTGCGTGTTAATTAGAGACCATATCTAGGATTGTTGATGTGGAATTTAATCTAACGATGCGGATGCTTTCGTTGCTACAAGGTAAGTCCTTTAACCTTATTCATTGTTTTATTGGGTGTTAAATTGGTGGATTGCGCACCCGCATGATCACCTCACATGTTAGGGAGATAAATTAAAATCAATTCAAGCTGCCTGCTAAACATTTTTCAAAATAAAATAATGGTACCGAAAGGGCATTAGAGAAATCTAGTGTAACCAAGTCCCCGTACCCATAATCTCTGGTTCGTAAGAGTAAAGTAATCTCCCATTACTCTACTTGGGTTTCTAATCGACCCACCAAAAACTGATTAGTGGCGACTCCTTAATAAAAATCATTTGCATGTTAAGAATTCAAACCTAAGTCGCGAATTGGTATGGGCTTGGGAGAGCCCGAGTTAAGTCTAGGCTTAACAATCCATTAGCCAAACCCTAGGTGGTTCACACTCGAAAAATTTGGTCGCGACACCTGGGGTTACTTACCGGGAATGAGTGAGATAGGGTGTGAACCCCGGGTTTTGGTAAGTATCAAGGTGTCATCTTACCTGGTGATATGAGGAGGCTGCTTTTCCAGGACTCGAATCATTCTTCGGTCGCCTGTCAAAACAACAGATAATTTGTCTAGGACCCGAACCTTTCTTCGGTCGCCTTTGACGGGAAATTACTTCTCCAGGACCCAAACCATTCTTCGGTCACCTGTTGGAGCGATCAGAGGGGTGTCTCGGACCCGAACCATTCTTCGGTCGCCTGTTGGAGCAATCAAAGGGGTGTCTCGGACCCGAACTATTCTTCGGTCGCCTTGACGGGAGATGCGCCAACCTTTCTCAAGGAATATCATTTGTGGGTGTCTAATTTGTATCGAGAGTACCAGTTGGTACCTGACCTTTCTCAGGAGATGCGCCGACCTTTCTTAGGGCATCGGCTTTGGGGGGTGTTTGAACTCTGTCAAGAACACCGGTTGAAACCCGACCTTTCTCGGGGGATGCGCGGACCTTTCTTAGGGCATCTGCTCTAGGGGGTGTTTGACTTCTGTTAGGGACACCAGTTGTAACCCGACCTTTCTCGGGGGATGCGCCGACCTTTCTCAGGGCATCTGCTCTAGGGGGTGTTTGACTTCTGTCAGGGACACCAGTTATAACTCGACCTTTCTCGAAGGATGCGCCGACCTTTCTCGGGGCATTTGCTCTGGGGGGTGTTTGACTTCTGTTAGGGACACCAGTTGAAACCCGACCTTTCTCGGGGGATGCGCCGACCTTTCTCAGGGCATCTGCTCTGGGGGTGTTTGACTTCTGTCAGGGACACCAGTTGAAACCCGACCTTTCTCGGGGGATGCACTGACCTTTCTTAGGGCATCTGATTTGGGAGGTGTTTGACTTCTATCAGGGACACCAACTGGAACCCAACCTTTCTCAGGGCATCTGCTCTGGGGGTATCTGGATATTCACAGACACATTAAAGAGTACATGGATATTGATAAGTACTAACCTGGCGGATTTTTGGGCCTTGGCAGGCGTCATAAGCATTGAAAAGGTACTTGGATGATCACAAGTATGAGTTTTTAGGGATACTCGAAGTATCGAAGGGGTTTTTGATAATTGAGAATATGGAGAGCATACCTTGGGTATTTGTGAAGATCTCTTGCTTTCTGGAAATAGAGAATATCGAGGACGTACCTGAGATATTCATGAAGGCCTCTCACCTCTTGGTAATTGGAAATACCGAGGACATGCCTCGCATATTCGTGAAAGTTTCTTATCTCTTGGGAATTGGGAATGCCGAGGACATGCCTCGTGTATTCATGAAGGTCTCTTACCTCTTGATAACTGGAAATACCGAGGATGTGCCTCGTGCACTCATGAAGGTCTCTCACCTCCTGGTAATGGGAATGTCGAGGACGTACCTTGGACATTTATAAAGGTCTCTCACCTCCTGGTAATTGGAAATACCGAGGACATGCCTCGTGTATTCATGAAGGTCTCTCACCTCCTGGTAATTGGGAATGTCGGGGACGTACCTTGGACATTCATGAAGGTCTCTCACCTCCTGGTAATTGGAAATACCGAGGACATGCCTCGTGTATTCATGAAGGTCTCTCACCTCCTGGTAATGGGAATTTCGAGGATGTACCTTGGACATTTATGAAGGTCTCTCACCTCCTGGTAATTGGAAATACCGAGGACATGCCTCGTGTATTCATGAAGGTCTCTCACCTCCTGGCAATTGGAAATGTCGAGGACGTACCTTGGACATTCATGAAGGTCTCTCACCTCCTGGTAATTGGAAATACCGAGGACATGCCTCATGTATTCATGAAGGTCTCTCACCTCTTGGTAATTGGGAATGTCGGGGACGTACCTGAGATATTCGTGAAGGCCTCTCACCTCTTTGGACATTCATGAAGGTCTCTCACCTCCTGGATTTTGGGAATACCGAGGACGTACCTAGGCTATTCATGAAGGCCTCCCGCCTTCTGGATGTTGGGAATATCGAGAGCGCACCTCGCATATTTGTGAAGGCCTCCCGCCTTCTGGGATTTGGGAACATCGAGGGCGTTCCTGAGATGTTCATGAAGGCTTCCCACCTCCTGGAAATTGGGGAATACCGAGGACGTACCTTGGGTATTTGTGAAGGCCTCCCGCCTTCTGGATGTTGGGAATATCGAGGGTGCACCTCGCATATTCGTGAAGGCCTCCCGCCTTCTGGGATTTGGGAACATCGAGGGCGTACCTGAGATGTTCATGAAGGCTTCCCGCCTCTTGGAAATTGGGGAATACCGAGGACGTACCTTGGGTATTCGTGAAGGCCTCCCGCCTTCTGGATGTTGGGAATATCGAGGGCGCATCTCGCATATTTGTGAAGGCCTCCCGCCTTCTGGGATTTGGGAACATCGAGGGTGTACCTGAGATGTTCATGAAGGCTTCCCGCCTCCTGGAAATTAGAGAATACCGAGGACGTACCTTGGGTATTTGTGAAGGCCTCGCACCTTCTAGATTGGAGGGGAATATCGAGGGCGCGCCTCGCATATTCGTGAAGGCTTCCCGCCTCCTGGAAATTTGGGAACATCGAGGGCGTACCTGAGATGTTCATGAAGGCTTCCCGCCTTCTGGAAATTGGGAATACCTGAGGACATACCTTGGTATTCGTGAAGGCCTCTCGCCTTCTGGATCGGGGCTACCAAAGGCATACCTGAGATACTTATGGAGGTTTCCCACTCTCTTGCAATTTAGATGTAGCGCAAGGCTCACCTGGATGGCTATAGGTACACAAACGTACGAAGTAGAGGAATATTTGGATGGACACAGGTATATGACAATATGATCAGGGATCACTCAACTAGCCTGAGTGTAAGAAAACCTACCTGGGTAATTGCAGGCGCATGATGTGGGGGAATGCTTGAGAGGTTGCTAGCATCCAATGTTATGATTTTGAGGACAACTCTGGTAGGTCAAGTGTCACAGAAATGGGGTATTCGAACAGTGGTCGATATTTTGAGATGAGAGGATACTTGGACAGTCACAAGCATCTAAACTTTAACGACAGCATGAATAGGTCGAATGTTTAACAAAGAGGGCACTTGAGTGGTGGCCAATACTCGAAAACAGGGGGCGCTTTGGGCAATTGCAGATATCAATATCTGAATGACAAATCAGGCTAAGCATGGGTACCTAGACAGTGATAGGTACTTAAGGTAAAGGGATATTTGGTCAGTCACAAATATCAGTACTTTGGGGACAACTAGCATGAGCTGAGTGTCAATAAGAGGGGGGGTACCTAGACAGTGGTAGATACTCAAAGATTGTCAAATATAGAGCTCCGGGAATAAAAATGGAGATATGCTTTCTGGTGATATTTCTATTCTCTACAATATGCAAATGTTTATACAATGATCTTACATGCTGTAAATTTGTGGGCCAAGATATGACTTATGCATGATGATCTTGTCGGTTTTGCATCATTTGAATTCCACTGGGGAAGATTTTGAAAGACAACCTTTGTTTAGAATGTAGACGTCTTGAGCATGCCAGATGAGGGACTTTCAGTCTGAAAGGACTTTTCACTCACTCTCATGGGAAAGGCTGTTTTATCCTGACCATTGATGCAGGATTTATAAGGACCACACCATCTCACTGTCATCATGTCGGCAGGGGTCCGAGTATTCTCGCAAATGATACAACTTTACCAATGTGAGAGGTCTTTTTGGAGTTGTGATGAGAACTTGGGTGATGGCTTATCAAAGGGGATCAACAAAGGGGACCAACAAGGTCATGGCTTTGTAGGAAAGATGTTGCATGGTTATCTCCGGGTGTGCAAGTCGAGGATCCTACGAAAAGAGATAGAATAATCTTGCTCGTACTTCTTCGAGCGATGCTTATAAACATATGAAATCCTACATTAACTGAAGTGCCCCTAGTTTGAAGAGACTTTTTTACAATAGGATGCCATATAGGCTTGACTCATGTGTGAAAAGGTGAGAGCTAGTGATTGCCTAGGCGTTTGTCACCGGTCTTTCTCCTTACAGTCAGATGAAGGTTCTATTGATCGAACCACAACAACAGCCTTTCTTGAGAATACAAATGGTTGTATTTTTGTTTGGGGCGTCGGCCTTGCTTTTTACCAGGCACACTGCTTTTTTATGGCCCCATTTCTTTTCAATTTTTTCACTCATGGGCATTGACCTTGCTTTTACCAGGTACACTGCTTTTTTATGCCCCAAGTTTTTTGTTCTTTGTTGTTTGAGGAACTGGTCTTGACAAGTTCGAGCAAATGCCTTCATTAGACCTGTTGAGTCTCCATCTTTGCTGGCTCTTCTGATTATGCTGAGTGGCAGCTTCTACTTTGCCTCCATGTGAGGGTGGTTTCACCGGTTCAATTGAGTTTGTACAGTGGATACAAATGCATAAGGGAAGAAAGGCTCTTCATGACTTTAGGGCATTTAAATTAGGGAAAATGTCACAAATGGTCCCTATATTTTTAGTCAATGTACAATTTGGTCCCTGAATTTTCAATTCGCTCAATTTGGTCCCTGAACTATTGATAAATGTCCGATTTAGTCCCTGAACTTTCGATCGGCTCAATTTGGTCCCTGAACTATTGATAAAATGTCCGATTTAGTCCTTCGTTATTATTTTTCCTTTTTTTCTCTTTTTTTCCTCTTTGATAAAATGAAGGACTAGATCGGACATTTTATCAATAGTTCAGGGACTAAATTGAGCCGATCGAAAGTTTAAGGACTAAATCGGGCATTTATCAATAGTTCAGGGACTAAATCGGACATTTATCAATAGTTCAGGGACCAAATTGAGCGAATTGTAAGTTCAAGGACCAAATTGTACATTGACTAAAAATATAGGGACCATTTGTGACATTTTCCCTTTAAATTAACGCGAGTGTTCATATGCAATAAAGACACTCAAAGATTGATGCAAGTGCAAGCAAGAGAATTTCTATTTCTTTTCTCACCTCGTGATGCTGACTTGCCTTTGGCTTGCCCCAGTGTGGGGTGATTTTTGATGGGGGTGATATGGAAATTTGGCCAGTGTATGGGGCTCAAAGCGGGCAATGGAACGCCTCCCACTATTTTGGTCATCGTACCATTCGTGAGAGAACTCTTTACCCTGTAGTCATGGAATTTTCTGTATTCATCTCACGAGTGTGTAGATGGGGGACTGTGTATGGAATATGGCTTGCCTGTCATCATTCTAACGTGCCTCATCCAGCATGCTCAATTAATCTTGTATTCTTTACTCGGCCATCTATTCTAATATTCCTTAATAGAATCAAAGATTTAGACAGGCAAAATCATCATGCACAATTCACATGGAAAAAGGCATGCAATATGATGTAAAAGGGTCTGTGCTTTTTTCAAAAATAAAAGAATGGTTTTTCACTCAAGAAAAAGGCTATTAACAGCTTCAAAAGGGTATTTAATTAGTGAAATGGTATTCACAAACGTGTTGAAATTTAAACATCAAAAGGGGTTATTTACAAAGAGTATTCACAAAATGGGTGTCAACAAAATGCTCCTATTGGTTAGGGACATGACACATGTGTGATCAGCCGGGGATTGGGGATTTGATCAGGAATTCCTATTCTTGCTTTTTGCAGAAGGGAAGCTGTGGAAGTGGCTCAAACAATAGGGCCTAGATTGTAAGCGACTTGAGGCTTTGAAGGTTCTCTGTCATTTGCTTTGGTGATACTTGAGGTGTTATTCTGCTTTGGAAAGTTTATCAGAGTCTGACAAGACTTTTGTTGATTTATTTTCCTTCTCTTGGACGGTCGGGTGATCCTGTAAAAGGCAAGAGAGAGTGTGTTAGTCACGAGTCTCTTTTTAGAAGTCAAACAATTGGAAGTGATACAACATTACTCTTCACTGATTCACAGATGATTAGGTGGATGAGGAGGACATGAAGTCTCGTGCTTCCCATCTTGTCAGGTCGATTACTCTCCTTAATCAGCTTATGGAAAATACGAAGCCAAGTGTATTTTTGCACCCTAGCTTGGCTAGTACTGATTTGTCAAACTTAACCATTGAGTTTGGCTCTTGAGTTGTGACGCCTCCTGTCAAATAGGAAAACATGTCAAAAGTGGGCTCAGATAGCAGGGGTATTGGAAACGACACCGAATTACCCTTCCCCAGAGTTAGCTCTTAAGGATATTTGGATGTTGATGCCGGCCTATTCATTTTGGCATAGTGCACTGCTTCTTTTAGCTGGCCTTCCTCATTTGTGGCTATGCATGCATGATTGCTGGTCGTTGATTCATCTTCAACGCATCCTTTCTGTGGAATTTTCTTTTTGTCTTCGGCTATAGCATCATTAAGCAAAAGTCATGTACCTCAAGCTTCTATGGAATTTGAGATGGACAATCAAAAACCCTCATTTGTTTGGTGCCAATTACTCTTTGGAAGAATATGCGTCTGGAATGAAGCTTCTGGATTTCAGAGTCATTGCCTAATGTGTGGGGTCATAGATCACCTTGACTGTCTGGATTTTCTCCCTATTGATAGTAGTCACTTTGAAGGAAGAGAAGGAATTTCTTCCTCGTGCTTCTGGGCCTATCGAAGCTGTGGCACCTGGCTGTGTCGTGTGACGAGATAGTCTTTTGCCTTGGAGGGAGTTGGGCAGGAGTGAGGCATGTCATGGATGCCCGGATTTCAACTCTATGCCTGTACCTATTACGTTTCATCTTTTGTATCTTGCGGCCTAGGATTCTTTTCATTGTTTCCCTCTTGAAAATTTTTCCTTTTGTCTTGGATTGCAACAGTATTGGGCCAAGCCATGCTCCTCAAGCTTTTACGGTACTTGAGATGGGTAATCTCAAGTTATCTGATGGCAACTCCTCCTTGGGGAAAAACATTCCTCTAGGGTGTGGCTTCTAGATTTTAAAGTCATCGTCCGGGGCATGGGCTACAGATTGCCTTGACTGCCTGGATTTTCTCCCTGTTGACAGTAGCTGTTTTAGAGGAGTTTCTTCCTCGTGCTTCTGGGTTTGTCAAAGCTGTGATGTCTGACTGATCGGGCATGTCGTGCGGCAAGGCGATCCTTCGGCTATGGAGGGAACTGGGCAGGAGCGAGACATGTCGTGGATGCCTGGACTTTAATTCTATGCCTGTACCTATCATGCTTCATCCTTTGCATCCTGTCAATAGAAGGGAGGGTTTGTTATTTTCAATGTCATGTTAGGGGATAAGACTTACCCTTTTTGAAATAGGATGATCTTCTCTATCTGCCCCCATTTTCCTGGAACAATGTCTTTGCGTTTGACCTGTTCACATGAAGTGCTGATTTCATATGCTTTTTATCACATTAAATCAAAGGGAATGATGTTCTGAAACCTAATGTGAGAGAATTAGAGAGACAAACATGCTTAAATTCATTATTTTATTTAGACTAAGGTTTTTGGTGATGAAATATTTTTTTATTTTCAAAATGTATTTTCAGGGAGGAAAAGCATGAGGAAGCCCAGCCCTCAGTATTCTCCTTGGATGAAGTTTTCTTTTCATGGTTGGATAACATCGCTGGGCCAGTTTGGAATGCTTCCTCATGTTTTTTCAAAACAAAACACTAGGATTTATACATTAAAGTTCTTGGAATGGGAAAATACAACGCTAGTAGATTAGACATAACAAGAAACATGGCATAAAAACAAGTAAAACTCATGACAACTCCTGTGTAAGGGAATGCTTTGGTAGGGCCGGTCTTGGAGCTAAGCATCCTTGGATTCTTCGTCTTCAGCAGACTCGAGGTATTCGCATGCGATGACTACTTCGTTGAAGGTACGGAAGTGCAACCCGTGTAGCCAGCAGCGACAGTCGCAGGGCAAGGCTTCTATAAACTGTTTTATCAATTCTTCTTCGGCCAGTGGATTTGCATTATGGGAGCCCTCCATCTCTCGGCATATGCTCGGAAATTCTCCATCGGTCTTCTTTTAAAATGGGCCGAGTCCTCGCATGGCAGCTCGATTTCGATCTGGCTTTGGTACTGATGCAGAAATGCGAAAGTCAGCTCGCTCCAATCTTCTATGAGATGGATATTTGCTGTGAAGAACCATTGTAAGGCAGATCCTGTAAGGGTTTCTTGAAACGTCGAAGTTGCGAGCATTGCTGGACCATAATACCAACTCATTTCTTCGTAAAGATACTGCAAGTGAGCCACGGGGCAAGTCGTGCCATTGTACTTGTGGAAATTGGGTATCCACATTTCTATGGGGGTCAAGATCCTACGAGGGTGAGACGGGCCTGATAGGTCTTGGTTGGGCCACTGATTTTCCCACTGCATGCCTGTTGTAGTTTCGAATTCTTCTTCTTCAGGGATATGGGATTCTACTGAGATTACTCCATTGCTTTCTTCGGAGTTAAAATTACTGAGGGAGGATGGGGCATTTATGCTATTCTCATGATCGGGCGACGAGCTTAGCACTTCGTTGGGATTGTAGTGGATAAAGATGCATTCCTCCCCTTCTGACGGGCCTTCATCTTCGGACGAGAGCAGGAAACAGTTATAGGATGAACTGTTAGTCTCGCCATCGAAATAGCGTTGGAAGCTCTTGGGATGGTATTCTAGGGGCGGGAAATCTTCAGGATCATACTCCAGGGGATGGTTGCCTTCAAGGTTGTATTCCTGGGAATGCTCGGAGCTCTGATACTGTTGCTCGTTGCCGGACAACATATCAATCTGGCTAGGCTTTCTTTTCTTGGTCCCTGGTCTAAACCTTTTGAGTAAGGCCCTCCGTTTGGCTAGTTCAATTTTATCGCGGGAAGTGAGAGATATTAATGTTTCACTATCTGAGTTACTTTCCAGATTGATAGGGGTTGGTATTCTTTGGACCCTGACTCTTGGGGTAAGTTTGGGGAGCTATTTTGTCATGTCCTAGTCTCAAACAGGCTCTGAATCTATGATCTCGTACAAAGGTTCCTTGCCTTTCCTAGTAGGAAACTTTTCGGTAGCTGGATGTTGTTCAACTGTCCATTCATTATGCAAGGCTTCGTTACTACGCTTCTCTCCTGTCTCGGCAACTAGTGGCCTTTCTTGTTCCACGGTCATTAGCTCTTTGTAAGGCAGGGTTATGTCAGGGCTGACGTCGTATTCTTAGTAGAAAACACGGATTAACTCTTTCCAGGTTTTAAGGAGACTGATCTTTCTAACAATGTACCATCGTAGGGTGTTGACACCTGAATTTTTGGGTTTGATTTTTGCTAAAAAATAAAAAATAATAAAAAATGCATGGCATATAGTTTAGGCAGATTTTATTTCATTTTGTTATATTTTGTTATATTTTTGTTAAGATTATTATAGATTTAGGTAATATGTGATGGGAGGTGCGTTTCTACGCAAAAAGGGGAATTTTTGGATAGAATATGCAAAAATATTTATATGATATATTCAGAGGTATCGCGCGCAAGTGAAATTGGTAATAAAATATACCGCGAGGATAAAATTTTTGGGTGTATAAAAGCGGGTGCGTATAGTCGAGCTAAGGGGGCTGATTTTTCGTAGAGAAATTTTGAAAGCAAAAAAAGTAAAAAGAAAAGTGAGATGAGAGAAAGAGAGAAAAAATTAAAAAGAGAAAGAGAAAAGGGGCCGAAGCCCCCCTTCCCCGGCGACCGTACGTCTTCCCGGAGGGGGGGGAACCCTCACCGGCCCCCGTCGCCGTCGAGGCCATCGCCGCCGCGCCGCTCGCTCCACTCGGGCCGCCCCGACGCCCTCTACAGTCCCTAACGCCGCCGCAACCGCACCCAGATCCAGGCCGCCCCGAGGCCCTCTCCGCGCCGCCCCGACGCCCCTATTGCCCCAAGGCCCTCTCCGCACCGCCTCGCGCCGACCACCGCGCCTTCGTCACCGCTCCACCGTCTCCATCGCGACACCCCTCGTTCCGCCCATGAAGTCGCCGCCGCCTGAGCCTCCCGCTGGTCCCGCCGAGCCGCGACGCCGAGCCTCGCCTGCAGATCCGCGACCCAGGCGCCCGTGAGGTCTCCTCTTCGCCTGCAGGAGGTCTCGCCTCTGCCCAGATCTATTGTCGCGACGCCCCCCGCTCCGCCTTCGTCGCCCGATGCCACCGGTGAGCCCGGATCCGAGCCGCCTCGAGCCACGACTCCCCGCCGTCACGACTCGCCCGACGCACCGCCCGGCCAACCGTGCGCACGCCCGTCCTCGGCCCGAGACTCCCCCTATCGCCGATTTGCCGCCGCCTCCTCCCGGTGCCACGCCGCCGCGCGCCCCCGGAGAACCTCGCCGGGACTCCCGTCGGGGCCGCCGCCGCCGCGAACCCTAGCCGGCGTTTTCCCCCTGCCCGGTCCCCCTTTTTTCTCATTCTTTTTCTTTTTCGAAAAAAAGAAAAGAAAGCAAAAAAAAAAGCAATTAGGTAGATTTCCTTTCTTTTATTTATTTTATTTTATTTTTATTGTTTTATTGTTATTTTATTGTTATTGTTTCCTTGTTATTTATTTTTGTTAACAACATTAGGCCCCGATATATGATTGGAAATTCCGATTTATCCCCTAATTCGTAACCGCGCCGATTTTTTATTTCGTCTATAAGGCTTTAGACGAAATAATTAATCATGTGGGAATAAAATTGATATTTTGATCTTTAAGGCTTAAGATCAATTTATCGATTTTACTAGCGAAATATCACCCCTTGATTTAAATGATATGTGATATCCTTTTTGGGTAATGTTGAATGAACATTTATCTTTTATCTTGTGAAATGCCTGAGTTAGAACATTGCATGTTTAGGGTCATTTGCATGTTTAGGCTAAGCATTTTAGTTATCGTAAATCTTAAAAAAAAAAAAAAAACAACAAAAAACAAAAAATCAGTTAATTTATGTTGCATGAAATTGTTAATTTCAAAACAAAATCAAAAAAATCAAAAAAATCTTTAACTAGGTTTAATTGTCTTGCATATTTAGATTAGGGATTTTAATTAAGTCATGAAGAAAAAAACAAAAAAATCAAAATTCACCTAGGATGCTAGTTGAATTGCATGTTTAATTTTAAGCTTAGATCATTTCTAAATAGATTGCATCTTAGGCTAGAAATTACTAAATTAAAACAATGTCTTAATTTAAATTAGGATAACCTAATTCCTAGTTTAAATAGGATAAAATTTTAATTTAGTTAGGAATTTCATTCAAATATCTTAGGATAGATTACTTCCACCTTTTTAGGATAAATTGCAATTTTTAGAAAAAAAAAAAAAAAAATCATAAAATCAAAAATCAAAAAATCAAAAATCTTGCATGAGCATGTAGAATTAGGAATACATATTTAGTAAATAAGACATTTAGGCTAGCAAATTAGGTTTTTTTTTATAATCACATTTTTAGGATCATATTTTTTAGAAATCTCTTTCTAAATAGGTTAGGATTAGATTTAGACAATTTCATTCTTAGAAAACTTGGCAATTTTTTTTTAAAAAAGAAAAACAAAAAATAAAGAAATGGTTTTCTAAGTCAAAATAGGGTTAATTTAAATTAATCCTAAACTTGAATTAGAAAGTTATTCGTTTTAGGTAGTTCAATTATGGCTTTTATTAATTCAAAATTCCAGATCAAAAAATAAAAAAAAATTAAGTGCATGTTAATCAAACTGCATTCTAGGACCATTTAGTTTAAATTTACATATTAGGTCATTTAAGTTGCAATTATTGCATTTCATGTCCTTAATTTAGATCTTTTTGCCATTTCATATTAAGCTATTAGCATGCATTGCATTTGGATTAAATCCCATTAAATAAAGTGAAAACAAAAAAAGAAATTTGTGTGTTAATTAGAGACCATATCTAGGATTGTTGATGTGGAATTTAATATAACGATGCAGATGCTTTCGTTGCTACAAAGTAAGTCCCTTAACCTTATTCATTATTTTATTGGGTGTTAAATTGGTGGATTGCGCACCCGCATGATCACCTCACATGTTAGGGAGATAAATTAAAATCGATTCAAGTTGCACTAAACATTTTTCAAAATAAAAGAATGGTACCGAAAGGGCATTAGAGAAATCTAGTGTAACCAAGTCCCCGTTCCCATAATCTCTGGTTCGTAGGAGTAAAGTAATCTCCCATTGCTTTACTTGGGTTTCTAATCGACCCACCAAAAACTGATTAGTGGTGACTCCTTAATAAAAATCATTTACATGTTAAGAATTCAAACCTAAGTCGCGAATTGGTATGGGCTTGGGAGAGCCCGAGTTAAGTCTAGGTTTAACAATCCATTAGCTAAATCCTAAGTGGTTCACACTCGAAAAATTG
The DNA here is from genome assembly GCA_014182555.1 of Eucalyptus erythrocorys. Classification (NCBI taxonomy): domain Eukaryota; kingdom Viridiplantae; phylum Streptophyta; class Magnoliopsida; order Myrtales; family Myrtaceae; genus Eucalyptus; species Eucalyptus erythrocorys. Next base: position 34,478,282 of record CM024600.1, on the reverse strand, counting down.
GTCGCAACATAGGGCAAGGCCGGTCAGGTCCGACTGATATGATTGAATCATTCTTTGCACTAGGTAGGCCTGTAGGTAATCTTCCGGGTGGGAGGTATCAGCATACTTTTCACATTCAGGTGTTTTGAATTCTTCAGGGATCTCAAAATAGGAGTAGTCAGATAAGTCGATGGGATTCTGCCCCTGTAGTTGGCTTAACTTCTTCATGATCTTTTCAAATTGTTCATGGTATTGGATAGTTTTTAGCATATCTGCAGGGGTTACGACAGTGTTTAGGGCAATTACAGAGTTGGGCTCATCATGGACGGATTTTATTTGTCTTGAGAGCTGTTGAAGGGTGATGGACATTTGCCCTACGCCGTCTTTAATGTGGGCAAGGTGATTCTGCACTTCATTCTGATCGGACCCTATCATGAGAGGCCAATCGCGGGTGGCCGATGGTTGATGATTCATGATTTCCTGTTTTGTAAGCAATGAATGAGCACAAGGTAGACAAAGATTTGACCCATGGCAACAATCCACTACTTTGATTTAAAAGTGATTTTTACAGACTCCTGACGTCTAGGAATTGAAATGACAGAACTAAATACTTAAAGAACAGTCCCTAGACAATGGGACCAAGTTTTCAAAAAACTAGGGAAATATGACTACATATGCGACAGGGGGTCTTGTGACGACTGCTCGCTTCCTTGGACTGTCTCTGAGCCGGATGACCGGCCTACTTCTTGTATCATTCGTATAAGGTCTGCTGGTTCGAGTGGGCCATTCTCTCTGATGGATGGAGGGACCGATGGCTTCTGCTTCTTTGAGATGTGATAATGATGGATATAGGCCGCAGAAGCGTTGTGAGCTTTTTCTTCTCCTTTGAGTCCTTCAAGTACCACAATTCTTTTGCGATGGCACCTATCCCATATTTCTTCGCAAGTAGAGATTTCATACGTGTAATCATTGCTTGTATTGAAGAGTAACGGGGGAATCTTCTTCCTAGAAGGTGGAGGGATCTCCTGGAGGGCTCCGAATTGTCGCGCCACTCGAAATGGATAGTAGGGGATGGCGCCAGTCCAGCCAAGCAAGGGAATTGGATGGGTGCGTCTGTAGGCAAAGCGAGCCCTCTTTTCATGGAACCAACCAGCACACCACTGGAATGTCTCGGGAGCTGGATCTCTCAGGAAATCGACCCAATGTAAACTGGTTTGATTAGGAATATAAGGCCCTAAGAGCATGAATTTTTGTAACGGATGCTCAGAAGTGTTTGTCTCAAACGATCGCATGATGCCCCGGTACTCACTTAAATGAGAAAAGAACCAGACTTGTAAAATTTCTGGAGAGGCCCGCATGATTTTTTCCGTGTTGTCTTTAAAACGATTAAAGGATATGAAAGTTTCAGCTAAAATCATGTTGACATAATTGGCTCCCCCCAAGACTTGATTGACGATCCAAACCATTTTAGGACTTATGGCATTTCTTTGGTGAGGGAAAATGATGAGCCCGAAAAATGCTAGGAGAAAAATGTTGCTTTTTTCAGCCATGGGCTGATTTTGAAAACATTCATTCAAGAATTCGAAAGGGCAGTTATTATTGTTGTTTTCGAGAATTTGTCTCATAACATGAATTTTGGCTCCTAAAAACCGTGCTAGCCCACGCCAAGGGAGGGCGCCTGTCGATGGCTTGACCAGCTCTTTCCCAAGGGACATTCCAATGATGATGCTGTATTCCTCTAGGGTCGGGGTCAGTTCAAACCTACCGAACATGAAGGTAACTGTCCTTGGGCACCAGAAATGTGCAATGCCTTGTATAACTTCGGGCAAACAAAGGATTCGGATCAACGAAAGGGAGATGGTCGAGCTTGTCCTTTATATGCTCCTGGGCAGGCTGATTCAATTGACCCCACCATCTGAAGAGTTCCGCCTTGGGAGTAGGAATGAACTGGATGTCGTCTTCCCCCATCGCATATGACTCGGGATTTTAAAAAGTTTATCCTAAATTGCCATGGGCCAATAAAAAGACTGAGTGAAAAGTAAATAAATTACTTTGCTTTTTAAGTAAAATGACAGGCACAAAGACATGCACATGAGACGTGCGGCTCGATTTCTAACTCAGAAGGTTTGTTGAAATTAAAAGGGCATCTGCCGGTCGCAGTCTCGCGTTAGCAGCGTACCCCCTTAACCTCGGCTAAGAAATTCGGGGAAAAGAAAGGCGACCTCTACATCGTAGTCTCGCGTTCGAGGTCGTATCTTTCTTAACACCATCCTAAAAATCCTATGGCGGCCCAAGTCCGGCGGCCGGGTTGTGTGTGCCATGTGTAGTGTTTTAAAATAGTAAAGCATGCACAGCAGTTTATAATTACAAGACAATTTAATTCAAGTAAGATTAAAATAAACTTATAAGCAATTGACCTGTAAAAAGAAAAAAACCTTAGTCAGTAAAGAATTTAAACAAGATAAATATGGCCTAAGTCCTCAAAGTCCCCAGCGGAGTCGCCAAGCTGTCGCGACCCCTTTTTTCGGGGGCGCCCGACCGGATCGGGTACGAGCGCCTAAATGAGGCTAATGGCTTGGCTGGATTTAATTAAAGCCTGGACTCTCCCAAGTCCACCAATTCACGACTTTAAAATATTTGGTTTGTAAATTGATTTTTTAAAAAGGAGTCGCCACTAATCAATTTGGGTTAGGTTGATTAGAAACCTAAGCAAAGTATCGGGAGAAATACTTGCTCCTGCGCAACTAGAGAAATTAGGATCGGGGACTTGATTACACTAGTTAATCACTAATGCCCTTTTGGTACCTAATCTTGTTTAAACTCTAAGGTTTTTTGGATGTTTGGGAATTTTCCATGCATTTTAGGAAAAATCACATTTTTTGGGTATTTTCCTCATTAGGACATAAAAAGGATTTTTTTTTTTGGATTTTTGGGGCATTTTTGGAAAAATACAAGTCTTTTGGCATTTTATGAAAATTTGGACTTTTTAGGAAATTTGGCAATTTTTTGGGATTTTTGATATTTTTTTGGAAAATATTAAAATATTTTAATTTTTTTGGATATTTTGGAAAATAATAATTTTTTGATTTTTCTAAATATTTTCGAAAATAAATAATTTTTTTATTTTTGATTTTTTGGAAAATAAAACATTTTTAAAACATTTTTTGATTTTTTTGAAAATAAAAATGATTTTTAATAAAATATTATTTTTTTGATTTTTTGAAATAAAAATATTAAAAGCGACCCGGTCGGATCCATGGATCGGATCCGCCCCGGGCCAACCCAAAACGCGGGCGAGGTCCGCGTTTCAGAGTGGGGCGCAAAAATGGTGTCGTGGCCAGGCGTAAGTGCCCGACCCGGCCCGGCGAACCCGTTCTGATGACCCGGCTCCTGCTCTTCCGCGAAACGGCGTCGTTGCCTCTCGGACGGGGATCCGGGTCCCAGGGTGAAACCCTACCCGGATCCGGCCCGGCTTTCAACCCGACTTGCAACCGGACCCTCAACGAAACGGCGCCTTCTCGGAGACCTAACCTCGCTCCAACCCGATCCGACCCGACCTCCCCTTCAGCGCAAAACGACGCCGCTTCCATGGACGTCCGACCCGGTCCGACCCGGTTTCCTACTTGGCGTGAAACGACGCCGTAAGCCTATACCCAACCCAATCCGACCCGACGATCCAACCCGACCTCCAATACTCTCATTGCTCGTGGATCCCTACCCAGTTCCTGGCCCGGGTCCGACCCGGTTACCCGGGATCGCGACCCGGAAAGCCAGGAACCCTAGGGTTCCAATTTGGGGCAGCGAGGGGGCGGGGACGACGGTGGCAGGGGTGGCAACGACGGCGGCGGTTGGTCTGAGGGCACGGTGGGGACGGTGCGAGGACTACTTGCGGCGATGTGGTGAGGCCGAAGGCGGCGGCGGGGACTCACGCAGTATCTCCCCCTTCGATTTCTCTCTCTGTCTCTCTCTCTCTCTCTCTCTCTCTGGTTTGACTCCGGCGAGGTCGAGTTTAAGGATTGCAGATCTCGGCCCCCCCTTTGAAGTCTCTCAGCGGGGTTCCAAAGATCGCAGGTCTCTCCCTCTTCCTTGTCGTGCCTTGGTGTGTGGATTAATGGAGGGGGAAGGGCCTATTTATAGGCGGGGAGTGGCCGGCCGACGGGGGATTCGACCGGGGGGAACGCCGCGACTCCGGCCGGCCGGACCAGAGTCCCATCCGACACGTACCATCGGCCGTCTGCCCTCATCCTTCCCCACGTGCCTCTGCTCGTCGTACGCCGTGCCGTTCATGCCACCGCTCGCCCTGCTGCTCGCCTACTCAGTGCGTGCTCGCCCGCGCGTGCTGCGCACGCGTTTTGGGCGAAGGAGATGACCCGGCGGGTCGGGCGCGGGCGCGGGCCGACCCGCTCGCGGTTGTCTCCCCCTCTTTTCTTTTCTTTTTTGTTTTTTCTTCTTTTTTTCAGTTTTTTTCTTCATTTTTCCGTTTTTTTCGGTCTTTAGCAAAATAAAATAAAACCTAAAGAAAAAAAAGTAATAATGATAAAAATTAATTAAAAAACCCAAAATTAAAAATTAAAAATTAGGCGTCAACAGGGTTCTCTTGGTCTGAAAAAGAAAGGATTTTTCTTTTGTTAAAAAAAAAAAAAAAAAGAAAAGAGTGATGCCGTCCATGGGTGTTGCCGAGCGAGAGCTCTTTTACTCGATTAAAATAGTTGAGCACGGTAAAATAGGAAAATTTCTCTCGGTTGCAAGGGCTTGTGAAAAAAAAATTGGAAAAAGAGAGAAAAGTCAAAAGGTGAAAGTGTACGAAGACAGAGTGAAGAAGAGGTGAAAGTGACGTGAGGGAGACTTGAAGAGAGAGTGAGAGAGTAAAAAAAGAAAAGGAAGAAAGAAAACAAAATCACTGTGCTTCTTCTCTGAAGGGTCCCTGCCGATTCCACTTTTACTCATTGTGTTTCCACTTGCTGCTTCCCCTGTTTTTGTTGCAGGCCGATTGTCACCCAAGCCTCGCCAGAGTTCCGACGAACCCCTGTTCCGAACGGCGACCCATTACCCTTGGCGAACCATCATCGCAGTTCAGTCATCGCAGTTCAGCCATTACTGCTTCCTCGCCATTTCTTCAAGTCCACCGTGAGTTAGACTAGGTAAATTTTTTAGATATTTGGTTTCATAGTTTTTTTTTTTTAATTTTCATTCTAACCTGATTTGTTTTGATTTATTATCCAATTAGAAAATCTGTCATATTAGGTCATGATAATCAAAAATATTGAGCCGCGAGACGTCAGTTTAGATTTTTGATTATCTCGACTTTTTGTAGCAAAATTCATGAATTGCTTTGCACCATTGATTTATATTAAAATAATATGCCATTGATTTACATGGATAGATTTTTATTTTGGCATGTTATTGTTATTTGCTCATCACATATCATACATCATATTAGGTATTTAGGTCTATACACATTTCATATTTGAAGCAACGCATTTTAGTTTTCCTTTAATAAAACCAAACCAAAAAAAAATGTTTTTTAGGTTATATAGATTTCATAATGTGCACATTACATGTTGCGTTTTAATTAGTGGGTTATAGGTTAATGTTTTAACATTCTCATCATGTAGTATTTTTTAAAAAAATATAAAAAAAATAAAAAAATAAAAAAGGCCAAAAATTAGCATCGCATCATTACTTTACTTTCTTTTTAATAAAAAATATTAGGTCATTTAAAAAAATAAAAAAAGAAAGCACAAAAGTCATTTACTTGGTTAATTAATAGGTTAGTTCATAATTAATCCCATTTCATGTCATCATTGTTTAGTGTAGGTTGCATACATTAAAAAAATCATTAAAAAAATCATAAAAGAACATGCATATAAAATCATTATGTCATTCATCCCATATCTTTAGGATTATGTAAATAAGATTGCATGCATATAGTAATAGTTCTAGTCATGCCATAGGAATTGCATCTCACATATCATTAAAGTAAAATTCATGCATATCATAGGATTACATTTAATTAGATATCATGTCATTTAGAAAATCATGTTTAGGGCATGCATTTTCATTAGCATTTTTGTAAGGTCGTAGTTTATAATTTCTTTTAATTTCATCACTTCAATTGATTGAATGATTTTTCATTGATTGTGCACCCGCATGACCACCATTTACATGTTAGTTAGCTTAGGTTAAAATTAATCAATACTGCCTGCAAAATTATTTTTTAAAAATAAAGGTACCGAAAGGGCGTTAGACTAATCTAGCGTAACCATGTCCCCGGACTTAGTGAATTTCTGGTTCGCAAAAATAAAGTATTCTCCCATACTTTATTTGGGTTTCTAACCAACCCTAATTGGTTAGTGGCGGCTCCAATTTGAGTATAATTGCATGTTTAAATGAGGTAATTTCTAGTATCAAGTTGCGATTGGTAGGACTTGGGAGGGTTCGTGCCAAGTATTTGGACTTAGTAATCCATTAGCCTTCTTTGAATAATTCACCCTCGGGAAGGTCACGACAGGGCACAACTGGAAGGCGGGTCGCAAGCCGGAGCCGGGTGTCCCCAAACACCCGGCCATGGCACCGTTTCATAGAAAATAAAAAAAATAAAAAAAAGTTGGGCCACGTGTCTGATTGCACGAAGAACGGACAAAGGCGGCTGCATGGCATTTTCATGATTCCGTCAGCAAAACACTCATAATCACTTCCTTTTTTTTTTGGTCATGTCATCATCTATGTAGCACCGACACGGACACGCAACACGCGACACAACACGACATAACACGCCGACACGTTAGTTCTCAAAAAATAAATAATTTCAACACGTTCTAACACATTATATATTAAATATATATTTTTATATATAAATGCAAAAATAAATAATAAAAAGAGCATATAATTAATCTATACTAAAAATATTAATTGAACATTTATTAATATCATTCATTGTTTTAATTCAATAAAGATTAATTAAGAAATTCAAAAATTGCAAATACAAAAGAGTAAATTTGAAGGAACGTGTCATGTTTTCTTATACTTGTCAGAAATTAGTGAGATTTCTTATAGTTCCGGACAGAGTTCGGAGTTCATGATATAGACTAGCTTGGAGCTCCTCTGCAAAACAAGGTTTGAGAAAAATGAAAATCTAGAACAAGAACTCTCGAAGTATGACCAAAAGAAAAGGAAATAACTAAATTCGCCATGGAAAATGTAAGAGATAACTCACAAGCTAATGACATAGACCAAAAGAGATAATTCACAAGTGACACCTGCAAGAGGTGAAAAGAAGCAAAATAAAATATAAAAATCACAACTTTAAGTCTACGGGAGTGACGGAGCAACGCCGGCGAGAAGAGGGGCGTTCCATCGTCACTCACGGGAATGTCAAAACTTATAAGAAACTTGAGAGTGAGAATTTTCTTCTTTCCCCTTTATTTTTGTTATTTTCATTATTTTTTCATATATTTATGTTTTGACCCCTCAAGTATTGAAAATTTTTAAAATTGACCCCGTGCGTGTAGGAATCGCGTGTCGGAATTTCAGACTCACATGTCAGAGCGTGTCGAGAAGAGTTGACCATGTGTCGGATTTCCCGACACTCGTTGACCGCGTGTTGGAACGTGTCGGAGTGTGTCGGACACATGTCAGAGTGTCGAACACGACACAAAGGCTTCCGGAGAGTGTCGGTGCTTCTTAGGTCATCATCGCTTCCTTCGCTTTGTTTCTCTTCACCTTGACGGGTCTATTCAAACGTAAATCCACTTAGGTTAAAGTAGCATGCATATAAATTAGTAAGGGTGCGTTCGATAACGTTTCTGTTCAAAAATTGCTTCTAGAAACAGAACTAGAAAAAAATATTTCTGTTTCGGGAAACAATTTTTGAACAGAAAAAATGCGTTTGGTAAATTTATTCCAAAAATAGAAAAAGAACAGAAACACGTTTGGTAAATTTGTATAATTTTTTTTATTTCTTTTAATTTTTTAATATTTTTATTTTTTCCCTATTTTCTTTCTTATTTTTCTTATTTTCTTATTTGTTTTTCCTTTTTTTTTCTTTTTCCTTTTTCCTTTTTTCTTCTTTTGATTGGTCGCTGGCCTTGGCCATGGCCGGCGACCGGCCGACGAGGGTCGGCGGCCTTGCCCAGCCACGGTGAGGCTAGCCAGCCGCTGGGCGAGCTTGGCCTCGCTGGATCTGGGTGAGATCGAGCTCGCCCAGGCCGACGCAGGTCGACCTTGCCAGGGGCCAGTGACGCTCGGCCTTGCCGGGGGCTAGCGATGCTTCGGCGGGGTCACCGGTCCTCGACGGCATCACCGGCCAAAGAAAAAAGAAAGAAAGAAGAAGAGGAAAAGAAGAAGAAAAAAGAGAATAAAATAAAGGAGAGAGAAAATATGTTCTTAAATTTTGTTCCAGAAACAAGAAACAAGAAATCTTGTTTCTCGTTTCTATTTCAAATGTGTTCCTGGGAACAAAAAAATAGATTTGGAACAAAAACGCAAACAAACACGATTCTATTCTTTTTTTGTTCCAGAGAACAAAAAAACAGAAATTTTGTTTAGAAACAGAAATTAGAAACATTAACAAACAGGCCCTAAGCCAATGCTATTGGTTTACCGTAGTTAATCCGTATCTAGACCTAAGTTATAAAACGAGTAAGAACTTGACCATTAGGTCCGATAATCTGGTCGGCCGGTCCATATATATATTGTCCGCCATGTCCTAAAGGCCAAATTACATGGAGTTAAGCTCATCAACCACCATTCTGATTCATCCTTGCAAGAATTTCTACCCCTTTTTGGCACCACAGGTTCTCACTAATCAACGATGGATAATGGACATAGAATATGCCAGTAAGAACCTTGGATTTCCCGAGGGTGACACGCTCTATACAATAGGAAAAGATAATTGATATTCTAATGGCCAAGGGAGGATAGCTCCTACTAATCTCTCTTTCTCGCCGATGCACGTGCTTAATCTATAATCAAAAGACATGCTACAGACGAAGGCTCCGTTTGGGAACCACTTTGGAAAGCCCTCTGGGGCTCCAAAGCCCATTTGCCCAAATATTAAGTGTTTGGGAACACCCAATGAACTTGCCTTGAAGGAATGCTGGCATTCCAAAGGCTGAAAGTCCAAGGCAGGTCCTAGGCTGCCTTGGGCTTTCAACATTCTCAAAATGCCCATGCAATTGTTCATGAACTACTGTTCATCTTCTTCTCTGGTGACGTAAACGAGCTCGAGAGGCCAGCGAGGTCACGGTTGAGGTCGGCGAGGTCGCAGCGACCATCACCGGCTAATCGCGCGACCCCGGAGAGTCACGCGACTCGGGAGTTGCGTCACCGCGACCCAGATCTGGTCGCCGGAGGTCGCGCGACCTTGCCGCGACTAGATCTGGTTGCCGCGAGGTCGCGCGGCTAGTCCCGGCGAGGTTACGCACAACCAAATCTGGGTCGCCGCGAGGTCCTGTGACCTTCGGCAGACCCTCGCTGGAGGTCGCCCGACCCTGAGGCGGCCAATGGTCGCCGGTCACGAGGTCTTGCGACCTCCGGCGGACCCTTGCGGGAGGTTGCCTAACCCTAAGGTTGCTGGCGGCCGCCTGCTTCGCCGATGAACTTTTTTATTTTTTTTATAATTTTTATTTTTTTATTAATCACCAAAATTCTTTGTAAATGTAATTACCCAAACACCATTTTACTCAAAGGTACTTACAAAGGGCTTTGAAAATATAATTTACGAAACATAGTTTACATTTTGGAAAACACCTTTAATTCAAAGGTCTTTGCATTTTTCTAAAGGCTTTTCCCAAAAGTCTTCCCAAACGCACCCGAAGTCTTGGATGGAGGAACCTTGTGCTTACTTCTGAAATATGTATATGCTCATACAAAGTTGGATGTGTACAGCTATGATCGCACGAAATGTCTTTCCTTCACATCAAATCACGCATTAAGTAATCATGTCACATGGCCTTTCTCTCGATCAACTTGATTAGTACTACGCGTAAAATTAAATTGTCCGATCATTGAAGCCGACAGATGTAACTGATAGTGATTCGTGATGTGACTTGGAGGAACATTGCAATCTTATTTGTGATATTTTATGCGTGATTTATGATCTTTTACGTCATTGATTGGGGACACATCATGTCAATTTTCTTTTTCTTAAGAGTAACCATAGTCCTGTAATATTTTCACGTTGCCATTTTTAATGACTTGATTTGTGCCTTGTGTCATCACTCCACGGGCAGTGCCAAAATTGATCTGATGGCTCTTATTGGAGTCAAATAATCGATTCTGCTGGAATTTTATATAAATCTTTCAAAATTTTATGATCTTTTGTTGTCGGGAGAATAATTTTCCACCGACTCGCTTCTCTCTCGATTTCCAAAACTCTCTCTCTCCCCCACTCCCTCCGACGCATGGCCGCGCGCACTCACACACATGCAGAGTACGAGCATGGCTAATGTGAATCCCATGACATGTAATCAAAATTGCATCTTAAAGCACGTGCTAAATCCATATTGATCCAATAGTTTCGGAACTATACATGCATAAGGTATATGTTGTACAGCAAAGTTGCGAGAAGAGAACCTCTCTCTCTCTCTCTCTCTCTCTCTCTCTCTCTCTCTCTCTCTCTCTCTCTCTCTCGATATCTTTTAGGTGAACCATGTGAATTATTCTTCTCTGTAGTCTCCCCACGAGGGCAATAAGCCAAGGCAAAGAATCCTGACGAAATCTATTAATAACTAATATTAGCGAATCCTACGAATCGTGCATCGCGTTTTACCCAATATCAAAATCCCAAATGAACAAGAAGGTACTTTAACTTATTAATATCATGCGTGTTGTGGCGTTGCGAGTGTTGAAATCAACCCAACGCCGTACGTCGTCGCTTTCTCTTCAAAATGATCGATAATGAAAAACAAAAGGGTGTTCCACAACGCCCGATGCGAGGAAGGACAGATGATTGAGAAAGTTAGTTGAGCTCGAGCCTCATCATTTCCTTAAATATCGTTTTGTCCGATGAAAGGGACGGACATGGTGCTGGCTATACAATTATATAGATTCGAAAGACAACGCAATCATGTTACAATTTGTCAACCTATAGCACATTTTTCTATCGATTTAATTTATGTCTCGGTGGTGGTTTAATAATTGCATTAAAAAAAGGTGGTATTTAATCCTCATCAATGGAATGTATTTTCGGAGTTTTGAAACTCGACTGCACATTGCCTAAAAACGACATGCAACTCCTCGAGTTTCTATCTTGCTGGCCTAAATATTTCCATCTCTTCTTTTGCGATAGATCAATTCAACCCATCCACATCAAGATAACTGGACAACTCTTTGTAAGCATGACCTTGGGAAAGGATGACTTGATATATGGGAGAGAGAGTTCTATGGATAAAGTTACCAAAAAAGTCTTAAACGTATTAAATGGATGCTTATACAATTCTAAAACTTGTTAATTTAGTCTCCAGTCTTTTGACGATATGCCAATATAGTAATTCCAACTAATTTTGGTTGGCACTTGCTAATGTGGATGCTAGTTGTTTGACATGGACAATGTTTGCATTTTTTTTTAAAAAAAAATCCGCATTTTCTTCCTCTTTTTTTTTTTTCCAAATTTTCCTTCTTTTTTCATTTCCTTTCCTTTTTTTTTTTACCCTATTTCCCTCTACTAGTTGTTGGGGCCTCGGCGATGGTTGGGATACCCTTGCCAACTATAGCCCTTGCCAAATCTAGGCAAAGGTGGTTGTTGACCTTCGTCAATCATTGCCCAAGCCCAATGGAGGAAACTAGGGAAAAAAGAAAAAGGAAAGGAAAGAAAGGTAAAGTTCAAAAAATAAAAAATTATAAAAATTATCCACGTCTAGGCAAAGGGTGGTTGTTTTTTTTTTTGGTCAGTGGCAAAGGGTGGTTGTTGACCTTCATCAATCATTGCCCAAGCCCAATGGAGGAAACTAGGGAAAAAAGAAAAAGGAAAAGAAAAAGAAAGGAAAGAAAGGTAAAGTTCAAAAAATAAAAAAAATATAAAAATTATCCACATCAATATCTGCCGTATTACTCAAGACAACTGTTGTTGATTAAGCCATCGTGTTAGTGATTTTTTGCCAAAATTGATTGAAATGATTACATTGACAAATTATCAAAAAATTTATAACTAAATTAACTAAATCGAAATGTTATAAACCATATCAACATCCATACAATAAGTTTAAGATATCTAATAGTAAAGATCCAAAACTTTATGGTCTGCTTATTTCTAAATGCTTCTTATTACTTACAAGTAATTATTATGGATCTTTTTATCGGTAATGATGCAGTGTTGACTTTGTCCAACCTCGCATAATAATCTGTGATAAGTGGAAGCACATAAATGGATCCGGAATCGCTTGTCATCACATGCCCAATGATTCTGTACTGCGTACAATTACGGCTTCGACACTCTTCCCATCGAAGGGAGTGGCCACAAACTAGAGTTGGCTATGTAGTGATGTGAAGCTCGTGATAAAATAATTCAGGACATGAAGCTGAATTGGTGCGTTTATATTCATAGTCAGCTAGTGGAGCGTTTCTATTCATAGTCAGCTAGTGGAGAGAGATCGGTCCCTCCAAACACGTGAAACTCGTGAAAGAGGCAATTAATACTACGTATATAATTAGCCCGTCATTTAATGACTTAAGTTTTTGAATGAATGTGAATCCGATTAGATAAATCAATGGAGTCAAGAGCTCCCTCTTAATTTTCCGCAATTTTTTAATTTTTCTGAAGCTTCTTCCAAATTGTTGGAGTATAAAAAGGCAAGACAAGGTTGGCACTCTCCTACTGCACTTATGTAGCGCTCGCTCTCTCTCGCACACACTCTCCATTCATAATAAGACTTGAGAGAGAGAGAGAGAGAGAGAATGGGGAGAGCTCCATGTTGCTCAAAGGTGGGTTTGCACAGGGGGCCTTGGTCTGTCAAGGAAGACAAGCTGCTCATTCAGCATATTCAAGCTCATGGAGAAGGCCACTGGAAATCCATGCCTAAAAGAGCAGGTATTTTTTAAGAAAACATAGACCCACGCCACACATATATTTCCATCTATATGTTTCTGTGCGTGTCGGATACATCTGTATAAAAAATGTAGTTTTATCGAATTTTTGCATGATAGCATTTGCTTGACTTGGTTAATAAAAAATGAAAAGTTTAGAAAGAAAAGAAGAAGAAGAAGAAGAATTGGATTCCAGTTGAGTGAACTCAAGAGTACTTTTGGAGAGGTATTCTCTTCGCTCGTTTTAATTCCATTTCAAAAATGCAACGACTTCACCGCCTTCAGTTTCGCATTTTGTTCTTTTTATTTTTGGAAGAATTCGTGGTTCTCCCTTATTTCATTTATTTTCCTGCACGGTGAATTCGACAGCTACTAAAAGACGTATTTATAAGTTTCTTAAGCTTGACGAAGGCTTTGTGAGTTGCCCATAATGAGAAAAAGAGTGATTACTTACCTCCCAAACCGTCGCACCAATTCTGTTTTCTATTAACAAGATTCATTTTTGGCCATGCTCTAATTAACAATAAGAGCATAAAAAACCGCAAAACAGTTGGGAAAGGTGATGATATTTCCGAGGAGCTAGAGGTTGCAATTATAATAAGATATGATATGACACGATTGGAAACAGGACACAAAAATTAGTAAATTTGGGATGAGGCTAACCATGTCTAGGACTCACAGGACACAATTACTAATTGTGTTGTGTTCGTATCAACCCGCCTTTACTAAAGATGAAATTAACCCAAATAAAAATGAGCTAATGTTGACTCGACGTTGAATGACATTTTTAGACACGATCAGCTAAAAGACTGTTATTTCCATATTATTCATTATTACGACTCTAAATTGATAATATTTCCATTAATTAGGAACATATCGCTTAGTTTGGTTTTAAAAAAAAAAAATTGATGAATTATTACAATTCTTGAATAGGTAATTTTGAAAAGTTGAGGATATTTTATGTCAAATTCATGTTGGCAAGTTGATTTCGTTCCATTATGGGTCACGCGAAAGTGTTGTCTCATCAACCCATTATTCAGTTGTGCTCCATGAGTCGTGTTGTGTTAGCCCCTTATATCGAGAAAAGTAGATAATCATTACGTGTTCGGATCAACCTATTTTGTTAATTACTCTGAAGTTAAAGCGATGCGAACTCTACCCACGAACCCATTTCCATCCCTCCTAAGTCAACCGCATGTGAACTTGCACACCCTGACAGAAAACGTAAAAACACGCACCTCGGACATGTCCCGACTCTTTTAATAATATCTCCCTGTCTCTCCCTTTCTGAACGTGTCTCGACAATGGGGCACTCCCACCAAACCCCATCATCGCCTTTAGCCAGCCGAAATTGGCTCAATCACATGGCACCCGTTCCGAACGAGCCAAATTTATCTCCGTTATGGGGTCGCGAATCTGGTTCTTCTCAACTGAGAGAGAGAGAGAAAGAGAGAGATTGAGCATTGGGGTTCGCAAGAGAGAGAATGATAGTTGGAGGGGCTGCGAGGAGAGCATGGTGGTTGCGGGAATCATGAGAGACGCAGTCACTAGTCAGAATATTGCTGTCGGCGATGGTGGTGACAAGGTGGCAACGCGACGACGACAGCTAATGGCAGCCGAGGGTGAAGGAAGATGCAGTTAGGGTTCTTTCTTGCTAATTTAGTTCGCTCGTAAATTGTTTTATCAGCCCACGAATGCAAACCATCTAAGAGTTTGCTCAATTTGGAAAATAGGGGTCGTGCATCGTTTATCACGTTTTCATAACAGTTCATTTTCTCGAAAAATGATTGTTGAAAGGCTGAAGATATTCTGTCTTTTCGAAAGCAGTGCCATGCATGTTACTGAGTGACCTTGATTAATTCCTTTGGAAATATTCATAATTTCGCTGATGCACTACTTTTAGGGAATGTTTCCATCCAAAAAGCCGTAGTATCTCTTTTTCCTTACTTTCTTTTTGGCCTTGCGAAGCATTACTCAGGTGTGGAAAGAGCTGTAGGCTAAGATGGATGAACTATCTCCGGCCCGGCATCAAGCGCGGGAACATAAGCCCAGATGAGGAAGACCTCATCGTCCGCCTCCACGCCCTGCTCGGCAACCGCTGGTCCCTCATAGCTGGGAGACTGCCGGCCCGGACCGACAACGAGATAAAGAATTATTGGAATTCCCACCTCAGCAAAAGAGTGAACGATAATAATCACCAAAGGAATCGTAATAATAGAGGCGTTAAGGGGCCCGAAAAGAGGAATATTGTCACAGCTAATAAGGTCAGGTCGTTCACCAATAAGCAGAAACAAGAGATGACCAATGAAAAGAGTGAGACAAAATTGACAAAGATCAAAGTGCATCAGCCAAAGCCCACTAGGGTTTCAGCTGTTGCCAGGAGCAACAGTCGTAATAGTCTTCCGTGGGGGTCATGTGTGAACACTAGTAATAATAATATTCTTGAAGAACAGCTTCCACAACCACTCCCTCCCTATCCATCCTCTGGTTTGATGGCAAGGAGCGCTGCTTCCAACGTCGAGGGAGTGTTGGTCTTAGATGAAGATCTTATCAACGTTAGTGGTGAGTGCCACTATGATGATCATCCTCAAGAAACCACAAGTTCACGCGAAATCTTGATACCCACCAGGGAAGAGAACAACAGCATGTTGCAGAAGATCTTCGAGGATTTTCAGGAGCTCCTGGGAGCGGAGGATAGCGTGCAGATGGAGACTTCGTCAATTCCTTTTTGGTTTGACTGGTAACAAATCGTGATTATTATTGTGATTATTGAAAAGAGACTGTAGCAGTTGGCTTTTGCTTGTTCCGCAACGAATTTTCACGTGCCTACCTTCCACTCTTTCGTTCCCGTTTGGTAAAATTTTCCGTAGAGTGACTATGTGGGCACGTGAGAGCAATATGAGTGGAAGATCCTTTGATAATTTGGTTTGATTACACTCCTACTCCCCCAGTCGTAGAAAGTGGCAACAAAACGCCAAAACGAAAAACAGAACAAGGAACAAGGAACAAAAAAAAAAAAAAAAAAAAAATTCCTGGTCTTCTGAAATTGATTAACTTGAAGCAACTCTTGATAGTTGCAGTACTAAAAGTAATCCACATGCACTTGCTGATGATTCAAACCATATAGAGAGGACGTACGTACACTTGCATGATCAGAATCTGAATCCAAATTCTCGTCCAAGCTTTTACGTGTATTGGCGATTATTAAAATACAAGAAATCAATTGAACCGACATAAAGCATGAGCAAGCTCAAAATTATCTTAAATCTTGCTTGTTATCAAATTGTGCGATTGGATGTGGATCGAACTTTCTTTTAGTTCATCGGACCCTATTTCCTTAATCATGATGTGTGTATGTCTTGTCATATAAACTTGTGGAGGCAAATTCAACAATACGAGCCACAACCATGGATAGAATCCACGGATGAAAAATCATAGAAGGTCAACATTGCGAGGTCAATATCATGGTCCTTGTCCCTTGCGTCAAAACTCCGAGCTATGAGGAATTATAACCCCGCACATACCGGCCGACACTTCAAAGAGGAAACCACTTCTTTCTTTCGTCGTTTTCTTTGCTCTTTTTCCTTCCTTTTGGTTTCCAACAAAGGAGCGAGGGGAATAATTTTTTTTTTTATCAGTTCTAACGATTGCTTACTCAACTTAAAACTAGAGAATTACCAAAAAAATCCTAAACTTATTACAATCGTGCCAATTCAATTTTAAACTTTTTTTTTTAGCTAATTTAGTTTTAAACCATTTTACAATTATACCAGCTGAATCCATTCAGCCAAAATTAGTCGGCCAGTGTTAATGTGGACGCCAACCGACGCTAACATCCGACAAACGTTGACGTAGCATTTTTAAATTATTTTTTTGAATATTTTTTTGAATTTTTGAATTTTTTTATTTTTTTTAATTTTTTTCCATCCATTTCTCCTTCCTCAGCGCTGGCCAAAGGCGAAGGCCAACGAGGCCGACCTTACCATCGCCTAGGTAGCACAGACATGTTGTCCGTGCTTCCATGTTGTGTCCGACACGTGTCGGAGCGTGTCGGACACGTCGACACGCCTGGACAAAGTCGAACACGCATTGACCACGTGTCAGATTTTCCGACACGTCGTCAACCTTTGCCCAACACGTTTCGACACGCGTGTCCAGGAGGGAGCAGACCGCGAGCGACGGCGAGAGACGGCCGAGCATAGACTGAGGCGAGGACCGTCACTTTGATGCTGTGATAGATCCAACGAGGCTACAGTTGCGAGGGAGAAAGGATCAAAGGCGAGAGGAAGAGGAGAGGAAGGCGGTTGTGCGGCGAGCGGCGAGGAAGGGGGTTGGGCGAGGAGCGAAGAGCGGCGAGAAAGGGGGTCGTGCGTGCGGCGAGGAGGGAGGAGGAGAAGAGGAAAGGTCGAGAGCGGCGAGGAGGAGTAAAGAAGCTAGGGTTTATGAGAAACTCAAAAATAATTAAAAAATGGGAGTCTGATGGGTACGTATTTCGGGGGAGGGAAAGTGACGGACAGGTGGGGGAAATGGACGATGGTGGGAGGGAAAGAATAAAAAATTAACTTGGGGGTGGGGGAATCGACCCATTGGGCTGTTAGGTGGGGAGGGAAAAAAAAAGTGAAAAATTTGGGGGAGAAAGAGACGACGGAAGTTTGGGCACAAGTTGGGGGGGGGAGGGGGTTTCGAAAAATAAAAGTAAATTTGGGGGAGGGGGATTTCGAAAAATAAATGTAAATTTGGGATAATGAAATAAAAAAAAAGTGTAAGATTTATTAATATTATTAGTATAAATTCATTGTAAACTTTTTATTTATTTATTTGTGAATTTGAATCAAATTAATTAAAAATAAAAATATTTATTTAATATTTAATATGTCGAATATGTCGAAATTCTCTACTTTTTGAGAAAAGACGTGTCGCGTGTCGTGTCGCGTCGTGTCACGTGTCCATGTCGCCATGTCCGTGCTACCTAGGCCATCGCTAGGCGAAGCCCCGCCAGATCTAGCGAGGCTTGGCCTTGCCATGGCTTGGAGGGGGGGGAAGCCTTGCCAGATCCAAGGCGAGGGTCAACCTCGCCGATGGTCGGCGAGGCTCCTTGCCAGATCTGACTACAACGGCCTCACCGGCCACTAGCGAGGTCGACCATCACCTTGGCTAGGCGAGGTCAAGCCTTGTCGGCCACTGGTGAGGCCGACCGTTGCCTTGGCTTGGCGAGGCCGAGCCTTGCCAGTTTTGGCGGGGTCTCACCCAACCAAGGTGAGGGTCGACCTCATCGATGGCCAGTGAGTCTCCTCACCAAGGGACGGCGAGGTTTGCCTTCGCCAGTGACAGGTGGGGATGAGCCTTGTCGGCCAGCCAGAGGAAGGAAAAGGTGGAAAAAAAAAAAGAAATCAAAAATTCAAAAAATATTTAAAAATTGCCATGTCAGCTTTCGCTGGATGGCCGGCATCCATGTCAGGGATGGACAGAATTGACATAATTATAAAAGGTTTAAGATTAAATTGGCCCAAAAAAAGAGTTTATGACTGAATTAGCACAATTACAATAGGTTTAAGACTTTTTTGGTAATTCTCCTACTTAACACGGCATTCAAGTGGAAAACCTTCAATTTCTCACTCTTTCTCTTAGCTCATTCATAAAATATTATTCTTAAAAAATAATGAATTTCGACTATTCTTTTCTTCATATGCAATTGTGTTGAGCTAACTTTGCGTAGTATTATTTTCTTATAGTCTCATATTTTGCAAATTCCTTGTGGTCGTCGCTGCCATTACCTTTTTGGAAAAATCACAACTTGCTAGCACAACCTGAGAGAGAGAGAGAGAGAGAGAGCCCAAACTTGAGAGTATTGTATTCTTGTTCTTATTCGGTTTACGTGTCATCTCCGAATCAGGTGAAGTCCTCTCTTACGATGCATCAAAAGCAGGTTGGTCGCTTCCATGAAATGCGACGGCTCTCTTAACGTTTAGCATACTTTCTTTATTGTCTACATAATACGTGCCTTTTTTCTTTCCGGGAAAGAAGAAAAAAAGAAAAAGAAAACGAGAGCTCTATTTTCCCTTGGACCACGGTTGGATGGAAAATATAAAAGCCTGCTGTTATATAATTATCTGCAACTAGAGAGCGTACTTTCTAGCAATAAACTCGAAATGGATTCCGGGTACATTATAAATTTCCATCAAATTAAGTAGAAACCAAGCATGTAAATGAATTTGCCAATCTTGTGATTTGGCTAGAAATAATGATCGCGATATCATCAAATCTTTCATGCCCTTTGAATCTCAGTCTGAGGGGCAGTGCCATTGATTTTCTTGGAGTCTTCATCCCCTCCATTATCCACTACCACTTCCGACAAGCTCATCTCCTTGAGCTTTCTCGCAGCCATTTGACGCTTCGTGGACTTGTAGTATGTGGCGTATAGGATCAGTTGGGCTAGCCCGAATAGTGACCCGAGCCCATTAGAAGCCTGGAAACCCCAATGGTCAGAAAAATCTATATTCACATGGTAAATGAGTGTGTAAAAGACCATGTAGAAGAAGGAAATTGGAGGATACAAAAAGCCTCTCCAGCCATATGATGTTGCCTGTGTGAGGAAATTTTCTTTATTTTCTCGGATATAAATCAGATTATCCAGTCATTTTATCCTTTTGTTTCAGGCTCTTAATGATCTTAACCTATCTTATGAACCTAGCGGCTAGAACAAATGACTCTGAAAATATAGTGAAACTCATGCGAGTACAGGTAATAATCTATTAAAAAAAAAAAAAAGACTGATCGATTCTCCTTGAAAACTACTTGGAACCGAATTGATGAAGTCAGTTTTGGCCGGTTCCCAGATCATATCATATCGGGTGCTCACTCCTAGTTCTTAGGTAGACGATTTATTAAGTGGTTCTTGACATAACAATGAGATCTTCATTTATACATAATTTAAACCTGCGTTTGTGAGAAGATAGGTGGCATTTGAAATGATTTTTTCAATCTCACATGACAGTACATGTGACGCATCAAAAACTGCCTCTATAAATATAGTTCCTCGATAATATATGACATGCTAAGATTCATATAGAAGATGGTATGAGACATTTGATTAATATCCAACCCTTTTGGGACGAACCATTACAAAGCAACGAGAGAGAGAGAGAGAGAGAGAGAGAGAGAGAGTAATTACAGCAATGAAGACATCAAAGCGGATGAGGGCGTAAGTGGTCCAGCAAAGGCCGTTCGCAAAAGAAGCGAGGGACAAGAAGAAGGGCATGTATTCCACACTCTTAGTCGTTATCACCAGTTTCTGCATCCAAACAAGCAATTCATCCTGTCAAAAAAATCCACCCAAGCAGATCATCGTGCGAAAATTACTCATCTAAATACATACAAAAGCGCAATATAGCAACGAATTGTTTACTAAGACAAGCTTACCAATGATGACGATTTGTGTGACGCAAGCCATGTTATCATTTCCTTCATTTTGCATGAACAAGATAGATGAGTGATCAATCGCTATCAAAGCTTACCATGACGGACAATGGCGAGGCGTACATCATGACGTTAAACACCATGCACACGATTCCAACAACCATCGACCTCCGCTCGTGGGTGTGGACCAAGGTCAGGTTCAGGGCCGCTAGGGCCGAGATGAAGACGAGCTCAATGAGCACCACCGCTGCCACTCGGAGCCTCTTCTGACGGTCGGAGTAGAGGAGGAAGAGAAGTATGTAGACAACTTCGATGAGGGTCCCCGCGCCATTGATGGTGACGACGAGGGTGCTGTGGGGTTGGACCATGGGAAGGCCATACAGGACCCACACCATGCAGTTGATGAGGGTGGCTAGGTACGGCACGGGCGAGTACTGCTCCACTGAGCCCTTCTTCCATATCCGAATGAACGTTGGCCTGTGTCAAACACATTTGCATGAATGATAAACTTGATTTCCGAAATAATTAAGGACATCATAAATTTGCAATGATAAAGAGGTCTTCAAGCTTTGAGAGGCTGTAGATGCCAAGAAATTCTGCTTCCCTCCCAAAATGTATGTGGACGAGTGTTTCTTGGTTATGAGATGCGTGTGCATTTTCTGAAAACGATATTTGGCTCTTGTCTCGATGCCATATCGTTATTTCCACACACTTATGCACTACGCAAACTGAAAGATTAATCAGCTGCTTTTGCTGAGTGCGGGAGATCCACTAATCAGCTCCATTGGGGTTGGAGACAAATTGAAGAATTACATCGTACGTACGTACTTTCGTGAAATGACAAAAAGAGGGGGTACGTCGGGTTTGATATACCCTCTGGTTGGAAGCTTGGTAGAATTCGCAAAAGAAAAAGGAGAATATAAAGAAAGCAGAGAATTGTTTGTCACTAATAAGGAAGACTCTTGTAATCTTGAAGTACAATTATGCAAAATGAAACTTCTCCCACGATAATAAACTTTTTTCATTGTCCACGGATTATAGGGACATGCTCAGAGTCCCTACGGCATAATTTTCTTTAATCTTTCAACAATCATGAGGAAATCCCTAAAGCCTAGGCAATTAAGGTTAACTCCACTTGACTTCCCTTTTTCTTCACATACTGAAAGCAAACCCACTTTGAACCCCCAAAATCCGAAGAAAGAAAAGCACAGGAATTGACGCAGTTCTTACATCGGCGATAGAAACAAGAAGAGCGCGATCGCATTTCCTGAAAGAGAAAAAAGAAGGGAAGAAAAGGCATGAGAAACCACATCGGTCTACTATCCTCGATTCCATTGAGAATGTAGAGGTTCAATTTACATGTATATATCGTGAGGATATCAACAAGAAGGGATGGAACTCACCTAAGACACCGACTGCTGTACGGGCAGCATCTGCAGAAACCATGGCTGAACAAAGATGACCTGAACTAAAAGAAAACACCAACCAAAGAGAGGCTAAGCAAAGCTAAAGCTAAAGCTAAACCCAGATTAGAGAGAGCGATTCTTTTCTTCTTTGGGCGTTGCTATGCGAAGTTGATGATGAGAGTTTTAAATATTAAGCAAAGGAAGAGAAAAGTGGGAAGGGATGGAGAGAGAGTGAGCGGGTGCTCAGTTTGTGTCTATCTCAAGATCAGGTGTGAAGTCTCTCCCTCAATATGTATCAGAAGGCAGGTTGGTCACGAGCATCACATGCACTGGCTCTTCGACGCTTTATACAACACATGGAAGATGGCGGCCTTCAAGATCTGTCTCTCTTTGGGCACTGCCTTCAAGGTTGTCACAACCTCACAAGGATATTTGCTTAGTTGACTGGAAAGCATAATTTATGACCTATTAACCAGCCCTCTTGAAGTATCTATTAAACTTATCCGGTAAAAAGTATATATATGTGGAATATTGGTTACGTATAAGACAAAAATAGCCATACATTAAAAAGGACAAATTTTTCATTGCTTTGTTTCTTAAAGAATGGCTCAAAATGCAAAAATCAATGTATATTTTGATCATTTCACACGAGATTGAGTTGCATGAAGTATATAATAAGTCATTCAGTCTATTGATTGAGATGCATAGAAAGCATATATATCATATCAAAGGATGTCTATGCTAAGTGACGTATATCATGGGCCGAGATTTAGCTTTTTAAGGTGGCTTTTCTCATCATAATATAAAGTAAATGCTTTGGGAGCCTTTTATGTATGGATAAAGCTAAGGGTTTGCATAGAATTTTAGGAAATGAACAAGGAAATTCGAGGGTTCTCGATTTTTAAATTTGGAAGACGTGCATATATTTTCAAAGTGAAAAATTATTCCCCAGAATTTTGGCGGCTCGTTTTTTCTTCAAGTGTTTACAAGAATCTTGGGCTACAAACATGATTGTGTTAGCCAAGGGACAACATGGTCAAGTGGTCATATTATTTCCGATATTTTATGGAATCACTAAAAATTTAAACTGTTAGATAAATTTATAGTTTAATATTCTAAAACTCCTCATATGTATGTTGGACTTTCGCCTAAGCCGAAAGCATGGAATATGTAATTGGGAAGGAAAATTGTGGTTTAGAAAGATTTGAACTCACAACCTCCTACCCTAATATCATATGACAAAAAATCTAACCAAAAAGCTTAAGTTGATTGATAGAAAAAGATGACATAAATTTATAAAATATATAAGATCCGTTGTCAAGCAATGTTAGATCATATTTTAATACTTTCTCTCGCGTGCAAGTTAGATTAAAAGCAGCATGTGGAATATGATTAATAAGTATAAAAGGGATAGTACTGATTCTAATACCATATGAGATTTTATGGGACCCTTATCAGGTATTATAAAAACTTAAACTCTCGTGATTAAATATTTAAATAATTTAAAATTATAGCCGAAAGTGTCCACTTGCAGTAGCAGCGATCATTGGGCGGTGAGGCTGAGACATGATCTGAATCATTTGATATTGAGCCCCTCGAAAAGCACATGTATCTAATGCTCATAAATATCTAGAGGAAAGAATGTTTATAACGAGATCTTGTATTCTATAATTGTCATATTAAATTATTTTCTTCGACCGGCAATGTCAGCACGTTGACATGTATATATGTCTATAACCAAGAGATTCGTCTACCATTTCTTTACGCATATCATTTCGTGAAAATGAGGCACTTGATTGATTTGTTGATACCATATTAACTCTATCGCCATCTAATATTATCGTTGCGTCATATAGTTTCTCTATTTAAACAACTACGATGGATTTGAATTCATAAAGGTGAACTTTCCTCTGGAAATTTACAAAATAAAAGTGTTCAAAACTCTTCATGTATACTTCTGTGTTCTCTAGTTTCCAAGCGTATAGATTGCGCATTCTTATTTCAAAACCATATTTTCATGCTAGATTCGAAAAGGAAATAAACATCGTACCTTTAAGTTTTTATAACTTTGAAACCTTCGCCTTAATGATATTAAACTTCAAGGCATAAAACGTACATATTGTAAAAATCTGGTGGTAAAAATTGTGACTTTCTTTTATCTAAGGCATGCAGAAATACAAGTGAATCGAGGAACACATGCTGCGGCCCTAGCCCCACTTGCGCAGGCAAGATATTCTTCTGACCTAGAACTTGCTTTCGACACAAATATTCTTCTATACCTAATACACTAGAATACTGAACCATGAACGAAGAAAGGATAATTGTCCCGTTTTCATATATTAGCATATGAGACATAATGTTTGTGGGGGAAAAGAAGTAAAAGGATTAGCAAATAGACATTGCTACGCAAGTTTCTTGCACCTGTTTCGGCAGACATCACGTGATGTCTGGTAATGTGTGATGTATAGCACTGAAATTATTGAAGTAGTGACGAAACTGTTCTTGCAGTTAATTAGGTATAAATCAGCTGGATCGATGCCTGTTAAGATTGTGATTGATGCCAAAAAGCAAGAGGACAAACGTGTTTGTTGAGTGTCGGTTGGATGATAGTGCTACGAGTTCCCGTTTCCTTATTGGGAAAATGTGCTTTTTGACCCAAAAAAACAAAAAAGAATTGGGAAAAGCTATTTTATTTTCGGTATATTCCTTACCAAAATAATTATTTCATTGTTTGGTTGGTAACTTGATATGATAGGGAAAAACTTCAATTATTGATCTATAAAGACTAACAATTAAACGAATGGCTAGTCCTGCATAATATATAGTAATTATATGATTATTTTCTATCATATTTTGCAAAGCAAATGAGTATATCGATCATTTAAACCCTTGATTTCGGATGAACCAGTAAAGGCCTACAAGTTGCCAAACAAGCTAGTTTAGCTAATAAGTTTTTTCTACTATTATCTTCAAAGTCATTTTCTATATGATAATCGCGTCTTTCAAGATTCGAAAGAACCTTGGTTATTGTTATGGAGTTCAATCATATGGAAGTAAGCACTTAACTAGAATTTATAACATCATCTCTCCCATATGCAAATTTAAATTTGTAACTAAAGACCTAACTTCATAAATAGACAAATTTCTCATGGTTGGTGCAGTAGGTTGAGGTGATGGGGGACTTCTAGTTTAGAAATTACGTGCAAATTGCTCAAGGTCCAATCCACTAATCCCAGCCAAAGGTGATTAATGAGGCTTGTATGGCTTGTAAGGGATTTCATAAGCCTGAAAATAGCCCAGTCATCATGCCCGTGCCCCTGAAAAGTAAATCATATCAATGAAACTTAACTACGGACGTAAACGAACCAAGGTCTACTTACACTAGCTAGAGATGGACCTAACCTAATGAAGGTCTACCAATTCTTCTAATAAAAAGCATTGTCGCCGACATTTATGGAATTCAGGATAGAAAGTTTTCATGAAAAACTTAAACAACCCAAGTTGGAATTTTATATTGAATAAAACAAAAAGCTTTGACTGTAGAAAAGCATAAGAGAATTATTTACCAAAAAAAAAACATAAGAGAATTGATCGTCGGAAAATAAATTTCCATGAGACTGGGGAGCTTCTTTGGAGACTCTGACAGAATTGCTCTTATGTTCCCCCTTTTTTCTTTTTCTTTTTTCCTTCCAAAGTCTACATTTCCTTCTCAATTATCAATCTCTTACCAGATTTGGCTTTCACAAAAGACCACGAAGCATTGTCCACAAGTTAATGCACCGATTCAGCAAGGAGACCCAATACTTCGCATCTTTCGGTGGTGGAAGAGCTGAGTGGGCATCAAAGAGAGGGAGTGATCACCTGTTAAAAAAAATGACATTTGATTCCTCGACAACTCAAGGCATATTTGGTAATGATCCTGTTTTTCTATTTTTCTATCTTTTTGTATATCAGAATGAAAATAGATAAAAATTCATTTGATAATGTCAACTATTTTTCTATTCTGCGAAACAGATCGACGGAATTAGCAAACATAATTTTATTTGTTGGCTAGTTTGTAGAGGGAGATTGTGGAAAGCAAAGATTGTAGTATGATGAATGACTTCAATTGATACTCATTGTAACTTCTGCATGGCCACTATAGAAGATCAAACATGTCTATTCTTCCAGTGTGAATGGAGATACAACATATGGTGCAATATCCTTGTACAACATGGGATCAGGTGTTCATTGGGAGAATGGAAAGAAGAACCTCAATTGATAATTAATGCAACGGAGGGAAAAAGTTTGGCGGCAGAACTCCTCGAGGTCTCTTTTCTAGCAATTATGTATTACATTTGAATGGAACGTAACCATTGACTGTTTCATAATTACTCAATAGACATCCCTAATATCTTGACTAAAGTACATAAAAATGTAAGAGGTAGAGGGACGCTCTACCAAAATATTGAATCTTCCCGGACAAAAAAAAAAAAAAAAAATACTGTATTGGTTGCTATGTGGAGATTTCTTATTTCCATCTTTTGGACTTATTAGCTCTATTTGTAATGATGGGATACCGCTCGGCTATTGTACTTCACCTGCTATGTGTATATATGTAGGTCGAGCTAGTCCGGTGGCTAGGCATTTGGTGGGTGAAGGACTAACCTCGCAGAGCTGTGCTACGAAACTCTTTCTTGGCACGAAACAAATTCATATTGGAGCACGTGTTATGTTTCCATTTTGTCTTTTATTTGCAACGTTTGATGCGTCCTGAGCTCATTTCTTAAAAGTTTAAGCTCCTTGAAAAACATTATGCTCAATAAAATTAGAATCTTTCAAGTTCGAGTGATCCAAAAGGAAAATTCGTTCGAAATATTTCGAATCTATTCATGCAGACGTTGTTGCCATTTTTGGTTTTTCCCTAAAACATTTTAGTGAGAAAACAAAAAGCATTCGTATGTGAAAAGAATTCAAAAAATGTCTATATTTCAATATACATCTCAGGAGGTTTTATATATCGAATATTTTCCAATCACCTAAAATATATTTTAAGTGTCAACTATAAGTTGCAGAAACATATACATACTCAGATATTTATTTGAGCGGTGATTTTCTCTTGATGACATGCATATGTTGAATTATTATCCTACATCGATTCTTGACAACTAGTCTTAAATGTGATTTATTTTTATATGATCTCCTTCCACCTATTAGCTTAAGTTTTTATAAACTAAATTTTCTAATAGCATCTATAAATCGATCATTAACTATTACTTTATTTTTCAAATTTCGTAGCGAATATGTCTTGATTTTAATTTATAAACACCTGATAATGTTACTATATGTAAAATTTTACACATAAATTCCAATACGATTACTTGGTGATATATTTAAATTGAGCAATATAAATTTCAATAGGAAAAGTAATAAGAAAAGAATTCTCAATACTTTAAAAAAAAAAAATCCAAATAAACTCGCCCTAAATTGATAATGTGAATTTATCGCCTAATCATGGTGCAATCTACGTGTCAAATCGAGAAGTGATGGAACGACTTCTTGCTTTATTACTCACAAAGCTTGGGTGAATCATTGCAAGCGACGGGAAGAAGAAAAGATGGAGGTGGGAATTTGCACGAGATGGGTTTTGCTGAAAGCGACTTCCCATCCGCACCGGCCGTTGACAGTGGCGCCGTCTGCAGGTTCCTCTCGTTCGGCTTTTCCCATTTCGATCGCTACTTTCTAAAAACTCGTCGTCTCCTTGTTCGTCCTTCTCTCTCTCCCGACTCGGAAAGCTTTCTCCACGGGGCTTGACGCGATCCGACTTAATTCCGGTGAAAGCGCCACGACTCTTCTCTGCAACTTTTCTTTTGATTTGATACCCACTTGTCCTGCGTCTTCATTATCGCCGAAAGAGAAGCGATGTGGGAATAGAAGGAAACAAAGGAGCGACAGCCTCGAAAGGGGGGGAGGAGGGAAAAAGGAGCAACGCAACTTGAAAAGGCAACGATGGGTTCTTTTGGCAAGATGTTTGTTGGCTTTTTTTTGTCGGATTGATCCATGATTACTTTGTATACGAGATGATAATGGTGATGAAACTACATCCACATCATGATAATTCGAATCGGGTATTGAATTTCAGGAGTATATGTCAGTACCCCGATCACAATTTGTCAATTAGCTTCCCCTTGAACAATTATCACTACTCATTCCACTAAAAATTCCACGAAAAAGATGGCTTGCTCTGCTGGATACTGTATTTGGAATTAGGGTTACCTTCTTTGTTTATTTCCTCAATGGAATATTAAGGTGAGGCTACTTCCACTCTTTATATGACTAAATCTGCTCTTTTTTTACAATTAGACAATATCACCCTCAACAATTTCCATTTTTGCGAAGGGTCCGTCAATCTAGTCTATGTAGCACGGACACTCTCTGGAAGCCTTCGTGTCGTGTCCGACACTCCGACACGTGTCCGACACGCCCCGACACGCGGTCAACAAGTGTCGAAAAATCCGACACGTGGTCAACTCTTTCCGACACACTCCAACACGCGAGTCCAAAATTTTTTACACGCGATTCCAACACGCACGGGTCAATTTTAAAAATTTCTAATACTTGAGGGGTCAAAATATAAATATACATAAAAGAAGTAATAAAAGAAGTAATAAAATTGCTATAAATATACACGTACGGGTCAATTTTTTTTCATTTTTTTAGAATTTTTTATTTTTTTAAAAGTCTTTTACTATGAAAGAAATAATAAAAAAATGCTATATATGACAAATAAATAAATTTAAAAATATCATTTCAGCATTTTTCTTTAAACAATGTTTTTTTCCTCTAAGTTTTGTGTATTATTGTAACAAATTAAAATAATGAATGATATTATTTAATATTTTTCGTGCAAATTAATTCTAGGTTATTTTTATTATTATTTATTTATGTATTTATATATAAAAATATATTTAATATATAACGTGTCGGAACGTGTCGAAATTATCTACTTTTAAGAAATGACGTGTCGGTGTGTCGTGTCGTGTCATATCGCGTGTCACGTGTCCATGTCGGTCTACATAGGATCTAGTTACTTCCCCTCATGGGTTCTTTCAAATTTCGAACTTATCACTATTTAAAAATAGGTATAAGAGTAATGAAAGCTCTAGAATATATCATGAAAGTATATTTAGGTTCTAAAATTTTCAAAAAATATAATTAAGTCCTAAAATTTATAAAATTGGTGTGATCAAGTCCTTTTGCCGATTTCGTTCAACTTGGCAAACAGAAAATACATAGGTTTTTATTATTATTTCCTCCCTCCTACGTGGTGTTGGTGTGGCTAACACATGAAGCATAAGGTTTAAAATGACATTGTTTTGATGCAAATTTGATTTTGGAATAGAAAATTTATTTAAATCTAATTAAAAAATAAGCTAAATGAGAGAGAGACCGGGCCCCAGTCGCCGCCCCAATATCGCCGAAAGGGCGGGCAATATTGTGGCAATGGCCGGCGACCTCACTCAAATTTGACCAGGGGCTGCCAATGGCAAGGGTTGTTGAGCACAGCCGATGCCTAGCAGCAATCAAGACTGCCAGCCTTTGCTTGGTTTTTCTCTTTCTTTTTTTTTCTTTTTGTTTTGTTAAACTTTAATGTATTTTTAATAAAAAAATTTTAAAAAAAAAAAACTTGTATTAAAAAAAAATCAGAGTTTGACTACAACGATGTCATTTTAGCTACATCAACAGTCACGTAGAAGAGATAAAAAAGAAGAAGTCACATCAATATTTTTTGTTAGTTAAGTTGAACAAAGTTTACGAAAAGGTTGGATTACACGAATTTGATCAATTCTATAACTTAATTGCACTTTTTGAATGTCTTAAGACTCAATTATAATTTCATGATAAATTTTAGAGTTTTTAGAGTACTTATCCCTAAAAAATAAAAACCAACATATTCCTCATCATTTCTATTATAGCAACCTGCTCGCCCTTCGTCATTTCTACCTCTAAGATTCACTTTTGTTGTGAACTTGTTATTATTAGTCTAAAAGAAGTATCACGTCTTTGCTTTTTATATCCACGAATTATGGATTTTGTTCTACTATCAATGAGACACTTACAAGAGAAATTATGTGAAATAATGAGGGAAGGGTGGCAATGGAAGGGTTGGGGGGACTATTAGGCTTGACAGCGGACGAAAACTGAATGGAAACCGACCCACGTTCATGCCCATGTCATTAGGTCATAACCACTCTTAGACCGGTGAGCAAAGGCTAGGGTAGTATAACTGTTGCCCGGCGATATTAACACAGCATGAGCCTCGCCGACGTGACAAGGGTTGTCACTCTCTTATTTGAAGGTGAACGGTTCCAGATTTCACACGTTCTATACGGGTTTCATTTGGAATTTGAAACCTACCCATCTAGAACTCGGAACCTACCTTATATATCCTAAAACTTCAAACTTACTATGCTATAAGAAAGTCAATTCCAGAATCTAGTCAAGTTCCACTTTTGTTACTAATAAAATGATTGCAATGAATGATCATATTTGATAACCACCACTTACTATTACAGATCATTGACGAAAACTTATATTTAAACACATGGAAAATATGAAATATTAACAAAGTAAAAGTCTTGATCATAAAACAGAAGCCTAGACTAATACTTTTAGATTATATACTCGTCATCTAATACTATGGAATACTGTAGAATCACATGAAAACATAGACCAAGTAAAATGCAAAAAATTGTTCCAATTTTTAGGTCTCAAGTTTCAGGTTTCACTAACTCAAAACTTAGATCTTATCTATCGAAATAGGTTCCCTAATTTTTAGAACCTAAAACCGAACAAGTTCCCACCAATCTGATTCTCAAGTTCCAGGCTCTACCCTGGAACTATGCTCACACCTACTCTTGTTGTAGTTGGATGCGACAGCACCAACCCTCACCTAGCTTACGCAAGGATGATGACCACAAGCGTGGCTTGGCTTCGGATGTTGAACTCGGTATATTTATCTAATGTTTAACTTGTTCTTCGTTCCTTTTTTAAAGTCCCTTGATTTTTTCTTATTGAATCTATCTATAGTTCACGTGATGTTATATCAATATTAAGATTCTATTCATTTCGTGAAAAATATGATATTTCTAGAAAATATTCTCTAAGAAGTCATCGCCATGGCTAACGATAGGCCACAGGCGAGCTTGAGCCAGGTCAGGTTCGAGCTCACAAGATTCTAATGAGGTCAAGCCTCACCAACTTGAGGTGAGGTTCCAGCTAGCCTATGATCACTAACCAATCATCGCCATGACTAATGATTGGCTAATAAAAAGAAGAATGAGAAAAGGAAAAGAAAGAAAATAAAAAATAAAAAAAATATTTGATGATAGAAAGTGAGATAAAAAAAATATATGAAAAAAATTTTTCTCTTTTTCAAAAGTGATGAACATTTTCTCATGTTGAAAATTTCAAAAATTATTTTTTATAAAATAAACGGAATCCAATTATTGAAAATTTGATTTTAGCATGCTCACCTTCCCCCAAGGCAACGTTTTGACAGTAGATTTAATGGTTGAAATGTCAGGCATACATATGATGACTGACAAAAGCATCAGATCCTCGATGGGCGTAACATGAATTTGGATAATTCTGGGCGAAGGAGCTCAGATGACAAGTGAATGAGACTATGATGAGGTTGGCAGAGTCACGGTTCATTGCATCGTGCCATTAATGACGCTGGGAAATCAGGTGCTACTTGCTATTTCCTCGGCCCCACGAAGTCAGAAAGCTGTTACAGAATTTTTTTTCGCATCTAGAACTGAACAAGAAAATCTCTTCAATAAAAAAAAAAATCAAAGAAAGACAAATCAGATATTTTTTTTTAGAAGATTTCGTTACATTTTGTGAAAGATCAACGATTGGAAAAATAATTCATTCAACTCGATAGTTCTATAGCTCAAACAAAAACAAAAAGTACATGACTGAAATATATTTCCATCAAGAATGAAATGTTTAGATTGAGACTAGTATTTATATTGAAAATATTTATTGTCGAATTTTTTTAGACAAAGCAAACAGTCATCTTGAAAGGGACGATTTTTCAAATTGTTTATCTTTGGCAAAACAAACGGATTCAAAGTAGAAAACTCGACCTTTTCTGACTAAAGACTGAATGGTTGCCTTGAGAGAGTCGATGATTGCCCTGGATGACTTCACCCAAAAAAGAAGAAATAATATGCCCTTTATGACAATTATAATGTGGATCTTATAATAAGTGAGGCAACTTGATGATGCATTGACCAAAGATTTGTGTGCCACACGAAGTCCCACATCAATGGAAGAGGACCATTCAAAGTGAGTGGTAAAGCTCAGGAACAATCTGGTATTCATTCACACATAAATATATTTGTTCCTCTCGCACGGCACGGCACGCATCCTTCCACTTGACTGAAGCAACTTAGAATGGCAATTTTCACTCTTGAGAATCCTACATTCTTGATCTCTACAATGCCTTCTCTTGCCAAGGGACACTGACATCAACTACATTTTGCAGTTCGACTTCGACCAAACCATCAGATACCAAAAAATCAGAAAGGGATACAAGTTATGACAAGCAAATCAAAACAAATGAAAAAAAAAAAAACAATAAAATGCAATCGAGAGAAGTGAGCAAAGAGCACATTGAAATGTACACAACCGACTGACCATTCCCCTTCTCAGTCGAAAAATCCAAGATCACAACACACATCAGTGCCAAATAACGATTAAAGAAGAAAGAAATGAAAGATTTGAAGCCAAAGAAAACATGGAAACTTGCCCGGGCAATGCTACTAACTCTATACATGATCTTCTATGTTACAGGATGTGCGTGTCTTAAATCGTGGATTGATGCGGATAATTAGTGCTGCCTGCTTATATTCTAAAGCCCAAGCCAGGCCACCTCTTGGTACCTTCTTTCTTCGTCCTCTTTGAGGTGGGGTCAATGAGGTTCTCTAGAGATTTGGCTTTTCTATTGCGAGATCTCCCAGCTTCTTTAAGCAGTTCAGCTAATCTACCCTTCTCGTCTTCAAAATCAGGATTAGCTATGCCCAGCTTTTCCTCTCTCAATTTGAGCACATACTCCAAGATTTCAATTGCATCCTCAACTCTGTAAATGGGGTAACAAAGTCAGTCTAATATCAGAAAAATCGCACTTAAAGCTTGCTAACAGTTTCTACTGGAATTCACAATCGGTGTGAACAACTACAATTCAACTCAAATCGGTCCACAAAAGAAGCAAGACTGTTACATATAGCATCCTCAGTAAAAAGTATGCACATAGATGAAAAACAAGTAATACTAATGCAGTGAAATGTTGAACTTTGGCATGTGACCCAATTTGCTACAAGTATGCTGAAGATTAATCAATACGAGATGGATTCATTCTAAAATATTCTCTTGGGAACGTGATATGGAAAGTGAAAACAGAAACAGGAGACGTCACAGTTTTGCTCGTGCATTTCACAAAAAATGGAGATAGAGAAAAGAGAAAAGTAGCACGTAGCATACAAAGCTGTGACCCTAAATAAAACACAGACAAGATCTAATAACTATTAGAGAGATAGCCAATTCCCCAATAACTGAAGATAGAATTACAGACCACACACCTCAGAATTAATTTCAAAGAAGTTAATTTAAACACTTAGTCAACCGATCTCATGACAACATGACAATATGGCCACATGTATCACTTTGGGGGGCAATCGTCTGACTTGCCCATTTAATAGTCTAAGTCAAAATTAACAGAGCATATATATATATATATACATATGGAGGGAGGGAGGGAGGGAGAAAGAGAGTGAGAGAGCAACTTGCAGTTTCCAAAAGAAAAAGTACCTTCCCATCGCATCATAAGTTGCGGCAAGATTGCTATACACTCCAAGTGTATCCTGATGACAAGGGCCACACTCTTGTTCAAGAATACTCCTTGCTTCTTCAAACAATTCAGCAGCCTCGTCAATCTTGAACAATTGCACACAAGCTAATCCCATCTGGTTCAATACAACCCCAAAGAAGGCCGACTTCCTCTCCCCACTGGCCCTCAGTTTAGCCACTGCATTTTCAAAGGAGTTCCGTGCTTCTTCATACCTCCCAATCATGTAAAACATCACTCCCATCCGTGCTTCTATTCCTGCAATAGTGCTCTGCTGTCCTGGCTTGTCCTCCAACAATTTCATAGCCTTCTGCAAGAGCTTAAGCGCCTCCTCAGGCTCATCCACAGACTCATAAATTGCTGAAATTTCAGTCAACCCGCAAGCAATTTCTTCTGCTGTAGTTCCAGGCACGGGTTTGGAATAAATTCGAAGGGCATTTTCGCAATAAGATTTAGACTCACGCAGTTTTCCTGTCCGATGGTACAGATCTGCTAGACGTACATAAACAGAGGCGACTGAAGGGTGGTTGTCACCTTTTGATGATTTAAAAACAGTAAGGGCCTTCTGGTAAGAAAACACAGCCTCGTCAAAACGACAAAGGGAAAGGTAAATGTTGCCGATGCTGACATCAATTGCAGCAACCTCATTGTCCTGTCCATTTGCAATCATTGCCATGCTGGCAAGGACAAGATGCTCGAGAGCAGACTCATAGTCTCCCTTCGCCTCACATATTAGAGCCATGAGCCGGCGATCAGCTGCTTCTTCAAGAGATGCTGGTTCACTATGTGCCCGATGGATTTCAAGAGTTTTCTTGGACAACTCTTCTGCTTTATCAAACTGCATTGCTTGGACATGGGCCTCAGCTAAGTACCTGCAGTTTATGAGTGCCGAGACATTTGAGATGTGTCCATGATAATGAAAAGCAACAAGGTAAAATTTACGGGACAGTGACCATATCTATGCACTCCAACTCAATCTTGGGCAGTCAGAATATACCAGAAAGTTTGACCAAAGAAAAGAATATCAACAAAAGTTTCTATTTTTTTATCCATGAAGAGAAAATTTCCTCAGAAGCCAATCTATTTTGGCAATGTTCATGAGATGAAGCAAAGTACACAAAGAAATACTTCAACTGAAAATTTTTTCCGATATTTTTAGCAGAAGACCAGATAAAGAGCGAGAGTCATTTCAACAAGTATGAAGCGGCATGGAAAACAATGCAAGAGAACATCATTAGTTGTTTGCCACAAACGGTTCCTCTGGAGCCACACCAAAGACTGGAAATGGAGAACAGCTACGGAGCTCAGGTCAGAAATTAACTACTCCCGGGATATAGCCAGGTAAAGATCTCTGGAGAAGACAATTTTTTCAAAATTAAAGTTAAAAGTAGAAGGCAATGAAGGTTCTCATATCTAATCAACGACATTTGCTAGAAGATGGTAGTTTTCTCTTCACCAGAGTTCATTTACACATCAGACCGCAAGCAGCTAATGTATTTTGAAGTTCAGGGCAGCCAAAAACCGATCATTGAAGTTAACCCCACAGTCACCTCAATGCTCGTACCAAGTTCCCCAAATTACTAACCAGAAACCGAAGGGCTCCGACAAAACCACATTACGAGCATCTAACCTACAGTGTCGTGTACATCGATGATTTTTCAGCACCACGGATCCAATCCAAGTCACACAACCCAAAGGCGACATTTTTCAGCTAAAATTCAGAACCCAGTTCGGATCACGCTTCAGTCATACATTCCCTAAGGTTGCTAATTGCAACTCCCTAGTAACCTACGAGCATCAAACTATAAGAGAAGCAAGAACTTCCCAAAACCACATATAACTGCAAATCTGAGAAAGACAGACAAAAGGGAAACGAAAATCTAGGGAATCAAACCACCGGAACACACCTGCAAGTCTCGCCGACTCTCGGATCTGTCTCCCCAAGTGCCTCGATCTGTATCTTCAGCCCTTCCTCGTAGCACCCGATGGACCGATCGACCAGGCCGAGCATCGAGAACGTGTCCCCCAGCTGCATATACCCGGAGAAAGAGGCAAGCGCGTGGTCGGGGCCACGCCCCGGCTCGGGGACTTGGATCGCGCGCTCCAGCGCCGGGACGGCCTCCTCGAACCGGCCCAAGCTGCAGTAGATCGCCGCCAGCACGTGGAGGCTCATGGCCAGGTCGAGGCTGGGCTCACCGTCCGCGGCGCACCGCTCGAACGACTTGGACGCCCGGATCGCGTAGTCGAGGGCCTTGGCGGGGCCGTCGCCGGAGGCGATGGTGTCGCGCGCGAGCTTGAGGAGGAAGGGCCCGAGATCCGGGTTGTCGAGCGACGCATCGGGCGGGACGCCGGCGGCGGCGGCGGCGGCGGCGGAGCCGGGCGACTCCGGCGGGGGCTTCCGGGGCGAGAACTTGGAGCGGGACGGGGAGGGGGAGGGGGCTTCTTGGGGAGCGGGGAGGCGGGCTTGGGAGGGGTCGGGGGTGGGCCTGGATCGGGTTCGGGTTCGGGTTCGGGGTCGGGGTCGGGTCGGATCTCGGGGAGGCGTCGGGGAGGGAGATGCGCGGGGCCGGCGCGTCGGGCGGGGTTTTGACGGAGACGAGGCCGGGCATGGCTGCAGCGGCGGCGGCGGGGGAGGGATTCCTGGGTTCTAGTTTCGTGGGATTTGAGGTAACGCAGAAACTGATTGCTCTAGAGAGAGAGAGGAGAGAGAGAATTTAATTGAAGAGGTGGAAATTACGACTGGCCACCACTCTCAACCACTGTCGATAAGCTCTCTCTCGTCGGTGCGTGAACTGGATTGGGAGCGTGCGTTGTAGAGAGAGAAAGAGAAAGAGAGAGAGAGAGAGAGAGAGAGAGAGACTGTAGATCCAGATCAGCCGCAGCTTCAGCTCCCTTCTTTCGCTGCTTCTTCTTCTTCTTCTTCGTCCGGGAGAGGGAGAGAGAGAAGCTGTGCAAAGTGGGAAGATTCGCACACAGCACGGTGAGGGGAGGGATGAGGGGGGTAAAACGGTAAATTGGGATTGACTTTGGTTGTTAGCTTAGAGAGAGAGAGAGGGAGGGGCATCTTCCTGTTGTTAGGTAGGCCCATGTGTCCTGTTGCTCTGATGGTAGTTACTCCCCTCCCTTTCTCTCTCCTCTTTCCTCTTTTCTTAATTCATTTATTTTGTTTTGGTCCGTTGCTTTTAGATTCTGATTGATTTTTTATTTTTTTTTGGGGTATTTCAATTAATTCTCTTTATTTGCACGGCAGTCCCTCGTGAGTCGTGATTTATATACGGTGGTTGTGGCGGCTGCAGCGAGGCCGCGGGCGAGTCCTCCGTCGCCGTCGTCCCACCTTTTGCGACCGTTACCGATGATTATGTCTCAGCCCCTTTGCCACCTCAGAATCGGTGGGACGGTGGACCCCACCCCTGCCCTCCCTTAATCCCTCGTCAGGGTCAGGTCCTCCCGCTTTTCTTCGCTTTCGTAGGTTGCGTAACTCATGCATTATTCGTAAGTTATGCGCACCTGTCCGAATCTCCGACTCGATGCCCCCCCCAATGGATTTATGGATTTAAAAATCGTCGTCATAATGATAATAATAGGGACATCTTCCAAAGTCTCGCATTGATTGAGTTCATCGCTATTAATATTCGATCAACGATCGTGAAGTCAGAATCCTGCATCTCCAATAAATTGATAAGGTCCGACACCCCATTTCGAGACATAACGAGATTTATGACAATAATGATCTGAGCTTCTTAGAAATTTCCATAAATAGAAACTTGCAATTTCGAAATCCTAAATTATTTTCAGATGTCCTTTTCATTTTTCTTTGATCCGTGTCAATTAAGGGCACGTATTGTTCTTATGATAATTTAAAGATAATAGCATTACCATTGAGAAACCAAATCGATTCTATTTTTACCTAATTCATTGATAACCATCTCGAGAACATCTCACATTGCAAATGCAGTCGAGGAATCCTCGATGGGTCCTGAGTACATTCTCTTTATGGAGTTAATTAGCTAAGAATTACTTAATTTGAAATGTCTCTTAATTTAGATTATTTTATTCTAAGCAAAAAAAGGCGTAATGGTATAATGAAACCATCATGATCAATCGAGCATATAGGTGCAAGTGGCATCCCAAAAAGGACCCCACGAAAATGGTTGGAACGGGCTGGACCTACAAAAGGAGAGGCATCGAAGCATTCCAAATCAATTGAAGGCAACGTGCAGCGTTCGATTTAGCATTATTAAACCATGCCTCCCCGCAATAAATGTAAATTCTTTAAATTAAGGAAAAAGGTTAGGCGATAATCATTGCGTGCCTTGATGCCTTGATCTTCACGTTACCGATTTTATCCCCTCGAGTTTCCATCCAATTTTCAAGAGCTTAGGTTAGCAACCCCGCTAGAAATCCACACGTAATGCAACACCCATCACGCCCTTGATTACCCAATAATTGAAGTCGAGAATAGGCAGATTTGGTGGATCGTGTACGCGAGATACTTAAGAGCCGAATGAGTCAAGATCAGCTCCTCGGAAAGTATTTTTGGCCTATTGACATCCGTTGCTTATTTAGCACGATTCTCCAGAAATGGTGCAGTCTATTAGTGAACGGTTGTGGTTTTCCTCCATTCTTGGTTTCTTCTAATCATGTCTCTTGATCGACGGACCAAGAATCGTGGACATCTACCACATGCACGCTTTCAAATTATTGATGTAGGTGATGTACATATTTGTCACCTACTAACCCAAAAAGTCATAGGAAAATTACTGAAAGAAATCCTAAATATATTATCAATCAACCATTTTATTCCTAAACGTTACCAATTTAGTTCGCGAAACCTTTTGACGATTTGTCAATATAGTTTTTTTTTGACTAATTTTGATCGAAAATCATTCACGTTGATGATTTTTGTCATTTTTTTAAATTTTCTAAATTTTTGTCCTTTTTTTCCCTTTCATTTTCCTTTGCTTCTTTCCTTTCTCTTTTTTCTTTTTCCTTATTTTTCTCTGTCGGTCAACAAACTTGGCGATGGTTGACAAAGGTTCTTGGCCGCAAGTGAGGCTGGCCCTTGCTGGGCTCTGTCAAGGCCTAGGTGCACCAAAGCCCAACAAGAAAAGAAAGGGAAGAGAAGAGAAAAAGAAACAAAGGTGAAAAAAATCCGAAAATAAAAAAAAAAATTACAAAAATAATTTGTGTTAACATCAGTCTTGCCATGTAAGATGATCAATGCTAATGGCAACAATTTCCAATCAAAATTAGTCGGAATGACTAAATTGGCAAATCGTTAAAAGGTTTAAGACAAAATTGATGAATAATCAAAATATTTAGAATTAGATTGATAAATTGTTATAAGATTTAAAATAAAATTAGCATAATTGAAAGATTTCGAACTAAATTAACTACCGTATAATAGATTTAGAACTTTTGGACAACTTTTCCGAAAATATCATCGAAGGAAAATTTCAATTTCCTCTGAGGAAACACATGGCCTTTAAACACCTCTATCCAAGATAACCCGATACCTATGAAACCAAATCATGGATCTGACGGTCCACAAGTGTCTTATGGCTTTATGGGTGGGCTTGAGTAAGGACATTTATTGAGAAAGTCCAAACGGATGCAATGAATTTCACTGGTTTAGGCAAAAGTTTAGGCCGAATCGATGGATAATTTCATTGATTCAGGCAAAAGTTTAGGCATAAGAGCCCCTAATATGGGTGTGACAAATTATTTTGTCATTTTAATCCAATACAACAAATCTTTACAAGCAAACACGTCATGAAGGTATAACACATTGACATGCATAATTGAAAGTGTCTGAACATGTCATTAACTAATCGAAATGTTTAGTCGAGTCACGAAAGACAAGGTAAACTATTCATATATAAACGGATGGACTATAGCAATTTCATATTCATAAAAAGGAGTCCGTTCCTAGACCTGCAATTAAGCAGATATCATCTGAGATTTACTAATAGGTTGTATATCAATTGAATCTTTAAACAGGGAAACAAAGTTAATGGGCCCAAACACACAACCAAAATAAGCCAGTCCAGAGCTAAATCTTCAGATGAAGCCCAAAGGAACACCCATATTCTCTTTCCTTCTGGCCCATCGCCTGTAAGTCCTTGCTGGTCAACAGCCACGCACGTTCAGGTTAACCTGAATTCAGACAAACTCTCACCATCTAAGAATTTAACCCTTTGTGCTATAGGTTAGAATTTCATCAACATTACAGTCCAGTTCAACCTGTATCTAGTGCTGGCCATCTCATGGAGCTGTCATACCTAGCACCGTATGGACAATCAGCACAGCCAACCCTCCCTAGTCCCATTCCTTGCCACCGTATATTCGAAGGACGTCGCAACTACCCTAGTCTCTAACCACATAAGCCCGAGACTAACAAGGCCGTTCGTGTGGCCCCATCGACAAGTGGGGTAGAACCGCACGTCTGACATATACGATATTTTCGAATTAAATACTTTATACGATCACTATTATCTGAAAAAGCGAAAAAACGGTTCCACGATAACTTTTGCCAGTACTTTCTTTGGGAAAGTAAATGACCACCAAAACTTTCTCCACTTGCATGATTGAATATTAGAGATAATTCTCCTTATGTCATAAAGTTAAGCAGGTCCGTTTCATGATTAATTTGAAGGGGGGTACAGGCGGGTAATAATGAGGACAGGCGTTGGCCCTTCCGGGGAGGGAAGGTTCGTCAATAAAGAAACATATCTCCTCTTGTAGGACAATATAAAGAAATAAAGAGATCCCTTATTCATGTGGTTTTCTTCAAGAACTGAGATGGTGGTTGTGGGTCATTCCTGACCCGAGTTCAATGCGTGTCTCACAGCTCAATGGCTTGCTTTCAGAGCAATCAATGGTACGAAGAAATCGTCTTGGATTCATTCCACCGCTCGGGAAACAATAATGTCATCGCTTCCCCACCACATGCGCTCGCATATTTCATCCTCCTGTCCTGAGGCAGAGTAGAATTTTACTTGGAGATCATCATTCTCTTGAGAGCTGTCATCAACTTTTCAAAGACCTCTCCAACTCGTTCTCGATTTCTCTTTTGTGTGTGTTTTTGCAGTACTTTCTTGAACGGTTCGAGGGTTTGCAGTTTGGTCGAAACTGGGGGAGAACACCGATGGTTTGCCTATCAAATCCATGAAGTAGTGTCTGCTCATAATATCCCGATAAGTTTGGCGCAAGAAAGTTCAGGGGGATTAGTTTTGAATGAGAATGGATGGTTGGTTTGTTAAAAAAGACATGAGAAGTTCGAGAAAGATAAAACAAGGGAAATCACCAGAAAAAAATCAGACAAAATATATAATTGACTTATGATAAAGATGTATTGGAAATTTCGAAATGTTAGATCGAACTCATGAAATCCTGATGCCGATGACCTAGACTGACATGTTTGTCTCTCAGGGGGACTATTTCTTTTCGTAACTCATCGCATTCATATTATTTTTATCGTAATTTTTATGGTGTATGTTTTGCCACACCTATGAATGACGGTTTATTAAAGATTTATGTAAAAATAACACTAATAGTCCCAAAACTTCAATCTAATGTGTAATATTACCTTCAAACTTTTTATTCATTGTTCTTGAACTATTCTTAAATATTTGATTTAGTTCTTTAGCTTTCCTTAATAAACTCAAAAGTTTTCATAATTATACTATCGCAAAGATTTTAAAATATCTTTTCATTCTGATCCATTTCTTAAATTAACAAAGATTATAACTATCTTTTTTCTTCACCTTTTTAGTCTTTATAAATATTTTGATAGTTCCATTTAAATACATTTTAGCTTATGATCTCTATAATAGTAAAAGTAGAACCTCATTTAGAGGTGTACCAGGTTGATATTCCTGCTATTTTATCTTCTAATTTACATAAGAAAATATGAAACACAAAACTTGAAAATTTATCTATCTAAAAAAACTAGGAATGAGATTTATATTAATAATATGAAAGATCCATAGAAAAACTAATGTCGTTGTAAAATAGGATTAATATCACTAAAAAAAAAAAAAACCCAAAATTATACGCACTTTGTGACACAAATGCTTTGAACATTTTTTATATCGCTAAAAACCCTTAACTTGCCCATTGTAACATAAATACTCTAAACTTTTTTGTGCCATAAAAAATTTAGACTTATACTATACCTTGGATAGAACTGACTTAGACGGTATATATGTTACATGTATATAATTTTGGTTATAAGTTCGAGGTTTTTTATAACACAAGTTGAGAGTATTTGTGTCACAGTGAGCAAGTTTAGGATTTCTTGTTACACAAAAAAAAAAGTTCGGGTTATTTATGTATCAGTGGGCATGGTTTGGGGATTTTTTGTGGTATTTGCTCTTAAATATTCATATGAAACATTTAATTTTAGAATAAAAGGAATTTAATGACGTTATAGCTCTAAATGAAGTTATACTTTTGTTATTATATAGATCATAAGTTAATATATACATAAAAGGAATCATGGTTCTATTTGTAAAGACCAAACAGGTAAATAGGTAATAGAAAGATAGCATTTTTTTTAGTTGATTTAGGAAATTGATTGAAATGAAAAAGATATTATAGAATTTGGACAATAACATAACTATGTAAACTTCTAAATAGTACCAGATGATTGATTTGATTTGATTATAGAAAGTTGAGGATACTGACTAAACAAACTGAAAGTTTACAAACTATATTGAACATCTAAGAATAATTCAAGAATTACATTAAAAGGATTAAAAGTCCGATGATGATGTTATGTAGTGTGTCAAAATTTAGCGTTTATTCGCGTAAATTTCTTTGGCGATTTCTACATCTGTCGAAGGGACAGCTGCCCTCTGGAAAGCACGAGAAAGCAGGCGAACAACCAGGAAAGCTGGCAGCTCTCCTCTTTCAAGCAATTCCTCACCTCCACGCAGCTTCTCACGACTTGTGCACTTTTCTAAAAGCACCGATTAAATTATTGCATTCGTCTTCCCACTGAAGGAAAACGTGGGCGATCAATCAGCGGTTCGCTTCTTGATTTTCCCCATCCCTGTGGGTTAACGTTCTTTACATACCCACCCCATGAAAAAAAATATCTTTTTGGCTAATGATGCTCACGAGTTCATGAGCGACCAATATGCATGTGATGATAGTCAGTATGAAGATTTATTTTGTATTGGGGCGAACTTATTTTCTCGTCTTCTTCGGTCATAAATGGTGCGTACACATACACTGTACAACTGGAGAACCATCACTTGGTAATATAAATATAAGAACACGATATACAATCACCAATACATATATACCACAATGCTCAAGCTTAATATCATCAATCCCTTCTCCCAACACCATTTTCAGCACCGAAACCTAGTCTGTTTCTCTGGCATGCAAACTCTCTCTACCTATCTCACTCGCACTCTCGCCACCACGACACGTTAGACAGTTATTGCATTGGCGCTTATAAAGGACAACATATATATATAGATAGATACATTTTGTTGGGTTTCATTCAACGGCCTTTTCCACCACCTTTCTTGGGATCATGAGCAGGATTTGCTCCTGGAGGTTCATAGTCCAGCAGTGCTTCCAGTCCAATAAGCTTCCTCACCTTCACTGCAACATTACCCTGTGACAACATTTTCGTTTGAATTAACCGGGTGTAATCTGAATTGGAAGGATCACATAAAATAGGAAAAGTTCTAACTTCTTCTTCACAAGGTCATCGTTCATGTTTCCAAGCAAAACAGACATTCATATCACTCTCGCCACATGTATTTCAGTCTTTCCATGGGCGAGAACCTTGGAAATTCCATTTCATCTACTAGCAAAGAAGAACGAAACAGAAGTGTCTTTTTCGTGTGCAGAAGTACGCCATGTCGCCACCTTGAAGGTGCACCTAATGCCAAAGAAAGCAATTTGTACCGACCAAACACTAAATAATCTCAGCATGCATGTGGCTGTTTCCTACCTCGCCTTTTGCAGACCTCAGAGACTTCGCAGTGTCGATGCTTTCGCTATTGCCTACGATAATAGAAAAAAGGCGAGTTCTATGTCAACATTATCGAGAATTCATGTAAGTTGTGGAATAATGAGCTCCTAATTAATTGCAGGACTTTCTTTCTCACCCAGACATGCATGGAAAAGGATGAGGAGGATGAGAAAACAGGACTTGAAAGGAAGAGACATTTGCTGATAAAAAAGATTGTTCTCTCTTTTGCTCTTCTTGCCGTTTGGTTCTGGGGTAGCGTTTAAGTGTGAGCTTGGCCTATTTATGCTTAGTGGGGGGTGCGGGGGCGGGGGTTGAGAATGGAGCCAAAATAGCCTTGCCATGGTGAGACATCACTCAAGAGCTTTGTGGAAAAAAAGTGCCATGGAAAATGCAACC
Organism: Eucalyptus erythrocorys; assembly: GCA_014182555.1. Lineage (NCBI taxonomy): Eukaryota > Viridiplantae > Streptophyta > Magnoliopsida > Myrtales > Myrtaceae > Eucalyptus > Eucalyptus erythrocorys. Next base: position 34,434,175 of record CM024600.1, on the reverse strand, counting down.
CATTATAATTTATGCCCCACCTCAAAGTCAACTGCACCTAAAGCACGTTACATCTCCCATAGTCTTCTTTCTTTTTTGCCCTCCCTCTCCGGATATTTGTCTGGACGTGGGACAATACTAAGGGTCTGTGTGGACACTGATCTATTATTGACACGCTTTTTGGGTGTCTCGAATTAGGTTCTTTTCTTTTTCTTTAATTGCCAAGCACTAAACATGGGCCATCCAACTTGTTAGGCACCATTCCATCTACTGCGCAGGGGAAAGGCAAAGTTGGCAGAGTTTCAAAGTGAGATATCATTTTAGCCAGCACTCAAGAGGGTTTGCCTCTCCCAGAGAAATGCTGTGGGATCTCTGAGATCCATAGGTTTAGCGCAGTCTGGTGATGTTCATTTCAAAGTGAATCACGGAAAAAATGTGCTATTTTAGACCAGGTGAATTGAGGAGATTCAATGGGCTGGGAAACGTAAAGAACAATCTGAACCCCAGTTTGTTGAGGAAATCAAAATCACGCCTGCAATTTCTTGACAAATGAATCATCTGATTCTCCCAGTCAGCTTCCGAAAACAATTGAACAGAAATTTGCCCTGGTTCCATTGCTCTGGGAAATGTCATTTAGCCTAGTCCATGAACTTTCAAAAAGCGTATCCCAACAGGAATTTTCAAGTTCTGGGACTTCAAGAGCCTCCTGAAGAAGAATGAAACTCTTCCTAATCAAAAGAAAGCAAGAGAAACATCGAGCTCCCTTCGTGTTTCTTCTGGCAAGAAATTAATTCATTTCCCCTCCAATCACCTCCTCCATAGCAGCATCTGAGTAGTACTCCCAGAAAAGGAGAAAGTAGAAAGAACGTAAGAGAACATCCATTTGCTCTTTCGTTTTTCCCCTGGTTGTTCATCGTATCATGCATCCAATAGCGGTGTTTCCAATAGAGCTAATGCCGACCTCGAATGCTGCCTTTGCCAGGAGCCAACCAAGGCACTCGCGGATGTCCTGTCTCCGAAAGTTGTGGCCAATTTCTCTTTGTAATTTACATCTCATAAAATATTCAGCCATCGAATGATGACCCCCAAATAACTTAGTCAACCTTTTACATATGCAGAGCGTGTATTCATCACCACCCCAAAATTAACAATGGGCTCTGCTTCATGTGGAGGGCACTGTTTGTCATGCATGCTTACTTCATCCCTTCTTTTCTCTGAGGCGAAGACACCACAAGTGTTGTAAGTTTCACATGACACTCACCAGATTGACATAACTTCTTTTTTGATCTTTTGAGTGCCATGATTTCCAGAAAACATTCACTTGAGTGCTATAAATTAAGTGTCATAACTTTTGAAACACAACCATGATTTGGGCGTGGCAATTTCTTAAAAACAAACACTTAAATGTCATAACTACTAAAAAAACAGTCACCACTTTGGATTTGTAACATTGTAGAGAATTTTTTTTTTAAAAAGTTAGGTCGCTCAAATGTAAGTTTTTTTTAGAAATTAAGGTACACAAGTTATTGAAAAAAAAAAGTTTTTTGTAGAAATTTGAATGAGTATTATATGGAGAGTTATTATATCTTGGGTGTCCTTTTTTCCTTTTCCATCCATTCAATATTGTTTAGTCTATTTATGTTCTTGGTCAGATTGCATGGTTCTTTTCAGGTAATTCTCGATCGTTTTTATCCTATTCATGGCCACGATGCTTCGAATATTCTTCAAGAGTTAATAGCTGGTAGGCACTAGTCAGTAGTCAGTTCTATAATACCAAGAGCACTTCTTCTATAATTGACTTATCAACTTCCCGGCAAGACCAAGGAAGTCATCTTTTGGTCTGCATTAACTTGAAAATCGTCCATGCCACCATTTCTCTGTCTTTTTCTCCATTGACAGAGATCTTTCACAGTGACACTTGTGGCGTTAAAGTCTAAATTGTCGACAGCCAAAAGTTTCCAATAAAAAGTGATCCCTGTTTGTCAACCCTTGAAAACATGCATAATATCAGGGAAAAGGAGTTCAAGAAACTGTTAGAACCCTTAGGCTTCTATCAGCTCCAAATATTACCCGCAAAACACGAAGCAAAAAAAGTTCACCCAAATTACGCTTCGAGAAATTTTAGCTGAGCAAGGATGTCGTGGATCACAAAGTTGACTATGAACGTAATGCACAAGCACCGGTTTTTATGGAAGGATCATGCGCTAAGGTTTATGTAAATCTAGAAAACAATGACCCTTGTACTGTTCAACTAGGCCAAGTGCAGGCAGTATAGTATAATCCCTTAATTGAGGTTTGTAAGTGTGCTCCTGGTATCGGAGTTGCGCAAACAAAAGGTTAATTTTTCTAGTAAATTATAGGTGTCACTTGACACTAGAGCGTGTGTTCATGCTGTTCAAGGCTAAGCCAATCCAGAATTTGCACGACTCCCTTAAACCAATGGAGTCTGACTAGGCTAACAATCAAAACACGATAGAATTTTTTAATGAACTTACAATGGATCCATTTCTGCAATCTATTTTCATGTGTGATATCCAAAGAAAGGTAAAGCGCCAGCAAAGCCTTGGAGCTGCAAAACGGTCATCGAATCTTCTAAAGTAAGTTGGGTGAAGAAAAAAAAATCTTCTAAAGTAAGGACACCTAGTAGGAGGAAAGATTTTCATGCAAAACATCAAGGAAGATATAGAAAGAGTTCGCACTGTATACGAAACCGATGAACTATAGCATATCAGTATGCTAATATTAAAGTGAATTCAAGAGCAAAGAAACACTCTGAAACATTCATCTGATCCTGCAAACTCATTAATTCTATTCAGATTTCTACACCAAAACTGTAGATAGAAAATTGTGCTGCAGTTGAAGATTTTTTGACAATAAACTTTGCCAGGGTCTTAGGAAGCTTCTAAAATCTGTCTCTCTTGTATCACGTCTTGACAAATTAAACCCCATCTCTTCAGGACATACAGAAGAGGGAAACCCCTTCTTACAAAAGCCGCAAGTACTGGGCATTCGTTTTTTGGTACCTTCTTTCTTGTTCCCCACTACAACTCTAGAGTCCCAAGTGGTGTATCTGGGAAAGTACTAACATAATGACCATATAGTTTAAGAAGTAAAACGGCCCACAAGTTTGGTTAGAAGAGCAAGATGCGAGAAATTTATTTGTTGCTCATTAAACTAAAGGCAAATAGTACATATGAGGAAGGAGGAACACAATCATTACCAGTTTCCGCAGAGAGAAACATCAACCTTATAATTCCTAACTTTAGCATCGAACATCATAATAGATGAACTATGGTTGATCATTATGCAGTCAAAATGTCCCAGTCTCCTTATCGAGAGCAATAAACATTTTATTGGAGTAAACAGAAGAAGCACTTAAAAGTAGGAAGGAGCGGGCAGGTCAGGGGTTGGGGGTGCCGCCTCCACCAGGAGCAAGTTTGCCTTTTCCTTGTTCGTGCCTCGGGTTGGGCCCTGGTTTGTCATAGTCCAACACAGCTTCGAGCATTATCATCTCTCTCCATTTCCTCTGACTCGTGACCTTCACACAGACGTTTTGTGGATCATCAGAAGGGAAGGGGAGGCATGTTAAGCAAGCTTGGACAAATCCTTCTTGTCTGCGATGGAGTATTATCAAGACATGACTACTTAGCAAATCTAATTCTAGTTACTCACTTCAAAATTGCCTATCGTGAATGTAAAAACTGAAACATCATCCATTTGTAAGTTGAGTCATTGCCTTATCAACAGTTCTATCTAGAGAGAGAACTCTGCAAAGAATATTGATAATTTCGACTGACTTGAACATCATGAGGAACTTAGAGAAAATCAACTGTATAGCTAATAAATAAAACTACAGGTGCGTATGTCCACTGGGAAAACGAAAGATTCAGCTAAGTACATTGAACAGGAATAGAAAGCTACCTTGCTTAGCGACCCTGCAGGATTCTCACCTTCGCTGAAGCTCATAACAGCTGCTACAGAATAACCAATTTGCAGCTCAAGCTTAGTTTGCACGCATAGTCTTTGCGACTCAAAAATTATGAACTCTCTCACCTGAGTAACTATTGACGAAGAGCATGAACAGGATCACAATTCTCATCTTATTATAAGGATCCATGCTGTATTTTCGAGAACCAGTGTCGTCCTGAGTTTAAATTTAGGGAGGACTAAAGGGGTATATAAGGGCATGTAGGATGCCACAGCACCAGTGAGACTTGGTTATGCCGTACAAAACTCGGTCGCATCGTAGATTTATGAATAATACACAGGATTTTAGTGCACAAAGTCAACTACACAATTTTGCATAGCCGAATATAAGCTCTCACAGAAGTTGCTTTTTTATTTTCAATGTCGTACACCATACATTTGACTTCTAAATCCTCAATTTTTCCTCTAGTATTTTGGTCCTGTTTCTAGAGAAAACATATCGAATGGTTTGGAACGTTAAAATCACTATAAACTATAACGCTTTCGAAACTTATCTGCGTGGAGTTTTAAACTGTTAGGTGGATGATAGTACATGCTTATGAGTCTGATCGGCATCGTGTTCATGAGCATGTGAGACTATGGATATGCTTGTTGAATTTCTCCTTTCCCTGAAAAGTTGAGTGACTGGAGTCTCTGTCAAACATTCCATAATCACTTTCAATTGCAACTAGCCAGGGCAAGGAAAACAGTGGGTATAAGAGGACGAAACAAAGATTTGACTCTGTAGTGTCTCTGCTAAAATCATAAATAGACGACACTGTCACTTTCGGTAAGGTTGGCCAACCTGCACCCTTCCTTCCTTACCTGTCACTCATGAAAACTTCAATTATCTCACTTCGACAAGCTTTAATGGCCGCTTACCACTCCATTTGCCCAGTTCTTTTCACTTCACTCCATCATTGAAGTGACAGAACACAAATTCAGTGCTCCAACATTTCGCTCCAATGTATCTATTCACCCCAGAAAATTTCTCTAATATCCCCTGTACATTAAAAACCTTCTGCGCCAAGAAGAAAACAAAGTTGCGCCCCCCTCCCCCCCAAAAAAAAAAAATCTGATGGTGGCCTCTGGAGTTCATGGACGCGTCCACAAATATCGGAGACAATGTTTTAAGTCTTGTCGTTCGCAAATAGCCAATCGTTGCAAGGGAAGGAGTGCAGGTTGTGAGATTGTGCTAATTTAGGTGAAACTGTCAATCGGAGAGGGTAACACTGATTGGATTGGTCCCTTTCAAAATTTCCAGGAGAGAGAGCTCTCTTCCACCACAGAAGGTGCCCACTATACAAAACACACGATACAGGCTCTTTTTTCCAGTCAATCGAACGTGACAACCTACCAAATATGCCTGTGAGGATTTATCCACCTAAGCGTGCCCAAAGTAGAAGTCAGCACGTCGAGTATCATCAGTAGGCATAAAGGAGCTGTGCAGTCTCGTCCACCCCGTGATCAGCCAATCCTTCAGTGCCAATTCACAGAGCACTAGGAGCCTCCATCTCCACTGTTAAAGGATGAAACTTCATGCTGCTCGAATAGGCTGTCAATTAGTTGCTTACGAAACTTGGACAAAATATCAACAGGTACTTTTTTCTTTAGTGAGTGGCCGGGACTCTAGTTTGGCCTTTTGTGGACCACAATTACCCACATCTTGGTTCACCACAGGTCTTGATACAGGAACAGGGACAGATACATCGCTTTGTCACATGAGAGGTACTTTAGGATCGCCTTATTCAAGTCGTGTTACATTTTAAGCATTCGGTTTTTTAATATAAGAATGTACACATTTTCCTCATCATTTTTGTCGAAATTACAAATAAAGCACTACAGTGACTACTTGCAATCGAATGAAGTGTTATTATCATAAATTCGAGTTATCCTCAGCTATTCCAAAAGCATATATTGGGACAACCCGAGAGTCCTGGATAATCATCAGCCAAGACATTTAATTGGTTCGTGTCTGCCATACACCAAAGAGAAAGCTATGGCCGAAACTAAGGATCCATCATCAATCAAACCGTATCCTCTGAAGTTTCTGAAAACCGTGTTCTCGAGCACTACCGTTTTGTGTATAGGCTCATCATGCGTGATCATGATGTAGGACATAGACGAGTAAACCGATGATGCATCGAGATAATATATCCTACAGAACTTATTAAACAACAATGGTACACGCGACATATTCTCGCCTACCAAGAACTGTTCCTTTCGAGGCCTAGTTTTCCCTTTCTAGACATTGATCAGCTTCCCTGGGATGCAGTACTAAATAAAAATCCTGGGGAGGATGCGAATGCCCTTGGAGTACATTATCGGAACTAGAACACGTTGTCCCTGTTTGGTTCCGATATAGGATGCCTATACCTCAGGGAGTCCCGTGCCAGGTGCGAGGCAGGTCTCACATTCCTATACCCGTGACTTAGGAGAAACGGACCAATCTCCACCATGTGCGGTCGCCACCGTCTGAGAGATATAGACCACTTGGGCATGGAAGAAATTTGGGCTGAGTTCAATACCGGTTTCTTAGTAAGGTCAGTGAGAACAGAATTGCCCCTCCATTTGATGGGCAAAGGCCGAGAAAACCTAGAAAAATAAAAAATCGAGGGATATGTTCTCAACACAGACTAACTCCCTAGACTCGAGTCTGATTGCTACTAACGTAGAGGACCGGACTCGGACAATTAGCACAACTTGCACGAATTTGAGTGGGACAACAATGGAGGCAACATTTCATGTGAAAATGGTAGGCTGATGAAATTGACAGCAATACTCAACTTCCGAAGCATGAACAGAACAGCTTGAAGCGGAAGGTCCGCAATTGTGTTGTTCAAGGGCTCAGGGTGGATCTCAGAAGGAGATGCTGAGAATCAAAAGGTACATTGGAAAATAATAAGGTTTGTCTCGTGCAAGGACACAACATCATTAGAACTCCATGCCTTGCCTAGCGTTAACATTTACGCTACCCCAAAATCTCCCCATTAGAGGAGTTTCTCCCCCGACCGCTAGTACCATCACTGTCCGTGCTTACAGAATATATATATTCCTAAATAGTAGAAAACCTCACATCCTCAAGCTCAAAAAACATTATAGATTTCACCCCTCGATTCCCCTATATCAAATACAAAACATACCACATTTCTATTACCACATTGCCAACTAGCAAAATGGGGCCACAATAACTCTCCTTTAACTGACTAATGACTCAGCACAAACGTTCCACTATACAGAATAACTGCAGAGATGGGAAACAGGGCACGCAATTAAAAAGATAAAAAAGTGAAAAAAGACTTGGAAACAGAGAAAAACACAATATCGAAGTCAAATTTATGCCCTGGCCCTTTTTTCCCATTTCCAAATTGCCAACATCACATACAAATATTTTCAAAGCATACCGAAAGCATTGCAACCAATCTCTATTCACTGCACGCAATAGCCAGTGGGCAGGAGTCACATCTTCCTAGAAAGCAGAAACAAGATTTACAAGCTTCAAGAGGTAAGCCAAACAAACAAGGATGGCAACCACATCCACCAAATCCATCCAGCAACTGTAATAAAGGACAAAGAAGCAAAGTTTCTTGAATCCAGTATACATACTGTAATGACATATCTACTGTCTCTGTAAAAAGCCAATGAAGGGAGGCAATATAGTCCTTTGTGTGGCCATTACAGCATGATTTAGCCAAAAAGATCAACTATCCACATCTAATCAAACTGAACCATAATGGCCAAGAAAACGGCAGCAAAAATGAGCTTTAAGCACAAGATCTTTAAAAATTGACTCAAAAAACCCATTATATTGAACATTAAACTGATGAAATGTGAATGATGCATGCTATGAACGCCCTAGAGTGTGGCTCTCAGTAATACCACACAATGAGCAAGTATACAAAATGAGTACAGAGAGGAAAAGACCAAACTCTATGACAATTGTAACAATGCAATGCTTTGGATACCCAAGTTTGGTGTGGGGAGGGAAGAACACAGAGAAAATGTAAGACGATCAGAAAAATGCAGACTTGATTCTGGCCAAAACCGCCGACTCTGAAGGCATGCCTTCATCACCATCCTCTCCATGACAAGAAACCACATCTGCCCACCATGATAAACAATTTTGCAGAACCAAATGCAGTCTCTCGGATGTCTTCCTCCCCAACCATTTAAACTGTTTTTTTCCTTCTCGGTAAATGTCCATACGTATCTGCCAAGTTAGCAGATAGATACGTGGGTCATCACCGGCCATCTTCCTCCAAAAGAAAGGAAAATAATAAAATTAATATCAACTTAATTTGAAAGAAAAAGGCATCGGATTGCTGCTGACATGACGCGACGATGGCGAAATAACCCATATCTTTGAACCCAAAAATGGTGATGACCTGACTCATGGAATGCAATGCCAGACCCCAACTCAACACACCCAAATGCATGAAGGACTAAGGAATGCATGGACTATCAACGGCCTCAAATAGAAATGGCCCGAGTGATAGCCAACTTGGCCCATTCAGCAGATTCCTTGATCATATGATCATCTGAGGATAAGCATTCGTTTAAAAAGTCTTTGCTTGATACGGACTGCTGAATCAAGGGACCGGCATTGCTACCCAGAGTATCTGCTAGATCTCCAAGGACCCCAATTGCTGTCTTGGTTACCACGTCATCCCTGAGAAGAAACAGATAAGTCAGAAACAAATGTAAAGAATATCAAAACCTCGAGAGATGAGACAAGAACTAGTTAGAGCACTCACATTTCCTTTTCCATGTACAGACTATCCAAAAACTGAAGAATATGAGGAGCATAAGGCATCAATAGTTGGGTCTTTGGAGAGCCCTTGAATCCTTGAAAGATTCCTGAGTATGCCTCCAATATTCCATTTCTCAGGGAATTAGTATACTCGGTCATATCATCATCCGCACCAGACGTGTGAGCTGATAATTCTGCGGCACTTTGCAGCATGGGCATAGCATACATCAAGTACTTCTCAAAGTTCTCCCCAATTGCCAAAGCAATGTCACCAAAGCATGAGAAGATGGGAGGCTTCACAGACCGATGCAGCTGATTGCTTGACAAGTCTTTCAGCAGTTGTGTCATTATCCCATCACAATATGGCAAGATTTTATCCTCCAGAGCCCTACATAAATCTCCTACAACACCAACCGTGATAGCACAAACCTGGTAATCCTCAAAATTCTGAAGACCCATTTCAAGATACCGATAAAATTCTGTCATGTATTTTTCAAAACCAGAGCCCGTAGCATACGCAAGTGCCCCAATAGCAAGCATGGCTTCCTCATGAGCAGTGGCGCTTCTACAAGAAAATACTCTCAAGAAGAGCCCCATCATCTGATCAGCGAACTGCAAAAGGGCATACTTTGTTGCCTCAGATGACCCCAGTTTCTGTATAATGACCTGCAAACAACCACAGAGAAGACCTTGCAACTCATTTTGCCTCTCCCTCTCATCAGTTGAAAGCTTCTGGGCTTCGAGAGTCTGGTGAAGCTCCATCATAATGTGGGGAACAAGTTGCATCACCATTGGAGATGTGTCATCTGTGGAACACCGCACAACTTCATTTAGAGTTTCGTAGGCTGCAGTGCGGAGGCGTGATTCTCCAGCATCCTCTCTGCGAGTGACAGCATAGAGTGCCTGCAAAATATCCTGGAAAAAGGGAGTCAGTGGAGATGGTGAGGGTCCCATGTCCTCATACCCCTGCGCCAAGAAATATAAAGCCCCACAAGCTTTTTCAGCAACATTTGGGACATCTTTCATGCTTTGCAAAAGAACTGTGACAATCTGTTGACAGTTTGCCGGAGTAATTATAGGAGTCTCTAACATTGAGCCGTGAAGAAACTCAAACATTCTACCAAGAGTCCACGCAGTGGTGTCCTTCACATGATTACTTGGATCCTTCATCAAAGCACTCAGCATGAAGTTTAGGGCAACATTAACAAGAGGCACGAGCTTTTCTGGAGATGGACCCTCTAGAATAGAGCCAAAAGCATAAGTGGCCGCCTCCCTTTGTCTCCAGTCAGGTTTTGTAATATTCAACTCGATAAATGGCATAACAAGCGGGACGATGTCGTCTCCAACCGTTCGTGCAACCAAACCCAAGCATGTCCCTCCAGCCATTGCAATGTTCCAAGCTCCTTCATCCTGATCTTGATCCTCCTCCTGCTTAAGAAGTGTTTCTAACAGCAGTGGAACAAGTACAGGGAGAGCCTGTTTGATGAAATAGAAGCAAGGAACTTCAGAATCCCCAGTAAAATCACTGCCGTACTCTTCTAAGATATCAATCTCCTCATCGCATATGGAACTCCAGAATTCAATGGCCTGAAGTGCAACAGGCTCCTCATCTTCCTTGACCGCTTTAGCAGTGATGTTGAAAATGTCATGAATGTAAGGAGTCAATTTCTCATAGTATGTTGAAGAAATGGCTACCAAACATTCAAAAGCAGCCTGTCTAATCTTAACCTCAGGAGAGAGAGTCGCCTCACAAACAACTCTCATAATGTAGTCACGTTCCATATCATTGGAAAAATTTGCTTGAGCAAAGCCCAGCGCATTATACAGAGCCCGAGTAGCAGCAAGTCTGACATCATTGTTCGCCTCGGATGCATTCATACCCTGAACAACAGCTGTAAGTATCTGATTTACATGATTTTGTTCCACAGCTTCAGGGGAAACTTCTTCGCAAATATATCCAAGCGTTTCAAGTGTGGCCTGCTTGGTATGTGCTGGAAGCTGCTGAATATTTGTCAACAGAGTACCAATCAGTTCTGGCCACTCTTTCTGTGGCAACTCTATACCTGCCAATTTTGCAATAACTTGCGAAGCAGTAGAGCGAGCATCGTGAGAAGGAGAGGAGAGTGTCTTTATCAAGCAGTTTTTAATTTGGGCCTTCACTGCAGCGTCCAAAGCCAACCAGCGCTGTACAAGCTCGTACTTCCTGTGCTGTTCTTTGGCATCCAAGGCGTTCTTAAGGATTAAACCAGCCAGTTTACGACTTTCAGCAGGCTTTTCTTCATTAGCCAACTCACCAGCCAGAGAAAGGAAGAACCCTGGGAGGTTTTGCTCCTGAAATTGTTTCAAGTTGTCCTCAGCATGTTTGCGCACACCTCCATCTATGGATTGTGCATTCAAGAGAATCTGCGTGACTTCCATCGCCATACTATCTGAGAGAGAGAGAGAGAGAGAGAGAGAGAGAGGTAAAGTCAATCAAAGAGATCCATGAAAAAGACCGGAGAAAATAATCGGGTGCTGTCCCTTTTTCTAATCAAACATGGCCCTAACTGAAAAACCCACTCAAATTAATTAAGACCTAACACGGTTTAAGCAGAGAAGAACACAAGAAGCACCAAAAACAGCTACAAAGATGGTCCAAATGTTGGAATATTAATTACAAAAGGAATGGGCAAACAGATTTACAGCAAGCCAACTCCCCCACTACCGTACCAAACAGTCAACAAACCTACAAACGACATATCTCGAAATTCGAAGCATAAAAAGGAACCAGAAAAGTATGATCTGTGACTGCAGCTGACTGGCACATAAGCTATACAGTCAAGAATATACCAGGATTCACCAACCCAGAAGCTAAAAAGGAAATGGGAATCAACTAACACGCGAAACCCCAAACTTGAGGCGGATCATCCTCGATCTCGCGTCATAATCCCCGTAGCAGATCAACCCGGGAGCTTCAATCGTCCCCACACGGTCCAACGAATCAAAAAAAAAACGCAAAAAAATCCAATTTTTCAGGGGAAAAAAGGGAAATCACAGACTGTAAAGTCCCGCTGCTCAGAGGCCACTGTTCGCCGACGAGGTTGTGCAGGCAATCCAAAAAGCGAAAAAACACACTCCGACACCAAATCGAGAGCCAAAAAAAAACAACCCACTTCGATCGGGGCAACGGTCAAACATTCCCGAAGATCGCACACTCGCCCCCCCGATCGTAATCCCAGATCGATTCGAAACCCGCCCCCAAAATCGACACCGGTTCCTACTGCGGAAAAGCGAGAGCGAGCAGGGCGGCGAGCAACTTACACCGAGTCGGACGAGTGAACCCGGAGATGGAGAGCGAGTCAACCGATTCGCGGAGCGGGGGCGAGCGAGTAGCGGCGTCTCTGGAAACCCTAGCAGAGAGAAGAGAGAGAAAGGGGAGGAGAGAGAGAGAGAGGGGCAGCAGGTAGCAGAGACGCCAATCTAAAATGTTCGGATTTTACAAAACAATCTGGAAGCTCGGGTTCGAGGTTCCCGTGCGGGGCACGCGCGCCACACACGCGGGGAGCGCGTGGGTCGGACGACGGAGCTAGGCCGTGGCGCGCACGCGCTCCCTGGGGGCGCGTGGGGGCAGGGGGGCCGTCGTTCCGCGTTTGATAATCATGGTTGTATGACAGTTCATTTATTCTGTAATCGGAGTCCAGGGTGATGCCAATTATATATGAGCCCAAATTTCCGTTGCTTTAAAGGCGAAAATGCAAAAAACAAAAGAAAAAAGGCTTATCTTTCCATTTGTTTACATTATCACCTTCTTTTTTTTTTTGCAAATCTTTTTCCCTCTATTATTAGTGATTTTTTATGAGCTATTATTGATGTTAACACTAACGAACATTTTCATTTTTGTTTAATTTTCGTTCGAATGATGACATGGCATTGGAAATTGGTTTTTTTTTTGCCACGAAATCGGAATTTTTGGATGATTGAAGTGGACAAGGCTGCATTGATTATCAATTTATGTGTTTTGAAAGCAAAAGGAGAGAATTAATACGTCACAACGTATTGGAATTTTTTTTTTTTCACTTTATTGACAAATGGGAAAAGGGTAGGCAGTACAAGCATCGGTTATAAATATGACAACATGTTAAATTTAACGTGATGAGCTATCACTCTATATGTTCCTAAAATATTTTTCTAAAAAATATTACTTGCATCACTTACAAAAATATAGAATGAAAAGTATTTTTGTTGTCCTTGAAAATGTTTACATATGATATTTTGTGAATAATGAAAACATTTTCCATTAATTAATTATTTTAAGTGATAAGAATGATCATTTTTAGGAAAATAGTTTTCAAATGATTCATTTTTTACGAAATAAATGAAGCCTAATTAATTTGTTGATTTGCGTCTGGCTTTTCATGGCAATTGAGCAAAAAATCACCAAACATTTATCTAGAAAATGAGCAATTAAGTTCTTATTAAGGACGTTATTTCCATAGAAATAGGAGTTTTGCATAGTAAAAATGATTATTCACAATATAACATGCTCATTTGGCTTAAGTATAATCACCTTATAGCGTTAGTCTCGTGTGTTATAGAATGCTCGATCATGGTATAGAACTTGAATTCTCGTGATATAATCTATCTATACCATATATACAAAGCCAACGTTTAATTTTGGTGTCCGAAATTAAAAACAAAAATAAAGAGAGCATTATATATCATTAAAGAACAAAATTAAGTATCTCTAGGCGATTATCTAATAAGTCTCATACACTGTACTTTTAGAAAACATTCCTTACCATTGAATTTCATATTCATACTCTCTTGTCAAAGATTAACCAAATTCATTTTGAACCAGACACACACATAGCGCATGTGAAAAAAACTAGTTGATTGTAAAGAGTTCTGCTGTGGGATAGAACAATCTTATTTTGTAGTAAGATGTCTTGTTTCAGTGGTCATGGATGTTATTTTGTGGTAAACCCAACTCGAAGGGCAAGTCGTTTGATTTGGGTTATTGATAACTATAGTGCTTATCTTGTCATTATTTGTACCAACTCCAAGTGATTGTGATGAATATCAAAGTGTCTTGTTAGGAACGACAGTTCTTGACAAGATATGTTTACAAAATACATGTGCAACACAAGGTCGACAAATCAAATCTAATTGTGCTTATTCTCGAGGTATCAACATGTTTTGCGTGGCCGAATCCTTTTAAGCCTTTTATGACATGAAATTTGAAAAAAAAAAAAAAAAAAACAACTTTCTAATTTGCTCAGACTTTTATCATGAATCCTACGCAAGCATAACTCTTCTTCTTGTCCAACATATTCCTGTCTCTCTCTCCCCGCAAACCCTTAGGCTGTGTTTAGTAATTGAGATAAAGTTCATGATAAGATAAAATTTATCATATCTTGTATTTAGTGCCTATTTAAATTGGGATACAATCATATATAAGAAAGATATGAACCAAATAAAATTATCTCATAAAAAATGTGGGATAAAGGTGGATAGAATTTTTACTATTTATAGCAGGAAAGTTATTTTTCTCATATAACAAGCTTCTTAAATTAATACAATTACGTTACCAAAAAAAATTAATACAATTAAAATTATATTTCAATGTAAATAATATTTGACTTCTAGCATAAGAAATTCAAAATAAAAAACAAATTAGTTTTTTCAAATTAATCTTATTTTTGTTTATATATTTGAATTTAATTATATTTTATAATATAAAATTAATATATATATATATATTTATTACATATTTTAGGTATATAATACAATTTACTATTTAATAAGCTTTTATTAAAGAATGATGGAAGGGGAAAAAAGAAATAAAAATGAAAATAATTAAAGAAAGAGAGAAAACAACAAATAAAAATAAAGTAAGACCAAGTGTCGTAAGGGATTTTTATCATTTTCATTTGTAAAATTTTATATTCATTTATACCGATGTACCGTTATATCAAATAATGCATACATGTGATATGAATATCCAGCTTTAAATATTGCACATGAGCTTCTCATTATATTTAAATCATGCATAAGATTGTGAACAAAAAAAGATAGAAAGAGGATTCGTGGAAAAAGAAAAATTATAAGTGCCACTATGACCACTTATAGAAAGTTGCATTACGTGGCTGAATCAACTATTATGTTTTAGAAATTAGACGAAATGACTACATCATGCCAACTTTAGAAATGAAATCAAACAAAAAAAAAAGTTTAGGAATAAAATTGAATATTAACAGAAAAAATACAGTCACGAAATTAAAAAAAAAAGGATAAAAGTACAAAGACCATACTTGTCTTTAGTTTTTCTTTTGCAATCAACATCCGTGCTCTTTTGCTCGTGTAAAGAAGCAAAATTCCTATGCAATCAACTTATTTTGGAAAAATGATTTCAAGTAATTGTAGGTGATATAAAAAAAATAAAATCAAATTTGAATTTAATATGCGACAGAAGACTGAAATTAGACGATAATTTATCTCAATAATGTCTATCATATACGGTCACATCGCTTTCATGGAACTTTCGGAAAGGATTTTGGACTTCAAACTCCTCTTTTTTTTTTTTCCTCGTAGCTGTCAATGTCATAACCTTATCCCTTTGTAGTTAAGAAACATAGTACATATCTCTGCAAACCTTTCAAAAATGTAAATATCAGTAATTGTACGATTCATAGTCAATCTATATTGATTTTTTTTTCTGTATATTTAACCAAAATCTTACCGTGCACGTACTAAGACTTTTTTCAAATATGAAACTCTATCATACCATTTATTAAAATAATAGCAAGTGTACTGCCAATCCATGCCATGTCAATATTTAAAACTCCAGCCTCTATTTGCAGGGTAATTGAGTGAAAAATCAGAATTTTTTTTTGTGGGTAAAATGGAAATTGAGTACATTGGGGAAGATGGGAGGAACTAGCAAAGGCAGAAAACGGGAGGCAGAATGGAGTTGGAGAACCTGTCGAGCTTCAACAAAGCCATGCCTTTTTGCTAATTGATCTTTGGAAAATAGCCTCCTGTCCTAATGCTCTAGGACAACAAGATTTTAGGTAACATTCGATGGTCATGCAGATTGAAAAACTAGAGAAGGTAGGGGATAAGCTAAACCATTTTTGAAATTTGCAGGCTAGTATGCAACAATGTGAACGTTCAAAAGGGCGATTATTGCAAAAAGTATGAAATAAAAAAAAGGAAAAAATAAACACTCATCACATCACACATTGTCCAACAATGAATTATACAGCAAGAAATAAATTTAAAAATTATAGTTTATGAGACTTGTATTTGTGTACTCGTTTAATTTATAGGAAACAACATTTCCAATTAAAAAGAATGTGTTGAAGGAACACTAATTGATCGGAAAATATATTTATGTTCGCGTAAATTTTGGATTAACATTTAACTTCTTGCAATCTGTGTAGTTTCACCAAATTATAGCATCAAGCCGAGGTTAAAACAAATCAAATTTTAAATCCGTGCATTCACATGCGTCAATTGTATACTGATGAAGAAGAATATATGGTACCATCACTGCACGATTATAAGAGTCTTCAAGTGACTGTGTCAAGTCATCAAGCTCAATCGGAGGCTTAGTCTGTGACTCGTCTTTTCTGCCTAGCTCCTCCAAAACCTTTTGAACGACCAAATCAATAATTTTTGCTTGGCTACCATACACAAAAGCATTTTCATTAGTTGACTAGATTTAATTCATACCCACATATCGCATGTGGTTACAAACAATATCTAAATACACTGAATAATCATATAGGCTAATTTAGTAAAATTCAATTCACCGGATGTGTTTTTCTATTTGGTAGTGGTCTATACGATGGCTGAAATTACCAAGTGGCTACCACATGGTGCCCAAGCAAAATTTCGACATTTATAGCTAAGCCTATAAAAGATTTTAAGCACTTTTAATGGGGAGAAAATGCAGACAAATTCAAGGTCATCCATTGAACACTGCAATTTGGGGAAGACAGATTATATAACCTCAAAACCTATAACAAGTTCCCCAGCGCTAGCAATGGCTATAACAATTGAAATATTAGGGAAGACGTCTCGAGCAGAGGTTGTAAAGTTCAATAGGAGTAGCACTTGAAGTTGGAAGTGGTTATCGAAATTTTCCATTTAAAAAAGAAGAAGAAAATAAATGATTTGATAGGGCAATGTTTTATCCTCTAAAACAAAAACAAAAAGAGGAAGAATCTTTGTCCCTTCTCGACCTTCCATCCCTTGATTTGACCAACCTTTGCAAGAGCCTCTTTGAACGCCCTAAGTTCGACTTCGGAGGAAAGATTTTTGGGGCGTGGAGTCCGATGTTTAACATGCCCAGGTTCCACTTTATAAAAGATGGGAAAAATCCTTTCTCTGTCATTTAACCACATTGTACATCATGTGTTCAAGCTCCATGAGACACCATTCACGATCAGGATAAGTATGAGAGATGATGGGTATGTAAATTTTGGAATTGTCTATAGCTTGTAAAGTTGTCTTACCAATCTTATAATCCACCTTGATAGCATCTTCGTCCTTGAATACATGGATTCCGACATTATTTAAGTCTCTATTAAGGAAGTCCATGAAGCCAAAACGAGTATCAGCTCTACTAAAACTCAAGAACACACCGAACCCAAAGGCTCTGGCCTTTGAGTGTGCCATATCCGGGAAGCGTATTACTTCCGGACCTCTCTCTCCCTTCCCATAAGAGAACAAAAGGTTGGTAATTTGGTGTGGCATGGCCTGGCTAGGAAGTGAGCTAAGGTTTTTGGAATGCTTCCGTGGCAGAGCACATAGGGACAAAGACGAAGATATACTGTATGTTAATGGTAAGTGGTTAGTACACAGACAAGAAAAAAGAAGAACAAAAATATCATCCAGCAGCTGAAGGCGTGTGCAAATAGATTTAGCAAAGGGGATTTTTGCTCAGAATGAACAATCACATGCAAAAACACAAACAAATTCGGACGAGATTTTACCTAAATTTCCGGGATAATAGTGCCAAATTTGGACTTCATCGGAATCGGCTAAACGGATGATCGGTACAGTGCTCCCTAGCAAAGGATGGCCACGGTGGTGGTTTGGCGAGGTGCATGCAGCGGTGGTTTGGCCGACGATTTGTGACACGGCTCGTCTCATCTCGTCTTGGTAGTGACTTTCGGCCGGGGGTAGCGATGCAAGACGAAGCCACGAGGGACGCCGACCGAACGAAAACGGGCTAGAGATCATGATGCAACAGCAGCGGCTCGGGACACAGAGCACTCGCGTCGTCTCCGGTAGCTGGAGGCGTGGGAAGGAGCGGCAGCTCGGACCGCCTTAAATTCTCAAAATTCTCCTCCTCTTAATGAACCCGGTTCCCTGGGGAACCGGAAGGCCCGGACCGGTTTCCCCATTTTTAATTTTTTTTTTTATCTTCTTCCTTAAACTGAAAAAGGAACCAGTAAAGCGACGGGGACACGCAGAAAACCCTAGCCTCCTCCTCCTCCTCCTCGCCCGATCTCCGCTCTGTCTCCGTCGCCTCGCCGCCGGCCGCCATCCCTCGCAGATCGTGGCCTCGCCTCCGGCCCTCTGCTGCGGCCCTCTCGGTCGTCTCTATCTCCGCTCTGCCTCCGCCCCCTCTGCCGTCGCCTCGCGGCCTCGCCGCCGGCCCCCCCTCGCCGTCGCCTCCGACCCTCCTTCATCTCTAGGTGAAGACGTCCTGATATTGAGAGAAGACACCCGGTCCCGGTCCAACCGGGGAACCGGTCCAACCGGTCCCGTGGTTTTCCTCCCCAGTTTTCTTCTTCTCGTGTCGTCTGCACATGCTCGTCTAGCTTCTAGGGTTTTCTCGGTACGTAATCTGATCCTGCTATCCTGCTACCTGAAGAGAGCTTCTAGTTTCTCTGCTCTGCGTCTCCTTCAATACCCCCACTAAATCCGAGCCCTAGCAATGGCGGAATCGGACCGGACTCTGGGGTACCTGACCCGGCGGGACACGGAGGTGAAGCTCCCGCGCCCCACCAGGGTCAAGAACAAGACCCCCGCCCCGATCCAGATCACCGCCGAGCAGATCCTCCGGGAGGCCCGGGAGCGGCAGGAGGCCGAGATCCGCCCCCCGAAGCAGAAGATCACCGACCCCTCCGAGCTCGGCGACTACCGCCTCCGGAAGCGCAAGGAGTTCGAGGACCTCATCCGCCGCGTCCGATGGAACGTCAGCGTGTGGGTGAAGTACGCCCAGTGGGAGGAGTCCCAGAAGGACTTCAACCGGGCGCGCTCCGTCTGGGAGCGCGCCCTCGAGGTCGACTACCGGAACCACACCCTGTGGCTGAAGTACGTGGACATGGAGATGA
Source organism: Eucalyptus erythrocorys (assembly GCA_014182555.1). Lineage (NCBI taxonomy): Eukaryota > Viridiplantae > Streptophyta > Magnoliopsida > Myrtales > Myrtaceae > Eucalyptus > Eucalyptus erythrocorys. The sequence continues at coordinate 34,415,152 of CM024600.1, read as the reverse complement.
AGAACAAGTTCATCAATCACGCCCGGAACGTGTGGGACCGCGCGGTGTCGCTCTTGCCCCGGGTCGATCAGCTGTGGTATAAGTATATACACATGGAGGAGAAGCTGGGCAATGTAGCGGGCGCGAGGCAGATTTTCGAGAGGTGGATGAGTTGGATGCCCGACCAGCAAGGTTGGTTGTCTTATATTAAGTTCGAGCTTCGGTACAACGAGATTGAGCGCGCGAGGGGGATTTATGAGAGGTTCGTGCAGTGCCACCCTAAGGTCAGTGCTTGGATTAAGTATGCGAAATTCGAAATGAAGAATGGGGAGGTCGCTAGAGCTAGGCATGTGTATGAGAGAGCGGTGGAGAAATTCGCTGATGATGAGGAAGCAGAGATTTTGTTTGTGGCATTCGCGGAATTTGAGGAGCGCTGTAAGGAGACCGAGAGGGCGAGGTGCATATATAAGTTTGCGTTAGATCATATTCCAAAAGGAAGTGCAGAGGATTTGTATAGAAAGTTTGTAGCTTTTGAAAAGCAGTACGGAGATAGGGAAGGGATTGAGGATGCTATTGTGGGTAAGAGGAGATTTCAGTATGAGGATGAGGTCAGAAAGAATCCGTTGAATTATGATACATGGTTCGATTACATTCGCTTGGAAGAAAGTGTGGGCAATAAAGAGAGGGTTAGGGAGGTTTATGAGCGCGCAATCGCCAACGTGCCACCTGCTGAGGAGAAGCGGTACTGGCAACGCTATATCTATTTGTGGTAGGTATACATTTGTGAAATGTGTATGCTCTTATTTACTCTTGCGATGAAATATGCCTCATGGTGTTTCCATTGGTGTTTCAGGATTAATTATGCATTGTATGAAGAGCTTGATGCTGAAGATATGGAGCGTACACGAGATGTGTACAGGTATGTATGTACTTGTGTTGTGGAAGTTGTGTTTTCGCCTTTTTGATAGGGATGGGATCTATCTCGCATCCTCCCTGCTTGTGCTTTCAAAAGATTCAGGTTGGATAATTTGTTGGATTATCTTAACTTTCCTATTTATGCTAAGGAATGATAAAGTGGCTCATTGATTGTGCTATGCTATAGACGATTGCTATATTTGTTTCTAAACTCATGAGCAAGATAGTATATATGATGTCTAGGGAGAGTTGATGTCACATAGGACTTGTACTGGCTAAACTGATGGCATGTTCTCTTGTGAGCTTCATAACTACCAAGAAGTTGTATGAGAGTGTAAAATGGAATCAGTGGCTTGTCTAGCTGAGTAATTATCTATTTTATTTTAAAAAGGGGGTTGTTGACCTTAGGTTTTTTTTGGGTCCTTCATGGTTGGAGATTGTGTTTGCAAAGGTTTTAGTGGTTTTGCCGCATTTTTGAAAGTTTTGGTGGCAGGGTTAAATTTCAGCAATATTGTCTTTGCAGTAATTTAGTGGTATGTTGATGCGTTCTTGAAAGTTCAGTGGTACTTTCATGCTTTTAGAGTTTAGGTTTTGGTGGTGGGTTAAAGTTTTAGTGGTACTTTTAGAGTTCAGGTTTTTTTTTTTTTTTTTTTTTTTTGCTTAACTTACTTCATTTTTCTTGTCAAATGTGTTCTTTTTTTCTCTTTTACTATCAATTTAAGCTGTCAGCTCTAAGTGAACTCCTTGTCTTAGCTGATATCTCTTTCAATTTTTAACTAGATGTGCAGAGTGATTTTGGTCTTTGTCACTTTGTTGCAAGATAGACATTACAATTTTTCTCAAATCAATTTGCATGCATACAGATAAAAAGAAACCCATGTCTCTAATCAAACATATAGGGGTTGGAAGGTTTTATATTGTAGAGGTAGTTATTATAGCTGGATTTGGAATGTGGATGGACATGTGTTAGGGGAGGGTGAGGGTGACAGTTAATGCCTAATGGAGAGGGAAACTGATGGATAGGTGCATTTCTTCATGTACACACTCCTTAAATGGATTTGTCTTTTCAGTGCAAACTTGATAGGACATAATTTATTAAAGGGTATTCTTGGAAGCAACTAAAAGTGACACAAAACTCACTTTTTGACTTAAATATACAGATATATGTACGTCTGTGGCATGGAAGCCATGATTATGAGGGTCTGAATGCGTGTACTCCCAAGTATTCATTGTATCTTTTTGTTCCATCTCTTTCCTGCATTGAAGACTAGTCTTGTTACTGATGGAGCCTTCTCATTCAATTCTGAATGCTTGCAGAGAGTGTCTCAATCTGATTCCTCACCAGAAATTTTCATTTGCCAAAATTTGGCTCTTAGCGGCTCAATTTGAGATTAGACAAATGAGTCTTAAGGGTGCAAGGCAGATCCTAGGCAATGCAATTGGCAGAGCTCCTAAAGATAAGGTAATATAGATTGGATAAAATTTTCAGAGAGAGAATAGTCTCTAGTTAGTTTCCTGTCATTCTTGTCCTTTGGTTTTTCCTCCCTGTCATTGTCTAAACAAGTTTCTTTATCGTGCTTGGTTATCAACAGATATTTAAAAAATACATCGAGATAGAGCTGCAACTCGGCAACGTAGATCGATGCCGAAGACTCTATGAGAAATACTTGGAGTGGTCTCCAGAGAACTGTTATGCTTGGAGCAAGTATGCTGACTTGGAGAAATCCTTAAATGAAACTGACCGAGCTAGAGCCATTTTTGAATTAGCGATTGCACAGCCTGCACTTGACATGCCTGAACTGTTATGGAAGGTAAAGGCCTGCCTTTTGTTTTACTTAGCCAAAATATGCATGACTTAAGCTCGAAAGGGAAAAATATTGTTATATTTTGCAAGAATCATGAACACATACATCTTCAAATGCTTTCTAATGTACACGTCCGTGTACTTCTAAAATTTGAGGTGTTGGGAAAAAAATCAAATTTCAAATGCAAAATGCAAAACTATACATGAACAATTCAGACTATATTCATTCCAAGCCCGTGCCAGTCTCTTAATTTTTTTGATATAAAATTGAGTTAGCCTAGGGTTCTACTCTAAAACTTGTGACCTTTATGTTGTCTTATAATGGATGCTTGCCAATGATTTTGCCCGATGTGCATGTTTACCATTGTTGTCAATGTTTTCCTTTTTTTTTTAGAGGCTTACAACTATTTAAACGGCATATGTTCTATGTAAATCTGTAGAGTGGTGTTTTGGTCCTATCTTGTCCACTTTTATTCTGATGTTCTCTGTTTTAGTTGACTGCCAGTGCAATAGCTGAGTGGCACAATTTCTTATTAATAGAGGTTTTACATGGCCTGTCCTTGATATGATATTAAGTTTTATGGAGTTCTAAGGTTCTGACTTGTTGACTGTAGAGGCAATTGTAATGACTCGTAGAGTTGTATTTTTTAAGTTACCATTGATGCGTGTTGTTTAAATGGGAGAATATATGGTAGTAATTGTAGTTGTCTTTTGATAACAGGAATACATTGATTTTGAGATCTCTGAGTGTGAATTTCAACGAACAAGAGAGCTATATGAGAGATTATTAGATCGGACTAAGCACCTGAAAGTGTGGATCAGCTATGCTAAGTTTGAGGAAACAGTTATCAATGCCCTTAATTCAGATTTGTTGGAACAGAGAAGGGAATGCATACAACGTGCCAGAAGTGAGTGCTCAATTGAAATTTATCTGAGGTTTTTTTCCCTTTGTGGTTTGAGTGTTGATATATTCTTATTTCCTCTTTGGAAATCAGGAGTCTTTGAAAGATCCATTAATTACTTCAGAACGGCAGCTCCTGAACTTAAAGAAGAAAGGGCAATGCTATTGGAGGAGTGGTTAAACATGGAGAGCCGTTTTGGTGAACTTGGTGATGTTGGCATTGTCCAGCCTAAACTGCCAAAGAAGCTGAAGAAGAGGAGGCAGATTTTGGCTGAGGACGGTCCAGCTGGGTATGTAACTGACTTGTTACTCATTTATTTGTTACTCATTTATTCTCTTTGCTACATTTGATGCTTGTCAATGAAGATGTCCTTATGTTGATTTATAAGCATATCTCTCTTTAATTGGTTTTTGACTGTAGTCTGTTGGGTATCAACTCACTGGCTCCTGATATAGGTCTGCCCTGTTTATTCATTTTGATTCATGCTTGTTGGTCTACGTCAGTGAGATGTCCCCATAATAAGTACTAAATTTGGTAACTTTGGTAACTTTGGTTATGCCCATCACTGATAGGTCCAGTGAGTTGTCTGTTGGGTTCTGCTATTTCTGGTTTCAGATTTTTATTTCTGTTGTAATGCAGTTCTTTCTGTTGATGTCTATGTATTTCTATTCCCCGGCCAATCACTGGTGCCTATATTGATAGAAGCATGTTGAGCTTCTGCAAGCTGGGGTGTAATGTGTCTGATACAAGGCATACCTATTTTGTCGGTCTCTATATGTAGCCATCCACTTCGACTTGTCTGACATTCTTGAATTTCAGGTATGAGGAGTACATAGACTACTTGTTCCCTGAAGAGACCCAGACCACAAATCTCAAAATCTTGGAAGCTGCTTACAAATGGAAGAAGCAAAAGCTTGCTTCAGATGATGATTAGTCGATCAAGTCCGTGCACAACTGGAATTCTCCTGCAAAAATGTGTATATAATGCTCTTCCAGACGGGGTGTTCTTTCAGGTGACGACCGTGTATTATTGGCATTCCCCCTCTTCTGAAATGGAACCTCGGGGAACTGTATTTTTTTTCAATGTCAAGAATTTTGATGAAATGTGAGCTCTCTTCATCCTGCTGGAATAGGATTTACTTGGTGTTGGATCTACAATTAATTTTATGGATCTTTAGGATTGGTGTATAAGCGAAAAAATTTGTTATATCCACCTCATGTTGTCAAGATCTTAAATTTATGGTCCCTGAGAAAAAATGTTTCTTGTAATTATAATTGTCTTATCAAGTATGAAAATCTGCTTGGAAAGTTCTGGTGGCAGAATGGCAATCTCCTTTACCAATTTCTTCGAAACAGAAGGCTGGTTTCAAGATTTTGATTGGGACGCTTTCCAAAATTCTCCACTCCAATCAAAATTAGTGGTAAGAAAAATGAAAATCCGTAAAGCTTAAGGAAAATGAATCGAGATACAAATGACAAAAACCAGCTTCAACATTCTGAAGGAGGGAAGCAGACATTGGTCTTGGGAAACCCTGCTAAGCCCAGTGTCGTGTGGGTGAACATGCGATCATGGAATGGAGCTACATGGGGTCTATTTGTTGACTTTTACTTACTAGATTTTTATTTTTGTTTTTCCAGTCTTGCACCTATAATTGAGATTTCATTTAACGTTTATCGAAAGATTTCGAATATATGATTACTGATGCGCAAAAAGGCCACGATTACCGGCAAATTTCTTCCCGTCTTCATCAGAAATGGATGGACAGAGCTCCATCTGATCTTTATGTTCATGTAATTCCGTGTTGACCTAGTTCGTGGTTAATCTGCATCGTTGATTTATGCCTATCAGGGCCGACCCTCGACTGACCCGTTTGACCCAGACTCGCGTTGACCAATTCCTGTCAAAAGGACAACCTAATTGGTGTCTTAGAGCCCACTTATCTAATTCCCAAAACACCCTCCAATGGGTGTTCATCCGAGCTTTTTGTAATTTGACTTTTGCGTTAATACAAGCAACTCGCATCACTTGAATCCAAAAATGATATTTAAAAAGAAGAAAACGGTCGTATCACTTGAGGTCCTGGTCGACTGAAAAGGTGAAAAAAACCCATCAGAAGTGCAATCTCCATTGTAGATATGACTATGAATATTGACATTCTTCAAGTTTGCACCAATCGACTCCAAAAAAAAAACAAAAAGTTTGCACCAATCATGGTTTGGAATTTTAAATATGAAAATATGCATTAGCTATATACCTACAGCGTTTCAGAAAATAAGACATGTCGTGGTTTGACGTAGTCAACCTACCTAACTTGATTTGTAAAAGAAAGCCGTGTTGCAAACTTTTCAAATGGCTGATTATTAAAATCAAGTAAAATTCAACTAACTAGATCTGTTAATGGCATTTGTCATTGAAAAAGGGAAATACATATGTAGATATACTCATTATATTACACACCGATAACATTGGAAACGAGCCAATTCATTTTATGTCGATCGAGCTCCTAAAATAATACTCAAGTTGCCCTACTCTTGATGTCGTGTCGTGTTCTCGAGCAGATTTTACCCTCCTAGAAGGATGGTTCTCCTAGAATTAATGTCAAAGCACCATCTTTGAACAAAAGTTCTACATTTGAGAAATTTAAAGATGGTGATGAGAGGAGATAAAGAAATGGTTTTCTTGAGAATTAGCTATGGATTAACACCTGATTCAATAATTTACTTCCTACTCTCTTTTATTTTCACATATCTTGACAGTGTCTTTTGCAATCCTTCGATCTAGCTTGTACACTCTGAAGGATTGTTTAGGTTCTCATGTTTCCTAAACGAAGAAAATTGTCCAAAAAATCTTAAATCTATTATACTTTTGCTAATTCAATCTTAAACTTTTTAATTTTGCAATTTAAGTCATAAACTTTTTTATCTTATGCCAATTGAGTCAATCCGACCAATTTTAGGTAGAATTCGCTGACATGAATGTCGGCTATCCTATATAGCATGGCCTTTTCTATTATGAGTTATAATTAGGCTTAAGTTCAAGATAAGCGAAAGTTATCAAAACAATTATAAATTTATTGCATTTGTGTCAATTTAGTTTTAAAAATTTTCGTTGTAATAATTCAGTCATAACCTTTTGACGATTTACTAATGTAATTATTTCGGCCAATTTTGATTGAAAAACACTGACGTGATGGTCTAGTCAATATTAGTCATCTTATGATGTGTGGTCGACACTAATATAAATAATTTTTTAAAATTTTCATAATTTTGTCCTTTTATTTTTTTTGTTTCCTTTTTGCTGGTGCCCCTCACCCATGGTTAGCAAGAGTCACCAACCAAAAAAGAAAAAAAATTCAAAAAAGCTAAAAATTACAAAAATTGTTTACATTAGTGTTGATTGTGTCAAGGAAGATGCACGACGTTCATATTAGCGATATCTAATCAAAATTGACCAGATAGACCATACTAGCAACTAAAGGTTTAAAATTCAGTTGGCTAAATTAAAAAAGTTTATGACTCAATTAGCACTAATACCATATCTTTAGAATATTTTTTGGTAATTTTTCTCTCAAGAGAATATCCATGTTTTGCGTAATTAAGTCAGTCCTATTATGCTCTCGTGATTATCGATGTATTTGTTTAGATAGTTACTACTCATCAATGCAAACTTACTAGTACTAGGTAATTACATATAGTAAAAACTTAATTTTTTTTATTGAGAAACATATTGTAGCGGGATACTTGGCAAAAAAGCAATGTTGCATTAAAAAGTGACATGATAAATCATTGGTAGATACTTAAAAATACGTGAAAAATACGTGATTCATATTCAAGTGATAGATATATAGTACGGTTACCATTATAAATCATTCAATAATCCAATCTTTATAACACTTTGTTGCAGCATTCTTAATATAAAAAAAGTTGATATCAATGCAATGATCATCTCTCATTATGAGGTTCTCGACCGGGTCTTCTAGCCTTGAGACCGACTGCTTGCCAAAGCCACTCCACCCATTTCTTCGTCGACTATTATTCTCTCAGGAAGTCAAGAGGACATTTCACAGAGCAATCGCATTCCCTCCCAAACGTTCCATCATTTTCTTGGAAGAAGATTCGTTTCTCCTTCCTCTTGAGCCCAACATCCTCCTGAGCCAGATTTTGCCCACGGCCAAAGTGAAACTCCTTTCTTCATCTTCTGCTGTTTTGACCCCGTGACCCACGTGTAAAATTGCATAAGCTTGCTCTCATGTAGAGAATTTCCTGCTAGTTTCCTCTGCATGGGGTCTGGTCTTCTTTCAGCAGGTTGACCAGCGGCTCGACCGTTGCTCACGGTAGAAAAAATAAAGCAACGATCTTTTGCGCGGTGTTGCTATGATGGCCGATGGGTCCTTCGGGAGTTCGGTTATTCCGTTGTCCAAGGTGTAAAAATCTGTCGCCTGATCTCTCCTCCTGTGTACCGGTGTGGTGCTTGTGGTGCGTTTCTTAAAGGTAATTTATTTCTTGGTTAGTTCATTACAGAGAAATTTAGTACTTTTCTTTTTCTTTTGTTGTGTTTGGAAATCAAAGTAGTTGATGTCTGAGACTCTTAGGAAGCAGAGGCATTCGTATGTTTGTGCCGTGTTACGGTTTGGATTTTCAATGACAGAGAGAAGAAAGAAAGACAGGTGTAAAGTAGCAGCGACTAAACGGGCAACACCCCTCTTTTAATTGAACTAGTAAGAAAGATCCTTTAAGTTATACACAATAGCAGCAGGGCTTTTTTTATTGAGGTAATTTGAATAGGTTTTCCTTTGCGCTGCGAAGAAGAAGAATGCACTGCCCGCTAATTCGGTATTCACTTCCTCGGATATGGTTAATGTTAGTGATTCTGATATGAAGAGGGAAGGGGATGTGCCAGATGCTGTCCAGGGTAGAAATGAAACAGTAGTTTCTTCAAAAAGTGATCTTGATGTAAACAGTAATTCTTCATCAGGGACACAGTAGGAGGAGGATTTCGGCATGCACAAAGGGATGGAACTGAAGGTGGATCGATCAGAGGCTGTTGTGGAGGCTGGTTATGGTCTTCACAGTGGAGGACCCTTGAAGATCGATTTGAGTAGGCCAAAATCTATAAATTCAAGCATGGAAGGAGGTCTCAGAGAGAATCCAGCTAATTCGACCCAATATTCTGGTTGGCCGAGTTTGAGGGTTGATGCTGACCAGTGGGACAAGATTGGAGAATGGTTTGAAGGGTTTGCTGGGAACTCCAGCAATGTCGTTGGGACGACTAGGATTCCCTCACATGCATATGTTGATGACGGATCGTCAAGTCATCAACCTTATCCCTGCTTTGAGCATAGCAAGCCAGTGAAGAGTAATGTCCACATAAATGGGCTTAATAGAGGGGAGATCTTGGACTTGGATGCTGAGCTCCTGAGAAAGTGGGATGATTTGAAATATCACTTCAGCAGAATTAATGATGTATCCAAGAGAACTGGTGAGACGGTTTTTCTTGATGGGGAGGGTATATCTGAGCCTTTTGATGATAAATTCAAGTATGTCCCTGGTGGAGTCTTGACCCCAGGAAAGTCTATGCTGTCGCACCCTCATTGGATTCATCATCGTCAACAGCATTCTATTCCTTCTATTGGTAGCATTGATCGAGATACACATGACATCTATCAACCTCCTATTTCTAGGAGCGTGGCAATGTTGAGGCCTCACCGTCAATTTGTAGAAAAATCTTATCAAGGTCACTTGAACAAGTACATGGATTTGAATCGAGATTTTTCTGCAGCGGCTTCACAAGATTCCTCCCTTGACTGCACCTTGTGCACCCGTTCTCACTGCCGTCACAAACATGAGCAAACTCCTCAATTGGTCCAACCAGCTCCTTTTGGCAGTGAAGGGAGTGTAGAGTACCCTGTGAATTCCATCTCCTATTGCCATCATGATCCCATCCAAATTTGGCCTCGTGATCATATGGGTGTTCATATTCCCCCTATGAGTTCTCGTTATCCACGGGCCCAAAGAAGATGGCCCACCGAGAGTATTGGTTCAGACACAGATACCGATGGTTCTCGGCAGAAGATAATTGCGATTTCCAATAGAAGTAAGAAGCATTACCATCCAATATCAGGTGGTGCTCCATTTATAACGTGTAGGAAATGCTCTGAGTTGCTGATACTGCCTGTCAATATAAGTGTGGAGAGGCGTAAAAAACCGAATCTGCAATGTGGGTCCTGCTCAACTGAACTCTTGGTTGAAGTTCAGGGCAAAAGGCTTGTCACTTCCGATGCAAGACAGTCATCTTACCTTGGCAAGAACGGTTCTCACGAGGCAGTGAAAGAGAAAATAGCTAGTTTGCAACGCTGCTTGGGCATGAAAGGGATAGACTCCTTGGGTGATGGTAGTGCCATAGACGTTTGCTCTCCTGGTCATGCCAATTCCAGTTTCCACGAGAAATGTGAAGCAAATGAAGAGTCAGGTGACCGGCAAGTGAATATGCAGAAGTACAAGCAGGGCGGTAGTCTAGCTCCATCTTCCCACTATTCAGAGGAAGAAAAAGTTCCAAATGAGGTAAAGCTCGGGACAGATTTATCCTTTTCTGCAGAGAACTCATCACTACATGAAGAGTGTCCCACACTTCAAAGCTTAACATTCACCAAGAATCTCGATAATTCTAGTTCTAAAATATCTGAGGATAAATCTGCAGAAGAAAGTGAAATTAAAGATATACATCAGGATTTTTCAGTCCAAATAGGTCTCTCGAGACAAAAATCAGTGCAGGATACAGCCACAGAAACTGAGATCGAGTCCTCATTTAATGACTACCTTAATGCATCTCAAGATTCTTCGGACGCAAGTAAAGAAGCAGATCAATCGAAGACGAAGAAAAGGGACAAGTTTTTCTTTGTGAGCCTCATTAAGGGCATTAGAGATTTCTCAAGATCTAATGAGATTGTGGAAATTGAAAAGCCTACTGTCGTCATTAACGGGCACCCTATACCCAACCACCTTGTCAAAAATGCTGAAAAACTTGCTGGCCCTATACTTCCAGGGAATTATTGGTAAGTCGCCTGTCGATCTTCATTAACATCACGTATCTTATCTGGCGAGTAAAGTAGTGAATGTATGTTACGTGTATCTCTCTAGGTCTTCAGATTGGATGAACAAGTGTTCATTGGTTTGCAATCTATGATTTTGCATGAGGAAAATTTTAATCTACAGGATGCTTGGTGGTGTCGTGGTTTATCTATAGTTGAGATCAGCAAATGCAATATACTATGATAATACTTTGCTATCGAGTATAGCTTGTTGTGGTCTCGTTGACTTATAGAGTCTAAACAAGAGCATGGAGGATATCATCAAGGACAATCCATCATTCTGTGCAGTTGGTCCTCTTTTGCTTGAATGTGATTGACTGACACTTGATAAGAGGTCGTGTTTCCTTTCCCTTTCGCCAGGTATGATTTCCAAGGTGGGTTTTGGGGTGTGATGGGCGGACCTTGTCTCGGGATAGTTCTGGTGAGACCTATTCTTCCTTGGCTTAGCAATATTTTTCGAACTCGATGCACTAATCAAAGCAGGGGAAAAGACAAACTACACTTGTCATTGGCCACATACTACGTTCTCTCATCTGACTTCTAACTATATTTCCCCAGCCATTCATTGAGGAGTTCAATTATCCCATGCCGGTGAACTGCACTGCTGGAAACACGGGAGTCTTTGTGAACGGGAGAGAGCTACATCAGAAAGATCTGGAACTACTTGCCAGCAGAGGACTGCCGACGGCGCCAAATAGGTTCTACAAAATCGAGATTTCAGGAATAGTTTGGGATGAGAAGTCTGGCAAAAAGCTATATAGGCTTGGAAAGCTCGCGTCAAAGTAAGTCTTGCAAAATGCATATCAGTTTAATGGGCATCTTCTAATAATCAAATCATACTCTTTAGAAAATGGAAAGAATTCACTTACAGCACTTTTTAGAACTTATTATTCACTATGCTTTGGAGTTGTCTTGGACTCTTGATAAGTGTTGGTTACGAATTCAGTTACCTTAACTAGAAAGGGCCAAAGAAAAAACCTTTGGCCTGGAGTAGATGTCGCCAAGAAGACTGCAGTCTGCAGTACATATGTTTACATCTACGTTACTTATCCAACAATACAAAAAAAGAAAAACATATTACATGTCATTTTTGGTCCTTCTTCAGCAATTGATGCTGTTTATTTTCTTCTTCCATGCTCCTTTTGATTCTCTTAAGATTATCATCTGCTGAAGGGATTAGAGTAATTTAAGGAAATAGATTTAACTTCATTCTCAACTAAAAGGGCGTGCTAGATACCATTAACTAGTGAATTACCGAGAATCAACAAGAACCATGGTGCTAAACATCCGTTCAGTGTAAAACAACCAGGCGTATTGAACATCTTTCCATGGTCCCTCGAGAAATTATTCTCTGGTTGGTGTGAATTCGATGGTGATCCCGCACGATATCATTTCTTGAAAGCTCCTTATTTGATTGGTTTATAGCTTTTCCCTCAATGGTTCTTTCTCACCAAAAGCCCTCTACTTTTGACCTCTTGGCAGGGTGCAGAAGGCAAAGCATGGATTTGGCATGCGTGATTACAGGCAATGAAGATTCTCTGGATAGTAAATACACCCTGGTGCTTCGTGTATATAGATAGGATGCTTTTCTTTTCCCTTTTTTCTCAGGTGAAAGTCAATTTTTGTTATAATTATTAGGTGATTGGATCTACCCAAATCGTGCAAATTCATGAGCTGAATAGTTTTGTAAGCTTTTCCCAATTTAAATTCAATGCTACCTGTTGGTATTGTCAAATGGATTGCCAAATTTCGAGTACCTCCAGATCAAGAAGCTTCTTTTATCTCTGTATTTCGATGTAGTTAGATAGATTTTCACTTTCATTATTTATTTAGTCTAAATCTCGTGATGGATGCATCTTGACTTTTTTTTTTTTATTATTAAAAATACCACAAATTTTTTTCACAATATGCAGATGTTAATACGTAGATTCACATGCAATTTTTTTTCTAGATTTTCTAAAATTTAAAAAATATTTTAAAATTTTCACCAAAAGTAAAGAAAAAAAGAATAAAAAATTCCTGCTTTCAATCAAATGAAAATATATAGGTGTCCGTCTTCTCCTTTTGAACTTCTCTTCCTATTTAAATGACTTTCCTCAAAGATAACTATAACATGTTGATTATATACAATCTCTATAAAGTCATTTTATATATCATCCATCATGATTTGACCCTTGATTACTTCGTCAAGCACAAATTATTGTTTATTCTTTTCAATTCATGATAGATTTGTACGATAATCTTTTGATCTTGTTAAATAGTAAGTTAAAAAAATCTATCTAGTTTAACTGAGGCACGAATTAAATAACAAAACAATTTATGAAAGATTCTCACTTTAATTAAAAGATTTGGCAAGTCTAAAGCATATCTAACGAGGATTAACAAGTGTCTTACGGGCATCATTTAATATCTTTATTATGTTAGGACACTTGTTCATGATAAATTTCAAAAATTACGTTATTTTCGTGTCATTAAACTTATGTTGTGAATATACATATGGTGTTTTGAACATTGATTTTCTTTTTAGGAAATTGCTTTATGGTAACAGTCTTGGGACATCAATGAGAAGAGAAAAACTCAATATTTGTACAAAAAGATATTATTGAAAATGAAATGATCCATAGATAAATAGGACACTTGTTAATGATAAACTCAAATTACTTTAGTTCCATTCATTAAACATTTGTTGTGAATATATATATATATATATATATATATATATATATATATATAAGTACATTGGAAGTCCTAAATTCGTCATAAAAGTGCAATTCAGTTTTAAAATTTTCAAAAAGTGCAAAGAAGTCTTAAAAATTATTACACAAATGTAATGAAATCCTAAAACTTGACAAATTTATCGAATCAAGTCCTCTGGTTGATTATACATTTTGAAAATTTTAGAATTTAATTGTACTTTCGTAATAAATTTAGAATTTGATTATACTTATTGAAGATTTTATAACTCGACTGTACTTTCCTAACAAGTTTTAGGATTTAATTACACTTTTTAAAAATTTTAGAAAGGTTTAGAATTTCTAATATATTTATCCATACACACATGTATATATATAGTGTTTTGAAAATGGATTTTCTTTTTAGGAAATTACTTCATGGTAATAGCCTTCGGACACCAGTTAGAACTTAGAAGAGAAAAACTCCACCTTTGTACGAAAGATGCTGTTGGAAATGAAAGTGATCCGTCGACAAACCCGCGTAGCCGAGCGTTACAGTAACCAGTTCCTGTCGGTCGGTCGCTCGCTCACGTTAAACCTTTCTGGCTCGTCTTCTTTGGCCGAATGATTCCGCAATCACAGCTGGATTCGCGGGGAGTAATTACTACTTCGTGCGATCTTGGGTTTTCTTAAGTTAAACTGGCTCTTTCCCCCTGTGGAGCCCCACCCGTCTAAGTACTTTTCCTCGAAAGCAAATGATGTTTTTCTCTCTCTGTGCTCGCGAGAGGGGCGGCCAAGAACTCACACCCCATCCCGGGAGCTAGCGAAAGTGGCGTAAAGGGAAAATGAAGGCGAACTGGAGACTGCCGTCGCGTGGCAAGCACGGTAATCTGGCGGTGAAGCTGGCGGTGTCGATTCTCTTGGTGGGTCTCGCGTTTCGGCTCCTCTACTCGAGATCCGGGGAGCTGCCGCCCGGTGTGGCGAACCCAGTTGCCGAAAGATCGGAGGTGGCACGGCCGGCCGAATCTGATGAAGTCTCGCCTCAGTTCGACTCGACGGGCGCGGAGGATGAAAATGCTGGCGACGGTAGCGTTTTCTTGCTGCTTTCCTTTTGTGTTCTTTGTCGGTCTGTATCGGTTCTCTTTTCTTGGTTGTGTAATTACTGAGGACGAGTTGCTGAATTGAGAGAAGGGAAGGAGGATATAACTTAGAAAGTTGCTTAAATTATCGTCAGATAATTACAGTGGCTGCGTCGGTCGTGAATATTTTAATTTGTAATGATGAAATGCTTAGTGTTGCGGGCGGTGAAATCTACTTTCTTTTGATTGGTCTTCATTTAGCTGCTTTTTGGAGGGCAATCCTGTCTTGGTCTCATGAAAAGTTCACCTTTTTTGCTGATTTGGTGTTTCCCCATGGATCTCGACATTTGTTTCAGATGAATGTGATCTCTTCTCTGGGGATTGGATTCCAGATCGGTCTGGTCCACTCTATACCAATCAGAGTTGCCCCTTGATCGAGAGTCACCAAAACTGTATGGGGAATGGGAGGCCGGATAATGGGTATTTGTACTGGAGGTGGAAACCGAGAAACTGCGAATTGCCACAATTCAATGGTAGGAAGTTTCTCGAGTTAATGAGGAACAAGGCATGGGCGTTGATTGGCGATTCGATTTCTCGTAACCATGTGCAGTCTTTACTATGCATGCTCTCAACTGTAAGTTTTAGCATTCTTACTCGAAAGTTAGATGTCAGGTTTGCTGCCTGCAGAAATTTTGAAGGGGAGTTGTTTTGATTCTCTATCATGCCTTTTTCGGGGAATGAAATTGTTAATCATCTTATTTGTATTATGCTGGTTTCTGGGTTTAATGTTGTGCAAATGTCATCTAAAAATGCGGTGGTTGTGCTTGATTACCAAGTATGATTTTTCATTGATCGGTGGTTGTCTGGTCATTGTCTGTCCAGTTATAGGTCCTGTTATAGGAGTTGTGCAACTGCAGTATTTTATGCAAGTGTGTATTCAGTTTTTCTTTCCCTTCTCCTCTCTCTAAACAAAACCATTTATACTTTAACTAGCGCAGGATATTGCTTTTCTGGCTTGTGAGTTTACCTCTTCCGACAACTGAAGCTAGATAAAGCCTGTTAATAAGCAATAGGCACTGGGGTTGATGTGCCCACTGCATCATCGAATCATGGTATTGCCGATTCTGTTAAACAGGACTCCAACTAGTGTTAATGGGTTGAACTTTGTTGGCATGATGATAAACCAAGATCCTTTAAGATGGACTTTTCGATATTATTCCTGTGCATGAGAGGGTGATTTTGCCTATGAAAGAAAGGTCTACGGAAAAGAGATTGTAGTGTAGATCTTTGTCTCTTTTTATAAGGATGTCGTCTACTGATGAGAAAACAGAATGTCCTTGATCATCTACAGACATTCTAGTCTTTTGCTTAAAGAAAAATTGTAGTTGATTTATGTGTCTGAGGATGGAAGCTGAATTAGCATATTGAGGCTTTAGAAATTTGATCACTTCCTTTTGTCTTTATTCAAAATTAATCTGGTAGGATGATTTCATCTTGGAGTGACCTCTCAGTTTCTTTAAATTGCGACTACATACAATTGAATGTTTTAGTTGGACGGGCAGGCGGAACAGATGAGCAAAGGGTAGTACCTGTTTGTCCTCAAAATGTGCCATAAGTAGTTGTTTCTGAATAGATTAGGGATTTGCAGATTATCAGTATCATTCTTCGCTTGTCCTTGGTTCTCGATCCATAACTGCATAATGTGAACTGAGTGTGGTAACACCCAAAAGCAGAGACAGAAGCAGAGACAGGCAAGCTTATTGAGTGCGCTGTCTGTGTGCGAGATTATCTTTTGAGATATTTCATCTTGATATGGGGTGTGTATCAGTGAAAGTTTGCTGTTCTCTGACTTTTGTTCACTAGTATGTTATGCTGTTTGAAATTCGTGGACCCATTTTGTTGTTTATTATTAAGCTCAGTGAATACATTTTTCAGGTAGAACAACCAATACACGTCTTCCACGATGAAGAATACAAATCGAGAGGGTGGCACTTCCCCTCCTACAACTTCAACATCTCAGTCATCTGGTCTCCTTTCCTCGTAAAAGCAGCGATTTTCGAGGACTTCAATGGCGTCTCCACGTCGGCAGTTGAGCTTCATCTGGACAAGCTTGATACAAACTGGACTAGTTTGTATCCGAACTTGGATTACATGATAATATCAACGGGGAAGTGGTTTCTCAAGACCGCAATATACTATGAGAATGGTCGAGCCGTGGGCTGCCATAACTGTAACAAAGATGACATTTCTGAGACGGGATTCGAGTTTGCCTACAGGAAGGCCCTGCATAACGTGGTGAACTTCATAGCAAAATCTAAGCACAAAGGTCTGATATTTTTCCGCTCATCCACACCAGATCATTTTGAGAATGGGGAGTGGCATAACGGTGGGACCTGTCGAAGAACGGCTCCTGTCAAAGAAGGTGAGATCGAATTGAAGGACCTGAACCGAATTCTCCGTGACATGGAACTCAGCGAGTATGTGAAGGCATCAGCCATAGCTGCTAAAAACGGCGTGAATCTAAAGCTTCTCGACTTCACTAAACTCTTGCTGACGAGACCTGACGGGCATCCGGGTCCTTACCGGGAGTTTCAACCATTTGCGAAGGACCGGAACGCCAAAGTCCAGAACGACTGCTTGCATTGGTGCTTGCCAGGGCCTATCGACACTTGGAACGATGTGATAATGGAAATTGTGGCGAACGCGAGTTGAATCAGAGTAGCAAAACCCGAGATTTAATAGATAAAATTGTTGAGGTTGTAAACGCATGCAACAAGGCGATGGCCGCTCCTCAGCGGGAGTTTGCAGTCCCTGTATGTATTGCAATGGTTGTGAATATGCTCTACTTCCTTCTTCAGCTCTCCCATTTTGCTCAGGTATTACACAGACCATATGGCCAGTCAGGGTATTAATTAGTCTGAATGTACAAAAGAGAGCATCTTCTCTGGAGTTAAACGGAAACGGTGTCGTATTGGCAAAAGGAATGGAATGGAGTTGTATTGTATGGTGAAAACAAGTGATTGAACAATATTATATAGACAGAAGAAGAAGAAGATAAATCAGACACCGGATTTACGTGATTCAGTCGTAAAGACTTACGTCCACGGGGAGAGCAGTAATAAATTTCACTATAAATCAAGCGATACAATGAGATTACAGACTCGAATTATTCAAACAAACTTTCAGTGTTTCTCAAGTTCCAATTACACCTAAAAACACACGCAAGAATTACATGCAAATCTTATCACAAGATTTAATTGGCTTAAACACTAAATCTTCTTGGATGTAATTCATTGACAAGAACGACAAAGAAAATCTCTCCCAAGCACTCGAGGACAAGACGGCGCTTCAAGACAAATTCTTCATGATCAACCTCCATCCACGAACAAGCCTTGAGAATTCATATATAATCCACCGCTAGAGAAGTCCACGCTTGAGGGAAACAAAATTAGGTAGGATTCGGTCAACCCAAGCAAAAGTTGGACTTTCCTTTGCAGCTATCTTGCCGATTTTAATCAAAATATATTTCTATTATATTTTAAACAAAATCTAAGTCCAAGTGAAAGTTGGATTTTCCTATTTTAGCGGCCAAACTCTCCAACGCCGATTCGGAATTTTGGGAAGTTGATATTCGGATGTTCTTAACTCGATTTCGAACGTCCACAAAATATCCAATTTGGAATATTCAGAATTTCGCATTGAGCTCAAATTCGAGACATATTTTAACAATCTCCATCTTGGTTTGACATTGTAGCCAAGTTACAATCGCTTCGCAAAAATTCAAACTCTACCGCTACTTTCCCATAGCCCTCAATGAGCTCAACCACCACAGATATTATTCAAGTCCAAGTTTCGCTTGAACTTTGCCATAACAGAGGACCTCATCAATATATCAACTCCACATGTACCTTTAACTGCTCTGCAAGGATTTTCTGACACAACATTCTTAATCGCAAATAAAATAAACCCATTGTTGCATTCATATATGTTAGGAGATTGAATACATACCTTGTTAATTTCAGTAGTTATAGCAACCATTGGCTCTATAAGCTCCACTTCATTACAAGTACTATCTGTGTCGATTACTTTGCTAGTACTTGTACTCGCTACTCGCTACTTCAGGAGTTTCTGGTTGCAACTCCATCTTAAGCTGAATACCGTTCAAATCTGTTTGAATACTACTGTAATCACTCATAGCCAAAAATACTGGAGACTCGTCAAACGTAACTTCTCTGCTAATAATAGGTGAATTTAACTCCGGGCACCACAATCAATAACTCCTCTCACCTTGTGCATAGCCTAGGAATATACACTTTATTATCCTTTTGTCAAGCTTACCATCATTCATTCGAATATAACATGGGCAATCAAATATTCTAAGAATAGAATAATTAGCAATGTTACCTGACCACATTTCTTTGAGAGTCCCATATCCAATCGTAATTGATGGGGATCAATTCATTAGGTAGCACGCCGTACTTAGCGTATCCGCTAGGAATCTCCTAGCCATATCAGCACTGGAGAGGATTTTATGAGTCATCTCTAGCAACGTTTTGCTCATCAATTCCACAACATATTGTGGTTCATTAGCATTAGTGCAGTGTTTCACTATACCTTCATTCATGCAGAATCCGTTTAACAGTTTTGAGCAAAACTTCATGCTATTGTTAGTTCGCACATGCTTGATCGTCTTACCAATCTTTTTTTCAATCAAAGCTATCAACTGCTTGATCCTGACAATAGCATCAAACTTGTGCCTAAGCACAAATACCCACGTCTTCATCGAGTAGTCATCAGTAACTTTTAGCATATATCTAGCACTCTTCCTCGAAGGAAATTGTGACAACCTACGAACATTCAAGTGGATTAACTCTGCAATTTCCATGGTTTTTTGATAGTTGTACTGAACTGCACTTTCCACCATTGATCTAAATCATAGCACCTGCATATATTCAATTCGTTAGTAGCATAACCACATAACCGATTTCTTTTACTTAAAACCTTCAGGCTTCTCTTGTCAATGTGCCCCAAATGCATATAACACAATTCAGACTCTCAAACATATGTATCTGACGTCTCCGTAGCGAAATTTGTCATTATCTCACCTTGAAGCTCATGCATGCCATTGTGCTTTATTTCTTTCATTATTATCGAAGCATCTCGAACAATTTTCAGAATTCCACATTTTGAAATATATCGATACCCAGCTGAATCCAAGGCACTTAAGCAAATTAAGTTCTTTTTCAATTCTAGAATGTGCCTCACTCCAGTCAATGTCCTCACAATATTATCATGCATTCTGATTTTAACATTCGCATTTAGTATTGTTCCCCAATTGTACTTTACTACAATTCATGCACTGATAAGTAGTAAATCAGTTTCTATTTAGTGTAACATGAAAAGAATAACCAGAATCCATAATCCATCCATCAAACGATGAATAATTAGTGACAAACAAGACATAATCGGCATTATCTGCTACAGCTGTGACATTATCTGCAGATCAACTATAATTCTCTTACCCTTCTCATTCTTCAACTTAAGGCAATTCTTTCTAAGATGCCCCCTCTTGCCATAGCTCTGATAGATAACCTCACCAGTCCTAGATTGACTACGCCTGTTCATATTAGTACTACTTTTACTCACACGTGTTCTAAATCTTCCTCTATTTTCACCTACTAAAGTAACAAATATAGATTCACTAGATTCTCTTCTACGGATGTCCTCGCTTGGAATCAAATCTCGAACCCCATCGAACGCCAAATTGTTAATCCAGAGGAGTTACTAACGGTAGTAACAGTAATATTCTAATTATCAGGCAATGAGGATAATAGAATCAAAGCACATACCTCATATTCAAAGTCAATCTCCACTGAACTCAACTGACTAACAATCACATTGAATTCATTAATATGATCTACAACTGACGCACCTTTGCTCATCTTCAAATTAAACAGACGTCGCATCAAATAGACTTTGTTGATCGCAGAGGGCTTTTCATACATATCGAATAGGGCTTGCATCAAACTAGCAGTGGTCTTCTTCTTCACGATGTCAAACGCAACGTTACGAGCCAACGTTAGCTGAATTACACCCATACTCGTCTATCCAACAAATCCCAATTAGCTTTCTTCATCGACTTTAGTTTCTCCCAAAATTAGGGCAAGTGTAGTTTCATCTGGTAAAGATAATCTTCAATTTGCATTTTTCAAAAACCAAAATCATTCCCATCAAATTTGTTGATTCTCACTTTTACTTCTTCTGTTGCTATCGATTTGCTTCAACTTAGCCAAGTCTGGCTCTAATACCAATTATTGCGAAAACAAACGATTGAACAATAATATATAGACAGAAGAAGAAGATAAATCGGACATCGGATTTACGTGGTTCAGTCGTAAAGACCTACGTCCACGGGGAAAGCAGTGACGAATTTCACTATAGATCAAGCAATATAAGGAGATTACACACTCGAGTCACTCAAACACTCTCTCAGTGTTTCTCAAGCCCCAATTACACCCAATAACGCACGTGGTGTTTAGCTCCGAAATTCTTCAAGAAATAATCTCTCAATCTTACGAAGAAATTATATGCAAATCTTACCACGAGATTTAATTGGCTTGAACACTAAATATTCTTGGATGTAATTTGCAGACAAGAATGACAAAAAAAATCCCTCCTAAGCACTCGACGATGAGACGACGCTTCAAGACCAATTCTTCATGTGACATCCTGAAATTTCAGTTTTGTTTTCAATTCAATGAATTAGGCCTTTCATCAATGAGCCTATAGTGCTATTTTCTGAGTTGATTACTCATGAGATAACTAAACTATCTAGAGAAGCCATTAAGAGATTTTAACGCAATAGACTTGAAAATTCGACCAAAAATCGACTATTTGACCATGCTCGTTTGCAGAGATCATTAGGGCATAGCTAAAAATCGATTAGAGATTAGAGATAGGTCGGTTTGACTGAGATGTGTAGCTAAACATGGGTGCAAATTGCAAAATTCTTGTTGATCGGTACTAGAATTATTTTTTCTGTCGTTTTGGTACCCTATGTCTGTAATTGAAATCTCGAGATTTTCACAACCACCGAGAGTCACTAATGTGTCGAAGAGGTACGTTGTGGCATGCAGAAAATTAATCACGGGTTAATTACACTAAAAATTTCTTAAAGTTACCCGGTAGCCTAGGTTACGCT
Source organism: Eucalyptus erythrocorys (assembly GCA_014182555.1). Lineage (NCBI taxonomy): Eukaryota > Viridiplantae > Streptophyta > Magnoliopsida > Myrtales > Myrtaceae > Eucalyptus > Eucalyptus erythrocorys. The sequence goes on along the minus strand of CM024600.1, from coordinate 34,393,512 downwards.
AAAATTGCGCCAGATTGAAATTAATTGCGAATTTGAATCTGATTCCAGAAATTGAAAGTTCTGTCATGTCATGAGTTATTTTAGGAATGTCGACTCATCATCTGAAGATTTTTCTACAAATTGAAATTTCCGGTGAAATTTCAAAGTGAGGCTATTTTTGTCCGGGAAATTCAAGGGACCCTTTTTTATCGCGTTTTTGGGATGCAAGTTGGTTCAATTGACGTGGAAAAATGTCAATTTGATCATAGGCACCTTGATGAAATTTTTGGGAGCCAAATTGAATCAATTCAAGTGAGAATTGAAGAGGATTTGGGGGAAAATGGTTGCAAATTCGTAACCTCTTGGTCCATGACCTTTTGGACCACTTCCAAGACTTCCCAAGGAAGCTTTGTGGGTTGCAAGAGTGCTGAGGAAGCCAACAAACCGGTGGGACCATGCCAAGGGGACAAAGGGGTGAGGATAGAGCAAATTGAGCCCCTCCAAGGCTGCTGTCCCTTTCTTCTTCTTCCTCTGCATTTGCTTTCTCCATTTGTGACCCTTTGAGAGCTTGAGAGACCAGAGAGTTCGACCAACAGCTTCCCCTCTCCCGTTGACGCCGCCTGCCGCTTGTCAAACCGCCAGAACACTACTTTCGTGCGCCTGAGCATGCCCCCAAGCCCGCTTGCTCGTCTTGTGTCATCTCACCGTCCTGCCTGTGTTCAAGCCTCCTGCTCGTGTCCCTTACCATCCCGAGCCTCCTCAGGCCATCGTCGGAGCCGTGCCATCGCCGTCTAGCCGTCGGAGTCACTCGCCTAGGCCGCTGCTGCCTCCGCTAATCCTGTCTCGCCGAACTAGCCACCCAGCTCCCTCCTTTGGTCCATCAACATAACTGAATCCTCCAGCTAGCCGTGTACTGTTTGGCCCACTTTGGACCATTTCTCGACCTCGAAAGGTGTCGCCGCTTCGAAGTCTGTTGCTCATCTCCGCCTCGCCATCGCCGTGAACTCATCGGAATTCAAAACTAGTGAGTTTACTCACTAAACTCTGCTTAGGGATTTAATTGTGCTTAGGAGTTGATTAGTTTAGGTTAAGCTTGGATTAGGTGGTTAGTTAGAATAGATTGACAATTTAATTGTTTGATATTGCATGTTAGGTGGTTAGAATAGTGCAATTAGCAAGTAGATAGGTTATTTAATTTATCTAGATAGGTTCGAAAATTTTCCAGACCCATTTCGGTATTTAATTAGGTTTTTTCGGCCCAGGTTGCATTTACGGTAATTAAATATATTTATTTATTTAATTATTATTTTGCTAAAATTAGACCGGGATAGCCAGTAATCGGAATATCGTGCTGATTGTAATGGTGTGCTTTGTTTATTTAATTGAATGCTATTTTGTGCTAATTGAGTGAGATTTGTAATTCTGGGAATTTATCCCAAAATTGAGTATTTTCAGTATTTAATCGGGAAACACCGGGCATTAGTTTATAACGCCAAAAATATTATGGTGGATTACATTAAATGGTGGAATTTTTGAAAAGGAAAATATTGTATTTTGGCTAAGGCCAACCGTGTACCCACACACGATTATTTTTATCGGGTATGATAAAAATGGTGAAATTGTTTGTTGATTAGAATGGTATACTATATCAACTTGCGGGCTTTGATATGTCAGCTTAGAATGAGTAGTATACCCTAAGTATTGCACAGCTTTGGTGAGCATTAAGTATCGCACAACTTTGGTGAGCATTAAGTATCGCAAAGCTTTGGTGAGCATTATTAGTATACTATATCAGCCTACGGGTCTTGATATATCAGCTTATAGTGAGCAATATACTTGATCAACTCCGATGAGCTATGCTATCTATCTTTAGCTTAGGGTGAGCAGTCTTAGATGTGATCGGACTTTATGGATAGTATTGAATGGAGTGACTGAGAGATGGTCTTGTTGGTATGGAATCGACTGGATTGATTGATTGATGACTTGATTTGTTTTGATGAAGTGATTCATTGAATATATGAATCGTACTGACTTGCAGGAAGGAACTGAAGTAAAGGTAAGTCACCTATCTTTTGTGTGCATAGGTAGCCTTTAAGCATATTTCCTTTATAGTCAGAATTTAGGGGGTGAACTTGCTAAGATATCGTCTCACCCCATTATGAGATAACATTTACAGGTCCTTAGATGGCTGTACCACCCGAGCGTTTTGGCCTACTGAAGAATGTTATTGAGTAGCACTCTCAAATTTCCTCCCTGGGAGCGAAGGAGCCTAGGTCTACGAACTTGTGCGATTCGTTGTCTGGGTTGATGAGGGTTTACCCCATAAGGTATCTCATCAGTTTAGATCGTGGTATCGTCACGGGCGAGATGGACCTAGAGAAGGTCCTCTTTCAAAGTTTGAGATTCTTAGGTCGGTACTTGAGATCGCTTTTGGTAATGGCATGACTGATCCTCCTGGTGGTTTAGTGGTAGACCTAGATCTCTCAGATCCAGACTCCCCGGAGTATTCAGTTGAAGACTCGAATGCTTAGAGGATCTGTAGCCCTCCCCTTTTTGCAAACCTTGTATATATCAGCTAATATTGTACATGACTTAATTTGATATGTATATAAGTGTTGTGGTTTTCGAAAATTTGTGGCTTTGCTTTTCTATCTCATCTTCTTGTTATTTGGGGATTAATTATTCGCTTCCGCATGCGCATTAAAATGAATGGGTCAGCGATGCGTCTTGGAACGTCGCTATTTAATCTACCGCTGAGGGATGGGCACGCGCTCAAGGATCGGGGCGTGGCACTTCATGATCAACCTCCACCCATGAACAAGCCTTGAGAATTGAGGGAAACCAAATCAGGTAGGATTCGATCCACCCAAGCAAAAGTTGGACTTTCCTTTTGTAGTTATCTTGCTGATTTTAATCAAAATATATCTCTATATATTTAAAAAAAAAAAATCCAAGTCCAAGTCAAAGTTGGACTTTTTCATTTTAGTGGCCAAACTCTTCAATGCAGATTCAAAATTTTGAGAAGTTGATATTCAGATGTTCTTTGCTCGATTTCAAACGTTCGCAAATACGAAACGACACGAGCGACTTCCTACCTTGATAAGAGGTTATAGAAAAACATAATATATCTATTATCTTGACAGTTATGGTTGCATTGACTCCATTACCAATTCCTCAACTTTGCTCATTGAATACATCATCTTGATAGGTACATCAATCCAATCACCTTGACAGTTACATGTTGGTGTTCATGACCTTGTCACCTAGTGGAGGTTCTTATTAATAACTTGCTATGTCTGCAATCAAGGACATTATTGGCAAGTTGTTGATTCCCTTCAAATTGTCCATTGTTTTGCCTAATGGTGAATTTTGTTTTGATTAAACTCCGATGTTATCAACTAAATTTGTTGCTTATCCATGATAATTGAAATTTGGCCGCTTTTTGGATGTCACCAATATATGAAATTAATTCCCCCTTTTAACTGCATTTTTAAAGCCGAAGCTCAGAAGGAAAATTGTTCTCTGTTTTCTTGAAAGAAAAAAATTAACTTATTGGCAAAAATAACAATTTTCAGCATAAAAAGAAATTTGACCAGGTGTTCGGTAGTGTTGTCTTCCACAGTAAGAAAATTTCACTTTCGCTTGACAATGAGACTATACTTCCATTCAAATCGAAAATTTTAAAAACATTGGACTTTTATTTTTATCTTGCATTCTTATAAAAAGTAAAAAGTAAAAGAACAATAGTCTCATTCAACCCTCTCTCATTTCGCAAAAATGAATGATGAAAAAAGCATTTTTCTAGAATCGATGACTTGTATCGTTCAAAATAATTAGTTAAACGCTACGCAAATTTACTAAAATAAATTAATCCATTGAATTTCACTTTTTGAGATATAAAAAGTCAAACCCTATTTTTTTTCCTTTCTTTCTCACGTCTAATGGGCGATCCGATCAGACTGAAGGCATAAAATCAAAGATAACATACAATCATTATTAAGTAAAGGTTTCTTTATATCATATCGCTCTTGCATTACGCTATCAAATACTTTTGAGGGCCTCTCAGTGGGGAAGGTAGACTCCAGGGCTTGCTCTGGCTATCGCCAAGTAGAATGGTATACTAGCCATTTGCGCTTGGGTGAGGGAGGATGGATAAAATGCCCACTGCTGTGTTAACACGCTTTACGGTACAGTTCCCAACATTATAATCATCATCATAATCATCATACGTGCACACGTTCTTAATGGATCGAGACTCCATCTCCCTCAGTCTCAATCTATTTCTCCCTCTTTAAAAAAAAAAAAAACAAAATTTAAAAAATAAAATACTCGCACCATCCGCACGCTAGCCTCGACCCCAGCTTCTGGGGGCCGCTAAACCGCGCCGGGGGCGCACGCCGCTTACCTGTGCACCATCCCCCTCTCTCCACCCCCCCCCCGGCGCCCGTCACGCGCGTCGAGCTCTTCTCCTTCGCTTATAACTTCTCCCACTCTCCTCCTCCTCCTCCTCCTCGACGGACTCGGTCCTTCACCGCACCCGACGTTCACCCAATGGCGAGCCCTCCCGCGCCCCGCCGCGACGCCGGCGCTGCCTTCGTCCTCGAGTCCAAAGGTAAAAGCCCACCGCTCACTGCGGCGGCCGTCGAATGCAACGCCGCCCAGGTGTTTGTTCGTCTGTTTTCGTTGCCTTTTTCGGATCGAGGAGAGACTTACTTCTTCAAGCCTCGATTTGCCTTACGTGCTGTGGCCGACAGGGAAGTGGTGGCACGCGGGGTTCCACCTGACGACGGCGATCGTGGGGCCGACGATATTGACGCTGCCGTACGCCTTCCGGGGGCTGGGGTGGGGGCTGGGCTGCCTCTGCCTCACCGCCATGGGGGTCGTCACCTTCTACTCCTACTCCCTCATGTCGCGGGTGCTGGAGCAGTGCGAGAAGGAGGGCCGCCGCCACATCCTCTTCCGCAAGCTCGCCGCCGACGTCCTTGGTGAGGTTTACCTACCTAACCCCTCCCCCTGCATGTCGTCGATCCGTCCGCCGCCATTCGCGCCGGATAAGTTCGACCGGTTCGTCCGAGGCCGCCGCGAGAAGACGACAATCTCGACGCGCTGGTCTCCTTGCGTGTTTTTACCGATAATGCCGATCGCGCTTTATGGCGCAAAGTCGGTTTCTAAGATTTGGGTTAGGATTCGGTCCTTAGTAGTTAGCGGCCTTTTAGTCCATCAAAAGTATCTCTCCATTCAGGTCTTTCGTTAGTGGAAAATGAATCATTTTTTGAAAATATTTTCTCAGAATTCATTTTCTAGAAAAATGACAATATTTTCTGATATTTGATAAAAAAAATATTTTCTAAAACTTCACCCACTTAGGCATGCATTACTTACTAACCTATAAATCCATCAAATATAAACTTATCTTTACTAGACAAATTTATTTCATATTTTTGTTCCCTCATTATCGCCAAAGACTCATCTACTTTTCGTATGGCTTTTAAAAAGAAGCAAAAGAGAAAAAAAAAAAAAAAAAAGCAAAGCATGTGGTGCCCTCTTGAGAATTTCCAGTTGAGTGGCCTGTTTTGCATTTTAATAAATAAAAGAAAAAAGAAGCAAAGTATGTAAAGCTCTTTGCTTGAGCAATGTACAACTACGGGACATAATAAATAAAGAAAATGATAAGCAAGAGTGCATAGCATGAGCTTGAGATCGACGAGCTCGAGGTTCGCCTAGCAACAGCCGACGACTAGTCAAGAAAGAAAAAGATGGGAAACAAAGAAAAAAAGAAAAAAGAAAAACATAATTCAAATTAAAAATAATTCGAAAAAGAAAAAAAAAGAAAAAGAAAAAGAAAGGGGAGGAGGAAGTGAGGATTTGTAGAGATATGAGATAAGAGAGATCAAATATTTTCCACTTTTCAAAGTGGAAAACATTTTCCCTTAATTTAGAAGATTTTTTTCTTTTCACGAAAAATATTTTCCTCAAGAAATTTATTTTCCATAAAACAAACGCCGGAAAATCTAGAAATTATTTTCCTGGAAATTATTTTTCGCGAAATGAACAGAATCTCAGTTTTACTTTTTGTTTCCTATTAATTAATTATGAGCGAATCATCACGCATTTTTTGCTTAGTTATAATTTCAAAATACTTTAAAAAATTATAAAATTTACTATGATGAGACCTTTTTCATGATTTTTTTTTGAATTTATGCAGTATTTTAAGATTGGCGATAGAGTAGTTAATTTTCTTGTTCCTTTGTGAATGTTAATCCTTGAAGCCCCCCCTGCCCCCAAACAAAAAAAAAAGAGCATAACTAGATCCAAAAAATAAAAAAAGTTAGAACTCACATAAATTTTTTTTTGATATATTGAGAATCACTTTTTTTTTCTTATTCGTTTAATTTTTAGCAAGTCTCTACACCAATCAATATATGACGATGGTATCAGAGTCTACTAAATTTTTATTTTTATTTTTACAAGCTGAATTTAACTCATCTTATTTAAATTGTAGGATGTAAGTTCGATTCTCAAATATTCTCGAAATTTATTTCTTCACGCATAATACATCACTTTGATTACACATCAAAAATCTGGAATATCGTGACCGTACCGTTGCTTCATATTCAGATTTCTAATATAGATTCTGTGAATCATAACCATTGAAAATATTATGGATGTTTCGCGGAAGGTATAAGAAGTTTCTATTGTTCGGGCATATGGAGGAAACATTCTAGTAAAATGGTCGTCGTGGACAAGGAAACATGGGAACGTTATCAATGGGCGGTGGACAGATTCATTCGGATTTTTTTATCATTTGGTGGCTGCGCCGGCAAATGGACGACCATTGGCATGCGGGTCGGCGTTATGATGGGCCGTAAATACTAAAATTGCCCGCACGGATTGTTCAGACACGTTGGCAAGCGGCTAGACTTTGGTCGTTGGGGCATTTGGGGCATGTTTGATAATCATCTAAATAGTCCCATATTCTATTCTTTTATTCCTAAAATTAGTTTTGGAATAGAATCGCATTTGGTAAAATTTTTATTTCCGGAAACAAATTTGTTTCCAAAAACAAATGTGGAGTAGAATCAAGAATAAAAAAAAAGTTGATTTTTTATTCTTGGGAACAATTCTAAAATCAAGTTTACTTAATTTTTTCTTTTTCCTCCTCTTTTTTATTTTATTCTTTTTCCCTCTCTTGTTCCGTCTGCCGTTGTCGCCCATCGCTGCCGGTTGCCGATGAGCCCGCCGGTCGTCGGAGGCTCACGCGATCGCCGCCGGCAAGGCAAGCCTCCCCCGGCTACCGGCGAGCCTCGGCTGATTTGGGCAAGGCTGCTCGCCTAGCCAAGGCTCGGCTGATGAGGCACGACCTTGCCGAGGGCTGGCAACGCCCGGTGGGTCGGTGGGCCTCGTTTGGCCGGTCGTTGGTCGTCCCAAGGCCGGCAACCTGGCTACCTTGAAGAAGAAGAAGAATGGGAGGAAAAAAGGAAAAAAAAAAAGAAAAGAAAAAATTAATGAAATTATTTAAAAAAATGTTTTGAAGTATGAATTGAAATTTTGTTATATATAAAATATATATTTAATTTTGTATTTCGATTTATTATTTAGTATTTATATCTATAGTTTATACTATAGTTTATTATTTACTATTTAATAAAAAATTTGATTAGTTAATATGTTCATTACTTAGTATAAATATAATTAATCAATATAATTTCTATGATTTGAAAAATTTTAGAATTGGAATAAAAATTTTATATAGTTACCAAATGCATTTTTGTTCATTTTTTATTCTAGAATAAAAAATTTTGTACAATTACCAAATAAGTTTTTTTGCTCAGAAATTCTTCTCGGGAATAGAATAAAAAAGAATAATTTCTGATTAGAAATTGCTCTCAGGAACAAAATGGTTATCAAACGCACATTCGGTGGCTACTTTTCTTTTTTCTGTTCCTTTTGTATTTTTGGTTTATATTTCGTAATGCTTGCGTTATATTTTCTTGGAGCTTGGTGGCCCAAGGCCCATGGCTATAATGGGTAGAGCGGCCAGTCCATCGATTCTTCTTCTTCGGTCGGCAAGAGAGGTTTTAGTAGGGTCTAATTTGGTCAGTTAATTCAGTGCGTCTTCTAGTCATTCGGCTGATGGATCCTTTACCATATGGATGAAAATTCTCGTGGTTAAATTTCTTTTCACTTGCGAAAATGATGCTGTCGCTACCGTTCTAACGTGTGCAGATTTTATGTCTTGGCTTATGCTGTTTTATAGGATCGGGATGGATGTTTTATTTTGTGATATTCATACAAATCGCCATCAACACTGGGATCGGAATTGGAGCGATTCTGTTGGCCGGAGAATGCCTTCAGGTATGTCTTCTGTCTACTTCAGTGTGTGATGTGGTTTTGTAACGCCTTTTCAATTTGCACTAGCCTTCTTTAGGCACGTTTAAGGAAAATTATTAAAAAAATCTTAAATCTATTACAATTGTACCGATTCAGTTTTAAATTTATTTTTTTGGTCAATTGAATTATAAATTTTTTGCAATTATAACAATTCAATCTATCCGGCCAAATTTGGCTGGTTGGTAGAAAATTTTTTAACATTATTTTTTTTATCAATTTTTTAATCTTTTTTTTTCTTTTTTTTTTTTTCTCTCCTCCCTCCTTTTGGTGATTGGCTAGATGTGAGGGGATTGACAAGGGCTTGCCTTCCCAATGGCTAGGTAGCCCTTGCCTAGCAACAGTAGATTGAGCTCGCCCTCGGTTAGGCTTGGCGAATCACTGAAAGAAGGAGGGAGGAGAGGGAAAAAAAAAGAGAGAGAGAGAAAAAATAATAAATAATAAAAAATTTAAATAAAATTAAATAAAATTAAAAAATTATTTATTGGCACCAACCAGAGATCACGTCGCATCGCCTAATTAAATTTGGCTGGATGGACTGAATTAACATAATTGTAAAATATTTAGAACTCAATTGGCTAAAAAAATAAGTGTATGATTGCAATATATTTAAGACTTTTTGATAATTTTCCCTAGGCTTGACTTATAAGTTAGCTAATCAGATTGGCATTTCTCATTGACTATCTTGGATTTCAAAGTTTTAACTCAAGAATTCATTAACTCTTCCCTCAGCATTGACGAAGTATATTAGCTTGGCTTCACTATAGGAATTGGAACTCCCCGGAAGCATTCAAGAAGCCTGTGGCGGTTTAAAGTACGCATAACAAATAGGACAGGAAATGGCTTTTTAGGAAAGATAATCTGATCAAGTTAAAACTTTGAAGCGCTTTGAACTATGCCCATAAGCAATATATCGGCGTAAATGCAGCTCTCCGTGAGTCTCCCGGAAAACAAATTAATGCAGGAATATTTCTTGATTCAGATGTATTCAATGTCTGTTGTATTTATTTCCTTTTTTGTATCAACTCGGAGACAGAAGGATTTATTTTTATAAAACTTTCTTTTTTCTGTTTGGACTGTACAAGATCGTGTACTCAAGCCTTTCTCCTAATGGGTCCCTTAAACTGTACGCCTTCATAGCAATGGTTACGGTGGTCATGACAGTTCTCTCCCAGCTCCCCACCTTCCACTCTCCCAGGCACATTAATTTGGCTTCACTGGTTCTCAGCTTGGGATACACCTTCCTTGTAGTGGGTGCTTGTGTTCATGCAGGTATTAAGTCCATGTTTTTCGTGCTTTAATTGAACTGTATATTTTTGGCTTCTTGTTGGTAAAATGTTTCTTAGCCGCTCAAAACAAAAACTAGTGACATCGATGCTTGATTGGTAATTGAATAAATGTCATCTATGGACATAGAATCCCTTTTTGATATCACAAAACCTCTAACTTGGACCAGTTTAACCTGTGAAAAAAACTGAAAGAAGATTGATTTTTGAGTTGGGTACAAGAAGTTACTGTTAAATCATGAAACTGCATTTCTAGGCATCTTCAGCAGACACTACCAGTCTCATGGCTTGTTGGAGGATTCTTGTGGAGCTTTCATCTACTTGCATGCTTCCTTTTGAGGTCCAATTAGAAAGTTTGTTACCAGAGCTCTTGTGGAGAGAAGAAACTAGAATTTGACTATCCAGCCTTCCCTCTAGAGAGAAGTGGCTAGTCTAATTTTCGGTTTAATGTCAAAGTTCAAACTAGAAATCAGTCTTACAGCTTTTCCCATTTCCTATTTCACTTTGAACCCATAAGAATCTGTCATTTATGTTCTTCATGTGGTTCATATTTTGTACAGGCAAGAGTTAGCTATGGCAATAATGAACTGTAACCTTCTCCACATAGAAATCATATAATTGGCAGCATTATTCCTAAAGCAGACTATTCTTTTTCCATCCTGGCCATCTAACCAACTTCTACATCTTGCAGGTTTATCAAAGAATGCCCCTCCAAGAGACTATTCCTTGGAATCTTCAGAGTCAGCAAGGAATTTTAGTGCTTTCACTTCCATATCTCTTATAGCTGCCAATTTTGGGAATGGGATACTGCCCGAAATACAAGTAAACCTCAACTTTTGTTTCATCTTTTGAAATCACCGTAAGTATGCTTGCATAGAAAGTTCAAATTCTGGGCTAAGTAGCATCGAGTACTAGAAAGACATGTTGACGATTAGCAATATCTTGTAATGTAGGTTCATATCCATTAGCTATTAGAAACTTGAACTCTCTGCTCTGAATTGTTGTGCTTCATCACAGGCAACTCTGGCTCCACCTGTGACTGGAAAGATGGTTAAAGGCCTTCTCATGTGTTATACAGAGATTTTTGTCACATACTATTCTACTACTGTGTCTGGATACTGGGTTTTCGGCAACAAATCGAACTCAAACATACTGAAAAGCCTAATGCCAGATAACGAACCTGCTTTAGCTCCGACTTGGGTTCTAGGCCTTGGCGTGGTTTTTGTCCTCCTACAGCTCTTTGCCATGGGCCTGGTAATCACACTAGTAGTAGTAGTAGTAGTAGTAGTAGTAGTAGTAGTAATAGTATTAGTGTACTCATTCAATTGGAATTTCTAAACTCATCTCCAAGGGCATGGAAACAGGTCTACTCCCAAGTGGCATATGAGATCATGGAAAGCCAGTCGGCTGATGTGAAGCAAGGAATATTCTCCCTGCGCAACCTCATTCCAAGGATAATTCTTCGGACTTTGTACGTGGTGTTTTGTGGGTTCATGGCGGCCATGCTTCCCTTCTTTGGGGACATGAACGCTGTTGTGGGAGCTATTGGCTTCATCCCTCTAGATTTCGTGCTTCCAATGGTTCTCTACAACATCACATTCAAGCCGACGAAATCATCCTTAACCTACTTGATCAACATCTCGATCATCATCGTCTTCACTGGTGCAGGGCTAATGGGCGCATTTTCTTCTATAAGGAAGTTAATTCTTGATGCCAACCAGTTCAAGCTCTTTAGTAGTGATGTGGTAGGCTAGGGTACAGGAAAATAAACTCCGCGGTTCCTATGTACTTGCACCTAATAGTTACAGGAGAAAGTTAAAGAGTTTTTGAAGGGAAGAAAAAGGAACATTCACGGGGGTGATTGGTTAGTCATGAATACTAGAATTGTCCTCTGCTTTGTGCCAATGATAGGAGGTGGGATATTTCTAGGCATCGTCATCTGGAAGAGTAGACAAGTTGATAACCCAAGCTTCAATTCAAGATAAAACGAGGCATTTCTTTCTGTCCTCTGCTCTCTCAAAGAAATGTGGTCTTAATAGATTCTGCAATATAAACACATGCCAACCTGCGACGGCACCTGACATCGTGCACAGCACCTTTCGTTTTGACTGGTTGTTCCGTACTTCATTATAATCAGTGCAACTATACGAGCAAACGCATAGTAAGCAATCCCCCTTTCGGCCAGTTCTTCCCAGCAACAACTTATAATCATGGATCATACGTAAATGACGTCCTAAAAATGATAATTGGTGTAGGCAACACCTTTACCATCGAGAGAAAAGGCTTTGAACAGCGGAGGCTAAAAGGTTTCTTGTTCCTGACTACCATTGGAAGAATGTGAGAGAATGAAAAGCATGCCGACAGCATCGGGCTGAAGAAAACAGAATGTCCTTGATTATCTACTAATGAGAAAACAGAATGTCCTTGATCATCTACAGACATTCTAGTCTTTTGCTTAAAGAAAAATTATAGTTGATTTATGTGTCCGAGGATGGAAGCTGAATTAGCATATTGAGGGTTTAGAAATTTGATCACTTCCTTTTGTTTTTATTCAAGATTAATCTGGTAGGATGATTTCATCTTGGAATGACCTCTCAGTTTCTTTAAATTGCGACTACATACAATTGAAGGTTTTAGTTGGACGGGCGGGCGGAATAGATGAGCAAAGGGTAGTACCTGTTTGTCCTCAGAATGTGCCATAAGTAGATGTTTCTGAATAGATTAGGGATTTGCAGATTATTAGTATCATTCTTCGCTTGTCCTTGGTTCTCGATCCATGACTGTATAATGTGAATTGAGTGTGGTAACACCCAAAAGCAGAGACAGGCAAGCTTATTGAGTGCGCTGTCTTTACGTGCAAGATTCTATTTTGAGATTGTTGAGAAATATTGTGAGTAATAAAGGTGAAATAGTAACTGTTGACACCTAATTTTGGAAAAATAAAATTACATTTTTAAACAAATAAAAAGAAAAAATGAAAATGGGGGAAATTAATTTGATTGAATTATGCATGAAAATTTGAAATTTTTATGAATATTCGGATTTTGTTAAATGTGGAATCAATTTAAAAATCGAGTGGTTAAAGGGCAAAAATTTTACAAAGTGGAAGAAATCTGAGTAAAATTGAGCTGATTGTGAAATCACGTTTTAATTTACATCCTTGATTTAATGTAACAGAGTATGAAAATTTGAAAGTTGCTATAAAAATGGTTGTCCGGAAATCAGTATAAAAAGGAGTCACAACTTTCGTGCCTCTGGGGGATTTTCGAAAAAATTCAGAGAGAAAAATTCATGCAGTCAAAGAAATCGTGAGCAAGGGGGTGGTCGAAGTAAGTAGGGTTTTGCTGAGAAGAGACAAAAAAATTGAGAGAAAAATTCGAGAAGAAAATTCGTGCAAGGAAAAAAGCCTTCGTCCGTCTTGGTCAGAGAAAGCATTTCTCTTTCCTTTCTCTGACCAAAAAAGGGAAAAGTCAAGAAAAGGTAGAGAGAGAACGTTGTGAATAGACGAGAGAAGAAAAAAAAAAAAAAAGGAAAAAGGAAATAGAGGGACTGTTTGTCTTCTTCACGGACTCCCTTCTGTCCGAGCTTCGTGCCGGTTAGAGGCACCGGCACCTTCTCCGCCAGCTCGACGCCGGTGCGCCCGACGCCGTCGCCGCGCCGCTTCTGCCGTCGACCCAGCAGCCCAGACCACGCCCGCTGGTCGCCGCTCCTCCGTGCCCCAGCCCTCGCGACGCCGCCCCCACTGCTGCTGTCCCGATCTCACCGCTCGGGTGCCCCGACGCCGGCAGATCTAAACCTGCCTCCGACCAGATCACCTCCGCTGGTCCCTGCGCCTCTGCGCATCGGCCGCACCTCCGCCCGTGAGACAGCACCCGACGACCCCCCCGCATCCGCCGCACGCGTCTCCCATCCGCGCCGGTCCCCCGCCTGCGCATCCACCGTGCTGCTGCAGACGCCGACGTCTCCGAGCACCACCAGACGCCCCGTCCCCCTACAACTCCAGACCCGCACCAACAGCACCGAACGCCAGGCAATCCGACGATCGTGCCTCCACAGCCGCGAGCACCCGAGCGCCTCCGCCGCCGCTGAACGTCACCCCCTCCCCCTGCTCGCCTGGCAGCCGAAGCCTGCCGCTGTGATCCCCGCCAGCCGCGCCAGACTCCACACCTCCGCCGGTCCCCTCACCGGAGCATTCACGCCGGCCACCCTCACTCCATCGCGTTGCTTGTCCCTGCGGCATTCTTCCCTAGGTAGTTTATTTTTCATTTTTTTATTCTATTGTCATTTATTTATTCATTTTAAATTTTGTTATTATGGTTAGGATTGGACCTAGATAACCTTTTTTTTTTTTTAGAGTGGTAGAAAAGTTGTCATTTTTTTTTATAAAAAAAGATAAAAAATAGTTTTCTAAGTCAGAATAGGGTTAATCCAAATTAATCCCAAACATGAATTAGAAAATTATTCATTTTAGATAGTTCAATTAGGATTTTTATAAATTCAAAATTTCAGATAAAAAAATCCAAAAAATACTAGGTGCACGTTAATTAATTTGCATGGTAGGGTCATTTAATTAAAATTTGATTATTAGTAACATTAGATGCTTGATAGGATTGTTCAATTAGAATATATTAGAATTAGGTTACGAGGCGCATGCTAGCTAGTTTGCATAATAGGTCAATTTAATTAGAATTTGCATATTAGTAAATTAAGTCATTTAGTTAAAATGCATGTTATATGATAAAATCCTAATTTCAAGATAAACCCAAAAAATTACTTATCTTGCGTGATGCAATTTATTTATTCATTTATTTTTATTGAATGTTTAATAGTGAATGAGCACCCGTGTGGTCACCATATTTGCATGATAATAATTAGGTTAAAATAAATCAAAGTTGCTTGCAGAAAACATTTTAAAAAAAAATAATAAAAAGAAATGGTATCGAAATGTAGCCAAGTCCCCGTACCCTTAGTCTCTGGTTCATAGGAGATTATTTTACTTAGATGTCTAATCAGCCTATCGGAAAATGATTAGTGGCGACTCCTAAATAAAATTCATCTGCATGTTTAAAAACTTGAATCTTAAGTCGCAAATATTGGTATGGGCTTGAGAGTGTCCGAGCTAAGTTTAAAACTTAGTAGTCCATTAATCTAAACTCTAGGTGGTGCATTTCGAAAAATTAGGTTGCGACAGTAAGTAGGGTTAAGCACATATGAACATATATATATATATATTTGTAATTCTTTTTTGTAATTTTTTTATTTTTTTATTAATAGAAAAATAATTATCTCTTCACATGATATCGAGTCTAGGACTTAATCCTAATGACGGAGCAGCCACTCGTCGCCGTCGACTCGTCGGAGTAGTTGACTATCGCCGCCGCTCACCGTCGAACCCCCCATTCGAGCGTCCCTCTTCCTTTCTCTTGCTTCTTTGTGCGGCTTGCTCATGCGGCTCACACGCGCTGCTTGCGTGGCTTGATCGCGCTTGCGACTCGCTCACGAATACTTGGCGTAGCTTCTGAAACTGTGGAGCTTGAACCAGTGGACTTTTTTGAATGGCTTAGTCATTGAGCGTGGATTCGACGCCGATAATGGATTTGAACTTAAGGCAGAACTCGTTGCGAGTGAATCGGGAGAGGAAGTTGGATTTGCTGACCCCGGAATCGCCGATCAGTGGCCACATCAAGTAAATCCACTTTCTTTTGTTTCTCCTTTTCGGAAGATCGTGACCTTGTCAGCTAGTGAAGGTTCTTGTTAAAAGCATTTTCCCAAAATCGACGACAGTCTCGACGCGCTAGTCTCCTTGCGTGTTTTTACCAATGATGCCGATCGCGCTTTATAGCGCAAAGTCGGTTTCTAAGATTTGGGTTTGGATTCGGTCCTTAGTACTTAGCGGCTTTTTAGTCCATCAAAAGTATCTCTCCATTCAGTTTTACTTTTTGTTTCCTATTAATTAATTAAGAACGAATCTCACGCATTTTTTGCTTAGTTATAACTTCAAAATAATTTTAAAAAATGTATAAAATTTACTATGTGATGAGACCCTTTTCATGATTTTTTTTTTTTTGAATTTATGCAATATTTTAAGATTGGCGATACAGTAGTTAATTTTCTTGTTCCTTTATGAATGTTACAAACAAAAAAAAGAGCATAACTAGATCCAAAAATTTTAAAAAAGTTAGAAATCACGGATTTTTTTTTTTTATATATTGAGAATTACGTTTTTTTTTTTCCTTATTTGTTTGATTTTTAGCAAGTCTTTATACCAATCAATATATGATGACAGTATCGGAGTCTACTAAATTTTACTTTTAATTTTTTACAAGCTAAATCTAACTCATCTTATTTAAATTGTAGGATATAAGTTCGATTCTCAAAGATTCTCAAAATTTATTTCCTCACGCATAATACATCACCTTGATTACACTAAAAAGAATCTGGAAAATCATGACTGAACCCTTCTTCTTCTTTCGTTTCTCTTTTTCGCCGATCATGACCTTGTCAACTAGTGAAGGTTCTTGTTAATAACTTGCTATGTTTGCAGTCAAGGACATTACTGGCAAGTTGTTGATTCTCTTCAAATTATCCATTGTTTTGCCTAATGATGACTTTTGTTTTGATTAAACTCCAATGTTATCGTCTGTTCAAAAAAAAAAAAAAAAAAAAAAAACTCCAATGTTATCGACTAAGTTTGTTGCTTGTCGATAATTGCAATTTGGCCGCTTTTTGGATGTCACCAATATATGAAATTAATTCCCCCTTTTAACTGCATTTCACTCATTAGAGTTGTTTTTAAAGCCGAAGCTCATAAGGAAAATTGTTCTCTGTTTTCTTGAAAGTAAAAAATTAAAAAAATAACAATTTTCAGCATAAATAGAAATTTGACCAGGTGTTCGGGGGCGGCGTCTTCCAAAGTAAGAAAATTTCACTTTCACTTGACAATAAGACTACGCTTCCATTCAAATCACAAATTTTAAAGACATTCAACTTTTATTTTTATCTTCCATACTTATAAAAAGTAAAAGAACAATATTCTCATTCAGATCTCTCTCATTTTGCAAAAAAATGAATAATTTGAAAAGCATTTTTCTAAAATCGATGACTTGTATCGTTCGAAATAATTAGTTAAATGATATGCAAATTTACTAAAACAAATCAATCCACCGAATTTCACTTTTCGAGATATAAAAAGTAAAACCCTATTTTTTTTTTCCTTTCTTTCCCACGTCTAATGGGCGATCCGATCAGACTGAAGGCATAAAATCAAAGATAACATACAATCATTATTAAGTAAAGGTTTCTTTATATCATATCGCTCTTGCATTACCTTATCAAATACTTTTGAAAATAAAATAAAATAAAACAGCTTTCGTCCCACCATTATAATTATTATATTGGACCTGAGCTGGTCCTTAAAAGGCTCAAAGAGAAAACAGCTGGCTCTCTACGTTGTCCTCTGTATTTCCTTTCTTTGGGAGGACAAAGATAGAAAAGGAATTTGGGAGCCTGAGGAAAGTAGACTCCACATAAGGGTTTGCTCTGGCTATCGCTGGGTAGGATGGTATAATAGCCACCCGTACCTGCTTCTGGGGTAAGGGAGGGTGGATAAAATACCCACCGCTTTGTTAGCACGTCTTACAGCACGGTTCCCAAAATCATAATTATCATCATCATTGTCGTCATTATTTGTGCACACGTTCCTAATGGATTGAGACTCCCAATATCATATAATTATCATCGTCTTCGTCGTCATTATACGTGCACACGTCCCTTATGGATTGAGATTCCATCTCCCTATCCATTTCTCCCTCTTTTTTAAAAAGACAAAATTAAAAAAAAAATAAAATATCGCCGAGCACAAATTCCTCGCGCTCCCTCGCACCATCCGCACGCTAGCCTCGACCTCAGCTTCTGGGGGCCTCTAAACCGCGCCGGCCCGCCGGGGGCGCACGCCGCTTACCTGCGCAACCCCCCCACGTCACGCGCGTCGAGCTCTGCTGCTCCTTTGCTTATAAATTCTTCCCCGCTCCTCTCCTCCTCCTCCCCCTCATCCTCCTTGACCGACTCGGTCCTTCGCCGCACCCGACGTTCACCCAATGGCGAGCCCTCCCGCGCCCCGCCGCGACGCCGACGCCGGCGCTGCCTTCGTCCTCGAGTCCAAAGGTAAAAATCCACCGCTCCACTGTGGCGGCCATCGAATGCAACCCCGGCCAAGTGTTTGTTCGTCCGTTCGTCCGTTTTCGTTGCCTGTTTCGGATCGAGGAGAGACTTACTTCTTCAAGCCTCGATTTGCCTTACGTGCTGTGGCCGACAGGGAAGTGGTGGCACGCGGGGTTCCACCTGACGACGGCGATCGTGGGGCCGACGATACTGACGCTGCCGTACGCCTTCCGGGGGCTGGGGTGGGGGCTGGGCTGCCTCTGCCTCACCGCCATGGGGGTCGTCACCTTCTACTCCTACTCCCTCATGTCGCAGGTGCTGGAGCAGTGCGAGAAGGAGGGCCGCCGCCACATCCGCTTCCGCGAGCTCGCCGCCGACGTCCTTGGTGAGTTTACCTACCGAACCTGCCCCCGCACGTCGTCATCGATCCGTCCGCCGCCGTTCGAGCCGGATAAGTTCGACCGGTTCGTCCAAGGCCGCCGCGAGAAGACGACAATCTCGACGCCCTGGTCTCCTTGCGTGTTTTTACCAATGATGCCGATCGCGCTTTATAGCGCAAAGTCGGTTTCTAAGATTTGGGTTAGGAATCGGTCCTTACTAGTTAGCGGCTTTTTAGTCCATCAAAAGTATCTCTCCATTCAGTTTTACTTTTTGGTTCCTATTAATTAATTATGAGCGAATCATCACCCATTTTTTTTGCTTAGTTCTAATTTCAAAATGCTTTAAAAAAATCATACAATTTAGAGTTTTTTTTTTTGGGAAAGTACAATTTAGAGTTAATATCTTGAAAAACCCTAAACTAGTACACCTGCGACAAATTTATCCTAAAGTATTTTTTGACTATAAAAAATCCCAAACCGGTACATCTGTGACAAATTTATCTCGACTGACCATAGAAAAATCATAAATTGGTATATTTATGACAAATTTACCCTAAATCAATTTATTCAACTACAAAAAATTCTAAACTGGTAAATTTGTGATAGATATATCCCTCGCTAAATTAGATTAATATAAAAAAATCACAAAAATTGTAAACTGTGACAAACGGACCTAAAATCCCAAATTAGTATATCAGTCAACTGTCACGTGTCATTTAACTTAATAATTTGACTAAGAAAATTTAACAAAAAATAATAAATGGTAAATTCGTCATAAGTGTACTAATTTGAGGTAAATTTATCAAAAGGTATATCAATTTTGGGTTTTTGGTGATAAAAAAATAGTTTATAGTAAATTTGTCACAAATATACCAGTTTGGGGTTATTTATGGTATTAACCCTAAAATTTACTATGTAATGAGACCCTTTTCATGATTTTTTTTTTGAATTTATGCAGTATTTTAAGATTGACGATACAGTAGTTAATTTTCTTATTCCTTTGTGAATGTTACAAAAAAAAAAAAAAAAGCATAACTAGATCCAAAAATTTAAAAAAAAATTAGAACTCACAGAGTTTTTTTTTTTTTTTGATACATTGAGAATCGCGTTTTTTTCTTATTCGTTTAATTTTTAGCAAGTCTTTACACCAATCAATATATGACAATGGTATCGGGGTCTACTAATTTTTTTTTTTATAAGCTGAATTTAACTCATCTTATTTAAATTATAGGATATAAGTTCGATTCTCAAAGATTCTCGAAATTTATTTCCTCACACATAATATAATACATCACCTTGATTACACATAAAAAAATCTGGAAAATCATGACAGAACCGTTGCTTCATATTCAGATTCCCAATATAGATTCTGTGAATCATAACCAGTAAAAATTTTTGTGGATGTTTCGCGGATAGTATAAGTAGTTTCTAATTTTCGGGCATATGGAAGAAACATTCTAGTATAATGGTCGTCGTGGATAAGGGAAAATGGGACCGTTATCAATGGGCGGTGGACAGAATCATTCGGATTCTTTTATCATTCGGTGGCTGCGCTGGCAAATGGACGACCATCGGAATGCGGGTCGGCGTTACGATGGGCCGTAAATACTAAAAATGACCGCACGGATTGTTCACACGCCTTGGTCAGCCGATGGACCTTGATAGTTAGGGTATGTTTAGTAATCATCCAAATAGTCTCAAAATTTATTATTTTATTTTTGAAACTAGTTTTGAAATAAAAACGCATTTGGTAAATTTTTTATTTTTGGAAATAAATTTATTTTCAAAAACAGATTTGGAGTAGAATCAAAAATAAAAGAAAATTTGATTTTTTATTCCAGGGAATAATTCTAAAATCAAGTTTACCTAATTTTTTCTTTTTCCTCCTCTTTCTTATTTTATTCTTTTTCCCTCTCTTTGTTCCGTCTCGTCGTCGTCGCCCACCGCTGCTGGTTGCTGGTGAGCCTGCCGGTCGTCGGAGGCTCACGCAGTCACCGACAAGGTGGGCCTCCCCCGACCATCGGTGAGCCTCGCCAAATTTGGGTAAGGCCGCTCGCCTAGCCAAGGCTTGGTTGATTAGGCACGGCCTTGTCGAGGGCCGGCGACGCTTGGTGGTCGGCGGCCCTCGTCGGCCGGTCATTAGTTGTCCCAAGACCGGCAACCAGCCACCTTGAAGAAGAAGAAGGGGAGGAAAAAGGAAAAAAAAATTAATGAAATTATTTTAAAAAAATGTTTTGAAGTATGAATTGAAATTTTTCTATATATAAAATACATATTTAAGTATTTTTAATTTAATATTTAGTATTTATATTTATAGTTTATACTATAGTTTATTATTTACTATTTAATAAAAATTTGATTAGTTAATATGTTCATTACTTAGTATAAATATTATTAATCAATAGAATTTCTATGATTTGAAAAATTTTAGAATTGGAATAAAAAATTTATATATTTACCAAATGCATTTTTGTTCTTTTTCCATTTTAGAATCAGAAATTTTGTACAGTTACTAAACACGTTTTTTTGCTCAGAAATTGTTCTCGGGAATAGAATAAAAAAGAATCATTTCTGATTAGAAATTGCTCTCAGGAACATAATGGTTACCAAACGCATCCTACTTTTCTTTTTTCTATTCCTTTTGTATTTTTGGTTTATATTTCGTAATGCTTGCGTCATATTTTCTTGGAGCTTGGTGGCCCAAGGCCCATGGCTATAATGGGTAGAGCGGCCAGTCCATCGATTCTTCTTCTTCGGTGGACAAGAGAGGTTTTAGACTTCTAGTAGGGTCTAATTTGATAAGTTAATTCAGTGCATCTTCTAGTCATTCGGATGATGGATCCTTTACCATATAATTCTCGCGGGTAAATTTCTTTTTACTTGCGAAAATGATGCTGTCGCTACTGTTCTAATGTGTGCAGATCTTATGGTCTTGGCTTCTGTCGTTTTATAGGATCAGGATGGATGTTTTATTTGGTGATATTCATTCAAATTGCCATCAACACGGAGACCGGAATCGGAGTGATTCTGCTGGCCGGAGATTTCCTTCAGGCATGTCTTCTGTCTACTTTAGTGTGTGATGCAGTTTTGTGACGCTTTTGTGATTTGCACTAGTTCTTTAGGCATGCCTATGGAAAATTACTAAAAAGTTTAAATATATTATAATTATACTGATTATGTTTTAAATTTATTTTTTTGGTCAATTGAGTTATAAAATTTTTGCAATTATATCAATTCAATCCATCCGGTCAAATTTAACTGGTTGGTGGGCAATTTTTTAATATTATTTTTTTTCTCTTTTTTTCTCTCCTCCCTCCTTTTGGTGATTGGCTAGAGGTGAGGGGATCGACGAGGGCTTGCCTCCCTAATGGCTAGGTAGCCCTCGCCTGGCATCAGTAGACTAAGCTCACCCTCGGTTAGGTTCGGCTAGTTGTCGAGAGAGAGAGAGAGACAGAGAGAGAGAGAGAGAGAGAGAGAGAAAATTAAAAATTAATAAAAAATGGAAAAAATAAAATAATATTAAAATTTTGTTTGTTGGCACCTACCGAGACCATGTCAGTGTCACCTAATCAAATTTGATCCGATGGACTGAATTAACATAATTATAAGATATTTAGGACTCAATTGACTAAAAAAAAAGGAAAATTTCCAAAAAAGTCTTAAACCTATTGCAATTGTGCTAATTCGGTCCTAAACTTATTTTTTTGACCAATTGAGTCCTAAACCTTTTACAATTATTTCAGATCAGTCATTCTGGCCAAAAATGGCCAGCTGCGGTGACTTGGCAGCTAGTCGGCACCGACAACCTTTTTTTAATAATGTTTTATTTTTAAAAATATTTTATTAAATTTTTATCTTTTTATCTTTTTTTTCCCCTCTCCCTCCTTCCTCCTCCTCTCCTCCTTCTTCCCTAGGCTCCGGCGACCGCCAAAGTGGAGGGCTGGCTGGTCGCCGAACTGAGGCGATCGGTGGGGCGAGCCCTCGCCGTTGCCGAGTCCGGCGAGGCGAGCCCCGCCTGATCCGGCGAGGGGGGCTCGCCGTCATGTCTGGCAAGGCCCTCCTCACCGGATCTGGTGAGGAGGGCTTGGCCAGACGCGATCCGAGACTACCGTGCCAAGATCGAGGCCGAGCTTTCCAAGATTTGAGATGGCATCCTCGGCCTCCTCGACTTCCGCCTCATCCCCGCCGCCTTCGTCGGCAACTCCAAGGTCTTCTTCCTCTAGATCAGTTCCTGGACTGTTGGCGATCCCCCCTCGTTGGATCTGGCGAGGGCTTGCCTCGCTTGGCGACCGCGAGGTGAGCCCTTGCTAGATTCTGTGGGGGCTCGTCTCGAAAAACCTAGTGACGGCGAGGCCCCCCTCGCCGGATCTGGCGAGGGCTCGCCCTGCCAGCCGCCTTAGTCCGACGATGGGCCAGCCCTCCCCTTTGGCCGGTCGCGAGCCCGGGGAAGAAGGAGGAGAGGAGGAGGAAGGAGGGAGAGGGAAAAAAAAAGAAGATAAAAAGGTAAAAAAAAAATTAATAAAATATTTTTTAAAAATAAATATTATTAAAAAAGGTCGTCGGTGCCGGCCAGCTACCACGTCAGTGCCAGCCGGCCATTTTTGGCCGGAAGGACTGATCTGAAATAATTGTAAAAGGTTTAGGACTCAATTGGTCTAAAAAATAAGTTTAGCATTGAACTGGCATAATTGCAATAGGTTTAGGACTTTTTTGGTAATTTTCCCCTAAAAAAAATAAGTATGATTGCAATATGTTTAAGATTTTTTTGATAATTTTCCCTGGGCATGACTTATAAGCTAGCTAATCAGATCGGCATTTCTCATTGACTATCTTGGATTTCGAAGTTTTGACTCAAGAATTTATTAACTCTTCCCTTGGCATCGGTGAAGTATATTAGCTTGGCTTCACTATAGGAATTGGAACTCCCCGGAAGCATTCAAGAAGCCTGTGGCGGTTTAAAGTGCGCATAACAAATAGGAGAGGAAATGGTTCTTTAGGAAAGATAATCTAATCAATTTAAAACTTTGAAGCACTTTGAACTATGTCCGTAAACCACTGGGATTCGCCCCAGTGGCCACTCTTCCAACATGGAAGGGGGAAGTGAGGGGTTCAAACCCCCACCTTCTCAGGGAGGGATGGGGTGGGGACGCGCAAGTTTCAGGAGTGGGTTTCGACTCCCACGCCCTGCAAGAGGCAGGGTAAAAGTCTGAGAGTGAGTGTAGATTATGTATAGAGTATGACTGACAAAAAAAAAACTATGTCCGTAAGCAATATATCGGCGTAAATGCGGCTTTCCGTGAGTCTCCTGGAAAACAAATTAATGCAGGAACATTTCTTGATTTAGATGTATTCACTGTCTGCTGTATTTATTTCCTTTCTTGTATCAACTCGGAGACAGAAGGATTTATTTTTATACAACTTTCTTTTTTCTCCTTGGACCGTACAAGATCGTGTACTCAAACCTTTCTCCTAATGGGTCCCTTAAACTGTACGACTTCATAGCAATGGTGACGGCGGTCATGATAGTTCTCTCCCAGCTCCCCACCTTCCACTCTCTCAGGCACATTAATTTGGCTTCACTGTTTCTCAGCTTGGGATACACCTTCCTTGTAGTCGGTGCTTGTGTTCATGCAGGTATTAAATCCATGTTTTTCGTGCTTTAATTGAACTGCATATGTTTTGGCTTCTTGTTGGTAAAATGTTTCTTAGCAGCTCAAAACAAAAACTAGTGACATCGATGCTTAATTGGTAATTGAATAAATGTCATCTATGGGCATAGAACACCTTTTTGATATCACAAAATCTCTAACTTGGCCGGTTTAACCCGTGAAAAAAAAACTAAAAGAAAACTGAATTTCTGAGATGGTTACATGCAGTTATTGTTGAATCATTAAATTGCATTTCTAGGCATCTTCAGCCGACATTACCAGTCTCATGGAGTGTTGGAGGATTCTTGTGGAGCTTTCATTTACTTGCATGCTTCCCTCGAGGTCGAATTAGAAAGTCTGTTATCGAAGCTCTTATGGAGAGAAGAAACTAGAATTCGACTATCCAACCTTCCCTGTAGAGAGCAGTGGCTAGTCTAATTTTCGGTTTAATGTCAAAGTTCAAACTAGAAATTAGTCTTACAGCTTTTCCCATTTCCTATTTCACTTTGAACCCGTAAGAATCTGTCATTTATGTTCTTCATGTAGGTCATATTTTGTATAGGCAAGAGTAAGCTATGGCAATAATGAACTGTAACCTTCTCCACATAGAAATCATATGATTGGCAGCATTATTCCTAAAGCAGACTGTTCTTTTTCCATCCTGGCCATCTAACCAACTTCTACATCTTGCAGGTTTGTCAAAGAATGCCCCTTCAAGAGACTATTCCTTGAAATCTTCAGAGTCAGCAAGGATTTTTAATGCTTTCACTTCCATATCCATCATAGCTGCCAATTTTGGGAATGGGATACTGCCTGAAATACAAGTAAACCTCAACTTCTGTTTCATCTTTTGAAATCACCATAAGTATGCTTGCATAGAAAGTTCAAATTCTGGGCTAAGCAGCATCGAGTACTAGAAAGACATGTTGACGATTAGCAATATCTTGTAATTTAGGTTCATATCCATTAGCTGTTAGAAACTTGAACTCTGCTCTGAATTGTTGTGCTTCATTGCAGGCAACTCTAGCTCCACCTGTGACTGGAAAGATGGTTAAAGGCCTTCTCATGTGTTATACAGTGATTTTTGTCACATACTATCCTGTTGCTGTGTCTGGATACTGGGTTTTCGGCAACACATCGAACTCAATCATACTGAAAAGCCTAATGCCAGATAATGGACTTGCTTTAGCTCCGACTTGGGTTCTAGGCCTTGGCGTGGTTTTTGTCCTCCTACAGCTCTTTGCCGTTGGCCTGGTAATCACACTAGTAGTAGTAGTAGTAGTAGTAGTAGTAGTAATAGTATTAGTGTACTCATTCAATTGGAATTTCTAAACTCATCTCCAAGGGCATGGAAACAGGTCTACTCCCAAGTGGCATATGAGATCATGGAAAGCCAATCGGCTGATGTGAAGCAAGGAATACTCTCCCTGCGCAACCTCATTCCAAGGATAATTCTTCGGACTTTGTACGTGGTGTTTTGCGGGTTCACGGCGGCCATGCTTCCCTTCTTTGGGGACATGAACGCTGTTGTGGGAGCTATTGGCTTCATCCCTCTAGATTTCGTTCTTCCAATGGTTCTCTACAACATCACATTCAAGCCGACGAAATCATCCTTAACCTACTTGATCAACATCTCGATCATCATCGTCTTCACTGGTGCAGGGCTAATGGGCGCATTTTCTTCTATAAGGAAGTTAATTCTTGATGCCAACCAGTTCAAGCTCTTTGGTAGTGATGTGGTAGGCTAGGGTACAGGAAAATAAACTCCGCGGTTCCTATGTACTTGCACCTACTAGTTACAGGAGAAAGTTAAAGAGTCTTTGAAGGGAAGAAAAAGGAACATTCACGGGGGTGATTGGTTAGTCATGAATACTAGAATTGTCCTCTGCTTTGTGCCAATGATAGGAGGTGGGATATTTCTAGGCATCGTCATCTGGCAGAGTAGACAAGTTGATAACCCAAGCTTCAATTCAACATACAAAGAGGCATTTCTTTCTGTCCTCTGCTCTCTCAAAGAAATGTGATCTTGATAGATTCTGCAATATAAACACATGCTAACCTGCGACGGCACCTGACATCGTGCACAGCACCTTTTGTTTTGACTGGTTGTTCCGTACTTCATTATAATCAGTGCAACTATACGAGCAAATGCATAGTAAGCAATCGCCCTTTCGGCCAGTTCTTCCCAGCAACGACTTATAATCATGGATCGTACGTAAATGACGTCCTAAAAATGATAATTGGTGTTGGCAACATCTTTACGATCGAGAGAAAAGGCTTTGAACAACGGAAGCTAAAAGGTTTCTTGTTCCTAACTACCATTGGAAGAATGTGAGAGAATGAAAAGCATGCCGACAGCATCGGGCTGAAGCAAACAGAATGTCCTTGATCATCTACTGATGAGAAAACAGAATGTCCTTGATCATCTACAGACATTCTAGTCTTTTGCTTAAAGAAAAATTATAGTTGATTTATGTGTCCGAGGATGGAAGCTGAATTAGCACATTGAGGCTTTAGAAATTTGATCACTTCCTTTTGTTTTTATTCAAAATTAATCTGGTAGGATGATTTCATCTTGGAATGACCTCTAAGTTTCTTTAAATTGCGACTACATACAATTGAAGGTTTAAGTTGGACGAGTGGGCGGAACAGATGAGCAGAGGGTACTACCTGTTTGTCCTCAGAATGTGCCATAACTAGATGTTTCTGAATAGATTAGGGATTTGCAGATTATCAGTATCATTCTTCGCTTGTCCTTTGTTCTCGATCCATGAGTGCATAATCTGAACTGAGGGTGGTAACACCCAAAAGCAGAGACAGGCAAGCTTATTTTTTTTTTTTTGGTCGAATGGCAAGCTTATTGAATGTGCTGTCTTTGTGTGCAAGATTATCTTTTGAGATATTTCATATTGATGTGGGGTGTGTATCAGTGAAAGTTCGCTGTTCTCTGACTTTTGTTCACTATAATGTTATGCTGTCTGAAATTCGTGGACCCATTTTGTTGTTTATTATTAAGCTCAGTGAATACATTTTTCAGGTAGAACAACCAATACACGTTTTCCAAGATGAAGAACACAAATCGAGAGGGTGGCACTTCCCCTCCTACAACTTCAACATCTCAGTCATCTGGACTCCTTTCCTCGTAAAAGCAGCGATTTTCGAGGACTTCAATGGCGTCTCCACATCGGCAGTTGAGCTTTATCTGGACAAGCTTGATACAAACTGGACTAGTTTGTATCCAAACTTGGATTACATGATAATATCAACGGGGAAGTGGTTTCTCAAGACCGCAATATACTATGAGAATGGTCGAGCCGTGGGCTGCCATAACTGTAACAAAGAAGACATTTCCGAGGAGGGATTCGAGTTTGCCTACAGGAAGACCTCGCATAACGTGGTGAACTTCATAGCAAAATCTAAGCACAAAGGTCTGATATTTTTTCGCACATCCACACCAGATCATTTTGAGAATGGGGAGTGGCATAACGGTGGGACCTGTCGAAGAACGGCTCCTGTCAAAGAAGGTGAGATCGAATTGAAGGACCTGAACCGAATTCTCCGTGACATTGAACTCAGCGAGTATGTGAAGGCATCAGCCATAGCTGCTAAAAACTGTGTGAATCTAAAGCTTCTCGACTTCACTAAACTCTTGCTGACGAGGCCCGATGGGCATCCAGGTCCTTACCGGGAGTATCAACCATTTGCGAAGGACCGGAACGCCAAAGTCCAGAACGACTGCTTGCACTGGTGCTTGCCAGGGCCTATCGACACTTGGAACGATGTGATAATGGAAATTGTGGCGATCGCGAGTTGAATCAGAGTAGCAAAACCCGAGATTTAATAGATAAAATTGGTGAGGTTGTAAACGCATGCAACAGGGCGATGCACGCTCCTCAGCAGGAGTTTGCAGTCTGTGGATGTATTGCAATGGTTGTGAGTATGCTCTACTTCCTTCTTCAGCTCTCCCATTTTGCTCTGGAAGTACACAGACCATATGGCCAGTCAAGGTCTTAATTAGTCTGATTGTACAAAAGAGAGCATCTTCTCTGAAGTTAAACGGAAACGATGTTGTATTGGCCAAAGGAATGGGATGGAATTGTATTGCACCATGCGGTTTATCTGATTGCACTACTTGAGATTGAGCTCCACTAGACTCAATTCGTTCGACTGACCACGGATCACTTCTAATGTCCCGTGGTATTGATTGTGTGACGACGCCGATCTTCTAAACCAGAACCATTTCTTAGAGAAATCCAAAAAGGGTGTTCTATCGTGGCCGTCATTGCACGTCTTTTCCCTTATGCACCCGGATGGACCAAGCGATGTACACCTCCACACCTGAAGTTAGGTCTCCCCTAGCTGTCCAAGAAGGACCATTCAAAAAAGGTGAAACGGACCTTTTCCTTTATTCTCCGTCGTAAGGAACAGACAGAGACACGACTTAAGAAGCAGTTTAACATGATAAAAAGCGAAGAGAATAAGTTCGTGGGGGATATTATGATAAACGAGATTCCAACCTCTAAGATGCCCCCCATCTCCCCATCAATCATCGTCGCTAGTTCATCGGGATCATGCCATACAAAGAGGAAGTGGGTTCCATTCGATATGCCATCCAAAATGCTGCGTCCTTCCTCTCTCAGAATTTCACCCGTTCCGTGTAGAAAGGGAAATCTGCGAGGTGTCCCCACGTCCCATCCTCGTATATGTCGCGGTTAAAAATAGAAAAGCTGTCTCCATTAGGACAAATAATGACCGAAAGCCATCGAGGAGATGCGTGATGATCTCCATGTTAGCGCATCCGAACTCGGCAAGGTGCGCGTCGTTTCGTGTTGGCGCATGTCGACCACCAAGCTCGTGCGTGGGATCTTTAGGACTTTATCATAGTCAGGACGCAATCAAACACTCCAGTCACGCCACCCCATCCTCCCGGTTTCGTGCCCGCAACAACCGCACTTATTAACTCACTCTTTGCTTCCTACAATAAGGAGAATAAAATGGCAAAAAGAATTTAAAATACAGCACTAAGATACAACATAAATTGTGAAAAATTAAAGATAAAAGATAAGTTTACTTAAGAAAACATCGAGTTCTGTAATTGACACTTGGGGTGCTTATAACACATACCACTTGGTGGTTATAGAAATTCTAACTAAATTTAGATCCACGAGCAACTTCCTACTCTAATAAGAGGTTATAGGAAAATATAATATATCTACTATCTTGACGATTACAGTTACATTGACTTTATTACAGATTACTCAACTTTGCCGATTTCATTAACTACATCATCTTGATGGGTACATCAATCCAATTACCTTGACAGTGACGTGTTGGTGTTCATGACCTTGTCAACTAATGAAGGCTCTTGTTAATAACTTGCAATGTTTGCAATTGAGGACAGTACTGGCAAGTTGTTGATTCCCTTCACATTGTCCATTGTTTTGCTGACTTTTGTTTTGATTAAACTCTATTGTTATCGACTAACTTCATCGTTTGCCAATGATAATTGAAACTTGGCCGCTTTTTGGATGTCACCAATATATGAAATTAATTCCCCCTTTTAACTGCATTTTTAAAGCCGAAGCTCAGAAGGAAAATTGCTTTCTGTTTTCTTGAAAAGAAAAAAAAAATTAACTTATTGGTGAAAATAACAATTTTCAGCTTGAATAGAAATCTTGATCAGGTGTTCGGTGGTGTCGTCTTCCACAGTAAGAAAATTTCACTTTCACTTGACAAATGCTTCCATTCAAATCGAAAGTTTTAAAAATATTGGACTTTTATTTTTATCTTGCATTCTTATAAAAGGTAAAAAGAATAATATTCTCATTCAAACAACTCTCGTTTCGCAAAAAATGAATGATAAAAAAGCATTTTTCTAGAATCGATGACTTATATCTTTTGAAATAATTAGTCAAACGATACGCGAATTTACTTAAACAAATCAATCCACTAAGTTTCACTTTTCGAGATATAAAAAGTCAAACCCTATTATTTTTCTTTTCTTTCCCACGTCTGATGAGCGATCTCATCGGAAGGCATAAAATCAAAGATAATATAAAGTCATTATTAATGAAAGGTTTCTTTATATCAAATTGTTCTTTCACTTCCCTATCAAAGACTTTTGAAAATTAAATTAAATTAAATTAAACAGCTTTCGTCCCACCATCATAATTATTATTATCATCATCATTATTAATTTATTGTATGTGGACACGTTCTTAATAGATCGAGACTCCATCTCCCTTAGTCTCGATCCATTTCTCCCTCTTTTTTTTTAAAAAAAAAATAATAAAATAAAATAAAATATCACCGAGCACAAATTCCTCTCGCTCTCTCGCACACGCTAGCCTCAACTCCAGCTTCCGGGGGCCTCTAAACCGCGCCGGGGGCGCACGCCGGTTAACCTGCGCACCCCACGACGTCACGCGCGTCGAGCTTTTGCTGCTCCTTCGCTTATAACTTCTCCCTCTCCCTCCTCCTCCTCAACGGACTCGATCCTTCGCACCAGAAGCTCACCCAATGGCGAGCCCTCCCGCGCCCCGCCGCGCCGCCGACGCCGGCGCCGCCTTCGTCCTCGAGTCCAAAGGTAAAAAACCCCACCCGCCCCACCGCGGCGGCCGTCGAATGCAACGCCGGCGAAGTGTTCGTTCGTTTTCGTTTCCTTTCTCGGATCGAGGAGAGACTTACTTGTTCAAGCCTCGATTTGCCTTCCGTGCTGTGGCCGACAGGGGAGTGGTGGCACGCGGGGTTCCACCTGACGACGGCGATCGTGGGGCCGACGATACTGACGCTGCCGTACGCGTTCCGGGGGCTGGGGTGGGGGCTGGGCTGCCTCTGCCTCACCGCCATGGGGGTCGTCACCTTCTACTCCTACTCCCTCATGTCGCAGGTGCTGGAGCAGTGCGAGAAGGAGGGCCGCCGCCACATCCGCTTCCGCGAGCTCGCCGCCGACGTCCTTGGTGAGTTTTACCTACCTAACCCCTCCCCCCGCACGTCGTCATCGATCCGTCCGCCGCCGTTCGCGCCGGATAAGTTCGACCGGGTCGTTCGAGGCCGCCACGAGAAGACGACAATCTCGAAGCGCTGGTCTCCTTGCGTGTTTTTACCAATAATGCCGATCGCGCTTTGTAGCGTAAAGTCGGTTTTTAAGATTTGGGTTTGGATTTGTTCCTTAGTAGTTAGCGGCTTTTTAGTCCATCAAAAGTATCTCTCCATTCAGTTTTACTTTTTTTTTTCCCCCTATTAATTAATTATGAGCGACTCATCACGCATTTTTTGCTTATTTAAAATTTCAAAATACTTGGAAAAATTTATAAAAATTACTATGTGATGAGACCTTTTTCATGATTTCTTTTTTTGAATTTATGCTGTACTTTAAGATTGGCGATAAAGTAGTCAATTTTCTTGTTCCTTTGTGAATGTTAATCCTTTAAGCCCCCCCCACAAAAGAGAGAGAGAGAGAGAGAGAGAGAGAGCATAAGTAGGTCCAAAACTTTTAAAAAAGTTAGAACTCAGAGAAATTTTTTTGATATATTGAGAATCACGTTTTGTTTCTTATTCATTTAATTTTTAGTAAGTCTTTACTTACACCATATAAATTAATATATGGCCATGGTACCCGGGTCTACTAAATTTTAATTTTTTACAAGCTGAATCTAACTCATTTTATTTATATTGTAGGACATAAGTTGGATTCTTAAAGATTCTCAAAATTTCTATGTTTATTATTTCCTCACGCATAATACATTACGTTGATTACACATCAGAATTTTGGAAAATCGTGACCGTTGCTCCATATTCAGATTTCTAACGTAGATTCTGTGAATCATAACAAGTGAAGATAATTATGGATGTTTCGTGGATGGTATAAGTAGTTTCTATTTTTGGGGCATACGGAGGAAACATTCTAGGCAAATGGTCGTCGTGGATAAGGAAAAATGGGACCGTGATCGGCGGAAGACAGAATCATTCGGATTTTTTTATCATTCGGTGGCTGTGCTGGCAAATGGACGACCATTGGAATGCGGGTCGGTGTTATGATCGGCCGGAAATACCAAGGACGCCCCCACGGATTGTTGTACACACGTTGCCCAGCGGCTGGACTTTGGTAGTTGGCGGCTACTTTTCTTTTCTCCGTTCCTTTTGTATTTTTGGTTTATATTTCGTAATGCTTGCGTCATATTGTCTTGGAGCTTGGTGGCCCAAGGCCCATGGCTATAATGGGTAGAGCGGCCAGTCCGTCGATTCTTCTTCTTGGGTCGACAAGAGAGATTTTAGTAGGGTCTAATTTGATCAGTTAATTCAGTGCATCTTCTAGTCATTCGGATGATGGATCCTTTACCATGTGGATAAAAATTCTCGTGGGTTAATTTCTTTTCACTTGTTGAAAATGATGCTGTCGCTACCGTTCTAATGTGTGCAGATCTTATGGTCTTGGCTTGTGTTGTTTTATAGGATCCGGATGGATGTTTTATTTTGTGATATTCATACAAACCGCCATCAACACCGGGATCGGAATTGGAGCGATTCTGTTGGCCGGAGAATGCCTTCAGGTATGTCTTGTGTCTACTTTAGTGTGTGATGCAGTTTTGTGACGCTTTTGCGATTTGCACTAGCCTTCCTTAGGCATGTTTATGGAAAATTATCAAAAAAGTCCTAGACTTATTATAATTATGTCGATTCAGTCTTAATTTTTTTTTTTATCAATTGAGTTATAAAATTTTTTGCAATTATGTCAATTCAACCCATCCGGCCTAATTTGGCCAGTTGGTGGACAATTTTTTAATATTATCTTTTTATTTTTTATTAAGTTTTTAATCTTTTCTTTTTTTTCCTCTTTTTTTCTTTTTTTCTCTCCTCCCTCCCTCCTTCTGGTGACCAGCTAGAGGTGAGGGGATTGACAAGGGCTTGCCTTCCCAATGGCTAGGCAGCCCTCGCCTGGCAACAATGGACTGAGCTTGCCCTCAATTAGGCTTGGCTAGCCGCCAAAAGGAGGGAGGAGAGGAGAAAAAAAGAGAGAAAAAAAAAAGAAAATAATATTAAAAAATTGTTTGTTGGCAACTATTAGAAATCATGTCAGTGTCGGCCAAATCTTTGATCGGATGGATTGAATTAGTATAATTATGGACTCAATTGGCTAAAAAAAATAAGTTTATGATTAAATCGACACTATTACAATATATTTAAGATTTTTTTGGTAATTTTCTCTAGGCATGACTTATAAACTAGCTAATCAGATTGGCATTTCTCATTGACTATCTTGGATTTCAAAGTTTTAACTCAAGAATTCATTAACTCTTCCCTCGGCATCGGCGAAGTATATTAGCTTGGCTTCACTATAGGAATTGGAACTCCCCGGAAGCATTCAAGAAGCCTGTGGCGGTTTAAAGCACACATAACAAATACGACAGGAAATGCCTTTTTAGGAAAGATAATCTAATCAAGTTAAAACTTTGAAGCGCTTTGAACTATGTCTGTAAGCAGTATATCGGCGTAAATGCGGCTCTCCGTGAGTCTCCCGGAAAATAAATGAATGCAGGAACATTTCTTGGTTTAGATGTATTCACTGTCTGCTGTATTCATTTCCTTTCCTGTATCAACTCGGAGACAGAAGGATTTATTTTTATACAACTTTCTTTTTTCTCCTTGGACCGTACAAGATCGTGTACTCAAACCTTTCTCCTAATGGGTCCCTTAAACTATACGACTTCATAGCAATGGTGACGGCGGTCATGATAGTTCTCTCCCAGCTCCCCACCTTCCACTCTCTCAGGCACATTAATTTGGCTTCACTGTTTCTCAGCTTGGGATACACCTTCCTTGTAGTCGGTGCTTGTGTTCATGCAGGTATTAAATCCATGTTTTTCGTGCTTTAATTGAACTGCATATGTTTTGGCTTCTTGTTGGTAAAATGTTTCTTAGCAGCTCAAAACAAAAACTAGTGACATCGATGCTTGATTGGTAATTGAATAAATCTCATCTATGGACATAGAACCCCTTTTTGATATCACAAAACCTCTATCTTAGACCGGTTCAACCCATGAAAAAAACCAAAAAGAAGACTGAATTTCTGAGATGGGTACAAGAATTTACTATTGAATCATTAAACTGCATTTCTAGGCATCTTCAACCGACACTACCAGTCTCATGGTGTGTTGGAGGATTCTTGTGGAGCTTTCATTTACTTGCATGCTTCCTTCGAGGTTGAATTAGAAAGTCTATTATCAGAGCTCTTGTGGAGAGAAGAAACTAGAACTTGACTATCCAGCCTTCTCTGTAGAAAGCAGTGGCCAGTCGAATTTTCAGTTTTATATCAAAGACCAAACTGGAAATTAGTCTTACAGCTTTTCACATTTCCTATTTCACTTTGAACCCCTAAAAATTTGTCATTTTTGTTCTTCATGGAGGTCGAATTTTGTACAGGCAAGAGTTAGCTATGGCAATAATGAATTCTATAACCTTTTCAGCATAGAAATAACATAATTGGCAGCAATAATCCTAAAGCAAACTATTCTTTTTCCATCGTGGCCATCTAATTGACTTCCACATCTTGCAGGTTTATCAAAGAATGCTCCTCCAAGAGACTATTCCTTGGAATCTTCAGAGTCAGCAAGGATTTTTAGTGCTTTCACTTCCATATCCATCATAGCTGCCATTTTTGGGAACGGGATACTGCCTGAAATACAAGTAAACCTCAACTTCTGTTTCATCTTTTAAAATCACTGTAAGTATGCTTGCATAGAAAGTTCTAATTCCGAGCTAAGAATCATAGAGTACTAGAAAGACATGTTGATGATTAGTAT
This sequence comes from Eucalyptus erythrocorys, assembly GCA_014182555.1. Classification (NCBI taxonomy): domain Eukaryota; kingdom Viridiplantae; phylum Streptophyta; class Magnoliopsida; order Myrtales; family Myrtaceae; genus Eucalyptus; species Eucalyptus erythrocorys. The sequence goes on along the minus strand of CM024600.1, from coordinate 34,358,869 downwards.
TACCTAGCAACTTAGGTTCATATCCATCAGCTGTTAGAAACGTGAACTCTGCTTTGAACTGTCCTGCTTCATTGTAGGCAACTCTAGCTCCACCTGTAACTGGGAAGATGGTTAAAGGCCTTCTCATGTGTTATACAGTGATTTTTGTGACATTCTATTCTGTTGCTGTGTCTGGATACTGGGTTTTTGGCAACAACTCGAACTCAAATATACTCAAAAGCCTAATGCCAGATAACGGACCTGCTTTAGCTCCGACTTGGGTTCTAGGCCTTGGCGTGGTTTTTGTCCTCCTACAGCTCTTCGCCATTGGCCTGGTAAACAAACTAGCAGTAGTAGTAGAATACTCATTCAATTTGAATTTCTAAACTCATCTCCAAGGGCATGGAAACAGGTCTACTCTCAAGTGGCATACGAGATCATGGAAAGCCAATCAGCCGATGCGAAGCAAGGAATATTCTCCCTGCGCAACCTCATTCCTAGGATAATTCTTCGGACTTTGTACGTGGTGTTTTGCGGGTTCATGGCAGCCATGCTACCCTTCTTCGGGGACATCAACGCCGTTGTGGGAGCTATTGGCTTCATCCCTCTAGATTTCGTTCTTCCGATGGTTCTCTACAACATCACATTCAAGCCAACGAAATCATCCTTAACCTACTTGATCAACATCTCGATCATCATCGTCTTCACTGGTGCAGGGCTAATGGGCGCATTTTCTTCTATAAGGAAGTTGATTCTTGATGCCAACCAGTTCAAGCTCTTCAGTAGTAACGTGGTAGACTAGGGTACAGGAAAATAAACCCTGCGGTTCCAATGTATTTGCACCTAATAGTTACAGGAGAAAGTTAGGACTTTTTGAAGGGGCGAAAGAGGAACATTCAAGGGGGTGATTGATTAAATCATGAATACGAGAGTGGTCCTCTGCTTCGTGCCAGTGTAGACAAGTTGATATTCCAAGCTTCAATTCAGCATACAAAGAGGCATTTCTTTCTGTCCTCTGATCTCTCAAGGACATGTGGTCTCGATCGATTCTGCAATATAGACACATGCTAACCTGCGATGATGTCTGACATCGTGCACAGCACCTTCTGGTTTGACTGGTTGTTTTGTACTTCATTAAAATCGGCACAGCTATATGAGCAAACGAATAGTGAGCAATTCCCCTTTCAGCCGGTTCTTCCTCAGAGCAACTACTTATAATCATGGATCGTACGTAAACGACGTCCTAAAAATGATAATTGATGCTCGGCAACATCCCTACCAGCAAGAGAAAAGGCTTTGAACAACGTAATCTAAAAGGTTTCTTGTTCCTAACTACCATTGGAAGAATGTGAGAGAATGAAAAGCATGCCCACAGCATCCGGCTGAAGAAAAGGGTTATCAAGCTCATCAAAGAAGATGGAAACATTCAGGCAGGTTCAAGATCAACATTAGCGACACAAACGAAGATCATGTTCTTGACAGGTAATGACAACGTTTCCACTTGACTTTCGTTCTTTTCCATTCAGAAAAATGAATGGACCAGCCGTGGGGGCATGGACAACTTACTTGTCGAAATAGTTTGAAGTGCGCGCAAAGCATGCGGTATGATTCCTCCTCAATTCATGGGATTTGCGTAAGGCTGTCCACCAGCCGTCCTTCTTGCGCTCTATCATTAATCATTATGGCCGTAGTTGTAGTTTCGGTGTCTGATCAGTCCTTTCATCCATACGGTTAGACGGACGCCATCAGACGCTTCCAAGAGAAAAGTAATCGAGTAATAACAAATGCCTCGTTCGGACCGTCCAGTGCTCGTTGCGACCTTCATCAATAAACCAAAGTCGTATCCGAAATTATTCCAAGTCTTATCTAGTTTATTCAGCCTTTGACTTTTCCATCACTCATTCAGTTCACCTAGCAATTGCTTAAAGTTTCTAATTAGAAATCTGATCGTTTTCATGCAGCGGCACTTGGACAGAAAACCAAAAATGGAGAGAGGTTATAACAGAAATATTTAAGCATAATGAGGTGTCTTCTGTGATACATCAAATACACAATCACCGCGGTAGTTGTGAGTCACAACTGCCGCAAAATAACTATATAAATTGCTCGTAAATTTGTAATTTCATTACTAGAAGTATCAGGTAACATTGGTAACTGACAAACAAAATAACTATTTCTACTATGAATTCCTCGTAGATTAGTAATTCCATTACTATCTTTTTATTTACTCCGCATAAATTTAGTTAAAAATAGAAAATTATTTATAAAGAGAAATTTAACGGATTACTATCATATTGACGATGCAAGTTGTTAAAACCGTTTGACAATCAGTAACCTAACTAATAAGCAACTAGTTAAACGAATTACCAAACACAATTTGGAACTCCCAACCAATGTTACATATCTACCATCAACCAAGAGTAGATTAATTCATTTTTCTCGCACTGACAATTTGAGTATTTCAGATGCATGAATTCTGGGGAGATTGCTAATTTTTGTGGCTACTCGAAATATATGTGAGTAGTATGCATGAAACCCAACCTTTTTCTCTTATGCTCCCAAAGATAAATGTGACATTTTCAACATATGCTAATTAAACTTAATCCAAGCAAGAAAGTTGATGGTTGAGCAAATTGGGATCCCCGCTCATGCATTTCAACTTCTATGCGGACTTCTTCTTGAAGTGGAAATTTATTTTTGTCGTTCAGATAGCTTGAAATACTCTGCTAATCTTATGGGCAGGTTAGCAGATGTCACATGAACTGGGTACTTGGTAGATGACTTAAATATAAGATATTTGTTCTACGTTGTATAGGAATCAAATATAAATCACACGCCCAATTCATACACATAAATCCTTACACTGATTAATATCTCATAGGATTGATCTTTGATAATTTTAACTCTTTAACAAAAAGTAATAATAGTGGGGAGAAATTACAAATTCACCCCTAATTATATCATACGGGTGTCAATTTGATCCTAAAAATGAAATCTTAAACCTCTTGTGAGGGATTTTAATGTAGTTCTTCTGGCCACTCACTAATGGAAACTTGTTGATTTGGCAATCCATGTAAAGCATCGTTTCCCAAAAAGTCAATAATGTTGGCAATTTTTGGTGACAAGTGGTTGAAATAATTAAATTGAAATTTTGTGTTAAAAGTTTTGAGATTGCACTAGCAAAATTTATAAATTTGACCGAATTGATGTGTTTGGGATCGAATTGAGTATCCCAATATTTTGAGTGTGAAATGAAAAATCATAAGGAAGGCAAGGTCAAAAAGTTATGTAAGACCGGACACAACTTAGTCTTATGCCAAATTAGACGTTGAACATCACATGAACATCTGTTAATAGTAATCACGAAGAAAAAAGGAACTATAAAATCATCAAAAGTCTTTGTCAAGGACTTCTGGTACTTAAATTATATTTGCCTTGAAAACCGGTAGTCTTTTTATATTTTATATTTTTGTATGATTATAGTGTCCATTAATCAATAAATTCCAATTTCATAAAAGTACCCTGTTCATATTGTAAAACAGCTACATCTCAAATATGAAATTATTTGAAATTTCGTCGTGCTGGGAAACGAACATGAACTCAATTCTTTTTTATCCTAAAAAACGGGCATCTCATTCTTAATTTTTTTTTTGGCATAATCTTTTATTTTATAAACACATGTCTTGCGTTGATTGTGATCATGAAGGTGATACTTCCCTCTAAGGACGGACCCAACTGTACCATCCGTGTGTGTAGGGTCAAACAAAATTAAATTCCACTAATTCTGGAGGTTTTTAAATTTATATAAATATATATTTTTTGTGGGGTTGAATGGTCTTTCTCTACAGAGGCTTGCTTAACGAGAGCAAAAGCAAAAATCAAACGAACCTTCCGCGTTCCCATTCCATCGGATTTTATTTAATTTGACTAGTCAGCAGTAGGCTGCCGTCTTGCTTCTCGCTTGCCACGACATGTCTCGTCTTCGCAATGACGAAAATGATTACACACCTGCTTCAACCCCATAATGCCCAAAATTGCCTAAATAAATCATTAATTGATTTATTATATTAAGACCATGGTGTTGAGATTAATTAGGCGTGTATGACTAAAGAGTTAAATATTTACGTGGGCACATTCGTTTCAAATGCATACACACACTGAAAAAAGGAATTTTATACAATTGAATTCTAAAAATTTCAAATGATGAAATTAAATTTTAAAACCTATCGAATTAGTGTAGTAGAGTTCTTTTATTAACTCCCTTCAATTTGACAATTGGAAAATGTTAATAAGATTCGGGATTCAATAGTATTTTTGTGATAAGTTTTATCATTTGATTGCACATTTTGAAAGGTTTAGCACTTGATTATGCTTTTGTAATGAGTTTTAGGATTTTTAATACACTTGTCAATTTTTCTTTCCATAATAAAATAGGTTTAAGGTTTTTCTATCAAAGATGGATACAATAAGTATTGTGGAAAACAAGTGATCAAATAATAAAATAAACAAAATAAGAAAATAAATTAGACACCAAATTTACATGATTACGTCCATAAAGTGAACAGTAATGAATTTTACTATAAATCAAGTAATACATAGAGATTATAATTATACTTGAGTCATTTAAATAATCTCAGTACTTTCCAAGTCTCAATTACGTCCAATAATGCATGTAGTGTTTAACCTCAAAATTTTTCACAAAATAATCTCTTAATCTAACAAATAAATTCACAAATCTTATCGCAAGATTTCACAACTATAAATACTAATCTTCCTTAGATGTAATTCACAAATAAGTTTTGCTGAACCTGTTGCCAAGCACCTAGAGCCTATGGACGTCATACATAAATTGTGCACCCCATGAGGTGTATAATTCACAAGTAGCAACTCCTTTTTGACGCACTTCACAAAGAACATCCCCTTCTTACATATAAGAATGTGTGAAATCATATCCAAAATAAGAAATATTTTTTAAGGAAATTGTCTTAAACTAGAAAAACCATTTAATTAGAAAATCTATTAAAAATGAGGAATCTATTTTAATTATGAATTTTTCATTTTCGGATTCATATATCTAATAATAAGAGTAATAAGGGTGTGAAATTTGGGAATTAAATAAGTCTGAGAGGTACCTATGAAAGACGGCATTAATAAGACAAGGCTTTGGGGCGAGTCAAATGGCATTGATTTGGGGAGAGCGTGTCGACGTTCTTCTTCGGGAACAAAACAGGACGGCTGGCAAACGGACAACCTTTCGTGCTTCGAGAGGAACGAACGGGCATATCATGAATTGAAGAGAAAAAAAAAAAAAAGAAGGACAATTATATATCAAATTGAAAGTAATTAAAACCGTCCTTTGTCCTTTTTTTCTTTTTGGCAGGGGGATAGAAAATGGACATACAAAACTGGAAAGAACATGTATATCGAAATCGGGCCGTGCTCAGTATTCCACTATTGTAATTACAATACGCCGTTGTGGAAAAAGATGAATTAAATTTACCAAAAAGGACGAGAAAGACAATTCTGCCTCGGCCGCCTCTCAATAAATGCACAGGACGGACAGAGAAAGAGAGAGATAGAGAGAGGGGCAGAAAAGGAAAAAGAGAAAAAGGAAGAAGGAGTTAATGGAGGACATGGGGTGGACGTGAGCGTTGAAAAGGCTCCTCTCTTCCTTCTTCTTCTCCTTCTTCTTCTTCTTCTTCTTTTCAGTCTTCGTCTGCTGCCTCCTACGCGTCTGATCCGTCGCCAACCATCTCTCCCTCTCTCTCTCTCTCTCTCTCTCTCTCTCTATAAAACCTTCCGCCTCCTGCTCTGACACGCCGCCTTCAATCATACCTCTCTATGGACGCCGAACCAGTCGTCGGAGGGAGAACGGATCGATCCTGGAAGATGGAGAAATCGCGGGAACCGTCCAAGCAGAAGCGCGTCGACCGGCCTGGCTCCGCGGTGTGGGACTGCGGGAGCGCCCTCTACGACTCCTTCGAGCTCAAGTCCTTCGAGCGCCAGCTCGACTCCGCCATCTCCGCCCGCACCCTCTCCATGCCCCACCTCCCCGACCGCCGCGCCCTCCCCGCTCCTCCTCCCCAGCGGCCGGCGGCCCCCGCGGCCCCGGCGGCGAAGAAGCGGTCCGGGATCTCGCGGTCGATCCAGAGGCTGCTGCGGTCGGTCTTCAAGCCGAAGCCGAGCCCGACCCCGGCGTTCGGCCCCGGCGATCGGCACTCCCGCGTCGCCGGCGAGAAAGACGGGTTCTACGTCGTGTACGACAAGTCCGGCGCGCTCACCACCATCCCGGAGGCCCCGGAGGTGGAGTACCTCGGGAAGCTGTCGCCGGACATGGATCGGTTCGTGAGGAAGACCGCGTCGGAGAGGTTCGCGCCCAGTTCCATCGGCATCTCCTGCGCCTGAAAACCGGGGGACACGAGTAGGCCTGTGCATAAAAGTCGTCAGTTGTCAGGTTTTAGTTCTTCGCCAAATAATCGCAGATCCATATGATCATTTTGTATAGTTTTTCCTCCATACACGCGACATGTCATGAAACCACGTCCTTCCCCCTTTTTGAGGGGGAGACAAGAGTTTAAGAATTTAGGAAACCTCCATTGATGATACTATAATACTGCTAATGCTTGAGATGGATTTACAACGCGTCGACATCATCGTGTCGCATGATGACACGATCGGATCGTTGAACAGACGAAACGGCGGAGATCGGCGAAACGGCGGAGATCGTGCATGGCCGGCGAACGATTTTTACGCGAGGTGATTACGCACGGCGGACGAATTCCTTGGAATTCCGTTCTTCGTTTGGATAAGCCCCTGCCCGAAATTGGTTTCCGGCTGGCTCGGGGTGACGTGTCTTCCTTTTTTTTTGTCGTACACTAAGGTTTCGAGGTTGAAAGGTCCTCGCGGAATTGACCAAACCGAAGCTTTAGGGGGTGTACGAAGCTTCAACTCAAGGGAGGACGACGACGACTTTTACCTAATCAACTCTTGTCCCCTTCTTTTTTTGTTTCCCACTCGTCCGATTACTATGTACGTGTCGTGCGTTTCTTTTCTATGTTTTCGTTCATTATCTATGCAGCCTAAGTTTAGTATTTGGGGGAGTACATGATCAACTTCAGTTTAGGAAAAATCCAAACGTCGGATCTTCCGAAATAGATGGTTGCTGCTGAAGCAAATGCCAAGGGAAATTTCGCAGCAACTAGACGTAAGTTTCCTGGTGAACGTCCTGTTTCTTGAACGTCCTGTTTCTTCTTTTTTTCTTTCTTTCCTCCTTTTTTTTGGGGATGGGTGACGTCCTGGTATACAGCGATACTACACAAAGGACAAAAAGAAAAGAGGGTTGGGACAGCTTTCTTGAGAGGCAAGTTTAATGAGGGACAGACATGTCAATAAGCGGTCATAGCCCTCGTCACGTTCGTAACAACCGACTCTTCTTTATTTCTTCTTCTTCCTTATCCTGGCACTCACTTTGATCCTCAAGCTTCAGTTTTTATTCAATTGGGTTCCAACTGATTTCATCCTACAGTGAGGTCCTATTGACATTTGACTGATAATTGATCGGCCCAGTGGATCTAAATTTGTCATTTGGTGATTTAGTTGTTGACTTGTACGATAACATTAGCAAATTCTTTTCAAAAAAGAAGAAGGAAAAAAAAAAAAAAAAAAACAACAGAGAGAGAGATCAAGAGAGGAGTGGCAACCAACCTTCGACAGCGTAGGTCTTGACGAGAGCAACCGTGGAGAGGGCCACGAACCTTCGCTTTGGACTGGGAAAGTGCAAATGCCCTCGCTCGATGGCAGTGGTGCGTCGTGGCTACACCGGCTGCGTGATGATGATTACCCTCGCCGATGATAGTGCGAGGATCAATTGCTAGCGCCAAGATGTCGACAAGGGCTGTCGATCTTAGCCATCGAAGGAGCACCTCTCCGTGCGTTCTACTTTGAGTTGGATTACCACGTGAAATGCCGATAAGACTACATTAATTTGTAAGAGGATATTGTTCAAGTTAAAATTATAGTAGCCGAGTTTAACAAAATTACAAGAATCAAATTGAATTAACTGCTGTACAATAGATTTAGAGTTTTTTGAATAATTTTCCAATTTATAACTTGTTAAAAAGAAAGAAGGCACTAAAAGTTCAACATCTCCATTTAATGAAACTACATCCAAAGGGAATTTTCAATCGCAATAGCTCGAGAGGGAAGTAAATTGTTTTTGTTTTTATTACTTGATAGATGTCATTAGCAAAAAGAAAATACAAATATAAATCATCGCAGAATTCAAATATACATAGTAACAAAACAAGGAATCACAAAAATATTTGAGGTTTTTTTTTTTTTTTTTTTTTTTTTATAAATTCAATTGACTCAATTGAATACATTAGTTACTTTAGCTTAAAAAGAATCGGGTTAAATTGAAATGACTTATGACTCGAACCTGAATAATATTTTTTATAATCGGATTGGACTTGAAATAATTTTTCTAAGACTCGAGTTTTTCTTATTTCATTTTCCCTTTTCACTCCAGTCGAGTAATCGAGACACTCCCGACATACATCGAGCGAAAATGACTTACCTTAACATAAAGACCATAACGTGAGAATCCAATATTTTCATTTTTCAAGAAAAATTAGGTGATAATATGAAAAATAGGCAATAGACTTTAAGGATATATACTAGATGATGTTACCATTCACCGGAGAAAAACCCGACAAAAGCCCTAGACGCTAGACGGAGGTTTTAGTTCAGGCGGGCTCACAGCTCATACCAATCGCTTTCCTCGACCCGCTCGCGGCGAGACGGATCGAGGGCGACGATGGAGAAGTCGCTGCTGAAGCTGGACAAGGGCACGACCTGCACCTCGTGGAACTACTCCGGCGACCGGCTGGCCTCCGGCGCCGTCGACGGGACGCTCGCCGTCTTCGACTCCCGCCACCCGGCTTCCTCCTCCTTCGCCTGCACTTCCAGAACCAAGGTATTCCCCATTTTTCTTCTGTTAGCTTTTGTTCCGATTATTGTATTTGGACGGCGCGAGCCGTCGATTAGAGAGATATGGTGGGGCGAAGTGAATTTGCTCGCTGGGTCGATTGGGGTCGCCTGGTGATGGCCCTGAATTGTAGCATTTCGAGCAATGCGAGGCGATTGGAAGAAAAAAACTGGGGCTTTTTAGTTTGTGTTGACTGATAAGGGAGCAGCCGAGTCGGCAATCTAGGCTGCCTGTAGTTCTTCTGTTAGCGACTGGAAAATGTGATGTGCGACCTAGTGGACAATGGGTCTGTCTCAAATTGTTAGCTGAATTCGAGTTGACTCTTCTGACTTGGTCGAATAATTAGACCAGATTTGCAGTTCATAAGTGGCCTTTCATCAGGGGATAGTGTATCCCAGAATGAATTGCTGATGATGTATTGGGAATGTGCTTTCTGTTAACAAAAGCGTGAACTTTTCCCTGTAGGTGCATGAGGGGAGTATTGTGAAGATAGTCTGGGTTCCTCCAGAATATGGCGACGCGGTGGCTTGCGTATGTGAGGATGGAACTTTCTCGTTATGGGAAGAGCTTGTTGAAGGTAAACCCTGGGCTTTGTTGTTCTCTTTAACTTACCAGCAGGGTGGAAGGAATAGCAATGTGCTCTGGTATGTGATAGGCGAAAATTGTGTAGGCTTAAATGTATTTTTAACTTAGTTACCACTTTCGTCCTGATGGAATTCAAAAGTCTCATGTGTGGTGGTTAGATACAGTAGGATGAGATGATAATCTCATGAAGATTACAAATGAACCTCAATACAACTCGTCCTTATCTTGTGTAGATTCTGTACCCCTCCAGTGGAAACTTTGTGAGCGCTTTAAAAGCGGTTCAGCTAAGGTGTTGGATGTCCAATTCGGCGTTTCTCCTTTAAGTTTGAAAATGGTGAGCCATATTTCATTTTCTTTTAATTTTTTGAGTTGTTGTTTAACTTTATGGATCGCCTGAAATTTTATTGGTGTGACATTTAGAATTAGTTATCTGGTGCATCATGCTATTACAATGGGAATTCCTATTTTTCAGTTGCAAGTTTTGACACTGTCTACCTATTCAGATGGGTATTATATGTTGTACCTAAGGGAAAAATAAAAAAGAAAGGGAGAATTATGAGCAGTTGTTTGATGATTTCACAGGTTGTGGCTTCCTCGAATGGGTATGTGAAAGTCTATGAACTGATGAATCCCATGGAGCTGAAGAATTGGCAACTTCAGGTGATCACGTCATTTAATTGTGCTTAACACTCGACACATGGCAGCTCATCTGTTGGTATACTGTCGATTGTATCTATTATCAAGCGTTCTCTCAGTTGGAACCAACTTTTTTCCCCTTTTCTAGACCATCAGATTTTTTCCCCTTGAGGTTCTTCATTTTAATACTTGATAAGGTTTTGCCAGTTCTTATGAAGCCCGGCTTCTTCTTTTAGATATCTTGATTGCATCTCATGAGGTAATATATGAAGGTATAATAGGTCAGAAATTAGACCCAAAAGGCTAAAGTTTCAAGGAGGATCTTTGGCCTGGGTTTTTGGATTTGGGTAATATTTAAAGGTGGATTAGGTCAGAATTATTGCTAAAAAATGTGAACTGTGAAATTACATTTATTCCAGGACAGAGTGGAAATAGAAAGAGGGTTTGTTTCTGGAATGCACTTAATATAGCTTATCCTTTGTGATATCACTATGTGCAGTATTATTTTTTCCAGTCAAAAAGCAACTTCGTTCTTTCTTTAGTTTTATTAACTTCACTCATGTCACCGGGATTTGAACTGATGTGTGTCGAGGCTATGTTGTGTGCTGATGCATGCTCCCGCCAGCGACATGTGTGGTCTTCACTCTTATTAATGTTGCTTAAATTTGCATCCGTCTTTCCATAGTCCAGTGCAATCATTTAATTGATGGATGTCGGCATTTCTCTCATTTGTTGGATGTGCTTCATAGTTCAAGAATCTCAATCTTTTTTTTTTTAATAATAAAATTTTCAGGCCGAATTCCAGAATGTGATCGATCTGGTTTCCCCTTCTTCGAAGGCTTTGTGCTCATCGGCATCAATTTCTTGGAATCCACTAAGAGGTGAAGGCCAGGGATCAAGCTTTATCTTGGGTTTTAGTTCAGATAGTCCGCAACTTACTTCCTCCAAGGCAGGTTTCATTCTTTTCATTCGATTCCTATGTGTACCATCAAAAGGTACAGCTTGCTTTAGTAGCATTTCGTATGGAATCCATGGTTTCACATTGTGCATGCTTGCTTTGTGACTGGCTGTGTCAGATGCTCACGGATGCATTTCTAAATATGTGCACATCTATGGCATTGACATGATTTTACATATAGAACTTGTTTGTGCTCCCATTTGTCTATGTTGAGCTTCTCATCCAGCTAGATTTTGGAAAAAAAATATTATTTAATTTCTAAATGTAAAATACTGTAAATATTATGTGAATGAAGATAGTTAGTATTACTGATGAACACGATGTTATTGCAATAACTGATTTTCTCTTGTAATGGTATTCCAAGGTTATCTAGATATCCATTTCAACCGTTGGCGCGGCTGCCTCTTCTAAAATATGTGACTTCTTTGGGATTCAGTGTCCTCTGGTTGGCTCTTCCTTTTTGTCCCTTTGCTTTCCAGTTGTGATAACCCTCATCATTACAGGAGAAGTATAGCCCTATGTTTGTCTTGGTGAAAATTTTTTTACCTACTTACTATTGATGGAATTCAGTTTATTCATATGGGAGGAATTATCACTTGTTAATGTGTGTTGAAGTTGGCTTAGATTGTTAGGATGAAGATATTGTGCCAAACAAATTCTTTATGCTGGTGGAAATTCATGTACATGAGTAAGAGATTTAGGATGCTGCTGTAAAATTACATATTTCACTTTCCTTTCTAATTTTCAGGTGTGGGAATTTGATCAGGCCCATCAAAGGTGGCTCCCAGTAGCAGAGTTGGCTTTGCCTGATGACAGGGGTGATCGGGTTTATGGTGTTGCATGGGCACCTAACATTGGAAGGTATATGTGGTTGGTTTTCTGGCGTTAGTGTTTGCGCTATGATGTTAGACAGGATGTGAGTGATTCATATTATCTTGGCAATTTTGACTGTCCTGCAGAATAATAATCTATGTAGTAGATAACTGAATATGAAGAAATTGAATTTGTTGAGATCCCAAATCAGCTACAGAGTGCCTTCTTCTTCACTGGAAATACAATGAAATTCTTTTTCAGGCCTTATGAGGTGATAGCTGTGGCAACTGAGAAAGGAATTTCAATCTGGCATCTTAGCCTGAATGTTGAGGTGGATGGAAGGCTCTCGGTGGAAAAGGTTGCATCTCTTTCTGGTCATGAAGGCGAGGTAGACACTCCCAGTCCATTGTCTTCAGATCTATGTTTCAAGTGTGAATGGGGGGCTATATTGTTATAATTGTCAATGGTTAGGAGTATTTATTATATAAAGTAAGAATACCGCATGGATTATCGTTGAATTGGTGAAGAAGCTGGGGTGTTGCTAAAATGATGGCATCTTGCTGAGGTGTCTAGAAGTAGGAACTACTCATTACTCGAGTGCTTTGCGGAACTTTGTTTTGCCTTAGCATTTTCGTAAGACAAGATGGATATGGTTGTTGGAAAATCATGCGTTGATTTTTCTCGAGTAGGTGTGGCAAATGGAATGGGACATGAGCGGAATGACCTTGGCAACAACCGCAAGTGATGGCTCAGTGAAACTGTGGCAATCTAACTTGAAGGGTTCATGGCAGGAACAAGCTACATTTGTGACTACTTAACTGCACTGATCCTTTCGAGGTCTGTTTAGTTTGTCACAATAATTGGTAATCATATCTTGTAATGAAGAAATTTTTGCAGAAAGCAAAGTTAGTTTGGCTAGCCCATTAACGAAATTTTTGGTGGCTATCTCGATTTCTTTTGACTTCGTCCAATTGAAATTTGTTAATTTTCGTGAGTAGTTGATCATCTGTTCACCCAACTTGCCAGTACCAGAACTCAATCCACTCATTCTTAGTTGGGACCAAATCTGTCTTCAAGAAGTTCAGGAGAAAAAGATGTTGAATCATTTCTGATTTGCTCGTATGACAAGAACTAATCAGTGACTTAAACAGAAATCCAAACTTGACAGATAATACGCAGAAAAAGATGTTGAAAAAAGTATTTAAAGAACGGATGGACATGAGCACTAGAACACGGCAGCAGAACATGAAGCATTTCACAATCCTGGCCTCTAGATATCGAGTCACGTTTCTCTTAGAAAATGGGGTCACCCGGATTTTGACAACGACGTGCATGCAACGATCCAAAATCTAATGGATAGAAAAAAAGAAGTAGACAACTCCTCGGCCCTTTTACAGAGAGTTAGAATCGGCATGCCCTGTTGGACCGACTTCTGACGATACGACATACTTTCTGTACTGAAAACGACAATCGGGAATTTCGAAATGGCTCTTGTCGACTCAGCAAGTCAGCATCATGTTCGTTCATTAGGACCGGGGGGGCCAAACCAACTACAATATTAGCCATTATTTATATGGTGATTAGTCATGTTCTTGGCTCCATCCGTTGAAACGACAAGACGGGCACTGATTAGCCCGGCCTAGATGCATGTGAATGGAATCTGTTGTCCAGTCATTTACAAAAAAGAAAGTATGACTATAGCATGACCCGTTACCCATGCTGCAGATAAAAAATTTATCTTATTCTGCTAATGATTAAGCCCAACTTTAAGGGGTTATAGTAATTGCCGCCGCTTCGTGTAATGATATTTAGACGTTAGTCCCACTTTTATCTAACAGTCTTGGATTTTAAGAACATTGGTTATGGTCTTGTTAAGTTTTACAGCAGGAACTCAACAAGACGATGATGATCAATGAAAGCTCATTCACGATACTCTCATGTAAGCTCTTGCTTGTGTATATAAAAGCGTTTTGCATATTCTATGGGCAACTTTTCAAGTTAGTTGCTAATATATCACCACATGCATTACTTTGCAAAAGCTTTCTTTTCTTGAATTTCTCTACCTGGGCCTCAAAAAAAGTTACTGCAGAATAATTTACTATTTGCCTTGCAAGTACTGACAACGTCGAAGTTCAAAATGCCAAGGACATTTTCGTTTTTGTTCCTTTTTTCTATTTTCTATTTTCCTATTGAAGCTATGTCTCAGAACTTCTTTAAACACTGCTCTTGTTGTTATTCTGGTTGGAAGAGAGCGTTGTAGAATCGACTAGCAATACTGACATGGTGACAACTGGGACAAAATGGGGAACATGGAATGATAGAACATCTGAACGAGCCAAGAGGGCTCTTTCAAACTTGTCGACCTTTAATTTACATTAGCAAAGAATGTCCTAAAATGCATGGCACGGATGTTACTGAACCTAGAGAGAAGCTCCATCCTGCAATAAAACAAGTTGGTTTTAATTAAGATCCTTTCAATCTAGAGAGCAATGAAACCAAGTCATCAACTTTACTATCCAAAGAAGATGGGAAATCCACAAGAACACGTTATATCCACTACAAGACTGGTCCAACCTCTACAAAGTCAGTCTAAGTAAGGAAGCTTTCAAAGATGATAGTTGAGAAAATGGTTTGCATGTAGGAGGGCCGATCTGAAGAACCTGTTGTTGTGAACATTCAAAAGAAGAGTAGCTCCTGAAGTAAAATCATCAAGTCCTGGAGTTGAAGTCGTTCCTTTTCTCCGCATACGCCTCTCCATGCCTCATGATCCAAAACCTCTCTATTTCTTCTGCTTTGCGACCCGGGACCCGACCCGCTATCAAATCCCACCTGCACTCATATGACACATTGTCACATGTCACAACTATATCTCCTTCTCTCACCGAATAACTTGCTCATTAAAGGAAAACTCAGTCACTAGCTTTGACTTGTTCGATCACGTGAGAAAAACACTCCCCATGACACGAGATGAACCTACTCAGGATATAATACCTCCTCCCAAGGTAGTTGGAGATGGTAAACTAGATTAAAGATACCTATAAGTGATTTATCAAAGGTATTTAATTAATTTGAAAAGTGATTTCTAATAAACACTTTTTAATCTCTCATTGATATCAAGTGGAGTCGATTCAAAATGATCAACTTTATGACTGGAGTTCCTTCTCTGTTTCATATGTTCACACCGTATCACTTTTGGCCACCTATATGTAGACTAATGCCCGAATACAAATATATATATATATATATATATATATATATATATATATATATCTATAAAGTCAATTTATCGAAAGATGTTGCAATAGATTGTCCTTGGATATTTGAATGTCTGGGTCCTTTTCAACATAGGGAAGGGGAATGCTCCTTAAGAACCTAGTGATTCTCATATCGCCACACACCAAAATTAATCAGTCTCTGTTCGTATGAAAGAATGGAAGAAGCTCATCTTTTACCAACTCCAGACAACAATTTGGAACGCTTTTATGGTACATCAGTGTACCATGCGTCTTGTTTATGACATTTTGCTGATATACGACACATCATAGAGGCAAGAGTTAAAAATCTCATGGTACGACGTTTTTACGCTCGATATAACAAAACACCATGCAATTGTATGGTCTATTATTGTACAATAGAAGTGTCCACTTTGTTCACGAGTTAATTCTAACGACAAAATGGCGTTGGCATAATCCCCATAAACAATCTAGAAATGGGTGACGATGGGCATGAACAGCAAAGTGCAGCTAACGCATGTGTCCTTGAGCTGTAAAACGGCCAAAATTGGCAAAAAATTTAATGCAAGGTCAAACTAGAGCAATGTTCAGACAACAGGTCTGCCTGTTTTGATCTCCATTGGCCCCGCATTACTAATTATGACCCACTCTGGACCTTTTGAATAGTGAAATACTCGTAATAGATGTACTGATAGAATGATGATCTCCCAGCATAAAGACGCTGCTAATATATATATATATATATATAGCCGTACCAAACTGGTTATTTTCTGTCACGGAATAAATTTTTTTTCCCACTCTTGGTCCCTTTTTTAACCTTTCGATATGATGCTGTTGCGCAGCGTGCTTTTCTTGTAATTATTCCCCTGCCTTTCCTGTTCATCATCACCTCTCTCTCTCTCTCTCTCGGGTCACCAGAAGATTCTTTTACTTGTGCATCTTTAGGTTGAAAAGTCAGAAAAAGAAGCAAAATAAAGTGTGTAGCAAGGCCAGGGTAGTGCATGCTTTCTTCAATATTCATTCCTAGAGGACCACAAGAAGGGTTATCATGGCTGAGCATGAGCCTCCTTAGAACAGTCCTTTTGGTGTCTGTGGAGGAGTTCCTAAACGACCTGATATGATACATGCTAATAAATAAAGTACAATTATCTTCGTCTGGAACCCCTTTGAAACCAGTGACCTTTATGATCTGATCATCTATGCACATGCGCATGCTCACGCAGACACGCACACGGGAGCTTGCGGTTGTAATTAACCATGCAAACCAGTAAAAA
This sequence comes from Eucalyptus erythrocorys, assembly GCA_014182555.1. NCBI lineage: Eukaryota > Viridiplantae > Streptophyta > Magnoliopsida > Myrtales > Myrtaceae > Eucalyptus > Eucalyptus erythrocorys. The sequence goes on along the minus strand of CM024600.1, from coordinate 34,342,405 downwards.
GATTAGCATGATACATTGAGCTTGAGAATTCGATAATTACCTGTCTCCGACTAGTCTGTACATTCTGTAAATGAGATCTTCTTCTTGCTCCGTCATTGTGATGACATCCCATTCGATGCTACTCACTTCTGCAAATTAAACCACAGTACATACTGCGTTAAGAGAATGATTCGACTGATCATGATCCTTACTCTCAAAGTAAGAGAAGCCAATAAATTTGCTAAAAGGAAACCCAAAATAAATTTCTGAAAAGGTGAACATTGAATGAGCTGTTATGTTTTATATTTGTTTGGGTAGATAAATCAAGAAGAAGTAGATGAGCTGAGATTGATGGTGGCGGAAGATGGGTACCTTCTGAGTCGGTGCTTGAAGTTGATGACTTCTTTGCTTGCTTGCGTGCGCGTTCATCCATTTCTTCTTCTCATGCCAGAGAGAGAGAGAGAGAGAGAGAGGGAGAGAGAGAGAGAGAGAGAGAGAGGGAGAGAGAGGGAGAGACAGTTTAGGTGAAGGATTTTGAATCAACTCTAGTAACTGGTTTAGAGAAGAAAGAGAAAGAAAAGGAAAAAGAGTTGACTTGACACAAGAAGGGAAAAAACTGGAACAGAATGTGTAAGCTCCGCAGATATTACCGACTCCAAGAAACGTTGAAACAGAAGACAAAAGAGAAGAAGATGGGGCTATATGAAATGTTCGGTGCTAAAGGGGCAACTCTCGCTTGAAATGAAGGGGCTCAACAAAGAAGCAAGCCTCCACAAAGTAGTGTCCTATACGTACATGCTAGCGAGAGAGATCGAAAATAGTTCGTGCAACACATCACGATAAGAAGGCAAGAAATAAGACAAGGGAAAAAGGGGAGAAATGTGGAAAAATTTGAACAAGAAGCCCCCAAATTTGAAGACTAGTTTTTGGGGAAGGTAATGATTATCATGCAAAGTCTTGCATGGAATGGCCGGTGCAAGCGACCGGACACGCAGGATGTCGGGGAGAGAGAGAGAGAGTGTGTGTGTTGACTTGTAGTTATGTCGTTTCACCATGTGTCACTCATGGGAAACCCAACTAGGTTTTTTTTTTTTTTGGACAAGCACAACTAGGTTCACTTAGCTCTTACTCTAGTCGAAAAGTCTCTCACTCACTGACGGATAGATTCATGCATCGATTAGATGTATCGGGGGGGTTGTTTTTTGCCATAACGATAATTTCATGGCACTTCCATTTCCACTAATAACTTGGTATGTGCATCGATAAAAAATGCAGACATCTTTGATATTTTTCAAGAAATTATAACAATTTATATCGTCGTGCCTCATATAATAAAGCATCGTAATATATATATAATCAAAACTTCTTCAATTGATTGTTGAGATATATTATTTTGTGAGTTTTAAGGCTACTAAATTATCGCGAAGCGAGGATGGCACAAAACCCCTTTGAAGGATATAATCAAGCACCTTGAGGGTGTTGATTATGCTGCTAACGGATAGTAATTTAAGCAACGCTACGCGTACCCAGTACCCGAGATTTCATTAAGGCTCGTTTGGCAACCATCCGATTCGATTCTTTGTTCCCAAAATCGGTTTGGGACGAGAATCGTGTTTGGTAAAATTTTTATTCCGAATAAATACGGGACAAATACGTTCCGGAATCAGTTTGGGATGAGATTTAAGAATCAAAAAAAGAATCAACACGTTAAAACTCTCTTCTTCCCTTCTGGCATCCCGCGACCACCGCCCGCCACCGTCCGCCGCCGCCGCCGTCCCGCCGCCGCCGCCGTCGTCCGCCGCGCCGCCGCCGCCGTCGTCCGCCGCCGCCGCTCCGGTCCGGTCCGGCGAGCCCAGCCACCGGCGAGGCCCTCCTGTCCACCGGCGAGGCTCGACCTCGCAAGATCCCCCGCCGGTGGCCGGGCGAGGCTCGCCCGGCCCGGCGAGGCCGGGCGCCCGGCCTCGGCGAGGCCCGCCCGGCCACGGCGAGGCTCGGCCGAAGAAGGCCGGCCTCGGCGAGGGCCGGCGACGCTCCGGTGAGGTCGCCGGCGGAAGAAGAAGAAGGTTAATAGGAGAAAGGGGAAGAAAAAAAAAGAAAAAAGGAAAAAGGAAAAAGAAAAGAAAAAGTAAAAAGTAAAAAAAAATTATTTAAAAATTAAAAGAAATTAATTTAGAATGAATCAATCTACACGTTATCAAACGCAATTACTATTCCGAATCGAAATTTTGAACGATTCAAACACGTTTTTTTTTTACTCGGAATCGGTTAAGGGAACAGAATAAAAAATAATCAATTCTTGTCAGAATCAGTTTCCGGGAACAGAATCGTTGCCAAACGCGCCCTAAAGATCTCACTTGCTTCAACATCGATTCTGGTAAGATTTTTCAGTACGTTTAGCATTCCTCTTGGTATTTTATAGTAAAAGATGTCTGTATCGTTCACATGGCAAAGTAGTATGCCGAGATGGGCAGTCCTGAGATGGTGGGCCTACCGGAAAGCGCACATTCTGCGATTGAGGATGAACCCAAGCGGTCGATTGCGCCGATCTGGGGCCCCATTTCCTTCCTCATATTCCTGTCTTTTTCATCTGGCCATTCGACATGGCCTCTTAATCTCATGTGATCCAACAACTATGTTAGGTGTGCACTTGAGATAGTACTTTTAGAGTCCCTGAACTTCCGTAGGTGTTCGGTTTGTAGTCCTCATTATTTTGTTTTGTGACGTTTATGGTCCTCGTTCAGTTATGTCTACATGTCATGTTACGGCGGGATTATCGCTCCAATTATAGGGGTGATCAATGATCCAAGGTGAAATCAGGTGTCGTCCAGAGCCGACCTTTTCAGTTTCGTTCCCAGCCGGTTCCTGGCGAATTGATTTGGGTCCGAGTTTACAAAACTTGAAATTGGCTAGGGAGGTTTGATCTTCAGTTTAGGCTTTGTACCTAGCTTGGTTGGAGCGGCTCTAGCGATTCGAGGCTAGTTCCAAGGTAGGGGCATGAACGAGTTCTAGGTTGCAGTATATCAATTGAAGGAAAAATTATCCAACAAATTCTAGACTTATTGCGTTTTTAGCAATTTAACCCTAATTTTTTTAATTATGTTGATTGAGTCAATTCGGCTAATTTCAATTAGAAATTGTTGACGTGGATGCCAGTCATCTTACATCCTACGTGATATGGCAGTGTCAATGCGGATATTTTAATAATATTTTAATAATTTATTGATTTTTTTATAATTATTTTGTTTTTCCTTTTCTTTACTTTTTTTTCTTGGTTTTGGAGTGAGGGCAAGCAACCCTTGCATTGAGAGCCCCGCAATGGCCACGACACCCTCGTTGTGGTCATTGAGGGCTTGGGCGAGGGCGAGGCCCACCATGCCCTTGCTTGGTATTGGTCCAGCCCTTACTCCAAAAAAAAAAAAAGAGTAAAGAAAAATAAAAAATTCAAAAAAATTTATAAATATTAAAAAATATTCATACTAGCACCAATGATGCTATATAAGACGACCGGTGTTTATATTAACGATTTCCTACCATAATTGGCTAGATGAACTCAATTGGTAAAATATGAGAAATGTATAGAAATCAAATGGTATAATTAAAAAATTTAGGACATAATTGACAAAAGTATATAAGTTTATGATATTATGGACAATATTCCCCATCAATTGAAAACCTCTAGAAAAATATGCCTTCTATTGACAGAGGTTCTAGGGCCATGAACTAAGCCCAAAGGGTCAAGTAATTATGCAGATGATTAGCTTATTGAGTCGTATACTAGTTCACGGATCTATGGTATTTCATTTGCATGGAGAATTAGATAAGAGGGAATCTTGCACAGACTCGCAAATGCACGAGAATTCGTCGACAAAAAATTTCAGTTCTTCAGGTAAACATTTCTGGGTCTGAAAGAAGATGTCAGGCGGAATATCTTCCATTCCTAAACAGGCCTCAAAATCTAATTTTGCTCTTCCGTGAGGTCTGAATCTCGGCCATGCACTACGCTTGTCATTCCCCAAGCATACAGAGTCCATCAGAGATCTCGCAACTTTGCAGTAACTCCGAAAATGGACTTAATCGTGCGCGGTCTGAATTCTGATCACCCTACAATTTACACGTCGTGAATGCTTCTGTTGTCAAATGCTATGCAGCATTGTGTTCCAAAACCAACTATTGGAAGGCTGGACAGAATCCAACCCTTTTCAGAAGAGCTCTATGTACTTTTTTTCAGTTTCCTGAAAAGAGTTGTTCTGCAAACACTCCCGATTGGATTCGTGATAGTGACTAGCATGCGATTTCTGATCATCCAAAAACATATCATTTAGATGGAGATGGGCGAACTATTGGCATTTGGAAATCATATTCCACCAGATACATTGGAATTTTTTCAATGGTCCGTTGAGAATAAAGCTTGGAATTGTGGAGACAGAATCGATGCTGTCTTGTCCCATCCTGCAAAAGCGAATCAAAGAGTAATATAACAAAAGCGAGAGGATTCCACTCAATCCCATGCCTATAAATTGCTCTTCAAGACTGCCTGGTAGTGCCAAGCAAGCACAAAGAAAAGCCTGAGAGAACTACACAAAAGGCCCTCTTGCTTCAGTTGCCATGGCCTCGGTCCAGTGCTTCAGGGATGCCGAGGAAACCTACTACCAACAGAGCAGCCATGGCCATCACATGGATCTTGCAATGAACCATAGCCACACCCAGTGTTATGGCCAGAGCGAGAAACACCATTCATCGGGCCATGGCTACCTGGCTCAAGGCCATGGTCACAACAGTGGCTACCTGGCTCAAGGCCATGGTCACAACAGTGGCCATGGTCACAACGGTGGCTACCTGGCTCAAGGCCATGGTCACAACGGTGGCTACCTGGCTCAAGGCCATGGTCACCACAGTGGCTACCTGGCTCAAGGCCATGATCACCACAGTGGGCATGCCATGGCCAAACCCCATACTCCCTGCATGGGCCAAAACAATGGCCATTTCCTTGGCCAACATGCTCAGACTGACTGCATTACTCAAGTTCATGGCCACAGGAAAGAGCACTCTTCTTTCCATGGGAAGTCTAAGATGAAGGGCGAATACGAGAAGAAAGAGAGGATCTTAATCAGGAGGAAATCCAAGGGATACAAATCTGGTGATGGCAGCTGCAGCAGCGAGAGCGAGAGCGACAATGACCTCTGCTGAAAGGTGAAGATATAAAAGGTAGATTTTACATAAACTAAGGATCAACAAATATGCTTATAAAGATTATAATCACTCTTCAAGGGGTTGTGATCCGTTGAGCGTTCAAATGATAATTCCATTACAGGGAAACATCTGTTCATATTTTCTCAACAAATGCAAAATAAAGGACAAAAGCTAGATAAAACTCCAACATATCAAATTTCGCCAAGATAAATATCCTGAAAAAGGAATAGCTGCTTGTATCCTTACTTATGTTGTCTAATATAATTATACTCGACATCTTGTATGTACCAATGCAAAGAGGATCAAAAGCCTTAAAGGAAGATATCGATCTTAGTTTATGAGACACTCATACTCATTGTAACAAGAACAAGGCGACCAAAATTCTTCTCCATATGGCCTCATTACTACCTAGGCCTCAAATATATCAAGTTCCCACTCTAACAACTTCTGTGTTTTGCAGGCTTAAGGGAAGCAGCTACTAGACATCATATCATAAGAAAGTTCCCTGTCATCCTATCCTAAATAAATAAGGACGATAAAGTGACGTGACTTATTAAAGACTTGATGCAAATCTTGCACCTATATGGTGTCTTGTACTATGAATGCTAATGAATAAATTTGCTTCCCAAATCTCTCTTTCTTCCTCTGATTCATGTCCTTGATCATTTATTCAATCAGGTAAAAAAAGCGACCTCATTCAAATAATTATTGAGCCATGATTTACTTCGCACGACTAAAAGCACCACTGATAAAGAAATTAACAAACAAATCTGAGAATATTTCTGCAACAATGTTGATCCATCACTATTTATTTATTGTCGTCGTGGTCATACCATTATTTTATTGCTCTACATGGATGATATAGTCCTCATGGTGATTCTTTGAAATTACTAAACCATCTTGTGTAGGCATTTAGTCAAGTGTTTTCAATGAAAGACCTCGGCACTCTTCATTATTTCTTGGGCATTGAAATTACTGTCTTCACTGTGGACTCTTTCTCTCACAAAGAAAATATGCCTTGGATCTTAAAGTCGAGCATCAATGGCACAATATAAGCCGACTACTACTCTAATATCTACCACGCAACCACCACTCAAAAATGGTGATAAGTTCAACATCAATCCATTCCATTTTTAAAGCATTGTAGGCGCTCTTCAATACCTTACCCTCACTCGTTTGGATCTCTTACTTGCGGTCAACATAGTTTGCTCACATATGTACGTCCCAATAACTGCTTGCTATCAGATGGTAAGACATATTTTGTGATATGTTTGTAGTACTTCACACTTTAAGCTTCTTTGTCTCGTTATTCTAGTCATTTATTTGGCTTTGCCAATGCAAATTGGGCTAGGTGCAAACTTACCCATCATTCTACCACTGGTTATTACGCTTTTCTTGGCTCAAATTGTAGTTCATAGTGTGCCAAGAAATAATTTACTGTGGCTAGCTCCATATCTGAAGTCGACTACTGGTCTCTTGCTTTAGCAATTGTCGAACTTACTTGGATTTCATATATGCTGTGTGACATTAGGATCTACCAATGTCAACCTTCATTACTTTTCTCGGACAACATGTTGGCATTACATCTCACAACTAATCCAATTTTTCATGCTTGGACAAAGCACATCGAGATTGATTGTCATTTTGTTCTGGATAAGGTTGCTCTTGGAACTATTGTAACTTGCAATGTTTCCGTCTTCCTCACAAGTTGCTGATATTTTCATCAAACCATTGACTTGAGATAAGTCGGTTGGTTTATTAGATATTTTCATCAAACCATTGACTCGAGATAAGTTGGTTGGTTTATTAATCAAACTTGGTCTCTGATCCTATCCATCGACTAGTTTGAAGGGGAACACTGAAGTAATGAATCAAAAAGCACAAAAATAGAATTATTGTAGTGCAGAATCTTCTCCAAATTAGCATGAAGATGCTGCATCAAGCAAAGTATTTATGAGTTAATCATTTGGAGATCTTTTTTGATTAATTTTTTATTCGATTTTTATGTAAATCAAATTATTATCTTCTATATTTAACTTTATATGAGGGGATATCTCTATTTATATTGTACAACATATCAATGAAAAGCAACGCTTCATCAACTCAATTCTTTGTTTTCTTTACAAACTATAGGAAGGCCAAGTAAAACACTATTTTATCAACCAAAGAAAAAGAAAGAAAATAGCAGTAACACTAGACAAAATCCAACCCATTTCAAAAGAGCTTTAATTACTATTTCTCAGTTTCATATAAAAAGTTGTTTTGGGAACACTCTAAGTTGGATTTGTGATGGTGATTTGCACGCAATTTTTGATCAAGCAAAATATCCAAGAGTTGATCATTTGGAGATCTTTTTTGATTATTTAATTTTTATGTAAATCAAATTGTTATCTATTTCTACCATAATGTTGACACTTAAAATTACCCTTGGTATCGCGTGTTGGCCACGAGGGAGTTAAACACCTCATTTTGCTCATGAAGTTGGGGATAACCAACATTCACAAAGGGGACTTGAGTTGGGTGTTGATGGAATTCTAGACACAAGTTTAGGAGTTGACGGCAGGGAAATTATTTGCCATGTGTCAGGCTATGAGAATATTGCATCAGATTTGGAGTTCAAGTAAAATTAGCATTGGAATCTAGGCCAGAAAAATCGTTGTGCAAAGTGCGCATAAAAATAGGGAGTCATTATTTACTTGATGAGCAAGCTGTGCGAGTGTCGTTGAGAAGTCACAGAGTAGTTACTTATGGATATAGGTGCCAAGAAGAATTGGAAAATGTAGAGAATGCTAAGAGTAGCATCCAAGGAGAAGTAACTAACTAATGGCTACTCGTCCATCCTATAAATACCTCAACCAGTCCAATGAGAAGCCCCCTGAACAACACAATAACTATATTTACTTTATATTTATTGCATTTTAGCTGTAGTTTTTCAAGATTCCTGTTATTGATTAAATTGCGGCGTGTCTCTATCCGGTCCAACATTGTTGATTAAATTTCGATGTTTTTCCACAAGCCTAGTGTCGTTGATTAAATTTCAACATTATATTTCTTATCCAAGAGTATTGCTGTTGATTAAATTCCAACTTTACACCTATAACAAGCTATGTTATAGATTAAATTTCGACATAGTTTGAGTTCGAAGCATAGGCCATCTAGCTACTTTTATCCATATTATATCATTGATTAGATTTTGGTGTGATTTGTGCTCAGAAGTAGTTAGCCTTTGAGCCATCCAAGTATTAATTGTCATGGCTATATATACAAGTTGAGAATAAAATTTTCCCTTGCATTTGACATTCTCTGTCCAAGTTCAACATAGAACCCGAGTCTCTTATAATAAAACAAGAATGTAACGTTTGGTGAAAGATTTTTCATAGAAATCAAAACCGGTGAAATATCTTTTTGGCACACTTGGTGGGACCTTTATTTTGAATTGAGAGAGTGTTATTCCATGAACCTGAAGTCGAATTAACTTGAATAGTACTACTGACGAGCAACTACTGATGATTGAGAACAATGCATGAGCTAAATCATCATTAGCCCAGCTTCCTTATAATGAAACAACAAATCAAATCCAAGAGGAAGGCGTTGATGTTTCAAGATAGCATATGGAAGAAAGAAGATAGGTAGATCTCATGCCAATCATGCTCGCTACCATGAGGCGAATAATCGAAGAGATCCAAAATGAGTTTGTCGGTTATATGGTCAGATGAATGATGAATATCATTAGGCCTTTAATCATCAATACTTACTACAAATGTGCCAAAGGACAGCATGAAGTCTCAATAGGACCAGCTCAGCCTCAAACGGGGTAAGTCCCTATTTCAATCGAATACATTCCTGTATCGTCGGCTTCTCAAGTAACATTGGGTAGTGTAAGACAAGCTGTGTCGACTTGGCCCCCTTTTAGGATCTTATAAAGGGGAGAAGTTTTGGTGACTGCACAGGTTGATGGGCTTATTAATTTGCATGCCCCTACCAATGCTAATCGGGGTCCTGAGTGTTCGTTCCACCAATGACTCAACATAATGCATCACTTGAGAATGCTATTGCGGGAGGTTTAACTCAACCAAATCCCACTTTGGTACCTAAAACAAATGCTTTGCCAATCATAATGGAGGTTCCAGGAGTTGTAATGAGTTCAATTATGGGGCATGATCAATTCCAGCACTTGAGCATTCAATAGATGCCCCTAATAGGGGCTCTTAATGTTCAGTAGCAAGTTTCGAATATGCAGCCCCATTTACCTCCCAATGCTCAACATCAAATGTTGCGGCAACCTTCTCATCCTACTCAATGAATATCCCTAGCCCATAAATAAACTCAGCACTTGTAGTCTAACCACAACCGCAGCCTTATGAACCTTAACAGCAATACCATCAAGCTCCTCAGCAAAATACAAATCTAGTATTGCAGCCCAATCATACTGTGCAATAGGTCCCAGGGTTTTCTTATATGGCTCCAATTTAAAATTAGCTAATAGTTGGGCCATTATTAAGGGGATATAGCAATGACATTGCGTACTTGGCTAACATCTAAAGAAAGCCGTATCCAAATTGGATAGATACTATACAATACCCGAGGGGTTTTAAAATGTTTGAGTTTACTCTACTTATTAGTGGACATGATGAATCGACTTTTAATCATGTTAATCGTTTCTTAGCATAATACGGAGATGTAGCACATGCAGATCATTGGAAGCTAAAGTTATTCTCTTTATCATTATCAAAAACTACTTTTACTTGGTATACAACGTTGCCGTCAAACTCGATTAATTTATAAGCAAAAGAACATCCCCAAGTGCCAAAACATAGCACAAGAGGACATTTAAATACCAAAAGTTTAGAAAGTGACATTTAAGTACCATTTTTTTTTTTGAAAAAATTGGATACTTGAGTGCCATATCTGATGAACCTCGGCAGAAATCTTACATGACAATTTTTTTCTTAATTTTGCTCGCTTACATGGCTTTTCGAAAGATTTTTGAAAGGTTGACTTAGCAAAGAGACAAAAACGACGTCATTTTGGCATAATACGAATTTTAATATAAAAATTAATTAAATTAAATTTATAACCAAATTTACAAAATAAAGGAAAAGAAAGGAAGATGAAGGCAACGGACGGCTGAAGGCTCAGCCCTCACTGTGGTTAGGGTTGCCGACCCCTAGCCAGGGCTTGGCGACCTTGGCCCACCCTTCCCCAACCTTTCTGGCAATGATGAGGAGAGCTAAGCCTTCAACTGCCGGCTGCCTTCATCTTCCTTTCCTTTCCTTCTTTAAAAAAAAATGGTTTTAATTTAATTTAATCAATTAAAGTGCTAAGGATGACATTAGCAATCAACATATCAAAACAAAAGTAATATATCGGAGGTATGTGTATTAATAATTATTCTATGGAAGAGAAAACATTAAATAAGGGTAATGTGTAACCAAGAAGATTAGTAAAGTGCTGCTAAAACCTAGGGAGGAAGTTGTGGAGCTTTAATTCTTGATCACAATTAGTTTCAAAGAGCTTGTCTTTTTGGACATGGTCATCAGAAAGGTCTTGCGTCATCGGCTCATGGGTGGCTTTAAGATCGAAGTTCAATTGACATAGGTTGAGTTGAACATGTGATGAGATATTGGTGTTGTTTTGATACGTGTCAAGATGCTTGTAGGATTGCGCCAACTCCATCTCCTTGAAAGATAATGCCTCTTCTTGCTCCTATAGCCTTAATGGACTTCACATTTACCTTATAAGCTTCTAGGGCAGAGTCCAAGGAAGTAAAAAACTCATTAATGGCAAATTCCAGGGCATGACATGGCAAGGCTTTGATCTCATCCTCAATTTCAAGAGTCTCGCATATAGCTTCATACCTTTCCTTCAACAAATTGTAAAGCTTGATCTATGTTGATACCTAAATTTTGGCAATTCAGTCATTTATTTATTGCATAGAAAATTATGGGATAATTTTATCCCTAAAAAAAATTGATTAATTCATAGTATATAATTTTAGGTGCATTTATTTTTAATTTGCATTTACATTGGACCGGTGACAGATGGGTTCGAATTGATGGTTCTAAGCTTTAAATTGATAGGTCGGACTAAGCCCACGAAGCAAGCAAATTGGCCCAAACTTTTTTTTTTTTTTTTTTTTTTTTTTTTTTTTTATGATTGAAGATTATCTCGTGAAAAATAGAGATTTGAAATCTTTTCGGGATATGATGGAATTTTTTGGATAGGGTAGATGTGACAAAAAAAATATTGAGCTCGAAAATGTAAATATTGCGTTTGGAAAAGAAATCTTTGTGGATATGAATTTGAAAAAATTAAAACCCTAACTTGCGGCCTATGAATAGATTTAATGCATAGAGTTTAGGGGGCTTTTTGGTTTTCTCTTGAGTTGAAGGAAAAATCAACATTAAAGAGAGAAGAAGGCTTTTCTATTGTTTTTTCAAAGAAGAGAGAGAAAAAGGAAGAGAGAGAAGGAGCCGTCCGTAGGTCTTCGTGAGAGAAGAAAAGAAAGAAGCTTGAGGCAAAGTCAAAAAAAGGAAAAGCAAAGTGGAAACGTGCAAAAAGGGAAAAGCAGAAGCAAAAGTACAAACAGGGGAGGCTTGAAGGGATAGCTACTGTTCATTGTCTTCTTCTTCCCCTTGTTACTCGTGTTTGGCGCACCAACGGGCGGAATACCACACCGCTGGATGACCCATGGCCTCCGACCCGTTCCTGCTCTAGGTTCCCGTCGCACCAACGTTGCCTGAAGCCATCATCGTGCGCCTCTAGCCCCCTGACGTTGCAGCAACCGCGAGTTTCCCCTATTGTGCCTCCACCCTCCGATTGATCGCGCCTCTATTTGGCCATTGCCTGACCTGTAGCAGCTATTACCCAACGCCCCTGCAGTTTTGCCTTCTGCTGCTACTCGACACCACTGAAGCCCACATCGCCGGTCTGCTGCCCTGCTAGACGTCGCACCAATCCCTGCTCAGGCCCCGCAGCAACCGAGCGATCGACCGAGCCTCTTCCATCGCGCCAGATCCTGACCCCTTGCTCTTGTTGTCGTTGATGCCCTCCTGCGCCTCCACCCTCCAATCGATTTGCCTCTGCTATTATCGCCTTTCGCTAGAAGCTCGACGCCCCTGCTCCGCTGGTCCCTGCTACCTGATCGTTGCCCTTGTCCCGCTTGACCAGTGTCTAGCTGCGCCTGCCACCTAAGCGCCGCCGCTACTTGAGTGTGTAAGACGCAAATTGCGCAACCCCAAGATCTCCATAACCAGAACAAGAATATGCATAATTAGGTAGAAAGATTAACGCACCTTGGGTCCATTGTTCTTGAAGCGAAAGTGGAAACACAATGTTCCTTGCGCAAATCCTTATCCTCTATTGCCCTCTGTATCACTGGCTCAATGAGGCGGCCCCTCACGATTAGCGTTAGAATAACGCCTCTTAGGTGAGGATATGTCAGAATTAGGGTTAGAGGAGAGACTTGAGCACTATTTATAGAATTTCCAGCCAGTCCCCCTCATTACGGGCTAGGCTCAACTCGGCCCACATTAGCCAGCCACATATTAGACTAATTAAGAAACCTTCTATCTCACCTTAGACCAAACCCCGTAAAATGGTAACTGTTAAACAGTAAATAACAACGTCAATTAATTTAGTCCACATTAAGGAAAACTCTTACAGAGTGCTATTGCCGCCTCCGCCTATTGCCGCCCTCGCCGGAGATCCGATCGACGGTGGACCAGTTGCCCTTGGCGACCGACGGTGACCGAGATGCCCCCGGCTGCTTTATTTGGGGAAAAAAAGAAAAGCAAAAAAAAAAAAAAAAGCAAAATCAATTTAGGTAGTTTTTCTTCTATTTATTTACCTTATTTTTTATTTTATTTTACTTTATTTGTTCTTTTTTAGTAGAATTATTCCTTGATGGTTTCCGACATGAAATAGCCTTTGAAATTTGGATTGACAATCTGATTCTCGCGTCCGAAATCCGACTCGCAATCGCTTTGGAAAATCGCCAATCCGATTTCACGCTCGAGATTTAATTCGCGGTTTATTTAAAATTGACCAATCCAATCTTATGCGCGAGATATGGTTCGTCAAATTTTGGATATCAATCTTATCTGAATCTGATTTGTCATCGTGTGGTTTGAGTAGATTTTGTTTCCACAAAAAAAAAAAAATCCAAAAAAAAAAAAAATTGAGTTAGATTAGGTTTATCATTTTAGGGTTATTTTATATAGGGAATTTATTTATCTCAAATCTCTTAAATGAAAATCCAAAAAATGCATTCATTTAGGATGTTGGTTTTTTTTTTTTTTTTTTTTTTTTAATTTGAATTGCACGTTTAATTATTTGATAATTTTATTTTGAATTTCATAAAAGAAAAAGAAAAAAATTAGAATTATGGCATTCTTTGCATGTCATTGCATATTAGGATAGATTGCATACTTTTTAAGAAAATAAAAAATGTCATGTGCATGTCATATAGAATTAGGTTCATGAAATGCATGTTATTTAGTGATTGTAGTTAGGTCCATTTAGCTAGAAATTACCTGTCATTAGGTTAGATTGCATTGCATCGCATGACTCATTAAATAAGTAAAAATAAAAATAGAAAAATTGCGTGTTAATTAGAAATCATATTTAGGGTTTTTGATGTGAATTATGAATTAACCTTGCAGAGATGCTTTTGTTGCTACAAGGTGAGTTTAGCAATTTATTCACTACTTTATTTGGGTGTTAAGTTGGTGGTTTGTGCATCAGCATGAACACCTCACAGGTTAAGAAAATAGATTAAAATCAATTCAAACTACCTGCAAAATATTTTTTCAAAATAGAAGAGAAAGGTACCGAAAGGGCGTTAGAGAAATCTAGTGTAATCAAGTCTCCGAACTCAAAAATTTATGGTTCGTAGAAGTAAAGTAAATCTCTCGTTAGTTTACTTGGGTTTCTAATCGACCCACCGAAAAATATATTAGTAGCGACTTCTAGATAAAATCCATAATGTTAAAAAATTTGAACTTAAGTCACGAATTGGTATGAGTTTGGAAGAGCTTGAGTTAAGTTTAACCTTAGTAATCTATTAGCCAAACTCTAGGTTGTTCACCCGAAAATTTGGTCGTGACAATTCATTTGCTCTAGACGTCATCATGACTGATAGATGTGAGAGTTTTTTCTACTGAGGGATTGCTCATCCTAAAGGCATATACACCATTGATGGACAATACACCTGAAGAATGAGTACTGTGAAGGGACCGCGACTCATTCATTGAGTCATTAATGTACTCATTGAATGAAGGTGCGCTCCTTACTGGTGTCAATGGTATATCCAAATAGTGAATATTGGCTACCCCAAGCCTTGTGAAAGGATGTAATATTACCATCGGACATTGAGTAATTTTTGACATCACTGAGCCTAGGCTACATGGAAAAATGAGGGCCCTATAATCTTCCTACCATTAATCAAAGACTTCAAAGCTATATGGGACCCCAAAGCAGTTAAAAGAATTTGAATCTCTTTAATATATGTTAGGTGATCTCATTATAACATAGGACAACAGTCTTCTCTTCAACCAAGGTGAGAGGAAAATTCATGGAATAAACTATTAGCATAGGCATATCTTGAGTCAGCCCAAACTGGTGAAGGCAATAATGGGGATTGTATACTTCAAAGCTTAAGGTATGCTCTATCTCCAAATGGAAGTCCAGCATGAGATTAGTAAGGATGAGAACGCTAATCCAAAATGCATATATATCATATCGGGTTGAGATAGGACTGCTAGTGAAGTTGACCCCAAACTCGTAAAAGGTAAAACTTTTCAAGGAAAGTAGGCAATTAAGGAAATACTCAAAGATTGAGAATCCTTTAGGGATTGGTAGGAAAAAAATTAGAAAATTTCCAAAGCCCAAATTTATCCCGAGTTGATGCCTTATGCACTTCACTTTAGTGAATTGGAGTCATTTTGTCTTTGGAGAATAATTGGAGAAAGTATTTGTGCAACCATCCATGCATAATCCATAAAAGGGCCAAGGTGTGTACTGAATGGGGAAGATTGTGCTAGGGGTGAGCATGATCTAGGTTGGGCCAGTCCACCCTTTAACCTTAGGACCGATCTGCACAGTGTCGGTCCTCAATTTTTGGAACCGAGGATCGATCCTATTGAGCTTGGGATTGAGGACTGGACCAACCCAATGAGTTCGGTCTGGTTCAAAGGTCAACCCGGGACCAATTGATAATTTTTTATTTCATTTTTTATACTCCTTAAAAAAGTGATTGAGGACTATATCTGGCAATATGGGTCAAAAACCCATATTATGACTCATTTTAAGTTAAATGAGTCATATATGAGTCAAGTGAATGTTAGATATGGGTCAGAAATGGGTCAAGTGAAAATTAGATATGGATCAGAAATGGGTCAAGTGAAAGTTAAATATGGATCAGAAATGGGTCAGTGAATGTAAAATATAAAAGGAAATAGTCTAAATAGGTTAGAAGGAAACCCATTTTAAAGTTTAAACCCTTGGCCTTTTTTTAATTTATAAAAATATTTTTTAATAAAAAATCGAAATTATAATTATTTTTCATATTTCAATTTTTTCTTTTTCTTTTTTCTTTCTTTTTCTTCATTCCTTACCAGCAGCCGGTTGTTGGCCGACGATAGGCCTCGCCAGATCGGCGTAGCCGAGGCCCTGCCCGACGCCGGCAAGCTCGAGCCTTGCCTGATCCGGTTAATTCTTTCCCCCGTGCAATCCCTTTCCCCCTAATTCTTTTCAATCTCTGGGGGATTTGCATGTACAAGTTCACGGAGTCGTCTGATTTTTTTCAATCTTTCTTTGTTGTATCTCTTGTTGAGCTGCGTTTATCTGTGTATTTTGATTGTGGTTTGTCTTGCATTTTTGGGTCCTTCGCTTGCTTGTGTGAGCTTCTGTACTAGGCTTAAGTGGAGGAGAACAGCAAATTATGCTCCCCACGAAACCCACGCACTTACCTTCTGATAGAACAATCCTGATTAGTAGGATTTGATTGTTTAAGTGTGCGAACAATACTCTACCGAGATAAATAATCTATCTTGTGAGCTGGTAATCAGTGCATGCCTTGTTCTTCCGATTTTGGCAAGTCAATGCGATGAGGTGATTGCTGCTGATCTCGACGTGTGATTAAACTGGCCGACGTCTTTGGAATGCCTATAATTGCTCTAACTCCTTTTTTGAAATAAAAATTTGTTGCTTTCAATTGCCTTTTGGCCTTGCCGGATTAGCAAGATCGAGCCCCATCCGATGTTGGCGAGCTCGATCTCGCCTATGGCCGGTCGCTGGCCGTCGTCGTGGCTGGCGGCCAGCTAAAGGAGGAAAAAAAAAGAGAAAAGAAAAAAAGAAAAAATAATTATAAAAATTAAAAGGGAAAATACCACAAAAAATCCTAAACTATGCATAAAGTGACAAAAATACCCCAAACTTTTTTTTGCACCATCAAAAACCCCAAACTTTGCCATCCATGACACATTTATCCCAAACTATTTTTTGTGACATAAAAAACCCCGAATTTTCATTTCGGTGACACATTTATCCTAAATCTTAGGGGCATTTTGGTCATTTTGCTTTTAAAAATATTTTTCTTTTTTTTTTTTTTTTTTCTTTTCTCTTCCCTTCGCTCGCTCCGGCGGAGGGAAGCCGGTGTCCGGCGAGGGCTGCCCTCGCCGGCGTCGGCCTGTGTGAGGGCCACCCTCACCCGACGCCGGCGAGGGCCGCCTCGCCGGCATCGGGCGAGGGCGGCCCTCGCCCGGGTCGGGCGAGGCCTCCCTCACCGGATCCGGCGAGGGCCTCGGGCGAGGGCCACCCTCGCTTCGAGAGAGGGCACCCCTCGCCGACGTCGGGCGAGGGTGCCCTTGCCAGATCAGGCGAGGGAGGCCCTTGCCTGGGCCGACGTCGGCGAGGGCAGCCCTCGACGGATGCCGGCGGAGGGAAGAGAAAAGAAAAAAAAAAACGGAAAAAGACGAAAATGCCCTTAATGGGGGTAAATGTGTCACGAATGGCAATGTTTAGGGTTTTTTATGGTTCAAAAAAAGTTTTGGGTATTTTTGTCACTTTATGCATAGTTTAGGGTTTTTGGTGGTATTTTCCTAAATAAAAATTATATTTTAAAAAATTAAAAATTCGATTTTTTAAAAATATTTTAAAAAGAATTATACAAATTTTCCATTAAATTTTTATTGCATAAAAATTGTTAAAAAATTATATTACATAAAAATGTTTTAACAATAAATAGGTTTTAGCAATACGGGTCGGGTCGGGTATGGGTCGGATACGGGTCGGGTCGGGTATGGGTCACTAGATTTACACTACAAGAATATGGGTTAAAACGGGTTAAATGGGTCAAATATGGGTCGACCCATTTTTGACCCGACTCACACCCGACACGACCCACCCATTTGCCATCTCTATTGAGGACTAGACTGACCCAATGGATATGATCTGATTTTAAGGTCAACCCAAGACTAACCAATAATTTTTTATTTCATTTTTTGTACTCCTTGAAAGGGCAACCGAGGACCTTACCGACCCAGTGGGTTCGATGATGAGTAAGGTCAGTTAAGAAAGACAAGCGGTGAGGATCAAGTGAGGTGAGTGTCAAATAGAATGAGCATCGAATGTCGAGTGGGGAGCACCAAGCCAAGCAAGCATTGAGTAGCGAGCGGCACGAATGACCTAAAGTGAGCGAGTTGAGTGTCGAGTGGCGAGCAGAGAAGTTTTTTTTTTCGTTTTTTAGCAAATTGAATACTAAGAGGACAAATAAGATAGAATAGAACGAATACTAGAGGAGGATGACATAAGGTGCCTTTTTGGACACCGTGAAGACTCCTTACAAAAATATTTTCTTCTTTCATAAATTATGACTATCGACGCGGTAAAAGACATTAAAAACCTAAGTTATTAAAGAATAATGTAAAATTACTTGAACTCCTCACTAAAGAGCTGTTTAATGTTGTTGACACCGTTTATTTTAAGGTTTTCCTTATATAAAAATTATAAACAATATATAGTCGGGATTGGTTCGGGTTGGACCGACCCGGAACTTTTAGGACCGAGGACTGACCCGCACAGTACTGGTCGAGGAATTTTAGGACCAAGGACCGACCTAGTCTCCTTAAGAATCGGACCAGGACTGATAGGGTTGGGCTGGTCCAGGGTCGGTCTGGGATTGACCCTAGACCAATGCTCACCCCTAGATTGTGCATTGGCGAGGCCTTTACATAATATACTGAGCACCATATGACCAAGACCCACGTCAATGTTGTTGGAAAGAGCATATGCAATATCAATAAAATCTTGAGACATGGAAGCAGTGGGCAAATAGAAGATATAACAGCAAAGCCAATATAGTAAGAATGCTACATGTTCTTGGTAGGAAATAGGTCCACTCACCTGGCAAATTTGTTCAAAAACTCATCAAATGATAAGCCAGTAAAGGGAGTGCCATAAAAGTCTAGACAAGTATATGGTCATTGACCATAGAAGTCTATAAGAGAGGACATGCTAGTCAATGACCAAATATCAAGGAAAATGATTGTTATCAGATCAGTTGACAAGAAAAAACAATTGGTCGACGTGACCAAAAACAACAAAGGCTACCTAGGAGTCCATACTCAATTGGATCAATTGTCATCCAACTGAAGGAAAGTGCCTCTCCAATTTTAGCTGCTTCCTATACACTCGAAATCTCTTGCTTCAATCTCTTGTACCACTTGAAGAAACGTTTGTCAAAGAAGGGATATGAGTTGAAGCAAGACTTGGCCGATGACCAAACATGCATGTAAACATTTGTCAAAGTGCTCGGTAAAGGTGTATGGTGGAGGCGCCAACTTGAAGTTTGAACCTAGGGTAACGCATTGGGTGTCTTGGTGATAATTTATGAACGAAAGGGAAAGTCGCCCTTGAATCTCATTTGGTTGGAGATTTTCAATGCGATGTATACAAAGAACAACTTGGACACTAATTGCGGAGGAATATGAATTGGCCATGATGAATGTCGGTATTGTGTAAGCATCAACGTATAGTGGGCAGGTTTAAATTGGCTTGGTTAGGTAATTGTCTACCTTATTTTAAAGAGATTCGTGCGAACGTGGGAGCATGGAAGTAGGAACCCATCTAATACGAGTGGCGCAAATTTCATGCAGAAGTGGAGAAATAAAAAGAAAATTCATTTTATTTATTGGTTTGTTTCTTAGGATATAAGAAAGATTTTACATCATCCCAAAGATGATATATCCTTAGATGGAGATTGCTTATTTGTGAAAGATGCTCATTCTTACAAATTCTATGCTACACCTCTTGATCTATTGCTCGGAGATGTTCTCTCTTCTTTAAGTCTAAGAGCATCGACACTTGGGATTTCAACTTGGCCTCTATTTCCATTTGATGTCCATGCTTAATCATTCTTCTCTGGGGGACATCTTGGAGTGCTTGCATAAGACAAGCTTCTTCCTCATTAAGCTTAGTGACCTCGCCCATAATGGTCTCCAAGAATTTGCTGTATTCCGACACACTTTGATTAAATTCCATCAAGGCAGCATCATACTCTGTATTGTAGTCCTCAGAGAGGGTCAGCTTCTGCATTTGGCCCATATGGTAACACTACATGTCAAAAATACCATGGTAGTCCTTGGAGAATTGTTGAAATTTTTCTCTGAGCTCTCGAGGTAGGATAGTATTGAATTCATTACCCTCGTCACCAAGTTGATTTGATAGAGCTCTAAGTTGATGAAAGGCTTCCTTGTCGAGCAGAATTTTGTAAATTCCTCCCACCAAAAGATATAGGAACTTTGACAGTTCAATCTTCATCTTGTCACTATTCATGGGACTAAGGATATGACCAGGAGTCAAATCATAAGGGTTGACGTCCAAAACAATTTTGGCCCAATTAAGTGTTTGCAGTGCTCAAGAAGATGTGTCTACTCAAGCTTCAATCTAAGGAACTAATTGACGGAGTCTCAGTAGTAGGGATAGCAGGAGTAGGGCAAGCTAGTAAGAGAAGGTTGATTGCTGTACCAAGTGTTGAGACTGCTGAAACAAAAGGAAAACATAAGAGGGATGAGATCTTAACAAAGTAAGATGATTGATGAAAATAAGATGAGATGAATACTAGGACTTGGACATAAAGCATGCGAGATAGGTGTTGAAGTAATAGAAGCTTCAGCATGTTCAATATTACCAGTTGCAATGGTGGGTCAGCTTTAGTACATTCAATGTTACTAGTTGCAATGATGGGTTTAGTTTCAACACATTCAGTGTTACTAGTTGCAATCATGAATTCAGTTATCATCTATAAACAGAAGGTTATCGTAGAGTACATGGTATATCTATAGCCAAGTCATAATAAAATAAAACCTATAATAAATAACTAGTGCGAGAAGATTGAGATCATCATGTTTCAATCGAGATGGAGAGTAGATGATGGGATTAGAAAAAACAGTAATATTGATGCTACTAGGGAGCTCTGTGGGAGGATCAAAAGTAGCTAGAGCATTATCTACAAGAGTGTTCTTCAAAGGGATAAAGATTGTCGGAGTACCAATTGCTAAAGATATTTTTAAGGAAAAGAAAGCAGTTGAAATAAAGACATCAAGAAAAGCTTTGAGTTTCTTCGTGGGAAAACAGGAGAAGTTCTTTTTCTTTTCCTCAATAGTTGTGCCAGTGGTTCTCTATTAGAGTATGAAGTACATAGCCTCGTGTAAGCAAAGGATACATACAAAAGAAGGAACATGAAGAACTTATAGACAGAGATAACATACCTTGATCCAAATCATTAGGAAGGTCAATGGTGTTATGGTTGGGTCTTTCAGGTTCACAAGGGCTGGATAGAAACTCAAGAAGGAGGTTACTTGATTCAGGTAAAGGATTAAAAGGCAAAGTATCGTCATCAAGTGCAGCTAGAGAAGAGGAGGAGTCAGGATTGATGGTTATATAGCCCTGTTTTGATTTTCCCTTGCGTTGAGTCCAATTGACTGCTGTCACAACACTCTCCTCGTAAGGACCCTCATGAGTAAAGCCAACCCACAATGTCATCCACTTAGGACTATAGCCACGACAAGGTTGGAAGTCTGTCTAGATCTTGGGAACATCTATCGTACATAGTCTTGGTTATTGCAGAATAGCAAGCTATAGTGCTGCGATCCTCTAGATTATATTGCTTGTTGTTTGCCAGAGAAAAATCTATCAAGTAAGGGATAGGCATGGGAATGGCTTGAAAGGAGCCAAATTACATTGCACAGTAGTGAGGAGAATATACTTCAAAGCCCGGATATAATCGGCCCTTCAAAGACAACCATAATGGAAGATCTATTGGAGACAAGGCACGAACCCAGAAATCTTGAAAGTGGTTTAGACTATTATAATGCTCTCGTTTTTTTTTTTTTTTTTTTTTTTTTTTTTTGATGATCCAGGGAACCCCGCACGGCCGGCAACCGGAGATAAACCACTGGGGGTGACACGTGCTAGCCACCATACACATGCCACCGGGTAAGTCACCAATGTCTCACGCCCGCCCTCCCCGCAACTTGCGTCGCAGGGGTTTCGAACTCCAGACCTCTTAGCGAAAGGAAGCCTGAAGCCTATCCAGCGGAGCCACCACGGCGGGTGGTAAGAAATCAATAAACTTATGGTCAACTTCCAAGATGACTTTAGAAGGAACCTTCTTCGGTAGGCGGGTCAAAAGTCGATACCCTAAATGAGGCCTCCCAGATATTGTGCCTAAAATAGGGTAATGACAAAGATTACGAGAACTCAAATAAAAAAAAAAATCAAGATAAAGAGTCATTCATGCTTGTAAAACCCAAAAGAGACCAGACATGTTGCCACTCTTTTTAGCCTTTATTACTAGGGAAGCCTGGGCAAACCCTCTACATAGAAAAGCTAGAATCACTGGAGTAGGAGCAATGTGTCTACCGTGTGTAAGATTTGCGGCTATTTAGAGATAGTCCTTATTAGCTTTAAGTGTGAGATAGTAAATATGTATCTAGACGGCCAATATAATAAGAAGGTGATACGTTCCTTTTTGTCAACAGGACTAGTTGCTCTACCAAACCGTTCAAGGAACTTATTGTGTGCAAGAACTCCATTTGGGATTATAAAAAAGATGTCAACTATGGACAACTGCTCAACAGAGTAACCAATCAATTGAAAGCCTACTATGGCACACATGTCTAGAAGAATGATGGTTATGGGTCCCTAAGGAAAAAAGAAACAATTAGCCGAAAGGGACCAGAAGTTTACTACAAATTCAACTAATCTCTAGTTTATGTCATAAGAAGACATACTAATTGCAAGTGCCTTCTCAATCCTAACGCCTATCCAAAGGAGTAGAGTTGGTTCATCATCTTTTAGTTGGAGGTACTATTTATGAAAATCTGCCTCGAATGAGGGAAAGCTGTAAAATCGAGAAGAAGCTGAAGACCAAAAATCTTGGAAAGAGTGACGTTGGAAGGCCAAAGTCTCACATTTAGTGGGAAAGCAAGCCTTGAGCGGATGAGAGACTTTGTTATGGTTAATGAGATTGGGACCCAACGGAAAAAAGCCCATCATACCTTCAATAGCATTTAACAAACTAAAGTGACAATCTTTTGCATGTTCCTTGTTTATAGAGCAACTAAATTTTTGAGTAGCTTGATTAGTCATAGTCAAAGGCTTTCTTTGGTGCCATGGAGGATTATGAAGTAGAGAGTAAAGGGAAATGATAAGGAAAATCTAGAAATAGGGCTAGGAGATGAAGTACAGAATTGGGATCCCAAAAGAGATACTAATAGAAGACGGTGCCTCATAAAAAAAGGGGGGGAAATAATTACCTGACGTGTTAAGATAATACTGAGGATGAAAATTCGTATCGAGGAAAAGATGTCAGAAGACAAAATGTATGATTGCCTTGGAAAACTACCCGGAGACAAGATATTTCTTTAAAAGAAATAAATTCAAACTTACTTGTTTTTAAAAGGGGCATATGTTGACACCTAAAATTACCCTTAATATCATGTACTAGCTACAAGGGGATAATAGGAGTGAAACACCTCGTTTCGCTCGTGAGGTTGTGGATAACCAGCATTCACGAGGGGGACTTGAGCTAGGTGTCGATAGAATTTTAGACACAAGTTTAGGAGTCGATGGCAGGAAAATTATTTCACATGTCAGGTTATGTGAATCTTGCGTCAGATTTGGAGTTCAAGTAAAATTAGCATTGGAATCAAGGCGAGAGAAACTGTGTGTAGTGCGCATAAAAATAGGGAGTTGTTATTTACTTGATAAGCAAGTTGCGCGAGAATCGTCAACAAGTCAGGAAGCAAGTGCTTATGGATAAGGGTGCCAAGAAGAAATGGAAAACGTGGAGAATGCTAAGAGTAGCATCCAAGAACAATACAACAATTATTTTTACTTTATCATATTATAATTGTAGTTTTTCAAGATTCTTATCATTGATTGAATTCGAGTGTATATTTCTATCAGGTCTAGCATCGTTGATAAAATTTTGATGTTGTTCCATAAGTCTAGTGTCGTTGATTAAATTATGACGTCGTGTTTCTTATCCAGGAGTATTGCTATTGATTAGATTCCAATTTTATGCCTAAAACAAGTTATGTCGTAGATTAAATGCCGGCCTAGTTTGAGTTCAAAGCACAAACTATCTAGCTACTTGTGTCTAGATTACATCATTGATTAGATTCTGGTATGATTTGTGCTCAGAAGTAGTTAGCCTTTGAGCCATTTATGTATCAATTTTCAGGGCTATATATACAAGTTGAAAATAAAATTTTCCCTTGCATTTGACATTCTCTGTCCAAACTTAACACATAACTTGAATCTCTTATAATAAAACCAAAAGGCAGCGTGTGGTGAAATTTTTTTCACAAGAATCAAAACCGATGAAGTACATAATTATAGATGGTGATATCTCTATTTATACAGTATGATATATCAATGAAAAGCAACGGTTCATTGGCTCAATTCTTTTTCTTTCTTTACAAACTATTAGAAGGTCAAGTAAAACACCACTTCATCATCCAAAGAAAGAAAAAACAGTGATATACTTGACAAAATCCAACCCATTTCAAAAGAGCTCTATTTATTCTTTCCTAATTTCATGGAAGAAAGTTGTTTTATGTACCCTCCCGATTGGATTCGTGATGGTGATTTGCACACAATTTCTGGTCAAGCAAAATATCCAAGTGTTGATCATTTGGGGATTTTTTTGATTTGTTTTTAAATTAATTTTTATGTAAATCAAATGATCTATTTCCACTATAATTATAGGTGGTGATATCTCTATTTATACAATATAATATATCAATGAAAAGTATCCAAGATCTTTTATTTTTCTTTACAAACTATTGAAAGGCCAAGTAAAACACCATTTCATCAACCAAAGAAAAATAAAGAAAACAGCTATAACACTCGACAAAATCCAACCCGTTTCAAAAGAGCTTTAATAACTTTTTCCCAGTTTCATATGAGAAGTTGTTTTGCAACACTCTCGATTGGATTCATGATGTGATTGGCACGCAAATTCTAATCAAGCAAAGTATCCAAGATCTGGCCGTTCGGAGATATTTTCTAATTGATTTTTATTTAATTATCATGTAAATCAAATAATTATCTATTTCAACCATAATTATAGGTGGTGATATCTCTATTTATATAGTATAACATGTCAATGAAAAACAACGCTTAGTTAACACAATTATTATTTTTTCTTTGCAAACTATTAAAAGGTCAAGTAAAACATCATTTCATCAACCAAAGAAAAATAAAAAGAAAACAGTGATAACACTCGACAAAATCCAAAGTATTTCAAAAGAGCTCTATTTACTTTCCCAGTTTCATGGAATAAAGTTGTTTTGCAGACACTTCACGTTGGATTCGTAATAGTGACTCACGTGATTTCTGATCATCTAGAAACAAATCATTTAGATGGAGAAAGATAGGCAAACTAGTACTAATTGGAATCATTTTCCACCATATACGTTAGAATATTTTCAATGGTGTTGAGGATTAAGCTTGGAATTTTATCTTTTGGAGGAATAGATGCTACTATGTCCCATTTTGCAAAAGCGAATCCAAGAGATAATGTAACAAGGCGAAAAGAATTTCACTCAACCCCATGCCTATAAATTGCTATTCAAGACTGCCTCACAGAGTCAAGCAAGCACAAAAGATTAGCCTGAGAGAACCACGCAAAAAGCACTCTTGCTTCAGTTTCCATGGCCTGCTTCAAGTACGCCGAGAAAGCCTACTACCTCCAGAACTACCGTGGCCAATGCCCGGAACATGCAATTAACCACTCCGAGTGGCATGGCCAGAGAGAGGATTACTTTCCATTGCGCCATGGCCACGTGGCTGAAGGCTATGGCTACGTGGCTGAAGGCCGCTACTCGGCTGAAGGCCATGCCGACATGGCTCAAGGCCACGGCGGCAGCCGTGGCCCCATGGCTCAAGGCCTTGGGCACGTGGCTGAAGGCCTTGGCTACATGGCTGAGGGCCTTGGCAGAAAGGTTCAAAAATTGGGCCGAAAGTTTCAAGGCCGTGGTCACGTGGCTCAAGGCCATGGCGACAAGGTTCAAGCTCAGAGTGCCTACAGTAGTGGGCTTGCCACGGTCGAAAGCCAGACTGACTGCAAGGGCCGAAACAATGGCCATTACCTTAGCCATTTTGACCAGGGCATGGGCCAAAAGAATGGCCGTTACCTTAGCCAATTTGACCAGAATCAAGGCATGGGCCAAAGCAATGGCCCTTACCTTGCTCAACAGGCCCAGACTCAGAGCATTGCTGAATTTCATGGCAACCAGAGAGAGTTCTCTTCTTGCCATGCGAAGGCTAAGAAGAAGACCGAACACACGAAGAAAGAGAAGTTTATGATGATGCACAGGGAAGTGAGAACTCGTGACAACAGGTGCAGCGATGGGAGCTGGAGCGAGAGTGAGAGCGATGACGACCGCTAGTGAAAGGTGAAGATATAAAAGGTAGACGACCAGGTGATAGCTAATTATTTCATATAACTTAAGGATTAGTAAATATGGTTATAATAATTATAATCACTCCTTAAGAGCAATCGAATGATAACTTCATTACAGGGAAACATCCGCACATATTATCTTAACAAATGGAAATAAACAACCAAGGCTAGACAAAACTCCAACATGTCAAATTTTGCTAGGGTAAATATCATAAAAAAAATTTGGTCCATATGGTGTCAAAGCTCTCTAAGACTAAGATGTATCAAGCTCCCACTCTTAACAACTTACTTCGTGTTTTGCAGGCATAAGGGAAGCAGTTGCTAGACATCGGATCAAAAGAAAGTTCTCTATCATCCTATCCTGAATAAATAAGGACAATCAAGTGATATGACTTATTATAGAGACCCTGATGCAAATCTTGCACCTATAAGGGCCTTGTACTATGAGTGCTAATAATTAAGTTTGCTTGCTTTAGAAACTCGTCTTTCTTCTTCTGCTTCATGTCCCTCGATGATCAATTCAATCAGGTAAAAAAAGTGACCTCGTTCAAATAGTTATTTAGTTGTAATTGATTTTGTAGAACCAAAAGCACCACATGTGTAGGAAAAAAGTAGATGGAAGATGACTTACCTTTTTTCTTTTTTATGCGCAGTCGGTAATTTATCTTGGAACGATCGTTGAATTGCAGATGAATGATGAACAAAATTACTTCATATTAGTCTGAATGCAGTTATGAAGAAAATATCCAATTTGCACAGTGTAAATGCCAATTGTTCTCGTAAAGAAGAAATGGAACGTTTTTTTTTTCTTTGATGGAAAGAGGACGAGAAAATGAGAAGAATTTCTTTCTGAGCATACGTTCTGCCAATTATCCCAGTGGTTATTTTCAGAAGATTTTTATACGACTCCCTCATACCCTTTTAAATGGTATCTTTCCATCATAACTTATCAAGATAAAACGGTGCATTTTAATCGCATCCTATTATGAACGTATTAATAAAATACTACATCTCCCACTCGAACATAATGGACTTGATAATGCTCTATCAAAAATATAAGGTATTCAACATTTATCAACTTTAGAAAGCAATTCATACTGGCAAGAAAGCTGTGCGATCAGTGAGTATATCTGCACTTGAGAGCTCAAATTATGCACCTATTAGGGATGACATAATGGCTACAACCCCAAAAAGAAATAAACAATCGATGTCTCACACATATTTTGCTACATCAATTCAAGTATACTTATCCCTTAAAGGCTATACTTCACTATTTTCATAATACCATTTTTTTACAATTATATCTAAAACCACAGAATGTGATATAATTGATCGACTAGTAAATACATATGATAGATATAAAATAATAATAATCTTCCTTCGCACTCATGTTTCTCTCCATTTCAAAATAATTGCTTTCCTAGACACGTCTTATAAAGCCATATATATTCATGACCACCGGTAACATGCTAAAGTAGCAACATTGATCTTTCACTTCGAGAATATAGTCAGAAGTAACATAAGGCACAAAATGAGATAAATTATAAATTACCTTAGGGGCTCATACGATGAATAAATAGGGATAATTTCACTTACCTTCCCTTGTTAGTCGTACAATACACATGTAGTATGAATTACATGTTATAGTGGACTTCTCTTTCTATAAGAACGTATGTCATTTATTAAATATATTCACTATAAGAATCTTTTTGCCTAAACATAATCATATGCTTCTCACGTACTCAAGTTTAGCTCGAGTGCTATATCAGCTCCTTTTTTATAGCGCCCAATTAAGTACTTGCATCCAACATCTTTCAAACATACATGATTGTGGGATTATCATGTTTGGTCTTATTATATATAAATCACAGACCTCATCTTGACTACAATCAAGGTGATATATTATTTTATGTACTAAACTTGCTCTTCAACATTTACAAATGTTTGTTTCTTGCTATTCCAAGAAATTGCACCTCCATTGAGCAAGAATGCATATTCAAAAGTCGATTTATGCTCATCTAGGTCTCCTCTCCAATCAGCATCTGAATAGCTTAATAGGTGTAAATCATTCTCTTGGTAACAAAGTCAATAATCCATGGTACCTTTTAAGTATCTCAGGATCCTCTTCACTACTTTCTAATGTGCTTGACCGGGATTTGATTGATATCAACTCACCAATCCCACGGTATAACATATGTCGAGTTGAGTATATATCATAACATACATCAAACTTCCGACTACACTAGCATAAGGAACAGTTTCCATTACTTTATTTTCTTCACGAGTCTTAGGACACATCTTAGTACTTAGGCCTTCACCTTGCATGATAGGAGTATCAATGGGATTACAGTGCTGCATATTGAAACGTTCCAGAATCTTCATTATATAAGACTCTTGTAATAAAGTAAGGAGTTTCCTTGATCGATCTATTTCTATCTTAACGCCTAATATATAAGTAACTTCTCCCATGTCATTCCTTTCAAAATTAGAGGACAACTATTCTTTTATGGTGATAACCAAAATCTTGTCATTTTCAACCAATAGAATATCGTTCATATAAAGTAATAAAGTCACAAATTTATCTTCGGATCGCTTGACATGTACACAGTGATCTTCTTCGATCATTATGAAACCAAATGTTATTATGGCTCTATGAAAACAAAGATACCACTGTCTAGATGATTGCTTAAGGCCAAATATTGAGCGATGAAGCTTACAAACTTTATGCGCTTGACTTTTAACTATGAAACATATTACCTGCTTCATATAGATTTCCTCATTTAGTTCTCCACTGAGAAATGCCGTTTGTACATCTATTTGATGTAATTCAAGGTCTAAATGTGCAACGATGGCTAGAATAAAGCATATTGAGGCAAACCTTACAACTGATGAAAATGTTTCCTCATAATCTATACCCTCTTGTTGAGTATAACATTTCGCCACAAGACGAGTTTTATACTTTTCAATGGATCCATTCGCCATTTGCTTAATCTTAAAAATCCATTTGTTTCCAATGGCCTTGCGATTAGGTGGTAGATCAACCAAGTCACAAACGTGATTTGCCCTCATTAATTTCATCTCATCTTCCAAAATTTTTCTCTATTTTTCCTTATCAGAGGATGAGAGAACCTCTTGAACAGTCTTAAACTTGGCATGGTCTTTTTGAGCAATCATAAATACTTCCCCTTCAATCTCAAAATGACGATGAGGAATACTTTTACGATTACTTTTACGTAACTAAATTTCTCTTGAATTCAGTTAGCCAGGTGATGCAGCACTCCCATTAAGTCTTGTATGTTGAGGTAAATCTTCATTTCCCTTTATAACACTAGTGGATGTATTATTAGGATCTTCCATCTCATATAATTAGAAGTCCTTATCAATCTCACCTTTACTAGGAAAAATTTTCCCCAAGAACGTGATGTCTCGTGACTCCATTTCAATCATACCTTCATCAGCTTATTCACCTATGAACACGTACCATTTGGAGTGTTTAGAATATATTATAAAGATACATTTCTTCCCTCTAGGACCTAATTTGCCATATTTATGAGAAGAATCATGAATGTAAGCTGCATATCCCCATGGACGTAGATTACTTAAATCTGGTTTCCTATCAGTCCATAATTCATAAGAGATGGAAGTGACTGATTTTGAGGGTACTCGATTAAGTACAAAGGCAACAATCAATAACGCATCTCCCCAATAGGAGATAGGTAAATTTGCTTGCATCATTATAGACCTAACAATTTTCAATAGGGTCCTATTCCTTCTTTCAACTACCCCATTTTATTGTGGAGTACCAACAATAGTCAATTATCGTACAATTTCATTTTCATCATAAAGAGCCTTGAATTGCTTAGATAGATACTCATGTGTATGATTGGTTCTTAATGTCCTTTTTGTTTTATTCAACTGATTCTCTACCATCGTTATATATTGTCTAAAGCAGACCAATGCTTCTGACATATGGGAGATCAAAAAGACATAATCAAAATGCATGAATTCATGTATGAAAGTGTTGAAATATGAGGCTCCATGCCTTGCCCTCACATTCAAAGGACCATAAATGTAAGAATTTATGAGTTGCAATGGAAATTCGGATCTAGTTCCTTTATTGAATGATTTTATAGTTGCTTTTCCCGCTAGATAATGTTCACCTACTGGTAGATTAACATTAGTGAGTGACCCTAAAATGTATTATCTAGCTAATCTTTGCATTCTTTGTAACCCAATGTGACCTACAATAAAAAAAAAAAAAAAACCATCGATATTAACATTGTATTAATCATAGTCAATGTCTAAAACCATAAAACCATTTAATACATGCCCTGAACTATAATAAACTTTACAAATAAAATGTCAACACAATCATCATAAAAGTCAATACATAACCTAGGCTAAGAAGAACAACTATGGAGACCAAATTTTGTCGAATATCTAGAGCATAGAGGACATCATGTAAGAATAGGCTTCAACCACCACGTAAAATTAATTTACATGTGCCGATACCCTTCACTTCAATTCTTGAGTTATTCCCAACATATATCCATCTTCTTCCATGCTGTATTCGACGATACTCCATAAATACTTCTTGGTCTATAGTTACATGGTCTGTTGTTCTCGAGTTTACAGTCCACATTGGATGAGATTCAGTAAGCATTACAGTGTTAGAAACAAAAACATTACAAGTAATGGAATAATAGAGTACCTCTTTTGGCTCAGTCCATTCATGAGCAAAGTGACCCATCTTGCCACAATTGTAGCACTTCATCTTGGTCTTGTCCTTCTTCCCACCACGCTTTTTATGTCGGAAGGTCTTAGCCCTCTTAGGTGCCCGATCAGTCTTCTTTCCTTTGTTATTGCATTAATGATTCCTTTTGCGCTTAAAACTCGAAACTTTGCGCGAACTCAATTTAGCAATATAAACATGGGTAGAGAATCTTATAGCCTCTAGGCGCTCATTCTCTAATTCCAAATGACGCGCTATATCATCAAAAGTGACAATATTTTCATTATGTGTCATATTGATCTTCATATGCTTCCAATTATCAAGAAGAGACCTTATAACAGCCTGAACTTGCTATTCATTAGTAAGGGAGTGACTTGCCGACTTTAGCTCACAAATCATGTTTGGCATATCCCGAAGATGCTGCCTCATTGTTACATTTGGGTGCTTTCGGTATGTGTCAAACTTGATGATGAGACTTCTTAACTGAGTGACAGATGTACCCCCAAACTTATCTTTCAAGGCAACCCTCATTACTTGAGCTTTATCATAACTTTCAAACTCACACATAAAATCATCCTACATACAACTCAGTAACATGATGCGAGCAATGCTATTTTTCTTCTTCCAAGTTTGATAAGCTTCTAGATCTCTTTTGTGTTGAGCTAAAGTTCGATGCTCAAGTTCATCCATGGTGTGGTTGAGGGTTTCCAAAACCTCTTACTTCTCAAGGATGTACTAAACTTTTAGGTGGCAAATATCATAATTGTCACCGTTCAACTTCTCACCTTTATTGAGGTCAGTCACAATGGTCTTGGATGCCGAACAATAATCAATTACTATAATACATTGACATAATAAACCTAGAATTAATATCAGCACACTTTTCAGAGTAACACACATATTTCATTTGCAGTAAAGATAAACTAAATCAATGATAATTCAACAAAAGACACAGAAACGAAAGTTCACTATGTTCCCAATCAGCTCCTATGTACGATTGTTCTATTATCATTAATTAGTTTAATTTGCATAAATTTTAAGTCCTAGGTGAGAACTCCTTCGAATTCTACTAACCTATGAACTTCCACCAGAAAAAATAATTACATGACCTCATGTAATTTCTATATTTTTCCATTAATACAAAAGCATAGCATGATGTGAACCAATGTACAAAAAACAATCATGTAGCAACTACAATCAAAACCGTAATTCAACATGTAACGGAAAAACAAGAATTTCTTATCATTGTTCGAATTTTCTTAGAACTAGAAAATTGTAAGTATATTAAACTATATACATGCTATCATCGAACTAAGCTCTACACAGCATATATGATACCATTTTCATACAGGCTAGCTACTGTATTTCCAAAACCATAAGAAAATACAAACTAAAAATGAATAAACAATATATTTAAACCCCAAAAATACGCATACTTAGGGTTCCCTACACATTTTTATACCTTTAAAAAAACTCAAAAATATAAAATAATTACACCACAGTGTAGATCTTATCTATACGAACCAAATGCTGCTAACCACGCTCCAATTGGAGTTTCTATGCACCCACACGCGCCGCTTGAGGGTACAGCATGTGTGGCGCACGTGCCAGCAAGGCAAAAGGCTCTTGGCCGGTCTAATCGGCGACCGATCCAATCGATTTGACCGCCGGACCGATTGATTGGTCCAATCGATTGACCGGTCATCGGGTCGGGTTGGGTCGCCGGCCAGTCACCGGCCGACTAACTTCCACTGTAGTGACGTCATCAATGACATCATTTGGTGGTTACCAACCGCGAGATGATGTTAGCGTGCGTCAGTTTGCCGACGCGAGCGTGATGCTCACACGCCGAGCATTCCTAGTGCATTGGGCGCGTTCGGCGTCCTCCGACGGCGCTTGACCCACCGTTCGAGTCGTCTCGATGAGTATTTTCACCCTGTATATTTAAAATTTGATTTTGGCCAAAAAAATATTCATAAAAATGGCCAAAACCATACAGGTATACGTGGCCACGAACATGTTTTTCACTTCGGTTCGTTTTCGATGATTCAGATTGCATTTCTAAGCAATAAACATCCAGACATTGTAGATTTCAATCTCTTAATCTCAAAATTAAGTAGTAAACGAGAAAAATAGATGAAAAATCAAGGCAGAAATTACAACCGAGCTTTGATACAGCTTTGATACCAATGTAGGAAGAAAGTAGGTGGAAGACGACTTACCTCTTTCTGATGCGCAGTCAACAATTTATCTTGAAACAATCATTGAATTGCAGATGAATAACAAACAATATTATTTCATGTTGGTTTGAATGTAGTCATGAGGAAAACATCCAATTTCTACAACGTAAATGCCAATTGTTCTCGTGAAGGAGAAATGGAACGCCTTCTTTTTCTTTAATGGAAATGGGATAAGAAAATGAGAAGAATTTCTTTCTGAGCGTACGCTCTGCCAACTATCCCAACGGTTATCTTCAGAAGATTTTTATACGACTCCCTCATACCCTTTCAAATGGTGTATTTCCATCATAATTTATCAAGATGAAACAGTGCATTCTAATCGCACCCCATTATGGATGTATTAATAAAATACTACAACATGGAAATTGACAAACAAATCCATGGGAAGCTAACAAATCAAAGCATCAAGCTTGTTTTCCCTTTTGATTGACACGGGGAAGTATTTTTATGTAGATTCAATTGAATGCAACTAGATGAGCTTAAATGAATTCACATATCCATCTAATAGAGTAATAGACCTAGAACCTATTGCTAGTGGCATTGGAGCAAGAAAGAGAGATATAGCAGACATCACATCATTAATGCACTCAATTGCATGATCTTAGCAACATCTAGAATTGGGGTAATGTAGAATAGAAGATGCATTTGTTCATATACCTTCTTTTTAGCTGAAAGAATTTCTTCATCACTCTAACGTCACCTTCAAAAGGCCGCTTCTCCTAAATATCGCACGTTGTAGAGCGCTGCACACTCAACAGAAGACAACAGCAAGTACTGCACAAACACCTATCATCTGGTGCAACATGATTGTACTTGCAAAGAGGAAAAGAAAAACAAAACAAAACTAATATTCATCTTCATGACGAGCTACCCTAGAAGCCGCTTGTTTTGAACTCGTTGGACGGAAGATTGGTCTTCATTTATACAGAAATTATTGTTATTTAGAGGAGTCCATAACAAAAGTGCACAATGAAGCCGTAGACTTAAGAAGCAAGGTTGTATAAAGATCATTTCAAGAATGGGAAAGAATACTTTCAATACCTTTAAACTGTTACGTTTACCTACCCAAAAAAAGTTTGATCAGCTTAAACCATGCAAATTGCCAACTCAACCATCTTAACCAAAAAAAGACCGACTTATGTTTCAAAATTTGGGGAGGATGGCTAACCAAAAAGGAATGTGGAAGCTAGCAACTATTAGTTTCTAATGCTTTCACTTTCTTATATTTTTTTCTCTTTTAAAATGTGAATAGTGAATCACCCATATTCATCCTTGGCCCCACTTATAGCCAAAATCTTGCCATTCCTCATGCATGACCTCCGGTTAACATCGGGTATCCTTGTCACTGCCATCCCATTTAATCAAAATCAGAAAAAGAAAAAGGTACCGAACCAAGTAATCTAAGGAATCATTACAAAAATTGTTTCGAGGAAAATAAATGATTTGAAAAATACTTTTTAAAAATTAGTCATTTATATCGCTTATAAAAATGAATAAACAAAATATATTTCATTGTTTAGTATGAAAACATTTATCATTGGCCGATTATTTCAAGCAATCATTTTTAGGAAGATATTTTCAAATTATTCATTTTTCGCAAAAATAATGAAACCTAAAACCATTCTATTTTTATTTAAATAAATCCACTAAAAATTAAATCATAGAGAAAATACAAAGTAATCTTTAAGATAGAAAAGTGCAAAACCATCTTGTGTACCATGTAAAAGGTAGTGTATACGCAGGAGTAGCCACAACTTTTGAGTGATAACGACGGACGAGGAGTGCACAATGCCTTTCTTAATCGTGTAAAATCATACGATAATGCCACATTGTTGTAACATTTCTGAAATTCAATTGATCATGCTTGTGATAGGATATAGGCACAGGTCAACTGTTTTCGGTGGTCATTATCTCCCGAAGATATGCCAACATGGCCTGTATCGTCCAAGGATCAGTCAATCTTGTCAGGCTAGTGGTTATCACATATTGCTTAAGATATAAAAAACTCTCAATCATTTCTTTGACTGAGGTGTTTCTTTTTTACTATCTGGAGACATTATGATCCATATATTCTTAACAACCCATCACCACGGAAGTAACATTATAAGACTTGGCATAGGAAAGCAGTCGCATAAAGTACTTTAACTAGATGGTAGGTTTTCTTTTTGTTGGCCAATAACCTAAGTAGCACTGACACGCGATATAAACACGCGACACGACACGTTGACACGTCATTTCGAAAATATAGAGAATTCCGACATATTGCGACACGTTTTATATTAAATAAATATTTTTATTTTTAATTAATTTGATTCAAATTCATAAATAATTAATTAATTAAAAAAGAGCCTATAATGAATTTACACTACTAATTTTAATAAATCAATTCATTAGAAATTTGAAAGATATATTCATAGTTAATGCGTAACATGTTTTTAACTTTAACAAAAGTTATTGATAAAACTAATAATTAATAAGAAATTAGAATCAATTTATTTAAATAAATCCATGATTTTCTACAATGACCAAAATTTATCATTATTCAAAATTCAGTACTTTTATTTTTCGAAAATATTTTTAATTTCATTTATTTAATTTTCCTATTTAAAAAAGAAATCCCCAGTGATCCGCCCTTCTTTCCTTCATCCATTTCCCTCCATAGCTCTACCCTAAATTTATTTTACTTTTTTTCTCTCCTCTCCTTTGTCCATTTCCCTCCACAGCTCCACCCCAAGTTTATTTTACTTTTTTTCTTTCCCCCACACCTGACAGACAAGCTGTCAGGTCACTTCCCCTCCCCGCAAACTCAAAAGTCACGCCATCGTCCCCCCCTTTTTTTTTTATTACTTTCCCTTATCAAAAACCCTAGCCACCCACCTTTTCCTCCTCCTTCTCGCCGCTCGCCGCACAACCCCTTCCTCTCCTCTTCCTCTTGATCCTTCTCCTCCTCCTCCTCGTTGCTGATCCATCGCAACGGTGACGGCCCTTACCTCAGTTCCTGCTCCCTCTAGCCGTCTCTCATCATCGCGGTTGTCCGTTGCATGGCTTCGTCTTGCCAGTAGAAGTTTGCTTTCTCTCTCTTCTTTCTCTCTGCTCGGCTCTTTCCCTGGCCGTCTCTCGCCATTACTTGCGGCCTCTACTCCCTCGCCCTCCCTTGCCTCCACCCTCCGTCGTCTTCCGGACACGCATGTCGAAACGTGTCAAAAAAAGTTGACTGCGTGTTGAAAAATCCGACACACGTTGACTGCGTGTCTGAGCGTGTCGACGTGTCCAACATGCTCCAACACGTGTCGGACACGACATGAAAGTACGGGCAACGTGTCCGTGCTTCATAGCCAATTACTAGCTGCAAGGTTTAATTAGACAAAAGTATGTTTGAATATGATTCTAACCTCCTTTCAACAATATATATATATATATATATATATATATATATATATATATATATATATTCCTATTGCCTTTCAAAGATTAACGAAGTTCCAGACATTGTTAGTAATCTTGTAGAATTTATCCCCACTCAAGAAATTTAGACACAAGTTTAGGAGTTAACGGTAGGAAAATTATTTCCCATGTGTCAGGTTATGTGAATCTTGCTCCAAATTTGGAGTTCAAGTAAAATTAGCATTATAATGAAGGCGAGAGAAACTGTTGTGCCTAGTGCGCATAAAAATAGGGAGTCGTTATTTACTTGATAAGCAGACTGTGTGAGTGTCGTCAACAAGTTAGGAAGCAATTGCTTATGAATAAGGGTGCCAAGAAGAAATGGAAAATGTGGAGAATGCTAAGAGTAGCGTCCAAGAAGAAGCAACCGATTAATGGCTACTCGTCCATCCTATAAATACCTCAATTAGTTTGTTGACACCTGATGTTTAGTCAATACATCATTAAAAGGTAAAAAATTGAGATTTAGGTTTCTAATCACAATGAAGCCCTATCTCTCAACCAAAATGTGTCGTTTTTCATTCCTTTCTTTCTTTTGCATTGTCACTTTTAAGCAGTTTTTAGCTCATTTTCAAGAAAAACCCGAAAAGTTAAACAGTTAACTTTCAGGTTGACTTTTTGGTCAACCCATTGACCAAAAGTCAACCCCGGGTCAAAAATTAACTTTTTACTCAAAAAAATTTCACTTAATTTTAATGTCACTTTTTTCAAATTAATTTCTTGAAAATTTAAATATTTTACTAAAAATCAACTTTTTAGGAAAAGTCAACTAAATGGTTGATTTTTAGTCAAACCTTTGATAAAAAAATAAAAATAAAAAATGCACAAATACATTTCTTTTAATGCCAATTTAACTTTTGTGTCAAAAATTTCACAAAATTCTATTAAGAACCTTAATGTCTGAATTTTTCAATTTTAGGTTCTAAATCGACCAAAAATAAAATTACTTTTATTCAAGTCATAATTATGTATAGTTCATACTTTGACATTTGGTTTATGCACTATCTGAAATCTGTTTGAGCATTCGATTTCACGATTTATCGAGTCAAAATATGAATTACAGTTTTGAGTCCTAATTAGGGGACCAAAATCGATCTTTCATAATTTGCGAACGGACTATTATTTCTCACTCATTTTCTTAAGATAAATCCAAATTCGAGATTGATTTTGTGAAATTCACACAAATTTGAAGAATTTTATCGTCCCAAGCATTAGAAAATCAAGGAATTAAGCTTCAATCAACAAAATTCGAATTGACCCATTCATGGCTATGGTTTATTTCATGAATCTAGATCCAATTTTAATATTAGGCTTAGATCCATTTTTGACCTAAGCTCGAGCACTTCAATTCAAGGTCAATTTGAATATGATAAGTGATCTTACATATGGGTAGCTCATTAGATAGGGCAATTGTGACATTAGTTGAGTTTAATATTACTTAATTTGCGATTTTGCCCAATGAATTGCAAATTTTACCAATTTAGCCCTTTATACCCCATTCAAAGCACCCATAGTTTCGACTCATTTTTTTTCCACAATAATCATTCAATTAGGTTAATAAAAGACTCCTAGATCACATTTATAAGGTTTGATTAGCTTAATTATATCTTATTTGGTCAATTTCTTCATAAAAATGATAAAATTCATTTTCACTTTGGTCTTTTAGGGGTCAAATTGCATAAATTTTTAGCCCACGGCGGTCCCAAGTGGACAAAATGATAGGAACCGGACCAAACCGATCAAGAACCGGTCAAAATCTGGCCCAACCGGACCGAACCGGTCTAACTAGTCTAATCGACTATCGGCGGGATTGGCCAGTTTAGGCCATTGCTTGCTGGTTCTTGGCCTCCGGCCATCGATTCTGGAACCATCTCATTCCCAATTTCACTTCTACACTTTCAATTTCCCAAAATTTTACAAATTGGTCGTTTAATTTCGTCAAAATGCAAATTGACCCATAATTATACATTTTGATGCAATTCCCCATTTTGGTTTGGTTTTTTGCAAATCAAACCCACTAGGTCAATTACCCGACATCTTGAGATCATAATGGAGCCTTCAAAATGGATTTTTGACCATAGGATCGAAATTTTGACCGTTGGATCAAACCGACGGCCAAAATCGCTTAAAATGGGAGCATATAAAGGAAATCCCTTCTATTTTCAACCAAGAGGCTTCATTGCACGAAATTTCCTCTCTCTTCAAGCCCCTCTCTCTCTCTCTCTCTCTCTCTCTCTCTCTCTCTCTCTCTCTCCAAAATCATTCCCAAATAGATTGCACACTTTCTCTCTCTAGATTTGATTTGCCTCTTGGACCAGTCTCATTCTAGGTCCGAATTGGTGGTCGCCAGAGCTCCCAAGCCTTCAAGCTTCTGGTGATCTACAGTACAGGGGCCTTTGATTAGATTTTGGTGTGATTTGTGCTTAGAAGCAGTTAGCCTTTGAGTCATTTATGTATCCATTATCAGGGCTATACATACAAGTTGAGAATAAAATTTTCCCTTGCATTTGACATTCCATGTTCAAGCTTAACACATAACCTGAATCTCCTATAATAAAACCAAAAGGCAGCATTTGGTGAAAAAATTTTCACGAGAGTCAAAACCGATGAAGAACATAATTATAGATGGTGATATCTCTATTTATACAATATGATATATCAATGAAAAGCAACGCTTCATTGGCTCAATTCTTTTTCTTTCTTTACAAACTATTTGAAGGTCAAGTAAAACACCACTTCATTAGCCAAAGGAAAAAAAAAACAGTGATAATACTCGACAATATCCAACCCGTTTCAAAAGAGCTCTATTTATTCTTTCCTAGTTTCATGGAAAAAAGATGTTTTATGTACACTCTCTATTGGATTTGTGATGGTGATTTGCATGCATTTTCTAGTCAAGCAAAGTATCCAAGAGTTGATCATGGATCTTTTTTTATTTGTTTTTAAATTAATTTTTATGTAAATCAAATTGTTATCTATTTCCACTATAATTATAGGTGGTGATATCTCTATTTGTATAATATAATATATCAATGAAAAGTAATGCTTCATTGACTCAATTCTTTTTTTTTTCTTTACAAACTATTGGAAGGCCAAGTAAAACACCATTTCATCAACCAAAGAAAAAGAAAGAATACAGCAGTAACACTCGACAAAATCCAACCCATTTCAAAAGAGCTTTAATTACTCTTTCCTAGTTTCATATGAGAAGTTGTTTTGCAACACTCTCGATTGGATTCATGACAGTGATTCACACGCAAATTCTAATCAAGCAAAGTATCCAAGAGTTGGTTGTTTGGAGATCTTTTCTAATTGATTTTTACTTAATTATCATGTAAATCAAATTATTATATATTTCAACCATAATTATAGGTGGTGATATCTCTATTTATATAGTATAACATGTCAATGAAAAACAACACTTAATTAACTCAATTATTATTTTTTCTTTACAAACTGTTGGAAGGTCAAGTAAAACACCATTTCATCAACCAAAGAAAAAGAAAAAAAAAAATAGCGATAACACTCGACAAAATCAAATCTGTTTCAAAAGAGCTCTATTTACTCTTTCCCAGTTTCATGGAAAAAAGTTGTTTTGCGGACACTTCCCATTGGATTTGTAATAGTGACTCACGCGTTTC
The DNA here is from genome assembly GCA_014182555.1 of Eucalyptus erythrocorys. Lineage (NCBI taxonomy): Eukaryota > Viridiplantae > Streptophyta > Magnoliopsida > Myrtales > Myrtaceae > Eucalyptus > Eucalyptus erythrocorys. The sequence continues at coordinate 34,302,205 of CM024600.1, read as the reverse complement.
TGATCATCTAGAAACAAATCATTTAGATGGAGAAAGATAGGCAAACTAGTGCCAATTGGAATCATTTTCCACCATATACATTGGAATATTTTCAATGGTGTTGAGAATTAAGCTTGGAATTTTATCTTCAGGAGACAAGAATAGATGCTACTATATGTCCCCTCCTGCAAAAGAGAATCCAAGAGATAATGTAACAACAGCGAAAAGAATTCCACTCAACCCCATGCCTATAAATTGCTATTCAAGACTGCTTCACAGAGTCAAGCAAGCGAAAAAAATAGCCTGAGAGAACTACACACAAAAGGCCCTCTTGCCTCAGCTGCCATGGCCTCGGTCCAGTGCTTCAAGAGAGCCGACAAAGCCTACTACCAACAGAGCAACTGTGGCCAGCGCGCGGAGCATGCGATGAGCCACGCCGAGTGGTATGGCCAGAGAGAGGATCACTTTCCATTGCGCCGTGGCTACATGGCTGAAGGCTTTGGCGACATGGCTCAAGGCCATGGCTACTCTGCTCAGAAACAGGGCTACTCGGCTCAAGGCCTTGGCTACTCAGCTCAAGGCCATGGCTACTCGGCTCAAGGCCATGGCGACATGGCCCTGGCTCAAGGCCAGGGCTTCTTGGCTCAAGGCCTTGGCAGCATGGTTCAAGGCCTTGGCCATGTGGCTCAAGGCTTTGGCCAGCAGGTTCAAGGCCTTGGTCACGTGGCTCAAGGCCTTGGCCACAAGGTGCAAGCTCACGGTGCCTACAGTAGTGGGCTTGCCACGGTCGAAAGCCAGACTGCCCGCAAGAGCCGCAACAATGGTCATTACCTTAGCCAATTTGACCAGAATGACAGCATGGGCCAAAGGAATGGCCGTTACCTTAGCCAATTTGATCAAAATCACAGCATGGGCCAAAGCAATGGCCGTTACAGTGCTCAACAGGCCCAGACTGAGAGCCTTACTGAATTTCGTGGCAATCAGAGAGAGTTCTCTTCTTGCCAAGCGAAGGCTAAGAAGAAGACCGAACACAGGAAGAAAGAGAAGTTTATGATGATGCACAGGGAATTCAGAACTCGTGACAAACGGTGCAGCGACGGGAGTGGGAGCGAGAGCGAGAGCGACAACGACTGCTGGTGAAAGGTGAAGATATAAAAGGTAGACAACCAGGTGGTAGCTAACTATTTCATATAACTTAAGGATTAGTAAATATGCTTATAAAGATTATAATCACTCCTCAAGAGCAATTGAATGATAACTTCATTACAGGGAAACATCCGCACAGATTATCTTAACAAATGCAAATAAACAACAAAGGCTAGACAAAAACTCCAACATGTCAAATTTTGCTCTAATGACTTACTTCGTGTTTCGCAGGCATAAGGGAAGCAGCTACTAGACATCAGATCAGAAGAAAGTTCTCTATCATCCTATCCTAAATAAAAAAAGGACAATTAAGTGATGTGACTTATTATAGAGACCCTTGATGCAAATCTTGCACCTATAAGGGGCCTTGTACTATGAGTGCTAATAATTAAATTTCCTTCAGAAATCTGTCTTTCTTCTTCTACTTCGTGTCCCTCGATCATCTATTCAATCAAGTAAGAAAAGGGACCTCGTTCAAACAGTTATTTAGCTGTAATTGATTTCGTAGAACCAAAAGCACCACATGGAAATTGACAAACAAATCCAAGGGATGCTGACAAATCAAAGCATCAAGCTTGTTCTCCATTTTGATTGACACGGGGAAGTATTTTTATGTAGATTCAATGGAATGCAACTAGATGAGTTTAGATGAATTCACATATCCATCTAACAGAGTAATAGACATGGAACCTATTGCTAGTCGCATTGGAGCAAGAAAGAGAGATATGGCAGACATCACATCATTGATGTACTCAATTGCATGATCTTAGCAACATCTAGAATTGGGGTAACGTAGAATAGAAGATGCATTTGTTCATACGCCTTCTTTTAGCTAAAAGAATTTCTTCATCACTCTAACATCACCTTCAAAAGGCCGCTTCTCCTAAATATCGCATGCTGTAGAGTGCTGCACATTTGACAAAAGATGGCAGCAAGTACTGTACGAACACTGGTCATCTGGATTGTACTTGCAAAAAGGAAAGAAAGGAAAGGAAGAAAAAAAAAAACTGATATTTATCTTCATGACGAACTACCCTAGAAGCCGTTTGTTTTGAACTCGCTAGACGGAAGATTGGTTCCTCATTTATGCAGAAATTGTTAATCAAAGGAGTCCATAACAAAAGTGCACGATGAAGTTGTAGACCTAAGAAGCAGGGTTGTATAAAGATAGTTTCAAGAATGGGCAAGAATACTTTCAGTACCTTTAAACTGTTACGTCTACCTACCCAAAAAAAAGTTTGATCAGCTTAAACCATGCAAATTGCCAACTCAACCATCTCACCTCAAGAAATTTAGAAACTTTGGCCACACTAAACAGAAGGACCGAACTTTTGTTTCAACATATGGGGAGGATGGCTAACCAAAAGGAATGTGGAAGCTAGCAACTATTAGTTTCTAATGCTTTCACTTTATCATGTTTTTTCTCTTTTAAAATGTGAATAGTGAACCACCCGTATTCATCCTTGGCCCCACTTATAGCCAAAATCTTGCCATTCCTCGTGCATGACCTCCGGTAAACATTGGGTATCCTTGTCACTGCCATTCCATTTACTCAAAATTAGAAAAAGAAGGTATTGAACCGAGTAATCTAAGGAATCATTACAAAAATTGTTTCAAGGAAAATAAATGATTTGGAAAATACTTTATAAAAAATAGTCACTTATATTGCTTATAAAAATGAATAAACAAAGTATATTTCATTTTTTGGTATGAAAAAATTTATCATTAACCAATTATTTCAAGCAATCATTTTTAAGAAAATATTTTCTAAATTATTCATTTTTCACAAAACTAACGAAACCTAAAACCATTCTATTTTAATTTAAATAAATCCACTAAAAATTAAATCATAGAGAAAATACAAAGTAATCTTTAAGATAGAGAATTGCAAAACCATCTTGTGTAACATGTAAAAGGTAATGTATATGCAAGAGCAGCTACAACTTTTGAGTGATAATGACGGACAAGGAGTGCACAATGGCTTTCTTATTCGAGTAAAATCATACGATAGTGCCACATTGTTGTAATGTTTCTGAAATTCAATTGATCATGCTTGTGATAGGATATAGGCAAAGGTCAACTGTTTTCGGTGGTCATTATATCCAAAGGTATGCCAACATGGCCTGTATCGTCCAAGGATTAGTCAATCTTGTCAGACTTGTGGTTATCACATACTGCTTAAGATATCAAAAACTCTCAATCATTTCTTTGACTGAGGTGTTTCTTTTTAACCATCTGGAGACATTCCGGCCTATATATTCTCAACAAGTTATCACCACAAAAGTGACATTATAAGACTCGGCATGGGAAAGCAGTCGCATAAAGTACTCTAACTAGATGCCAGGTTTTCTTTTTGTTGGCCAATAACCGTGGGAGCAATCTTGTAGGATTTATCCCCACTCAAGAAAATCTATTATAATAGTACAGAGAAAGAACAAAAGAGGGGAGGGATCACGTACGTCCACTCACCTTACGAAGAAAAAGAAGGCTGGAATCAGTATGAGTGGATGCCTTTCAGATAAAAAGGAGGAGTGTTCGATTGCATCTTGTCAACAGGATATGTTCTCTCTTTCTAAATTTGGTAAATTAATTGCAAATCTTGTCAGAGAAGGTGAAAGAATCTCATTCACTCTACTGCACAGTCCTTGGATATAGAATCGCATCATGGCATCAATCACAATCGAGCGAGTATAAGAGAAGCCCAGCAAACTCCTACGAACAAGTCTAACTATTCTCCATGGCCTTCTGCCAGTTGCAAAAACTTTCTGAACAAACCTGCAAGCAGAAAAGCCATGAGCACACATTTGGCCAGAAAGTAACTAGGATGGCTCATCGGGTATTTAAATCATGCAGCGAATATAAACATCACCAAGGTCACCAGGGACAAGAAGCTGGCGACACTGTGGTGGCATGCCAGACCCAGTGCAGTGACCAAGCATATGCTCTCCGCCCAGAGCAAGGGATTTCTAAAGCTTAGTCTCATCGCAATGGGAATACCCCTTACCATGGGAATAATGAAAAGTCTTTGAAAGAAAAGATTGCTAAGAAGAAGAACAAAGTGAAGGGCCTTTTCAAGAAAAAGAATCAGAATTGCGGATGTGACGATAAAAAAGGCTTCTGCAGTAGCAACGAGAGGGAGAGTGACAATGATGCCTGTCGTAAAAAGGCAAGTCTAGTGAAATGATGGTGTGCATCATGCACTTCTCTAAGCAGGCATTCATGATCTTCTTTCCTCACTGCCAAATAAATTGCCTGGGATACATATAATGACTTGACACAAGTAACATTACAGATTTGATAACATAATCATCTACCATATTATGGTTTCCAGTGACTAGCAATAAACCATGCTTAAGCACACTTCTTTAACTTTCTTTCTCTAAAAGGAAAGAATGTTGCGTTTATCAGGAGCTAACTTAAATTTCTTCAATTTGACATAACGATTTATTTTCCATATTTTTATGTCTCTAGAACTGAAAAGCAGAAGGCAAAGCAAGGGAACAAATTTGGCCTCACAAATGAGTCTCCAACAATGGCTACAAGGATGATGGCTCTGCAATGAAAGATTAAAATTACTTCCCATATACAATCATCATATATGTAATGTATGAAGTACAGATCTTTAGACCCAAAAAAAAAAAAAAAAAAAAAAAGTACAGATTTGCCTCTCCCTCTCCCTCCCCCTCTCTCTCTCTCTCTCTCTCTCTCTCTCTCTCTCGGATACATTTTGTTTCCCCTCACATAGCTATGGATAAAGCTTGCTTGAACTCGAGAAAGGAATTGATCCTTTTTGAGGGAAAAGTTATCAAGATAAATCAACCAAGCCACAACATTCTGGAAAATTACCAAAAAAGTCATCAACCTGTTGCGATTTTTCCAATTTAGTCATAAATTTTTTTTTTCTTTTTTTTTGTCAATTCTAACCTGAACATTTTAAAATTATGTCAATTCAGTTGATGTGACCAAATTTGACTGACCGGCATTGGTGGACAATTTCTTAATAATATATTTTTTTGAATTTTTTCTTTTACCTTTTTTCCTCTCTCTTTTTTTTTTTTTTTTTTTTTTCCTCCTCCCTCATTTGTCTTACTCCAACGATCGACTAGAGGGGAGGGCTGGTGATTGGCCAATAGTGAGGGCTTGCCTTGCTAGTGGATGGCGAGGTTGACCTCGCCTAGATCTAGTGAGGCAGGCCTCGCCCTCACCTCGCGATGGTGAGGTAAGCTCGCCACTAGCCGACAACCGGCCATCCCTGTCGGCCGCCGCTAGAGCAAGGGGAAAAAAATGAGAGGAGGAAAAGAGAAAAGAGAGAAAAAAATGAAAAATAAAATATTATTACAAAATTGTTTGTTGACATCAACCAACCAATTTACAAAAGGTCAAGGATTGAATTGGCAAAAAAAAAAATTGTTTAGACTAAATTGGAAAAATTGTAATAGGTAAAATTGTAATAGGTTTAAAACTTTTTTGGTAATTTTCCTCACAATGTTCCATCCTCAACAATCACAACGCAGATTAGGTAGTTGCCATTATAAAAATCTGAAATACTACAAAAACAAATAAGAGAAGAAATTTGCTAGGTAAGGCTCAAGAAAGTCCAACCTTCATATCAGTAGCAAGTAGAGCTTTTGTGGCACAAGGATTCATCTTTCATTAATCACATTGGAAACTAATTTGGCAATGGCTTGGACAGCAAGATCTTCACTTCATCTTGGGTGCCCCAGCTTTGTAGAAGTTCCATTGCAATCTTAAAAGAGTGATCATCACTGTCAATTACATACCACCTAGTCGCAGATTTCATCTTCTCACAGACAGCCTCCAACTTTTCCTGGGGACAAAGACCATTTTTGCTACCCTTTCTAAGAAAAGACGTTATGATTGGATGTTAAGACTGAAAAACTGGCAGCTACTTCTGTTAGCATCAAAATAAACATACAGTAGATAATGGCCACACCATGATCAATGCAAGGGCATTATCATAGGCAACCTCCTAAAATATAAGGACGGGAGAACATCAAAAAGGGAAGGCATCAAGTCTAGTTCAATGAACTGGTGGATCCAAAATCTAACTTACTTGGATCAAACATAATTTCGTTCTCTGGTTAAAGACGAGAGCATAAAGAAGAGAAACAGAAAAATCAGAACAAGCCAAAACCCAAGCCTAAATACCACGTCAAGCCCAAAATAAACCATGAAGCTCAGAGTGGTATCTTTATCCAATTTTTGGCAACTATCATTGAGAGTCTCCCTCAACATTGTATGCATGTATGGAGATGTATATTTTGATAATAGGTTGTTTGTTTCAATTTGAGATCGTGTTCTTCAAGTGGAATGATGGCCATATTATTTCCCCATTCTTGTTGATTTTGGGGTATAACGCACCCGATTAGGACCGGATTTCTCACCGTCGAGAAATAAATCATTTAGATAGAGATGGACAAACTAGTGCCACTTGGAAACCATTTTCCACCGTATTCTATTAAAATCGGAATTCCTAACATGATTTCTTCGCCTACGTGGACACGTAATTTTGAAACGTCTATGGGATGTTTTCACCAAAGATAGGTACAATTTATAAGTTTCATACAACCAAGAAATTTTATAATAAAAGTAAATACTAATAATGCAAATTGACCCAGTTATAATGAGAATCGATCCAGTTAGTAATTCTCTTCCATTTTAAGCTTCCCTCGTCCATCCCAAGAAATCATCCTTCCTTTAATTTTGGCCCAAAAATCTTCATTCTCTGTACCAAATTCCATTTTAAGCTTCCCTTGATTCTTGCTTTCATCCCTAGAAATCACCCTCCCTTCAATTTTTTCTCGAAAATCTTCATTCGCTATCCCAGATTCTTACTTTCCACTTTGGATGTGTATCTTGACCGTGACATATTCATTGGAATTTTTTCAACGGTCTGTTGAGAATAACGTTTGGAATTTTACCTTCGAGAAACAGAATAGATGTTATTTTATCCCATCCTGCAAAAGGAAAATCAAAGAGCTATGTAACAGAAGCGTGAGAACCCCTCTCAGCCCCATGCCTATAAATTGCTATTGAAGACTGCCTCACAGTGCCAAGCAAGCACAAAAAATAGCCTGAGAGAACCACGCAAAAAAGCCCTTTCGCTTCAGTTTCCACGACCTCGGTCCAGTGCTTTAAGGACGCCGAGAAAACCTACTACCTCCAGAACTACCGTGGCCAACGCACGGAACATGCAATTAACCACACCGGGTGGCATGGCCAGAGAGAGAATTACTTTCCATTCCGCCATGGCGACGTGGCTGAAGGCCTTGGCTACATGGCTGAGGGCCTTGGCAAAAAGGTTCAAAGATTCGGCCGAAAGGTTCAAGGCCTTGGCCACAAGGTTCAAGCCCAGGGTCAGCACGGTGAGCATGGCATGGTCAAAACCCATGCCGCCCGCAAGGGCCCAAACAAGGGCCATTACCCTGGCCCTTATGCCCAGAATCACATCATGGGCCAGGACAATGTCCGCTGCCTTGCCCAACAGAAAGAGTACTCTCCTCATGATGTGAAGCCCAAGAAGAATGCCGAATGCCAGAAGGAAGAGACGATTATAATGAAGCGCAAGGAATACAAATCTGGTGGCAACAACTGCGACAGCGACAGCGACTTCGAGACCGACAGCGAGTGCGACAACGAGCGCTTCCGAAAGGTAGACAACCAGGTCGTAGCTAAGTATTTCACGTAACTTAAGTATTAGTAAATATGCTTATAAAGATTATAATCACTCCTCAAGGGGCCGTGATCCGGCGAGCAATCAATCAAATAATAACTTCGTTACAGGTAAACATCTGCACATATTATCTCAACATATGCAAATAAACAACAAAGGCTAGACAAAACTCCAACATGTCAAATTTCGCCAGGGCAAATATCCTAAAAGAATTTCGTCCATATGTTCTCATTACTATCTGAGACTCAAATGTATCAAGCTCCCAACTCTTAAAAAATTACTTCGGTGTTTTGCAGGCAATAGGGAAGCAGCTGCTGGATATCAGATCAGAAGAAAGTTCTCTATCATCCTATTTTAAATAAATAAGAACAATTAAGTGACATGGCTTATTATAGATACCCTCGATGCAAATCTTGCACCTATAAGGGGCCTTGTACTAGGAGTGCTAATAATTAAATTTGCTATATTTGCTTCAGAATTCCCTCTTTCTTCCTCTGCTTCATGTCCCTCGATCATTAATTCAATCAAGTAAAAAAGTGACATCGTTCAAACAATTATGTAGCTGTAATTGATTTCGTAGAACTAAAAGCACCTCATGGAAATTGACGAACAAATATGAGGGATGCTGACAAATCAAAGCGTCAAGCTTGTTCTCCCTTTTAATTGACATATGGAAGTATTTTTATGTAGATTCAATTGAATGCATCTAGATGAAGTAAGATGAATTCACATATTCATCTAACAAAGTGATAGACCCGAAACCTACTATTAGTCGCATTGGAGCAAGAAAGAGAGATATAATAAACATCACATCATTGATGTGCTCAATTGCATGATCTTAGCAATATCTTGCAGTTGGGGTAAAGTAGAATAGAAGATGCATTTGTTCATATGCCTTCATTTAGCTGAGAGAACTTCTTCATCACTCTAACGGGCCGCTTCTCCTAAATATTACACGCTGTAGAGTGCTACACAGGTCTTCTCGACAGAAGACAGCAGCAAGTATTGCGCAAACACCGGTCATATTTGTACTTGAAAAAAGACAAGGAAAAAGAAAAAAAACAATACCAACGTTCATCCGCATGACGAACTACCCCAGAAACCGTCTGTTTTGAACACATTGGACCGAAGAATGGCTCCTCGTTTATACAGACATGTTCTTTTTTTTCTTTTTTTTTTTAAAAAAAAATTCAGGGGAGTTCATGGCAAAAGTGCATGGTGAAGCTGTAGACCTAAGAAGCAGGTTGGATAAAGATCTTTTCAAGAATGGGCAAGAATACTTTTAGTACCTTTAAATTGTTATCATTTTTTTTTTTTTTTTAAAAAGTTGTTATCAGTTTTTTTGAACAGACAAACGGAAATGCATTACTAAGAAACGTTTAAAGCAGTTCCAGCAGTAACATCAACACATAACAAATCCAAAAGAGCAAATGGTGAGTTACTAACCCAATTCCAAGGGAGACATGCCATTCGTTGGGCCCTGGCAAGCCAGTCTGCCACCTTGTTCGTATTTTGACTGCAATGGGCTAAAGAGAGGCTTAACATCTTAGCTAATTTGCGCTTGGCCCGGTCCAGTAAAGGTCGAATCTCCCAACTCAGGATATCTGAAGAGAAAATCCCATTTACCAGCGTACTACAATCAGAGTAAATATGCATCTCTTTTTCGGATCTAATCGGGCTCAGCTTCGAGGGAATAAAATCTAGGTTTTCAAGCAAAGCTATTGCCTCTACTTGCTCCGCCGATCTCGCCTCTACTTGTTTAGTAAAGCCATCAACAACTCTATCGAGAGCATCTCGACATATACACGCCACAGCTGTTGCCAGTTCACCTACCCAAAAAGAGTTTGATCAGCTTAAACCAAGGCAAATGCGCAGCCCAACCATCTCACCTCATTGAAAGATTTAGAAACTTTCGCCTCACTAAATAAAAAGGAATGTGGAAGCTTGCAGCCATTAGTTTCTAAAGTTTTCACTTTCTCAGATTTTTCTCCCTTAAAACATGAATATGAAACTACTCATAATTCGTCCTTTATATTACTTGTAACCAACATCTTCTCGTTTCTCGCGCATGACCTCGGGTAAACACTGGGTATCCTTGTTACTGCCATCCCCATTTAATCAAAATCAGGAAAAGAAAAGGAACTAAACCGAGTAATATAAGGAATCATTATAGCTTGTTCATTATGCATGTTGGTTTTGTGTAATTAGAACTAAAAAACACTGCTAGCTCTAAGATATCACCGCGACGATTGTTGGAAAGGGGTCTTAATTTCTTGGAGAGCATGCCGTATCTTCCTAAATACTTACTTATGCGTGTTTAAATTTATGAATTCTGTTTGAATAAAGATCCCCACTAAATAATATATCAAGATTTGATATTTTCCACCATAAGGCCCTGTCTGATCCAGGACCTGCCTTGTTCTGATCAATGGTTCACCGGTCCGTGTGGCATGAAATATGAGGCACTCTAATTGAAGGGTCATAACTCTCAAATTATATTTTCTTTCAGCCAACTTTAGGACAACTTAGGTCCGTCAAAGCACCACGTTAACCCTCACATCTTTGTAAGTAGAAAGTTCTAGCCAGCATTTTCTAAATTATTTCAAGGAAATTGTATGATTGGAAATATATTTTCCAAAAAATGATCATTTGTAAAGCTTACAAAAATAAACGAACGAAACATATTCTTGTCAATCGAGTAAATATTAATTGTTATCATTAATGAAAACATTTATTATTGGCTAATTATTTCAAGTGATCGTCTTTAGGAAATATTTTTCAAATAATTCATATCCTGCAAAACAAACGAAGCCTAAAATCTTTTATTTGTATTTAAATAAATCCACTAGAAATTAAATCATAAAGAAAATACAAGTAATCTTTGAGATAGAAATTTGCAAATCTATCTTGTCTAGCATGTAAAAGGTAGTGCATATGCAAGTGCAGCCACAACTTCAAGTGATAACTACAGACGAAGAGTGCACAATACCTTTCTCAATTGTGTAATCGTATGGTAGTGCGACACTGTTGTGATGTTACGTGAAATGTCATTGATCGTGCTTGCAATAGGACATTGTTTTCGGTGATCATTATCTTCCAAAGGTATGTCAACATGGCTTGCATTGTCCAAAGATCGATCAATCCAGTCAAGCCAAGAAGCACCGATGGTCTTTAAGAGCCCTTATGTTGCGTTCAGCACATCGATATTTTCTAACACACGGTCAACGGGTGCACATGGTCAACTCTTGCAATACGCGAGCTTAGAATTTCGACACACGTCGATACATACGAGATCAATTTTAAAAATTTTCAATGAATGAGGAGTTAAAATATCAATATGAGAAAATAATAAAAATAAAAATAATAAATGGAAAAAGAATAAAAACCTAGTTTTATAATTTTTTTCTAACTCTCACTTCAATTGACTTATGATTTTTAGTGTAAATTAATTCTAGACTTTTTTTATAATTTATTTATTTATGAATTTGAATAATATAAATATATATTTAATATATAACACTTCAAAATTATATAATTTTTTAAAAATGACGTGCTCACGTGTGTTTTGTTGCATATTAGTACCAACGTCAGTTATTGTTCGGCTGGAGCTTATCACGTACCGCATAATATGTCAGAAAGTCTCGATCCTTTATTCGACTAAATGTTTCCTTTTTACCATATGGAGAAATTCCGGTCCCCGCATTCTTAACAACTCATCAACCCAGAAGTGACACTATGAGGCTCAGCATAGGAAAGCAGTCGCGTAAAGTACTCTGACTAGATGCCGGGCTTTGTTTTTGTTGGCCAATAACTAGATGCCAGTTTAAAATAGACAAAAAGTACGTCCGAACATGACCATATTTTCAAAGAATCATAATTGGTAGCAATCTTAATAGAATTTATCCCCACTCAAGAAAATCCATTATAATAGTGCAGACAAAGAACAAAGGACGGGAGGTATCATGTTCGTCGTCACTCACCTTATATAGAAAAGGAAGGCTGGAATCAGTAATGAGTGGATGCCTTTCAGATAGAAAGGAGAAGGAATGTTTGATTGCATCTTGTTGACAGAATATGTTCTCTCTGTCCCAACTTGGCAAATTATTGCAAAGTGTCTTTGCAGAGAAGGCGAAGGAATTTCATTCACTCTACTGCACATTCCATGGATATAGAATTGCTTCATGGCATCAATCACAAGCGAGGGAATACAAGAGAGGCCCAGCTAACTCCTATGAACAAGTCTAACTATTCTCCATGGCTTCCTGCTATTAGGAAAATATAACGAGTGATTGGGAAGAATAATAAAGTTAGACTTTGAGACGCAGTATCACTTCTTTTAAGAAATTATTTGCTTCACAATGTTGCTAATGGCTATCGGCATATTTCCTCCAAGATATAATAAAGTCTTCATTGAGAATAATAGATGACAATTCTAGCATTTTTCTATAATCTCTCAAGGGAAACAATTGAAAAAAATTGCCGTATGTCTTTTTGAAAGAAAATGAAACTAAAAGAAGAAGATTATAATTGAACAGATACGTTTAGCAATTAATAGTAAAAAAAAATTATATCTAAACATACATAACCTTCCAAAGATTAATAAGTTATGTCTGAATATATACGACCTCAAAGATAATTGTTGTAAGAAATAATAAAATTCAGAATTCAATAAATAAAAAATAATCGTAATTCCTTTTTAAATAGTCTCACAATTTTAATATGATACTATGGTTAATTTTTTTATAAAAATAAATCCTAATTTTTTTCAATAAATAAGAAATAATGACCATTGTTTAGTGTCAAATCTCATCCATATGTGCACTCACATCTTTTCAATGTGGACAAGGTATCTCATAGTTTGTTTTACAGACAAACTCCAACAATCCCCGGCTTTGTTTGTAAAACAAAATACAAAAATAAAATGTTAAAAATATATAGCCAAAATTTCACGAGATTAATATACATACATAAAAATCTATTTCGAGTTGAACATTTATTCAGTGCAAATATCTCAAAACTCCATTATAGTGACAAGTAACTCGACTTTAAACTTATACTTAAAATAATAAAATCGGACATACCTCAAATTAATTAACCTCTTGTTTCAGCCAAAAAAAAATATTTTACTCAGCCCTATTTTGACCTTGTGCTTGTACTTGTTTCATGAACTCTCTAAAAAGTAACTTTAACTTTTGTAAGAAGCAGTACCACTTCTAAGCTCATATAGGTGAATGATCTATCATGTTTTTTTTTTAATTACTATTAATACATTATAATTTGTACTATATTTCATTAGAAATTCAAATGAACCAACAAAATGTAATAGACGATACTGCATTCTTATATCAAGGTTAACGTCAGTATCAAACAATCACTTTCGACTCATTAAATCTTGTAACTAGTGATATTTTAAAAATGGGTCAGGTTACCAGGTTACCATTACTGATGATTTTAATTAAAAGGGTTTCAGCCTCATTTCTTGTGAGGTCATATTTACCACGTCACTTGGTAAAACCTTTGTTAAGGGATGACTAGATTATTGCTTGATCTCTCATACACAATTGTCATAGTACCATCTTTAATCAATTATCTCATATATTCATATCTTAAACTAATATGTCTAGACTTATAAGTATTACTATAAGCTCTTGCTAAAGTAGCTTGACTATCATAATAGATAGAAATATGAGGCATAGGATTAAGCTATAATATGATATCCAACCACGAATGAAAAAGTAGCAGCTACTCTATTAGCATCAAAATAAACATACAGTAGATAATGGCCACACCATGATCAATACAAGAACATTAACATAGGCAACCTCCTAAAATATTAGGATGGAAGAGCATAAAAAGGGAAGACATCAAGTCTAGTTAAACAAACTAGTGGATCCAAATTCTAACGTACTCAGATTAAACAGAATTTCTTTCCAATTGCAACCACAACTTTGCTGGTTAAAGGCGAGAGCATAAAGAAGAGAGAAACAGAATTTGGAACAAGCAAAACCAAAGCCTAAATACCTTCAAGACAAATTAACCATGAAGCTCATAGTGGCATCCCTTTATCCAATTTTTGGCAACCATCATTGAGAGTCTGCCTCAGCATAATGAATATCTGAAGCTTCATACAGTATTTCCAAAACTTGAATTTTTTCGATAATCATTTACTTAATAAATCTTTTACAAAGATAGAAGGAATTACTTGCACAAACATTACAGGATCTGAAAGCTACAGGAGAGGCTCATCTCGAATAGCTCCATTTATGCCGTGAAACATTTCATCAACATCCATATCACGAGTTTTTCAATCAGATAAGCGTATTGTCGTGACCAAATTTTTTGTCGAACCACCTAGGGTTTGGCTAATAGATTGTTAAGTCTAGACTTAATTCGAGCTCTCCCAAACCCATACTAATTCGCAACTTTAAATTCAAGTTCTTAACATGCAATTGATTTTTTAATTGGGAGTTGCCACTAATATATTTTTGATGAGTCGATTAGAAACCCAAGTAAAGTAACGGGAGTTTTACTTTACTCCTACGAACCAGAGACTATGCGTACGGGGACTTGGTTACCCTAGATTTCTCTAATGCCCTTTCGGTACCATTATTTTATTTTCAAAAAATGTTTGGCAAGCAATTTGAATTGATTTTAATTTATCTCCCTAACATGTGAGGTGATCATGCGGGTGCGCAAACCACCAATTGAACACCCAATAAAACAATGAATAAAATTACAGAACTTATCTTGTAGTAACGAAAGCATTTGCGTTGTTAGATCATAATTCACATCAACAATCCTAGATATGATCTCTAATTAACACGCAATTTGTTTTTTTTTTGTTTTCACTTTATTTAATGAGAACTTAATCTATATGCAATGCATGCCATGATCTAAATTACATGACATGGCAACATGATCTAAACTATTTGAAATAAGTAGAGTAAATCCTAAAGAAATGCAATAATTAAGTGCAACCTAAATGACCTAATTATATTAACGGGCAACTTCTAATTAAATAGACTTAAAAACTAAATGACGTGCATTTAATATTTTTATTCATAAAAAGGGCAATTTATTTTAGAAAATAAAATGAATCCACTCTAAGACAATTTTTTTTTTAAATGTGGGAATTATCTAATTAAATTAAGATTCTATTTAATTTGTATTAGGAATTAGGCTAAACCAAACCCTAATTTAAACAAAAATATTATCTTAACTTAATAATTTCTAATCCTAGATGCAGTCTATCTAAAAAATGAAATCAATTTATTCCGAGGCTTTTTTGGTGTTTTCTCTGAAATTCGAAATTATAAAAATGCGAAAATTATCTGCCTAAATTAGAATGCCATCTAATTTGTATGAGGAATGAAGTTAAGTCATATCCTAATTTAAACTAGGATTTTACCCTAACTTAAAAATCCCTAACTAAAATGCGATCTATCCAAGAAAATACCTAAACTTATAATAAATTAAGAAAAATATTATCTAAAATTAAACTAAGTGCAATTTTACCTTAATATGTAATGACATGCAAAAGATGCCCTAATTTTACATGACATATGCATAATGACTTTTTTGTTGTTTTTTTCCTTTTTTTTTATTTTCGAAATTAATATTTGCCAAATAATTAAACATGCAATCCAAGTTAAAAACTAGCAACCTAAATTGATTGATTTGATTTTTTTTTATTTTTTTTATTTTTATTTTTAAAAAATCGGAATAAAATTTCTATTCTAAATATACAAACCCTAAAATAAGAAATAAACCTAATTCTAATCTACATTTTTTATTTTTTTTAAAGAAAATTACCTTAGATGACACAATAGCAAATCAGCAATATTGGTACCCAAATTGACGAATCATATCTCGCGCATGAGATCGGATCGGCCAATCTCACAAAAAATCACAAATTGGATCTCGGGCGGGAGACCGGATTGGCAATTTTTTTAAATAATTGCGAGTCGGATTACGTGCGCGAAAATTGGACTGACAATCACAAATTTCACATGCTATCTCATATAAGGTAATTTTAATTTCACATTAAAGGATAATTAAACTACAAAAGAACAAATAAAATAAAGCAATAAAATAGCAAAAATAATAAAATAAGGTAAATAAGTAAAAAAAAAAAGAACTACCTAAAAATAATTCTTTTTTATTTTTTTCTTTCCCCCACGGTTCGGTGGGTCTCGTTGGTTGCTCCAGTGAGGGGGGTCGTCGGCGAGAGGGCTCCGGCGAGGCGAGGCAAGGCACAGCGAGGCAAGACGCGTTGGCGGCTAGCGAAGCAGCGAGGGGCGCCACAGGCGTTGACGAGTTTCGATGCGGCAGATTAGGGGGCGTCGAGGCTAAGTCGCGAGTGCAACGTCCAGATCTCAACTCGGCAGCGGCGATTAGGGTTTCTGGTGGAGCAGTGAGCTCAGATCTGGATCTAGCTGGTCAACGACGGCAGAGACGAGCAGTGCATAGGCTCTTAGGCGTCAGTGATGGGGACTCCAGCGTGGTGAGGAGCGGCGCTGGTTCGTGGGTCGCGCTCTTCGCTAGCGGTGCAGACCCGACTCGGGCTGGTGGAGGCGAGTTGCATGTGGGCAGCGCCTGGTGATGATGCAGGCGGCAAATTCCGACGAGTGAGGGGCGGCGCGAACTCCTATGTCAAGGCTGCAGAGGACTCTAGGTGCGGGCGTCGCGGGTGCGACCGAGTCGCGGCACCAGGCGAGACGGCAATGGGCAGGCGGCGCCGGTGCCGGCAAGGATCCCCTCCCCCATAAGGAAGATGAACAGTCGCGGGGGGGACTTTTTTTTACCTTTTCTTTTACTTTTTTTTTTTTTACTTTTCCTCTCTCTTCACTCACTTTTTCACTTTTTGCTCTTTTGGTGTCTTTTTTCGACGGAAAAGAAAACCCCCTTTGCCCACCGTATGCGACTCCTTTTATACACCAAAAAATTGTATCTCAATGGTATATTTCATTGTCAACTTTGTTCGTGTAAAATACCATTGAATATATCATTCCACCCCGCGCAATATTTTTTGCATATTCGATCAAAAAAAATTCCCTTTTTGCGCAAAAATGCATCTCCTAGTGTATATTACCTAAATATGTGAAAAATCTTAACGGAATATAACAAGAAAAATAAAATTTTCCTAAACAATATGCCATGTGATTATTATTATTATTATTATTATTATTATTATTATTATTATTATTATTATTATTATTATTATTATTATTATTATTATTATTATTATTATTTTATTATTATTTTGGTAAAAATTAACCCTAAAATTATGCAAAAAAATTTAAGTGTCAACAGCTGCCTCTCTTTAAAGGTGAGCTCGCAGAGGTTGCCTTCAAAGACAAATTGAAACCTAAACTTTGGTCATGCTCATGCAATGAATGATTTTTTTGTTGGAAAAGGAATTCCATTTTTTAATGCAATTCATATGATGCATGGAAATGCTAATACAAATGATAAATGAACATACTTGGAATAACCTACCTTCAAGGAGGATAGAGTAATTCGAGATAGTAGGTGTTACCTGTCCAGGATCCGTATCATTCTACGATCGCCTAGAATAATAACATGACTTTGCAAAGAGACTGCTTTCCTAGGACCCACATAATTCTACGGTCACCTAGTATGGCAGAAAGGAACTACTTTCCCAGGACCCGTACCATTCTACGGTCGCCCAGTACAGCAGAAAGGTTCTGTTTAGAACCCGAATCATTCTACGGTCGCATAAACAGGGATTTATTTTCCATGACCCATATCATTCTACAGTCGCCTGAATGAGGAGTAGGTGTTGTCATGGACCCATACCATTCTACGGTCACCTCGACGAAGAAAATTATTTTTCCAGGACCCGTACCATTCTATGATTGCCTGAATGGGGAAATTACTTTTCCAAGACCTGTACCATTCTACAGTCACCTGTTAGAGCAATAAATGTTGTCTACCATTCTACGGTCGCCTAGACTAAGATTTTGCTTGGCTAAGATCCAAACCATTCTTCAGTCGCCCAGCCTTGTGACAGAGATCTTATGACCAGGACCTAAACCATTCTTCAATCACCTTAATCAAATTAAATCTGGAGAAAAATATTTGGGGGATAACTCAATTGAGTGTCGGTATACTTAAAAGGGAATACTTGTACAATGACAAATATTCAAGATACACTTACCTGATAACATCTCTGATTTTCGGGGATATGTCTCCTACAAAACATGGTCATAGGAGAAGCAACATACATTTGTAATCACAAGCATGCATTAATTCAGTAGAGGTTCATGATGATCTCTATTAATCTCACAACACCTAATTTCCATTGGGAAAGAAAAAAATATTCCAATCTAAACACATGAGTATCATGGATGTGTCAAATGATGGATCCTTTGGTCTGAAAGAATTTTTTTTTCATCCTCATTAAAATGGCTATTTCATCCTGACCTTTGATGCAGGATTTTGTCAATCACTCTATCTTACCATCGTCATGCCAAACAAGGGTCCAAGTAATCTCGCAAGTAATACGATCTTACAAATCTGAGAGGTCTTTAAGAGGGACTGTAATGTAGATTTGGTCAACGACTTAACAAATGGGATTCTTTGAGTCAAGGTTATTTGAAAAATGAATGATATTCCATAATCATCTTGGGGTTTACAAGTCAAGAAACATAAGAAATGAGGTAGAAATTATCTTACTCGCACTTCTCCGAGCGATGCTTTCGAACATATGAACCTTTACATTAATTTAAGTGCCATAATCTGAATAGACTTTGCAAGGGACATAACGTAGGCTCGGTTCATGGGTTGAGAAACGAAAGGATCATTAGGCTCAAAAAGTGTTTAGAGGATAAAAGTTGGTGATCATCCTGACATTTCCACCAATTTTCTTCTTCAATATCGAAGATTTTCTTTGCACTCATTGATTGCAACAGCATTTAAGTTTTTTATTTTTTTTTAGTACCGCATTGTTCACGATATGACTCACAATATCAGGTTTTTTATTTTTTTCCTTTGGGCATCGGCCTTACTTTTACCAAGCACACTGCTTTTTCATGCCCCATTTTTGCACTCTTTTTTTTTGAATAAAATCTCCATTTTGTCGGTATTCTAGTTCATGCCACTTGAATGTTTTTGTCTTGCCCCAGTGTGGGGGATGATCACCAACTGGGTTTAATATGAAATGAATTCATAAGCTCAATTGGATTATGCAATGGATAAAAGTGTATAGGATGGAGAAATGACTGCTCTTCATCATCCTAAGGCACTTCAATTATCGTACAAGTTACACTGCGAAAGCAATACCTGAAGATTGACGCAAGTGTAAGTAAGAAAATTCCTACCATTCACTTCAAATTTAGTCCAAGTGTGGGATGATCCTTGACAGGGGTAATTTAAAAAGCTCTTCATGTGTGTGGGCTCAAAGGGCTAAACAACGGATATACCTGTAGTGTTTCGAGTAGAAGAAGAAACTGCCTCTCATCACTTTGGATAACGTACCCTTTGCGAGACCGCCCTTTTCCTTGCGGGCATGGAATTTTTTCATACAACTCACTAGGGATTAGTGTATGAAATAGTGTATGGAATAAGGCTTGCCTTTCATCATTCCAAGGTATCCCATTTGACACATTCAATTTATATCACATAATTCATCAAGGAAAACAAGCAAAATGAATAATTGAATTTGCAAATCTTTGTGGCAATTTATTCATCATAAAAGTGCTTGCAGTTCAAAATATGACACAACAAATTCTATCATGAATAATACTTCTTGACAGCATCAGAATTAACTAGAGTGGAAAACTGACGACCATCCATTTCTGCCAGAATCAAGGCATCTCCAAGAAGTACCTTTTTCACTACATATGGGCCACTGTAATTTGGGGCAAACTTCCCCCCAGGATCTGGAAAAATCGGCGACAACTTCCTTAGAACAAGATCATTTACTTGGAAATGTCTCGGTCGTACCTTCCGGTTGAAGGATCTGGCAACTCTCTACTAATAAGTTTGGCCATGGCAGAGAGCCTTCAGTCTCTTCTCATCAATCAAGTTCAACTGTTCATGTCTTTGTTGCGTCCATTCAACCTCAAACAACTCTACTTGGGATAAAACTCTTAGGGACGGAATCTCCACCTCCATGGGTAAAACCGCATCCATGCCATACACCAGAGCAAAAGGGGTTGCCCCAGTAGAAGTGCGGATCGATGTTCGATATGCCATTAGTACGAAGGGTAATATCTCATGCCAATCTCGATAATTCTCGGCTGTCTTGGCCAAGATCTTCTTAATGTTCTTATTGGCAACTTCCACAACCCCGTTCATTTGTGGGCGGTAAGGGGATGAATTCAAATGTTTGATCTTGAACTCGCTGAGCAACTCATCAATAATTTTGTTATTCAAATTTGTCCCATTATCGTCGATGACTGATTCAGTGACGCCATAGCGAGCGATTATGTCATGTTTGATGAATTCTACAACATTGCGTGCAGTGACACTTGCAAAGGATGTAGCTTCGATCCATTTGGAGAAATAGTCTATCGCCACCAAAATGAACCGATGCCCATTTGAAGCCTTCGGGTTTATTAGGCCAATCACATCAATGCCCTATATCGAGAAAGGCCATGGCTCAGAAAACTGATGCAACTCAGTTGGAGGAACGTTTATCTTATCACCATGGATTTGATAACGGTGATAACTTCGTACGTGCTTGATGTAATCACTTTCTAGTGTGAGCTAGTAATAGCCTAATCTCATAATCTTCTTAGCCAACATGTGCCCGTTCATATGAGGACCACATACTCCTTCGTGCACTTCTTGCATGATTTGAGTAGCCTCAGCTGCATCCACACACTGCAATAAAACCGAATCATGAGACCTCTTGTACAAATTTTCGCCACTAACGAAGAATTTTGAGGCCATCTTCGTGATGTATTTCCTATCAGCCGGAGTGCTTCCTTCGAGAAATTCCTGCTCTTTAATGTAGTTCATGATATCGTAATATCATGGTTTTCCATCAAGCTCTTCAGTTACGATCATATAATAAGCTGGCTTCGGTAAAACTTCTATTTTCAATGGCTCTACTTCTAATCAGTCAGTGACTTGCAACATAGATGACAAATTCGCGAGTGCATCCGCAAATTGATTATGAGACCTTGGCAAGTATTCGAACGAAATTTCTTCGAACTTTTTTATCAGATCCTCTAAATACTCATGGTATGGGAGCAACTTGGCGTTCTTAGTTTTCCATTCTCCTATGGTCTGCAGTATGATCAGTGCAGAATCTCCGAACACTTTCAATTTGGTCACACCCATCTCGATTGCAGCTTGAAGCCCTAGGATGCAAGCTTCATACTCGGCCACATTGTTAGTGCATGGGAATACCAATTTTGCAGCTACCGGATGGTGTTGCCCGTCTGGGGATATCAAGACTTCCCTAGTACCAAAACCAGACAAGTTCACAGCTCCATCAAAGAACATTGTCCGCGAGTCTTCATCTACACTCAAAACACGGTCATCTGGGAAACTGTCATCATTATTTGAGACTCCTGGATTCTGAGCCAATATATCAGCGATCACTCGACCTTTAACTGACTTTTGTGGCATGAACTGCACATCAAATTCTGAGATTAAAATTTGCCACTTAGCGAACTTACCCACCAAAGCTGGCTGATCAAGCAAGTACTTGATAGAATTATTCTCAGTTACGAGGAACGTTTGGTAATGCAACATGTACTGCCGCAATCTATGCAACACCCACACTAATACAACACAAGTCTTCTCAGCATCAGAACATTTCAGTTCTAACATAGTGAACATTTTACTTAGGTAATAAATGGCTCGTTCTTTTTTATCGACGGGACTTTCCTAAGCCAACATTGCACCCAACAATTCACTATGAATAGTGAGGTAGAGAATCAAGGGATGGCCTGTTGATGGTGGGACAAGAACTGGTGGGTTCATCAGGTACTACTTCAGCTTGTCGAATGCTTCTCGACATTCATCATCCCAGTTGACTCGTGCATTCTTTTTTAAGAGCTTGAAGAACGGCTTGGCAGTTTCAGAAAGTTGGGAAATGAATCGGGCAATGTATTCAACCTCCCTAAAAGGCTTCGAACTTCTTTGACCGTCGATAGAGGCTGCAACTCACATATGGCCTTTGCCTTGGATGGGTCGATCTCAATTCATTTACTGCTCACAATGAATCCAAGTAATTTACCAGATGTTGTCCCGAACACACATTTAACGGGATTTAGTCGAAGCTTGAATTCACAAAGACGATCGAACAACTTCTTCAAAGTTTCGACATGGCTTCTTCCAGGTCAAGTTTTCGCAATTATATCATCAACATAAACTTCAATCTCCTTATGCATCATTTCGTAGAATAGCATTACCATGGCTTGCTGGTAAGTTGTCCCTACATTCTTAAGTCCAAATGGCATAACCTTATAATGAAAGGTCCCCCACGGAGTGATAAATGCAGTCTTCTCCTTATCTTCCTCCTTCATCCTTATCTGATTGTATCCGGAAAATCCATCCATAAACAGAATAGCTCAAATCCGGCAGTACTATCCACAAGGACGTCTATGTGAGGTAATGGGAAATCATCCTTTGAGCTAGCCTTATTCAAATCCCAATAGTCAACATAGACTCGGACTCGACCATCTTTCTTCATCACTGGCACAATATTAGCCACGCATTCAAGGTATTGTGAGACTTCAATAAATCCCACTTTCAAAAGCTTCATCACCTCCTCCTTAATCTTATTTGAGAGCTTAGGTTTAGTCCTCCACAACCTCTGCTTTTTAGGTGGCATGTCCGGATTAGTAAGCAAGCCATGCTTCACGATTGCCCGATCTAAACCAGGCATGTCAACATGAGTCCATGCAAAGACATCCTAGTATTCCTTTAGTAGCTGGATTAAGCGCTCGACCTCGTCTTCAGGGAGATTTGCCCCAATTTTGAACTCATTGGCTTCTTCAGTGTCACTTAAATTGATAGTGACAGTTTGTTCGGATGTGAGAGTCTTGGCTTTTTTATGCTATTCCCAGCTACGCTGCACCTCAATGGAGTCTTCAGTCAAGTCTCCAGGATCTTCGTTATCAGGATTTGCGGCATTGGATTGGACCATTTCCTCACATTTGCATTCCATAAGATTATTCTTGAAACATGAAGTAGATGAATCAAAATGACAAACAGAGTAAATTTCATCTTTTATCATATTTTTGAAAGATTTTCTTCTCTTTTTTTTGAAAGATTTTTTAAAAGCATTTGTAAAAGCATTTTTGAATTATTTGACATGGGAAAGCATGATGAAGCCCGGGCCTCAGAATTCTCCTTGGATTTTTCTTTTTGTTTATCGACTGGATATCATGCTGGTTTGGTGTACCTTATCATGCCCTCAAAATAAAACTTGTAATTTTATTGATATTCATCAATCAATTACATTTATTGAATGGAAAATGCGAATTCACGTCCTAAAAAGAAAGCGAAAAAGAAGAAATTGAAAACAATCGCTAGATAGCGATAATAATTCCTAGAAAGCAATAAAAATTTCCACGCAGGGGAATGTGGAAAAGCGATAAATGAGTTACTCTTGTGAGCCAGGGCCCATTTCTTCTAGAGATCCCTCGTCAATGGCTCCTATGAAGATGTCATCAAACAAGCTTGTAACTCCTTTCAGCACATCATCAGGGTTCTCTGTCTTCGGGATGTCGGATCATCCATGCCACCCCATCCATTTGGGACTATCTCGTAGGGATCAATATAGAAGCTAGGAGAGGCCGAATACTTCACCAGGTAGTCGAACTTGCCGCTTGGCTACCCCAGGGTGTCTATCATTTCCGCCTCATCTTGCATCATTATCGGGAGACCAAGGAATGTTTCGTGAATGCTTGGGGGCAATGGGTTTTGCCTCCCTTGTCTTCGGTTAGGTGCCAAGTTCTGCTCTTCCTGTCTTCGTCCTCTAGGATTTTGTCCACCTCCTTCATGGTGCCCTAATCCAATAGAACGAGACCTTTGAGGGGCTTCAATGGGGTCTTGAATGCCTTCACCATTGCTTCCAAGACCATTACCAGGAACAAAACCATTCCCAACCATCACTCTCCCCACCATGAGGGTAGCATTTGAAACTTCAAGAGTGGGAGGCGCTGAGTCACGAGAAGCATGTATAGTGGATACCAACTCAAATGAGTGGTAACTTGCCTCGAACTCATAATCTGGCTCTACATAGGAGATAGCCGTCTCATGATAAATTCGGTGGTCTTCCTCACCATACACGGTGACCAGCTTCCTTTCGATCACGAATTTCACAGCTTGATGTAAACTTGAAGGCACCGCTCCCGTAGTATGTATCCAGGGACGACCTAGTAGGAAATTGAATGCAGTAGGGATGTCCAGCACTTGAAAGAGAATGTTAAAGACGACCAGTGTCCAGCACTTGAAAGAGAATGTTGAAGACGACCAGTCCTATTTGTATATCAAGGTGGATTTCCTCGATCACCTCCTTCTTTGTGCTATCGAAAGCTCGCATAGAAGTCGTAGCACCATATATCCTAGATGGGTCTATTTGGCGATGAAGAGTAGCCAACGGGCATATGTTTAGGGTGGACCCATTATCAATGAGCACTCGAGACATATGGGAAGTCTTGTGCTTGACAGATATGTAAAGTGCCTTGTTATGCCTCCTACCCTCAAGAGGGAACTCCTCATCAGAGAAAGCAATCAAATCCTTGAGAAGGACTGATCCCACAAATTCTTCTAGCTTGTCCGCCTCGACTGTCTCTGGCACATAAATTTCACTTAGCACCTTCATCAGTGACTTTTGATGCATAGGAGATGTCAGCAAGAGCTCAAGCAAAGAGATCTGGGTAGGCATCTTCCTTAACTGGTCAACCACGTTATACTCACTTGCTTTAATCACAGCCAGAAATTTCTTAGCCTCTTCATCAGTGACAGGCTTTGCAGGTTGAGCACTTGGTTAAGCATAAGTCCGACCAGACCTTATAACAACGCCAACATCCAAGTCATAGGACCAAGGGATGGCCTTATTGCTGACCTACTGATACGGCCAGGGCATCTCAATCACTATCTCATCATCAGATGCATCTTCTAATGGGGGCATGTCCGCGAGTGAAGGATCAACTTCTTCCTTATCAGCAACAAGTGCAACTTGTTCCTCCTCCTAATCGATGATGATGTGGGAAATAGTGGAAACTATGCAATTATGGTCAGCATATACTATAATGCCGTCATCCACTACTTTGGCAACTCTTTTCCTCATTAGTGATAGGGGAATATCCTCATGTTTCGGATAATACCCAGCTCTCACTAAGCCATTGTAAGCATCCACTACATGTACCTTCGAGTTCTTGATGCGACCAACTTCAAGTTCCAGAATGGCATTCACTGTACCCTCATGCTCCGGTAGCGGATTTTTTTGGACATTCGGCTGAGCAGTTTGGAACAAAAAGGCCTTCGTGTCCAGGAGGTTTTGGATCTTGTGTTTGAGGGTGAAACATTCATCAGTTGAATGCCCCAGTTCACTACTATGGTAGTCACACTTCTTTGTCGAGTCATAGCCGCGCATGCTTTCGCGGTTAGGGCGCTTCGGTTCAATAGAAAGCAAGCATTTCTTACGGAGAATTGCCAACACCTAGGATGGAGATCCGGGGAGGGGAGCGAATTGCCTTCTTGCTTGGGCAAATGACTGATAACCAGCGGTTTGTTGCTGTCTTGCATTGATCTGGATGGCGGGGGCACGGTTGGTACTTTCTTGGCTATAAGCCACATTCACATCCACGATGGCTTCTTTCTCCTTCCTAGCAGAGAATCTTTTACTTGACGGCTCAACAAACCATCCTTCTCTTATCCCTATCTCGATTTGTTCTCCCACAGGAATCAGTTGGTTGAAACTCTCGATATACGTGCTTGCCATCCGATTACGGAACTCAGACGGGAGGGTCTTTATGAACAACTTCATCAACTCCTTGTCAGTAGGCTCAAGTCAGGAGTGATTTGAACAGCTAGATTTCGCCATCTCACGGCATACTCCTTGAATGACTCGCTCCTCTTTTTCTCCATCCTCTCAAGATCTTCTCGGGAAGAAGCGATATCCATGTTAACTTGTACTGCTTAAGGAATGCATCAGCCACCTCATTCCAAGTCTCAAGAAGGTTCACATTCTTCATCACATACCAGTTTAGCACGGGTCTAGTCAAACTCGTGTGAAATGATTGGATCATGAGGGGTTCATTCTTGACATACTAGGCCATGCGTACGTGGTACATCTACAAATGAGATTTTGGGAAGGAAGTACCATCGTATTTCTCAAATTCCGGCATTTTAAACTTCTTCGGCATCTTGACCTTCTCATAGACTAACAAGTCAGAGGGAAGTGAGCTTTGTGACTCCTGCAGTTGCTTCACTTTTTCTTCGAGTTTCGCGAAGCGTTCATCCAACTCCATCTTGGGGATGTTAACAAGCTTACCCTTTTCCAAATTGATCGGGAATGGGTCATCTTCTAAACCAAGCATGTCGTCATCACTCAACTAGTTCTTACCTGCCTGCTTCGGGACAACAACCTGGGGGAGAACGGGTGCAGGAGCCGGATTAACTTGAAGGGATTTGATTTGAGTTGTTATAAGCTCCAAAGACGCGGCTAACTTTTGGAGTTGACCTTCCATAGCGGTGATACGATCATGCATTTCAGTTTGTTCGGCCATTCTTGCTCTTAATCACGTGATAATGGGCAAGCGTGGAGGATCCGTTACCATCTAATCAAAAGAAATGAACAAAAATAAGTATCCCATATGAAAAACACCGATCCATGGCAACGGTCTAGAGCTTTTATTCATTAATGGAAAATTTGAGATGCCCTAAACAAATAAACTAGGAAGTAAAAGACTTGACTTCCTAAACATTAATCTAGATTGATTCAAACACTTCATCTAGCTTGATCAATATACACTCGAGACACCATTTGACGCAATCGCTTATTCTCCTCTTGAGCTTTCTCAGCAACCCTTTTGAGGCGTTTATTATCTGCTCGGTTGGTGATCTTCAGCGGCGCCTCTAGTATCTTCGAAAGTAGCCCTTCTGGAACCTTGTGTTGTTGAATATACTTAGTTGAGGTATAATACTTCCTTTCCTTACCCTTCAGCTCCTCCTCGGGCCACTTGAGTTTTCGTGGATGGCACATGTCCCACATTGATTTGATCATGAGAATGGAATCTTCATGGTCTCGGCTTCCGTCAACGAAGTTGACTTGGAGCAAATCTGCTTGCAATGCCGGGGGAAGCTCTTGCACGACTTGATACTGACGAGTCACTCTAGTCGGATAGTATTCCAAAGCTTCAGTGAATCCCAATAGAGGGATTGGGCCAACTCCTCCACACATGAGTCTCGCCGCACGAACTTGGAACCACATAGCATGCCATAGAAAACCCTTGGAAGTTGGTTTTTTTCATGAAAGCTAGCCACCTAAAATAGTGGTAATCCGGTGCATGTTTTTGCTTATTCTCAAACCTCATAACAGGGTGATTAGAGTCATTGACATCATGTATAGTCATTAGACCACCAAATCCTTTTATATGAGAAAAAACCAAATTTGCAAAAGCTCAGGAGAGGAATGGAAAGTCTTATCACCATCTCCTTTAAATCGAGTGAGGGAAAGGAAAGTTTCAGTCAAAACAGTGTTTACAAAATTCTTTCCTTCCAACACTTGTTTAACTAAATGAGCCATTAAAGGGTTAATAGCATTCTTGTAATAAGGAAAAACTATAAACCCAAAGAAGGCTAAAAGAAAAACCCTTTGCATTTGAGATGAAGAGCCAGTTTCAAAACATTCTTTCAGAAAAAATAGGGGACATGTATTGCGATGAGCCTTTAAAACCTTTCTTACATCATCCCCCTTAATTCTCAAAAAATCAGATAAGGCCACAATGGGATCTATCCCGATAGGAGGACCAATTAACTCAGTTTTCAAAGACTTTCCTATGGCAATGCTATACTCTTCCAAGGTGGGCGTAAGCTCATGCTTACCGCCGAAGATGAAAGTAGAAGTCTTGGGGCACCAACAATGGGCAAGTGCTTGGATGAGGCCGCCATGGATGTTGATACGCAGCAACGGAAGTAGTCGACCAATGTGTGATTCTACGAATCGATGGCCATCTTGGTTTAACTTGTCCTATCATGTGCCCAGCTCTTGCTTTGGAGGGAGAATAATTCGAATGTCCGGTATCCCCATTGTATATTGACCAAGACTCAAGACAATCCTAATGTCATGGACCGACAAAATAATATGATAAGGTAAGTAAATTGCAAAGATAAAAGTTTAGAGAACTTACTTTACCGATGAAGGGCAATCATATAGACATGTGCATAATAAGTGGTTCGATTTCTACTCTAGAAAGCTTAACAAAGTGAAGTCACAAGGATGATCAAACAAGCTACAGCCGTGTGGACTATGTCGGGTCCTCATGACTCCGACTTGGCCAAAGAGCCGACCTAGGTCGCAGGCGTGCGAACCGAGGTGGATACTCTTGACACCATGAATGAAATTTCGGGATTGAGATGGGCGACTCGTACCGCAGGCTTGCGGTTGGAGTGGTATCCGTCTCAATACCATCCTAGATGATTTTATGCGGCCTAGGTCCCGCAGCAGATTGTATGTGCAATATTGTAGTGCTAAATGCAAAGCATGCACAACAGTTTAAATTACACAACACTTCAATAACTTGAATTTAAAACATTCATTCTCAACTCCAACCTGCAAGACAAGGGTTAGCAAAGACTACTCCCCTTATGTCTCCCAATCTACAAAAACATTTAACACCTTAAATGTTAGGGACGTACCTGAGATCCTCGTTGCCAAATAAAAATATTTTACAAAAAGAAAATTAGCCTAAGTCCGCTAAGAGTTTTAACTCAAGTCTCCAGCAAAGTCACCAAGCTGTCGCGACCAAATTTTCGGGTGAACCACCTAGGGTTTGGCTAATGGATTGTTAAATCTAGACTTAACTCGGGCTCTTCCAAGCCTATATCAATTCGGGACTTTAAATTCAAGCTCTTAACATGCAATTGATTTTTTAATTGGGAGTCGCCACTAATCTATTTTTGGTAGGTCGATTAGAAACCCAAGTAAAGTGACGGGAGTTTTACTTTACTCCTGCGAACCAGAGACTATGGGTACGAGGACTTGGTTACACTAGATTTCTCTAATGCCCTTTCGATACCATTCTTTTATTTTTAAAAAATGTTTGGCAAGCAATTTGAATTGATTTTAATTTATCTCCCTAACATGGGAGGTGATCATGCGGGTGCACAAACCACCAATTTAACACCCAATAAAACAATGAATAAAATTACGGGACTTATCTTGTAGAAACGAAAGCATCTGCGTTGTTAGATCAGAATTCACATCAACAACCCTAGATATGATTTCTAATTAACACGCAATTTGTCTTTTTTTTGTTTTCACTTTATTTAATGGGAACTTAATCTATATGCAATGCATGCTAATAATCTAATATGACATGGCAACATGACCTAAATTACATGACATGGCAACATGATCTAAACTATTTGAGATAAGCAGAGTAAATCCTAAAGAAATGCAATAATTAAGTGCAACCTAAATGACCTAATTATATTAACGGGCGACTTCTAATTAAATGGACTTAAAAACTAAATGACGTGCATTTGATATTTCTATTTCTAAAAAGGGCAATTTATTTTAGAAAATAAAATGAATCCACTCTAAGACAATTTTTTAATTTTTTTTTTTTTTTAAATGTGGGAATTATCTAACTAAATTAAGATTCTATTTAATTCGTATTAGGAATTAGGCTAAACCAAACCCTAATTTAAACAAAAATATTATCTTAACTTAATAATTTCTAACCCTAGATGAAGTCTATCTAAAAAATGAAATCAATTTATTCTAAGGCTTTTTTGGTGTTTTCTCTGAAATTCGAAATTATAAAAATGCGAAAATTATCTGCCTAAATTAGAATGCCATCTAATTTGTATTAGGAATGAAGTTAAGTCAGATCCTAATTTAAACTAGGATTTTACCCTAACTTAAAAATCCCTAACTAAAATGCGATCTATCTAAGAAAATACCTAAATTTATAATAAATTTTTAAAAAATATTATCTAAAATTAAATTAAGTGCAATTTTACCTAATATGCAATGACGTGCAAAAGATACCCTAATTTTACATGACATATGCATAATGACTTTTTTGTTGTTTTTTTCCTTTTTTTTTATTTTCGAAATTAATATTTGCCAAATAATTAAACATGCAATCCAAGTTAAAAACTAGCAACCTAAATTGATTGATTTGATTTTTTGATTTTTTTAATTTTTATTTTTAAAAATTCAGAATAAAATTTCTATTCTAAACATACAAACCCTAAAATAAGAAATAAACCTAATTCTAATCTACATTTTTGATTTTTTTAAAGAAAATTACCTTAGATGACACAATAGCAAATTAGCAATATTGATATCCAAATTGACGAACCATATCTCACGGATGAGATCGGGTTGGCCAATTTCACAAAAAATCACAAATCGGATATTGGGCGAGAGACCGGATTGGCAATTTTTTTAAGTAATTGCAAGTTGGATTTTGGGCCCGAAAATCGGACTAACAATTACGAATTTCACATGCAATCTCATATAAGGTAATCTTAATTTCACATTAAAGGATAATTAAACTACAAAAGAACAAATAAAATAAAGCAATAAAGTAGTAAAAATAATAAAATAAGGTAAATAAGGTAAATAAGTAAAAAAATAAAGAACTACCTAAAAAATAATAATTTTTTTTTTTCTTTCCCCCATGGTTCGATGGGTCCCGTTGGTTGCTCAGGTGAGGGGGGTCGTCGGCGAGAGGGCTCCGGCTAGGCAAGGCAAGGTACGGCAAGGCAAGACATGTTGGCAGCCGGCGAAGTGGCGAGGGGTGCCACAGGCGTCAGCAAGCTTTGGTGCAGCGGATCAGGGGGCGTCGAGGCTAGGTCACGAGTGCAATGTCCAGATCTCGGCTCGGCAGCGGCGATCGGGGTTTCTAGTGGAGTAGTGAGCTCAGATCTGGATCTAGCTGGTCAGCGACGGCAGAGACAAGCAGTGCACAGGCTCCTAGGCGTTGATGATGGGGACTCCAGCGCGGTGAGGAGCGGCGCTGGTTCATGGGTCGTGCTCGTCGTTGGCAGTGCAAACCCAACTCGGGCTAGTGGAGGCGAGTCGCATGCAGGCGGCGCCTGGTGATAATGCAGGCAGCAAATTCCGACGAGTGCAAGGGCAGCGCGAACTCCTGTGTCGAGGCTGCAGAGGACTCCGGGTGCGAGCGTTGCGGGTGCGGCCAAGTCGCGGCAGCGAGCAAGACAGCTACAAGTAGGCGGCGCCAATGCCGGCAGGGATCCCCTCCCTCACGAGGAAGATGAATAGTCGCCCGGGGGGGACTTTTTTTACCTTTTCTTTTACTTTTTTTTTTTTTTTTACTTTTCCTCTCTCTTCACTCACTTTTTCACTTTTTGCTCTTTTGGTGCCTTTTTTCGACGGAAAAGAAATCCCCCTTTGCCCACTGTACGCAACTCCTTTTATACAACAAAAAATTGTATCTCAATGGTATATTTCATTGCCAATTGTACCAAAGAATTACTTTACTTTTACCAGTTGATTACACTAATTATCCGATTTGTGGCCCTTCGGCATTTAATTTTGTGCAATTGCCAACCAAAATGTTTGGGCAACCTTCTCACTTATTAAGAGTAATAAGGTTCTAATCTTAACCAAGCTAAAGGGAGACAACTATCAATGTATTAAAAATGCACAAAAAATTAATGATCGAAATAGCAATGCACAGACATCAACTTAGCATTTGTCTTTAAAAACATTCAAAACCCTGTTGTAAAGCTCTAAGAGCTTATTCAATTTTTTTTTTTTTATAAAAAATTTTTGCATATCTTTTTTGAAAGAAAACTACTCAAAATCTATTTTGTAGGCTTTTCCCTAATTTTTAGAAGAAATAAATCTTTAGATTGTTTTTAATTTTTTTAAATAAGTTTTTAATATTAAAATAATATAACATAATGCAAACCCAGCCTAGATCCTTGTCTTGAGAGAAAACTCAATACTCTCTACTTGACTTACATCACATACTGTTTACACTACAACCCAAGAAAGAACAGAGGATTCTAGCGGAATGGAACAAAAGATGTCGAGCCAAGAGCACCTTCATTCTCATATAATGCATTTG
The DNA here is from genome assembly GCA_014182555.1 of Eucalyptus erythrocorys. Lineage (NCBI taxonomy): Eukaryota > Viridiplantae > Streptophyta > Magnoliopsida > Myrtales > Myrtaceae > Eucalyptus > Eucalyptus erythrocorys. The sequence continues at coordinate 34,270,126 of CM024600.1, read as the reverse complement.
ACCCGAGTCCATGACTAGACTGGGCTCATGAGCCCAGTCCCGCAAACCCAAAAAACAAAGGACAAAAACGAAGCCCAGCCCAAAACCCGCCATAAACTTAAGCCCAAGAACTATGCTTAGCCGGCCCACTACCCTATTCTGACCCAGACACAGTCAGCCCAGAACATCCAACCAAGCCCGCCAACCTTGAACCAAAATTTCGGCCAGCCCATCTTAACAAAAACCCAAGGTCCATCAAGCCTGGAAAAGCCCAACTCTATCAGAGCCCATCAACGCCGACTTCTCCTCTCACGAACGTCTGCACCCTCTCTTTTCCCGGAACTTCGACCTCTTCACAGCATCGTTCCCGAATATCAATCTCTCTTCTTCCTTTATTTATTTATTTTTTCCTTGTTTCAACGTTAAGGCTTCAAAGAAAGCACCAAAAGAGAACCTCGCTTGTAGACAGAGATCTCAAGACATTAAGCAAACGCCCACTGTTACCTCCCACCGCCTTGCCGCATCACCGTGGAAAACAACATGTCCGACGACCACCACCACACCGGCCGACGACACGCACAAAACGCCAAGACGCCACTAATAAAGAAACAACAATGAGAACTTCACCAGAATCACATTCAGTGACCAAAATACAGCTCAGAACAAAACGGAAACCGAAAACCGAATGAGGCCAGGACGGATATGGTTCAGGCATTATGTCGAATTGTTGACCCAGTGGGGGCGTCCGAAGACATCCGAGACAAAAACTCAAGCCAAAATCAACATACAGCCAAAAAAAAAAAAAAAAAAAATGCTCAAGGTCGACTCAGAAACGATTCCTTCACATTAAACACAAGCATAAACGAGGAACAAGGAGTCCCCCCTCGGTTGAAGCGAGACAGGGCAAAACAGAGCATCAAATGGGGAAGTGGGGAACGCGAGCTGGGTCGCCGGAGGTGGCCCTAGTCGCGTCAGTGGCGGCGAATGGAAGGCGAACCTGATCCGGCGGACTCATTCCGATGTCCTTGCATGCCTCCGACCCGGGATCCTGGGGGAGTAGGATTAAATTAAACAAACGGAGAAAGAACTTACCGGCAGAAGGTGATGCCGGAAAGGGGAGAGCGCGAGCCAGACGACGTCGGCCGGGGCTCCAGTTTGGCTCTCACGCACCCTCTCCGTTATATCCACTCTTGGTCTGTGTTCTCTCCTCCCTCCCCGCCGTTTCCTCGGCCACCTATCTCCCATCTAAACCTGCCGCAGGTCTCCGCTTTTGGGCATCCCTCCAAAGTGGCACCGGATGGTCGGCGAAGCCAGCTCCCTTTCCCCTCCATCTCTAGCTCAGGACTGCCGCTCATCAGCCCTCTTTCTGGCCGTGTCAACGCCTGCAACGATTTCGGTTTTTTGGGCAAGTTGGTTACATTTTCCGCTAAGACGGCAGCAGGCCATCCTGGGCTCCGTCAACCGTAGGCGCTGCCACCACCCAGCCGCGTCATTGCTTCCTTTTCTTGAAATCGCGGCCGCAATCCTCCTCGTTGCAGCTTCTCCTTCGGTTTGTCGTTTGTGTCCCCGTGAGGGAGAGAGAGACGCGGGGAGGGGGCTGGGCCGAGAAGGACAAAAAAAAGAAAGGGCTGAGCAGTCGAGGAAAAAGGAAAGCAAGTGAAAGGGCCCGGCCCAAGTGGAGAGGAAGGAGGGGCCGGGCTCGTCCCTTCCCCCCTTTAAAAAAAAAAAAAAAAAAAAAAAAAGAAACTATGTTCTAATAAATTATATTATGCAAATGCACCTAGTGTTTACATGCTATGCAATTTAATTGTGCTATTTTCTTTTCTTCAGGGGTTAAAATTTAACCCGTAATTTTTATACAATTTATCATTAAACGTTTAGCCAAAAATTTATGTGTTAATACTACTAGAGTAGGAGGTAGGGATTAAAATGAAGGTTTTGGTCTCAAGAATGATTATCGCTCTTACTCCTTGAAAAAAAAAATCAATTGCAGCAGAATTGTTGCAGTAAATGGTTAATCCCCTTCTTGTTAGTTCTTGGCCCAACAGAATGAAGATCTACGCATCATCTGATCTTAAAGTTGTCCATTCATTAGTTTTCATAAGCTCCTGTCTCCAGCTTACATTTCAGCAGAGACTGCAAAAGTTATATTGCATGATATCGAGGAAGACGATGAATGCTACAAATGCTTCAGACTCGTCGAAGAAGGGTCGAGAATTCTCTTCACCTCTTTCGGAGGAATCGTAAAATCAAAGCAGTTAACCGATACTCGATGAAGATGCAAGAGTTCGGCAATGGGGTATCGTTTAAAGTTATAATTTAACAAGTTTTTGTTGCTATAATACTATCTTATTATACAGGAGAAAAATCAAACTTAAGCAGACCAAATGAAGAGGACGCATTAGAAAGCAATGTATCGCAGGGCAATATAAAGCTCACCATCAAGTGAGATAGGAAAGAAGACGAACATTTTGGAGGATATCCCAAGCAAGCTATTGTTTCTGATAGAAATCCTAGATCTGTATCTCAGTTGTGGAAGAGTTAACAAAAAGCATTGGATATTAAACTCAACTTTAGTACGGCCTTTCACCCATAGATAAATGGACAACCAAAGAGAATTATCTCGACGCTAGAGGATATGTTGAGGTCTTGCGCAATTGACTTTGGCTGTTTGTGGGACGAAGTTCTCTTATAATAGTAGCTATCATTCTAGCATTAAAATAGCATCATTTGAAGTTTTGTGTGGTCGGAAATGCATAACTCTTATCTATTGATATGATGTTGATGAAAAGAGCCTAATTGACCTAAAATTCATTTAGCAATGAGAAGAGAAAATCAGGTAGGATCAGCGTTTCAAAATAGCTCAAAGTCATTAAAAAAGTTACTTAGATCTTAAAAATTGCAAGGTAGAATTTAGCATGGGGGATCATGTATTCCTCAAAGTTTCTTCTATGAAAGGCATTAGGAGATTTAGCATGCATGGGAATTTGAGTACAAGATATGTAAGACCATTCTTGCTCTTAGAGAGGATTGATGAAATCACTTACAAACTAACTTTACCAGAAGCACTATACAGCGTGCATAATGTGTTCCATGTCTTTTTGTTTCGGAAATGTTTCAAATCCTAAACACATACTAGATTTTACACTTTGAGGTTAACAAAGAACTTGACATATGAGAAGCAACCTATTCGCATTACTGATAGAAAGGATCAAGTGTTACAATGCCAAACTATTCTATATGTCAAGATCTAATGGCAAATTACATCAAGAGAGAGGCCACCAGGGACCTCCAGGGAGAGGTGAGAGGTGAGATGCAAATATTCTCATTTGTTTTAAAATTGAGGTAAGTTCAAATTTCGAAGGTGGAATTTCTTTTAGGAGCGTAGAATGTAACATTTGAGTGTATTCAATCATTTGACTAGTCAAAAAATTTGACAACAAAGGAAAAATATGACCGGTCGAAAAAGGAAAAAAGTGCACACCCAGCTTAAATAAAAGAAAGGGCCACGCGAAGAGAGAAAAGAGAGAACAAGAGGAATGGAAAAGAAAGCAGAGGGAAATTCGTGTGCACATGCTACGAGAGTCTCGTTATGACGGATTTACTTCATTTTGCAATGCTCGATGGGGTTTTAGCTTATTTACTCGTCTAATTTGAGTAACTTTCTGAATTATGGTACAGATTTGAAATTATGTAAAATTTGAACTACACCAATTTTGGAGTTGTTAAATTGTAAAAATAGATGGAAATCATTGATAGAGCATTGCGGAGTCCCAGGATTTGATGGAAGTCAATTTGAAATAATGCTTTAGTAACAACGAAATTTTAGAATTTTGCACACGAGCTCCATATTGCAAATAGCTTTAAATAATTATTTTAGACGAGTGATTTGTTGACACGTGAGGTTCATTTTGTTAGTGATTAAGTTTAGTTTAACCGATTCATAGTTGAAGTAAGGTTTTACCTAGTCTTGACATTATTTTTTATTTAATTGACAAGATTACGAGATCGCCGACCTGTATGATAATGTTGTTTGGTTTTGAGCATTTCCATGTGAGTCGTGCTATCTCTTCTTCAAATTTATAAGCTCATATTTCGAAAGTAATATGAATTATAAATAGTATGAGTTATGAAATGATATTTTTGTCATATAAAAATCTGAAAATCGAGCATTTACTACTTTTTAGTATTTATGAATGGTTTGAGAAAGGTTTTAGGAAATAATATGTGTGCATGCACGTGCGCATGCACACCCTTTGGGAATCTAATTTGTGAAATTAATTCTAAAATGATTTGAGAATTAATTTATGAAAGATAATTCTGGTGGATGAACTAAGTTGTGAAAGATTTTATGTTTTAGTTTGTAAAACCAATTTGTGATGTAGATTCGGGATTGGCTTTATGGATTTTGGAGGATGTTGTTGTGAGTTTTTATTGATGCTTAGGGTGCGTTTGGTAACATTTCTGTTTAAAAATTGTTTAAAACGAGAATAGAAAAAAAATTGTTTTAGGGAACAATTTTTGAACAAAAAAAAAACGCGTTTGGTAAATCTGTTCGAAATATAAAAAGAATAGAAACACATTTGATAATTTGTATAATTTTTTCATTTCTTTTAATTTTTTAATATTTTTATTTATTTTTCCTTTTTCCTTTTTTTTTTTTTCTTTTTTTTTTTCTTCTTTTGGCCGGTCGCCGGCCTCGGCCATGGTTGGCGACAGGCCGACGAGGGCCGGCGGCCTCACCCAACCACGGCGAGGCTCGCCGGCCCCGGCGAGGCCGAGCCTCACCGCCACCGGGTGAGCTTGGCCTCGCCGGATCTGGGCGAGATCGAGCTCGCCCGGCCGGCGCGAGGTCGGCCTCGCCAAGGGCCGGCAACTCTTGGCCTCGCCGGGGGCCGGCGACACTCCGGCGAGGTCGCCCGCCTCGACGGCCGATCGCCGGCCAGGGGCCAAGGCCGGCGACCGGCCAAAGAAAAAAAGAAAAAAAGAAGAAGAAAAGAAAGAAAAAAAGAGAGAAGAAAAAAGTGTTCTTCAATTTTGTTCCAGAAACAAGAAATAAAATTTTTTTGTTTCTTGTTTCTATTCCAAATGTGTTTCTGAGAACAAAAAAATACTTTTAGAACAAAAACGCAAACAAACGCGTTTCTGTTCCTTTTTTGTTCCCAAGAACAAAAAAACAAAAAAAAAAAGAAGAAGTGAAAACAAACGCAGCCTTAGTGTCTCTATGAGCCCATTAAGAGGTTTGTGAAAGTATACTTACCAAGCTATAATTGCTCAAACCATTCTTTTAAAATATTTTTTAGGTTTCTCAGTTAGCGGTGGATAGAACAAGAGTGTTTGTATTATTGTCAAAGTTTTTTGAAGGGGAAACGAAAATAAAGCCAAATCCAAAAAATAATGAGGATCAATAGAGTATTTGCAGGATTAAGCACACATTCATTCTATAAGAACGAGTCTGTCGAGCAAAATAATTAGTGGCCGATCACTAGATCTCGTATTAACGTCAATGATGAGCATATGCTGGAAATTCCTTCTCCAATAACTATGGCGTTGCAGTTGGCAATGTGTACTTAGGTTTGTTTTCTCTACACCATTGCTATAAGAAGACAACCAAAATAGGTTGAATAAACACAAATCTAACTTTTGAGAGAGAAAAATCTTCGTGTTTCAACAAGATACCAAAGCTTCTAAACTAGAGGCAGAGGACATGTAGACGAATAGAACATGAAAGTATCAAATCCCCTAATATATTATTAAACTCCTAAATCTAGATCGAGAGAGAAGAACTCCTAGGTCTTAAATTAGATTAGGATAATTCAAACTCTCAGATTTAGAATTAAACTGAAAGAAAAGAGCTTCTAGATTTAGTTTAAAAGAGGAGAAAACAAGAAAACTCAAATAAATCAACAACAGATCAAGGGGAGAGTAAGACAAGCTCAAACCCTCTCTCATGATTGAAGGTTGAAGAAGATGATGGAGAGAGAAGATAGAGGGAGAGCAGCTACTAGCCTAATTAGGTATGAACTTATTTATTTGCATATTTTTGAGCTATGTATGATTGATATTGAGTTTGAAGTCAGCAGGATAGTTATAACATCAGAATTTTTATAATTCATTAAAAAGAATGCATACATCTCTAACTAACAATTAAACTCAGCAAACTGACACACAAATGTGGAGACGTATATTTTGAAGATATGTTGCTGGAAGACGGCCATGTCATTTCCCCATTTATATTGGTTTCGGGGTGTGACTTTCCAGATTGGGTTTTGATAATGACTCACCTTCGATTTATGACCGTCGAGAAATAAATCATTTAGATGGAGATGAACGGGCTAGTGCCTACTTGGAAACCATTTTCCACCGTATTCATTGGAATATTTTGAGCGGTCCGTTGAGAATAAAGTTTGGAATTTTATCTAATGGAGACAGAATAGATGCTACGTTGTCCCATCCTTCAAAAGCAAAATCAAAGAGTAATGTACCAGAAGCGAGAGAACCCCTCCGAGCCCCATGCCTATAAATTGCTATTCAAGACTGCCTCATAGTGCCAAGCAAGCACTCAAAACACTACACAAAAAACCCTCTTGCCTCAGTTTCCATGGCCTCGCTCCACTGCTTCAAGGATACCGAGAAAACCTACTATCAACAGAGCCAAAACGGCCGTCCCATGGAACATAAAATGAGCCACAGCCAGACCCAGTGCTATGGCCACAGCGAGAAACACCTTCCATCGGGCCATGGCCATCCCATAGGACATAAAATGAGCCACAGCCAGACCCAGTGCTATGGCCAGAGCGAGAAACACCTTCCAACGGGCCATGGCCACATGGCTAAAGCTCATGGTGGCCACAGTGAGCATGCCATGGCCAAAACCCAGACTCCCTGCATGGGCCAGAACAATGGCCATTGCCTTGGCCAACATGCCCAGACTCACTGCATTACTCAAGCTCATGGCCACAAAAAAGAGAAATCTGCTTGCCATGGGAAGTCTAAGAAGAAGGAGGAGCACAAGAAGAAAGAGAAGAACATGCTCAAGAAGAAATCCAAGGAATGCAAATCTGGTGATAGCAGCAGCAGCAGCAGCGAGAGCGACAGCGATCATGACCACTGCTGAAAGGTGAAGATATAAAAGGTAGACAACCAGGAGGTAGCTAACTATTTCACATAACTTAAGGATTAACAAATATGATTATAATGACTATAATCACTCCTTAAGTGGTTATGATCCATTGAGCAATCAAATGATAACTTCATTACAGGGAAACATCTATACATATTGTCTCAACAAATGCAAATTAAACAGCAAAGGCTAGACAAGACTCCTATATGTCAAATTTTGTAGGGTAAACATCCTGAAAAAGGAAAAGCTGCTAGCATTTTTACTTATGTTAACTAATATATTTATATTCGACATCTTGTATACCAATGCAAATAGGATCAAATGCCTTAACGAAGATATCAGTCTAGGTTCATGAGACCCTCGTACTCATTGTAACAAGAACAAGGTGGCCAAAATTTCTCCTCCATATGGCCTCATTGCTCTCTGAGACTCAAATGTATCAAGCTCCCACTCTAAAAACTTATTTTTGTGTTTTGCAGGCTTAAGGGAAGCAGCTGTCAGACACCGGATCAGAAGAAAGTCCCCTGTCATCCTATCCTAAATAAATATGGTTGATAACGTGCCACGACTTGTTATAGTGCCCTGATACAAGTCTTACACCTATATGGTGTCTTGTACTATGAATGCTAATGAATAAATTTGCTTCCGAAATCTCTCTTTCTTCCTCTGCTTCATGTCACTTGATCATTAATTTAATTAGGTAAAAAAGCGATCTCGTTCAAACAATTATTGAGCTGTAATTGACATTGCAGAACTAAAAGCACCACTAATAAAGAAATTGGCAAACAAATTGCGAGGGATGCTGACAAATTAAACCCATTTGGTTGACACCGGGAAGCATTTTTATGTAGCTTCAGTTGAATACATCAACATCGTTCAAATGAATTCACATATCCATCTAATAGAGTAATTGACTTGGAACCTACTACTAGTCACATTAGAGCAAGAAAGAGAGGTATAGCAGACATCACATCGTTGACGCACTCAATTGCATGATCATGATCTTAACAACATCCAGCAATTGGGGTAAAGTAGACTAGAACATGCATTTATTCACACGTCTTCTTTTAGCTTAAAGAATTTCTTCGTCGCCCTAACATCACCTTCTAAAGGTCGCTTCTCCTATATATCACACACTGAAGGATTCTGCAGAAGCCTGCATGACATAAAGAAAATAGAAAGAAAAAAGCTGAAGTTCATCTGCTTGATGAACCACCGCAGAAGCCGTATGTTGAAGTCACTGGACGGAATGATAGTTCCTTATCTAGACAGATATTTTTTAACCCAGAATTGTCCTCAATGATGAAAGAAGTACTTGAATAAGCGACATACCTAGGAAGTAAAGGTTGGACAACGGTCGTTTCAAGGATGGGCAAGAATACTTTTAGGGCCTCTTAAACTGTTACCAGTTCACTTGCCCAAAAAGAGTTCGATCAGCTTAAACCAAGGCAAATGCTCAGCCCAACCAGCTCACCTCATTAAGAGATCAGAAACTTTGGCCTCACTTAATTAAAAAAACGATCTTATGTTTTAACATTTGAGGGGAATGGCTAACCAAAAGGGATGTGGAAGCTAGCAACTATTAATTTCTGAAGCTTTCACTTTCTCAGATTTTTCCACCTTAAAAAGTGAATATCGAGCTGGCCATCGCCCTTAACCCCACTTGTAGCCAAAATCTTGTCGTTTCTCGTCCATGACCTCGATTCCGAGGGCAACTTTTTAGTAGAGTGATTGAAGTGCAGTGTACTAAGTTAATAGAGATGAATAAGGCATTACATTAAGGCTGCATTTGGTAACACTCCAGAGAATATGTGTTTCAGTTCTTTTGTTCCCGGGAGTAAAAATATAATAGAAACGCATTTAGTAAGTTTTTTGTTCCCCAGAACAGATTTGAAACGAAAACAAAAAATAAAAATAAAAAAAGGTTACTTCTCATCCTCGAGAACAACCCTAGAAATAAAATCGAGCTTTTCTTCCTTTTCTTTTCTTAATTTTCCTTCTTCTTTTTTTTCTCTCTCTCTCTCTTCCTCTCTTCTTCCCCTAGCCGATCACTAGCCTCTCGTTGACCATTGGCGAGGCCTCCCGGAGCCTTGCCCAGCCACCATGAGCCTCACCGGCCACTAACGAGGCCCCCTCAAGCCTTGCCCAGCCACTGTGAGCCTTGCTGGTTGGTCGGCCCTTGTTTGGCCGATTGCTGGCAATCGGCTAGAGAAAGGAGAAGAAAAAAAAATTATAATAAAATTATTAATAAATTAAAAAAATTTAAGTCACAAATGTATATGAGATCTACTAAACGCATTTCATTTTCGAGAATAGAAATTCTGTATAATTACCAAATGTGTTCGAATGTTCAAAAATGTTCTTGGGAACCAAAAAAAAAAGTGTTTGTGAAAAAAGTTATTCTCCATAATAAAAACGTTAACAAACGCACCCTAAATAAACATTAGATATCCTTGTTACTGTCATCCCATTAATCAAACCAAAAAAAAAAATGGAAAAAGATAATAGATTTCTTCCAAGAAATATAAGGTATCATCATTGCTTGCTCATTATGCATGTTTTTCATTTTTTTGGTTAAAGCTCATTATGCATGTTGGCTATGTGTAATGAGAACTACAAAAACACTGCTAGATCACTGCAACAATTTTTTAAAAGGGTTTTATCTTCCTGAATATTGACTCATGTTGAAATTTATGAATTCTGTTTTTAGAAAGATCCACAATAACTAGTCTATCAAGATTTTATATTTTCCACCAAAAAGCCCTCGTCTGATCCACGACTTATCTTGTTTCAATCAATGGTTCACCGCTCCGCGTGGCATGAAATATGAGGCACTCCAATTGAAGGTTTATAACTCTCAAATTATATCATCTTTCAACCTAGTCTATGACTATTTAGTTCTGTCAAAGCGCTACATCAAATTTCACATCTTGATAAGTAGAAAATTCTAACTAAGATTATTAAATTTGTTTCGTTAAAAATTAATAATTAGAGAACTTTTTCAAAAAATGATTACCTATATTGCAAAAAAAAAAATTAATGAAATTTTTTTCATCATTCACGAAATTATTTGAACATAAGTTTTTATCCACAATAAAGATAATTTTTGGTGGACTGATTATTTAAAGCTATCATTTTAGAAAAATGTCTTCTGAATTCATAAAATAAATGAAGCCTAAAACTACTCTATTTGTATATTTAAAATATCCACTAAAAATTAAATTTTAGACAAAATACAAAGCAATCTTTAAGAAAGAAAAATGCAAAACTATCTCGTACACCATGTAAAAGGTGGCTTACATGCAAGAGCAGCCACTACTTTGAGTGATACCGGACAAAGAGCGCACGATACCTTTTTCAATTGTTTAGTTATACGATAACAACAATGCTGTGAATGATACCTTTCTCAATCGTTTAGTTATACGATAGCGCCATTTTGTTGTGACATGTCTGAAATGTAAAATTGATCATGCTTTCGATAGGATATAGGCAAAAGGCGAACTGTTTTCGGCGGTCATTATCTTTCGAAGTCATGTCAATATGGGCTGCAACGTCCAAAGATCAGTCGAATCTCGGCTAGCTAGAGGTTATCAGATACTTTGCCTAGAGTATCAGAAACTCTCAATACTTTCTTTGATTGGGGTGTTCCTTTTTTACCATCTGTAGACACTCCGGTCCACGTAATCTTAACAGCTCATCACCATAGAAGTGACATTATGAGACTCGACATAGGAAATAAGTCGCGTAAAGTACTCTGACTAGATGCCGGATTTTCTTTTTGTTGGCCAATATTCTAACCTTCTTTCAACAAAATACACACGTACATATTGCCTTCAAGGCCTTTCAAAGAATCTCAACGTAGCAGTGTGGTTGCAATCTTATAGAATTTATCCCCCACTCATGAAAATCTAGTATTCTAATATGGGGAAAGAACAAAGGGGGAGGTATCACGTACGTAGTCACTCACCTTATGTAGAAAAACGAGGCTGGAATCAGTATGGGTGGGATGCCTTTCAGATAAAAAGGAGAAAGAATGTTCGATTGCATCCTTTTAACAGAATAAGTTCTCTCCGTCCCAACTTGGTGAATAATTGTGAAGTGTCTCATCAGAAAAGGTGAAGGAATCTCATTCGCTCTACTGCACAGTCCATGGCTATATAGTCGTTTCATGGCACTGATCAAAATTGAGCGATTACAAGAGAAACCGAACAAACTCCTAAGAACAAGCTTAACCCTTCACCATGGCCTCCTGCCAGATGCAAAAAACCGCTGAACAATCCTGCAAACAGAAAATCTATGAGCACATGTCTGGCCAGAAAACAACTGAGATGACTCATCAGGAATTTAAATCATGCAGCGAACATAAATATCTCGAAGGTCACCAAGGACAAGAAGCTGGCTACACTGTGGTGAAATGCCAGACCCAGTGCAGTGGCCAATCATATGCTATTCCTAAAGCGCAGCCTCACTGCAGTGGCAATACCCACAATGTAGATTGCCATGGGAAGAAAGAAAAGTCCTTGAAAGAAAAGATTGCTGAGAAGACGAACAAAGTGAAGAGCCTTTTCAAGAAAAAGAATCGGGATGGTGGATGTGAAGATAGCAGCAGCAGCAGCAGTGACAGTGAGAGTGACAATGATGCCTGCCGTGAAAAGGCAAGTCCAATGAAATGATCATATGCATCATCCACTTCTCTAAGCAGGCATTCATGATCTTCTTTCCCTACTGCCAGATAAATTGCTTATGATAAAATTCATGACTTGACACAATTAGCGCTACAGATTAGATTACCTATACTAGATTATGTTGACCAGTAACTAGCAATAAACCATGTTTAAGCACACTTCTTTAGCTTGCTTACTTTAAAATGAAAGAATGACGTGTTTATCAAGAGCTAACTTAAATTTCTTCAATTCAAAATAACTGTTTATTTTCTATGTTCTTACGTTTGCAGCACTGAAAAGCAGAAGGCAAAGCAAGGGAACAAACTTCGCCTCACTATCAGAAAGTATGTTAAAAACTAAATAAATGTGAGTCTCCATCATTGGCTACAAGGATGAGGACTTTGCAATGTAAGAATAACTTATGATATACAATCATCATATATGTAATGTATGAAGTATAGATCTTCCACCACCCCCTCCCCCCCCCCCCCAAACAAAAAAAAGCTCTCTCTCTCTCTCTCTCTCTCTCTCTCTCTCTCTTGGCATGTACCCCACATAGCTATGGATCAAGTTATTAAGAAGACTTGAACTCGAGGAAAGAATTGATTCTTTTTTGGGGAAAAATAGTCAAGATAAATTAAGCAAGCTACAATGATCCATCCCCAACAATCATAGCACAGATTAGGTAGTTGCCATGATAAAAATATGAAACACTAGAGATATGAATAAGAGACAAAATTTGCGAGGTAAGGCTCAAGAAAGTGCAACCTTTCACATCACTAGCATGGAGAACTTTTATGACACGAGGTTTCGTCTTTCAATAATCACATTGGAAACAAATGTGGCAATGTCCTGGACAGCAAGATCTTCAGCTTCATCTTGGGTCATCCCCGAGCTTTGCAAAAATTTCTTTGCAATCTTAAATGAGTGATCACCACCATCAATTACATACAACCTAGTAGTGGATTTCATCTTCTCACGGATAGCCTCCAACTTTTCCAGGGGACAAAGGCCATCTTTGCTACCCTTTTCAAGAGAAGACACCATGATCAGATGTGAAGAATGAAAAACTGGCAGGGACTTCTTTCAAAACCAAAATACACATATAGTAGATTATGGCCACACCATAATCAAAACAGGAGCATTATTATAGGCAACCTCCTAAAATATTAGGATGGGAGAACATGATAGGGGAAGACATCAAGTCTCGTTCAATGCACAAGTGAATTTGTAATCCAAAATCTGATGCACTTGGATCAAACAGAATTCGTGTTTTTTTCTCCCAATTGCAACTACAGCTTTGCCAGTTAAAGACGAGCATAAAGAAGAGAGAAACAGAACAATCAAAACAAGCAAAGCCAAGGACTAAATACCACTTCAAGAACAAAATAAACCATTAAGCTCATAGCAGTATCCCTATATCCAATTTTTAGCAACTCTCATGAAGAGTCTGCCTCAGCATAATTTATTTTTAAAGATTCGCCCAGTATTTCCTGCACTTCAATTCTTTTGACATTAATCGTCTAATTAATAAATCTTTTACAAAGGTAGAAAGCATTACCTGCACAAACATTACAGGAACTGAAAGCTGCAGGAGAGTCTCATCTCTAATAGCTCCATTTATGCCCTGAAACATTTCATCAACATCCATATCATGAGTTTCTCAGTCAGATAAGCGCATGATAAGCAAAATTAGAGAATTTACCAAGCTTGGCAGATTACAAAAGCAACCTTTGATAGTTCAGGAATAAAATTTTGCAGACTTTCACAAACAGAAGACAAACTTCATTACTGGATCTTGTCATACATATACCTAGTCATTGCATACTACCTTACTGCAAAATAGATCAGGCCTATGATGGCGAGAGTGACCTTCATTTAAACTAGGGACCGAACTGAAGGTTTTGGTCTCGAGAATGACGATCACTCTTACTCCTTGAAAAAGAAAAAAAAAAAAATCAAGTGCAGCAGGAACTGCTGTAGGAAGTAGTTAATTCCCTTCTAGTTAATTTTTTGCCCAACAGAATGAAGAACTACACATCATCTGATTTTGAAGTTGTTGATTCATTAGTTTTCTTAAGCTCTTGTCTCCAGTACCTTTAGAGGATATCCCAAGCAAACTATTGCAGATGGACAAACACCTTCCTCATTAGCAACCATGCAGCTGACCCTACAAATGGAAATCGCATAACCATAGACCGAAATTTTAGATAGCAACAATACAAATCTGATACCTTTATGTCCAAATAAATCTGTTGCATGATCTAGCAGCTGGTGGTAGCAGAGATGCAAAGAGAAGATTTATCGCAAAATCTCAGGAAGGAAAACTAAATTTCATGTTTCACCAGCTGTATTAATGGGTATACATCAATGAAACGATTCCTCAGAGTTGTCTTTCCTGATGCAAATGCTAACTAGAATTACAGACGTAGTAAGAGGACAGAAGCAAGGGTGGCAGCCTCCCATATATGCATCCTGGAAACCAGTTTGGGCTGCATGACAAAATAGTACACAAAAATTTTTGTAGCAAGTCTTTGTTCAGTGAGAAAGTTAGTAAGTGTCACCTTGAACCCATAGATTTCCCAGCTAAAATCAATGGATGGCCGGGATACTTAGCAGCAGCCTTTCTGACAACGTCTACATGGAACTCAACCAATTTTTCGGCCTTGGGAGGAGCTCTTCGTTTCCCACCAGATATATCTGCCACATTTAAGATCCATTGTCAATCTATGAAGAAAGCAGCTATATAGCGACATAACAAAACGACCATAATGACAAACCACAAGACTTCAATTGGGCAGAACAAGCCACGTGCAGCAAAGAAATGTGAACAACAGCCATAAGAGATTTTTATCGATATTCATTTTTACAAGCAAACATTTGAATTCCACAAGCAGGGTGAGGCCAAGAAACACGAGCAGACCCAAGTACTTATTTTCGGCCAAAACGTCGAAGAACGTCAAACTATCGACCTGGTCGTGGAGACAGTACATATAATTTAAACACCTATACCATTTTTAACGTGGAAGTACAAGGAAACGAAAAGAAGAAAACTGCATCAGATCGTTAGCAGAGCAAATAGGGAGATTAAAGAGGAAAAAGTAAATCTATAAAAAGATTCAGCTTTACATACAGGGGTAGTCAAAGGTGATAACTTCAACCGCATGCAGTGCCTTGCCCAACATCTCCTTCCATCTGCACGAATTCACGATTCAATATCCAAATCATTTTCTTCCGCAGAACAGTAAAACCATTGCCTCCGCGGATTCGACTCCCGCGAGTAAATGACCTAGTACAGACGCGAGTGAGTTTTCCGATGACAAACTTACAATCGCGAACCAATTTGACAATCACGACCAACAATCGCTCAAAATCGACGAAAATACCACAGAGAGAGAGAGAGAGAGAGAGAGAGAGAGAGAGAGAGAGAGAGAGAGATACCTAACCATCCAATCGGAGGAAGAAGGTGCACCAGCACCGTGAGCGAGGACCACTACAGGGGAGGATCTCTCGATCGCTGCTAGCGGCGGCGGCGAGGGGCCGCTCTCGCGACGGCGCTTCGCAGGAGGAGGTGAAGAAGAAGCCATTTTCGAAATCGCGGGGAAGACCAGCAACTGGAACTGGGAAGTCGACTTCCCTCTTCACGTTCGCTGCAAAACGAGGAGACGACAGTTCACAGTTTTCTGCCACGTGTTTTCGCGCCAGATCATGGGCGGGAAATAGGCATGGGGAACTGGGAATCATGATTTTTTGTTTTGTTTTTTTTTTTTTTGGTGGTAAATTTTCGATGAACGATGATAATATTTTAATAGTGAAGCAATGAATAAATCTCAACCTTTTTAAGGAAATTCAATTATATCATCCTGAACCTTCAGTTGTTTCACGAAAGTATCTTGACATTTCAAATTTATTTTCAATCCATTCTAAGTCTTTTAATGCCATGAGATTGTGGGAATATCAAATTAGGGTGCGATTGTTTACATTGTTTAGTTTTTAATATTTAAAGGAAAATAAAAGATTTGAAAAATATTTTTTTCGAAATAAAAGATTTGAAAAATAATTTTTTAAAAATGATCGTTTACATTGTTTATAAAAATTAATGAATAAAAAACATTTCCATAATCCATGAAGAAGTTTAAACATAAATTATTATCGATAATAAAAATATTTTTTAATGAATAATTATTTTAAATAATATAAGTGATTATTTTTAGAAAAATATTTTTAAAATTATTAATTTTCTACGAAAACAAAAGAACCTTTAATTCCTTCTTAAAAGTCCGATTTTGCCTCCCTCTTATTATTGTTATTATTATTTGTAGCATTTTCTCCTCACGCGTTTTTATTCCAAGTGGTTATAAGATAGTTCTAAGAAGGAAGGTTTATTTAGTTTTTAATATTTAAAGGAAAATATTTATGGGAGACAATTTAGTAGATGAATAATTGAATGGAGAGTATTCATTTGGCTTCATATCATTCAGTTTTATTTTTCCATAAGAATTTGTAATTTCTTTTTATAAAAAAAATAGGTTCTTCTAAGATAGGAGTTTTGATTGCAAATCTACAAATACTAGAGGTAGAGGAGGGCAACAGGGTAACTAAAAGATAATTTTCTAGAGGGTTTAATCTTGGAATAGAATTGATATGATTTCGAAAGGTCGAGCTAATCTTAAAAAGTGTGGTTAAAATTGAAAAGAGGTGAAAATGGGAGAACCTTTTATTGCTTATTGGCCCTTTGCAAATGCATTAATAATTATACAATAGTGATGCTGACACAACTATTAAGGACTTTTTGGACAGGTCCTAACTTTTGATTCAAGAAGAATATCAGAGGCCATATTACTGGTCCAAAAAGCTTATTCTGCATGTCATATTGTGCCCAGTTGAGAACCTCATTTTTCATCCTTTTGGCTCTCACAATTGTTAATATTGTCCCATATTAATTTTGAAAAGAACAGGTGATTGATTTATAAGAGTGAGGGAAGCTATTACTCTTTGAGCTAACTTTTAGAATAAGAAAGATTCAAGGCCATCCAATATCAATATTAGAACCCAACTTACCAATAAGTTTAAATCCAACAATCATACTCATAAGAGTTACAGAGAATTATAGGTTGTTGATGCTCCGCATCAAAGCCTAATTTATTAATATGAAAGAAAGTCTTGAGTTTCAAGTAATTGGCATAACTTATGGTGTTTCAAAGTACGAGAATAACCTACTGTTCCTTCAAAGCTTCATTTAAGATGGTTTGTGAAAGAAGCGTCCTCCATGGGAGATTGGACAGGCTTGCTAATGCTAGAGTCAAGTGACTTGCGAACTTAAATGCCCTCTTTTCCTTGTCAAACTTCGATGACTCAGGGTTCACAAATAGAAACGACGCATATGCTGTCACAAAACCGAATCTGCATGAACAAGACGCCCTCATCTCCACTCTCCTCAAGGACCCCTGGCAACGTATGCGCACGACCACGCATCATTGTTGGAAGCCATTGAGGGAGAGTGAGGTGAAGACACGCCTTGGCTCTTCCGTGCGAACAATCCAACGATACACACGAACGAAGAGGCAACAGATCCGGCCAGACCCTAGCTGACCGGAAACTTATATCAGCAAGGGTACAGTTTGATCGTATCCCCCAAGTTCTTCTAGCCATTTTGATCAAATAGGCCAGAAGCCCTTGATGGAGAGTGAGCAACCAATGCCTTGTAAAAAGTTGCAATTCATGAGTCACGATCCCCCTCTTGTCACTCCCGCTTTTTGTCGTGTCCCATGCTTGCTCTCAAGCCTTCCTTTATAGAGGCCTTCCCAAGGGGGCAATTCTTGAGTACCTGGAAAAGGTATGTACCATTTGGTAGGGACCCCATATGAATGATCTTTGAGAAAAGATTTGTTCTCGATTCGCTCTCGTGTTTTGTGGGATTTTGCCCCACTACTAAAGTCGCAAAATATCTCCCAAGTGAACTCATCATGTATCCAATCCAAAGTCCATCTAGACTCGTATTTTTTTGTAATCTTGTCCTTAGAAATTAGCCTTTTGCACCCAATTTCAGTTTAGAGAATTCGATAATATACCGTAGTCTCATTCCAAAAGGGCTGTGGTCGCTCATAATTTTCACTTATCTTTGTAACTCAAATTGTCCGAGTGCTGCGGTATCTCATCCAGACAGATCATGGAGGCCAGTTGAGGCAATACGCAGCCTTACTTTTTCAATGGCGACGGCCTTGCTTAACATAACTGGATTTTCTGCACCAAGAAAGTTCACCAAAAGAAACGAGAAGCAAAATCTATGGAGCAGCTGGGTCGCACCTGTCTAAGATAACATGAAAGTAGGGATGTAGGGGAATGTCATAGTGGGATACGCTTTTGGATTGATTTCTTCGCGTGTTATCCGAAAAGGGTAAGACATGCATAAAAGAGGCAAGAATAATTAGATATTAGAATAGCGTCATTGGCTTCTCAAGGTCTTCAAGGGGCAGCCGGAAAATTTAACTTTGGTTTACTCCATTGACTGTTGATTTTCCTCTCACATTACATTGTAAACTCTAACAACCATTTGCAATTAAAATATCGAAAAAGAAAGGTCATACGAGCATATATGATTGCGACTCACAGGTTTTCCCCAGGAACTGAGACTGTTCATAATCGAGAGAAAATGGATGAGCACTTTGATTTAGGATACCAAGATCGAAATGACCGGTGTATATATAATTACCTTAACGGATATTTACTCCCTTCTACTAATAATATCGTGGAATCTTGACGCACCACGACATTATTTTTCATATTTTAGAAGACCAACTTTAGTTCGTGGAAAACCAGTCTCGCGTGGCTAGAACAAAGATCGGATCGGCTTGAATTCGCATACGTGCAAAGGAATTTTGTTATCTAGCTTGACTTCTTGCATGTTGGAATGCTGCTGCAAAGTTGTTCTCAACTAGTTAGAGCTGTTGAATCATTCGACATCTGTTATCACGGACCCACCCTCAAGCAGCCCACCGAAAATCATGAAGAAACAATTCGACTCCAGTTTTGCCACTCAAAAAGTCGGGAAAATTATCCCAAAAAAAAATATTTAAACATATTGTGATTATATCAATTTAGTCTTAAATTTTTTTTTATTAATTGAGTTTTAAATCTTTTGCAATTATGCTAGTTTAGTCCATCCGACCAAAATTGGTGGGATAGTGCTAATGTGACTATCGACTAGTGCTGCTAATAATTTTTTTAATAATATTTTATTTTTCAAATTATTTTTTTATTTTTTATCCTTTTTATATTTCTTTTTTTTTTTCCTCCCTCTTCCTTCCTCCTCCCTCCTTCTTCCTTTGGCTCCAACAATCAGCCAAAAGGGAGGGTTGGCTGATCACTAGATTGAGGTGGACAAGTGAGATCACCCCATCGCCGTTGGGCAAGGGCTCGCCTCACCAATGGCTAGGCAAGCTCATCCTCGCCTAGCGACCACAAGGTGAGCTAGCTAAACTAGTGAGGTGAGCCCTTGCTAGATCTGGTGGGGGCTCACCTCGCCAGACCAAGCAATGGCAAGGTGAGTTCACCTGGCTATCTCAATCCAACTATCGGCTAGCCCTCCCCTTTGGCTGGTTACTAGAGCCAAAGGACAAAGAAGAGGGGACCAGGGGAGGAGGGAGGGAGCGAGGGAGGGAGAGGGAGAGAGAGAGGAGGAAGATAGAAAAAATTAATAAAATAATTCGAAAATATAGAATATTATCAAAAGATTATCATTAGTGGCCATGTTAGAGCCAATGGGCTAACTTTAGTCGGATTGACTGAATTGGCATAATTGTAAAAAATAATAATAATAAGTTTAAGACTAAATTAACATAGTTGCAAAGAGGTTTAGAACTTTTTTGGTTATTTTCCCCAAAAAGTCTAATCTGAGCTAGAAAATATTGAGTCAAAAAAATAAATTGACTGCATTGTCGAGTAACAAAGGGAACGCATGATGGATAACGTGGATATAAACCACATCAAGTGGCCCATCAATAGGAAGAAGCATGATAACATGATTGAGAGAGAGCATCGGCATTCCGATCTCTCTCTTTTTTTTTCTTTTTTTTCTTTTTTATGAGCTTGAAACAAAGTAAGAAATAGGAGAGGAATCATCTCCTTATCGTACCCTCAGAATGGAAATTGTGCACAAAAGGCCAACTTTCAAAGGCAATCAAAAATCATGAGTCAAGATAGATTTCGGTTCACATGGATGTAAAGTTAATGGCATTGGAGATCTTGTGCAACTTTGATAGTGGGACAAGATCACAGGAGAATCACAAACACTAGAGCATATCAAGAATCAATCTTTTCTCAACTTTGATAGTGGGACAAGATCACACAAGAATCACAAACACTAGAGCAAATCAAGAATCAATCTTTTCTCGAAAATAATTTATATGGGGTCCCTACCAAATGGTGCATACCCTTTTTAGGCACCCAAATTTTCGCCTATATAAAGAAAGAGGGCTTTTAGAGCAAGCATGGGGCAAGACGAGCATGAGTGAAAAGAGGGGCTCGTGAGTCATGGTTACAAGGCATGGGTTGCTCCTCTCCCTCAAGGACTTCTGGCCTATTATTGATCAACGCTAGAAGTGAGGTGTGTTCGAATTGGCTAGAAGGACTTGGGGGAGTGCGACCAAACCGTGCCCTTGCCAATTTCAGTTTTGGATTGGATTCGTGGCTTCTTGGTTTATCTATCATCGAATCGTTCGTGCATAAGAGCCGGGGCGTGTCTTCACCTCACTCTCCCTCAAAGGCTTCCGACAATGCTGCATCGTCGATTCATCGCACACATGGTAAATTGCAACTTGATTTTCCCTTCATTTGAAGCCTTATTACCTAGAGTCGCTACTAACCTACTTATTAGACCGATTAAAAAACTGAGTAAAGCGTGAGAGTTTACATTTTGATGAACTCAAGATTTTGAATTCAGGAATTTGATCAGGCTAGAAATCTTACGCTATAATTCAGTGTTTTTTTCTCTTTATGAATAACATTCTTCATGCGTTTTTGGGTTCTTCTAAATGTACAATGCATTGGGTGTCGGAGGAATTAGAAAAAATTGCTAAACCTGTTACACTCTTGCTAATTAAATCATAATTATAACAATTTGGTCAATTTAGTTTTAAACATTTTGATAATTTGGTAATGTAATACTTCCAGCTAATTTTGGCGAGAAATTGCTAATATGAACGTTAACCATCTTACATGACACATCTAATACTAGTGTGAACAAATTTTACTTTCTTCTATTTTTTTTTTTTTTTGAAATTTTTATTTAGATATTTTATTTTATTTGTCACCATAGTCTGCAAAGATCCTTGAAGTGCAACAAGGGCCGTAAAGCCCTCTCCTATCACTAGCTAAGGTTGCGGTTGCGACCCTCCTCCGATCTTGCTCAAATTTGGGCAAGTGTCATCGCCTATGTCTGGCGAGGCCATGATGGCAAGGCTGGCCTTGCTCATGGTCAATAAGGTCAGGGTGAGGCTGCCTTCACCCATGACCGCAATGGCCTAACCCAGATTCAACTAGTGGCCAGGGAGGGTTCCATGACCCTCTATGACCATGGTTAAAATAACCGAAAAGGAAAGTAAAAATAGATAAATAATTCAAAAAGTTTTTAAAAATTAAAAAAAAAATTATCTAATAAGTGTCGGCTATATCACATAGGAATACAAAACTCCACGTGATAGAATAACATCCATGAAATCTGGATAAAACACAACGTTTTAAACTCGAGATCAGTTCAAAGCATTGCTAATTTGTCATCAATCAGCAAGTCTTGCTTGAACTTATGACGTCGTGAAAGACATGTAACCTCTCGGCCTACATTCAAGAATCACATGATCAATAACTTGTTGGGCACGCACATGTCGCTTGTAGAGTTAGTAATTCATGTCATGTCAAATCGGGACAATGACACAAGTTCAATTAACCTAATCGAAAAGCCTTAACACAAACACAGGACAGCTAATAAAAGGGTCCACTTCAGAACTTGACCAACATGATTATCGAGTATGTCATTTGCCAACTATTGATATGATACAATATGTTAACCCATTTACGTCTTCATGTTATCATTGTACCCCATGAACAAATAGAATTCGATTATACATTATACACAATAACTAGCATTAGCATGTTCTGTCATGTTTCTAGACTCTGAATAATTGCACTTCACGTCACGTCTAGACTTTACCATCTCCTTATATATATAATTGTCTAAGGTTTTGTTCCCGGAAGTAATTTTGGAATAAAATCGCGTTTGGTAAAATTTTTATTCTCATAAACAAATTTCTATTTTTTTGTTCCCGAAAGTAGATTTGAAATAGAATAAATAAATAAAAAAGTATTTTTGTTTCGGGAACAAATTTAATAATTAAAACCAACTCTTCTACTTCCCTTTTTCTCTTCTTCTTCTTCATCGATCGCAATCTCGCAGTTGCTGTCCACGGCTGTCCGCCGCCGCCTGTCACCAGCAACCGGTCCGATGAGCTCGCCGGAGGCTTGTTAGGCCAGGGTGAGGTCCAACAAGCTTGTTGAAGGCAAGTCCAACCACTGGGGAGGCTCGACCTCGCCCAGCCTCGGCGAGGCCAGCCTAGGCACCGGCGAGGCTTAGCTGAAGAGGGCAAGCCTCGCCAAGGGCTAGTGACGCTCCGATGAGGTCGCCAACCCTCGTTTGGCCGGTCGTCGATCCGGTGACCGATCACAAAAAAAAAAATATTATTTAAAAATTAAAAGAAATTGATTTAAAACAAAATTAATGAGCATAATACTAAACGCAATTCTATTTTAGAATCAGAAATTTTGGACAATCACCAAACTGTTTAAAATGCTTAGAAATTATTCTCGGGAACAGAATAAAAAAAATTATTTCTTATTAGAATCTATTCCCAAAAATATAATCATTATCAAACGCGCCCTATATGTGTTATATAATTTTGAATTCTAACAAATATTTTCTCTCCTTTTTTTTTTTTTTTTTTTCTTGTGTTTTAATTGATACCCTTTATTTTTTTCCCTCCATTTTTCAGAAATGGAGTTTGTACTCTATAAATTCAAAAAAGAATGACGTCGCATCTTAAACATATCTCCCCGTATATTTCTATCAAATGTCCTAGTATATCTCACCATGTCGTGTTAAAAGAACGACGCGCATGTCAACTCATGTCTTTTCGCGTCTAATCCTTATCGAATGGACCGACCCACCCGTACAAGACATGATTTAGTCGCACCTTACTCGTTAACGACGGGAATCCATTCACGTCGAATTCGAATTTGCTTTGATTACACATCGTGTCTCCGCCGTATGGAATCGATGGAGACGACAGGGAAGGGGAGGCCCCAGCTCTGCTCCTCGGTGGCTCCGCCGGTGGATGCTCTGGGGGGGCGGGAAAAGAACGAGTTCAGCGACCGTGACTGAGGACTGGGGCTAAGTGGGGGTCCGTGGCGAGCAGCGCACGAAACATCGACACATGGATTTAAATGTCGTGTTTGCATGCATGTGAAGCGACCCCGAAATTGTCAGGCTCTCTTTTAGCGTTGTCTTCGAACTCTTGTTGAAAAAATGAAACGATTTCAGGCACGTCCGGGCCTGCTCCCTTTTAACCTTAACTTGATAATGAGGCCAGTGGCGACGCTCACCTCATGCGTCAAATCAGCCCCGTACTAGTTCGTGCCCTTATCTATCTATCCTCTGACTCCCATGGACCATCCTTGCACCCTAACCGGCTTGGCTGTTATCTTGTGCCGCTCTCGTGGCCAAGTTGTGCGATTTTTCTATCACCGTATTGAGGAGATTAAGCGTCAATCACTCGATCAAAAGGCTCGTGCAATCGTTGAATTAGCAATGCCTCATTGTGTGTTGTTGGTTGGACGGCTCGAGATAATTTTGTCGGGTGATGTCTTGCGGTACTAAATAGTTTCAAATTGATTTCAAAATTTTTTTGTTGACAAGCATTTCATTATATAATTCCAAATTCTCATGGCCCTCATGCCCATTTCAAGGACAGGGTTTCAAGCAATAAGCGATCGGTGGAATGGGCACATGGACTTTTATCCGGTCCATGATTAGCGTAACATCTGATGTACAATTATAACCTTTTCTTTAGGTACATCATTTCCTCAAATGCACGCTTTCATGCGGTCAAGCATCACATCCGCGAACGGATTCTCTACTCAACAAAACCCTAATGTCATTTTGGCAATGGACGGCGTCTGCATTTCTGGGATCGTAAGCGAATGCAGATTTGAGAGAGAGAGAGAGAGAGAACAGAGAGGGAGAACGAGCGAGGCATTTTTAAATGGCATTAGCGAGTCCCAGAGGCAAACGAGCTAAGTACAATAGTAAAGTAAAATGCCTTGATTTCACCAATGAAATGAAGCATATACCCCTTCGAAAATAAATTAATGAACTCATAGCCAGCACGCATTCACACTGTCCCCGGACCAATCGGCGTTCATATACGTCGTCATCCAGTCTTCAAGTCCCATCTTCATCCTTCTACAAATCAACAGCACATCATCACATACACACCAGCCTACACACACAGACAGAGACAGAGACAGAGAGCCTCAAGCAAGCTCTTGATTCTTCTCCACCACCCTCACTCCCTTCATAGATCTAAGCGCATTTGCCTGTTCACCCAGAATGCGAAATGCATAAGTTGCCTCCATCATCGTGGATCTATTCTTTCAAAAGTTTAAACCTAAAGAGAGAAGGGGGTGGGGAGAGGGTTCACTCCCTACCTGGTCTTCGGAAATCTCCACGCCGAACCCGTCGACGATGACGAGAGAGAAGGTCTTCTTGTAAGTCCCCGGCTCAAGAGCGGCTGCCAATAACCCGTCGTGCTTGGCACTCAGATACGAGTCCAACTCATACGCTCCTCGCTTGCTTCTGTCGTCATTAATGACCACATTTCACACATCATATGTCAAGATGTGTCCACGCTTTACCACAAGAACAAAGAAAAGGAATCGCATTTGCAACGAGAGTAACGAGTTGAGTGCGGCGACCTGTCAGTGCGGAGGCGCTCGTACTCGGGATCGTAGTTCATGAAGACGAAGTACATTTCGCTTTCTCTGCTCCCCATTGTTTTTTCCCCCCCGGACCGACCTCTCGGATCTCTGGCTGCGCCTTGCTTCTTGAAAAAGGTGTGGAGTATGAAGTAGCTGCGAGTTTTCACTCACATGGAAGAGCTTCTTTATACTTAGGAGACAGGTTGACTTTTTGGAGCCCAGTGAAGACTCGTCACGTTCCCACTTCAGAAGCCCCCCCTTTAATCATCTATTAATCACTTCTTGATTGCTTGTGCTTGAATCATCCAAGTCTATTATCTATACTTAAAAAGTCGAAGCTAAGAGAGTGTTGTGTTTGTCACATGACACTTCACTTTATCTCTGTGATTATTTAACACGTGACATATAGTCTTGTCATATGAGTTACTTTTCACGAATAAGTGAGGATTTATTATTTTATTGTCCCCGAACTTTTACTAAAAGAAGATAATGAATAGAAAAGATATATCAAAACATATTTCCTTTTCGACTTTTTATCTTTCTTTAATTCTAAAATATGAGAAGGATATTCAAAGGGCTCGTGCTGGATGCAGGACATGTCTCTGCAAGTAATCTTTTAAATCAAAGACGAGAAAAATGGTGTCAAGCATCGAAAGTAGCCTCCAAAGTCTTTTTTTTTTTTTTTTTTTTCCTTCTTGTACAAGCTTGATACCAAATAAAATTTCTGAAAATATTAGAGAAGGGAAAGATGCTTCAAGAAAACTAAGCTTGCCTCGGTAATAGCACACTAAAATATGCTAACCCGCACGCTTATGTTCGGAAAAGTCAACATTTATGAACAGTTTTAGAAAAGGCAATATATATACACACACACACACGAGACCCAACGTGCCGTGGGCCCACGAAAGTTGTCCGCACGCGTTCGTTCCGACGACCATCCAATCAGGGACCGCAACGTGTCGTCCGATCCATATCAACGACCAGTCGGCGGGTTTTACTTCATTTTTTAATCCAAAATGGTCCTTCCCCAATCGCGTGAATCGGAATAATTAAGGGAGTCTAAGTCAAAGTCTTGATATTCCTACCACGTGCGTACGTAGAATCAATGTACCCACGACATAAATGGATCTACGGTCAATTTAATAGCTAAATAAAGCAAGGTAAACAGATCGGTTCAAAGCCTTTTGACAAAGTCAACTGATCGTTGCTTCCTGGATTAATCTATCGACAAAAGAAAATAAAAAATCAGAGACTTCCTAAATTGTAACTTGATGAGCTATTTTTTGTGAATCGGCCCGGTCACACATATCAAAGTCATGCATCAAGGCAGTATTACTAATGATCATCCGGCGCTCTGGACTGAAAATCTTTTAACAGGGCATGAAGACGGAGTTGTACGATCGCAAACAATAATGCTTACATGCAATCCTCAACTAGACGACTAATAGGTCCAAGAAACAATAAAAGTATATGGCTATACTCTATGTAAAGGATCTTGGATGTGAGATCTAGACCCATCTTAATGGAGCGGCCATTTCAATTTACACCATTCATATATAATGGGTTTCCTCCATCAATTTCTCAGCAAAATATAGTATAAATGTCTAAAGATGCTTTAACCTGTACGGATATATTTTATGCACGGGATATACGCGTGATGGTAATATTCAAAGAAATTGGTCAAATCGAACATAGGCGAGGATTGTGCAACCCAGGTACAAAATTAGTTAAAATGCCATAGACTATTTGATTAGCTGCTTATGTCATTACATCAGCTATCAAACCGGAACCTAACATGCTCGGGCCTCTCTTGCATATTTCAAGCCATGCGGGCTTTTCAAATCCACGTGGGGGCGTAGACACTATTATGGGGCCTTCTTGTGCATAAGGGGACCACACAATTTGTCCACATTGAAGCCACGTGTTTCTGGTCCCACGTGCTGGTCTAGGTTCGCAGAAATTATTTGGTTGCGTGTGTAATATATCCTAAACTTAATTTAGTCATCTATATTCAATTCAATATATGTACTATAATCACCGAAGACTTACTCATCTGTTCTATTTAATCAATTTGATTGAGGTGATGATGCTAGCAATATCGTTCATATGTTAGAACTTTGTGTATCTTATTTCAAGAATTAAATGTAGGATATTATTTACATAAACAATTAATCAATCAAGAAGAAACGGATCCATATATGATTGTAAAACACCAATATCACTAAATACAGCGGAATTAAAGTGTACCTGTTTGAGCCATCGCTTCAAGTAAAGAAAAGTAGATCACTCTGATAATTAGGGATCTATCGAAATGCTAGATCTTCCTCTCTATGACCTATTTCAGTATAGCAGCTCTCAATGGGATAAAGCAACTGATAGGTATAACCTATCCTTTTATAGACTAGAGAGGGGACTTAGCAAACCCTATTCAACAGCGTGTCAACTGGGCCCTTCCCATTACGGGCTTTAGTTAAACACAATTGCCTACACTTTGCTGCTCAACTAGGTCCGTTATCAATAGATGCCAATACCCAATTTAATCAGATCACTGTAGAGTTCAATAAATATTGGAATATTCATTAACCCAATTATTTAAAATATGAAATCAATTAATTAATGTAAGCCCATATTATAGGAAATTTCCAACATTCTCCCACTTGGGCTACATTAATTAACTTATTTTATTTTGAAAAAAATTTTATATTGAAAATGACACTATCGGGTTAATAACTGAAAATTTTGTTTTATGTGGCCACAACTTTAAAAAACAATATTACAATAATGGCATCTCAAAACCAATCCATTCCTATATAACTTCAGTATAGGACTATGGAGATCAATATGTTAAGAAAATACCACAACATATGATCTTCCATAATCACATATAATAAGCATTATATTTTCATGAATCATGGGCCTAGTAGTGTAGTAAGAAATAGTGCCAACATATGATCAAAATATTCACTATTTCTTATCGGTCCTCAATGCAATTTCTCAACGACATGAAACCGCATCAATGCCGCAATTTCTAAACAATATGAAATTGCATGATTATGTCCAAATCCAACATGAGATCTTATAATCAGTGACATCCAGTCATCTTTAAACTAAAATTTGTTTAAAGATAATGTTTTATATTTCCATTTCTCAATCAACAGGAGAAAGGATAACAATAGAATCAATAATAACAATCATTGAAAATAAATACTTTAATAAACATCATAAAAACATTATCAATATACATATAACTATAATCTCCAGAAATATATATTATATAACTCTCATTAACGAAAGAAATCAAAAGAATCTGAGACACTCATATTCTTTACATATTCTTTAAACAAAATGAGTCGTAAGCCTTTTGTTAGAGCATTAGCAAACATGGACTCAGTTATAATATTCTCAATCACAATGTCTCCCTTTTTGACCAAGTCCTTAACAGTATAAAATTTCATTGTTGTTACTTATAGCAAAAGTAACTGTTTATCACACATAATGCAATAAGATCAATTATGGGCAATAAGTATTTTAACAAAAATAATTAGTACATTATAAACTCCCCTTTAGGCAGAGTGTATAATGTACCATTATTTTTCACAGCATGAAGTTTATAAAACAACAACAAGGAGAATTACATATAATTGTTAAAGATTCATCCCCTTTGGGTAGATAAATCATTTAAATTATATATCTCCATGATATCAATATATAGAGACGATAAAGGAGAATTACATATAATCTTCAAGGATCAATCCCCTTTGGGTAGACAAATCCTTTAAATTATATATCTCAATTATCTTAACATAGAGGGGAATTACACATAACTCTCAAAAAATTTATCCCATTTAGGCAGATAAACCTTTTGAGTTACGCATCCCCATCATTCATCTCTAATATATCAATATAGAGGGGAATTACACATAACTTTCAAAAAATTTATCACCTTTGGGCAGATAAATCTTTTTGAGTCATACATCCCCATCTTTTAATTTTGGAATTTATCTTCATGCAATTTTCAAATTAATATACACAATAACCCCCTTTGGGCAAGTGATTGTATATACTAATTTTTATCAATAAGGAACTCTAAAAAATTTATGCCCAAAATTCATCTAACAATATGAAACACTTTACAACATGTGCTTCCAAGGATCATATTGCACTTTTTCAAACAACAATTTTTGCCACAATTTTATAATTATTTTTTTTTATTTTAATATCTCAGACTCATGGCAAATCAAGAATAGATATGAATGGTTACTAGAATTAAAGGGAGCCAAAAATTTTGTAGATATTAGTAATCATGAGAACAATCTTTATCTCTCACTTTCTTACTATCAACCCTTGGTTGGCATGTTTAAATTTAGCATCTTTTAAATTTGAGAAATTCCGTAGTCAAGCAATAACTCAATCTCCACCTATTTGACACGATCATATCATCTGAATTTAGAAGTATCATTGCGCTTTCTAGCCAAACCTTCATGCATGTTAGCATGAAACCCACAAGAGATCAAGCAGAATCTCTATAAAGAGAACTTCCAAACCTCGATCCTATTAAGTTAGTCCACTCTAATGACTCATGGTAAAACCACACAAGAAGACATGAATGGTCAAAACAAACTAGACAATAATGGGAACAATTAAGCTTCAAGGTAGGCAGGACCAGCTGCCCTTCCACCTCGATTTACCAGGCACATCCAACAATTCCCGAAAAAAAAAAAAAAAAAAAAAAAAAAAAAAAAAAAACAACAGAAACCTATGTTTATCAGAAACCAAAAACTCAATTATTCAAGACAGTTGTTTATTCAACTGAGAACACACATGATAAAATATCTAGTCATTCTTATCTGGCTGAAGGAAGACACCTTATCCCTTTTCCGAAACTGTTTGACCGAATAACATCATCAGGTGGGTAAAAACCCTATTCAATCGTCAATTATACCAAGGTGAAAATCTCCCCAACAACGTAGACAAGAAAGCATCTCAAACCCACGATAGAACGACAAAACCCCAAAAAATCCCGAAATCGGACAGGCAGCAATTACTTTCCCAGCGATGAAAAAGATATCGAATTCGCAACTAATCCCATAACTCTCTAAGACCAAGTTAGCAAAAATGGTTGAAACCCTAATCGCTCATCCAAAAGAAGAACAAACAATCAGCCACAATAATCTCCAAACCAACCGTTGCTACCGTCGAATTGAAGAGAAAAACGAAAGTAACAATATAATGTAACTTAAAATTCTAGAACCCTTTTTTTTATGTATAAACCCTAGAATTTCAAATTTAAAATTCTCTCTCAATTCACAATGAAATCATGCAAATTATATATGGTTGGAAAGATCTTGACATGTAGAACAAAAACCCTATGGTTTTGGGATCGATCGAGCAAAAAATCCATACGAAAGAATAACGACAATATTCGGCTCAAAATAGTAAGTTTCGAATTTGTCCATAAAAAATAAAAATTTGGGTTATACAATCATATATGATTAGCTCTGATACCACATGTAGGATATTATTTACATAAACAATTAATCAATCAAGAAGAAACGGATCTATATATGATTGTAAAACACCGATATCACTAAATACAGCGGAATTAAAGCGCACTTGTTTGAGCCATCGCTTCAAGTAAAGAAAAGTAGATCACTCTGATAATCAAGGATCTATCGGAATGCCAGATCTTCCTCTCTATGACCTATTTCAGTATAGCAGCTCTCAATGGGATAAAGCAACTTATAAGTATAACCTATCCTTTTATAGGCTAGAGAGGGGACCTAGCAAACCCTATTCAACAGCGTGTCAACTGGGCCATTCCCATTACGGGCTTCAGTTAAACACAATTGCCTACACTTTGCTGCTCAACTAGGCCTGTTATCAATAGATGCCAATACCCAATTTAATCAGATCACTGTAGGGTTCAATAAATATTGGAATATTCATTAACCCGATTATTTAAAATAGGAAATCAATTAATTAATGTAAGCCCATATTATAGGAAATTTCCAACATTAAACTCATGTGTCTGTCAATAAATCATTGCTATTTGTTATCATTTAAAACGTTTCATGTTGAGAGATTAGCATTCATTTGTGTTGGCTCAAGGATATAATAAAGGGAGGGAAAATTATAAATATCATTCCCACTTTTACTCGTCATATCAACTTCACTCAACCTCGAAGCTACAAGCAAAGTTCAGCTTGGATGTGTCGAGCTCGAGCGGCATGATGGCTTGCCCAGATATGGGCTTGGCCCAACGCCTTAACGGAGGTCGTGCTACTGAAGCTCGATTGCCATGGACAACACATAACAGAGAGGGAGAGACGAGCATCGCTAGGGTTGCCTTTGGCAAACGACGGGTAGGTTGGTGTTGGGACGTTGAGGGGTTGCCAGTCGCCATGTACGTTTTTTTATGATGAACTTGGATGTAAATGTGATCAATGGTAATGTGTTACACATATATAAATCTGAGATTGTTTACCCAAAAATTTAGAAAATTAGTGTTTGTAATGGCATGGTTTAGAGTTTTTTTATTGTAACTTTCCTAATTTTTTAAAATTGATGCAAGTCATCATTTTTAGAAAAATATTCACTAAATCATTAACTATCCATGAAACAAACCTACCAAAAAAAAACATTGCATTGCTAATTTTTCTTTTTTATCTTTTTTTTTTTTTAAAAAAAAGATGTTGGTAGTTAAAGGCATGCATGATAACCATTCTAATTATGTTCCAAAATTATTTTTTTGTTCCGGACTTGTTTCTAAAACATAAATCCGTTTGGTAAAAATATTTCATTAATCTATTTCTAGAATAGATTTTTACTCTAGAAATATGTTTGAAACAAAAATCTGAAGTAACGATTTTTTACTTATCTATTTCTAGAACATAAATAAGAAATAAAAACTCTTCTCATTATTTGTTCTCATTACTAGCTAGTTACCCATCAGTCACCGCTAGCAACCGTCTACTGTCCTCCTGATCACCGCTCATCACTTATTGCCAGCCACCGCTTGCTGTCCACCTCCACTCGCCATCTGCCGTCATCACTCGTCACTCGCCATTCGTAGGTTGTCAACCACCGTCCTCGCCACCGGTCATTGTCCTCCCATCCGCCGCTATCGATCACTGTCTACCATTCACCCGATTGTCAATTGTCAATTGTCGCTAGCCATTGTTTGTTGTCGCCTGCTATTTGTCGTCGCCATCTACTAACCATCATCCATCGCCGCCAGCTACCATCCTCACTGTTGGTTGCCATCCGCCCGTTGCCGTCTGCTATCAATCACCGTCCACTCATTGCCGTCTATCGTCATTGGTCGCCCACCATTGTCTGCCATTCACCATTGTTAAGGAGGGAAAAATTTTGTATCGTTGTCAAATACATATTTTTGCTTAGAAACTCATCTAAGAATAAAAATAGAAAATCTATTTTCCTTCCATAAATCAATTTATAACTAAAATGGTTATCGTTCACGCCAAGTAATCCTAATTCTAATTTGGTCGCCTTTTTCAACCTAATCTTTTAGGCTAGGTCAATTGTCAAGATAAACATGTACTGTGTTTGATTCTTGCCAAAGATAGGATAAAGTTGAATATAGTCGGGATAAATTTATATCATAAGGGATATAGGATAAAGTGGATATGATTCTTATATTCCTAGTATAAAAGTTATTTTTTTCCGAATAACAAACTTCTTAAATAATAAAACTAAAAAATAATATAATATGAGTAATATATGAATTCTAACACTAAAAAGAAAATTCAAAATAACAAAATTATAATAACTTCATTTTTTATTTCTATTTTTATTTATATATTTTAATTTCTTTTTGCTCTATAATATATATTTAGTATCTATTTTGTTATATATTTTAGGAATTATAGTATAGTTTATTATTTGATAAAAAATTTATTAAGCAATAGTGGAAGGGAATAAAAAATAATAATAAAAAGAGATGGAAAAATAATACAAAATAAGCAAATAAAAATGAAGTAGAATCACAGATTTTAAATGAACAAATTCCAACTTGAAAAATGATCTTTTTAATTCTCAAAGAATGAGGAGCAATGAAATTTTTTATTAAAAAAAAAATACCTTCACCATCTCCTTTGCCTTTGTATCTTTGGTTCACGTTGAAGTTTCATGACTCTCCGTTGTTTTCTTAATTCATGTTAAAACTTCATGAAAACGGTGAGAAAGTAGAAATTTCTTCCCCTTTATAGCTCTCTAATTCATGTCAAAAGTACATGAAAGTAGTACTAGAGTCAGAACTCCTCCTCCATGACATTATATGTTGAAATTTCACGAAAGTAACAAGGGAGTCAAAGTATTATACTTTTTGTAATTGCAAAAGTGACTGATCATATTTTCTCTCTCTTATTAGATTTGATAATGATTTATGAAAGATTTTTATAATGTCCATTTATGCATTTTCAAGTTCATTTACACTGATATGTCATAAATACCAAATAATGAACATGATAGGATATTAATATATCCAATTTTATTATCGTGACTTACATACAGTGAATAGAATATAACAAAATATTTGAATTCATATCCTTTCTCATCCTACTCTTATTAGAAATCCAGACCATCAAATAAAGTCTTAGATTCAGGGAGATACTAACAGGATAAACATCTCACAGCTCATCAAGGAGTAGAATCTGGGTTTTAACATCAGTATTACCGCCTCCATCCCCAAGCTCATCACAAGATGATCAGAGAAAATACGATGGAAGGGTCCTCGATGTGTTATGTCACCCTGTGAATTGCACCGCCTACAAGATATCACACTCTCCCCTCGAAAGCGTGCCATGAGATGTTCGAGAGCACAAAATAGCACGAACTACACCATCCTGTACAATCTAGATTCAAATTACACGCTCATGAAAGTTGCTAATGTCTTTAGTATCTGCTCCATAGGGGGCCTCTCTTCCGCTACTTCATTTGTACACTCTAAGGCCATCTCTAACACCTGCATGGCCTGGCTCCTCTCCCTCCCATCCGCGCCGAAGTCAAAGAAATCCATCCGCCCCTCCACGATCTCCTCCTTCCGCAGTACGCACTTCCGGTAGTCACCCATCCCCTTGTCCCCGCTGACGACGTCGAGCATCACGACCCCAAAGTTGTATACGTCCCCCTTCTGGCTCATCTCCTCGGAGTGGACGCTCTCAGATGTGGCGGCGGAGGAGGGGGACGGTGGTGTGCACTGCCCCATGTCTGAGATGTTGGCGCGGCGTGCCAGCTGGGCAAAGCCGTATTCCGAGAGGCAGGCGGTGAAGTCGGTGTTGATCATGATGTTGGCGGACTTGATGTTGCCGTGCACGTTCATCTGCATCTTCCTCTCCTTGGGAGGGGAGAGGGAGTGGATGAAGAGGATGGCCTGTGAGGCTGTGAAGAGTATCTTGAGCCGCTGGCTCCAGTTCAGGGCTGTGTGTCCGCAGTCCCTCCCACCTTTCAGAATTTACAGAGAGAGAGATTAGAAGACAGTGATTTTCTGTGTTGAGAGAGTTCAGACGAGAAAGATCGACTCGCCTTGGAAAAACCAAGTGATGCTCACCAGAGAGGAGGTCATGGAGGCTGCCCATGGGGTAGTAATCGCAGAGCACGAACTTGATCCGCTTGGAGTAGAGGTACGCCAGCACCGGCACGAGGTGCTCGCACCTCCTGCTGATCTGCGCCACTCTCTGCAGCCTCCTCCCGAACTCCCCCTTCCCCACGCGCACCGCCCGGAACCTCTTGAGCGCGCACACCTTCCCTCCCAAGAACACCACCTTCTCCGTGATCCCCAGGCAGCTCTCCCCCATCACCCCGACCGACGCCCTCAGGACCTCCCTGAGCGTCGGCTCGCCGCTCGCCCCCGGGTAGCCTCTGACCCCATCGCACACCACCAGAGGGACGTCGTCCATGAACCCCACGATGCAATCCTCGTACTCGTGCAGGATCGACTCCGACCGGCTGACGTTGTCGCCATTTTTGGGGCTTCTCTTGGGCTTCGTGAAGGCCCTCGACAGCATTTGACAAGGGGAAAGAAAATCTGTTCTCTCGTCTGTCCGGTGGCGATCGGTGAAGGAAGGAGATGGGGGGTGATTTTCTTTGGCTCGGGGGTGCAAGATCGATGAAAAGAGTGGTCCTTTTGTTGAT
The DNA here is from genome assembly GCA_014182555.1 of Eucalyptus erythrocorys. Classification (NCBI taxonomy): domain Eukaryota; kingdom Viridiplantae; phylum Streptophyta; class Magnoliopsida; order Myrtales; family Myrtaceae; genus Eucalyptus; species Eucalyptus erythrocorys. The sequence goes on along the minus strand of CM024600.1, from coordinate 34,235,182 downwards.
GTTTTCGGCTGGTTTGCGATTGGTTTACTGTTGGGTCTTGTTTCCTTAAAAGAAAAGGGATTAATGGTCTTGGGATGTATCGAGATCCAGCATGCATGATTGATCTTTGTGTTGAGGCGATTCTTGGTTTCGGAAGCACCAAAAATGTGATCCATTGATATTCCCCACGGTTCTGATTGGTTTGATCTTTGGGGCTTACTTCAAGAACCTTGCTCCAATTTTGTTTTCTTGCACCTGTTTTAAGAATCCCGCGACTGAACAAGAAGATTCAGATACTCTTCTGTCGTCTTCGTTCGAGCAGAGCCGGCTCCGAGGAGGACTCCTCGGCCGTGGGAAGATCGAGACCACGAGGATCTAGACGATGGCGGATGATTCGAGGCGGGGAGAGTCGACTGGGCTTCAAGTAATTCAACCGATGGTGGCACCAAATTCATTCTGATGAGGGTATGGTTTTACACTTATCCGTGGGTTGGAATTTGGAACGAAATGGTCCGTTTCTGTGGTGCTGCTGTACTTTACAAATCGAGAGTGGACTGTTGTTGTCTCATGAACATGCACTCAACAGATCTGCATATTCGTTTAGATTCTATCGTGACTTTTTAACATGGTGCGAGTTATTTATAGTTTCATGTGAAAGAATGGGCCGTGGATTTTGAGCAATTGTCGATTTTATTCGGTAAGAGGATAAAGAAACGAAAACAGGGTGCTCTAGAATTACATAACTGAAGAGACAAAAGATCCAGTGAATTCTGAGAAAGGTTTCGCACTCCAATAATTTGAAGCTCCATCACTACTCCACTACTCTTAAGCTAACAGTCACAACAATTGTCTAATCGGATTTGGATCGAGTCGAAAATGGTCTGACCCTTATTGACCCATTTAACCCATTTTAACCTATTATCATACAATGTAAATTTTAGTCCAACATATATTGACCCATACTGACTCATTTAACCTATTTTGACCTATTTTCATGCAATGTAAATTTAATAATCCATACCTAAGTCGACCCAACCTATATTATCGAAACATATTAATATTTGACTCAATTAAGGTTAATCCACTCACGCCCATTCAATTCACTTTAAACTCTTCACATATATCTTACTTGAATAAAAACTTCACATCAAATTTAAAAGGTAAATTAAACAATAAAAAATTAGTAAACAAAATTTAAAAAAAAAAATTGTGAAAAACCTTTAACTAAACCTAATAATGCTCACTCATTATGATTTTTTTTTTTAAAAATGGTTTTACTAAAATATTTTCATTCAATATAAATTCAATATACAATTTTTATAATTTTTTGAATCTATTTTTTAATTACTTTTATTTTTATTTTTAAAAAATATAATTTATAATTATTTTTTTCTTTGTTCTTTTTTTTTTCTCTTTTTCTTCTTCTTCAGCCGATTCTTGACCAAAACAATGGCCAATGAGCTCAAGTCTCACCAAATCGGCGAGGCTCAAGCCTCAACCGACATTGGCAAGCTTAAGTCTCGCCAAATTGGCAAGGCTCAAGCCTCGCTCAACATTGGTGAGCTTTAGCCTCCCAGATGTTGGCGAGGCCTTCGCCTCACTAAATTCGGTGAGCTCGAGCCTTGCCTAGTCAATTGCTGGTCGTTATTGTGCCAACCATCAACTAAAGAAGGAGGAAGAAAAAGAAAAAAAAGGAAACAAAAAATGAAATATAAAAAATAATTATAATTTTGATTTTTATAAACAATATTTTTATTAAGTTAAAGAGGGAAAGAGAGAGGGTGATGCTTAGGTTGGAAATGGGTTCTAAATCCAACCCATTTAAGATCCATTTATCTTAAACTTTCAATTTTTAAACCTATTTAATTAATCTCTTCAAAAAGTAAATGACCCATATATGACCCATTTTTTATACCTATTTTGACACGTCTAGCCACTACTCGAGCCAAAGTTATCTTTTCTTTATATTTTCAGAATTGCAATGTTGATCATCCTTTTTAATTTTGTTTGGATTTTATCGGAGAGACACGCCTTCCCTTTTTAATGGTTCATTTATCTGCCAGAAAACTATTTTTTGAAAATTGTTTTCTAACTTTCCAGTATTCAAATAATGAAAAAAAACTAATCTATGGAAAATGATTTCCACGCAGTGAAAGCAACAAATTTAGATTGGGATAAAATGATTTTTCCTTTTAGCAAGAAGAAATCACTTTCCTTAAACTAAAAACAAACGAAAATTAATTATTTTCCATACAAATAATCTCCATGAATTTTTATTTTATATGAAGTTTTCGAGAAATAAACATACCCTAAAAAGCTTTAGATTCCGTATGCGGGAGAGCACAGGAAACGGGGTCCTGGTGTGCCAGTGGGCCTAACAGGGCTTCGCGAGGCTTGAGAGGCTCAGATATGATATGGGCCTTTGAGGTCCACATGGCCCAGAAACAGAATCGTTTCCTAAATGCCAGTTCAATTCTTTCAACCCAAGTTCGATTCATTGTCAGGTAACAACCTTATCTTTCTCATCTATCAAAACTTAGAAACCAAGTCTTGTGTATGGCCATGGGTTGTTATCAAACAGTCTAAAAACTACAAAAAGAAGTCGAGCAGGCAAACTGCCAGACTACAGAGCTGACGCCCTCCAATTGACATCGCAATTTTGAATAATTTAGATGCTCAAGAAGCGCGAGTGTACCCTTGTGGGGGAACCCCTCCTTGAATCTTAGAAATAAGTCACATCCCGTGTCGATGTAAGGATTTGACCTCATGCATCTCCTTGATCTGATTGGGTTGGTTGGACACTCCCGTGATTATATACATTGCAACTTCAATGCCTATCACATTGACCATCGTCGGATTCAACTGTCTTAATGTCAGTTGTTTGGATTGATATGTGCCGTCAACCTGTCCGATCGAAATTTTGTTGGAGTCAATTGTCGAACTGGGCACAGCTGAACTACCGTGCTCAAGCCCACCTAAGCATAGGAAAGGCCATTTAAGTGAGCTTATCATTCCCATCTCTTATGGTATCCAATGCTCTCAAAATCACATCATTTTATATTTACAAGACTAATTATCTATTGAGCACAATAATCGGTTTCACATTGATAGTTGACATTATCTCTCTCTCGAATTAATCTCACTGTCTCTCTCTCTCTTTTTGGGTATCAACTCTCTTTTTTCACATGCTATACTTGTGCCAAGTTATCAAAAGGAAATCAATTTAGAATTTTTTTTTTGTTAATTTTCTCTGAAAATAGCATCATCTCATTGCATTATATGTTGATGTACCACTGTTTTTTACCAAAGTTTTGAAGTGCAAATTGGCTACGGGGACACGTCAGATGAAATTTCATCTTATGGGCTAACAATCGGGAAGCAGAAGAAGAGAAAAATTGCAAATGAGGATTAATCTTGTCAACCGCAAGCGACTCGGCCTAAAAAGAAGAAAAACCATTGCAAAGTGAAAAGTCAACATATACTCCCCATCCAGCGCCGCACGAGGAATAAGAAGGTGCCACGTCATCTCTGACGCCAGGGTCAACTCCCGCACCAGCTGTTGATGGTCCTGTACGCTAACGCCACGACCTCCAATCTGTTTCAATTTGACCATTTTCTCAAGTCTCACGGCCACTAATATCACAATTCCTGGATAACTGTATCTCAACTCATGCACCTACTATCCACATGGACACGTGATATATAACACGACACGACATATTAATACGTTATTTTTAAAAATAGAAACTTTCAACACATTGGGACATTTAATATATATTTTTATATATACATAATAATTTAAATCAAATTAATTTAATTTAATTTTATAAATAAAGAAATAAAATAATTAAAAAAAAAGTCTCAAATGAATTTATGAGCCCTCCATTCCGCCGAAGTGGCCACGCCTTTTTAGCAATTCAGGGCCAATCATGCGCTCCCAAAAACGTGCCCCTCCCCCAAAAATCAAAATAATTTAAGAATGACAAAAAAATAACAAGAAAAAAGAGAGGTGCGAGGATGGGAGTGCGTGACGATTCGTCTTCTCCGCAATCGCGACGTCGACACACGCGGCTTCAAATCCTCCCCTCCGCCACCACTTTTGACGCAATAATCTCCGCCATCTCCGTCTCCACCACCACCGTATGATCCTTCGATTCATTGCTTTTCGGAGCTGAGATCTCTCCCAAGTTCCCAACTTTCATCCCATCCTGACATACCCATTTGCTCCTTTCGCCGGAATTCCAGCGCCGCCACCGCCACGCAATGGGGCAGGTCCCATCTTCCACCTCCGCCTCCACCGCCCTCGAGCCCAACGACCGTGGCGGGATCTCGTCCAGATAGCAGCTCGACTCACTACTGGGTGCGACGGCCACGTGAGTCCTCCACCGCCTGCTTCTTTGCCTCCGTCAAGAACACCAAACCCCCGCCCCCTCTACAGCGATGTGTGGCAGAAGCTGTCGGAATTTCTCGAATAACCCCTGCGTGTCAAAATTGCGTGTTGAAATTTCAAACTCGTATGTTGAAGGTGTCAGGAAGAGTTCTAACACATAATTAATTGCGTGTTGAAATGTTTTTGATACATATCGAAATTTCCAACATGACACGAAACCTTCCAAAGAGTGTTTGTTCTTCTTGCTAATAAGTTTCTCTTTTTTTTTTAAACAAGTTCCTCTTTTTTTTTTTTTTTTTTTTTTTTTTTTTTTTTTTTTTTAACTTCTTCTTCTTCTATAACAAAAGCATTCATCATGAACCATGTGAATTCTTTCGTCCAAAAAAAAAAAGAACTATATGAATTCTTAATTGGATTAAAATCACAAAAATCTTAAATTAATACATTTATTATAAATTTATATTTAATTTATTTTTATTAAATTTTATCATTAAATTACTGAATTAGAGGTACCTATCATTCTCCATTCACGTTATTAGTCTTCCACCTTGCCTACCTCTCCCGCTCCCCGAGTCAAAAACCTCCCCCCACCCCGATTCCAACCTGCTCATCCCACCCTGTACCTTCCCTTCTATATATATACTCTCTCTCTCCCCACTTCACCTAGAGACACTTCCTCATTCCCCAAAGAAAATGGCGAAACTAACCCTTTCCCTCCTCCTCCTCTTCTTCCTCATCGTCTCCTCCTAGTCTCTCACTCCCTTCGATCTCCCCACCGGGAATGTCGCCGGCCACTACGATCTGCTCGATTTAGAGGCCGATTCCGTTGCGACCATCCTCCTCCCCAACGAGAAGCCCCGGTGCTAGCGCGTGGAATTAATGAACCCGGCGGTCCCAAGGGTCCTAAAGACCACTGCCTTGGGTTGGATTTGAAATGAAATGGTCTGTTTCTATGGTGCTGCTGCACTTCACAAATCTAGAGTGTACCGTCATTGTCTTATGAGTTATGAACATGCACTCACCAGCTATGCATATTTACTTTGATTCCATTGAGACTTTAACATGGTGCGAGATATTCATAGTTCCATGTAAAAGAATCCGTTATGCATTTTGAACATTTGTCGACTTTATTCAGAAGGAAAAATGATACAAATAATTTTTAAACTTTGACTCAATATGTAATGTGATCCGTAAACTTTAATTTGTTCAATATAGTCTTTGAACTTTTAGTACATGTTCAATTTAAACCCTAAACTATATAAAAATATTCAATATTGTCCCTGACTTTAATTAATGAAAAGACTATGTTAAGGATTTTCATATAGTTTAGGGATTACATTGAATATGTATTAGAAGTCCATTGACCATATTAAATAAATTAAAAAGTCATGGACCACATTGATCATTAACCTAAAGTTCAAAGATTATTTGCATCATTACTCATATAGGAAAATAAGATATTTATAAGAACAAAAGGTGCTCTAGAATTACATAACTGAAGAGAGAAAAGATCCAATGAATTCTAACAAAGGTTTTAACTCTCATAATTTGGAAGCTCGACCACTACTCTTAAGCTGACAAATACTACTAGAGCCAAAGTTATCTTTATGTTTTGAGAATGCTATCTTGATCATCCTTTATTATTTTGTTTGGATTTTACTAAAAATGTATTGAAATGGGTCATTGTGATTAGGGATAAGCATGATTTTTAAGGTAGAATTTATAACTTGAAAATCGGACTTTGTAAAATTCTAAACGCAAGTGAACGTATTAAATAAGTAGTATAATGATAAGATCGACAATTAATAAACTAATTAAATACTAAAATAGATAAATTCTAAAATTTATTTAACAGATCAAGATATAATTGAGAATAAGTTAAAAAACAAAATTGGGAGACTAAATGCAGTAAATCAATAAGACAAATATGTTAAAGCATCGATTTCACCGTAACCACTAGATATGAATTTCAAATTGTTATGGGTATAAGAACGATATCAAACATGTGATTGTAGAGTTTCCTAATCTATTACTATCCTATCTCTAGATATAACAAACCTACTCGGTTTATTAATTCACAATATCTCTATGTAAATTAAAATAAACATAAGTGCATTAAAAACTATGAATATTCCCAGCTTACAATGAGTGTTTTAGATCACCTTATCACCGAAAGCTAGCGACATATCTATATCCACGTTTAATTCATGGTTATATTATAATGAGTAAATGCATATTATCACTTCTCAGTCTCAAACATGTACATCAGATTATTCAAGTGGTAACCAATCACTCAAAAACATTATACACAATAATATAAAACTCACATGAATGAAATCAATTGCAAAACATATAAATCATGAAATTCATATCATCTTGGTTAGGCTACATCATAGCCCTAACAAAAGAAAATTAGAACATAATAGAAGAAGAAATAAAAATATATATCAAACCCAGCATCTTGAATCAAATAACAAGAATTCTATCTGTCTTTTATTGAAAATACTTGAAAAACTCTCAGAACAATGAAAAATGATCTAACAAAAACCTAATTGCTCGCTTAGGCTGTCAATGTTCTCCTATTTTAGGATATATCTATGATCCTTATCTCCGAGCAATTGCACATAAAATTAGAGAGTAAATCAGATAATCTTTGATTTGATATCTATCTCCAAACGCTTGCAGATAACATTAGGGAATAAAATCAATGATTCCCTAATATGATATCCATCTTCCACTGCTTTTTTTATTTATATTTCTGATTTTTGCCATTTTTTTCCTTATCTTCTCAATATCTCATTATTCTATATAAACAAGGAAAATTCAAATAATCATAAGGAAATCCAAATATTTTCTCATAGATATTGCATTAATCATTGCCTAAAATAGGTTAAATAACTCTATTTTTATAGAGTTATCACAAACCTATAGGTTATAGGTTCCAAGATATTCAAGTTTTAAAAAATGAGGAACCTGTTTCGATAGGTAGGTTATAAATTCTTAGTTTGAGGAACTTGAAATCTGTAACCTAGAACATGAAATAAATTTTATTTTTTTAGTTCATTTCTTCACACGATCGTACAATATTCCATACCGTTCAATCATGAGTGTATAATCTAGAAGCAAGCTATTATTTTTTACCAAAAATTTTACTTTATTAGTGTTCTTATTTTCCGTATGTTTTTATGGTGAATGAATTATAGCAGCAATTGTCAAAAAGAAAAAAAGAATTATAATAGCAAGTGATGGTTATTAAGGGTTTTAATTTACTATAATTGTTCAATTAATAATATAGGTGGAATTTGGATAAGCGATGGAACTGACCATAAAACATGTGATGGGTATATTTCAAGTTTTAAGTTATGTAAGGTAGATTACAAGTTCTAAAAAATGAGGAATCTATTCCGACGGATAGGTCCAGGATCGATATGGAATCTATACAAAACTTGGAACTACTCACTTCGTAATTGCGATCACTCTTGAAGTAGCAAAAAACCATGTTCAAAGGAAGGACACAAAGGGTTCGTTTGTTTAAAAGTTAACCATTTTTGGAAAATTCATCTTCTGACTTTGTAGTATTTAGAAGACGAAAAACTAACCAATATATGAGAAATTTTTTCCATGCCATGAAAACAATAAACCTAGATTGAAGGAAAATGACTTCCCTTCTAGCAAGAAGAAAATCTATTTTCTTGAATCACAAAATAAATGAAAACTTTGAGAAAAAAAAATTCACTTAGATGAAGTTTTGGTAAAATAAACTCACCCTAAAATGCTTTAGATTCAGCATCAAGAAGACTGAAGAGCACAGAAAACGAGATCCTGGTGTGCCAGTGGGCCTAATAGGGCTTCGCTAGGCTTGAGAGGCTTATATGTGATATAGGCCTTTATGGTCCACATGGCCCAGAAACAGAATTGCGTTTCCTAAATCCTAGTTCAATTTCTTTCGCCTCAGATTGGGTTCGTTGTCAAGTAATAACCATATCTTTCTCGATTGTCAAACCTTAGAAACTAAGTCTTGTGTATGGCCATGGGTTGTTATCTGATAGTCTGAAAACAATAGATGAAGTCGAGCAGGCAAACCGCCAGGCTGCAGAGCTGACACGCTCTAGCTGAAGTCACAATGTCGAATAACTTAGACGCTTAATAAGCAAGCGCCATGAGGGACCCCTCCTCGGATCTCAAAAATAAAAAATGAAAAATTGTATAGCATGTTGATGTAGGAATTCAGCCTCATGCTTCTCTCAATCAGATGGGGTTCGCTGGATAGTCTTGTGATTAAATACGTTGTAACTTTAGCGCACATCCTATCGGCCACCGTTGGATTCAATTGTTTTAATGTTAGTTGTTTAATTGACAAGTGCCATTAACCCCGCCCCATCAAAATCTTGTAGGAGTTGACCATTGAATTGGGCACAACTGAAACTACCATGCTCAAGCCCACTAGAGCATTAGGAAAATACCATTTAAGTGGGCTTGCCATTCCTATCTTTTGTAGTACCCAATGATGTTATTTCCGCATTGGCCAAAGTACACATGTTATATTTATAAACCAAGTCATCCATCGAGCACAAGATTTGGTTCCCCATTGATAATCAATCTTATCCACCTCTCTCTCTCTCTCTCTCTCTCTCTCTCTCTCTCAAATTAATCTCATCATCTCTCTTTATTTTATTGGTATCAATTCCCTTCTTTCGCATGCAACGTTTGTGTTGAGTTACCAGAAAGGAAATAGTCATAGGATTCTTTCTAGAATTTTTCCTTGAAAATAGCGTCATTATGTGTAGATGTACCGCGGTTTTTGACCAAAGTGTTGATGTACAAATTGGCTACGGGGACGCGTCGGATGAAATTTCATGTCATCGGGAAACAAAAGGAGAGAAAGATCGCAAATGACGATCGATCGATGGTCAACCGCAAGCGATTGCGCCGAAAAAGAAGAAAAACAGTTGCCAAGTGAAAAGTCACGAATTGTCCCCGTCCAGCGCAGCACGCGGAATAAGAGGGTGCAACGTCATCTCCGACGCCAGGGTCAACTCCCGCGCCAGCTGTTGCACGCCGTGTACGCTAACGCCACGGCCGCCGATTTATTTCGTTTGACCATTTCCTAAAAGTCTCCCCGCCACTAGTAATCACCTCTCCTCCTTATTGACAAGCGCATCTCAACTCGAGGACCTTATGAGTTCCTCTTTTTTCACGTAATTGATTTATGTTTTGAGGCACGGCCTACGCTCTTTCTTAATCTAAAAAGTTAAAAATAAAAAAAAAATGTTTTCTTTTAAGAATAAAACTAACTTAAACGTGTGCCGTCATCTGGAAAATAATTTGAAGTTCACCCATTTCATGACATGTCATCTAGCTCTATTTAAATTTCCCCATTATTTCTAGCAACAAAAGTAAAAGAAGACAGCAACACATAATACCTACTTTTTTTTTATAGGATTAATGCAACAAAAAAAAAAACATAAATTGGTATATTTATAATCAATTTATTATAAATTAATTTTTTGACTACAAAAATTTCAAATTAGTACATTTATAATAAATTTAACGGCACACCTATAACAAATGTGGGATTTTTTTCAAATTAACTCTATAGGTTGCCATGTGTCATCCATGTCTATAAATTTAATGGCAAAGTTTGACGAAAGTTAATGATAGATAAATTCATTATAAATATATCGGTTTGAGATTCTTCATATCAATTTATTATAAATGTATCGATTTGAAAGTTTTTTGTGGTATTGATAATTTTTTATAACAAGAAAATTCACATGAAATATGTGAATTCTTGATTTGCGACATTATCTAATTAATCGAATAAATCAAACTACGAGGCTGGCCCAACGGTAATTTTACCAAGCCCCGAGAAAAGTAATTAAAAAACTATGCAAATTTGAATTGTGGGAACCCCAACCGACTCCCTCAGACGATCGAATTCCCAGAAACACCCTCCCCGTCTCCTTCGCACTAACCACCTCTCGTTCTCCAATCACGTGGTCGGTCTTCCACCCTGCCCGCTGCCCGCTGCCCGCTTTGCCCGCCCCCGAGTCAAACCCCCCGGCCCCGTTCACACCTGCCCGTCCTGCCCCTTTATATTCTCTCTCTACACCTACTTTACCTGGAGATACTTTCTCTCTGTGTGAAGAAAATGGCGAAACTAACCCTCTCCCTCCTCCTGCTCTCCTTCCTCATCGCCTCCTCCGAGTCCCTCGCGCCCTCCGATCTCCCCACCGGCGATGTCGCCGGCCGCCGCGATCTGCCCGGTTCCGAGGCCGATTCCACCGCGACCATCCTCCTCCCCAGCGAGAAGCCCCGGTCCGTAGCCACTGCGGCGTTCCCGGCGGTCGAGATTCACACGGAGACCGCCGCCGCCGGTGGCGACTCCAACACTCAGGACGCGACCGACGTCGCCGTCGCCGACGAGCACCCGGTGGTGGAACCCGAGAAGATGGCCTCCGTCCCGCTGAGGACGATCACCTTCCGCCCGTACGACCACGGCGAGCGGGCGGCGGTGCCGCTCTCCCTCCGCTTCCCGTTCCGCCACGGAGGAGGCCGCGGGTGCCGCCACGGCCGCCGGCAGTTCAGGCCGAAGTTCGAAGGTCGCGAGATCTCGTTCGGCAACGACATGATCCTGTCGGGCGAGAAGCCGGGCCACGATGCCGAATCCCGAGGGATGGAGATCGAGCGCCAGATGGCCGGCCGGTGGATCAGGGTCCACCACAGGAAGCCGAGGTTCGGATTTGCCGATGTGGAGGACGTGATGAAGAGGCCCGATCTCCGCCACAAGGAGGACGAGGAGGAGAGAGAGCATCACCACCACCGCCGCTGGAAGGAGGACAAGGACATGATGATGAAGAGGCCCCATCGCCCGGAGGAGCGCGAGGACGATGACGAGGAGAGAGAGCATCACCACCACCACCGCTGGGACATGATGAAGAAGCCCCATCGCCCCGAGGAGCACGAGGACGACGATGAGGAGAAAGAGCACCACCACCACCGCCACCACCATCACCACCATTTCCGCCACCACCACGGTCACGAGGACGAGGAGGAGGAGCACGATGGAGGTGAGGGCATCTTCAAGAGGATCCGCAAGTTCTTGGACCACCATTTCTGAGGACGACCGTGATGATCATGATGATCATGATGATCATGATGCGCGGTGAATCTGTGGTGATGACTGATGAATCCGATGCAGCTATTTACTGTCTTTCTTCTTTTTGTGATGGTATCTAGGGGGATTAGCCTTCTTACTTATCTGCGCTGTCTTATGTAAATAAGTTGCATCCTTGAGAGATGGACAATCTGAACACGTTGCTGAGATAGATGATGGCATGTGAGATTGATGGCTAGTTAGTAGGTTTGTACTATGTTTGTATCGTAAAAACAACACTGGTGGATTTCATGTATGATGATCAGATGTTGTTATCTACCCGGTGTTCTGCTTAGCTTTTCGGGTTAAACTCAATTAGTTTTCTTGACGATTATGAATCCGTATCAATAGAATCAAGATCATAGCCATCAAACTGGTAAAGAAGAGAGAGTGGATGGGATGATGTGATAATTCAAAGCTCTGTTGAATAAAACCATACACTGAAAGATTCGAAGAGGGTTAATGAGACGGCGTGACTAATCGAACAGATAAATCTATCATTCTTCTATGATGGAGTGATCCGACCGGCTGTCTGCTAGATGGGTAGATTTCACAGCTTTAAGATTAGTCTCTGAAATAGTTGGAGCAAATGCTACTGTGAGAGGTGCTAGCGAGCTCCGAGCACACCCAAGGGCTCACCTCGAGAGCGGCTCCACTGACGTCGGAGCAAGTCCAGGTCGCTCTCCTTTGCCCTGGCACGCCGTGGAGATAGATGTTGGAGAGACAAATCCCGGTGAAGGGCGCATTCTTCAAGCCCTGTATTAGGCCTGCCTCTTGGACCTTCACGCCCCACACGTCCTTGATTCTGATGCCCTTGACATAAGGGAGGGCGCTGGGGTTGTAGTACTCGTCGGGGTGGTCGCCGACGTTCCCCATGATCCGTATGCCTTTATGCACGTTCTCCATGTACACATTGGACACGGTTATGTCCCTTATGAACCCTCCCCTTCCGACGTTTGTTTTGATGTGGATTCCTATGCCCACGTTGTACAAGTTTATGTTCTCAATCCAGACGTTCTCCACCCCGCCGGACGTTTCGCTTCCCACTGAGATTCCAGCAAAAGGGGATGACCCAGTTATCCGCCGTATTGTGATCCCTGAGCTACGACGGCCGTAACGTATTCCATATTCATCCCATCCACTTTTCACTGAAACGAGATCATCTCCGACGGATATATGCGAATCCTCTATGCAGACATTGGAACTGGAATCTGAGCCAGTACAAGATACAGATGCTGTAGTTAGCTTTCTTTCCTGATAATTTGAACTCTTCCATACAGAAGCAATCAATAAGATTGTCTCACCAGCTAAGAGACAATACTCCTGAACATCTATTACAGCATCATTAACAGGACTGACTGAATAAAAGAACATGCAGAGGATTGCTTCAATATGATGATCTTGCTCTGTTTTCGCTTTTACTGCTGCTATTGATTATTGTATCAGCTCTTATAGATGCTATCAAAGTACCGAGATACTATACAAACAGCCCGTGCGTATCTGAACCATGCACTAAGAAATGGGATAGCAATGCTAAACCGGGCCAAAAGTTCCCAGTAAAATTTGAGTATAGTATGTACCTGGATCGATTCCGTCAGTATTGGGAGAGTCGTAAGGGGCCAATATGGTTACATATCTGATGACAACGTTGCTGTCAAAAAGGAAATAAAGAGATATCAGATCAGGGTCGAGCAAGATGTACATTACTCCTAAGTTGCTGGGTTAGTATTGCAGTATCGCTCATTAAAAACCATGTACTAAGATCTGCACTTAGCAAATCGAAACATGCATGTCTGGAAGTAACCTGCAATAAACAGGGTGAATGTTCCAAAAGGGGGAATTCTTGAAAACCACGTTGGAGATCACGATGCTTCTGGAGTTCATGAATTCAACAAGATGTGGTCGAGTGTAGTGGAGAGTGCGCTGCCTCCACATGTTCCACCATACCTCTCCTTGACCATCAATCGTCCCATTCTCACCTGAAATAGCACAATCGCACGATATCCTTAACAAGGTTGTTTCCGAACTTTGGATCCATTTAAGCACTGTTATGATTTCTCAATTCGGTGGTTGATAAGGATTCTGTGAGATGCTTGTCGAAGTTAAGGATCATGCACATGTTTTCATCAATACCCACCTGTGATCACCACATCTCGAAGGCCATGTCCTTGGATGAGACTCATATACCTCCTTCCAGGACGTTCCCTCCCTCTTCCATAAGAAGGTAAGGGGGCAATCAGCGGCCAATTCCGAGTATCCTGAAGCATCAACCACAACAATTCAGCAGGGGACTCTGCAACGTTAGGACAAAATTACAGCTTTTCTTGCTATCTTCTGGCAATGTAATCGACCAGAAGTTCCTCTAATCCTCAAATCTTCAGAATCATCTGAGTATATTCTTTTTTTTCTGATAATTCAAGGAGTTCAGACAAAACTTATGCACTTGATCAGCATGTTGTGAATTTATGGTTACCATTACAATATACAGTCACCAATATTTTCAACGTATTTAAGAAGATTAGACTACCATATATCGCAAGTTAACAAAGTGAAAACAATCATCCTAAAGAATATGCCTCGTGGGGGAAGTGAGCAAGCATGAATGATCACGAGGGAGGTGTGTATGCTTCGAAGAAGCCATTGGAATCCGTAGCTAGTTATGGCATTTAGTCGCCATGTGACTACAGGAGAGATGTCATCTTCAGGCATTCAAAGTTGTTAGGGACCACGCCGTAGGAATACTCTAAACGGCTTTCGATCTTTCCTCTCTCTTCACAACGTTATGTGTGGCTGTTTGTCGTGTAAATTCCAACACACTAAAATGGGCAAAGGCCCTTCCCTCTATTAGTTCTGACATTATTTCATTCATTATGGTATGAGCTACATCGCTGCATGAAACTAAATCATCTCAATCATAGATCAGACCTGTTCAATGGACGAACCTGCTGGCAAGCAAGGCTCGGGCCACAGGCCCGCCCCAGGCAATGAATGGTAAATGCCGGTTCTGCCCAAGCCAGGCCACATGCCCGACAACCAGCTGAATCCTATAGCTCTTACTATGTTATTGGAAGAGGAAAGTGAATAGATTAATGTGATGGTCCAGATGAAGATGCATTGATGAGTTCTTGCATCTGCAGAACCTTAGCTGTCCGAGCATCTGGAACGTCCATTATTAGACGTGCAATGCACATGCGCTTGGAGCCACCGCGCACCCACCCGTATATCCTTCCCTTTCTTTTCAGGCCCCCAAAATTTAATTAATACAAATATTTCTGCTGAAGCTTGGGGGATCACTTCCCTTCTTTTTAAAGTGGCGGCTACCACAATAGCATTTATCTCATCAGGAACAAAAGAACAAAACAGGAAAAGAGAAATTCCAATCAATGAAAGGAGAGCTCCAACAAAATCTTTACTTAATCCACATGACAAAATAACCCATTTGTTCAAATGTTCTTTTACGACTTGCCCGTGTTATTGCAAAATCAAGGTCGTCGTACCTCCTCTTAATTTAGCGTAATCGGGTCAATAATGTATTCGAGAATCATTCGGACCCTGGACTGGACTGTGCAGAAAAGCACGAGCTCTCGTGCAGTTCTTCGGGTGCTGTGATTGACTCTATTAACTCCTTCTATCGCTTAATAAGTTCACGCGATATAATATTTATTCGTTTGCCAGCATCATACAAAATGAATTTCCTCGGGTCTGCATCCCAAGAAATTCTTCTCCGCACATACCTAGAACTTGTTTCTGCTGTAGTGTTCAGTTCTTAGACGGCGAGAGGCATCGGACGAGATTAAGATAATCCCATTTAAAAAATCGACCGAATCAGGCCATCATGAGAGTCAAAAGAACAGGATGAATCCCTGCTGTTCTACACCCCCACTCATCAAGATTCTTTCAACTCTATCACCTTTTTTATGCATTACCACTGAATCATATTCCCTTCAGAATAACTTAGTCAGTACTGGCTAGTCAAACCTACAGGGTTCTCTCCTCAAATTCACTGGTCACTACACCGAACGACTCTTCTTACATTTACCAATTTCATAGTTGATCAAGGAACAGGACGTATACAGACTACATTGCTATTGGCCTTCTTTTTGCCACTTAGACAGGGCTAAGCATGCTTCAATTCGATCCATATAATTTAGTTATTTTCGGTATAGACTCGCACTAACACAGGATGGTTGGTCGCAGTGCAAGAAATACGTATAAGGTTCCGGTTCTTCCTAGTTCCCAGTGAGCCTAGCAAGAGACGGAGCCGACTCGTTCGGTCAAGTTTGAGCCTAGATGATACCTTTTACATGTCGAAAGTCTCATAAGTAACAATTTCACTAACATGTGAAGCAGGAGAAATAACTTTACCTTTGTGGCCTTGATGACCGCCCCACGAGCCAGGTAAAGGGTCATGTGGCTGGTGAGGCTAAAGCTGCCGGTGAGATACACCCCGGAAGGGATGTAGAGGAGGGTACCGCCCCTCCGCCGGAGGTGCTGGATCCGGTATATCGCCTCCTTGAACGCCTTGGTGTTCACTGTCCGCCCGTCCCCCACCCCTCCAAAGTCCGTTATCGATATCTTGTCGTTCCGGTACCTCATCGGCACTATCCCCGAGCACGTCATCATCGATCCCGCCACCCCCTCTAGAGTGACGGACGCGACCATGAGGATCGCCAGGACAATAGAGACGGCGAACCGCACCATCTTCGCAAACTTGGGAGGCGGAAAACGGCACTTTGTTCGAAGCCTCTCAGGTGGAACCGAGCCAAAGAGAAAGGTACGAAAAGCGCTTTTCGGAGAGCCGCGGGAATGATTGGAAGATGATGAAGAGAAAATGGGAATGTTGTCTTGGTGAGGGATAGATGTGTGTCAGACTCAGTGGTACTTTGGAGGAGAGTTACAAGGAGAAGAGTACAAAGAGAAACCTGGAGAGCTGGTGCTGGAAGGATGAGAGATGGATGGAGAGGGATGTGTTGTTAAAAGAAACTATGGTGGTGGGTCTGAAAACGATACAAGCAGAAGTGTCCAAGCGAGGCTTTAGAGATGATTCAACTCAATCGGACCAGCATGTAGACCCTGCTCCTTATACGAACCAGCACAAGAACCACTCGGGGCGAGAGAGAGAGAGAGAGAGAAGTTGGTGAGATCTTTAGAGGAAGAGGCGGACATTAACAAAAGCAGAAAAGCATGACAAGGGGGAAAGGACAGGACAGAGAGTCACGAGTCACGAGCCACCGGACTCCATCGTCGTCCTTCGGCGTGATTTTTTTCGTACGTTGCCCCTATCACCACCTATTCACCTTCTAAAAGTGCTAGTGCAAGTGCTTTTCTTTTCGTTCCTCGTTTTTTTTTTTTTTTCCTTTTCTTTTTTCTTTTTTTTTCCTGTTCTTCTTTGAAAAGTTGGGAATTTTTCCAAGGTAGAAGACCGTAAGAACCGGTAAAAAAAGGGATTCGGGCCATATATTCAAAACTGCTAAATTCACGCGTGCCCCAGGATAGAGTTTGAGATGGATCAGTATCCCTCCACATCCAGAAGGCAGTGTCGAAAAGTGATTATAAGGTGTCAATTGATATTATTCAACAAAAAAGCCTTTGCCCTTGGTATATTCATTGTTTCGTTTCGTTTCGAACTCCCATTTACTATTTAGCAATAATTAAAGATGGAGTTTGAAGTGGATCGGTCAGGAGAACTAGTAATGAAGCTATTCATGAGCTTGCATAATAGCCTTTTCATTAATTAGGAACTTCTTTTGTTTTTAATGATCTCCTTTCTAAAGTTAAATTATAATGTTAGCGGATACTTCTTTAATTTATCATCTTGATTTCCGCTCTAGTTTCTCCCTGTAACATATGAATTATTTTGATGCAATGCAAGGTTTGTTTTAGCTAAAAAAGTAAAAGTTCACACTTGCCACCATGTTTGTTTTTTCTCTAAATGCCTTCTCCAATTATTTCAGATTCCAAATCAAATTGTATTTCATTCTAGGTTCTTAGAAAAGGACATCATTTTTGGAGAGATTAATGTGTAATGTACGTTTTCGGCACACTATGTCACATTTGTAGACATTTTAAGACACTCGATATCATGAGGTATGGGTGGAAATGCCAGTAGATGTCGAATTTAAACCAATGATTTGTGCCTCATTTTAGGCCAATGAGAAGTTGTGATGTAATTGTCTAAAATTAATAAGGTTCCCATTTGTGAAAATTCCGGATCCATACACGACTATGATGGGAGCTTGTTCTCTCTCTAGGAATAAGGCAAAAGGGAACAGAATTATAGCCCGTGATCCAGCAGAGTACCATCCAAAACCGGTTGACCAGATCGCATTACCCTGTTTTGTCCAAAACCAGACAGGTTGCCATCCCTCTTTTCATGTGCGTGCTTCCTAAAGGCTTGAAATCGCATAATAATAAAACCAGGAATTCATCGATCCATCATCATCTTTTTATCTTTGAATATGTCGTGATGGGGATGGGGTGGTCCATATACACTCACTGCACTCCACAGCACGGGTTGCACCCCCCTCCTTCCCTGTCACGCCAAGCACTCTAAAAGCCTCAGCAAGGGCTTATTTCAGCCATTTTCACCCTCTGTCACTGCCTTCTGCATCGGTCACGGGAGCTTTTCTCCGTCATCTTCTGTCTCCCTATCCCGCAATTAACCGAGCGGGATAATTGGAACATCCCATGTTATTTTCTTCCCGATAAAAGAAAGTTGTGTAGGTGTAAGTAGGCCTATGCGTACCATCTCCATTTCTGGAGAGCGACAAGCAAAGATTGATCCAAAAGTGAAGAAGAAGACCAGAACAGCTGAGGCCGAGGAATCGATACTCGCTGCATTCGTCGTGCGCAACGGTGTCCTCCAAGATAATAATGGTCTTCACATGTTCATGTGATCCTCTAGTGCCCTGTCAAAAGCGTCTATCTGGTGGGCATAACGTGTACATTACACTTTTAAACCTAGGCAATTATTGAGTTTCAGGCGAATTGTATTCATTTCGCATGTTACCAAGATATGGGTTTTGGCTTATTCAAATGACTCGGCCAAATAGAAAATCACTCTCTGCTGCCGTCTGCTCCACTTTGTAGCACGCCGGGCATCATGTGGCCCATCATCGGAGGCCCAATAAGCCCAATTAGATACTCTTGGATGGACAATCAGGCCAATGTACATGTGTCACGGCCGATCGATTTGGGATCGAACCGTGCAGCGACTCGGGCAACTTTGAATCACCCAAGCCAAGCCTTACTCGATCAATCGCACACCTCGCTCGCACAACCCGGATCTTAGAGAGAGAAAATTTAGAGAGAGGAGTTCTAGAAGGAAAGTGAGTTTGGATTGCTGAAATGTTCGATGATTACAAATGAAGGAGGACACCCCTTTTATAGTAGAGGGCCTCGGCTTACAACCGTTGATCTGTTTTTCATCCGACGGGCGAGATCGCACCGCCTCAACAACCGACATAAATACCAACTACTAGCGATCAACTAAATAGAAGCTATCAGCTATCAACTACCGACATAAATGAGAAGGCTTCTAGAAGATGGCTCAATGACGGTCTCGTCCTCTCTTGGAAACTTCGGGGATAAGACTTGAAGATAATCCAAGTGAGAGCAGGAGGTCCTCCACGGACGTGTCATGGTCGGGCTTCGGGAACCTCTTGGATCGGCCTTCTTTCGGCCCGTGACATTCTCCCCACTCAATCGAGCGACGTCCTCGTCGCTCTCGGCTGGTTGGCCTTCTTGGCGCGAGCACGGGCTTTGGCACGAGCTCTCTTGTTCTTGTTTCTCTTCGCTCGGATGCTCACGAATGAAGGGCCACATCCTTCTATGGTCCGCTCGGGCTTGGCATGCGACTCCACCTTCGGCTTAGGCGTGGCATGCGGTGAGCACTTGACCTCAAGGAAGAGCACTTGGATCGGCATAGAGTGTGTTGGAGTAGGATCCAACTTGACCTTCGGCTTCACCTCGGACAGCTTGTTGATGCGCATCACGGCCTTCAAGCTCTTGTCAAGGCGTCGGATCGACGCGATGGTCTTGGTGTCGACCACCCCTTTGACCATGGGGATCATCGACGGGCATTTTTGGTCTAGGATCATGAGACACTTGGTCCTCATGTCGATCATGGCTCCCACACTTTCAAAGAATTGCATGCCAAGAATGAGGTCATAATCGTCAAGAGGGATTACCTCGAATGCCATCTTGCCTTTCCATCCGCCAATTTTGACATCCACGTCGGGAGTTGCTCCTATGCCATTGAAGTCACCCGAATTGATGGGCTTGTACGACTTCCCAGATGGTTCCACGCGAAGTCCCAAGGCTTTGGCTACTTCGGTCGACATGAACATGTTCGATGCACCGGTGTCGACCAAGGCGTAAAGCGTTCGGCCGCCCACTTCGACTTCCACGAAGAACATGTCCGTGTTTGGTGTAACTTCTTCTTTCGACGGCGATCGGGCTTGGATAGAGTTGACCATCCTCACGGCTCAATCCCGGATCTCGCCGCTTATCCTCTTTGGGCTCATCCTTTTCTTCCTCGATGGCAAGGAGAGCGTTGATTCGGCCCTTCTTCGGGCATTTTTGAGTCCAATGCGGACCTTGGCAAATGAAGCAAGGAGAAGGCGGGGGTTAATCGAACTTACTCGTCGTGCAGTCCGATTGCGGTCGACCCCTTTGGAAGGATAGCTTGGAAGACCCTTCTCCCCATGCTTTGGCTCGGCCGCCTTGATCGTGCGCGCCTCGGAGAGTGTTTCTTCCTTCGTCCTCAGATCGATCCGACCTCCACAATCGACTCCTTGGTTCGGTCTTGGTGAGGTCGACGAGCGACTCGGCCACCCTTAGCGCTCGCGCAAGACTACTCACGTCCCGACGCTTGAGCTCGAGAATTGCCCATGGCTTCAACCCATCCATGAATGCTCTGAGAGCCTCCTCTTCGCTTATGTTGCGAATTTGGAGTTTGAGCTCCATGAACTCCTTCACGTACTCTCGGATCGCACCTCTTTGCTTGAGGCGATGGAGCTTGCTACGGGCTTCTTGTTGAGCAAACTTGGGAAAAAAGTAGTCGCGGAACTCTTTCACGAAGTCATCCCATGTCTCCACGGGATTGGCACCGCGTCTAGTCTCGTCGCACCTATTACGCCACTAAAGCATTGCGGTATCAGTAAGGAACATGAAAGCGGTTCGTACCTTGATCGACTCGTCGTGGATGTTGGCGGCGCCAAAGTATTGCTCCATGCTCCAAACGAAGTTGTCCACCTCTTTGGCGGATCGTTCGCCTTTGAATTCTTTGGGTTTTGGCACCTCGATCTTGGGCACCGCTTGAGTAGGCATCGCTCCATTGGCGATGCTCATCTTGCATAGGGCAAGCTCGGTCTTGAGCTCTTGGATCTCCGCCTTCATGGCTTCGACCTCGTCCCTACGTGGACCTTCCTCCTCGATCACTTGGACACGCTCCTTCAAGACATCGATCGATACTTCAAGGGCTTCATCCTTCTCGTGCAAAGGAGCGGTAGCTTAGTTGAGGCCGGTCATGAAGTCTTCACGGAGCGAGGTCTCAACCTCCATGATTCGGTCTTGCACATCGTCAAGACCTTCCATGAGTTCGAGCACGGCACTCCGGACCTTCGCGATCTTCTCATCAAACGCAGCTACGACTTCTATCGAGGCGTCTCTTTTCTTTGCTCGGCCACGGGTCTCCTTGACTTGCGCGGCCTCTCCATCCATAACAGCTTCTTGGCTTGACATTCGTTCGAACAGTTGGCGCTCCTTCTCCAAACGAAACTCTCCGTTGCTCTAATACCACTTGTCACGGGCCAATCGATTTGGGATTGAACCGTGTAGCGACTCGGACAACTTTGAATCACCCAAGCCAAGCCTTACTCGATCAATCGCACACCTCGCTCGCACAACCCGGATCTTAGAGAGAGAAAGTTTAGAGAGAGGAGCTCTAGAAGGAAAGTGAGCTTGGATTGCTGAAATGTTCGATGATTACAAATGAAGGAGGACACCCCTTTTATAGTAGAGGGCCTCGGCTTACAACCGTTGATCTGTTTTTCATCCGAAGGGCGAGATCGCACTGCCTCAACAACTGACATAAATACCAACTACTAGCGACCGACTAAATAGAAGCTATCAGCTATCAACTACCGACATAAATGAGAAGACTTCTAGAAGATGGCTCAATGACGGTCTCGTCCTCTCTTGGAAACTTCGGGGATAAGACTTGGAGATAATCCAAGTGAGAGCAGGAGGTCCTCCACGGACGTGTCACGGTCAGGCTTCGGGAACCTCTTGGATTGGCCTTCTTTCGGCCCGTGACACATGCATGTGACTTCCTTCGTTCGTGGCCAATCTTGACTTCCAGTGATTCCTAGATTCCCAGCTTGTTCGTTTTAATATGATATTAAACATTCTTTTCGATTTCTATAGGAGTAAGCATCATTTCAAGATCAACCTTGAACCAACTCTGGACTGATCCAGTTCTTAAGTGGACTAAGTTGGTCCTTGATCCTAGGACCCTTGGACCCCGCATTGCATAAGTTGGTCATCGATCTTAAGAGTTTAGAATTGGTTTGAGCAGCATATACATATTGTGTATTATATGCTTTTTTCTACTTTAAATTCTAGCGAGACCTCCCTTGTTTTCTTCACAATTCAGTTTGCCGTGTGAATTAGAGAATAGAAAGAAACTAGCCATAATTCGACCCAAAAAAAAAAAAAAAAAAAAAAGAGCCCTCTTTCACTTGCCTCGACCTCATTCACCTACCTTGGCCTCGCTTGCCTCCGTCCAATCGCCTCATTGCTTGCCTCTGTTCCTTCATCTAGCATGTTTGGTTTTATTGTTATAAATTTATGTTCTTACCTTATCATATATTTATGTTTGCTATGTATTGATATTCATAGTTTGGTTATTTAATGTCATATTATTGATGAATATGTAACTTGAAATGGTATGTTTGTCATTTTAAGGAAAAAAAAAAAAAAATAGTTGATCCGATCCTCAATCCTAAGTTCAACAGGATTAGTTCTTGGTCCCAAATATTGGGGGCCAATGCTATGCAGATTTGTCCTAGGACTAGGTGCTATAAGTGATAGGGGCAGAAGATAAACGGTCTTTTAATCTGCATGGAACGGTCTCGTGTTATGCTCCCCACTCGTGCATCAAGTTCAATCACAAAATAATTCAGTCTTCAGCAAAGAACTATAATAATTGGAGCTCTGACCAAAAAAACTATAATAATCGGAGTTAATGACAGATAATTGATGAATATGACAGTCCAATATCAATATGACTCTAGAACATCACTCCCTACCAAAGCTGATTCCCTGTTCGAACTCCAAGACAAAAAGCAGAAGCTAAGCTGCTACACCGACACTTAAATCTACAATTTGGCACGACCACCAGAGATCATCTACCCAACAGCATCACTCCTCAATCACAGATTCACCCGCCTTTCAATTAGCAAGAATTTCCCAAATCAACTCCACATCGAAAGATGGCATCGTCTCGAGCGAACAGCCTTCGAGCACCAATTCCGGCCCGGTCGAACCGGCTGAGACGGACGGATTAGAACTCACGAGACTCCGCATCCCCTCTTCTTCAGAGCAACTCGGGGACAGCATCACTTCACTCCCCCATGAAGATGAAGATGAAGATGACGGTGACGGTGAACACGACGTGGGCTGCGTTGCCGACCCTTCGCCCTTCCTCGTGCTCCGCCTCACTCTCTCCTTCCTTGCCTTCTGGCATATCGCGTTGATCTTTGCGTCCACGGAGCTCCTCACGGCGTTCAGCTTTTTGCTGTCAGCTAGCCCTGAGTCCTTCAAGTCCTTCAGCTCGGGGAAATTCAGTCGCGCGTACTCGCCCCTCAACTTGAACGCGGCCCGGTCGTACGCATAGGCAGCGGACTCGGCTGAGTCGTAGGTCCCCAGCCACACTCTAGTCCTGTTCTGGGGCAATCTGATCTCTGCCACCCATTTCCCCCAGTGCCTCTGCCTCACACCTCTGTACAGCTTCTTCTTCGATGGAACTGGGTACGGGCTCAGGTTGTCATAGTGCTGAGACGCTGGTACCAAAGCACCATGAGTCAGATTGTTCCGGTTGTTCCGGTTGCAAAACTTTTGGATAAGATCTCTTTGAAGCATATAGATTGAAGAGCCTAATGGTTCCCGAGTTGGGGTGTTATCAGTGGTTGAATTTGTTTGGTCCGAGTTCGAGAAGATCAAATCGAGAGTGTTGGAGCCGAAACCTTTCAGAATGAGCTCCGATAGTGAGGAGGGAATGTTTCCACCATCGTTGTGATTGGTGTAAGTGACTGGTGGAAGATTCTGAAGGATAGTTTCCATTTTTGAAACAGAGTTCTGTCAAAACCCTCTATCAAAGGAAAAACAGAGGAATTACAGAGTGAGAGAAAACACTGGGAAAGAAGACAGGATTACCAAAAAAAAACGAAGGCAATCCTGTTTTCCTCAGGAAATACGAGTGAGAACGAAGAAATCGAGAGCGAAAAGGGACAGAATTTCCAGCTGGAAAAAGGCTGACTTCTCTGATTGTAGAGAAACTCAGAAAACCAAGTGCACAGAAACAGAGGATTGGCAGCAGACTGCAGAGCTGAAGAATGTTTCGAACAGAGAACAGATCGCCCAGCTAAAGAACCGGGACAAGAACAAGATGAAGAAGAAGAAGAATAGATTGAATTGCAAAATTGAGGAGAAGACTGAGATTGCTGTTGTGTTCCCAGCCTGGACATACGGAGTGTATTTATAGCTGCAGGTAAGGGAGGTCCCCACAATCCTCAGACTGAGCTTTTTTTTCCACAGATGGTGATTATACCCTCCAAAGAAAATCGTCCTATTGATGGTTTCGTGATGAAATTTGGGGATGTTGTGGAGGGCATGGAGGTAACTGCGGGAGAGCTCTCCAGCTCAAAAGTAGGTTCTGACTTTGTCGTTTTGAGTCTTTTGACTACGCGATGCGGCCACGGGGCCAGGCTCGGGCCACGGAAAAGAGGCACCTTTTTGAATTAATTGCAGAGTGGATCGGGTCAGCTCCCCTGTCCCTCCGATCGTATCGTCTCATCTCGTGCACGATAAACTTCGGTTGAGTCTCTTCTGTGCTCCCGACATTAGGCTGGCTCGAGCTGTCCGCGCGTCCGTGTTTTGGTTAGTGACAGGTCAGTGGTTTTTCAAAACTTGGTACTAGGGTTAACTCAGTTGTTAGTACATCTCAACCATGTCTATTGATTGATGCAGGTCAATTTAATTTGAGAACAAAAGGAAGATGGAGCAAAAAAGCGTAGTTAAATCGAATAGATTGTAAAAGATTACTTCTTATTGCATCGAGGGTTTGCGGTAGGAATCCGTATAATATAGTGCCTGTGAAAGAAGATATTGTAGAATCCTTGGAGTTGGCTCATTGGTAGAGCTGGCAATATGGGTCAAAAATCCATATTATGACTCATTTTAAGTTAAATGGGTCATATATGGGTCAGTGAATGTTAGATATGGGTCGAAAATGGGTCAGTGAAAATTAGATATGAATCGAAAATGGATCAGTGAAAGTTAAATATGAGTCGAAAATAGGTCGGTGAACGTAAAACATAAAAAGAAATAGTCTAAATAGATTATAAGGAAACCCATTTTAAAGTTTAAACCATTGGCCTTTTTAAATTTATAAAAATGTTTTTTAATAAAAAATTGAAATTATAATTATTTTTCATATTTCAATTTTTTTTTTTTTTTTCTTTTTTTCTTTTTTTCTTTCTTTTTCTTCATTCCTTACAGCGGTGGCCGTTGGCCGACGATAGGCCTCGCTAGATCGGCGCAGCCAAGGCCCGCCCGACGCCTGCAAGCTCGAGCCTTGCCGATCCGGCTAATTCTTTCCCCCGTGCAATCCCTTTCGCCCTAATTCTTTTCAATCTTTGGGGGATTTGCACGTACAAGTTCACGGAGTCGTCTGATTCTTTTCAATCTTTGTTTGTTGTATCTCTTGTTGAGTTGCGTTTATCCGTGTATTTTGATTGTGGTTTGTCTTGCGTTTTTGGGTTCTTCGTTTGCTTGTGTGAGCTTCTGTATTAGGCTTAAGTGGAGGAGAACAGCAAATCATGCTCCCCATGAAACCCACGCACTTACCTTCTGATAGGACAATCCTGATTAGTAGGATTTGATTGTTTAAGTGCGCGAACGATACTCTACCGAGATAAATAATCAATCTTGTGAGCTAGTAATCAGTGCATGCCTTATTCTTCCGATTTTGGCAAGTCAATGCGATGAGGTGATTGCTGCTGATCTCAGCATGTGATTAAACTGGCCGACATATTTGGAATGCCTATAATTGGTCTGACTTCTTTTTTGAAATAAAAATTTGTTACTTTCAATTGCCTTTTGGCCTTGCCGAATCGGCAAGATCGAGCCCCATCTGATGCCGGCGAGCTCGATCTCGCCTGTGGCCGGTCACTGGCCGTCGTCATGGCTGGTGGCCGGCCAAAGGAGAAAAAAAAAAAAAAAAGAAAAAAAAAAAAATAATTATAAAAATAAAAATTATATTTTAAAAAATTAAAAATTCGATTTTTTAAAAATATTTTAAAAAGAATTATAAAAATTTTCCATTAAATTTGTATTGCATAAAAATTGTTAAAAAAATTATATTACATAAAAATGTTTTAACAATAAATAGGTTTTAGCAATATGGGTCGGGTCGAGTATGGGTCGGATACGGATCAGGTCGGGTATGGGTCATTAGATTTACACTACAAGAATATGGGTTAAAATGGGTTAAATGGGCAAATATGGGTCGACCCATTTTTGACCTGACCTATACCCGATCCGACCCACCCATTTGCCACCTCTACTCATTGGTTAATGAACGGACATGAGTATGGTTATGGAACACACGATGTAAATTTGATCCGCCGTGTCACCGAATGCCTTGCCCAACCAACTTCTTAAGCAATTCTTCTTAATCTTTTTTTTTTCCCCAACACCTGAGATTATCAATGATTAAAACTCAATGTTTAAACCATGATGATTTTTTTTTTTTGGGTTTAAAGCTCCTTATTTAGCATTAATGAAAGCAAAGATCAAGATTTCAATTAAATTTCTACAAGTTAATGCCCGTCGTAGCTGATGATACTCAAGTACAAAGGAAATATTGTGCATTCTAATTCATGATCTAATATTGAAGAGACTGTATTTTTCTTTGCATGGTTGGAGGAAGTTTCATCTAACTAAATATCAATCGTTAGATTATAAATTATGGATATCATCTAGAATTATTTATTTCCCTAAAAGCAAATTTGATAAGGTTAACCGGTCTAATCAAGAATGATTGAAAACTTGATTCACATTAATGATGTCTCTCTCTCTCTTTCTTCATTCCCCAACTAGACTCTCTGTTGATAAAAAATTGATTTTGTGCTGTGGGCAAATAATGAGATGTGATGGCCAAATTCGATAGAGATCATCACTATGGGTCAATCCATTTTTATGGTAAGTCTTTACCCTTTCTTTCAATGTCTTGCTCCGTTTACTTTCTAAAACAGGGCTTAAGTCTGTATTTGTGCAGGTGCATCATCACAGTTGACATACGAGCCAAAAAAAAAAAAAAAAAGAAAACATAGAAAAACCACGCGATCATCATCACGTGTCGCAGGTCCACACATGCTTTCTTTCGTGGGATAGAGCCAATCAGACGCCAAAAGCTCTCCAACCGACCACCGATCTGTTCGTGGATTGCATTCTTTGAACTCTTCTTCTCCGAAATAAGTGGTCACAAAAATCCTCCACCACCACTATAACGTCAACCAAGAAAGCGGGACCTTTCGAGTTAGGCGACAGAAGCCAATACGCATTGAAGATGTAAAGCGGTAGAGTGTCTTCCTTCAGACTTTCGAAAGGGGAAGCTCGTGAAAGGACGCTCACACTCATCTTGCAAGATGGCCTTAAAATGGACCCGGTCATGTGAACCGTACAACCACCCCACCTTCCCATAAGTCAACTCCCGTCGTCCTGTTTTCACCCTCTACTTGAGAATTGCCCTCGCCGATAAATAAGACGAAGATGTGACAAACGAATCATCCCCCTTCCAATTTCGCGTAAGGAAGCATCCGACTTAACATCAGGATCTTCGGTCGCCCATGTCCATATCTACTGAAAATATCAAGAAGAAAGGAGCGCAAGACTTCAAGACGCCATAGGAGACCGACAACGATGCCAAACCTTACCAAGAAGGCCTGTGTGTGACTCCGGTTTGGTTTGGCTTGGAAACAGAAGACCTTTCGAGATAAAAGATGGAGGGTTGAAGGGCGTCGAGGTAACCACGTATGAAAACGCAAGGACATCTTGCCAGACTGTCGGGAGAAAAAAAGTAGAATGAGACGAGAGTTGGGGGAGCCCGCGAAATTGAACTCCGAAAAAGTGGATTTTTGTCGGCACGCGGACTCGGTCCAAACCCAAGTTGTCACTAGTCAGGCGCCACCGACTATCCAACTAGTCTTCTCTCTCTCTCTCCCTCCCACTCTCCTGAGAGCGACACGTGCACCCCGTCTTTCCTCACTCCCTCTCGTATCGCGACCAGTGCTCCCGAGATACCGCGAGTCTTCTCTCTTTGGTTACGTCACCGTGAAAAGTTATTGCAACACGATGACGCGAGAGCCCCAATGACAAGGGCCATAGAGAGAGAGAGAGAGAGAGAGCCTATTTATGAGTGAGCATGATACCGATTGATTCGGTCCAACACTTACTCTAAAGATTAATTCGCACAGCATTGATCTTCAATTTTTGGATGAAAAAACCGACCCTTTTGTGTCGGGAACTTAGGATCGGATTGACTATATGGGTCTGGTCTAATTTCAAAATCAACTCAAGATTAATTGAATTTTTTTTGTTCATTTTTTGTATTTTTTAAAAGGAAAAACATACTATTTCAAATTCATCAATAACACAAAATTAAGCGACCAAACTATGAACATTAGTACATATCAAATATAAATATGAGATGAGGTAACAACATAAATTTCACTTGCTAAAGTAATAAACCATAGAACCGAATACATAGAATGGGCAAATAGAGACTACAGGCAAGCGGTTAGGTGAGCAAGGCAAGTGAAGAGAGGTGAGCCACACAAGGCAAGCTAAGAGCAAGGCCAAGGAGAGTGAAGAGGGTTTTTTTTTTTTTTTTTTCCTTTATTGGGTCGAATTTGGTTGGTTCACTTTCTACTTTCTAATTTATACAGTAAATTAAACTGCAAAGAGAACAAAGGAAGAAGCGCTAGGATTTAGAGTAGACAAAAGCATATATATAGTTGGTCTCGGTTGGTACAACCTAAACTTTTAGGACTTAAATTAACCCGGCATAGTGTAGGGTCCAAAGATATCAGGACCAAGGATTGACTCATCCCCCTTGGGTCCAAATAAAGACCAATCGGGTTGGGCCGATCCAGAGTTTGGTTCAGAGTTGACCCTAAACCAATGTTTACCTTTAGATTGACCACTTCCAACCAACTACATCTTATGAATTCCCATGCTTCTAGTTTTCTGCAAGCCCTTCAATAGTTTTGCATCAACTAAAAAGAATTGACCGGAACCATCTCGTTTAGCGGTGGACAAGAGAATCTATAGGATCATGGCCTGAGTGACTTCAGGCGGAGCTTGTTTGTTTAGGAGGTGGCTGGGGCATTGGTGTATCAGACAGGAAGCTCTGGAACATATTATGTGCCGGAGAGGAGAGATACACTGTCTCTTCATGTCCGACGCCATTACGACAACAAATGTCAAGCCTTCACATATCTCGATCCAACCTCCAAGCAGGGAAACCAAAGAGTCTAGTTTTAGTCGTTGTGGAGGAATTTGTGGAAGCTTTTCTGTAACATGATTTAAATTGCGTTTACCAGATCGTGATGGTACCATTTCTCCTGAACTTTCATTTTTGGTGCTGCAATGTCACGTCGAGTTGTTGGTAAAGGAACAGCTACATCTGTTGTCCGACTACTCAAGGAAAGGCAAATAATCCATGTGAGTCGACACTCGACACCACTGACAATGGTAAAAGTCACCTTCGTGAGGAATTAGAAGAGACGTTTGTTTCCCCATATATATGAATGTTTGTCCACTAATCCTACCAAACAATTCTATGTTATCTTATAATAAAAGAACAGTTCTGACAATAAGTGGGGATAAACATTCGCGAAAACCGCTAAAAGCATCCAGGAAAAGCAGAATCTAACACCGACTTTTTTGTTGACAAAAATGTAGCACGAGCATTGGATGGATGATGAATATGAGAAGGGTTGAGGAACTGAAACTCAACGTACAGTTTGGAGATAAAACCCAGTTTAGACTGGAGACAAGCATGGTCGATTAATAGCAGAGAGATCAAAAGTTAATCACGAAGGGGAAGAAATGAGAAGCTAAGGATATGACCTTGCCATCAATTTCGATACTCTCAGATTGGATTTCATCAAGAGCCTCTGAGCTCAAAAAACACAGAAAATCAAGGCAAAATATAAACCGAATCAAACAAATAAAACACAGTTTTGGCAAATTACTTAGACAAGTTTCTAGAATAGATGGATGATCATAGACTACTGACATTCCTTGTTGAATTAAGTAAGTAGTTGCACAGAAAACCCATGATCCAAGTAGCTTAGAAAACAACTCGTGACCAAGTGAACTTAAACAATTTAAAATGTTGAACACAGGCATAGCTAAACTTGATAAAGCAACCCAAATTTTATCTTTCCGTAAGGTTAAATTCAGATTTTGCACAATCGCCGACAATAGATAAGCTTCCAGGCAAACTCATCCTGTCCAAACTTTCGGAACTATGCCCATTTTCAATAGACAAATCAGCGCCTTCACCTTCGACGTCAGCTTTCTTGGCCGAAGGAAGAAAGAAAACAACTTCAGCTTCAGGGGACAAGCAAAATTCAGGCTGTGGATAGATACTGAGGGAGACAACAGAAGCAAAATCTTCAAAAACGGAATTGGAAAGACGCAAAATTTTTGGTTGATATTTCTCATTTAGTCGGTAAACTTATACTGCCATTGCTAAAAAATGCGGATATGGCAGTTAAGTTCCTGTTAAACGCCATGTTGGCATTTCATGTGCATCCTAAGTGCGTATTGCAAACCATAAGATAGTTAAATAGACAATATTTGTCAAAATTTAGAAGAAAGAAATTAAAAAACAAAACGAAAAAGACAAGAAGTTGTTTCTAGTTCGAACCTCTAGAGCCTTTAGCTCTCTTTCTTTTGAAATTTGGTAGATCAGATTTTGAAATTTGCCTAACTAGAACAAATATCTCATAAAACCTTGCTTTAGATTTCACTTCGCTTGTTTGAAATTTTGTAAACCAATTCGGCGGGAGGCCAAAAAGGTAAATGTTGGAGAGTCCGATACATTTGGCTGCCACTTGTGTCCGAATCCATTGGGGAAATGGAGTTCCGAAGAGTAAAGAACAGCTGGAGTGCCATAACTTGGCATGGAGGGACACTTAAGTGCCATAACTTCAAAACGATACACTTAAGTGCCACTTTTTTTTTTTTTTTCTAGTGGGACACTTAAGTGCCACCTCCGGCGACCCTTGCCGGAAATCCTACGTGGCACTATTTTATTATTTTTTATTGCTTGCGTGGCTCGTTGGAGAGCTGAGTTGGCTCTAACTCACCAAAAACGACATCGTCTGCATAATAAAAGCCCCAAATTTTCCAAAAACGACATTGTCTCCCCAAATGCCCCAAATCTAAAACCCTAAATCAGCCAAAATCCAAGTCTCGAACACTAATTTTCATTTGCCCAAAATTCCTTCGTCGAATCTTGGAAATGAAGAGCAGGACTCGCAGCAGCGCCTCAATCCCTTCTCACCGAAGCAGCAACGCCTCAATCCCCTCTCACCGAAACGAAGGAGAAGGTCGACATTTCTGTTTTTGTGGGTTACCGAGTCTAAGAAGAACATCGTGGACTTGAATCAATCCTTGGAGAAGATTTTATGGATGCGTCCGATATAAAAAGCGTCGAAGTGCAAATACTTCAGATGGATTGATGCGAAGTTCTCTAATCGAGCCACAGAGGTGATATTGGATCTACTTCATAAAAGACAGCAATCTCCATCTGTGTTCGTGGACGACTTGGACGAGGTTGACTTAATACAAGCTCAAGCGTCTTTAGTTAAACTTTTCAAGAATGAAGTCTCAATGCACGCTCAAACATCTTCAACTAAACCTTTCAATAATGAAATCTCAATGATGAAAATTGAACGAAAGTGTTACCAAGCGTTTATTATGGTGTTATTTTGTTGTCTATTGTACTTTATGGTGAAACGTAAAGCACTTGAAAATGAGAAAAAGTTTCTCCGACTGCCATAGTTAAAAATGGTGTTGTTCTGGATTAAACGTAGGCTATTTTCTTTTTGAAAGATTCGAAGAAGTTTGTGCTGTTCCACAAGATCATTGTGGCTTTGTTGTTATTTTTGCTGTCATATGGAGTTGCCAAAAGTTTTATTACCATCATCTTCTCTGTTTTGATGCAGACCAACAACATATACACAAGACAAACTTGAGTGATTACCCGAGTGTCATAAGTTGTATTTAGTAATCACTTAAGTGCTAATCGCGATGAAAAAGGATCACTTAAATGTCAAGTTATTATTAAAGTGATCAGTTAAGTGTCAATTGTAATTAAAATTGAACAGTTAAATGCCAAGTTTTTTAGAATATGACCAGTTAATTGCCAATTTTTTTTTGCGGGTTTTCTCTAAAAATTGCGCCAACCACCACCACCGGCTACTCCACCAACCATCACCACTAGCCACACTACACACTAGGCGCTCCAACCACCACCATGCTGGTGATGTTGCTGCACAAAGTACTAGTGCAAGCTGAGGCTTGCACTTGCTTGCACCAGTACACATGGTGTAAGATATGCAAACTGCACACTTGCACCAGGTGTAGGTGCAGCATAAGCCTATAACTCCCATCACAAACCCATAATCACCGGGTATCACCACCAGCCACACCAACATCCCAACCACCACATTAGCACCCCAACAACAAACTTACTACCACCAAACATCACCATCCACCCCCACAGCCACACCAGCACTCCAACTACCACCACAGAACACCAACAACAACAACAGCAAGTAAAAGCAAAATCCATGACAAACAGCAAAAATTGACAGGCAGCGCAAGATCCATTTCATTAATATTGAAATTAAGTGTCACAACATCAATGACAAACTAAAGAAAAAAAAAAAAAGATGCCATCCATAGCAAGTTCCACCATCTCATCAAGCAGCGCA
Organism: Eucalyptus erythrocorys; assembly: GCA_014182555.1. NCBI lineage: Eukaryota > Viridiplantae > Streptophyta > Magnoliopsida > Myrtales > Myrtaceae > Eucalyptus > Eucalyptus erythrocorys. Next base: position 34,202,361 of record CM024600.1, on the reverse strand, counting down.
ACGTTTACATAACTGTTTTGACTCCTAAGTTCCTCCACCATCTCATCAATCAATATGCACGACACCCCCTGTTCGTGCTCCTTTCGATGGGCCTTTCACTTGATTCATAATTCTTGCACTCTTTCTAATTGAACGTGCAACTTCTTCTTCAACCTTGTCAGTATCCACTGACTCAGATGGAGCTGCAAATGTCCCAGGCCGAATTGATTCAAAAGGAGCTGCAACTGGGTTCTTTCTCTTCTTTCTTGTCGGCGCAGTTGATGTTTTCTTTCTTGTTGGTGCAACCGTTGATTCTTGAGTTGGGTCTGAGATAAAAACTTCTGAACTTCTCCCCGGCTACAAAAAAACAATAAATTATCAGCAAAAGTCTACAGCATAAATTAAATTAAATGCAACCAATAAATAAAACTTACATTCAGAATAACTGTTCCAGTACACTCATCTGTATAAAGGCCATAGCCATTCTGAACCTCTTCCCAAGTGCCCTTCTTGTTTGAATAGGGGCGTCACTTTCAGGAACTTATTCATTGTTGACTCTTTTTCTTGCTTTCTTGAGCCCTTCAGCTACAGCCGGGGCTTCCTTCGACCAATTCTTCACCTGGGCATCTTCTAGATGGTCTTTGTGTAACTGCCCCTTCACCTGGCCTTCTTCTAGTTGTCCTTCTGTGTAGCCCTTCAACTTCAGGGACACCTCCTTTTGTTGGGCCTTCTGGTGGTACTGGTGGTGGTACTTGTGGTGCCCCTTGTAGTGATTGTGATTCTTCTAGTGGCCCCTGTGGTAACCCTTGAGGTGGCTCTTGTGATGGCCCTTCAGTTGGCAGTTGAGTTCCAACTTGCTTTCTTCGAACCTAAGAAAGAGGCAAAAGACACAATAAATATAATAATGTAAAGAAAATGGAAAAACTGAATACAAATGGTTGAATTTACCATTGGGTATTTCTTTCGCTGCTAAAGAACAGTCGACTGAACTGGCTGTGATGCTGCTTGGGCCAATCCTTCAGCTGGCCGTGATGTTGCTTGGGCCAATCCTTCAACTGGCCATCTTCTACCTTGTGTTCTTCGAACAGGCTGTTCAATTTCATGACTTACCGGGGTTCTTGTGACCTAACAAACACATTATATACAAGGCCTTATGATAAACGACAAAGCAACATAAACATAAAATAAATTTCGTGACTTACCGGGGTTCTAGTTGTTGATTGAAGAACAGTCGACTCACTTGGCCCTGTTGTTTGCATCTCTCGAACTGTCTCTTCACTAGGCCCTTCACCTTGCCTCAACGGTTGTTGTTGCTTCCTCGATTGACAACCTTTAATATTGTGGCCTGCTACGCAACAATAAGAGCACGTTATCTTTGCACCATGCCTGCTCATTCTGTGCTGACCCAAGACCTCTCCCTCCGCCATTCTTCGTCTTCGTTTTGCCCTTCCAATTTTCTTCTTCAGTGGCAGAGGTTGAGGTGCTTCATGATCCGTGAGCTCCCAAAACTTGCTGCTTCTAATTGGCTGCATCATGAACTGATAAGAAGCAAGGTATTTTGATTTATGGTACCAATCATCGATATAATCATCTGTATTGTCGCCCTTCAACTGGATGGCACATATAGCATGTGCACATGGAATTCCACTTACTTGCCATGCTCTACAGGAACACTTCATGCTTCCTAGATTGACGACATACTTATCAGCATCCTTCATAATCTCATATCTGTCATCTCCATTCCAAATGGGATGACAATGCCTACTTGCAACCAAATTCTCATCCAATTTCTTGGCAATCCTAGGACCATATTGTCTTGTCCACTTTGCAGCCTCATCTCTTTGTTTCTGCAGCTGAGTCATAACCACAACTCGTATATCTTCAAGCATTGAGATGATTGGTTTGTATCTGGCATCTATTATCGTCGAATTAAATACTTCACAAATGTTGTTGTTGACGCTATCGCACTTGAACTCCTCACTGAAGAATGCCCTACATCAATGCTTGAGTTCTAGTTGAAATAGGGTAGCACAACCTTCCTTTGTCAACTGAAGCAGTCCTTCTTTGGCTATCCTAAAGTCAGCCATGTTTGCACTCTTTGCTAATTGCCAAAATTGCAACTGCAGCTTATCCCCTTTGTAGGTCTTTGCCCAATTTCCGTATATGTGCCGCGCACACATTCGATGTTCAGCATGGGGCAAAACTCTACTACTACCGGAACCAATCCCTGCAATAATTCAAAGTAAGAAAGACTAGAGCAAATTACATGTTCATATTACAAAGCAAACTATTGACTAAATTTTTCAAAAAGCAAGCATTACCTTTGTTGGTCGCTCATGAATGCCCACCCTTCCCCATTTGTTATCTCCAAGTCAGCCATCAGATTTTTCAAGAACTAGGACCAATTGTCCTTATTCTCAATCTTTACAATAGCCCAAGCTAGTGGGAACATTTGGTTATTCGCATCTCTTCCAATCGCCGCCAACAATTCTCCCTTGCACAAGTCCTTCAAGAAACAGCCGTCAAATCCTATAATCCATCTACAACCAGCTAAAAATCCCCGTCTGCATGCATCAAAGCACACATAGAACTTATCGAACTTGGTCCCATGATCAGGAAGCGGTCTCTCAACCATCTCTACAAACACTCTATTTGTAGGGTTTTGCAGCCTACACTCCCAAGCATACTCCCACACCTGCCCATATTCCTTAGTATACTGACCAATAAGTATCTTTATCACCTTTTGCTTTGCTCTTTTGCATTGAGTCCTAGACACATTGATGCCAACACGCTCCTTCACCAGCATCATAAAGTTAGAAATTTTCATCTCAGGCATCAGCTTGATCAGATCGAAGAAGTGCTTGGACAACCATGCATTTGTTACCCTTCTATTTTGAAAATTAATGGAACAAGTGTGTTCCTCTTGGTAGGCTCTAATCTGGAAAGACCCACTCTTCTTAACAAACGCGCCGTAAATCTTTCATGGACAATTTTGCTGCGAACAACCTAGCTCTTATAAATTTCTGAGTGTTTCTAATGAATACAATATTTCTTTGGCCAGCAATGGAGTTCTTCACTATAGCTTCCCTAAATTGTATCGCATCATGAAATTTCATACCTACTAACAAAGTAGGAGAGGCAACGGATGGATCATAGGAATGAAACTTACTTTTCCTTCTACGCAAAGCTCGTTGATCTTCAAGTTCGTCCTGGGAAGTAGCAGTGTCGATGCTTTCTTCATAATCTGTCTCCTGGCCAGCAACACCAACATTTGCAGGGACTTCGTCTCTGTTTGGAACTTCATCAGCTACTTGTAAAGTTGCAAATCTATCTGACAAAAAGTCCCTTTGTTTTTCCTTAAGCTTAACCAAGCTCCTCATCGTCGTCGTCACTTAAGATTAATAAATTTCCAGCAACCAACGCTTCATCGTCATCATCATCATCACCATCATTGGATTCAACTACTTCCCAATCTAATTCAGTGATGGTGACATCACCTATGTTACCATCATTCTGGTGAACAGCATCTACGCCCCTCTCCTCCCCGTCTTGTCCATCATGCCCTGCTTCATCCCTAACCTCAATATTAGCTTGAATACCATCTCCTCCTTCTCCTACTCGAGTGCTATCTCTGTCATCATCTTCGTCCTCACCATCACTATTGTTTTCAACAAATACTTTCGCCTCTTCGCCATGAAGATAATGATATAGGACATCCCTAAAACCATTATCATCTTCCAAAACTCTCAAACCATCTCTCAAGCCTTTCCCAGGAACATAGTACAGCAATTTCTGTACTTTACAAGGCAAATATGTCACTATATCCCTAACAAATCTAATATAAGATGCCTTTTTTATATCTACAAATATAGTACCCTCATTCCCCCCACATACTCCCACTCATCCTCCCCAATCGCAAAATCTCCACCGTAGTAAATGACGACAGCAACATAGTCCTTATCATGAGCCATTTTTGCAACAAAAGAGGAAAAACAATTAACTTTTGGGACCACATTCACAAAAGACAACAGACAATTGCAAGTGGAGGTCCCTACACTCTTTATTAAAGAAAAGAAGAAAGATGGAACATGCATAGGTCGTCGGCACAGCGCGCTTGAAAAGAGGCCTCAGGACAAATAAATAGAGATGGAACCCGACAACTACTTTGATTATGTCGTCGCATTCCTTTAAAATATAGAGAGGGATCTCAGATAAGCATGGGTCCTCATGATACCAATTTCAACAATGCAATTTATTAAAAAAAATACCCATAAGTCCCCATCCGCACGACAACAAGAGATTCGATTCGAACATGTCCAAGGTCCAATATTCCGAACCCTAACAATCACCAATCACCATAGCACATTTCACATCCGACCACTACATATTACTTTCACACATCACAATTCAACATCAAAGCCCTAAATCACATATCACATTGGATGGGGCGACGTCGAGCCCTACACCGAGCCCTACATTTTGAGGCCAATCCTAAACTGGCATTTCTTGAACCCCCAATAGAATTCTAGCACCACATTTGAAGCATAAATCTCACATCAATACCATCCAAGCCTAAGCTGGGAAAGCCGACCCCCAAATTTCAAGTTCGAGCCCAAATAAACGAGTTGGAGCCCTAATTTCACCACAGGGGAGAGGAAGAAGAGAAAAAACCTGAGCAAATCGACGACGGCGAGCGACGACGGCGAGCGACGACGGCGAGTGACGACGGCGAGCGATGACCTGCGAACGGCGAGCTGCGAACGGCGAGCTGTGAACGGCGATGGAGAGAATGTCAGATCTGGTGTGAACCGATGGACGAACGGTTAAAATCTAAATAAGCTAACCGACGTCGTTAACACTAAGGGAAAATGATGTCGTTTAGTTTGGCCAAAGGCACAATGGATGGAGCGACGTCGTTTTCCTCCTCCACATGTGCTTTTTTTTTTTTTTTTTAACTAAATTGCCACGTCGGTTAAGCATGTCATCGGAAAATGCCACGTCTGCATTTTAGCAGGTTTTTGGCCGGATTGGCACTTAAGTATTCCATTTTACTCCGATATTGGCACTTAAGTGTACCATTTTAAAGTTATAGTACTTAAGTGTCCCTCCGTGCCAAGTTATGGCACTCCAAGTGTCCCAAACTCGAGTTCCGAATGTACAAGATCTCATCCCAATGAATATAAGTTGGAACAGGGGTATAGCTGGGCTCGCCTTGAAAGTCAAGTTATTATTGTCGCTAACATCCAAAGTCTCAAGCCTTACATATTAAAAAATGGAGTTTGGGACACCCGGAGTGCCATAACTTGGCACGGGAGACACTTAAGTGCCATAACTTCAAAACGGTACACTTGAGTGCCAATATCGAAGTAAAATGGGACACTTAAGTGCCACTCCGGCGAAAATCCGGCGAAACGGCTGACGTGGCGATTTTCCGGCGACGAAGGCCCAAAATGGCGTTGTTTTGCACGGCGACGTGGCGAGAAAATGCAAAAATGACGCCGTTTTGTCGGCGACGTGTAAAAAATAATATAAAAATTAATTAAATTAAATTAAAACTTAATTTTATTTAAAATATTCTAAAAAATTAAAAAAAAAAAAAAAATAGAAAAATTAAAATTAAGAAAAAAGGGGGAGGCCAAAGGGAGCGGTTGAGGGTTGAGCCCCGCCGCCGCCGCCTCCCGCCGTCGCCGGGAAGGGCCGGCGACGGAGGGGGAGGGTCGGCCGGGGTCGCCGGCCCCGGCCGACCGGCAGCGGGGCTGCGGGCCCTCGCCGCCTCCCGCCGTCTCCGGGAAGGGCGGCGCGGAGGGGGGAAGGTCGGCCGGGGTCGCCGGCCCTTGGCCGACCGGCGGCGACGAGGGCCCGCAGCCCTCGCCGATCTGGGCAAGGGCCGCGACCTTCACCCCGGATCCGGGCGAGGGCTCGCGGGCCCTCGCCGCGATCCGACGAGGGCTGGCGGCCCTCATCGCCGGTCGGCCGAGGGCCGGCCCCCGACCCTCCCCCTCCGTCGCCGGCCCTTCCGGCGACGACGGGAAGGTGGCGGGCGGCGGGGGCTCTCGGCCCTCAACCGCCCCCTTCGGCCTCCTTTTTTTTTTTTTTTTCTAAAAAATTTTTCCAAATTTTTTTAATTTTTTAATTTTTTAGAATATTTTGAATTAAAATTAAGTTTTAATTTAATTTAATTAATTTTTTATTATGCAAACGACGTCGTTTCCGCCGAGTCGGCGCCAACTCGGTTCTCCGGTGAGCCACGCAAGCATTAAAAAATAATAAAACATGTCACGTAGGATTTCCAGCGACCCTCGCCGGAGGTGGCACTTAAGTGTCCTATTTGAAAAAAAAAATGGTACTTAAGTGTACCGTTTTAAAGTTATGGCACTTAAGTGTCCCCATGTGTCAAGTTATGGCACTTGCGCTGTTCTTTACTCTAAAAAAATGGATTTCCAAAATCATACCTCCCAAAGAATTATTACCAAGATACAATCCTGAGAGTTGAGAATACTTTCCAAAACCATTGGGTATAGACCTAGCCAAATGATTACTTTCAAGAGATAAATATTGTAAACCCCACAATTTCTCTAATGATTTAGGAATATGCCCCACCAATTTATTATTAGAAAGATCTAACGATATCAACGGTAACAACTGACCCAATGATGATGGAATGGGTCTATTCAATTGATTATTTGAAAAATCTAGTGCTACCAAGTTCGACAATGACCCAATGACACTAGGGATTGAACCGGAGAGGGAATTCAAGGGAAGCCGAATGTGTTTTAAGTTAGTAAAGAGCACTAACTAGTTGGGCGAAGCAACCCTAAGATGATTAGCAAAGCACCAGATTCACCATCTAAGCACATGCAATAAGCTAAGTTACGAATGAAATCATAGCTCTGATACCAAACCTGGGGCACTCAACCTTAAAGGACACCTTGTGAGGTGAGGGGAGCCATAGCGGTTAACAAGTAGATCAGAGGGCTTTTCCCAAGCGATGTGGAACTGCCTTGCATAGCAGCGGACAATAATCAACATACACCTGGATCCACCTCAACTTGGTTTTGATGCCAATTCGGGGGGACCCAACCTCAAAAGACGTCTTGTGAGGTGAGGGAGTCACAACGGTTATCAAGTAGATCGGAGGGCTTCTCCCAAGCGATGTTGGACTACCTTGCATAGTAACGAATAGGATTAGCATTTACATGGTTTTAGGGTAGACCCTCAAACCTGAGTCGGCCTAGAATCTAAGAACTAGATTAGTAAGAATTTGTTTGATTCCAAATTCCAAGGTATGTAGAGTAGGCTCCATATTTCGAAAATTGGGGAATCTATTTCAATGGGTAGATTCTAGATTCTAGGTTGATGAACCTAGAACCTATAATTTAGAACTTAGAATAAGTTTTTGTGTTTTTCTTGATCTATGTTTTCGCGTGATCTTGCGATATTTCAAGCACTCAGTGATAAATATATCATCTAGAACCATTAGTCCGAGCTTCCATTTTAAGATAGAGATTTTTATTTTGTTAATATTTCATATTTTTCGTGTGTTTAAATATAAGTTATGGTTAATTAATTGTAACGCTAAGTAATGGTCATTAAAAATAATAATTCATTACAAACATTTAATTAATAATACAAGTGGAATTTTGGTAGATCCCGAAACCCGTGATAATGTAGGTTCTAGGTTCTAGGTTCAAAAAAATGAGGAACCTATTCTAACAAATAGGTTTTAGATTTTAGGTGGAACATATAAGGAATTTGAAACCATTCGCCCCTAATTACAACACTATTATACTAAAAAGAGTTTGATTTTTATTTATTTTGTAAGGACGAGAATACATTTGAGTGACTATATTCATTACTTCAAAGTTGTTGCGTAACTCAATTATTAGGGTGCTCCAGTCATAAATGTCTTCACCTTCCTTAGCTTGAGTTTAAATCACCTCGTTTATGAGTACAAAATCTTGTCTCTTCGATGAATAGGAAGTGCGCATGGGAGAGCAGTCTTACGCCGGACAGAGATTACACATAAAATCTATTGTGATAAGGAAATTGATTCGATAATTATGGAAAGTGGGACAAACCTATCCCTCTCTAATTAATTATATTTTTCAATGACAATCCGCGGAACGCACCGAAGTGTCTTATTTTATCTTAAACAACAGAAGAAAAGGTGATGGATCTAAATCCTAAACTAAAATGTCCATCCAAGTTATGAATCTTGAGCTCCCATATCTCACACGGAAGTAAATGCCCATCTCTGGTATCGGCTCCCTGGACCGAACCAGGAAGGACTCCAACTCCAAGTGGGCCTTCTCTACAGGCCAGCGCAGAGATTCTATCAAGCGATCTCTAATCCTTCTCGGCATATCTCGGACCCTCCTACGAACAAAAACCCCGTCTTTTAAACCCGAAATGAACGACGACATTCGTATCATGCCCAAATGCGCGGTCTTAGATCCAAGACGGGCAAAATTCCATTCGGTAATTGGAATCTTAGACCCAAGTTTGAGATGGCAAAATTCCATAACCATATAGTTTAGTGATATAACATTGACATGTTCCATGTCAGCTTCTGCTAAACATAGGCTTTTCCTAAGTTGGTCACCCACCTCACCCCGTTTTTGGACGCTCCAGAAATTTGGCTAATCTCGAATTCCAGATCCTGCCCACCTCGGCCGGTTCCGTGTCTTTTCCCGTATCGGCTATACAACTAGCTCGCATGTTACTTCAGTTTCAGTCATTAAATTTTGGCCCCTTCGAATCCTGCGGGAGATTCGGCTGCACAAACACCAAAAGCTCCGTCCGTCGTGCTTGCGTTCTAAACCTCCAGCTTGTCCTTCGTTCTCATGACCCCATAAGTGAACGCGCTATCTTTCGGTGTCGCTAGGAGGTATAAGGCGTTTGCCGATGACCAACTAGTCCCATGGGATAGAGATAGACACGATAGGATAAATTACCCAAAAAAGGCTTTAAAACTTTCATACAACGATTAATTCAGTCATAAACTTATCGAATGATCAATTTAATCCTAAATTTTGACAAAAAATATAGTTCTAAATTTTTGATAATTTATTTATATAATTCTTTCCATCAATTTTGATAGACAGTTACTAATGTAGACATCGACTATCCTACGTAACTAACTAAGGGACAAACCGGGAATGGTCTCTTCGAGAGCATTCCTCGAGCGTCGAACAATCAACCTGGAACTAGTACGGATAAGGGAAATTGACCATTAAACTAAAACAAAGTTTTGTGATGGTCTCCGCAGATGCCTATCCTATACCTCTCATGGCATTTCACAAAGTTGGAACAGAGTCAATCTCATAGGGTCTTCTTTCCCTTTGCCAAGGTTGTTCCCTTGGTTGTGGTTTCACTATATTTAAGTTGTTTGTAAAAAAACTCAACTCGATGCTCAATGGTACTCGTGTTTCAAGGCAACCCACACGTTTCGTCAACCATTATGGCTTCACTCAAGACATGTGCCCTTCGGAGAACAGGTCTCCTACCTATCACGAATGACGCTTGATGAGGAATTAAGGAACATCAGACGATTATGCAAAGGTTGGAATTGGATATATGGAATTGAATCGCTACGGTGTTGCGTCAAAGTAGATGCCAATTATGCTACGATTATCGTTAATTAAGGCGAATGGGTAACTTTCTTGTTTTTATTCACGTCTCGATGTGGTGAGGGGAGAAAAGAAATAACGAACAAATCATTGTCCAAATGGAGCCAACATAGAAGGAGCATGTGAGACGTAGCAAGCGAAGCACCACATGAAACGAAAGGAAAGCCAACAGGACCACATCCGCACACAGCCGCACATGCACGTTTTCGTCCCTTTGTGTGTAGTGTCGGCAACGGGGAGATGATCCGACGCGATGCATGATAGGGAGTGGCACGTTGTGGGTCTCCGTTTCGATGCTGATTAAGGAAACCACGAGTCCTCACATGATCCAAGATTATCGTTAGCGCCATAAATCGATTTCGAATCCTGCAGGATCGGTGACCGTATTCGACCATGATCTATTGCGAACGTGGTCCAATGAACAAGGGTTGGCCATGATCAAGATTCATTGCTCTTGATTTGGCCATTCAGAACACCGGCGATGCGGTGACGATGGTAGGAAATCATCCGACGGCGACGAGAATATGATCTCAAAGGGGGCAATCCAAGATCATATCACACGCTTCCCCCATCTATGCGGGGGCATATGTCAGATTTTAGATGGTGGGTCTCGTTATTTTCTCGAGGCTTCGTTGCCCTTTGTCGGTTCTTTGGCACCTTTAACAAAAGCGCAACAAAAATGAACAGTCCCAAATGCAAATGTAATTAGGAACGAGCAGGTGAAAGGGTCAAATCAAAAGCCAACTTTTAACGTAGAGGACGTGATCGAGGTGAAGGTTTCAGAGTAGTGGCTTAAGCTGGAGATAGATGATGGTCATGAAGTAGGAAGGTGGGTCATCAGCATACAAACAAAGGCAATTTGGTTGAACGAAATTTCTTTGCAAGCCAAAGCCATTTTCCGGTAGACCATAACATGATCGACTGATAAAAGGACATTTAGTCCGGTAAAAGGAAGGCGGACTGTCTGTCGGCATACACTCGGGTACTTTCTCCCTCCCACTTTTTTCGTATCCAGGAACACACCTTCTTCTTCAAATTTCTCTCATTTCTAGTGCTAACTTGAGTATTAGAGGGCCAATCCCGGCACCAAACCCGGATGTCTGGACTCGTTTGTTTTGGTGCATAGCAATTTTCCAGTGAAATTGCAGAGGTTCCCATCTCGAGCTTCACCAGTCTTCCAGTGCAATTATCTCCTACAAACTCAGAGGCATTTCGAACGAGCGGCAATGAGGCCTTTGCTTCTCCTTATGCGAGAACCCTTTTGTAATTGATATAACTCGCGTTGACCGTGACATTGACAACAACACAACCTAACCCCACTTCTGCATAAGTAAAGTTACCGGCCGCCCATAAAAGTGAATCCTACGTGGGCTCTACTCTACGTTAAAGTATCCTAACGTAGCGTGTGTCGTTTCCGGACAAAGCACAAAAGGTTTGATAATCATTTTCCTGGTCTCTCCGACAAGTCAGGCTCCACCGGGAGCGGATGAAGAATTTCTTCTGTTCGAAGCCACGATCAATTGTCTTTGATGTGATGCCAAGATATTTTTGAATCTGTGGATATATGTCGCAATGTATGCTAATGTGATGTGATCTAACAAAAGGAAGAAAATAGCGAGTTTTCATGTCAAGGATTTGAAACTTTGTACGTTGACATTCACATTTATTGATGTCCATATCTCGAATGGTCATTTATAATCAAATGAAACGAAGAACTTTAGAGGGGATAAAAATATGAATTATTAATTCTAGGGATAACGTTTGATTTTAGTGCAAGCTGAAATAAATAACAATGAACCGAGTTCTATCAAAAGCATCTTTCAAAATCTCATCGAAAACTCAGTACCACTTGTGATCGAACGAAAAGCCACGCTAAGATTTTTTTTATTTGTAGAGGAGAGCGTTCTTGCTTTTGTGTTTTGTCTCCTCACGATGTTTTGTAGGCTGGTCCATTTCGCGAAATAAAGAAAGGGAAAATATCCAAAAGGGCAAAAGAAAGGGGATTGGTCTCCGATAAAAAGTTCTCCGCGATTGATTCCTCCATATTTGGCCCACCATTCATCAGGCGGAGTTACATTCTTTGCCTAGATTTTTATATTGGCGCTCCGGAATGTCAATCGGACCTTTTTCTTCTTCTTGTTTTCAAATTGCAATTTCGAATTGAATTATGCTGAAAGTCTGGCTCCCAAAGCACGAGTTCTGCAAGATAGCTTGCCTTAATTACTACATTAGTGGTCAAAACTCCGGAACATGTCTCTCTTTCCAAATAGTCAATAGGCTACCAACTACTATATAAATAATTGAAATGATGACTAAAAAAATTAGCTAAAACAAAAAGATCAAAATGATGACTAATATTCTCGGGAAGGGCCTTAGGTCCATAGATCAAGCGTAGAAAAAACAGTTAAAAAATTTCGATATGATTATAATGTCCTAAGCAAGCATTTTCCGTCTAGCTACTAGGACAGATAGTGGGGGGATCAATTATTTCATGCATGCATGCCAACATCAACCATTCATTTCTCGTGTGAACGTCCTTTCGAGGGCCATTCGCAGCAAATGTCGATCATTTAAAATGATGTGGATGGGAATACCGGAGGGAGTTGATCGATAGAGGAAGCACCTTGGCACTCCGTTAAAGAAAGGGAACATGCAATCCAAGCGTATCTCAACGTGAATCTTCGCTAGGTCCATTGATGTCTCCCTTCGAGTTCGAACTCGCAGGTGTGATGATGGGTCCGTACCCAAAAGTTCAACTTACCTTTGAACATTAGCAAAAAGGCTTCTGAAGTTGCTGTATGAAAGTGGAGTCATGATGCAACGACTGTTCTCACTTTGTGCGGAAGAAACCCTAGCATGCACCATCAACCTCTCCGGTCAAGGCTCGGTTTCCCACGGCGTGCACATCTCAGATTGAAGGGGTTTCATAGTTAGGCTTATGAACAAGAAAGTGTATCATATTCATAAATAGTGTGCTTATATCATGGTGTAAATTAACATGGGTTAAAACATTTAATTGATCAACGATATTACACGGTGCAAAAATCATATTACACATATTAAAGAGTAGTACATGAAACATTTTCTCTTTAAGGATGGCCTCTATTTTTGTGGAGGCTCTTTCGTACTTCATCTTTTATTAAAAATTAGTAATGTCTAGGAACATTCTTTAATCGAATTCCTATCCCATCCTATTAAATTATAAAAAAAAAAAGCCACACCTCTCTCTTCCCCAACATTGCGTCTCACCTTGTCCAGCGCACGTAGTTGTTGCTCCTTCGAAGGTCGTTGCCATCGTATCCACCTCAGGTGCAAGGCCAACAATGGTGGTTGGGTTTGCTTAAGGATAGTCAAGGTCAAAGGAACTTGATTTGGCGGCCATGGCCACAATGCTCGAGCTTTGTTGTAGAGCTCAGATTTGTGATGGAACTCCATGTCTCGCATGAACTTTGCCACCCTCAAATTTGAGGCTAGCAACGATTGTCGCCCCGGCTCAAGAGTAGACTGAGGTTGACAACTACTTTAATTGGCATAAGCACAAATGGAAGTTATTAGATTAGAGAAATATACATTATAGATTTGAAATATGAGAAGACTATTTGACATTTTGAAAAAAGAAATAGATGAATTTTGTAATTATGTTGATACAAATTACGCTGGTGAGCAAAGATTCTTGTTATGTGCCGCCTTCGATTTGTCATTTCAAGTGATCTCACTGTGGAGTAAGGAAAGAGGAGAACAAAAACGTATGGTGCCGTGATAACTCTATATAACTCTATAAAAATAGAGTTATTTTACCTATTTTAGGCAATAATTAATGTAATATTTTAGAGCAAATATTTGGATTTCCTTCTGATTATTTGAATTTTCCTTATTTATGCAGAATAATGAGATATTAAGGAGATAAGGAAAAGAATTGCAACTATCGGAATTCAAATAAAAGCGAAGATGGAAGATGGATATCAAATCAAGAAATTCTTGATTTTGTTCCCTAATGTTATCTCGCAAGCGTTGGGAGATAGATATTTTGGATCTCCTATAAATAGGAAAGAGAGAGCAGCTAGGTTTTGGAGAGAGGTTAGATCATTTTCATTCTTCCGAGAGCTTTTCAAGTATTTTGAAGAGAAGACCAAAGTGGTGATAGAATTCTTGTTCTTTGATTCAAGATCTTTGGGTTTGATTTATATTTTTATTTCTTATTCTACCATGTTCTAATTTTCTTTTGTTAGGGCTACGATGTAGCCTAACCATGATGATGTGAATTTCATGATTTTTATATTTTATAATTGATTTCATTCATGTGAGTTATATATTATTGCGTTTAATGCTTTTGAGTGACCGCCACCACTTGAATGATCGATGTGCATGTTTGAGGCGAGAAGTGATAATATGCAATTAATGTATAACCATGAATTAAACGTGGATAGAAATATACCGCGTTATTTGTGTAGCTTTCGGTGATAAAGTGATCCAAAAGACTCATTATAAGCCGGGAATATTCATAATTTTTAATGCACTCATGTTTATTTTAATTCACATAAAGATATAGTGAATTAACAAGCTGAGTAGGTTTGATATACCTAGAGATAGGATAGTAAATAGGTTAGAAAATTCCGCTATCACATGTTTGATATCATTCTTGTATTCATAATAATCTGAAATTCATATCTAGTGGTTATGGTGAAATCGGATGCTCTTTATCGATCGATTTCTGCATTTAGTCTACAATTGTCGTTTTTAATTTATTCTTAATTATATTTTGATTTGTTAGATAAATTTTAAAATTAGTCTATTTTAGTATTTAATTGATTTATTAATCATCGATTTTCGTGGGACAATACTTTTTCTCATCATTATATTACTTGTTCGACACGTGCACTTGCGTTTAGAATTTTACGAACATGCCGGCAGGTCATCTCAGGGAGCCTGCTCATTTGACTTGGAATGGGGTGGTGTCCAATGTGCACGATGTCAATTTGGCTCTCCGTTTAAAGTGAAAATCACTCGACCAAACAAAAAAATGACCTTAAAAAACACAAAAGCGATTAAAGGAAAAGAAGGAAAGTACAGATAATGCCTCTTTTTCCGCGAGTCCGTTGATTGCGGTTGGGAGATAAAGGGCAACGACGTAGGAATCAACCCTTTTGACCATTTTGCTGCCTACTTCCTTTCCTGTTAATTATCTTCCTTTACTCTTTTCTTTTTCCGTTTTCAATTAATCGATATGCTTTCGCTCAATCATTTCCGGTGAAGTCTATTCAACAATTTCATTCCGGGATTGGTCTAAGCATGTCGGTGGGAGGCTTCGGCCCACCTATTGAGCAGGGCGAGCTCAATCCAACTTAATTTTTAAATTCAAATATTAAATTGTTCCCATTTTGAAAGAAGGTGAGTCTATCAAAACAATGATAAATGGTTACGGAATGGAAGTAGGGAGGCACCCGTGCACATGAAGCAAGATACAACTTGAATTCTCACTTTATTAAGTGTAATAATATTTTAATCACCTCTTTAAATTTGTCTTATGCCTTATTTCATTTATTTTGTCGATGAAGTGACAGAAGTGATTTGGGCAAAAGAAAGAGAAAAATGTGATTTTTCTCACTCTAAACATTCAAAAAAAAAAACAAAAGTTAAACAGCCTAAACCCTACCAAATAATACTCTCTTTAGTCCAATCAAAACAGAATCTGATTTGAAAACCCCTCAAAGAAACAGTAAAAACGAGAGAAGAACCTGGGGCTCTCACTCTCATGCATTCGAAATTTCAAAAAGGTGCCAGTTCGCTTAGATCCCGAAAACCCAAGTGAGCTTCCCGGAAAGAGATGGGGAGAGAGTCAACATCGACATTTCAGAAGTGGAAGTCGCAATATAAAAAATGATATTTTTAAGGGTTAAAAAAAGAGCCTAAAACTAGCTTCTCTGAGCATTTATTTTTGACCTCTCCAGACTACTGTAAGGTAACTGCGGTGAACTAATTGCTCTGGGCAAATGCACGTTCTTCTTTCTTCTTTCGGTAATTCTGGCTGGCTCCAGGGCTTCCATTCTACCTGCGAAAATGTCGCTGTTCCATGCCCCTAGTCTGCAATCTCGTGACTAAATCTTGTTTACTGCTTGTACTTTGCTGCCTCTGCCCGCCACTATATTCTGAATATATCTTGTTTTTTTGGCCAAGACATATGCTGCGCTGCACTCTGGCTTCGGACGTTTTTCTTCCCAACAAGAATCCTTCAAAACCCTCACTCATCCTTACCTGTAAAGAGCCTGGCACAGCCACATGATTCTGTTCGGTTTTTCAACCGTTCCCATTTGCTGCGGTCACCCAAAAGAGAAATAATTTGTTGCGAGAAGCAAATTAAAAGCAAAGGGGAGAGAGAGAGAGAGAGAGAGAGAGAGAGACTGCTTTTATTGGCCCCATTCAGCAATTTCTGGGCATTAAGGACTTTCCTTTCCTCATCAGTATAAAGGGTCCCTTCCTGCTCTTACACTCCCTCACTCCCTCCCTTCCTCTCTCTCTCTCTCTCTCTGCTCCTCTCTTTCTGTCCCTCTCTCTCTTTTTCTTTTTCACTCTCTGCGAGTACCAAGGAGTAGTCACTCTCTGCTTCCTGGGGGGTTTATCAGAACATTTATCTGATAAATCAGACCGACATTGCCACCTTCCCTTCAACCACTTCAGTCTTTTTGTTTTCTGGGGTTCTTTTCTGTGTTCAAACGTTGGAAGCAAAGAATAATCCCATTATCATTGTTGCGTCTTATATTTCTGATTCCCCATTACAAACTCAAAGACTGTCCCAACACTCTCCGTTTCCTAATACTTGGCATTTCTGGGAAGTTTCAGTCACATTTATGAAGAGGCCTGCGGGGCTCATCATTTCCATGGCTCCACTGCTTCTGGTGCTGGTTCTGTGCATACCCACGACGGTTCTCGGTGGTCATGACTATGGGCAAGCTCTGAGCAAGAGCATCCTCTTCTTTGAAGCTCAGAGATCTGGCTATCTCCCCAGGAACCAGAGGGTTCCATGGAGAGCCAACTCTGGCCTCAATGATGGCAAAGCCAGTGGAGTAAGTCACATTTTCATCATCTCTTTTAAAAACAAGAAAATTTGAGACGTTTCTCCTAAATGGAACTTGATTTTTTCTTTTCGGATATTCATTCTCTTTGTGGGGGAACTACTGCAGGTGGATCTGGTGGGAGGGTACTATGATGCAGGGGACAATGTGAAGTTCGGGCTGCCGATGGCGTTCACGGTGACGATGATGTCGTGGAGTATACTGGAGTACGGGAGGCAGATGGCCAAGAGCGGCGAGCTCGGCCACGCCATGGAGGCTGTGAAATGGGGCACCGACTACTTCATCAAGGCTCATCCTCATCCCTACGTCCTCTACGGAGAGGTACCCAAGACTCTGTTCAGAAACCTTCTTCTTCCTCTTCAAAAATGAATCTTTAATAATTACATGCATTGATATCGATTATGGGGGTCATCTTTCTGTCTTCCCTTTCCTCTCTGCCGCTTTCGGTGGATTCATCTTGTCCATTTTCCATAGCTAAAGCAGAGAGCGATTTGATTTGAACATTATAGTTTATGAGTAGATGTTGATAGTTTTCTTTCGATGTGGTGTGGGGAATGCGATTGTGGACATTGTCGTTTAGGTGGGGGACGGGAACAGCGACCACTACTGCTGGCAGAGGCCCGAGGACATGACCACCGACAGGAGGGCGTACCGGATCGACCCGAGCAGACCCGGGTCGGACCTCGCCGGAGAGACCGCCGCCGCCATGGCCGCCGCCTCCCTTGTCTTCCGCCGCTACGACCCGGCCTACTCCGCCGAGCTCCTCCGCCACGCCCAACAGGTTTAATACTCTGTTTCTGCATTTGAGCTTGGTCGGTGCGAGCAGACACCTGTTGCTTGCATTTCATAGAGACCGACCAGCTAGCTATCTCCTCTACATTACATTGTGCTTGGCCAAAACAAATCTTAATAAAATAAAATAAAAAACAAAGAGGATTTAAAAGGAACTATTATTAAATTAAGAAGCTGCTGGTGTAAGTTAAATCTGTTTATGGTATTCTATTTCAATTAATGTGACATGAATATCCCTAAAACAGAAACTGTTTTTGTAATTATAGAATAGATCCTGGCCCCTAATGATTCCTACCTTTTTTTCCTTTTATAGCATGATGCCTCCTTTTCCCCTCCAGAACAGTAGGGACCAGTCGGTTTAAAGTCAAAATTATGGCAATTATTGATACTACTATCTTGTCATGTGTATAGGGTCTAAATGGTCTCTGCAAATAATCTAGAAAAAGGAGACTTAGCTTAATATCGAATTTGAAAGGAAATTATTTTTTTTAGACCTCTACATGAAGGACAAATTCATAATCGAATTTTAAAAGTTTATATTACATTTTTGGGAGTAAAAAAATAATATTAGAATGATGATAAAAATGGTGGCAATGAAGCTCGGCGTACGTTTTGGATCTTGCACGTATTTTTTGCGCCTATCGCGCCTAGCGCTTTTGGACCGTACAAAATCTAATCGGACTGCCGAATCTGGACCGTCCACGTGTACCGATGTTCCGCAGGATGCGATCCTTGTCGTCCTTTTGTTATCTCTTATCATGTGAGGGGACACTGTCGGCGTCGACCTACCCGCCCTTTACTAGCTTTTTTCTTTTTCTTTTACTTTATTTTCTTGCATTATTTTCCTCTGTCTTCTATTAAATTGCCCCCAAAAAAAAAAAAAAGAGAAAAGAACCCAATTAATTATTGTAATTACACAGCCCAAAAAAGAACAGAACAGAACAATTATCTTTAAAATTCCTCTTTTTCTTTCTTTTTTTTCTTGGGTGAGAAAGGAAAATGACAAGGGAACTTTGCTTGGGTGTCTTGTTGTTTCCTCTCGTTTCCAGCTATTTGAGTTTGCGGACAAGTACAGGGGGGAATACGACAGCAGCATCACCGTGGCCCAGAAGTACTATCGATCCGTCAGTGGTTACAACGTGAGTGTCTCATCATCATCACGACTGTCCGGTCCAAGTGTTCATTTTTATGTCTAGAGAAGTGGTGGATGCATGAAGATGGCGATTAGTTCGAGTACTGTTTGATAAGTTCCAGGGTAGCACTGCTTTGGATTTATTTTCCGCTGCTTTCAAGATTTCATCCGTCTGAGAATCGTGAGCTATGGATATGCACTTGAGATTACAGTACGATCATGTGTTTCGATCGGTGTCATAAGAAAAGCATTGAGATGGGCTTGTTGATTCTTTTGGGGTGGTGCAGGATGAGCTCTTGTGGGCAGCTGCGTGGTTGTACCAAGCAACAAACAATCAATATTACTTGGAGTATCTGGGCAAGAATGGCGACTCCCTCGGTGGGACTGGATGGGCCATGACTGAATTCAGCTGGGATGTCAAGTATGCCGGTGTTCAGACGCTTGTGTCCAAGGTCACTTCTTTCCTCAATCACAGCACACACCAACCACATCTCTTATCACTCACTTGATTACCCATTTTATTCATTTGGCTAGAGATGAAATTGAATATTACGCATTGGGCTCTCCTCGTCTCATTTAGTTGATCATTGGCATTACAGTGGTCGCATAATGCCTGTGTAGCTCATCGCCACTTGGCTATGTGGAGCACAATTGCTTATTAATGGGATGTATCCTGACATATGCAGTTAAAGACATGAGGGGTTGGTTTCTTATCATTCAATTAGCATATTGGTGGACATCGACTCCCCACATGTCATGTGTGGTTTCTCAATCAAATTTGATGAATTCTTAGCTAGACGAAGGATAAGCTCCATGAGTTAGTAAAATCGATCTTGGATAGATAAATAGGCGGTTTTGTAATCATGCAGTTAAATGATTCCTCTATACTAGGCAACAACAGCACTCTGTTATAGCGGTTTGGATGAGGAAGCTTAACTGGGTCTCTATACTAGGCAACAACAGCACTCTGTTATAGCGGTTTGGATGAGGAAGCTTAACTGGGTTCTTGCGTGTTGCTTCCACTGCAGATCCTGATGCAAGGAAGAGCAGGTCACTATGCACCGGTGTTCGAGAGGTACCAGCAGAAGGCAGAGTACTTTATGTGCTCATGCCTCGGCAGAGGTACTAGGAATGTGCAGAGGACACCGGGCGGTCTCCTGTTCCGCCAGCGGTGGAACAACTTGCAGTTCGTCACCAGTGCCTCATTCCTTATGACCGTCTATTCCGATTACCTTGTGTCTTCTAAAAGGAACTTGCACTGCTCGTCGGGTGCTGTTGCTCCTTCTACGCTCCTCTCGTTTGCAAAATCACAGGTATGTTGACTCTCTCATGTCTTTTCCTGGTTCAATTTAAACCTTTTTTATATAGTGAAGTACAATTCGAATGCTAATTCATTGACCTAACTCATGTTGTTCCTATACTCATAACCTCATGAATTAATGAGAAATGCAATAAGGAACTCAGCTAACAAGTGCATTGACAAGATAAAAGTGCGAAGATTCCATCAATTGCTGGAGCCTAAATCATTAAACTTGCAGGTGGACTATATTCTTGGGGACAACCCAAGAGCGACAAGTTACATGGTGGGGTATGGAGCCAACTACCCGAGGCAAGTCCACCATCGGGCTTCTTCAATTGTCTCTTTTAAGGTCAACCCCACATTCGTGAGCTGCCGAGGAGGTTATGCAACCTGGTTCAGCAGAAAGGCCAGTGACCCAAATCTCTTGACTGGTGCAATAGTCGGCGGACCCGATGCATATGACAACTTTGCAGACCAGAGGAACAACTATGAGCAAACCGAGCCAGCCACATACAACAATGCACCTCTTCTTGGAGTGCTTGCAAGGCTAAGTGGAGGCCACGGCGGATATAACCAGCTTCTTCCAGGTGAACGGATCATGATAATGAATGTCATATCCAAATTTTGTTTTGATTAGAAGAAGCATCTTGGATTATGTCTCTGGTTGTTCATCTATGACTAATAATCATATACTTTGCAGTTGAGCTTCCTGCCCTAAAACCAATTGTTTCGCGACCAAATCCAGTCCCAGGTAATTGAATTATCTATAATTGCATCAACACACTTACGTTTCTTCTTTTCTGGTGGGAACTTCTACATCATAGATCCGACTTACATCATTCATACTAATAGGAACAGAACCGTTATGGCAAGGAAAAGTATAATTCAATGAGAGAAGAAGGAAAAAACTTGAACAAAAATATCATTTGATCCGTTGATCCTCAGAAGAAGAAATAAGCAAAAGCTTTACATTAGTGGGAAAAATGGTGATGACTGGATGAGACATCTGTGCTTAAAGTTAAAGAGATTCGTCGCTGATTAGTACGACTTCTAAATCAGATTCATTCATCATGTAATGTTCTAACACAAAGCAGTGAAAGTGATTTGTTTTCCACCAGCATATGGTTTTGATCAATATCAATACATTGGTCTTGCATTTTTTTTTTTCTTTCCACTGTTGTGAATATTTTTTCCTTTTGCAGCTATCACTAGTCCAGTTGCTGTAGAGCAGAAGTTGACCTCTTCTTGGAACAGCAACGGAAGAACTTACTACAGATACTCAACTATTGTAACGAACAAGTCTGATAAAACTCTGAAAAACCTTTGGCTTTCCATATCCAAGCTCTATGGTCCCCTTTGGGGTCTTACAAAATCTGGTGATTCGTACACTTTCCCTTCGTGGCTCCACTCATTGCCAGCCAGAAAAAGCCTCGAGTTTGTCTATATCCACTCTTCTTCTCAGGCGGCAGTTTCGATCTCAAACTACACCTTGGAATAGGTATTGAATCACCCACACGACGATGGCAATCTGAAGTCGGAAGACAAAAGAAGAGGTTTGCGCAGTTGTAGAGTAAGGATTGTGCATCTATAGGATAGGCATTTGAAGAGAAAAGTCTGTTTTTCTTGTCCATTTAGTTTTATTAACATCTTGAGTGGAATGTGTTTATGAGGTGTCGGATGAAACTGGAATAAACTAAGGTAGTAGATGGAAGGCCAGAAAGGTGTGAAGAGACAGAATGCAAAAGCAGCAGAGCTCATCCTCTTTCTCCTGCCACTTCACCTGATGCTACATAGAGGACATTAAAAAGGTGATGAAAGAGTTAAAAAAACCTAGAGGTCAAAAGAATGGCTTCCCAACAACAGGTTACAAAAGAGTGGTTTTCTTTTCCCTTTTCTAGCATTAGACTGAAGATTTGGTTGTCTGTTTTGTGTTGTGTTGTGTTATCAATGTTGTAAGCTCTGCAATATTACTTGTTTCTTCTGCAAGAAATTGTGTAACTTCTGCTCTTGGCGATGACCCAGTTTCTTATTGCTTTGCAACGATTTGACAGATATTCCCGTCACACGAGTCTATTCTCCATGCCTTTTAACGGCTTAAGCACTCGTACTCTGTCAAAACTCGAGGGCCAGGATCTGTTCTGAGCAAATTGACTTTCATCTCGGAAGTTCGAAAGCATTAATTGTAACAAGTATACTCGAGTAGAGATCCACTTACATCGGTGTAAAAACTACACTAGGGCATCGGTGTGCTCTGGATCTCAAAGTTCACAAAGATCATCATCCCTCCATCTTGAGATAAGATGCAAATGAAAGGACAACAATAACTCATCATTCATTCTTCTTTTATTAGGGCAAGTTAATCCCAATTATAGTAAGTACTTTTATTTTTTTGGTCAACACCATGGTAAGTGCTTAACCAACTGAATTCTAATGAATCTTGTGGGTTTTCTTAGTGTAATCCAAAGTTAGCAATCGAATGAGATGAGAGTAAATGAGACTGACTTTTTAAATGTTCATTTCATTTGCCATCAGAATACGAAAATAAAACAAAAACCTAATTCCATTATACATTGGAAATGGAACCGAGGCTCAAGTTATTACTCTATCACTAGCGCTCACATGCACTCGTATCTATATCCCAGAGAGACCAAATCCGTCGAAGGCCGTCGTGGTTGGCATTATTTTCATGGCCCTTAGGATGGGAGTGCGAGGATTAGCACCATCACCTCCCCCAAAGAGTTTCCTGGATAAAGGGTTCGTTGATGAGTTCATTGATGCCGTTGACAGCCCAATCCATATCACTGAAATCGAAACTGGACCGCCCGGGGTTTGAATTTCCTGCTGAATTTTCACCGCCGGTGGTGGGCGAGGTCGAGGAAATGTTGTGATCATCACCGTCCTCAGTCAAAGCCAAGGGTGAAGGATCGAGACCTGCTCCAACTCCATAATGATGACCAGCACCGGGGTTAGCCGATGGGTTGTTCTCCAAATACTTCAACTTCTTGGAGAGACACTTGAGAACAACCTGGTACTTCATGATCCGGGTGGTGCACTCCTCCTCCGTTTCGCAAGAGTCACTCTCTTTCTTGGCCCAGTCCAGCCACTCTTCTGGACGCACAAGCAGCTTCGGGTCGTACTTTTTATGGAGGTACATCAAGACTACCTCTTCGACCGGGGGACTGCCGAAATAGCAGAGCTCGCCTTTGGGGTTGAACGTAATGGCGGCGACGGGAGAATGGGTAAGCGAGTTATAATTTTTCGCTTTATTGACGACGCTGCAGCTCCATTTCTTGTGCGTACTCTTACGCTTCCGGCTTTCCTCAATCCAGGCAAATCCTTTTCGCCGGGGGACAACATCTTTCGGTGGACAGGGAGTGGGAGAGGGAGAGGGAGAGGGAGAGGGAGGGCCGGGGCGTTTCTTTGTTTTCTGAGAGGGAGAGGATGATGAACGTGCGTGCATGGCTCTTGAGTTTCAGAGACTCAGAGAGAGAGAGAGAGAGAATGGGTTGGAGGAAATAAGAGGACTAAGCTTTCGTATTTCACCGAGCCATTTTTATAGCTGGGCAAATCGTCCCGTCTCACGAGCAGGACAACTCTTATTTAAGGCATCGCATCTTTAGTTCAAGAATTTCTTTTAGAACTTTCGTATTTCACCGAGCGAGTGCTTATTTAGGACCTATCTCGCGCTAAATAATTGTGCTAGCGACTTTTAGCATGAAGCCCGGTAAAAGAACAAACATAACAAGCAATGCTTGGTCAATTTTCAGTCATGATCTCGTACAAGAGAATTATAAAAAAAGTCATAGACCCGTTATAATTATCTCAATTCAATTCTTAACTTCTTTTTTTTTTTTTTACCAATTTAGTCCTAAAATTTTTGGATTTATGTCAATTAAGTCCATCTGCACTGCAAGTGCTGATGTAACATTTTAAAAATAATATATTAATGATTTTTTGAATTTTTTATATTTTTATATTTTTTTCTTTAATTTTTCCCCCTTTCCCTTCCCTTAGAGCAGGCAAGGGTTGCCAACCTACCCTCACCGGCCAAGGCGAGGGCTGGAACGCCCTCACTGGCTTTGGGCAAGAATGTCTCGATCCTTGCCTGATCGGGTGAGTGTTGTGACGCCCTCATCCAATCTACCCCTAAGAATGTCACGATCCTTGCCTGGTCGGGTGAGTGTCGTGACGCCCTCATCCAATCTACCCCTCGCCCAACCAAATCCAACTAGAGGTTGTGCGCCCACACCCTAGCCGACAAGGGCCAGGGTGCCCTCGCCCAGTGCCGACAAGGGCATCTCAAACCTCGCCTGGGGCTAGCAACCCTTGCTGGCTCTAAGGGAAGGGAAAGGAGGGAAAAAATTAAGAAAATAAAAGACAGAATTTTTTAAAAAATATTATTTTTAAAATACTACGTCAACAATCAAACACCAGTAATGCCACATCCCCACCAAGCAGGCAAAATTGGTGAAATAAACTCAACTAACACAAATGCAAAAAATTTAAGACTAAATTAGCAACAACAAAAAAATGACTAAATTAACACAATTACAGTAGATTTAAGACTTTTTTTTTTTTTTTGATAGTTTTCCATTCTCATACTTACCCCTTATTTTCTTCCTTGTTCTCACCCTATATTCTGATATTTTCAAACCGGCTCAGTTTGGGCAATTCATCAATTTGCGCTATTTTTTCCCTCGTTCCAAGCGAGAGCGTAACCCTGACCTATTAGCAAATTCATAAATTGATCATTGCCAGGGCCGGTCTTTTACATTTCTAATTTTAGAACATTAACAACTAGAGCAACTGGCTAATGAGACGCTTCAAAACAGGTATGGAAACACAATTAATGATACAAAATAGCAAAGGACAACCGTACGATGGCCTGTGGAGTTGCATGAGTTCCAAAGCATCACTTCTCTGTAATGGTATCATGTAAACAATACAACTATAATGTTTTGAGTAAACGATCCATCTGAAAACATATCAGCTGTTCAAATAAACATATGTACAGTCTTCGAAATGAATGCTGGAAACAGCCATTAAGGCAGACAACGGAACTTCTGCCACCCGCTTATTTGCACTCTGCCACGAATGCAGACGATGACGCTTCAGGCACTAGGCTTGTTTGCACTGTTGTACATCTTATCAATGACATCCTGCAAGAAAGTTTAATTTAGTATTCTTGGTAATAGAGATTGTCAGAAATCATAATATAAAGCATAATAATGTTTCTAAAACAGCTGACTGGCAACTGCACATGCGAGAACTCATACAGACATGATTGTCCCAATCAAACATTCGATCTTAAAGAGAGACATCTCACACAAATTTAAGAGAAATGGCATCTTGCGCATCATGACCAGATTCTACTAACTTCATGTCGTACATGAGTGATTGAGAAATGAATAAAAATAACAGAAAAATAAGACCTTTGTCTTAGTTTTTAAGAGCTACCTTATAGTATTTGAGTAATTGAGGCCTCTTCTTCTTATACGTAGGAGTGAGAAGGTCGCGTTCCATATCGAATGGTACAGGATCAAGGTGTACAGCCTTGATAAACTCAAATCCCTTCAGCTGCAAAGAACAAAACTCTTTAGTATTAGAAAGATGCCCAAAGACAGGAAAGAAAATGTTTCTGCATAACTAATATAACTCGGAACCTTCTTTTCTTTCCCAATCTTAGCAAGCTCTCCTATGATGAACTCCTTGGCTTTGGGATTTTCACATAGAGAATTGAAATCCCCGCTAACTCCATTCTCCTGAGCCCACTTTTCAAGGGCTTCTTTGTTGGGGTTAACCACAGCAACAAGGAAGGACTCAAAGCTGCTACCATAAATCCATATCTGAAGAAAAACAAAATGACCCGAGTCAGGTAAAACGAGCAAATGCTGATAATTCATGAGGAGCTGGAAGACACAACGAGCCTATGTTTAAGGGATGACACAAGTACTTTGGCCAAACAAAAAGAAAAAGAGTAGGTCAGAAAATAGTAGTAAGATCTTAACTGCGCCTCTGATCAAACATTTTAAGTCTATAGAATGGCAAGGGGAACAACTTGGATTAGGTTGTGCACTTCTGCATTTCTTGTGGTAGGGTGACATAATACAATGTATTCTGACCAGAATGCACCACTACTTCAGTAGACATTTTACTACCATAACACTGTAATGAGCAGCTTGTAGAAATTCTTGTCGAAAGTCGTGAAAAATGACAAATATCTAAGATCATTCAGGATTGAGCCAATGTATAAGTGCAATTCTGAAAGCATTTGGCATTGGCAGTGGAAAGCATAAACTGACATGTCAATCATCCTGCTAGATCCAAAACCACGTAGGACAAATAAGATGGGTAATATCTTCATGGAACTGTGTGTTGACATCCTTTCAATGCCCACGAGAGGGTATCTACCTCTCTAAGCCATAGAATTCTCAAAGAATGTAGGAGCCAGTAATCATCAGGATTGCTAGGATCTGAGTCACACGCAATTTAAATTGATAGTGACTGATTTTCCAGTCAACAGGACAATAAGACACCACACTTCAGAAGGTAAAAGCAAACGGGAGGAATAATTCCACAAAAGATATAGCAGTAAATATGTATCAAGCTCATCAGTACCTAATGAAATAGGAAATTTGCATAAATATGTAAGACACAAATCAAATGCCAAAAGGAAGAAAACAGAAGACTAAGGAAGCATACCGAATCAATAGCACTAACGAGGTCATAAATATTTTCCAGGTTTTCAACAGCCACGTATTCTCCTTGTGAAAGCTTGAAAATATTTTTCTTGCGGTCAATTATTCTCAAGCTTCCGTCAGGTTGCCACTCACCAACATCCCCTGATTCAAAACACCCATACATTTTGACTTAAGAGACTCTGAATGGCACACGTTAACTTTCACTAAATCTAAGAAGAGGGCTACAGATACCTGTATGAAACCATCCATCCACCAAGACTTCTCTAGTCAGATCTTCCCGTTTATGATAACCACTGAATAAGGTCTTCCCTCTCACACATACTTCTCCTCGTGGGGTGCTTGAGAGGGCCTCATATCCCATTTCAGGAACAGATTCCAAGCAAACATCAACATTAGGCACCGGAGGGCCCACTGTGCCAAGCATTGAGTGCGCATTTGGTAGTGAAACAAATGTGCCAGCACAGGTTTCAGTCAGACCTACAAGTATCAAGAGAAAAAGTAATCCCAGGATAACACAGTATGCTCGCCATCATCCATCTTTTCGAGAGCTTAATTCTTGCTATTATTATCTCTTGCTATATTGCAATTTCAACAATGATTAATTCTCGAAGTTTAGAATCAACAAGAAAAAGACACAGAGAACATGTAAAACATACAAAGAGGGAGCAATTCATTCATACCATATCCTTGTAGAACATGCGCACATGTAACCACCCTAAGGAAAGCTTCTACGTGGTTAGATAGAGGGGCTGCCCCTGATAAAATCAATCGTACATTTCCTCCCAGCCCTTGCTTCACCTGATATATGGTAAGCCAGAGAATTCGAAAACGTCAGGATTTAGTTGGATATAAGGTTGGGAAGCACAATTAGAAATGTGCACTACAAGTCTATTTTGATCACCTTATTGAAGACAAATTTGTCAAATAAAGGAGCTGCCTCTTCATATTTGTTCCCCTTCTTCAAGTTATTTAACTTACTACAGCAAATTTATGAGCATAAATTATAATCCGATATGAAAGTACAATGCAGCAATCCATTCAGTATAAAAAACCAAGCATAAGAGGGAGGCAAAGACAATAACAAATTAAGCAGAGAAATTATTGTGATCCTAGACATAATTGGACAGGTTGTCAACCTCATCAGTCCAACATTATAGGAAGAGATCTCAAAATTTGAAATCTGAGATACAATCGGCTAATTTGCTAGTCATGTCACCCAGCAAGTCTTAAGTGGGAGACGTCGTCATCATTAAGCCATTTGATGCCTGCAACATTCTGGACAATCACACGTCCGAGGAAATCATTTCTAGGTATACAGTGGAAACAATCAATAAGCCAAATTTCCATTGGAAGAAACAGGACCCAAACATTAAAACATTCTGCAATGAAGCAAATAGAAGCACACTGGATAAACATATGATAAATTTATCTTTATCATGCCCAAGGAACTTTATCCACTCCCACAAGTAAAATAAAAAGTTTAACAAAGAACTTACTATGAGTATGCAAAGTTGAACAATGTATGTCTTAAGAAACCACCAGCAGAGATCTTCTGATTCAACCCTGCTTGCATAGCAATCATTTGTTAACGAATCGGCATACTTCTGTCAAGTCTCAAAGGAGCATTTACGTAAAATGATTTTGCACATGCACGGTCCAATGTTATGTCTCTACATTCATGAAGGCAGCAGTAATCCAAATTGAAATATCAAATGCCATGAAATAGACGTTAGTAAAGTTATTAGACTAAGTGAATTGGGTGAGAAGAAAATTTTACCTGAGTATACCCTATCTAATACACGGGGTACGGCACAGAAAATAGTTGGTTTTAATTCTCCAATATCCTCAATCAACAACTTAACATCCTGGAACAAATAAGAAACGAGCAACCGTGACAACTAATTCTTTATTGGTAAAAGAAGGAAAAAAAAATTGTAACTGAAAAAATATCCTCAATCACAATAATTGGAAAGACTTCATCGTTTGTGTCCCATGTAGCAATGAAAAATTCCAAGACAAACAATAAAACTTCCATCAACCACCATGCTATTTTGCCAAAAAGCCTTAGTAAATCTTCAGTATATGATTTTCCTAAAAAGAAAGGTATAATGTATCATAGTCAGTATCCTTACCCCACGCCAAAATCCAATTGAGGCACCATGATGTATAAAACACTCCTCAATCACCCTATCAAAGATGTGGGCCAGTGGAAGATATGACATATACACATCCTTCTGGTGGAGCTGTCGGAGTCAGAAGATATAGTGTTAAAACTAAATGAACCCTTTAATGTTCGTATCATACAGCATGAATCATATAAGCTGCAATTGGTGGCAAGATGTTTGCTCTCTTCAGCAGATCTGGACTTGAAACTGGAAAAAGCTTACCTGTTCATTGACGCTCTCTAGCAGACGCTTCACTCCAGCTATAAGAGTGACGATGCTCTCGTTAGAAATCATTACACCTTTTGGATCACCAGTTGTTCCACTAGTATACATGATCGTACATATATCTGTTTTCTCCTTGGCTGGAAGTTCAAACTGCTGATTATCTCCCTGCAAGTGAAAGTAGGCAGCAGATGTTGGAGCTACTATAATTAAGCAATCGCAAAGCAAATTTTTTCATTTTAGAAGTTGAAAGGCATGCATGTAAGAGATGCAGTATTCACTCAAGCTATCCTTTTTTTTTTTTTTTTTTAAAGTGTCAGTGAGCCTAGACACACTGAATACAGATCCATCAGAGTTCTATTTAGCACTGGTGAGCAAATGTGAGCAAATGTAAGCAAATATTAGCCATCAAATTCAAAAGCAGCCAAAAGATAAACCAGGCAAAGCAGATTCTACATTGACCTTCAAGTTTACAATGTGCAAAAGATACAAAGACGGAAAGGTCCACACCGCCCAGACCAAAAGTTGCAGCACTGATCATTGTTCTTATCTCAACAGAACTATAACAATCTAACAGCTTTCAGTGCATAATATTTCTCATGCTCAACTTGGTAGAGAGTATGGAAATGTATCTGGCTGACTCATCTCTGTATTTAGTTGTGAGACATTTGGGTTTGGGATAAAAGAATATGTAAAGCAAAAACTTGGAACCTGGAAATGTCAGAATATTACCAATTATATACACTCATATAATGCAATATACGCAACAATGTTTATTATTTTTAAGAAAACATTGAGTATGGGAACACAATTTTGAACAGATCACTCATATGATGGTTTTCTGTTGGAGGAGCTTCAGTATAAATTTTATTGCCATTGGAACGAATTCACACCCTTGTCATATCTAACTGACAAGGGTATAATAAAACCTCAATAAACAACTCGGAGAAGCATAGGGGTCACTTAAACTTCTAATGCATTATAAGAATGGATCTAATACTGATCAACTAATAGAAAGCACAGAAATGCATCAAACTGATCCACTGAGCTAGATTAACCTCACAAAATCACCCCACACGCACAGACACAACACAGAGGCACTATGGAGGAAAGCAGCTAAAAATTTCCTAAAGCGACGATTGGTTTTGCAAGCACAAAAATTTTGTGATGTCCAAAGAGAAAAAATGTCAGTTAAGAAAGCATTAGGAAAGGCTGCATTGATAATGAACATGAAGAGTGGGAGCCCTTATATATAGCATTCCAAGGATAAAGATGAAAAATGCTAACTGCAACTGTAATTTGTCACATGAAGAAGTAAAGGTTTGGCTCGAACAAATTATGAGCATCCTTGCAGTTGATGACACAAATAAGCAGACCAAATTTCAATGACCAACAGAACAAGAACATGGATAAGAAAACTGACCAGTTTCAAAAATTCGTCCCAAGCATATATAGCCAAACCAAACTTCTCAACTTCCTGCCTTTGTTCAGGGGTTACCTTTCCAAAGCTCACAAGTGCTACAGCATGGAAGATTTGATAAAAATCCAGCATTCCACAAGTATAGGTATCAAGAAAGTTAATCATCTTAATAACTTACTCTTCAAGAACTCTGTTGTGCGGGGAAATGTTTTCAATACCTGTATGTACAAAGAAAGATTGAATAATAATCGATGAAGAAAAGATGCCTCCATCAAAACCCGAATTCTCATGCCACTATCATATTAAAAATATAAAGTACTGGGAACCAAAGAGGTGGCAATTGAACTAGAAAATATTTCCAGAGCAAATTCACCATAATTGATTAGCTACATTCTTGCTATCATAATAAGTTCAGAATACACATTATTATCAATTTCTTACTTATCAGGAAATTACAGTGTACATAGTTGTGGAATTTTCCATGAAATAGCTAAGAATGAAAAACAACGGAAGATTAAAATTTTAACCTCAGCAATCTTTTTCTCTTCTATGAAAGCAATTGAAACCTCAGCATGACATATAATGAATTCGACGGCACCAGCACCTGCAAATTGATGGGAAAACACATTGTTATTGAGAAAAACCTATTGGTACTATCACGCTAAGAAAAAGGCATGAACTAGCAGAAATTATTCAATTTGCATCGGCTATAAAGTTAGTGACGAAAATATTCTTGAGATTGAATGCGCTCATCAGTGGATACTGGTCACATGTGTTCCCAAAATGCTTGAAAACCATCCCAAACCTGTCATCTATATGTTATTACACAATTTACATCAGAAGGAAAATACCTACCTAATGTGTCATATAAAGGAACACAATAGAGCCCATGAGCATTGCAAGCCTGCAGTAGTTTCGGAATCAATTAATTTTGGAGCGCATCAGAGTACAACTTCAAATGAGTATACAAGTCTAAAATGACAAGCAGCTTCCACCACACACCAGAGACTAAACATAAACACTCAACAGGACACAAAAGCATTTAAAATGCCCGTGGAAATGGAATACAAGTCTAAAAGAGCAAGGCAGTTACCCGTGATCTTAAAATACAACAAAAGCAGTTGAACTTTCAGCAGGCAATATCCTGGTTCTAATAATAAGCAACTTATTTCTGTTGCCCCTACTTACTGTTGATTCTATATGCACATCATAGAACCATAAAATCCACTTCATCACTAAGTGGTTTCTCCACTTAGTTAACTGGCAGTGTAATTGAATCCAATATCTCACTTAATCTCAAGATAACACCAAAAAATTTTCTTTTGTGTTAGTCCCACATAATTCTTAGAAAAAATGCATCTTCCTTTTCCCAATGAAGTATACATTCCTATCTTTTGTTGAGTGATCACGTTTCAATCTAAACTTATAACGTCTTGCCAAGACCTTTTCAATTAGGGCTTTCACAACATCCTATGCTTTTTGAAGTGAATCTTTTGCATGTATGCAGATTGATTCTGGCATCAAAGGATGCCATTCTTCAAGTGACTAAATGAAGATGTTAATTTATCAGGTGATCAGAAGTACTTGTATTAGAGTAAGATGTGCTGATTCAGATTTCATATTAAATACCTTTTGCAGACTTCAATTCATACCTGGCTACACTAGTCTTTTACTCTGTAATTATCAGACCCTACAGGAGACATTGGATCTTGCTTCAATTTTTATTGCTGTTCATTGTACCACTCAGCATTCTTTTTTTTTCTTTTTTTTTAATTGTACATGTCTACAGAAAGAAAAAAGTTGACAAACTTTAAGACAGTGCAAAGGATGGATATCCACAAGCAACACTCAAATCCGAGGTAATTTTCTTACAGTCAACAAAGATGACATGTATCAATTGAAAAAAGAAAAAAAGATGACATGTCCCTTTGCTAATAGACTGTTGGATATCCCAACTTGGGAAACATTAAACAAATTTTGGCATTAATAACCCAGAAAGTGACTCAGATGGCACGAGATTCGGCAGGACTATCCTCCAGGCTCCAGTGCCAATTCTTACTCCATGCTACCAGGACAGGTTACATTTGCAAACAAGCTATAAGTCTAATAATATGTTTGAAGGGATCCACTGACCTCCATGCTCATAATCCACTCTGCGCAGTTGGCACCGTAAATTCCACATTTCGCCCTCTGTCACAGAAATGAAACAATTAAAACACATGACATATTATTCAACACTGGCGG
This sequence comes from Eucalyptus erythrocorys, assembly GCA_014182555.1. Classification (NCBI taxonomy): domain Eukaryota; kingdom Viridiplantae; phylum Streptophyta; class Magnoliopsida; order Myrtales; family Myrtaceae; genus Eucalyptus; species Eucalyptus erythrocorys. The sequence continues at coordinate 34,169,707 of CM024600.1, read as the reverse complement.
TTTTATTGGTAATATGCTTTTACCGGTTCAACACCACAGCTCCGGATAGCATTCCCAACTCTGATCACTTTATCGTACACTTCTTTGTATGTTTGCCACACATATTTTCCAGCCTGCTCTCAAACAGTCCAGATATCAAGGCAAGGAATAGCAAGCAATGCAGCAAAAACGACCAATTAACCACGATTGTACCTTTCCATTCACGATCTCACGTCGACCGAGCATATGGTTATTGGGATATTTCTCGACGGTTATCCTGTAGAAGGATGGTATTTACTATCTCACAAGCATCACATCTAAGACAATCGCTTATGCACAATACTTTCAGTGAAACAAAACAAAGGCAATCAATAGGATCGAGTTGACCAGTCAAATTAACCAAAATACACGCTCTACCGAAGCACCAGGCCAGAGAGAATCAAAGACTTGTTAGGTCTCTCCAATGGAATGAACTGCTTCACTGAAGTAACCCATCGGAATCACGCATGCAAGCAGGTCTTCGCATTCGATGGAAACACCACGGATTGCAGAAAGAGAGCATCGAATCTGAAGCACACTTCATACGCATACTAAAAGAACAAAATTTCAGGAAAAGTCAAAACACACCGATCCGATTTCGAACCGGAATCAACAACTAAACTTCGCCGGAAGAAACTCACTCCCACTTCGCACCAGGCAACAAGACGCACGCTCAACGCGCACGCACGCACACAAAAGACCTCATCATCTCGCCCCCTTTCATCCTATTCCAAATCTCTCGCCAGCCCCAACCGAACCCCACGACGACGACGACGACGACTCACCGGAAGACGTCCCAGCAGCTCTCAAGCCGGGCACCGGCGGGGGGAAGCCGTCCTTGGCGAAGACGCTCCGGTACACGGGGCCGACCGACGGCCTCCCGTCCCTGGCCTCCTTCCCCTTCTCAACCTCGATCAAGTACTTCATCTCCGCCGCGTTCACTCCGTCCACTCCCTCCACGCGCACGCAACCCCTCTCTCTCTCTAGCGCTCTCACCAGCCGCCGTCGCTCTCGGCGCGTGCGCGGATTCCAACCTCGATCGGCCGGAATCGCTCCGTGGCTCTGAGCTCGCCGACGGACGGATCGATATCGAGGGGTTGGGGGGGCGAGGAGATATGAAGAGAGCGTGGAGACGAAGGCTGAAGGCTACAGGATCTCGAGAGGGGGAGAGAGAGAGAGAGAGAGAGAGAGAGAGATTATGCCCCGATTTTTTTTATTTAAGTAAAAAGTTAGTCAGCATTAGGTGGCGCAAGTTGGGAAAACTCGTGGCTGACGGTGTCGAGCGATTTGACGCCGGTACGCAGAGGAAGAGAGAGACAGAGAGATCAGAGATATGGCTTTGATTCGGCGGCGAGTTGAATTAGGGGGTCAACCTATTGGCGATTGTTTTATTCGTTGTTTATCTTATCTCCAATTTGGATCAAGATTAATTTTTTCCCAATTCCGTATCATTGAGAGTTAGCGTCGGATTCGACTTGCTTGGAGAATACGACTGAACTGATTTATAATAATCGACTAGGGGCCATTTTAGGGGGAGGATCGGTTTGGTATCCAGATTCAAGGACTTAGGATTGTTTCGATTTCTAATTCCAATAGTAGAAATTGTTGATTGATTCAATAGAGAGTTCAACTAAATTGCGAATCAGTCAATCGATGAGCGATTGTCTCGCGAATTGATTGCTTTATTCATCATTTAACGTATCTCTAATTTGGATCGAGGTTAATATTTCCTCTTTCTCTCTTGTTATGAGTAAGCACCAAATCTAACTCCATTTAGGCCCATTCTAGGAGAGAATTACTTCGGTTTCAAGTTTTCTATTTTAAGGGCTCAGGATTGGTTCGATTTATGATTCCAAGAGTCTAAATTATTCATTGGTTTTACTCAAAAATCAGTTCAATCAAACCCAATTCGATTCTCAAGTGAACTTGTTTTAAAATTGGATTTGAAGCCTTTTTTGAAAAGAAAAATATTTTTGCATAACTACTCAACTAATGTATGTTTTTATAATGAAATGGTATAGTTTATATATTAGCATAACCACAAGTGCTAGAAAGGATATCGTTATTATATTATATTGTGACGCTCTAGTATAAATCCGCTCGATGTATTGTCCATTTCATCCTTTCATATAGAGCTGCATATTTCTTATGTTCAGTCACCTACCTTGAGCAAAGATATGTGGATCAAGCTGAATAAAACTCTAAGACAACTCCTCTTTCTTTGCCTCATACTGCCTAACAATGTAGAAAAGAAAGCAAAGGGTAAAAAAGTCCTAGGGTGCTTTTCTAGAGTAGTTTATCTTAATTATCTTTTTATCAACCTTATCCTAGGTCTGTCTAGGGTGCTTTTCTTGAGTAATTTATCTGAATTTTCTATTCGTCAAATCTTATTCTAGGTTAACCGAACGCTTTATAGGACTAGATTTAATTATATCAAGAAAATTACCTGGAACGTATTAAATTTATTATGTGAATTCCGACTTAATTTTAAAATTTTAAATTATGCCAATATAATTCATTAATTTTCAATAATTTTCTAATTTCGTCCATCTAGTGCCTTCCTGTATGGTTAGGGATCCATTGTGTACCATTCCCCTCAAAACATCGTCATTATGAGAAATTTTGTAAATTTTTTGATTCCTTTCTTTCTTTTCTTTTATTGTTCTTGATCTCCTTCTTCGTTATTGAATTATTATTATTGTTTTCCTCTTTCTCATTATTCATCTTCTTTTTAGGCCATTCACTAGCGCCATAAATGGTCAGTAGGGATCACTAAGGCTCCAGCGATAGGTTGCTAGGTTGTGCCCCTATCTAGATGATTTAATTATGTTGAGGAAGTTCCCCAAAACATATTAAATCTATTATATGAATTCTGATTTAGTCATGATATTATTAATTTAGTCAATTAAATTATAATTCTTTCAGTAATTTTCTAATTTAGTCCATCGAGTGGAATCTTATATGGGTCGGGGTTGTAACGTGGACCATTCCCCTCAAAATTACGTCATTACGAGAAATTTTATAAATTTTTTGCTTTCTTCCTTTTTGCCCTTTACTGTTCTTGAATTATTAATTATTTTGGGTTAATACCCCGAAAAACCCCAAACCTATGGACACCCGCGACAAATTTACCCAAAACTATTTTTGACCACAAAAAACCCCAAACTTATACCTTTGACAAATTTACCCCAAACCCAGATACTTGAACAAATTTACCCTCTGTTAGTTTTAGTTAAATTTTCTTGTTAAATTATAAAGTTAAATGACACGTGACAATTGACCGGTATATCAATTTGAGATTTTACACTCTGTTTGTCACAATTTACAATTTTTGTGATTTTTTTATGGTATTAATATAATTTAGCAGGGGGTATATTAGTCATAAATTTATCAATTTGAGGTTTTTTTTTGTCAAATAAATTAGTTTGGGATAAATTTGTCATAAATATACCAGTTTAGGGTTTTTTATAGTTAGTCGAGGTAAATTTGTCACAAGTGTATCAGTTTGGGGTTTTTCATGGTCAAAAAAATAGTTTGGGGTAAATTTGTCACCAGTTTGGGGTTTTTTAAGGTATTAACTCTAATATTTTTTTCCTCTTTCCTCATTATTCATCTTCTTTATAGGCCATCCGTCGTCGCCGGAGATGGTCAGCAAGGATCGCGGAGCCCTCGGGATCGCCGGCTAGCCTTTGCCCATACCTTGATGCTATCCCCGAATCCCTATCGAGATCGGGCTTCTTGAGGCAGTGGGGTCATCAACTCCATAGTCGAATCCTGCGGAGCAGGTCCTTGTGGAGCTTGCAGAGATGTCTTCATCTATCAGCGAGTGATCGGGCTTTCGTCCGCCGGGGGCGACGGAGATGATAAGCTCAGGGCCAGCGGATTCTACAGCTTGAACTCCTCACCATTGTAGCCACCGGGGGAAGCATCCGAAGATGAATCCAGTTGAAGATGATGATCAGTTATTTTCTGTAAGGCAGAAAATTGCGGCGCCGGCGAGGGTCATCGGCCACCGCCGAGGCTCCGATGAGAGTCGCAGACTTTCTCCAGGCCTGGGTGAGGGTCTCCGACCATCGCCGAGGTCCCCCCCCCCCGGGTCCACCTCCCAGCCTTCGCCGGGGACGGTAGGGCAGGAGGAAAAAGAATGAACAGTGATGTCTTCTTGTCGGTACCAAGATGATGGAGACTCAAAGAAGAACAGTGGTAAGGAAACGAACAGGAATAAAATGAAAAAATAAAAATAAAAATCCGATAATTAAATAAAAATTGAAGAATCGTGTAATTTGGATTTATATCTTGCACATCACGAAAGACTTTCGACAATTAAAAAAAGAAAGAGTACGAAAGACGGTTAGTAAAAAGGATGGAAAGCACTGATGGGACCTCTATAAGCATTTTTCTGGCCTAAATTAATAGAATGAATTATATTAAAAAATTGTGAAAATGTTTATGGTCAAATAGGCTAAATTAGAAAATTTAACATTGAATTAAATTTCATATAATAAATTAATGACTTTTGAGTAATTTCTTTTATTATATAACCTTTTTGAGTATTCTATCAAAGGGATTTATTTTTTGAGTGATTCTATCTATGCTTCCAATTATTAAAAACATTTAACGCTATATTCTCTTGGAAAGCTTGCTCAATCTCTACTAAATACAAAGTGAATTCTCAGCGAGGTTTTAAACCTTAAACATTTTATCCAAAATTTTCATGAAAGCCCCATATAACTTGTTAAAATGAATTTTTGTTCTTGTCTATTCCTAAATTACGAATAAAATCGTAACTTAAAAAAATTAACGAGACCACCAAAAGGGTTTCTAAAAAAAAAAAAAATCACTCTTTCTATAATAGAATCTTTCCAACTTTTAGAAAATCTAAATTCACTTTTATAAAATGGATCGAATCTTCAAAAGCTGTCTTCTTCGTTGCTTAGTCAACTTTTTCCATTAGAAAAAAAAAAAACATTTTCCATTACTTTATTCACTTGCAATGCGTGTACTCTTTTTCGGGTGGTTGATGCATAATTATTTTGTATAATAAAATAAATCGAAGGAAGCATCATCGTCCTACAACGTTATTAACATTTATTTCAAGATCCAGGTAGGCAGATCATTAAAATCGACCATAACCACGCGTGGTCCATCCCCAACGAGCAGGCTAGTGGTGCCACCCGCTGGAGATAGAGTCGCACAATAATTCACCAAAACTCATTGATTGCTTTTATCTTTGGATCGTGGTCAGATATGGATCTCATGTCGAAATGATAAATTATAAAAAATCCTAAATTATTATAATTTTTTTAATTCAGCATCAAACCTTTTTTTTTTTTTTTTTTTTTGCGGCCTGGGACCCCACACCCGGCGGTCGAGAGATAAATCGGCGAGGCGACACGCGTCTTGCCCACCATACACGTGTCACCGTATAAGTCACCAAGTGTCTCAAAGTTAGCCTTCTTGTAAAACAGCCCTAAACCTTTCGTAATTATACTACTTAAGGCCATCCAATCAATTTTAACCGGTTGATGCTAACATGGACAATATTTTAATAAAATTTTATTTTATTTTGATTTTTTATATTTTCTTATTTTTTCTTCACTTCCTCCTCCTTCCTTTGATTGGTTACTTCCTCGCCGACCTTGGGAAGCCTAGCCATGGCTCGATGACCTCATCTAAGTTGCTCGCTGGGCCGAAAATGGTGAGGGTCAAGTCTCGCCAATCATGGGCGAGGCTGCCACTGGTTAGGCGAGGCTCGTCCTTGCTAAATAGGGTTGAGCCTCGTGGGCCATGAATAGGTCATGGCCTCGCTAGATTTGGCGAGGCCTCACTTAGCCATGGCGCTCGCCATCATTGGGTGAGGCGTGCCCTCACTAGCGGCCAACAAGGCAAACCTCGTCAGCACTTGCCACCAATTGGAGGATGGAGGAATAAGAAGAAAAAAAGAAGAAAAAATTCAAAAAAATAAATATTATTAAAAAAATTATCCACATCAACGTTGGCTAGGAGCTAGTCGGCCAAAATTGGCTAGTTGAACTGAATTAGCACAATTATAAAAAGTTTACGACTAAATTGGCAAAAAAAAATGTTTAGGATGAATTAAAAAAATTTCAGTAGACTTATAATTATTTTGGTAATTTTGCCCACATTGGAGAGACCATTAGGTTGGACCGGTTGAACTAAAACTCATAATGATCCTTCCTTTTACGGGAATTAAGGAAGTTAGTTTCCTTCTTGAAAAGATGTTATTGCAATTGCCACACTAGAAAGCAGACCAAAGTAATTCACGATGGTTGTACACCAAATCAATCATCGGCTGATGTCCTGATGCTGTCCGAAGTTTAAGGCCTCTAACTTTTGAGCACGATATAAGGTCATAATTCGAGCACGACATGATTTCAATTAGAGAAATTGAATTCAGGAGAGCACGAGCACGACTAGCTCCAAATCCCAACAAAAGTTAGGCGAGTTAAGGCCAATATTTAATGAAAATGACTTACCGTTGTACCAAACCGAGTTCAGACCAATTCGTTAACCACTTGAAGAATAAGAATACGACAACACCGTGCGAATGGAAATACATATTTTATGACTCGGTGTACGGTGAGTACGTGTACGAAAGAGAGCGGTTCTGGGAGTACAAATGTTCCTCAAATTTGAAATGAGGAAATTTCGTTTTGGTGTGCGCCATCTGAGCTTTTACACACCAATTTTCCTAATTTCCTTTTTCTTGGTACTGTTAAATCAAGAGTCATTGAAAAAGATACTCGCGACTTTTCATTATCAAATGTTATCAAATCAGCAAATCGCCTTGCGCACTTTCATGGCAGTTGATATTTGCCCATCTGAAGGTGCTTTCCTTGAGTCTATTATGGAAATATGACTTTGACACAACTTCTTGACCCCGGGTTCTCTTCGCGGCTTAAAGCCGTAAAAGGCAGGCAAGCAGATGGGTCCTCAACGTATGGTGACCGGTGATGGAGAATTCGACTCTAGAAACGCAGGGAAAAGGGAAAAGGTTTGAAAAATCACATTTCCTGAGATTTCCACGAAGTTTCGAGCATTGGAGTTTGTCAAAGTATGTTAGGACTTCTATTTAAGAGCACAGACTGAAAATAAGCTCAGAGTAAATGTGTCAAGGGAAAAAAAAAAAAAAAAAAAGTTAAACCTTCGTCCTCTAAACCTGCTTGAGTCAATCGCTCACATTTTTATTTAGTTTGCACATGAAAGACGTTTATAACTTGTAATTCACTCAAGAGGAATGACTATAGGAAGTTTCCTCCAATCTATACATTAAAAAATAGCCCTAAAGAAATGAAAAGTAAAACTTGAATCAATAGATTCAATAGTTTTTTTTTGTTAGTGTGCCACTTACTCGTCAAGATTATTGTCATCAGCCATTTCTAGGCACCTGCAGGTTCAATGAGTAAATATTCAATATTCGATGCATCAATAGTAGACATGACAAGAACCATCGGTGTATTAAGCATGGTAATATTTTTTATTTTTTTTAATCCGGGAATCCTTGTACAACCGGCAGCTGGCGAGGTAAATCCGGAGTGACGCTAGCGAAGGACTCATCACCCCAACATCACACTTAAGATCTCATGCGGCCAGTGGGATTCGAACTCCTCTCCTTCCTCGCAAAGGATCATGGGAGCCTTATCCAACTGGATCACCACAGGCGGTGGTTAAGCATGGCAATATTTTCTTACACGGTTGCTTAACAAATGTCTTGTTAGCAAAATTCATTTAAACATGAGAACATTCAATCTGGCCATACATGCATTTTGTATTTGGGAATGAATCAACGCATAAATAAAGCACAAACGAAAGATCATCCATCCCATCCCGTTGCCCAACCCCAACGTAAGAAAACTCGAATTAGATGGATCTATTGCTCGGTATTCAAGTGCTTTTCTCTATTCATACATAACACATGAGAGTTTTAAATCCAATGGAAGATAAGGGTGGACGTGCCTTGCACGTCCATGTTGAGTATCCGAACACGGAACGAAGAAGTGGTCTTAAACTAAAGAGACATGCTTGAAGACATGTGGCCTTTGCGCGAGCTCGTTCAGCGGAAAGACGTGTGGAGTTGAATAAGAGAGATTATGATATCAGCATTAAGCCCATTCTAAACAAAAATTATCCGGAAATGTCTCTTTAGTGGCATAATTCAAGCGTGCCATGTGACGTTTTCTTTTTTGCTTAAATAATAAAGGGTTTGGACGGTGGATGGACCTATATTTCTAGCCGTTGGAGTGCTTGGTTTAAGGCGCCGACAAAGGACCAACTCTTTCGCTAAGTCTATTCTTTACAGGCGAACCAAAATTTCCTAAAACGGAGAATAAATTGGATAATCGAACCTTTGACATTCGACTAGCAAATCAAATCTTGGATCACATGACCTACAATCCGATCTATGCGTGTCATCTCATATCTTATTCATTGAAATGACAACAGCCTTGCCATTCTTTTATTTTTTTTAATAAGGGTTACTTCCCCCTACCTATGTAGTTTGATTTGCGAATCACCGAAATTCTTTCCTAATGTAAAGAATTGGGAATGGGAAGGAAGGTCGTTAGGGCAATGGGCTCTAGATGATTTGTTAGGGCAATGGGCTCTAGATGATTTGCAGGATGAATGCAAATGTAGTGTGTGGGGTTTATTTATTTTATAGAAAATGAAATGATTTCCAAAAAAATAATTTCATTATCAACAATAGTCCATGTCTACACATTTATCGATCATTTATTTTTTATGCGATATGAGCAATGTTTTTTAGAAAAATATTTTCAAAATCTTAAACTTTTAGGAAACATATTGTATACTTGAATATCATTCAAGTGATTGTGCTAACAAAGGAAAAAAAATAACTAACACAAGAAAGGAGACACAATGTATACTTGAATATCATTCAAGTGATTGTACTAACAAAGGAAAAAAAATAACTAACACAAGAAAGGAGATTCCACGCAGATATGCATAAAGATGTTCCCATTTTCTAGTCCTGATTTAACGGAAGAAGTAAAATCCTTATCAAGGTGAATTCCTTTAGTAATCATAACACAACACAAATCTCATAATTTAGAATTCTACAAACATAAATTAAAGGTAGACAAACTTTACGTGGAAATTACCCCAAAAAATTATAAATCTATTATAATTATGCCAATTTTGGTTCTTTTATAATTATATCAATTAAGTCTATTCAATCAATTTTGGCTAGCATGCATTGCCGTGAACATTGGCCGAAACCAACTATCTGATCAACATTAACGTAGCAATTTTTTGATATATATATTTTTTAATTTTTAATTTTCTTTTTCCTTTTCCTTTTTATCTTCTTCCTCCTTTGACTTCTTTTCCCCACATTGGCTCACCAAGCTCCAATGAGGGCAGCGAAGCCCTCATCAGGTTTGGGGACTTATGGGTGAGGTAAGCCTTGCCACAGGTGAACTAGATCTGGGCAAGGTAGGCAAGGGCCGTAAAGCCATTGTAGAAGCCCTGCCAGCCATTGCGGGGAAAAGAAGCAAAGGAAGAAGAGAAGGAAAAATAAAAATAAAAAAATTCGAAAAAAATACAAAAATTATTAAAGCTTACAAACATGACGAAGTGCCTGAGGTCATGTTAGTTCTCAGTCGGTCTTCCCCAAAGAAGATGAGAGCATCTTAAGAAAGAACATCGACCCTTTCCGTTTTGTCCGGTCGTTTTCTCTTTCCGCGTTGATAAGAACAAGTACTTGATGCGTCGGCTAGCTCGTGGCTGAATCGAAGCGACAGAACACAGCTAAGGAATTCGATACCTTCTTGAAGCTTACAAACAAGTAACGGAGGAGTCGACCAAAAATCATTGCACCATCTGGCACGGCAATTCTCTTTATTTGTTTAGGTTTTTGTTCCTTGCACTTGAAGATGTAATATTAGTATAGGAGATTCTTATATACTCCTCCATGTAAGTGCGCGCGCGCGTTTGTCTAGTTCTCTCGCAACTCTAGCTTTTGGTTTAAGTCCTCAGACTTTACTCCATCTCTTTGTTCATTTACATATAACCCAGTCTTTAATCTTTGTCCAATTCATCAGTATTGATTCATGCTTACGTAAGCGAAATTTAATAAGCATGACATGCTCCATTTCGCTCCAAAATATGTCCGGAGATCATATCATATATAAGTCAATATCTTGTTACTTACGCGAAGAAAGCAAACTTATAAATCTGTCAATACAGGACCCAGCTTCGCAGGAACTGGATTGATTGTCCATAAAAACCGCATCGGAACTATCAAATAAAGTATATTTGGACCGGTAGACCGGTAGCTTAAAGTACATCAGCTACAATTTAAGTAGTTCTAGTTAGTGATTTCAAATGAAGATGAAAATACTTATACGTCAAGTCGAATCTGTCAATTTTTAATTTGCTCTGGATTGACGAAACTCGAAGTAAAACCTTGGTTTCCTTTTCATTTCACTTTTTTCTTATAGCTGACATTAAATAGACTAAAAGATTCCTTTACATGGTTATTTTTTCCAGCATCACAATTCTACAGTTGCTTTTTTTTTTTTTCCAATAAGCAGAATTTTGAAAGAGTTTGGAAGTGTCAAAAAAAAAAAAATTTGGTAAAAAAGTTTGGATAAAATTTTTACTGAACTTCAATAATATTTTTTTAATTTCTTTTTCACACCTTTCTTGTTACCGATCACCTGATTTTTTTGATACCTTTTTGATAATTTTTACTGATACTTCAATAATATTTTTTTAATTTCTTTTTCACACCTTTCTTGTGGTGCAGTCATGTAGCAGCCAGACACTAACTCTGGCGGTGCCATTAGCTCTTGAACATTCAACATTTCTGGACTCCAAGAGTTCTTCATTTTCTATCGACACTCCAGACCGTGCTATCTTAATATCGTAACTCATCTGTTTTGCCTCGGTGGAGGATGGCCACTGACCAGGTTTTCAAAAATGAATTTACAAGTTCAATTAGGTTATGTAAGGGATAAAATTGAGTAGGATAGAAAAATGAATACTTTTCATCAGTTGAAGATATTGAAATTTTCGTTTGAGTTCATCTGCAATAAAGGCACTCAAAAATCGATTCAAGTGAAGGCAAGGGAGTTCTTTTCATTTTTTACCTTATGAGGGAGGGGGGGGGAGGGGGTGAGGGCGCTTCTTCATAGAGTTAAATCCAAAGAAATTCTTTCAATCATTCAGACTCAAATAAGTTATATAATGGTTCACCTGCACAATTTGTAATAAGACAGTTTTATAAAGAAGATACGAGAGAAGATATGGTTACATACCCTCGATGATTCCAACACGAATGACAACCAGCATTTCTCTTGAGCCATGGATCGATCCAATGGGCATGGAAGCTGTGCCTGCACTCCGGGATTGTCCGCAGCACCTCCTTCAATTCGTACTCAGACAAGCATATTGATCAAGTGTTGTCCCAAAACATCGATCCTCTGCCGTCACCTATCAGAGTCTTCGGGTACAATTCCATCGTGGGAGTGTCCATACTAGAGATAACAACAAGGGCTTGAGCTCGAACAGTCTGAGACAATGGATCGTTTCGACCTTGTTCAGCCTAGCATTGAGCTCAGAAATTGCTGCTCATGTAGTCAACAAGCTTGCAATGAATGTGAAACATGAAACGCCGATGCCCACCATTGGAAACTGATTCCTGAAAAACGAATTGATACTTGAAACAATTGAATACCGAAAACGAATGCGGAAACGTGCCTGGGAAACATATAACATCGATCGAAAAATATATTACGAAAACGGACATACCTTATTCCATAAATTAAGTACTTTACATTCTCAGTAGAATTAATCGAGACTCTGAAATTCCATTTGCCAAGAGACTGTTGTCTAATGAGAGAAAAAGTACATTCTAATTTTTTTCACTATTCTATCATTTTTTTTAACGTTCTTCTTTTCTTTTTCATATTTATACAACAATAATTGCACACTCTCTCATGAGCCCTTCATTTATGGGCCGAGTTTGGCCCAACATGAGTGGACGGGCTTAATTTGACCCATCAAATAAAAAAACCCATTATCTCCCACTTGCACATAGTGAGCCAAGCAGAACTCTTTTTTCACATCTCTGCAATATTCATACTAGTAGATAATATGTGCGATCAGCATACTTCGAAAGTTAGTTGCCATAATATAGTAGCTCATAATGGGCATCACATTTTTGAGTAGATATAATGTGCGATACCCTAAATTGATCGATCATATTTATATCTCTGTTGATCTCTTTTTAATAATGATATATTGTATTCACAATTATGATTATCTTAAAACAACCATAATTAGTCGACTAGTAACTTTAAAACTAGAATGTGTTTCTCCAAATTCAATCTTCTTCTTTCTTTGAAACTTTTGATTTCAGTTTAACTTGCTTTTCTAGAAATGTCCAATTAGATCGAATCAATTTATAATCATTAACAACATTCTAAGATAACAAATATTGAATAGAAATCTTGAGAATAGGTAAGAGTTATGAGGGCACTTAATTGAGGAATTCTTTTCCTCAAGAGTCTCACACTCATAAAAGTTGAGATCAAAACTTTTGCCACTCTTGTTGATCGTCTCATGCATACATGGTATGAAATACGTATTACAATATAAACTCATTTCTCATTGAGTTTATGTCTATACTTTCAATACCGTATAGATGATAGTTCAGACAAAACTAATATCTAACTCGAGTTCATATATTACTCCCTTAAAAAAACTCATCAGAACTCACATCTAGCATTAAAGACAAATGAAGTAAAATATGTGGGTTATTTTACTTTCAACATAATAAATATCATACCCTCATCTTAACACTCAATTAAGGCGACATCTATATTTTAAGTTTGAGTTTTCGATTATCACCTAGATAATAAGCTTAAAAAACAGTCTTATCTTTATTTATCACATAATAAATAGAAATGATTATCCATGTGAGTGGGCTAATTTTTTATCTGTCTGACATACTTTCTCAATTTTATATGATGCACTAAACATTAAAATGTATAAACGTCAAACAAAGACTTATAGGCATTAATAATGAAATACAAATTCATTAAATGTGAACACTTAAGGGAAATTGCAATATTCAATACATCAGCCTCTAGGCAGTTCGAGAGATTTTATATGGCAATCAAACATATCTCTAGGTATTGGCTTCATCATTGGATCTGCTACCATTTTATACATTTATATGTACTGTAAGTTTACATTTTTTTGTGCAACTATATCTTTAATAAAATTATACTTAGTATCTATGTATTTGGTCTTATCATGATATTTTGGATCTTTGATGTTTATGCTATTACTGCTTGGCTAATATAGTTAACCAACAATGAGTTTGCAACATTCTTAACAACACCTAAATGATTTAGAAATCTCTTAAACTAATACCTTTTATATTATTATTGATAATGCCACGAACTCAACATCAATCGTGGACAAAGCTATTTACATTTCTTTCTTACTGCTCTAAGATATAGCGTCATTATTTAATAAGAAAACAAATCTAAAAGTAGATTTCCTTTTATCTAAATCTCCTCCCCAATCAGTATCTGAATAGCCTTCAAGTTGCAGAGCATTTCTTTGATAACTAAGCATATGATTAGCAATTTCCTTTAGATATCTCAATATTCTTTTGACAACTTTCTAATGTGTTTGACCTAGATTAGATTGGTATTTACTTACCATTCCAATTGCAAAACATATGTCGGATTTTGTATATATCATAGCGTACCTTAAGTTTCCAACAACACCAATATAAGGAGCATGTTGCATTTTTTATTTCTCTTGTGGAGTCTTTGGACATATTCTATGGCTCAATCCTTCACTTTTTGTAATAGGAGTATTTATGGGTTTACAATTTTGCAAACGGAATCGTTTAAGAACCTTACTTATATACATTTCTTGCGAAAGAGATGATGATCTTTTTGAACAATCCATTGAAATCTTAACTCCAAGAATATATACAGCCTCACCCATGTCTTTCATCTCAAAGTTGGAAGATAACCAATCTTAACAATATTAATGTCTTGCATATCATGGACAAATTAGAATTCTCAATACCCATTCAGACCATCCTGAATGGATCAAACTATATTTTATGGGCTCAAGAAATATCAAGTTTATCTAAACCAACATGGGATTCAACAACTAATGCTTGTAAGTTTGCTTAATATCGTGACCATATGTGGGTTATAAAATTTCCGATGGCTCTCAATGATGAGTGTGAATCCATGCGAGTCTCACTTTTGCATCGGAACCTTTACCTCATTTTGAGCCAGTTGTCTCGGAACCATTAACTGAGGAAACTCAACTTGCGACTTTAAAGACAGAACCTGCTACTCCACTAGTGTCCACTCCTATAGATGCAGTGCTTGCCACTTCTAGCTTATCCTCATGACGCAAGCCTTACTATACGCACTGTCATCGAATCTAGTCATCATGCATTTAACTGTTACCAGCTACTATCTAAGCAACCTATAGGAACAAACAACCGATCTCGGTTTAGAGATCCGCTTGCACGCCACCCATCCATTGTTGTTGTTGGCATATAGAATTCTTCTAATGGTTCGTTTGTCACACTATCATTAGATGATCTTCGGTCCACAGTTTGTTCCATTCTTTAAGAAACCGATACTTGTAGCCCTTGCTCTATCAATCACTCCAAGTACTCTTACTTCATGGTTTTTTGATTCTACGTGTTGTAATCACATGACCTTTAATTCCGATATATTCAAGTCAAAATCATATACTTCACAAACACCTATTATTCACACAGCTCATAACTCTTAGATGATAGTTACTCATATGGGAACATTTCAACATTCAAATTGTCCTACCCGATACATTTATGATTCTCAAACTCTCATTAAACTTGATATCCATGAATCAGCTATGTGAGCTTGGTTTTGACATTCATTTCTCTTCGAATGGTTATCGTGTGCAGGATCACACGAACATGACAAACAATTGGGACAAGCCATTAAGTGGGACAATTGTTTGAGCTTGTTTCATTAAAGCTTTCCAATTTCTTCACCGGTTGTGCTACCATAGTATCATCCGAAACTTAGCATTCTCGTTTGGGTCATCTATCTTTTTCTCGATTACGTCCTTTGCTTTTAAGTAGTCATCTAGGTTTCGTTGACAATAAAACCTTTAATTGTCTACCTTGTGAGTTAGAAAAACATCTTGCTTTACCGTTCACTATTAGTGAATCTGTCTCTTATGCTCCCTTTGATCTAATTCATTTGGATATTTGGGAACCATCTCTTACTCCCACTATGGGAGGATCTCGTTGTTTTGTAATTCCTGTTGATGATTATTCATGTTATACATGGCTTTATCTTATGAAAAATCAATATGAACTTACTCATATCTATGGTAATTTTCTTGTCATGATCAAAACACAATTTTCTCAGATATCAAGGTTATTCGTATTGATAATGCTGTAATATATAGAGATAGAGAGTTCCTTAAAATTCTTTCTTGAAATGGTACTATTATTTATCATTCTTGTCTAGGAACTTCCCAACAAAATGGTTGAGCAGAATGTAAACACAGGCATATCTTAAATATTGTACGCACTCTTTTAATCTCAGTATCTTGTCCAAAATAGTTTTGGGGGAGGCCTATTATACTATTTTATACACTATCAATCATATTCCACCACCTACTATAGGTAATATTTCTCCATACGAGGGCTCGTATGACAGTGTTCCTAATTGCAGTCTACTTCAAGTATTTGGTAGTGCATGTTTTGTGCATCTTCTTGCAAATGAATGTACGAAGTTAGAACCTCATGCTTGTCTTTATCATTTCCTTGGATATGACATTGAGCATAAAGTGTATAGATGTTAGGACCCTATCTCCATTCAACTTCATGTGTCTCATCATGTTATCTTCTTGGAACATAAGATGTTCTCATCCTTACGTTCTTTTGCATCTTCTCCCATTATTCCAACTATTGGCTTTTTCATCAATCCTTCTGTCAATCTATTTCTTGAGGATCACACTCTTGCATCTTCCTCTTGAGAATTGTCCTCTCCTAATGTTGATGCAGGTATCTTTGAAAATCCCACTTCAATAGCTCTTGATATGTCTTTGCCATCCATGGATTCACAACCCTTAAATGTTCCTTACGTTTGTCGTTCCACCCATGTAAGTCAACCTTTTGTTCAGCTTCGTGATTTTCACTATGATCTACAATTGCCTCTATTTACGAACCTTGTACATATAGAAAAGCTCGTACTAATCCTCTTTGGCAGCAAGTAATGGCAAATGAGTTGCGAGCATTAGAAAAATCTCATACTTGAAATTTAGTTGATTTGCTTCTTGAAAAGTCAGTTATGGGGTTGTAAATGGGTGTATGAAATCAAAACTAAGGCAAATGGTGTAGTGGAACACTACAAAACTAGACTAGTAGCAAGAGGCTTTACTTAGGAGTATGGCATTGGCTATGATGA
Source organism: Eucalyptus erythrocorys (assembly GCA_014182555.1). Classification (NCBI taxonomy): domain Eukaryota; kingdom Viridiplantae; phylum Streptophyta; class Magnoliopsida; order Myrtales; family Myrtaceae; genus Eucalyptus; species Eucalyptus erythrocorys. The sequence goes on along the minus strand of CM024600.1, from coordinate 34,153,196 downwards.
GACATTTGCTCCGGTTGCACACCTCACTTCTGTTCGTAGCCACTTTGCTATTGCAACTATTAAGCGAAGGCCTCTATTCCAAATGAATGTATAAAATGCATTCCTTAATGGAGAACTCACTACATAAGCATATATGGAGCCATCTCCTAGATACACTCAAACTCTTGGTAAAGTGTGCCGTCTACACCAAGCATTATATGGACTAAAACAAACTCCTCGTGCATGGTATTTCAAGTTTAGTTCTACCATGGAACGCCTTGGATTTGCATACAATCCCTATGACAATGCTCTATTTGTTCAAAGAACATTTCATGGGAGTATTCTATTATTGTAATATATGGTGTTGGGATCGGCGGATCCCCAAAATCCAAATTCGACCCTAAATCGAACCCCTAAACTTGCGCGGAAGACGAGCCCAAGAAATTCATATGCATCACCGATCCTAAGACACATCACAGAATCGAACGTACCTTGTTTTCCACGGATTAAACACCAACGACGCCAAGAGGAAGAGAAATAACGGTCCTGCTCGATCCAATGACGCCAAAAGTCCTTGGAGAATTGTGGGGTGTCGCCTCTTGCCTTAGTTTTCCTTTTGGAGAGTTTTTTGGAGGGAGGGGGAGAAGACGTACGTAAAATTCTGCCAAAAGTTGTCTTCTCTCCCTTTCTCTCCCCTTTTTATACCTCTCCCAAAAAACACAAAACACACCCCTTCAACTCCTCCCTCCGTCCATGGGCCCTCACTCTTTGTGGGTCGGGCTTTTCGGCCCAGCATGGGCGGACGGGCCAACTCAGGCCCATCCAATTAATAATTAAAATTATCATCTCCCACTCGCACATGGTGGGCCGAACAGGATCCTCTTAACCTCTTTTCAACATTCATACTGGTGAATAATCCGTGCGACCGGCATACTTTGAGAGCTCGTTGCCATACATCTGTTAGGAATATATAGCAGCTCATAATGGGCGTCACACTCTGAGTAGATTTAGTATGCAGTACCCTAGATCGATCGATCACATTTATATCTCTCTTGATCTCTTTTAAACAATGATATATATATATATATATATATATATATATATATATATATATATTGCATTCACAATTATGATTATCCCAAAGACAGTCATAATTGGTCGACCAGTGAATACAAAACTACAATGTGATTCTCCAAATCCGATCTTCCTCTTTCCTTCAAACTCTCAATTTCAGTTTAGCTTGCTTTTCTAGAAATGTCCCATTAGATCGAATCAACTCATGACCATTGGCAACATCCTAAGATAGCAAACACTAAATAGAAATCTTGAGAATAAGTAAGAGTCCTGAAGGGACTAAAATTGAGGAACTCATTTCCCTCAAGAGTCTCACACGGCATAAAAGTTGAGATCAAAACTTTTGCCACTCTTATTGGTCGTCTCATGCATACGTAGTATGAAATACGTATTACGGTATTAACTCCTTTCCCATGGAGCGTATGTCTATTCCTTCAATACCGTACAGATGATAGTTCAGACATACCCAATGTCTAACTTGAGTTCACGTACCTACTCATTCACTTAATTCATCGAACTCACATCGGCATCTTAGACGGATAAAGTAAAATATGTGGGGTATTTTACTTTCGGACATAGTACTTATCATGTCCTCATCTTAACACTTAGTTAAGGTGACATATATATTTTAAGCTTGAACTCTCAATTATCACCTAGATAATAAGCTTAAAAACCGTCTCATCTCTATTTATCACACAGCAAATAGAGGCGATTACCCGTGTGAGTGGGCTAATCTCTTATCTGTCCGACATACTTTCTCAACTTAATATAATGCACTTTGAGCATTAAGATGCATAAAGATCAAACAAAAAATTCATAGGCATTAATGATGAAAAACACAAGTTCATAAATGTGAACAACTCGGGAAATTACAATATCCAAGTACATCGACTCTACGCAATCCTAGAGATTTTACATGACCACAAAACACATCTCTAGGTATTGGCTTTGTCATAGGATCTGCTACCATTCTATGCGTAGATATGTACCGTAAGTTCACATCCTTTCGTGCAACCATATCTTTAACAAAGTTATACTTGGTATCTATATGTTTGGTCTTGCCATGATACTTTGGATCTTTGGTGTACGCTATAGCTGCTTGGCTATCACAGTTAACCAATAATGGATTTCCAGCTTTCTCAATAACACCTAAATGATCCAAAAATCTCTTAAGCCAAACTCCTTGTATCGCTGCTGATAATGCCACGAACTCAGCTTCTATCGTGGACAAGGCTATACACGTTTGCTTCTTACTGCTCCAAGATATGGCGCCATTGTTCAGTAAGAACGCAAATCCAGAGGTAGATTTCCTTTCATCTAAATCTCCTCCCGCCGGCATCCGAATAGCCTTCAAGTCGCAGATCCTTTCCTTAGTAATTCAGCTTGTAATCAGCGGTTCCCTTCGATACCTAAGTATTCTCTTAACGGCTTTCCAATGTGCTTGACCTGGATTGGATTGGTATCTACTCACCATTCCAACCGCAAAGCATATGTCGGGTCTTGTACACAACATAGCGTACATCAAGCTCCTAACAGCACTAGCATAAGGAACATGCTTTATTTGTTCCTTCTCTTGTGGAGTCCTTGGACACGAGTCTATGGCTCAATCCTTCACCTTTTGCAATAGGAGTGTCTATGGGTTTACAATCTTGCATACGAAATCGTTCAAGAACTTTACTTATATATGTTTCTTGCGAAAGAGATAATGATCTCTTCGAACGATCTCTTGAAATCTTAACTCCAAGTATGTATGCAGCCTCACTCATATCTTTCATCTCAAAATTAGAAGATAACCAACTTTTGATGATATTAACTAACTCCATATTGCTTCCGGCAATTAATATATCATCAACATATAATGATATGATCACAAATTGATCTTTGGATCTTTTGATATATACACAATGATCCTCATCAATCATTGTAAAATTATATGCCATCATAGCATTATGAAAACGTATATACCACTTTGTCTTGACGATCGCTTAAGGCCATATATCGATTTCAAAAGTCGACATACCTTTCCTTCTTGGCCTTTCGTAATGAAACCAACAGGTTGTTCCATATATATTTCCTCATCTAATTCTCCATTGAGAAAAGCAGTCTTTACATCCATTTGATGTAATTCAAGATCCATACTTGCCACTATTGCCGAATAATGCGAATTGAGGTGAATCTCACAACGGGGAAAATGTTTCCTCATAATCAATTCCTTCCCGTTGATTATAGCCTTTCGCCACAAGGCGAGCTTTATATCTTTCTATCGAGCCATCAGCTTTACGCTTTATTTTGAGAACCCACTTGTTCCCAATAGCTTTGCATCCCTTTGGAAAATCAACCGTTCCCAAACATGGTTTGACTTCATTGACTCCATTTCCTCTCCTATTGCATCCATCCATTTTTCTTTACTAGGGCAACTTAGAGCCTCATGTATATTTCTTGGCTCATCCTCATCTTGTGGGGCAATCATAAAAGTTTCCCCTTCAATGTCAAAACGTCGACGGGGAATACTTTTGCGACTTGTTCGCCGTATAGGAGATAGTACACTTAGCACATCATTTCCCATTATGCTCCCACTAGGATCAGATAATGATGATGTCGTATCATCATGTGGTTGTAATTGAGAATTAGTTGTATGCAATTCATCACTTCTCACATTACTCCCACTTGGGCGAACCCCACTAATATCATTATCTCGGATCCATGGTTTCAAATAGGGAGTAATCTTCACCTATTTCGCCCTTCTTAGGAAACTCATCCTCTAAGAATGTGACATCCCGTGATTCAAATTCAGTTACACTCCCACTTTCCCGCTCACCTATGAACACATATCCTTTTGAGTGTTCGAGTATCTTATGAAAATACTCTTCTTTCCTCCGGGACCTAATTTCCCAAATTTGTGAGAGGGCTCATGGGTATAGGCAGCACAACCCCATGGCTTAAGAAAACCTAAGTCCGGTTTTCTACCCCCATAACTCATATGGAGTGGAAGTAACCGATTTGGAAGGCACCCGGTTAAGTACATAGGCAACAATAATAATGCATCACTCCAAAAGGTGATAGGTAAGTTAGCATGTGCCATCATGGACCTAACCATTTCTAGTAGGGTTCTGTTTCTTCTCTCTGCAACACCATTTTGTTGAGGAGTATATGGAATAGACAATTGTCTTTCTATTCCTTTTTATCACATAATTTTCTGAACTCATCAGATAAATATTCTCGACCTCGATCGGATCTCAATGCTTTTATTTTCCTGTCTAATTGATTCTCTACCAAGGCCATAAACCTTTTTGAAACAACTTAATGCTTCAGATTTATGAGAAATCAAATAGACATATCCGAATCGAGTATAATCATCTATAAAAGTGATGAAATAAACAGCCCCATGCCTTCCTCTCACATTCATTGGACCACGAGATGTCGAATGGATTAAATGCGAGGAAATTCAGCTCTTTACCTTTTCCAAATGGTTTCCTTGTTGTTTTCCCTGCTAGGCAATGCTCACATATGGGCAAATCGACTTTTTCAATATTGCCCAACAAGCCCTCTTTGGCTAGTCTATTCATACGTTGTTGGCCAATATGACCAAGTCTAGCATGCCACACATTCACATCATTGTCATATGAATTAGGAGACGTGATAAGGGAATAACAAACATTTGCATTAACATAGTCAATGTCTAAAACAATAAAACTATCAAGAAAATAGCCATGACCATAGAAATTTGTTTCCAAAAACAAATCCACACCTCTATTATGGAAGTTCATATTAAAACCTAGTTTGACCAACACTAAAACAGACACTAGATTCCGACGAATCTCCGGAGCGTACAATACATCATGCAGGATCAAAGTGCGTCCACCACGCATGTTCGGTTGGCGAGTGCCAATTCCTTTTACTTCAGCTGAGTTGTTTCCCACATAGATCCACTTAGTTCCGCTTGGTATTCGTCGGAATTCCACAAAGGATCCTCTATCCTTTGCTACATGGTCTGTTGCTCCCGAATCTACAGTCCACAAAGGATTGGATTCAGCCAACAATACAGAACTTGACACATAAGCAAAGTTCTCAAATGTACAAGAGGTGTTTACCTTTTCGGCTCACGGCGAGTTGCGAGCATAGTGACCCTTCTTGTCACAATTGTAACACCTTACCCTTGACATTTTCTTCACTTGAGGACGTTTTCCTCTCTTGTGTTGGTTAACTCTTGGTTTCTTACAAGGAGGACTTGATCCTTTGCATGACCACATATTGAACGAATCAATACGCTTGCGCTTAGAGCTCAAAGCCCTTTCGAGCTAGAATCGGCATTGCAAATATCTGCTTTCGGCTCAAATACCGTTAGGTGGTCCTCCACTAGCTCAAGGTGGCGCACGGCATTCTCAAGATCTTCCATAATATGGTCAAGAGCTACTAGTGCTTCGGCTTTTCCAGCACATATTGAATCTTCATATTCAATATTTCACAATTGTTGCCGTTCAAATCAGCAATTACTTTCTTAGTTGCTTTGAAACCATCGATCCGAACACATCGGACATATGCACGAATAATTAATGCCTATCATTTATGCATTTACTTTGCATAGACCCATCATATTAACAAACAATTTCAAGTAAGGTTTCAGAATCAAAAGGTCACTATGTTTCCAATCATCCTCCAAAAATCCTAACTCAAAACTGTCATTAATATAATTGTCTTATGCAAATTAAATTCTATGAAGTTACAAAAACTTCTATCAACTACCCAGAGCAATCAAATAATAATAGAAAGCAAATAATATCTAACATCCAATAAAATAAAATAATGCTTTCACATAATTCAACATATCTATTATACTAAGTAATACATACGAGATGAAAATCTCAACACGAAGAGATATATATTCAAAACATCTCAAAACTAATCTAAGAAATAAATAGGGAAAGTCCCTGCTAATCTATCAGTCAAAAAATCCAAGAAATCTGAAGGCACATTTGCCAACCATGGAAAAACTTTTGGAGAGCTCTTATGCCGCCTCCAAGGCACATTTACTTTGTGCCATGTGGCACTCATACTAAGGGTTGAAGTTTTGATTAACCCAATCCTATAGTATTCTCTCACAAAAGCTTCTACCAGCCTCATATAACCCGGGACCATGTTGACCTCCCATAGCCGATCTAACACTACTTGCCATTCTGGTGGAAGAGTGTTCTTGAAGGTTGACACCTTCTCAAAATCTGGCATAAGATAACTATTCCAGATAATTTCCTGTATCATCTGATTGACTTTGACCACATGTGATACTAAATCACCATCATGCCATCGATAATTAGCTAACTATGTCATCAGCCTTTTAAGCCTTGCACGTCCTTCGTCCGTTCTCGGGAATGCAGGTATCCGTACATATCGCATCATAGTTCCTGCAACAAATGCAGAACTTTGAAAAAATGGATCACTTATAATCCATAATAAACATAAGGGAAAATACATAATTTTCATGATTCATGCAACAAATGCAGAATAAAAATGGATTACTTATAACCCACATAGGCATAATTGAAAAAAGAACCAAATTCCTTTTTTTTTTTTGGCGGTCAACGGTCAACGGTCAACCGGGTTGGACGGGTCGGGTTGCCAGTCGGGTCGGCCGGTCGGTCCGGGTCGGGTCGCCGGTCGGGCCGGGTCTCCGGTCGGGCCGCGTGGCTGGTCGGGCCGGGTCGGACGGACCGACCCGGCACGTGCAGCACGCGTGCAGCTGACGTCACGATGACGTCAGCTAGCGCGTGCAAGGCACGCGCCAGTGGCCGCGCCCGATGCACGTGCATAGGCGCGTGCGACACACGCGCCTCGCCTGCTCCAACGCACGCACCGAAGACACCGCTTCGCTCCGGCTGCACGTGGGGGCGCGTCCGGCGGCCGTTGGCGACGTTCCACCACTCGTGGCGCTCGTCTCGACGAAACCGTTCGTCCAGTGCCATCAGAAGTCGATTTCGACTTACAGAAAGTCGAAAAATCGCATGAACAGTCTCGGGTGTCGGGATTTCTTGCCCCGATCGGTGCCGGCCGAATCTCTTTTCACGAAAATCAATAATAAAACATCCACAGACATGAAAGGGGTCGGGAAAAACATGGAAAGGGATCGGGAAACATAAACTTATGCTCTGATACCAATGTTGGGATCGGCGAATCCCCAAAATCCGGATTCGACCCTAAATCGAACCCCTAAACTTGCGCGGAAGACGAGCCCAAGAAATTCATATGCATCACCGATCCTAAGGCACATCATAGAATCGAACGTACCTTGTTTTCCACGGATTAAACACCAACGACGCCAAGAGGAAGAGAAATAACGGTCCTGCTCGATCCGATGACGCCAAAAGTCCTTGGAGAATTGTGGGGTGTCGCCTCTTGCCTTGGTTTTCCTTTTGGAGAGTTTTTGGAGAGTTTTTTGGAGGGAGGGGGAGAAGACGTACGTAAAATTCTGCCAAAAGTTGTCTTCTCTCCCTCTCTCTCCCCTTTTTATACCTCTCCCAAAAAACACAAAACACACCCCTTCAACTCCTCCCTCCGTCCATGGGCCCTCACTCTTTGTGGGCCGGGCTTTTCGGCCCAGCATGGGCGGACGGGCCAACTCAGGCCCATCCAATTAATAATTAAAATCATCATATGGATAACATGATTATTACTGGTGATGATCACAATGGCATTACAAAACTATAGCAGCATTTGAGTCAACAGTTTGAAATGAAAGATCTTGGAAGGCTTAGAAATTTTCTAGGATTGGAGGTTCCGTCAGATTCCTTTGGCTATTGTCTTTCTCAAGTGAAATATGCCACTAGTCTTCTTTCTCAAGCCAAACTTACTGATAACAAGACCGTTACCACTCTCATTGTAAATAACGCCAAATTTGAGGAAAAAAATGAGACTTTTCTTCTAACCCCTACACTTTGTCAATAGTTAGTTGGCAGTCTAATATACCTCACTATCACCCACCCTGACATCACTTATGCTACTCATATTGTAAGTTAATTCATGATTGCACTGCGGACGACTCACTTTGCCATTGTTCTTCAAATTCTTCGCTATGTTAAGAGTACCTTATTTCATGGTCTTCACTTTTCTTCTAAGTCAACCTTAGAGTTAACGGCTTATTCTGATGCTAGTTAGGCTGGTGATCCTCTTGTTTATTGCTCTACTATAGACTATTTCTTCTTCTTAGAGAAGTCCCTTATTTCCTGGCGAAGTAAGAAACAAACTACCGTCGCTCAATCGAGTATGGAAGCGAAATATCGTGTTCTTGCCAATACAACTTCGGAATTATTATGGTTGCGGTAGTTATTAGAAGACATTGGAGTTCATCATAATGATGGATTGGTCATTCATTGTGATAACTGAAGTGCCATTCAAATAACTCATGATAATGTTTTCCATGAGCGTACCAAATATATTGAAATAGATTGCCATTTCATACGCTCTCATGTGCTTCATGGTGCTCTCGTCTTGTTCCCACCTCATTAATTGATCAGACGGCTGACGTTTTCACAAAGGCACATCCATGTGGGCATTTTAAAGATCTTTTCTCCAAACTCCAATTGACCTTTTCTACGTCAGCTTGAGTTTGAGGGGGGATGTTAGAGATATTTATCTTTCCCGACTAATTTTAATTGATTTTATTTGATATTGTAATATTTTATTATTTTAGATAGTCGTCTAGAATGGCCTACAAATAGGCTCTTGCATCTTCAATATTATATACATAGAAATATAAAGAAATTCTTTTTTCCACTTTATTCTATTATAATTCTATCACCGAATTCTAGTGCCTTGGTCCAATGTGGGTTCGAATTATAACCGAAGATTGCACATTCAAATCTGGCATGAGTCGAGAGTGCCCCTCAATTTGAGACCGCGGACGTGGTAGTCCTAAGCAAACCAACTAAAATGAGTTAAGGTCTTGAGCAATAATTATTCCCCTTCATTTGGTTAATTTGGTAATATATGAGAAGATATGGTTGGTCACATACCCTTGGTGATTTCTACAAAAAGGACAGATAGCATTCCTCTTGAGCCATGGATCGATGCAATGGGCATGGAAGCTATGCTTGCACACCGGAATTGTCCGCAACATGTCCTGCGGTTTGTACTCCGACAAGCACATGGAGCAAGTGTTTTCCCGAAGCATCGGTACTCCATCGTCGCCTATCTGAGTGTCTGGGTATGATTCGAATGCGGCTGCGTCCATACCAGAGATAACAACAACAGCTTGAGCTTGACCAGTCGGAGACGACCCATCGGTTTGGTCTCGTTGAGCCTGGCGTCGAGCACGGAATTTTCTTATCATGCGGCTGAACAAGAACATAATATAAATGAAACATGGTATGCGGATGACCATGAAGATCCACCGACAGTCGTCTCTGCTGTGCGGACTCCCCATGAGAAGAAGTGACAATTTGAAAAAGAGGTACGTATGTACATATAGATTTGGTTTCTAGTTTTACAAAAGATAAACACGGCGCGACACTTCATTACGAGGCTTAATAACGTCTAAAGGGTATGGACGTTTGCTAAGCTGACTAGATTGTGTCCATTACGTTCGAGAATATTATCTCCTAGTTTCTCGCTTTCTCTTTCTTTATTTCAGGGCAACTAAACTTTTTTTTTCTTTCTCTTGCTGACTCACTAGAACAAATTGAAAAGAGAAGCTTACGTATTGCAAATTTCCAAAGCATAGGGATTGAAGACAGGTACGAAATTCAAAAATCGGGAGTAGCTTTTGAACAAACGAAAAACATAAGTGTAAGCATATGTGGTGAAAAAACATATCGATGTGAGTTTATATTACATTTTAATCGATACTATAATTTGCACAAATGTAAGAACCACACCAACGTTATCTTTTGCTCTTATATTATTTACCATGTCTAGCTATGATGATATTGATTAATGTGTACTATTATAGTGTATACCTAAATTTGCAGTTTGGTAGTATGAACATATTTAATAAATCAGTCGATAGTAATAACAACTCTCATGACATCAACTAAGCAGTTAAATGTTTGATTTGAATCCAAAAGAGACTAGACTTGAATCACATTGTCTCCTACTTATTTTAACATTGGGTCAACTCAACCACTTTTTACCATGAGTTTTTTCCTAATGCACGCAAAATGACAATTTATACCTATCGGTGAGGAAAAATCTAGTAAAAATTCCAGTAAATCACATTATACGTTATTAATTTGTCTTGTGCATTCTATCCGATCATGAAAAAAGACAAATAATTAACTAAACATTTTGTCAACAGAAATGGCGCGTACCATGATCGACAGTGCATTTAATTTCCAAACCCTTCTTCCCCTTGAATCCTCACGCACCAAAGCGGGCTTCGCACGATCCACAAGAAGGCTCGGTCCACGCCAAAAAAAGGCATATGGGCACACCAGCACTTCGCCAAACAATGGATTCACGTTATCTACAGTTGGAATCATCGCGGTCCCGTTATCGCTGCACCCAATATTCGACAAGCTACGCCTCTGTTGCGGCAACTCGTCGGGCGTCACGGCCACAACCGAGTAGTTCTGGCCATCCAAGCAAGGCACGAGTTGGGGCACACCAGGAGGCAGGATACCACGACGTCTTTGGACATTTGAGGAGCGTCAACTCTGTGTTGTGTTGAACAGTCCGATTGGAACCTGAAAGAGTGAAATCCCGGAGCCTCTTAACGAGACAACCCTCGTAGTCTCCAAGCTTTATAACTTGTTGAGTGTAATCTATGAATTCTACAACGAATTTCCCCAAAATCGGAAGATTTAGAGTCGTTTGTCTCTGAGCATTGCAGGAGAGGTCAACCCCGGGGTACACGCAGCGTTCGTTTGGTTGGGATTATTTCAGACGGAATGGGAATCGTCTGGCCACCCCAAATTCTTCCCAAGATTCTTCGGGGCACGTTTCGGGGTGAGGGGAGATAAGATGATCGAGAAGGAGGAGGAGGAGGAGGAGGAGGAGGAGAGGAGGGAGAGGATTGGCATGTCACTAGCCATTTGGCGCGTCTAAAACAAGTGCCAGTCCAAGCGAACTAAAACAGGTACGGTTCTTAGTTTCCGACATCATCGATGACATTTGACTTGGTAATAAGCGAAGGTGGACGGACAATAGCGGACAAGCTGATATGGAACTGCAAAATTTTGGACTCTCGGATCAAGACCGGCAATTGGCAAAGAGATGGAGAAAAGTCCGAGGACTAAGTCCAAAAGCTAGACTGGTACGCGCTTACGGACGCATTAATAAATACTAGATGAATTTGTTGAAAACTGAAGACGGGATTACATGTGAATGAACAAAAAGATGGAGTGAAGTCGACAATAGAGCAAGACAATAATGAAAGAGAGAGGTTGAGTAAACTCTTAATAATTTCCATAACCATTATTGTTGGCTATATAAGTATGAAATGGAGCTGCTTCTATAATAATTTTGGAAATCTCTAGAGCATTTATGAATTGACTAGGCATGCGCAGGACCTATTAGTGTAAAACCACATTGAACAACAAAATTTGTGGGCTGTAATATGATTGGTAAAAATTATAATTCACAAAAGAAATTCTTGGTTCGTAGAAGTTTCAAATTTGAATAATAGATTCGTGAATTATATTTTATTCTATCTAGGTCCAATTACATTTAAATGAGTTTAACACGGCATTTACTTTTCATTTCTTTTCAAAACCTTTTAAAATATGCTGAGAATTGTTGGATATTTCAATTTTAAAAAATTGTTTTGTGGCGGCTTTTACAGAAGTTTTATGATTTTCATGAAAGTCATTATTTTATTAACAGTTTTTGTAACGGTTTATTAACTTCTTGCAATCACTACAAACCCTCCAAAGAAGGAACCAACGATGCAGCTAAGAATTACTTGCACCAATTCTCTGCACGACTCCTAATTTTGGGAATAAGCAGCATCTCCTCAAAAGCCAATCCTCCACATGATGCTGGTCGCTTCAAAGTCCAAATAAGTTGAACAACCTGCTATGCAAGTCGCTCTTACATCCTTGTCGCTTGATACGATTCAGGAAAAACGGTTTCGAATTATACAAAGCGACTTCTGTCAAAATCTATTCGGAAAACAAGGATGGAAAGAGTTTTACAAGGGTAGAAGGTGCAAGTGCCTTATGGCAACTGTCGAGTACAAGAGCATCGAAGCTACTCTAAAAGACATAAAACTTTCCGATCTCTCACGCAGTTGGTTTCCTGCACAATGTCACTGTAGCTGCTGACCCTAAACACGAACTTGGATTCTACTTGCTTGGGAAAAATTGTCCAAAAAATCCTAAACCTATTGCACTTTTCTCAATTCAGTCCTAAACCTTTTAACTTTGCCAATTCAGTCCTAAACCTTTTCACTTCTTGCCAATTGAATCCATCTAGCCAATTTTGATCGGAAAGTGCTGATGTGGACGTTGGCGATGCCACGTAGGACTGTTGTTGCTGACGTGGACAATTTTAATAATATTTTATTTTTTTTTAATTTTATGATTTTGTTCTCCCCCCCTTTTTTTCTTCTTTCTTTTCTTTTTGGCTTTCTTCTTGGCCTTTTCCGATGGTCAGCCACCGACCACAGGCGATGGTTGGTCACCGGCCACAACCAGTCGACTGGACTCGCCCGCCACAGGCGAGGCCCAGCCAAGCGAGGGCGAGCCCTGGCAAGGGGGAGCCCTCACCCAAGTGCGGCCCGGCAAGGGGCGCCTAGGCAAGGTTAACCCTCACCCAGGCCAGGGCGGCCTCGCCAAGCATTGGCTAAGGGGAAGGCAATGCCGAGCAAGGCCACCCTAGCCAAATATGGCGAAGGGAGCCCTTGCCGAGGCTCACCCTTTCCCAAGCGAGTGTCGGCCTCGCCCAAACAAGATCTAGCGAGGTCGACCCTCGCCCCTAGCCGATCGACGCCCGACAAGGCCGCCCTAGCTTGGGCAAAGGTCGGCCTCGCCAAATCTAGTCTAGGTGTGGTCGACACTTGCCGAGGCTCACCCTCGCCCAAGCGAGAGTCGATCGCGCCCAAACCAGATTTGGCGAGGCCGCCCTAACTTGGGCGCAGGTCGCCCAGGCAACCTGGCCAAGCCGCACCTAGGCGAGGGCTTCTCTCGTCGGGGCTCCTCCTCGTCTGACCGGGCCTCATCTATGGAGGGCGAGGCCAGCCTGCTAGCTGTGGTCGGTGGCCAGCCGTCGCTTGTGGCGGCCGGTGGTCGGCCATTGGAAAATGCATAGAAGAAAGCCAAAAAGAAAAGAAAGAAAATGAAAAAAAAAAGGAAAAACATTTAAAATATTAAAATATTATTAAAAGTGTCCGCATCAGCGTCGGCGGTCCTACGTGGCATCACCGGCGTCCACATCAACATTTTCTGGCCAAAATTGGCCAGATGGACTTAATTGACAAAAAGTGAAAATATTTAAGACTGAATTGATAAAGTTAAAAGGTTTAGGACTGAATTGATAAAACTGCAATAGGTTTAGGACTTTTTGAACAATTTTCCCACCCGCTTGTATAGAGTCTAGGTTCAAGGAGGAATTCTCTCTCTCACTCTCTCTCTCTCTCTCTCTCTCTCCCCGTTTCAGGAAGGTTTCTATCCCGATCTAATCTAGATATGGGGATTTTTGTGTGTATGTTTTTCGGGGTTTCACTTCCTTCGAGTTTTGTTGTTGTACAAATCTAATTTCATAGGAGATCAAAAAAGCTTTGTGAAGTTTTGTTCTCACAATTAGATATGTGCTCAATCAATCTTTTTATTTTTTGTGCATGGCTCGGTGTTTCCTTCCGTTGGCCTTCATGATTGCTAGTCGTTGATTCATCTCCAACGCATTCCTTCTGTGGAATTTTCTTTTCTTTGTCTTTGGCTATAGTATTATTGAGCAAAAGTCATGTACCTCAAGCTTCTATGGAATTCGAGATGGACAATCAAAACTTCCAGCTTTTCAATAGCAATTACTTCTCGCGAGAGCATGTGTCTGGAACAAGAAGTGAGGTTTCCGGATTCTAAGCTGTTGACTGAAAGCTCTTTCGACTTGGAGTGATTCTTGAATGATGCCTCTTTTGTGCCGAGCTGGGTGAAATTGTCACGCATCTGCCTGGGTAATGTTGATTTGCCTGAGTTATGTCATTAAGTTTGCTATTCGATTTTCGACACTTCCCTAAATGCTGGTGGTTACTATTTAACCAAATGCACATTTCTCGTGATGGCGTAAATATAACACTCATATAAAGAAGATGCATAGGCATTTTCATTCTGATAGAGAAATATTTGGCAATGCTAGACAGTGAACATTTTTTCAAGGGTAGTACTTCTTTACAGCATCAGAATTCACTGGCTTAGAAAATTCTCGCCCATCCATCTCGGTTAGGATCAAGGCTCCTCCGGGAGTATCTTCTTTATTACATAAGGACCCTTGTAATTCGGGCGAACTTGCCTCCGGGCTCGGAAAGATTGGCAGCGTCTTCCTTAAGACTAGCTCGTTTACTTTGAACCGCCTGGGCCGCACTTTTTGATTAAACGATCGAGCTACCCTCGTTGATAACACCGGCCGTGACAGAGCTTTCGGTCGCTTTTCCTCGATCATGTTCAGCTGCTCAAGCCTTTGTTGTGTCCACTCCTCCTCGGATAAGCCGCTTGGGATAGAACTCGTAGGGAAGGGATTTCTACTTCCACGGGCAAGACCGCCTCCATACCATAAACCGGGGAAAAAGGGGTTGCCCCGAGAAGTTCGAATCGAGGATCTTTGTCGGTGCAAAGGGTAACCTCTCATGCCGATCACGGTAGTTTTCAGCCGTCTTGGCTAAGATCTTCTTGATGTTCTTGTTGGCGGCCTCTACAGGCTCCATTCATTTGTGGCCGATAGGGTGATGAGTTCAAATGCTGGATTTTGAACTTAGAGAATAGCTGTTCGATCAGCTTGTTATTCGGGTTTGTCCCATTGTCGGTGATGATGATGGAATATGGTACACCATAACGGGCGATTATGTCGCGCTTGATGAACTTCATGACATTCCGTGCGGTCACGGGCATATGATGTGGCCTCAATCCATTTTGAAAAGTAGTCAATTGCCACCAGGGATGAATCGATGTCCGTTCGACGCCTTTGGGTTAATCGGGCCAATTACATCGATCCCCCACATTGAGAATGGCCATGGCTCGGATAACGATGTAGTTCGGTTGGAGGGACATTTACCTTGTCTCCATGAATCGACAACGATGGCAACTTCGCACATGCCGAGCACGCATTACTCTCTAAGGGGAGCCAGTAATAACCCAGTCTCATTATCTTCTTGGCCAACATACGTCCATTCATGTGAGGGCCACATACTCCCTCATGTACTTCTTGCATTATTTGTGTGGCCTCGGCTGCATCCACGCATCTTAGCAGGACTGAGTCATAGGATCTCTTGTATAGATTTTCACCGCCGACGAAAAACCTTGAAGCCATTTTCATTAGGTACTTTCGATCGAGGGTGTGCTTTGTTCGGGAATTCTTGCTTACGGACATATCTCATGATATCGTAATACCGGGGCTTCCCATCGGGCTCCTCGGTTATGGTCATGCGGTGGACTTGTCTTGCCGTAACTTCGATCTTTAGAGGTTCTACTTCTAGCCCTTTCGTTGCTTGCAACATAGATGACAGCGTTGCTAGTGCATCGCGAATTGATTATGAATTCTAGGCAAGTATTCAAATGAGATGTCTTGGAATTTCCCCGCCAACTTTTCCAAGTAACCGTGATAAGGCACAAGCTTGGCATCCTTTGTCTTCCATTCGCCCACCGTTTGACAGATTATTAAAGTAGAATCACCGAACACCTTTAGCTTGGTTATTCCCATTTCAATAGCCGCCTGCAAGCCGAGGATGCATGCCTCATACTCGGCTATGTTGTTAGTGCACGGAAATACTAGTTTTGCAGCCACAGGGTAATGTTGCCCATTTGGGGATATCAAGATCGCCCCAGTCTTAGCCGAGCCCGACAGTTCACGGCTCCGTCGAAGAACATGGTCCACTTGTCTTCTTCTATGGTGAAAACCTGGTCGTCCGAGGGATTATCCTCGCGTACTTCTTCGGGACGGTCCGCTAACATATCAGCAATCACCCGCCCTTTAACTGATTTCTGTGGCAACATCTGAATGTCAAATTCTGAAATTAGGATTTGCCATTTGGCCAATTTTCCTATCAATACTGGACAACTGAGCAGATATTTGATTGGATCGCTTTCGGTTACAAGGAAGGTTTGGTAATGCAAGGTATACTTTGTCGAAGTCCGTGCAATACCCATACCAATGCGGCACACGTCTTCTCGATGTGGAGTAGTTTTGTTCGACATGGTGAACTTTTTACTCAAGTAGTAGATGGCTCGCTCTTTCGGTCACGGAGTCCCTTTTGTGCCGCATGGCACCTAGGGATTCACCGTTGATGGTAAGGTAGAGAATTAGAGGCTGCCCGGACTTTGGAGGTACCGGGATTGGGGGTTTCATCAAGAATCTTGCTTCAGGTCTTCAAATGCCAATTGGCAATTCTCATCCCATTTAATTTGTGCACCTTTCCTGAGAAGCTTAAAGAAAGGTTTTGTAGTTTCGGAAAGCTGGGAAATGAATCGTGCAATGTAATTTAATCTTCTTAGGAGACTCCGGACTTCTTTTACAGTTGAAGGAGGAGGCATCTCAGATATCGCCTTGGCTTTTGATGGATCTACTTCTATTCCTTCACAGCTTACAATGAATCCTAGTAATTTGCCAGAAGTTGCCCCAAACACGCATTTTGCTGGGTTCAGGCGCAATTTAAACTGGTGAAGTCGCTCAAATAGTTTCTCCAAGGTCTTTACGTGGTCTTCTCCATGCCTGGTTTTAGCGATCATGTCGTCGACATATACCTCAATTTCTTTGTGCATCATGTCGTGGAAAAGGGTGACCATAGCACGCTGGTAAGTTGCTCCAAAGATTTTTAGGCCGAAAGGCATGACTTTATAATGAAATGTTCCCCATGGAGTAACGAATGCCGTTTTTCCTTGTCTTCCTCCTTCATCCTTATTTGGTTGTATCCCGAGAATCCATCCATAAAAGAGAAAAGCCCGAATCCCGCAAAGATCGTCTACAAGAACGTCTATGTGAGGCA
Organism: Eucalyptus erythrocorys; assembly: GCA_014182555.1. Lineage (NCBI taxonomy): Eukaryota > Viridiplantae > Streptophyta > Magnoliopsida > Myrtales > Myrtaceae > Eucalyptus > Eucalyptus erythrocorys. Next base: position 34,136,026 of record CM024600.1, on the reverse strand, counting down.
ACGGAAAATCATCCTTCGGGCTTGCTTTGTTCAAGTCACGATAGTCGACACAAACACGTATTCGACCATCCTTTTTCTTTACCGGTACAATGTTTGCTACCCAGCTAGGATATTGCGAGACTTCGAGGAAACCCACTTGGAGTAGCTTCATTACTTCTTCTTCAATCTTTTTTGACAATTCTTGCTTGGTTCTTCTCGGTAGTTGCTTCTTGGGAGTTATATCGGGGGTCGGTTGCCGGTGCCGTGCTCCACAATTGTTGGATCAAGGCCCGGCATATCCGCGTATGACCATGCGAACACGTCTTGATACCTCTTTAGAAGGGCAATTAAGTCTCGCAGCTTCTTTTTCGGGGAGGTTGGCGCCGATCTTTATCTCTCTTGAATTCTCTCAGTCTTTTTAAGTTGACAAAGTGATGGCGTCTTCGGTGGTAGGGGGCCTTGTTTCTTCATGTCGCTCCCAACTCCATTGGATTTCATTGGAATTATCAAAGTCATCTTCCGAGCTATCAGAGTGGCTATCCACGCTGTCGGTTTGGATCGTCAAATATATTAAAAAGAAGACAAAAAAATGGAGAAATGTAAGTAATGATTGTCGTGACCCCTTTTTTGCGGGGGCGCCCGGCCGGATCGAGTACGAGCGCCTAAAGGAGGCTAATGGCTTGGCTGGGTTTAATTAAAGCCTGGACTCTCCCAAGTCCGCCAATTCACAACTTTAAAATATTTGATTTGTAAATTGATTTTTAAAACGGAGTCGCCACTAATCAATTTGGGGTAGGTTGATTAGAAACCTAAGCAAAGTATCGGGAGAAATACTTGCTCTGCGCAACCTGAGAGAAATTAGGATCGGGGACTTGATTACACTAGTTAATCACTAATGCCCTTTCGGTACCTAATCTTGTTTAAACTCTAAGGTTTTTGGATGTTTGGGGATTTTTCATGCATTTTTGGAAAAATCACATTTTTCGGTATTTTCCTCATTTTTGGACATAAAAGGGAATTTTGGATTTTTGGGGTATTTTTGGAAAAATGCAAGCTTTTTGGCATTTTATGAAAATTTGGGGGTTTTTATGTAATTTGACATTTTTGGGATTTTTTGACATTTTTGGATTTTTTTGGAATTTTTGGAAAATATTAAATATTTTTGATTTTCTTTGATTTTTGGAAAATAAAATATTTTTGTATTTAAAGTATTTTCCGAAAATAATATTATTTTTATTTTGATTTTTGATTTTTTGGAAAATAAAACATTTTTTGATTTTTTGAAAATTAAAATGATTTTCAATATATTTTGAAAATAAAATATTATTTTTGATTTTTTGTATTTAAAATATTATTTTATTTTTTATTTAAAATATTTTTTATTACTTAAAAATGACCCGGGTCGGATCCACGCGTCGGACCCGACCCGAGCGAAGACTCAGTTTTTTTTCCTTTTTCTTTTTCTTTTTTTTTAAAAAGAAAATAACAGCAAAACGGCGTCGTGACCGACGCTCTGGGAAACCCGGCCCGACCCGCAACCCGGATCCTCGACCCGCTTCACGACCCGGATTCTCGACAAAACGACGTCGTGGCCTGCCTCTTTGCAATACGGTGTCATAGCCGACCCGACTCGCGCAAAGCGTGAAACGACGCCGTCTTACGAACACCCGATCCGGATCCGAACTGGCTCGCGACCCGAATTCTCGGCAAAACGACGTCGTGGCCTGCGTAGCCCTACCCGACCCGGCTCCGACGCTCGACCCGACTCGCCGCCGCCTCCGTTTTTTACGGAATCCCTACCCGATTCCCGATCCGAGTCCGACCCGGCGACCCGGGATCACGACCCGGAAAATCGGGAACCCTAGGGTTCCCGAAATCAAAGGCGACAGCGGCGGTGACGGAGGGATTCCGACGACGGTGGCGATGACGATGGCGGCGACGATGAAGGCGACGACGGTGTGAACCTTCTTGATGGTGATGCGGCGACGGCGTGGCTTGGGCGACACCCCCCCTCCTCCTGCAACCTCCGTCTCTCTCTCTAGATTTCTCTCTCTCTCTCTCTCTCTCTCTCTCTCTCTCTCTCTCTCTCTCTAGCTCCGGCGACCTCAGATCTGGTGTGCTCGTCCTCGGCCCCCCTATCTGAAGTCTCTCAGTTGGGAGGATTCGAGGATCTGCAACCCCAGATCCATGCCGTTGCTTTCTGCGTGCTTTGAAACCGAAGGGGGAGGGGGTATTTATAGGCCGAGGATGGCTGGTCGGCGAGGGTTCGGCCGGGGTGGATGTCGCGGCTTCCACCGGCCGAACCGGCGTCCCATCGGCCGTCAGGCTTATCTGGCCATGCACCTGCCCTCTGCTCGCCGTACTCTGCCGCTCCTTCAATCCCGCGCACGCCATCGCTTGCTCTGCTTTCTCTCCGGCGGTCGCGGCTGCTCGCGCGTGCACCACACGCGATTTCGGGTGAAGAAGGCGGGTCGCGCGGGTCGGGCGCCGGTGCGGGCGTAGGTGCGGGTCGACCCGCGGGCTTTTTGCGAAGGCCTTTGGCCGGTTGGCCGTTGGGCCGTTTCTTCCGTTTTTGGCCATTGGGCCGTTTTTTCTTTTTTGGCTTTTGGGCCGATTTTTCCGTTTTCTATTTTTCTTTCCGGTTTTTTTGGTTTTTTCTGGTTTTTACCAAAATAAAATGAAATAAAATAAATAAAAAGAGTAATAAAATTAATTAAAAACCTAAAAATAAAAAGTAAAAATTAGGCGTCAACAGCTGCCCCTCTTTGAAGGTGAGCTCGCAGAGGTTGCATTCAAAGACAAACTAATGCCTAATTTTTAGCCAGCGTGGACAGCAGATTATCTATTATACTAAGACAGATAAAGAAGGTACCGGAGTTACTTACCGGGGATGAGTGAGATAGGGTGCGAACCCCGGGTTTTGGCAAGTATCAAGGCGTCATCTTACCTGGTGATATGAGGAGGTTGCTTTTCCGGACTCGAACCATTCTTCGGTTGCTGTTGAAACAATTAGGGGGTGTCTCGGACCCGAACCATTCTTCGGTCGCGTGACGGGAAATTACTTCTCCAGACCCGAACCATTCTTCGGTCGCCCGTTGGAGCAATCGGGGGTGTCTCGGACCCGAACCATTCTTCGCCGCCGTGACGGGGAATTACTTCCTCAGGACCCGAACCATTCTTCGGTCGCCTGTTGGAGCAATCATGGGGTGTCTCGGACCCGAACCATTCTTCGGTCGCCGTGACGGGAAATCACTTCTCCAGGACCCGAACCATTCTTCGGTCGCCCGTCGGAGCAATCGAGGGGTGTCTCGAACCCGAACCATTCTTCGGTCGCCGTGACGGAGATCACTTCTCCAGGACCCGAACCATTCTTCGGTCGCCTGTCGAAGCAATCAGAGGGGTGTCTCGGACCCGAACCATTCTTCGGTCGTCGTGACGGGAGATGCGCCGACCTTTCTCAAGGCATCTCATTTGGGGGGTGTTTGACTTCTGTCAGGGACATCAGTTGATACCTGACCATTCTCAGGAGATGCGCCGACCTTTCTCGGGGCATCTGTTTTTGGGGGTGTGTGACCTCCGTCGGGGACACCTATTGAGACCCGACCTTTCTCGGGGATGCGCCGACCTTTCTCGGGGCATCTTCTCTGGGGGTGTGTGACCTCCGTCGGGGACACCCGTTGAGACCCGAACTTTCTCGGGGATGCGCCGACCTTTCTCGGGCATCTTCTCTCGGGGTGTGTGACCTCTGTCAAGGACACCTGTTGAGACCCGAACTTTCTCGGGAGATGCGCCGACCTTTCTCAGGGCATCTTCTCTGGGGGTGTGTGACCTCCGTTAGGGACACCCGTTGAGACCCGACCTTTCTCGGGGATGCGCCGACCTTTCTCGGGCATCTTCCCCTGGGGGTGTGTGACCTCTGTCGGGGACACTGTTGAGACCCGACCTTTCTCGGGGATATGTTCGGAAGGTGCCCGGACATTCACGGAGATATTAAAGAGTACATGGATATTCACAAGTACTTACCTGATGGATATTTGAGCCTTGGCAGGCATCATAAGCATTGAAGTGGTACTTGGATGATCACAAGTACGAGTTTTTTAGGGATACTCGGACATTCACAAGTATCGAAAGGGGTATTTGATAATTGAAGACATATAGAGCATACCTTAGGTATTTGTGAAGGTCTCTTTCTTTCTAAGAGTAGGGAATATCGAGGACGTACCTGAGATATTCGCGGAAGCTTCTTATCTCTTGGGAGTTGGGAATATCGAGGACATGCCTCGCATATTCATGAAGGTCTCTCACCTCCTGGTAAAGGGAATGTCGAGGATGTACCTTGGACATTCATGAAGGTCTCTCACCTCCTGGTAAAGGGAATACCGAGGACGTACCTTGGATATTCATGAAGGTCTCTCACCTCCTGGTAATGGGAATATTGAGGACATGTCTCGCATATTCATGAAGGTCTCTCACCTCCTGGTAAAGGGAATATCGGGGACGTACCTTGGATATTCATGAAGGTCTCTCACCTCCTGGTAATGGGGAATATCGGGGACGTACCTTGGATATTCATGAAGGTCTCTCACCTCCTGGTAATGAGGAATATCGAGGACATGCCTCACATATTCATGAAGGTCTCTCATCTCCTGGTAAAGGGAATATCGGGGACGTACCTTGGATATTCATGAAGGTCTCTCACCTCCTGGTAATGGGAATATTGAGGACATGCCTCGCATATTCATGAAGGTCTCTCACCTCCTGGTAAAGGTAATATCGAGGACGTACCTTGGATATTCATGAAGGTCTCTCACCTCCTGGTAATTGGGAATATCGAGGGCATGCCTCGTGTATTCATGAAGGTCTCTCACCTCCTGGTACTTGGGAAACATCGAGGATTTACTTGAGATGTTCGTGAAGGCCTCCTGCCTCCTGGAACTTGAGGATGCCGAGGACGTACCTCGGATATTGGTGAAGGCCTCCCGCCTTCTGGAAATTGGGAACACCGAGGGCGTACCTAAGATGTTTATGAAGGCCTACCGCCTTCTGGAATTTTAGAATGCTGAGGACGTACCTCGGATATTGGTGAAGGCCTCCCGCCTTCTGGAAATTGGGAACACCGAGGGTGTACCTGAGGTGTTCATGAAGGCCTCCCGCCTTCAGGAAATTGGGAACACCGAGGGCGTACCTGAGGTGTTCATGAAGGCCTCCCGCCTTCTGGAATTTTAGAATGCCGAGGATGTTCCTCGGATATTGGCGAAGGCCTCCCGCCTTCGGAAATTAGGAACACCGAGGGCGTACTCGAGATGTTCATGAAGGCCTCCCCGCCTTCCGGAATTTTAGAATGCCGAGGACGTACCTCGGATATTGGCGAAGGCCTCCCGCCTTCTAGAAATTGGGAACACCGAGGGCGTACTCGAGGTGTTCATGAAGGCCTCCCGCCTTCGGAATTTTAGAATGCCGAGGACGTACCTCGGATATTGGGGAAGGCGTCCCGCCTTCTGGAAATTGGGAACACCGAGGGCGTGCTCGAGATGTTCATGAAGGCCTCCCGCCTTACGGAATTTTAGAATGCCGAGGACGTACCTCGGATATTGGCGAAGGCCTCCCGCCTTCTGGAAATTGGGAACACCGAGGGCGTGCTTGAGATGTTCATGAAGGCCTCCCGCCTCCTGGAACTTGGGGAACATCGAGGGCTTACCTGAGATGTTCGTGAAGGTTGCTACCTTATGGCAATTTTAGATACAACGCGAGGCTTACCTGGATGGCCGTGGGTACACAAGTGTACACAGTAGAGGAATATTTGGATGAACACAAATATTTAACAATACGATCGGGGACCACTTAACTGGTCCAGGTGTAAGGGTGCATACCTGGGTAATTGCAGGCGCATGATGTGGAGGAATGCTGGAGTGATTGCTAGCATTAAATGACATAATTTTGAGGACAACTCTGGCAGGTCGAGTGTCACATAAATGGAGTACTCGAACAGTGATCAATACCTTGAGATGAGAGGATACTTGGACAGTCACAAGCATCTAAACTTTAACGACAGTATGAACAGGTCGAATGTTTAACAAAGATGGCACTTGAGTAGTGGCCAACACTTGGAAACAAAGGGGATGCTTTGGGCAAATGCAAATATCAACATCTGAATGACAAATCAAGCTAAGCATGAGTACCTAGACAGTGGTATGTACTTAAAGGTAGAGGGATACTTGGCCAGTCACAAATATCAATGCTCTGGGGACAACTCGCACAGGCTGAGTGTCAATGAAAGGAGTACTCGGTGAGTGGGGGGTACTCGAAGATTATCAAACATAAGGCTCTAGGAATAAGAATGGGGATATGCTTTTTTTTTGGTGACATTTTTTTTCATTTTTATGAGCATGCTTGTCATTTGTACAATGTGCACATGTGTATGCAATGATTGTATGTGCTTGTAAAGATGCGATTTATGCATGATGACCATGTCAACTCTGTATTATTTGAATTCCATTGGGGAAGATTTTGAAAGACAACTTTTGTTTAGAATGTAGATGTATTGAGCATGCCAGATGAGGGACTTTCAGTCTGAAAGGACTTTCCACTCACTCTCATAGGAAAGGCTGTTTTATCCTGACCATTGATGCAGGATTTATAAGGACCACACTGTCTTACTATCATCATGTCAGCAGAGGTCTGAGTATTCTCGCAAATGATACGACTTTACCAACGTGAGAGGTCTTTTTTTTGAGTTGTGATGAAGGCTTGGCCAACGGCTCATTAAAGGGGACCAATAAGGTCATGGTTTTGTAGGAAAGATGTGGCATGGTCATCTCCGGGTTTGCAAGTCGAGGATCCTGCGAAAAGGGATAGAATAATCTTGCTCGTACTTCTTCGAGCGATACTTATAAACATATGAAATCCTACATTAATCGAAGTGCCCCTAGTTTGAAGAGACTTTTTACAATAGGACGCTGCGTAGGCTTGACTCTTGTGACAGCTGGTGATCATCTTGGCATTTGTTACCGATCTTTCCTCTTACAGTCTGGTGAAGGTTCCATGGATCTCGATGGCAACTTCTCTTGGGGATACAAATGACTGCATTTTTCTTTGGGGCATCGGCCTTGCTTTTACCGGCACTCGCTTTTATGCCCCCAATTCTCTTTTCAAAATTTTTTTATTTCATGGCCATTGACCTTACTTTTACCAGGTACACTACCCTTTTTTATGCCCCAAGTTTTTTGTCTTTGTTGCTTGGGGAACTGGTCTTGACGAGTTCAAGTGCATGCCTTCACCGACTTTGTTGAGTCTTCATCATTTGCTGGCTCTTTTGATTATGCTTTGCTTGGATGACGCTTCCGCTTTGCCTTTTGTGAGGGTGATTTTACGACTCAATGCAAGTGCATAAAGGAAGAATCGCTCTTCATGACTCTAGGGCACTTAAATTAATGCAAGTGTTCATATGCAATAAAGACACTCAAAGATTGATGCAAGTGCAAGCAAGAGAATTTCTATTCCTTTTCTCACCTTGTGTCGCCGACTTGCCTTTGGCTTGCCCCAAAGTGTGGGGTGGTTCTTTTGACGGGGGATAAGATGGAAATTTGGCCAGTATGGGGCTTAAGGTGGGTGCTGGAATGCCTCCCACTGTTTTGGTTATCGTACCATTCGCGAGAGAACTCTTTACCCCGTAGTGATGGAATTTTCTGCACCTATCTCACAAGTGTATAGATGGGGGGACTGTATATGGGATACGGCTTGCCTGTCATCATTCTGACGTGCCTCATCCAGCACGCTCAATTAGTCTTGTATTCTTTACTTGGCTATCTGTTCTAATAGTCCTTTGATAGAATCAAAGATTTAGACAAACGAAATCATCATGCACAATTTACAAAAAAGAGGCATGTGGTATATGATGTGAAAGAGTTTATGTTTTCCAAAAATAAATGAATGGCTTTTTACTCAAGAAACAACTTTAAGAGAGTTTACTTGGTGAAATAGTATTTACAAATGTGCTAAAATTTGATTATCAAAAGAGGTTATTTACAAAGGGTTATTTACAGGTGGGTGTCAATAAAATGCTCCTATTGGCATGACGCATGCATGATCAGCTGGGGATCGGTGATCTGATCCGGAATTCCTATTTTTGCCTTTTGCAAGCTGGGAAGCTGTGGGAGTGGCTTAAATAATAGGGCTTAGATTGTAAACGATTTGAAGCCTGAGGGATCTTCACCATTTTGCTTTGGTGATACTTGAGATGTTATTCTACTTTGGAAAGTTTATCAGAATATGACAAGACTTTCATTGATTTATTTTCTGTATCTCGACGGTCAGGTGATCCTGTAAAAAACAAGAGGGAGTGTGTTAGTCACGAATCTCTTTTCAGAAGTCAAACAATTGGAAGTGATACAACATTACTCTTCGCTGGTTTGCAGATGACCGGGTGGACGAGGGGGACATGAAGTCTCGTGCTTCTCATTTTGTTAGGTCGATTATTGACTTGTGGGTGACACCTCTCTTTATACAAAGTTGAGTGTATTTGATGCAAGTCATTAGCTTGGTTAGTATTTGTTTTGTCAAACCTCACCATTGAGTTTGGTAATGTTTCCCGTCGATAGGGAAAACATGTCAAGAGCAGGTTCAGATAATGAGAGTATTGGAAACGATACCAAGTTACCCTCCCCTAGAGTTTGTCTGTGTTATCTTCTGAGGATATTGATGATGGCCTCCTCATGTTTCCTTCAGCCGGCCTTTTCCATTTGTGATCATGTATGCATAGTTGTTGGTCATTGATTCATCTTCAACGCATTCCTTCTGTGGAATTTCTCCTTTCTGTCTTTGGCTATAGCATTATTGAGCAAAAGTCATGTACCTCAAGCTTCTATGGAATTTGAGATGAACAAATCAAAAACCTCCAATTCTGGTGGCGACTACTCTTTGGAAGAATATGTGTCTTGAGTGAAGCTTCTGGACTTCAAAGCCATTGTCTAATGGTGTAGGGTCATGGATCGTCTTGACTGTCTGGATTTTCTTCCTGTTGTCAGTAATTACTTTTAAAGGTGGAGAAGGAATTTCTTCCTCATGCTCCTGAGTCTGTCGAAGCCGTGGCGCCTAGCCGTGTCGCGTGGCGAGATAGTCCTTTTGCTTAGGGGGGAGTGAGGCATGTCATGGATGCTTTGATTTCAACTCTATGACTGTACCTATTACGTTTCATTTTCCGTATCTTGCGGCTGAGGATTCTTTTCATTGTTTCCCTTTTGAAAACTTTTCGTTCGTCTTGGATTGTAGCAGCAATTGGGCAAAGCCATGCTCCTCAAGCTTTTACGGAACTTGAGATGGGTAATCAAAAATCTCAAGTTATCTGATGGCAACTCCTCCTTGGGGAAAACATGCATCTAAGGTGTGGCTTCTATATTTTGAAGTCATTGTCCAGGGCATGGGCTACAGATCACCTTGATCGCCTGGATTTTCTCCCCGTTGACAACTTGCTTTAAAGGAGTTTCTTCCCCATACTCCCGGGCTTGTCAAAGCTGCACGCCCGGCCGGCCGGGCATGTCGTGTGACAAGATAGTCTTTTGGCTCAAGAGGGAGTCAAGGGCGGGAGCGAGACATGTCACGGATTTCGGATCTCAACTCTATGCCATGAATCGTTATGCTTCATCCTTTGCATCCTGTCAATAGAAGGGAGAGTTTGTTATTTTCAATGTCATGTTAGGGGGATAAGACTTACTCTTTTTGAAACAGATGATCCTTTCTTGTTTGCCCCCATTTTCTTGGAACAATGTCTTCGTGTTTTGACCTGTCCACATGATGTGTTGATTTCAAATGCTTTCTATCACATGATATTTTGAGACATAAAATGGGAGACAAACATGCTTTCATTTGTTATCTCATTTTGACAAAAGCTTTTGGTAATGAAATACTTTTTATTTTCAAAACATTTTTTTTTGGGGAGAAAAAAAGCATGAGGAAGCCCTGCCCTCAGTATTCTCCTTGGACGTCATTTTCTTTTCGTGGCTGGATAACATCGCTGAGCAAGTTTGGAATACTTCCTCATGTTTTTCAAAACAAAGTACTGGAACTTGTACATCATAGTTCTTGGAATGAGAAAATACAACGCTAGCACACTAGACATGACATAAAAACAAGTAAAACCCATGACAACTCCTATGTAAGGGAATGCTCTGGTAGTGCCGGTCTTGGAGCTAAGCATCCTTGGATTCCTCGTCTTCAGCAGACTCGAAATACTCGCATGCAATGACCACTTCGTTGAAGCTACGAAAGTGCAACCCGCGCAACTAGCAGCGACAGTCGCAGGGCAAGGCTTCTATAAACTGTTTTATCAATTCTTCCTCAGCCAGCTCTGGGTGGATTTGCATTATGGGAGCCCTCCACCTCTCGGCATATGTTCGGAAATTCTCCATCTGTCTTCTTTCGAAATGGGCCGAGTCCTCGCACGGCAGCCTTGGTTCCGATCTCGGCTTTGGTACCGATGCAGAAATGTGGAAGTCGCCTCGCTCCAATCTTCTATGAGATGTATATTTGCTGTGAAGAACCATTGCAATGCAGACCCTGTAAGGGTTTCTTGAAACGCCTGAGTTGTGAGGATTGTTGGGCCATAATACTGATTCATTTCTTCATAGAGATATTGCAAGTGAGCCACGGGGCAAGTTGTGCCATTATACTTGTGGAGGTTGAACATCCACATCTCTATGGGGGTCAGGATTCTATGGGAGTGAGACGAGCCTGATAGGTTTTGGTTAGGCCACTGGCTTTCCCATTGCATACCCATTGGGGTGTCGAATTCTTCTTCTTCAAGAACATTGGATTCTACCGAGATTACTCCATTGCTTTCTTCGAGTTAAAATCACCGAGGGAGGATGGGGCGTTTAAGCTATTCTCACGATCGGCGACGAGCTTAGCGCTTCGTTGGGATCGTAGCGGATAAAGATGTATTCCTCCCCTTCGACGGGCCTTCATCTTCGGATGAGAGCAGAAACAGTTGTAGGATGAACTCGTCGGTCCTCGCCATTGAAATAGTGCTTGGAAGTCCTTGGGATGGTATTCTAGGGACGGGAAGTCTTCGGATCATATTCCGGGGATGGCTGCCTTCAAGGTTGTATTCCTGGGAATGCTCGGAGCTTTGGTACTGTAGCTCGTCGTCGGATGACGCATTAGTCTGGCTAGGCTTTCTTTTATTGGTCCTTGGTCCGGATCTTTTGAGTAAGGCTCTATGTTTGGCTATCTCTGCTTTGTTAAGGGAAGTGAGAGATACTGAGGTTTCGCTGTCTGAGTCACTTTCCAAGTTGATAGGGGTTGGTATCCTTTGGACCCCGGCTCTTGAGTACGCTTGGGGAGTTGTTTTGTCGTGCCCCTGTCTCGAACAGCTCCGAATCCGTGATCTTATACAAAGGTTTCTTGCCCTTCCTAGTGGGGGTTTTCTCGGTGACTGGACGCTGTTCAATTGCCCACTCACTATGCAAGGCTACGTTGGTATTTATCTCTCCCGTCTCAAAGAATCAATGGCCTTTCATACTCCGCAGCTTATCGGTTCTTCGTAGGACGGGGCTATGTCGGGGCTAATGTCATACTCTTGGTAGCAAACGTGAATTAGTTCCTTCCGGGACTTAAGGAGACTAATCTTTCTAACAATGTACCATTGCGGGGTTGGGCCGCCGGGTTCGACGGTATGATTGAATCATTTTTGGACCAGTAGGCTTGTAGGTAGGCTTCAGGGTGAGGGGCATCAGCATACTTTTCACATTCAGGTGTCTTGAATTCTTCAGGGATCTCGAAGTTGGAGTAGTCAGATAAGTCGATGGGATTCTGCCCCTGCAGTTGGCTTAACTTCTCCATGATCTTTCTAAATTGTTCATGGTGTTGGCTAGTTTTTAGCATATCTGTAGGGGTCACGACGGTGCTAATTACATGGTTGGGCTCATCTTGAGTGGACTTCATCCGTCTCGAGAGCTGTTGAAGGGTAATAGACATTTGCCCTACGCCATCTTCAATGTGGGCAAGGCGATTCTGCACTTCATTTTGATCTGACCATATCATGAGGGGCCAATCGCGGGTGGCCGACGGTTGATGATTCATGATTACCTGTGGTGTGTGAAAACAGTGGATAAGCATAGAGTAAGCAAAGATTGACCCATGGCAACGATCTATCTACTTTCATTTATCAAAAGAGGGCTTTTTACGTACTCCCGACGTCTAGGAATTGAAATGACAAAACCAAATACTAGATACTTAAAGAAAAGTCCCTAGACAATGGGACAAAGTTTTCAAAAACTAAGGAGACACGACGCTATATGCGACGGGGGTCTTGTGTTGCTTGCTTCCTTGGATTGGCCCCGAGCCGAGTGTCCGCTTACTCCCGTATCTTTTGCATGAGGTCAACTTGCTCGTGTAGGCTGCTCTCTCTGATAGACCGAGGGACCGATGGCTTCCATTTTGCAGGGATATGATATTTGTGGATGCAGAACGCAGAGGCGTGATGGGTTTCTTCTTCTCCTTCAAGCCCTTATGATATGTTCGTGGTGGCACTTGTCCCATTTCTTTGGTAGTAGAAATTTCGAGTGCGAAATCATGGCTTGTGTTGAAAAGGATCGGAGGGGTTCTCCTTCCGGAAGGCGGCAGATCCTCTGGAGGGCTCCAAACCTGTCGTGCCGGGTGATAGGGAATAGCGCCGCGCAATCGAATAGCGGAATTGGGTGGCGAGCCCCTTCTTTATGGAATCGATCGGCACACCACCGGAATGCCTCAGAGCTGGATTTCTTAAGAAGTCAATCCAATGCAAAGAGGTTTGATTAGGAATGTAAGGTCCTAAAGCAATGAATTTTTGTAATGGATGCTCGAAGTGTTTGATCGCATGATGCCCCGATTTTGCTCAAGTGGGAAAAGAACCAAACTTGTAAAATTTCGGGAGAAGCCCACATGATTTTCTCCGTTTTGTCTTTAAAAAGATCAAGGGACAAGAGTGTTTCAGCTAAAATTAGTTTGACATAGTTGGCTCCTCCCAGGATTTGATTGACGATCCAAATCATTCTAGGACTTATGGCATTTCTTTGGTGGGGAAAACGATGAGCCCGAAAAATGCAAGGAGGAAAATCTCGCTTCTTTTAGCCATGGACTGATTTTGAAAACATGCATCCAAAAATCCTAGTGGACAGTGTAATTGTTGTTTGCGAGAATTCGCTTCATAACATTGATTTTAGCTCCTAAAAACCTTGCCAACTCATACCAAGGGAGGGGGCCTGTCAATAGTTTGACCAGTTCTTTTCCAATGGGCATTCCAGTGATGATACTGTACTCTTCCAGGGTCAGGGTTAGCTCAAACCTACCAAATGTAAAGGTGAGTGTCCTTGAGCACCAGAAATGTGCAATGCTTTGTATGACTTCCGGGCGAACAGTAATATGGATTTAGTGAAAGGAGATGGCCGAGCTTAGCCTTCACAAACTCCTGGGCAGGCTGATCCAACTAACCCCACCATCTGAGGAGCTTCGCCTTGGGAGTAGGAATGAACTGGATGTCATCTTCCCCCATCGCATATAAACCGGGGTTTTGAAAAAATTATCCTAAATTGCCATGGGCCAATAAAAGACTTGAGTAAAAAGACTGAGTAAATAAATTACTTTACTTTTAAGTAAAATGACAAGCACAGACATGCACATGAGACGTGCGGCTCGATTTCTAAATCGAAGGTTTGGTGAAATTAAAAGGGCATCTCGCCGGTCGCAGCCTCGCGTTAGCAGTGTACCCTCTTAACCTCGGCTAAGAAATTCGGGAAAAGAAGGGCAACCTCTACATGGCGCCTCGCTTTCGAGGCCGTATCCTTCTTAACACCATCCTAAAAATCCTATGGCGGCCTAGGTCCGGCGGCTGGTTGTGTGTGCCATGTGTAGTGTTTAAAACAAGAAAGCATGCACGACGCTTTATAATCACAAGACAATTTAATTTAAGTAAGCTCAAAGTAAACTTCTCAAACTATTGACCTGTAAAAAGAAAAAAACCTAAGTCAAAAGAATTTAAACAAGATAAATATGGCCTAAGTCCTCAAAATCCCAGTGAGTCGCCAAGCCGTCGTGACCCCTTTTGCGGGGCGCCCTACGGATCGGGTACGAGCGCCTAAAGGAGGCTAATGGCTTGGCTGGGTTTAATTAAAGCCTGGACTCTCCCAAGTCCGCCAATTCACGACTTTAAAATATTTGATTTGTAAATTGATTTTTAAAACGGAGTCGCCACTAATCAATTTGGGGTAGGTTGATTAGAAACCTAAGCAAAGTATCGGAGAAATACTTGCTCCTCGCGCAACCGAGAGAAATTAGGATCGGGGACTTGATTACACTAGTTAATCACTAATGCCCTTTCGGTACCTAATCTTGTTTAAACTCTAAGGTTTTTTTGGATGTTTGGGGATTTTTCATGCATTTTTGAAAAATCACATTTTTCGGGTATTTTCCTCATTTTTGGACATAAAAGGGAATTTTGGATTTTTGGGGTATTTTTGGAAAAATGCAAGCTTTTGGCATTTTATGAAAATTTGGGGGTTTTTATGTAATTTGACATTTTTGGGATTTTTTGACATTTTTTGGATTTTTTTGGAAAATATTAAATATTTTTTATTTTCTTTGATTTTTGGAAAATAAAATATTTTTTGTATTTTAAGTATTTTCCGAAAATAATATTATTTTTATTTTGATTTTTGATTTTTTGGAAAATAAAACATTTTTAAAACATTTTTTGATTTTTTGAAAATTAAAATGATTTTCAATATATTTTGAAAATAAAATATTATTTTTGATTTTTTGTATTTAAAATATTCTTTTATTTTTTATTTAAAATATTTTTTATTACTTAAAACGACCCGGTCGGATCCATGCGTCGGACCCGACCCGAGCGAAGACTCAGTTTTTTCCTTTTTCTTTTTCTTTTTTTTAAAAGAAAATAACAGCAAAACGGCGTCGTGACCGACGCTCTGGGAAACCCGGCCCGACCCGCGACCCGCATCCTTGACCCGCTTCACGACCCGGATTCTCGACAAAACGACGTCGTGGCCTCGCCTCTTTACAATACGGTGTCGTAGCCGACCCGACTCGCGCAAAGCGTGAAACGACGCCGTCTTACGAACACCCGATCCGGATCCGAACCGGCTCGCGACCCGAATTCTCGGCAAAACGACGTCGTGGCCTGTGTAGCCCTACCCGACTCGGCTCCAACGCTCGACCCGACTTGCCGCCGCCTCCATTTTTTACGGAATCCCTACCCGGTTCCCGATCCGAGTCCGACCCGGCAACCCAGGATCGCGACCCGGAAAATCGGGAACCCTAGGGTTCCCGAAATCAAAGGCGACAGCGGCGTGACGGAGGGATTCCGGCGACGGTGGCGATGACGATGGCGGCGACAATGAAGCCGACGACGGTGTGAACCTTCTTGATGGTGATGCGGCGACGGCGTGGCTTGGGCGGCACCTCCCCTCCTCCTGCAACCTCCGTCTCTCTCTCTAGATTTCTCTCTCTCTCTCTCTCTCTCTCTCTCTCTCTCTAGCTCCGGCGACCTCGGATCTGTGTGCTCGTCCCTCGGCCCCCTATCCGAAGTCTCTCGCTTGGGAGGATTCGAGGATCCGCAACCCCGGATCCATGCCGTTGCTTTCTGCGTGCTGAAACCGAAGGGAGGAGGGGGGTATTTATAGGCCAAGGATGGCCGGTCGGCGAGGGTTCGGCCGGGGTGGATGCCGCGGCTTCCACCGGCCGAACTGGCATCCCATCGGCCGTCAGGCTTATCTGGCCATGCACCTGCCCTCTGCTCGCCGTACTCCGCCGCTCCTTCAATCCCGCGCTCACCATCGCTTGCTCTGCTTTCTCTCCGGCGGTCGCGGCTGCTCACACGTGCACTACACGCGATTTCGGGTGAAGAAGGCGGGTCACGCAGGTCGGGCGCCGGTGCGGGCGCAGTGCGGGTCGGCCCACGGGCTTTTTGCCGCGAAGGCCTTTGGCCGTTGGGCCGTTTTTCTGTTTTTTCGTTTTTTTGGCATTTGGGCGGTTTTTCCGTTTTTCTATTTTTCTTTCCGATTTTTTTGGTTTTTTCTGGTTTTTACCAAAATAAAATGAAATAAACTAAATAAAAACGGTAATAAAATTAATTAAAAACCTAAAAATAAAAAGTAAAAATTAGGCGTCAACAAATAGGTTTCTATTTTTATTTATAGGTTTCTAATTAATTTTTGGTTCTTATTGCATTTTATTTTATTTTGATTAAAACTGAAAAAACAAAAATAGAAAAAACGGAAAAATCGGCCCAAAAGCCAAAAAAAAAAAAAAAAAGAAAAACGGCCCAACAGCCAAAAACGGAAGAAAACGGCCCAAACGGCCCGTAAGACCGCGCGGCCCAAAACCCGCGGGTCGACCCTGCGGCGCCCACGCCCGCGTGACCTGCCTTCTTCACCCGAAATCGCGTGCGGTGCACGCGTGAGCAGCCGCGACAGCCGGAGAGAAAGCAGAGCAAGCGATGGCGTGCGCGGGATTGAAGGAGCGGCAGAGTACGGCGATCAGAGGGCAGGTGCAAGGCCGGATAAGCCTGACGGCCGATGGGACGCCGGTTCGGCCGGTGGAAGCCGCGGCATCCACCCCGGCCGAACCCTCGCCGACCGGCCGTCCGTCGCCTATAAATAGGCCCTCCCCCCTCCGTTAATCGACACACAGCAAAGATGGCGAAGCCGAGAGAGAAGCTTGCAGCCCCGGAACCCCACCGAGAGACTTCGAAGGGGAGCCAAGGGCTTGCGAGCCTCGATCCAAGCTTCGCCGGAGGAAACCAGAAAGAGAGAGAGAGACAGACAGAGACAGAGACAGAGACGAGAGAGAGAGAGAGAGAGAGAGAGAGAGAGAGGGAGAGGGGAGGAAGGCGGAGTCCCGCCGTCGCAATTCAATCCCACCGCCTTGAGCAGGTAGTCCCACGGTGACGCCACCTCCCCTAGCCTAGCATCACCACCATCACCGCTGCCTCTCGCCGCCGTCGCCGCCACGAACCACCTCCGGCTGCCCAAATCGAAACCCTAGGGTTCCCGATTTCGAGTCACAATTCCGAGTCACCGGGTCGGACCCGAATCGAACCGGGTAGGGTTTCATGGCTTGGAAGCGGGTCACGCACGGGTCGGATCCGGGTCGGGCTTCGGTAAAAGTGGCGTCGTTTTTACAGGTTCGAGTCGCCGGGTTGCGGAGTTAGGCCGTCGGGCCGGCCGGGTCGATCCGGAAGAGACACCAAGGGAACGGCACCGTTTCGCGAAGGATGGACGGGTCGCAGAGCGGGTCGGACGCGTGACCCACGGGTTGCACGCAGTCCGCCCCTCTACGGCGCCGTTTTCGCCGAAGGCGAAACGATGCCGTTCTACTCGAGTCACAATGACGCCGTTTTGTGGAGAATAAGGAGTCGGGTCGCGAATCGAGCCGGATCCGGGTAGGGTTTTTGCCCCGGACCCGGTCTCCGTGAGCGGACGCTACGACGCCGTTTTGGGCAGAGCCGGAACGCCGTCGTTTTGGGGCGAGGAGCGAGTCGCAGCTCGTCGGGTCGGGCCGGACCTACCCATGCCCGGCCCGACGTCGTTTCGCGCCCCTTCCTCCAAAACGCCCGCGTTTCGGACCGGCCCGGGCGGATCCGACCCGTGGATCCGACCCGGTCGTTTTTAAATGTTTTATAATATTTATTTTTTTAAATATATTAAAAATCATTTTAATTTCAAAAAAATCAAAAATCAAAAAATGTTTAAAAAAATGTTTTATTTTCAAAAAAATCAAAAATAAAAATAAAAATCATTTATTTCCGAAAATGATTGAAAAAATCAAAAATATATTATTTTCCAAAATATCCAAAAAAATATTAAAATACTTTAATATTTTCAAAAAAATCAAAAAATGTCAAAAATCCCAAAAAAAATGCCAAAATTCATAAAAAGCCCAAAATTTTCATAAAATGCCAAAAAAGACTTGCATTTTCTCCGAAAATACCCCAAAAATCCAAAAATCCCTTTTATGTCCAAAATGAGGAAAATACCAAAAATGTGATTTTTCCTAAAATACATGGAAAATCCCCAAACATCCAAAAAAACCTTAGAGTTTAAACAAGATTAGGTACCGAAAGGGCATTAGTGATTAACTAGTGTAATCAAGTCCCCGATCCTAATTTCTCTGGTTGCGCAGAGCAAGTATTTCTCCCGATACTTTGCTTAGATTTCTAATCACCTACCCTAAATTGATTAGTGGCGACTCCGTTTTAAAAATCAATTTACAAATCAAATATTTTAAAGTCGTGAATTGGCGGACTTGGGAGAGTCCAGGCTTTAATTAAACCCAGCCGAGCCATTAGCCTCCTTTCGGCGCTCGTACCCGATCCGACTGGGCGCCCCCTAAAAAAGGGGTCGCGACAGCTTGGCGACTCTGCTTGGGACTTTTGAGGACTTAGGCCATATTTATTTTTTTTAAATTCTTTACCGACTTAGGTTTTTTTTTTTTCTTTTTACGAGTCAATAATTTGAGAAGTTTATTTTAAGCTTACTTAAATTAAATTGTCTTGTGATTATAAACTGTCATGCATGCTTTACTGTTTTAAACACTACACATGGCACACACAACCCGGCCGCCGGACCTGGGCCACCATAGGATTTCTAGGATGGTGTTAAGAAAGATATGGCCTCGAACGCGAGACTGCGATGTAGAGGTTGCCTTTCTTTTCCCCGAATTTCTTAGCCGAGGTTAAGAGGGTACGCTGCTAACGCGAGACTGCGACCGGCAGATGCCCTTTTAATTTCACCAAGCCTTCTGAGTTAGAAATCGAGCCGCACGTCTCATGTGTATGTCTTTGTGCTTGTCATTTTACTTAAAAGTAAAGTAATTTATTTACTCAGTTTTTTTTTACTCAAGTCTTTTATTGGCCCATGGCAATTTAGGATAAATTTTTCAAAACCTCGGTTTATATGCGATGGGGGAAGATGACATCCAGTTCATTCCTACTCCCAAGGCGAAGCTCCTCAGATGGTGGGGTCAGTTAGATCACCGCCCGGAGTTTGTGAAGGCTAAGCTCGGCCATCTCCTTTCACTAATCCATATTACTGTTCGCCCAGAAGTCGTACAAAGCATTGCACATTTCTGGTGCCCGAGGACACTCACCTTCATGTTCGGTAGATTTAAGCTAACTCCAACCCTGGAAGAGTTCAGCATCATCACTGGTATGCCCTTGGGAAGGAACTGGTCAAACCTTCAACGGGCGCCCTCCCTTGGCGCCCACTAGCCCGTTTTTTAGAAATTGAGCTCCATGTCATGACGCAAATTCTCGATGATAACAATAATACTTGCCCATTGGAATTCTTGAATGAATGCTTTCAAAATCGGTCTATGACCAAAAAAGGCGAGATTTTCCTCCTGGCATTTTTCGGACTCATCATTTTCCCCCACCGAAAAATGCCATATGTCCTAAAATGGTTTGGATTGTCAATCAAATCTTGGGAGGAGCCAATTATGTCAACATGATTTTGGCCGAAACTTTCCTATCTTTTAACCGTTTTAAAGACAACACGTAAAAATCGTGCGTGCTTCTCCCGAAATCCTAGAAGTTTGGTTCTTTTCTCACTTAAGCGAATTTCGAGGCATCTTGCGAACGTCCTGGGACAAATACTTCTGAAAATCCCTTACAAAAATTCATGGCTTTAGGACCGCATATTCCCAATCAAACCAGTCTCCATTGGGTCGATTTTCTAAGAAATCCGGCTCCCGAGACATTCCAAAGGTGTGCCGGCTTGTTCCATGAAAAGAGGGCTCGCTTTGCCTCTAGACATACCCATCCAATTCCCTTGCTTGGCTGGGTCGGCGCCGTTCCCTATTACCCGTTTCGAGTGGCGCGACAATTCGGAGCCCTACAGGAGATCCCACCGCGCTCCAAATGGAGAGTCCCTCCAGCCTTCTTCATACCAACAGTAGCTATGCATTTGACATCTCCGCTTGTGAAGAAATCTGGGATAATTGCCATTGCAGAAGGATTGTGGTACCTAAAGAACTTAAAGGGGAAGAAAAAGCTCACCACGCTTCTACGGCCTACATCCATCATTACCATATCTCAAAAAGGCATAGGCCATCGATCCCTCGCTCCATCAGGGAGAGCAGCCCACACGAGCAAGTTGACCTCGTGCAAAAGATACGGGAGTAAGCCGGACACTCAGCTCGGGGCCAAGCCAAGGAAGCGAGCAAATCGTCACAAGACCCCCATCGCATATGTAGTCATACTTCCCTAGTTTTTTTGAAAACTTGGTCCCATTGTCTAGGGACTTTTCTTTAAGTGTCTAGTATTTGGTTCTGTCATTTCAATTCCTAGACATCAGGAGTCTGTAAAAACCCTCATTTAAATGAAAGTAGTCGATCGTTGCCATGGGTCAATCTTTGTCTATCTTGTGCTCATTCATCGCTTTCAACACAGGTAATCATGAACCGTCGCCATCGGCCACCCGCGATTGGCCCTCGTGATAGGGTCTGATCGGGATGAAGTGCGAGTCGCCTCGCCCACATCGAAGACGGCGTAGGGCGGATGTCCATTGCCCTTCAACAGCTCTCAAGACGAGATAAAATCCACTCATGATGAGCCCAACTCTGTAATGACCCTAGGCACTGTCATAACCCCTACAAATATGCTAAAAACTAGCCAACACCATGAACAATTTAGAAAGATCATGGAAAAGTTAAGCCAACTACAGGGGCAGAATCCCATCGACTTATCTGACTACTCCAACTTCGAGATCCCTGAAGAATTCAAGACACCTGAATGTGAAAAGTATGCTGATGCCCCTCACCCTGAAGGCTACCTACAAGCTTACCTGGTCCAAAAAATGATTCAATCATACCAGTCGAACCTAACTGGCCCAGCCCTGCGATGGTACATTGTTAGAAAGATTAGTCTCCTTAAGTCCTGGAAGGAACTAATTCACGTTTTCTACCAAGAGTATGACATTAGCCCCGACATAGCCCTATCCTACGAAGAACCGATAACTGCGGAGTATGAAAGGCCATTGATTGCTGAGACAGGAGAAATAAATACCAACACAGCCTTGCATAATGAGTGGGCAATTGAACGGCGTCCGAGTCCGAGAAAACCCCCATTAGGAAAGGCAAAGAACCTTTGTATGAAATCACAGGTTCGGAACCTGTTCGAGACTGGGGCATGATAAAACAACCCCCCAAGCTTACTCCAAGAGCCCGAGTCCAAAGAATACCAACCCCTATCAACCTGGAAAGTGACTCAGACAGCGGAACCTCAATATCTCTCACTTCCCTTAACAAAGCAGTGCTAGCCAAACATAGGGCCTTACTCAAAAGGTCTGGACCAGGGACTAAGAAAAGAAAACCTAGCCAGATTGATACATCGTCCGACAACGAGCTACAGTACCAGAGCTCCGAGCATTCCCAGGAATACAACTCAGAAGACAGCCATCCCCTGGAGTACAATCCTGAAGACTTCCCGCCCCCAGAGTACCATCCCAAGGACTATCATCGCTATTTCAACGGCGAGACTGACAGTTCATCCTATAACTGTTTCCTGCTCTCATCCGAAGATGAAGGCCCGTCAGAGGAATACGTCTTTATCCGCTACGATCCCGAGGAAGTGCTAGACCCACCACCCGACCGTGAGGATAGCTTAAATATCTCATCCAGTAATTTTGGCTTTGAAGAAAGCAATGGGGTAATTTTGGTAGAGTCCAACATCCCTGAAGAAGAAGAATTCGACACACCAGTGGGTATGCAATGGGAAAGCCAGCGGCCTAACCAAGACCTATCAGGCCTGTCTCACTCCCATAGAATCATAACCCCCATAGAGATGTGGATACCCAACCTCCACAAGTATAATGGCACGACTTGCCCTGTGGCTCACTTGCAGTATCTCTATGAAGAAATGAGTCGCTATTATGGCCCAACAATACTCACAACTCGGGCATTTCAAGAAACCCTTACCGGGTCCATTACATGGTTCTTCACAGCAAATGTTCATCTCATAGAAGATTGGAACGAGCTGACCTCCACATTCCTACACCGGTACCAGGGCCATATCGGAACTGAGCTGCCATGCGGAGATTTGACCCACTTCGGAAGAAGGCCAATGGAGAATTTCCGAACATATGCCGAGAGGTGGAGGACTCCCATAATGCAAATCCACCCTGAACTGGCCGAGGAGGAATTGATAAAACAGTTTATAGAAGCCTTGCCCTGCGACTGTCGCTGCTGGATGCGCGGGTTGCACTTCCGTAGCTTCAACGAAGTGGTCATTGCATGCGAGTACTTCGAGTCTGCTGAAAACGAGGAATCCAAGGATGCTTAGCCCCAAGACCGGCACTACCAAAGCATTCCCTTACATAGAAGTTGTCATGGGTTTTACTTATTTTTATGTCATGTCTAGTGTGCTAGCGTTGTATTTTCTCATTCCAAGAACTCGATGTATAAGTTCCAAGATTCTATTTTGAAAAACATGAGGAAGTATTCCAAACTTGCTCGATGTTATCCAGCCATAAAAAGAAAATGACGTCCAAGGAGAATACCGAGGCGGGGCTTCCTCATGCTTTTTTCTCCCCAAAAAATGTTTTGAAAATAAAAAGTATTTCATTACCAAAAGCTTTTGTCAAAATGAGATAACAAATGAAAGCATGTTTGTCTCCCACTTTATGTCTCAAAATATCATGTGATAGAAAGCATCCGAAATCGGCATATCATGTGGACAAGTCAAAACACGAAGACATTGTTCCAAGAAAATGGGGGCAAACAAGAAAGGATCATCCTGTTTCAAAAAGAGTAAGTCTCATCCCCCTAACATGACATTGAAAATAACAAACTCTCTCTGCTATTGGTAGGATGCAAAGGATGAAGCATAATAGGTACAGGCATAGAGTTGAAATCCAGAAATCCATGACATGTCTCGCTCCCCGCCTAGCTCCCTCTTGAGCCAAAAGACTATCTTGTCGCACGACATGCCCGGCCAGCCAAAGGCGTCGCGGCTTTGACAAACCCGGAGTATGGGGAAGAAACTCCTTTAAAGCAATTACGACAACGGGAAGAAAATCCAAACAGTCAAGACGATCCAAACCGACAAAGATGGATAGCCACTCGATAGCTCGGAAGATGACTTTGATAATTCCAATGAAATCCAACGGAATTGGGAGCGACATGAAGAAACAAGGCCCCTTACCATCGAAGACACTATCACTTTGTCAATTTAAGCACCACGAGAGGATCCGAGAGAGATAAAGATCGGCGCCAACCTCCCCGAAAAAAAGAAGCTGCGGACTTAATTGCCCTTCTAAGGAGGTATCAAGACGTGTTCGCATGGTCATACGCGGATATGCCAGGCCTTGATCCAACAATTGTGGAGCACAGCCTGCCAACTGACCCGGATATAACTCCCAAGAAGCAACGGCTGAGAAGGACCAAGCCAGAATTGTCGAAAAGATTGAAGAAGAAGTAATGAAACTACTCCAAGTGGGTTTCCTCGAGGTCTCGCAATATCCCAGTGGGTGGCAAACATCGTACCAGTAAAGAAAAAGGATGGTCGAATACGTGTTTGTATCGATTATCGCGACTTGAACAAAGCAAGCCCGAAGGATGATTTTCCGTTGCCTCACATAGACGTTCTTGTAGACAGTACTGCAGGATTCAGACTTTTCTCTTTTATGGATGGATTTTCGGGATATAACCAAATAAGGATGAAGGAAGAAGACAAGGAAAAAACGGCATTCATTACTCCATGGGGAACCTTTCATTATAAAGTCATGCATTTTGGCCTGAAAAATGCTGGGGCAACTTACCAGCGTGCCATGATCACCCTTTTCCATGACATGATGCACAAAGAAATTGAGGTATATGTCGACGACATGATCGCTAAAACCAGGCATGGAGAAGACCACGTAAAGACCTTGGAGAAACTATTTGAGCGACTTCGCCGGTTTAAATTGCGCCCGAACCCAAGAAAATGCGTGTTTGGGGCAACTTCGGCAAATTACTAGGATTCATTGTAAGCTATGAAGGAATAGAAGTAGATCCGTCAAAAACCAAGGCGATATTTGAGATGCCTCCTCCTTCAACTGTAAAAAGAAGTCCTGAGTCTCTGGGAAGATTAAATTACATTGCACGATTCATTTCCCAGCTTTTACGAAACCGCAAAACGTTTCTTTAAGCTTCTCGGGAAAGATGCACAAATTAAATGGGATGAGGATTGCCAATTGGCATTTGAAGACCTGAAACAAGATTTCTGATGAAACCCCGGTCTGGTACCTCCGGTCCCGGGCAGCCTTTAATTCTATACCTTACCATCAACAAAGTGAATCCCTAGGTGCCATGCTGGCACAAAAGGGACCTCGTGACCGAAAAGAGCGAGCCATCTACTATTTGAGTAAAAAGTTCACCATGTTAGAACAAAACTACTCCCGATCGAGAAGACGTGCGCCACATTAGTATGGGTATTGCACGAGACTCCGACAAGTATACCTTGCATTACCAAACTTTCCTCGTAACCGAAAGCGATCCAATCAAGTATCTGCTTAGTCGTCCAGCATTGATAGGAAAATTGGCCAAATGGCAAATCCTGATCTCAGAATTCGACATTCAGATGTTGCCACAGAAATCAGTTAAAAGGCGGGTGATTGCTGATATGCTAGCAGACCATCCCGAAGTACACGAGGATGATCCCTCGGACGACCAAGTTTTCGCCATAGAAGAAGACAAGTGGACCATGTTCTTCGACGAAGCCGTGAATCTGTCAGGCTCCGGCACTGGGGCAGTCTTGATATCCCCAAATGGGCAACATTACCCTGTGGCTGCAAAACTGGTATTTCCGTGCACTAACAACATAGCCGAGTATGAGGCATGCAACCAAGCTAAAGGTGTTCGGTGATTCTACTTTAATAATCTGTCAGACGGTGGGCGAATGGAAGACAAAGGATGCCAAGCTTGTGCCTTATCACGGTTACTTGGAAAAGTTGGCGGGGAAATTCCAAGACATCTCATTTGAATACTTGCCTAGAATTCATAATCAATTCGGCGATGCGCTAGCAACGTGTCATCTATGTTGCAAGCAACGAAAGGGCTAGAAGTAGAACCTCTAAAGATCGAAGTTCGGCAAGACAAGCCCACCGCATGACCATAACCGAGAAGCCCGATGGGAAGCCCCGGTATTACGATATCATGAGATATGTCCAGAAGAACAAAGCACACCCTCTGATCGAAAGTACCTAATGAAAATGGCTTCAAGGTTTTTCGTCAGCGGTGAAAATCTGTACAAGAGATCCTATGATAAGATGCGTGGATGCAGCCGAGGCCATACAAATAATGCAAGAAGTACATGAGGGAGTATGTGGCCCTCACATGAATGGACGTATGTTGGCCAAGAAGATAATGAGACTGGGTTATTACTGGCTCCCCCTAGAGAGTAACTGTGCTCAGCATGTGCGAAGTTGCCATCATTGTCAGATTCACGGAGACAAGGTAAATGTCCCTCCAACTAAACTACATCAGTTATCTGAGCCATGGCCATTCTCAATGTGGGGGATCGATGTAATTGGCCCGATTAACCCAAAGGCGTCGAACGGACATCGATTCATCCCGGTGGCAATTGACTACTTTTCAAAATGGATTGAGGCCACATCATATGCCGGCGTGATCGCACGGAATGTCATGAAGTTCATCAAGAGCGACATAATCGCCCTTTATGGTGTACCGAGATTCCATCATCACCGACAATGGGACAAACCCGAATAACAAGCCGATCGAACAGTTATTCTCTAAGTTCAAAATCCAGCATTTGAACTCATCACCCTATCGACCACAAATGAATGGAGCCGTAGAGGCCGCCAACAAGAACATCAAAAGATCTTAGCCAAGACGGCTGAAAACTACCGTGACTCGGCATGAGAGGTTACCCTTTGCACCGACAAAGATACCGAACCTCGATTCGAACTTCTCTTTGGGGCAACCCCTTTTTCCCCGGTTTATGGTATGGAGGCGATCTTGCCCGTGGAAGTAGAAATCCCTTCCCTATGAGTTCTATCCCAAGGCGGCTTATCCGAGGAGGAGTGGACACAACAAAGGCTTGAGCGGCTGAACATGATTGAGGAAAAACGATCGAAAGCTCTCTGTCACGGCCGGTGTTATCAACGAGAAGGTGGCTCGATCGTTTAATCAAAAAGTGCGGCCCGGGCGCTTGAAGTAAACGAGCTAGTCTTAAGGAAGACGCTGCCAATCTTTCCGAGCCCGGAGGCAAGTTCGCCCGAATTATAAGGGTCCTTATGTAATAAAGAAGATACTCCCCGGAGGAGCCTTGATCCTAACCGAGATGGATGGGCGAGAATTTTCTAAGCCAGTGAATTCTGATGCTGTAAAGAAGCAGATGCATGACAATTTCACCCACTCGGCACAAAAGAGGCATCATTCAAGAATCACTCCGAGTCGAAAGAGCCTTTAGTCAACAGCTTAGAATCCGGAAACCTCACTTCTTGTTCCAGACACATGCTCTCGCGAGAAGTAATTACTATTGAAAAGCTGGAAGTTTTGATTGTCCATCTCGAATTCCATAGAAGCTTGAGGTACATGACTTTTGCTCAATAATACTATAGCCAAAGACAAAGAAAAGAAAATTCCACGAAGGAATGCGTTGGAGATGAATCAACGACCAGCAATCATGAAGGCCAACGGAAGGAAACACCGAGCCGTGTCAAGATAAATAGGCCATCCTCAACATTCAAGCATCCTCAAGAGCTAGCACAGACAAGCTCTAGGGAAGGGTAATCTAGTATCGTTTCCAATATCCCTACCATCTCGAACCCGTTTTTGACATGTTTTCCCAATTTGGCGGAAACTTCACAAATCGAGGACCAAACTCAAAGGTTGGATAAATCGGTGCTAGCCAAGCTAGGATGCGAAAATGACTTCCATCAAATACACCTGGCTCCATAAAAGGATGTGTCATCCACAAGCCAATGATCGACCTGACGAAATGGGAAGCACAAGACTTCATATCCTCCCCATCCACTTAAGCAAACTAGTGAAGAGTAATGTTGTATCACTTCCAATTATTTAACTTCCAAAAGAGATTCGTGACTAACACACTTTCTCTTGCCTTTTACAGATCGCCCGCCGTCCAAGATACGAAAATAAGTCAATGAAAGTCTTGTCAAACTCTGATAAACCTTCCAAAGCAGAATGACACCCCAAGTATCACCAAAGCAAATGACAGAGAGCCTTCAAAGCCTCAAGTCGCTTAAATCTAGGCCCTATTGTTTGAGCCACATCCACGGCTTCCCTTCGCAAAAGCAAGAATAGGAATTCCCGATCGATCCCCAATCCCCAAACGATCATGCATGTGTCATATCCCTAACCAATAGGAGCATTTTATTAACACCCATCCGTAAAAAGCCTCTTTGGATGCTCAAATTTCAACACATTTGTGAATACCATTCAAGCTATTAATAGTCTTTCTTGAATAAAAAGCTATTCATTCATTTTTGAAAAACACGAAACTCTTTTGCATCATACCGCATGCCCTTTTCCATGTGAATTGTGCATGATGATTTTGTCTGCCTAAATCTTTGATTCCATTGAGGATTATCAAAATAGACAACCAAGTGAAGAATACAAGACTAATCGAGCATGTCGGATGAGGCACGTCAGAATGATGACAGGCAAGCCATATCCCATACACAATCCCCTGTCTATACACTTGTGAGATGAGTGCAGAAAAATTTCATGACTACAGGGTAAAGAGTTCTCTCGCGAATGGTACGATAACCAAAACAGTGGGAGGCATTCCCTCACCCACCTTGAGCCCCATACACGGCCAAATTTCCATCCTACCCACTGTCAAAGAACCACCCCACACTTTGGGGCAAGCCAAAGGCAAGTCAGCATCACGAGGTGAGGAAAGAGATAGAAACTCTCTTGCTTACACTTGCATCAATCTTTCAGGATCTTTATTGCATATGAACACTCGCGTTAATTTAAGTGCCCTAGAGTCATGAAGAGTAATTCTTTCTTTACGCACTTGTAACCATTGTACAACTCAATTGAGTCTGTAAAATCACCTTCACAAAAAGGCAAAGTGGAAGCTGTCATCCAAGCAAAAGATAATCGAAGAGCCAGCAAAAGATGAAGACTCAACAAAGTCTAGTGAAGGCATGCACTCGAACTCGTCAAGACCAGTTCCTCAAGCAACAAAGACAAAAACCCGGGGCATAAAAAGCAATGTACCTGGTAAGAGCAAGGTCAATGCCCGTGAATAAAAAATTGAAAAAAAGGGGAATGGGGGCATAAAAAAGCAAGGTGTGCGGTAAAAGCAAGGCCGATGCCCCGAACAAAAAGGCGATCATTTGTATCCCCAAGATGAGTTACCATTGAGATCCATGGAACCTTTGCCGATCGTAAGAAGAGAGATCGGTGACAAACGCCCGCACGATCACCAGCTGTCACAAGAGTCAAGCCTACGCAGCGTCCTATTGTAAAAAGTCTCTTCAAACTAGGGGCACTTCAATTAACGTAGGATTTCATATGTACGTAAACATCGCTCGAAGAAGTACGAGCAAGATTATCCTATCTCTTTTCGCAGGATCCTCGACTTGCAAACACCCGGAAATAACCATGCAACATCCTCCTTACAAAGCCCTGACCTTATTGGTCCCCTTTGAAAAGCCATTATCCGAGCCTTCATCACAACTCCAAAAAAGACCTCTCACATTGGTAAAGTCGTATCATTTGCGAGAATACTCGGACCCTGTGCCGACATGATGATAGTGAGATAGTGTGGTCCTTATAAACCCCGCATCAATGGTCGGGATAAAACAGCCTTTCCCATGAGTGAGTGGAAAGTCCTTTCGGGCTGAAAATCCCTCATCCGGCATGCTCAAAGACATCCGCATTCTAAACAAAAATTGTCTTTCAAAATCTTCCCAGTGGAATTCAAATGATGCGAGTTGACATGGTCATCATGCATAAATCGCATCTTTACAAGCACATACAATCATTGCATACATGTCTCGCATATTGTATAAATAGCAAGCATACTCATAAAGATTAGAAATGTCACCGAAAAGTATTTCCCGTTCTCAAGTTTCCGGAACTTTGTGTTTGAGTACCTACTACTGTCTAGGTCCCCCATCTTATTGACACTCGGCTGTGCGAGTTGTCCCCGAGCATTGATATTTCCGACCGGCCAAGTATCCCTCTATCTTTAAGTACCTACCACTGTCTAGGTACTGATGCTCAGTTTGCTCGATTTGTCCCTCAAATATCGACATCTGCAATTACCCAAGCATCCCCTGGTTTTCGAGTGTTTGCCACTACTTAAGTGCTCCCTCTGTTGACACTCGACCTATTCATGTTGTCATTAAAGTTTAGGTGCTTGCGACTGTCCAAGTATCCTCTCATCTTTAAGCATACCGACCACTTTGTTCGAGTACCCCTTTTTATGACACTCGACCTGTTAGAGTTGTCCTCAAAATCATGACATTGGATGCTAGCAAGCTCCTCAAGCATTCCACCACATCATGCTCCCGCGATTACCCGTATGCTTTCTCACACTTGGACTAGTCGATAGTCCCCGATCATATTGATAAATATTTGGGTTCATCCAAATATCCCTCTACTGTGTACACTGCGTACCCACGGCCATCCGGGTAAGCCTCGCGTTGCATCCAAAATTGCCGAAGGTAGCAACCTTCATGAACATCTCGGTACGCCCTCGGTGTTCCCAATTTCCGAAGGCGGGAGGCCTTCACCAATACCCGAGGTACGTCCTCGCATTCTCAAGTTCCGGAGGTGGGAGGCCTTCACAAACATCTCGGGTAAGCCCTCGATGTTCCCCAAGTTCCGGGAGGCGGGAGGCCTTCACGAGCATCTCGGGTAAGCCCTCGATGTTCCCCAAGTTCTAGGAGGCGGGAGGCCTTCACGAACATCTCGAGCACGCCCTCGGTGTTCCCAATTTCCGAAGGCGGGAGGCCTTCACCAATATCCGAGGTACGTCCTCGGCATTCTCAAGTACCAGGAGGTGAGAGACCTTCATGAATGTCCAAGGTACGTCCTCGACATCCCCTTTACCAGGAGGTGAGAGACCTTCATGAATATGCAAGGAATGTCCTCGATATTCCCCATTACCAGGAGGTGAGAGACCTTCATGAATATGCGAGGCATGTCCTCGATATTCCCCTTTACCAGGAGGTGAGAGACCTTCATGAATATGCGAGGCATGTCCTTGATATTCCCCATTACCGGGGAGGTGAGAGACCTTCATGAATATCCAAGGTACGTCCCCGATATTCCCTTTTACCGAGGTGAGAGACCTTCATGAATGTCCAAGGTACATCCTCGACATTCCCTTTACCAGGAGGTGAGAGACCTTCATGAATAACCAAGGCATGTTCTCGGTATTCCCAACTACCAGGAGGTGAGAGACCTTCATGAATATGCGAGGCATGTCCTCGGTATTCCCACTACCAGGAGGTGAGAGGCCTTCATGAATATGCGAGGCATGTCCTCGATATTCCCAACTCCCAAGAGGTAAGAAGCTTCGCGAATATCTCGGCACGTCCTCGATATTCCCTATTTCCATAAAGAAAGAGACCTTCACAAATACCTAAGGTATGCTCTATATGTCTTCAATTATCAAATACCCCTTTCGATACTTGTGAATGTCCGAGTATCCCTAAAAACTCGTACTTGTGATCATCCAAGTACCCCTTCAATGCTTATGATGCCTACCAAGGCCAAAATATCCGTTAGGTTAGTACTTGTGAATATCCATGTACTCTTACCCCCCAGAGAAGATGCCCTGAGAAAGGTCGGCGGATCCCCCGAGAAAAGTCGGGTCTCAACAGGTGTCCCTGACAGAGGTCACACACCCCCCAGAGAAGATGCCCTGAGAAAGGTCGGGCGCATCCCCCGAAAAGGTTGGGTCTCAACAGTGTCCCCGACGAGGTCACACACCCCCGTAGAAGATGCCTTGAGAAAGGTCGGCGCATCCCCGAGAAAGGTCGGGTCTCAACAGTGTCCCCGACAGAGGTCACACACCCCCAGAGAAGATGCCCTGAGAAAGGTCGGCGCATCCCCCGAGAAAGGTCGGGTCCAACTAGTGTCCCTAACAGAGGTCACACACCCCCCAGAGAAGATGCCCTGAGAAAGGTCGGTGCATCCCCCGAGAAAGGTCGGGTCTCAACTGGTGTCCCTGACAGAAGTCAAACACCCTCCAAAAAACAGATGCCCTGAGAAAGGTCGGCGCATCTCCCGAGAATGGTCGGTACCAACGGTGTCCCCGATGAAGTCAAACACCCCCAAATGAGATGCCCCGAGAAAGGTCGGCGCATCTCCCGTCACGGCGACCAAAGAATGGTTCGGGTCCGAGACACCCTCGATTGCTCCGACAGCGGCCAGAAGAATGGTTCGGGTCCTGAGAAGTGATTTCTCGTCACGGCGACCGAAGAATGGTTCGGGTCCAAGACACCCCCGATTGCTCCAACAGGGCGACCGAAGAATGGTTCGGGTCCTAAAGAAGTAATTTCCCGTCACGGCGATCGAAGAATGGTTCGGGTCCGAGACAACCCCTTGATTGCTCCAATAGGCGACCGAAGAATGGTTCGAGTCCTAAAAAAGCAGCCTCCTCATATCACCAGGTAAGACGACGCCTTGATACTTACCAAAACCCGGGTTCACACCCTATCTCACTCATTCCTAGTAAGTAACTCCAGGTATCTTCTTATCTCGTTACATTCCTCTTGTTGCATAGGATAGTATGTCCTAAAAGATATAATCTACCGCCCACGCCGGGTAAAAATTAGGCATCGGTTTGTCTTTGAATGCAACCTCTCGCAAGCTCACCTTCAAAGAGGGGCAAATGCTGACGCCTAATTTTTGATTTTCAATTTTTATTTATAGGTTTCTAATTAATTTTTGGTTCTTATTGCATTTTATTTTATTTTGATTAAAACTGAAAAAACAAAAAATAGAAAAAACGGAAAAATCGGCCCGAAAGCCAAAAAAAAAAAAAAAAACAAAAAAACGGCCCAACGGCCAAAAACGGAAGAAAACGGCCCAAACGGCCCGGAAGACCGCGCGGCCCAAAACCTGCGGGTCGACTGCGCCCACGCCCACGCCCGCCCGACCCGCCTTCTTCACCCGAAATCGCGTGCGGTGCACGCGCGAGCGCCGCGACAATGAGAGAAAGCGAGCAAGCGATGGCGTGCGCGGGATTGAAGGAGCGGCAGAGTGCAATGAGCAGAGGGCAGTGCATGGCCGGATAAGCCGACGGCCGATGGGACGCCCGGTTCGGCCGGTGGAAGCCGCGGCATCCACCCCGCCGAACCCGCCGACCGCCGTCCGTCGCCTATAAATAGGCCCTTCCCCTCCGTTAATCGACACACGACAAAGACGGCGGCCGAGAGAGAAGCTTGCAGCCCCGGAACCCCACCGAGAGACTTCGAAGGGGAGCCGAGGGCTTGCGAGCCTCGATCCAAGCTTCGCGGAGGAAACCAGAGAGAGAGAGAGAGAGAGAGAGAGAGAGAGAGAGAGGGAGGAGGAAAGGCGGAGCCCCGCCGTCGCAATCTCGTCCCACCGCCGTGAGCGAGTAGTCCCATGGTGACGCCGCCTCCCTAGCCTAGCATCACCACCATCACCGCCGTCTTAGTCGCCGTCGCCGCCGCGAATCACCTCCCGCCGCTGCCCCAAATCGAAACCCTAGGGTTCCTAATTTCGGTCACAATTCCGGGTCACGGTCGAACCCTGATCGGGAACCGGGTAGGGTTTCATGGCTTGGAAGCGGGTCACGCACGAGTCGGATCCGGGTCGAGCTTCGGTAAAAGCGGCGTCGTTTTTACAGGTTCAGGTCGCCGGGTCGCGGAGTTAGGCTGTCGGGCCGGGTCGGGTCAGATCCGGGAAGAGACACCAAGGGAACGGCGCCGTTTCGCAGAAGGATGGACGGGTCGCGGAGCGGGTCGGACGCGTGACCTACGGGTTGCACACAGTCCGCCCCTCTACAGGTTCCTACGTCACCGCCGCTGTCGCCTTTGATTTTGGGAACCCTAGGGTTCTCGATTTTCCGGGTCGCGATCCCGGGTTGCCGGGTCGGACTCGGATCGGGAACCGGGTAGGGATTCCGTAAAAAGCGGAGGCGGCGGCGAGTCGGGTCGAGCGTCGGAGCCGGGTCGGGTAGGGCTACGCAGCCACGACATCGTTTTGCCGAGAATTCGGGTCGCGAGCCGGTTTGGATCCGGATCGGTGTTCGTAAGACGGCATCGTTTCACGCTTTTGCGCGAGTCGGGTCGGCTACGACACCGTATTGCAAAGAGGCAGCCACGACGTCATTTTGTCGAGAATCCGGGTCGTGAAGCGGGTCGAGGATCCGGGTCGCGGGTCGGGCCGGGTTTCCCAAAGCGTCGGTCACGATGCCGTTTTTTGTTTATCTTCTTTAAAAAAAAAAAAAAAGAAAAAGGAAAAAAAGGCGAGTCTTCGCTCGGGTCGGGTCCGACGCGTGGATCCGAACCGGGTCGTTTTTAAGTAATAAAAAATATTTTAAATAAAAATAAAATAATATTTTAAATACAAAAATCAAAAATAATATTTTATTTTCAAAATATATTGAAAATCATTTTAATTTTCAAAAAATCAAAAAATGTTTTATTTTCCAAAAATCAAAAATCAAAATAAAAATAATATTATTTTCGGAAAATACTTAAAATACAAAAAATATTTTATTTTCCAAAAATCAAAGAAAATCAAAAATATTTAATATTTTCCAAAAATTCCAAAAAATCCAAAAAATGTCAAAAAATCCCAAAAATGTCAAATTACATAAAAACCCCCAAATTTTCATAAAATGCCAAAAAGCTTGCATTTTTCCAAAAATACCCCAAAATCCAAAATTCCCTTTATGTCCAAAAATGAGGAAAATACCCGAAAAATGTGATTTTTCCAAAAATGCATGAAAAATCCCCAAACATCCAAAAACCTTAGAGTTTAAACAAGATTAGGTACCGAAAGGGCATTAGTGATTAACTAGTGTAATCAAGTCTCCGATCCTAATTTCTCTCGGTTGCGCAGAGCAAGTATTTCTCCCGATACTTTGCTTAGGTTTCTAATCAACCTACCCCAAATTGATTAGTGGCGACTCCGTTTTTTAAAAATCAATTTACAAATCAAATATTTTAAAGTCGTGAATTGGCGGACTTGGGAGAGTCCAGGCTTTAATTAAACCCAACCAAGCCATTAGCCTCCTTTAGGCGCTCGTACCCGATCCGGCCGGGCGCCCTCGCAAAAAAGGGGTCACGACAGATATGTGCTCAATCAATCTTTTTACTCTAAATGGTGATAGTGTAGGGAATACCAAACTTTGGTGCGCACCACCGAAAAGTAAAATTGTAACAATAGGTGGAGTTCTTGGTGTGTCCTTATTACTGAAGATGGATTTGGTGTTTGTTTGCCAATTTTGGTGTGAAGAAGTCACAATTCCGCTCTGAGTGTGACCCCTCACTTTATTATGATAATTCATATTGTTTTATGGAGTTTGTTTTGTTTTGAAATTGTTTGTGATTTGTCTTGATATGCAGTTGGACTACGTTATCCCTCTTTGATTTTTTGTGACAATGAATGAAATGTTACTTTCGATAGAAAACAAAAAATACAAGGGCAAAAGCAGGTGCCTCATACTTAAAAAGCGCAATAAATTTCCAATGCCGGCGCCATTGTGTTCCTGCAGAATCTCATTGAACGAAACCTGAATTTTGGCGCCATGGTCCAATGAGGATTGGAACAATATGTCAATAACCGAAGATTGCACGTTCAAATCGGGTATGAGTCCAGAATGCCCCTCAATTTGAGACCGCGGACTTGGTAGTCCTAAGCAAACCAACAAAAATGAGTTAAGGTCTCGAGCAATAACTATTCCCTCAAAATCATGTGGTTAATTTGGTTATATATGATAATGAAGGTTTTTCTATTAACTTTCTTCCCCTTAGCTCGAAAAACTCAATGAGTGACTTTATATTGACGTTAAACAGCATGAGGGATAACATTCTAAAAACCAGCTGGAAAATTACGGCCTATCTCTTGCCTGTACCTTGCGTAGTATTCTCAAATATTCGTAAAGACTATTCCAAAAATAAGCGCTAAGTTTTTCTATGAAGAAAAAAATATGATCTCACTGGCGATTTGAAAATTGAAAGTCTAGGTTATCAATTCTATTAATACAAGTGAAAAGTCTAGGTCGAAACGGTCATCTTTTCATCATTATATTAAACCTTCAAACCCTGGCAAAAGAAAATTTCACCAAATACCTTAAAGAATACCGACCCTACTAGACAGTGAATCATACCAAAATGCGAGACGATTTAATTGATCTGAATTAATGATTAGGGCAAAATTGTAAACCTATCCTGCCGTTGGCCAAAGGGGGAAAAAATCATATTTTGCCAAATTCGTTCCTACTCACACTTGCATGACAACAAGACAGTTATACAGAGAAGTTATGGTTGGTCACATACCCTTGGGGATTTCTACACAAGGGACAGACAGCATTCCTCTTGAGCCATGGATCGATGCAATGGGTATGGAAGCTATGCTCGCACGCCGGAATTGTCCGCAACACATCCTCGGGTTTGTACTCTGACAAGCATATGGAGCAAGTGTTTTCCTGGGGCATTGGTGCTACGTTGTCGCCTATCTGAGTCTTTGGGTACGATTCGATTGTAGATGTGTCCATACCAGAGATAACAACAAGGGCTTGAGCTCGATCGGTCGGAGACAACCCATCAGTTTGGTCTTGTTGAGCCTGGCGTCGAGCACGGAATTTTCTGCTCAATTGGCTGAACAAGCACACGACATAAATGAAACATGGTATGCTGATGGCCACGAAGATCCACCGATTGTTGGCTTTCCTGTCTGGACTCCCTATGAAGAGAAGTGACAATTTGAAAAAGAGGCACGTATGTACGTATAGATTTGGTTTCTATTTTTACAGAAGATAAACATGGTGCAACACTTCATTACGAGCCTTAATAACGTCTAAAGGGTATGAACGTTTACCAAGCTGACCAGATTGTGTCCATTACGTTCGAGAAAATTATCTCCTACTTTCTCTCTTTATCTTTCTTTATTCAGGGTAACTAAACTTCTTCTTCTTTTTTCCTTTCCCTTGCTGACACACGAGGACAACTTAGAAAGAGAGGCTTGCCTATTGCAACTTTCCAAAGCATAGGGATTTAAGAAAAGCACGATATTCAAAAATCGGGAGTAACTTTGGAACAAATGAAAAACATAAGTGTAAGCATATGTGGTGAAAAAACGTATTGATGTGAGTTTATATTACATTTCAATCGATAGTATAATTTGCACAAATGTAAGAACCACACCAACGTTATCTTTTGCTCTGATATTATTTACCATGTCTAGCTATGACGACATTTGATTCATGTGTACTCTATCATAGTGTATACCTAGTTTTGTAGTTTGATAGTATAAGCATATTTAATAAGTCAATCGGTAGTAATAACAATTCTCATGATATCAACTATGCGGTGAAATGTTTGATTTGAATTCTACTAAGACTATACTTGAATTACATTGTCTCGTACTTAGATTAACATTGGGTCAACTCAACCACCTTTTTTAATGAATCTTCCCTGATGCACGCGAAATGAGAATTTATACCTATCAATGAGGACAAATCTAGTCGAACTTTCGAATAACCCACATTATATTGTTGTTAATTTGTCTTCTACATTCTACCAACCTTGAAAAAAGACTTTAAATAATTAACTAAATATTTTGTTAAAAGAAAGCCGCGTACCATGATCGACAGTGCATTTAATCTCCAAACCCTTCTTCCCTTGGAATCCACGCGTGCCAAAGCGTGCTTCGCACGATCCACAAGGAGGCTCGGCCCACGTCAAACCAAAAGCATATGGGTGCCTCAGCCAATCGTCAAGGAATGTATATGCGGTATCTACAGTCGGAATCGTCACGGTCCCGTTGTCGCTGCACCCGATACTCGACAAGTTACTCCTATGTTGCGGCAACTCGTCGGTCGTCATGGCCACAACCGAGTAGTTCTGGCCATCCAAACAAGGCACGGCGGGTACACCATCATACCACGTCGTCTTTGGGCATTTGAAGAGCGTCAACTCTTTATTGTGTTGAACAGTCCAATTGGAACCTGAAAGAGTGAAATCCCGGAGCCTCTTAAGGAGACAACCCTCGGGGTCTCTAAGCTTTATAAATTGTTGAGTGTAATCTATGAATTCTACAACAAATTCCCCCGAAATCGGAAGATTTAGAGTAGTTTGTCTTTGAGCATTGCAAGAGAGGTCAAACCCGGGGTACACGCAGCGTACGTTCGGTTGGGATTGTTTCAGACCGAATGGGAATCGTATGGAGAACCCAGATTCTTCGCAAAATTCTTCGGGGCACGTTTCAGGGAGAGGGGAGACAAGATGATCGAGAAGGAAGAAGAAGAAGAAGCAGAAAAGAGGGAGAGGATTGGCATGTTACTAGCGATTTGGAGTGTCTAAAACAAGGGCTAGTCCGAGTGAACAAAAGCATGAAGACTTCTTATATATGCTTGATTCTTCGTCTTCGATATCATCGATGACATTTGACTTTTTAATAATCGAAGCTGGACGGACAATATGCGGACAAGCTGGTATGAAACTGCAAAATTTTGGACTCTCAGATCAAGACCGGCAATTGGCAAATAGATGGAGAAAAGTCCGAGGACTAAGTCCAAAAGCTAGACTGGTACGCGCTTACAGACGCATTAATAAATACTAGATGAATTTGTCGAAAACTGAAGACTGGATTACATGTGAATGAACAAAAAGATGGAGTGAAGTCGACAATAGCGCAAGACAACAATGAAAGAGAGAGGTTGAGTAAACTCTTAATAATTTCCACAACCATTGTTGCTGGCTGTATAAGTATGAAGTGGAGCCACTCCTATAATAATTTTGGAAATCTCTAGAGCATTTATAAATAAACCAGGCACACGTAAGACATATTAGCGCAAAACCACGCTGAACAACAAAATTTGTGGAGGTGTAATATGATTTGTAAAAATTATAATTCACAAAAGAAATTTTTGGTTCTTAGAAGTTTCAACCTTGAATAATAATTTTGGGAATTATATTTCATTCTATCTAAGTCCGGTTCATGGCCCAAATAGTACCAGTTCCAATACATTACACTCAATTGAGTTTAACATGGTATTTATTTTACATTTCTTTTCAAAACCTTTTGAAATATGTTGAGATTGTTGGATATTTCAATTTTAAAAATTTGAAAGCCATTGTTTTGTGACGGCTTTTATAGTAGATATGATAGCCATGAAAGTCATTATTTTGTTCATGGTTTTTGTAATGGTCTATTAAGAGTGAGTTTGGTTCAATATTTTGAAAACTCATTGAGCAAATGTAAAATAGTTTAGCCTAGAAAATTTTAGGCAAATGTAAATACTGTTTGGTAAACTATGCTTTGAGAAGCAACTTTAAAATAAATGCCATTTGGTAGAGAACATATTTGAAAAGCCCTTTGGGTGATTAATATTATTTTTTTTTTTTTTAAATTTCATTTGTTTAAAATTGAAAAAAAAATAATGTATGCAACATTTTAAATATAAATTTTGACAATAATATTAAAAAAATCAAATACATATATAATTTTTTTAAAAAGACCAAACCCTTAATCGGAATTTTTAATTTTTATTTGCTTAAAGTTGAAAAAAAATAATGTATGCAACTTTTTAAATATGAATTTTTACAATAATGTTAAAAAAATCAAATACATATATATAATATTTTTTTTTAAAAAGACCAAATCCTTCGTCGAAATTTTTTAATTTTTATTTGTTTAAAATTGAAAAAATAATGTGTGTAACTTTTTAAATATAAATTTGAAAATAATGCTAAAAATCAAGTACACACACATACATATATTTTAAAAAAGACCAAACCCTTCATCGGAATCTTTTAATTTTTATTTGTTTAAAATTGAAAAAGTATTGTATGCGACTTTTTAAATATAAATTTTAACGAAATGCTAAAAAAATCAAATATGTAAATAATTTTTTAGCATTTATATAAATTTTTTTAGTATTACTTTGGCATTTAAAAATAATAATGAGGGCAAAATAAGAAATTTGAAGAATGAGTGATGATAGTTTTTGAAAAAAAATAATAAGTTTTAACATTTAGTCAAATGCTTTGAAAGCTCAAAGTTAGTCCCTACTAGCATTGGGCTTTCAGCCTTCCCAATGATTGTCAACACAGTCCAGCATTTCCCCAAGGGGCTTTGGAAGCTGAAAGTCCTATGGAATTGCTGAGCCAAACGCACCATAAGTCATTGCAATCACTACAAACCCTCCATAGAAAAACCCAATAATGTAGCTAAGAATCCCTTGCACCAATTCTCTGCAGGATTCTTAATCGTGGGAATGAGCAGTATTTACTCAAAAGCAAATCCTCCACATGATGCTAGTCGCTTCAAAGTCCAAATAAGTTGAACAAACTACTATGCGAGGCACTCTTACTTCCTCGTTGCCTAATACGATTACGGAAGAATGGTTTCGGTTTATATAAAGCGACTCATGTCAATCTATTCAAAAAAACAAGGATGGAAAGAGTGTTGGGAATTTCCTATAATATAGACTTACATTAATTAATTGATTTTTTATTTTAAATAATCGGGTTAGTGGATATTCTAATTTTGTTAAACCTTGAGTGATCTTATTAAATTGAGTTTTGGCATCTATTAATAATGGGCCTAGTTGAGCAGGAAAGTGTAGGCAATTGTGTAGCCGAAGCCCATAACGGGAAGGGCCTAGTTGACACATTATTGATTAAGGTTTGCTATGTCCCTTTTCTAGTCTATAAAATGGTAGGTTATACCTATCAGTTATTTAATCCTATTAAAAGCCATTATACTGAAATATGTCATAAAGAAGAAAATTTAGCATTCAAACATATCTCTGATTAAACAAAGTGATATATTTTTCTTCTGTTGGAGAAAACTCTCTTTGTGTTTTGAAGTTAACAAAACATCTTCATCAGTCTAGTCTGAAAAGTTCAAGATCCAAATGTTTAAGTCTAAAGATCTCTAGACTCTATTATCAAAGTCTGAAGATAGTTAGACTCAAATTTCAGAGTATGCTCAAATTGACGACTCTCCAATCTAATGGATTACGGTTTTACAGATTGGATAATATCTTCAATGATTCGTTCTATTTTATTATGGAAGATCTCTGGCTGGACATAGCTTGAAATTATTTGGTTATTCTCATCAAGATTTATCTCGATTTGAATATCCATTAAAAAACAAGCAAAATTTGGAAGATTCTACTTATGGAAATTCAAGATCCTGATTGTATGGGCGAGCAGGATTGACGAGTTATTTTCCACATTCATTCAACAGCTTGAAGATCACCTTAATTGATTCATTCCAACGGATAGATTGGATGAACTCCTTTGGAAGATGCCAACGGCTATGAAGGCACGAGGGAGTATTTAAAGGTGAAGTCATTGTTGTTCGAAGTGTGTCATGATAGAAAAATTTCAAAGTCTGAATCTCTGAAGCTCCTTGTTCTCACATTTCTTTAAGCTATAGTTATGTACAAAGAAGAGAAACATACAGTGAGGATTTATGTGTGTAATAGCTAAGACTCTCTATTGAAGAAGTCTACATTACAAACTGTACAAATCTCTTTTGATTCATAGTGAAATTCAGCCGGTGGGCTGTCAACGTGGAAAGTGGACGTAGGCTTGGATTAAGCCGAGCCACTATAAACCTCTGTGTTCAAATCTTCTTACCTTAATTTCTTTACTTATATTGCTGCACGATTTAATTTTTTAAGTGTTTTACTTCAAGTCTTTATATTCTGATTTATATTTCAAAGTTGATTGAATCATCTTAAAAATTTCAAAATGAAATTATAAACACTTATTCACCCCTCTTTAGGTGTGTTTACTAGCCTTTATCAATTAGTATCGGAGTTTGTGTGCTTGATTGTTGGAAGTGTTATACTTCTTAAGCTAAAAATCTATGGCTAGTATTTTGGCTCCAGGTTTGATTAAAGGCCAAAGCAACACCAGACCACCCTACTTTGATGGAAAGGAATATAACGTATGGAAGAACAAGATGAAAGCATTCCTAAGATCAAAAGATCATCTAGAATGGGATGTAGTAGAAAAAGGAATCATTCCTAAAGCTACATCATCCATAGGGAAAGAAATAACATATGCAGGAGAACTGTCGCAAACGGGTGTAAGCCCATTTTTCTTTCTATTCATGGGCGTGACCCAATTTTTCCACCTAACTCAGCAACTCAAGCTTGTTGCTCAAGTGAGGGACCCAGGTAGTGGAATGTGGGTCGAGTGAGCGCCTAGGCCCCGCAAGAGGATCCGATACTTTAAAAAAAAAAATTAAAATTTTAAAAGAATTTTTAAAAATTTAAAATTTAATAATTGTGGCAAATTTTGTTATTTGATAAACGTAATATGATATTGAGAAGCACATGTCGTAAAATGCTTCATATTGTTTGATAAATTTTGGGTATAAATTTTTTGAAGTTCCCTATTGATAAAAATTATTATATACAATAATTCACCCAAATGAGGTTATCATGTATATTAATTTAGAAAATTGCATGAAGATTAATTTCCAATTTAAAAGATGAGGATGTATAATCAAAACATATTAACTGTGCAATGTAAATAATTTTTTTGAAAATTATATGTAATTCTCCTCTATGTTGTGATAATTAAGATGTATAATTTAAAGGTCTCTTTTCACAAAGTGAATAAGCCATTGATGATTATATGTGATTCCCCTTATCATCTCTATATATTGATATCATTGAGATGTATAATTTAAAGGATTTATTTGCTTGAAGTAGATGGATCTTTGACAATTATATGTAATTCTCTTTATTGTTACTTTATAAACTTCATACTGTGGAAAATGATAATGCATTATACACTCTACATAAAGGGAAGTTTATAATGTACTAATTATTTTTATTTAATTGCTTATTGTTCATAATTGATCTTATTGTATTATATGTGACAAACAATTATCTTTATTGTAAACAACAACAATGTCACAATTGAAATGTTAATTGAATCAAATTTTAAAAGATTGAAGTAAGATATAAAGTTTGCTTTGGGAATTATGGATATGGACTTGATTTTATGTGAGGATGAACCTTTCAAACCCAATGATGAAAGTACTGTAGATCAAAAAGCACATTATGCTAGATGGGAAAAATCTAACTGATTAAGCCTAATTGCTATGAAAAGTTCCATTGCTAAACATCTCATTAGTGATTTATTGGAAAATACAAATGCGAGACAGTTCCTTAAAGCAGTGGGGGAAAGATATAGAATCTCAGATAAGGTTAAAGTTGGAAACTTGCTAAGGGAGTTAACAAACATGAGGTATGATGTTTCTATGGGTGTTAGAAAATTTATAATAAAAATGGTCAACATTCAGTTTAAACTTAAGGCCCATGAAATTATCATTTCTGAAGATTATATTGTGTATCATGCCTTAAATTTTATTCCAGCTAAATTTAGTCAGATTAAGACTGCTTATAGTACTCAGAATGAGACATGGAGCGTCAATGCTTTGATTATGAAATGTGTGACTAAAGAGGAGAAGTTAAAGAATGAGAAGTATGAGTCCATTCACTTAATTGCCAATGCTAAGTTGAGTTCATCAAGAGCAAAATTGAAGCCTAAAGGATCAAATGTCCATGGTCCAAAGAAAGGCCAAGACTTTAAGAAAAATTGGAATCATTGGAGAAATGGATATAAGGATTTCAAGTGTTTTTACTGCAAGAAGTAAGGTTACAAGATAACCAATTACTATAAGTTCCAAGCTTGGTTAAAAGTAAAAAAAGAAAGTCACCAAGGTGAGTTGTAAGTTTGTTTTGAACCAAATCTAGTTAATATTTCTTTGAATTCTTGGTGGCTTAATTCTGGTACTACTATTCATGTGAATACTAACTTGCGGGGTCTCGCAAATCTAAAGAATCCAAGTCTGAGGAAGTCAAAGAACGATATTGGAATTGATGTGGAGCGTATGAGGACAGTTATTTTGAATTTAAATACTAGTTTTCAGCTTATTTTGAATAATGTCTTTTATGTTCCTGGTTCTATGAGAAACTTGATATCTTTGTATTCGCTTGACAAAGCTAGATATTGTCTTTATTTTGCGAATAAAAGAGAAGATTTGAGTTATGATTCCAAAATTATTGGAAATTGTGTTCTGCCTGATGGATTATACCAATTATCTTTATCTTCCAATAGATCATATTGTTCTTTCAATGTTGAGAATAATATTGGTAAGAGATACTTAATCAAAAAAAAAAGATCTTGATTGCTATGGCACAAGCGATTAGGGCATATCTCCAGAGAAAGTGTAAAGCGACTTCTGATATTTTTCATCCTCTTGACTCAGATGATACTAAGACTTATATTTATTGTGTGAGAGACCGTTTGCTAAATATTTGCAAGATTGTGGTATTGTTGCTCAATATACAATCCTAGACAATATACAATCCTAGGAGTCCTAAATAGAATAGTGTAGCTGAACGACACCATCGCATACTTATGGAAATGAAACGAAGTATGATGGGCGATTCTAATTTGCATGAATAAAAAATTAAAAAATTTAAAAAATTAAAAAAATTGAAAAATTACCACATCAACGTTCGCCGGCCAATTGTCCCCAATCGGCGTCCACGTCAGCATTGGCCAGCCAATTTTGGCCGGATGGATTGAATTGGCACGATTGTAAAAGGTTTAGGACTAAATCGACTAAAAAAAAATGACAGGTTTTGAATTTTTTTTTGTAATCCTCCCTGTTAAAATATGTCTCGAGTATAAGCCCAATGTGAAGTTCTGAATATTTCGAATTGGATATATTGCGGACGTTCAAAATTGAGTAAAGAACATCCGAAGATCAACTTCCCGAAATTTCGAATCTGCATTGGAGAGTTTGGCCGCTAAAATAGAAAAATCCAACTTTGACTTGGATTTGGATTTTGTTTAAAATAGATGGAGATATGTTTTGGTTGAAATCGGCAAGATAACTTTAGAGAAAAGTCTAACTTTTATTTGGGTTGACCGGATCCTAGCTTGATTTGGTTTCCCTCACCCGTGGACTTCTCTGGCGGTGGCGGTGGCGGTGGCGGTGGCGGTGGATTATATATAAATTCTCAAGGCTTGTTCATTGGTGGAGGTAGATGTGAAGGTTTCTTGAAGTTTTTCAGACGAGTGCCTGGTATTGAAGTTCGTTCGTGCAATTACACCAAGAAAAATTAGTGTTTGTAGCCGATTAAATCTTGTGGTAAAATTTGTATGTAATTCCTTCATGAGATTGAAGGATTATTTTTTGAGAAATTTGGGGGCTAATCATTGCATGCGTTATCGAGTGTAATTGAGGCTTGAAAAACACCGAGAGAATATTTGAATGGCTCAAGTGTGTAACGTGCTTTTCCCGTGGACACAAATCTCTATAATCGAACTACATAAATCTCGTGTCTAATTTATTTTCTTATTTTATCTATATTATTGTTTGATCACTCGTTTTGTCACAACGAGTATAACCACGACCGTGTGATTTCAATCGCTCAGGCATGGGATGGGGATGAATCCTGGAAAGATTGACCGATCCAGCGGACATTCAAAGAAAGTGAAGTTCTTATAGGATTGGACAATCCATTGGGGATCCAAAAGGGAGAGACTCGGAAATCGTCTAGGGAGGCAATTGCCAGGGTCTCTTAGGAACATGAGTTGCTCGGCATGAAGTATCGAGGTTTATGATCGTCTATCCCAGTCCATCGCACGAGAGGTCGGGCCCTGGGTACACGCAGCTCTCGTTGGGTTGGCGTTGCTTGAGACGGAATGGGAAGTGGATGACCGGTTCGCCCAGTTGGCAAAATTCAT
The DNA here is from genome assembly GCA_014182555.1 of Eucalyptus erythrocorys. Taxonomy (NCBI): domain Eukaryota; kingdom Viridiplantae; phylum Streptophyta; class Magnoliopsida; order Myrtales; family Myrtaceae; genus Eucalyptus; species Eucalyptus erythrocorys. The sequence continues at coordinate 34,091,087 of CM024600.1, read as the reverse complement.
CAGGGCATGTGTCGGGATTGGGCAATCCGAGATGGAGGAGGAAGGAGGAGGAGAAAAAGAAGAGGATCCACATGTTGCCGGTCATCTTTTGTATGATTTGATTAGGAGTTTGTAGTGAAGAGAAGATAGAGCCCGTTTGTCTTTCGTAGTTATGTCCCCCCCAACCACTGGTGATATAGAGATATGGAGCTTTTAACATCGTAAGCAGGATCATTGGTGAGAAAAGTATTGGACAATTGTTCAAAGACCTTCACCCTTTTGTCTTATTTGGACGAAACAATGTATCTCTCAAAGTCTGTTCACTTAAAAATGAGACGAATCCAGATGCAAAACATGCCACGAGGTCAAAAACCATTGTCCTTTCCACAAAGAGCTGGCAAATTCGGACAGCGCCATTCCTATTCATCACTCGAATTTCTTCTATCACAAAAGAATGTAAAGTATTTACAATGTGGTGTTGGGCACAAAATTACAAAATCAATGATTCCTGATGGTACAAACAATGAAGACGAAGACAAAACATGAAAAATTCAGGAACGTATTGCTCCTGTCGCGTTCTAGAGCGGAATCTCATGGATCTCGTTGTTCCTAAAAACAATGCGACATCCGGTCTATCAAGAAGTCCAGACGACATCAGCTCTGATCTTCGGGCGAGTACCGGCACAGGGGACACGTGGCGTTCAGCCGGAGCCACCCGTCGATGCAGTCGACGTGGAAGTAATGATTGCATTCGGGTATGGTTCGTAGCGTCTCCTTGGGCTGGTACTCGCACAGGCAGATCGGACACGTGGTGTCGTTGGGCTTGGGCAAGCGACGGCTCTCACCAAGTTGGGTTCTCGGGTAAGACTCTATCGTGGGCCTGTCTAGGCCCATCGAAACGGCCGCACTTCGTGAGGCGATCAAGTTGGACACGTCGGTCGCATCGGATTGCACGGGCTGATCACGGGCCCTGATCCTACTGAAGACGAAAGATGTGAGCCCAATAAGGCATAAGAGCCCAGGCACTCCCACTCCTAGGATGACCCCGTATCTGGCACTTCTTGATAAACCTGGAAAGGATAATTCAGGGTAAAACAAAATCCAAGTCTAGAACATGATTTATTCATAGAGCATCAAACCCTTTGGACACAAGAGACATGTTCTCCCACTTTGTCCGAAGGTCTATGGCAGCACTTGCATCTGTCACTCTCACATAGACAATATGCATTCAAGAACAGTGTCACGGAAATCAAAATTGATTTTGCAGAAAGTTTTACTTTGCTAGGCTGACAAGTCACTTAAAATACACTATGCGAGACACGGACCAGCTAGCAAAGATCCTTTTGAATTCTGCTTATTATTCTAGGCACGGAGACTACTAACTTACAATATCTGCATATCTAATAATAGTCACTTCTGAAGAGGTGATGGAGTGTCTACCTCATTCCCTAAATCTCCCTAATTTTTGTGCTAATCTTTATCTTCTCCACTATCCTAAAATTTTAAATCTCGAAATTCAGATGATGTAATTTAAGGACTTGCTTAGGTCCAACATAGGCAGTATGCATTCGTGAACGTCGTCGGGAGAGTCAAAATTGATTTTGCATGAAGTTTTCCATTAAGTGCAGAGGTTTTGACTATTGACTCGCACCATCGATCAGCCGAGTTTCCACTCGTGCCACCTACGAGAGACTGTCGCACCAATTCGCAAGTGGATATGACTAAAACCCCATCTCGGAAGGCGTACGAATTCAATTTAAACTGGCATTATTCAATCTAGAAGAAAAGATGAAGAATATGATTCATGAAGAAGCCACCGGCCTCTTTTTGCTCCCCCCTCTTTTGCTCCCAGGAGCAAAAGCCGCGGCAATGATGACGCCCCGCATTTTCGCACACGTCGTGTGATGATCTGTCGGTAAAGTCTGGGGCCATGATAGGACCCATTCGGCAGTAAGTACGATGCGTTGCTCGATCAAAATTAGAGATTGCCAAGGTTCCTTTTTCGCGTTTTTGAACATTGAAAGATGAAAGCAATTGGACGGCTGGCCAAACCATTAAAGAAAAACAGAGAGAGAGAGAGAGAGAGAGAGAGAGGGTCTTTTTCAGTACACTTATTCTGACTTTACTAAAACGCCGATTCCCTCCTAACCACGGCATATCAATAAAGAAAGTGAGCAAGTCATGTTTGATTTTGATCCCCCACCGTGCGTCCAAAAGGAACTGTTCCTAGACTTCCTGATTCTTCCACCGGTCCTCCTCCAAGTTAGTTCAAGTAGAGCAATCAACTCTCTACGTCGCTCAGTGTCTCAATTTAAAATTCAAATCTACAGTTTAGTCAAGCAATAATCATGTTTCACACATAATGGTTAGGCCCCGGCTGTCATGCTCAATAGACAACTTATTTAATATTATATTGTAATTGTCAAAAGCGCGACACATCTAGCTTTTATATAAAATTTATGTTCCAATAACTTTACTTGATATTCTATCAAGATTTAGAGCATTGAATTGTGTTTTTGTGTCATCATATGCATGTAGCTAGCAATAAGAGAGATTAATGGAGTGCTCATTCAGTCCCAACATCTCACTGATAGGGAAACAGATAAGAGATTATCCATATGCAAAAAGTGACTTACAAAATCGATCATGAGTGACGGTTAAGCTACAAGTGAGCTTTAATCACGGCAAGCATATCAAACATTCCATAAAGGTCCAATATCTCGCTTTATGAATCAATTTTGTAAATCAATCATATAGTATCGAATCTTAACGATTTATGTCATGTTATAGTATTCGGGTCATTTTATATAATTCGCATAATATTTCAACTCATGTGAATTTTCTATTTCTATGGGAGACTTGTCGCAACCACTAACAAGATTCAAATAGAAGTAATCATAATTAAAAACAATCAAGGGCGGTCAAAGTTTTAGCGATCCCTAACCTTCTCTTTGAAAAATATTAAATTAATAAATAAGTAAACAAAAGAGCACAAGAAATCAAATGAGGAACAGGAACTGACCGGTTCGTGCGGCATTGCTGCAACCAACCTCCGAACCGTTATCGCTCTTGTAGCCGCACGTCCCGCCTCGGTTCCGACACGACCCGCAGTCCGGGACGTCCCACGTCAAGCTTATGACATCCTCGACGTCCACCCAGAACTGCCACGGCAGCGGCACCGTCACCGTCTCCATCACCTCGCAGGGGTACGGTTCCCCGTCGTAGAACTTGGTCGGCACCGACATCACCGCGTAGCTGCTCCCGCTGAGGCACGGGACCGGCATGGCCCGAATCCCCTCCGACGCTAGCGTGGACAAGTCGGTGCCAGCGGAGCAGTTCAGGAAGGTGAACTGCCGCGGGACCAGGGGCCGAAACACGGACCCCGCGAGCGAGAAGTTCGTGAGGAGGCGCCTCGGGAGGCAGCTGTCCGGGTCGGCGAGGGTGATGCTCTGGGTCGGGGAGTAGGTGATGGACTTGACGGTGAACTTGCCGGAGCCGGGGAGGAGGAGGAGGGTGTCGCCGCTGGCCGTGCAGGAGAGGTCGAAGCCCGGGTAGCCGCAGCGAGGGTTCTGCCGCTGGCGCTCGAGCCGGAAGGGGAATTGGACCGACGGGGGCGGCAGGAACTGGTCGACGGCGGAGGAGTTGGGGCAGGTGACGATGCCGCAGACCTCGACGGCGGTGGCTGGAGTATGGGGGAGGAGGAGGAGGAGGTAGGCGAAGAGAGCGAGCAAGGAGGCGATGGCGAGGCCGGGCCGGGGGGAAGGTGGCATCGTGGCGAGGGATGGAGATGGTGGGACGCACGACGAAGTCGATTTCGTCCCGGCAAGCGAGTTTGGTGAGGAGACAGCGGGACGATGTTGAGGACTTAAGTAAGAGACGACAAATGGGGCAGCGACACCTTTCATATTATCTGATTATTCAATCTTCGTCGCCCTGGTAGGCGAGGTGTTACTTATCAGCAGTGGTACGCGTAGTGAAATTGGCTTACGGAATAAAGAAATGGTTTGACGCAGCCACCCCGATTATGAAAATGAGGTCTTCAGATTTTTATATCATGTGGGTGGTTGATCGAGCTCTTCGAGATTTGTTCCGCCGACTGAAGATCACAAGTAGGGTTTTCCAACCTCTTCTCGCTCTCGAGAAATCTCAATTAGTTTGTGTTGATACTAAAAAGTGTTCAAGTCTTGGGTCGACAATAACCGCCAAGAAAGTGAAGGCAACATAACCGTCAAGCAATGGAGTCGATAATCTCCAATGACTGTTAGTAGCGTAGTGTCAAATAGTGGAGTCGATGATCATGATTATAGCAGTCTGTTAGAAGAAGCGTTGGATATTACATGCTTTCTTTATAAACATCGTTGATTGTCTATATTAAGATTGTAATTCGATTAAAGGACCACAAATCAACTGATGAATACCTATTGTTCAATGTTTATCTTCCTCTTCTCTTTACGTTCCAGTGTTCTTTTATATGGCTGATTGCGATTATCTCTAATTTTCGTTTCCTTTAACTTTCTCGTCAATCCGTTTCTTGTATGAGAATTAAGGAATCTTGCCATCCTTTGTCAATTTCCATAGAGCTCCACACTTCAAAAAGTGCTTTGTTAACAAAACATCTGTTTTGCACACTTGGTCGGATGGACTTTTGTCAATTTGAGGAGATTACAATGACATAAACCATAATTCAATAAGAATTTGACGATGCTGTGGGTAACAATAACCTATTACCATGAACTAGTAATGACGCTGCTGTGCATTTGAGTCCTCAACCATTAGAAGAGTGGTAGAGGATAACTGAGAGGGAGATGTCGATCTTCCAAGGCACCTCAGTGAAGAACCATTCGAGGAAGTTGCATCAAATCCTAGTATCACGTTGGCCATGAAAAGATTGCTCGAAGAACAACAAAGTGATATGGTCAATCACATCGTGTGCCGAATGTCAAATGCAATCAAGCGAAAAGTCATCAATGCTATGAGTGACGCAAGATTATCCAATCAACTACCAACATTCAAGCCAATCCATTGGCATCAAAGTATGATCCTAGTTCTATTGCTTATAACAATGGAAACAAATGATCCTAGTTCTATTGCTTCTAACAATGGAAACAACGTTGGTCAGAATAATCTAGACGGTAATAACAAATTGTAAACTAGATTGGTCGACAGATCGATCAAATGCCAAAAGTTGAAAATATTAGGCCAACCGTCATTCTAACACTCCTAAATGCCAACATCCCAATTAGTCCTAACTTTCTAATCGATGTCAATATAGATAATCTAACGACGCTAGCATCACCACCTAGGGGGCGAGGTAGGCAATCAAATCTCAATTAAACCCAAAATAATATGCCGAAGATATTTGACAAGTATTGACTTTTCATAGAAAATGTTAGGCCTGTTGATTTGGGGTGATCAGTTCCCGAATGGTTTGATTCTCACTCAGGAGCTAGGAATCAGACTATCTAGTCCTGTAATCGGTCTGGTCCGATTCTTGGATGGGAAAATAAAATTGTTCTCCTCGTAAGATCGTCTTCCTTCAGAGAGCCCCGTCGCTGTCATCACCATCATTTTCTTCTCCCCGCTCTGTCTTCTTCCATGATATCATCTCCGCCGTCAGGAGCGCCTCGCTGCTGATGCTGCTGTCCTCGAGACAAGCTGCTTCTTGCTTGAACTGGGGATGGACACCGTATGCTTTGTCGACTTCTTAGACTTGCGATGAGAAGCGCCAGGAAAGATCAAGATATCGAGGTTGGAGATTAAGAGGAAAATCAGGGTTAAAGAGGTATTTATCTCCAAACTTTCAATCATTGCGCACTGGAACTCAGCGCGATTGCTGAAGCTCCATTGACTTTTTTCCATGTTTACGTACACTGGAAGCATATTTTAGGAAAAAAAAGTATATTTTTATTGCACCTTTAAACCCTAAATTTCGCCCTTCTATACACCTACCGCCGACAGAATAGAAAACTTAATACAAAAAAAAAAAAAATAGAAAATCGATGTCAACTTACAATTCAATAAGCGAAGATAAGCTTCTTTGGAAACAACGACGGAAGTAACAGCAACAATTGTACAATTCTAGGACGCAAGGACACTAATGCGATACCAATGTATGGGAAAATCAATGCCGACTTCACGCCATGCTTCTTGGGATTCCGACATCAGGTTCTTAGTTGATATCAATTTCACGTCGGGCTTTTAGAACCACATGAGAAGAATCAACCTATTGGGCACATGAAGCCCATCTGGACTGATTTTACGTTCAAATGTCGATTTCGCTGAGCTTCACACGAAATTGGTTGATTGGTTGATTTGACGATGCAACGCGTCATGCCATCGACCACCATGGATCACGTGTTGACAAGTGGTTTATGTGAATTAAGAGTCGTTCGGTGACTTCCGGCACGTGGGACACATGACGTTCAGTGGAAGTCACTCGCCTATGCAGTTCACAAGAAGGTGGCAATTACGGTTGGGTCTGTATCTCGACGTTTCTTGGAGTTCCTACCTACGGAAACATAAAGGACAAGCGGTGTCGTTGGGCTTGGGCAAACGGCCGCTTTCGCCGAGCCAGGTCATTGGGTAGGACTCCATTGTGAGCCCATCAAGGCCCATGGAAGCTGTGGCACTTTATGGACCGAGTAAGCTGGACAAATCTGTGTCTTTGGGGCCTACCATGAGCCCTTGCCTTTATTCATGATGAGGGTTGTGAGTCCAACTCTGGACAAAAGCCCATGTGCTCCCACGCCTATGATTATACCAAATTTGGCATTCTCGGTATAACCGGAAAATATTATATGGTAATAAGAATCATTAAGAGGGAAAAATATAGAAGAGAATATGCTACGGGTATTATTTAAGAAAGTGTACTGATTTTTGTTTCTTAGTGAGGTTTTTATTTGTTGGATTTATTTAGTCAATACTAATTATGGCTATCAAAAGGGCTTATACATATTTTTTGCCATTGTCAAACTTGCCTTAAATTATGCAATAAGTACTTCCTTTTGATCAAAGCATGTTAGCAATTTATGGTAAAAATTGATTGAAATGACTAAATTGATAAATCATTAAAAAGTTTAGGATGGTCAAATGAAAATATTTATAATTGAATTTACATGAATACAATAAGTTTAAGATTTTTTTGATAATTTTCTTGAAAGAACGGACCAGTGAAAAGAGACACATACTTTCACTTTTCACGGTGCTTGAACAAATTTCCCATCGGTATTTCTCTCTTTCAGTGATCGATAATTGGAAAGAAATAAAAAAAAGCCATCCCCATGGGTGAGCTGGGTCGAGGCATGTGTTTTTCGATTTGGACAAAGAGACTCCTGATAAATGGAATATTTTTCAGATGAGCAACGCATGTGAAGATAAATCCACACGCCATGCAAAAGACCTGTCGACCAATGTAGTCGATGGATTGAGAGATTGATTTAGCTGACAAAATACACGAGAGTACTTGAATGGTAGCATGTATGTAGGTATAAATACTCAAATCGTGGTTTGTAGGAAGGACCGCCGACGATTAAGCAAAAGATATCGATCATTCAATTTTTTCTTCTTGTTCATCTTTATATTTTTGTACCTTCATATGGCCGGTTATGATTGTCTTCCGTCAAAGTACTTTTTATTTTCTCATAATTTGCATTTTTTATCCAAAAAACAAAGGACTCTACATATTCTTTTGTCGATCTACATATCGATCCAAATTTTTAAAGGCATTTCGTCGACACTTTTCAATAAAAAAAGAAAAAAAAGAATAGAACAATAAACCCTTGATAAAATTGGGAGCGTGGCATGCCATCATGACAACCACCACAAACAGCATTGCCTGGGCCTTTCCTCGATGCAAAGTCTTTCTTTAGAAATAACTTGTTACAAACTTGTTCAATTCCAAGTTCAAAGATATATAAGATGGGTTTTAGGTGCCAAAAATCGGAGGATTTGTTTCAACTGGTAAATTCAAGGTTTTAGGTAAATAAAACTTAAAATATGTTTTTATGTTTTTATTGATTCATATATTCATACAATCTTTTAATATTTCATAGCGTTGGGTAATGAATGTATAATATGGAATTGCTAGTTTGAATATTCATTCTGTCATTGAGATTTTTACTTTGTTAATATTTAATGATTTTCATATGTGAAAAAATAAATTGTGATCAGACTATAAATCATAGCAATAAATGGTATTTATTAAAGATGATAGTTCACTGTAATCGTTCAATTAATATTATAAATATAACGTGATAAATCTCGAAACCCATGACTAAGTAGATTCCATATTTCAATTGAAATTGCTCACCCCATTGAGAAAATAGTGAAGAAAAATGAAAACTTGTAGAAGGAGAGGAACTTTGGAACGAGGAAGGGTGAATGTTTTGGTCAATCAATGGACCGTCGGACTGTCGTGTAGGAAGCAAGAAAAAGGTCGATCACGACACGAACGCCCAATCGTCCGAGGTTGCTTTAATAATCTGCGACCGAAACAACATCGACGGACCATTCATAAATTTCGCGTTTGGAGGGAAACGATCGCGCAAAGCAAATTTTGATTTTTTTCCCAAAAGCGAATAAAGGGGGAAAAAAAAAAAAAAAAGAAAACACGAACACACGCACGCACAGAAAAAAGCTCATCTCTCATCTCGACATGGCGGGAAAATGTCCGTACTCTCCTCCTCAATCGCCCCCAAAATAAAAGCCCTAGAACCCGCGGCGACAAACTCCACCACCATCTTCGCCGAGCTTTTCCGGTTTACGTGCCGTTCATCGCTTCGGACCTCGCGAACTCTCTCAAGGAACGGCAACCAGGCGATTCACGCAACCTTCTTGTTTCGTGAAATCTAGGTTTCTGTTCTTTTTCCCCTCCCCACCTTTTTCTGATTCGGTTTTTAAGGATCGGGGGCATGTTCTTTTTTCGATCCGTTTTTGGGTGATTTCGAGTCCGTCGCCTTCGATTTGGGGGGTCGTTGGAAATCGAATTTTGGGTAGTTTCGCTGACGTCGGGTTCATTTTGGTGTTTAGTTTAGTGGAAATGGCCGGTGCGTTCGAGGAAGAAGCTGAGCAAACCATCACGATCCAGGAGTACCTCAAGGACGTCGAGGAACAGGAATTGGTGACTCTCTCTCTCTCTCTGTCTCTCTCTCTCTCTTCTTTCTCCTACTCGTGCGAAATCGATTAGCAGTTGTTCTGTTCAATGGGGTCGTCTGATTTTGTGTGTGTGGTTTTGGCGATTTCCTTTCTCCTGGTTTAAGTTGCCGCCGCGATGCGAATTGAGAGACTGCATAGGCAAGTGCCAGCCTTTCCCTTGTTAATGATACTTCTGCCGCGTTGAGATGAGGAAAGAGGAAATTTGAGGAGGGATAGAGGTTATAGTATTTTCAATATGGCTTCCTGGGTATGCTGCTCCGTGGCTAACATATTGCAGACGATGCTTTTCATTTGGAGGAGATTAAAGTAGTTCTGGGTGAGCGGCCGAGACCCAAATAATTTAATTTGTTAGGGCAAAATATGCACTGGCTTTAAAGTACTAGAGATTCAAGGGTTTTTGGGGAGTTGCCATTTTGCATGATTGATTCTAGACTATTGGATATGATGGTCTTCTCCAAAAAGGAGAGGTGGTGCATTTGCCACTGAACCATCCTTTTTGTGCATACTTTGGAATACTTGAATTGCTACCTGGAGCCAAGTAAGATCCATTCTCATCACTGATTTTCCATGAGTTCATGCTTTTCTTGCAAGGAAGCGGATTTGGTATTGGGTGGCGATGAGGGTAAGGATTGTACATATTCCCAAGGTTATCTGAAGAGGCAGGCCATTTTCTCATGTTTGACATGCACACCGGATGTAAGCGCTGGAGTTTGCACAGCTTGCAGCTTGTCTTGTCACGATGGGCATGAGGTAGTTCTTTTTATGTTGTCCTGGGAGTTTTAGAAACTTATCATGGTAAAGTCACTTCATTAGTTGATATGGATCTCACTTTAGTTTGTCCTGACTCTGTAGAATAAAGATTATGTTCTTGAACAGTAATTTTACTTGTGATTCTATGTTGTTTTGAAGTTATGTGGTTATTCTCTTTTGACATCAGTAAGAGAAGCTCCCCTATGCCTTTCTGTAATCAATACCTTGCTCATGTGACACGAGTTTCCCAGCTTTTACTGTGGAGATCATGCATAACCTGCTCGAGATGAACTTTAACAGCATCCACTCACATCCCAAATACTCCATCCCAAATACTCCATTCGGCATTTGATTTAGACTAGACTGCTGGGCTGCTTAGTAATATGTTGGTTATGCTTGCTTTTCCCAGTATTATCCCTATTGAGGTCGCATCCCCTTAGTCATTGGAATTAGGCATCTCTCTAATTCCTTTTGGGCTTCGATAGTGTTGGAATTTCTGACTTGCTTGACTTGCTGTGTTGATGTTACTCAATTTTTTTGACTTGCTCTTATGTGGACAACTTATTTACCAAAAGCTTAAGCTGTCTTTAGACAAATCATATTGCTTAATACTCCCATTGGCATGAAAGCCATTTCTTACATTTGCAACCTGATTTGTTGACATACCACATAAAACAAACAGTGTGAGGTAATAAATCATATAGAATAGCATGAGCAACAAGCATAACAAAGATGAGAAGGAGCATTGGGATTAAAACTTGTAATTTGTGCTTTAATGAATATGGGATGAATTGATATTTGCAACAGCTTGAGCGATTAGGAAATAGGTCCACAATGTATATATATCATGTTAATACTCACGAATAAACTATAAATGGGTCCATTTCTTTGCAGTGAAAAGCTAACTTTAAGTTTGCAGTGAAAATAGATATGTTGGTTCCATCTCTTTGGGCATGAGTTTGGCTTTCTGTTGGTGTTAGATATTCATAAGGGCAATTGAAATCCCATTTCTCAGATGGCTAGCATCAATACCTGCTCATTAAAAGTGGAAACCGTAACAAGTATGTTTTTTCGTGCTTGCTTTTCCTGGCAGAGACAAACAATTTGTGTAATTTTTATTCTTTTTGCTGTTTCTTGCTCTTATAATTAGTTCTTTGTAATCGATATAAAGCTTGTTTTAATTCCTTCTGTGGGAAATGACACTCCTATTTCCATTTTCACAAGATTCTGGAGCTCTGGACCAAAAGAAATTTTCGGTGTGATTGTGGAAATTCAAAGTTTGGAGAGTTTTACTGCAAGCTTTTTGCAAACAAGGATGTGGAAAATGTCAAGAATTCATACAATCACAACTTTAAGGGTTCATACTGCACGTGTGGTCGGCCCTATCCTGATCCTGATGTTGAAGATCAAGTAGAGATGATACAGTGCTGTGTATGTGAGGACTGGTTTCATGAGGAGCATATTGGTCTAGAATCATCTCATGAGGTAACTAATGGGGTTGTTGCTGAGAGGATTTAAGGCACTTTATCGTCTTTGAGTATGATATATCTATAGAAAAGAATAATCTTTGAACATGATGTCAACATCACATGTTTCTCCATGAAGAACACGCAACCGGGACTAAATGAGTATTATTGCGTCATGATGCTACACCCTGGCTGTTCTGTCGATTACTTACACTACAATTTATGCTGGGAACTTTCGTTTTCCTCATCACTTTCTATGAAAACTTGAGCTGTTTATAGTGAACCAACCCATAGCCTGTCAAAATTCCCCTGGTGGAGTATTATCATCGCTGTTTTCGACTGCTTTATTGGGGCTGTCCTGCATTATTTTTTAATGCAGCATTAAAATTATGAATTGCACATTGGCCCCATTTGGTTTGGCATTCCCAAGGGACTTTCAGCCGTGAAAGCCTTTGGGAAAAATTTTAGGCGTTTAGTTTAGCATTTGGAGGTATCCTTGGCCAAATGCTAGCATTTGGAATGCTACTATGAGGTTTAATGAAATTTTTTTTCCAATATTACCCTTACTGATAATCATGTTTTCCCCTTTTGCCCTTGAAAATACTGTTCATCGTCTTTTTCAAGGAACTTGCTGCTCCACTGCTGCGGGCGGCGCTCAGCCACGAGCGGCTAGATCTGGCTGCCAGGAAGCCTCGCCTGAGGTCGTGCGACCTCAGGTGAGGTGGCTTGAGGTCACTCAACCTCAAGCGGCGGCGCTTGGGTCGCTTGAGGTTGCTGACCTTAGGCGAGCCGCCGCCCTCCTCTCACCCCCCCCCCAAAAAAAAAAAAAAAAACCACCGCCACCAGCCGCCTCCCCACCACCACCAGCGCCATCGCCACCAGCCGCTCCCCACGATTTTCCACTGCAGCTGCATCTCCTCCTCCCTTTCTTTTCTTTTTTTCATTTTTCTTCACCTAGCTTTGCAAAACATACACAAAAAATTGGGTTTTGAAGCACACTTGCCTTCACAAAATGCCATTCACTCAAAGATACTTGGGGAAATGCAAAACCATTCCCCCAAAGTTGAACCAAATGGTCCCATTGAACATATTATATCTTTGCTCTATGAAGGTAAGTTTGCAGCTTCGAAAAGTTTTTTTCACTCCATGTAGTATGTTGTCCACCAATTATTCCCACCATAAAAAACTACCATTTCGGGTGATGTGATGTAGAACAGTGAGCGTGATTTGGTTTTCTGTTGTTTAGCATCTTTTGTGCTTTCATCTCATTTGCATGTTCCTTTACCTAATAAGGGACTTCCATTTTCAGATTCTCAAGTTCTACTCCTCTTTCGTTGCTGTCATCTTTAAAACCTCAACATAGCATCCACCCAGTGAACGCAGTAGCCAATCTTCTCCTATTAGCACCATCTTTAGAAAATAAAGCTTTCAATGAAATGTTTAATATGGAGGAAGAAAGAATTATATGTTTGACAATGTCTCCACTCTCGAGTGTTGTACATGACAAGATTTCTCATGCCTGTACTTCGATATTTTATAGTTGATGATTGAATGATTTGCAATGCTTAACTATGTTCCCTACCTCAAACTCGCAGATTCCTCGTGATGAAGAGGGAGAGCCTTTATATGAGGATTTCATATGCCAATCATGCTCAGCTAATTGTTCTTTTCTGAAAGAATATCCTCAAGCTATAATGGCTGCAAGGAGGCATTGTGATGCAACACCAAATGCCAGCAAGGATAAAGATGTTTTGACACAAATACCTGCAGCTTCTGGGTCAGAGAAAGTTAAGAATGACGGTTGTAAAACAGATTTCGTGATAAGTTCTCAAAACATCTCTATTGAAAATATTTCGAGCAGTGGCGAAAGTTCTGCAAATGTTATGTGCTCAAATAATTCTACAAAGGAGGATGTTCAACATGGCAGTTGTCTCTTGGGCCCTAATGTGGATCTTCAATCCTCTGTTGGAGACTGCAAACCACTATTTCTCTCCAAAAGTTGGAGGGAAGTCCTCTGTAAGTGTCAAAGGTGCATGGATATGTACAATCAGAAGAACATCAGTTTTCTGCTTGACAAGGAGGACTCAATCATGGAGTATGAGAAAATGGCTAAGCAGAAGAGGGAAGAAAAGATGCAGCAGCTGGACGGTGTAGAACAGAGTTTATTAAATAGGTTAGGTCATGTGCAAAAGATGGAGATCTTGACTGGCATTGCAGACATGAAGGATGAAATGCGTAATTTCCTGGTATGTCATTAAAACTTAGTGATAAGCTCAGTTTGATTCTACCTTGGAAAGTAAATTTACTCAACAGTGGGGGATGGTCAGCAGGCAATGTGTGTTGGGCTTTCTTGCTTCATTACACTTTCCTCATGACATTTGTCCTTATAGCATATATTACAAAAGCAGCAGCCTTGAATGTACATACTTTTCCTCTGTAGGAGTCCTATGATCCATCGAAGCCGATCACCTCTGCTGATATCCACCAGGTTTTTGAGAATCTTGCCAAGAAACGCAGGCGTGTGGAGTGAGCGCTTGTTGGGTCTTCTCTGGCTGTTACAGAGCAGGTAGTGCCATGACTGTTAAAATATCCCTTCATGGTCTGTTTTAAATTTTGATCAGTTTAAAATATTTACGCAGCAGGAACATATAGTCTATGTCAAGTAAGAATGTTTCATGTGTGGAATGCTGACTTTTGGTGCTGTAGAAAATCACTTTGCTTAAGGTTAAGCCAATCATTCACACTTTAATTTCTCAACCGTGTCAATTATTCAGAGCGGTTGATGCTGCGTCGGTACTGGTGCTTGGGTAGACTTGCATGACCAGATGTGGGTGTACTTCACTGGGATGCAAATTTGTGTATTCTGGCGAATAGAACCAAGAAACTTGCACTTCAAGGTCTCTTAAGAGAGATCTCTCTGTTGGACCCGTTCTCAGGTCCTTGAACTTCAAGGTCATTTTCCCTTAAACTACCGGCAAAACAGATCACATACTGGCTGGGTCTTTGTTTTTAGGTCCTAGGTCAGTGAAGTAAGCTAAGAGAAGGGTTGGTCGCAACTTGAATTAGGTAATTAGGTGCCTTGCCCCTTAAACTTGGAAGCAATGGCAACATCTTGAAACGGCTGTAAGTTACCTAAGTAGTCTCCAATCATATTGATGTTCCAGGAAAGCGATATCTGACTGGAGATTATTGATGAAGGTGAGCCGAGTGGTTTGTTTGATGTTGATTGCATGAGTTGCGACTCACTTTCCAACTTTTTTGTTTCATCAGAAAATCATGCATGATACTCGCGATGTTGCTACATAGAAGCAGTGAATGTCAGGCGAGGATAAAACAAGATTGACGGTATTAACACTCTGGACGCACATTAGAGCATAACTGGCTTTCAACAGGGAAATCCTACTCGCCGTGTAGTACTCGGGATAATCTTGAACAGCACTTTATGGAATTTGCTTTCCAGCCCGCGTTGCTATCGCTTGCTCACCTGCTCAGCAGAATCTCAGGAAAGCGGATGCAAGTACATAAGAAATGCAGGATGTCGGTTTATGCAGGATTAAAATAAGAGAGCACATTGATGCATAGCTAAACTGAGTCGTGTTATGGGCTTTTATCAAGGATGCAAAATGCTGAATAGGTTTGTGATGTGTTGAAGATTAGAAGATGCAATTTCATAATTATGATTGTGGGTCGGTTGGTACATAACATAATCTCCAATTAAATGCTTAAAGCGTTCATTCTGATATGGGCGATGGGCATGTCCCTGAAAGGGAGGATTTTTAGACGGGCTGTTTTGAATTTAGGAGCATCGTGAAGTTGAGGTGGGGCTAACTGATCTTCGTAGTCTTTCAACGGAGGCTAATGTCGTGGAATCCCGTATGTATTATTCACGCGCGGTGCCGACTGTATCTGTAGCATTGATTTTCCACCGCTCAATTTAAAATTGAAGGAAATCCGTAAACTTTATTGGGTGGGACACGTTTTAGGTGGTCGTTGGTCCTGCATGAACTTGTCTGCATGTGATCCAACAGTAGAAAACAATGGTTTTCCGCGCAAAAAAAAAGAAGAAAAAAAAAGGAGGGGATACAAGTCATTCTTCTACCTAAACTCGGCAGACTGTCGGGTACTCAATCTTCATTGTTCCGCCGCAACGTGACAGCGATGCGGTTTCTTTTTTCCTTTGTCTTTTTGTGGATTTTTATGTGATGTGGAAATTGAATATCCAATCCTCTCGATCTAGAGGATGATTTAAGATAAACCGATTTATCTTCAAAAAAATTCGGTATGGGAGCGTCTCCATCGCTATATTATTTTTCAAGGTATAATCATATAAGAGCATGATGCGTATTGTGGAGCTTTACTCATGAAAAACCTCGAAAAAGTTGTGCTTTGATATAAAAAACTCCAATAAATACATCAAACATCATCAGCCGTCACGATTACATCATGTATTTAAAAACTATGTCTTGAGGCTTATACTAATGCCAGCCATTAATGAAATTTTTCGTCCGATGCAACAACAATCAAACTTGTACTCCCCAAACATTATTATATAGCTTGGCAAGACAGCACTCTATTAAGTCAAGCTCCATAGTTAATAGAGATTTTCAAATTGAACAAACGTTCGAGGATCACAACTTGTAAGGAGTGAGGAAGATCTCTTGCTCAATTCATCATCCTGGACATAAAAATATCGAGTCATAGGGCATACAAATTTCAGCAAGTCGATGAGGCGCATGATGCGCATTCGATCATTCGTGCTACTAAAGTACGGACAATGTTGCGTTTCAGCCAGCCCGTCTGCACATTGATTACAACTTACCAGAAAATTTCGCAAGTCATTTTCGTAGGCGGGTGGCTTTTCAACTTTCGCAAGAGAAAAAATAGCAGGGGGAGTCCTGGGGAGGGAAAGAGGACAACAGGAGGTGGAAAAGGTTGACTTAACTTTCGTGGATTAACACAACTTTTTTCAAAGGAGAGCGTTCTAAAGAGGACCCAATGGGGCGAATTATCTTATGCTGCTTTTGACACTAGGTAGAAAATCGGGTCATCGGCCGGTCTGTCCCAGTCAATCTCTAGTGAATAAGATAATCGCCCGAACAAATGATCGTGATGGCATTCGCAGCTACGGGGGTTGATTGTTCGGGGGCCGATTTCCAACGTTAGATTGCATGGTCTCATGTCGACTAAGTGGATTCTCTATTACTTACCTCGGTCTCATAGAAAATGTTAGGACATTGCTGCTGTCTAATCATAATGTCCTGTCCATATCGACTTCGGCCCTTGATATCGATTTGGTCGAACAGACTAAAAGCTTCGAGTGGTGATGTGATTAGTAAAGGTAAAACAATTGTACATTGAGAGACGTGAAATGCGTTGAAAAAAAGTAAGATGGTTTATACAATTCAATTTTTACTCTTGTGGTGCTAGAATAAGTTAGCAATCTTCATTTGCAATGAGGTTTGGCACCATGATATCAAGGATAGTTAGCCATTGAAATTACGAGTGAATTTACATCTTCAATCTATCAATTTTAACATTTCAAATGAGTACGGATAAGATATTTGGATATTTAAACATTTGAGATGTGTCTTTTCTTTGGATATCTAGTTCTTTCTTTTTTCCGTTCTTTCTAATTTCCCGATACCAACTCCAGCGACACCAAATTCTGATCGATGGACCAACAAGATGCCACTGCTGGGAACCCTTATCGAAGCGACTCCATTCGCCTCCGCTGCCCTTATCGATCCCCTCTCTTCCTCTCTCTCTCCCATTGCAAGATGTTGGAAGTAGAAGTTGGTAATTTAATTCATAAATTGGCAATTTGCTAATTCTAAAAAGGAGTTGGTGGTCTTATCAAATTATTGATAAGTTACCTTGAAATAAATGTCACCGGTCATGTTTTTTTAAAAATAACTATATACAAATTAGAATAAATATCGCATTTTTTTTTTTCAGGCGGAAGAATAGAATATGAGTTAATCCGAGTCCTCGACAGAAGTGTTTCTCTTTGCCTGCGTTGTCTGTGTCAAACTCGAATTCAAAGAAGGAATAGTAAAGAGGTGGGACATTATCATATGACCAGCAAAAAGGGTGAAAGCTACGTGCATTTGCATGGTCACTAGTTCCTTTTTCTTTTGAGGGCAACTTTTATACCTTTCACCTCTATGAGTCGCAGATTATATTATCAAAATATACCTTTCACATTGTTGTGTTCACAACGTAAATTTTATATATAGAGAGTTTATTATTGTTTGAGGTCTCCTAAGTCAAATATGTAATGTTAGAGCTATCTATATATATGTATATATTAATTTATTATTGTTTGAGGTCTCCCAAGTCAAATATGTGATGTTAAAGCAGGTGGAATTGACTTGATCAAATTGAAGCTGCAGAAAAGGAGCATCTCACGGGATGCTGACGTATATACGCAGGTCAATAATTGTGTTCTCACATGCATGAATCAATCACGTATCCTTTTTTTTCTTCTTTTGCTAGCCCCAAAACTAATGATTATGCAAGTATAAGGTACAGCCAAATGGTGCCGTACGTATGTTTTATCTCGTACGCCACGCGCCCCTTGCGTGAAAGCCCGTAAAATGGTGAAACTCCGACGAATATAAACACCATGCGTGTGGGTGAAAGAACAACATAGATCTCTGATCATATGTACATGTAGGAGATACGGTTTGCTCGAGATAAGATTCCTTTTTCTGAAGTTAATGAGTAAATCAATTTCGTTGGCAATTACATCATGTACAATTAGAAAAGTACCTTCTCTATATATTTCCTTTTATTGTGTCCACACACTGTATTATAAATAGAGCCTTAAACATACCATAGACTCTGAAAGTGCAATCATTATCACTAGAAGACATGTGTTGCATTAGCCGCATTTCCAAGGATTAGGAACCTTCTTCTTACAATGAGGCAGCCAATTGGCAACAGGTTATGGAGGCTGAATTATGTGCTCTGATGGAAAATTAGACCTGAAATATTGTATTCCTACCTCATCATTGTAAGCTGATTGACTGCAAATGGTTCTACAAGATCAAATGCAGGGTGAATGGTTTCGTCGAGTGTTGCAAGGCTAGATTAGTGGCCAAGGATTTTAGACAACAAAAAGGTTTTAATTATCATAAAAAGTTTTCCCTAGCAACAAGGGAAGACGTTGTTCATTCTTTTCTCTTCATCACTACTCTCCGTGATTGACCATTATATTAGATGAACATCCACAATGCCTTTCTCCATGTTAATTTGGAAGAAGCAATTCACATGGACCTTTCATAGGGTTTACGCAAACATCGAGTGTATCATCCGCGTAAATCCCTTTATAATAGACCTCTTGATAATGACATGCTAAATTCACCACTTCACTTGCATCTGCAGGATTTAGGCTTAATTATGCCTCTTTTACACGAACAAAAAGTAAATCATCAACCTACCTACTTGTATATGTTAATGATATACTTATTATGGGCATTGATGAATATGTTGTTAAAGACTTTAAGAGGTATTTGCACTTTACCTATCACATTAAGGATTGGATTTGGGACATCCAAAATATTTTATTGTCATTTAGATTGCACAATCAAATAAAGGAATATGTCTTAGCCAACAAAAATTTGTCCTAGAGATTATATTGGAAGCAGATTTGTCAAGATGCAAACTAGTTCTCAATCTAATCGAATAGAATTTTAAGTTAATGATGGTTGAGTATGACATGGGATTGTCATCTCTAAATGAGGATCCATTGAGCTATTAAAGACTCATAAAAAAAAAAAAAAAAAAAACTTATTTTTTTCATACCATAACTAAACTTGACATATGTTTTTTTGAACTAAAATAGCTGCTCATGATTTACTATTGCATAACTAGAGAGAGTACATCAAGAACATCAGTGCATAGAAGGTCAAGTAAAGCAGGGGGGATTAGATAGCCAATTAGGGGGGAGAGTATTAAGTCGACGCGACTTAGCTATCCAATTCGCGGGGCGATTAGAACTTCGGTTGCAATGGGCCAGAGAAAGGCCCAAAAACCCTGCTAATTTTGTTTTGGCCAGGCTCACGAATGGTTGTACTTCCCAATTGAGTTTCGTGGAAGTCTTCAGCGCGTGCAGAAGTGGTAGGCAGTCAGTATGTACTTGTAGAGAGAGAAAACTTCGGTTCTCGATGAAATCTAGGGTTTCCTCCATGGCTATCGCCTCCGCCTGAGTTGCTGAAGAGGCTTCTACTGGCTTTGTAAAGCCATTCACCAAGCGGCCTCGGTGGTCTTGACAAATACAAGCTATGGCGGCTCTATGTTGAGAAGGGTCTCGCCCATCGTTTGATGGTCTGTCCTCTTCCATATCTTGAACAAAGGAAGCATCGATGTTGAGTCGAAGCGTACTTGGAGGTGGTGGATTCCATCGCTCAGATGAGTTTTCTGCCTTTGTCTTCATTTTTGAATTATTGTTTGCGGCTCTGAAGCTTTCTGTCAACGCCTCTGCTCTGGAAATCGTATGTTGCGGCTTTGGGGTTTGATGGTTAAAGATAAATTGGTTCCGCTCTTTCCATATACTCCACATAGTCACAGCTATTTAGTCAAATTTGCAGGTGGTGGCTTGATTTGCTTGGATTTTACAGATCCAATCCTCGTTAAGCCAAGTCTATAGATCTTGTTATGCAGGGGAGCTGAGTCCCATACTTGAGCAGTCCATGGGCATAAGAGGAGCATATGTTCAAGGGTTTCTGCTTCATGCTTGCATAGGGGACAGAGAGGGAAGGTACGATTTTTTGATGGTATAGATTTTCCATGGTAGCAAGGGCGTTGTTGCATGCATTCTAGAGAAAGATTTTGGTTTTAGGAGGGGTTATAGACTGCCAGATGAATTTCCAGAGGTTTGGGTTAACTTGATATGATGTGATTGCTTGTATTTCTTGTGTACTGGTTGAGGATTCCTTGAATATGAAATAGCCACTTTTAACTTAGTAATCTCCTGAATTAGTATGCATCCATACCAATTTATCTTTTTCATCAGGTAGGCCGATAGGTGTGGCTAATATTTCTTTAACGCATCTATCATCAAACAGAGAGTTTAAAAGAACTTCATTCCATTTACCTTTTTTGAATAATTAGATCTGCTACTTTGGTTGGCTCTTGGCTTGTTGCTGGACCTCCAATGGGGCCACTCTTAAGCCATCTATCTTCTCTAATTGAGATGTTTTTTCCATTGCTGATCTTATACATAACCTGAGGAGCTATGGAATCTCTGGCCTTGATGATGCTCTGCCAACCCCAAGAAGGACGAGAATCTCTTTCAACTTTCCAGATGTCACAGTGTGAGTAATACAGCCCCTTCAGTACTTTACTTAAAAGAGAGTATGGATTTTGTATAATGCGCCACACTTGTTTTGCTAACATAGCTGTATTGAAAACTGTTAAGTCTTTGAATCCCAAACCCCCTTCATTCTTCCTGATTTTCAGCAGATCCCACTTCTTCCAATGAATCCTAGCCTTTTTCTCACTGTTTTTCCACCAGAAATTTGCAACCTTCCTCTCAATTGCTTTGCAAATAGATATTGGTATTTTGAATATAGACATAGCATATTGAGGGATGGCTTGAATTATTGCTTTAAGTAAAATTTCCTTTCCTGCTTTGGATAATAGTTTTTCCTTCCAGCTGTCTAGTTTGGAGTTGACTCGCGCTAAGATTCATGCGAACATGTCTTTCTTGGAGTTGCCCCAGTTTGAAGGTATGCCTAAATATTTCCCTGTTTTTGTAATTTCTGGAACTCTGAAAGCTGTTGCCATGTTTCTTTTTAAAGTTGTAGGGCAGCCTTTACTAACATAGATGCCTGATTTAGTTTATGTGGTATACATCCTTAGTTAATTTATGCATAATTCAAAGTAATCTCATATGAATGTAGTGTTGAAAGTTATGAAATACCTAAAAGGATGTTCATGATTGGGAATATTTCTATATTGAGATTGTAACATAGAGATGACAATGGTGGCTTACCATGACATTGATTATTCCACTTGCCCCATGAGCACATTGAGCAGACGCTTTATCAATGGATTTTGTAGTAAGTTGGGAGAATTGTTGCTTTCATAAGCAAAAAAAAATCAAACGTTTCATTGTTATCAGATGGATTTGAATACCGAGTCATGGCTAAGACCATTTGTGAAATAGTCTGAATACAAGGCTTGCTTCGAGATGTTGGTATACTAGTAAAAGGACTGACTGCCTTTTTTTGTGACAATGATGCCACTCTTAGACTTCCAACAAATTTGATATTCCATGAAAGAATGAAACAAATAAAGGTTGATTGCAATTTCACTTGAGATAAAATGCAAGAAGGAATAATTAAGACAAGAGGAATAGGAAATACAAAACAACTTGCGGATATCTTCACCAAAACTCTATGTCAAAGTCAACACATAAATCTAATAAGCAAGCTTGGTGTCTTCGACATATATAAGCCGATGGCTTAAGAGGGAGTATTGGAGACATGGTTAGCTAGATATATGGCTCCTTTTCCTACAATAATTGAGTAAATCAATTTAGTTGGGAACTAAATCATGTACAATTAAGAAAGTATATTATATATATATATATATATATATATATCTTTTCTCTTATTGTGTCCATACATTGTATTATAAATAAAGTCTTATACGTATAAGATCTCTATTAAAAAGTAATATACATTTTACAGATATCTTTATTTCTTATCTATCCATTTCATGTCAAATGCTTAAATGAATGAATGATGATGTCCAAAGAGATTAGCTTTCTTGTGGCGTAAGAAAAAAATAATCTTTGGACTTAATTACATTAGGATTAATGTGTGACTCTGCACATCTTTCTGCCTTTCTCCAACTTTTCAGCTCAACTGCTGCATCTTTCGACCCCCAAAATGAGAGCAGCCTCATGAAACCAGCGGTTTTTCCTGCCTGATTCTTGTTCACGGATTAGAGAGTGGTTCTACTTATTTTTGTAATTTTTTTTTTTTTTTTTTTTTGGTCTATGGTTGGGTCTAGTTGAACGGGACAAAAGTGGGTGAGATGTCATGTGCAGATGGTCTGCGCAATACATGCATCGATCCCATGAAGACAAAAACGAAGCAATTGGGTGCAGAAGAGGCCAACGATGGCATGGATGATACTAGTCACTAAATGACAAAATCATAATGGAAATATAACCGTAAAAGTGGAATTTTTCCAATTCAATTTCTCAGGTGTCACCGCAAACACTGTTTTCTTAAAAGTACAAGTGGCGAGAGAATGACCAATATCGTGTTTATGGCATACTCGTTAGAGCTCATCCTCCGGTGTAAACAGGCATTTACACGCAAAATCGGTGCGGGCGTAGTTAATCAGCGAGATAATCCAGAAATGGGCGCACAACTTGATAAAGATGGGAGCGAGCGTAAGAGATTCGAGTTCATGAAAAGTGCTCTCATATTATATGTTCATATTATATGTTTCGGCTTAGACTGCTGTGATGACGTTAAGAAAGGAAACCAGCGTACAGGACTTGGTATGGCCAAAAGAAAAATGAATTATAGCAGCTTGAGATACTCTCTCGGCTCTCAAGCAACTGCTCTGTACCTGATGAGTTTGGTACAAAGAACGTAGCAGGTCATAGGCACGTGCGAACACGTAAAGCCTTGACCGAAGCTAAACAGTCCTTTTATTAGTCAAGCTCTACAGGATTTAATTAGTGCCATTAATCAAGATATTAGAAGTGTTTTGTTGAGAAAATTATCTTTAAAGTACTAAACTTATCGTACAAAGATTAATTCAATCCTAAACTTTTCAATTGTGCCACTTTAGTTATAAACCTTTTGATGATTTACTAATTCAATCATAAATCTTTCGATAATTTATTAATATAATTTTTCCAGTTAAATATCTAAAAAATAGTTTAGGACTAAAATTGGCGCAATAGAAAGAATTAGAAATAAATTGGCAAATCGTCAAAATATTTAAAATTAAGTTGGCTTCCATATAGTAAGTTTAAAATTTTTTAGATAATTATCACGTATTTTGTTTAATCCCCTATTGCTTTTGAATTCAGCTGTTTCCATCTTAAAAACAAGGGGCAAACTAAATATTAATAAAACACCTACGAGGACTGAATGAAAAGCTGTTGACCAGTTCATGGATCAAATAAAAAAAACTTGTCCAAAGGACAGGTGCAAAACGTACTCTTAGCTAAAATTGACGCAATTGAGCGATGAAATCAAGATAGCTTGTCGGGGGCTAGTGATATTATTAAATCTCCTCCATTAATATGAAGACCTAACTAACGTGGGATTGCACCGAAATCTTTCGTGCATGTCGCTTATATATTGCAGGAGCTACCAACTCTGACCGAAAGACCTCCCCGGAAAGGATTTTAAAACTTAGGTTTGCGTTACGTTTCTAAGAAATTTCCCAAATTGGTCAACAGTCCAAAGATATTGACTAAGAATTAATAAATAGGCACAATAACTAATTAGAGATCAACTTTGGTTACTACTCCCCCAGCTAGCTACTGCAATCACTTTAAAATTGACTCCGTCATACCTTTCTTGAATGATTAAAGCACAATAAGAACCAAAAAGAGCTTAACTAGGCTCTTGTTTGAGAACTTATATTAAGTTTGATTTACAAAACTATGCCTAATAAGTGACGAGAGAAATGTTCATTACATTTTATCGAATGCGGCCTTTGTATACCGCTTGTAGTTTTCACCTTAGTCATTAAGCATATCAATTTTATAAATCATTTTTAATTTTTCTAATGTAACTTTATTTCAACGCATTGATTGTGCACATTAGTAAATATTGTTTAGAAGACTTCTAGCTCCACGGCACATGCTTGACTATATCAAGCAAAATTCTTTCCATGTTGTTGAGAAAAATAAAATTATACGGCGATCTAAGTCCTAATTGACCCATGATATCAATATGAATTGTTAAAGATTGTGAGAGTTTCCATCATACACACGCATAAGTCATTTAGTAAGCTGAAACGGTACGATTCTGAGTTTCGAAAACGGACCCAATAGTTCTGATCTAGTCATAGGGCACGCATCGGTTCAGATCTTGAAACTTCAACCATATTTAGATTAACCCAAGGAATACAATCTCCCAAATACTAATAATACTTAAATTAGGACCATTAGAACTAGTTGAACAAGCGGACAGAGTGCCAACGTTTACGTGGGGCTTGTTCGAAAATGGCATACGTAGGGCCAACGTCAGATTCGACATTGCCGGGTCACTCAGCTAGCAAAATCAATTCTCGTGAACGCACCTATTATTTTATTTTTATTTTATTTTAAATTATTTCATTTTTATTTTCTTCTCCTAAAAACTATTTAATAAATTAATCTCGTTTTAAAAAAATAAATAAAAAAAAGCACCTCCATCAACGACTATAAAGAACAAAGCCACATTAGCTCACATGCACCGCTACTGCGCAACCCCCCTCCCTCCTTCAGTCGCAAACCACCACAACCACCGCCCATCTCCATCCTTCATAAAGCAGCGATTTCTCTTCTCCTCGCAAACCCTTTTTTTCCGGGAGAAATCAAAGCTGCGTGTCGTCGTTGTTCTTCTCCTTCTTTTGCTGAGCTTTTCTTGAAGTTGTGAGGAAAATGGGAAACTGTGCGGAGACATGCAGGCAGAGGCGAGGCGAAGAGATCTTGAAGGAGCCGGAGGAGTTCCGGCATCAAGGGACCAAAAGCAGGAAGACCGCGGCTCGCGGCGGATCGGCGGCCAAGATCAGCGTGGACCGGAGCGGCGGCGGCGGCGGCGGCAAGGCCGACGGCGGCGGGGGCGGGAGAGTCAGGGTCAAGATAGTGCTGACCAAGGAGGAGCTGGAGCTGCTGCTGATCCAGCTGGGTCGCGACAGCGGCAGGAAAGAAGGGCCGAAGGGCAACTTAGAGCGAGTCTTGGGTGAAATAGAGAGAGAGAGGAGGAGAAACGGCGGCGGCGGCGGCGGCGGCGGCGACGCTGTCGACGGTGGGCCGTGGAAGCCGTCGCTCGATAGCATCATGGAGGTGCCTGAGCTGCCTGAGATGGAGAGGTCTCGATGAGTTTCTTTTCATTTTTTTCTTTTTTTTTTAATTTGGAAAGATCTTCTTGTGTGTCGATCGATGAAAGGGCTTTCCGGAGGGGGGCAGACTGGTCCAAAAGACCATGTAAATTATTTTTTGGGATTTTGCTGGACGGCCTCCTGAGGTTCTTTGCTCTTTCGCATCACTTGTTCATCCTCCCTCCTTGTATTGGAAATTTTTGGTTCGAATGTTGGGAGCACAAAAGTTGGAATAAGAAGCACTGCCAAATCACATGTTCTCTCAAGCTCTTTTTCCAACTTTGATTGTAAGAGTTCTTTGTCCTTGTAATCCCGGGAATGAAGAATTAGAGGCGAAAATCTATGTGTAAATTCAAACCATGCCGGGAAGATGACGACACGTCGAGACGGTTAACAGCCACGAGTTCATACTCCCAAATGAACTTCTTCAAAATTTCATATCGAAAAGGTTCTTTCGCTTCCGATTCTACCGAATCAACTTCCCACAAAATGATATTTGTAGATGCATGTCAATTGGACACGTCACGTTATACTAAGAAATGTTGTATTGATGTTATAAACAACGACAATTACCACAAATTTTTTTTTAATAAAGCGTATACAAATTATAATTTCTTCCTTAATTGTCACAGTATAAAAATTTCATATATATTGTCAACTTTCAACCCCCTTCTCATAGAAAAGGAAAAAAAAATCAATGACTCAAATTTTCAAGATCGATTATTCATAAAGAGTATTATCGTATCATATACTCCTATTTACTCGATGAAATAAATATCTATTATTTACTTTTTCCCATGCTTACGTGTGTATTTTTTGTTACTCAAAAGTAGCAAATGGAACAATATAATTATATGATGGGGCTAATATATTATTCGACCTCCTTCGAGGGTTGTCTTATTAAGGTGCATAATCCACGCTAGATCTTGGCTTATTAGGTGATTTGAGAGGCCAAATTCGACAAAAACAAAAGGGGCCACGAAAGTCTTCGTTCACATGGGTAGATGGATCGGGTTGTTGAGCCTCGAGAACAAAGAAACTTCCGGAAATTAATATATTAAATGTAGGACGGATGCTGCGAATCTTTGATGTTTTCTTTCTTTCTGATTTACATTTCAAACCTGCCTGCACTTTTAAGTAAACAACTGATGTAAGCATTTCTTATAATGACGTCGAATTGACGCGAGGGGCAGCTATCCTAAAATTGGTTGACAAAAATTATCCCCTAAAATATGGAATAAATTAGGCATTGATTAACCATTCTCTATCGTGAAATCCACTGTGGATTAGAAATTTCCATGTGATATGGATTCTCCTGGAATCGGTTGCCATCCTCTCTTTTTGTATTCAGCTGCTCCCACCCTTTTCTTTTTTGTTTGTCGAAAACAAAGCACTTTCATTTACCGACAGGTGGTAGAACAACCTCAACTAGTGTCAAAACATAACTACTCTCAAAGGCTTGGGGAAGCTTAGGTAGCCCACCCAATTAGGAGAGAAGTACCCTAATCTATGGGCCTCTGCAATCCAGTTCGCATATCGATTTGCTTCTCTTGGAGTGGACTACTTTTACTTCTTTCAAAACCGGGCCAAAAGGCCCCCACATTCCTCAATTAGATTTCGGGTGTCCCATGGGCTATGGGCTTCACTTGACCGACCATTGATAAGTCATCACTTTGGAGTTCAGCTAGCAGATGAGTTGTGCTACCCCGCAGATCACTTCGCTCGAGTTCAGACAAGAAGAGGAGACCTACGCGAGCTGCTACGCATTCCGCCATTGGGGCCGAGTCCACACGAAGTCGCTTCATGAAGCCAGCGACGGGCACTGCTCGAGCGTCTCTGCAAATACTGGCGATTGGGGCCTCCGATTTGTGGTCTTCCCATGAGGCATTGATGTTCAGGTTCCAGGAGCCTCGGTCTGGCGGCTTCCACTTCTCGGGCAAGAAGGCCCCCTCCTCTAGTAAAAGTTTCAAGTTGCTGATTAATCAAACTTCTGTTCATCGCGAAGGGATCGACTTAGAAACAATCCTGTGCACTTGAAAGATAAAGGAATTCCGGGATTTCCACGTCAACCAGAGCATATGCCCACGAAAAGATCTCGCCCAAGAGCATTAGACCCTCGGTCAGTACATAAAAGCCCATTTATCCGTTCTAGTAATCTTTCGTGGAGAGGTGTCTACGTTAAACGTTGTGTCTAGCCAAATGACTTTTGTCCCCTTGCGTAGGGTAAAGAAAGTCATTGAGGAACATTGGTCTCTTTGGTAACGCTTCTATTCCGAAAAATAATTTCTTTTTAAAAATTAATCTTTTTCTATTTCTATTCCTCAAAGCAATTTCTCAAAAAAAGAGTGCGTTTGCTAACTACACAAAATTTATATTCTCGGAATGAAAAAAGAATAAAAATGTGTCTCGCTATGATTAACAAATTTTTTTGTACCGTAAAATTTCTTTTAATTTTTTTCTTATTCTTTTGTATCGCCGCCGCCGCCAATTGTTGACCTCCGGTTGCTACTAATCGCTGCCGCACGCCACCACCGATAGCTGCAGTCAACGGCGATGGTGGTTGGTTAGTCAGCCAACGGGTGATGTTGGCGGTCATCAGCGGTGGGCAATGACGACAATGATGGTGACGGGCGACAACGATCGGCGACAGCGGTAGTCATGGGTGGCAGTCGATTGGCTAGCCGGTGGGCAGCGGCGTTGGTGGTCATTAGTGATAGGCGGTGGCGGCGGTCGATTGGTGGTAGGCGACAGAGGGGGTGGCGGCTGGCAAATAAGAAGAAAAGAGAAAAGAATTTATTTGTAAAAATTGTTTTTAGAAACAAAAAGCTATTTTTTTTTTTTCTACTTCTTATTTTTGTTTCAAATCTACTCTCCAGCTATTTTTCTATTTCGGGGAATATAAAAATAAATGACATTACTAAATGGATTTTTGTTTTTTTGTTTTTTGTTTTAGGATACAAAAGAACAAAAATTGAGAAAAATAAAAACGTTACAAAACGAACACTTACTAGCTTAAAAAAAAAAGTCAACATTGTTGACAAATGTCAATTGATTGGACGACAATAAAGTATTGTGCATTGTTGTAACTTAGAAGTTTTTTAGGTTGCGCATGGTAACATTTCTATTCCCATGAATTTCTATTCTTTTGTCCCTCGGAATAAAAAAATAACAGAAATCCGTTTGATAATACTAAGTTATTTTTTTGTTCCACGGAATAAAAAAGTTAGCCCAAGAATGGTTTTAAAATAGAAATGAAAAACAAAAAAAGTTGCTTCTTGTTTTCGGGAACAATTTTTAGAAATTAGCCAATATTCTTTTTTATTTTTCTTTTGTTCCTCTTCTTTGCCGCGGCCGCCGTCGACCGCCTAGAGCCACCGCTAACCGCCGGACCGTCGCCAGACCGCCGCAGACCGCCGAACCGCCGTCGGCCGCTGCCACTAGCTGCCGCCCGCCGCCGCCGCTACACGACCGCTAACTGCCGACTGTCATCGCTAACCACCGCCAGCCAGCCCATCGGCCGCTGGAGGCGAACGGGCGGTCGTGGGAGCTAGCGGTTGATGGGCTGGCCAGCGGTGGTCGCCGGTGACGGTGGGCGATCGGTGATTGTGCAGCGGCGTCGGCGAGCTGCAACGGGCGGCGGCGGCCGGCGATCGGCGGTCGGCGATCCATAAGCAAGAATAAAAAGCGAATAAATATAAAAAAGAGATTGTGTAATTACCAAACGCATTTCTATTCTTTTTCTATTTTTGGAGTAGAAATTTTGTGTTATAATCAAACGAGTTCTTTTACTCAGAAATTGTTTCTCGGAATAGAAATAAAAAAGAACTATTTCTTAAAAAAAAAAAAAAAAAAAACTATTCTCCAGTCAAGAAGCATTGTCATGCGTGCCCTCAAGGAAAAAAGGTCATGAAAACTGGCTTAAACCAATCGATGCACTGACTTTTTCTCATTATGGATGTTTTGTATAATCAATACTTCGAAGAAAACACTTGGATCAATGAAGATCAAGAAGGGACTTTGGGTGCGTTTGGGAGTAGCCTTGAGAAGCTACTTTGAAGCCTAAAAAATCCTTGGGCCAATGTAGGGGTGTTTGGCAAAATTTTTTCAAACCCCATTTGCAAAATGTCAACCTTCACAAGGCTGAAAGCCCAAGGCAGCCCCTAATCTGCCTTGGGCTTTCAACCTTCTCAGCATGCTAAGGTGGGGCTAAATAAAAACTTTTCTTCCCAAATTATCCTCATTGATTTTTCTTTTTTCCGATTTTGCCCTCACTATTCATCATCATCATCTTCTTCTTCTACGAGCGGTCGCCGACGAAGGGCGGTAGTCGTTCGTGACCGTCGTCGTGGGGTGGTGCGATCGACGCTAAAAGGTGGTACAATTGTGGCGCCATCTGAGTCGCGGGAGGACCTTGCTGCCCTCGATCTGGGTTATGCGACCTCGCTGCCCCCAGATCTGGGTCGCCACGCGATTGGGGTGGCGAGGTTCTCCTGCAACCTCACTGCCTTGGATCTAGGTTGAGGTGGTGTCGCATGACCTCGCCGCCCTAGATTCGGGGCATCAAAGGTTGCGACGGCGTCGCGCGACCATGCCACCCCAAATCTAGGAGTGGCAAGGTCCTTTCGTGACCTCGCCGCCCCAAATCTGGGAGCGGCAAGGTCCTCCCGCGACCTAGCTACCTTGGATCTAGGTCGAGGCGGCGTCGCGCGACCTCGTTGCCCCAGAGTTGGGGGTGGCGGGGTCACCAGAGGTCGCCCAACCCCGGGTGGCCTTTGCCGATGGTCTTCGGGGGTCGCTCGACCCTGGGCAACCTTCCCCAGTCGTCTTCGGGGCTGCCTGAGTTAGATGTTGGCTGCCAGTGACAAATTTCGATCTTTGGCGGCCGCTTGCCCTTGCCGGTCAATTTTTATTTATTTTTCTTTTGATAATTTTTTTATCACAAAAGTCCTTTGTAAATGTAATTCCCTCAAACACCATTTTGCTTAATGGTACTTCACAATGGACTTTTAAATTATAATTTACCAAACACAATTGGTATTCTAAAAAGTTCCTTCAACCTAAAGTCCTTTACATTTTTCCAATGGCTTTCCTAAAAGTTCAACCAAATGCACCATTGTTTTTCCGCAACACTTGATTGCGGTGACCGTCGCTAATGTGGCTTTTAATTGGCTTGCAATCAGACAATTGGGCTCCGTTATATATTCAACGGTGGTCCAACATGATCTGTCAACTCAAAGAGTCCCACTCCGCCTAGAGTGATAGCTGGTTTAAGATAAGAATACCGTCCGCACGTAGCAGAAGAAAAGCAATAAGCATGGATTAGAGCACATTCGGAGAGATTCTTCTGCGGATGGGAAGAATTACCAAAAAAGTAATAAATTTATTACAATTATGTCAATTAAGTCTTTAATCTTTTTCGACCAATTTAGTTTTAAAATTTTTGTAATTGTATTAATTCAGTCCATCTAGTTAAATTTGACCAGCCGATACTAACATAAATGCTGATCAGCAAATATTGACGCGATAATTTTTTAATAATATTTTCCTTTTTTAAAATTTTTAATTAATTTTTTATCTTCTTCCTCTTTGGCTTCCTTACCCGCAATGGCCAGTGAGGCTCCGACAAGGCTTGTTGCCCACTGAGCAATGGCTGCAAGCCTTCGCCAATCGTTGATAATGGCTGCGAAGCCCTCGCTGGCCCTCTCTGGCGGCCTTGCATAGATCTAGGTGAGGCCTGGGGTTGTAGGGAAGGCCAGTTTCCATGTCTCTCCCATCTCCTGAGGTCTCCAACGATGGGGATTTCGATTTGGCGTATTTGGAGGAAAGCGGGGATCCTTACATGGGTAGATTTGGATCTGTCTGTTTGCTGGGTTTTCGATTTGTGGGTTTTGCGACCTGTAGCTCAAGGAGCAACAGTCATCCAATGCCAAGCTCGCTTTCAACCAGACCCTGACCCCCTCATCGTTGCCCTCCTCCTCGTCCTCCTCCTCTTCGATCCTTGAGCTGTCCACCAAATTGGCTCCATCACCAACAGCCATGGCCTTGCTAGTCGAGGGTAAAGCCACCTTTGCCTACGGCAAGGTCATGGCACATCCTCACTGGAGCCTCATCGGCCACTAGGGGATAAGGAAGCCAAAGAGAAAGAAGAGAAAAAAAAAAAAAAATTAAAAAATTAATTAAAAATTTGGAAACAAATAAAAAATATTATCAAAAAATTGCCACATTAGTATTTGCCTAATGGTCGGCCTAGTCAGTGTTCATGTCAGCGTCGATCGATCAAATTTGGTCGGATAGAATAAATTGACATAATTGTAAAATGTTTAGAATTGAAAAAAAATATTTAGGATTGAATTGACAAAATTATAATGGATTTAGGACTTTTTTAGTAATCTCCCTAAGCAAATACTCTGCCCGTTTATACGTTGGTTATTGCACGTTGAGTGTTAGGAATTTCCTTAGCCATTTTCACCACATGTATACGTGTCTGCATTTGAGGTTGTCGATATTAATAGAGGTCTACTTGCAAATACAAAAAGACGAAGAGATGGAATTTAAAATCTTGGAAACGAAGAATCATCCCAAAAGTACACCAAAGTTAAAAGAAACATTGGTACTCGAACCACTATATGGATCTGGATATCATGTACGCGCACAAGTCTAATTGAAGCGGGATATATTTGTTTATCAGTGGAAATATGATTGCTAGAGTTATGGCAAAAGAAGACCATAAGCGTTATCGGTTCTGTAATACCTTTAAATCTTGACACAAGAGTCAAGACCAAGAAGCAGTTGGTATAACTTAAATCTCTCTTATTCAGGGTACTCAAGCAACAGCAGTGCTTCCAACTGATAGGGAAGCGAACCATTTTATAACCATGTTGAAATCCATGGTAGAAGTAAAAAAAACACAAAAAAGGAAAGATAAAACCCTAATTAAGCCGATGCATCTGGGGGAGCATTAACGGTTTACCATCTTTTGATGTCATCTTCCTCAGGGATACTTTCAGGAGCTGTATGATCTACTTCTCGAGCAGGCGCGGGCTCGACACTGACGCGACTAACTGGGATCCGCGTGAGTTCTCGAGCAACATCCCTGAAC
This sequence comes from Eucalyptus erythrocorys, assembly GCA_014182555.1. Classification (NCBI taxonomy): domain Eukaryota; kingdom Viridiplantae; phylum Streptophyta; class Magnoliopsida; order Myrtales; family Myrtaceae; genus Eucalyptus; species Eucalyptus erythrocorys. The sequence goes on along the minus strand of CM024600.1, from coordinate 34,058,573 downwards.
TCCAGGAGCCCGCTGTCTTTACACTTGGAGAGCAATCGACCTGCTTCTTCCTTTGTCATCTTCACTCTCACCCTCATCTTCACCCTCTTCTCTTGATCATCAGCGAGCTTCGAGCTCAGCTCGTCTCGGGGAACGAGCAGTTCCTCAGCTTCCGCGAGTTCAAGATCCGATTGTGGCGATGGCGGCTTGTCGAAGCAAGAAAAGCAGGGAAGCCATATAATAATATGACGAAGAGCCATGAGAATCAAATCGATGAAACGTGTTCAGACGTGTTTTATGTGTTCAGACAATGAGAGACCACCTATAGGCAAGTGGAGAGAGAGAGAGAGAATACTTATAGAGAATTCTACGTGGAAAAATTGAAGACGAAGAAGACCGTTGAATGCGAAATGCGAAAACATCGTCCAATAAGTGCACGTTCAAGGGCGTGTTCTGCCGAGGAAATTCATGCAAGTATATGCCTACGTAAAGTCCAGGTCAAGGCACCGACCAAAAAAAAAAAAAAAAAAAGTCCAGGTCAAGGCCGAACCGAAAAATGTCGTTGCATGGGTTTTCAACTCGTGAGTCTTTCTTTAAGCTACAAAAAGTATGCGGTCTCATTTGGTAAAGCATCATCCGGTGCAGAATTTATGTGCCGAGGTTGTGTAAATTCAAAGCAAGAGATGGTGAACATAAGTAAAGGGCGAATATGAGTCCACCGCTATCATTTAATAGATTATAAAAATTATATGAAGAAAGAAACATAAATTGGGCAAATACCTTTGATTTTAGTCATTTCAACAATTTAAAATGAAGAAAAGGGTTACGCATGGGGGTTCAACGAGTCAGTAAGTAAATTATTTACCTGTATAGTTTAGAGAGCACAATATTCAATTTGTTCGGTTACATTTATCGGGTGGCTACGCGAAAGAGATTATAAATTCGATTCAAGAAGACGAAGTTGGGTTGTTGAAGAATAAATGAATAAGGGGGGAGAAGGTAGAGGCGAATTTGTCGTGTTGGGGAAGTTCATGGAAATGGGATAGATTCTGACGCTCCATGAACTTATGAAGCAACTGGTCACCTATTGTCCTCTCTAGCTTTTTGACGTGTTTCAGTCTTTTAAAATTATTCCACTTTTCTACGTGTTTCAGTCTTTTAAGGTTTGAACTTCTGTTGACACCTAATTTTAGAAAAATAAAATTACATTTTGGATAAATAAATGAAAAAATGAAAAAAACGGGAAAATTGATTTGATTGAATTATGCAAGGAAAATTGAAATTAGATGAATGTCCTGGATGCAAAGAACAATTTTGAAATCAAGTGAAAATGGGCAAGAATTGAGCTGATTGTCAAATCATACAGATTTAATTTAATGTGACAAGAAATGGTAACTCGGAAAATATCATCCGAAGAGGCCGTTTCAATTATTATAAAAAAGAGGCTCATTTTTCATAAAAACGCGTGGGGGGGCGAATTCGAAAATTCACAGCAAGGTTTCGGAGAGAATCGTTGAGGGGGATTTTCGAAATTTCTGAGAGAGATTTCCGAGGGAGAATTCGTGGAGATTTTTCAAAAAAATTCCAGCGAATTCAGAGAGAAATTCGTGCAAGAAAGAATTCGTACAAAATTTTTTTTTGAAGAAAGCGTGAGAGAAAGAAGAGAATTCGGAAAAGGGCAAGAGGAAAAAGTCAAAAAAAAGAAGAAGGAAAAGTCACGTCTGCAGAAAGGGAACAGCAGAGAGAGAAAGAGAAGACGTGAGGTAGACGTGAGGTGAGAGAGAAAAAAAAAAAAAGGAAAAAAGAAAAAAGTGCACTGTTCTTCTCCTTCGTGCAGCTCCTTCTTTGCCGTCCACCGCCGCTTCGCCAACAATCCGCGAACCACCCCCGCGCTGGACGCCGAGCGACACCCAGCTGCCCCCGCTTGCCTACCACCACCTCCGTTGGTCTGCGCAACTCCGCGCTTCACCCCACTTGACGCCGGCGCTACCGTCGCGCACCTCCGTCCACCGGTCTGTGATCCCGAACCAATCTCAATGCCCTCGCCGCTCACCGCTCCATCTACTCATCCACGCCGATCCGAGCCATCTCTACCGATCGTGCTCGTGCCCGTGCCTCACCTGCTCCACCCCCCAGCGCTTGACATCGTGCTCGCGCCCGACGCCTGGAGGTCGCGAACGCCCGTGACGCACCAACAGCCCACACTGCATCCGCCCCGCTCACCATCGCACCTCACCCGCCACCGCGCCGGAGCGCCGCCGGACTCGCCACCCTTGCATCCTCGGAGTCCCGACGCGGCCATCCGACCTCCCGTCGCGCGTCCACCCCCACCACGTTGCTGTACTCCCTGCATTTTTCCTTTAGGTAAGTTCATTTTTTTAGTTTTATCTTTATTTCTTTCTTTTACCTATTTTATGTTATTTTATTGTGTTTTAAATTTTGTTATTATTGTTTAAGTTATAATATGGTTTGTCAATGTTACTATTTGTGCATTTTTGTAGGCATTATCCGTTAGGATTTCGTTTGGAATTATTGTAATTATTAATTTAATCCGAGAGACATCGGATTATTTTTTTAATTATATTAATTTTTGGGCTTTTTTTTTTGTGAAATTTTAATTGTTAAATCACAATAATTATTTAATTTGGTCCGTAAGACTTCGGACCAGATTTTTAATTATTTTGATTTGTTGTGATATTTAGGATTAAAAATAATCGTTAATTTGGCCCGTGAGACAACGTGTTATTTTTTCGATTATTTTAATTCTTTATTGGTTGAATATCTGGATTGTTTAGACGTAATGCTTATTTGATAATTGTTTATCTTAGGAAAACATAAAAAAAACTAAAAAATCAAAAAAATCAAAATCTTGCATTAGCCATGTAGGTTTAATAAATTAAATTGCACTTTTAGATTTTGTAAATCACAATTGCATTTTTTTAAGTTTAATAAATCATGAGCATATAGCTTAGTAATTTGGATATATAGATTTAAGTTAGACATGTAGGTTTAGTAAATTAGAATTTTCTTAGGATTATATTTTTAGGGTTGCATTTTTAGAGTTAAGTTAGGGTTGGACCTAAATTAGATTTTTTTTTTAGATAATCTTTAATTATCTCATTTTAAAAAAATAGTTTTATAGGGTTAAGTCAAATGAATTCCTAGAATAAATTAGAAAAGTATCCCTCTTAGATAGTTTAATTAAGGTTTTTATTAATTCTAAATTTCAATAAAAAAATACAAAAATACTAGGTGCATATTAACTAGCTTGTATAATAGGCCTATTTAATTAGAATTTGCATATTAATAAGATTAAGTCATCTAGTTAAGAAATGCATTTTTACAAAAGAATTTTAATTTTCAAGAAAACCCAAAAAAGTGATTGCTTGCTTTGTGTGATGCAATTTATTTATTTGAATGTTTTAATAATGAATGAGCACCCGTGTGGTCGCCACATTTGCATGATAGTAATTTAGGTTAAAATAAATCCAAGTTGCCTGCATAAAACATTTTTCAAAAATAAAAAAATAAAAAAAATGGTACCGAAAGGGCATTAGAGAAGTCTAATGTAACCAAGTCCCTGTACCCTTAGTCTCTGGTTCGTAGAAGTAAAATAATTCTCCCGTTATTTTACTTAGGTGTCTAATCAGCCTACCGAAAAATGATTAGTGGCGACTTCTAGATAATATTCATCTGCATGTTTAAAAACTTGAACCCTAAGTCATGAATTGGTATGGGCCTGGGAGGGCTCGAGCTAAGTTTAAAGCTTAGTAGTTCATTAATCTAAACTCTAGGTGGTGCATCCGGAAAAATTAGATCGCGACAACTTCTCTTCTCATTCGTGACTATACGATGAATGAAAAATAAGAAACCTGATATTGTGCTCCGTTGACGTTGGATTGGTAGGCGGAACTGTTTTGACCAGTCCATCGTGGGTAGGGATCAATAAGGTTCCAGAATAGAAAAGGAATAGAGGAATCGAACGAGTGGGAACCAGTCCAGGCTCAAGTTCCAAGATATGCCGTGTAGAGGTTCCAAAAATTAAGGAATTAGCTCCGACGAATAGATTTGTTAGTGATATTAAGGATGTTAGCAATATTAAAATATCTTTTAGGGATATTTAGGATATTTTCTCTGATTTTCTCTATTTATTTTTATTATAATTTGATTTCCCCTGATTTCCCCTGCTTGAGCTTATAAATAGTTTGTCTATGTACTCTTTTACATATATTGAAATATACTAAAATTCTCAATTCTCTTTTCTGCATTCTTATTTCCAATTTTTTCTAAACCTATGACAGATTTTGTGTTTTTCTTGTTTCATGCAATCATGCGATATTCTATGGCATCCGTTGATAAGTGTGTAATTCAAAACCACTCATCTGAGCTTCCATCTTTGGTGATTTATTTATTATATAGACTTTTACTTTGTTATTTTTTTTCATATTATTCGTAAATCTAAATATGAATTATGGCCATTGAATTGTAGTAGTAAATAAAGGTCATCAAAGACAAAGATCACCGCAATCGTTCAATTAAAAATATAGGTTAAATCTAAGTAAATCTTGGAACTTGTGATAAGATAGGTTCTAAATTTTAGGTTTTAAAAATTGATAAATCAATTTTAACAAGTTTCATATTCCAAATGAATTCTGGAGTGATTTTAGAACTGCTCACTTCTAATAATGGGGATTGGATTGGGGTTAAATTGAGGAATACGTGTTTGGAGGCAGGCTGGAGAGCAAGCACGCCAGCTCTGAATCAGAAATATTTCACGAGGGAACAGTATCCCGTGGATCTATCTCTGAGCCTACGGGAATGTATTCACTAACCCCATGAGTCAAATATGACGAGGTTCGCATCTGATAGCGGGGGAATCAAAACCTGTATGATTTGTCTAATTTGCACAGATATGTCGGTTCAATCCGTATGTTGTGCTTCCGTTTCGCCTTCCAATTCCAAGGGTTAATATTTATTTAGTTTTGGGCCTGTTGGCTGAGTCATTGCAGGTTATATAGAATGTAATTCGCTCACTACGTTGCAGCAAAATTATACTCTATTCCCGGTCCTTCTTCCTCCCATGGTTTAGCTCGATAGGTGCCGATGTATAGCTCGTTGCGCATGGCAGAGCTAGGCGCAGCGCGCATTGACTTCGCCCACTTGCCGTCAACAAGCTTCCGGGTCTGAAGGCTTGGCAAGGCCTTCTCGGCTACTTCACTGGAATTTGCCTCGACGATTCAATTTTTCTTCAGATGATACAAAATCTGTGGTGACTTTAGACAGGAAGTACTACAAGGGCATAAGGAAATTGTTGGATATATTTTGATGGAATTTAATCAGCATTAAAGTATACAGTACTTTGTTGGAATTTAATTGACAACAAACTGAGATAACAGCAAAACACAATGTCAGAATTTAATTGCCGACAAGGTATCGGGACATGCAACTAAGAAACACGCTTTAATTTAATTGACAACAAAATATACGGAAACTACGCTTTGACTACAATATATGAATTGAAAGATAACAAGACTTGTTTGTTTTTTGGCCAAGGGCATACAAAGGGTATGGTGCGGCTATTTAAAGCCTAAAAACAGAGATTGCAAATGGTCACATCGACTCCATTACCTCTTTGGACTTGAGCTTGACCTTGATGGATCTCGATAGACCTAGCCTTGGTCTAGGGCCACTGTCGAGGGCTTGGAAATAAGTGTTAGGATTCTCATCCGAAACATGAATTTTCAGACTTAAGCACCGATATCTAGTCATATTTTGAAGAATGATTTCCAATTTTTTAGAGAAGAAATCATTTTCTTGAATTAAAGAATAGATTTTCTGTTGACTCTAAAATATTTTCTATTGGCTCATTTTATTAAACGATCCAAATGCCAGAAAATATTTTCCGTGAAATAAAAGAAGCCTAATTTTTTTAAAAAAAAAATTATTTCTTAAGTATAAAGAATTTACAATTAAATAGCAACACAATGAAAAGAGAGAAGGATGAGGGACGATATATGAGTGCATGTATCTTTGCTACTTTTATAGAGAAGGTACCCCCAATATCTTGTCTTGTAATAATAAAGTCCAACTTTAGCAATCTACAACCTAGGTGACACTTTAATAGACAGCATCTAAACAAAACTCTGTCATAATATATTCATAGATATGTCTGTAATCCACTGTTTGGGCCAAGGTCAAATATTGTTCATCAGAAAATGCTTTTCTACTATTTTTATAGCCGTGTTGAAAATAAAATTGGACGGTCGAATTGGATCAAAAAAAGACTACCATTAAATCTTATCTGAAGTTAGATCGATATATGTTGAATCAATCACATTGCAGGTGCCACTATTAAGGCTCCATTCCTTTGACGAAAAATAACTTTTGGAATATTTTCTGAATTTTCTGGTATTTGTTTCACTGAAAATGAACTAACTATTCAAGGAAAACGTTTTCCATTATTGGGAAAAAAAAATACCTTCAAACGTGAGGAAAACATTTTCCATTTCTGAAAAATGGAAAACATTTTCCATAACTTCTTCCACCTCACATTCTTTCACTAAATACATTTTCCTTTAATTTTCGTGTTTCCTTTTTCTCTTTTATATATTTTTTTAAATTGAGTTTTTTTCTTTTTCTATTTCCTTTTCTTCCGATGATCAGCCACAGGCCAACTCCAGCCTCACCTAAGGCCAGATCCAATAAGGGCAAGGCTCAAGCTCACTGGTCTTAGCAAAGCTTGGGCTCACCCGATCTAGGCGAGCTTGAGCTCTACCAAGGCTAGCAAGCTCATGGCTCACTTAGATCAGCCGAACCTCAAGCTCGTTGGCTCGGCGAAGCTCAAGCTTTCTGGATCTAGCAACCCACATCTTGGTCAATCGCTAGGCAACCGATCATCGTCAAGGCACGCGGCGGTGAAGGAAGGAGGAGGAAGGAAAAGAAAAAAAAAAAAATTTAAAAATTAAAATTAATTTTTTTGGTAACTTTTCCCAAAAAAATCAAATCAGATAACGAACAATGGAAAATATTTTCTACTCCATTTTCGTGTTTTGGCCAAACATTGAAAAATATAGTTATTTTCTTGAAAAATGACTTTCTAAAATACATTTTCTGAAACACATGAAACTTTCACAATATATGTTAAGACAAATATTAACATAGTTTTTTTCATAATTTTTTTAATGCATATAATATTTTAAATTTTGAGAGATAAGTCTAAACTTACATAATGCCCTCATGCTTGATGAGGTAGTAATTAGGAGAGTTTCGACTTGAAAGTTTTGTTTTCTTTAGAGATACATGCAAAGTAAAAGTCCTAAAACTTATCAAATTAGCATAGTCGAATCATTCCATTAACATCGTCAATTCATCTAATGAAAAACGCTGATGTGACATTTTTAAATTCATTTCTCTTTCCTACATGCCCTTTTCATCAAATTTTCCTTCAAATTTTATTCAAATATTATTAAAAAATTACTAAAAAAAATGAAAAACTAGAAAAAGAAGAACAAAAAGGGGCAGGACTTGCCGGTGAGAACTACCCTCCCATCACCAGTCTCAAGGGAGGCTTCGTTAGATTTGAGTAATGCTAGCCCTCACTTGAACGAGCGAGGGTTGTTGGCCGTCTCCTAAGGCCGGCAAGGCCTCACCTAAGGTTGTCGAGGCTCGCTGACACAAGTAAGGGTCGATATTGCCCAGATTTGGGCGACGCCTTGCCGGCCCTAGACAAGGGTTGGTGAGGCCTTGCTCAGGTCTAGCAACGGTTGCCGACCCTCCCATAGGGCTGGCGAGCAAGGCGATGGTTGTTGACCATAGGGGAGGGCCAATGTCACCGAAATCTAGGCGCCCACAACCTAGTTTGGGCAAGCCTTGCCTAGGGTCCGTGAGGCCTCGCTTGGGGCCATCGAGGGCCAGCCACCCTCGCCCAGGGTTGGCGAAAGGCGGTAGCGGCAACACATACCAATAATTTCCTACCCCTTTTTGTTCTTCTTTTCCATTCTATAAATTATTGTAGCTTTTTTTAGTTTTAAAATATTATTTGAATAAAATTTAAATGAAAAATTTTAAAAAAGTGCCACATAAGAGAGAGGAATTAATTAAAAAATGCCACATTAGCGTTTTCCATTACATGAATTGACAATATTAACAAAAGGACTCAATTGCACCAATTTGATAAGTTTTAGGACTTATTTGGATTTTTTGAAAATTTTAGGACTCAATTGATTTTCACGACAAGATTTAAAACTTGTACCACACATTTCCCTTTTCTATATAACTTCAATTCAAGTCCATTAATATACATAAGTGGATAAGTCAATCAAGTTGTAAATAGTAATCAAGTGGACCGTCCACGGTTATACGCATAGCTTATGAAATTTTGCTTGCACTATCCTATCAATAAATGGATTATTTCATCTTTTCCGGTTTAATTTCATATTGTGAAATATAAAGATTAGTTGGTTTTCACCAAAGAAAGCAGAAAGCAATAACATGATTGAATTTCGAAAACCATTGGCCCCATGATATATATGATGAGTGTCTCGGACGAACTTTTTAAGAAGTCAGCAAAACAAAAGAGAAAAAACAATTTTCGAGTAAGAATCTAGTGGCCTTGATTATGAAAAAAAAAAAAAACACAAATGATCCATGAACTTTGACTTAATAGATAAAGTGATTATTAAATTTTAATCCAATATACAATATGTTTCTTGAACATTTAATTTATTCAATGTGATTCCTCAACTTTTAGTACATATTCAATTTAGTCTCTGAACTTTAGCCCAATATGCAATGTGGTTCATCAACTTTTAATTTGTTCAATGTGATTCATGAACTTTTGATACATGTCCAATTAAGTCTTTAAATTATATGAAAACGTCCACTCTAAATAATCCTTAAAGTAACCTTTACATATCAGCATAAACATATATGTAGACGTAGTCGAGGTTGTTGATATTAAATAAGAGTCTTCTTCCAAATACAAATGGTAGATATATAGCTCAAAATCTTGAATACTGAAAATCATTCCAAAAGTAACAGTGATGAGAAACACTGAAACGCAAATTACCATATGTAGCAAGTATGCGTAGAAGACCAAATGAGATCATCTAAACTTGAAATCTTTACACAACAGTCGAGAACAAAAAAAGAAAACAAAGACATAATTTAAATCTGTAATGTCCAAGTATATTAAACAACAGCAGTGCTTCCCAACCGAGAGGGAAGCAAACGGCCAGCTATAACCACGACGAAATCCATGGTAAAAGTAAAGAAGAAGAAGAAGAAGAAGATGAAACCCTTAACTAAATTGTTACATCTCGGGGATCATGTACGGTTTACCATTCTTTCATCTCATCTTCGGGGATCCTCTTAAGTGCCGTATAATCTACTTCTCGAGCTGGCATCGGCTCCACACTAACGCGACTAACTGGGATCCGAGCGAGCTCGCGAGCAACGTCCTTGAACTCAAGCATCCCGCCGTCGTTACACTTGGAGAGCAATTGACGTGCTTCCTGCTTTGTCATCTTCACTTTGACTCTCATCATCACCCTCTCCTCTTGATTGTTAGCTCGCTTCGCGCCCCGCCTGTCTCGGTAAATGAGCGGTTCCTTGGCTTCTGCAAGTTCATGATCCGATTGCAGTGGCCGCGACTCGTCGAAGCAAGAAAAGCGAGGAAGCCATATGATTTGACGGAGATCCATGAGAATGAAATCGATGGTGGAAAGTGTTCAGATGTGTTGAGACGACGAGAGACTACCTAAGCGAGTGGGGAGAGAGAGAGTATTTATAGAGGATTTTGGTGGGAAAGAGGGAAGACAAAGAAGGCTGCTGAATGCAAAATGGGAAAAATATAGTCCAATAAGTGCGCCTTCAAGAGCGTGTTCTCTCGAGAGAATTCATGCAAGTCAATGCCTACGTAAGTTGACGACGAACCGAAAATTGTCGTTGCCGGGGTTTCCAACTTATGATCTTTTCTTTAACCTATAAAAAGTATGCGCTCCTATTTAGTAAACATCATATGCACAACATGGCATTTTTCTTCTAGATATAATGTCGAACGATGCTTCTCCTTCATTGTCCTGTACAGAATTATGTGCTGATCTGCTGGACTGTGCATCCCCTTAAACCTCTTTTCCAAGTCTTGATTTTCCTCTTCTCAAGAAGTAACTCTAAAGCAAGGAACAGCGACCTTACGTAGATGTCTAATGTGATTCCACCACATTATTTCGTAGATTAAGTTTTATAAATAAATCTTATGTATATATATTGCTCATAAAGGGAGAACTTAAATGAGTCATATGCTTTTTTTTTTTTTAAATTTGTAATTTCAACAAATTTCTAGAAAAATGAGGAAAAGAGATACATTGGGAGGGTCAACGACTCTATGAGTAATTAATTGATTTTTAGTTTAAAGAAATTAATCGGTGGGATTAGTTCATTTGCACCAATCGTGTGGATCCGCCAAAAAAGTTATAGATTCCATTCAAGAAGACGAAATGGGGCAGTTGAAGAATGAATGTATAGCGAGGGCGAAGGTAAGAGGCGAATTAGTCAAATTTGTGAAGTCTATGGGAATGGGAAAGATGCTGTATGCGAATAAGAACGGAGGCGGCGACTGTTCACCTTATTGTCCTCTAGCATTTTAGGGTTTCTGTCTTTTATAAGGTTTTTAATTACACGTGTCATTCGGGAATACGTACCGAAAGAGTGTGCTTTCTGATCCGCCAAGTAAAAAAAATTAAAAGATTAAAAATGCGGAAAATGTGCTTCGTTGACCTTGGAATGGCCGGCTGAACTCTTGGAATACGGGTTGGAAGACCGCCCGGAGGGCCAGCACTCTAGAATACAAAGTTTTCACAAGGAGAAAAGCTAATCATGGACCAATCTCGAGACTCCAGGATTGCATTCATTAGCCCCATGAATAGGAGATGAAGAGGGTCGAAATTTATTGGACTATCCGAATACATTGGATTGCTTATGTACAATGACGAGAGAATCAAAATTCTGTGGTCCATCAAATTTTCACCCAAATGTCCATTCAATCAATGTGTTTCCTTTTTTTTTTTTTTTTGGGAATGCGTAATTGAAGCTTCTGGACATAATGAATCCCAAAGGGCTTAAAAGGATAATAATACATTCTTTCGTTCGGCTTTTGTAATCCAATTTACTACTTTGTTGGACTCTCTTCGAGACTAGCTTTAAATTTGAGAAAAGCCTCAACTGGGCATGGGGTTCGTTGATAAGAGCACTTATCTCCCACTTTACTTGATCTGCACTTGATAGACTTCTTGTTAGATCAAAAAGGTCTGACTCCAACTCCGAGCGAGCTCCATTTCTACTATAAAGTGTGCTAGGATTTCAACGATGGCTAACGCCTCTCCTTGGACTGCTGATGCGACCCGTACAAAGTGAGCAAAGCTGTCCAACCGGTCTACCGGAGCTGTCGTGGCACTTGCCTGTAATTACGCCTTCTTGCTAGTTCCGGTATAGAAGGACCCATCGACCTTAATCTTGAGGACGCCTTGATCTGGCGGCCCCCAATACTGGGGCGAGTTTTTGGCTTTCGCAGAGTTTCCTTGCAAAAATTTTGTCCAGACCAGGCTGTAAGAAAGTGTGTAGGAAGGATTTCTGTGTAACAATGTACACTGTACAATTAGATATATTACACATTGTGAAATAAAAGGGCAAGAAAATATTCTACAGAATCAATCATGATCGGATTTGATTAGATCTAATCCATAATTGATCTCAATTGATCTCAATCTCATGAGTATCTCTTAACACTCCCCCTCAAGCTGGCGGCTTGTAGATATCTAAGACGCCTAGCTTGCTTAGGAGATACGCGTGCTGGTTCTGACACAAGGGCTCGGTGAAAATGTCTGATGGTTGTTCTTCTGTGCGGATCCCTAGTGTTTCAATCATCCCCTGTTGAATCTTCTCTCGAGTGAAGTGGCAATCCACCTCTATGTGCTTTGTTCTTTCATGGACTATGGGATTTGATGCAAGCTTGAGAGCCGCATCATTATCGCAAAACAATCTCGTTGGCCCTTCAACCTGTACTCCAAGATCTCGAAGCAAGCCTCGTAACCATACTATCTAACATGTTGTCTTTGCCATGGCCCGATATTCTGCCTCTGCTGAAGACAGAGAGACAGTCGGTTGTTTTTTTTGTCTTCCATGAAAGCAAAGAATCCCCAAATTTGATACGTAAACCCGTTGTAGATCTTCGCTCATAGGACATGTAGCATAATCTGCATCACAGTATGCAGTCATCTTCATATTGCAAACTCTAGATAAAAGGATTTCAAGACCTGGGCATTTCTTCAGATACTTCACCACTTTGAGAGCTGCATTCATGTGGGACTACTTTGGACTATGCATGAACTGGCTCAGTGTTTGAACTGCATAGGTGATATCCGGCCTGGTCATAGTCAAGTAAATGAGTTTTCCAACAAGTCTCTGATAACTCATGGGGTCATCCAGTGTAGGGTCAGCCTCTTGGGAAGTTCCATCATCAAACTCTGCTGTGGTCAACTTAATTTTTTGTTCAATTGGAATGACAGCTGGTTTACACCAGGATAATCCAGCTTCTGATATGATCTCTAAGGCAAACTTCCTCTGGCTAAGAGATATCCCTTGGTCTGACCGGGCAATCTCTATGCCAAGGAAATACTTTGGTGACCCTGGATCCTTGATATGAAAGGTTGAGTGCAAATAACTCTTGAGTCTTTTAATGGCCACATCGTCATTTCCCATAATTAGTATGTCATCCACATATATCATAAGGTATATAGATGACGTACCTCCAGTCCAGGTGAAGACAGCATAATCATATTTTGACTGTTGAAAACCGGCAGTTATGAGAGACTCAGAGAATTTTGCATACCACTGTCTGGATGCTTGCTTCAGCCCATACAGGGATTTGCGGAGACAACGTACTCTATTCTCCCCCTGTCTCCGTAAACCCTATGGCACATCCATGTAAATTTCTTCATCAAGGTCTCAATGTAGGAAGGCGTTGTGCACATCCATCTGATGCAGTCGCCAATCTCGGAAGGCTGCTACCGATAGAAAGGAGCGTACTATAACGTCCTTAGCGACAGGAGAGAAGGTTTCATGGTAATCGAAGCCTTCTCGCTGAGTGAAGCCTTTGGCTACAAGTCGAGCCTTGTACCGTTCAACTGATCCATCTGCACGATACTTGATTTTATATACCCATTTACAACCGATGGGTTTTCTCGCCCGGAGGAATAGGAACAAGATCCCAGGTCTGATTGTCCATCAAGGCCTGTAATTCTGACTCCATGGCTTTTTGCCATCGTGGGTCAGTGCTCGCCTCATTGTAATTGGATGGTTCCTTTCCCTCGGAAATACGAGAAATGCAGCAGCGATGTTGTTCTGATAGCCGATCGAAGGAAACATAAGAGGATATAGGAAAAGGAATACCTGGCGAGTTTCTGACCCCGCAAACATAGTCCTTCGTCCAGGTCGGGGGACGTATTGCACGCCGTGGGCACCTAGGTGGTGATAAAGAGGCCACCTCGGTAGGTGCAGCAGGTGATGAAGGATCTATGTCAATATGATCAGGAGTCGAATGTACAGTTGATTCACTGGTCGGAACTGGGACTGTGGCTTCCAGTGGGGGCTGTACTACCGTGTCTGATGTAGAAGGCATCTAATGAGCCGTTCCCGAATGTAGAAGAACATAGTCTGGATCATGTGCAGTCTCGTCAACTGGAAAATAATGAGGGTCTCCTCCAACTTCAGTGTTGAGATCTTGTGAGGCAAAAGGAAAAATGTCCTCCTGGAACGACACATCCCTACTGAAAAAAAAATTCCTTGGCAGATGGATCATAAATTCTGTACCCCTTTTGCAAGGACGGGTATCCCATGAATATACACCGACGGGCTCGAGGACCCAATTTATCTCTTGGTCCCATGATGGTAGTGTAGCACTGACAGCCGAAAATTTTTAGATGATTCAGACTAGCCTTCTTGTCAAAAATGATTTCAAAGGGGCTTCTACCGTGTAGAAGTTTGGTAGGCATCCGATTAATCAGGTAAACTGCAGTCAAAACACATTCTCCCCCGAAGTTGTCGGAACGTAGCCTGGAATTTCAAGGCTCGGGCAACTTCTAAAATATGTCGATGTCTCCTCTCCACTACCCCATTCTGCTATGGAGTATATGTGCATGATGTCTCATGTAAGATCCCTTGGGATAATAATAGAGAGCTGCACTCGTGATTAAGAAGTTCCTTTCCATTATCCGTTCGTACCCGACGGATTGTCTTGTCGAATTGAGTTTTCACTAAGGAAATAAAGGATTTTAAATGGGAGAGAACTTGACTCTTGGATTGCATAAGAAAAATCCACGTGGCCCTTGAGTGATCATCGACTAGAGTGAGAAAAAATTGGGACCTGGACCCATCATGATTCGGTGTATGATAAGGTCCCCACACATCAAGATGAAGTAAGGAAAAAAGTTCGTTAGCACGACTTGTACTCAATGGAAAAGGGACACGTGTTTGTTTAGCAAGTGGACAGATAGAGCACCGTGAACAAGGAAACCGGGAACTATGACCCATTCTAGAATGTAAAATAAATTGTTTATCATTGGCGTAAAAGATTACACAATGATTTCTTATTACAATTAAAAACAAGATTTGCTGAATTTCGCCGTAAATATAGTCCTTCGAGACATGTTACCCCAGCCCATCGCCTCCCAAATCGAAAGGGCCTGAAAGACACAGCTATCATCAATGAATGAAACTTTGCAGGAATTTTCCTCACAGGCTCTAGACACAGAGATCGGATTAAACTGGAATTCAGGGATGTATAGAACCCTAGATAAAGTAAATTGAGGGCTAAGGTTAACCGTTCCTGTAATTTTGACATGTGCAACATTTCCATTCGGCAACTGCACAGTAATAGGGCTATCCAGTTCTTGATAAACAGTGCTAAATAAGCCTTTGTTGCAACTAATATGGTCACTAGCGCCAGAGTCAATAATCCAGGTATTTCTTAATATATAATTGGTGAGGCAGTGCGAAATACCTGTGAAGCTACTCCCCTTATTTGGGATTTCCAGTTTCTGCAGTGTTTGCAGCAAATGTTGATACTCAGTCTGTGTAATAGATTGATCATTTGAGCCCATAAATTGATAAGCTGCCGCTGCTGTCTCTCTCCTTTTGTCTCCAGGTCGGCCGTGCAATTTCCAGCAGGTGTCAATTGTGTGGTGGGGCCGTTTGCAGTGCTCACAAAAAAGCTTTCCCTTATTTCTGGAATTTTGCCCAAAATTGGGCCCAGAATTCGGCCCATAATTAGGCCCAAGGGCCTTCGAAAAAAATGGACCGTTGGATCTGTTCATTCCGGATCCATCTTCGCCGTCCATTTCATCCGCCTATCGCGTGCCTCTGGGACCGTTAGATCGCAGCGTGCGATTTGGGCCATCGGATTGCTGTGTGCGATTTGGGCCCTCGGATTGCTGAGGACGATTTGAGCCGTCCGTTACAGAGCCTTTAAAAGGCTTCTGCTCATGAAACCCTAGAAGGCCCTGTTAGATTTTGTGGGACCATTGCCAACTGCTCATGAAACCCTAGAAGGCTTCTGCTCATGATATCATGTGAGATTTTGTGGGACCACTGCCAACTGTTCTAAAAGCTTAAGTTGTTAGATGAAGGCGTGGTTTATTATTTAAATATTCTAACACTCCCCCTCACGCTTAGTCTGGTCTTTTGCCTAGTACTAAGCGTGGAAATTTTAATTGGGGAGGCAAATAGGGGCCTGGAAGATTCGAACTCAGGACCTCCTAGCTCTAATACCATGTGAGAAAGTGTGTAGGAAGGATTTCTGTGTATTCCCTTCTGTGTAACAATGTACACTGTACAATTAGATATATTACACATTGTGAAATAAAAGGGCAAGAAAATATTCTACAGAATCAATCATGATCGGATCTGATTAGATCTAATCCATAATTGATCTCAATTGATCTCAATCTCACGAGTATCTCTTAACATAGGCGATGGTCGGACGGCGACCACGCCGGCTTAGGGTAAAATAATAATAATAATAATAATAATAATAAGACATTTGAAAAAAATATTTAAAATATTATTAAAATTTGTCTATGTCAATGCCGATCATGTCACGTAGGATGACCAATATTTACATTAGTAATTTTCAATCAAAATTGGCTGAATGGACTTAACTAGCAAAACTTAAAAATATTTAGGACTTAATTGATAAAATTGAAAGATTTAAGATTAAATTGACAAAATTACTATCGGTTTAAGATTTTTTAAATCATTTTCCCAGTAAATATATGCAAACCGTAGATATGTGTCATAATAAATATTATTAAAATTTGTCCATGTCAATACCGATCGTGCCACGTAAGACAACTGACATTTACATTAGTGATTTTCCAATCAAAATTAGTTGAATGGACTCAATTAACAAAACTTAAAAAAATTTAGGACTTAAACTAACAAAATTGAAAGATTTATGATTAAATTGACAAAAGTACCATAGGCTTAAGATTTTTAAATCATTTTCCCAGAAAATATATGGAAACCGTGAATACGCGTTCCCCACACCCCACCCAACCCCCACACCCCCGGCGGGCTCAAATTAATGAAAATAAAACTGTAATGTCAGAATCGAAGATTCTTCTTCTAATATCAAGATAATTGACTAGTCCATCTTTAATGGCCTTTTGAATCCTCGACACAATCTCGTGCAAATAAAATAACAAAAGAACCAGATCAGCAAGAATATCCTGTAGTCCAAATACAATAAAGAAATTCATTCCAAGAAAGTCTCAACAATAATTATGGAAAAGTATTGGCATTAAAGGCATCCATAGCCTAAGTAGCCTCACACTTGCGAAGAAACCCGATATGCAAGCAATCGGATGACGCTTCAGCACGACAAAGTATTGCTTGGACAACTAAAGAATCAGTGGTTCGTATCCTCCATGGCCAGATTACGCGAGGTGTAAGTAGAAGACACCTGAGCCAGCCTCATGGATGAACATTTGTTGAGATCTGTTCGAGAAGTCCTTAGAAGTGATAGGTTGGTTCAGCTTGTAATCTGTGACTTTAATAGGGTTCACCCCCATGTTTTGAAACTAACAACAAACGATGAGAATACATTTTTTGCAAAAGGTTGCAAGTCCTTCCCAAACAAATTTTTGCTCCAACTTTGTTATCAATTAAGGTGCAGTTTGTCTGAAGAAAAACTATTTTCAGCAAATTGTTTTTGGGCTTTCTAGAATTTGGATGATGGAAAACTAGTCGATCAATTGAAGATTTTATCCATTGACTGAAAATAATAAGTTCAGATTAGGAAAAACGACTTCCTTTATGATAAGAAGGAAATAATTTTCCCTATTTTCTCGTTGCACGTAGAAGTGAAAGAATATGTCTCTCCATGTCTATTTTCTATCTCTCATCAATTATATATATATATATATATTCACGATAAGTTTTATCTGTTTTTTCCATAAATCTTGTCTATTGTCTCATGAAATATTTTGTTAATGCTCACATTCTTTTACGTTCTCTCAAAAAACACCATTTTATATAATATTATACAAAAATGAATTCATAATTTATGATGCTAATTTCCTTGTGATCCTTGTTGTTTTGATCAAACCATTTTTTGAACTTGTTTTCAGTGCAAACAAACACCAAAAATGGTTTACTCTCTCTCAAATTGAATTTCCTAAAATCTTTTTTAGTGACGAGAGTTTTCAATGAAACAACATGACGAAAGAACGAGAATGAGAATCTTGCCCGACAAAGATAACGAAAGCGAGAGGCTTTAAGTAAAGTCCATGCATCACCTGTACTAGGCCCAACCCAACTATTTTACCCTCGATTAAGCCCATGATAGCAGGCCCTTCTATGGGTTTATCTGGGTATAGGATTATGGGGTTAATATCTAGCTTAATTAGCGTTCTCATTTTGATTACTTTACATGGTGTATGGAAGGCTGAAACATCAGGGCCCTTATGATTGAGACATGAGTAATTAATTTGTGTGGGATCACATATATCCATATGTCTCGATATTAGTGAGGAGATAAGAAAATTTTAAACGGTTATATATATTTTTTTTTTTGTTAGTTCTATTCTATTCCTACACTAATAATCGCTCTCAGACTTTTGCTATGCTTCTTGCAGGGCGTGGGAGTCAAAACCCACTCCTGAAACTTACTTGTCCCCACCCCCATCCCCTTTAAGAAGATGAGATTTCGAACTCTTTACCTCCCCCTTCTATGTTGGAAGGGTGGCCACTGAAGCGAATCCGATTGGTTACGGTTATAGTTAAATAGATGCAATTTACGTCGGCTTATTTTTCTCTAAATTTCTAATTAAACAAAACTTTTTGATAAATAGTACTTTGATTGATAATTATATACATCTATATCACCCACGTAATGGGTAAAAGTTTCCAACATATAACTTCCATGTATAAATGCTTGTTTTCGCTATCAAATCCTTGCAAATCGTCTCCGACAAGATGGGAAGGCGAATCTAACTTCAGTTCATAAAAACCAAATTCGACGACCCCCCCAAAAACTCGCGGCTCGCCCTTCACACTTGCGCTTCATCTTCTTCAGGGATGCTCTTGAGCTCTCCGACGGCTCCATCCTCGGGCCTCGTCCCGCTCACCACGGTCACGCGGCTCATCGGAAGCCGCACGAGCTCGCGGGCCACGTCCCCGAACTCGAGGACCCCTCCATCTCCGCACTTGCCGAGCGGCCGAGCAGCTTCCTGCTTCGTCATCTTCACCTTCACTCTCATCACCGGCCCCTTCTCCCCGTCAATCGGATCCGGGCAAAATCCGCCCTTTTCCGCGCCCGTAGTGATCTTGGGGCGGCCCGTCTTCTGCTTGACTTTGCTCAGCTCGTCCCTGTACACAGGACTCGCCGACCTGGCCTGTTCCTTATTTGCTCCGTAGCCGTGCTCGCCTGGTGAACTCGTGTCGTGGCAAGAAGTGAAGAAAGGAAGGACCGGCCAGTTTTTGTTTAGAAACAGAGCCATGAGAAAAACAGAGGCCAAGCAGGGGATTCAATTTGGTGGACTGTACGAGAAACAGGCCTGAAGCTTGACATTTATACACAACAGCCACAAAGTAATAGATAATAGTTTAAGGAAATGAGTGACAGAAGATGGAGATGGTGACGGAAGCAAAAGCGAACTGTAGCAAAGACCGTACTTTGCGTTGCAGAAAAGCGAAGTGGCCGTGTTTTTGGGGTGGATGTGCAACTTGTGGAGAAAGAATATGAAATGGTCAAGCCAAGACTCGTCTCTCTCTCTCTCTCTTTCTACGTCAACCCAACCCAATATTCTGTTAGATGCTTGTTAGAGTCTTGAATGGATAGAATCATGGAACCAATCGTGACACTGAATATTATCATTCATCCTTAATTGATTATGGCCGAAAATTCGATTTCTTGAATTCAAGCCCTAAAAACTCAATTTAATACAACAAAAGAATACCGAAATTAATATATAACTATACCCATACAAAGATTTGCATCAAACATTAATCGATAAGTAATTTGAACTTTATCACGCATAAAATCTAGAATTTCGAATTTGAAATTCCCTCTCAATTCTCAACGAAATTATGCAAATTATATATGGTTGGAAAGATTTTGACATGTAGAACAAAAGCCTTATGGCTTCAGGATCAATCGAGCAAAAAAATACACACACAAAATAACTACAATATTCGGCTCAAAAAGAAAGTTTTGAATTTGTCCATAAAAAATAAAATTTGGGTTATACAATCATATATTATCTGCTCTGATACCACATGTACAATATTATTCACATAAACAACTAATCAATTAAGAAAAAACAAATCTATATATGATTGTAAAACACCGATATTACTAAACACAATGGAATTAAAACGTATATGTTTGAGCCATTACTTGAAAGTAAATCACTCTAATAATCAGGGATCTATTGGAATGCCAGATCTTCCTTTTTATGACCTATTTCAGTATAGCAGTTTTCAATGGGGTGAAGCAACTATAACCTATGCTTTTATAGGCTAGAGAGGGACCTAGCAAACCCTAATCAACAACATGTCAACTGGGTCCTTCTCATTACGGGCTTCAGTTAAACATAATTGTCTACACTTTGCTGCTCAACTAGACCCGTTATCAATAGATGCCAATACCCAATTTAATCATATCAATGTATGATTCAACAAATATTGTAATATTCATTAACCCGATTATTTAAAATAGGAAATCAATTAATTAATGTAAGCTCATATTCTAAGAAATTTCCAACACGAGTTTGATGTAGTTTTTAATAAATAAAAGATAAGAATGAGAAGAGACGATTAGTTATTATTTATCCAAAATTGATTATGTTCAAGTTCTAATGAATTTTTAAACAAGTAAAAGTCTAAAAGATAGAGACGCGGGGAGATAACTAGCAAGTGGCATAGCTGGGCTAGAAAGAGATTTGTGTTTTCGGAGAACTTGCCGCTATGACATACTTGATGTGGACGGTCAAAGTCTACTTGGAAAAAGCTCGTTCCTTTCATGGGCCATGGTTGAATCAAGTTTCACGTTGGTCTTGAACCTTGCTTCAAGAGGACTTTAGTTTCAATGATGCATCCAAACCATTTGACAGGTTGAGTTAGAAGTTTTATTCACACTATCGGAATCACACGCGTTTTGTCATAAGTCCTACACCAAGTATTACAACATATAAAAAGTGCAAAAAAATGCTATCATTTAGCGAGATTTATCTATTTATAACCAACTACTAATAGTACTTGGAGGGATATGATCCTAGCTATCTCTCTCGTACCCGAGAAATACTTTCTGTGGACCTTCATGAACCTCTCTAAATATCTTATGTACCAAGACCAATGCCCCAATTGGTTCTATTCATGTGACTTGCTATCAAGATAAGAATTGCAATATTTAAATGAAAATGAGCAATATCAATTAGCCATAGACCCCCAATTACTCGATCTAATCCTCTATGAAAAGTAAGAAATTCCGCATATGTTTCAAGGTAAAAAATGGGGTTGCTCCCTCAACAAAACTAAGATAAAGTTGAGCCAAAATATCTCGATTCAAGATCAATTCATAAGGAAGTGGGATCTCTTTAGAATCTACTCTAGTGTTTAGAAATTGGTTAATTGGTAAAAATACATATACTTGATGCCCTATGCAAGAAATAGACCCAAGTCTTATTAGTCATGTTAAATGGTGATTTAACATAGACTCTACATCTTGGAACCAGGCCAATTTTGGAGCAATTTTGTGATAATGGAACGAACTAGCATAAAGCAATAAGGCTACAAAGACTAATGCACCAATTGCAATACAAAGTGTTGTAATTCACTAGATAGTCCGTATGCTCACCAAATCTAAAATAAAACCAAAGGGTATTTGTATTTGTTGGAAACCCCACCCACATTGCCATTCAAAATTTCTTGGCCCACCATTGGCCAAACCACCTAGGCAATAGGTCCAATGTGAGGAGGGTCACTTAGCCATGCTTCATAGTTGGAAAAACAAGTTCAATGAGAATACATGTCACTCATCTAGAGAATGATAATAGAAACTTGGCCAAAATGAATACTGTATACTTTTTGAGAGATCTTCAAATCATCAGTATGGTTATCGAAATCATGAGCATCAACATGTGGATTCTAGATCCAAGTGGTAGTATCAGCACCCTTAGTTATTGTTCTGGAAAAATGACCTGGTTAGACTCATTCCTTGAAAGAAGTTTTATGGGATTCCTATCTATCAAAATTTTCCTCTACGGGTACTCTTTCTTTGTGCTCAAGAGCCACATTTGTGTCCTCTTGAAACATGCGAAACAAATCAATGTAGGTCATTAAATGACGTGAATATCACTTTGGGTTCCAAGCAATCTAATGATGATCAAATAGACTTATGCATGTTATATTGAATGCCTTATTATTTTTTTGAAATGACCATTCTTGCACGTTCCTAGTGCATGTCACAGTCGAATTTGAAATGTGGCTTGAATACAAGATGCAGATGGACTATTGAGGATTTCAATCGGCGAATGTAAAACGATCAAAAGTATCATCATACGAAGCGAGTGTTCAAAACAAAACTCAAAAAGAGCCTAAAAACGTGCAAAAAGAAATAACTATTATTTCAATAAGGCCGTCCCTGTACACGAGGCTCGTCGACCTGGCCTGGTCCTTGGCTGCTCCGTAGCTGTGCTCGCCTAGTGATCTCGTGTCGAGGCAAGAAGTGAAGAAAGGAAGGACTGGCGAGTTTTTATTAAGAAACAGAGCCATGAGAAAAACAGAAGCTAAAGCAGGGGATTCACTTTGGTGGCTGTACGAGAAACAGGCCCGAAGCTTGACATTCATATAAAACGGCTACAAAGTAACAGAGAATTGTATAAAGAAATGAGTGACAGAAGATGGAGATGGTGACGGGAGCTAAAGCGAACCGTAGCGAAGACCAGACTTTGAGTTGCAGAAAAGTGAAATGGCCGTGTTTTTTGGGGATTGACGTGCAAGTCGTCCAGAGAGAATTTGAAATGGTCAAGCCAAGACCCGTCTCTCTCTCTCTCTCTCTCCCCGTCAATCCCAAAACAATATTACATTAGATGCTCCTTAAAATTCTGACTGATACGACCAATCACAACGCGGTATATCATCATTTATTCTTAATTTGATTATGCGTGAATGCTAATACATTTTTTTATAAGTAAAAGATAAAAAAAAAAAAAAAAAAAGAAAAGAGAAGAGACGATTTGAAATAATTAAGGGTATTATCATTTTTCCGAAATTAATTATGTTAGAGTTCTAACGCATTTTTGAACAAGTCTAAAAGATAGAAATGAGGGGAGATGATTAGCATAGCTGTGACTGGAAGTGATTAGTTGTTTTGGTACAACTTTCCGCTATGACATACTGGACGTGGACGGTCAAGGACTTCTTTGAAAAGGCTTGTTCCCATCATGGGCCATGGCTGAATCAAGTTTTGCGTTGGTCTTGAACCTTGCTTCAAGAGGACTTAGCTTCAATGATGCATCCAAACCATTTGACTGGTCAAGTTAGAAGATTTATTCGGGCAATTAAAATTGCACGCGTTTTGTCATAAGTCATGCACCAATTGTTACGGCGTATAAAAAGTTCAAAAAGATATTATCGCTTAGCAAGATTTATCTATTTATAACCAACTACTAATAATACTCTGAGAGATACCATTTCAATTTTCTCTCTTGTACCTAAGAGATATTCTCTGTGGACCTTTATGAACCTCTACAATATCTTATATACGATGAACAATGCCCCAGTTGGTCCTATTCATGGGACATGCTATCAAGAAAAGAATTGTAATGTCTAAATGGTTATAAACAATAACAATTAGCCATAGACCTCCAATTGCTAGATCCACTCCTTAACGAAAAGTTAGAAATTCTACATATTTTGATCATTTCAAGGTGAAAAATGGGGTTGCTCCGTCGCCAGAATTAGGACAAAGTTGAGTCTGAAGATCTTGATTGAAGATAAATTCATGAGGAAGTAGAGATCTCTTTAGGATCTACTCTAGCGTTTAGAAATTGATTAGTTGCAAAAATACATGTATTTGATGCCCTGCCCAAGAAAGAGACCTAAATCCTAATAGCCGTGCTAAATGGTGATTCAATATAGATTCTACATCTTGGAACCAACCTAATTTTGGAGAAACTTTGTGATGATGGAACCAACCAGTGAAAAACATTAAGGCTGCAAAGGCAAATAATTAGTTGTGATAAAACAGAGTTTTAATTCACTATTTAGTCTAGATGCTCACCAAATCTAAAAAAATTAGATGTTATTTGTATTCTTCAGAAGTCCCTACTCACATTGCCACTCAATATTTCTTGGCCCACTATCTGCTAAACCACCTTGGCACTAGGTCCAACGTGAATATGATCACCTAGCCATGCTTTATAATTGGAAAAATAAGTGTCATGAAAATACAACAGCAAAGAAAGATAATGAAAAGTTAGCCAAAATGAGCGCTATATACTTTTTGAGAGATCTCCTCCAATCATTAGTATGGCTATCGTGGGCATCAATACGTAGGTTCGAGATCCAAGTAGTAGTGTCAGGGCCCTTGGTTATTGTTATGGAGAAATCACTTGATTTGGCTTATTCCTCGAAAGAAATATTATGGGATCCCCATCCACCAAAATTAACCTCACTTGGCATTACTATTTCTTCCGTGCTCAAGAGTCACTCTTGTATACTCTCGGAATACGCGAACCCAGTCAGCGCAAGTCATTAAACAACGTGGATGTCACATGGGGTTCCAAGCGATCTAACGTTCAAGATCAAATGGACTTACGGGTGCTTTGCTGAATGCACTTGTTATTTTTTTTTAAACGAACATTCATGCATGCTTCCGGTGCATGTCGCAATCGAATTTGAAAACGGCTTGAACACGAGATACAGATGGCCAAACACAATTTGGGAAACTATTGAGGATTTCAATCGGTGAATGTAAAACGATCAAAAGCACAACAAAGCCCACACCAACACCCCCCTCCCCCAAAACCAAGAAGAGCCTTAAAATCGGGAGACTCCTTTGGGTTAGGATCTGATGGTACGGGGCTATGGGGCCCATCTAATTTAGTTCACTAAAACCAAATTCAACACCCAAAATTGCTGACTCTTATGGTGAGAGTCGCGATTTATGATCCAACTCAAACCACCCATTTAACCGGCCTACTCTCGCCTAGAATGAAAAAGAATACTTCATGTACCAATTTCTCATGAACGTATTCATTTTACACTCGCTCTTCATCTTCTTCAGGGATGCTCTTAAGCTCTCCGACACCTCCATCCTCGGGCCTCGTCCCGCTCACCACGCTCACGCGGCTCATCGGAAGCTGCACGAGCTCGCGGGCCACGTCCCTAAACTCAAGGACCCCTCCATCTCCGCACTTGCTGAGCAGCCGAGCCGCTTCCTGCTTCGTCATCTTCACCTTTACTCTCATCACCACCCCCTTGTCCCCGTCGATTGGATCCCCGCAAACTCTGCCCTTCTCTGCATCCAGAGCGATCTCGCGGCGACCCGTCTTCCGCTTGACTTTGCTCAGCTCGTCCCTGTACACAGGACTCGCCGACCTGGCCTGTTTCTCGGCTGCGCCGCAGCCGTGCTCGCCTAGTGATCTCGCGTCGAGGCAAGAAGTGAAGAAAGGAAGGACCGGCCAGTTTTTGTTTAGAAACAGAGCCATGAGAAAAATAGAGGCCAAGCAGAGGACTCACTTTGGTGGGCTGTACGAGAAAGAGGCCTGAAGCTTGACATATATACGCAATAGCTACAAAGCGACGGACAATTGTTGAAAGAAATGAGCGAGAGAAGATGGAGATGGTGCTGGTGACGGAAGCAAAAGCGAACTGTTAGCAAAGACTAGACTTTGGGTTGCAGAAAAGTGAAATGGCCGTGTTTTTGGGGTCAATGTGCAAGTCGTCACGGAAGAATAACCCTCCTCTATCTACGCGGACCCAAAACAACATTCCATTAGATGCTCCTTAGAGTCTCCACGGATAAAAGTTACGAGATATCATCCTTTATCCTTAATTGGTTAGACGCGAGTTCTCATGTACTTTATGATAAATAAAATATAAAAACGAGAAAAGACTGATTGGTATAATTAATGGTAAGTAAAAGATAAAAACAAGAAGAGACTGATCGGTATAATTAATGGTATTATTATTTGTCCGAAATTAATTATGTGAGAGTTCCAATGCATTTTTGAACGAGTCCAAAAGATAGGAATGTGCGGAGATGATTAGGACAGTTGCCTGGAAGTGATTTGTTGTTTTAGTGAACTTTCCGCTATAACGTACTTGACGTGGACGGTCAAAGTCTACTGGAAAAAGCTTGTTCCTATCGTGGGCCATGGTTGAATCGAGTTTCACGTTGGTCTTGGATCTTGCTTCAAGAGGACATGGTTTGAATTATGCATTCAAACCATTTGACGTGTCGAATTAGAACTTTTAATTACGCGTTTTGACATAAGTCCTGCACCAAGTATCACGGTGCATAAAAAATTCAAAAAGATACTATTATTTAGCATGATTTATTTGTTTTTAACTAACTCTAATGATATTGTGAGAGATGCTACCCTAATTATTTTTCTCGAACCTAAGAGATATTCTCCATGGACTTTTTGAACTTCCAAAATATTTGTTTACCATATTGATGGCCGAGTTGGTTCTACTCATGTGATAAGAATTGCAATATTTATGATGAAGATAAGTAATATCAATCAGTCATAGACCCCCAGTTATATAATCCTCATCGAAAAGTAAGAAATTGCAAATAATTTGACCAATTCAAGGTTAAAAATGGGATTGCACCCTCGGCAAAACTAGGATGTAGTTGAGCCATAAGAACTTGATTCAAGATAAATTCATGACGAAGTGGGATCTCTTTAGGATGTACTCTAGCATTTAGAAATAGGTTAGTTAGTAAAATACATTTACTTGATGCCTTGCCCAAGAAAGAGACCCAAGTCCTAGTAGTTTTGTTACATGGTGATTCAACATAGATTACATGTTAAAATTCAGCCAATTTTGGAGCAGTGTGGTGATAATGGAACTAATCAGGAAAAAGCATTAAAGCTGCAAATACTAATGCAATAATTGTGGTACAACAGAATTGTAATTTATAGGTTAGTCGATATACTCGCCAAATCTATAAATATATAATAAAAAAATAGGTTATTTATATTCCTTGGAAACCCTTGCCCACATTGCCATTTAATATTTCTTGGCCCACCATTGGCCAAACCACCTAGACACTAGGTCCAACGTGAGTAGGGTTTCTTCGCCATGCTTTAAATTTGGAAAAATGAACAACTATGTAAATACATGCCGCTCATTCAAAGAAAGATAGTGAAAAGTTGGTCAATGAGCACCATATACTTTTCGAGAGATCTCCTCAAAATCATTGGTATGACAATCGAAATTATGAGCATCAACATGTAAGTTCTAGATCCAAGTGTTAGTATTAGGGCTCTTAGTTATTATTATTATGGAGAAATGACCCGGTTTGGCCCATTCCTCGAAAGAAGTTTTTTGGGATCCCTATATACTAAAATTTATTTGACTGGGCATCACTCTTTCTTCATGCTCAAGAGCCATATTTGTGCGAAACCAATCAGCGTAAGTCATTAAATGAAGTGAATATTACTTGGGGTTCCAAGCAATCTAATGGTGGAGATCAAATAGACTAACACGTATTTGGTTGAATGCCTTATTATTTTTTTGAAATGACCATTCTCGCATGCTCATGGTGTATGTGGCAATCCAATTTGAAATGTGGCTTGAATATGAGATGCAAATGGCCAAACAAAATTTGGGTAACTATAGAGGATTTCAATTGGCAAATGCAAAATGATCAAGAGCATCATCATACGAAGTAAGGGTATTCAAAACAAAACCTCCAAACAAGCTTTGAAATCCCAACTCTTTCTGCTAAGACTCATTTGGGCTTGGATCTGATGGGGTCGGGCAATCGGGCCCATCTAATTTAGTTCACTAAAACCAACTTCTACGCTCCACGTGACTCTCACGACGAGAGTTACAATTTTTGACCGATCCAAACCACCTATTTGATCGGCCTACTCTCGCCTAAAAAGAATGAAAAAAGAATTCTTCATCGACCAATTTCTCACGAACATATCCAATTCACACTCGCGCTTCATCTTCTTCAGGGATGCTCTTAAGCTTTCCGACAGCTGCATCCTGGGGCCTCATCCTGCTCACCACGCTCACGCGGCTAATCGGAATCTCCACGAGCTCGCGGGCCACATCCCTGAACTCGAGAACCCCTCCATCTCCGCACTTGCTGAGCAGCCGAGCTGCTTCCTGCTTCGTCATCTTCACCTTCACTCTCATCACCACCCCCTTCTTTCGGTCGACCGGATTCCTGCAAAATCTGCTCTTTTCCGCATCCGGAGCGATCTCACGGCGACCCATCTTCGACGTGACTTTGCTCAGCTCGTCCCTGTACACGAGGGTCGTCGACCTGGCCTGGTCCTCGGCTGCTCCGTAGCCGTGTTTGCCTAGTGATCTAGTGTCGGGGCGAGAAGTGAAGAAAGGAAGGACCGGCCAGTTTTTGTTTCGAAACAGAGCCGTTGAGGAAACAGGGGCCAGAGCAGGGATTCACTTTGGTGGGCTGTACGAGAAACAGGCCTGGAGCTTGACATTTATAGACACTAGCTACAAAGTAGTCCGAGAGTTGTTTGAAAGAAATGAGTGGGAGAAGATGGAGATGGTGACGGGAGCTAAAGCGACCTGTAGCAAAGACCAAATTTTGGGTTGCAGAAAAGTGAAGGTGCCGTGTTTTGGGGGTGGACATGCAAGTCGTGGAGAGGGAATTTGAAATGGTCAAGCCAAGACCCGTCTCTCTCTCTCTCTCTCTCTCTCTCTCTCTCTCTCCCCGTCAATCCCAAACAAATATTCCATTAGATGGTCCTTTAAGTTTTGACGGATACAACCAATCACGAGGCGGGACATTATCATTTATTCTTAATTTGATCATATGTGAGTTCTAATGCATTTTTTAATAAGGACAAAGAAAAGAAGAGATGATCATCCGAAGTTAATTATGTTAAGAGTTTTAATGCCTTTTTAAACAAGTCTAAAATATAGAAATGAGGGGAGATGATTAGGATAGCTGGCTGGAAGTGATTTGTTGTTTTAGTATAACTTTTCGCTATGCCTTAATTGACGGGAATGGCCAAAGTCTACTTTGAAAAAGCTTGTTCCTAGCATGGGCCATGGTTGAATCAAGTTTTATGTTGGTCGTGAACCTTGCTTCAGGAGAACTTAGCTTCAATGATGCATCCAAACCATTTGACCAGTTGAGTTAGAAGTTTTATTCACGAAACCGGAATCGCACACGTTTTGTCAAAAGTCTTGTACCAAGTGTTGCAACGTATAAAAAGTTCAAAAAAATATTATCGCTTAGTAAGCTTTATCTGTTTTTAACCAACTACTAATAGTATTTGGAGAGATACTTTCCTAGTTATCTCTCTCGTGCTTGACAAATAGTCTCGATGGACCTTACATCATGACCAATGCCGTTCTATCAAGAAAAGAATTGCAATTGCTAAATGATGATAAGTAATATCAGTCAGCCGTAGACCCTAGATATTAGATCTAATCCTCCACGAAATATAAGAAATTTTGCATATTTTGACCGATTCAATGTGACAAATGGGGTTGCCCTTTTGACAAAACAAGGATAAAGTTGAGCCAAAAGATTTCGATTCAAAATAAATTCATGATGAAGCGGGATCTTTTCAAGATATACTCTAGCATTTAGAAATTAGTTAATTGGTAAATTACGTGTGCTTGATGCCCCGCCTGAGAAAGAGACCTAAGTCCTAGTAGCCCTGCTAAATGGCGATTCAACATAGATTCAACATCTTGGAACTGGGTGGATGTTGGAGCAACTTTATGATAGTGGAACCAACCGGCAAAAAGCAATAAGATTGCAAAAACTAATGTATGAATTTTGATACAATAGAATTGTAATTCACTAATTATTTCACATGCTAGCCAAATCTAAAAAAACGAAAGGTTATTTATATTCCTCAAAAACCCCTGCCCACATTGCCGTTTAATATTTCTTGATTCATTGTTGGCCAAACTACCTGAGCACTAGGTTTGATGTGAGTAGGGTCACTTAGTCATGCTTCCTAATTGGAAAAATGAGTACCATGGTATACATGCTACTCTACCAAAAAAAGATAATAAAAAGTTGGCCACAATGAGCAACATATATTTTTCAAGAGATCTCTTCCAAATCATTGGTGTGGCTATTGAAATCGCGAACATCAGCATGTAGGTTCTAGATCCAAGTGGTAATATTAGGGCTCTTAACTTGGTTTGACCTATTCCTCAAAAGAAGTTTTATGGGATCTTTATCAGCCGAAATTAACTTCATCGGGTTTCGCTCTTTCTCCATGCTAAAAAGCCTCATTGTATACTCTTGGAACATATGAACCCAGTCAGCTCAAGTCATTAAATGAGTGAATATTACTTGGGGTTTCGAGCAATCAAGTGGTGGAAATCAAATATACTTGCGCATGTTTTGTTGAATACTTGGTCGTTTTCTTCGAAACGACCATTCTCGCACGTTACCGGTGCATGTCGCAATCGAATTTGAATGTGGCTTGAATATGCAAATGGCCAAACACAAATTGGAAAACTGTTGAGGATTTTAATTGGCGAATGTAAAACGATCACAAGCATCATTTTACAAAGCAGGGATGTTCTAAACAAAACCCCCAAAAAAGTCCCGACATCCCAACTCTTTCTATTGAAACTCTTTTGGGCTTGGATTTGATGGGGCCAGGTTATCGAACTCATCTAATTTAGTTCACTAAAATCAAATTCGACGCCGAGCATCATGACTCTTATGATGAGAGTTACGATTTATGATCCGACCCAAACCACCTATTTGGCTGGTCTATTCTCACCCAAAAAGAATGAAAAAGAATACTTGATCTAGCAATTTCTCATGAATGTATCCATTTCACACTCTCCCTTCATCTTCTTCAGGGATGCTCTTAAGCTCTCCGACAACTCCATCATTGGGTCTCGTCCCGCTCACCACGCTCGCATGGCTCATCGGAATCTGCACGAGCACGCGGGCCACGTCCCTGAACTCAAGAACCCCTCCATCTCCGCACTTGCCGAGCAGCCGAGCCGCTTCCCGCTTCGTCATCTTCACCTTCACTCTCACCGCCACCTTCTTCTCCCCAGCGATCGGTTCCCCACAAAATCTGCCCTTTTCCGCATCCGGAGCCATCTCGCGGCGACCCGTCTTCCGCTTGACTTTGCTCAGCTCGTCCCTGTACACGGGACTCGCCGACTTGGCCTGTTCCTCGGCTGCTTTGTGGCCGTGCTCGCCCAGTGATCTAGCGTCGAGGCAAGAAGTGAAGGAAGGGAGGACCGGCCAGTTTTTGTTTCGGAACTGAGCCATGGGAAAAGCAGAGGCCAAAGCAGGGGATTCACTTTAGTGGACTGTACGAGAAACAGGCCCGAAGCTTGACATTTATACACAATAGCTACAAAGTGACGGATAATAGTTATAGGAAATGAGTGACAGAAGATGGAGATGGTGACAGGAGCTAAAGTGAACTGAGGAAAGACCAAGTCGTTGAGAGAAAATTTGAAATGGTCAATACGGCACTGTACTCAATCGAAGGTACGAAATTAGCCTATGGTTAAGTATAGTGCCGTAAAGCGTGCTAACTTTGTAATGAGCCTTTCACCCATCTTCGATTACCCCAAGCGTAGGAGGCTATTATACTTGCTTACCCTGCAGTAGCCAGAGCCGAAGTTTTGATGTGATATCTACCTTCACCACCATGAGATCCTCAAATTCTCTGTCTAGGGGTGATATTGCGGGATCTCCCACCCTGAGCGATTCTCCTGTATGTTTTTTCCCCTTGAGTACCTACTCATATCAAAACTTGGCATTTATAAACAATAGCTACAAAGTAATTGATAATAGTTAAAAGAAATGAGTGACAGGAGATGGAGATGGTGACGGGAGCTAAAGCGAACTATAGCAAAGACCAAGTCATCGAGAGAAAATTTGAAATGGTCAATCCTACACCTCTCTCTCTCTCTCTCTCTCTACCCCAAAATAATATTCTA
This sequence comes from Eucalyptus erythrocorys, assembly GCA_014182555.1. Classification (NCBI taxonomy): domain Eukaryota; kingdom Viridiplantae; phylum Streptophyta; class Magnoliopsida; order Myrtales; family Myrtaceae; genus Eucalyptus; species Eucalyptus erythrocorys. The sequence goes on along the minus strand of CM024600.1, from coordinate 34,026,881 downwards.
TTTGATGCTTGTTAAAGTTAAAGTTTTGAAAGATAGAATTAATCACTATACGAAATATCATCATTTATCCTTAATTTTATTATGCATGAATTCTAATACATTTTCTAATAAATAAAAGATAAAAATGAAAAGAGACGATTGACGGAATTGAAAGTATTATCATCCATCCTAAATTGGTTATTATCGAGTTCTAATGAATTTTTAAACAAGTAAAAGTCTAAAATATAGAAATGAGGGGAGATGATTAGCATAGTTGCCAGGAAGTGATTTGTTGTTTGAGGAGAACTTTCCGCCATGACATACTTGACGGGGACGGTCAAAGTCTACTTGGAAAAAGCTTGTTCCTTTCGTGGGTCATGGTTGAATCACGTTTCACGTTGGCCTTGAACCTTGCTTTAAGAGGACTTAGTTTCCATGATACATCCAAATCATTTGACTGGCCAAGTTAGAAGTTTTATTCAAACAAGTGGAATCGCACGCGTTTTGTCACAAGTCATGCACCAAGGGTCACGATGTATAAAAAATTTCAGAAGATACCATTACTTAATGAGATTTATCCGTTTTTAACCAACTACAAATGGTATTCAGAGGAATACCAACCCAAGTATTTCTCTTGTGCCTGAGAAATACTCTCTAGCTTTTCGCTTACCTCACTTGGCATTGCTCTTCCTTCCGTGCTCTCGAGCCATTCTCATATACTCTCAGAGCCTACGAACCCAATTAGCACAAGTCATTAAACCACATAGATATCACGTGGGGTCCCAAGTAGGGGTGAGTATATGGGATCGATTGAACTAGGAACTCCATAGATGGGATCGAACTGGCTAGTTTGGTTTGGTTCCCGGTTCCGTTTTATGGAACTGGTGATTTTGGGTTCAATTCTTAGTTCTTGGGGAGAACCAGACCAAACCAACTCTTTTTTCAAATATATTTTTAAATTTCTTAAAGACAGCAATAAATCATAAAAAATTAACAAAACTAGTTTTTTTTTTTAATTTTAAAATTTTTTTTACTAAGTAATTGATTTCATTTGACGGGACCGTTTGGTCCAGCCCCACTCCCAAAAACTAGAAACCGATCCTCTTAGTTTGATTATCGATTTCTAGGTGGGACTAGACTGGTCTGGGAACCAATCACCCCTGATTTCAAGTGATCTAATGGTCAAAGATTAGATGGACTCACACATATTTTGTTGAATGCCTTGTTATGTTTTTCAAAACAACCATCTAGAAAATTGGACCATGATACAAGTCAAGGAAAACGAAAGCAAACCCATTACCGTTCAAATTTTTCTCTTCAATGTGGGTCATTTTACTCCTCCGATTTGTCTGAATTAGTTCTTCAACTTCTTTATTTCTTATTCCTATGAATAGGTCCGTCAGAGTGGTCGCAATGGAATTTGAAATGTGGCTTGAATACGAGATGCAGATGGCCAATCATAATTTGGGGAACTGTTGAGGATTTCCAATTGGCGAAAGTGAAACGATCAAAAGCATCGAAGCAAAGGGCGTTTCCAAACAAACCCAGACCCCCCCAAAAAAAGCCTAAAAAATCCCGGCCCTTTCTGCCGAGGCTCTTTTGGGCCTGGATCTGACGGGGCGGGCTATAGGGCCCATTCCATTTGCTCGGGCCGGTGCGGGCGATTCGGGTCCAGCATGGGAGGCCCGATATACCGGCAACCGCCCGCAGTGGTTATTACCATCGCATGATATTCCTCTCGCTTTCCGCTGTCATTGTCGTCGTTGGCTTCTCTGGGAAGCAAAAGAAAGAAGCCTGAGGTCGGTTCGCAACGCAGAGAAAAGCAGCAACCGCGGTCGAAAACCCTAACGTCGATTTTCCGCACCTACGAGGAAGCCTTGTCTTCGATCCGCTTCTCCATCCCCTCTCTCTCTCTCTCTCTCTCTCTCTCTCTCTTTCCCCGACGCGGAGTCTCTTCTGCGATTGTCCGAACTGGTAAGCCTTCTCTCTTTGTCCGAATTGACTTGCCCTAAGCTTGCCGGTCGTGGGCGGGCAGATTCTGTGTCGGTTCTCGAGGTTGTTGGCTTTCGAGGTTACGGTTAGGATCCCCTTCTTGTTTTGAGGAGCACCTCGCTGCTGCGATCCTGCTTGGTGGTGCGTAATGGCGGAACTTGTGCTGCGTTTCGTGTTTTTGGGTATAGGGGTGAGGAGTGTCGGTTGCCTGGACTGGAGCGTTGTGGGTGGTGTTCGGTTTTAGTTGAGTGGGTCTTTCTTCTGGCCGGGCCTGTTTTGTGGTTTGAACTCGATCGGAAGCGACATTGCTTTCGAAGATTTTAGATTTCGGCTTGAAATTAACTCTCGATACCTCACACGGGAACCCTAATTCACTGTCCTAGTCGGAAAGTTTGATGCTTTATTGGTTTGACTTTATTGCTTTTTTTGGTCTGCTCTGGTATCTTTTGTGTGCTTCGCTTGGGCTAAGATTGTTGTGTTTTTGTGTGCTTTTCCCCGAGATGATGTTTATGTTTGGGTCCGACTCTCGTGTCTTGAGATGATCATTTACAGAATGGTTCAACTTTTTTCTCAGAGATGGCGGCTAAACCTTTGACGACCGATGCTATTGCTCTTACGGAGAAGAAAATGGACATGACTCTGGGTCTGGCCAACAACTAATCCTAACTTAATGGTAATTGATTTTGACTTCAATGATATATGGTACTTATTATTGGCATTGTGGTTTTGCAGATGAAATCATCAAAATGTCCAAGCCTGCAAATAAAGCCAAGAACTTTAGACCTTCTGTAGGTTACTTTTTTGTCTCTGGTCATAAGTTCTTTCTCTAGAAAAACTAATGCTGGCTAGTTTGCTGCTCATGAAGTTCTTATTCCAAAATTAGAGTTCTGGTTAATTATGTCACTGTTCTTGTCGCAACAGAATAAAAACCAGAGAAATTTTAGAAATGCTGCCAATGAAAAATCCCTGAAGTTTCGACACTTCATGGACACAAGATCATCTCTTAGACAGGTTGGTAGACTTTCCTTCATTACTTTGTTGACTTGTTTCTTCTGCCTTTTATTTTTTAATCTTCTAATTCCCTTTAATACTTCTCGAAATCTGTATGTCTCCTGATTGGATTTTGTCACATTGTGAATGCAGGGAGCTCTTGCTCGGAAAAGATCAAATTTTCAACCAAACCATTTTCCTTTGGCAACTGAAGCTGCAAGAAAGGCTGGGGTCAATCCTTTTGGTGGAAGAGCTTTTAACCGCAATAGAATAGCTAACGCAAATAGGCCAAGGTATATTTTCATGCCGATGGATAGACTATTAAAGTGATGGTGTTGGTGATTGAAGTAAACTTGCTGTGATCCTTCTTATTTTAAACTAACACCATTGTTTATTTCCTTCTGCTGTAGGTAAAACATGGTTTCTCTGAATAATAGCTCAAGTTCCATGTGCGTGGAAGTTATTATGTATGAGTTTGTCTGAATGGACACCACCTTCCTTATAAGATGGATGATGGGATTGTCTTGGAAATGATTAGCTTGGGGCATTTTGGTGTTTCGGCTGTTTAGTCTTTGTTTCCTTCCAGAATAATGCATGCAATATCGGCGTAGGTCTAGTTGTAGCTGCAATGTTCTGCTTTGCAGCTCGAAGCTCTGCCTTCCTTAGTGAAGAGTATCCCTTCTAGTCATGGAGCCTTCCAATTTGGGATGCGGGACAGTTCATATGGCTGCTTGCCTGTGTTTTACTATATTCTTGGCCTCCAATGGTTGCAGCATCTTAGTCAAAGTTAAGGGACTGCATGACTTCTAAGTAAAACTGAGGAACTCTCATTTTCTGTGATTTTGTCAAAGGGCTCATATTTGGCATGTGTTTGTTTACAAAAGCATGCAGCTTTACATACAGTGTATTCAGATGTGAAGACTGGAGACATCAGTAGATACTCCATGCTGGTAAAGGGATTCAGCATTCTCATGTATTTTTTATGGTCTTCCTTTGGATCAGCGCTCATCATTAATGACTGCAGAGACCTGTAATTTGAACTAGTGCTTATGTGTGGATTGAAATTGTTTACTTGATGCTCCATGATCTCAGTGTTGAATTCGGCTAATCTATGGGGTTATACTCGCTAGAGATCTGTGATTAAGAATTTGAGCTTCAAGTATGTCTGAAGGCATTAAACTTATCTTCTGTATCAAACAGTATCACTTTCACGCAAGGGATGAGAGGCATCTGGATCCAAAAAGGGTGGAAGGGATATGACTGGTTTCATATGGTTTATGTGGGAGTTTCCTCATGAATAAGCTGTGACGCATCTGAAGTGATTTCTGAAAGTTCATTTGTTGATTGAAGGATGAGGAGACGTGTTTTAGTTTTAGCTTGCTGAAAATAACCGAAGTAGATGCTCTTTTTTTGGCATTTTATGCCTCATCCCTGATTTGGAAAGTGCTTGATATCTAGTTTTGAGACTTTAGTCTGAAAATGGGGCTTATTGGAAATCTTCGTATAGAGATTCTGGCATTGGAGTTATGGAGAATAAGGGGAGACATTTGCTCATTTTGCAATCTTAAGGCTATACTCTACAGTCTACAGTTTAAAGCAAGTCAAGAAATTTGGTGTGCCTTTGAAGATATATGCTTCTATTGGAATCCATGTAATTTGGTGTGCTTTTGAGGAAATTTGAGAAAACAAACAATCCATCAGCTGCGGATGATACTCTATTTAGGGTGATTGTCATGTCCCGGTCTGGTTTGTCCTTTCTTAACTTTGGTTGGTTTTTTTAATGTCCCTGATGGTAAGTACTTTAATGCTCTAATTTTGTCTGGAGAAGTGATGGTCGCTACTTAAGAGGAAGCAAGTAACCTTCTAGATTTTCTCTTCAATCCAATTTTTCTTTATTCTGCAGGGCTGGAGCTGTGGTCAGTCAGAAGAGGATTGTAAATGGAGCTGTAGCTGCAAAGGTATGGAACCTTCTAATTCTAATAGGATTTTTTTTTCTTTTTTTTTTTGAATGTATTAATGGTTATAAGTGGTTAGATAGATGATGTGTAGTTGAACTGCAGCAGTCTTAGATAAAGCTATAGATGTAGATGTGTGATTATTAGTATACAGGTAATATTTTGTAGTCAGGCCTTTGCTTGATTAATTATAGTGTGTAGTGATAGTGGTAACATGAGCTTTTTGTTTTCCAACATGGGCTAATTGATGCTACTTTATTGGCTCTCCTTTGTTCTTGTGCTTTTCGGAAAAATTGTAGTGTGTAATACGAGTGAAAGTGAACCACAGAGACTTCCTTCCAACTTGCATGGAAAAAAAAGTTTTTTGGGTTGTTTGCAAGGAATGCATAATGCTGAGTAGAACTCAGGATTTGTTGGCTTTGTTTGTAAGTCTGTCTTGCACATTTTTTTAGCTTATTAAAGTTTCTTGGACAAATTATGACTGCGATGTTACGTGCATCTTCACATCCATCAGCTATTGATTGACACATGCCTTTGGTTTATTTGCGGCAGCAGAAAGAGAATGAAAGCAATGCAGGCGCCAAGCAGAGACCTAAGACACTGGATTCTCTGTTTGCTGATCTGAAGGAGCAGAGGATGAAGGCCGTGCCACGTCAGACCAATACAGTGCCTCGCCAGACCAATACAGTGCCACGTAATCGGGGTGGCCGCCCAATTCCCCCGTGGCAGAGAGCTCGATTCAGAAACTAATCCGTGCCCCAGTCAAGTTGCAGCTGGAACAAAGTGTCGTTTTCCCAGAGCTCAATAGTTGAGACATGTTCTTGGTGCCGGGGTCTCCCTACACGTCCATTTGTCACAACCTTTCAGAGCCTAGCGGTGCTCCAGTGAAAGTGTAGTTTTCATCAAGGTGATTTGGTGTGGCCATAGTAGTGGCCATGTCTGTAAAAAGTCTTTACTCATTTTGGTTTGCCGATTGACATGTCATTATCAGCATTGATTAGGCAAGCTTGTGATGTTTCCTTTTTGCAGAAGCTGAACTCTTTCAATATTATAATATCTTGTGTTGGGCGAGATAATCTGCTGGGTATGTATGTTGCACGTATCATTTTTGGTGGGGGTGTCACTCCAGACTGTCTCTTCATGCCGACGCAAAGAACGTCGGGAGATAATCTCTACTTTTCTGGATGAGCACGAAGAGACCAAGTATGACGGGTCGTTGACATGACAAATTTGGTGATTTTTACTTTTTGAAGGGAGGAGAAAGGGATTGAGGATTCGTGGAGTGAACTTGAGTGTTGATTTGTGGCGACGATTCTCGATGGTCCCTTCAATTTCACTGAAAAAAGCTCCTTTTATGGGGATATATTATGTGTGATCTAATTAGAGTTGCGATTTTTTTTAAAAAAATTATGAGAAATATTCTAATCTCTTTTGTCACACGTTTGACGTCACGTCATTATACGATTTATGAGCACAGACGGTCGCACGATTTGTGGCTTGCTCGTGGTGTTGGCTTGGTTCGATCGTCGGGTAGTTTCGATATTTATCTTACGGTTCCATCTCCGGTGGTTGCCAGAGCAGTGGACCCATCCAAAGTGTAGGACGCTATGGTTCGAATCGAATGCTCCTCTTGTTGGTGCAGAAATCTTCTTCTTGCTCTAAGTTCTTGGAAGATGTCATTGTCATCAACGTTGATTGACCCTTTCCATCTGTTTTACTCGTAAACAAAAAGAAATCCAAGAGCGTGACTTTGATGTCCCTTTCTTTAGAAGAGTTCGGTATGAGATGCAGTACATCATGTAATTTTTCAATAAAAAGGTTGAATCAAACTCAAACTTCAATCTAAATAAGTCGGTGTTTTTTAAAGAAGACGTCACAATTATTTATTTATTTTCTTCTAGGGTCAAAAACGTCATAATTTTCGCTCCCCGCAATATTAAGTGGACCTCGAAACATTTCTGGCAAAAAAGACCGTCAGATTTTAAAGTCTCTCTCTCTCTCTTTTTCATACGACCGTTGTACGCCGTGGTAAACCCAAAAGGGGAGACAATTCCATTACCAAGAAAATGGTTTAATAAAAAATTTAAGGCAACATAAGCAACAACTCGGGGGTGTAGCTCATATGGTAGAGCGCTCGCTTCGCATGCGAGAGGCACGGGGTTCGATTCCCCGCACCTCCATCATCTCCTTCTTTTTGACTCCCTCTTTCCAAAATCCACGGGAGCCTCTCGTTCGTTATCCACAACCGTTAATACTTATTACACCTGCCATCATCGCCCTCCCCTCCATTCTCGCCGTGGCCGCCGTCTTCTTCTCCTTCTTCGTCTCGTCGCCTGCCGTCGAAGTTCCGGAAATGACCTTAAGCTTGTGCTCCTGCTCCCCGCGCCTCTCTCGCTTCCCTCTCTCTTCCTCCGCCCTCCACCTCTCCCGATGCTCCCCCTCCAACACCGCCCTGCTCTCCATCCTCCTCTGCGGCGGCGGCGGCGGCCACTCGGCAGCTCCCCGCCACATCCGGGATTCGGCTCCTCCCTCCTCCGCCGTCTCCCGGCGCCCCTTCGAGAGCAGAGCTTCGCTGAGCAAGAGCGAGAGCGGCGTCGCCGGCGAGGAGTCGTCGTCGTCGTCGTCGTCCTCGGCGATTTTGAGCGATAAGGTGGTCGGCGAAGCGTCCGGCGCTGGGGACGCTGACGAGGCCCTGCGGATCATCGCGGAGAAGGCCGGCGGGAGCGGCGGCGTGGTCGGCGTGTCCGATTGCTGCTCGATCATGAATGCGGCGCTCGAGCGCGGGAATGCCGAGCTGGCTCTGTCCGTGTTCTACGCCATGCGCTCGACTTTCGATCAAGGTCCGTCTTGTTATTCCATAGACATGGCGTTTCACGGTTATAATCTCTGAACCAAGTGTTCTTCGATAATCGCAACGTGTGAAGTTCTCAATGCTTTGTTGCAGTCGAATGTGAACAATTCTTTTGCTGGTTGATGCTAGTGCCTTAACAGGAGTGAGGTGGAGGTCATTTAAATGTGTGACTGTGAAACTATTGTTAATATCTTGATGACGATGGCCAGGTCTAGGTGAAGACGGTGCTTATGTCGACAGGTGGAAATGGTCCAGGCCCGACGTGCACGTATATTCGCTGTTAGTTCATGGTCTTGCGGCATCCCTAAGGGTTTCTGATGCTCTAAGTGTGATTGATATCATATGCCAAGTAGGGGTTTCTCCTGGGGTGGAGGTACAATCCTGATTTCTCTTGCTTTCAAATTAAAATATGTTTTGGTTATCAATTGTGCATGCATTTGCCTTAAAAAACTTTTGCTTGGATAGTGGGCGGTAGTTTTCCTACTGACCCTGCACTTCCTGCAACTTTTTTTGCTTTTAGCAGGTCCCTTTCGGGAAGGTTGTGAGATGTCCAAGTTGTAAGATAGCTGTCGCCGTCGCACAGCCCCAAGATGGTATTCAAGTATGCTAACAAAGTTGAATTCTTAGTATTGATTATGCCATTTTGTTTCAATAGTAATCTCAAGTTCTATAGCTTGTTCCAAGTATTGCTTCCTAAGCGTACCTAGATGTTAAGGTATGCTTACTCCACTGTCAATGTGCTATAGAAATTTAGAATCAGATGATCATAGTGATTTAGGCTGTAAAAAAATGTACTTGCCATTTGTCACAGTTCAAGTTCTTTCACTACTATCTGTAGCGCTACCTAGATAATGCAGAGTCACTGCTCAGATTAAGGTAAGCTGTGATATCCTTTCAAAAGTTCAAAATATTGGTCTATAAACAAATGCTTGTCCAATTTTCCTGTTCAGTTCTTGTGTTGCTCTTTTGTTAGTGGGGTCATTTTGATCATCCACTCTAGTTTCCTTTCTTGTAATGTTGATGACTGACCAAGAGGTGGATGCAATTTTACTAGTAAGAGACTTCTCGATGGGTTTATAGAATGTTGTACCCTGATGGAGTCTGATAACTAACTCTGGTGATGAGCATCTTGACCTTGAGAGTCTAGTTCTATGTGCTTGTCAGCTTTAAGATAACTTATTCACTTTTAATGTCAAGTGATCGTAAAACATTCTATTATGATAATATCTTATTTGGAACCTGCTTCTGCAGATTGTTTCCTGTGCCACCTGCCGTTACAAGTACGAGCTAGTTTCTGGTGACATTATTAGCATTCAGTCCGAAGAGATCAGGTTGGTATATCTATTGTTCTTGTAAAATTAATTTAATTTGACTCAAGCAAATCCTGTATCTCTAGGCTATATACATATCTTCTGTCATTTAATATTTTCTCATTTGATCAGCCATATGATATCTTCTAATCATAAGCTAGACCTGTTATCATTAACAGCCAATAAATTCCTAGTTGATCACGCATATTATTCTGTGTGGTGTTGATCCTTGGATATTCACTTCTTCTAAGGTTCTCCTCCTGCCGAACGCAGCATGGATGTTCCAGCATGGAAACGGGGGCTAAGATTTCTGAATTTAACAAAGCAAACTATTCCTGCTGCAGTTCACTCTGTTGTGGTATGTTCACTTTACTATGAGCTAGGAGGTATGCGGTTTGTACAATCTCGCACTATGATGAGATTGAATCTTTAGTTGCTATCGCAATTTCTGTATGGCTTCGATTTAATATCTCCTTGGGTTGAGAACTTTTTGAATAACAGAGATATTCTAAAACACTGGCACTACTTTGGGGTCAGATTGTGTAGTTTGGTATAGTAAGCACTCCTGCTGGGCCCAAAAGAAGTTCTGCATCAGCACTGAAAGCTATCTAGTTATCCCGATAAATACAATTAAATTGGGACCTTAATCAATTAGCAAAAATTGCTATTCACTCAATTTTTATGTTTTCCCAGAAGCACTTGGGGTAATTCTTTTTTCCTTTCTGCTCTAACAAGCTGGAAGAAGTTCCATATTCCCATTGATATGATAGCATATTAAAATGCTTTGCAGACATGGCATCGATAACCTCATTTGAAGCCGAAATTGCAACACTTTTTTTTTTTTTTTTTTAAATTACCTGATAGGGACTTCTGTGCACATTCAATTTTTAGGTACAGACCCCTTCTGGTGTGGCACGCACCCACCGGTTTGCCACTGAAACTGCAACTCTTCCTGCTCAGGCAGGAGAGAGAGTAACTATGGCTTTAGCAGCTCCATCAAATGTTTACCGGGAGGTGGGTCCATTAAAGTTTAGCCCAAAGGCTCCCAACTTCTACCCTGGTGAGCCTATGTGCCTCACAAACCACAAAGATGGAAGGGAATCACTACTTTTAAGAGCACCTGCCAAAGACGGAAATTCATCATCATTCAATCCGTCTGTTCTTTTTCCACTTCTGGCTGTGCTGGCCACTGGAGATGCTGCATCTGGATTGATTGATCCCAGCTTGCCTCAGCTCCTTTCAGTCGGCGCTGTTGCATCTCTCACAGTTGGGGCTACTTTAAATTTGCTGGTTTTTCCCCAATTAAGCAGAGTAAGCATGTTTCTCATATTGTTGGATGCAATAAATGCAAGTGGACTTTGCATATTCCGTGCAGTTTTACTTCTGAATTTCTTTTGCAGCGATCTTTTCTCGACATCAATAATTCCTAATCCAATTGAAATTTAACTCAAACAAATTCTAAACATATCTTCGATTCTTATTAGTTGATCTCGCAGAAACTTATAAATGTTTTTTTCTTTCTATGCTTGATATCAGAAATCTTCATATTCTATAATAGAAGGTAATATGGAGTCCATGTTTTGTCAAATTGAATCGTGAAAATGGTTACTTCTCATTATTCCCATGAAAGATCTTAGAGCATGCAGGATATTCTTGTGTGATGTCATCATAATCTGAATTACTTTGCATGTTTTACTTTGATATCTATACTCACAATCCAAAGACCATATGCAGCATGAATTTATTTATCAAAGCCAATCAACCTCCCTTTCTGGATCTGTTATACTAGCTCAGACTTTCTTTTAAGCACTAATTACCAAGAAGTAGAAGCCATATGTATCACTTTTTAGCTTTGAATCTGCCTTTAACATTAGCTTGTTCGACACATATATAGTTATCCATTATTTCATTTTTCAGCTACCCCAGCGATCAGTTGATGCAACTGCAATCAAGCAGCAGCTTCTGTCTCAATATGCCGTTCTCCAGTCTCGCATCAAAGATCTGAAAGAAGCTGCTGAAAAAGAGGTATGATCCTTTAGATGCGGTGACCATTTTGCGCAGATAAAATGTAACTTCCTTCCTTCAGAGCCCGGCACTGGAGATGGGGGTTAAACCTGAAATATAATGTTAACTCTCCTCTTTGTTGGAAACCCCTGTTTCAGATTGCATCCATTCCACATTACCTGGTATTTGACTGTCAAAAGTACCATTTTAGCTCTAAACCATCCGGTTCTGGCATTCTTTTACTCCGCAAAGTCAATTAGTGATTTTACTCAGAAAGGTCTGCCTCTTCACCCTCTATTCTGAATAAACCTAGGGACATTCCCCAGTTTCAATTAATTCCATGTTTATTAATATTCACGTGGGAAACTAAAAAGTCCTGATCACTAGTAGGTAGCCTCTTGACCAGCATTGGGAAGTGTGGATTCATTTTTTATGGATAGTAGATACGTAGTTCTTTGGCAATTAAAGAAAGGATCACTCAGCAAAACAATCTTTTGAAATCTCAAATGAAGAGAATCTCATACCTGAACTTGCTGCCAGTTACTTCAAACTGTGATTTATGACAGTTCACTTAGAAACTTTAGACTATTTTCTTTGCTTTTTTTTTTTTTTTTTTTTTTTTTTTTTTAATGAAATGGCAAGATGGTGAGAAGTTTCAGAACAGCGTGCATCTATGTAGGTATGGATGTTAGCTCGCATTTGTCAACTTGAGAACAAGATTTATGCTGTTGGAGAACCATCTTACCGGTAAAACTCTTTAGAACGCATTCTCTAGTTAGCTCATTCTCATTTGCATGTTTCATAGTATTGTTTCTCTGTTGAAATGTAGAGGCGTTGTATGCTTCTTTCCTGGACACGAATTTATATGAAACTGCTGTCTTTTTAGGGCACGGAAAAGTAGAGTAAAAAAGGTGCGAGAAGGCCTGGAAAACTCATTGAGGGGACGGATTGAATTAATTGAAAGTTATGCTAGAGTATGACTTGGAAAACCTCATCTCAACAGTCTCTTGCCCCCTAATTTCAGTCTACATACATGTTTTAAATTAACTAGAGCATCTTGTTTACTGTGTGCGGTTGTCAGATATCTTCAATGATTGAAATTGAGGTAGAACTGGACTCTGATGTTCTGGCAGCTGAAGCAGCAAGCAGCGTGGTTTGTTTTTTGGATTTTTGTGATCTTTCCCGACCATCTTTGATGCATAAGATAAACTAACTCACTTATCTCTGTTCACAGGAAAGTGTTGCTGAACAAATACAGCAGATAATGGAGATAGAAAAACTTGAAGAGGCATGTTCTCGTTACTCTGAATTTATTCTTTCTCATAATAAACTGAGATGGGGAAATTGACAAATAATCCAGGTACAGGGTAGAGGCATGGATTGATTGTTGAGATTAGACTTCACTTACGTCAGAGACTATTTCTTGGATTGACACTTGGATGGCATTTTTCTTGTTCCAAATTTGAAAAATGAGGGTGGCTAGAAAGGAAGCGACTCCACCACAAGGCAATCACAAAATTGACATACATTAGTCTTTCCTTCAGATAGTTTTCATCATTCAATAGAACCTATTAAAATAACATTCCTTGTTGTGTATTACCATATCATCTCATTGTCGCATTTAAATACTACTTATTTGACAAAATCTGTTTAGCTTAGTGATAGTATTTATTATATGCTAAGTTCACACTCATAGTTTTACAAATATGTTTTGTGACTGGAGGAGACATTGCATGCCTAGCAAAATAATGATACATAAATCACCTCTACTTTATGATAACATTCAATTAGTCATTTAATCAATGGCTGCTAGCTGACATTTCAATTATGAACAGCATGTACACTTGAAAAATGTCAACGAGTAATTCTCTCCTCTTTTCTCGCAGAAATGGAGGCTACAAGCTGAAGCAAATGATGAAGCTGAAAGACTTCTCAGTTCCCAACCCATAGTTACAGAACAGGATTAAATTATAAATTAATTGCTTACGCAATTTTGGCATGCAGATTCGTCTACCTGCTTCATGATCTTTTGCCAGATCATTCAACCATCAGCAGGCGATCTTCTTTGATGTTGTAGGGTGGTACATGGCATGCTGAACGGTCAGTCTTTCCATACAATGACAACACTGGTCGTAAAATCAAAATCCTTTACCAGTTTTGGGGGAAAAAATGAGCCGAAGTTGGCACTTCTTATGCACAGTAATTTCACGAGATTCAGCTCCTTTGTAACCCAGCCAGGCTAAGGAGGCTGTGTTCTTGGATAGTTCTTCTGTTGTTACAGTCAATTTGAATCTCTTTTCTCTTCTCATCAATGCTGTTCCACAAAGAACAAAATGCTTCTCTTCTTGCTTAATTCTTTCAATGTTGAAAATCATGGAATTGCCACTGCAACAGTGACACTGTTGCAATATAAATACTGTATCAGTACATATGTGATGTTTATAGGTGCCTCTCACTTAGTTACATACCAGAATAGAAGGCCCGAAAGTTTTTTGCCAAAACAATCCTATTGCGCCAAGCTAGCGTAGTCTGTCCATCTCCACCGAGCTAATTGTGGTTATGTTGACTGCTAAGTATCATCACACTCTGAAGTTAGTTGATGTGGAACAATCATTGCAATTTATATCTGAAACTATGTTTTTTTTTTTTTTAATATTATATTCCATTGTTAGTTCTGAAAAAGATGGCGAATCTTAAGTATTTTTGTTGCCTTTCCACCTCCTTTGCACGTGGTATGTAGAGACAAGTAGGAAACGTCAAAGGAGCGTCTTAATTTTATTTCTCTGCTCTTGCTTTTTCCTGTGAATCTCGAAGTAACATGCATCATGCCTTTTTCTGCAATCTGTTCACGCAAGGAAAACCTATTAGCTGTTGGCCTTATCTTGTGTTTGTATGACTACTAGAAAGATTGACCGAGGCTCTCTTTCGCCAAAAGATGAAGCTTAACTCGATTGAACGTCCCATCGTGAATTTTACTTTCGTACAGTGTTAACTGGAAAGCTTCACATTATGTAGCAGTTCATTGTAATGGAGTCATCACTTGGATCTAATCTGATTCTGTTTCTTTGGTCTGGATGCGCGAAAGTATCCGGAATAACGATTCCCTCACGTTACTTACCATTTCGATGGGATTCTTTTCTATTTCAAAATCTTCCAAACACAAGAAAAGAAATAACCATATTCTTCCTAAATCACTAACGAAAGAGGCACATATTATGTTCTGTGCAAAAGGGAAAAAAAAATTTCAATGGGATTCCTAATAAAGAATAGAGTTGTGACTATGATTCTTTTAGGAAAAGAATTTAGGTAGTTATAGAATGAAAATGATTGTATATGAACTTAGGGACTTTTGAAATCCAATAAAATTTATATAGTTGATATTACATTGTCAATTTACTCTTTATTTGGCATTTCACTGCGAGTGGATATTCATATTACGTGACTAACCTTTTAGGTAAAGTCTCTCTTTTGGAAAGGTTCCTAGAGGGTATCCTAAAAAAGATCACGAGACTTTTACCTTATTCCATCCCAAGGGCATTTTGAGTGGTGCTCGACCATTGTCATGATTTATTTCCTCATTGATTCTGAAACCTTTTAATCGAGTTGAGTCGCAAGATTCCAACTTATTTTTACCTCTCTATTTAAGGCAATCATTACGAGGATGAAAGCGAATAGCACTCAAACCCGAAACAGCTTTGATCCATTCTCGACGGAGAGATTAAATACCCATGGGCAAGACCCCGAGCGATGAATGACTTTCTGTCCACAAGAAAACGAAGTTAAAGTTCATATGATGTCTCTCGTGGGTAGTGATGGGTCCACGACATTAACATTTGTCGTCACTTAAAAGTGCATATGATTCGCCAGTAGCGAGTCTCATAAACTAAAACCCATCATTTGATTTCCCACCTTTCTTCGTACTTTAATCAGTCGCTTTCAAATCCTTGTAATCATATGAAGGGCACCAGAAAATAAAATAATAAAAATTAAAATCGAACAATTGAATAAAAGTGGAAATTACTCAGAACATATGCATTACGTGGATGGACATTCATCGTCTCTTCGATGAGGACGTGCAAAGTGTAAGAGAAACTTCTGGAGAAAAATATTTTTCTGCTTTGTTTAGTAAATGCCACGTCATTGCCAAATAAGAGGACAAAAAATAAATTAGAAGTCGGAATAATATTTTTTTCTCTATTTAGTGTTGTGCTCGGGAAGAACAAACACCTGTGCTGCGTGATTCGGGATTAAAGTCACTGGACTTTCTGAAAAGAAATGATATCCTGCTGCTACTCTTCGGAAAAAGTTAAATCGGATGGTCATAAATCACGTGAATAAGCATCTATGGGATCGCATTCCGTTTTTAGGGACCACCAAATTTCAAAACCGACTTTCCATCTATTTAGTAGGGAAGGTAATCGACATTTAGTGATTCATTGCCGAATTTACTCCAATTCAATGGATCTTTTCAATATTATAGCGTTTTTTAGTATAAGATCTTGAGTCTCAAATAGATGGAATTTACCATTTCATTGTCAAGACAATCTTGAAAGCGTATATCATAAAATACCACCTATATTCTTTCTATCAAAACATAAATTAAACATCATTCATACCAAATTATGATTAGTATATTTGGCTTTGATACGTGCATAAGTTAATGGGTCGTCATTATATATATCGCAAGAGCATTCTAAAAAAGAAATATGACTATCCAAATGATTCGAAAATTAAATTCACATTGGGTGAGATAATTGTCATTGTTTATGGACCCAAATGCGGATGTGCTTACTTGCCATCGAGACTAAGCTAGGAAATTATTACGTTGGGAACCGCATAATCCAGGTCACGTCAAACCTAATCGCGTTCCTCTTATCACGTTTCACCGGATGAACAGGAATCTCATGGTCACGTGGGGGCGTGCTCCAATCATCGTCGCCAATCAAAAAACACAACTTAAAAAAAAGGGCAAGAAGAGAGCATTTCTGCCTTATTTTTTTCGAAATCCTCTTTCAAATCAAATCGATCCCCTCCCTCTGCTTCTCTCTCTCTCTCTCTCTCTCTCCATCTCTTTCAACGCCCCGTCGCCCAATTTGCAATTATTCTGTCATCAGTTCAGAGCGCCTCTCCTTCTTCCCCCTATAAATGGACGCCTCTTTTCGGGTTTCCCTCCATCCCCTTGTCTGATCGGGCGCAAAACCCTTTCCTCGTCCCTTGCCCTCGTCCCAAGTTTGAATTTTTTTTCCGGTGCCCGGCTTCCTCCTAGCCTTCCAGTTCGGGGGTCGTCGGCGGCATGGCGGCGCAGCCCAGCGTCCTCGTCACCGGCGGCTGCGGGTACATTGGGAGCCACACCGTGCTCCAGCTCCTGCTCGGCGGCTTCCGGGCCACCGTCGTCGACAACCTGGACAACTCCTCGGAAATCGCCGTCCAGAGAGTCAGGGAGCTCGCCGGCGAGTACGGCCCCAACCTCGACTTCCACAAGGTTCGCATAACGCCCTCCCCTGGTTGGAAAAAAAACGGTTTTTTTTTTTTTTTTTTTTTTTTCTAGTCGTCCGTTCTCGCGTGCCGTTTTCGGAGGCTGGTGGTGGCAAAATTTTCGCTTGCTTTTGTTCTTGTCGGACGGAGTGATGACTACTTGAATTTGGAATTTAATGCTTTTTATAGGCTTCCTTTTGAAGTTATGCTTTCGTCGTGTGGTGTGATTGTAAATTCGTCGTTGGATACGTACGTTGGTGGCCTCTGATTATCGGCCTTTGAGAGCATATGAATATGTTATTGAAACTTATTGCCCAACCGGAATTTCTGAAAAAGAAAGGGAAAAAAAACGAAATTGTTATCTGATTGGTAAAGTGCTGATTACTACCAGTCGACTTGTGCACTTTTTTTCACTCTTGCTTGGAAAATTACAGTTTTATGGTGCTGGAGCCGGGGATTAAAAATTGTTTCACATTGTTTTGAGTCATTAAAGATGCGGATTAATGTTGAACACCTGTGGTGGCTATTCTGGTCAAGTCCCTTTGTGAGTTCGTTTGGTTTCCGTTCTTGGACTGAGATGATTTGTCTTAACGGAGCCCTTTTGCACTGGCCTTGTCATGTTGGGATTGACATATTTCTGCTATGGCCTTGACATTAGTGTATATGCCTTCACCTGCAGATGGACCTTCGCGACAGACCAGCCCTTGAGGAACTATTCGCCTCGAAAAAGTAAAGCCTGTTGTTTCTATTGCTTGGCTGACAGTAATTTTTTACTCTTAGGGACAAATGTTCTGCTTCTATCGGCCCGTGACTGGATTCAGTTCTCTTTCCCAATAGAAAGCTACTCCTAGCACAGAACGTATCAGCAGACAAGTGATGTCCACTATTTTGGTGCAAAACTAATATTTTACTTTGGAAAGACTTTTTCTTTGCATTGTCTACTAACGGAGTGGATCATTTTGATACCGAAGTTAGCACAGAACATATAAGCAGACAAGTGATGTCCACTACTTTCGTGCAAAACTAATATTTTACCTTGGAAAGACCTTTTCTTTTCACTGTCTACTAACAAATTGGATCATTTTGATACATTAGTTTTAACTTCTTACCACGACATTGTTGTTGGATGATTCATTTCTGAGAATCTGATGATTCATGTCAAGAATGAAGATCATTCTGAAAATTTAGTCACAAGTGTGTTCAACTCATGTGCTTTAATGCATTGTTCTTCCTTCTACTCATTATTTTAATCTTGCCAACATTCTTTAACTGTCTCGTCCTTTTAATCCTGCAGGTTTGATGCTGTCATACACTTTGCTGGATTGAAAGCAGTCGGCGAAAGTGTACAGAAACCGCTGCTTTATTATGATAACAATCTTATTGGGACAATTACTTTACTAAAAGTGATGGCTTCCCATGAATGCAAAAAGGTATAAGCAATACAAATGAGAAAGATAGGGGTCAATTCCTATAGCCATGGAAGGATTTACTTACAAGATTCCAACTTGCTAAGATTATTGCTGACTGCTGTAGGGGGTCTGTTGGCTATTTTACTAGAGTACGAGTTAATTTATTGAGGCTGACATATAATAGACCTTTAATCTCGACAAGTAATCTTGTAGATCTTAGTATATACATTTATTAAAAAGTTGCTATTTGTTATCCGTAACCATGTCAAAAATGGCATCACATGAGGTGGGCCCCACAAGCATGCGTGCTCCATAGCAGTTTTCTGTTTGTTGAGTTTCTCCAGATTCTCAGCTGTTTGTTCATTTTAAGTGTAATTTACACTGTAATCACTGTCCTACTTTCTTTCTAACCATGTGCTAACAAGTGATAAAGCCATGCTAATTGCTTCATTACAGTGTCTCCGTCCTCTTTCTTAAAACTGAAACATTAGCCTCTGGAAAGTTCTGAGGACAAGTAATAGGTTTTCAATGACTCGTCCATTTGGAGTTTTATATAGGGAATTTGTGCAGTAAACTTATAATTGTGACATTGCTTTACTTTTTTTTTTTTTTTTTTTTTTTGGTTGTTGGTTATTACTAAGGTTTACCATGAACCAGTAAAGAAAAGGAGAGCAATCTCCCCAGCCGTAAGAAAATCCACCATTTGATGTTTCGTATGGATTTTTATCTTCCTCCATAGCAATGTCCTAAATGTTAATCCTTCTTCTGCCAGTGTTCCGGGAAGGTTCTTCTGCAATTGATGTTACTTAATACAGAGAGAAGGACCCAACTGATGTTTATATCATATGTTTTCTTTGTACCAGCTTGTTTTTTCGTCATCTGCTACAGTTTATGGCTGGCCTAAGGAGGTCCCATGCACAGAGGAGTTTCCCCTTTGTGCTACGAATCCATATGGACGAACCAAGGTTCGTATTGCTTTTTTCCTTGTTCAATATCTAGTGCTTTATATTGATCAGCACCTGGCCAATTTCTTTAAGCAAAAATGACATTTTAAATCCTGACTTGTAAGCCCTACTACGTATTATTTATATAAAGTGATGCTCAGTCACTCTGCCATTTGACTGACAGAAACCTTTTCCTTTGTTGTTGTATTCTGTTTTTAGCTAATTATCGAAGATATTTGTCGTGATGTCTACCGAGGGGATTCTGAGTGGAAAATCATATTGCTAAGATACTTCAATCCCGTGGGTGCACATCCCAGTGGCTACATTGGTGAGGATCCTCGTGGTATTCCAAACAATCTCATGCCATATGTGCAGCAAGTTGCTGTTGGCAGGCGACCTGCCCTGACGGTTTTTGGAAATGACTATGCAACAGTAGATGGTACAGGGGTATGTCTTTTACTCTGGAAAGTCCAGTTACAGAGGTGGTGCATAATTGCATTATACTTTCTGTGATGGACTGGTGCTTTGTATGTTTTACTGATTGTGGAGTTAAAAGATTGTGATTTGGGCTTGCTGTGATGCATATTCTTATTTTCTAGTCTTGCCATGGCTTGTTGTTTCCAATTTTAGGTCCGCGATTACATCCATGTGGTTGACTTAGCAGATGGACATATAGCAGCATTGCGCAAACTCAATGAATCTAATGTCGGTATGTCATCTGATGCTTTCACTCTATGTTGGTTAATTGCAAAACTACCCATCCTTGGTTCTTCTTAGATCATGGGAAGGGATAAATCTGCCTGTGTTATTTCAATTTCTGATGTATCATGACCTGTGGATATTTTCTCCTCATATTCATCACAAATTGATCTATGGAAACAATGAATGTGCATTTGACGACTTGATCATCCATGCTGGAGAAGCATTTGTCTGCTCATGTGTGTTTTGACAATAGCCAGACAGTGAAGTCATGTCTGTTTTCATCTGCAGTGATCTTTTAGACTTTGTGCTAAATATTGTGGTCTATGTACTATATTAATTGTTTCAAGTGTACTTATTGGCAAAATAATTTAGTGTGCTAGTTTGTAACCCACCACTCAGAACCTGGTTGGAGAGGTTGGAGGGAGTTTCCTCTGACCAGTGATGAAAGAGAGCATAGCTCTTCTGTGTTATCTTTTGATAGTTAACGAGGAACTTTTGGAAGCACAGCTTGATAATGTGTTTATGATCGGCATCTATTCACAGGTTGTGAAGTGTACAACTTAGGAACAGGTAAAGGAATGTCAGTTTTGGAGATGGTTGCTGCATTTGAGAAGGCATCTGGAAAGGTACTTTTTTCATCTAAGCTCTGGTGTAGTACTCCTTTACTGAATTTCTTGCACTTGCTGCCTTGCGCCAAAGCATGCCGAAACAAGACAGACTGCATATGTCAGCAAAATTTACTTTCCACGCTTATTGACCAAATTCACCTACTTAGCATTCGACTGGCTCAACAACAAAGCCAACGACTTTTTTTTGGTGTACCTGTCCTGTGGAAGGTTCTGAAGTTTTTATCTTTAGCCTTGATCAAGTGGTTGATTTTCACTGTAAAAAATCTGATTATTCCTTGTAACAAGTTCGTTCTGGGAGATTTTAAAGTTTGGGAAAGATGGCTCAAAGCCACTAAAAATTACCATTTGAGACTGGAGGGAGATGACTGGTAACATGTGAAAATGTTACCAGAGTGCATGTGGCACTTACTCAATCATCTTTTGTGTAATAGCGTGTGGATTACTTTTTTTTCCAGGAAATTCCTCTTGTAATGGCTGGAAGAAGACCTGGCGATTCGGAAATTGTGTATGCTTCGACAGAGAAAGCTGAGTGTGAATTAAATTGGAAGTAAGGGCCGATTCATCTGACCACTTTATAATTTAACGTCCTGCATTACATGACTGAAACACATTGCATTGTTTATCCTACTAGCCTCACTTTCATAAGAATTGCGCTTCTCATTAACCTTGTGTCATCTAATGTTAAAAATCAGTATTGATTCTGATTTTTGTATGTTCTTGTCTATGCAGGGCAAAGTATGGGATTGAAGAGATGTGTAGGGATCAATGGAACTGGGCCAGCCAAAACCCTTATGGCTATGGATCTCCTGAGACATCAGATTGAAAGCTGAGATTACTCATATGACCTGCTTTTTAAATTTACTTTGGACGCTTACCCTAGAGACCTCTCTTTGGAGGTCGATTCTTCCCATCATATCTGCAGAATCATTAATCAACGAAGGATGCATTGTTCCTTTTCACCTACATCTCAAGTTTAGTTGGCTGTATAGTCTATTGAATGAACTTGACAAAATGGATGTACTTTGATGTTTATGGGGGGAAAGGTGCAGTACGTACTTCTAATGCTATCTTATGGCATCATGCATTCTCGTGGCTGGCTTTCGCTCTCTTGACCATTGTCATGTTCTAGCAGGAACAAATTGGTGGAGCTCACGCATGAGTGTTTTTAACATTCCACCTGATGGAAAGAGAGTTCCCTCATCAGATTACTCTTTTTCTTGGTTCTTCTTTGTATGAGGAATGACTGATGTCAATCTTTTAAAGTGAACATTGCCATGGAAGATTGGTATGCAACTGTTGGTACAATAGCAAGACTTATCGTGGAGAAAAATGGAGTTCCTTTGCAAAGTAACAAAGCCACAGTTCTTTTGATTGTCCTCTACTGCTTTTCTTTCTCTCGCAAAGTTCAAGTGACCAATCTGATTTCACGTGTGAGGCCCCGGTCGTGCCCGGTTTATGAATTTGATTCTTTCGTGGCATATATGGGGACCGGTTCACTTACTATTCTATTGATCAGGTGAGTCCAAAATGACTATGGAAGGAAGGGCTTAGGAAAAGCTTCTTATGGAAAACATCAGGTGATCCTAAAGACAAATTCCCTTCGTTTCATAGGCGTTGCGGACTGCTGTGGCGGGCTTCTGGTGTCCGTCACGATTTGCTCACAAGACACGCAATGGAGCGCGTTAGTGTCCGATCCGAACCGGGTTTAGGGCCGGCATTCTCAACACGATACATTTGCAGCTAATTGATGCCCACAAAATCCTCCCCATTTCGCATGAAACAAATGCATCTAGACATGCATAATACTCTACCTGAGGAATAGTCTACTCCTTATCCCACCGTCTCCACATGATCTTCACTGGCCTTTTAAGTTTCTTTATTAAGCACCGCCATTGCCAATCTTCTGAGCCCCACATGACTAACGGAGATCAGGTCAACCGTGGCTGACACTTGAAGTCCATACTCTTTTCTCAGCTTCCTAGCATCTTCATTCATGCCAACACCCACAAAATTACTGATGAAGGGATGCACCTTCCATTAAAAAAGTTGGGAAAATTGTCCAAAAAATTTTAGATCTATTGCATTAAGCTTTTCAATCGGATCAATTGATGCATAAATCTTTTGCATTTTTGCCAATTGAGTTAATCCGACTAATTTTATTCAAAAGTTACTTATGTTGATGCGGGTTGTCTTACATGATACAACTAGTGTTGGATGATCGGTGGTTACATAGACAACTATTTACAAATCTTTAATATTTTTATGATTTTTTTTAGTCATTTTTTTCATTGTCCGGCCACGAGGGTCAAGCCCTTGCCTACGGCTGATGATGGTGTAGGCAAGGGCCACAACACTCATTGGCCACAATAAATAAATAAATAAAGTAAAAAGAGGAGAAAAAATAGTAAAAAAGTCAAACGAAATATTAATAAATTATGAAAATTGTTTTTATCAATACTATCCATGTCATATAAGACAATGAATGTCCTCGTCAACCGAATGGACTCGATCAGTATAATTGAAAGAGGTTTAATATTAGATTAGTCCAATCGAAAGGTTTTACCAATGTAATAGGTTTACGATTTTTTTTTGTACTTTCCCTAATTTATTAATAATATAAACGATCATTTAGGAAAATATTTTTTAAATTATTCATTTTTGGCGAAACAAATGAAGTCATGAAAGTGTTATGTACTGCATAGTATGAGCTTCCATTATATTATAGGATAATGATACAAATGTTTCTTAAACTTTGATTCAATGTGTAATATGATTCAAGAATTTTAATTTGTTCAATATAATCAATGAACTTTTGATATATATTAAATTTAATCCCTAAAATATATGAAAATTTTCAATATTGTCCTTTCATTAATTTAAGTTTATGGATAATATTAAACATTTTCATATAATTTATTGACTAAATTGAACATATATCAAAAGTTCATAGACCACATTAAACAAATTTAAAATTTAAGAATCATATTGTACATCTGGTCAATATTTAATGACTATTTGTGTCATTTTCCCTTATTTTGTGAAATCATGAATTCTTTTCTCGTTTCACCATTTTTTTAAAAATTTTTTTATGTTTTTCGAATCAGGAAATGGGTGCCTCCAGACAACATAGCTCAACCCCAGTTATACCAATACCAGAGCATCCCAAACCATGACCACATTCGACATATGATTTCCGTTTCGAAATCTCAAATCTCAATTCCTCCAAAAAACAAAAAGCCATTCCAAACCACCCTGAATACTTGAACCGAACCAGACCCAACTTGACAATATTATGCGTATGATTTAGCTCGACTATACTAAAATTTCACGAAAGGCAATCGAGGCCGGCCCTAATCGATGTACATAATTTATCATGGCAAATGGCAAATTGGGTCATGTGGGCCGATGCTTTTACGTTCCGCATTTATCATGGGCTGTGCAATCACTTTGCTTTACAAGAGAGAATAAATTGGGTATAAATTTAAGACTCCGAGGTTGGAAAATGGAGGGGGAGGAAGTAGTCTAATCAAAGGGCACATACTTAAATTAAAAAAAAAAAAAAAAGAAAAGGGCACGTACTTTGAGGAGAGACATTTCCCGCTGGTTTCCACCCACTTTTCCCTCCTCCTTCAATTACCGCCGGATTGGACGCACAGGAGAATTTCGGACACAAAGCGACAAAAAACCCAACAAATCTCACATGGGAAAAAATCGTTCTGGTCCATAAGAAATTTGACTTTTTTTTTTTTTATCAGCAATTTGGTTATCCTCAAGATAATGGATAGCTTCCTTATGTGTGCAGCCTCCAATGTCAGATGGCAAAGCCTCCGAAGTCGTCGCCGAGTTTCCAGTAAATCCAGGTGCTCTTGTCGTTGAATTGAAAGCCATGATTTAGGCATATTTCCATTTACAATTTCTTTCTTTCCTTTTGGGAAATGGGCATCATCGCTCGCTTACGACTGAATTAATCCCCACTCGAAAAAGCAAAAGCCAAAACCCCATCATTGCTCATCCCTTAATTCCTAGCTTTCTCCTCCGCTTTATCTCCCATCCCACCGCCCTCCAACAACACTCGTACAACCAAAAGCAATCGACCCTCGAAGTGAGATCTACTCAATCGCAATCAACTCCATAGTTTCCACATTCAGAACAACTTCATCGTATTAATTACAAAAAACAGTAGATAAAAATAACCGCAACCTAGTCCAAATCTAAGAGCTAATCTGCATTTCTAGCAGAGCAGCAGAGGACAGTTTCCAAGAAAAAAAGCTGGAATATTTTACACTTTGTCTCCGCTAAATTTGGGTTAGAGGGCAAACGCAAGCTTGGACAAACCCCCAGATGCAAGAAAGGCCTCATTCCAAGCCTCCCCAGGGGAAATTCTAACTCAAAAAGAAGGGGAGGAAAAGAGAGAGAAAAAGACAAGAACCTAAGATCTAACCCAACAAATTTAACCTCAAAATGACAGAAGAGAGAGACAAGAACAGAGGGGGAGGGGGGGAAGAGATATGTTCAGCAGTGGAAACCCAGCACAGATCCGTCGCTCACCGCAATGGCCACCCGGCAATCGGCCCTCGCCTCCACATGGTGCGTGAAGAAGTGCAAAACCCTAACCCTCCCCCCATCTTCATCCTCGACTGTATCTCCAGCGTCGGCCCCACCCTCGGCCCTCCGCCCCCCACGCCCCCGAACCCGAACCCGGACCCGTCCGTCACCGTCGGCAGCGGCGGCGGCGGCGGCTGCGGCAGCGGCCCCACCAGGGCGGCCGCCTCATCCGCGAACGCCGCGGACGGGTTCGGGTTCGGGTTCGGGTTGGCCGAGAGCGGGAAGGACTCGACGGCGAAGGTGGCGGCCATGTACTGCATGTGGCCGGCGGCGATCTTGCCGGCGGGGACGAACATGAAGCCGACCTGGTTGCCGGCGTAGAGGAGCTGGATCGAGCTGTCGAAGTGGGAGAAGACGGCCTTGTTGGGGTTCTCCACGGACACGTACTGCGAGAAGGTGAAGTTGACGGTGTTGTTGGCCATGGAGAAGGACGGGAGCTGCACCCCATTGACGGAGATCTTGGGGTCCCGCGGCCGGAACACCGTGAAGAACACGATGAGGACCACGATGACCACGAAGACCAGGAAGATCGTCGCCACCACGCACGACGCCAGGTTGGTGCGGCCGCCGGAGGCGTGCGGCGGCGGCGGTCGGCGGTGCGGCTTCGCCATTGTCTAGAGAGGAGAAAGAGGGCTGGTGGTGGTGGTGTTTGGATGTGGGAGTTTTTCAGATATTACTTGGAAAGGAACGGTTGGGAGTGAGACCGAAAGTAAGTGTGTGTATATGTGTGAAAGTGAGACTTTTGTTTATTTTCTTGTCTCTTTCCTTATTTTTTCAAAATTTTTTTTTTTCAATTTCTCTTGAAATTCTCACTTTTGCTTTTTGATTTTTGGGTCATTCTTTTTACCCCTTAATAAGGAGATAATTCATACGACCTTTTGAATATTATAAAACATATGACGAACGAAGCCTAGCAAAGATGCGCAAATAGCACATTCCTTAAACTATACACAACTCGTCTGCAAAAACCATCTTTCCATTCGATCGAATATAAAAGAAATACATGATTTTTTTTTTTTATTCATATTCTCTCGAACTTGTTCTGTTCAACGTTTCCAAACATAAATTCCCAAGCAGACGCTGACGGAAGCCAAAGAAACAAGCCGAAAAGCGTCAGGCTCATGAAGAACTCTACTAGCCATCCCAAGCTGCACGAACACGAGCTAAGCCCACCCGGAAATAGGACTCGGCTCGGTTTTTTTAGTCATACATACAAATTATGTACCTATATATGAAAGCAAGATCCAGACCCGGACCCGGACTGGACCCAGACCAGGACCCAGACATTAAGTTACTTGACGCGCCCGTCGAGCCAGGAGTCCATGATCAGAGAGAGGGCCTCAAGGAAGGCGGCTTCGCTCATCCCGGGGAGCAGGCGGTCCTCAGCCTCGTAGACCATCTCCTCTATCACGGACACCTTGTTCACCGTCTCCCTGCACAAGATGTTCCCGATGGCGAATGGGGTGAGGCCTCTCTCGACGCCTTTCTTCAGGAGCATGGTGGATATGCGGAGCGTGCGAGCGCACTTGGGCGAGATGTCCCAGCCGTAGGACTTGAGGAGTGCTATGTCTTCCTCGGCGTCGAGGGATTTTATGTAGTTGACGGTGTCGGGAGAGTAGGGTTGACGAGCTTGGGGCCAGTACAGCCAGTCGAAAGTGCAATCCTCAAACTGTATAACAGGGGAACGGATGCATGTTAGGCAATAGAGGAACACGGGTTTGGCAGCAGACAAAATGAGAACAGAGAACATTTATGTAACCAATTGTGTGTGCCAAAACCGTACCTTCACACAAAATCTAAACACTGAACCTTTCTGCTTATTGCAGCACATAATTGGGCAGAGGAAATTCTATTGAAATGTGCCGCAAATATATTATTGCCCTAAAATAACATCCAGGGTTTCATAATGAACACCATTCACATAGGTGAAGTAGTTCCTAGCAATAAAAAATGGGGCTCAAGGTCATACCTATGCTGAGCCCTGATGAGAATTATAAGTCTTAATACTTGGTTTCGATAAACAGAAGAGAAGAAAACCAAAAAAATGGCGTCATTGGGAAATACTTTCTTCGTTAATCTGGTGAAATGGAAAATAGATGGAAACCAAAGGGAAACAACTCCGTTCCACATGCATCCACATAAGCTAAGGAAACTACAACTTCATTTCTCCTCAAATTGAAATTACCGTAGCGTAAGAATCCATGAGATCCCTTGAAAATATACAAAAACATTATCATATAATACAATTAACGACTCCATGGACTAAATTGAAACAACCACGCCATGAATTACCAATGAATAACTATAAGGTGAAACAGTTAAGTATATAGAAGCAGATGGAAGTACTCACACTCTCAGGCAGGCAATATCCATGGTCAATTGGTATGAGAACAGTCTGACCCTCTTCATCCTTGCTAAACAAGATGTTGCCAGAATGCCTATCAGCATTTGCCATCCTGATATCCAGCACACTAATTTTGTGGACCTCCTCCACAGGAAAAGCCCTAGGACCCATGTCTTCACAACTTCCGCAGTTATCCATGAACATTTGCAGAGACCCAGTCTTTATGTTCTTTGTTGTGCCTTCATAACCATCAGGATGGTTAAACCCTTCATGCAAACACTGAACCATCACGGTTGGAGGCACACCAGCAAAGCCCATTACTTCACCAGTCGAGATGCGAGGCCCACTTCTTGGATGATCTAATATGTAGGCGGCAACTTCCCTCAGTGCTCCTTCACCGACCCTTGTCCCTCTTTTCAGACCTTCGCCATCAGATGAAACAGGCAGTCCCTGAGGGTTATTCACAGCATTTGGCTCTTCATCAATAGGCTTGAAAACAGAAACAAGCTTGTCACCAGACGAGTCCTGCATAAAGTAAGCTCCTCCCGTGCCCTCGCTCGACCTAATAGGTGAATTGCCACTCTCCAAGCCATCAAAAGTTGCCTCGATCATATTCCTTATGACCAAGGGCAATGTGACCCTAGGATCGCCGATGATTGGATCGAGTGAAAAATTTCTACCCAATCGCAGTGGCTCCCCAGCAACAACTGCAACCTCCCCTGAGGATTTGTCTGCATTTGTGGTAGTCACATTTGGTTTTGCTGCCTTGACAGAACGTTCAAAATCTTTTTCAATGGGCTTAGGTCTGACCTTTGCTGATTTCTGGACCAGCAAGTGGATCACAGCATCCTTATTTTTACTGATGTCGTTGATAAGTTTCTGGTCCTCAAGCTTCTCGCCATTGCAGAAGAGTTCTTGGCTCTCGAGATCAACAAAGCCTTTCCCTTTCTTGGCTATCCGATGCTTGAGATAAGCCACATTCCGATGACGATCCACACGGAACTCAAACTCCTTCCCACTAACGGTCCTAACACTGATGACTAAAATATCCGAAAGCTTGAGAACCACATGCAGAACAGTCCCACCGGTGACGCCATAGTCCTTAACAAGAGAATCCTGCCGCGCCAGTTCCCTGCCTCCATACACGAGCTTCTGCTTCTTCACCACAAAACCTTTGCACGTCTGGATCCTCAGCTTCACCGAAGCGATCGATTCCGACTCCAGGATGCTCATAATGATCACAGAACCCTCGGCAGGGAGCTCCACCAGGATCGAGTCGCATGAGCCGGAATCGGCCCCGTTGCGGCAATTCCAGCTCGTGCGACAATACCCGGGTAACCCGATCGACCCATCCCAAGCCGGGCTCAAGGCGACGTCGGCTGCAGACATCTTTCGATGCAAATTCTTTCGGGTGCCGCCTCAAGAAACCCGCAAAATCCCCTTTTTCTTCTCCACCTAAACGCCTCTACACATTTGATGTACAAATATACAAGCCCCCTTTCACCCTCTCGCCTCCATAAGGGCCCTTCAATCGAATCGATTGAAAGACCAGTAACCCAGAAGAGCTCTCTACACGAAAGAAACGAAAAAAAGAAAAAAGAAAAAAGAAAAAAGAACAGATAAATCGCCCCCAAAGATATCCAAAACCACACCCCCTTCCTCCAATGCTTCCACTACAAATCCCCAGAAACCCAAAAAAAAAAAAAAGAAAAAGAAGAAGAAACCCAAGAAACCAAACCCCTTTTCCCCTCAATTCACTAACGGTGAACCGGGAAATTCCGGGACCAAGAGAAAAGCAAAGCCCTCTCCTTTGATGTTCTTGCGTTCAGAGCGAGAGCGAGAGCGGGATCCCAACCTTGAGGGAAAGAACCGAAGGAGAAGAGGGCGGATGGCGAGGGGGTTATATCGAGAGGGGAAAAGCGATCAAATTTGGGGGGATGGCGATGATCCGGAAATGGGCCCGATCGCGATCGATCGCTGGTGAGACAAAGCGGTTGCCAAGATTAGGGGGTCGTCGATCCCAACGGCGCGATCATTTCGCCGAGATTTCCTGTTCCGATAGGAATGTCGCCGATTCGCACGCAAGAGAGAGAAGAGAGAGAGCGGTAATGTAGCCGTTGGCCCCCTTCACGGACACGGAAGCTTTGACCCGACGACTCTGACGGAATCGTGTCCCATTTTAAACGACAGTGCGCTTCGAGTGAGAGTGCTCTTTTTGTTTGTTTGTTTGTTTTTTTTTTAATCTTTTTACTGTGTTTTTTTTTAACCGTTTGTTAACGGACGTTTTCATTGAAGAGGCTGCGCAACTGCAGCTTCACGGAAGGAGGAACGAAGGGAGGGGGCATGATGGGAGTTATGTTGGGTTGAAGTTACCGAAACGCCCCCGTGGAATTATCGCTTTCTTTTTTTCCCTTCTTTCTTACTTTTTTTTTTTTTTTTTTTTTTTTTAAAGATTTTCTTGCTCGGGGGGTTATGCTATTTTTAATTAAACACGCAATGCCCGCGGGATTAGCTATTTACGGGCAGTTGAATTATCTTCGGGAAAAAAAGGAAGGACGTCTTTTTTCTTTTTTTGCTTGGATTATTATTCATTTCGGGTAGGAAGACTCGATAATTTCCACCGGATACAAAGGGCATGCCGACAAAAGAATTAGATTGGTACGCGTGTTATTAAGTCTTTCGGGCATTTGGAGAAAACGACGCGTGTATGTCATTATGAAAAATTCCTATCACTATATTGGACCAAATGGCTCGAACGTGAGAACCATATTCTTTTCTTTTTACATCTCTCGGAATCAATTATAATAAAAGTACCATTAGAATCGTTCAAGGAGATTAAAAATAATGATTCCGTAAGGATTAGGTTCATTGGACCTCATTTTGTGCCTTAGCTACAGGAAAGGGTCCAACGTCCACATTACAAATCTTTAAAAGGAGATACCGCTTTTGTCCCCCTAATCATGCGGCGTCCTTATTTATACATCTGTCCTTTGTGCCTTGCAAGATTCGCCTCGTCCTTTGATGAGCTCTTTAAAATGGCTTCTCTCGGGCAACAGCTAGAAGCCACTTCCTCCGGCATTCTAACGTGATAATAACAATAATAATTACACCAAGTGCTTATCTATTAGGACTTGCTAATTAGCTACGCATCGAGGATACAAAAAATTTCTTTCTTTTTGTTACCCATCTTCAGTAGGGAAGGCTCGAGTTAGAGATGTGAATCGAGACTCGAATGGATGTTCCCGACCCAAAAAAGAATGCTTCTCGGTGCTTCGGGTTATTGAACTTGTACCGTGCGCCTAATTTTATGAACAAATATGTTTCTTTAATTGCGAAGCAGATTCGGTTATTTGGATGGAAAATATAAGTGTTTTGCAAATTTCCATCTAGTGTTGTGAATGTGAATTTCGACAAGTGTACCCATCGCATACTGGCCCTCATTGCTGGTTTGATGCACAGATAATTACTTTTTTATTTTGTAAGGGCACGAATCCAGGGGTCTTCTGGCGTGGAGGCTCATGAAACGCTCTATAGGTCCCGTTAACTACTTCATTCTAGGTTTTAGCATCTAGAAAGCAATCTCTGCGCAATTAATGAGATTTTAATGTCTGATCTTCAATGCTTGATCTGAAAATCCCCTATGCATGGTGGTCTCTATCGCGAGCGGCACAAAGCATCTAGCGATTACTATAAAATCATTTAAAAACTTTTATTAAAAGTGCATTAGATGAGTTTAATATAGATAGGAAGCAGATGCTTTGGGATTATTACTTGCATTTATATCGGATCTTGTTAGCAACCGGTCCACGCGGACCTATAATAAGCATGTCCACATTAAATAACGCATTTACGTTTTTAAAATCATCTTTAATGTTTTTCTAATAAAGTTGCTTTAGGACTCTCTTTGATATCTCTATTTTGATGTGATCATGAAATTATTCTTTTAATCTTTATGGAGCATCGGCTAAGTCAATAAACGAAGTGCGCGGAAATTATAGAATTCTATCTTCTGTAAAGAGCTTGCAAATCAACCTGTTTACTTTTTCTTTTTATGTACCAAGATTACAAATATAGGATTATGTTTAAGAGGAAGAGCATCATATTTTCACGCATGAATTGTTGATACTTTAATTGATAACAACCATCTCCTCTGCTTTTGTCACAACTCTGGACATTGGTTCAATAGATTAAAGCTTGGTATGCACACTAATCTCATGAGATTGATTTTTTTTTCCTTCGTAATGCAGAGATTGAACATAGAGACTCGTTTATCTAAAAGCCTATAAGATCGATCTAGTGATTAAGAAATGGATTATGTGTGGTTATTAGACACACGGCACGGGCTCAGCTCTCCTCATAACTATTTGCAAACAATTACATATTTGGATCTTTCACAATAATTTCGACCCGATCGTAAAATTCACTTACCTCTTATCAAGCTTTTTCGTCTTTAAAAGAATAGAAGAGGATGGCATGATCATCAACACTTTACAGGGTGGGAGTAATTAAGCCCGACTGATGAATGATATGCCATCGATGCAAAGCTGATGTTTTGCCCAAACCTCCTCCAAGAGGTTTCCTCGAAAGAATTGACAGGCGCAATAGCAATCGGAATGGACGGAAATGGGTTTTCGCAATAATGAACGAATCCGCTTTGGTGGGCCAAAAAGGGAGGAAAAAAAGGTCAGTCTAGGGATGGATGTAAACATTGAGAATTGCATCGCAAGTTCATTTGCCCCAGTCATCCGCCATTCAATGAAAAGGAGTTGGAGATGTGTGCGCGCAAGGCCCTCTCGTCATGATTGCTTCTGGGGAAGTTAAATTGAACTTAGATGGTCTAAGCTTCAAATTCAATTTTAAAGAAAGGGGGAAGGAAAGAGGGGCAAAGGCCTGCAATGGCAGAAGCAACTGGTGGGGACTGCCTTGAACATGGACATTGAGCACTATCATGGCCCTTCATGTGGCGTATGGGGCCCCATCTATCATTGTCTTCTTTAATCCGTCCTTGCCTAACGATCTTTTCACTACCGTCAAGCGGCGACATCATCAGGCTCTAGGACAATGAAGAGCAAAGTCAATTTCCTAGAAGTAGGGGAACGGATTTTTTGAACGGGTCGTACACGCGGAGAAGTGTGACATTATCGAGTGTGTCGCGGGTTTTGGCCAGATACTGAAAGGAAGATCCAAGCCCCATTCTTTCGTCAACCGCTGCTAGGACCTTACCATGGAACTATCATCCTGATTAGCTAAAAATTTATTATTTTTGTTGTTGTTCTAACTATTTTATAAGATTACACAAAAGAGTAGGGTGTTTCTAAATTATGTCAAGTGAGTTTTTTTTTTAGAAGAAAATGGTGTTGGAAATCGTGTGATATATTTTTGGTGGGTCGACTTCAGTTCAAGAGATATAAATTCTTGTACTTTCTATATTTATTGTGAATTTACCTTTACCATTTTCTAGATGATAATAGGTGTCAAACCTTGGTCGAACCACATAATCCCAGCATTCGTTTCTTTATTTCTTATATAATTCTCTAACAATCCAATGACTGTGATAGATTGTATAGTCCTAGTACTCTACATTGTGCGATGGATATAGGTATATAACGTTTTTTGTTTTCTATGTGCCGTGGAAACTCAAGCTCTTTTGAGTCCAAGATTACCTAGAATATATAATAATAATAATAATAATAATAATAATAATAATAATAATAATAATAAAAGGTGTGTCCTATCCATGCACATCAAATACGAATTGAAGCAGAGTAAAGAAGAGGGTCAATCTGATTCCTACCATTTTGATGATAAGTCAATCGCTCAACCATGACAAAGTTCCATAACTAGCATTTTGAGGATAACTAATGAGTAAATGGATGAATCCCTTATCTAATTATTGTGGTTTTGGTAGCTTGACAATCCTGATTTCATGTCCCTAGTCCTAGCTTCCTACCAAGTTTGTTGTACCGAACTTCAATATCGAAATTAAAGCTTAATGATGAGATTAATGCATCCCCAAATTTTACCTCCTTAGTCTTACCTCAAAGAGTGATTAAGGCTTAACTTAGACAAGACCTGCACGCAACAAAGAGAATTGAGAAGTGTACTCCTGAAGCTTTTGATATATATTTATTTCAATTGCAAAGTTGACATGATTTTAGGTCAATGAGGATTGAGTTGCTTGCTTTTCTAATAATAAAAGAATATTAATGCTTTGGCTCACAAAGAGTTTCCTTTTACTGCTTTATATAGTTTTTTTTTGGCTTAATATGGTTTTGAAATGCTGTGTTTGGCTCTCAATTCTCAAACTCTCTTCGAAATTATCAATTTTCCCACTTGGCCAAAACAGCCGACTGTTCAAGGGCAAAAATTGAAAATACTTTTTTTTTTTTTTTTTGGTAAAGGGCAAGAAAAAATTGAAAATACCATTTGTCGCCACACAACGGACAAAAAGTAAATATGAGAGAAAAAGAAGGCACCGCCAAACAAAAAGTTGCAGACGACGCTCCTCCAAAGGCCGTTGGGGGAATCTGGTGGATGCGGTCGGCGGAGATGCAGACGCGTCGGACGGTGATTGGGCGAGAGACGAAAGCTGTCGCTCGTTTGGCGCTGTCTCGTTATTTTTAAGGTTTTTCTGGTCCGGTTCGGCGCCTCCAGTTTCTGCCGTCCTGGAGTGGGAAGAGAGAGCCCAGATCAAAAACGAGTTATTAAATTCCTAGTGGTCTAAATGAGTTACATGACGGTCCACGGATCAGCTTAGGCCACATTAGCTAAAAGGGCACCGAAGGGCAGGATAAGGATTTTAGTTGCAAAAGGCCGGCCCAATTGAGCACGTGGCAGCACGGCCCGTTCTCATAGTTTTACGCATAAAATTTTTATCAAGGGCGGACTTGGACAACATTTTAGGCCCCGCATAAGGGTTTGGCCCGGCCCAGCGTCGCTCGCCGATCACCTCTAGGCTCTAGCTCATGGCACTTCATTCTGCGGCATCAAATTTAAGTTTTATTTTATTTTTTTTGGTTTTATTTTTTTAAGTCTTTTCTCACCCGCAAAGTGCGCGGTTGTATATTTTATTCGAAAGTCGTTTTGATGTCGGGCTGAAAAATAACCCCACCAACACTGATTTTATTAAAAAACATATTGTGCAATATGAGGATCGGGTGAGAGGTGGAAATGACCCGTGAAGGACGTGCCTATAACGTTACTATGAGCGTGACATAGAAATTCGAATATGGGATTTTTCATGTCAGAACTGGATGTTTAAGCATTCAACCACCATTCGGGGACTCAATTTGAATGGCATTCCAAGCATTGCGAAAATTCACTTTTGTTGCAAGAGGTCTTGCGTGGGTTGCAACTTTCTTTCTTCCGCAACTCGAACTTGCAGATCTTAGCAAAAAATAGAATTCGCAGAAAATTCAAGAAAAGAAAGATCTAATATATGAGAAAATTAGAAGGATACACATCCTTAGACCACTGTGATTGTTGATTTAAAGTTGAGAGTATCCTGAAATAATAATACTTCGACTTCCTCGCGTGTAACATGAGCGAGCTCTCAAAGGTTGATTTGGCAATTTGTTTGTTTGTTTGGTTCGAACTGTACTGATCATCAATAATGAAATCATCCAAGATTGCATAAAACTGAAAAGAGTCGAGCCAATTTTGTTTGTTTGTTTGGTTCGAACTGTACTGATCATCAATAATGAAATCATCCAAGATTGCATAAAACTGAAATGAGTCGAGCCAAATATCGTTTCTTTCGGCCGTTCTTCCCCTTAACTACTTTAACTGCCGCTTCTTCCCGCCAATTTTTAACCTGCCTCCCTCTCTCTCTCTCTCTCTCTCTCTCTGTGCGTAGAACGTGACGAACAATGTCGATGGATCTCCAAGTCTCTCTTCTCTTCTCCATCGTCCTCGTCTCCACCGCTTTCTCGCCGTGCACGTCCTTCCCCTCGCCGCAATCGAGCCCTGCTCCATCTCCTTCTCCTGCAGCTTCTGGTCAAGGACAGCTGGAAAACTCCGTCGTCCCCACCTCGTCCAGTCCGAGCCCACGTCCCCTCGCCCCTGCCCTGTTTGTTCTTGGGGACTCCTCCGTCGACTGCGGCACCAACAATTTCCTTGGGACGCTGGCAAGGGCAGACCGCCTTCCTTACGGCAGAGACTTCGACACCCACCAGCCCACTGGCAGGTTCTGCAATGGACGAATCCCGGTCGACTACCTTGGTAAATTCACCTCGCTTTCTTGGTTTTCTTTGATTTCTTGAATGACCCTTCTTGGACATGAAGAAATTTCAAATTTCATCGAGCACTCAGACATGGAGAGTCATGGAGAGTCCTGCTTTTTAAGTCATTCTGTGGAGATCTCACTTTCCCCAACCATTTTCAATGCTCATATGTCCTATCTAAATATCTGTGGAGGTTTATTTCTCATTACTCGTCTGCTTCTTGATTTCTTTTAATCAGCTCTGTATCTCGGTCTTCCATTTGTTCCGAGTTATCTTGGACAGCAAGGACGGGTGGAAGATATGATTCATGGAGTGAACTACGCCTCTGCTGGTGCCGGATTAATCTTCTCGAGCGGATCGGAGATGGTACAACTTTCATCACATCTCTCACGAAACGAAAATGGATGTTATGAAATTTTGCTAATGTTACTTCATCACTAGCGTACTGACTTTGACTGACAATCCTATGAAGGGTCAACATGTCTCCTTCACTCAACAAGTCCAGCAATTCGCAGACACATGCCAGCAGTTCATTTTGAATATGGGAGAGGACGCTGCGGCTGATCTCATCTCGAGCTCAGTGATTTATATCTCGATCGGAATCAACGACTACATACATTACTACTTGCCTAATGTGTCCGGTGTGCAGAGCCTGTACTTACCGTGGAGTTTCAACCATTTTTTGGCATCATCACTAAGGCGGGAAATTAAGGTTGATATTGTGGCCCAATTCATTCAGATGCATAACCTTTGAATTTTTCTGGCATTTATCTATGAGGGGAGAATTACAGTGTGTTTAAGTACTTAGGTTGAATTTCACAGGCAACCCAATTTTGTCAACAAAAGGTAATGCTTAATTATAATTTCTATTGGTAGGTGATGAGGAGCAGGGTGTTCTATTGAATTTTCAGGGTGTTTTAGTACTGATTGTTTTGTTGAGATTGCCAATATGTATATGATCCTCGATGCAGAACTTGTACAACATGTGTGCTAGAAAGGTTGTGGTGATGGGATTGCCACCTATCGGTTGCGCTCCTCACTATCTGTGGCAGTACAAGAGCAAAAATGGGGAGTGTGTGGACGTGATCAATGACACAATCATGGAGTTCAATTTTGCCATGAGATTCATGGTCGAAGGGCTAGGTCAGGAACTCCCGGGCGCGAGCATCACCTTCTGCGATGTGTTTCAAGGTTCCATGGACATACTGAAGAATCACGAGCACTATGGTGTGGTTATTGTCCAGTTGCTGTTTTCTCTACTTGAACGAACTATCCTGCAGTTAGAAATATAAATTAAAGTTTTAAAACTCTGGTTCAGGTTTCAATTTTACTACTGATGCATGCTGCGGGCTAGGCAAGTACAGAGGCTGGATCATGTGTTTGTCATCCGAGATGGCGTGTGAAAATGCTTCTAGGCATATTTGGTGGGACCAGTTCCATCCAACAGCGGCTGTGAATGCAATTTTAGCGGACAATGTGTGGAACGGCCTGCACTCGAGGATGTGCTATCCAATGAATTTGGAAGAGATGGTGGTTCATAGGGCCAAATGGTTAGTATAGAGGTTCGACAGGCCGGACCTGCTGGATTCATTTACAAACTTGCCTATTGTTTCTTGTACTGTTCATTTGCTATGGTAGTGATGTCTGTAGCGAATAATGAGTGAAGTATTTCATGATCAGCATCGGTACCTGACAAAACTCAAAGATAGCTTCCAGTTTTACTCATTCAACTCTTCTTAGGTAAGGTGCATGTCATCTTCGATATATGATCTTACCTCTAAACTAGGGAATGTGGTAGTAATGTCCCTGCAAAAGTGAATTGAAAAATTCCGAGTAGAAGACACTAGGATTACGATAGCAATTCAGATAAAATGCCATGTGCAACTAACAAGTACTCCCGTTGCTCTCTTTACAGATGTATGTCTGATGCCTGAGTACAGTCTTGATTAGTTTAGCTGTATGCCTTGTTGAGCCTAGATAAATTAAAGAGGTCTGAAGTGATGCAGAAGGTTAAATGAACCCTAGTGATTGTGAGAAGGAAAAGAGTCATTATTGAAAGTAACAATGTGATGTTTGATGGATGTGTGCACTATCTTGCTGCTATCTGTGTTTAAAGCGAGCGAGCGAGCGAGCGAGAGAGAGAGAGAGAGAGAGAGAGAGAGAGAGAGAGAGAGAGAGAGAGAGAGATGTACTTGAGATATGGAATTTTCATATTCTTGAGTATAGATGGGTTCTGAGGTGAAATTCCCTCCGCACTTCGAGATGGATTTTTCCGTCTCTCTTCCTATCTGCTTCTTGGAATGTCTGAGCTTGAAGTAAAACCATCGCTTCACCAGTATATGACAGATAAATTCGCAACTGTCTAGCATTTTGCGCATACTTTATTTATTGGTGATGGCATCGACCGTGTCCCATGGGAGGATCAGGTCCGACTCCTTCAAGAGCTAAAATTTCGAAACTCCTCCTGCTTTTATTGCCATCACTTTGTGGATATCTCCATCAATTAGTACACCCCTTTTGATGAGTACTTCCAGGCAAACATAACTGCCTTAAATTCACGTGCGCGTCTTTTCAATACACTATTTTTATGTCCATATGATAGTTTCTTCTGTTGAACATCAAGTGGAGCAAATGGTTTTTTTATGGCATTTACTGTCATTGTGGAAGAGAGACGTCGTAGAAATATGTATTGAGTCAGTGAAAGGAAACTAATTACCGAACTTCAAGTGAATTGACACAGTGGTAACTGGTAAGGTGTCTGAACCAGAACCTCCGGGTTGCCAATCCCTTGAAGCCACTCCCAAAAGCCATGGAATGATGACAGGGCATGTTTAGGATGAGGGTGGGCGCCACCCTCTGGGTGGGACAAGCCAGTTGCCAGTCGAAGCCCGACACACCAACATTCCAAACAATCCGAACAATCAAGAAAAAGGAAGTTATTACTGATGTAGAAATATCGTCAAGTTCAGTAAGCATTGTGCAACCAATCTCTTATATGATATGATGCACACAAATAATGATTGTAACGGTATCAATCACTCAGAACTTGTATTCCAGCTCAACAAAGAGATTAACAAATTAGGTTCACCCTCAACAACTGTGTTCACTTGGATGTCAATCTAATTCAATCTGAGTTGGTCATATATCAAAAACACCGATGGAGAAATTAGCTGTGAGATTTCTAGCTGCACGATGATTTTATCCGACACTCAGTGCGCGGCAGAGCCAGAGTTCTGTACATTTTTTCAACCATCTTCTCTGTACTGCACCTAGTGCACCGAGGGAGTTTAATGGCTCGTGATACAAGATCACTCTTTCTTGGTATTGCTGGACTTAATCAGAAATGGAGTCTTGCGCCAATACCCTCTGCTTAATCCGGAACTTCACTGTTCATCACAAAACTCGGAAATGCTATGGTTATCTCCCTGAAAAGTAGAAACTGTAATCAGAAATGGCAGCTTTGGGATTGCGGGTCACGTTATTCAACAATGCAACTCAACATCACTCATGGAGATAATAACCAAATAAGGACTTAGCGAGATCATGGAACGCAATATCTATAGGTATACATGAAGCAAGTACCCACTTCAGATATGGAAGAGTCATGTTTTTTATGAGGGAAGGATTCTTTGCCACAAACTCTTTCCACTCTTCTCGATCGATCTTCCCGTCATCTTTTGTATCTGCCTCTGCGATTGCCTGTCAAGACAAGGCAAACGGGAGTATGAACAACAGAACATGACCGCTTCATTTAATATGAGGACAGAATTGAGCAGGTCCGCTCCATACTTTACAAACAATTGTGTCTATGACGTCATCGGAAAGTGTCAGATCTGATTCACCAAGAAGAGCCAGTACCATCTCCTTCAACTAACATTAGGATATAGCCCATGCATTTTCGGAAGATTAAATAATGAGATGTCAGAACTTGACAGTCAGAAGAAAAGCAGGCCAGTTGCAGCAGTTTGCAATTAACTTGACGAAAGTTGCAATCATGCAATGTATGTAAGAGAAGGTACTGCAGAATTAACTTGGGCGGACGAAAGATGGTTAGATGACTGGCATTTTGGGTCAAATGACTACCATCACTTGCACGGTCATAAGATTCAAAGATTACACCAGTTGA
The DNA here is from genome assembly GCA_014182555.1 of Eucalyptus erythrocorys. Taxonomy (NCBI): domain Eukaryota; kingdom Viridiplantae; phylum Streptophyta; class Magnoliopsida; order Myrtales; family Myrtaceae; genus Eucalyptus; species Eucalyptus erythrocorys. The sequence continues at coordinate 33,987,344 of CM024600.1, read as the reverse complement.
AAAACAAAAAGTAAAACGATTTCTGGTAAATCAAGATCATGTTTAAGGTCATAACAGCAAGTTCTTCTTCTTCTTTACCTTTATTTTTCAAGACAGTGCATTATCCTTTTAAACAAGACTTCCACTCCTAAATTGCAAAATCCATTTTTTTTTTTTTTTCTGAACAAAGACATCCAAACAGCCAAATTACACAGACCTTTTAACACGAGAAAAAGAATTTCTTTATATGTTTTACAGTAAGAAGCTTGTCATAATTGCTCATGTATTTACAGAACTATTCACATACTATAGAGGCAGAGGCATAAGAGTACTGCTCGCGTATTTACCTCCTCTCGCTCGATATAACCAGTCTGCCTTAAATCATATATTCTAAAAGCAACTGCAAAAATAGGTCAACTAAGTCAGAGAAAATCCTTAATGAAGTGCAAGAGTCCCAGAAATTGCATTCTTGTATGCTCTAGTTCGTTTCTCACAAAACACAAAATCAGTAAGAAGGGGAGATTCTAAATCGGATCGTACAGTCTATTTTGTCTGCTTCAGGAGCATTTGGGTGGAACACACTTAATGACCGGACAAATTCTCCAAATTCTATCACCCCGTTATGCTTCACATCGAATAGATCAAAAATCTGCAGGTCAGTTTCGGGCCAAGGTTATTAAAGAATAAACGGGCATGCTTGCTGAAATTTTAGACAAGTGTGCAACTAGAAAAAATAAGTACAGTGGCTATTAATACTGACAAGCCCAAACGCTGCGAAATATAACGAAGGCCACAGGATTCTTATCTGCAGATCTATGCATGATAAGTCCGAAATTTCAATTGATTGACAAATTCCGAAAGGAATTCCACTTTGATTTCAGATGTCGAGTGCCCAGAAGAAGCGAAACAAGTACATCCACTGAAGAGTGAACCTACGGATGGAAAGTAGGTTCCTAAAGGAAAAGATTACGAAGAAGGCAAGCATATGCACTCACCCTATCTGCAAAAAGATTCTGCTTGTTACTGTTCCCGAATAGTGCAAGCTGAAATTCTTCCTGTTCAAGCAAATAGACGGGTAGTAAGTCTTTGTGATGTATAGGAACTAGGAACCAAGTTAAAGGGGAGTGCTTCTATCTTATAGAGCAAAGCATGAATTCTTGATATAGACTAGATTAGCAAGAGGATACCTTGTGAATAAGACCATCATCAACTATGGAACTGCTTAGTTTCATGAAAAGGTCATACAAAGCCTCCACTTCATTTACAGTAACTGCCAAATCGATCATAATGTGGAGATTATGACTCGTCTTTCACAGGAAAAAAGAAAAAATCTCCAGAGAAAAGCTGTTGAAAATGTAGATCAGTTCATCAAGTTATATGAGCTAAATGGAGCAACATTATCATGTCACTGCTGGTGACAGTACATAAACGTCTAAACTACAGTTGTGTGATGAGGGCATAAATAGAATTGCTATCAAGGTGAACATGATACAGATACATAGGCAGCTATTAAAGTTGCAAATTGAATATCCATCCATAAGACCAGTATACTAATTTCATCAGACTTAAGATGTCCATGCTACATTGAAAGTGCAAGGTGTCTAGACTTGCTAAACCGTTTATATTATGTGTCCCCTAAAAGGGGGAACGAGTGACTAAAACTGTTATCTATTTGAATTCTAACTTACAAGGTGTTTCCGAAGCAAGAATGATTGGATCCTCATAACCAGCTTTTCGTTGACTGTTCCTCACGCAAAAGCAGCCGAAGAGTGACTGCATAACTTCTGGTAGAGTTGTGCCTGTTGACAACAGCAGAAAGGAGGACTTGAAAACTTTGGTGGTTGATAGACTCAGAACTTAGTCATGCATGTCTTGAGGTCAAGCATCTCTCACGGACAGTACTTCCTAGGTTTCATGCTTGTGCCCAGTTCATCTCTCTTAAACTAATCTTGGTTCAAGGGGACAAAGTTCATATGATTCCCGAAAGAATTGTTTTCAGAAATTAAGTTTCAGAAAGTTCAAATGAGCAAGGCTTGCTATAGGGGTAGGGCTTGTGTGAAGTCAGGACAAAGGACAAAATAACTTGGAGGAGAAATCTTTTGGCATTGCAAGTGTATAAATATGCAAGGGAAGGTCAGAGTAATTTGGGTGAAACCATGATCTTGGCGACCAGTGATTCAAATTATATAATTAGAAACAGTATATGGGACCTCTTGCCTAAGCTGTTGTAGCTGGGGAGGTCAAAGATGTTGTAATTATGGGTGATTAATGGTTCGAAAAAAGTGAGCAAAACAGTTAATGATCCTCGTTATACCAAAAATTGACATGCTTTACAGAACGAGATAATTGGAAACATATTTAGCTGCTGTTGAGTAAGTATGAATCAGATAACTCTCTCTCTCTCTCTCTCTCTCTCTCTCTCTCTCTCTCTCTCTCAGTTATTGATAATTCTGGAACTCTACGTGCCTCTGAACTACAGAAGACTGGTACAGACAGGTTTTTCTATAGATCATCGTTACTTGATGTGCTTCAAAAGTCACCGTTACTGATTCAATGTTAAAAAGTTACTCGGACTTCTAAACTGTCAGGGATACATCAACATGATGCTGCCATTTGCCAAAAAAGGGAAGGCAACAGTTCTTCTGAATCCCTCGTTTTGTTAAAAATTTGTATAAGCACCTTATAGTGATCAAATCTCCAAAGTTTCAAAAGCCTTATCAACTCTGGCAATTTTTTAGTCTTGACTACTACCTTGGCTGAACTGCCAAACCTAGGTGGCTATAAGTCCCTCCCCGCCTCTGCATACGGTGCCTTCCCGGCTCTCAGTGCCTCTGTTTTCTCATGTGTGACACTGTACAAAAGTGCTGTCGATCGAGCCTACAAATTGCGGAAGCACTTGTAGTAGCAAAGTGGCCCGAAGTAGAGGGGACCATCAAATTACAAGCCGAAGAAAAGAAGTCAAATTGGAAGCAGAAACTGCACACTAACAGAGGAAACAGAGACTATGGGCTCTTCACCAAACTCAAAAAAGCTGTAGGACCCCCATCCCATTCGAGACGAATAGGCAACGCCTTTTCACTGTTCGATTCTCTCTATGCATAACCCAAAAAGGGCATGCTTTAAAAACCCAAAAAGAAAACCGAAACAAGGACGGGACAAAAAAAAGGGTGGGAAGAAGCAACAGATTGGAGCAGATCAAACAAACACCGCCAAGACTCTGTTTTTCGTGACAGCAGCATGAGAAAATCGATCATGCGTTAGCAGTAGCGATCACCTGCGCACGAAGCTCTCCCGCCTCCGTCTCTCTCTCCTACTCCTTCTTCTCCTCCTTCTTCTCCGTCTCGGCCGTGCGCTGAGCTGAGCTGCCGGAATTGAATGGCAGTTGTACCGGGTCCTGCATTTTTTTTTTTTTTTTTGGCTTAATAAACGACGCAAGCCGCGGAAATTCAACGTTTCCAGTCCTTCGCGTAATTCTTTAAAATGTTGCCATGCTTCTTCCATCTGGACACGATGAGGTCACATACATCGTGGGGACGATGAAGGTCCAATCACACGTTCGATCTGCTCGTGCTCGGTTCGATCTCTGCAAACGGCCGTCCACTCAGTCGCTGTCGTCTCCAATGCATGGGCCCACCCGATTCAGACGTGGTCAAGGGGGGGGAAAAAAGAAGAAAATTTCTCATTCTTATTAGGGAAAAATCACGAAAACCCCAAAGTTTTTTCCGCGTGTGACATTTCTTTTTTTTTTTTTTTTCGCCGTGAAAAACCCCAAACTTTCTAAACCGTGACACATTTACCCCATAAGGGCATTTTTGTCTTTTTAATTTCTTTTTTTCTTTTTTTTTTTTTTTTTTTCTTCTTCCCCTCCGCCGGGCGGAGGGAAGCCGCGTCCGGCGAGGGTCGCCCGACGCCGGCGAGGGCGAGGGCGGCCCTCGCCGGTGTCGGGCGGCCCTCGCCGGATCCGGCAAGGAGGCCCTCGCCGGCGTTGGGCGGCCCGAGCCCGACGCAGCCTGGCCCTCGCTTGCGTCGGGCGAGGGGTTCCCTCGCCGGATCCGGCGAGGGTGGCCCTCGCCGGGCCGGCGAGGGCCGCCCGCCCCTCGCCGGCGTCGGGCGACCCTCGACGGACGCCGGCTTCCCTCCGCCGGCCATGGCGGGCCGGCGGAGGGAAGAAGAAGAAAAAAAAAAAAGAAAAATTTTTAAAAAGAAAAGACCAAAATACCCTTCAATTTTGGGGTAAATGTGTCACACTTGAAAGTTCGGGGTTTTGGTGTCACAAAAAAAAAAAAGTTTGGGGTAAATGTGTCACTTTGAAAAGTTTGGGGTTTTTCACTACGAAAAAAGTTTGGGGTAAATGTGTTACACGGAGCAAACTTTGGGGTTTTTCATGGTTTTTTCCCTTCTTATTATCATTACGCGCATGTATTTCTTAGACAACCATCGCACGCGATAGAAATGACGACATACGCATTGAAAATTACAGTACAACGACGGACATTTCCTACACCTCAAAAGAATCGAATCCCCTACCAAGTGAAGGAAAACACGATAAAATATCCAACCTAATGAGAACCGTCCTCATTTTTCTTGAGGTGAGTAAGCTAGTCGGTTTAACTCAGGAATTGATACGGTTTCCAATTCTAATAATTGAGAATCCATATCGCCCGATTGGCTCCTACTCTTATATCCAAACTTAGCTAATTCTACCCTGAAACTTGGAATCTATTCAGGTCTAAGGTAGAACTTGGACACTAACTGGCATACTCCTAACTCGAGGAAGTTTTTTTACTTCCTTTCATTTAAAACAAAAAAAAAAATTATTGAAATTGAATATATTTGACATATTATTCTCAAGTAGAAAGAATTGTATTTATGTTTGACATGTGTATAAATGAAAAAAAAAAGGAAAAAAAAACCTCTTATTCGATTCTAAAAAAACCTTGGAACTAGATTAGAATAGACCGGTTTAGTTCCAACGTCACCAGAATAGGTTATCGTTTCCAAAAATAAGGAATTGATCCTCACAACTCACAAGTAAGTTTCAGGTTCCAAATCTAAAACCTACCCATTTTGAAATTGATTGCCCCTACCTTAATAGACAAAATAATAATGGTGTGATGAGAATGTAAGTCAACCTAAGCTCTATATATTGAGTACTAGGGCATGAACTTTTTTTTATCCATGTTTGATTGTGTGTATGTATGTGCATAATTTAGAGTCAAGTACAACTTTTGGTCCATCAACTTCTATTATTTGTGCAATTTAATCCTCTAAATATGGCATTTTTCATATATATATATAAAGACGAGAGAGAATGGGGATTTTTTTTTTTTTGGGGGGGGGTTTGGGGGAGACTGCAAATCGGTCCCGGCAAATCCTTTTCTCTTGGTCTTGCAATGAGAACGATCGACCTCTTTGCAAGTTAGGAATCCAAGCGAGACTAGTTAAAGACGTTAATATGGAATCCTTTGTGACATTTTATATAAGGTACGGACGCCAAATTATCGTAGTAAGTGGATGAACTTTTTTTAAGTTGACAAAGCACCGAAAGAGCCATCCATTCTTTAACGGCACATGATAGCATCGCACTCTCCTAGAGGCCCCGATTCCTTGGTATATTTTCTAGATTTCAGACCGTAGTGTACCGACAAAAACTTCCTCATGTTAGTTCCTTTTTCTCGTACAATCAAAAATAGAAGCGTGCCATAGATTTCAAACAACTGCACGTTTGTTAGGTAAGTCGGTTCGGCTATTTTTGGGTTGAATGTTTGGTTCTTGCGGGTTTCCGAAGTCTCCGAATCATCTGATTTGCTCATAGTCATGTGTATCTCAACTTTTTTTTTTTTTTTTACTATTTTTGAAAAGTTTATAGCACAAGTTGATGGTAGAGTCACATATTGTCAATTCAAAGTTCCAAGTCAAAAATTACAAAAATAAAATTGACTTTTGACATGGTTGAATGTGGTTGGTAAGATACTCTATATCACATCGTCCCTTGTCCCACGGACCTAACTTTGATGATCCGACCTCCATTATTGTCTAGGTGAGTTTGCATACTTACGTTACTGACAAAAGCATATATTATTATACTTAGGATTAAGGATTTTTGAAGCAACTCTTGAATCAATCTTATTGGTCTCCCCATCCTGTGACGGTAGCCTCATCATGCCACTTTGGTTTTCACCCTTTCAGGAATCTGCTAGAAGGGATCCCTTAATTACTTCTTTTTTTTGTTAACTTCAGTTGCCAAATAATTCCACCATATAAGGGTGGGCACGTTAGAGGGAAAATTTCATGATATACGGAGATAGTTCTTGAGAAATTATTTTTCAGAAAGATGTTTTTCCATTTTTAAATTAGGAAATTTATTTCCTTATTCATTAAATATGCATATTTTCATTGATTGTGAATGATTTTCCCCTCATCCGATCATTTTTCGGTAAACCAAACGCGTGAAAGGCCATTGAAGTAATTTGGGAAAAATCCTCTCATTTAAACAGACGCACCCCAGTTATGTATTGTTTTTCCTACGACTATTTCAAAATTCATTTCCGCTCCTGAAGAGATTAGTTTGTCAACAGTCCTAAATTAGAAAGTGTTTCTTCGCATGTCTCTATTTCTTACGTCGACGATCTATCTTTGACTAGACTAACAAAAAAAAAAAAAACTCAGTTTAGTATTAAAATAAGCTGACGTAAAAACAAAGACAGATTTAGGTAAGGCATCATTTGGCCGAAGGCCTAGTGTGGTCATGGCACCCTGGGGCGACATACCGCGAACGAAAAACGCCAGATGGGTTTGGTTTCGGAAATGTCGTACCTGCCTCTTTTTTAGTCTGAGTCAATATCGGCAACGCAGCTCGTCGGATACTAAACCTAATGTAAGTTATGACACAATCAAATTTGAGTGAATTAACTGTTGAATCAAATCGTATTAGTCCTTGCCAATGGTCGTTGCTCAATTATGTATTTGCTATTATACTTTTTCTAATCAGTTCTTCAATTAAGAGAAGAAAAGAGAATGTATTGTTGCCGGGTATATCAAATATTTAGTCTCCGATTCAAATATTTAGTCTCCGATTCATATTTTGTCAACCATTTGCAGGTAATATATGGGGACATGACTATTTTGCCTACGTTGGGCTTCACATGGATATATGTACATACACTATCACTTTGATCTCTGCTTTCAAAATTGTATTTCGAGTTTGAACTCACTTGTAGTAATAGTGCGAGTATCTGATTGTGATCGGTGGGTTTTGGACTTCTAGCATCTTGATAGAGTTAGTTTGGATCAGATTTGTCTAGTTTTTTTTTTTTTTTTTTTTTTTTTTCTTTTTGGTCGGTACCGGATTTGTCTAGTTTACAATAATGGATTGTGATTAATTTTGAGCGAACATATTTCCACGACTTTCGATTTGAATATATTCTAATGGGTATAAGGTAACACTCCGAAAGAGTAGTCGTGTTCATCTCTCACCCATTTTTAAAATTTAAGAAAACGTGCTACTTAAATTTAGCATGTTTATGTACCATTTCACTTTAAATGTCTCAAGCTTGATTCTAATGATAACCTCGATACAAAGTAATTTTCTTTTGCAATTTGATAGAAGAGTTAACCACTTTTATAAAAAGTTTGTAAAACACTAGAAAAAATTGATAATTCAAAATCGATCAAATAAATTAGGGGCTTACAAAATGGATTGCTTGAATCGAAAACTGCCGAGACTGGCTGGTTTGATATGCTTCTCGAGATTGTCAGTTCGGTTCTCAATGACTAAAAGTAGAATCATTTTCTAGATGATTTGGTTCCCAATTCCAAGGGGAAACCAGACCATATCTTTTTTTTTTTTTTTTTTAATTGTTCTTGAGAAAATAGAAGCCTATAATTAGATAATAAGATATTGGGACTAAAGCATAAGATTTGTCTCGAGTTTTGAATTTGTTTTTTTAATCATATTTTGGACAATAAGATATCTAGATAAAAAAAAAAAAAAAATAGAGATCAGTTTTATTGGATCGGAATCAGAACTGGTATTCAATTCCTAGTCCTAGGACTAACTAGTTTGATCCCCAGTTCCCGATTTCACTTTGAAATCGAATCGGACCGGGAACCAATCACCTCCTAAAATAAAGAATGAGTCAAACAAATTTTGTCCTTTTGACCCCAAAAAAATTAAATACTTAAACCCAATCCTTTACTACTACTTCACGGGCCATTTCAACCCAACCCATTTTAGCTGCAACTTGCAATAGGGTGAGCGGTTCTAGATTCTATATAGGTTCCACCTAAACCCTGAAACCAACTCGTTAGAACGGGTTCTTCATTTTTTAGGACCTAGAATCTATTTTATATAGTTTGGAACTCCGAAACCTACCTTGTCATATGGTTCTAGGGTTGACTCTAAATTCTACCCAAGTTTCACCAATATTATTTATTGAATGATTCAAGTGAATTATCATTGCTAATGATCACAACTTGTTGTTATAATTCACTTACTATAATTTATATTTAGACACTCGAGAAATATTAAATGTAAATAAAGTAAAAGTTTCAGCTATAAAATGAAATCTTAAATTAATGGATCCAAACTATACACTTATCATTGAATGCCATGGAATACCGTAAGATCGTATGAAAATATAAATAAAAAAAACACAAAAATTTACTTCAAGTTTTAGATTATAGGTTCGAACTTAGAACCCGGAACCTACCTATCAAAAAAGTTTCTTAATTTTTGGATTTGAAACCTACCATGTATATCTTGAAGCCTAGAACTTGACTCACCGATCCGATTGTCATGTTTCAGGTTTTATACTGGAACTATACTCACCCTAGCCTGCCGAGCTTTGGTTTGGTTTGGATAAAACCCGCGGAGTTCTCCGCAATGTCTTCTTCCTAAGCTCGGACACCATCATCCATGGCAATTCGCTTCAGCTCGTTCAAGCTCACAATTTGTCCCCGCCCATTTTAAGAAAATCCGCGAAATGCGCTAAAGTCGCGGCCTTTCGAGCGTAATGCATTAGAAACCGCAGACTAGCGGCCCCCGCGAATCGGAGTTCTTGCCCCTAGAACATGAGCAGTATCGACACTCTGCTGTCATCTAGGGCTTTTTATGCCAAGCCGCGTGTATACTCGAGTGGGTTGTGCCCCGCTCCGATTCTGTCTTGGCGGGGGCTCGAACGCTTGAGTTCCGGTCGAGGAATTCGGTTGTGGTCGGGAATAACTCAAAAATGATTCTTAAATTTTTAATTTATTCAATATGGTTCATGAACTTTGACTTAATATATAATATGGTTCATAACTTTTAATTATTCAATTTGGTCCACGAGCTTTAGGTATATGTTTAATACAATCATTGAATAGTATGAAAATATTTAATGTAACAAGATTAGGAACTACATTGAATATTTTAATACAATTCAAATACTATATTGAACACGTACCAAAAGTTCAAGAATTACATTGAACAAATTAAAAGTTTATGGACTACATCGCACGTTGAGCTAAAACTAATGGGTCATATTGAATAAATTAAAAATTCATGGATCAAATTACATATTGAACCAAAGTCAAGAGACTTTATATTGTTATCCTTTGTTGACTTCAAAGGAGTTTGTAGGCATTTCCACAGCTAATGGTTTAGGGATTTTATTGTAGAGTTGAGAGGATCCCTGGGGATAGGAGTTTACATAGAACTCGATGGTACAATTTTCACTTGTAGTTTTCGCCACATATTTTGTTTCAAGGTCATTTTTTGGTTGTTGAGCCATAGAGTTGTTTGTAGGGCTATGAAGCTGAATCAGGGCGAAGCTTAATCTCGTCTGGCGGAATACAATGGTCCGCAGTATAAAATAGAGATGCAAACTGTGGTAATTCAGTTTATTATTTGCTTCCAAAGTTTTGTGCATATATGGGACTGGAGGTGGTGAATTCCTCTGATTTTTCGTTCTTGCTGATGACATTTTCCATGGTCTTGGGTGGGAAAGTTACCAGAACATCCTCATCTGGTGGCATCTTCCATATCAAGCAGAATGATGGTTGAGTTTGGGATGATCACAGCTATTAAGGCTGCTGCAGTAATGGTAGTAGGGGGTTTTTTTGGCTTCAGCAGTTTTTGCTGTTACCAGTTTCGTCTTTGTCACGACAGTGTATAGTGTGTGGCCAATAGCCAGACCATTTTTCAAGCTCTTTCTCGGTCTTATCCTTGGCATTTTTGCGAGAGTGTGGGACAATGTTGTCGATTTATTCAGTGATGGAGGGACCTTCTCCAAGTTTTACGAGTTTTACACATTTGGTGGTGTCTCGGCTAGCCTTGAAGTGCTAAAACCAATGAGCATTGTTATTTTGGCTATGGTCCTTCTGGTCCATTTCACTCTATCAAGAAGACTTTAGTCATCTGGATTTTAATTAGGATAGGATTAAATATGATATGAAATTCTGGGATTTTTTCTATATCTTATCCACTATTTAATAAATTACAATATTAAAGTCAGATATATTCACATCATATCATGTATATTTTTTGGTATAAACGGCATATCTCGTATAAATGAACGTAAAAGTTACTAAACGAAGCTGATGAAATCTCTCGCGACACTATTCCCTAATTTATTTATTTTCTTTTTATTTTATTTTCCTCTCTTTTTTAATTATTTTCTTTATTATTTTTCCCCTTCATAATTCTTTAATACAATTATATTAAATAGTAACTATACTAATATACCTAAAATAAAAAAAACTAAAATATGTAATAAATATAAATATATATTTATATTATATTTATCGATTGAATGTATATTATAAGATAGAATTAAAGTCAAATATATAAATAAAAATAAGATTAAATTATAAAAATAATTTTTTATTTTATTTTAAATTTCTAATATTAGAATTCAAATATTGTTTATATTAAAATATAACTTAATTTTTTAATTTAATAAGTTGGTTATTCCAGAAAAATAACTTTCCTATTATGGACATTAAAAATTCCATTTATCTTTATCCATTCTCTCCTATGAAATAATTTTATTAGGCTTATATCCCTTTTATATTCGACTTTATCTTGTCCTAAGTAAGCACTAAATACAGGATAGGATAAATCTTATCCTATTCCAAATTTTATTGTAACTGTCAATCACAGCGGCATAGCCTAAGAACTTCAGGAAATGACTCCCGCTCTTCTCTATCATTTTCTCTTGCTTTTTGTGCGATGCAATAGCAATAGCAATATTCAAGTGTCTACTACCCGTCTAATTCTTTGCCTGACATCACTTACCATCATGCAGGATCTATGGCAAGGAATTGATTATTTGAGATCCAAAACAGAAGCTCGTGTTGATGTTAGTTTTGTTTTGTAATTTGCGTCCAAGCATTCTTTGTCGGTGCAGAATGTGGACTAAACTTTTAGAATGTTCTCTGTGGGGATAAGTACACTAGAAGTGCCAAAAATTATGTATGGCGCTAATTTTGGTGTCAAAAGTTTTCGTCGACTTCTTAAGTGCTAAATCAGAGGAAAAACGATCACTTTAGTGTTAACGACAAGAAATTCCGGCCAAACTAATTACGTGTCATTTATAATTAAAATTTTAATATGACTTGACAAAAATTTTTAAAAAACCAGTCCACGTGGCATTTCCACGTGGCAAGCTTGGCACTGAAGTAATTGTTTTTTTAACAATGACTAGTATTGAAGTGATCACTTTAAATAAAATTTGGCACTCAAATGATTATTTTTAATAAAATTTGACACTTAAATGATCACTATTTATAACTTTTAGATGTCGTTTATGGTTTATATACTAACTAGGCACGCCGGTGAGCCACGTAGGATTGAGAAATTAATAAAATATAGTCATGTCAGATCTCCGACAATCTAGACCGGAGTTGACACTTAAATGATCTTTTTTTTTTTTAAAAAATAACACTTAAGTGATCCGGAAAAAACTTTTAACACTAAGTGAATGCCGTACACGACTTTTGGCACTTCTAGTGTACTAACCCCGTGGATGAAATATTCCGCACAGTCAAGAAAAAGGAAGTTACTACTGATGTAGAAAAATCGTCATCCTTCTTGAAGTTCAGTGAGCATCGTGCAACCAATCTCTTCAGTCTTCATGATATGATGCACCCAAATAACACGATTTAACGGGATCAGTCACTCAACGCCTGTGTTTCAGCTCAGCGAAGAGATTAACAAATTAGGATCACTCTCAACGACCGTGTTCACTTGGATGTCAATCTAATTCGATCTGAGTTTTTCATATATCAAAAAAAAAAAAAAAAAAAAAAAAAAAAACGGCGGAGAAATTAGCGGTGAGATTTCTAGCTGCGCAATGATTTTATCTGACACCTGGTGTTCAGCAGAGCCAGAGTTCTGTACATTTTTCAACCATCTTCTCTGTACTGCACCCAGCGCACCGAGGGAGTTCAATGGCTCATGCTACCGGATCACTCTTTCTTGGTATTATCGGGACTTAACTGGAAATGGAGTCTTGCACCAATACCTTTCTGCTTAATCCTGAACTTCACTGTGCATCACAAAACTTGGAAATACTAAGGTTATCTCCCTGAAAATTAGAAACCGTAATCAGAAATGGCAGCTTTGGGAATGCGGATCACATTATTCAACAATGCAATTCAACATCGTTCGTGGAGATAATGACCAAATAAGAACTTAGTGCGATCATGGCATGCAATATCTACAGGTATACATGAATTAAGTACCCACTTTAGATATGGAAGGGTCATGTTCTTCACGAGGGAAGGATTCTTTGCCACAAACTCTCTCCACTCTTCTTGATCAATCTTCCCGTCATTGTTTGTATCTGCCTCTGTGATTGTCTGTCCAGACAAGGCGAAGAAGAGCATGAACAACAGAACATGACTGTTTCGTATAATTTGAGAACAGAATCGAACAGATTCGTCCCATACCTTACAAACAATCGTGTCTATGACATCATTGGAAAGTGTCAGATCTGATTCACCGAGAAGAGCCAGTACCATCTCCTTCAACTTTTGCATTAGGATATAGCCAATGCATGTTGGGAAAATTAAATAACAAGATGTCAGAACTTGACAGTCAGAGGAAAAGCAGGCCAGTTGTAGCAATTTGCAGTTGATCTTGACCAAAGATGCAATCATGCAATACATGTAAGAGAAGCTACTGCAGAATTAACTTGGGTGGCCGAAAGATGGTTGGAAGACTGGCATGTTTGGTCAAACAACTACTATCACTTGCTCGTAGCTATGATTCGAAGATTACACCAGTTGAAAAACAAAAAGTAAGACGATCTTTGGTAAATCAAGATCATATTCCAGGTCATAACAGCAAATTCTCCTTTTTTCTTTACTTTTATTTTTCAAGACAGTGTTATATCCTTTTAAACAAGGTTTCCACTCCTACATTGCAAAATCCAATTTTTCTGAGAAAAGGCGTCCAAACAGCCAAATTACACAGACCTTGTAAAGGCAAAAAAAGAATTCTTTTACATGTTTTACAGTAAGAAGCTTGTCATAACCACTCATGATACTGTAGAGGCAGAGGCATTAGTTTACTGCTCATGTATTTACCTCCTCTCGCTCAATGTAACCAGTCTGCCTTAAATCGTATATTCTAAAAGCAACTGCAAGAAAAGGTCATCCAAGTCAGAGAAAATCCTAATCAATCTTGAAGTACAAGAGTCACAGAAATTGCATTCTTGTATACTCTAGTTCGCTTCCAGATAACCAAAAAAAATCAGTAAGAAGGGGAGATTCTTAATTGGATCGTACAGTCTATTTTGTCTGCTTCAGGAGCATTTGGGTGGAACACACTTAATGACCGGACAAATTCTCCAAATTCTATCACCCCGTTACGCTTCACATCGAATAGATCAAAAATCTGCAGGTCAGTTTCGGGCCAAGGTTATTAAAGAATAAACGGGCATGCTTGCTGAAATTTTAGACAAGTGTGCAACTAGAAAAAATAAGTACAGTGGCTATTAATACTGACAAGCCCAAACACTGCAAAATATGACGGAGGCCGCAGGATTCTTATCTGCAGATCTATGCATGATAAGTCTGAAATTTCAATTGATTGACAAATTCCGAAAGGAATTCCACTTTGATTTCAGATGTCGAGTGCCTAGAAGAAGCGAAACAAGGATATCTACTGAAGAGTGAACTTCCAGATGGAAAGTAGGTTCCTACTGGAAAAGATTACGAAGAAGATGAGCATATGCACTCACCCTATCTGCAAAAAGATTCTGCTTGTTACTGTTTCTGAATAGTGCAAGCTGAAATTCTTCCTGTTCAAGCAATTAGACGGGTAGTAAGTCTTTGTGATGTATAGGAAGCAGAAACATAGTCAAAGGGGAGTGCTTCTATCTTATAGAGCAAAGCATGAATTCTTGAGGTAGTCTAAATTAGCAAGAGGATACCTTGTGAATAAGACCATCGTCAACTATGGAACTGCTTAGTTTCTTGAAAAGGTCATACAAAGCCTCCACTTCATTCACAGTAACTGCCCAATCGATCATAATGTGGAGATTATGAAACGTCTTTCACAAATAAATAAATAAATAAATCCAGAGAAAAGTTGCTGAAAGTGTAGATCGGTCCATTAGCTTATAAGAGTTAGATGGAGCAACAGTATCATGTCCCTGCTGGTGACAGTACATAAAACATCTAAACTACAGTTGTGTGATGAGGGCAGAAGTAGATTTACTGACAAGTAAAATGAACGTGATACAGATACTTAGGTGGCTGTTAAAATCGCAAATTGAACATCCATCCATAAGTTCTATAAAAAAAAAAAAAGAATATCCATCCATAAGACCAATGTACTAATTCCATCAGACTTAAGAAGTCCATGCTACATCGAAAATGCAATGTGTATAGACTTGCTAACCTGTTTATATTATGCATCACCTAAAAGGGGGAATGAGTGACTAAAACTGTTAACCATTTGAATTCCTTACAAGGTGTTTCCGAAGCAAGAATGATTGGATCCTCATAACCAGCTTTCTGTTGAACTTTCCTCATGCAAAAGCAGCCAAAGAGCGACTGCATAACTTCAGGTAGAGTTGTGCCTGTTGACAACAGCAGAAAGGAGGACTTGAAAACTTTGATGGTAATAGACTAGGAACTTAGGCATGCATGTCTTGAGGTACAGCATCTCTCACTGACGGTACTTCCTAGGCTTCAAGCTTGTGCCCAGTTTACGTCTCACTCAACCCAATCCCAGTTCAAGGGGACAAAGTTCAATATAATTCCTGAGGGAATTGATTTTGAAAATAAAGTTTCAGAAAGTTCAAATGAGCAAGGCTTGCTATAGGGGCAGAGCTTGTGCGAAATCATGACAAACACGGACTAAATAACTTGAAGAAGAAATCCTTTGGCTTTGCAACTGTGTAAATATACAAGGGATGGTAAGAGCAATCAAAAACCTTGGCGACCAGTGATCGCAAAATAGCATCTGATTTAATTAGCAACAGTGTCTGGGACCTCCCTCCCTCCCTCCCTCCCTCCCTCTCTCTCTCTCTCTCTCTCTGTGGAACTCGCTGCTGTGCCTGTGAAGTACAGAAGACCGGTGGAGAAGGGTTTTTCTATAGCCCCATGATCATTACTTGAGGTGCTCGAAAGTTACTGTTGCTGATTCGAGTTACAAAAATGCCACTGGAGATGGATCCCTCAATACACCAATCTAGCACCTTGATGATGCCAATTACTAGTGATACATCAACATGACGCCGCCAGTTGCAAAAAAGGCAACAGTTTCTCCGAATCCCTCATATGTAAAATTTCAAAAGCATCTTATAGTAATCAAATCTCCTAAGTATGATCCTAATTATACTGAAATTTGAAATGCTTTACAGAATGAGATACTTGCAAACATATATAGCTGCTGCTGAATAAGTGTGAATCAGATTATTCTCTCTCTCTCTCTCTAACATATATAGCTGCTGCTGAATAAGTGTGAATCAGATTATTCTCTCTCTCTCTCTCTCTCTCTCTCTCTCTCTCTCTCTCTCTCTCTCTAACATATATAGCTGCTGCTGAATAAGTGTGAATCAGATTATTCTCTCTCTCTCTCTCTCTCTCTCTGTGGAACTCGCTGCTGTGCCTGTGAAGTACAGAAGACCGGTGGTGCTGATTCAATGGTAAAAAGTTACATGGACTACTAAACCGTGGTGAGATGTCACTATCAGGGATACTATACCGAGTTCCAAAAATGCAACTGGAGATGGATCCCTCAATACACCAATCTAGCACCTTGATGACGCCAATTACTAGTGATACATCAACATGACGCCGCCATTTGCAAAAAAGGCAAGAGTTTCTCCGAATCCCTCATATGTAAAATTTCAAAAGCATCTTATAGTAATCAAATCTCCTAAGTCTTAGAATACTACTTTGGCTGAGCTGCCAAAGAAAAGGTAGGACATAGAACTTTGATACCAAAGCTTAGTGGCTATAAGTCCCTCTCCGTCTCTGCATACGATACAGTCCCGGCTCTCAATTCCTCTATTTTCTCACGTGTGACACCGCACAAAAGTGCTGTTGATCGCCTACAAATTGCAAAAGCACTTGCAGTAGTAAAAGGGCCCAAAATAGAAAGAACCATCAACTTACAAACCCAAAAAAAGAGGTCAAATTCAATGAGCAGAAACTGCACACTAACAGAGGAAACAGAGATTATGGGCTCTTTACCAAACTCAAAAAGGTGCAGGACCCATCCAATTCGATACGAATAGCCAACGCCTTTTCACTCGTTCGATACTCTCGATGCATAACCCAAAAAGGGAATGCTCTAAAAACCCAGAAAAAGGAGGAGCAAAAAAAAGGGTGGGGAGAAGCAACAGATTGGAGCAGACACAAACAAACATCGCCAAGACTGCTTTTTCGTGACAGCAGCATGAGAAAATCGATCACGGGTTAGCAGCAGCGATCACCTGCGCACGAAGCTCTCCTGCCTCCGTCTCTCTCTCCTGCTTCTTCTTCTCCTTCTCCTCCTCCTCGGCCGTGCGCTGAGCTGCTGGAATTGAATGGCAGTCGGATTGCTGGATCGCATCGCTTTCCGGGTCCAGCAAATTTCTTTATAAAAGACGCGACCTGCGAAATTCAACGCTCCCAGTTCTTCGCCTAACTATTTAAAAAAGTTTGTCTCCTTCTTTGTTTTCGCTCTGTGGAAAAGCCGGGCGTGGGACTGGCACATGATTGAGATCACATGCATCGTGGGGGGGCGAAGATGGATATCCAACGAATCCGCATATCTGTCGCTCCGTCACTGTCGTCACGGACCGCCACATGGGTCCACCCCTTTCCGACATGGCATGCTAAGGTGAAAAGTCAATCTATGTAGCCAGACAGCCGGGACAAATAATTACACCTTGGAAAACATGCATCGCACGCCATGAAAATGACAGTAAACGGCATCAAAAATAACAGGACCACGGCGGACGGCCATCTCTTAAACCACTAAATAATCGAGGCCCTCGGTTCGCGTGCCTCGATCGAGCGAAAGAGAACACGATGAAATATCCGACAAGAAGCCAAGCCGATTCAATTCGAGAATTGAGACGGTTGCGAGTCTGATCAATGGGAACCGGTATTTACCAATTTGGTTCTTGCATCTATGCTTTGAACCAATCAGCCGATTCTACTCGGAAACCGGAATTTATGAGGGAGACGAATCGGTTTAAGTTTGGTTACTTTCTTTTTTTCTTTTTAGAACAGAAATTATTTGTTGAAATTGAATGTATTTGACATGTTTTCTTCAAGCATAAAGGAATTGTGTTCATGTTTGACATGTGTATATTGTGCCCATAATGAAGATACCATATAAAACCAAAAAAAAAGCCTCGCCGCTTCCCAATTGACCCTAGAACTAGCCTACAACCAACTGGTTCGTTCCTAAACTAGTTCCAAAGTCACAAGATAGGTTCTTATTTTCAAAAATAAAGAACTAACCTTGACAATTGGGTTCCAAATTCTAGTTTGAAATTTACCTACTTTAAATCGATTACCCCATCTTAATAGATAATATAATAATGATAAATAGAAAAATGCGTACTAAAAGAAGGGGCACTGATGTCATTTGCAGGAACGGGTCTCTCGGATCGTGCCATTGATTATAAATTGAAAATTTTCAGTCTTGATAAGGGTGAAATTCACTCAACATGTTGCTACTTAATAAAGAGAAACTAATGAGCTCTTCAACTTCGAATGGTTGAAAAATGATATCTTATTGGAAGAATCTCACTACTTAATATTCTTCAATTCATGCCTTTTTTAGCTAATAATCTAATAATATCCCGTTCCATTAATAATTTCGCAAAAAAAAAAAAAAGATTGAACTAGTATCAAGATCCCATATCACATGTTTCAATTAATTTTATGAGCTATTGTACGACCCCGATCAACGATTTTATTAGTTAGA
The DNA here is from genome assembly GCA_014182555.1 of Eucalyptus erythrocorys. NCBI lineage: Eukaryota > Viridiplantae > Streptophyta > Magnoliopsida > Myrtales > Myrtaceae > Eucalyptus > Eucalyptus erythrocorys. Next base: position 33,968,947 of record CM024600.1, on the reverse strand, counting down.
AGTCCAAGTGAGACTTGTTAAGGATGTTAATATGGAATGCTTTGTAATATTATATACAATGCGGTCCCGAGCAATCAGAATAAATTGATGAACCTTTTTAAGTGACAAAGCACCGAAAAAGTAATGCACTTTAGCAGCAAATGACGTGGTTGTACGCCCCTAAAGTCACGGATACCTAAGTATATTATCTACATTTGAAACCTTTAGTTTACCGATAATAAAAACTTCCTTGGGTTAATATCCTTAAAAAACCCAAACTGTTACACTTGTGACAAATTTACCGCAAACTAATTTTTTGACAACCAAAACCCTAAATTAATACACCTTTGACAAATTTACCCCAAATTGGTATACTTGTGATAAATTTACCTTATATTAGTTTCCGTTAAATTTTACTTGTCAAATTATTAAATTAAATAACATGTGATAGTTGACTGATATATCAATTTGAGATTTTACTCTATGTTTATCATTATTTATAATTTTTATGATTTTTTTGTAGTATTAATCCAATTTAACATGAGATATATTTGTTATAAATGTATTAGTTTGGGATTTTTAGTGGTCGAATAAATTAGTTTAGGATAAACTTATCATAATTCATAAATATATCAGTTTATGGTTTTTTATGGTCAGTTGGGGTAAATTTATCACAGGTATACTAGTTTGGAGTTTTTCATGATTTAAAAAAAATAGTTCGAGGTAAATTTGTCACATGTGTACCAGTTTGGGGTTTTTCAGGATATTAGCCCAACTTCCTTATAGTTACCTCTTTCTCGTACCACTTAAAATAGGAGCATGCTGCATTTTTCAAACAAGTACGCATTCATATTTTCAAAAAGTTCAGCTCCTTTTGGGTCGGATACTTGATCTTGTAATTTTTCAAGTTTTCGAATTGTTTAGGATGCATTTGGTAAATATTATGTTCTCATAAACAATTTTTGCTCGAAAAGTGTTTTTCTTATTCCATTCTATGGATGAGTTTCTAAGCATTTGAAGGTGTTTAGTAACTACACAAAATTTGCATTCCCGAAATAAAAATATGCTTGGTGCGACTCTGAATTTTCTTTGTGACCTAAAATTTCTTTTAATTTTTTTATTAATTTTTTATATTTTTCTCTTTTCTTTTTTTCATTTTCTTCTTCTTATTCCTTTAGCTAGTGACCTCGTTAGCCTTGAGGGAGCCTTGACAACCCCCAACGAGGCCGAGCCTTGCCCACCACGAGGTTGCCGACTCTCATTTGGCCGGTCCTTGGCCTTGGAGGAAGAAGAAGAAGAAAATGAAAAAAAAAAAGAAAAGGAAATTACCTGATTATTGAGTTGTTTCAAAACAAAGAAGTAATTTTTTTTCTTAGGTTCCGTTCGTTTCGCGGAAAATAATTTTCGGAAAACGTTTTCCGGATTTTCCGTTGTTCGTTTCATGGAAAATGAATTCCTTGGGGAAAATGTTTTCCATCCAAAGGAAAAAGTCTTCTAAAGTAAAGGAAAATGTTTTCCGCTTTTGAAAAGTGGAAAACATTTTCCTCACTTGATCTCTCTTACCTCACACCTATACAAATCTTCACTTTCTCCTCTCATTTCTTCTTCCTTCTTTTTTTATTTGAATTATTTTGTAGTTTTCTTCGTCTTTTTTTAATTTGAATTATTTTTAATTTCCTTTTTCTTTTCTTTTCTTTTTTTCTTTTCTTTTTTCTTTTATTTTTTATTTTTTTATTTCTTTTTCTTTTATTTGTTTTCTATTTTCTTTTTTCTTGGCTAATCGTCGAATTAGGTGAACCTCAAACTCATTGATTTTAAACTCGCGCTCGTCAATCTGGCGAGTTTCGAGCTTGGCACTCGTGCTCGTCAATTTGGTGAGCGAAAAATATTTTCCTTACCGAACACCGGAAAACATTTTCCGAAACATTTTCAGGTTTTAGCCGAACACCAGAAAATATTGTCATTTTCCTGGAAAATGACTTCCTAAAAAAATATTTTCCAAAGATGGCCAATTTTCCGCGAAACGAACGGACCCTTAATTTTGTTCCAAATCTATTTTTGGGAACAAATTTGTTACTATGAACGAAAAACGACAGATTTCTATTCTTTTTTTGTTTTAAAGAACATAAAAATTGAAATAGTCATTGTCTGTCTGATTACTAAATAAGGCCTCAATCAACTTATGATCGTGTTCATGTCGATACTATTAGTACTTCAAAATGTCTCGAGTACAACTTGAGGGCCACGTTTCGTTCTAGTTCGATCGTGGTGGAGAGGATATAGGACCGAAAGAGACGATGTATAGTTGACGTCGCTCTTGGCAGTTCAAAGTCAAAGGCACAGAAGCTAGAACCGATCGCTTGTGGGAGCGAACGTGGTTTGGTAAGATTGTCGATATCCGCATGGGGTCAAGACCAAAGTGACAGCGTCCGTCTCTCGTCCCGCCGACCTAACTTGATCCGACCTCCATTATCAACTAGGCAAGTTGGATTCGCACGTCATTGACGAAAGCATAATAATAATACTAATAATAATAATAATATTATCATTATCATTATCATTATCATTATTATACTTAGGATTAAGGATTTTGGAAGTAGCTCTTGAATCATCTCATTGGTCTCCCCATCCTATGACAATGGCCTCGTCATGCCACTTTGATTTTCACCTTTTCAGGGAGCTGCTGAGAAGGATCCCTTAATTGCTTTTTTAACTTCAATTGCCAAATTTTTGCTCATTATGAGGTGGGTGTGTTTCAGAAATTATCCTCTAGGAAAATATTTTCTCATTTTCAGATTAGGAAATTTATTTTCCTATTTTTAAGCATATATTTTTTTATTGACCATAAATGTTTTTCCATCGATTGACCATTTTCAGCAAATTGAGCATGTAAAAAGCCATAAAAGCTATTTTGCAAAAGATTTTTTCACTTAAATGAATACACGCTACTTATGTATTATTTTTCCTACGACTATTTCAAAAATCATTTCCGCTCTTGAATAAATTAATGTACCTCGCACGTCTCTATTTCTTAGGTCGATGATTCATCTTTGACTAGATTGACAAGAAAAAAGTAAAGTTAGTTTAGTATTCAAAGAAGCTGACCTAGAAAACAAAGACAGGTTGAGGTACACGTCACTTGGCCAGAGGCCCACTGCAGTCATGGCCCCGTGGAGCGTCATCCCGCGAGCAACGCCAAATGGGTTTAGTTTAGGACAGGTTCCTGTCGTTTCCTTTTCAGGATCTAAATCAGTAATGCAATTCATCGGATAATAAACCTGATAAAGTTATGACACGATCAAACCCTCGAACAAATAAATTGTTGAATCAAATCGTACTAGTCTCTATTAAGGGTTGTTACTCATATCTGAATTTGCTATTATACTTTTCAGTTTTCAATTAGTTCTTCAATTAAGAGTAGAAAAGAGAATGTGTTGTTATGAGGGTATATCAAGATGTAGTTTCCGATTCATATTTGGACAACCATTTGCATGTAAGATTTGAGAACAAGATTATTTTGCGTGTTAGGATTCACGTATGAGTGAGTTATATTAGAGAAATCTTACATTAGAGAATTTATGTGTATATATTCTAATTGGCCAATAACTTATTGATTTAAGTTTTTGAGCGAAGGTGAGTCTAATTAAACATGTTAACAAGCTTGAATTTAGGTCTCTTTTTGATGATCTCCCCGAGTGCAAGGTGTTGGGCTTTTGTTGTTTACTCCTAACAAATTAGTATCAAAGCCCAATTTATCGATAAGTGTGAGAGTTATGAGTTGTTACAGCTCCAATCAAGACTCGGTGTGTGAGGGGAGATTATTGATGTGGGGCTACTAATAAGTCTAGACCCTATAATCACATGGGAGAATTATGAGTTGTTGCGGCTCCGATGTAGACCTAATGTGTGGAGAGGAGATTATTAAGTGTGTGATTTACGGGTTGTTATGGCTCTGACCTTGATCCGATGTGTGAATAAAAGATTATTGAAGTTGTCTTATATCAATTGTGAAAGGGATTTGTGGTATATATATAAGTTCAAGAAAAAGTCCCATATTTTAAGTTAGCTTTTGGGGTAAGAAAATCCCAAAACCACTAAACACTAGCTGGATGATTTAAGTTTTTGAGCGAAGGTGAGTCTAATTAAACATGTTAACAAGCTTGAATTTAGGTCTCTTTTTGATGATCTCCCCGAGTGCAAGGTGTTGGGCTTTTGTTGTTTACTCCTAACAAATTAGTATCAAAGCCCAATTTATCGATAAGTGTGAGAGTTATGAGTTGTTACAGACTCAATCAAGACTCCTGGTGTGTGAGGGGAGATTATTGATGTGGGGCTACTAATAAGTCTAGACCCTATAATCACATGGGAGAATTATGAGTTGTTGCGGCTCCGATGTAGACCTAATGTGTGGAGAGGAGATTATTAAGTGTGTGATTTACGGGTTGTTATGACTCTGACCTTGATCCGATGTGTGAATAAAAGATTAATGAAGTTGTCTTATATCAATTGTGAAAGGGATTTGTGGTATATATATAAGTTCAAGAAAAAGTCCCATATTTTAAGTTAGCTTTTGGGGTAAGAAAATCCCAAAACCACTAAACACTAGCTGGATGGTTAAGACTTTGTACTTTTGTTGGCCCTTTAGTTTAAAGCCTAAGGTCATCAAGTAGGATATAGATGTAAAAGACAGCAAAAAGAACCGAAATGAAGGCCAAATCGGCTACAGTGAAAGCTGGAGCAAAAAATTGATAGTTAAGGGTTCAGAACAATAAATATGTTTATTCGGAATAAGACGGATGATGATAAAGTGTCATAAAGAACATTGATATACTGGGTTTATAGACTCAACTAGATATGAATCATTGTTTGGACATTCTTTGTATCTCAACAAGCCAACCTCATTAAAATTCACATCCATATCACGGGACGTCGAAACTTATAACATGAAAAAGAAGCCTGAGAAAAAGAAAGGGCACTTAAAATTACCATGGAAAAGTTATGCTTGTGCATGAAACTTGTGCATCAAAATTTCACCTAATATTGTAGCATCCTCTGGCTTGATTTGTTTGTTTCACCTTGTTTGTTAAAAAATTATTTTTATATCATCTGACAGAATAAGTGATCTTGTCCGTACTTTATTTGTGTTCTTAGATGTACTTTACTGGAATTTCAAGAGAGAGTTGGAAGAGATAAGCACAATGATGGATGAAGGTATTGATTCTCGGGACAATGATGACATGGATTTAGATGATAATAAGCACCTGTGTTAAAGCAGGAGAGATGGATACAGATGAAGGTCATCACCAGGGAAAGTTTCTTAATGAAGTGGTAAAGAATTTTGGGAAGGTTGTCCGTGATCTTAGAGGTCTTGGGTTTACATCGATGACGAAAGATGCTTATGCTTCCGCCATTTTCTTGCTTTTAAAGGTTTGTATATATGTTTCAGCAATGCAAGCTTTTTTGTCCGGTGTAGACCTTCATTTTTTTCTTTTTTCTTTTTTGGGTCGTAGTGTAGACCTTCAATTGACATTTTATCTCCCTTTTGGCAGTACTCGTTTATCACTATCTCGGTAGAGATAACACAGATGGCTTATCCTCTTTGCACATAAAGAATGTGGCCTTCTTCTATGCAAGATTTATGCATATGTTGCTATACAAGTCACATGCCTTGTTTGCATGCAGGCTAAAGTACATGGTCTAGCCGGTGATGATTTCAGGAGTTCAATATTGGGGGCTGTTAAAGGCTGGTCCAGTTGAATATTGATTATTTTTGGTCTTTTTGTGCCATTTGTGTAGTCGACTCCACTTAGTGGGTAAGACTTAGTGGTGGTGATGGGGTCTTGTTCTTTGTACGAGAGTAAACCTTCATTGTTTTAATACCCTTCCCTCATGCATGGTTTAGAAGAAAGCTGAGAGATTTGTCTCTGCATTATATATTTTTGCCAACCACGTTCGTTTTTTCAGATGAATTTATGCGTGAATGCTGCACATCGTTCAGGAGATTTTGTTATTTGACCAGATAAATGACTTCTTCAGGAGTGGCAATTCGTAATATGTATACTTATTAATAGCCAAAAAGAAGGATCCTCCTCTCTCTGTGCATACAATTTGGCTTGTCTTCTCATGCTAGAACTTCCTGACTAGTCTTACATTCTCTTTTCCTCTCATAACTGACTACGCCCAATTGTATCGATGAAAGTTAGATGCAAATGATTGCAGGCCGTGCCTCTTCGATTTTCAAAGCCCTTCTCTCCTAACTTGGCGATTCTTATGATTATGATAGCCCATCATCTGGTCTCAAATCACCCTTGGCTTCACGGCCATCTTCATGCTATCCTGGAATTGATGCTCCCTCAGAAGGATTGGTTCGATGGCAGTTACGGCTAGAGTATTTTGCTTATGAAACCTTACAAGATTTAAGAATTGCCAAACTTTTTGAGATTATAGTGGATTACCCGGATAGGTACTCTGCTAATCTTTTGCCCTTTTTCTCATTTAAGGTTGCAGACATGAATTATGAAATTTATTTTGCCAGAAAAGATTTACAATACTTGTGATCGTTTCAATTTTTTTTTTTTCCTGAGTTTGGAGATGATACTTTAGTTTATCGCCTTTCCTAAAAATCAGCTATGAACAGTGCTATGTGATGAGATGAACAAAATGTTTCCTTGATATTGAACACTCATAAATTGTGAACTAGCAATGTCTTTATTTGTCTCTAACATGTACTTTTATCACCTGCGCAATGGTGTTGTCTTACGGTAACAGCTTATATTAACATGATAAGATATTGTTGGCTATAGAAATTGTGTACCATTGGAGATGAGAATAAATGAGTCAATTGCTATGTATACATCAACAGAATTCCAGAGTCTTGCAGACGAGAATAAATGAGTTAATTGCTATGTATACATCAACAGAATTCCAGAGTCTTGTAGACGCGGCGAAGCAGATCGAGGAGAAAGCCCGTGCCTGCTATGAGGGGATGATAAAGATGCGCAGTGAGGAGTTCGTAATGATGATGGTTCTTGATGGGTGCTTTGTGATCGAGTTGTTCAGGGGATACCCCAAAGGGGTTCGATGTACTTTATTACACTCCTGATGAGCAAGATCATGTCCTGCAGGATAACATGCGTCGAACTCCACAACGAGGAGAAGACGGGGTCATCGAGAGTGTAACCAAGTAAACCCTTTCAAGTATCCCTGAACAACTCGATGACAAAGCACCCATTGAGAACTATCATCATTACGAACTCCTTACTGCACATGTTTATCGTCCCCTTATAGCAGGCACGGGCTCTCTTCTCGACTTGCTTCACCGCGTCTAGATAGTCCTCTATCTTCTGATTTTTGCACTTGAGCATGCGCACGAGGCCGCGCCACTTATCCTTGTCCTTCTCGCGGAGGCGCTCGTCACCGTGATGGTACGGACCAAGGGAGACAATCTGGGGGACGCAGGCCTTCTCCTTGCCATCCTTGAGAAAGGGAGCGCTTTTTCCATGAGCATGCCTTGTTGTCCTGCTCAGCTTGGGTGAGGTTCTCATTGATGGAGATCATCCACTGGGACTCAGACGGCCTCGGCTCATCTTCACTAAGGTTTTCACCCCCATCGGTCTCAACCACGATTCGGTGATCCTCGGATGTTTCTTGCTGTGGCTCGTGAGCCACGGTTTAAAGCCATTTCTCCTGTAAAAAATGAAACCAAAAACAGATAAAGCAGCTAAACTATAAGACAAGTAAGCCTCCCCAGACCATACAAGTGCGTTTTGGTTAAGGATTTAAAATGGAACCTAGCCATTTATCTTCCTCATCCAGTTCAAAATGGGTTTACGTTCTATTTTGGCATTTCTAATTTCCGGAATTTTAGCCCCGATTAGCAAAGGGCTCTGCCTTTCTAGAGTCTTGATATCTGAATTGATGCTTTCTAAGCTAAAGAAAAAAATGCAGGGATTTAATGCTTAGGGATAAATTTTTCCAACATTGCCATTCAAACATTGAAAAAACAAAAAACAAAAATGATGATTTTCATGTCTAGGGATATTGGAACAACGAAGAAATTTATCAACATGGAGACGAGTTTTAAAATGTTTAAGCCTTTATGACAGTACGTCAATTTTTTCATCATATTAATAAGCCAGAAGCGTGATAGACAAGACGAGCCCAACATCGCCATTACAATGAATGGACAATTTGCTGCACTCACATGGCATCATTTACACCGTGGGCAAGTCAATTACGTCTTTTGAAGCAAAAAATAATTATTCCTGTAAAATAAATAAGACTTCTTATTTTTATGAATTATTTTGTAGGGGTGAGCGGTTCCCGGTTCCTTGGAACCTGGAACCTATCCTCGGGTACAGGTTCCTCATTCTTTGGAACCTGGAACCTATCCTGTCACAGGTTCTGGGGTCGGTTTTAGGTTCCAACAAGTTTTTTTTTTTTTTGATTTCTTTCTCCTTTCCTTTAACAGTTGAGTACCCCAAAATTATAAAGAGTGGTACAAACTCAGTAACGGAGAAGAAAAAAAGCCAATAGATGTGCTGTCAACATTTACATAAGACCAATGTTTGAGCAAGCTATGCAGCAAAAAACCCATGGGAATTTCCTGTTAGCATAGTATAAGCCAACACACTAGATGTGATGTGTATGCATTGGAGTGATTGCAGAACACCAACTTTGCAAGACAGAGAGCAAATAAATAGAAATCGTAGTTCACAAATGAGCAATCTCAGACCTAGCTGACATGAATATACAGAAGAAATAGCCAAAGATTTAGAGTAAAGGAGCGAGTGGCCAAAGAAAAAGGAAAGCGATCATTCGAATTTTTCAAAAAGAAATAAAAAGGGTTGCAAAATTGCTACTTAAACATGCAAAATAAAGATATCAACTCAATGAAGGGGCTTTAGCCATCAAACTATCTCTAGAAGTGTAAGTGACCAGCAGATAAGAAGTAGAGGTCCTTTTACACTCTGTTTCAATTGACATAGATATTTTCCACGCATATCACCATTACAAGATTTGGACATTGCAGTACCTTTGTGTTCTGCATGACACGGAGCTGGGGTAGCACTGAAACAGCTTCAGGATAAACACAAAAAGCCCAGCAAATCCTGTTAATGATATGATGGTGTGTTGAGGGGTTAATCACTAGAGACAGCACAACACATGGAATCACCTGCATTAAATGCAAAAGGGGAAAATTCAACAAATGTAAATATACCAATAACAAATAAAATGTAATTTGATACAATTAGAACTTGGTTCTCACAACTCTATGTTCAAATTCTCTGATTTAGATGCCTTAGAGTATATTACCATCTCAAGTTATTGATCAACAGAATTGGAAAAGGCAAAAAGGGAGTAAATCATAATTATTTGGTTAAGTTCAAGCTCAAATAACTAGCAGGCTATAACCCTTAAAATAAGTGAAAAATTCAAGAGACATTCAATTATATGGTTTTATTATGCCCAATCTACCTTCAACTTTATTACAATACTCGTAGACCATAAGAATTATAGAGCAATCTAATAAAACAATCTATTGACTGATGCCGACAACACCTTCAACCTTATTTATACTATACAAGAATTAATTTATTGACCTTAGAAGCAAATCTATTGACTGATGCAGATTTTCAGATAATTTAAAGCATATACCTACCACCTGACTACCACAAAAGAACAAAATGAACAGACCACCATAACCAACTCAGCCTTTTGGAGACACATTACAAAGAAATAAATCCAAAAGAGAAGCTTTTGTATGTCAAGGTTTCATATATCTTTTCATTTGGGTCCATTTGAATGCAGGCACCCACATCTAAACATAATCTTAAAATATTTTACAAATAAAGATGGACACATCTATTCCATAGTTTGCTGGTGGAAGAGTTTGATAATAACCAAGGAAGAGATAGAGAAAGTCTACTAGAGAAACAAAGCTAAAGAAAAAGTTGTGACTCATCCTGCACCTTATTCATAAACATAAATAGTGTGGATGGAGGACTCACCACAAAGCTTGTGCCTCATACCGTGTCTCTGGGGAAAAATACAAGCCTTAATTTGTCAGTCGCTGGTGCACTCGCTTGCTAAAAAGAAAGAAGAAACAAAGCTTACTGTGACAATGAGATAAGCCTCGGGCATAAACTGAAGTTGGGCTTTTCCTTCCCCAAAATTCAGTGTAAGTGCTCCCACTGTCCAAAACTACTCGAAAATCCTTTACACCTTACGCAGGTCTTGCTGCGTAGCACTTGCTGAAACAATACAGTTCAGGTCCTCAAGAGTTTAGCAAGACATATAATGCGACAAAAAAATCACCAAACGAAATAGATGGAACAGCTCCATACCATGATAAACTAGCTGGTACCCATGCAATTTTCAAAGAAAGGACAAGGTCGAAACTGCTTTCATGCTATAATGTCTCAGTCCAAAACATTTGGAGATATGTTGCTGACCTTGATCGTCCTTAGGTACAGAACGTGGAGGAGCATGATGAACAGATGAACTTTGAATACAGTAATCGTTTGATAATGATATCACGTGTTTATAAACTTTGATGATGCAATGATAAGGTACGTCAAGGTTAGTATATTCCAACAAGTATTCTTGTTATGCAGACTGCAAAATCTCGGTGAAACTAACCGCACCTCGAATACATTGATTGTCCAATTCGGCGTCATGATAGATTTTGGGACCGACCCATTTTTCCTTTCTGCATTATCGCCCGAGACCTGCATATTCAGGGGGAAAGCAGAACATTAACGTACTCAATCTCAGAGATTACAAGTGCCGTGGATGGAAATCATGTTACAAGTTACATGGCGGATTGGATCGAGAGCATAATCGAGATTAATTTTGAGTAGATTGATCCTTTTCAGGAAACAAAAGGATTGAACATGGGCTTGCTTGCAAATGGGAATGCTTGGAAAAAGCAAATGCATCGGGCGAAACCAGAAGCAACAGAGACAGAGCAAGAGAAATCGAGCACTCACCGACATCGCGAATCGGCGTTGAGACGATCTATTGCTGGGTGCCATCGGGGGCGACTGGGCGAGCGGCTTCGGGGGCGGGGGCGAGCGGCATCGAGGGTGGCTGGGCGAGCGGCGAGCGACATCAGAGGCGGCTGGGCGAGCGGCGAGCGACGTCCACCGGGGGTGAGCGGCGTCCGGTGGTGGAGTCGAGGGCGAGCGGCGTCGAGTGGCTGAGCGTCGCTGCGAGCGGGGGCGACGGCGTCGAGGGAGGCAAGGGTGGGGCGAGCGGGCGGCGGCGGCGGCGGCGGCGGCGGCGAGGGTGAGGGCAAGACGGGGGAGAGGCAGAGAATGGGAGAGAACGACTGAGATAAAAAGTGATTTGGGGTTGGGGGGTTTTTGCCTTCTGAAACCCCACCTACCCTGTTCGGGTTCGGTTCCGGTTCCCCAAAAAAGGGAACCGGGAACCGAACCGGACCTCGTTCGGTTCTCCCCACGCTCACCCCTGTATGTATGTACACTATCACTTTGATATCCACTTTCCAAGTTGTATTTCAAGTTCGAACTCACTTGTAGTAATACTACCCATATCTCAAATGGGGTTAATGGGCTTTGGAATTCTAGCATCTCGATAAAAGCTAGTTTGGTGGAATTTATCTAGTTAATAACAATGGGTTGTGAGTAATTTTGAGTGAATTTTTTTTTTAAAGATTTTAGACCTTATGATAACACTCTAGAAAGAGTAAACACTAACTATATTAGTGCCGCTAGCCCTTTTAAAATTTAATAAAATATGATATGTATGTATATATATCTTTACACTTTAAAGAAAGAATGCATTCTTAATTAAATTTGATGAGTCGAGCTTGAAAGCATAATTTGATTTTTTTTTCTTTTGGTTCAATCAAACATTACGTGTCCAACTTGATTCTAATGATAACCTCGATAAGGAGTGATTTCTTTTGTAATTTGATAGAAGAGTCAACAAGTTCTGTAAAAGTTTGTAAGACATTAGCAAAAATTGATAATTCAAAATTCGATCAATCAAATAAACGTCGCTGGGAGCAGGTCAAATAAACCCGGTCCTTTACTGCCGCTCTGCGGGCCATTTCAGCACGACCCGTTTTAGCCGCAGCCTGCAAAAGAGAATTTCGGTTTAGTTTGGATAAAACCCGTGGAGTTCTCCGCGGTGTCTTCTTCTCCGGCTCGAGCACCGTCGTCCATGGCGAATCGTTTCAGCTCGTTCAAGCTCAAAATTTGTCCCCACCCCTTTTGATAAAATCGGCGGAAATGCGCTAAAGTCGCGGCCTTTCGAACGAATGCATTAGAAACCGTAGCCGAGCAGCCCCCCGCGAATCGAAGCTCTTCCCCCTTGAACATGAGCGGCATTGACACTCTGCTGTCATCTAGGGCTTTTCACGCCAGGCCGCATGTGCACTCGAGCGGGTTGTGCCCCGCTCCGATTCTCACTCGCCGGGGGCTCGAACGCTCGAGTTCTGTTCGAGGAATTCGGTTGCGGACGGGAATAACTCGAAAGCGGACGGGAATAACTCGAAATTCCTTTAGAGTTTTGTGCGAATCGAGTTCAGGCTCGACTCCTCCTAAAGGGGATGATTTCGTGGCAAGGGTTTTGAAGGAGAACCCCAGTCAGGTCGAGCCCAGGTACTTGATAGGGGACAAGTTCTACACTTTGAAGGAAAGAGAGAACTTGAGCAAGAATACCGACGCGGGTGCGTTTGAGATTTTGAGAAGGACGCTGGACAAGAGAGGTAAATCGAAGAGAGGGAGTGATGAGGGCCAGGACAAGGCTAAAGCCGCCGCGAAGGAGGAGTCGGTGTACTTGAAAGACCTACTGCGGGAGTACAAGGGGAAATTGTACGTCCCCGAGCAAGTGTTCGGCGAAGACTTGTCCGAGGAAGAGGAGTTCGACAGGAATTTGGAGGCATTGCCCAAGATGAGCTTGGAGGATTTCAGGAAAGCTATGGAAAGTGATAAAGTCAAGTTGTTGACTTCGAAGGAGGTTCCCAGCATTTCGACGGCTAATGGGTTTAGGGATTTTATAGTAGAGTTGAAAGAGATCCCTGGGGATAGGAGTTTACATAGAACTCGATGGTACATTTCTTTACTTGTAGTTTTTTGCCACATAGTTTGTTTCAAAGTCTTCTTTTGGTTGTTGAGCCATGTAGTTGTTTGTAGGGCTATGAAGCTGAATCAGGGTGAAGCTCAGGCTCTTCTGGAGGAATACAATGGTCCGACGAATGAAATAGAGAGGCAAACTATGGTAATTCAGTTTATTATTTGCTTCCAAAGTTTTGTGCATATATGGGACTGGAGATGGTGAATTCCTCTGATTTTCCATTCTTTCTGATGACATTTTCTGTAGTCTTGGGTGGGAAAGTTACCAGAATATCCTCATCCGGTAGCATCTTCCATATCTAGCAGAATGATGGTTGAGTTTGGGATGATCACAGCTATTATGGCTGCTGCAGCAGTGGTGGTAGGGGGTTTTTTGGCTTCAGCAGTTTTTGCTGTTACCAGTTTCATCTTTGTCACGACAACATATATAGTTTGGCCAATAGCCAGACCATTTTTCAAGCTCTTTCTTGGTCTTATCCTTAGCATTTTTGAGAGAGTGTGGGACAATGTTGTCGATCTATTCAGTGAAGGAGGGTTCTTCTCCAAGTTTTACGAGTTTTACACATTTGGCGGTGTTTCAGCTAGCCTTGAAATGCTAAAACCAATAAGCATTGTTCTTTTGACTATGGTCCTTCTAGTCCGTTTCACTCTGTCGAGAAGACCTAAGAACTTCAGGAAATGGGTACTACTCTTCTCTGTCATTTTCTCTTGTTTTTAGTGCATTGCAATAGCAATATTCTAGTGTCCGTTGACTGTTTAATTCTTTGCGTGACATCACTTACCATTATGCAGGATCTATGGCAAGGAATTGATTTTTCAAGATCCAAAGCAGAAGCTCGTGTTGATGTTAGTTTCGTTTTGTAATTTGTATCCAAGCATTCTTTGCTAGTGTAGAATGTCGACTAAATTTTTAGAATGTTCTCTGTGGATGAAATATTCCAGGGTTCAACAGGAGTAAAGTTCGGCGATGTGGCAGGGATAGATGAGGCTGTGGAGGAACTTCAAGAGGTAATCACTCTTGTTTTATGGGTATTCACTTGTAAGAACAGCTAATCTATCGCTTTCTTCCCGACTGAATGATCCCTTTGATTTATCTTTGACCAATGGTACAAGATTTTTCTTTGGAGAACTACTATCTAAAGACATGAATCTAGCACTTCCCTGTATTCTCTGAGCTTTGGGAATTTTACACGATGAAAAATATTGTTCTAGCAAATCATGCCTTACAAAGTTAGATAATCTAGATGCAGCATGTGTGATATTTGCATTCCTAACTCAATTTATTTCTTGAAGGGTGAGTTCATACTGAAATTTTGAAAGTGTTGTCATTTGTAGCCCAAAACAGACACGTAGGCATTTTTGCATACATGCACATGCAAACGGTAACACTAGCTAGAATCTTGTTTTAACCCCAAATTTCCTGTTTAGAACAGATTATACTTAAGGGGCCTTACTTACCATAGTGCATTTTGCTCTGTAATGACATCTTTATATTGTATGTCCAGAATGTGCTTTTGATTTGTTAGCATCGTCCAGCAGAAGCTCACAGATTTTGTTTATTTTGCTGGTTAGTTAGTGAGGTACCTGAAGAATCCAGAACTGTTTGATAAGTTGGGAATCAAGCCTCCCCATGGTGTCCTTTTGGAGGGACCTCCTGGGTGTGGAAAGGTTGGTTTTATTTGGTTTCTCCTGCAAATTCCTTTGGCTCTTCTCACCCTTTCTATTATTCTGCAGACGCTGGTTGCCAAAGCCATAGCTGGTGAAGCTGGCGTTCCATTTTACCAAATGGCTGGGTCTGAATTTGTTGAAGTTTTAGTCGGTGTCGGTTCTGCTCGTATCAGGGATCTATTTAAGAGAGCAAAGGTATTGTATTATCCATACTATTCTAGTAAAGGATTAATTCCTTAACGTAACAATTAGGCCTACACTGAGTTGAGGATCGTGGAATTTCGTCAACTTTTCAAACTATTTGATGCAATTACCTGCTCTTTATTATGTCATCTTTTGACAGAGGTTAGCTTCATTGTATGTTACGCCCAAATTTATGGGCTATTTCCTTGTAACACACATTTACTTGTCAAGTGGTTGGTTCACCTGCTTTTGGAGTTGTCAACATCTTTTTACTGCTTTAGTTTTTTAACTATTCTAGTAGTTCATCTGATTTCAAGGTTTATCTGTTTTTGCAGGTAAATAAGCCTTCGGTTATATTCATTGACGAAATTGATGCCCTGGCAACCAGGTTAGTCTTCTATCTGAGCCAGCTCTTGATTGATTGAACTCTTCCTGTCACATTTTTGTCCCTGTCACATTTTTGTCCTCGGAAAATTCCTCAGTTGCCTATGTTTTGGAGGGGACAGTTGTCACTATAATAGTAATTAGAGCTAGTCTAACATGCATGGTAAGCCTGTAACTTTTGCCAGTCTTTTTGGTTTTTTGTTTATCTATGATCAGGCGTCAAGGAATCTTCAAGGAATCCACAGATGACCTGTACAATGCTGGAACTCAAGAAAGGGAAACCACATTGAATCAGCTTCTTATAGAGCTTGATGGGTTTGATACTGGAAAAGGTGTGATATTTCTGGCAGCTACAAACCGTAGGGACTTATTAGATCCAGCACTGCTTCGTCCTGGCCGTTTTGATCGGAAGGTTTGTTTCTGCTAGTGAATAGTAGCCGTACTTTATTTTAGCTACACTGAACATAAAGGAGAAATTGAATAGTAAAAAGCTGAGTTAAATTCATACTTGGTATCAAGGCTGCTCTTGATATTGGCTGCCTGAGTTTTTAGAATTAGCTTTCAAGGTGGCCAATCCTGTTTGATCTGCTTTTGCTTTTTTTTTTTTTTTTTTTTAAATTAAATTTCCCTACTTGGTTTTTATTCTTCTCTCCCTGTTCTGTTCATGACTTTCCTCAGTATATGCTGGACTATTTCATGTTTTTGAACTTTTATTTCTTTATTTCTGTATTGTGTGTATACTGCAGATTAAGATACGGCCTCCTAATGCAAAAGGGAGACGTGATATTCTAAAAATTCACGCAAGCAAAGTAAAGATGTCAGAGACTGTTGATTTATCGTCATATGCACAGAATTTGCCAGGTAGCTATGTTGCTCTACTATTTTCAATTTGTTGGTTCAATATCTGAAATTTGTGTTTGAATTATTAATAGGATGGAGCGGAGCACGATTGGCTCAGCTTGTCCAAGAGGCTGCTCTAGTAGCAGTTAGGAAAGGACATGGATCAATTCTTCAATCAGATATGGACGACGCAGTTGATAGACTTACTGTGGGGCCAAGACGTGTTGGAATAGAGTTAAGTCATCAGGGACAATGTAGGACAGCTACCACTGAAGTAGGAGTTGCAATGACTTCTCATCTTCTGAAGAGATATGAGAACACCGATGTCGAATACTGTGATCGGATTTCAATCATCCCGCGTGGAGAGGTCCTCTTTCTGTTCCCAAGTCCTCTATATCCTGTTTTATTCTTTCACAAAGACCTGAGCTTTCTTCAGCATGTTCATGACCTGTAACAAGTCATTATGTTGGATGCCTACCTGCTGGCGCCATTAGTTGTAAAGCAATCAGTGTCAATCATCAGAGTTGCTCCATTATTACTTTCCTTTTAAGCTTTAATTAGGGCTCCTCTTATTACTGAATGGTTAACTTGTGAACATCCAGACATTGTCTCAAGTTATTTTTCACCGACTTGATGACGAGAAATATATGTTTGAGCGCCGGCCGCAATTGCTTCATCGCCTTCAGGTATGACACTCTCTTTGGCTAATAGGCAGCTGGTGTTTCTTCCCTTCCTCTTATTTCTGTTAATAGATTAAATTCACCCATCCTTATCCTGCTGTATTCGAACTATATAGGTTTTGCTTGGAGGACGTGCAGCTGAAGAGGTTATTTATGGACGGGATACATCGAGAGCATCTGTTGGGTATCTTGCAGATGCTTCTTGGCTTGCTCGTAAAATTTTGACAACGTTGGTCCCTTGTGCCGTAATCAGTGAATTTCCTTTTCGAACATCTCGTGGTGTTTAATACTGGGGTTTTCCGTGCTGGATCAACAGATGGAATTTGGAGAATCCGATGGTCATCCATGGCGAACCACCTCCTTGGAGAAAGAAAGTCAAATTCATCGGACCAAAGCTAGACTTTGAAGGATCACTCTATGACGACTACGGTTTGATTGAACCACCGATAAATTTCAACTTGGATGATCAGGTCACTCAAAGGACTGAAGAGCTCATACATGACATGTATGAAAGGACTGTTGCTCTGCTCAGGGAGCACCATGCAGCCCTGCTCAAAGCTGTGAAGGTAAAATACTTGATGTGATCTGAGTACTCGTTTTAAACTTTTCAGTATCTTCAAATCTTGGGGCCAAATGAAACCAGAGTCAAGCTAAATTGTGGGCATGCTGAGTGTGTTGACTATTTGTTTCATGCTCTAAACCAAGAGTACTAATCCTGAGCCCTTTGGATCTGAATTTAGGTTCTCCTCAACCAGGAAGAAATCAGTGGAGAGGAAATTGACTTCATTTTGAATAAATACCCACCGCAAACACCTGTGAGCCTTATCTTGGCAGAGGAAAATCCGGGAAGTCTTCCATTCTTCAAACGAGAAACAAGTGATTTGGAGTACGCACTTGTATCTCAATCAGAAGAACAAAGCCTGTGAAACATCATGTGGCCTGGCTCGATTTAGTAGATCCCTTGATGGGTGTGAGGGAGGACTCTCCTGTGAGTGATTTTTCATCTCATTTGAAAGGTTGCATTCAGAAATAGCGTGAATGACGAGCATAGTGATATTCATGGCACTTGGTGTTTATTTGCTTCAGCTCAGTCCATTAAAAAAGAAGAATGCGAAACCTAAGAGGACTGTTGGCCGCTTCTGAGTCTCTGGTCAGAAATAAGACGGTTATATGGTGCTTAAAATCCTTGTAGCCATTAAGAGTATTTATGAGTATTATAGGGGAAGGACAGCAGTTGATTAAATGAAATGATGCCATAAGTGAGAGATAAAAGGACAAGCCACTTGTTCATTTTTGTAAATGATTTACAGGAATTGTTTATCAGAAGGTTTGTTTTGGTCAGCAGGATCTTGTAATATCTCCAGTCTAGTTTCCCAGATGACTCCTAAGTTCTCTGCTTATGGGTGACAATTGAATTATCCAAAAGTGATTGAACAACTGAACTTAAATTCTACCAATGCAATGCAAATGAAGAAGTGGGGGGCGGGGGGGGGGGTGGGGGAACATCTTCAAATTCAACCATATAGTTTCTTTTACTCCAATATTGATCGACCATCCAAGGAATGAGGTACAACATTATTTGCAGTCTTGCAGAGCTGTTCTATTTTGTTTGCTGGAAGCAGAGCAGTTGAAAGCATAGAAATTCAAGACTCAAGAGGTAATGTGTATATTTGTTGATGTTAAGTGCAACCAAAAGAAAGTAGTTAACAAGAAAGATACATTGATCATCACCGCACCCTGCGGTCCAAGCATCAGAAACTGACGTAGCTAAGATGAGGACAGATGATATGCATTCATCCCTTCACTTCTCTTCCGGCTTTCCAGGTGTCCCAGGAGGCCAGTAGGATTGTGAACTTGTCTGGCTATCGTGAATGGGAAAGTATTATCTATTGAATTTCCTCCGATCTCTCCGTTTCTTGCTGCAGAATTCATCAGTACCTTACCCAGTTTGAAACATGCTAATGCTTCAAGAACTGAAAAATATGCAACAGAATTCCAGTAGTTCTTAAATTGTCACTATCAACACTAATAGGAAGTGATTATTAGAAAGAGAGAGCTCCGGCTTAAAACTAATTTTATTTCAGCTTGACTATTATAACCATATATATAAACAGGGCTAGTTCACCAAAACAAGAGAAAAGAAGAGAAAAAAGAAAAAAGGAAGTCACAGCCACACTTTATGATCTGGATATCTATAAAATGTCAGGCTTTTCAATGAGAATTCAAAGCTTTCAAGATTAACCGAGAAATACACTCATGTGATTGAAGCACTAAAAACAAGAGACGAGACAAACAAAGTCACAACAAACCATTCAAGCATAAGTTTTTTTTTTTTTTTTTTTTTTGAGCAAATTCAAGCATAAGTTTAAATGAAAGTTATTAGTACAAAATAAACAATATGGACAGGTTGTCCAACAATGGATCAGGAAAATTCACAAATCCAAACCCCAGGGGGAGGAAAGAAAAGAAAAGAAAAATGCAACACCGTTAGGCTAAGGAAAGGAGGTTGAAACAGGAGGTCTTATCTTTGCTAAGGCCTAACCACGATTTCATTTGTACATTAGCTATACTTGCACATTGTGGCTTGTCATAACTAAGGTTGTCCTATAAAACAGAGTAACATAACGTATTTCGCTGCACTGAAGGAAGATTTGATTTCTCTACATATTAGGAGCATACTAAGACTAACTGCACGGAAGAACCTAAAATTAATTTGGCATATATGCGAATACAGACTCCACATGTATGCCGTCCTCAGAGCTCGAAAGTCTGTTAGGACACTGACCTAAACCAGAAGAATTTCTTAATCCTTATGCCTGGAAATTAATGCTCAAACTTACAAATGAGCTAACATTCAGTTTCAAACACTCAAAACCATTTAATCCAAACCCAACATTCAATAAGCATAATCCAGCAGTCATCAATAATCATTTAGATGACCCTCCAGCGGCACCATAAATTCATAAAACCTCGATGAAGGCAGACAAATAAATACCTTTATCTTGAGTCAGATGCATCACCAGATGCAGAACCGCCTCTTCCAAAAGCAACCTCATCCATGCTTTGCCCCTGCCGGCGATATCGACCACCAGATGCTACAAATCCAGGACAAGGCCTGTAAGCCTTTATTGGCCACCAACCAAAGCCTGGGACTGTCGCAATGCCACCTTGTATCCTCCCCTCTCCATTGCATCCCCTCTCTAGTTCCTCTCTCCCACAGGCCTTGCAACCCCTGCTCATATCGAAGTAATTATGTCAGTGTGATCCTGAATTTCTTGAAATTTGCAAATTAACATCTCGCGATGGAGGAGCAGATCAACAGATTGGAATCAAAATTTTCGCCACAAGATTTAACAAGCATGGCAAGTATGACATGCTCCCGCAACGAACAATGAGTCAAGACAACGAATCAATACAGGATCATAGGCATTATGCAAAGTACATGTACATATGGGATTCAACTTAACCCGAAATCCACTGCTCTAACACAGAATTTAAAAGTCAACTGAACTGCAAGTTCCTAGTTTGGTATCCTCTTCCCATTGAACCGGTAAACAACATTGGTCCACCCGACAAAAAATTTAAAGCCAGAAATAGAGTATCTAAACTAAGAAAGATTGATGGCAAGCATGCGGTACAATTCATCTCTCGGCTTACCATTTCTATCAATTTCTATATGAACTACCAATTAACAAGCACCCTGGGGTGTTCTAATCATTTTCTGCAACCAAATTACAATTAATGAAAATTGAACCACATGCTGCCGTTCTGCCAGCACCAATGCCGCTGCCACCGCAACCACAGCCACCTACTGATTACATACTCCAACTAGAGGCAATCCCCTCTGTCACCATCTCTTTCTGGAAACTTTACCACCACCACCAAGGCATTGTCAACTTGTCAGCGCCGCTGCCAACCAGTTCCCCTCATCTTACATGGAACAACCACCACTTCCGAATCCTTCTTTGGAAAAATCCAAAAGTAGGAATACAAACTCTGCTCAACTATTTTGAAGATGACAGCAATATAATCCAAACCATCATCAACCCAAATGCTAATGCTTCCTAAAGTAACTGACTTGACGGCCAAATTCCACTTCGCACCAAATGGAGAACCACGACTCCGTCCAAAACATTTCGACGGCTTGAGCGAACATTATGAGAAGAAAAGGGGGGAAGATACCTCGGAGGAGCGACGTCACCACCTTCAATGGAGGAGGCCGGCCGGAGAGGAGCGGGGTCAGACGGCGGCGGCGGCGGAGGAGGAGGGAGGCCATCTTCCACGACGGAGGAAGAAGTCGGAGTAGAAGAAGAGGCGGAGAAATTGAGCTTGCTAGGAGCACGACGGACGCGACTCGACGGCCCCCACGAATCCAACCGCGGGGCTCCGCCGCTGAAGCAATGGTGGCGGGAGAGAGGGCGGTGGTGACACGGCGGAGCTGCGAAAAGCGTCGTCGCCATCCGAGAGAGAGAGAGAGAGAGAGCGCGATGATAATGGTGGTGGTGGCCACACGCAAGTCACGAGCCCTTTTCACGTTGATATTTCACGGGGAAAATTAACAAAATCAGTCCATAATTTTTTTTGTTTTGTTTTGCAATACGGTTCTTAAAATTTTAATTTGTTCAATATGATCCGTCAATCGTTGAATATTTCCTTTAGCTCAAACAATGAATGAGACGATTTTTAGTGACAAGAAATCTGCTAAGCTAAAATTAAAAATGATGAGTTAACATGTCTATCTTTCTATTCGGTTATTTTTTATTAGGGAAAAGAATATTATAATGTTAACATGTCCTTCATTATTTGACGATGCACAAATTTTGGGATGAATGTATAATTCACGTTGTCACGACCAAATTTTCGGGTGTGAACCACCTAGGGTTTGGCTAATGGATTATTAAGCCTAGACTTAACTCGGGCTCTCCCAAACCCATACCAATTCGCGACTTGGGATTATACCAATTCACGACTTAGATTTGAATTCTTAGCATGCAATTTATTTTCAATTAGAGTCGCCACTAATCTATTCTTGGTGGATCGATTAGAAACCCAAGTAAAGTAATGGGAGATTTACTTTACTCCCGCGAACCGCAGATTCTAGATACGGAAACTTGGTTACGCTTGGATTCCTCTAACGCCCTTTCGGTATCATTCTTTTATTTAAAAAAAAAAAATGTTTAGCAGGCAGTTTGAATTGATTTTAATTTATCTCCCTAACATGTGAGGTGATCATGCGGGTGCGCAATCCACCAATTTAACACCCAATAAAACAATGAATAAGGTTAAGGGACTTACCTTGTAGCAAGAAAAGCATCCGCATCGTTAGATCGAATTTACATCATCAATTCTAGATATGATTTCTAATTAACATGCAATTTCTCTTTTTGTTTTCACTTTGTTTAATGGGAACTTGATCTATATGCAATACATGCTAATAATCTAATATAACATGGCAACATGACTTAAATTACATGATATGACAACATGATTTAAATTGTATGACATGAGTAAAATAAATCCTAAAGAAATGCAATAATTAAGTGCAATTTAAATGGCCTAGCTCTATTGACAGGCAATTTCTAATTAAATTGACCTAACAAAATAACTAAATGACTTGCATTTCAATGAATCTAATTCTAATGACGTACACATGATTTTTTTTTAATTTTCTTAATAAGCATGCAATCTATCCTAATATGCAATGACGTATAAAGAATGTCCTAATTCTAATTTTTCTTTTTCTTTCATGAAATTCAAAATTAAAAATTACCAAATAATTAAACGTGCAATTTAAATTAATGAGAAGAAAATATAATATCCTAAATTAATGTTTTTGGTCTTTTTATTTAAGAAATTCGAAATGAATAAATCTCCTATTCTAGACATGCGAAATAACTCTAAAATAAGTGATATCCTAACATTCATCTAATCTAACTCAAATATTTTTTTTGGGTTTTTCCTTTACGGAAGCAATCAACTAAAGGCATCGAGAACAACATAGCAACAAATCAAGCAAGATATCATCCATGTCCATTTAATTTTGTAAATAAATTGACGAATCGTATTTCGCACATGAGATCGGATTGGCCAATTTCAAATAAAATCACGAATCGTATCTCGGGCGGAAGATTGGATTGCAATTTTTAAGTGATTGTGAGTCGGATTTCGGGCGCGAAAATCGGACTTGTCAATCTCAAATTTTAGAGGCAAGTTTATATCGGGAATTTCAATCACGTGCTTCAACAAATATTTCGAACAAGGAAACGGAATTTTCAGGAATCAAAATAGGTAAGATTCTCACCTAATTCGAATATTGGCCTCCGAATTCCGCTCCTCGAACACCTACTCGCGATGCAATGTGGTGGTGCTCAGTTGCCTGACGATAGTGACTCGACAAGGATTACCAACACAACTCGATGACGTTTGCGGTTTAGAGCTTGTGGCGTATTGCTTCGTTGGGATTTAAGTCTATTGGAGTGATTCATCAGAAAGTCCACGAACTCCAAGAATGCTAGACGAGATGATTTGTAGCAGCAAAGGACCGAGTAACGTGTCCCAAAACCAGCAGGAGTAGCCACTTGGTAATCTTGGGTGGCCTTTCGCCAAGAGAGATCGGTCAGCGGTAGAGCGGCAAAAGACTGATCTAGGCGGCCCTTTGTCGATGTAGCGGCTCACGGCCAACAACTGCCCGTCAGTACATTCCAAACTTAATTCACGACGTCACGCGGATGACATTCCCAAATTCGAATGGACAGTGGATTGCGGGAATCATGGTGAGGAAGACCGGTCGATCGGTAGCGCACGTTTGCTCGATGGTCGTCAGATGGGTTCCACACTTCAACTTCATTTGACTTTGCTATCAAGCCTCACCTTTTGAAAAGCTTGGGGCGAACAGACAAATTCCACCGCCTCTTTCGCATTGGGAACTCCCTCGTTTGCCCATTGAAGAATCCTGGGGAGGAAGAAACTATAGTGAAACATAACCCAAAAGAAAATAGAATTGATGAAGAGTTGGCCTGGATGCTTTGCGGGTGTCAGTGGAGTTGCTCATAGAATCGTCAAAGCGGCTGCGGTGGGGTTGGAGATGACATCGGTGCTGGACTGGAATGCGCCGGGATCGCTGAGTTCTTCGATGGGCTGAGAAATTGCTGCAAGTGGCACACAAGCATGAGCAGCCGCTAGGGACAGATGTGAAGCGTCGAAGTGCCGCCGGGACTGCTGAACGTTGCTCGCTGGACGTCAGTGTTACTGGGCATCCGCTTGACGATTAAAAGACAAATCTATGCTCTCTCTCTCTTGTGGTCCTTAATGACGGGTGGTTCACGGTGATGCTGGCCGATGGGTCTCTCGGTGGTGCTTACGATCAACAAACGTTGAGGCTTCACGGCTCAGCATGGCAGGGCAACAGCGAGTCAATGAACTCGCCAGGGACTCCACGACTAATGATATTAAAGGAATGCCCTCATAAAATATGATAAACAATGCCTTGGTTAATTCCTGCGATTCATTTATTCCCAAAAGAAGGTCAATGTGGGATTTTTCGTTTCTCGTTCTTTGCTGAATGCCTCCACTGAAGACTTTGACCGAGCAACCATCTTAGGCCACTTCTTGCAAGATCGGTCTCGGTTGTATGGCGAGGGTGTTCGCGCACGGAGTCCCAGCTGCAGGTCGAGGGCTTTGGCGGACGCGGCGACGAGCGAGTCGACTGGTGGTCGCTCAGGCGTCGAGAGCAACGAGGGCGGGCCGCAGGAGCGGCGGCGGTGGAGCGAGGCACGGTGACGCCGTGCAGGGGGAAGCTGGTCACGGCGGCTGAGGCACACGCGAAGGAGGAGAACGGTTCCTTTGCCTCTTTTTGCATTTTTTGCTTTTTGTTTTTTTTTTTCTTTTTTTTTTTCTCTCCCTCACACGTGTCACTCACACCAAATTTGCAGAAGGAAAAAGTCAAGACCTCCTCCTCCCACAAACCCTAAAAAAAAAAAACGAAGGACCTCCCTCTTTCCTTCTTTCCTTGTGCTCGATATTTTCTTTCTTCTGGCAATCGAGAGAAATCACCCCAACGTGGCCGTGTATTTCTATTCTGGCCCCCCCGAAAACCCTAAATGAACAAACCTATTTATAAGCCACCGATTAGGTTTTCAATTTTTTCAAAATCGATATCCACAAAGATTTCTTTTCCAAACGCAATATTTGATTTTTTTTTCAAACGCAATATTTGCTTTTGAATTGAAATCTCACAAAGATAAATCCATAAAATCTCCTTGAGGATACGGACTTAGGCCGATATGCTCTCTTCGTGAGCTTAGCTCGACTCATTAGATTAAAGCTCAGAACCACTAATTTGAATCCATCCGCTACCGGCCCAATAAATGCAAAAATGCCAATGCACCTAAATCTATATGCTATACAATTGATATTTTTTCAGGGATAAAATTAACCATTAATTTTTATGCAATAAATAAATGACTGGACCGCCAAAATTTAGGTGTCAACACACGTGTTAAATTTTTTCATTATTTATTGTCCATATCTAACAAATTGAAAGTCACATCAATGGATTGTATTAACTTGAATTAATGAAACGATGGCATCAAACATTTTCATGCAATGTACGGACTAACATTTACTAATAGTCTTTACCCAAAAAAAAAAAAATATATTTACTAATAGTTACCACTCGCCGTGGTGGCTCCGTTGGGTAGGCTTCAAATTTCCTTTTGCTAACAGGTTTGGAGTTCGAAGCCCTGCGCGACGCAAGTCGTAGGGAGTTCGAAACCTCTACAAGACGTGTCGCCCCATGTGTAGTGGCTAGGTTTATCTCCGGCTGCGCCGGCCGTGCGGCTTCCCCGGGTCATCAAAAAAAAAAATTTACTAATAGTTTAGAGATTCTATTAAACAAATTAAAAATCTAAGGAGGGGATTGTACGTTAGATGAAAATAAAGAAATTATTTATGTTATTTTTCCTTAATAAAAGATATAGTAATTCTTACGTGTGTTTGATAAAAATATATAACAAAGATCAACATCTGTGGAAATTTTTTGTTAAAACATGTTAGCATTCTCAACTTGAAAATCGCAATACAATCACAACTGTACCAAAGCCTCCGCAACCTTTTTCTTTCATATTACAAGTTTTTGGCTTGTCACCTACCATTGTAACTTATATTTTTATGAGATGAGTCACAAGTTAAATCATTACTAAAAGCTTCTAAATTTTTTAATTAATTTCATTCTTACTTTTATGAGGTACATTGAGTATCTAACATTTTCTTTCCACCCATCGTTATCTCAAAATTCACTTATGTCAAGAAAATTTTGCACGACATTACAATAATACATGTAGAAGTGATCCGACATTGCTTGCGAAAATAATCATAAGGGTTATACTCTCCACCTACGCACCGATTCGGCTTTTATTGGAAAAAAAGCTTTTTTTAGATGCCAGCCATTTTACATTTGCTCCTAATAAATATCCTTCCTATTAATCCGTGGCACGGAAATGGCTGGCATAGATAAATTTTCCAAATATCAACATGCGAAAAAAAGGCAAAGAATCTTATGCCATCCCCATGCGTTGGGTGCACTCATTAATGGAATTGTCCTTTGGGAGTAAAATGGTGGAGATATGAAATAATTTCCCAAAGTTCTTGAAATTATCATGTGCTGAGAAGTATATAATAGAGTTCTCTCCCGCTCATTTCTCGTTCACATCTCTCTCCTCTCTCTTTCTCAAGTAACGCAGGAAGGTCGGTGCTCGAATTTCTCAGCGGAGGAGGTCGAAGATGAGTGCAGACATGGAGCAGCTGATAGCGAAGACCGCGCAGGAGGTGCTGCAGGAGTCGGACGCGGCGGACGAGATGACCGAGCACAAGCTGCGGATGGAGGTGTCCAAGAGGCTTGGAGTCAACCTCTCGCTACCGAAGTACAGGGCGATCGTCAGCCAGGCTATGCAGGCGTTCCTTGAGGAGGAGCGAGTTCCGGAGGATGGCGGCAGAGCGGAGGAAGACCGTCAAGAAGATCAGAAGTACACCGAGAGCGGCGACCGCATCATCTGCAACGTGAGCATGTTTCTCTCGATCTCCATGCACTGATTCCCTTTTCTCCGTTAAACTCATGTCGCTGGAGGGAGTCGAATACGAAGCGCCATGAAAGAACGTTGATGGTGGCGACCGTAGTGGAGAGATTTGGAACTCTTTCAGTTCCCTCAGGAGAACTCCATTCGTTTTGCCTCGCTTAGATGATTATCCCTCTTTTTTTGGCTTTTGTTCTTCTCAAGCTTGTCGTCTGCTTGAGCTACTGTGATGCCTGATGCAATGGAAAGTCATGATTCTCTTTTCTCTGATGAGACGATGTTCGCTTCTAGAGCAAAAAAGAAAATTTTATCCGCTTCGTCGAATTGAATGAACCTCTACACGTTCTTCCTCCTAAACATCGATGACTCGCCGTAACTGTTCTTAATCCATGGCGACCTTGTTTCCTTTTGGCATTGTTTACAGCTATCCAGCAACAGGAAGGTGACGATCGGGAAGTTCAAAAGAAAGACTCTGCTGTCGATAAGGGAATACTACAAGAAAGATGGGAAAGATTATCCTTCGGGCAAAGGTAATCTCAAGTGGTTTTACAGTGGTTTAATCTTCATTTTCCACATTGCGACGAGCGACTGCAGAATGTTATTCGAGCCCTTCTTTTCATGAATTAGTCTTGATAAGATACATCTATTTAAGTGCGATGCATGCATTTTATTGTTGCTCATTAGATCCTCCAGAAGATACAGTTCTCACAGAAATGAAGAGGTGTTCATAGAGATCACTAGGCAATGCACGAGTTGAGAGATTTTCATTGGTCCACGAACACTCCCACATAATCTTGGTTATGGTGTAATATAGGAATTGCGAAATTAGAGTAAAATGCTTGTAGCCCAAGAGGGAAGAACTAGAGAAGAAGCTTACAAGCAATTGACGGGGGATACAGTTAGACAAGATTGATTCGGTGGGTTTCGGATTTCCCCCATGACATTTTCACGACTGATCCTCGCTGTCATCAAAAGCGAATGGCTTTCCTAGGCAGACTTTCGACTTACCTCGCCTCAGAAGTTCCTATTAATCTTTCATTTTTTTCTCAGAATGAATGCTTGCATCCATGAGCACAAAGCTTGTTCTGTATATGCCGGTTTTGCCAACGATGAAGCTAGTGCAATGCCATCAACTTGCGTGCATGTCTACGAGAGTCTTTAGCTGACGTGCTTGCCCGGTGGTGTCCATTACTGAGCTTATCTCTCTAGCTTTGTCTTTCATATATTTGATGATAACAAGGAAGTTTACCCTTCATCTTTTAGCTGTCGCTATTCTCATGTGCGCTTCCCTCTCCTTCGGGTCTGCAGGCATAAGCTTGACGAAGGATCAGTGGTTCAACATCAAGAACAGCATGCCTGCCATAGATGCTGCCGTCGAGAAGATGAGGCCCGGTTCCTCGGGAGACTGATGCATTCACATCGAGGTTTCAAACTCATCTCATTTAAACTTTAAAACGACTATTGCTGCTCTTCTTTGAGCTCCATAAACTTTGCTGCATTTTAAGTTCATGCCGACACAGGCCGCGAGGACCCCTGGAAGTAGCAATTTGGCCTGGCGTATACTTCGTATACTGCCGATGCCTAGCATCGAGCTCTTCCGCAATCTTCGCGTGCTGGACTTCGGCGGGTATTCTGTTTCGCTTATGATACTTGTTCCGGTCCCTTCGCCGGGGGAAATGATGTTGATCGACCTCTATCGAGACACTTTCATTTGGTCGGATGCAGTAGAGAATCTAGGTGATGATGCATTTCTCCTGAAACCGCCATATCTTGCGCATCTCTCACCAGCTTAGAGAAGCTGCAAAATGATTTGATCACAATTCATTTTACTCACAAATTTTCAAATTTTCAAAAAAATTCTTATACCATCTTTCCACTTAATTAATAAATAAGAATATTTTGTAATAAAGCTATTTTACAAAACATTTTGAAAGAAAATTTTTTTCTCCCGAAGGCACGCAAGGCTTGGGCGCTTTTATCGACCTCTTCAATTGCATGAGGTCCATGTACAGATTTTCCCGGCACATCACCTTCCTTCCTGCGGTAATCTTAATGTCTAGACAAATCTCGACCATAAATTTGAGAATGGAAATTCTTATCGGCCTTCGAGCACCGTGCGAAATAAAGGTATGTTGACCCGACTAGAAGGGTTATGCTATCCACGACCATTCAGCTTCCGTGGCGGTTTTGTATGCAGGTAGGTACTAAAGCAGAGGGCGCTGGCTGATTTGGAAGAACATGTCGAAAATGCGCCGCTGGAGGCGCAATGGCAACATGGGTAAGTTTGCAAACTTTCGACATACCTCGCCAAAGGTCAGTCGGACAACCAGTCAAATCGATAGGTCCGAAATTTGCTGGGATTCTTTGCAGTCAACTTCCATATTCGAGAGAAATTGTTGTCATTTCCACTAATAGTCGATTGAGAAAAAAAAACCGATCCTTCAATCCGAAAGGATTTCAGTCAATCCCGCGCTGCATTCGTTTGGAAATTAAAAAAATTTTATCCTGTAGCCCCAGATAATCATCATGGTGAGAAAATCACTATCGTATCGGATTTAGTTAGGGAAGCGCGAATATCCATCTCCGCGATCTTCGAAAATCACGCTCTCCCTATCTTCTCCACACGTTGATTTCTCGAGGCCGACCTGGATGTTCCCGCCACCATTCATTCCTCTCGACGTTTATAAATCGCCCCGACCCGACCCCACCACCCCCGCCGCCACATACCACCAGAAGATCGTTCGGATAACCCCGCAACTCACCGCCACACATTGGCTCTCCAACCACCACCACCACGACGTGCCCATCCTTCCTCCTCCCATCGTCACCACCGTCTTCTCCATCGTCTAAATTCCAAAAACCCTCGTCCCACAACACATGCATTAACTCCATAGACAAAGAACAGAGCGGAAAACCCTCCCCCCGGACACCGCCGTCGCCATGGGCTGCGCCTCCTCCAAGCGGATCGACGCCAAGGTCGACGTCTACCGCCCTCCTCCCTCCAGCTTCGCCGTCTTCGACATCAACTCCATCGACGAGCCATGGCACCTCGTCGACGAGAAGGACGGCGCTCCTGCTCCGGACCACCACCCCCCCGACGGCAAGCCCTCGCACGTGCCCGACCCGATTCTCCAGAAGCTCCACACGCTCGAGTCGACCGAGACCCCCCACTCCTGGGTCGAGGTCAGTAAGGCCCTCGAGGACCTCAAGACGGCCGCCGCCGCAGCCGCAGCCGCCGCCGCGCCACCACTGCCCCCGCCGAAGCCGTCGCCGCCTTCGGCGTATGGCGTCGGGGGAGAGGCGGTGCAGGGGGCCGCGGCGCCGCGGAAGAGCATCTCGTTCCACACGCTCGAGGAGCTCGACGCGAAGCTGTCCGCGAAGCCGGCGGAGCCGCAGCCTTCGCTGCGCAAGACCGAGTCGATGCGGAGGGAGCCGAGGAAGAAGGCTGAGCCGCCGGTCGCGGCAGAGCCGAGGGTGGTGGAGACGGCGGCGGGGTTCAAGTCGGTGAAGGAAAACATCTTCGTCGTCAGGGACAGGAAGGAGCGAGAGAAGGAGGGCAAGATGGCCATTTACGACCGCATGCTGGGCAAGCGGGACCCGCTGAGCGAGTTCCCCGAGAAGTGCCCGCCGCGCGGCGAGGACTCGCTGGTCATCTACACGACCTCCCTGCGCGGCGTCCGCCGCACCTACGACGACTGCGCGCGCGCGAGGTCGATTCTGGAGATCCACCGCGCGGTGTTCGACGAGCGCGACGTGGCGCTGCACGGCGAGTTCCTGAGCGAGCTGCGGCAGATCTTCGAGGCCGAGGAGGGTGGCGCGCCGGCGCTGGTGCCGAGAGTGTTCCTCAAGGGCCGATACCTGGGCGGCGTGGAGGAGCTGGTGGCGCTGAACGAGTCGGGCCGGTTCGGGAAGCTGCTGGCCTTCGCAGGGGTGGAGAGGGGGGCCGGGAGGCTGGCGTGCGAGGGGTGCGGCGGGGGCCGGTTCGTGCCGTGCTTGGATTGCGGGGGAGTTGCAAGGTGGTGGTGGAGGGCAGGAAGGAGAGGTGCGGCAGCTGCAACGAGAACGGGCTCGTGCACTGTCCCGTCTGTCTCTAGGGACACGCCCGACCAAAGCTATCGTTCCGAGCACATCTCATCAAGCGATGATTTACTCCGACATCCGATGATCTCTTCAGGAAATTAGAGGTCACAATGCCAAAATGCATCCCTATCAAATTGATACCAATTTTCCTCAATCTTTGTACATAGTGGGCATAATGCTTTTCCTTGTTCAGTTTGTTTTGTTTATCGGAAAGAAACGATCGTATCGAATTGAAGATCTCACTTTCTCCGTTCGATTTTGGGTTGATGAATTGTTGCCTTTTTTTCCGTCTCTCTTCTCTATTGTCTCAGCATTTTCGCTGCTCTTGACTCTTACCGGTAGTTGCACGCTGCGGATGATCTTGCAATGTGATGAGTTGGTCGAAAATCTTCTTGACAGACTCGGAACTTGTTTTGATTCGAGGCCAGAGAGACATGATTTTGTGAGACGATAATCTTGGGACATCAAGTTCTTGTAGATGCGACGGCGTCCTGTTATTCACTGATATAAGTGTCGGGCTCGTTGACTTCAACAAGGGTTTTGCGAGTTGGGCCGCGATTGGCTGAAGCCCCAATAGGGCTTCTTAATATCACAGGGACCGGATCAGGGATGCTTTTGGGTGCTTAGCACGTAGTGGTATGCATGTGAGCTTGATATATCCCGACACTTAAATCGTGCGGGCTTCACCTTCGTGCAATCCACTAAAATGAATGGCTAGATGCATCCGGAACGCCTCAAGGCCAAGCAAAGCAAGCGTCATTCTTCCCGTTTGGCTCATCATTCTGTATCCTGCTTATACTGATGCCTTTTGATTTGGTCCCACGGGGGACTCAAAACGTTGATCAAATCTTAATTAACCTCATTGACTTGATCATTCTCATAAGTGCCCCCATTAACCACTTTCACTTGCTATCAGCAGAATTGGGCTTCACAAGACAAAGAATTTGCAAGGAATACTCGAAACAAAGTTGATATACATTTTTAAAGGGGTTTTTGCTAACATAACAGTTTTTGAATTATTGTAAGAATAATATATTGTTGTGTAACTCACAAATATTTAAAGGAGTGGATCCCAAGACCATTTATAATTATTTTTATTTGATTTTTTTGTAATTCAAAACAGACTGTTATAAATCAATGGGAATGTAAAAAAATAAGCCGTGTTTATAGTAAACCAAAATAAAACTTCAGGCTCATAGTCATCGAAAAAACAATATAGTATGGATCTCAGAGTTTGGTTGTGTGGTTCTCAGCTTTTTCTGTAAGAGATATTTCTAGTGAGTAAGGGGATAAAACCAATTAAGAAAATCTAAGAGATAGTGGCTACATGTACTTTCCTAAACGACCCGCTCGGTAGCATTTAAAAAATTCACAAAGATAATTCCTAATCAAGGAGAAAATAATAAAGGAATGATAAGAGCCACATAATTGGTTCTCCTTTTGTCGAAAATATCCTGTGGAAAACTTTTCAAATTGTTTATGTGATGTCCAGATGACGGCCCACTTTGCGGATAATGTGAAAAGAGAAAGAAAGAAAAAAACAATTCTTGCAATGGGAAAAAAGGCATCTCTAGCGGATGTGGATCAGCTTTCCCCTTCCATGCATTATAAATTTAATTTAATTTCTGGATCTCCTCCAATCAAATTTGACTTCTTTTTATTTTTATTTTTAATTTCAGCATATGAATTTCGAAAGCATAATCTCGTCAAGCACTTATGTCTGTCGACTCGTTTCCTTTGCCATTAAGATATTAGGCCACTGGGCCTAAAATAAACCACTAAAGCCCACATGCAGATCAATTAATAAATATAGATAGACGTAATCGTTTTCGATGCACTTTAAAAATGCTAACAAAGATGCTTAACATCTCTTTCCTTCCTACATGAGAACTTGAATAGAGCGGTCTCCAGCTGATTGGCCTATAATCTAATTCACTTGAAAGATCTTCATCTATTCATCTTCCTTCCTTCTTCCCCCGACAGTTTTTTTTTTTTTTTTTTGTTTTTTTCTGAAACATTTTATTAGGTGGTTTTTTCAAGTTCAGCGATCCCTTCATGGGAATATGATTGGAGGTTCATCATTTTGAGAAGCTTATATTTCTTCCGATGAATAGAGCCGCAAATAAGTTAAGGAACGGGATTATGGAAAGTAAATGCATCCGTTAGTAAAATTTGTGAAAAAATGTCGACTTCTTAGGTTTTCCTTTTCCAGCTTCCAAAAGCTCTGAGTTTGGGACCTTAAAAGATTTTGAGGTGGGGGAGAGAGAGTACTAGGTATTATCACGTGTGTTTTCTAGTTAAGCAAATTAATAAAGTGAAGATGGATTTGGTGATCAATCATTGATTTTGATTTGAACAAGTCATAGGTCTACTATTTGAGCGTATGGTATGACCCATAATTTTACTCAGGTTATTCATCTTTTTATTTGGAGCTTGTTTTATTTATGATTTGTCTTGGTTTACAGTTAGATGTTTCTCTTTTGTAAATCCGTGAAAATGAATGAAATATTTCTTTGACAAAAAGAAATTAATCAAGAAGCATACCCAAAAAAAAAAAAAAAATGAGGAAATATCCTCTAGTGTTAATAGGGTGTAGGGATAATAACAAAAATGGTTTTTGAATTTTAGTCTAATATACAATATTGTCATTGAATTTTTAATTCATTCAAATGATCCCTAAATTTTAGTACAATGTGCAATATTGCTCCTAAACTTTTAATTTATTCGATGTATTTCCTAAATTTTTTTTATAAATGTTCAATCTAATCCATAAGCTATATGAAAATTATCCAATGTTATTATTTCATTAATTCAAGTTAACGAAAATTGCTAATTTGGTTTTCGATTCAATAAATTCGAAACGTGGAAAAAAAAACATTACTTGTAGATTATTCATGTAAGATATTCCATTTAAATGAGTATATAAAAAGGCGAAATTACCCAAAAAAAGTCTAAAACTTAATTCATTTGTGTCAAATTAATCCTAAATATTTCAATTCAACTAATTTAATCCTAACCATTTTAAAAATTTGCCAATGTAGTCCATTCGGGAAATTTTGGCCGAGACTCTAATGTGAATACCAAACGTCCTACGTGGCACGGCCGATACTAATGGGGACAATTTTTGTAATTTTTTACTTTTTTGTTTTTTGTTTTTTGTTTTTTTTTTTTTTGCCCTTTTCCTCTAGCTTTTGCTGGCGATCGGCTTCTGGTGAGGCTTGCCCTCTCCAAGATATAGCAAGGGTCAACCTTGCTTATTGAGCAAGGCCCGCCCTCTCCGGGGTAGGTTGCATGACGCTAGCAAGGTCACCTCAACAGTATTTGGCGTGAGTTGACCTTGCCGGTCTTGAGTGAGGCTCACCCTTATTAGATCCATCGAAGTTAAGCCTTGAGCAACATCACCCATGCAAGGAGAGCCTCACTCGGCTAGTAAAGGTCGGCCCTCACTTCTAGATGATTGTAAGCCATTGAGGAGGCTAGCGATCCAAAGGAAAAAGAAAAAAAAATTCTCCACATCAACACCGACGATGTTGCATAGGACGGCCAATATCTACATTGGCATTTTCCACCCAAAATTGGACAAATAAACTATATTAGCAAATTATTAAATGACTTAGGATTTTTTTTTTGGTCAGTGTTGACACCTAAATTTTGACTTATCATTTAGTAATTAATTACATAAAAAATTAGGAATTAATCTTTAATCCCTAAAAAAAATAATGTAAAATTATATTTCATGTAGTCGCATTTACATCGGTACCAAAAGGCAACAAGATGCAGTGGCTCGCGATCAATTGTATGCACAAATTCGATGGACGTGCGGATTTTAGAAGCAAAAGCAGCCCATAATATATTATTATAATATGCCCATAATATTATATAATATATTAGATGTGGTGACGCAATGAAAATTCGCAGGCACGAAGAAGAAATCCCCTCATTAATGCATGCACATGCACGCCCGAAATGGAAGATGTAAAATAGGCGCCTGCAAGAAGATTTCCTGGCGGAGTGGTTGCCGAAAGATTTGAGATTGAAAAAAAGCAACGTGCAGAGAAGAAAATAGAGACTGTTTTCAGCCAATTTGGACAAGTAGCCGCATAGAAAAATCCATGGACGTCCATTTTCTCCCCCCTCATTAATGCAAGCACATGCACGCACGAAATGGGGAAAAATTCTGCCGACGCCTGCAAGAGGAGGGGGCTGACATTTTTATAATATTTTCCTTGCTGCAGAATAGATTGGTGGCCGAAAGAAAGGTCTAAAGAAAGAAAAAAAAGAAGATAAAGTTCAGCGTAAATCCTGGAGAAGTTACGGCTGCATCTTTTCGCTATCTTCAAGAGGCAACGGATCACTTATAAATAAGACCGAAAGGAGCCGCGCAAGGGGGAAAAAAACTGAAGAGGTTCGTGAGAGCTATTAAAAAAAGGAGAGCCCGTATAGAGACAGGCGAGTTGAGGGAAAGGGAGGAAATGAAAAATAGTGTGTCAGAGAGAAAAGAGGGGGAGCTAAAAATATTAATTGTGAGGGAAGCTCCCCATTCGGAAAAAGAAAAAGAAGTCAGAGGGAGGGCATTGAAAAAGGGAAAAAGTGAACGTGTGTGAAAAAAAAAAATAAAAAAAGGGGAGGTCTTCTTCTTCGGGGGGAGGACGAACAGCAACCGGGAACCCACGACCGCCCCTTTTGTCCATCGCCAAACCACCGCATCTCCGTACTTCTGACCGCCCATCGCCATACCTCCTCGGCTGCAACTGCAACGCTCGCGCCTTCCTTCTTCCGGCGAGCTCCAAGCCTGCCACTGTACCTCTGTTATTCACGCCACCGTCCCAGACACCGACGCCCCTAACCGTACCTCCTGGCCAACCCGCGCAACTGCCGCTGCAGCAGCAACTCAAGCCAATCGCCGCACCCTTGCTGCTCGCTGCCGCCTTGCCGTGCCGTCGCACGCCTACCCGCCAGTCGCCGGTGACCCAGCGCCTCCGCGCCGCAGCACCCGACCCCCTCACCAGCCACGGCTGCTGATCACTGAGCCGCCGAACACCCTCGTGCGAACACCACCCGCGAGTTCGCATCCGTCGCTGTCGCCCTTACCTGTGTTGCAACCCAGCCACGACAGCAGCACCGTCGGAAGCAGCGTCGCCGGTAGTCGACCATCGTCGTTCCCCCAGCCTCGCGACCCCAGCAACCCTCGAGTCCCCTGTCCAGAGGCCGGGATTTGCCCACCGCTGCTCCCCTCGCTGTCCAGGACGCCGTCCGCCTAGCTTTCGCTAGATCTAGATCTGGGCCGCCACGCGAACACACCCGTCCGTCCCTGGAGCGACCCGTGACCCGTCTGCTACTCCGCACATCTCGCTTGACGCCGCGCCACCGCCTCCACCTGCGACGCCAACGAAGCCACTGATCCCTGCCGCTCGCACCCAAGCGTCGGTGTCGCTCTGTTCACAGCATCGGCTCCATCCGAAGCCTCTGTCGGCCCCGCAACTCGCGACGCCCCTGTAGCTTACCGCCACCGCTGCCGTAGCCGCGGCCCAGCGACACCACCAGACTGCACTGCCCTGACACTAGGAGATCCCCGGCGACCCTGTGGCGGCCTCAACGTGCCCATACGCCCAAGCTCCATCCCCGTCCTGTTTTGGCCGAGACCTGACCAATGCCGACGGCCAATCTCCCCTGCACACGACTCCGGCCTGCTGCTGTTCCAACTGACGCCGCAGCAGCTCGCCATCGTCCTCCTGCAACTAGCAGACGCCCCTGCTCGCTGCTACCACCGCAGCAACCAGCCGCACCGCCTCATTCGCGAGCCCGCGCCGCCGTCCTCGAGTCCCAGACGCCGCTGTCCGCCACCGTTGCAGTCTCGCGCACCCCGCGCCGCTGCGCGCCGCCGCCTCCGTCTGCCCACACTCGCCCAAAGCCCTCACGCAACTCCTTTCGCGCCCTGTTTTCCTGTTCCTTAGGTAGTTCAGCCCTTTTTTTATTTTATTTTTCATTTATCTTATTTTATTTTATTTGCTTTTTAGTATAGTTATTTGAATTGTAATATGGAATGTTAATATTCATGGCACAAATCATGTAGACATTATCCGCAGGAGTTTTACCCAAAATTATTATAATTATTAATTTGACCCGTAAGACGTCGGATCATTTTTTTTAATTACAGTAATTTCATGGGCATTTTGATAGCATTTCAATGTTTAAGTCATTATAATTATCAATTTGATCCGTAAGATCTTGGATTAAATTTTTAATTATCTTGAGTTTTTTTATATGTTTGATGTTTGGGGATAAAGTAATCGTCAATTTAATCCGTGAGATGAAGGACTTTTTTTCAATTATTTTAATCCTTAATTTGATAAATGTCTCGATTAGTTAGATGTAATGTTTGCTTGTTTAAA
Source organism: Eucalyptus erythrocorys (assembly GCA_014182555.1). Classification (NCBI taxonomy): domain Eukaryota; kingdom Viridiplantae; phylum Streptophyta; class Magnoliopsida; order Myrtales; family Myrtaceae; genus Eucalyptus; species Eucalyptus erythrocorys. Next base: position 33,931,568 of record CM024600.1, on the reverse strand, counting down.
AAAAAAAACTAAAAAAAAAAATCAAAAAAATCAAAAAAAAAAATCAACTATTGCATTGGAATATGTTGGTTTCACAAAGTAGAGTTAGATTTTTAGGTTGCATATTTAAAATTTCAAATTATATATTAAAAAAAATAACAAAAAAATCATCATGCATATTAGAATAGAATTGCATGTCTAATTTTAAATTAGTTTCAATTTTTAGGATAGATTGCATTTTTAGGAATAGAAATATCATGTGCAAGTCATGTAGGATTAAAATTCATAAAAGGCATGTCATGTAGAATTAGGCTCATTTAATTAAAAATTCCTTGTCATTACAATTAAGACATTTTGATTTGCATATTTAATTATTGCATGTCCATATATATATATATATATATATATATATATATTTTTTATTCATGTCATGTAGTTTAGAACACATTGTCATGCCATTTCATATTAGATTAGATGCATTGCATGATTCTCATTGAAAAAGTGAAAACAAAATTGAGAAATTGCATTTGTTAATTAGAAATCATATCTAGGATTGTGGATGTGAATTCTAATTTAACATTGCAGATGTTTTCGTTGTCATGAGGTAAGTACTGCATTTTTTCTAATTCGCTTTCTTGAATGCTAAATTGGTGGATTGCGCACCCGCATGATCACCTCACATATTAGGGAAGTGAATTAAAATCAATTCAAGCTGCCTGCAAAACATTTTTTCAAAATTAAAAGAGAAAGGTACCGAAAGGGCGTTAGAGAAATCTAGCGTAACCAAGTCCCCGTACCCAAAATCTCTGGTTCGTAGGAGTAAAATAATTCTCCCATTATTTTGCTTAGGTGTCTAATCGACCTACCGCAAACCGATTAGTGGCGACTCCTTTTTGCATGCATGATATTTGAATTTAAGTCGCGAGTTGGTATGGGCTTGGGAGAGCCCGAGCTAAGTCTAGGCTTAGCAATCCATTAGCCTAAAACTCTAGGTGGTTTGCACCTCGGAAAATTTAGGTCACGTCAGCTTGGCGACTCCACTGGGGACTTGAGTTAAAACTCTTAGTGGACTTAGGCCAATTTTTTCTTTTCATTTGAAAAATGTTTTTGTTTGGCAGCGAGGATCCTGTGTACGTCCCTAACATTTAAGGTGTTAAATGTTTTTGCAGATTGGGAGATATAAGGGGAGTAGTCTTTGCTAACCCTTGTCTTGCAGGTTGGAGTTGGGAATGAATGTTTTAAATTCAAGTTATTGAAGTGTTGTGTGATTTAAACTGTTGTGCATGCTTTGCATTTAGCACTACACTATTACACACACAACCTGCCGCCGGACCTGGGCCGCATAGGATCACCTAGGATGGTATTGAGATGGATACCACTTCGACCGCAAGCCCGCGGTACGAGTAGCCCATCTCAATCCCGAAATTTCATTCATGGTGTCAAGAGTACCCACCTCGGTCCGCACGCCCGCAACCTAGGTTGGCTCTTTGACTAAGCCGAGTCATGAGGACCCGACATAGTCCACACGCCCGTGGCTAGTCTCGATCATCCTTGTGGCTCCACTTTGCTAAGCCTGTCTAGAGTAGAAATCGAGCCACTTATCATGCGCATGTCTATGTGATTGCCATTGGTTTTTCTTGGTGAAGTAAGTCTTCTATCCCTATACCTTGCAATCTATTTTGTCGTGCTTCTGGTCGGTCCATGACAATCTAGGATAATCACTTGATCTAATTTCTTTGTCAATCAAAAATGAAATGAGGAAATTGCCATGCAATGAATCATTTTGAAAAAAAAAAAAAAAAAACTTTGGAAAATTTATTTTCAATTCATGGCTAAGAAATTTCGTCTCGCTAGGGCATCTATCTTTATTTCCATAGTCTATTTTTGGGAAATGCCCTTCTTGTACAAACATTTCATAAATGCCAAAAAATGAAAAAATCGATTAGATCATTGTCATGGATTGGCTCACTATTCACACCTCGTGCTTACACATTTTCATTCATTTAAATTAGGTGACAACAGATCCCCCACGTTCGCCCACTATCAAGAGCTAAAATGGCTGATCAAACCGAAATGCGTGATCGTATCTCCACTATGGAAGATCAACTCCAGCAGTTAGTAACCTCTATGCAGCTTCTCACAGCTCAAATCCAATCCCTTCAAGCGAATTCGACTCCCACACCTGCTCTCCCCGAGATAATAGTCCCGAAGCAGGAAAACAGGGTCCCAGTGGGTGATGACAACATGCCCGAGCTGGAAGATGACCCATTGTCAGTCATTGTTGACAAGGCCAAGCTTGACGACATCCCTAAAACGGAGCAAGATGAACGCTTTGCAAAGCTGGAAGAGAAAGTGAAGCAATTGCAAGAGTCACATAGTTCGCTCCCATTCGACTTGTCAATTTATGAGAAGGTCAAGGTACCAAGCAAGTTCAAAATGCCAGAGTTTGAGAAATACGATGGCACTTCTTGCCCAAAGGCTCATTTGCAGATGTACCATGTACGCATGGCCCAACATGTCAAGAATGAGCCTCTCATGATCCAATCATTCCATGCGAGTTTGACTGGGCCCGCACTGAACTGGTACGTGATGAAGAATGTCAACCTTCTCGATACCTGGAATGAAGTGGCTGACGCATTTCTCAAGCAGTATAAGTTCAATATGGACATTGCACCTTCCCGAGAAGATCTTGAGAGGATGGAGAAGAAGAGGAGCGAATCATTTAAGGAGTATGCCGTGAGATGGCGAAATTTGGCAGCTCAAATCACTCCCGAGCTATCGATAAAGAATTGATGAAGTTGTTCATCAAGACTCTCCCGTCTGAGTTCCGTAACCGGATGGCTAGCACATACGTCGAAAACTTCAACCAACTTGTTCCCGTGGGAGAACAGATTGAGATGGGGATAAGAGAAGGATGGTTTACTGAGCCATCTAACAAGAGGTTTTCTACCACGAAGAACCTTGAAGCTGAGATTAATGTGACCTATTCTCAATCGAATCGTGACACATTCAATCGCACTCCAGCAATTAAGATTTCTAATGAGCAACAAGGTGGAGGACATCAGCTCTCTGGTCGACGACGTAATGTTAGAAGACAGTTCACACCTCTTCCTGGACCCCTATCCAAAGTTTTGCCTATCCTCCAAAAGAAGGGATTAATCTCTACGGAGCCGAAGCGACCAAATCCGGAGCATTATCCTGCATATAATGCCTCCGAGAAGTGTGACTATCACATGGGAGAGGTTGGTCATTCCACTGATGATTGCTATGTCTTGAAGCATAGGGTCCAAGACCTCTTAGATACAAAGGCGTTCTCTTTCAGCAGTAATCATAAAGACCCTATGCCCAACCATGAGGAAGGCACAAATGCTGTCACTGAGTGAAGAAAGTTTTTATCCTCACATTCCTCTATGAAGGAGTCTTTTGTTATGCTTTCTAGGATTTCAAGTTTTTTTTAGGATTTCTTGCTTTCACCTCAATTACTGCTTTCACTTCTAGGATTTTCCATTCCAATAATGTAATTCATTTAATTCTATTGAATGAAATTACACTTTTATTTTGAGGACATGACGAAGTACACCAAACTAGTCCGGTGACGATATCCAACAATGAAAAGAAAATATCATCCAAAGAGAATTCTGAGGACTGGGCTTCTTCATGCTTCCTCATCATAAAAAAAAAATAATAAATTCAAAAAAATAAAATCAAAATCATTTTTCAAGCCATTTCCAAAACCATGCATTAGGAGACAAAATCTTGATCCGACCCAAAATGGATGTGCAATTTGAATTTACTTTGATGTCGCATAGTATCATATTCATGCACGTTCTCTTTTGCAGGGGCAAAAGCGGATTTTCAGTCTTGATTGATAGGGATAATCCAAGAACACCCATTGCTGAGACAGTCCCTTTGTGGGGCAATTCCCTGAATGAATATTTGAAACCATGTTTTGAATGTGGTAACTTGTCTGTTTTGAAGTCACAAAAGCCTTTCATGCTTAAACTATCGAACTCTTTTGAAAAGAGAATTTCGATAGTGGTTTTAGAGTAACATCAATGCTTAAGAATGCTGAATGAGATGAAAAATAGGCCATGTTCCATACACATATCGAATTCATCTGATTCGGTATAACAGGCGTGTCGACTCGGAGTCAGTTCAATTAAATAAAAAAGGAATCGCCCTGAGGACACCACCAGCGCCTCGGCCTGGTGGCATGGGGAATGAAGAGGTCCGAGAACGACCAAGGTTCGATCCCTGGAAACGGCAACAAGTGTGCCGAAAAAAAAAAATTTCTTTCTTTTTGAGCTACAAACTCTTTGTGTTCAAAGCTGATGAGTTCATGAAGTGATTGCAACCTTTCAAAGAAGAATTTTGCATCATGGTTTTACCTGTTTAATTTACCGATTCCACTGAGGATTGTCACCATCGATCAAGTTGATGAATGATGTGGAATGGATTGAACATGCTAAATGAGAAATGTCAGGATGATGAAAGGCAAGCCTTAACCTATATACAGTCCCTTGCTCACACACTAGTGAAGATGAGTGTAGGAAGTCCCATGTCCGTAAGGTAAAGAGTTCTCTCGCGAAAGGTACGGTGATCAAAGTGATGAGAGGCGGTTCATTCTCTATCCCAAACACTACGTGATCATCCATTGTTTAAACCCTTTTGAGCCCACACACGTGGATAATTTTTAAATTACCCCTGTCAAGAACCACCCCACATTGGGGCAGACTCGAGGTAAGACGACATCATGAGGTGAGGAAATTGATAGGAATATTCTTGCTCTCACTTGCATCAATCTTCAGGTATTGCTATTGCATTGAATTCATACGGTAATTTAAGTGTCTTAGGATGATGAAGAGCAGTTCTTTCTCTATCCTACACACTTTATCCGTAGCGTAGCCCCTTGAGCCTATAAATTCGTTTCATTTAAACCCAAATGGTGATCATTCCCCACACTTGGCAAATGTTCAAGCCGCAGAATCTCGAGTGCCAAAAAAAAAGGAATGATGAAAACTCCTCAAGAACCCAAATGTTAAAGCATTACGTGGTTATTCAAAAAAAAAAAAAAAAAAAAAAAAAAAAAGGCATGAAAAAGCAATGTGCCTGGTAAAAGCAAGGCCAATGCCCATAGAAAATGAAAGAAAGAGTCAAGATGGAGTGGTACTCAAAGAACTCAAATGCCGAGTTTTTATGGTACTTATGAGGAAAATCCCAATGGTGAAGAAGAAGATCGGTGACAATGCCAAGATGATCACCAATTCTCATTCCCCTATACACTTTTTGAGCCTAATGATCCATTCATTCCTCGACCCATGAACTTAACCTACGTTACATCCCTTACAAAGTCTCTTCAGATTAGGGCGCTAAAATTAACGTAGGAATTCAATTGCTTATGAGCATCGCTTGAAGAAGTGCGAGCAAGACCATTTCTATCTCATTCCGCAGGTTCATTGACTTGTAAACCCGGAGATGATTGCGAAGTATTGTTCTTTCATTAACCTTGACTCGAAGAGTCCCTCTTTGTTGAGCCATTGACCGAGCCTACATTATGGTCCTGATAAAGACCTCTCAGATTGATAAGGTCGTACCGCTTGCGAGAATACTCGAACCCTTGTTGACATGATGAAAGTAAGATTGAGTGATTCCTATGATCCCACATTAATGGTTGGGACAAAATGCCTTCTTAATGAGAGTGAGTGAAAGTCCTTTCTAACTGAAAGTCTCTCATTTGGTATTCTTGAAAATCCATGTCATGAGTGAAAATTGTCTTAAACGATGATTCTCCCTAGTGGAAATTTGGTGGTGCAAATATGGTAAAACCATCATGCATAAATCTTGATTGAATGGTTAAAAGCTTCAATGAACTTTGGAGTGTGCTGAATTGCTTACTTCTTTTGTGAATGCTTGTATTTTTGCTCTAATCATGTCTGACAGGTAATGTTTCCTTGAAGACCCAAGAGCTCCTGACATTTATGTTGCCTTTCAGAAGCCTCGAGGTGAGAATCCTCCAAGAATATTTGAAGTACATCCTCGATGTTCCAAAGCTTCTTTCTACCAAGAGGTAAGTGACCTTCACGAATATCACAGGTTTGTCCTAGGTATTCCCAAATTCTTGATATATGTCTCAAAATTCTTCGTTAAGCATTTCATTCTGGATATGAATGCTTTCCGATCTTTCTCGTTATACCTTAGTCTGGATCTAGGTTTTTCGAGTCCTCTTAATCCAATATTCATCTCACCTAACATTGAATGTCTATTGGTTAAGTTCTCAATCCTCTTAACTTGATATTCATCTCACCTAACATTGAGTGTTTATCAGTTAAGTCCAAATCCTCTTAATCCAACATTCATCTCACCTAACATTGAGTGTCTGTTGGTTAAGTTCCCAATCATCTTAATCCAATATTCATCTCACCTAACATTGAGTGTCTATTGGTTAAGTTCTCAATCCTCTTAACTCGATAATCATCTCACCTAACATTGAGTGTTTATCGGTTAAGTCCCAATCATCTTAATCCAATATTCATCTCACCTAACATTGAGTGTCTATTGGTTAAGTTCTCAATCCTCTTAACTCGATAATCATCTCACCTAACATTGAGTGTTTATCGGTTAAGTCCCAATCATCTTAATCCAATATTCATCTCACCTAACATTGAGTGTCTATTGGTTAAGTTCTCAATCCTCTTGACTCGATATTCATCTCACCTAACATTGAGTGTTTATCGGTTAAGTCCTGATCCCTCTTAATCCAATATTCATCTCACCTAACATTGAGTGTCTATTGGTTAAGTTCCCAATCCCTTTATATTGACCTGGCGTGCTTTCGTAGCCCAGAGTCCCTTTCATCGACCCGACGTGCTTTTGTAGCCCGATGTCCAGCTTTTGACTCGGCGTGCTTCCGTAGCCCGATGTCCTTTATATTGACCTGGCGTGCTTTCGTAGCCCAGAGTCCCTTTCATTGACTTGGCGTGCTTCCGTAGCCTGATGTCCCTTTATATTGACCTCGGCGTGCTTTCGTAGCCCCGTCCCATTTCATTGACCCGACGTGCTTTCGAGCCCGGTGTCCAACTCTTGACTCGGCGTGCTTCCGTAGCCCGATGTCTCTTTATATTGACCTGGCGTGCTTTCGTAGCCCAGTGTCCCATTTCATTGACCCGGCGTGCTTTCGTAGCCCGGTGTCCAACTCTTGACTCGGCGTGCTTCCGTAGCCCGATGTCTCTTTATATTGACCTGGCGTGCTTTCGTAGCCCAGTGTCCCATTTCATTGACCCGGCGTGCTTTTGTAGCCCGGTGTCCAACTCTTGACTCGGCGTGCTTCCGTAGCCCGATGTCCTTTTATATTGACCTGGCGTGCTTTCGTAGCCCAGTGTCCCATTTCATTGACCCGGCGTGCTTTCGTAGCCCGGTGTCCAACTCTTGACTCGGCGTGCTTCCGTAGCCCGATGTCCCTTTATATTGACCCGCGTACTTTCGTAGCCCAAAGTGTCCCATTTCATTGACCCGGCGTGCTTTCGTAGCCCGGTGTCCAACTCTTGACTCGGCGTGCTTCCGTAGCCCGATGTCTCTTTATATTGACCTCGCGTGCTTTCGTAGCCCAATTTCATTGTCCCATTTCATTGACCCGGCGTGCTTTCGTAGCCCGGTGTCCAACTCTTGACTCGGCGTGCTTCCGTAGCCCGATGTCCCTTTATATTGACCTGGCGTGCTTTCGTAGCCCAGTGTCCCATTTCATTGACCCGGCGTGCTTTCGTAGCCCGGTGTCTAACTCTTGACTCGGCGTGCTTCCGTAACCCGATGTCCATTTATATTGACCTGGCGTGCTTTCGTAGCCCAGGTTCCCTTTTATCGAATCGACGTGCTTCCGTAGCCCGGTTCTCTTTTATCAACCTGGTGTGCTTTCGTAGCCCAGAGTCCTTTACATTGACACTCGATGGAGTTGTCCCCCAAAGATTTTTCTCCAGATTTAGTCTGATTAAAGGGACCGAAGAATGGTTCGAGTCCTGGTCAGATGATCTCTATCGCAAGGTTGGGCGACCGTAGAATGGTACGGGTCCTAGCCAAGCAAAACCCCAGTTTAGGCGACCGTAGAATGGTACGGGTCCTAGACGACATTTATTGCTCTAACAGGCGATCGTAGAATGGTACGGGTCCTAGACACCATTTATTGCTCTAACAGGCGACCGTAGAATGGTACGGGTCCTGGAAAAGCAATTTCCCCATTCAGGCGACCGTAGAATGGTACGGGTCCTGAAAAATCATTTTCGTCAAGGCGACCGTAGAATGGTACGGGTCCTGGAAAATGAATCTCGTTTAGGCGATCGTAGAATGGTACGGGTCCTAGACACCATTTATTGCTCTAACAGGCGACCGTAGAATGGTACGAGTCCTGGAAAAGCAATTTCCCCATTCAGGCGACCGTAGAATGGTACGGGTCCTTAACAACACCTATTTCCTCATTCAGGCGACCGTAGAATGATACGGGTCCTGGAAAATGAATCTCCGTTTAGGCGACCGTAGAATGGTATGGGTCCTAGACAAAACCTTTCTCATCTTGGGCGACCGTAGAATGGTACGGGTCCCGGGAAAGCGGTTTCTTTTCGCCATACCGAGCGACCGTAGAATGGTACGGGTCTTGGGAAAGCGATCTCTTTGTGAAGTCGTGTTATTATTCTAGGCGACCGTAGAATGGTACGGGTCCTAGACATGTAACACCAACTACCTCGAACTACTCTATCTTCCTTGAAGGTAAGTTATTCTAGGTAGGTTCATTTGTCATTTGCATTAGCATTTCCATGCATCATATAAATTGCATTAAAAAAAAATGGAATTCATGTTCCAACAAAAATCATTCATTGCATGTGCATGACCAAAATTTAGGTCTCAATTTGTCTTTGAAGGCAACCTCTGCGAGCTCACCTTCAAAGAGGGGCAGCTGTTGACACCTAAATTTTGACTTATCATTTAGTAATTAATTACATAGAAAATTAGGGATTAATCTTTAACCCCTAAAAAAAATAATGTAAAATTGCATTTCATGTAGTTGTATTTACATCGGTACCAAAAGGCAACAAGATGCAGTGGCTCGCGATCAATTGTATGCACAAATTCGATGGACGTGCGGATTTTAGAAGCAAAAGCAGCCCATAATATATTATTATAATATGTCCATAATATTATATAATATATTAGATGTGATGACGCAATGAAAATTCGCAGGCACGAAGAAGAAATCCCCTCATTAATGCATGCACATGCACGCCCGAAATGGAAGATGTAAAATAGGCGCCTGCAAGAAGATTTCCTGGCAGAGTGGTTGCCGAAAGATTTGAGATTGAAAAAAAGCAACGTGCAGAGAAGAAAATAGAGACTGTTTTCAGCCAATTTGGACAAGTAGCCGCATAGAAAAATCCATGGACGTCCATTTTCTCCCCCCTCATTAATGCAAGCACATGCACGCACGAAATGGGGAAAAATTCTGCCGACGCCTGCAAGAGGAGGGGGCTGACATTTTTATAATATTTTCCTTGCTGCAGAATAGATTGGTGGCCGAAAGAAAGGTCTAAAGAAAGAAAAAAAAGAAGATAAAGTTCAGCGTAAATCCTGGAGAAGTTGCGGCTGCATCTTTTCGCTATCTTCAAGAGGCAACGGATCACTTATAAATAAGACCGAAAGGAGCCGCGCAAGGGGGAAAAAAAACTGAAGAGGTTCGTGAGAGCTATTAAAAAAAGGAGAGCCCGTATAGAGACAGGCGAGTTGAGGGAAAGGGAGGAAATGAAAAAATAGTGTGTCAGAGAGAAAAGAGGGGGGGAGCTAAAAAATATTAATTGTGAGGGAAGCTCCCCCATTCGGAAAAAGAAAAAGAAGTCAGAGGGAGGGCATTGAAAAAGGGAAAAAGTGAACGTGAGTGAAAAAAAAAATAAAAAAAGGGGAGGTCTTCTTCTTCGGGGGGAGGACGAACAGCAACCGGGAACCCACGACCGCCCCTTTTGTCCATCGCCAAACCACCGCATCTCCGTACTTCTGACCGCCCATCGCCATACCTCCTCGGCTGCAACTGCAACGCTCGCGCCTTCCCTCTTCCGGCGAGCTCCAAGCCTGCCACTGTACCTCTGTTATTCACGCCACCGTCCCAGACACCGACGCCCCTAACCGTACCTCCTGGCCAGCCCGTGCAACTGCCGCTGCAGCAGCAACTCAAGCCAATCGCCGCACCCTTGCTGCTCGCTGCCGCCTTGCCGTGCCGTCGCACGCCTACCCGCTAGTCGCTGGTGACCCAGCGCCTCCGCGCCGCAGCACCCGATCCCCTCACCAGCCACGGCTGCTGATCACTGAGCCGCCGAACACCCTCGTGCGAACACCACCCGCGAGTTCGCGTCCGTCGCTGTCGCCCTTACCTGTGTTGCAACCCAGCCACGACAGCAGCACCGTCGGAAGCAGCGTCGCCGGTAGTCGACCACCGTCGTTCCCCCAGCCTCGCGACCCCAGCAACCCGCGAGTCCCCTGTCCAGAGGCCGGGATTTGCCCACCGCTGCTCCCCTCGCTGTCCAGGACGCCGTCCGCCTAGCTTTCGCTAGATCTAGATCTGGGCCGCCACGCGAACACACCCGTCCGTCCCCGGAGCGACGCGTGACCCGTCTGCTACTCCGCACATCTCGCTTGATGCCGCGCCACCGCCTCCACCTGCGACGCCAACGAAGCCACTGATCCCTGCCGCTCGCACCCAAGCGTCGGTGTTGCTCTGTTCACAGCATCGGCTCCATCCGAAGCCTCTGTCGGCCCCGCAACTCGCAACGCCCCTGTAGCTTACCGCCACCGCTGCCGTAGCCGCGGCCCAGCGACACCACCAGACTGCACTGCCCTGACACCAGGAGATCCCCGGCGACCCTGTGGCGGCCTCAACGTGCCCATACGCCCAAGCTCCATCCCCGTCCTGTTTTGGCCGAGACCTGACCAGTGCCGACGGCCAATCTCCCCTGCACACGACTCCGACCTGCTGCTGTTCCAACTGACGCCGCAGCAGCTCGCCATCGTCCTCCTGCAACCAGCAGACGCCCTTGCTTGCTGCTACCACCGCAGCAACCAGCCGCACCGCCTCATTCGCGAGCCCGCGCCGCCGTCCTCGAGTCCCAGACGCCGCTGTCCGCCACCGTTGCAGTCTCGCGCACCCCGCGCCGCCGCGCGCCGCCGCCTCCGTCTGCCCACACTCGCCCAAAGCCCTCGCGCAACTCCTTTCGCGCCCTGTTTTCCTGTTCCTTAGGTAGTTCAGCCCTTTTTTATTTTATTTTTCATTTATCTTATTTTATTTTATTTGCTTTTTAGTATAGTTATTTGAATTGTAATATGGAATGTTAATATTCATGGCACAAATCATGTAGACATTATCCGCAGGGGTTTTACCCAAAATTATTATAATTATTAATTTGACCCGTAAGACGTCGGGTCATTTTTTTAATTATAGTAATTTCATGGGCATTTTGATAGCATTTCAATGTTTAAGTCATTATAATTATCAATTTGATCCGTAAGATCTCGGATTAAATTTTTAATTATCTTGAGTTCTTTTATATGTTTGATGTTTGGGGATAAAGTAATCGTCAATTTAATCCGTGAGATGAAGGACTTTTTTTCAATTATTTTAATCCTTAATTTGATCAATGTCTCGATTAGTTAGATGTAATGTTTGCTTGTTTAAAAAAAAACTAAAAAAACAATAAAAAATCAAAAAAAAAAAATCAACTATTGCATTGGAATATGTTGGTTTCACAAAGTAGAGTTAGATTTTTAGGTTGCATATTTAAAATTTCAAATTATATATTAAAAAAAACAACAAAAAAATCATCATGCATATTAGAATAGAATTGCATGTCTAATTTTAAATTAGTTTCAATTTTTAGGATAGATTGCATTTTTAGGAATAGAAATATCATGTGCAAGTCATGTAGGATTAAATTCATAAAAGGCATGTCATGTAGAATTAGGCTCATTTAATTAAAAATTCCCTGTCATTACAATTAAGACATTTTGATTTGCATATTTAATTATTGCATGTCCATATATATATATATATATATATATATATTATTCATGTCATGTAGTTTAGAACACATTGTCATGCCATTTCATATTAGATTAGATGCATTGCATGATTCTCATTGAAAAAGTGAAAACAAAATTGAGAAATTGCATTTGTTAATTAGAAATCATATCTAGGATTGTGGATGTGAATTCTAATTTAACATTGCAGATGCTTTCGTTGTCATGAGGTAAGTACGCATTTTTTCTAATTCGCTTTCTTGAATGCTAAATTGGTGGATTGCGCACCCGCATGATCACCTCACATATTAGGGAAGTGAATTAAAATCAATTCAAGCTGCCCGCAAAACATTTTTTCAAAATTAAAAGAGAAAGGTACCGAAAGGGCGTTAGAGAAATCTAGCGTAACCAAGTCCCCGTACCCAAAATCTCTGGTTCGTAGGAGTAAAATAATTCTCCCATTATTTTGCTTAGGTGTCTACTCGACCTACCGCAAACCGATTAGTGGCGACTCCTTTTTGCATGCATGATATTTGAATTTAAGTCGCGAGTTGGTATGGACTTAGGAGAGCCCGAGCTAAGTCTAGGCTTAGCAATCCATTAGCCTAAAACTCTAGGTGGTTTGCACCTCGGAAAATTTAGGTCGCGTCAGTCAGTTAATGACTTAGGATTAAATTGGTATAAATACAATAAATTTAATAATTTTTTTAAAAAAAAATTTCATCTCAATATAATAAGGATGGTGATAATGATGATGATAGGGTTAGGCACTTAAATAATTCCCTCACTAGAACCGTTCACACTGCTTTATGCGAGGAGGGACTGAATGGAGAATATACAAACGCAAAGTAAAGACCGACAATTGGAATGGTACCGAATGAATTCTTTAAAAATGGGTTTGTCTAGGTAAAGGACAGGTAAAACCGGGGATGATTCTCTCGAAAGTGGTTGACATTTTGATGGGACTAACCCCATTTTGAAAAAAGAAAAAGAAAACAAAAAAGAGAGAGATGAGTTTTCAAATGTCCATCTTTCGGCTACGATGGATTCACATTGATTCTTTAGTTTGATGTCCTAATCCTGACCCGTCCCCGATTGCCATAATTGAAGGAGGGACCGAGAGAATTCTGGCGGTGCTTATAAATTCATTGATTAGTAAACCAACCGCGTGGAGGAAGGTGGACTGCACAAGCAGTTCGGATGATGTTTCCCCACCATCCCTCGAAACTTCTATGCTTAACAATTTTGATTAGTGATGGTTTGAATCTTGCAAACTGCTTTAAAAATGAGATAAAGATCGATACTTGGAATCGGTACACCTCGTGAAAAGTCAAAGATCTGAAAAAATATATTTTTTTTAATTTAAATGATTGTTTATCATCTCATATGAAGATGAAAAGTATTTTTCTTATCGATAAATATTTCTCAAGTGTAAATTATCATTCGGAATAAACGTATTTTTCGTGAACTAATTTTTTGAAAGCATGCGAACAATTATTTTAAGAATATGCTTCAAATTATCGACTTTTCACCGAACGAACGGATGCTTAACTCAGCAAAATAGAGTGGCGGGTCATGCACGATTTTTTCGGGAGGGGACAGAGCAGAGAGCGATGCACTATGCACGTGGGCTGACTCGTAACCTGGAATGGCTTCGTGGCCACTTAAAGGTTTCAATTGAGTAAAACAACATCGTGATTGAAAACTACAAAACTCCGTTGAAAAAAGGAAAAGGGATCAATTAATTACTTCGTGAGCAACCCCCTTCCGTGAATTGTCGACAAAGGAAACTTTCGGCCGTTCAAAAGTCGCGTGATGACAGGGGACCGGCCAACCAATATCGGCCGTGGCTTCACTTTGGAGTCAGTCAACCCTCCCAACCTTCGTAGAACTCGAAGCAGTCAAAGAACTTACCAATTCAAAGTGCTACAAAAATCCCCGATTCGCACGTCATTGCTGATGGCCTGGCCTTCGGAACGGGTCAGTTTCAAAAGCTTCCGTGTGGAACTGCCCCGCACTGTTGCCAGTCTTGCTCCTCCGTCCCCTTCCGCATGTTCTCACCGAAACCCATCCATTTGTCCCTTTTTGTTCTTTTAAGATAAAAAGAATAGAATGTCGGTAAACATCCGGTGCAGCCAGCACATCGGAGTCGGACACGACACATCTTCTTCGACGCATTAACAGCTGTTCAAACTCGACAGCGGCATCGATGAGGGTGCGCTGCTGCTAATTAGTTGAAGAAACTTTACGGGGAAAGATGATCAGAAGGGTAGATTCTCGACCAACAAATCAAACCCACTCCATATCTTTCTTGTTTCTGCATACCTATGGACACTTCACACGCGCACTCTCCAGGTTTTTGTGCCAAATTGCAAACCCGAGGATTCATCCAAACTAGGATCCATGCTCAAACGATGAGATCTTCTCAAGTGCTCCCGAGACATTTGCATCGATGATGAAAAGACTTTAACCCGAATCGTATAAACAAAACATCACAATAACATCTTCATAGTTTAAAGTAAGGAAACAACTCCTTTCTCTCCAAGGCACGGCAGCTAAGCGAAGCTGCCGATAAAAGCATTCGCCCTTTGGCCGTTCCTCTCCCTTAATAATAATTGCAAAAAGAAGGCATACACGTAGATATAACCCCTTCCTTGTAGAAACTATTTGACACCATAAATACACTTATTTAGATTCAGTATAACATTATTGTTACTAGTATCAGACCGCAAGGCAAGAACTAATGACTACACAGCTCGTATTGGCCTTCTTCCTCCCCAGTTTGCTTGAGAACTCCTCGAACTTCTCCATCACAACTTAAAAGTAATTAAGTGCGTGTGTATATCTCTGTCCCACCATGAAAACTTCATTCGTTGTCATCGAATGATATCAAGCCAGTAAGGTTACAATCCTGCTCTGCAAATATATCCAAGAGAGAGAGTGCCTGAAACAAGAAAAATTCAGCAAGTCATGAGTTATAGCAGATGGAACAGTTCGTCACTTCACTTGTAAGCTTAGCATAGAACCAAAATAAGAAAGTACCTCAGGCACATTCAGTTCAAGTCGGAATTTGGGTCCATCGTAATGGTGAAGAATGGGTCGGAATGAGTCCTCCTCAAGTGGCTCACAGATTTTTCTAGTTATAACTCTAACCTGTAGTCAGTAAAAAGGAAAAAATACATAGAATTAAGTTTCCAGGACTAAACATCTCGTATCTAATAAGCCATCATATGATCAAGCCTGTAAAGGCCGGGACGATACCTGTGCAGGGAAGCGTGATTCGCCAGGGCATTTTTTGTCCTCCCAGGCTGTTGGGTCTAAGTTACTGCCTCCAAAACTTGCAGCCTGAAATTACGAGTTGATGATAATTACCAGTGAGCACAACCCCTAGACCACCAAATCCATGAGCATTTTGATACCATGGAAAGAAAATGATTTAACAATAGGAAAATGTTTGCCTTTGAAGAACATAGGTATTTCTATTGGAAGTAGGTAAATTTTTCTCAAATGAGTAATTATTTGAATTTCAGTGTGATCGTTTGCGCTATAGCTATTTTTTGTAGTCTGGCCATTTGTTAACAAGACTAATTTTGATCATGTCGATAGACAAACCTAGAAGAAAAGAATAGCATAACACGAACCTCAAAGATCCCATGGAGCTGGTGGGTCGAGTAGTTGTAGAGGAAAATGGGCAATCCCGGGGTAATCTGCCTGACTGAATCACGATAACGTGGAGGAAGACCTATAATACCAACAAGATACGAACCATTTAGCAAGACCGAAGCAAGCACTATAACAGCGGGACTGAAATGATCCAGATTGTAAACTCCTCAAGCGCCAATTTATCAAGAGGTGATAAAGCCCTATAATTTGATGTTTCTAGAGTTGAATTGAAGAATGAGCAAACACTGAAGTTATTATAATTATCATCGTCTCAATTCAATCATCGTTATGCATTTATTCTCACTGCCAACCATCAAATTCCAAACATATCATCATCTCAGGTACCCAAAAGCTCAGATTATGGCACAAGCAAATCCACAGCAATTCTACAGTCACAATGAGGACATAATTTCCAGTCTCCTACCATTCACAACCTCAATGGCTACGGGGGCAATCAGATCACTCTAACAAGATATAAATCTATCAACAACAGAGACTCACCGAAAAGCTGTCTCCTCAGATTTTCCTGCATGGTGTCGTTGTTGCAGACGAAGATGTACCCACCAACAGTCTCGAACTTGGGGAGAGACTCCGACGGCGGGAGCGTCTTGAACCTCTTGTCGACGGCACTCCTGGCCTCCTTCTCCTCGCCGCCGTTGTTGTTGTAGCCATCGCCGCCGTTCATCTTCTTGTTCCCACCCCCGTTCTTCTTCGCGGCCTTGCCCCCATGGAAATCCTCGTTCTTGTTCTTCCCTCCCTTCAGATTAACAACGTTGTTGTTGGGCAAATTCAGAGACTTGGCGTAAATCCCTTTGTTGAACCCTTCGTTGAACCCCAAGTTGTATCCCCCCATCTTCCAACCGTCGTCGAAGCCGTTGAAGTCCTTCCCGGCGTTCACCTTCCACCCGTAGTTGAAGGCGTTGAAGTCGTTCCCCCCGCTCGGATTCCCCATCTTCCACCCGTAGTTGAACCCATTGAAGTCGCCGCCGCCGGCGCCGCCGCCGGCGTTGGCGTTCCCGATCTTGCTCCAGCCGTCGGCGGCGGAGGAGGGGGCGACCGGGTTGAAGTCGTTGCCGGGGACGACCAGGGCGGACCCAGATCCGATCTTCCAGGGCTCGTTCAGCTGGGGGAGCTTGGGGGTCGGGCCGGTCAACGGGTTGACGGGGTCGAAGTTCTTGCGGTCGTCGCGCTTGGAGGCGTAGTTGGTGCTCCAGATGGAGTCGTTGAGGGAGAGGTTGGCGAGGCTGGAGGTGTGGCCGCGGAGCTGGTCGCTGAACTGCCAGAAGGCCTGCTGGTTGTTGTTGCTCTCCATCTTCCCTTCTTCTTCTTCTTCTTCTTCCGCGAGCTCGAGAACTTCTGCCGGCCCCGATCTGATCTGGATATGACCCGAACTGAGGTTTGTGTACGAGAGAGGTGGGAGTGAGGGAGGAAGAGGAGGTGCGGATGGGTGCTTAAATACCGCCGGGGGAGGGGGGGGGGATTGATATCGAACTGGGGAAATTTCGAGGAAGACGATGAAGAAGACGAGATAGGGAGGGGAACAGAGGATTGCGTGTGGATTTGTCAACTGGTGTTTCGAGACTTTTTGAGGAAGACGCCTTGCGGGGGAGAGGGGAGGGGAGATTTGGAAAAGACTGTTTCGCTGTTTGGTTGAGCGAACTGGCGGGGGGGTGTGAAATGACGGATCGGGAAGACGCGTATTTCGCTTTGGCAGCGGGCTGGAGGGATGGCCTCCGGGGTTACATTTGTGATTTCACCGGCGCTGGGAGCCGAGTTAAAAGACTGAGTTAACTGGGCCCGAGTGCTTGAGTCGGCCTAGCTAGCGATGGGGAGCCGAGGGTCCAACTTGTCGATGTCGCGTTTCTAGAAGGGCTTGGAGGTTTCCTCCCCGGGTCCTCCTCACATGCATTTTTGAGTTCACGCGTGCGACAGAAGCAATGGAGATGAACTAGGTAAAATATAAATAATATATATTCCTCTTTTACCATTGATTTTCTGGGGGAGAGGAATTGGAAAAACAAAGAAGATGGACAGATTGATGGAACTAATTAGAGGTTTTTCTAGAAAGATATTACAGCTAAATATAAAGGAAAAGAGAAGGGCCTCGATGACAAATGGATCGAATTGACAAAAATTGAATACTCATTAGCAATGATGATTAGAATGCAAATTTTTTTTCCTAAAAAATATATATTATCACTTTTGAAGTTGTGTTGTTATTGATGAAGCGAGGATAAGGAGCTTAAACTATGGAAATCCTTTGACTCGATAAAGAATGCTTTGGATCTAATCTAACTAAGTTTGTATGAATGATACAATGCACGTGTATGGGCAAAAATTTGACTTATGATCGAAAGTTTAATATGAAAGTGTAAATTTGGACTAGGTTTGGACTCATGCCAATTCAAGCTCAACTCAACATAACATAAAATTTTATTAGTGCTCAAGCTTAAACGCAATTATAAAGAAAAAAAATTAATGACAAATTCGAGTCCCAAGTTCTCATGTAAAATGAATCCTGAACGTGATGATTCTCAGCTTTTCTTTTTAGCTTTAGGAATACATGTTTCAGATGTCACCATCATACAACCACAGCTCCATCAGGGCTCCCAAAAAGGGAATCACATCTTTGCTTTTGCTCCGCATAGCAGTTCATCGGTTTCAGCCGAACCTCATTGCACTGCAGGCCTGGGCTGAAAACCTTGGGATCCTATTACCCTTTTTAACTTTTAGGGTTTGAGACAGTCGGGCTCAGTAGAATAGTGGGCCAGTCGCCGCTTCATTCTTGGGCCTCCTTTTGGGCCCAAAGGCCATTTGTCTTGTAAAGAAAACCACACTCTGGCTAGGACCATGTTTCCTATTGTACTGATTAGTCTTCTCTCTCTTCTCTCTCTCTCTCTCTCTACTGCGGTATCATGGTCCCCGGCCTCGTGCAACCTCGACGGCCTGACGTTGTGCAGGTGGCGAATGCACAGTGAGACAGACAGAGAGGCATCATGTTGTCGGCACCGGTGGTTGGCATTTTGCTGAGAGAGGGGGAAAGAGAGAGAGAGAGAGAGAGAGAGAGATGGCGTGGTTAGTAGGATTTGGTTTTGATTTTCTTTCTTTGGTGAGTCACATGAGAATATGTAACCCATTAATCAAATGTCCGAGTTCGAATGAAATCTCTTCACAAAAGAAATATATAGCCCCACATAAATACATGTTGCATGTAAATTGACAATACCTCCTTTGTGGGGACACACTCGGAGATATCTCCCGGTGGGGATGCCTCTTGTGGCTTTTGCATGCCGTCAAACTCGCCCTATCTGCTCTCTAGATATCAACTCGCTGAAGTGTAGAAATTCCCAAACTCGTATAAGTTGCGCAGTGTTATTCCATCAATTCTTTGGATCTAGTCAATCGCATACCAAAGCAGGCGAAACCGCGATGAGCCTTGTCAAACAATGCGAGTTCCAATTTGATCCGTGCATCTCATCCGTAATTAAAGTTGTTCGGTGGCATTTTCACATGACAGTCGAGCTATAGGCAGGTCTAGGACACTTGAAAGAAGCTCACGAATGAACCGGAAGAATGGGTTGGGCAAGACGCCACGGAGCGGCAGGATGGAGTGGTTAGCGGTAGCTAAGCGGTCGAGGGAAAAACGAAGGCTACCTTTTGGAATCATCGCCCCAATCTTGTTCCCATTAGAACCAGAAAGGATGTGAAGAATTGGCGGGCGGATTCTACAAGCCTTCCCAGCAACACGGATCGATAACCCAACAAAGAACGCGAATGGCTCGTTCTTGGTTACATCCCTGGTTCTCTCTGACAAACCAAAGTTGGGTCCGTCCGTACTTCTTTATATTCTCCTGACCTGTAGCTAAAACTTTTCAGAATCAAGAGGGTCCCAGATACACGGAGAGAGAGAGAGAGAGAGAGAGAGAGAGAGATGGCAGGAATTGCAGGAACTTGCTCTGCTGGTCTGCTGTTTAAGGGCAGAGAGGCAGGGGCCAGTGGGGCTGCGTCTCTGGTGCAGTACAATGGGCTTAGGCCGGTGGAGAATGTGCATGTGGCTCCTCCTAGGAGCAATCATGCTGGGGTTGTTTCTGCTTCAGGTATGAATAACACTGCAAAGAGTTAGACGTGTGATCTCAAGTTTATATCTATAAAACCGCATGCCGATAATTCGTGTCGGCATGTCATAACCGTGCTTACGATTGGTGATGGCACAAAAAGTAGTAATCGTGATTTGATAAGTTAAAAATCTGATTTACGAATGAATACATGTTAATATGCGTCAGCACATGGACTAAATGGATCTCATCGTGCCATATTCAGATTTTTCCCATTGTCATATGAAAAGTTTAATATGATTCTGATAATCCAGAAAACAACACAGAGATCAGACTCCGTTGCTCCGCCATCACGTATTCCTCGTGATCAAGCTCCTCCCTTTTTCCGATTCCTTTCTGGCGCAGAGTTTGGTACCTACAAGCTGTTACTTGCAGCCCAAGATGTATCGCTCTTGATTGTCATTACGCAGAAGCTACCATGCCCGTTACTGCAGCATTTCTTGCAGTAGCCCTTGCAAGTGCTCTTGCTTCAGTGGTACATCTAGATGCATTAGTCCAGCGTTCTCACGTGACGAACAAATATTTGTTTGATGATGAAGTAAACTCCTGGCTTACTTTTACCAAAGGATACGCAACCAAGCAATGCTAATTAGTCGTCGTAGAATCTGATGTTGTTTATAGGCTATGAGAGATCCTATTGGATCAAATCCTGATTTTGGTTTTGCAATTGTCAGTTCGCAGGTGTGGAAAGATCAAGGCCATGGTCTCTCCGACCGTATCAGCTCCCAAGCGAGAAAAGGATCCGAGGAAGCGCGTTGTCATAACGGGAATGGGTCTCGTCTCAGTTTTTGGCAACGACATTGATAACTTCTACAATAAGCTCCTCGAAGGAGAGAGTGGGATCAGTTTGATTGACCGATTCGATGCCTCGAGCTTCTCTGTGAGATTCGCGGGCCAAATACGTAATTTCTCCTCCGATGGCTACATCGATGGTAAGAATGACCGCCGCCTTGATGACTGCTGGAGGTACTGCATAGTTGCTGGAAAGAGAGCCCTTGAAGATGCTAACCTTGGATCCAAGGTCCTCGACACTGTGAGTTCAATCTGTTTGAGTAAAACACTCTCAGAATAATTATATTTTGCGTGTTGTTCGGTCATTTCAATGAACTTATAGCCTTAATCTTCGGTGTACATTATCGCAGATGGACAAAACAAGAATCGGGGTTCTGGTGGGTACGGGAATGGGAGGGATAAGCGTGTTCAGCAACGGAGTGGAAGCGCTCGTCCAGAAGGGATACAAGAAGATCACCCCGTTTTTCATCCCTTATTCCATCACCAACATGGGCTCCGCCCTTTTGGCTATCGATACCGGCCTCATGGGGCCGAACTACTCCATCTCAACCGCTTGCGCAACTGCAAACTACTGCTTTTATGCGGCCACGAACCACATCAGAAGAGGTGAAGCAGACGTCATGGTGGTCGGAGGGACAGAAGCTGCGGTCATGCCCACCGGTGTTGGGGGGTTCATAGCCTGCAGGGCTTTATCTCAAAGAAATGAGGATCCCAAGAGAGCTTCGAGGCCTTGGGACAAGGATCGCGATGGTTTTGTCATGGGGGAAGGTGCTGGTGTGCTGGTATGTACCATGCTGAGCTGCCAAAGGTCTTTTACGATTGGATTAATCGACGCTAGTTGCACTAATTCCACTTTTGTTTGTGCATTGGAAATGCTTACGTGGCTGTTCTGTCGTTGTGGAAGATCATGGAGAGCTTGGAGCATGCGTTGAAACGAGAAGCCAATATTATCGCAGAGTATTTGGGCGGTGCTGTAACTTGTGACGCTCATCACATGACTGATCCACGTTCAGATGGACTTGGTGTTTCCTCCTGCATCAGCAAGAGCTTGGAAGATGCCAATGTCTCCCCTGAGGAGGTGAAAGCACTCACTATCATGACACCTACTGTACTATAAACCTCTTGAGCCTATTCACGTCATATTTTGTTGTTAAGATGAAAGCTAAACCATTCTTCGTTTGGCAGGTGAATTATATAAATGCTCATGCTACATCAACCTTAGCCGGCGATTTGGCTGAGGTTAATGCCATTAAGAAGGTCTTTAAGGACACATCTGAGATCAAGATGAATGGGACTAAGGTGAGACACTTTTCTTGTCCTGAGTTTGGTTATGGACGAGATGCACTATTCCGTCAACTTCTTGTATTTGCACTCACTTTGCTGAGTCCCTGTCACCAAAAAAAGAAAAAAGAAAAAAAGAAGAAGTAACAATATCAATAATGTAACTTGTTGCAGTCGATGATCGGCCACGGTCTAGGAGCTGCTGGTGGACTAGAGGCCATAGCAACCATTAAAGCAATCACCACTGGTTGGTTGCATCCAACGATCAACCAAGATGTACGGCAACTGAATGTTCATGCTTTCTTTTGCTATGTTCCTTGTTTTGACATTTCCAATGACT